>OY856409.1:925015113-929815113 GCA_963693085.1 Alisma plantago-aquatica
AGATGACTACAGAGGTCGTCTGTCACATGTAGGAGGAAAGAACCCCACACTTGTCAAAGAGTTATGACGTGATGCACATTAACCTAGAATTAATTTCCAGATAAACCTAGAATATATCAAATAGTTAAGAAAGATTAAAAATGATCAAAGCAAACGAATGAAACGCGTTGTCACGTTAAAGCTAAGAACGAAACACAACCTCACATTAATGTGTAATGTATTCATTATCAATCAATGTATGTGCTATCATCAATCCCTGCTCACATCGGGTAATTATTGGGATTTAGATAGTATCAAATTGAAATGGATTCATATGTTATGATATGATATCCATTAAAATTCCAAATTGGATACCAGACTTGTTTTTAGTTAGATTCGGTTTTCAATATTGCACTATCGATACAAACAGAGATCCGTAGTAATTAGCATGAATTTCTTTCCTTAGGGGCGTGTTTGGTAGGATATAGTTGGTTGACGAAGTGTGTAGTGATGTATATTTTTACATTACAAACTCACACAATTGCATCCTACTATATCCAACCAAACTAGCCCAAATATGTCTTTGGACAAAAAATCAAAATAGCACACTTTAATAAAAATATGTACTGATAGCACCAAAGTCATCTTAATTCTCGAAATAGCTCACTTTCTGAGAAAAACGCCAACACTTTTGGCGTGTTACAGTTTTCGGGACCAAAAACGTCAAAAATTAGGCGCTTTCATGTGAAAAGCTCCAAATACTAGGCGTTTTACTGTTTCCACCTAGAAAGCACCTAAACAATGGCTTTTTAGGATGTGCAATTGCCCATTTTGACGACGACCTTGCAAAATTTTGCATTAAAACATTCTCCTTTCTATTTCTGCAGAGCTCACCCGGTCTCGCCTCTCCACGCCATCCCACAGTTGTGGCAGCACGCCCAAGCATAATGCTCTTAGCCCGAGAATTCTTCGCCGGAGTTGGTTTGTCCACAGAACCCTTTATAGCCAGCTGTGTGGGAAAAAGGGCTGGTCCGCGATGGCTGGTTTGCAGGTCTAAGCTTCCTGTGGCTTCTATATGAGGTATGTCTCTGCTTCATGGTAGCTGATGATTCCGATTTATCACTCTTTTCCGTTTCCTCTTTTTTTTTCTCAGTAGGTGTTTCTTCTTCTTCTTGTTGAATTGTTTGTTTCCCTCCTATCTTTGCTTGCATTTACTGGTTCCGAGTCCAGCAGCAGTAGGAGTAGGAGGGCGTCGAGTGGGCGGATGAGTAATGGTGGGAAGAGCGGCATAAGCCTGCAGTGTTGCATTCCTGGGTCGGTCGAAGAGGCGAAATGCCATCGAGAAAGAAGACGCGTGAACCCGGAGCGCCCCAGCTCAGAAGTGAAAATGTCAAATGGAAAGACGTTTTTGAAGGAAAACGCCGAAAGCCCAAAAGTTGGCTGACTAAAACTCCAAAAAGATAATGTTTTTTTGCACTTTCTGACTAAAACGCCAAAAAGTTGGCGCTTTGTGAACAGGCGGCACTAAAAACGTCAAGATATTGACGTAAGATTGTTTTGGTGTTAGTTCAGTACATATTTTTATAAAATTGTGATTTCTGACACTTTTGGACTAAAATGCCAAAAAATTGGCGCTTTCTGAACATGCTGCACTAAAAACGCCAAGATATTGGAGCTTTTAAAAAAAAGTAAGCTAGTTCAGTACATATTTTTATAAAATTGTGCTATTTTGGTTTTTTTTGTCCTATGTCTTTAATGTTTTGCCTTGTGTGTGAATGTGGACCAATAGGATAATGAGACAGTGCATTAAAACTGTTTCTCTTTCTCTCTTTTATTTATCGTTGAGAGGTAGGTTTTGTTGGGTATATACTACAATCTTATTGGCCAACGTACATAAAAACTATAGGAGGTCACCAATACTACAATTTTCCTGTGAACGGGTTGCTTTCATATTCAATGGGTGGAGTGGAACCGTAACAGATGGGAAGGGAATCGTTTTGTTGGTTTTTCAGGAGAGGTACCAAGTACTAACAGACCCGGCCCACAATGACAAAGGTGAAGGGGTCTACGGGTGAAGAGGAGTTGGAAGCGGAGGAGGCAGCGCTGAGCGCTACGCCACTAGCACGGGACCCGCCACGTGCATCAGGCCGCTCCAGCCGCCTCGGTGAGTCGGTGACAGAGAGAGGGGCCGGGCAAGGCAAGAGGAGGAGGGACGGTGGTGGGGGCTGGTCGACCTAACAAAACGCCGCCTTCCCTTTCCGTGCATGCAGCACAGTCACACAGCAAGCAGTAGCAAACCCTAGTGCCATGTTCGAGGGGTCCCCCCGCTTCCATGCAATGCGATGATGGATCGGCAGCAGTTGGCCCCCGACCCAAACCCAATGTCATGTGCGGCCATGGTCCCCCTTCCTGCTCCTCTTCCTCCTCCTCGCTCCCGCCAAATCCCGCCGGGGAAGAGAGGCCAGCGCTACTTCCTTCCGTATCAGTCTGGGGACCCATCATCTATCACGATGGATGACAAGTACGGGGGACCCCCCATCCATCACGATGCTGCTGCCTGCTGGTGAAGTTACATTGGCCACTACCGCCACCCACATCACGTGATTCCATTTATTACAGAACAAGAGGGCAACCAAGCTTTTGTAACACATCTAACATCACAGCAGTACAAAAGGAAAGGAGAGTAAGGAGAGCATTCACTTCCTGTTTTGTCTCGGTTCCGTTGGAGCCGAGCGCCTCTTTGTTCCGGCAACGAGTTGCCCTTTCCAGCTTCCCACTGTGTTGGGCCAAGATCGGCAGGAACTCATACCACTGGATGTCACGGAAAACGGCTTGCCTCTTCACGGTAAGAAAGAAAAGAAAGCAAGAATCATTGTCGTTCTGCCAAAAATGCAGCATCATTTGTAACTTCGCCGGGGTTGAGGTGGGGATCCATGGAGGGACGGATATTTGCGCTAGAGTACGTATGGATAATACACACCTTCAAATAAACTCGAAGAGAATGAACATCGTTATCCGTTTATGTAATTTTCTTTTAAATATTGTGTACCGTAAAACATTACCATTATCGAATAACAACTCAATGATGGCCTCACAACGGTCTGCAAAGGCTCAAACTTTTTTGTTGTGTACCTTTTTTTTTTTTTAGTATCCAAATACGCAAATGCTAATAATTAGGGAAAGAATGATATAAATAGCTGTGCTAGGAAGGTATAAACATATTCGTTTTGATCTGACTAACATATCTAATGCGTTTCTAGAATGTGAATTTCACTTCTTAAACAAAAATACTTTACTGTTAGTTCATTACTCAATTTTCTTCTGGTATTTATATGATAATAAGTCCATTTTTTATACTAAGATTTTTTTTTATATCCTCCTTAACGTAATTGCCTTACATCATGACATAAAATCATATGATTCTCCTAAAATGTTGAATTCATCTTTGATGTTGGAATCTTCAAATAAAGTCGAAGAGAATAAACATCGTTATCAGTTTATGTAATTTTTTTTAATATTGTGTACTGTAAAATATTACCCTTTATAGAATGACAACTCAATGGCGGTCTCACAACGGTTTGTAAAGGCTCAACCTCTTTTTGTTGTGTACTTTTATTTAGAGTATTGATACATAGTACACAGTTTCCACTAAGTCCTACACCCTAATCTCAATCAACGTGAACGCAGAATACAAATTACTTTTTGATATTACATAGAAGTTTTTTACACATTGCATAAGTTGAAAAATTTCCAGACATGAGAGAAAATATAATAATATACAAGTACTTGTTATTAGTGATAAAAATTATTGTGAACATTGCAAATTAAAATTAAAATTATACCAATAAAATGTTAACTAGTACTAGTTATATTTTATACTATTCTATATATAAGTTATATACATAATTTTAAATAATACTTATGTATTGTATATTTATATATCTTATAGTGAGCACTTCTAAATTAAATAGTATTTGTAAATAAGTACTAAAAATATTATACATATTTTTGAAATAAATGGTACTCGTTAATAAGTACTACATGACCTATTTTAAAGTTAGACAATGGTAAAACAACTTCTATGATTTATTGTGTGGTACTATCTCTCTCAATTTGTTACATCTTTCTTTGTGTATAAATGCACACACTCTCTTCATCCAATATCTCCTTCTTTTTTATTAGTTACACCTTCTCTCTATCCACTACCTTCCTATTTCTACCCATTACACATCTCTCCATGCACTACCACCTTATTTCTATTGATTACAACTTCTATTGCCATCCACTATGTCCTTGTTTTTCTTATTCTACACTCTCTCCATCTACTAATATATTTTAGTCTATCTCTCTCTAACCATAAAGCAATTAATGTTACTTTAAAAAAAGAGATGCACTGTGCTAATAGTGATCTGCATGTATTCTGGAGATGGGGTGTAATTTTTGGTGGAGATTGTGTTGTATTAATAATTTCCCTTTTTTTAGTATCCAAATACGCAACTCCTAATTTGTATCATTAGATAGTCAAAATTGGGGAAAGAAAAATATAAATAGCTATGCTAGGAAGGTATACACATATTCATTTTTATCTGACTAACATACACTACAAAAAACAGGACCATTATTCACGGGAGAGTCCTATCACAAACCCCTCTCTACAGGCCCTCAGAAATAGGGACGGTTGAGGGTCTGGCCCTCACAAATGGTCCGTGAAGAGAACTCACGTGACAAATACCAGTGGCCCTCATGAATACAATAGTGAGGGACTATTTAACCTTCATAAATACATTTTTGAGGGACTATTTAGCCTTCATAAATACATTTTTGAGGGACTATTTAGCCTTCATAAATACATTTTTGAGGGACTATTTAGCCTTCATGAATACATTTTTGAGGGACTTGATGGTCCTGGAGAATATATTTTTGAGGGACTGTGTGGTCGTCATGAATGCAATTTTGATGGTCAATCTGGACCTTCATCAATATATTTATGAGGGACTACTGTAAATGATTTGGTTATTGATTATTGAATATTTATTAAATGTTAATTAATTGTTACTATAGTGAATATCAAATTTTAAATGAAAACTTTGTATACATAACCTCAAGCAATATTTTTATACTAATTTACATGACATCATAAGAAGATTCAACACCAAAATGACACATAAAAATGTTAAATCACCTCAAACCAATTTTTGATATTGAAGCAAAATATTATCCATACATTGCGTGCTCAACGTTGATATAAATAAAGAGTACATATGGTTTTAAAATTTGAGATTGATGACAATCAACATATCATGCTAGAAACTCTTAAGATCTAGAATGTCTCCATATTCCTTCAAATGGTGTTGTGTTCTTCATCAATGCCATGCCTCATACGGTTAGGTACTTGAATATTCTTCTCCTAAAAATGACAAATCATTATATTAATAGAATTTAAAGTTAATACATAAATCATAGTACAACAAATAACTTACCCTTATATTTCGGTTTTGGTCTACTCCAAGGTGAATTGTCCGTCGAAATCCATCATTAAAAGTAATTCTACCCTATCAATATAAATACAAAAAGGAATCAGAGTGAGTGCGAAGTAGAGATAAATGTAAGTGAACCAACATAGCAGTAACATTTTGATAAACTATTCACTAATGGTAAGGCTTAATTTTTAATTGGAAAAAGTCCTTACAGATGAAGCTGTGTGAGTTAAAATAGAATCTAAAGATAGATTCCAGATCAACAGAACCACAACCTGTGGCGACATGCAAAAAGGACTTATTTCATTTCAGGGGCTTGTTGGTAAGTTCTAGAGTTTTAGTCACAAAGGTTGCAACAACCAAGGTTTTTAGTGGATTGCTATAAATACCAGCCTCAACGTATTTGTCCAGGCAGAGTTTGTCCAGCCTCAACCAAGGTGTCAACTCTTATTTTAATCACACAGGCATACTACATACTAAAGTTAAATACAATTACAATGTTTATTTGATAAAACAGATGCAACATTTTACAAAATAAACATAAACTTTGATTCATATACTACATGAATCTAATCTTCCAATCTATATAAGTGAACATATTCCAGTAAAGAAATTCCAGTAAATATTATGTGTGCTATTATGCAGTTCAATACATTGTCTATTCAATTACATCCTCAGCAAAGCAATCCATTTTTTTATGATCCTGATTGCCCTTTCCCTCATTTTCCCATTCAATATGATGATATGTAGCTATTAATAAACGTTTATACTCGTAAAGAAATATACCTAGGCAAGGAGGCACATTTTCTATCAAGCAAACCCTACTGTTCAATATATACTGATATATACGTGCAGACATACATGTATAATATATATATATGAACAGAAACGAATTCATAATTAGAGTTGAACTCAACAAGGAAAGGGCCACAAACCAATTCAGGCCCATATTACAACGTAGAATAATAAGAATAACAAATATATGTTTTTGAACAATTCCAACAATTTGGAGCAGCTTGGACAACCAAAAGTTAAAAACAAAGTAGATAGAGTTAGCCCATACAGAGAGTGGCCATTCCCAAGGTTATTAATATCAACAGCCCCTTAAGAAAATGACTCCAAAGAAGGGGACAAGCAGGGGACAAGGGAATCTGGAGCATAAATAGTAGGCAATAATAGTATTCATCATCACAATTACTGCCATCTTTAAAGTTCGTGGAGTGTTGGTGCACAAGCAGGTATAACCTAGAGAGTGTTGGTCCACTCAAAAGTAGGCAAAAGATTCACTCTGTTCCTAAGCAAAATATGGAACGACCACTCTATATTAATTACTCAACTATTAGTTATTTAGATAGTCTAGAAAACAGAGGTTTGATTCAAAGTTTAGACTAAACATGTGCAACTTCTTCAGCACTGACTAAAGAAAAGTCACTATAAACTTTGTATCTGAAATATTATGAATTGAGGCTTGACCAAGATATGGCTAAAATGTAGATAAGCTGAAATGAATTACTTAC
The DNA here is from genome assembly GCA_963693085.1 of Alisma plantago-aquatica. Classification (NCBI taxonomy): domain Eukaryota; kingdom Viridiplantae; phylum Streptophyta; class Magnoliopsida; order Alismatales; family Alismataceae; genus Alisma; species Alisma plantago-aquatica. The sequence goes on from OY856409.1 coordinate 925,022,087, forward strand.
AGGATTTAAACACTGATTTCTTGGTGTGAAAGACACCGATGAAGATGTGGTTGGTGTGTTCTGCATTTGAGGATAACTTTGTCGATTATTACCAGAAGAAGGGGACCAACTTTCAACTGCAGCCTTTAATAAAGTGTACATGTTAATATTCTTATGTGTATGAATATTGAAAATAATCTATAGTTGTAATGAGTTACCTGTGGCTGAAAGATCCGTGGATGTCCATTGCCTTGTATGGAAAGCCTGCCTACTCCATTCTCCCTTGAATTGCCTTGTATGGAAAGTCTGCCTACTCCATTCTCCCTTGAATTGCCTTGTATGAAAAGCATGCCTACTCCAGTATCCCTTGAATTGCTTGAATTGCTTTGTCTAGAAAGTCTTCCTAAGCCATCCCCGCTTGAATTATTTTGGCTGGGAACATGCCTACATCTGCACCATTACTTGTATTGTCTTGTATGTGAAAAGAACCCAAATCTGACCTATTTGTGCCACTTTGCATGTGTAAGACACCTGTAGTATTCTGATTGGGGTATTCAGCTGCACAATCAACATTAATACCGCCATCCTATAACAAATACATCAACAATGTCAAAAAAAATTATATATTACATTGACATAGACAACTGAATCTGAGTTACCTGTGATTGATTATACCAAGTCATTAATTGGGAGACGGAGTTCTTCAATCCATTTACTGTTTCTTCAAGTTCCTTAAGTTTATCCTGAAATAGAAAACAAATTACAAACATCAATCTAATAGACTAGTTGTAACTAATAGTTCAAGTTTAGTTATAATCCAACATACATCCTTTGCATTGCTTTCCTCAAGAAGCATTTCATATCTTATACGGGCATCTTTTCCCCTATGTCCTATCTCTTTGTGCCCAATTCCAACACCTCGGATCCTAGCCTTTTTGGAAGGATTTAAAACTTGCAAATAAGCAACACGTGTTAGATTATCAACACTTCTAGGATCTATTTCTTCTTGGTTTGCTACTTGGTTTTCCACAATATCAGAGATTTCAATCTATAATTAGAAAGCATCATAAAAGGAAAGCTTAAATTGAGATATCTAAGCATACGTAGCTTTGTAGACATCATAGGAAAGCAAATATCCATTTTCTAACCACTTGTGGGCTTTTGTCGTAAACTTTTTCCAAAAATTTGTTAAGAGGCACAACGGGTTGATCTTCACTGACCTACACATGAGAGATAACATAATAATTGTCCATGTTAAATGTTCAACTCCTACTAAGAAAGACAAGTGTCCATTATTAATACCATTTCTGCCCGATAACAACTCCATGGCTTTGATCCTATGGTATGATCCATCACTTTTTTTGCTCTGTTTTCCTTGTTGATCTCAGAAATTTTCTAAACCATAAGAAACATATAATTAGAAAAAGTAGATAGGTATACATGCAAGTTATATGAAACCATCCTCAATATAAGCAAGCCAATAGCTGGATGTGGAAGAACATCCTCAATATAAGAGATAGATATCTCTATAATGTCCAATTCCACATTGGAAAGGGGACTGATGTGAAATTGTGGAAAGATTCGTGGTTTAAAGGGAGATTTCTGTCTCAATGTGTTGAAGACCCTGGCTACTTTCAACTTAGATCCAATCTTGGGAAACTAAAAACTATCTCTCTAAAAGACGCTTGGGAGGTCTGCAGGTCTAAACATGAGGTCTTGCCTTGGACCAAGTGGCTGTGGAAGAGTCGAGCACCTAAAAGAGCAATACTTTGCTGCTGGAAAGCTATGCACGTCAGGCTGGTTACAGAAGACTATCTGCAGAAAATTGGTGTTAACCTAGCATGAAGATGTAGCTTGTGTTGCAAAGAAGGAGAAACAAATGACCACATCCTGTGGAGATGTGAGTTCGCAGTAGAAATATGGAGCAGAGCTACGCCCCTGTTATCCTTTGTACCAGGACATATACAGGAAGTACACCTGCTAAAGAACATAAATGAAGCTCTTCTTGCTACTCTTATCATTTATCACATATGGATACATAGAAACAGATGTGTTTTTGAAGACAGTAGGAGCAAACCAAACAGTGTGTGGCATTGCATAAATATTGATATCTATCTTTATAGATGTATTGAGCTTTGCTCCCCTTTGTAAATTTTTTGAGTAATGAAAGAGAAACGCGCCTATTGATAAAAAAAAGTTATATGAAACCATTGTACCTTAGACTTCTCGGTTCCCCATTCTTTAACAAGATTTTTAAACTGGTCCATATCTATGGAAGCATTTTTCTCAACTTTCTTCATCATCAATTCTGGTTCAATCTTGTACTTTTCATAGTAATCTTTCTTTACACGTGCCCTCCACACTGATATCCCTTTGCTAATGTGTTCATCAATGTGATTCCATGCATTAGGGTGACTGCCTAAATCGAAGTATTTCTACAAAAATATAGAAAATATTACTTTAGATATAACAATCATACAATTTGTTGGTCTTTTTATGAAAAAGATTACCTCAATAAATGATTTTCTATCTGCAAAAGCTTGTTCTGGTTGTTCGTTCCACTTCAAGTCTAGATGCCATATGTGTGGTTTCCTTGCTAGCATATGACAATAACGATTCAATTTGGCACCATTCTCCCAATAGCATTTCCTTCATCATCCCATTGGACCTTGTGACGTGGCTGCCCTTGCTTAGGAAGTAGGCTTTGCTCACTTGCAGGCCCACGTCCATACTTCCTATTCTCCTGTTCATCCTCAACATTTTCTTCAACTATTACATCATTTTCAATATTGTTGGACAGTAGAGTAGGTTCATCCTCACAATTTTCTTCAATTGTGGATGGAGGGACAACAATAGGTTCACTGGGTGTGTTGTTACAACTAGATCTAGTGAATCTTCTTCCTGCCATCCTTCAATTGACAAGGAAAAAAAATAGATTATTAGTGCAGAAATGTCAGTAACAAAAGTAGTAGCTACATTTGAAAAACAAATAAATTGCGGAGAATATGAGACACCAACATATGAATATTCAGCATTTGAAAAACATATAACTTGTAGAGTACCTTGGTTTCATATCCCAAAAAAGAATAATGATGTCCTACTTGCTGGTATATAAAACAAGACTAAATAAATTGCAAAGAATATGCCATATAGTAACAGTTTGCCAAAAAAATGCAATACAACATATTCCCCAAGTAAATTATTCTAGACTTGCAAACAAAACAGACAGATTAATGAAGTAAACATTAGCCCCATCATTCTTTTTTTAGTTCTATCAACAAAAGATCCCTCGGTGTCACTCCTCGTCCAAGACACATCACTAGTTACACCACCATCAGATTGTAAACCAGTCAAACAATTCTCAATAAGAGGTACTTCAGAATAATCTTTAGGAGGATGCTTTAGCACTGTGCACCAATCATCATCATTAGGATCCTTCACATAAAAGCATTGCAATGCTTGAGAAGCCAGGATAAACGGTTCCTCCTTTTTTTTATCCTTGAAGTGTTGATTTGTGTGAACCCATACTCATCAATTCACAACCCGTTAGAAGTGCTTTCATCATACCAAGAACATCTGAATAACGGAACTTTGATTCCTGGACCATAAGTTAGCTCAATAACCTCCTCTAAGTAGCCATAGTACGTGACTTCAACATTTATAGGATTTCGATCTCTACCACTTGAATAACTTGAAGTGTCAGCACACAAATACACTCCACTATTTTGTGTAGTACATGTACTTTCAATGTGCTTTGAACGGAAACGATATCCATTGACCGAAAATCCTTCATAAGACATTCCCTCAGCACAAGGGCCTTGGGATAACCATCTCAAATCATCGCTAATACTGTTCGGCCTAATCTCTCGCATTTGCATTACCTTCAATAAAAAGTAAAACATTAATGTAATCTACACTAACTTGAACATTAAGAGTGACAAAAATATTTATGTTTGAGACTTACATGCTCTTTCAACCACTTAGAGAACTCCTTTGCATGTTTTGTTTCTAGGGTCCGTGGGGCAATGTTGGGTTCCATATCTTGAAGAATACACATGTGTTCACTGCTTTATAAGAAGTGTCTAAATTAATGTACAACATATATACAAATATCAGCAAGAATTTTAGGACGTAATTAAATCTTACCTTCTGTAAACATCCAATTCCTCTTTATTGAAAAGGACATAACGATGGGCTTGTTCCAAAGTGTGGATGTCGAAATTTCTTGACACACCAACTCTAATTGGAGATCCATCAACATTACGAGGAGTGCGGATCAGTTTTGTCTCAAAATTATGCAAGTACCTACCACAAAATGTCAAACTTTCTTCAGCTAAATAGCCACTAGCAATACAACCAGCCGGTTTAGCTTTGTTTCTTACATACTTCTTCAATTTCTTCAAGTATCTCTCTATTGGGTACATCCACCTAGTTCGGAAAGATCCGGCTTGCCTGGCTTCATAAGCTAAATGAATGGGCAAATGCATCATGATGGTGAAGAAAGAAGGAGGGAAGATTCTCTCCAACTGGCAAAGAGTGACAACAATTTATTGTTCCAATTCTTTGAATTCCTCCACATCAATAATGTTAGAGCAAAGCTTGTTAAAAAATAAGCACAAATTAGCAATAGGCTTGTACACATCTAATCTTATGCAATGTCTCAAGGCAACAGGTAGAAGTTGATGCATAAGAACATGACAATCATGACTTTTCAGCCCAACAAGTTTTCTATCAGATTTGCTAACACACCTAGATATGTTAGAAGAATAGCCATCAAGAACTTTCAACTTTTCTAAAACAGATAGGAACTTATCTTTCTACGCATTAGTCATGGTGTAAGATGCTGGAGGCAAGTAATAGCGTTCACCTGCATCTACTGGCCATAAATCTCTTCGAATGCGCATTTTCTTCATATCTTGACGAGCTTGTAAGTTGTCTTTAATTTTCTTAGAATCACCCAATAATGTGTTTAAAATATTCTCTCACACATTCTTTTCTATGTGCATCACATCCAGATTGTGTCTAACAAATAAATACTTCCAATAAGGTAGCTGAAAAAAGATGCTTATCTTATTCCAACCAGGAGGTAATGGTTGAATTTGATCTCCAAGCCTCTTGCGCTTATTCATTTTTCCAAATGTGATATTTTCATACCCATCAAATTGCCTCAGTATATCTTCTCCAGATAGTGGCTTAGGTGGAAGTCGAAAATCTTTTTCACCATCAAAATTTTTCCTATCACGTCTATACGGATGATTCATTGGAAGAAAACGTCGATGGAAACCATAGAATTGCTTTTTCCCATACTGTAACCATTTTGATACAGTCTCCACATTACAACAAGGACATCCCAAATCTTTCTTACCTTTAATGCTCCAACCAGATAAGTCACCATATGCTGGGAAATCATTAATGGTCCATAAAATCATTGCCCGCATAGTGAAGTTCCTTTTTCTATATGCATCATAAACTTTGACTCCAAGCTCCCAAAGTAGTTGCAACTCCTCAATTAATGGCTCCAAGTATACATCAAGGTCATTGCCAACCATATGTGGACCTGGGATTAATAGGGACATCATAATAAATTGTTCTTTCATAAGAAGCCAAGGCGGAAGATTGAGAGGTGTCACCAACACATGCCAGATGCTATGTGATGCACTCATATTGCCAAATGCATTAAATCCATCTGTTACTAATGCCAATCTAACATTGCGTGGTTCAGCAACAAAGTCTGGATACCTGGCATCAATAGACAACCATTCTGGTGTGTCTGAAGGATGATGAATACGACCATCCTTGCCTTTTACTTCTGATGGCCAAATCATATCTTTAGCAATAGATGAAGACATATAGAGCCTCTCTAACCGAGGTATCAAAGGGAAGTGATACATGAACTTAGCAGCTACCTTATTTCCCTTTGTTTTGTATTGCTTTTCATTCCATCTTGAAGCACCACAAGTATCACAATTTTCTTTTGAAGCTGCATCTTTGCGAAAAAGCATGCAATTATTTGTACATACGTCTATAGTAGAATGATCAAGTCGTAAATCCTTCACGATCACATTTTCTTCATAGTACGTCTCCGGGAATAGACAATTTTCTTCTGGAAATCCTAAAACAATCAACTGTAACAACTTTGTGAAAGAATCGTTGGACCATCCAGATTCCTCCTTCAGAAATAGCAAGGCAACCAAATACGATAGCTTAGAATGACTTGTGCAACCTCTATAGAGTGGTTGATCTGCCTCTTTTAGTAGCTTGTAAAATCTTTGTGCATCTACATTTGTGGGTTCCTCTGTAGCTTCAGTAGAGTGGTCATTTGTTGTGTCACCCATACCAAACAAATCCTCCAACATCTGATGCATATTGTCGGTGCTAGGCATGTTTGGTGCCACAACAGGATTGCTCCTACCAATCACCTCCCCATGAAACGTCCAAACATCATAGCTATGCACAAATCCTTTTTGTAATACATGTGAGAATATCTCCTCCTCTATTTTAAGGTATCTGTTCAAACATACCTTGCAAGGACATATTAATTTCCCCTGTCTAGTTGGTCTCTGATGGATAAGAGCAAACTCAATGAACTTTCGTAACCCTGCCTTGAATACATCACTTCGCACTCTGTTCCCAATATACATCCAACTCCGATCTATTAGAAAATCTATCTACATGAAGGAAAATATATAATAAGTAGAGGAACAGCTGTTTGAGATGTAGTAATGTAGGAGCAAGAATAAGTAAGAAAAAGTAGAAGAAAACTTGCAAATAGAAGTGATACTAGTAGTCTAGTAGATGTGCGAGCAGGAGATGCAAGTAAGAATCTGAATTTCTGATATGAGTAACAAGGAAATAGCAATAAGAGGGGACATAGAAGTAACAAAAATTTAGATGCAATAACAGGAATAGGAAATGAAGGAGAAATTGCAAAAAAAGAAAAGAAAAGAAGCTAGAATAGGAGACACAAGAGGAAATAGAAAAAAAATCAAAGAAACAGTAGTATAAAAGGACTGATTTTTTTGCAACAATTGCAGCAAAAGGGGGTCGAATATACAACATGAAAAAGGAAAAAGAGAAAAGGGGAGGGAAGGGAGAAGACATACATGAAGTCTATCAATATACAAGAAGCAAAAAAAGAGGCAGAAGAAACATCCTTCAAGAAAAATCCTTCAAGAACTGCAATAGCATAGGTACCCACCTAATCAATAATAGTTCACAGATCCATCCATTAACTTTTGCTCACATGTCTCAACATATACTCGATTACAGGGGCTACTTATACTGTCATACTAGCTACACAACTTCTCTTCTCAAACTAGGCGATCTCTCTACTACAAAGGAGTATTTTGACGCATGGCTATTTAGACTCTACCAAAGGAGATTCAAAGTTGTGTGTGGTCCTGATGCTATGGGTTATGTCCAACATATCCCATAGAATCTCAATATTGTAGCAGATCTCTATGCATAAAGGCACTGACAGTCTATTTCTTCTTAGATCTGATATCAACATATTGTTATTACTTATAACAAGCATTATGAGACAAATACCTAACTGTCCCTATAAGTCAACTGAAATACTTAAACATATAAGTATATGATATCATGTATAACATCTCATAAAATTAAGAACTGAAATACTTAAAATAAGTCATCTGCATAAGACTTAACACCAACCAAGATAGAACATATGACATGCAGACCAGGACAACAGGGACAATTTCATTGTTTGGTATCTTGTTAATAACACAACACTCAAATTATGATAGTAGGAGACTGTAAACCAGCAGAACAATAGACTAGCAGAAGAAAATAGTTCATATATACCAACCACTACAGAAGAAAAGAAGTTTCCTCCCAAGAGAAACATTGTAGAAGTGTCTATCCCATCTAAAAAGATTACTTTCATTGATAGCTGCTAGATATCAAAAGAGGAAAATGCCCACTTCCGAAAAATGGCAATTTGGATACAGAGATGAGTAGCAATAGCCTCCAACCTGGGAGTACAATAAATACATTTAAAAATGTATATACTTTTGATTAACTTTGTAAATATACAGGGGAATCCTATCAATGAGTTTACACTCAACAGCCTTACCCCGATGAAATCGGCTACATGGCAATTAAAGAATAAATGAATGATAAATTCATTAGAACTTCTACACAGAAAACATATAGAAGTATAGAAAAACCCTCTTTTTTTAGGTTGTTCATCACTGAGATGTTGTTTCTAGCAATCTTTTGTAATATGATTTTAAATTCAGATGTATGATCATCTGAATTAAATACCAAGAAACTTGACCATAGATATCAATATTTTAGATAGAATCCTTAAGAAGGTATTTCTCATGGATCAATTTGATCCATAGACTACCTTAAGAAGATGGTTACATCATCCCACTTAAGAAGATGGATATCATTCTTGCCTTCACACTATCCCCACAAGAAATTTATAATAATTATTTCCACTTCATCACAGATAGAAGTAGGAAGTGAAAAGGAAGAGGACCAGAATTTTTGATTGGCGGACATAGTAGAATTACAAAGTTCTAGTCTCCAATGGAAACTAAAATGATATGTAAATAAGTTTGGTATCTTTAAAAATCAAAAGATGGGCATAGAAGCACTAAAGCATGGGAGTAAAATGAATGTAACTTCTGGTTCACTTGTATGATATGTATCATTATAAGTTAGTAGCATACCATCTTTGTGCACGCTTAGCATCAATAGAATGTCTGTCATGACCATGGAAAGCTTCAGACATGCATTCAACAAAAGGTCTGCTCTGGTTGAGAAGTCTAGCCAGAAGCCTCAAGAACGAATGGGTGTTCTTAGTAATGTGGGTTCCTCCTTGATCCCTTTGTTGTTAAAACAACATTTGTATATTTGTCTTTTTTCGTTTTCCCCCTCCATCTAAAATAATTCCCTTTCTTTAACATGTGGTTGTGATGCAGGCCCTAAAAGCCAATAACTATGATAATGATCCTCTGCTAAGTGCAACTCTGTACCTGGAGATTAATTAAAGGCCGACTGCCCAGGGCTCCCATGGGACACATCCATTCCTAATATAATAGTTGGCTCTTAGGAGATCTTTGGCATGGATGGAAGATGCAGAGAAGTTCACCACAGCTGAGCATCCTCCATCCATGCCAAAGATCTCCAAAGTGCCAACTATTATATTAGGAATGGATGTGTCACATGGGAGCCCTGGGCAGTCGGCCTTTAATTAATCTCTAAGTATAGAGCTGCACTTACCAAAGGATCATTACCTTAGTTATTGGCTTTTAGGTCATACATCACAACCACATGTTACAGAAAGGGTATTATTTTAGATGGAGGGGGTAAAGGAAAAAAGACATATAATATATCCAATTGTTGTTTTAGGAGGAACCCACATTACTAAGAACACCCATTCGTTCTTGAGGCTTCTGCCTAGACTTCTCAACCAGATCTGAGATGTTGACAATGACTTAGTGTGCCTCTACAAAATGCAAAAACACCAGGCTATATTATACTTACAACCAAAAACAAAATTAAGTGGTGACTCGACTCTTACATATTCCATTTGACCCATATAATTTTAATAAATCATTACACTTAGCTTACAACATGTCTATTTTTAAACATCAACCCATTCTCAGTCCATAGTAATATTACCCATTTATCAAACATCACAATGTGAGTCCCGAATGAAGGCTATAATGTTTGAGATTTAATTTATATGGCTATTTTATGTAAAGAGGAGATACGTTATAGGAAACTCAAAATTTGGATACGCAAATGAAGAAAGAAGCAAACGCCGGCAGTAATTAACAGATTACAGTAAACTATTGGGATACACATATGAAGAAATAAGCAAGCATTGGCAGTGAACAATACATTACAGTGAACTCAAATCTGGGATACACATGAAGAAGGATGCACATTGGAATCGTTACCTAAAACTAAATGACCAACACATGATTGAATCAAATAGCATAACAACAAGCAAGCACAACAGTTGCAAGAGCATAATAAAATAAGTAGCACAGAAAAAAGATGCAATTTTACTAGCAGTACCTTTTCCCACGCTTCCGGTCAATGGACAGAAGCAACGAGATTAAAACTGAAGAAGAAGAACAATGGATGTTGCAAGAGAAGAACTGGAGCAGAGGCGGTTGGGCAGCTTATGGGCGTCAGATCAAGGAAAAGAGACCAGTAGCTTGATCCAAGGTTGAAGTAGGTTCAGAGCTCCTGTTGGGCGCCGCCTGAGTTGGGTGCCGCTGGTTTCGCTGGGATCCGGCACGATATGGCTACTCCTGGCCGTGGAATTGGAAGCCGACCGACGATTGGAGTTACGACCTGCTGAAGTTGGGGTGGCAGGAGCAGTTGGGGCGCCGTCCGGGAGGTAGTTGGGGCGCCGTCCGGGAGGTAGGCACGGTTGCAGCTGGGTGCGACCGGTGGGATTTGGGAAATGCTAATCGACTGGGGTCATAGGGTTGCTGAGGCTGGGCGGCATTAAGCTGGAGCAGACCCTGGCCGTGGAGTGAGGGAGGCCTGGTCGACGGACTGAAGGTGTGGTCGATGGAATCAAGGAGGCGCTGAGGATGAGTGACAGGTGATCAGTGCTTCCCTAGTTCGTCATTGTGCAGAGGGACGAGTGGGGAGGGTTTTTGTTTTCCTTTTTAATTTTGATATCCAAATGTTGTATTTTAGAATGGAGGGAAGGGAAATGAGATGGAGGGAAGGGATATGAGATGGAGGGAATCATTTGTCATGGTATTTTTCAAGGGATGATTAGTGACTAATGTATTTGTGAGGGATTAGTATTTGTAAAGATGTTAAAAAATTGGTTGAGGGATTTGGTCCCATATTTGAAGGATGAGCCCTCACATATAGACATCATTATTCACAATCTATGGTTCCTCACAAATGTTCTTCAATAAAGGCCAAATTTTTTGTAGTGATACTATTTTGTTTCTAGAATGTGAATTTCACTTTGTAGACAAAAATACATTACTAGAGTAACTGTTAGTCATGAAAATCAGATGTCTATACCATTCATTACTCGATTTTCTTCAAGCATTAATATGATTATAAGTCCATTTTTAATACTAAGAATTTTTTGATATCCTCCTTGACACGATTTCCTTACACCATGACATACAATCATATCATTCTCCTAAATTGTTGAATTCATCTTTGATGTTGGATTTCTGATCCTACTTGTCGTCTTTACTTTGGATATCATTGAATATGTTGATGAGTGAATCATTTAATCTTGCCACATTATGATGCATGTTTGTCTATTAGACTAGAGATCTAGGGTGGTTGTGCTTTTGCACGACTATATATATTGGGCATGCATCCCAATTCTTATATATTAGGTTTTGGGATTTTATTCACCCTTACCCATAGGAAATTGGGGTTTTACCACCCCCCCAACCTTGCTCATGGCTTGGGATCTCATGGTGTCTCATTCCTATAATAAATGACTTAGTCTAACCTATATAATATCATAATTGTAGTGGATCACTGGGCAAGATCATTGAATTGGTTTTGGTTTATCTCATACTTATATTTCCTCATTTTTTGTTATATGAAAGATATTCATTTGAGCTTACTTACATGATATCCACCTCTTGCATTATAACACCCCTTGTTGTCCACATATTTTATTTATGCACATGATCATTAGTTTCTCACATATACCTTCCCTTCTCTTCTGTGTGTTGTTTACAAACTACAAAGATGTAGGTGTTGTAGATGATGATGATTCAAGAGGATCAAACCATGGATTTTGAAGGATACCTTAGCATGGCCTGGTTGTCCTCTACCCTGATCCTTTACAATGCTCATATATTCCTTAATATTTTGTAGTACCACATTTTAGGTGAGGAACTTTGTAATGAGAATGATGTTGACATAGTTAACTTTTTGTTACTATAAAATGGTTGTTCTTGATATATGATGCTTAATAAATGAAATTACATCATTTCCATCATAAATATTAGTGTGCTTGAATTATGTTAATTTAATTCTAAATTAAGTAAGGAGTGGGTGCCTCTCTTGGATTCCACTCACTATAGAAAGGATGCCTATTTTCTCTTTCTTTCTTTCCAGTCCTTTCTTTTTAGGTTTCTTGAGTTGAAAGGATAAAGAAAAGGAGTCAATTACTAGAGATAAGAAAGATATCAAGAATTTCAATCCATGGGATACAAAATTTGAGGTGTTTAACACTTGAGACGAGTTGGTATGTCCATGTTGGAATCTTAATCCTATATCAAATATCAATAATATTATTGCTTGTATTTCTAAGAAATTGGGTAATCAAAGTGGGATATCATTGAAATTTTGAATACCTATTGTTTTAAATTCATTCTTAATGAGTTATATTTTTATAGTTCATGATATGTGCATTAACTTTTTTTAAGACAAAGGTAAAAATGTACATTATTTCATGCTAAAATTTCCCAAACTAGTTTGAATAAATAAAACATTTGGGATTTGGCTGAACTTGTATAGAATGTAGTTTAAATTGAATAAGCATGGATTAAATGTAATTCCTCTATTTATATTATCGAATCCTTGGTGAATTTATGCATGAATTGTGTATGCAAGTGGGCATAAATATGTTAAGTTGAGATAGCCATTTCTGGGGTCAAAGTTGAGAGATTAACCCAAATAATCCAGTGACATGATATATTTTTCAATTAAAGGATGCTTTGCATTGAAAAAAATAAAGGATTTTCTTGTGTTGTGAAAAACTCTAATAAATGTTTATACACCCAATGATATTGGTGGTTACTGTAGTGTAAGTATGATGCATTAAGATGTCTTAAACTTAGCTGATTTCTTGACATTCTAGAATTTAGAACTGGAATGAGAATGAGAGAATAAGACCTAACTTGTATATAATCTTGTTTAAGTGAAGAGATGTTCTAGTTCAAGTATTAAATGGAATAAGTCGTGTGTTGTATAATAAACTTGATGCGGTCATGATGAGTAACAAATACATTTTATATGACTATGTTGTTGTGGATCCTAGTGCCATTATTGATGTTCATTGAAAAGTGTGTTAGATGGAATAAAATGATAATAAAATGTTGGAATTTGAATGACATGTTATGAGTTGTATCTAAGAAATCTTGATTTGGGTAAATACATATGTAGTAAATGTGGGTGTGTATTTATTATTATAATGATTAATGACTAAATTCTCTTAAATCTAATCTACGCCATGCCATATTCTACACAAAGATACATACTAATATTAAACATTGAGTTGAAATTTCATTTAGATGAGTAAAAGGATGAATTAACAAGTGAAATGATGTATTAATCTTGTTAGGTTTCTTGGATATCATGAGTTTCATAAGAGGTATATACTAGGAAAATGAAACATATCTCCTTGTAGTAGTTCGATGATTTTGAAAAGGACTTTTATAGTGTGGATATGGATCTTGAAAGCTTGACCACCATGGTTTAAATAAGGATGCATCAAAGTGTGTGTAACATCCCTGACCTGGGTTATAAACTAACCCTAGGAGTTTTGTTTAATAAAGATGATTAGATACTTGCTCTTATCTTTTGAAAAGTAATTAAGGCTTTTGAGGAACTTATATTTCAATTTCAGTCCCTTTTGAATAATGTTGAAACATTGTTTTGTTAATTTTGGACTAAAGTGCAAATTACCCAAGTTGAGGGGTTAACTTGCAATTTGCAGATGTTAAAATATTCCTATGATGATGAGACATCATAATAATGAATATGATGTGGTGTTATGGATTCCACAAGCTTGGACATCAAGATATAGCTTGTAGAGCAATCTTTGTGCATTAAAACCTAGTTTTGGTGTAATGTGCAATTTACCCAAGACCTAGGGTTCAACATGTAAAATAACACCTCTAGAGGGTATCTCATGTTTCTTGGAATCAAGTGGAGCAAAGAAAATGAGGAGGGTGCCTCATTTGAATTATCATGGGGGGAAGAGAATCTTGATATTGAAATAATCAAGATTTAAGCACAAATGGCTCTTTAATATAACTTAATGCAAAAAGAAATATATTAATTATGGAGCCCTTCAGAAAAAAGTTGGAGGATGTGTTTGCAATAGTTTGGACGACCTTATGCCATGCGTGGGCACCAACAAGATCTTGGTTTAAGTGGAAGTTATTCACATTAATAATATATAAAACAATATCCAATAAAGGGGTGGATATTAATATACATCTCTTTAAGGTGTTTAGTTTCTTTTCCATTAAACCTTAGATAATGGAGAAGTTTTGCAAGATATTAGAACATGGATACATGGCTAAATAATGGGGGAAGCTTTGGTTGGAATTAAAGAAGATAACTCTCTTTTTCTAATTGTCTTGAAAATCCATATATATATATATATATATATATATATATATATATATATATATATATATATATATATATATATATATATATATATATATATATATATCTTTCCCAACAACACAAAGGATCGTTTCCCTTATTTCCTTTTCCTTATTACCTTTCTTTGGTCGACCAAGGAAGAGCTCTGGACCAGAGGAAGGACGACCAAACTATCTTGGTAAGTTTTGATCATCATCTACCTCAAATTCATGGTGGAGACCATAAATCAATAGTTAGTAATTGGTTTTCTTCACACGATTTTCCTTTCTATCCATCTTGTTCATACAATAAGTGAAGAAAGAACCTTGGACAACTGCTGGAGCTCAATTCACCATTAAAGCTACGGAGCTTGGAGCTCTGGATCAGTTCTAGAGGCGGGTTTTATAACTCTAAACCTTAAGCATTAGTATTGCACTCATTTCCATAAAAATCATTGGTTATTCTTCTTCCTTAGATACTCTTGTTTGTTCTTGCTATGAATTCCGTGAAGAACAACACCTGTTCTTGGTTAAACAGAGGTAGACGAAGGTGACGTTAACTTTGATGATTATCCAAAAAGTTACTTTACTAAACGGTCTCCAATCCTTGCTCAAACGGTTTCCCAAACCGTTTGGGAGCAAACGGTTTCAAACCGTTTGATTGCAAACGGTTTCATCCAAACCGCATAGAAGCAAATGGTCCAAGACCGTTTGGTGGCGTTGACCAGGCGTTGACCGTTTGGAGGTATGTTGAGGATAATGTAGACTAATCACCTATCAATAATTATCAATTAACTTCAAGTGGTTCACTAATTAAAGGTCTATCAACCATCTAAACCCTAAATCGGGTTAATTTCTGATTTGATAATTGAATAAAGTTGAAACTTGGGTTGAGTGACCCAAATGGTTTCAAAACCGTTTGGGGATCACCCAAACGGTCTCAAGACCGTTTAGTGATCACCCAAGACCGTTTGGAGGTCTAGGGTTAAGTATGATTGACCAATTGAAGATCCAAAGGTTCTAAGTTGAAGTACAATCAATTGTTATTATGGTGATCAATCCAATGGATCAAACCCTAGTTGGTTGACTTGGTTTTTGGTGTTGACTTGGGAAAATGGTCTCAAGACCATTTGGAGGTCATCCAAATGATCCAAAGACCGTTTGGGGTCAGGTCATGACCAAATTGGATGATGGTTCAATGGGTTCAAATCAATTAGACTCACATTGATTTATGTTGAAGGGTCATTGATTCCAAACCCTAACCCAATTTATTCAAGACCTAATGGATGATCAATTGAGGGTCAAATCAGTTGAAGGTTGACCTAATTAACTCAATTGAATGATGGTGATAGGTCCAATTGATGATTGATTATATATATACAAGTGTTGAAGGAACCAACATTGGAAACCCTAATTCAATTTGAGGTGTTGGGACTACACTTGGTCCATGTGGTTTTGAGGTGGTTTGGAACAAACAGTCTCAAGACCGTTTGGGACCAAATGATCCCAAACCATTTAGGGTCATGCAGTTTCAAAACCGATTGTGTCCACACGGTTTCAAAAGTCAAACTTGGGCAAATGGTCTTCACCCCTAACTTTAGCAAACGGTCTTCTAGATCTACTTTACCAAATGGTCTCAAGGGAGACCAAGACCTTATGAAGGTCCAAACGGTCTTAGACCGTTTGGAGGTTTAGTATGCAAGACCGTTTGAGGTCTGAGTTAGTCAAGATCGTTTGGGGCCTTAGTGGCCAATATCGTTTGGTGGTTGATTAACCTAAACCCCTTGGGTACTTAAAGTGGTTAAGGGACAAAGTGATTAGTTAATTAATACATGATGTAATAAAAGGTGAACATGGTATTTATACCTTAAATGGGATAGTATGATGGAAACCCATAAAGTAATTAAGCCCTAATGATTCCAATGGTAATGATATAAACCATGAAGTCAATTCTCTTCCATGATTGAGTTGACTTAACCTAATCAAGGTTGAATTAAATATCATCCAATAGGGATGAGAGAGAAAAGACTCCTTTTATGAATGTTAATCAAGTAATGGACTTCCAATATGAATGAATGCCTAATTAGGGTATGATCCATGATTAGTGAGATCATGAAAACCCTAATTATGATGGTTAATGAATCTTAACCCTAAATTGATGGTAATAATGGAAGTATCCCTAATGCATGATGATGATGTAATCCTAATTCATAATGATGACATAGTGAACCTTAATTAAAGGTACTTTGTTGATCACTCCTACTTGGGGTGAATAGTAAACCCTAATGGAGGGATATTAATGATAACCCTAATCAAGGGTGATTCAATATGAATAGTAAGCCCTAATCCATCGTGATGTGATGTGAATAGTAAATCCTAATTCAGAGTATGTTAAATAAGAACCCTAATCTAGAGTGATGTGAGATGAATAGTGAATCTTAATCTAGAATGATGTGATATGAAAAGTAAACCCTAATTCTGGGTTATGCTTTTAAGCATGAAGCTCTATGATTAGATAATGAAATGAGGAATCACTATTCCCATTTAAGCTAAGGGGTTGGTTAACCCTAAATGAATTGAAAAGGGAAACCCTAAACCTAGTAAGGTCATAGTGGTGCAACCCTTGAATAAGTAAAGTTATCTTTGTTTTGCATTATGCTGATATAGAGATAATGTGCCTGTTATCATTTGTATTAATCATGCAGGTTTTTATGAAATAGTGAGCATATCCAGGTAAGGGTTATGATGTCATATTCATTGAAAGCACTTTATAAACTTTGAAAGTAATGATATGCTATGTTGCCTATTGAAAGGTAACAAAAGAGATTGACATGCTATATGAGCCATATGAAATACCTACAATGCTACTATTATGTTTACACTGTTAAATGACTTAATGACATTAAGTTACCCGTTAAAGTGGTAATAAGTGATTTGATGATTTAAGGGATTGAACACCCATATTCTTGGATCATGATGATAAATTGATAGGGGATTGAGATCCCAATATTAACAAAATGTGAAATGAACTTGATACAAATAGTACTCTGTCTTTATAGCAATTGTTTTAATGGTTTATGTTTGAAAACATGCTTGATGCTAAAAGAATGACATAATGTACTTAAATAATCAAGTATAATGATATCATGTAGAGCCCTGACCATAGATCCATCATTGTCAGAAGCTAAATGATGGTTAAGCATGTTTTCCTAAGGGAACTCCTGGAGAGCATACTTTTGAGTATGTGGTGTTTATGGATGTGAATATCCTTACGTCCTAATGAGGGAATTGATGTGAGATGAACATTTAATCTCTCAATCGTTAATTATATATTTATGCCGAGATGATGTATCACTAATCTTCTGATGATGTTGTTAATGCCGAATCGATGTGAGATAAATAAGAAATCCCTCGATTGCGAAGAGAGTATAGTATGCCACTGTAACTCTAATAGTGAAGTTGCCAGAATAGCCTAGAAAGCTATTTTAGTAGAGACATAAGATGTCATGCATGTTGTTCCTCATACTGACTGAGGATGATGAGGTCATAGAAATCTATCTCTTCTATTGACCTATGTATGGTACCGATTTTGATTTCGCAATGGTCGGTTGGAGTATGAGTGGTATACCTCATCTCCTCAGGGCATAAGTATGTTTGTAAAATGTAATCAGCCGTGTAGCATATTTTCTTAGATTGAACTATGAGAAACAATGATTGATGATACATTGTTTATATGTCCTAATTGGATAATTAATATACATGTTCTTCATATTCCTTATTGATTAAATGACTTGTATTCAATCGAGTTATAATTAAAATGATTGCATCAGGAATACTGCTTTATTTAGTTACTTAATGAATTACCTGTTGTTGAATAGTTATAATCCTACTGCTCAATATCATTCTATTATTTGCAATAACAATGTTTCTGGCGAAGAGTTATAACTCTCGCTGGGACAACTTTCAATTGTCTCACTCCCGTGGGATTCAAATTTTTAGGTAGATGCCGAGGAAGGAGAAACCCTTCAGTGGCTGAGCAGCAATAGCAGTCACAACATCAACAGCAACAACAAGGACAACAATGATCCATAGGTGGAGACACTATCTGTTAGGTCTTATATATAGAGAGTCCTATGTGTCGTCTCTCTACTCTCATGTCTTAGGAGTTAGCAAATGGTTTAATATAGATCTGAGATTTTTGGCTTAATGCCTCGAGATTTTTGTATACTACTCATGTACAGTTTAACAAGAGCAGTTAATGTTGTGACTCTCGAGATGATATATTGCAGAGATGTAATGATGGATTAGTTTGTAAATAACTTACCTTGTTTCTTTATGAAAGAGTTTTATAGATATGGATCTTTTTACAAAAAGTTTTAATTTTTAGTGATTTTCAGTAATTCCGCTGCTAATTAATCGCTTCCGCATTCGTTGATCTCATTTTCGCAAGTAGATCGTTACAATTTAGTGGTATCAGAGCTCTAGGTTCGTCGAGTCTATAGAGACATAGGACTAGGGTTGTTGAGTTTGTTCTAGTGTCTTCTAGTCTATATGATAGTGTCTTCTGCTATTATAGGAGGAGAAGATAAAACTAAAGATGTCTGGATCACATGATGAACATGTTGCTGAGAGTAATGTCGCTGCACCCGGAGGAGGTGCAAGAAACCAAGAAAGGGAGGAACAACCTGTACCTGAACCACCCCAGTTCAACCCAGCTAACATGGGGAACCTAGCCTTCCAAGCCATATTTGGGCAGTTCATGACTGCCATGACACATATGACTGAAAGGATGCCTATACATGTACCTAGGGCACCTACCCATCCCGAAGGACAAGGAGCCGGTAAGACGTTTGAATGACTTCGCCGAGTTGGGGCCACAGAATATGTTGGAACAGCTGACCCAGCAGATGCTGACTTGTGGCTAACTGAACTAGAGAAGGCCTTTAGAATCCTAAACATCCCAGAAGCTGAGAAGGTTAGACATGATGTGTATCTTATCAAGGGGAGTGTTGGTCACTGGTGGACCATGGAGGAAGGGAAAAGGCCAGGTGTGGAGATCGAATGGGAAGTATTTAGATGGAAATTTATCAATAGATACTTCCCTAAGACATTCTTGGATGAGAAAATCTCTCAGTTTGATAGGTTAAGGCAGGGACTAATGAACATTAGCGAGTACAAGGCTAAGTTCATGGAGCTTTTGTGGTTCTGTCTGCATATGGCAACTATAGATGAAGAAAGGATTAGACATTTTGAGAAGGGGTTAAACGCTGAGTTGACGACCCCTGTGTCTGCACTTGAGAACAGAGAAAGATTTTCTACCTTTGTGGAGTCTGTCAAAAGAATAGAGAGATATGTGACGGAGAAAAGACAGACCAAGAATAAGAAGATGTATCCCCAGTTCCAAGGATCTTCATCTAAAGGTTTCAAGAGACTAAGGTTTTCCGTGCCTACACCACCACCTAGATTCAATACCCAGATGCAATGGACGTCAGATAGGGGTAGAGGGTGAAGTTTAACTCTAGAAGGAGCTCATAGCTCAACATCTATGTCGGTTACATGACCAACCAGACCACAATAAGGGAACAAAAGCTGTTATATATGTGGAAAGGTGGGACATCTGATGAAGGATTTTAGAGCCAGAGAAGTGAGTGTGACTCAACCTCTCAAAGGTAGAGTCAGCAAGGATCTCAAAGGTGACAATTTCCAGGTAACTCTAGAGGATGTGGACAAGCGTCCCAAGCTGGATCATCGGCACCTAGTCATCAAACACTAAATCAACCACAGGAAACGACAAGATTCTACGCGATGAATCCACCTGATGCAGTGATCAACCCTTGGGTTGTGGCAGGTTAGATGGAATTGTTTTATTCTGATATGTCTACATCTTGCGTTGTATCTATTTTAATTGATTCGGGTGCTACACACTCCTTTATCACTCAAAGAGTGATTCTTGTCTGCAACCTGACTACAAGTCATAGAGCAGATAGTTTGTTGTTGGAGACTCCTTTGATGGGATCTACTATTTTGTGGGAGGTATGTTCTCCCTGCATCCTCTCCTTTTCTGAACATCACATTCAAGTGGATTTTATACCACTTGAGATGCATGGATTCAATATAATCCTTGGGATGGATACCTTAGAAAGGTATAAGGTTGTCTTAGATTGTGAGTCCAAGCAAGCTGTGTTCACAGATGATAGTGACACATGGATCTTTCAAGGAGATAGAAAGATTCTTCCGACCTGTCTTGTGTTAGATATGGTTGCTGAGAAGTTGATGAGGCAAGGATGTTATGCATTCTTGGTCCATGTGGTAGATACCACCATGGAGAGTCTTAACCCTGCTGAAGTTCCGATAGTCAGGGAATTTGAAGATGTATTTCCTAAAGAACTTCTAGGTGTACCACCGCCTCGAGAGATTGATTTTGAAATTAATCTAATCCTAGACATGCAACCTATATCACAAACATCGTATAGGATGGCGTCTGCTGAGATGGCAGAACTCAAGAAACAACTACAAGAGTTGCTTGAGAAGGGTTTCATCCGACCAAGTACTTCGCCTTGGGGTGCTCCGGTCCTCTTTGTTAAAAAGAAAGACAGGTCAATGCGGTTATGCATTGATTACAGGAAGTTAAATAAAGTAACAATAAAGAATAAGTATCCTTTGCCGAGGATTGATGATCTCTTTGATCAGTTGCGTGGTGCAACTGTCTTCTCAAAGATAGATTTGAGGTCAGGATATCACCAGCTGTGTATTAAGGAGGGTGACATACCTAAGTCTGCTTTTAGAACAAGGTATGGTCACTATGAGTTCACAATTATGTCGTTTGGACTAACTAATGCACCAACTGCATTTATGGAACTCATGAATAGAATCTTTCGACCTTTTCTTGATCAGTGTGTTGTTCTCTTCATAGATGACATCTTGATCTACAGTAGATATGCTCAGCAGCATGAGCAGCATCTTCGTCAAACTCTAACTTTTCTAAGAGAGCATAAGTTATATGCTAAGTTTAGCAAGTGTGAGTTTTGGTTACCAGAAGTTTCTTTTCTTGGACACGTAATATATGCCTCAGGTATTTGTGTTGACCCTAAAAAGGTAGAATCCATCCTATAATGGGAGCAGCCGAAGACACTAACAGAGATTCGCAGTTTCTTAGGGTTGACAGGCTATTACAGGAGGTTCATTAAGAACTTCAGTTCTATAGCTTTACCCTTGATTAAGTTGACCAGGAAAGATGTTCCTTTTGCCTGGAGTGATAAGTGTTAGCAATCGTTTCAGTTGTTGAAGGAAAGGCTGACAAGTGCACCTGTGCTAGTATTACCTGAGCAAGGGAAAGGATATATAATTTTCTGTGATGCCTCTAAGAATGGACTAGGATGTGTGTTAATGCAGGATAAAAAAGTGATTTCTTTTGCTTCTCGGCAGCTTAAGAAACATGAGGAGAATTATCCGACACACAATTTAGAGCTAGCTGTTGTAGTCCATGCCTTGAAGATCTGGAGACATTATCTTTATGGAGAAACATTCCAGATTCTCACAGACCTTAAGAACCTTAAGTATATCTTTTCTCAGCATGAGCTTAACATGAGGCAACACTGCTGGATGGAGTTAATCAAGGATTATGATTGTACAATTGATTACCATCCATGGAAGGCCAATGTAGTTGTTGATGCTTTGAGTAGGAAATCAACAACACCAGCCTTATATAGAGAATAATTGAATTCTCTGGTGTGCTCTAGGAGGGATATGCTTATCTCTTTAAGACAAGACAATGTACAATTAAAAGTATCATTGTTATCTGGACTGTTAGCTGAGATGCATATAAAACCTACTCTGAGACAACAAATTAAAGAGGCACAACAAGTTGATGTTGCAGTTCAACAGATTAGATCAGAGTATGGTAATGAGAAACGAGATGGTTTCCATGATTTAGATGATCAGGTAGCCTATTATCATGGTAGGATGATAGTGCCGGATGTGAATAACTTGAGGAAGATAGTCCTGGAAGAAGCTCATTCTTCAATGTATGTTATGCATCCAGGAAGCATCAAGATGTATCAAGACTTGAAAGATATGTATTGGTGGCCTGGTTTGAAGAAGGACGTTGTTGAGTTCGTTATGCGGTGTCCTGTGTGTTAGCAAGTTAAAGCTGAACGCCAGAAGCCTGCAGGAACAATGCAACTTTTACCCATACCACAATGGAAGTGGGATCATGTAACCATGGACTTTGTGGTTGGTTTGCCCAGAACAACCAAAGGTCATGATTCCATCTGGGTAATAGTTGATAGGTTGACAAAGACAACACATTTCTTACCTGTCAAAACAACCTATTCTGCTGAGAAGCTGGCATAGTTATATGTGGATGAGATAGTACAGCTGCATGGGGTCCCAGCTACCATTGTATCTAACAGAGGTCCCCAGTTTACAAGTCGTTTTTGGGAGCGACTTCATAAAGCCTTAGCGCACAGTTAAGGTTTAGTACAACCTTTCATCCTTAGACTGATGGACAGTCAGAAAGGACTATACAAAACTTGGAGGACTTGCTTAGAGCATGTGTTCTTCAGTTTGCAGGAAGTTGGGATCTACACCTAAGTTTGATAGAGTTTGCCAACAATAACAACTATCAACATAGCATTGACATGGTACCTTATGAAGCATTGTATGGTAGACGTTGTAGATCTCCCCTATGTTGGTATGAAACTGGTGAATATCAACTTTTAGGTCCTGATCTTGTGCAGCAGACCACCGAGAATATTAAAATAATACAACAACAGTTGAAGACTGCACATGATAGGTAGAAATCCTATGCTGATAAGCGTCGTAGACCTTTAGAATTCCAGGTTGGAGACAGAGTGTACCTCAAGGTCTCACCTTGGAAAGGAGTTCTTAGATTTGGATTTAAAGGAAAGTTAGCTCCTAGGTTTATGGGACCTTATCCAATCATTGAACGGATTGGAAAGGTAGCTTATAAGCTAGAGTTACCACCTGAGTTGCAAAAGTTACACCCTGTGTTCCACATTTCCATGTTAAGGAAATGTCATCCTGACACAGAATCAGTTCTACAACCTATGGAAATAGAATTGAATGATGATATATCTTATGTTGAAGGACTTGTGACAATCCTTGACAGAAGAATTAAAAAGATGAAAAAGAAAGACATAAGTCTTATAAAAGTCCTCTGGAATCACCGTGGAATTGAAGAAGCTATGTGGGAACTAGAGGAAGAGATGAGGAGGAAATACCCTGCTCTTTTCTCTTAATATGTTTTTGTGATGATTTCGGGGACGAAATCCTTGTAAGGGGTGGATAATTTGTAACATCCCTAACATGGGTTATAAACTAACCCTAGGAGTTTTGTTTAATAAAGATGATTATATGCTTGCTCTTATCTTTAGAAAAGTAATTAAGGCTTTTGAGGAACTTATATTTCAATTTCAGTCCCTTTTGAATAATGTTGAAACATTGTTTTGTTAATTTTTTACTAAAGTGCAAATTACCCAAGTTGAGGGGTTAACTTGCAATTTTCACATGTTAAAATGTTCCTCTGATGATGAGACATCATAAGAATGAATATGATGTGGTGGTATGGATTCCACAAGCTTGGACATCAAAATATAGCTTGTAGAGCAATCTTTGTGCATTAAAACCCAGTTTTGGTGTAATGTGCAATTTACCCATGACCTAGGGTTCAACATGTAAAATAACACCTCTAGAGGGTCTCTCATGTTTCTTGGCATCAAGGGGAGCAAAGAAAATGAGGGCACCTCATTTGAATTATCATGGGGGGAAAGAGAATCTTGATATTGAAATAATCAAGATTTAAGCACAAATGGCTCTTTAATATAACTTAATGCAAAAAGAAATATATTAATTATGGAGCCCTTCAGCCAAAAGTTGGAGGATTTGTTTGTAATAGTTTGGAAGAGCTTATTCCATGCGTGGGCACCAACAAGATCTTGGTTGAAGTGGAAGTTATTCACATTAATAATATATAAAGCAATATCCAATAAAGGGGTGGATATTAATATACATCGCTTTAAGGTGTTTAGTTTCTTTTCCATTAAACCTTGGATAATGGAGAAGTTTTGCTAGATATTAGAATATGGATACATGGCTAAAGAATGGAGGAAGCTTTGGTTGGAATTAAAGAATATAACTCTCTTTTTCTAATTGTCTAGAAAATCCATAAATATATATATATATGTATCTTTCCCAAGAACACAAAGGATCTTTTCCCTTAGTTCCTTTTCCTTATCACCTTGCTTTCGCCGACCAAGGAAGAGCTATGGACCAGAGGAAGGATGAAAAACTATCTTGGTAAGTTTTGATCATCATCTACCTCAAATTCATGGTGGAGACCATAAATCAATGGTTAGTAATTGGTTTTCTTCACACGATTTTCCTTTCTATCCATCTTGTTCATCCAATAAGTGAAGAAAGAACCTTGTACAACTTCTGGAGCTCAATTCACCATTAAATCTACAGAGCTTGGAGCTCTGGATCAGTTCTAGAGGTAGGTTTTATAACTCTAAACCTTAAGCATTAGTACTACACTCATTTCCATAAAAATAGTTGGTTATTCTTCTTCCTTAGATACTCTTGTTTGTTCTTGCTATGAATTCCGTGAAGAACATCACCTGTTCTTGGTTAAAAAGAGGTAGACGAAGGTGATGTTAACTTTGATGATTATCCAAAAAGTTACTTTACTAAACGGTCTCCAATCCTTGCTCAAACGGTTTCCCAAACCGTTTGATTGCAAACAGTTTCATCCAAACCGCATAGAAGCAAACGGTCCAAGACCGTTTGGTGGTGTTGACCAGGCGTTGACCATTTGGAGGTCTGTTGAGAATAATGTAGACTAATCACCTATCAATAATTATCAATTAACTTCAAGCGGTTCACTAATTAAAGGTCTATCAACCATCTAAACCCTAAATCGGATTAATTGCTGATTTGATAATTGAATAAAGCTGAAACTTGGGTTGATTGACCCAAACGGTTTCAAAACCATTTGGGGATCACCCAAACGGTCTCAAGACCGTATGGTGATCACCCAAGACCGTTTGGAGGTATAGGGTTAAGTATGATTGACCAATTGAAGATCCAAAGGTTCTAAGTTGACGTACAATCAATTGTTATTATGGTGATCAATCCAATGGATCAAACCCTAATTGGTTGACTTGGTTTTTGGTGTTGACTTGGGAAAACGGTATCAAGACCGTTTAGAGGTCATCCAAATGATCCCAAGACCGTTTGGGGTCAGGTCATGACCAAATTGGATGATGGTTCAATGGGTTCAAATCAATTAGACTCACATTGATTTATGTTGAAGGGTCATTAATTCCAAACCCTAATCCAATTGATTCAAGCTCTAATTGATGATCAATTGAGGGTCAATTGAGGGTCAAATCAATTGAAGGTTGACCTAATTAACTCAATTGAATGATGGTGAAAGGTCCAATTGATGATTGATTATATATATACAAGTGTTGAAGGAAACAACGTTGGAAACCCTAATTCAATTTGAGGTGTTGGGACTATACTTAGTCCATGCGGTTTTGAGGTGGTTAGGACCAAACGGTCTCACGATCGTTTGAGTCCAAATGGTCTCAAGAATGTTTGGGACCAAACGATCCTAAACCGTTTAGGGTCATGCGTTTTCAAAACTGATTGTGTCCATGCAGTTTCAAAAGTCAAACTTGGGCAAACGGTCTTCACCCCTAACTTTAGCAAACGGTATTGAAGATCTACTTTACCAAATGGTCTCAAGGGAGACCAAGACCGCATGAAGGTCCAAACGGTCTTAGACCGTTTGGAGGTTTAGTATGCAAGACCGTTTGAGGTCTGAGTTAGTCAAGATCGTTTGGGGCCTTAGTGGTCAAGATCGTTTGGTGGTTGATTAACCTAAACCCCGTGGGTACTTAAAGTGGTTAAGGGACAAAGTGATTAGTTAATTAATACATGATGTAATCAAAGGTGAACATGGTACTTATACCTTAAATGGGATAGTATGATGGAAATCCATAAAGTAATTAACCCTAATGATTACAATGGTAATGATATAAACCATGAAGTCAATTCTCTTCCATGATTGAGTTGACTTAACCTAATCAAGGCTGAATTAAATATCATCCAATAGGGATGAGAGAGAAAAGACTCCTTTTATGAATGTTAATCAAGTAATGGACTTCCAATATGAATGAATGCCTAATTAGGGTATGATACATGATTAGTGAGATCATGAAAACCCTAATTATGATGGTTAATGGATCTTAACCCTAAATTGAGGGTAATAATGGAAGTATCCCTAATGCATGATGATGATGTAATCCTAATTCATAATGATGACATAGTGAACCTTAATTAAAGGTACTTTGTTCATCACTCCTACTTGGGGTGAATAGTAAACCCTATTGGAGGGATATTAAGGATAACCCTAATCAAGGGTGATTCAATATGAATAGTAAACCATAACCCAGGGTGATGTGATGTGAATAGTAAATCCTAATTCAGAGTATGTTAAATAAGAACCATAATCTAGAGTGATGTGAGATTAATAGTGAATCTTAATCTAGAATGATGTGATATGAATAGTAAACCCTAATTTTGGGTTATGCTTTTAAGCATGAAGCTCTATGATTAGATAATGAAATGAGGAATCACTATTCCCATTTAAGCTAAGGGGTTGGTTAACCCTAAATGAATTGAAAAGGGAAACCCTAACCCTAGTAAGGGCATAGTGGTGCAACCCTTGAATAAGTAAAGTTATCTTTGTTTTGCATTATGTTGATATAGAGATAATGTGCCTGTTAGCATTTGTATTAATCATGTAGGTTTTTATGAAATAGTGAGCATAGCCAGGTAAGGGCTATTATGTCATATTCATTGAAAGCACTTTATAAACTTTGAAAGTAATGATATGCTATGTTGCCTATTGAAAGGTAACAAAATAGGTTGACAGGCTGTATGAGCCATATGAAATACCTACAATGCTACTATTATGTTTACACTGTTAAATGACTTAATGGCATTAAGTTACCCGTTAAAGTGGTAACAAGTGATTTGATGATTTAAGGGTTTGAACACCCATATTCTTGGATCATGATGATAAATTGATATGGGATTGAGATCCCAATATTAACAAAATGTGAAATGAACTCGATACAAATAGTACTCTTTCTTTATAGCAATTGTTTTTAATGGTTTATGTTTGAAAACATGCTTGATGCTAAAAGAATGCCATAATGTACTTAAATAATCAAGTATAATGATATCATGTAGAGCCCCGACCATAGATCCATCATTGTCAAAAGCTAAATGATGGTGAAACATGTTTTCCTAAGGGAACTCCTGGAGAGCATACTTTTGAGTATGTGGGGGTTATGGACGTGAATATCTTTACATCCTAATGATGGAATTGATGTGAGATAAACATTTATTCTCTCAATCCTTCATTATATATTTATGCCAGGATGATGTATCACTAATTTCCCGATGATGTTGTTAATGCCGCATCGATGTGAGATAAATAAGAAATCCCTCGATTGCGAAGAGAGTACATCATGCCACTGTTACTCTAATATAGAAGTTTCCAGAATACCCTGGAAAGCTATTTTAGCAGAGACACAAGATGTCCTGCATGTTGTTCCTCATACTGACTGAGGATGACGAAGTCATAGAAATCCGGCTCTTCTATTGACCTATGTATGGTACCGATTTCGATTTCGCAATGGTCGGTTGGAGTATGAGCGGTATACCTCATCTCCTCAGGCCATAAGTATGTTTGTAAAATGTAATCAGCCGTGTAGCATATTTGCTTAGATTGAACTATGAGAAACAATGATTGATGATACATTGTTTATATGTCCTAATTGGATAATTAATATACATGTTCTTCATATTCCTTATTGATTAAATGACTTGTATTCAATCAATTTATAATTAAACTGATTGCATTAGGAATACTGCTTTATTTAGTTACTTAATGAATTACCTGCTGTTGAATAGTTATAATCCTACTGCTCAGTATCATTCTATTATTTGCAATAACAATGTTTCTGGCGAAGAGTTATAACTCTTGCTGGGACAATTTTCAATTGTCTCACCCCTGTGGGATTCAACTTTTTAGGTAGACGCCAAGGAAGGAGAAACCCTTCTGTGGCTGAGCAGCAACATCAGTCACAGGAGCAGCAGGAACAGCAAGGACAACAGTGATCCATAGGTGGAGACACTGTCTGTTAGGTCTTGTATATAGAGAGTCATATGTGTCGTCTCTGTACTCTCAGGTCCTAGGAGTTAGAAAATGGTTTAATATAGATATGAGATTTTTGGCTTAATGCCTCAAGATTTTTGTATACTGCTCATGTACATTTTAACAAGAGCAGTCAATGGTGTGACTCTCGAGATGAGATATTAAAGAGATGTAATGATGGATTAGTTTGTAAATAACTTACCTTGTTTCTTTATGAAAGAGTTTTATAGATATGGATCTTTTTACAAAAAGTTTTAATTGTTAGTGTTTTTCAGTAATTCCGCTACTAATTAATCGCTTCTGCATTCGTTGATCTCGTTTTCACAAGTAGATCATCACAGTGTGCGTCTATGACCCTTAGTCCTCCATTGTTAAAGATTGTGTCCATAAGGAATAACCACTCATGAAGTATAAATAGTAAAATATGAGAAATATTATGAGATATGATACTTTTATATGTTTGTACCTAATTGCATGTATCTAAGATGACAGACTGACCGTAGAGAGGTTGAGGTCCATACCTTATCCTCTTTTAGTAACCATGTGGGAGAATAGGGCCAGTTGTATCTATCTTACAACATTTGAATAAAATCTAAGACAATGAGGTGAATCATTGATATGAGAATCATGTGTGACTACTTTTACTTGGTAAAATACAAGCTAAATAGGTTTAGGGGCTTATAAATAAAAGATGAATAGCCATATATAAAATGAGATGAATGTCAGTTATATTCCTTTTACATCTAGATGATAGACTTATTTTTATTGAAAATATTTCTTATATATAGAGATCAGTTACTCTTCTATTATAAGATAAAAATTTATCTCATTCTTATCTTCTCAGTATGAAATTTGATTAGAGGCATTTATTCAAAATTGATGTACTTTTAATTTTTAAAATGGAGGTCCTGTAATTGCAAATGAGGTAGCTTCGCCATTTCTATAAGAGGAAGTCATCTTTGTAGGGTGAAAAATCACTCTATAGAAACAACAAAAGGAAACATAGCAGTCGATGTAGCGTCGGAGATGTTTAGACTCTCATATGCAAATGTTTCATATGAAATTAGTGAAAACAATTTTTTACATGGACACATACTATGTCAAGAAACTGAGTACTCTCGTGTCCATGGTTATAGTCATGAGTACGAGTGTTAGAAACATGGATCTGAGTCAGTTTTGGGTCAAAAAATTTAGTTAGAATCATTTGACTATCAAATCTAGATTCAAACTCAGATCCGGATTTTAGTCAAACATTTCAACACAGAATTGACTGAAATGAAAATTCTGAATATGAAATTAAATTTAGACCCACATTTGAAGATTATTTTTTAAGAAAAATTAATTCTATAATAAAATTTACCTATATGATTGTAAATTTTTATATTATATAAAATAAATACCAAAAAATAATTGAGAGAATTAATGTGTATTAATCGTCAATATGCTCGTTATGTAATATTACACAACTGTGATTTCATTTTTCCATTGTTTTTATTAGTGAAAAATTAATACCAATAGTTAGCATCAATATCTAAAAAACACAAGAAATCTCAACATATCTGCAACACCAAATATATTATATTAAAACAACACATATCAACCAAAATTATTACAATATCATCTATATCATACCAAAACAACACATATATGCCATCAATGTATAGACTATTAAATTAATTGAGTTGATTATACCATACCAAAACAATATTTTTTTTCACATTATAACAACATATGTATAAGGAAAGATATCATTAGTGTAACCTAACACATAAGTCAACTCTAACATAATGGGAATATCATAACAATAATAAAAGATAACACATAGATCATACCAAATAACTAAAATATGTTGCAATGTCACATATATTATATCAAAAGAACACATAATATCACTTCAATATATAGCCTACATTTCATAAATATATGTATATAACTAAGTATTTAGAAGCCAATTTTGCATCTTTTTAAATTCGAACCTGATCCCATTTAAATTCAGACACATAATTCTAAACTCGAGACTGAGTCTAAAATGTTGGGATCGGAAGGTTCTAGCCCATGTCCTATTGGGATTTGGACTTAATAAGAGTTGGCTTGTGTTTCCAATCCTAATAGAAGTTAAATTCAAGAAAGAAAGAATATGGCTCCTTACGTGCAACATTTGAATTGGATTAGGATTTAATTGGAGTTGGTATTTTGTGTTGCCAATCCTAAAATGAGTTGAGTCCAAGAAGAAAAGAAGGTGGCTCAGTGCAACATGGAGTTGGACTAGGATTTGAAGTAGGACTAGAATTCTTGATTGCAATCACATGCACGGAGGCCTATAAATAGAGGCCCTTGGGGAGGCCACTGTGATCATCCCACTGGTTGGTGTGTGATCCCACCAGTTGTTGGTTGTTGGTTCCTTCCGTGGTAGAAGAGCCAGAAAATAATAACAACAGGTGGTGCTCTCTTATGGTAAGAGAGGATCAACGACTTTTCCTTGAAGTAAAGTAGCGACTGACAGTTGGTGGCACATTGGGTGTACCAACAGTGCACATCTCTTGTGGATGAGAGAGGGTCAACGAATTTATCTTGAGGCAAAGTAGCGGTTGGCAATCGGCAACACAACGATAGTGCATCGACAACTGAGGTGGGTCCAAGTAGCGGAGGACGCACACCAGTTAGTGGCATATTGGGTGCACCAACAGTGCATCTCTCTTGTGGATGAGAGAGGGCTAACAACTTTGCCTTGAGGCAAAATAGTGGTTGGCAGTCGGCAACACAATGACAGTGCATAGACAACAGAGGCGGGTCCAAGTAGTAAAGGACGCACATCAGTTGGTGGAACTTTATTGGTATCGTGACATCAACATCGACTACGATGCATCCGAGCAGAGGAAGGCGCTTATCAGTCGGTGGCTACAGAAATGATGGCAAATTGTCCAGTCAGTGAAAGACACACATTAGTCGGCAATACATAGATGATGCATCAACTACGACGACGGATCCAAGCAGCGGAAGACGCACACTAGTTGGTGGCACACTATTGGTGACACGATAATGGCAACAGTCTGTCCGATTAGCAGAGGATGTGTATCTACTCTCTCTGGCGGAGAGAGTTGTGGCAGTACGTGGGAGTTCTAGTTGGAGGCACCAACTAGAACAAGTACCAAGAAGACAGAGGCGAGGTAGGTGACCTCGTCAGGAGAAGAGGTGATCCGGTCAATGGTCGCAGTGACAACAAGCAATCCCAACAGTGGCAACGGTGTTGTGAGAAGAAAGAGATAAGTGAGGATTTGTACACATTGGGTGTAGTTATGTTCTTCCTTTCTTTGTTCTTGTGTGGGGGGGGGAGCTAACCAAATTCAGGAATAATTAAATTTAGGCAGTGTGAGTTGTAATTCATGTTACTTAGTTCTTGTTGGCTGGTATTACCCTGTGGTTTTTCTCTCTTAGTGTTGGAGAGAGTTTTCCACGTTAAATCTTGTGCCTTCAGTCTTGTAGAGCATTGTCACTTACCCACCACAATTTCCTAACAAGTGGTGTCAGAGCAAGGTGAAGAATTTAGTAGACATAGTGAGATGGCATCTAAAGATAGGAAGGACAACGTCGACTATAAGCGATCACAGAATAACCACATGTTTGAGATGTGAGATTCAATCTGGAAGGGCAATAATATGCAGCAGGACGGCTTTCAGTCATACAAAGTCTCTCTAAAGCCTTCTTCAGGGCAACATGCGTGTGAAGAAGAAGGGCAATGCTATGTGTGTTCAAATGTTAAATCCAAAGTGAAGGATCAAGCTTCTACAGAGCGTTATCAAAGAGTTTTTGAGCCTTGGTACAGAAGGTGAAAAATACGTTCTTCATCAAAGATGGTTCGATTGATCGATCAAGGGGAGCATTATCAAAGAGTTTATGAGCCTTGGTAGAGAAGGTCAAAAATACGTTCTTCATCAAAGATGGCTCGATTGATCGATCAAGGGGAGCATACAATGTTCCAGGTGCAGACATGGAGAGAGAAGACATATTGGCATGATACTTCTTCTCAGTTGTCTGGGAACAAAGTGAAGTCATGGTGGGACTTCAACAAGATGGATGAAGACGACATGGTGCTGACATGTTTGAGGAGATTGGATCTATCACATGTGTTCGTACGGTACAGAAGATACTTTAGATGATCGTTGAAGATAAAATCTCCCTCATGGGCCGAAGGGGGAGATTGTTGGGAATGGAAGGTTCCGTCCCATGTCCTATTGGGATTTTGACTTAATAGGAGTTGATTTGTGTTTCCAATCCTAATGGAAGTTAAATCCAAGAAGGAAAGAAGATGGCTCCTTACGTGCAACATTATAATTGGATTAGGATTTAATTAGAGTTGGTATTTTGTATTGTCAATCCTAATATGAGTTGAGTCTAAGAAGAAAAGAAGGTGGCTATGTGCAACATGGAGTTGGACTAGGATTTGAACTAGGACTAGAATTCTTGGTTATAATCACATACATGGAGGCCTATAAATAGAGGCCCTCGGAAGACCATTGTGATCATCCCACTGGTTGGTGTGTGATCCCACTAGTTATTGGTTGTTGATGTCTTCTGTGGTTGAAGAGCCAGAAAACAATAACAACTGGTGGTGTTCTCTTGTGGTAAGAGAGGGCCAACGACTTTGTCTTGAAGTAAAGTAGTGACTGACAGTTGGTGGTGCACCAATAGTACATCTCTCTTGTGGATGAGAGAGGGCCAACGACTTTGCCTTGAGGCAAAGTAGCGGTTGGCAGTCGACAACACAATGATAGTGCATCGACAACAGAAGCGAGTCCGAGTAGCGGAGGACGCACATCAGTTGGTGACACTTTGTTGGTGCTACGACATCGACATCGACTACGGCACATCCGAGTAGAGGAAAACACTCATCAGTCGATGGCTACATAAATGATGGTGGACTGTCCAGTCAGTAGAAGACGCACATTAGTCGGCGACACATATGTGGTGCATCAACTACGACGACGGATCCAAGCAGAGGAAGACGCACACCAGTTGGTGGCACACTATTGGTGGCGCGACAATGATAATTGTCCGTCCGATTAGCAGAGGATGCATATCTACTCTCTCTGGAGGAGAGATTTGTGGCGGTACGTCGAAGTTCTAGTTGGAGGCATCAACTAGAATAAGTACTAAGAAGACGGAAGCGAGGTAGGCGACCTCGTCAGGAGAAGAGGTGACCCAGTTAACGGTCACAACAATCAATCCCAACAGCGGCAGCTGTGTCGTGAGGAGAAAAAGATAAGTGAGAGTTTGTACATATTGGGTGTAATTATGTTCTTTCTATTTTTGTTCTCGTATGGGGGGAGCTATCCAGATTTAGGGATAATTCAATATGGGCAGTGTGAGTTGTAATTGAGGTTAGTTAGTGTTTGTTGGCTGATATTGTTCCGTGATTTTTCTCTCCTAGTCTTGGGGAGAGTTTTCTACGTTAAATCTTGTGCCTTCAGTCTTGCATATTATCGTTACTTACCCACCACAATTTCCTAACATAAAAATCACAAATGAAACTTGGACCCAATTTCTCCGGGGCGGACTCTATCAGGTTCAAGATTCAAACAAATTTTGACAACTCTAACAATGTGTACAACGTTTTAAATGTAGCCATACTCTAGAATGTGCTTGCTATGGTAAGATTTTGTTGAGAAAAATTGCATTTAAAAATTATTGCCACACCTCTACATACATTTCAAGAAAAAACGTGCGCTGTTTCATTCACTATTGTGTTGCATTTAATACATTCTCATACCTATGCATATCCGTCCTGTGTGATGCATTTGTAATGCCGCTTGTATCATTGAATTGTTCTTCTCGACGTCACATCCAAATTTTTACCATGCAGTGATGCACTATGAGAAAATTATCCGCAGAAATAACCACAATATACCAGTAGTTCTAGAAAGCACTTGGATACTCGAGTAAATGAAGCTGCAACCATGACAAAGACTGAACCGGCATTAATAAGGTAAACCTTCATGATTAAGCAGTAAGAAGTGCTTAGGGATAATTTATGAATGGGATCCCGCAACTTGGTTGAATTTTTACTACCCTTTCAACATTTTCTCTTAGGATAAAACATCACGTGATTTTATTTACCAAGAGCTAGCTAGTTTTCTAATAAATCCCCCATCACACTGCGACAAGGAGAGGAGGAGATGGGACACAGTAAGAGGAAGGTAGAGGGCCATTCACTGCACGCTTTGTCTCGGCTTCGTTGGAGCCGAGCGTCCTCCCCACCGTTCGGCAAGTGACGAAGTGTTAAGGGTATATATCCCTTTCCGCCTTCCCACTGTGTTGGGCCTAGATCGGCAGGAGCTCCCCCCGTCCCAGATCTCTGCCTACCTCTTCACAGTAAAATTGAAACGAAATCCTTGTCGTTCTGTTGAAACTCAGCATTAATTTATCCTTTACTGGGTATGGGTGGATATATTCCCGTTATCGGTGTTACGCAAATAGAAAGGGTTCGGCAGCCGTGGTGGTGAGTCGAGGCATAGAAATCACGAGTACCACAACAAGATAGTACCCTCTTTTTTTCTACAAGGAAAATGTGTCCTCTTATATCTATAATAATTCACATATGTAACTGTATATCTGTCTATCTATATATTATCTAGTGGTAGTAGAAAGACCCACCGCAGAGTATACATAGGATGTAGCATGTTTCTTCAGCAGATATGGCCCGTGGGTGCTGGGATATAAGTGGGGAGATTAGCCAGCATCTCACTTGGATCGGGAGTCGAATATGTTTTCCAAAATTGATACGAATAAGATCAGATGGTTATTAGAGATGCCTCCTTATTTAAAGAATATGAAATCGAATTTGGGAATGGACCAGGTTTGACATTGGGCTCATAGTTGCAACTGTATACCATGTAGTGATGGACTCCATTGGGTACGTCAGCATGGACCAAACGGTTAGATAACTGATTACGGTAATTGTTAGTTACTGTAGCTTTAGTTACTGTAGCAGCTCGTTAGTGTAGCTAAGCTATTGTAGTAATCACTTATTTAACATGGGTTAAGCCCAATGTAGTGCAGCAAGTACATGTGAGAATGTAGTGTTGTTTCTAGTGCAAATGACAAAGAAGTTTTATCCCATATTGCTCACACCTAGAACTTTTGTGGTCCTCATATGTAGGATCACATGGGGCACTAGTGTCCAAAGGAGTCCTAGGAAGGAGGTATGCTCACCTCCTTGGTGGGTGGAGTTACCACATCACAACACACGCACGCAGACGCGCACGCGCGCCACGCCACGCCTGGCCGGGCCGGGTTCGGGCTTATGGATTGTGGATTGTGGAGAATGTCTTCCGTCTTCTTTTTGCACTAGGATACAACTAAGTAATTAATTACTCGTGTAATTAATTGTTGCTTTCTTATTCGAATTTCTTAAATCCTAATTAGAAAGTGTTTTTCTTTTACGGTTTATTCCGTATTGTGTACAAGAGCAACCGAGTGTTGCGTCTCACTGGGAATAGGATTAGGGACGTGCGTGGCTATATATATTCATCCGGTCATTAGGGTTAAACACACCGAAAACAGTCTTTCTGCCGCCGTGTGTTTTGTGAGCCCTAATCCCGAGTGCAAGAGTCGTTGTCCCCGGAGTCGCTTTGCGGAGTTGTCCTCCTGTGCGAAGCGCGGCTCCTCCTTCCTGTCTTCGAGACGCAGCTGTCAGGCGGTGGTACCTGCGGTGGCTGTGCTGCACTGGTAGCAGTGCGACGTGCGCAAGCAAGACATGCAACAATCCAGGTTCGTGCCGGATCAAGACTGGGAGAATGGTGCCTATCCGCGAGGATTGCCGGGCACTGATTTCTTTAAGTAACACGTTCGTTTCTCAACGAACGATCTGGTTTGCGAATCTAACTTCTGTTTTCTATTCTCCTGCTTCGTTTGTTCTTCGATTCTTATTTTGGATCTGTCTGCACTGTTAATTGTATTGCACCTGTCGCTATTGCATGAACGACGATAACCAATGTTAACAACAGTCTTAAAGAAATCAGTTTCTGTCGTTAATTAACTATGGCCGGTCAGGGTGTTTCGGGATGTAGAATTGATACAACCAATATGCCTGAAAAGTTTACTGGTACAAACTTTACCCGTTGGAAGAGTCGTATGGAAATTTGACTGAATATTGCGGGTTATGATCAGTATTTAATTGAAACTGAACCTGTGTCTGATGAAACAATTCCTGATAATGCAAACATTATTGCTAATTGGAAGAAGGGTGATAAAACGTGCCGCGGTTTGATTCTGTTTGGTTTAAATAACAAACTGTATGATTCTTACTCAAAGCCGCCTGTCACTACGTCCAAGGTTTTATGGGAATTGTTAATTACGAATTTTAGCACTGAAAATCAGGATGTTGAAAAATACTGTGTGTCTAAATTTCTTAAGTTTCAGATGGTTGAGGGTAAGTCAGTTTCTGATCAAACACACGATCTACAACTCCTAGTTCATGAACTCTCAGATGCCAAGATGGTGTTTCCTGAGAAATTTGTTGTTATGTCTATCATAGAAAAATTCCCTAAGTCATGGGAGTCGTTTGGTATGTCTCTGAAGCATCGCAAAGGGACACACACCATGGATGAATTAATGATGGATATTAATATACAAGAAGAACACTTAAAGGAGAAAGGGGTCAAGGTGCCTACTGATGCTAATCCAACTGTTAATCTTACTTCTACAAAAAATACCAAAGATAAGAAATCTAAGAATGCACATAAACCCAAGGCAAAGATCCAAAAGAAACCGAAGAACAAACCTTGTTGGTCTTGTGGACAGGTTGGCCACTGGAACAAGGATTGTCCTACTAAGAAGACAAAGAAAGCTACCACATCTGCAAATGAGGAGGCTGTGGTCAACATGATGACTACATCCTTAAACCTCAATGATGGGTACGTGTCTATTAAACTTGAAATTCTTTCTATATTTGAACCACTTTATTGGATAATTGACACTGGGGCTAATGTACATGTGTGTGCTGATAAATCCCTGTTTGTGTCTTATCAGGCCTCTCGAGGTCGGTCCGTGACTTTGGGCGATTCCAGCTCTGCAGAAGTCAAAGGCGAAGGACGGGTGGACTTGAAGTTCCCTTCGGGGAAGGTTTTGACTCTTAACAGGGTCAGACATGTTCCAACCATTCGACACAATATCCTTAGTGGCGTCATATTAGTTAGAGAAGGTTATAGAGTAGACTGTAAATGTAATAAGGCTATTATTACACGCCTTCGTGATTCTTTGTTTTTTGGCAAGGGGTACTTATGTGACATGGAGAACTTGTTTAAGATTCATGTTGAACCTGTTTCAAATTCCGTTTTAAATTTGAATGATTATAGTTCTGTTTGCATGAATCTTGTTTCATTCGATGTATGGCATTCATGTTTGGGACAT
Source organism: Alisma plantago-aquatica (assembly GCA_963693085.1). Taxonomy (NCBI): domain Eukaryota; kingdom Viridiplantae; phylum Streptophyta; class Magnoliopsida; order Alismatales; family Alismataceae; genus Alisma; species Alisma plantago-aquatica. The sequence continues at coordinate 925,060,085 of OY856409.1, forward strand.
GTTAATGTTGCCTCAATGAAGCGTATGATGAATCTAGATTTGATCCCTAAATCTGAAGTTAGCAACAATAAATGTGAAATCTGTGTACAAGCTAAATTGCCTAGGAAGCTTTTTCATTCTGTGAATAGGAATTCAGAAATTTTGGATTTAGTTCATATAGATATCTATGAATTTAATGGTGTTGCTACGAGAGATCAAAAACGTTATTTTATAACTTTTATTGACGATGTGAGTAGATACTGTTATGTCTATTTACTTAGAAGTAAAGATGAGGCATTGGATAAATTTCAAATTTATAAAAAAGAAGCTGAAACTCAAACCGGTAAAGTACTTAAGCGATTAAGGTCTGATAGGGGAGGAGAGTATACCTCGAATTTGTTTTTGGAATTTTGCCAATCACATGGTATAGTTCATGAGGTAACTGCTCCTTATTCACCACAATCAAATGGAATAGCTGAACGTAAAAACTGAACCTTAATAGATATGGTAAATACCTTACTCCAAACATCTGGATTACCCAACTTTATGTCGGGGGAAGCTTTGAATACGGCTTGCCATATTCTGAATAGAGTTCCCCACAAACATTCAGAGAGTAGTCCGTTTGAGTTGTGGAGAGGAAGGAAACCGAGTCTTAAATATCTTCGAGTGTGGGGGTGCCTTGCTAAGGTACTTGTCCCTGAACACAAAAGGAAGAAATTAGGACCGAAAACGGTTGATGCCATATTCTTAGGTTATGTAGAGACAAGTTATGCTTATAGATTCCTGATTGTAAAATCAGATATCTCTGGCATTGAGGTCAATACAATTGTGGAATTACGTGATGTAACATTCTTTGAGGATGTGTTTTCTATGAAAACTGGTGTGCCCAATGAAGTTTCTCAAGAAGATTCATTTACCACAGGTTCCATTCCCGAGCACGTGGAAAGGAGGACAAATGTGAGGGGCGACTCAGAACATGCTACTTCTGAATCTGATGATTCTGAAGAAATAGTTGAACAAAAGAGAAGTAAACGGCCTAGGACATCCAAAGACTTTGGAAGTGAGTTTCTTACTTACAATGTTGAGGATGATCCTGTTACTTTCAAACAAGCTATGGAATCTCCAGAAGCTAAGTTTTGGAAAGAAGCTGTTAATGATGAAATCCAATCAATTCTCTCGAATGGAACTTGGGAATTGGTGGATTTGCCTCCTGGTTGTTCTGCAGTTGGTTGCAAATGGATTTTTAAGAAGAAACTTAATGCAGATGGGACAATCAATAAGTATAAGGCTAGGTTAGTTTCTAAGGGTTACACACAAAGGGAAGGAATAGATTATTTTGATACCTATTCACCTGTTTCCCGTATGACCACAATCCGAGTGCTTATATCATTGGCTTCCATTTATAATCTCTATATTCATCAGATGGATGTGAAGACCGCGTTCTTACACGGTGATCTTCAAGAAGAGATATATATGGAACAACCTGAGGGATTTGTGGGTCGTGGGAATGAGTCCAAAGTGTGTACACTTGTTAAGTCATTATATGACTTGAAACAAGCCCCTAAGCAATGGCATGAGAAGTTTGATTCTGTGATATCATCGTTTGGCTTTATTTCTAATGAATTTGATAAGTGTCTCTATTGTAAGATTGTCAATACTGGATTCATTTTGTTATGCTTATACGTCGATGATATCCTGCTTTTTTGGTTCCGATATGAAAGTAGTAAAAGAGACAAAGTCATTCTTGTGTAGCAAGTTTGAGATGAAAGATATGGGTGTCGCTGATGTGATTTTAGGGCTTAAAATCATAAGGTCTACTGATGGTATAACTCTCTCGCAGTCTCACTATGTTGAGAAGATACTGGAGAGGTTTGAGTACACATCATGTAAACCTGTTAAGACTCCATATGATTCATCCAAACCCTTGTTCAAGAATGAGACTGGGGTTCCAGTGTCTCAATTACGATACTCTCAGATTATCGGAAGTTTGATGTATCTTATGAACTGTACACGTCCAGACATTGCGTTTACCATGAACAAGTTGAGTAGATACACCAGTTGTCCCGACAAAACCCATTGGGAAGCTCTTGACAGAGTTCTGAGGTATATCAAGGGAACACATTCCATTGGGCTGCATTATGGTAAACATCCTTCCGTAGTCGAAGGATATAGTGATGCAAGATGGATTGCCGTGAATTCTGGGAGTAATGGTGTCTCAGGATATGTATTCCTGTTGGGAGGAGGAGTTGTTTCCTGGAGGTCTAAGAAACAGACCATATTGTCTCGTCCACTTTTGAAGCAGAGTTGTGTGCTTTAGATGAATCTGGAATGGAAGCTGAATGGCTACATGGACTTATGTCTAGTTTACCTATGGTAATTAAGCCGCTTCCTGCAATTTTAGTTCACTGTGACAGCACTACAACTATTGCTAAGATAAAGAGTTCCAAGTATAATAAAAAACAGCGTAGACACATCCAAGTCAGATTGAAATCTGTAAGGGAGTTAGTGTCTAATGGGGTCGTGGTTGTGGACTACGTCGGTACCAAAGATAATACTGCTGATCCTTTCACTAAAGGTCTTACCTTGGCTTTAGTGGAAAAATCCAGGTTGGGGATGGGACTGAAACCCCTATAGATTTGCAGGCAGTAGCAACCCAATCCAAAAGAGTGGAGATCCCACAAATTGGGTTCAATGTGGTAATAACAAGCTGTCGGGTAAATCAGATGACACTATGTATTCTTGTTTGATGCTTCTAGCATCTGTGTGTCTATCTCCTGGAAACCTGTTAGTGTCATGACTGTAAGTTAGTAAGAGAGTAGTCTCTTAATGGTGTCAAGTCTTAGGACAGGATGTTAGCAGTACATCCTTGGAGACTCCAGCTAAGTGATTGATGTTGTGTAGGCCGCAACAGGAGAATTGAGTTGTTCTCTGTTATCAATCATGATATAAAATTTTGTATGCATGACCTTAATGCATTGTTTTTCTTTTCTACCATGTCTTTATTGTGTTGTTACCAACCTATACTCTTGTACCCAAGGTTCAGGTTCAAAACTTTTGTTCACCTAGTTCCTACAGGAGTCACAGTTGGATAACTCAGGTAGATTCAAACCGAAAGGTATCTGCTGAAAGCACAATATGGAGGACTGAATGGTGGAGCACACTACACATTGGACTTTGTGGGGGATTGTTAGATAACTGATTACGGTAGTTGTTAGTTACTGTAGCTGTTAGTTACTGTAGCAGCTCGTTAGTGTAGCTAAGCTATTGTAGTAATCACTTATTTAGTATGGGTTAATCTCAATGTAGTGCAACAAGTACATGTGAGAATGTAGTGTTGTTTCTAGTGCAAATGGCAAAGAAGTTTTATCCCATATTTCTCACACCTAGAATTTTTGTGGTCCTCATATGTAGGATCACATGGGGCACTAGTGTCCAAAGGAGTCCTAAGAAGGAGGTATGCTCACCTCCTTGGTGGGTGGAGTTACCACATCACAACGCACGCACGCACGCGCGCGCGCCACGCCACGCCTCGCCTCGCCTGGCCTGGTCGGGCCGGGCTCGGGCTTGTGGCTTGTGGATTGTGGAGAATGTCTTCCGTCTTCTTTTTGCACTAGGATACAACTAAGTAATTAATTAATCGTGTAATTAATTGTTGCTTTCTTATTCGGATTTCTTAAATCCTAATTAGAAAGTGTTTCTCTTTTACAGTTTATTCTGTATTGTGTACAAGAGAAACCGAGTGTTGCGTCTCACTGGGAATAGGATTAGGGACATGCGTGGCTATATATATTCATCCGGTCATTAGGGTTAAACACACCGAAAACAGTCTTTCTGCCGCCGTGTGTTTTGTGAGCCCTAATCCCGATAGCAAGAGTCGTTGTCCCCGGAGTCGCTTTGCGGAGTTGTCCTCCTGTGCGAAGCGCGGCTCCTCCTTCCTGTCTTCGAGACGCAACTGTCAGGCGGTGGTACCTGCGGTGGCTGTGCTGCATTGGTAGCAGTGCGACGTGCGCGAGCAAGACGTGCAACAATCCAGGTTCGTGCCGGATCAAGATTGGGAGAACGGTGCCTATCCGCGAGGATTGCCGGGCACTGATTTCTTTAAGTAACACGTTCGTTTCTCAACGAACGATCTGGTTTGCGAATCTAACTTCTGTTTTCTATTCTCCTGCTTCGTTTGTTCTTCGATTCTCATTTTGGATCTGCATGCACTGTTAATTGTATTGCACTTGTCGCTGTTGCATGAACGACGATAACCAATATTAACAACACAAACATCTTAAAATACGGATAGGAGTGAATCACTGAGATCTCAATAACATTGTACATCTGTTTTGCAAGGTTTAAAATCTAAACCTTGCTAGAAACATGGTCTGGAAACTTTCGAGGAAGAACGTAAACAATTCATGAAAGGGCTTCTCTGGAAAAAAAAATCGTGTGTGAGTGGGTGTGGAGGGGACCTTCAAATCTGCTGTTGCGGCTTGCTGTAACATCCACTGTTGTATTTAATCCTGACCTTATGTTTGTTTCAAAATCCCACTCCTAAAAAAGATAATGATGCCTTTTCACGGCCACGAGTAAATGGAACAGCGCCGTAACAGCATGTTGGAACAGCAAAGTTGGACCGAGGGTGGAGGGGGTTATATATCGATCTCTACTGAAGTACGCACATGAACCCTAACATGAATAAGTGTTCAGTATATCGACTTTTCATGAATGTTTTTATCTGTGTATGCTGATCTTTCTCAATGTGAAGAAACCTTCGCAAGTTACTGCAGGCCACACATGAAGCATTACATACTTCTTTACAATGGCGAAGGTAAACCAGCTAGCTTATAGCGACAAGGCGAGGAGGGGTAGGAAAGGCATTCAGTGCGCGTGTAGCTCTGCCAAAATGCAGTATTACTGGTTTCCTCTCTAGGAATGGGTTTTCCGTTATTGCTGGTGTATATAAAAGGAAGGGGATAGCAATCGTGGTGTGGGGTTTGATGGCAACGGGCCACCATTTTTGAAGTAACAACAATATACATAACCCTTTTCTTTTTCTTCCAAGGAAGCGACATATGCCGTTTAATGTATATAACAATTGATAACTATCCTTACCGATACTGAAATGTAGTTATAGACAAGGATTAAAAACCAAAATAGCACGGTATAATCAAAATATTGACATATATAGCATCATTAGAAACTTATTTCCAGGAATAGCCCGGTTTGGACCAAAAGCGCCAAGATTTGGGCGTTTTAGCCCGGTTTGGACCAAAAGCGCCAAGATTTGGGCGTTTTAGACCAAAGGCGCCAGGAAGTTGGCGTTTTAGACCAAAGGCGCCAGGAAGTTGGCGTTTTAGACCAAAGGCGCCAGAAAGTTGGCGTTTTTGCCTTTTTTTTATTTTACACATCCAAGTGATGCATACTTTTACATCCAAGTGATACTATGCACAAATTGCAATAGTATAGAATTGGTACAAATATTAGATGATTCTGAAGCAAATAAAAGAGTTATCTTAACAAAAAGAATATGAAGTTTGGAACAATATATAAAGAAGAAGTTGGGCTCTACATTTAACAAAATGAGTCTTATACTAGAAAGAAGAACAAATTCTTCTACATTGTCAAACATTTTACGGTTCAACGGAGATAGAAACAAAGAAGTTATCATATGTAACTGATAAAATCAATCCTGGCATCTGATAACAGCAACCCTGGCATCTAATAGCATCAACCCTGGCATCTAATAGCATCAACCCTGGCATCAAAATAAAAAGAATTATTTAACTACATATAGTTCTTCTATAAGTAAAGAGTTAGGAAAAATTATGCATACCTAACGTCTCTTACTTCCTCTACCTCGAGTTCGTGGTCCCGAAGAACGTCCTGGGTCTGGAGAAGCCTCAATTGGACTCAACTGTGACTGCTGACCTGCACGTGTAGACCTACTTGGAGGAAGTGGTGGTGTTAGTGGACGAGTGGATGGCATAGTTGTAAACATTGGAGGTGATCCTAAAAATGAAGAACTAGTTGATCCCGAAAATGAAGAAAAAGCTACATTTTGGTATTGGCTAAAAGTTGGTTGGGACCAAGATAAGCTGGAAGGAACCCCAAAATGGTCAGATGATGATGAAGGGTAAGAATAAAACATTCCAGGGATTGAGTAAGGTGAAAATTCCCTAGAGTGTCCCGCTATTGTGGACTGCCCTAGTGATGTGGAGTGTCCAGCTGGTGTGGATTGTCTTTGTGAGGCTGAGTGACCTGTTGGTGTGGAGTGTCCTACTGATGTGGAGTGTTGTGCTTCTGTGGAAGATGGAATAGGAGAAGCACTAACTGAAGTTGTCACAGGATATGAGAAACTCAAATTGGGTTGCATGTGACTTGGCATTTGTTGAAACCATGCACTCTGAATATTATATACTTTGTCACGTGCTCTCATCCAATCCTCAACAGGTGTCTGATCTGTTAATGTTTGCAATGATTCCCTGATATCCATTTGACTCTGGACCTGCAAATAACATAGTTTACTTTATCATATTTCATATAAAAAGAGGTATATTTATTCAACTTAATGGATACTCATTACTTACATATTCTCGCTCCACGTAACCTCGAGGATAGTAAACATTTTGCGGCTCAGTTGGTCGTTGTATGTGATACTCAGGATTGTACCAATTAGGTACTTGCGGCACAGTTGAGGGGTCAGGAAGATGAACTACATGAGTTTGCCTATCATTCCACATGTTCAGTTCTGTGCTGTATTGGTTCAACCAATCAGTTGTGCCTCGACCTCTACCATCAATTCTTTGGTATTCTGGAAAAGGTTGGGGTTGAGGTTGGATACGAGCACCAAACTGTTTTAGTACTCTATCAGGAACATGCCATTCCATTACTGTGAATGATATCATAGGAACTCGAGCCATCCAAATATCTCTACCTTCACGACATATGTCTGGCAAAGTTGCCAACAATTCTTCATTATATGGTGTCCACATTAACTGCATTATAAGTTATCGTTACCAAACAAGTTTCATTAAATGGTATAAGTTAACTTGTAGATAAAATATAAATTCTCACTTGACTAGACTCCTGTGTATCAAACTCATTAAGGTAGAATCTTACAGTCCCTTTTGGAATACGTACATGCTCCATGAGATGGTTCCATCTATTATCATGTTTGAAAAGATGATTAGGAGATGAAAACTTTTAATATAATGTATTCAACATATAGATGGTAGCGACAAACCTGTATCCTAATGGAGCATCTTGTGGCCACTCATGAATTTGATCCATGATCACTCTGCCTGGTCTACCAATATACAATCTTTCCCAAGACCACAACTGTAATAGGTGGACACACCCTGAGATACGCTTCTGTTTAGAACCAGGACGACATTTATGCAATTGACGGTATAGAGTAGCTAAAACAGCACTCCCCCATGAGTACATGCCACATTGCTCAAAATTTACTAGAAGTGGAAGGTAGCGAAGATGGACTTCATTTCCAGTACCGTCTGGCAAGAGGAAGCAACCAATTAGGTATAACAAGTATGCACTGGTGTACCGACGCTTGACCATGTCATCTGCATTTTGCAAATTCATATTTGAAAATGTGGAACGCAACCAACTCAGATGAACAGAACCTTGATCAAGTCCATCTGGATGTGACCCCAGAATAGCATCACAAAGGGCCGTCCAAGAACTATATTGGTCATCATTTGGCCCTATAGGATAGTGAGCTACAACAGCATCACCATTAACCTTTAACCCTAGCAACACTGCGACATCTTGTAAAGTGATGGTTAACTCTCCTAGAGGAAAATGGAATGAGTTTGTGTTTGAATGCCATCTACGAGCAAGTGCTGTGACCAAGGCAGAATCAAAAAGGACTCTAGACAATTTCGTGACAGATGCAAATCCAGCTGTGCGTACATAACCCAAAACATCTACATCTGTCAACTCCCACCTACCAACCTCCATGGAATGACATGTGATCCGCAAAGTCTCATCATCGTTCACCATGCCTAGAAAATAAAGGAGACCTTTAGTGAGCGTGAATTTCAAATAAATATTATTAGCAAAGTTAAATTGCATAAATCACCCTCTATTTGGGGAAGTCAGGAGGCAATTTTATTCATCCCGACCTCCTCATACGAGCAATACAAGTAGAATTACATTCATGAGTTTTACATAATATCCTATCCTACTACTAAGTAGGATTACATTCACGAGGTTTACATAATATCATATCCTACTACTAAGATTCATAAGCATCATTTATTTTTACAAGTTCTTTCATTGTGGCCACGAATCCCACATGTTCCACATTTGTATGTAGCTGTATTGGGATCAATATCCATATTAGTCTTCCTCCTCTTCATCTTAGGCCGCCCAGCACGTGGAGTGAAAATTGGCGGTAGTAGAGGAACAACCCCAATGGATGGCTCAAAATCAGGCCAATACCTCTTATCAGGAATGCCTCTAAATTGGGGAGCATATGTCATTCGATATTTGGTTACAGTATACCAAGTACTGACTAACTGATGATGTCCGTAATGTATCGATTCAGTGGCGGCGAGTACATGTGAGCATGGCAAGTGATAAACTCGAGGTGCACCACAGGTACATGAACAACCAACAGGATTTTCGAAGAGATGCACTTGATAGTTGTTTTCATTTGGCCCTTCAACTGTAAAATCAAAATGATTTATCCTACAACTAACCCATAGTTTCCTTGCATTGGTCTCCAAATTAACCAATTTAGCAGATATTTTTGGTGTGAACGAACTAGTTAACTTTGCACCTAAGTTTCTTCTGTGAAAGAACATTGCTACCAAACGATAATAAGTGCTGCAAATAAGGGCTTGAATGGGAAGGTTGCGAGCACGCTTTAGAACTCCATTTATTGTCTCGGAATAATTGTTAGTTTTTATACCATATCGCAGGCCGCCATCACAGGAAAGAGCCCACATTCTTGGGTGTTCCTTCATCAGCCAATTGAAAGAAGAAGGGTCAATGGATTTTATAGTTGCTAGGAGCTTATCAAACTCAACCATTTCAGTCACCTTACCAGCCTTCCACATTAAGTTGTACAGCTCAGTGGACTTAAATTTCTTATGGAAGTTGTCCCTATAGTGCCTCAAACAAAACCGTTGTGTGCTGAGAGGAAAAACTTGTTGCATAGCATCCACAAGACCACACATCCTATCAGAAATGAAACAAAGATCATTCCTACGACTGACTATTGGAATTTGTTGCTCCATGCATCTCAAGAACCATGTCCAAGAAGATTTGTTCTCCTTCTCAACAACTGCAAAGGCAAAAGGAAACAATCCATCGTTTGCATCAATCCCAGTCGCTATAAGTAGTGTCCCTCCATACTTACCATATAAGAAGGTACCATCAACACTTAGTACTGGTCGACAGTGAGCCCAACCCGCAATACTTGGCCCAAAACTCCAAAACACACGTTTAAACCGATATGACATTCCATCATTTGTTGTAGTGTTTTGAAAATTGTATACCGTTCCTGGAATCACTTGCCCTAAACATCTAAGAAATCTCAACACCGAGCCATATGACTCCTCCCAATCTCCAAAGATTGCAGAAATAGCCTTTCTACGTGCATGCCAGGCTTTTTTATAGGAGATAGTAACATTCAACTCTGCATTAACCTTTTCCATCACTTCTCGAGCACTCATGTCAAGTTTTGCTCTCAACATTGGCATTATCATCCTCGCAATATATGAGGACTTGCATTGTGAATGATCCTTATATAGGATTGCACTATGGCATGTGTGTTCACCACTATAACTTGTGATTTTCCACAAACCACCAACCCTCTTAGAAGCACATGCATGAAGCCTCCATGAGCACTGCTCGTTGTGTAAGCAGATTAAAGTGAGGTAAGTCTTATTGGATCGCTTTGTTTTGTATTGGACATTATTACTGATTGACCATGACTGTAACCTATGAAGGAGATTTGTCTTTGTCTCAAATATTTCACCTATACTGAAGCCATGCCCTTCAACCACTTGAGCCTCTTCCATATCTATAGGGACTTCATATTCGTCCACCCAATCATCTTCTCTGAAGTATTCATAATTATCTGCATGATTTTGATCTACCCAGTCATCCTTCCATGTTTCCGGATAGATAAAAACTTCATGGTTACTATCATCAATACGCAGTTGCAGCAATCTAGTGTCATCATTAATATCAATATCCTCATGCTCATCATCATCACTTTCACCATCATTATCATCATTATCAGCGTCACCATCATTATCATCATTCATATCACCATCATTATCATCATTATCAGCGTCACCATCATTATCATCAATAGAAACATCGTGATCATTTTGGAACTGACTCATTCTCTCATTTGGTAGATTATATCTCTCAACATAAAGGTCAATAATCCTCGCTTTTGATATACTAAGAAGGGTTTTCCAACTATCCTCATCAACGACATCAATAGGAAACAAGTCATAACTAGGACGTATATCTTTGGGAAAGTTATAGCTTAGACGAAGGCCATACATCATTGATTGTATATCAAGAATCTGATGCGTGTATGCCATCATTTCAGAAAAAGTGGTTGTTGTCGCTATTTCAATAGGTATGCAGACCTCATTACCATAACGGATGACAAAGTTGGCCATTTTCCTGAATATTTTGAATAGTGAATGTTAGATATAATGACACAATTATTTAAAAACAAGTTATGGAGTTTTGAAAAAGATATTATTATAATGTTATGAAATTTTGAAAAAGATGTCTATTATTTTGAAATATATTTTATTTTGAATTCCACCATAACGGATGACACTGCTATACCTACTCCTACTATGCAACAATTTACAGGCCCTCTAGTTGTTTGGACTTCACATTGTTCAAAAATCACAGTTTAAACTACACAACCACCATTCAAGACTAAAAATGATCATCTCTAATTATCAAGAATATGCATTCAAGAAAATAAAATCACAATTTAAACTACACAACCACCAAGAATATCCATTTAGGATAATAAAATCATAGTTTAAACTACACAACCACCATTCAAGACTAAAAACGATCATCTCTAATTATCAAGAATATGCATTCAAGAAAATAAAATCACAATTTAAACTACACAACCACCAAGAATATCCACTCAAGATAATAAAATCACAGTTTAAACTACACAACCACCAAGAATATCCATTCAAGATAATAAAATCACAGTTTAAACTACACAACCACCATTCAAGATTAAAAACGATCATCTCTAATACCAAAAAAATCCATTCATGATATATAAGATTTGAAGTCAATTTTGAAAACTTTCCCTTTGATATTTTACATATGATTTTAAAAATAGTTTCTTACGGCTTGGTGTTGATATATAAGATTTGAAAAATACCAAAACGACAACCTAAAATGATATATCTTTTGAAAAAAAAAATGTTTGATTTGAAAATTTTGTTGGATCTCTCCACATCGACATTATCATCCTCGCAATAAAGTGTTATACATTGACATGTTACGAATTTTGTTGAAGTCAATTTTGAAAACTTTCCCTTTGATATTTTACATATCATTTTAAAAATAGTTTCTTACGACGGCTTGGTGTTGATATATAAGATTTGAAAAATACCAAAACGACAACCTAAAATGATATCAAACCACACACAATTTGCATAGATATGTAAACATTCAACAACCGTTTAGGAGTCCAAATTAATGATAGAAGGATCATTAAAAAACACAAAAAAGAATATAAAAAATTAACTAAATGATTACAGTCCAAGTTATATACAGTCCAAATTAATTACAATCTAAATAAAATATAATCTAAACTAATTATAGTCTAAATTAATATAATCTAACAGTCCAAATTAATACAGTCCAAATTAATTACAATCACCATCAATATGACAGTTCAAAAAATTCTCAATATTCTCAATCAAACACAGTCCATATGAAAGAAAGTCCACACCAAAATTATAAGATGAATATGTAAAGTAGAGGAAATCACGAGAAAATAGAAAAAAAAAGCAAAAAAGCACCTTTCCTAGTAGGCTAGGAGGAAGAACACACGGAGGCGTTGCTGCTCGTAGGCTGAGGGAGGAACAGGGAGGAAGAACGGCCACCAACCCGGACTCGCTCCGGACCTCGCAGCCGAAGAAGAAAGATCTCCACGCTTGCACTGATCAAGGAAAACTATAAGAAAAAAACACAGCCGTTTCAACCAGCCGTTGCCGGTGGAGAAAATCACGAGAGAAGAAGGAAAAAAAAGAAAAAAGGACCTTTCGTCCTCACGCAGACAGATCTGCTCGTCAACCAGCCATCCTCACGCAGACAGATCTGCTCGACAACCGGCTGCTTGAGGCTGGTCTGCTCGTGCTCGTCACGAGGCTGGGCTGCTCGTGCTCGTCAACCGGCTGGTCGACGCTGAGGAAGAGGACCTCGCAGTCTCCGCTCCTCCCGCTGCTCGTGCTCGTCTCCACTTGCTTGAGGCCGACGCTCCGCTCCTCTCCGCGAGGCTGGTCGATCGTTTGAGGCTGGCGCTTCCGCTTGCTTGCAAGAAGAGAAGAGGAGAGGATCGGACGATGGAAATAGAAGTGAGGGAAGGAAGAAGGGGAAGAGCGGAAGGGAGAGAAGAGCAGTTACCTTGTGCACAACAAGAAGAGAAGACGAGAGGAGAGGATGGATGGAGTGTGGAAGGAGTTATAAACCTTCAACGCATTCAAAACGGTCGGCCACCTACCGTCTGCCTCTGCAAACGAAATGAAAGCTTCGTCTGCCGGCAATGAAAGCTGGGCTGGAAAACGCCAGAAAGGTGGCGCCTTTAGTTAAAAATTAAAAAAAAAAAAGCAAAAACGCCAGAAAGGTGGCGCCTTTCCTGGAAAAACGCCAGATTCTTGGCGCCTTTAGTGGAAAACGCCCGTTTCTTGGCGCCTTTCCTGGAAAACGCCAGATTCTTGGCGCCTTTAGTTAAAAACGCCAGATTCTTGGCGCCTTTAGTGGAAAACGCCCGAAAACGCCATATTCTTGGCGCTTTTTGGTCCAAACCGGGCTATTCCTGGAAATAAGTTTCTATTGATGCTATATATGTCAATATTTTTATTAAACCATGCTATTTTGGTTTTTACTCCTATAGACAATGCACTTCGGAATGTACGAAACGTCGGACACAGGAACGGGAAAGTTGTCTTAGCCCATGTTTAGTTCGGGATTGAGATTTTGTAGTCTGGATTATTGGGTTAGACGGGGTTAGTCAGGATCCAGTCTGATTATGTTTGGCAACCCAATCTATTTTTGTTTGACAATCCAGTCTGATTCTAGTCAGCTGGTCTGGTTTGAGTCCGGATCCAGTTTGATTTATTTGGCTACCAGTCTGATTTTGTTTGACAACATAGTCATGATCTGTTTATTCTGTTATGTTCTTACAGAACTGTTTTAACAATTACAAAGAATGTGAAGTTGTGATGCCACTTCAATATAGTTCAAAATTTATAAAAAATATTTAATTATATAATGTGGGTGCTAGTTTTTGTTATTTAGTGAAGTGAATATAAGAGATGAGTATGCTCATTTTATATGTTTATTTAAAATAAATTAAACTTTACAGTTGTCTTGCATGACATGTTCATGTTGTATATATGTATAGTTGTACATATTCGATCCAGTAATTGGAAACTGACAAGATAATTGAAATTGTCATAATATAACATAAATTACGCACAAGTAGCAAAGTAAGAATGATAACGTTTTCATCAGAACAACAATTTTTTTTTGATAATAACATATTTTGTTCCTAGGCAAATACGTCATGAACCAAGGGAGAGCGGATAAAAAAGAAGAGGCATGCCCTAGGCCTAGACATAGACACCCATACACACATGCTAAGATGGTGACCAGCCACTGTGGTGGGTAGTCTTTGATGTGGAGGATGATTTATATTGATCCCAGGTAGGATCGTCCCAGTTGGCTCACTTTAAGGCATCATCATACTCGTCCCATGACACGGGATTTGCTTCCTGCAACGACTGATTGGGTTGTTGTTTGATGTCGTCTTTCAGCCATCAAACAGTAATGGCAGATGACGAACATGATGAGTGACCCCATTCTTACCTTGTTCCTGACTTCCATATTTGCCCTCCTCATTTGTATCCTCGCAACAGTTCTTGCAGACAAGAATTTTCTGCAACATATTTTTGTAACTTTGACGGAGACATCAATATTTTTTCAAACTTTGCCTATGACTTTGAACACGATGTCAACATCTAAATTTAATAAATAAATATAAGTATGAGCAAATAACGATAATAGCAAACTAACTGTGACAATAATCTATACAAATAAATGTTGTCAAGCAAATTTAGCTAAATACAAGTTTGAACGTGATGTAAGTCTTCTAAACATAAGAGTAAAGTAGAAGTTTGATCAAATGATGGTAAGAACAAACTAATGATGCACATAAGTTTTACAACTAAATGTTGCCAAGCAAACATAAACAAATACAATTTTGAGCAAATATGTTATAACTTCATTCGTTCGTTTCATCGCGTAATCCTGTAGTTGTACTGTTGATGTTTTCGTCATTGTTAAGGTGTTCAACAACTCCAGGTGGGTAAGTGCGATGAGTTGTCACAAAGTTACGTTGAACGACGTGTTGCACGACCAATGGTGGGGGTGGAAATAAATCTCCCAAAATGAAAATATTTTCTCTTATGAACTCTCTCTTGAGGTACTGCCATCACATTTGCACCTCACTCAAAGATATGTCCATGCCTCCCTTTAAGCCTGTGCAGTATATACTCCATTCACACATCTCCCCATGTCATATTGATTTCTCATCAAACCTCTAAGAACCATAGCAAGCTCTGTACACCATATAACTGAAAAACCACTAGAGGGGGGGTAAATAGGGTTTTATAATAATTTTAATAATTATTTAACTCAAACAACCAACCACAAGAATATTGGACAAGGGGACAAGGATTTAGAGTGGTTCCAACCTTAGCAAATACTAAGGAAGTCAGTCCACTACCCGGTTGCTTACCCAACCGAGATTTTAAAAGAATCAAATTTTATTACCTCGCAAGGACTTTACATAAAATTACAATTCTTTCACCAAACCCTTCGAACAGCCTTCACCTAGAAGTAGTTGCACCAACCTTGAAGCAGCCTTCTTGAAGTAACTTCAAGCTCCCCCTTGAAGTAGCCTTCCTCTTGAAGTAGCTTCCCGTTGCAACAACCTTCTTGAAGTAGTCCGAAGTCCACCTTCTCCACCGAAAAAGAACCTTCTCCAATCCGCAGCCTCCAACCCTAGGAGTAGTAAGGAGAATACAAAGGATAAAAGGAACAAGAAGGAAAAATAGAAATTACAATACCACTTTGCACCTCAAGGCTTGATTTCCTATATCAAGCGTTTTGATCTCCTAACCAATGTATATATAAGTGTAAGTGCTGTGGATAGGAGATGCTAGCCTATAGGACACGAAATTGGAGCAAGGAGAAAAATAGCCAATGCAAGTGTTGCTCAATTTCTTAAAACAAATTGACAATTGCAAGTGTAAGCTCAAGTGTATCACAAGTGTAGATTTGTGTGTTTAGGTGTCCTAAGGCATGTCCTATTTATAGGAATGACCTACAAGTGCTTAAGGACGTTCTAGACACTTTCTAGGGGGTTCTAAGTGCTTAACTAGCCGTTAGGTACACTTTAGTTGCTTTAGCAACAGCTAGTTAATTAATTTTGCAGTTGCTGTCAGAGTCCATCTCGGTCGAGGAATTGTCGACCGAGACACCTACTCGGTCGAGGTTTTGTCGACCGACAGGCTCTCTGGATCAACGTTCATCTCCAACTGCCAACTACCTTGTCAGCCGAGTCTAACGTCTACTTGGGTCAATCTCGGTCGAGAAGTTTGTCGACCGAGAGTGTCTCGGTCGAGGAGTTTGTCGACCGAGATTGACCCTGTTTCAATGTTTCAAATAAAGTGCTAAGTGTATATGTGAGTGTGCATATGTGACACTATTGAAGGGGATGACCTATCTAAGTATAGTGATTGGCTAGGGAAGATCTAACGCTTGATTTACATGAAGTCTAAGTACTTGTAAATTATATATTTGTACAAGTTTACAATTGATTACATTTCGTGAAATTTACAAGTATTCAAGCATATAGATTCCATAGTGCTTTGTCATCCACCTCATTCCTGCAACACTCAAGTAGCACGTTAGATCAACAAGAATGAAATGTTTGTCATCATCGAAACAAAGGGATTTATCATAATGTCAATTTAGCCAACAATCTCCCCCTTTTTGAAGATGACAAACATTTCCTAAATATAAAACAAGGAGATATAAATCATGTGAGTTTCATACCTGAAGATTACCTTATGTTTTTGATTTTATATTCTTTCTCCCCCTTTGTCATTTCAAAAAGATATCCAAAGAAAATCATTTTGTGTGACTTTCATATTTCTTAATTTTATACTATGCTCCCCCTTAGATAGATATTCTATTAAGAATAGAGATTTAATATCATTTTTGTCTAATTTATTCACAATTTGTTTCTCAATCATTTGTAAAGGATGTTAAGCCTTGAAATGTTATGAGATCCTTTTAGATTCATGGCATATATATTTTGAGTTCTCAACCATTTTACACGGGATGTTAAGCCCTAAAAATGAAATGAGATCCATTTAAGCTTAGAGTACATGAAAAAATATCTCTAACCAAAAACATGGGATGTTAAGCCTTGATTTGTTTAGAGAATTCCATTAAGAACAAATTGTATATTTCTTTATGTCTAAGAGTAAAAATACTAAGGTCATAACAAGTTTCAAATGATGTTTTACAAAGTTTTGTAACCTTCTTAGTCAAGATGATTTGTGTGAGCTCCCCCTTAATCTTATAGTCAAGAGAATTTAAGGATTTTGAGGGCACAATCATTAGATCATAATGAGTTGTCTTTTTATGAGAGTTGTGCACTAAAACTCATTTTAAATCAAGATATTAAGATTTAGTGTATTAAAATGATATACAAATAAGAATAATGTCAAGCTTATTTTAGGTCGGCTTTGACTACGACCATAGCGCCCCTTGGTCAAATTTAATTTCAACCAAGAGGCAAATTCTGCAGATAGCACATTCATATGTGAAATATAATTTCTGCAGGTAGCATGAAAATATCAATTTGAAGCACATTGAGTGATGTCTATTGTGAATGATGTCCCTTAATCCTTGCTGTGGGTGCATGAAAATCAAGTCCTATTTCTTCTTGTACTCAGATTAATCATATGATTCTTCAAGAAAATATATGTATATCCTTGAAAGAAAGAATATCTCAAGTTCTTAAAGATACCAATTGAGAAATTTTTATCTTATGTGTTATGACATTTTGCTCTTGCAAGCATTGAAGTTCTTGTTCTAAGAAACATATCAACAACGAATCATTTTGCTTGCCTATGTATCATCAAGAATCATTCATGTGTTACATAACATAATTCATGCACTCAATAATCATTATCATTTTGTGCCATAGAGTTTTATTTTTATGCAACATAGCATCATTTTTATATGTAGAAAGCTGAATGATAGAACAATAGAAGCATGAGATTCAACACATGGTTTCTATGTAGATAGATCAAAGAATACTTATAAAGCAGTAATTTTCCTTGACTTAAAATCAACATGGTTCATAATTTTCAGTTTTAACCTAAACAATTTAAAGAATAAATCAAAATAATCTCATATAAGTTTTCAAGGATGGTTTCTAGAATTTATTCTTTGTTTTGCATGTAAAAACAGTTATTAATAACGAATAGATAGTAATTTGATCAACTGAAAACATATTCAGCAGATTTATTGCAGAATGGAAATCAGTAACCTGCTCGGTCGACAATTTCTCAACCGTCTGTTCTCTCGGTCGACAGTTTCTCGACCGACAAGGTTTCTGTACTGTTTGCAGAATTGTTAATTGCTTCCAGTAAAATGAAATTATGCAAGTTAGAGCTCGATTGTGTTCAGATATGACATTTGTATATCAAGAATCAGTTTAGGTCAAATCTCAACTAGTTAAATTTAAGCTTCTAAGTTTTAGGAATCCAAGCTAGATCATCATTCTTTTTCTTATATGGGCATGAAAATGAATAATGTCCAAGGCGCATGCAATAATGACAACTAATGGAGTCAACTTCATTTCTCTTTCTAGGAATTGTGTTCTTAGGTACAAACATAGTCTTAGTCTTGGATGCTTTAGCTCTTTTGGGTTGAATTCTCTTTGGATCATATCCTAATCCTCTTCTTCCATTATAACTAGAGGAAATTTTCAGAATATTCTCAAGGATGTCATTTCCTCTTAACTCATTTATTTTTCTTTGTAGCTTAGCAATATCATCCATCTTCTTCTTTATATCTTTCTTTGCTTGATCTAAATCAGATGATAGAGAGTTTCTTTCTTTTACAACCTCATCATAATTTAAGTGTGAACATAAAATAGGTTGTTTCTGAAGATCATTCACTTGAGTTTGCAAGTTTAACTTTTCTAAGGAAAGAAGATTACAATTAGCTTCTATAGATTTTAACTTAAGATCATAATCTTCATTTGCCTTTTTGAGATCTTCATTTCTAGATGCAAGAGCAAGAAGTTTAACATTTAAATCATCATTTACTTTATTTGATTTCTTAAGTTTCTTCTTGCACTCAATATATTTCTCATGAGTATCTTGAAGACTAGCAATTAGATCTTCTTTTGGTAGATCAAAAAGACTTACCTCTTCTTCTTCTTCTTCATTTGTTGTAGCAATGAGGCATTCTACTTCTTCTTTTCCATCATCACTATCATCACTTGAATCATCCCATGCAGCTTTATATGCTCTTTCCTTCTTTTTGTGAGATGATTTCTTCCCTTTCTTGAGTTTTGGACAATCACCTTTCATGTGTCCCTTCTTGCCACATTCAAAGCACCTGGAAGAAGAACCACTAGAAGTTTTATTAGTTTTAAAACTTTTATATTGCTTACCATTTACAATGAGAGTTTCTTCTTCACTATCATCTTCACTTGTGTCCTTGGTTGATGCTTTGAATGCAATGTCCTTCTTTTTCCCTTGTTGAAGTTCACGTTCTCTTCTTTCTTCCTCTTCTAAAGTTGCCTCATGAGCTTCTAGGTTGCCAATGAGTTGTTCCATCTTTAGTCGGGTGAGGTCATTTGCTTCTTCAATGGCCGTCACCTTGGGCTTGTATTTGGGAGGAAGTGATCTAAGGATCTTTGACACCTGATCTTCCTCAAGAACAACTTTACCTAAAGCATTCAAACCATTTACAATAGAAGAAAATTTTGCATACATTTCACTAATAGATTCATTCAGATCCATACGGAAATGTTCAAACTTTTGTTTAAGCATACTAATTTTGGAATTCTTGACTTGAACAGTCCCTTCATAAGTTATGGAAAGTCTATGCCTAATTTCATAGGTTGTTTCACAGTTAGATATTCTATTAAATTCTCCTACAGAAATTGAACAATAGAGAATACTTACAGCCTTTGCATTCATTTGAGCCGATTTTACCGTATTGGTGTCCCAAGCTGCATGTTCCATTTGGGGAAGCTCATAGGGGGTTGACACCATCCTCCATATATCCCAGCTAATCCCTTGGAAGAAGAATTGCATCCTTCTCTTCCAGTAGGTATAGTTTGTTCCATCAAACATAGGAGGCCTAGTCACAAGTGTTCCTTCAAGATTGAGGTTGTTGAGCATCCCATCACCCATTCTTCAAGACTTGGTTAGAGTTCCTTGAAGCCTGCTCTGATACCAATTGAAAAACCACTAGAGTGGGGGTGAATAGGGTTTTATAATAATTTTAATAATTATTTAACTCAAACAACCAACCAAAAGAATATTGGACAAGGGGACAAGGATTTAGAGTGGTTCCAACCTTAGCAAATACTAAGGAAGTCAGTCCACTACCCGGTTGCTTACCCAACCGAGATTTTGAAAGAATCAAATTTTATTACCTCGCAAGGACTTTACATAAAATTACAATTATTTCACCAAACCCTTCGAACAACCTTCACCTAGAAGTAGTTGCACCAACCTTGAAGCAGCCTTCTTGAAGTAACTTCAAGCTCCCCCTTGAAGTAGCCTTCCTCTTGAAGTAGCTTCCCGTTGCAACAACCTTATTGAAGTAGTCCGAAGTCCACCTTCTCCACCGAGAAGAACCTTCTCCAATCCGCAGCCTCCAACCCTAGGAGTAGCAAGGAGAATACAAAGGATAAAAGGAACAAGAAGGAAAAATAGAAATTACAATACCACTTTGCAGCTCAAGGCATGATTTCCTATATCAAGCGTTTTGATCTCCTAACCAATGTATATATAAGTGTAAGTGTTGTGGATAGGAGATGCTAGCCTATAGGACACGAAATTGGAGCAAGGAGAAAAATAGCCAATGCAAGTGTTGCTCAATTTCTCAAAACAGATTGACAATTGCAAGTGTAAGCTCAAGTGTATCACAAGTGTAGATTTGTGTGTTTAGGTGTCCTAAGGCATGTCCTATTTATAGGAATGACCTACAAGTGCTTAAGGATGTTCTAGACACTTTCTAGGGGGTTCTAAGTGCTTAACTAGCCGTTAGGTACACTTTAGTTGCTTTAGCAACAGCTAGTTAATTAATTCTGTAGTTGCTGTCAGAGTCCATCTCGGTCGAAGAATTGTCGACCGAGACACCTACTCAGTCGAGGTTTTGTCGACCAACAGGCTCTCTGGATCAACGTTCATCTCCAACTGCCAACTACCTTGTCAGCTGAGTCTAACAGCTACTTGGGTCAATCTCGGTCGAGAAGTTTGTCGACCGAGAGTGTCTCGGTCGAGGAGTTTGTCGACCGAGATTGACCCTGTTTCAATGTTTCAAATAAAGTGCTAAGTGTATATGTCTGTGCATATGTGACACTATTGAAGGGGATGACCTATCTAAGTATAGTGATTGGCTAGGGAAGATCTAATTCTTGATTTACATGAAGTCTAAGTACTTGTACATTATATATTTGTACAAGTTTACAATTGATTACATTTCATGAAATTTACAAGTATCCAAGCATATAGATTCCCTAGTGCTTTGTCATCCACCTCATTCCTGCAACACTCAAGTAGCACGTTAGATCAACAAGAATGAAATGATTGTCATCATCGAAACAAAGGGATTTATCATAATGTCAATTTAGCCAACAATAACATACGGTGTCGTGTGTGGCCAGCCATATTATAAATATATGTATATAATATATTGCAATAGTAAGATAATTTAAATATGATAATTCAAATATAGATAATTTAATGTGCATATAACAAAGGGGCTCCTGTGTAGTTAAGCCATAAATAAATATGGATGATTACACATTAAACCATAGAAAAGGAATCGATTTTGCTTGACAAATTGTTTCCATAAATAAGATCATACATAAAGTAGCAAGCTTATGATGTTTCTTTAACAATAATGAAACTCAGGGGTCCAATTGTAGAAAGTTAAAAATAGATTTACACAAAGTGGTAAAATGAGGTATTCTTGAAACTTCATTTGTTGCCCTCACGACCTACTCCTACAACTCCATTGTTTTTGTTTTTAACCTTGTTTAAGTGTTCTGCAACTCCTAGGGGGATCACTTATTGTACTAAGGGATGAGGAAGCAATAAATGTGCCAAAAAGAAATGATTTTGTCTGATAAAGTCTTTCTTTAGGTTCTTCCAAATGATTTTCAACTGGTTCAAAGTTATGAAATGCATCCCCGTTATGTTGTGAATATCAGTCCATGTCTCCATCCAAGCCTCTCCAGTACAAAATCCACAAACACATCTCCACATGTCATACTGACTTCTCATGGCATCAAGTAGGATCTGATCATGCTCTGGATGCCATAAAGCAAACATGTTCGTTGAATGCCCAGCCATATTACAGACTCTTAAGTAATATATTTCAGAAGTAAGGGTGTATACTACAATTATGTGGATATAATATGATTATTTGATTTTAAATAACATACACCCTCCATAAAACATTCATCAACATTACGATAAAATCAACAACCTTATAATGTAATTCAACGTTTAAATCAGAGGATGAATTAAAAAAGTTTACAACGTTAATAACATCCAATGATAGACAATCTAAATCGATAAGACAATGTTACAACTTTTGAACGGAGGTTTGTAAAACTTCATAGTCGTACTTTGTATGGGTGTAAACATGTTTGGAGTCATGATGGATTTCAATAAAGTCCTTCATGTTCATCGCCTGGCCCCACACTGATTTGCACTCGCAAGTTAGTAACGTAATCTCATCCTTCAAAGAATAAATTGTTGGGGGCCCAATGGAAGTCTTTGCATCTGTAAGGACCCGGACCTGCGTTTAGGGTTTACCCTGTTTGTTTTGCTTAATCTCGGTGCTTTGATGTTTGCTAATCACTTTTAAGTGGTGATTAGGGTTTTTGTCGTGCTTTGTTGAGAGTTCGAGGGGCTACTTGAAAATAACCCAAGTTTAGGGTTTTGTGTGCAAGTTTGCCATCTTGTGAGATGTTTTCCCCTCTTTGCTTCCTCTAGGGTTGAGAGGAAGGCTTGGTCTTGTTGTTTGAGTTCCTTGGGCCTTAGTTGAGCTTGTTTGGGCCTTGTGGTGCCTTGTTTGGGCTTGCTTGAGCATGTGTCGGCCAGGACCTGCTTTGTGTCGCCCAGTAGGCTGGTGTGTCGCCCAGTAGAGTTGTTGCCTGTGTCACCCATGATGCTTGGTCTGGTGTAGTGGACACCTGGTGTATGTTTTGGACAAGTGTCCCATGCCTTGCTAGTGCGTTGGCTGGAACCCTAGGACAAGTGTCCCTTGGGTGGACGACACATGGCATGATTGTACCTTGGTTTCTCCTCCCCTTCCTTCTATATATATACAGCTCTTTCCCATGCCTTAGTTTCCTTTTTGCTCTTTTGGTCTCTCCTCCACCTTGAGTGCACGATATCCCTTCCCTTGTTGATGTGTTGGCCGATACATCTTGCTTGGAGCTGGTGGACGATACCCCTTGGAGCTGGAGTGCTTCTTCTTCTTCTTCCTTGGAGCTTCAAGGCGGGTTGCATAATATCTATCCCTAACTCCTTTCCTCTCGTTATGTTTTTGTTCATATGCTAGTAGATTAGTGTACCTTGCTTTGTATCTATGTTGGACGATAGGCTAGGAAGGGTGTTGGCCGATATGGGTGTGTTGGGCAGCAGGCCTGACGGGCGTCAGCCTTATGTTGGGCGATATCCCAGCCCATGTGACGTGCGATAGGGTTCTTCTTATGAACGACACACCTGTTCTTCTCGTGGACGATAGATTTAGTGTCATGGTAGACGACAGGGCCTAGTGTGATGTGTTCTTGAGGTTGAACGATACATCAACATGGTTGGTTGGTCGATAGCCCTGACGGGCGATACCACCTTGTTTGTGACGGGCGACAGGGGTTGGGCTGTGACCGGCGCCACACCCTTCTGCTTTGGTGTTATCGGTCGTTAGGCCTTGATGGGTAGTTGCACGTTTGTAGGGGTCTTTCTCTCTTTCCTTCTCTCTCCTGGTTGTTGTTGTAGCCCTTGAGTTTCGAGCGTTATGAGCAGCTGGATCGGGTGTCAGCCCTGGGACGAGCGACAGGCCTGACGGGCGTCACACCCTTTGAGTGTCGGCCGGTAGGGTAGTGGCAACGGGCGTTGCCAGATTTACATAGGATGCCCGACACCCCTCTCTGACGCGCGTTACCCCAGTAACGCTGCTTCGTGTAGCATTGCTGCTCTCCCTTTTTGTCAGTCGTGTTGCTGTGTTTGGGTGAGGGTCGTGAGAAGCTATAGTGAGGGTATGAGGTTCCTTGATGACGATTTCAGGTGTCAAGGTAGTAGATGCTTACACTCAACCAAACGATAGTGATGCCCTATAATGATGATAATGAGAACAATAACATAATGGTGCTATTGATAATTAAGATGTCAATAGTGTTGGTGAAATTAGTTGTGTTGATGAAGGTGATACCTTGCTAGTAAGAGAAAGTAATAATAAGGTTAATGTTGGTAAATATGTGGCCAAGTGTCAGTTACATTAATAATTTGTTTAATAGCATAGCAATAATGATGATAGTAGATGATGATGCTGATAATGGTAATAATGGTAACAAGAGTAGTATCGATATGCATAATATAGGTCTTATGCTTAATTGTTAATGGCAATGATTAATGGTAGTTACGATAATGGTTGCTCGATGACAAAGATAATGATGATGATAGTGGATGGTAACAGTAATGATATTGGTAACAGTAGTGTTGGCTATGTATATCCAACATGCTTTTATATAAAGTGAATACCTTGATTGTTTGTATAATCTTGAGCTAAGGGTAAGCATCAGTATGGTTTGATAATAATGTGATTAACAAGCTTGACCATCAAATAGTGTAATAATAATGAATAAAGTATCTTGAATGATAGTTCATGATAATGAGCACACTCTTTATGTTGAATCTATGGTTATTGTACATCCTAACCATGCAGGTGATGTGTAGCCATGAAAGGGCTATGTGACATATGTGATAATTAACATTACCTTGATAATTGTTCTATGAGATTATATATGTGATGTGTTGGTCCCATGATGATGAGGTGAGCCTTGAGAGGCAGTGACGATACATGATGAGGGATTGAGATCCCATGGCATGTGATGTTGGATCCTTGAGATGGATCTGGATGGTTGGCAAGAGGCCAAGTGGTAACATGTGATGTTGGATCCTTGTGATGGATTAGGTTGATGTGGTTTCAATAATAATATAATGTTATTTACTTTCTGTTATATCTTGCATGTTATATAACTTGGTTGAATCCTGCAACCCATCTAAAAGATACTAATTAATCACATTGAAATCATATCATGTAGTTTGCCCTAGCCATAGATCCATCATCGTCAGGACTTGGTGATGGTGAAACGGGTTCTCCTACGGGTTAACCCAGAGCGCATATTGTTGAATATGTGAGGTTACTCCTAGCCTAAAGTAAGGAGGTAAGAGTGTAACTTTGGTTACAGACTCAGATATGTGTATAGAGCATGATGAATAGGCCCATGGCTCAGGATATGTGATGTGAAGGGCATGAATGCGTTCATGGCTCAGAGCACGGTGATCAGGCCCGTGGCTCAATTGTACTAGCGTCGAGACCTGTACCAAGGTGGGCTAAAGTGAGGGTAGCCTATGGAGCTGACCCAGTGGCTTAGACCACTTCAGCATGTGACTAAGGTCATGCTTGTGTTGTGCTCGTATACTGACCACGAGGTGGGAGGTCATGGAGTCTGGCTCTTCCACTGACCATTGTATGACACTAGTCTTGGGCTTCGCAGCCAGAGGTTGGATTTGAATGGTACGATTCAAGTCCTCGGGGCATAATAATACGTAATACAGCCGCTTAGTATTTACTGCTTAAGATAAACACAAAACATTGGTTGAGGCCTTGTTTGTGTATTTAATTCTGGTATATCTACAGGTACTTCTATATTCATCAAGTATGTGGCAGTATGTCGTATCTTCATAATCAGGTTATGTGGTCATATGTCTTGGTTCTGATGATCATGTTACACAGTGATATATTTTATCTTGTCAATCATGTCCCTTTGAGAAAGATCTGGTTATATGCTTTTGTATAGCTAGTAAGCTAGTCGATATGAATAGCCTTGCTTATATAGACTGCTCTCGTTATACCTGTTAATAGTTATCTGTTGTTATAGTCTATCTTGCTGAGGTTCTGTAGTTGCGGTGGGAAGTTATGTTTCCCGCTGGGATAATTGTTCAATTGTCTGACTCCGCTGGTTTTCAGGTGGTCGAGGTAGACGTGGTCGTGGTCGTGGTGTTGCGGCCGAGCAGCTTGAGGAGCAGTAGAAGGCAAGTGATGGATACGCTGCTGTTGTAGATGTTTTGTAGTAGAGTCTAGAGTCATCCATGTACTCTCAGGTCCTTGGTAGTGTTTTGATGTTGATTCACGATGAACGATCGATAATGTTTTATATATCCTGCTGTTGGCCGGATGTGGGCCTTTATGTATATGAACAGGTGGTGAACTCATGTGGTGGACGGGCAGCGGTTTCAGTAAGCTGTGAACACGTATCAGATCTCGTGTTTGTATTTATGACATGTTCCTGTGCAGGATGAGGACTGGAAAGTAATAGTTCCATAGTTTATTAGTTTTCCGTAATCGATTTTATTTAACCCGTATTTTCATAATATGTGGTTATGGTGATTTCCGCACGTTTTCGCGTAACACCTCGTTATCTTTATGATAATGGGATGTGTTGCCACAAGTTTTGGTATCAGAGCCTTAGGTTCGCTGAGTCTACAGGGATTTAGGAATAGGTCGTCTGTTCTTATGAGTTTTCCATATTTTCTTACAATATCTTCTACCCTAAGTGGAAGAAAAGTCAAGATGTCTGGAAACCATGAAGAACATTCCCCTGAATACAGTGATGTTGCATCGGTTGATGGAGCAGATGGACGGGCACATGAAGATCGGGTGCCTGAGGTTCCCCAATTTAACCCAGCCATACTTGAACATCCTTCTTACCAACAGCTTATGGGGCAGTTAATGGCTACGATGAATCTCATGGTTGAGCGATTACCAGTGCCTCCTCTGCGAGCACAGGTTCCCCATGGAGAAGCATTGGGTATTGGGAAGACCTTCGAGCGGCTTCGCTGAGTTGGAGCTTCATATTATGCTGGAACTGCTGATCCAGTGGATGCAGATCTGTGGCTGACAAATCTTGAGAAGGCTTTCCAGATCCTTGACATCTCTGAAGCAGACAAGGTAAAGCATGATGTCTACCTTCTGAAAGGTAGTGCTGGTCACTGGTGGACCATCGAAGAAGAGAAGCAGCCTGGTGAGGTGATCTGTTGGGAAGTGTTTCGACGTGAGTTCGTCACCAGATACTTTCCCAAGACGTACCTGGATGAGAAGATGAGTCAGTTTGAGAGGTTGCGACAAGGAATGATGAACATCACCGAGTACGAGGCCAAGTTTATGGATGTGTTGAGGTTTTGTCCTCACTTGGCAGAAACCGATGAAGAGCGGATCAGACGGTTCAAGAAGGGTCTGAGTGCTGAACTGACGACACTGGTTTCTGCGTTGGAAAACAGAGAGCGGTTTGCTATGTTCATGGAATCTGTTCGACGGATAGAGAGGTCAGTAAAGGAGAAAAGAGAGTCTATGTCTCTTAAAAGACCTGCTCAGTTTCAAGGATGAAGGTTTGGTGGCTTTAAGAAGCCTAGGTTTTCAGCACCGTCAGTGATGAGAAGTTCTGGTGTGCCATCTCAGTGGTCTCTGAGTAAGGGGATAGGTTATGTTTCTTCACCGTCTAAGGTGAACAATTCAGCTTCTGTGGCCGTGACAGGGCCAGCTAGGCCACGGTTTGAAGATAGGGCATGCTATCTCTGTGGACAGACCGGGCATCTCAAGTCGCATTGCCCGAATAGAGATGTTGAAGTGACGCAACAGTCAAGGCAAAAC
Organism: Alisma plantago-aquatica; assembly: GCA_963693085.1. NCBI lineage: Eukaryota > Viridiplantae > Streptophyta > Magnoliopsida > Alismatales > Alismataceae > Alisma > Alisma plantago-aquatica. Next base: position 925,087,577 of record OY856409.1, read on the forward strand.
CAACAAGGATCAGATCGACAGTAGCTCAGTGGTAGTAGAGGACGAGGACGCGGTCAAGCGTCTCAAGCTGGATCGTCTGCTCAAGGAAGCAGAGGTCATGGACAGCAAGCAACGATTCGACTCTACGCTATGAGTCAGCCGGAGGCGATAGTCAACCCGCGAGTGGTGACAGGTCAGATGGAGTTATTTCATTCTGATATGTCTTCTTCTTGCTTTATATCTGTTCTGGTTGACCCGGGTGCTACACACTCTTTTATCGCCTATAGTATGCTTGAAAATTGTCATTTACCTGTTAGCTGTAAGAAGGATAGCTTGTTGTTAGAAACCCCTCTTGATGGCTCCTCTTTGCTCCGAGAAGAGTGTCCATCTTGTGTCTTGTCTTTTTCGGGACATCGCATCCAAGTGGATCTCATACCACTTGATATGCATGGTTTTGATGTTATCCTTGGGATGGATACCTTAGAGAACTATAAGGTTGTCTTGGACTGTGGTTCCAAGCATGCAGTGTTTGATGTCGCTGGAGAGAAGTGGACCTTCCAGGGAGATAGGAAGATTCTTCCGATGTGTTTGGTGTCAGCTATGGTGGCAGATAAGTTGTTGCGACAAGGATGTGAGGCGTTCTTAGCCCATGTGGTGGATATCGTTGTGGTTACCAAGGCGAAAGGCCTAGTCTTAAGGAAGTGCCAGTTGTTTGAGAGTTTGCAGACGTTTTTCCTGAGGAGTTTCCTGGTGTTCCTCCACCCCGAGAGATTGATTTCGAGATCAATTTGGTTCCTGGAACGCAGCCAGTTGCACAATCACCATACATGATGGCTCCAACAGAGATGGCAGAACTGAAGAAGCAGTTGCAAGAGTTGTTGGAGAAAGGTTTTATCCGACCTAGTACGTCGCCGTGGGGTGCTCCCGTGTTGTTCGTTAAGAAGAAGGATGGTTCGATGCGGCTGTATATAGATTACCGACAGTTGAACAAGGTCACGATCAAGAATAAGTACCCGTTATCGAGGATAGATGATCTGTTCGATCAGTTGTGTGGTACTACAGTGTTTTCGAAGATCGATCTATGGTCTGGATATCATCAGTTGAGGATAAAGGCGGATGACATACCAAAGTCAGCCTTCAGGATGAGGTATGGTCATTTTGAGTTCATGGTTATGCCGTTTGGGTTAACCAATGCACCTGCTGCTTTCATGGATTTGATGAACAGAGTGTTCCGTCCATTCTTAGATCAGTTTGTTGTAGTCTTTATAGATGACATCTTGATCTATAGTCGGGACAGGCTAGAGCATGAACAACATCTTCGTCAAGCATTGACTCTTCTTCGTCAACATCAGTTGTATGCCAAGTTCAGTAAGTGTGAGTTCTGGTTGGATGAAGTGACTTTCTTGGGCCATGTGATATCTACGGAAGGTGTCAAAGTAGATCCAAAGAAGGTGGAATCTGTTGCGGATTGGGAACAATTGAAGACGCCGATAGAAGTTCGTAGTTTCCTTGGTTTGGCAGGATACTACCGGAGGTTTATCAAGGACTTCAGTGTGATCACGTTGCCGATGACGAAGTTGACCAGGAAGGATGTACCTTTTGTTTGGGACGATCGATGTCAGCAAGCTTTCCAGAGTTTGAAGAAGAAGTTGACCAGTGCTCCAGTGTTGATCTTGCCAGATCCTGGGAAAGGCTATGTTGTTTTCTGTGATGCTTCCAAGAAAGGTTTAGGTTGCGTGTTGATGCAGGAAGATCAAGTGGTTTCTTTTGCCTCGCAACAGCTCAAGAAACATGATGAGAACTATCCAACTCATGACCTAGAGTTAGTAGCTATGGTTCATGCGTTAAAGATTTGGAGACACTATCTATATGGGGAAGCGTGTCAGATCTTTACGGATCATAAGAATCTGAAGTATATCTTTACACAACAAGAGTTGAACATGTGACAGCGACGATGGATGGAGTTGATCAATGATTACGACTGCACGATCGAGTATCATCCTGGTAAGGCAAACGTCGTAGCTGATGCGCTTAGCAGAAAGTCTTCTTCTCTTTCTTCAAAGAAGGCACAGTTGAGTTCTCTGGTATGCCATAAGCGTGATATGTTTGTTTCTCTACGACAGATGAATGTGCAGATGGAAGTTTCTTTGTTGTCTGGTCTTTTCACACAGATGCAAGTTAAGCCTACGTTGAGACAGAAGATCAAGGATGCACAACATACAGATGATGTGGTACAGTTAATCAGATCAGAGTTTGGCAGCGACAAGCGTGATGGTTTTCATGAGTCCGAGGATGGGCTAGTTTGTTATCGTAACAGGATGGTGGTTCCAGATGTTGATAATCTGAGGAAGTTGGTTCTTGAAGAAACACATACGTCGATGTATGCTATGCATCCAGGTGTCACCAAGATGTATCATAGTCTGAAGGACTTGTATTGGTGGCCCGGTTTGAAGAGGGATGTAGCTGAGTTCGTGGAAAGATGTGCGGTGTGTCAGCAAGTGAAGGCTGAACATCAGAAGTCGGCAGGTACGTTGCAACCTTTGCCGATACCGTAGTGGAAATGGGATCATATAACCATGGATTTCGTGGTTGGTCTACCCCGGACAACTGGGAATCATGATTCCATTTGGGTGATAGTGGACAGATTGATGAAGTCTGCCCATTTTCTACCAGTAAAGACGACGTACACAGCTGAGAAGCTCGCTCGAGTATATGTGGATGAGATAGTACGTTTGCATGGTGTGACAGCGACGATAGTTTCTGAAAGAGGTCCTCAGTTTACCAGTCGTCTTTGGGAACAGTTGGACAAAGCGTTGGGAACGCAGTTGAGGTTCAGTACAACTTTTCACCCGTAGATAGATGGACAATCTGAGAGGACTATTCAGATTTTGGAAGATCTCCTTCGAGCTTGTGTTTTGTAGTTTTCAGGCAACTAGGATGCACACCTAAGTTTGATAGAGTTTGCCTACAACAACAGTTATCAGCGGAGCATCGACATGGCTCCTTATGAAGCCTTGTATGGAAGGAAGTGCAGATCTCCCTTGTGTTGGTTTGAGTCTGGTGAGTAACAGCTTGTAGGTCCTGAGTTAGTACAGCAGACGACATAAAAGATCAAAGTGATACAACAACAGTTGAAAGTGGCACAGGACAGGCAGAAGTCTTATGCAGACAATCGTCGACGACCTTTAGAGTTCCAGGTAGGAGACAAAGTATATCTCAAAGTCTCACCGTGGAAAGGTGTGCTAAGGTTTGGACGGAAGGGTAAGTTAGCTCCTAGGTATATGAGGCCTTACTCAGTCAGATCACGTATTGGCAAGGTAGATTACGAGTTAGAGTTGCCTCCAGAGTTGCACAGGTTGCATCCAGTGTTTCATGTCAGTATGCTGAAGAAAAGTCATCCGGATTCAGGTACAGTGATACAGCCAGTTGAGGTTGAGCTTGATGCAGATGTGACCTATGAGGAAGGTGTTGTGGCGATCCTTGACAGAAGAATCAAGAAGCTGAAAAGGAAGGACCTGGCTCTTGTGAAAGTTCTTTGGCAGCGTCGTGGCGTTGAGGAAGCCACGTGGGAGCTTGAGGAAGAGATGAGGAGAAAGTATCCCTCACTTTTCTCTTCGTATTTCAGGGACGAAATCCCTTAAAGGGGGTTAGCTTGTAAGGACCCGGACCTGCGTTTAGGGTTTACCCTGTTTGTTTTGCTTAATCTCGGTGCTTTGATGTTTGCTAATCACCTTTAAGTGGTGATTAGGGCTTTTGTCGTGCTTTTTTGAGAGTTCGAGGGGCTACATGCAAATAACCCAAGTTTAGGGTTTTGTGTGCAAGTTTTCCATCTTGTGAGATGTTTTCCCCTCTTTGCTTCCTCTAGGGTTGAGAGGAAGGCTTGGGCTTGTTGTTTGAGTTCCTTGGGCCTTGGTTGAGCTTGTTTGGGCCTTGTGGTGCCTTGTTTGGGCTTGCTTGAGCATGTGTCGGCCAGGACTTGCTTTGTGTCGCCCAACAGAGCTGCTGCCTGTGTCACCCATGATGCTTGGTCTGGTGTAGTGGACACCTGGTGCATGTTTTGGACAAGTGTCCCATGCCTTGCTAGTGTGTTGGCTAGAACCCTAGGACAAGTGTCCCTTGGGTGGACGACACATGGCATGATTGTACCTTGGTTTCTCCTCCCCTTCCTTCTATGTATATACAACTCTTTCCCTTGTCTTAGTTTCCTTTTTGCTCTTTTGGTCTCTCCTCCACCTTGAGTGCATGATATCCCTTCCCTTGCTGCTGTGTTGGCCGATACATCTTCCTTGGAGCTGGTGGACGATACCCCTTGGAGCTGGAGTGCTTCTTCTTCTTCCTTGGAGCTTCAAGGCGGGTTGCATAATTTCTATCCCTAACTCCTTTCCTCTCGTTATGTTTTTGTTCATATGCTAGTAGATTAGTGTACCTTGCTTTGTATCTATGTTGGACGATAGGCTAGGAAGGGTGTTGGCCGATATGGGTGTGTTGGGCAGCAGGCCTGACGGGCGTCAGCCTTATGTTGGGCGATATCCCGGCCCATGTGACGGGTGATAGGGTTCTTCTTATGAACGACACCCCTATACTTCTCGTGGACGATAGGCTTTAGTGTCATGGTAGATGACAGGGCCTAGTGTGATGTGTTCTTGAGGTTGAACGATACATCAACATGGTTGGTTGGTCGATAGCCCTAATGGGCGATACCACCTTGTTTGTGACGAGCGGCAGGGGTTGGGCTGTGACCGGCGTCACACCCTTCTGCTTTGGTGTTATCGGCCGTTAGGCCTTGATGGGTAGTTGCACGTTTGTAGGGGTCTTTCTCTCTTTCCTTCTCTCTCCTAGTTGTTGTTGTAGCCCTTGAGTTTCGAGCGTTATGAGCAGCTGGATCGGTGTCAGCCCTGGGACGAGCGACGGGCCTGACGGGCGTCACGCCCTTTGAGTGTCGGCCGGCAGGGTAGTGGCAACAGGCGTTGCCCGATTTACATAGGATGCCCGACACCCCTCTCTGACGCGCGTTACCCCAGTAACGCTGCTTCGTGCAGCGTTGCTGCTCTCCCTTTTTGTCAGTCGTGTTGCTGTGTTTGGGTGAGGGTCGTGAGAAGATGTAGTGAGGGTATGAGGTTCCTTGATGACGATTTCAGGTGTCAAGGTAGTAGATGCTTACACTCAACCAAACGATAGTGATGCCCTATAATGATGATAATATGGCAACACATCCCATTATCACACAGATAACGAGGTGTTACACGAAAATGTGCGGAAATCACCATAACCATAGATCATGAAAATAAGGGTTAATTAAAACCGATTGCGGAAAACTGATAAACTGTGAAACTATTACTTTCCAGTCCTCATCCTTCACAGGAACATGTCATATAAACATACACAAGATATGATATGTGTCCACAGCTTATCGAAACAGCTGTTCATCCATCACATGGGTTCATCACCTGTTCATATACACTGAGGCCCGCATCCGGCCAACAACAGGATGTATAAAACATTATCGATCGTTCATCGTGAATCAATGTCAAAACACTGCCAAGGACTTGAGAGTACAGGGATGACTCTAGACTCTACTACAAAACATCCAAAACAGCATCATATCCATCGCTTGCCTTCTACTGCTCGTCTAGCTGCTCAGCCGCAACACCACGACCACCACCGCGTCTACCTCGACCACCACCGCGTCTACCTCGACCAACTGAAACCCAGTGGAGTGAGACAATTGAACAATTGTCCCAGCGGGAAACATAACTTCCCACCGCAACTACAGAACCTTAACAAGATAACCTATAACAACAGATAACCATTAATAGGTATAACTAGAGCAGTCTATATAAAGCAAGGCTATTCTAGTCGACTAGCTTACCAGCTGTACAAAAACATATAACGAGATATTTCTCAAAGGGACATGATTTACAAGATATGATATATAACTGTGTACCATGATTATCAGAACAAGGCATATGACCACATAACCTCATTACCAAGATAAGACATATTGCCACATACCTGGTGAATATGAAAGTACCTGCAGATATACTAGAATTTAAATACACAAACAAGGCTTCAACCAATGTTTCATGTTTATCTTAAACAATAAATACTAAACGACTGTATTACGTATTATTATGCCCCGGGGATTTGAATCATACCATTCAAATCCAACCTCTGGCTGCGAAGCCCAAGACTGGTGCCATACAATGGTCAGTGGAAGAGCCGGACTCCATGACCTCCCACCTCGTGGTCAGTACAAGAGCACAACACAAGCATGACCTTAGTCACATGCTGAAGTGGTCTAAGACACTGGGTCAGCTCCATAGGCTACCCTCACTCTAGCCCGCCTTGGTACATGTCTCGGCGCTAGTACAATTGAGCCACGGGCCTGATCACCGTGCTCTGAGCCATGAACGCATTCATGCTCTTCACATCACATATCCTGAGCCATGGGCCTGTTCACCATGCTCTATATACGTATCTGAGTCTGTAACCGAAGTTACACTCTCACCTCCTTACTTTAGGCTAGGAGTAACCTCACATATTCAACACTATGTGCTCCGGGTTAACCCGTAGGAGAACCCGTTTCACCATCACCAAGTCCTGACGATGATGGATCTATGGCCAGGGCAAACTACATGATATGATTTCACTGTGATTATTTAGTATCTTTTAGATGGATTGCAGGATTCAACCAAGTTGTATAACATGCACGGTATAACAGAAAGTAAACAACATTATATTGTTATCTCAACCACATCAACCTAATCCATCTCAAGGGTACAACATCACATGTTACTACTTGGCCTCTTTCCAACCATCCAGATCCATCTCAAGGATCATCACATACCACGGGATCTCAATCCCCCCATCATGTACTGTCACTGCCTATCAGGGCTCACATCATTATCATGGGACAAACACATTATACATACAACCTCATAGAATAATTACCAAAGTGATGTTACTCATCACATATGTCTTACAGCCTTTTCATGGCTTAATCATCACCTGCATGGTTAGGATACACAACAATCGTAGATTCAACATAAGGACTATACTTATTATCACAAGATGATATTCGAGATGCTATACTTGTCATTTACACTATTTGGTGATCAAGTGTATTAAGCACATCATTAGCGAACCATATTCATACTTATCCTTATCTCAGAATTATACGAATAAACAAGATGCTCACATCAAGCAAGATGTCATGTTGAGAATACAGAGCAAACACTATTACTACCAATGCCATTATTGTCACCATCCATTATCATCATTATTATCTTTATCCTTAAGCAACCATTAATGTAACTACCAATTAACAGTGCCCTTAACAAATAAGCATAAGGATTACTTCATGTATCACATTACCACTACCTTCCTCATCATCATCATATACTACCATCAACATCATTACTACCATTATTACCATCACTTGTTATTATTATCATCATTGCTATCATTAGCATTATTAACATTATTGTTATGTCAATAAGCAAGCTATTAGTGTAACTGTCACTTAGCATCATTATTACCAACGTTCACGTTACAACTAACACCATCAACATTATTAACATTTTTTCTATCATCCATATTGTATTATTAACATCATTTCCATCATTAGTACTACTATGTTATTGTTATCATTACTTGAGCAAGGCATCACTAACGTTATTTGATTATGCATAAGCATACACTACCAACACTCCTGAAACCGTCACTATAGGTTCACATACCATCACTAAAACCTCACTAACTCACATGGCTAGGACATGGGGAGGCAGCAACGCTGCGGTGCACCCATCACTCTGCTCGCAACGCTACGTTGCCAGGGTACCGGGTGACAGGGGTGTCGCGCGTCAGGGAGTATCGCACGATACACTCCATCGGGCAACGCCCGTCACAACCAACATCTGATGCCCGATAACCAAGGGGTATCGCCGATCCCACAACTCCACAACATCCAGGAGAGAGAAGGAGAGAAAGAAGGAAAGGAGGGAGGGAAATACTCCTCATATCGTGCAACTGGCCTAACGGCCGACACACCCCCAAACCAGGGTCGTGTCGCCCGTAACAGCTCACTCCTGACGCCCGATACAGCCCACTCCTGTGGGCCGTCACACCTTCCTCTATCGCGCATCACAGCCGCAAGAGGATAACGCCCGTCAGGGCTATCGGTCGTCACACCTCTACGCATGTCGTGCATCCCAAACCAACTCTCAAAGGAAGCCCTGTCGTCTACCACAAGGACCAAAGCCTAACGTCCAACAAAAGGATAACGTCCAACTCATCCAACCAAGGAGGGATATCGCCCAACACAAGGGCAAGATATCGATCAACCCAAGGTTGACGCCCGTCAGGCCTACAACCCATCACAACCATATCGGCCGACATAGGTACAAAGCAAAGTACACTAGCATATGAACAAGAACGTAACGAGAGGAAAAGGAGTTAGGGATAGAAATTATGCAACCCGCCTTGAAGCTCCAAGGAAGAAGAAGAAGCACTCCAGCTCCAAGGGTATCGTCCACTACAGCTCCAAGGAAGATGTATTGGCCAACACAGCAGCAAGGGAAGGGATATCGTGCACTCAAGGTGGAGGAGAGACCAAAAGAGCAAAAGAGACTAAGGTAAGGGAAAGAGCTGTATATATAGAAGGAAGGGGAGGAGAAACCAAGGTAGGTCCATGACATGTGTCGCCCACCCAAGGGACACTTGTCCTAGGGTTCCAGCCAACACACTAGCAAGGCATGGGACACTTGTCCAAAACATGCACCAGGTGTCCACTACACCAGACCAAGCATCATGGGCGACACAAGCAGCAGCTCTGCTGGGCGACACAAAGCAGGTCCTGGCCGACACAGGCTCAAGCAAGCCCAACCCAGGCACCTTAAGGCCCAAACAAGCTCAACTCAGGCCCAGAAAACTCAAACAACAAGCCAAAGCCTTCCTCTCTACCCTAGAGGAAGCAAAGAGGGGAAAACATCCCACAAGATGGCAGACTTGCACACAAAACCCTAAACTTGGTTTATTTGCAAGTAGCACCTCCAACTCTCAACAAAGCACAACCAAACCCTAATCACCACTAAAGGTGATTAGCAGGCATCAAACCATCAAGGTTAAACAAAACAAACATGGTAAGCCCTAAACGCAGGTCAGGGTCCTTACAATCTAACCCCCTTTAAGGGATTTCGTTCCCGAAATCCGAAGAGAAAAGCGAGGGATACTTCCTCCTCATCTCTTCCTCAAGCTCCCACGTGGCTTCCTCGACGCCACGACGCTGCTAAAGAACTTTCACAAGAACCAGGTCCTTCCTTTTCAGCTTCTTGATCCTTCTGTCAAGAATCGCCACGGGACCTTCCTCGTAGGTCACATCTACATCAAGCTCAACCTCAACTGGCTGTATCACTGTACCAGAATCTGGATGACTTTTCTTTAACATACTGACATGGAACACCGGATGTAACCTGTGCAACTCTGGAGGCAACCCTATCTCGTAAGCTACCTTTCCAACACGTGCTATAACTGGGTAAGGCCCCATATACCTGGGTGCCAACTTACCCTTCCGCCCAAACCTCAGCACACCCTTCCAAGGCGAGACCTTAAGATATACTTTGTCTCCTACCTAGAACTCCAACGGTCGTTGGTGATTGTCCGCATAAGACTTCTGCCTGTCTTGTGCCACCTTCAACTGTTGCTGTATCACCTTGATCTTCTCTATCGTCTGCTGTACTAACTCAGGACCCAAAAGCTGATACTCACCAGACTCGAACCAACACAAAGGAGATCTGCACTTCCTTCCATACAGAGCTTCATAAGGAGCCATGTCAATGCTCCGCTGATAACCGTTGTTGTAGGCAAACTCTATCAAACTCAGATGTACATCCCAGTTGCCTAGAAATTGCAAGACACAAGCTCGAAGGAGATCTTCTAAAGTCTGAATAGTCCTTTCAGACTGTCCATCTGTCTGCGGATGAAAAGCTGTACTGAACCTCAACTGCGTTTCCAACGCTCTGTGCAACTGTTCCCAAAAACGACTGGTAAACTGAGGACCTCTGTCAGAAACTATCATTGCTGGAACACCGTGCAAACGAACTATCTCATCCATATACACTTTGGCAAGCTTCTCAGCTGTATGCGTCGTCTTTACAGGCAGGAAATGGGCAAACTTTGTCAATCTGTCCACTATCACCCAAATGGAATCATGATTCCTAGTTGTCCTGGGCAGACCAACTACGAAATCCATGGTTATGTGATCCCATTTCCACTGCGGTATCGGCAAAGGTTGCAACGTACCTGCCGGCTTCTGATGTTCAACCTTCACTTGCTGACATACCGCACATCTTGCCATGAACTCAGCCACATCTCTCTTCAACCCGGGCCACCAATACAAGTCCTTCAGACTATGATACATCTTGGTGACACCTGGATGCATGGCATACATCGACGTGTGTGCTTCCTCAAGCACCAACTTCCTCATATCATTATCATCTAGGACCACCATCCTATCATGATAGCAAACTAGCCCATCCTTGGACTCATAAAACCCATCACGCTTGTCGCCGTCGAACTCTGATCTCATCAACTGTACCGTATCATCTGTCTGCTGTGCATCCTTGATCTGCTGCCTCAATGTAGACTTGACTTGCATCTGTGAGAAAAGACTAGACAACAAAGAAACTTCCATCTGCACATTCATCTGTCGCAGAGAAACAAACATCTCCCGCTTATGGCAAACCAGGGAACTCAACTGTGCCTTCTTTGAAGAAAGAGAAGACTTCCTGCTAAGTGCATCAGCTACCACGTTTGCCTTACCAGGATGATACTCGATAGTGTAGTCGTAGTCGTTGATCAACTCCATCCATCGTCGGTGTCGCATGTTCAACTCATGCTGCGTGAAGATATACTTCAAGTTCTTATGATCCATAAAGATCTGACACACTTCCCCATACAGATAGTGTCTCCAAATCTTTAACGCATGAACCACCGCCGCCAACTCCAAATCATGAGTCGGGTAGTTCTCCTCATGCTTCTTGAGCTGTCGCGAGGCAAAAGAAACTACATGATCTTCCTGTATCAACATGCAACCTAAACCTTTCTTGGAAGCATCACAGAAAACAACATAGCCTTTCCCAGGCTCTGGCAAGATCAACACTGGAGCACTGGTCAGCTTCTCCTTCAGACTCTGGAAAGCTTGCCGACATCGATCATCCCAAACAAAAGGTACATCCTTCCTGGTCAACTTCGTCATCGGCAAAGATATCAAACTGAAGTCCTTCATAAACCTCCGGTAGTATCCTACTAAACCAAGGAAACTATAAACTTCTGTCGGCATCTTCGGCTGTTCCCAATCTGCAACAGATTCCACCTTCTTCGGATCTACCTTGACTCCTTCAGTAGATATCACATGGCCCAAGAAGGTCACTTCATTCAACCAGAACTCACACTTACTGAACTTGGCATACAACTGATGTTGACGAAGAAGAGTCAACGCTTGACGAAGATGTTGTTCATGCTCTAACCTGTCCCGACTATAGATCATGATATCATCTATAAAGACTACAACAAAGTGATCTAAGAACAGATGAAACACTCTGTTCATCAGATCCATGAAAGCAGCAGGTGCATTGGTTAACCCAAACGACATAACCACAAACTCGAAGTGACCATACCTCGTCCTGAAAGCTGACTTTGGTATGTCATCCGCCTTTATCCTCAACTAATGATATCCAGACCGTAGATCGATCTTCGAAAACACTGTAGCACCACGCAACTGATCGAACAGATCATCTATCCTCGGCAACGGGTACTTGTTCTTGATCGTGACCTTGTTCAACTGCCGGTAGTCTATACACAACCGCATCGAACCATCTTTCTTCTTAACGAACAACACGGGAGCTCCCCACGGCGACGTACTCGGTCGGATAAAACCTTTCTCCAACAACTCTTGCAACTGCTTCTTCAACTCTGCCATCTTTGCTGGAGCCATCCTATATGCTGACGGTGCAACTGGCTGCGTTCCTGGAACCAGATTGATCTCGAAATCAATCTCTCGGGGTGGAGGAACACCAGGAAATTCCTCAGGAAACACGTCTGCAAACTCTCAAACCACAGACACCTCCTCAAGACTAGGACCCTTTGCCTTGGTAACCACAACAATATCCACCACGTGAGCTAGGAACGCCTCACATTCCTGTCGTAACAACTTGTCTGCCACCATAGCTGATACCAAACACGTCAGAAGAACCTTCCTATCTCCCCAGAAGATACACTTCTCTCCAACAACATCAAACACTGCCTGCTTGGAATCACAGTCCAAGACAACCTTATACTTCTCTAAGGTATCCATCCCAAGGATAACATCGAAACCATGCATATCAAGTGGTATAAGATCCACTTGGATACGATGTCCCAAAAAAGACAAAACACAAGATGGACACTCTTCTAGAAGCAAAGAGGAACCATCAAGAGGGGTTTCTAACAACAAGCTATCCTTCTTACAACTAACAGGTAAACGACAATTTTCAAGCATACTATAGGCGATAAAAGAGTGTGTGGCACCCGGGTCAACCAGAACAGATATAAAGCAAGAAGAAGACATATTAGAATGAAATAACTCCATCTGACCTATCACCACTCACGGGTTGACTATCGCCTCCGGCTGACTCATGGCATAGAATCGAGCCGTCGCTTGCTGTCCACGACCTCTGCTTCCTTGAGCAGACGATCCAGCCTGAGACGCCTGACCGCGTCCTCGTCCTCTGCTACCACTGGTCTGTGGTCTCTCTGACCTCTGAAGACTCTGCCTTGGTTGCTGTGTCACTTCAACATCTCTAATCGGGCATTGTAACTTGAGATGCCCGGTCTGTCCAAAAAGATAGCAAGTCCTATCCTCAAACCGTGACCTAGTTGGTCCTGTCACTGCCACAGAAGCTGAACTGTGCACCTTAGACGGTGAAGAAACATAACCTTTCCCCTTACCCGGAGACCACTGAGATGGCACACCAGAACTTCTCATAACTGACGGTGCTGAAAACCTAGGTTTCTTGAAGCCGCCCAACCTCTGTCCTTGCAACTGAGTAGGCCTTTTAAGAGACATAGACTCTCCTTTCTCCCGTACCGTCCTCTCGATTCGTCGAACCGATTCCACAAACGTAGCAAACCGCTCTCGGTTCTCCAACACAGACACCGGGGTTTTCAACTCAGCACTCAAACCCTTCTCGAAACGTCAGATCCGTTCCTCATCTGTTGCCGCCATGTGAGGACAAACCCTCAACATATCCATAAACTTAGATTCATACTCGGTGATGTTCATCATTCCTTGTATCAGGTTCTTAAACTGACTAACCTTCTCATCTAGGTACGTCTTGGGAAAGTACCTAGTGACAAACTCACGTCGAAACACTTCCCAACATATCACCTCACCAGGCCGCTTCTCTTCCTCGATGGTCCACCAGTGACCAGCACTACCTTTCAGAAGGTAGAAAACATGCTTTACCTTGTCTGCTTCAGGGATGTCGAGGATCCGAAAAGCCTTCTCGAGACTTGTCAGCCATAGATCTGCATCCGCTGGATCAGTCGTTCCAGCATAATCCGAAGCTCCAACTCGGCAGAGCCGCTCAAAGGTCTTCCCAATACTCGATGCTTCTCCATGGGGAACCTGTGCTCGCGGAGGAGGCACTGGTAATCGCTCAACCATGAGATTCATCGTAGCCATCAACTGCCCCATAAACTGTTGGTAAGCAGGATGTTCAAGTATGGCTGGGTTAAATTGGGGAACCTCAGGCACCCGATCTCCATGTGCCTGTCCATCTGCTCCATCCACCGATGTAGCATCACTGTACTCAGCAGAATGTTCTTCATGGTTTCCAGACATCTTTACTTTTCTTCCACTGAGGGCAGAAGATATTGTAAGAAGATCTGGAAAACTCATAAGAACATACTCAACCTAGTCCTAAATCCCTATAGACTCAGCGAACCTAAAGCTCTGATACCAAAACTTGTGGCAACACATCCCATTATCACACAGATAACGAGGTGTTACGCAAAAACGTGCGGAAATCACCATAACCACAGATCATGAAAATACGGTTTAATTAAAACCGATTGTAGAAAACTGATAAACTGTGAAACTATTACTTTCCTGTCCTCATCCTGCATAGGAACATGTCATATATACATACACAAGATATGATACATGTCCACAGCTTATCGAAACAGCTGTTCATCCATCACATGGGTTCATCACCTGTTCATATACACAGAGGCCCGCATCCAGCCAACATAAGGATGTATAAAACATTATCGATCTTTCATCGTGAATCAACGTCAAAACACTGCCAAGGACCTGAGAGTACAGGGATGACTCTAGACTCTACTACAAAACATCCAAAACAGCAGCATATCCATCGCTTGCCTTCTACTACTCATCTAGCTGCTCAGCCGCAACACCACGACCACCACCGCGTCTACCTCAACCACCACCGCGTCTACCTTGACCACCTGAAAACCAGAGGAGTGAGACAATTGAACAATTGTCCCAGCGGGAAACATAACTTACCACCGCAACTACAGAACCTTAGCAAGATAACCTATAACAGCAGATAACCATTAACAGGTATAACTAGAGCAGTCTATATAAAGCAAGGCTATTCTAATCGACTAGCTTACCAGCTGTACAAAAGCATATAACCAGATATTTCTCAAAGGGACATGATTGACAAGATACGATATATCACTGTGTACCATGATTATTAGAACAAGGCATATGACCACATAACCTCATTATCAAGATACGACATATTGCCACATACCTGGTGAATATGAAAGTACCTGCAGATATACTAGAATTTAAATACACAAACAAGGCTGCAACCAATGTTTCGTGTTTATCTTAAACAGTAAATACTAAATGACTGTATTACGTATTATTATGCCCCGAGGATTTGAATCGTACCATTCAAATCCAACCTCTGGCTGCGAAGCCCAAGACTGGTGCCATACAATGGTCAGTGGAAGAGCTGGACTCCACGACCTCCCACCTCGTGGTCAGTACACGAGCACAACACAAGCATGACCTTAGTCACATGCTGAAGTGGTCTAAGCCACTGGGTCAGCTCCATAGGCTACCCTCACTCTAGCCCACCTTGGTACAGGTCTCGGCGCTAGTACAATTGAGCCAGGGGCCTGATCACCGTGCTCTGAGCCATGAACGCATTCATGCTCTTCACATCACATATCCTGAGCCATGGGCCTGTTCACCATGCTCTATATACGTATCTGAGTCTGTAACCAAAGTTACACTCTCACCTCCTTACTTTAGGCTAGGAGTAACCTCGCATATTCAACAATATGCGCTCCGGGTTAACCCGTAGGAGAACCCATTTCACTATCACCAAGTCCTGACGATGATGGATCTATGGCCAGGGCAAACTACATGATATGATTTCACTGTGATTATTTAGTATCTTTTAGATGGATTGCAGGATTCAACCAAGTTGTATAATATGCAAGGTATAACAGAAAGTAAACAACATTATGTTGTTATCTCAACCACATCAACCTAATCCATCTCAAGGGTACAACATCACATGTTACTACTTGGCCTCTTGCCAACCATCCAGATCCATCTCAAGGATCATCACATACCACAGGATCTCAATCCCCCCATCATGTACTGTCACTGCCTCTCAGGGCTCACATCATCACCACAGGACAAACACATTATACATACAACCTCATAGAATAATTATCAAAGTGATGTCACTCATCACATAAGCCTTTTCATGGCTTAATCATCACCTGCATGGTTAGGATACACAACAATCGTAGATTCAACATAAGGACTATACTTATTATCACAAGATGATATTCGAGATGCTATACTTTTCATTTACACTATTTGGTGATCTAGTGTATTAAGCACATCATTAACAAACCATATTCATACTTATCCTTATCTCAGAATTATACGAATAAACAAGATGCTCACATCAAGCAAGATGTCATGTTGAGAATACAGAGCAAACACTATTACTACCAATGCCATTATTGTCACCATCCATTATCATCATTATTATCTTTATCCTTAAGCAACCATTAATGTAACTACCAATTAACAGTGCCCTTAACAAATAAGCATAAGGATTACTTCATGTATCACATTACCACTACCTTCCTCATCATCATCATATACTACCATCAGCATCATTACTACCATTATTACCATCACTTGTTATTATTATCATCATTGCTATCATTAGAATTATTAACATTATTGTTATGTCAATAAGCAAGCTATTAGTGTAACTGTCACTTAGCATCATTATTACCAACGTTCACGTTACAACTAACACCATCAACATTATTAACATTTTTTCTATCATCCATATTGTATTATTAACATCATTTCCATCATTAGTACTACTATGTTATTGTTATCATTACTTGAGCAAGGCATCACTAACGTTATTTGATTATGCATAAGCATACACTGCCAACACTCCTGAAACCGTCACTATAGGTTCACATACCCTCACTAAAACCGCACTAACTCACATGGCTAGGACATGGGGAGGCAGCAACGCTGCGGTGCACCCATCACTCTGCTCGCAACGCTGCGTTGCCAGGGTACCGGGTGACAGGGGTGTCGCGCGTCAGGGAGTATCGCACGATACACTCCATCGGGCAACGCCCGTCACAACCAACATCTGATGCCCGATAACCAAGGGGTATCGCCGATCCCACAACTCCACAACAGCCAGGAGAGAGAAGGAGAGAAAGAAGGAAAGGAGGGAGGGAAATACTCCTCATATCGTGCAACTGGCCTAACGGCCGACACACCCCCAAACCAGGGTCGTGTCGCCCGTAACAGCCCACTCCTGACGCCCGATACAGCCCACTCCTGTGGGCCGTCACACCTTCCTCTATCGCGCATCACAGCCGCAAGAGGATAACGCCCGTCAGGGCTATCGGCCGTCACACCTCTACGCATGTCGTGCATCCCAAACCAACTCTCAAAGGAAGCCCTGTCGTCTACCACAAGGACCAAAGCCTAACGTGCAACAAAAGGATAACGTCCAACTCATCCAACCAAGGAGGGATATCGCCCAACACAAGGGCAAGATATCGATCAACCCAAGGTTGACGCCCGTCAGGCCTACAGCCCATCACAACCATATCGGCCGACACAGGTACAAAGCAAAGTACACTAGCATATGAACAAGAACGTAATGAGAGGAAAAGGAGTTAGGGATAGAAATTATGCAACCCGCCTTGAAGCTCCAAGGAAGAAGAAGAAGCACTCCAGCTCCAAGGGTATCGTCCACTACAGCTCCAAGGAAGATGTATTGGCCAACACAGCAGCAAGGGAAGGGATATCGTGCACTCAAGGTGGAGGAGAGACCAAAAGAGCAAAAGAGACTAAGGTAAGGGAAAGAGTTGTATATATAGAAGGAAGGGGAGGAGAAACCAAGGTAGGTCCATGACATGTGTCGCCCACCCAAGGGACACTTGTCCTAGGGTTCCAGCCAACACACTAGCAAGGCATGGGACACTTGTCCAAAACATGCACCAGGTGTCCACTACACGAGACCAAGCATCATGAGCGACACAAGCAGCAGCTCTGCTGGGCGACACACCAGCCTGCTGGGCGACACAAAGCAGGTCCTGGCCGACACAGGCTCAAGCAAGCCCAACCCAAGCACCTCAAGGCCCAAACAAGCTCAACTCAGGCCCAGAAAACTCAAACAACAAGCCAAAGCCTTCCTCTCAACCCTAGAGGAAGCAAAGAGGGGAAAACATCCCACAAGATGGCAGACTTGCACACAAAACCCTAAACTTGGTTTATTTGCAAGTCGCACCTCCAACTCTCAACAAAGCACAACCAAACCCTAATCACCACTAAAGGTGATTAGAAGGCATCAAACCATCAAGGTTAAGCAAAACAAACAGGGTAAGCCCTCAACGCAGGTCAGGGTCCTTACAATCTAACCCCCTTTAAGGGATTTCGTTCCCGAAATCCGAAGAGAAAAGCGAGGGATACTTCCTCCTCATCTCTTCCTCAAGCTCCCACGTGGCTTCCTCGACGCCACGACGCTGCTAAAGAACTTTCACAAGAACCAGGTCCTTCCTTTTCAGCTTCTTGATCCTTCTGTCAAGAATCGCCACGGGACCTTCCTCGTAGGTCACATCTACATCAAGCTCAACCTCAACTGGCTGTATCACTGTACCAGAATCTGGATGACTTTTCTTTAACATACTGACATGGAACACCGGATGTAACCTGTACAACTCTAGAGGCAACCCTATCTCGTAATCTACCTTTCCAACACGTGCTATAACTGGGTAAGGCCCCATATACCTGGGTTCCAACTTACCCTTCCCCCCAAACCTCAGCACACCCTTCCAAGGCGAGACCTTAAGATATACTTTGTCTCCTACCTGGAACTCCAACGGTCGTTGGTGATTGTCCGCATAAGACTTCTGCCTGTCTTGTGCCACCTTCAACTGTTGTTGTATCACCTTGATCTTCTCTATCGTCTGCTGTACTAACTCAGGACCCAAAAGCTGATACTCACCAGACTCGAACCAACACAAAGGAGATCTACACTTCCTTCCATACAAAGCTTCATAAGGAGCCATGTCAATGCTCCGCTGATAACCGTTGTTGTAGGCAACTCTATCAAACTCAGATGTACATCCCAGTTGCCTAGAAATTGCAAGACACAAGCTCGAAGGAGATCTTCTAAAGTCTGAATAGTCCTTTCAGACTGTCCATCTGTCTGTGGATGAAAAGCTGTATTGAACCTCAACTGCGTTTCCAACGCTCTGTGCAACTGTTCCCAAAAACGACTGGTAAACGGAGGACCTCTGTCAGAAACTATCGTTGCTAGAACACCGTGCAAACGAACTATCTCATCCATATACACTTTGGCGAGCTTCTCAGCTGTATGCGTTGTCTTTACAGGCAGGAAATGGGCAGACTTTGTCAATCTGTCCACTATCACCCAAATGGAATCATGATTCCTAGTTGTCCTAGGTAGACCAACTACGAAATCCATGGTTATGTGATCCCATTTCCACTGCGGTATCGGCAAAGGTTGCAACGTACCTGCCGGCTTCTGATGTTCAACCTTCACTTGCTGACATACCGCACATCTTGCCATGAACTCAGCCACATCTCTCTTCAACCCGGGCCACCAATACAAGTCCTTCAGACTATGATACATCTTGGTGACACCTGGATGCATGGCATACATCGACGTGTGTGCTTCCTCAAGCACCAACTTCCTCATATCATCATCATCTAGGACCACCATCCTATCATGATAGCAAACTAGCCCATCCTCGGACTCATAAAACCCATCACGCTTGTCGCTGTCGAACTCTGACCTGATCAACTGTACCGTATCATCTGTCTGCTGTGCATCCTTGATCTGCTGCCTCAACATAGACTTGACTTGCATCTATGCGAAAAGACCAGACAACAAAGAAACTTCCATCTGCACATTCATCTGTCGCAGAGAAACAAACATCTCCCGCTTATGGCAAACCAGGGAACTCAACTGTGCCTTCTTTGAAGAAAGAAAAGACTTCCTGCTAAGTGCATCAGCTACCACGTTTGCCTTATCAGGATGATACTCGATAGTGTAGTCGTAGTCGTTGATCAACTCCATCCATCGTCGGTGTCGCATGTTCAACTCATGCTGCGTGAAGATATACTTCAAGTTCTTATGATCCATAAAGATCTGACACACTTCCCCATACAGATAGTGTCTCCAAATCTTTAACGCATGAACCACCGCCGCCAACTCCAAATCATGAGTCGGGTAGTTCTCCTCATGCTTCTTGAGCTGTCGCGAGGCAAAAGAAACCACATGATCTTCCTGCATCGACACGCAACCTAAACCTTTCTTGGAAGCATCACAGAAAACAACATAGCCTTTCCTAGGCTCTGGCAAGATCAACACTGGAGCACTGGTCAGCTTCTCCTTCAGACTCTGGAAAGCTTGCCGACATCGATCATCCCAAACAAAAGGTACATCCTTCCTGGTCAACTTCGTCATCGGCAAAGATATCAAACTGAAGTCCTTGATAAACCTCCGGTAGTATCCTACTAAACCAAGGAAACTACAAACTTCTGTCGGCATCTTTGGCTGTTCCCAATCTGCAACAGATTCCACCTTCTTCGGATCTACCTTGACTCCTTCAGCAGATATCACATGGCCCAAGAAGGTCACTTCATTCAACCAGAACTCACACTTACTGAACTTGGCATACAACTGATGTTGACGAAGAAGAGTCAACGCTTGACGAAGATGTTGTTCATGCTCTAACCTGTCCCGACTATAGATCATGATATCATCTATAAAGACTACAACAAATTGATCTAAGAACATATGAAACACTCTGTTCATCAGATCCATGAAAGCAGCAGGTGCATTGGTTAACCCAAACGACATAACCACGAACTCGAAGTGACCATACCTCGTCCTGAAAGCTGACTTTGGTATGTCATACGCCTTTATCCTCAACTAATGATATCCAGACCGTAGATCGATCTTCGAAAACACTGTAGCACCACGCAACTGATCGAACAGATCATCTATCCTCGGCAACGGGTACTTGTTCTTGATCGTGACCTTGTTCAACTGCCGGTAGTCTATACACAACCGCATCGAACCATCTTTCTTCTTAACGAACAACACGGGAGCTCCCCACGGCGACGTACTCGGTCAGATAAAACCTTTCTCCAACAACTCTTGCAACTTCTTCTTCAACTCTGCCATCTCTGCTGGAGCCATCCTATATGCTGACTGTGCAACTGGCTGCGTTCCTGGAACCAGATTGATCTCGAAATCAATCTCTCGGGGTGGAGGAACACCAGGAAATTCCTCAGGAAACACGTATGCAAACTCTCGAACCACAGACACCTCCTCAAGACTAGGACCCTTCGCCTTGGTAACCACAACAGTATCCACCACGTGAGCTAGGAATGCCTCACATCCCTGTCGTAACAACTTGTCTGCCACCATAGCTGATACCAAACACATCAGAAGAATCTTCCTATCTCCCCAGAAGATACACTTCTCTCCAACAACATCAAACACTGCCTGCTTGGAATCACAGTCCAAGACAACCTTATACTTCTCTAATGTATCCATCCCAAGGATAACATCGAAACCATGCATATCAAGTGGTATAAGATCCACTTGGATACGATGTCCCAAAAAAGACAAAACACAAGATGGACACTCTTCTAGAAGCAAAGAGGAACCATCAAGAGGGGTTTCTAACAACAAGCTATCCTTCTTACAACTAACAGGTAAACGACAATTTTCAAGCATACTATAGGCGATAAAAGAGTATGTGGCACCCGGGTCAACCATAACAGATATAAAGCAAGAAGAAGACATATCAGAATGAAATAACTCCATCTGACCTGTCACCACTCACGGGTTGACTATCGCCTCCGGCTGACTCATGGCATAGAATCGAGCCGTCGCTTGCTGTCCACGACCTCTGCTTCCTTGAGCAGATGATCCAGCCTGAGACACCTGACCGCATCCTCATCCTCTGCTACCACTGGTCTGTGGTCTCTCTGACCTCTGAAGACTCTGCCTCGGTTGCTGTGTCACTTCAACATCTCTAATCGGGCATTGTAACTTGAGATGCCCAGTCTGTCCAAAAAGATAGCAAGTCCTGTCCTCAAACTGTGACCTAGTTGGTCCTGTCACTGCCACAGAACCTGAACTGTGCACCTTAGACGGTGAAGAAACATAACCTTTCCCCTTACCGGGAGACCACTGAGATGGCACACCAGAACTTCTCATAACTGACGGTGCTGAAAACCTAGGTTTCTTGAAGCCGCCCAACCTCTGTCCTTGCAACTGAGCAGGCCTTTTAAGAGACATAGACTCTCCTTTCTCCGGTACCGTCCTCTCGATTCGTCGAACCGATTCCACAAACGTAGCAAACCGCTCTCGGTTCTCTAACGCAGACACCGGGGTTTTCAACTCAGCACTCAAACCCTTCTCGAAACGTCAGATCCGTTCCTCATCTGTTGCCGCCATGTGAGGACAAAACCTCAACATATCCATAAACTTAGATTCATACTCGGTGATGTTCATCATTCCTTGTATCAGGTTCTCAAACTGACTAACCTTCTCATCTAGGTACATCTTGGGAAAGTACTTGGTGACGAACTCACGTCGAAACACTTCCCAACAGATCACCTCACCAGGCCGCTTCTCTTCCTCGATGGTCCACCAGTGACCAGCACTACCTTTCAGAAGGTAGACAACATGCTTTACCTTGTCTGCTTCAGGGATGTTGAGGATCCGAAAAGCCTTCTCGAGACTTGTCAGCCACAGATCTGCATCCGCTGGATCAGCCGTTCCAGCATAATCCGAAGCTCCAACTCGACGGAGCCGCTCAAAGGTCTTCCCAATACTCGATGCTTCTCCATGGGGAACCTGTACTCGTGGAGGAGGCACTGGTAATTGCTCAACCATGAGATTCATCGTAGCCATCAACTGCCCCATAAACTATTGGTAAGCAGGATGTTCAAGTATGGCTGGGTTAAATTGGGGAACCTCAGGCACCCGATCTCCATGTGCCTGTCCATCTGCTCCATCCACCGATGTAGAATCACTGTACTCAGCAGAATGTTCTTCATGGTTTCCAGACATCTTGAATTTTCTTCCACTGAGGGCAGAAGATATTGTAAGAAGATCTGGAAAACTCATAAGAACAGACTCAACCTAGTCCTAAATCCCTGTAGACTCAGCGAACCTAAAGCTCTGATACCAAAACTTGTGGCAACACATCCCATTATCACACAGATAACGAGGTGTTACGCGAAAACGTGCGGAAATCACCATAACCACAGATCATGAAAATACGGTTTAATTAAAACCGACTGCAGAAAACTGATAAACTGTGAAACTATTACTTTCCAGTCCTCATCCTGCATAGGAACATGTCATATATACATACACAAGATATGATACGTGTCCACAGCTTATCGAAACAGCTGTTCATCCATCACATGGGTTCATCACCTGTTCATATACACAGAGGCCCGCATCCGGCCAACATAAGGATGTATAAAACATTATCGATCTTTTATCGTGAATCAACGTCAAAACACTGCCAAGGACCTAAGAGTACAGGGATGACTCTAGACTCTACTACAAAACATCCAAAACAACAGCATATCCATCGCTTGCCTTCTACTGCTCGTCTAGCTGCTCAGCCGCAACACCACGACCACCACCGCGTCTACCTCAACCACCACCGTGTCTACCTCGACCACCTGAAAACCAGAGGAGTGAGACAATTGAACAATTGACCCAACGGGAAACATAACTTACCACCGCAACTACAGAACCTTAGCAAGATAACCTATAACAGCAGATAACCATTAACAAGTATAACTAGAGCAGTCTATATAAAGCAAGGCTATTCTAATCGACTAGCTTACCAGCTGTACAAAAGCATATAACCAGATATTTCTCAAAGGGACATGATTGACAAGATACGATATATCACTGTGTACCATGATTATCAGAACAAGGCATATGACCACATAACCTCATTATC
The DNA here is from genome assembly GCA_963693085.1 of Alisma plantago-aquatica. Classification (NCBI taxonomy): domain Eukaryota; kingdom Viridiplantae; phylum Streptophyta; class Magnoliopsida; order Alismatales; family Alismataceae; genus Alisma; species Alisma plantago-aquatica. The sequence continues at coordinate 925,111,163 of OY856409.1, forward strand.
AAGATACGACATATTGCCACATACCTGGTGAATATGAAAGTACCTCTAGATATACTAGAATTTAAATACACAAACAAGGCCGCAACCAATGTTTCGTGTTTATCTTAAACAGTAAATACTAAACGGCTGTATTACGTATTATTATGCCCCGAGGATTTGAATCGTACCATTCAAATCCAACCTCTGGCTGCGAAGCCCAAGACTGGTGCCATACAATGGTCAGTGGAAGAGCCGGACTCCACGACCTCCCACCTCGTGGTCAGTACACGAGCACAACACAAGCATGACCTTAGTCACATGCTGAAGTGGTCTAAGCCACTGGGTCAGCTCCATAGGCTACCCTCACTCTAGCCCACCTTGGTACAGGTCTCGGCGCAAGTACAATTGAGCCAGGGGCCTGATCACCGTGCTCTGAGCCATGAACGCATTCATGCTCTTCACATCACATATCCTGAGCCATGGGCCTGTTCACCATGCTCTATATACGTATCTGAGTCTGTAACCGAAGTTACACTCTCACCTCCTTACTTTAGGCTAGGAGTAACCTCGCATATTCAACAATATGCGCTCCGGGTTAACCCGTAGGAGAACCCGTTTCACTATCACCAAGTCCTGACGATGATGGATCTATGGCCAGGGCAAACTACATGATATGATTTCACTGTGATTATTTAGTATATTTTAGATGGATTGCAGGATTCAACCAAGTTGTATAACATGCAAGGTATAACAGAAAGTAAACAACATTATGTTGTTATCTCAACCATATCAACCTAATCCATCTCAAGGGTACAACATCACATGTTACTACTTGGCCTCTTACCAACCATCCAGATCCATCTCAAGGATCATCACATACCACGGGATCTCAATCCCCCCATCATGTACTGTCACTGCCTCTCAGGGCTCACATCATCACCATGGGACAAACACATTATACATACAACCTCATAGAATAATTATCAAAGTGATGTCACTCATCACATAAGCCTTTTCATGGCTTAATCATCACCTGCATGGTTAGGATACACAACAATCGTAGATTCAACATAAGGACTATACTTATTATCACAAGATGATATTCGAGATGCTATACTTTTCATTTACACTATTTGGTGATCAAGTGTATTAAGCACATCATTAACGAACCATATTCATACTTATCCTTATCTCAGAATTATATGAATAAACAAGATGCTCACATCAAGCAAGATGTCATGTTGAGAATATAGAGCAAACACTATTACTACCAATGCCATTATTGTCACCATCCATTATCATCATTATTATCTTTATCCTTAAGCAACCATTAATGTAACTACCAATTAACAGTGCCCTTAACAAATAAGCATAAGGATTACTTCATGTATCACATTACCACTACCTTCCTCATCATCATCATATACTACCATCAGCATCATTACTACCATTATTACCATCACTTGTTATTATTATCATCATTGCCATCATTAGCATTATTAACATTATTGTTATGTCAATAAGCAAGCTATTAGTGTAACTGTCACTTAGCATCATTATTACCAACGTTCACGTTACAACTAACACCATCAACATTATTAACATTTTTGCTATCATCCATATTGTATTATTAACATCATTTCCATCATTAGTACTACTATGTTATTGTTATCATTACTTGAGCAAGGCATCACTAACATTATTTGATTATGCATAAGCATACACTGCCAACATTCCTGAAACCGTCACTATAGGTTCACATACCCTCACTAAAACCTCACTAACTCACATGGCTAGGACATGGGGAGGCAGCAACGCTGCGGTGCACCCATCACTCTGCTCGCAACGCTGCGTTGCCAGGGTACCGGGCGACAGGGGTGTCGCGCATCAGGGAGTATCGCACGATACACTCCATCAGGCAACACCCGTCACAACCAACATCTGACGCATGATAACCAAGGGGTATCGCCCGATCCCACAACTCCACAACAGCTTTGAGAGAGAAGGAGAGAAAGAAGGAAAGGAGGGAGGGAAATACTCCTCATATCGTGCAACTGGCCTAACAGCCGACACACCCCCAAACCAGGGTCATGACGCCCCTCACAGCCCACTCCTGACGCCCGATATAGCCCACTCCTGTCGGTCGTCACACCTTCCTCTATCGCGTGTCACAGCCGCAAGAGGATAATGCCCGTCAAGGCTATCGGCCGTCACACCTCTACGCATGTCGTGCATCCCAAACCAGCTCTCAAAGGAAGCCATGTCATCCACCACAAGGACCAAAGCCTAACGTCCAACAAAAGGATAACGTCCAACTCATCCAACCAAGGAGGGATATCGCCCAACACAAGGGCAAGATATCGATCAACCCAAGGCTGACGCCCGTCAGGCCTACAGCCCATCACAACCATATCGACCGACACAGGTACAAAGCAAAGTATACTAGCATATGAACAAGAACGTAATGAGAGGAAAAGGAGTTAGGGATAGAAATTATGCAACCCGCCTTGAAGCTCCAAGGAAGAAGAAGAAGCACTCCAGCTCCAAGGGTATCGTCCACCACAGCTCCAAGGAAGATGTATTGGCCAACACAGCAGCAAGGGAAGGGATATCGTGCACTCAAGGTGGAGGAGAGACCAAAAGAGCAAAAGAGACTAAGGTAAGGGAAAGAGCTGTATATATAGAAGGAAGGGGAGGAGAAACCAAGGTAGGTCCTTGACATGTGTCTCCCACCCAAGGGACACTTGTCCTAGGGTTCCAGCCAACACACTAGCAAGGCATGGGACACTTGTCCAAAACATGCACCAGGTGTCCACTACACCAGACCAAGCATCATGGGCGACACAGGCAGCAGCTCTACTGGGTGACACACCAGTCTGCTAGGCGACACAAAGCAGGTCCTGGCCGACACAGGCTCAAGCAAGCCCAACCCAGGCACCTCAAGGCCCAAACAAGCTCAACTCAGGCCCAGAAAACTCAAAAAACAAGCCAAAGCCTTCCTCTCAACCCTAGAGGAAGCAAAGAGGGGAAAACATCCCACAAGATGGCAGACTTGCACACAAAACCCTAAACTTGGGTTATTTGCAAGTAGCACCTCCAACTCTCAACAAAGCACAACCAAACCCTAATCACCACTAAAGGTGATTAGCAGGCATCAAACCATCAAGGTTAAGCAAAACAAACAGGGTAAGCCCTAAACTCAGGTCAGGGTCCATACAGATAATGAGAACAATAACATAATGGTGCTATTGATAATTAAGATGTCAATAGTGTTGGTAACATTAGTTGTGTTGATGAAGGTGATACCTTGCTAGTAAGAGAAAGTAATAATAAGGTTAATGTTGGTAAATATGTGGCCAAGTGACAGTTACATTAATAATTTGTTTAATAGCATAGAAATAATGATGATAGTAGATGATGATGCTGATAATGGTAATAATGGTAATAAGAGTAGTATCGATATGCATAATATAGGTCTTATGCTTAATTGTTAATGGCAATGATTAATGGTAGTTACAATAATGGCTGATCGATGACAAAGATAATGATGATGATAGTTGATGGTAACAGTAATGATATTGGTAACAGTAGTGCTGACTCTGTATATCCAACATGCTTTTATATAAAGTGAATACCTTGATTGTTTGTATAATCTTGAGCTAAGGGTAAGCATCAGTATGGTTTGATAATAATGTGATTAACAAGCTTGACCATCAAATAGTGTAATAATAATGAATAAAGTATCTTGAATGATAGTTCATGATAATGAGCACACTCTTTATGTTGAATCTATGGTTATTGTACATCCTAACCATGCAGGTGATGTGTAGCCATGAAAGGGCTATGTGACATATGTGATAATTAACTTTACCTTGATAATTGTTCTATGAGATTATATATGTGATGTGTTGGTCCCATGATGATGAGGTGAGTCTTGAGAGGCAGTGACGATACATGATGAGGGATTGAGATCCCATGGCATGTGATGTTGGATCCTTGAGATGGATCTAGATGGTTGGCAAGAGGCCAAGTGGTAACATGTGATGTTGTATCCTTGTGATGGATCAGGTTGATGTGGTTTCAATAATAATATAATGTTCTTTACTTTATGTTATATCTTGCATGTTATATAACTTGGTTGAATCCTGCAATCCATCTAAAAGATACTAATTAATCACAGTGAAATCATATCATGTAGTTTGCCCTGACCATAGATCCATCATCGTCAGGACTTGGTGATGGTGAAACGAGTTCTCCTACGGGTTAACCCGGAGCGCATATTGTTGAATATGCGAGGTTATTCCTAGCCTAAAGTAAGGAGGTAAGAGTGTAACTTCAGTTACAGACTCAGATATGTGTATAGTGCATGGTGAACAGGCCCATGGCTCAGGATATGTGATGTGAAGGGTATGAATGCGTTCATGGCTCAGAGCACAGTGATCAGGCTCGTGGCTCAATTGTACTAGCGTCGAGACCTGTACCAAGGCGGGCTAAAGTGAGGGTAGCCTATGGAGCTGACCCAGTGGCTTAGACCACTTCAGCATGTGACTAAGGTCATGCTTATGTTGTGCTTGTGTACTGACCACGAGGTGGGAGGTCATGGAGTCCGGCTCTTCCACTGACCATTGTATGGCACCAGTCTTGGGCTTCACAGCCAGAGGTTGGATTTGAATGGTACGATTCAAATCCTCGGGGCATAATAATACATAATACAACCATTTAGTATTTACTGCTTAAGATAAACACGAAACATTGGTTGAGGCCTTGTTTGTGTATTTAATTCTGGTATATCTGCAGGTACTTCTATATTCATCAAGTATGTGGCAGTATGTCGTATCTTGATAATCAGGTTATGTGGTCATATGTCTTGGTTCTGATGATCATGTTACACAGTGATATATTTTATCTTGTCAATCATGTCCCTTTGAGAAAGATCTGGTTATATGCTTTTGTACAGCTGGTAAGCTAGTCGATATGAATAGCCTTGCTTATATAGACTTCTCTCGTTATACCTGTTAATAGTTATCTGTTGTTATAGTCTATCTTGCTGAGGTTCTGTAGTTGCGGTGGGAAGTTATGTTTCCCGCTGGGACAATTGTTCAATTGTCTCACTCCGCTGGTTTTCAGGTGGTCGAGGTAGACGTGGTCGTGGTCGTGGTGTTGCGGCCGAGCAGCTTGAGGAGCAGTAGAAGGCAAGCGATGGATACGTTGCTGTTGTAGATGTTTTGTAGTAGAGTCTAGATTCATCCCTGTACTCTCAGGTCCTTGGCAGTGTTTTGACGTTGATTCACGATGAACGATCGATATTGTTTTATATATCCTGCTGTTGGCCGGATGTGGGCCTTTATGTATATGAACAGGTGGTGAACTCATGTGGTGGATGGGCAGCGGTTTCAGTAAGCTGTGAACACGTATCAGATCTCATGTTTGTATTTATGACATGTTCATGTGCAGGATGAGGACTGGAAAGTAATAGTTCCACAGTTTATCAGTTTTCCGCAATCAATTTTATTTAACCTGTATTTTCATAATCTGTGGTTATGGTGATTTCCGCACGTTTTCACGTAACACCTAGTTATCTTTATGATAATGGGATGTGTTGCCACATCATCGATGTTTTCCCTATAATGTTTTCCGAAGTTCGAGTTAATAACAACACATGCGCAATGTACTTAGGAAGTGAAGATGATTATTTATTGTTTTACTATCACACCTGACTAGAAGGACATATGTAATATATTTCGCCTGACCTTTCACTCAGAATGCCAAAGTCATATAACCTGGCATCCTTTGCGTTAAGCCGTAAGGCTGCAACCCAACCACAATCAAACCTCAAAACTTTAGATGGATTCATCGACATCTAGAACATGATTGATGATTAGTAACATAATTTTGGGTTTGAAACTTAGATTTCTACAAAACATTAGTGCAGAGTATTTCTATAGGACCAGTTGACTGTTCTAACATACAATTGAAGTTTGATTGGATAGATCATAATATATTTTAGTTATGATGTATTGTATCCCTCTTCCTCTGTTGAAGAGTCATTATCACTCGGTAGGTGAACTAGTTTGTGAAGATATAGGTGTCTCTTCCACAGAGTTTCGATTTCTGCTAGTATCCTATCGGTGTCTGCTCTTGTCAAACAGACAAAGTCACATTGTTCTTACCATTGCTTGCGTTCATTGCCTACAAATGCAAGTTGTGTTACCAGCGCATCCCTAACTACAGTAAGGGTGGCCACGGTAGGTTGTACTCGCTGCACGGGCAACATCATATGACATCTGGTTGGAACAAGACCCTTACTACATGTAAAATATGGCCTGTGGGGGTTGTTGTCTTCAAACCGTCTATTTGTCGCATCTATGGCATCCATGTACACTCGCACTATGCATTGAAGGCCACATGGACATGACGACATACCATTATCCATTTTAAGACAACCTAATGAAACATAATGTGACAATTTTTTAGGAGCCATCAAAACATGTTTTTAAACAAACATTTGAGAGCACATGTGAAGTCGTAGAAGAGTTCTCAAACAATAACATTTTATTGAACAAACAATTGAGGGCACATGTCAAGTTTTATATTAGTTCTCAAATGCTACAGAACTGATGAGAAATACAAATTAATCTCAGTGAGTATCCCAAATAAAATTGAAAATAGTTTCATGTAATACATCACCCTCCCTTGCATCGACTGGAGTATTTTGTTGTAGTGAACTCAGGTCGAGCCCATTGGGTGGGATGACAGATGTTGAACTATTTATTGGGATTTCCTCCATCATAGTGTCGCCATCATTCAGGCAACATATAAAATTGTGGAGGATACAATAAGCCATTATGAGGCGACACTTTGAATGTATAGGATGTCTCGCCTTTTTTAAGGTAGGCAAACCGCCTCTTCAGCACACTGAATGCTCTTTCTACAACATTACGTAATTGAGTGTGGTGGTGGTTGAACATCTCCTTGTTATTGTATGAATGTCTGTTTCCACGGTACTCAGAAATATGGTAAGTTGTGTTGCGATAGGGTGTAAGAAACTGACGAGTGTTGGCGTACCCTGCATCAACTAGGTAAAACTTTCCTTGTGGTACTTTGAAACCACCTGTGGTTGTTGCTGCTTGTAGGACCCTTTGGTCAGCAATCGATCCCTCCCACCCAGTCAGGACATATGCAAACTCCATTGAAAAGTATACTACAACCATGACATTCAGAGACACATTCCCTTTTCTATCTCGGTAATGATTTTTCTTGTCATAATTTGACCAAGACTGGGATGTGTGTCCTGTCAATTGCCTCGATGACATTCTACAACACTAAAATCGGGTGCAACATACAAAGTAATTGAAAATGACTATAAATTGTAGGGGATAACTAGTAACTTGAAGTAAGGGTAGAACCTTGGGCTGTCCAATATACAATGATGTGTTGTTGTGCTTGCGGATGCAGTTTGCATGACAACAAAGTCATGGCACAACACACACACCTCGTCCAATACTTAATTGAACTTTCTACTTATGGTCTCACCGGAGTGAATGTAGTCCTCAGCCAAAATGTGATTTGTATGGCCATGGCTAACCATATGTACGAGTAGCATACAACCTCAACTGATGAGACACCTCTACTACTTTGTAACAAGCACGACTCTCAAGCTTGTCCATGATGGCTATTATAGTGTTACAACCCACATTGAGGTTAGTCAGTAAGTACCTCGATTACCATGAATTACCTTGTTAAATATCATGGTTAATCAAGATAAGCTAAGATGTGAATCATTAGTCGAGATTGATTCATCTGATGTAATTAATGTTAACTACAGTGTTAATCGTTAAGTTAATTACCTAATATGATTAACCTAGCTAAAATGGTTTAATTATTATGTTTTTATGCCTTGAGGTTGTAGTGGATCTTTCACTTGAAAGTTTGCAAAAAGAATCATTCGAATCGGACCTCTGAGGCAATAGTTATGGAATTTTTAAGTTCCTTGGACCAATTCTACAATTTACCCATAACTATTAGCCCCCTTTCCCTTATCTCCTTCCTTTAGATCGGCACAAAACACTGCTTGAACAGAGCCAGCCCGATCGGCCAGCAGAGGGAGAGTGTAGGGCTATTCTAGGGCTCCTTGAGCTGAGATTTGTTGCGCCTTGCTTCTTCCTTCTTTTTCCACCCTTCTTCTTCCTCTCTTCTTCACCCAACCGCAGCCCCGACCTGCTAGGGCGGCGCCCCCAGCAACAACGGCCGCACAATAGTTGTGGTGCCAGCCAGGAGAAGTTGGGCACGGCTAGCACCTCAGAAACGGTGCCCTCGACTCTGGCCTTGAGGCCTAGGTTCAAATCTGCACCTCCCAGCTCGCTATTAGCACTTAATCGAGCTCATTTCCTACCTGTGTGCAAAAAAAAGCTGTTGTTGTGTGCTGCAAGTCCAAACCAGGCAAGCCCAAGGTTGAAGACAACCCCGCGGACGCCCGGAAGCAGGATTTAGATGTGTTTCCAGTCGAATTCAGCCACCTCAATCCTTTCTGAGTAGAATTTCACTCACTAAGCAGTACTAACTCCATGAAACAGTCGATTTTTGGTTAGACCTATGTTTTTCATGAGTAACAACATTTACCCAAGTGTCAGTCAGTCTTGGCTTTGCTTGATTTCTCGTTGCACAATTTTCTTCTTTACGCTTTACATGATCCTAGTTTGCTCAGTTTAAGAGATTGAAGACAGTGGCACAATTTACTTTGTGCACAACCCCAGGGTTACGATAGTTGTACGGTCTGGGTATAAACTCAGGTTGTACGATTCTAGTAATTTACTAATTGCATGTTTCAAAGAAAAAGATGATGACTTGTGATGTTCAATGGATACCTGTTTGCACGCTCCAAGTTATAGTTAATATGTGTGGTTTGTATTAACACAGATTGGTGCATTTCCCAAGGACGTGAATAGAAATTCTCAGTTATTATTAATAAATCTTACCATGTTAAGCAATTAACTCTTAATTAAGTTATGTAATGCACAACTCAAGATTTGGGTTAAGGTTCACGTTTTCCAAGAAAGTGCAAATAATTTATAGGTGCAAATGACGATTACTCGTATGCCAAGTAATTAGCTCTTATCAGTATATGAAGATGTTTAATTGCATGATTCTAGTATATAAGTGCCAAATGGACATGTATTCCATTTATTTAAGTATTTCAGTCTATCTGCATGTATAATATGTTGATTTCTCAATATAATACAATGTTTGAATATACTGCTCTGCCAAGTTAAGGATGACATACATGTCATATTTATAAACTTAAAATAAATAGACATGGTACCATAGAGATACCAGAGTCAAGTATAAGTAAGGGAAAAGATACAATATAGTAAGAGCTTTCCAAAAATAATAAAATAATAGATGTAAGAGCCCTGAACACCGTAGATTCCCTATGAGAGGTATGCGACGTAGGGATGAAATGACCTAACCCTGGAAGTGTCTAGTATAGGGGGTCAGAACATACTAACATGTGGTATGGGAGATGAATCCCTAGTAGAAGTCTCCTTAAAATACAGTATGTAGTGTCCAACATCAACCAGAGGTCCTGGTGGCACTAGAGTACAGTAAATCTAATAGGTGGCTTGACTCTCCGCCTGTGTGCTCAAGTTAGAGGACTCCATTTTTTACAGCATAATAGGTGTGCTGAGGCCAGAGAGCCATTTTCCTGTTGTAGACCAACGACGTAGTCATGCTTAGCATTCCCGAGTGTGTCAGCTAAGTCTTGTACGGTGAGATCATAGTTCACTATGAGTCTTCATATGTAGAGTACACTGCATATGATCAGGGCATAAGCTAAAATATGTTCATATAGTTGAAAAGAGTTACTTATAAGTAAGAAAGGCTAAGGAAGATTTGAGTACAGTTTCATAGCAGTTGTTCTTTAAATATAAAATTTGGCATTCTAATTTATTTTAACTATATTGTTTTAGATCTACTCAGTGTAGAAATTCATGTATTTTATTTCAATTTAATAAACATAAAATGAGTTATCTTCGATGGTTGGGTGAAATTCTATTCACTGAGCCAGTAGCTCACCAACCTACTGAAACATTTTCAAGTCAGCGTCATCATGAGGAAGCTGAAGGATCTTATCATCCAAGCTCTTAGAAGGTAGTTCATAGTTAGAATAGAGATCTCTTAGTCCTTTCCCCTCGATCCTTGGGGCATGTGGTGTGGTAGAGAGAGAATGTAATGCAATATGTAGATTAGTTGTAAGTTACCTGTTGTGCTTTAAATTCTGCATGAAAAATGTAATAAGTTGTGTAAATCTGCTTTACCTATCTAGTAATGTAAATAGTAGTTGCTTCCGTAGTTTAGTAAGATTTCAATTTATTCCAAGTTATAAGATTTACCTTTAGGTTAATTTTAAGTGATTAAGAAAAGAAAAAGTTAAGGGTGATCTTTGTATTACTTTAAATCTTCAATTTATGCCCTAATCTCATGATTAGTGGTAATTGTGAGATCGGGGTGTAACAACTTGGTATCAGAGCAAGGTTATGAGAGCCTAGGTTGAGTACGTAGTTACTCTAAGTCAAGGTCAGGGGACGATAAGAGACCAATAAGATTAGGACTTAGGTGTTTTCCTCTTTGAACTATAATTTTCTAACATATGTGTTCTGTTATGGACATGCAGATGGAAGGAAGAGGACGTGGACATGGTGAGGAGCAAGCTAAGAGCCATTACGGCCCTGACCCTTGAGAAATGGATCAAGGTGAAGAGGATAATGAGGCAAAAAGGATGTATCATATTTTTCTAGAGACAAAAGAAAAATACAAGATGGACAGGAAGTCTTCATCTTCCAGTAAGGATTTGACGAGATCCTATGAGTTGGTGAAAAAGCTTGGTGAAACTAAATTTTCTGGAACAACAGATCCATCTATGGCGGAGGTGTGGCTTTGACAACTGGAAAAGGTCTTTCGTTTAATGGAGTTATTAGAAAATAAGCAAATCAATCATGCAGTCTATTTACTAAAGGGAGATGCTGAGCTGCGGTGGCGAGGAGTGGAAGATAGAAGGAGAAATGCAGAAATGACCTAGAATGACTTTGTGGATGAATTTCACCTTAAGTATTATCCTCCTAACTCCCTAAGTGATAATATTAAACATTTGGAGAATATTAGACAAGGAAATATGACAATTGGTGAATACGAGGCACATTTCACGAGGTTGGCAAATTTCTATCCGCAACTTGTTCTAGATGATGTAGAAAAGTGCAGAAGATTTCAACAAGGATTAAGATCAGAAATTAGACACACCGTGTCAGCCATTGGTCTAAAAGACAAAGAAAACTTTAGGGAATTTGTGGAAGCAGCAAGACGTGTAGAAGAGTCAGTTAATGTTGATAAGCAGACTGAGAGTAAAAAAAGATCTGGAGACTTTAGTAGATGGGGACAAAGCAGTAGTGGATACAGAGGAGGTGGTGGTTTCTTTTCAAAGATAGGATGAGAACTTGGCTATTTTGGTAGACAATGATCTAGGTTTTCACCAAATGGAGGAAGGCCCAATTTTGGAAGATGGAATGCACACTCTATATGGACACCTCCAACTAGGTCTTCAGGATCTTTAGTGTTAGTGACAAGTCCACCAAGGAAAGAGATATCAATGTGTGATATCTGTGGAAAGCCGCACTCCAGTCAGTGTTGGGGTGCAAATTTTTAGGGTTGTCACAACTGCGGATAGGTGGGACACTTCAGAAGGCAATGTCCCCAGCTTCAGCAAGTGGCAACACACGGTTCCCAATCACAATACCAGAATGTTCTGAGATAGGCTCCACCTGGAGGAGCGAGTTCTTTAGTGGCTTCAAGTTCTCGAGGAGGAGGAGCACCCAGTGGAAGGGAAGGATAATGAGGACATCATGGGAGAGGGAGAGCTTTAGGACATTTCTTCTCTCTGACACAGCAAGAAGGTATTGTTTCTTCCTGAGCAGTTACAGGAGAAATGCTTCTCTTTAATAGCATTCTAGTTACAGTTTTGATAGATCCGGGTGCTACTCACTCATTTATATAGAGTTCTTTAGCTTGTGAGCTTAACCTGTTAACTCAATTGTTACCGTTTGAGTTGTTGTTGAGGGTTCCATTAGGTGAACCGACAGTGTTGACAGAGTTTTTTCCCAGATGTTTGTTGACCTTTGGTGGTTACACCATTGCGGCTAATCTTATACCCCTAGATATTAACTCTTTTCAAGATATCTTGGGTATGGATTGCTTAGAGATGTATCGAGTTCAACTCGACTGTTGGAAGAAGGAGGATGTCTTTCAACATGGTGGATTTTCTTGTGCCTTTTCTGGAGATAGGAAAGTTCTGCCTACGTGTATCATATCAGCCGTTGTAGCTGATAAGATGTTGCAGAAAGGTTGTGAGACGTTCTTGGCATATGTAGTAGATACTAGAGTAGAGAAGAGTATAGTCATCCTATGGGATGTGCTAGTGGTCTATGAGTTCCTAGATGTTTTCCCAGATGAGTTGTTAGGTCTACCTCCTGAAAGAGAGATAGACTTTGAGATCTAGGTGTGGCCAGGTAGTCATCCTGTAGCGCTGCCAACCTACAGGATGGCACCTGCAGAGTTAAAGGAACTGAAAATCCAGTTACATGAGTTACTGGATAAGGGTTTCATTTGACCTAGTTCTTTTCCATGCGGAGCTCCAATCTTGTTTGTGCAAAAGAAATATGTTACTATGAGGTTATGTATAGACTATAGACAATTGAATATGATCACCATCAAGAATAGGTACCTGTTGCCAATGATAGATGATCTGTTTGATCAATTGTGTGGAACGACGATCTTTTCTAAGATAGACTTGAGATCTGGATATCATCAGTTGAGGATAAAGGCTTCAGATATTCCCAAGTCGGCTTTCAGAATAAGATATGAGCATTATGAGTTTATGGTCATGTCATTTGGACTGACTAATGCCCTAGCAACTTTCATGTATATGATGAACCCGATTTTCAAGCCGTTCTTGGATCAGTTCATAGTGATTTTTATAGACAACATTTTGATTTATTCCAGAGATGATGAGCAACATGAGCAACATTTGAGGATAGCGTTACAATTGTTGAGACAACACCAGTTATATGCTAAGTTTAGTAAGTGCGAGTTCTAGTTAGCTGAGGTGTCTTTTCTTAGACATGTCATCTCAGGAGATGGAGTAAGTGTTGACCCTAAGAAATTTGAATATGTTCTACAGTGGGAGCAGCCTAAGACTCCTACTGAGATCTGAAGCATCTTAGGATTGGCAGGTTACTACAAGAGGTTCATCTAGAACTTCAGTGTTGTAGCGTCACCTCTGACACGCTTAACGAGAAAAAATGCACCATTTGTCTGGTCAGACAATTGTGAGAAGAGTTTTCAGATCTTGAAGAATAGGTTGACTACAACACAAATGTTGATCATGCCCAAGGCAGATAAAGGCTACATAGTGTTTTGTGATGCTTCAAGGAGAGGTTTAGGTTGTGTGTTGATGCAGGAAGGAAAAGTAGTAGCCTATGCATCTAGACAGCTTAAGAAGAATGAGGAGAATTACCCAACACATGATCCGGAGTTAGATGCAGTAGTGAATACTCTTAAGACATGGCGTCACTATTTTTATGGTGAGGTGTGCCAGGTGTTTATGGATCATAAGAGTTTGAAATATATCCTCACCCAGAAGGGTCTGAATCTAAGACAACGGAGATGGTTAGAATTGATCAAGGATTATGAAGTGACGAAAGATTATCATCCTGGAAAAGCGAATGTGGTAGCAGATGCTCTGAGAAAGAAATCAAGTTCAACAACTGATGTATTCTCTATGGCATGTTTCAGGAGAGACCTGCTAGTAGAGATGCGGAAGTTGAACTTAGAATTAGGAGTGACAGAACAGAGTGGTTTGATTGCACATATGCAAGTCAAGCCTACCTTTTATGATCAGATCAAGGAACTATAGCAGAGTGACAGTGAGTTACAACAGATCATGCATGACATGACAAGGGGAAAAAGACCAGAGTTTAGGTTTTCAGATGATGGTTTGTTGTATCATCATGACAGGTTGTGTGTACCTGGAAATAGTGATTTGAAAGAATAGATTCTTAAGAAAGCACATGCATTGATGTACGCTATGCATCCAGGCAACATTAAGATGTACATGAATCTTAAGGAGTTGTACTGGTGGTTAGGTATGAAAAAGGATGTAGCTGAGTACATGGCTAGGTGTAGTGTGTGTCGAAGGTTAAGGCTGAGCATCAAAACCTTCATGTACCTTGCAATCTCTCCCTATACCACAAGTGAAAATGGGAACATATCACCATGGATTTTGTGGTAGGGTTGCCCAAGACATCTAGAGGTTCTGACTCGATATTGGTGATTGTGGATAGACTAACTAAGTCTGCTCACTTTATTCCTGTTAAGTCAACCTTTGATGTCCCAAAATTGACTAAGATATATGTTGATGAGATAGTCAGGTTGCATGGTATCCCAGTTTCAATAATATCAGATAGAGATCCTAAGTTCACATCCATGTTTTGGAATCAGTTGCATCATGCTTTAGGCACAAAGTTGAGATTTAGTACAACTTTTTACCCACAGACGGATGGTTAGTCAGAGAGGACAATTCAGACTCTTGAGGACATGCTGAGAGCATGTGTCTTACAATTCAGTGGAAGTTGGGAAGAACACTTGAACCTTATAGAGTTTGCATACAACAATAGTCACCATTCCAATCTTGGTATGGCCCCATATCACTACTACAGAATATGCCTTTGGCGTCGGTTGTTTAACCCCCTTTGGTGATGGTTTTAAAGCGACGCCTATGTGGGCGCCGCTAAAGGTCGAACTCTTCGGCGTCGGTTTTCTAACCGACGCCTATATGATCTATAGGCATCAGTTATATATAGTTGGCCGACGTCTATAGGGTTCGCGCCACAAAGAAGGGCACCACCTAGGACACTTTCTACGTCGGTTAACAACTGAACAACCGACGCCATACTCCCAGACGACACGGTCGTGCTTCGTTACACGACCGTGTTTAGTACTATAGGCGTTGGTTTTATACGAATAAGCAACGCCTTTTCCACCACGACCGTGCTTTCCTGCACAGTTGGGTTGTTTGTCATATTAGGCGTCCGTTTTTATCTAATAACCGACACTGTAGGCCTTTGATGATGGTGTTTTATAAATAACCGAAGCCTATACTTTAATTTTTTTTTCTTATCAGTTTGCAGGCCTGTTGTGGCTGGTCAGCAGGATGAGAACCTGCAGTTCAGTTTTCTGAACTGCAGGTTTACGACATCCATTGATATCAGCCTACAAACAGGCCACAAACCTACAAAATCAACAAATATTTTTTCACACAAGTAGATACATTCAGACATCAATTCAATTCTCACATTCACACATGTAGAAACATTCAAATACACGTAGAAACATTCAGACAAGTATAAACATTCAAAAATATTCATTTACAAAATATCATTCAGCATCGCTATCAGCATCCCAATTATATCTTACAATCGCCACTGCTTGTATGGCTTTTGCCCATTCTTCTCTTATTTCATTTAATGCTTCCATCATATATGGAGCATGTAAATTTTTTAAGCGTTTACCTATAGTGTGGTCAGTTTTAAACGCCTGCAAAGAGAATGATGTATATATATAAGTAATAATATAAAAATAAGATTGATATATTTCATACTAACTAATGAGACTATATATAATACCTCATGTATGGTATTAATATCCAATGCGGTATGTCGGATAATCATCTGCATAAATCGCATCACATAGTATGTGCATGCCCAGTCGTTGTCTTGTGTAGCGCACTATAAATTGAAACATACAAAATATTAAAAAATACAACTAAGCACAGTTCACATAAATAATATATACATTGGAGTCGGGAACTTACTTTTACGTTCTCCCAAATTATTGGATGGTTCTTTCTCCTTGGGACATTTTCTTCAGCATTTTTGAATGCATCTAAACCCCTACATGTTAATGTAACACAATAAATTGCATAATTAAATAGTAATGTAATAACAGATGTTAACGGATACAAAAATGAAATATTTCTCACCAGAATAATGGCATTCTCAATATGTGTCCAATTGTAGTGTTCAATGTACTTGCCGCAGGATCTAGATAATAACCAATGAACATCCCGGGGACAATAACTAGTAACTCCCAATGTCTACCGCTAGAGGTAAAAAAGATAAAAATTAATAACTCAAAATGCACAATAAAAATGGAATTTTCTTAAGTCTAAATTATAAATAAAGTAAACTTGCTTGACACTGAATGGAGCTATTATTATCGTCTTCTTTTGCTGACCGAAAATTCTAAAAGCATCTATACAGTATTGTTGAACACTATCGAAATCTTTAGCTAACATACTAATCAATGATGGAATCAAAAAACCCACATGATCAAATGCAAATTGTTTGCATTGATCTTCGACTAAGTAGCTGCAAAACATGTATTACGTATGCATTAATATATAAGAAACCAGATCACCGGATCTTACACAAGGTATATGGATGTATAAACAAGATCTCACCTTATCCATGTCTCTATCATTGATGTATTCAGCCAATCATACATAAACAACTCAATAATATCTTGTATAAATAGAGAGCTATCGTATGATTGACCTGCATAATCTTCTTCTAAAGAAACAATTATAGAACTATGTATATTATGTGCCCGTAGCCAACATGCCATTCCCCTACAAGCAGGACCTAACGGGTATTTTAGGTCAGTTGGAACCCAACTTGGTAATGCAGGAAGTGGAGGTGGAGGCCTAGGTGCTTCGGGTGTCTTCTTTTTAACCTGTATATATAATTTCAGACCAGTTGACCTCATATATACACATTAACAATCTAAAGTAATGTAAATTTGTCTTACAATTTCAGTAGTGTAGACGACATCTGCTTTGGGCCACAATATCACCCCGCCTTCACCCTCAGCAAGTGTATCAATATTCGGGTGGGGATATGGCAATGTAGCTTCCCTCCAATCGGGTAACACACGTATCGGGCTCGCACGAACGTAGCCCTGTGGCATTGGAGTCCCGTGAAACATTGCCCCAGGAAGGGACGGGTAAGCATGCGCCTCTGCAACAACATAGTCTTGCATTCTTAAGTGACATGGATTCAATGCCTACAAATTTACATAAAGAATATTATACATATATACATATCATCTTGAAAACATATCATCTTGAAAAGACTAGCTACAATGTCATAAACAATACTTACAGCATACGTGTTAGGCGATGGGTCTCCAGGATTACTCACAGTCTGTGCATCAGGAGAAGAGTGGGTCGCCATAGGCTGATTGGAAGCCTGAGATGCCTGCCACCGCACTATTTCTTCCTTGACCTTCTCAACAACTATATCATTGACCTTCTTGGCAACTATATCCTTGACTCTCTTATTCTCCTATACATGGATAAAAGAAACAATAGCTTCTTATTATTGAATTCCCTTTTGCAGTAACATTCTAAAAAAAGAATAGGTTACCTCTTCTTGTGAAAGTCCCACTCTGGGTTTGTGCTGGGATGGCCCAAAGAATGCTTTGATGCCCACACCAGTGCCTGCACCCGTAACACATCCAGGATGCTCTGGATTACCCAGAGCAACTGTCAATTCATCCCTTGTGCCCTGAGGGATGAACGTTCCTTGTTTCCTTTGCTCATGCAGCTCCCGCTAATCACCATCAATAGAAATTGGTAAGTTAACACCGCAAATGATCAATATTCAAATGATTGCTCTAAGAGTTGTATTTTACCATATTCACAGCTGCCTCAGCAGTTACGGGCTTCTTTATTTCACCCTTCTTGTTTTGCCTCCCAGCTATCCAGATATCATGGTGAGGCATGGGTGTGGCAAACTCCTGAGTAGCCGTAGACTCCGCCTGTAGTCTTTGGCGAACGCTTGCATAGCCCTTTGGACCCATAGTGTGGTCATGCACATTCAGTGCACGCCTTGCTTTTTGCGCGTCACTGAGGGCCTAGTTAGTATGCACATTAATGATTTGGTTAGTAGCACTAAATGTTAATCTTGAATAGGTGAATACAACGTATATAATTTAAACTGGGAGTGACGCCTAATACCTTGAATTCTTTAGATTTTCTTGAAGCAACAAAATTATCCCAATCTTCTTTGTCTAAGAAGTTCCACTGTTCAAGGGTTGACTTCTTCTTCTTATCACCATCTTTTATGTATTCTCTATTGAGATTTGTCCTATAGTTCCTAAGCATCTTTCCAGCGCGTTGCATCACGCTTTTACGATGCAGCTTCTCATCCAATGCAAACAGATTCTGTAAAATAGAATTCTTATTAACTAGTATCCAAAAATAGAATTGCAAATAATATAATTTGTAATCTATAAAATAGAATTGCAAATAATAATAACTCACGCATAAATCCTTCCATATCAAGTCTTTCTTCCCCTGAGGAACTTTATGCCAATTATCATACTTAACACCACAATGGCTTCGAGTGACACACCCAAGATAGTTTACAAAATTATTGTGGTTCACTCCAATTGCATTTCCTCCATTATCAAACTCCACAACCAATTTGGATCCACTACCACTTCGCGCATTCACTTCTTCAACAGAGTGATGCCCCTTTTCTCGTTAAGTGTTTGGTGCTGCGCATCAAGTTGCTCCAGTGCTTCAGTGGGTACATGTGCATCATCAACCTAAAATTTGACAAAAATAAACACACTGAATTAGCGCAATATAGAAATATGGGATATATGACATAACTAGAAGATAATGAATTTTATAGAAACACATGATATGTTTTTAGAACTTACATTGGTATCCTCGCCATGCTCGTCATGGACAGCATGCTCATCATGGACTTCATGCTCACCATGGACATCATGCTCATCATGGTCAGCCATCTGAAAATGTCATTAAAAAGGCAAACATTTAGCATTTGTATTAAATAGAAGATAATGAAACATCAAATCTTAAAATGATCTAAAATACAAAGCCCTATAATGGGTCAAGTTCAAGTCAAAATGGCTACAAGTGTGCGTTTTGGGTTTTCTATGTAAACGACCTTAGAACATCTATGTAATCACTTGTAATGATGAATTGACTTGTAACTTAGAAGAGAAAAATGATTGGGACAAATTTCACCAAGTGCTAATCACTTTAAATGCAAATTAGAAAATGGATTACAGGCACTTGGTCGGTTGAGTTTTCCTAGATTGAAACTCGACCGATCATCCTTGGTCGATTTTCTGAAGATTGCATCGGTCGAGTTCTGTGAGTGCACAACTCGACCGATGCAATCTTTAGAAAATCGACCAAGGATGATCAGTCGAGTTTCAATCCAGGAAAACTCGACTGACTAAGTGTCTGTAATCCATTTTCTAATTTGTATTTAAAGTGATTAGCACTTGGTGAAATTTGTCCCAAACATTTTTCTCTTCTAAGTTACAAGTCAATTCATCATTACGAGTGATTACATAGATGTTCTAAGGTCGTTTACATAGAAAACCCAAAATGCACACTTGTAGCCATTTTGACTTGAACTTGACCCATTCTAGGGCTTTGGATTTTAGATCCTTTTCATGTAACAGGCCATTTAGCATTTGTATTAACTAGAAAAAGGCAAACATTTAGCATTTGTATTAACTAGAAAAAGGCAAACATGTAGCATTTGTATTAACTAGAAAAAGGAAAACATTTAGCATTTGTATTAACTAGAAGATAATGAAAAATCAAATCTGAAAATGATATTGATATTAAAAAAGCAAACATTTAGCTTCAATAAAAAAATATAAACATACATGCCTCTAAAATTGTGATCTTTTATCAATTAATAATCCTTCATTGTGATCTCCGCGCACATATAAGTCATCATTAGCTTCAATATTTTGAGGAGTTGGCAACCCAACAGAGAATGGACTGGAGTCATCATACTTATCATAGTACTCTTCTTCATCTATAGGATCTTCAATGAACTGTCTTTTACCATGAAGAACAACCGACCATTTATCATTTGCAGGATCATCGATATAGAATATTTGTTTTGCCTGTTATGCCAATATGAATGGTTCACCCTTCTCGACAATCTTTTCAAAGTTCACCAAAGTGAAACCCAATTCATCCACTATAACTCCTTTGATGTTATCAACCCAATTACAGTTAAAGAGCAGAATTCTGAAATCTATGTAGTCAAACTCCCATATGTCTTCAATGACACCGTAATATGACATTTTAGCTTCACGTGGACTCTTATCCTTTGCACTTGCAAAATACATAGTCGACGCTTGAAGAGTGACCCCACTGTTTTGGACGACACTCTTATCATGTTGGCGCTTTGTGTAATATGTGAACCCATTAATGTCAAACCCTTCATAAGACATAACATTTGGTTTTGGTTTAAAGGCGAGGCATTTGATAGTTTCTATAATATCATTTGGTGTTTGATATAGTTGATGTAAGACTTTATCTTCAAACCACTTAGTAAAAGTCTTATTATGCTCTCTAGCAAGCCACATTGAACTCGCTCGAGGATGTTGTCTCTTGATGAAATTGGTATGTTCCTCGATATAAACACTCACTTCGTCCATGTTGTGTAAAATATACAAGTGAGCTTGTTCCAACTGCTCACGACTGATTACTTTCACCCGTGATCCCAAAATTCCTTTGCCCTCCTCAATATTCTTGTCATTAATAGGAGTGTTATTACCACTCAGAAAGTCATTGAAAAAATCCATAACCTCTCTCGCCACATAACCTTCAATAATACTCCCTTCAGGCCGATAACAGTTTCAAACATCACCTTTAAAAATGCTCATGTATCGTTCAAAGGGATACATCCAATGCAAGAAAACTGGTCCCAACATTTTCACTTCCCTAGTCAAGTGGACAACAAGATGTACCATGATATCAAAGAACGAAGGAGGGAAATACATCTCAAGATGACATAGGGTAACAACCACTTCTCTTTGAAAATTATCGAGAGTATCATGGTCAATAAATTTGCTGCATAGACTGTTGAAAAAGAAACAAAGTCTGGTGATTGCAAACCTTACATGCTTCGGCAATATAGATCAAATTGCCACGTGCAATATTTGTTGCATTAGAGTGTGACAATCATGAGATTTAAGACCTATCAACTTCAGATCTTTCATTGATACCAATCTACGGATGTTGGATGAGTAACCATGTGGCACCTTAACATTTACCAAGCATTCACAAAAATCTTTCTTCTCCTTTCTAGACAACGTGTAACAAGCGGGAGGTAAGTATGTTCTTTTATTACCCATTTCACGTAATTCTGTTAATTCTGACCTTATTCCCATTTCACGTAGGTCCAGTCTGGATTTTATCCCATCTTTAGTCTAACCTGGTATATTTAACAGAGTACCAATGATGCTATCACAGACATTTTTCTCAACGTGCATTACATCGATACAATGGCTGACTGTCAAAGAACTCCAATAAGGAAGATCCCAAAATATTGACTTCTTCTTGAATGAAGAATTGTCACTCCGTGTGGCCATACTACATTGTGATTTCTTACCAAATTCATTGACAATGTCTTTTACTCTTTCATAAACAACATCCCCTAGTATAGGTTTAGGTGCACTTCGTTCATCATTCCATCCATTGAATGATTTGCGCTTCCTACGATACAGATGGAATTTTGAAAGAAACCATCGATGACTAAGATATACAGTCTTTCCGCCATGTTTTAGTCTTATTGAATCAGTGTTTTCTTCACATATAGGACACACTTTAGCTCCTTTGACACTATATCCAGACAAATTCCCATATGCTGGAAAGTCATTAATAGTGCAAAACAACATAGCGTGCAAACGAAATGTCTCTCTTCCTGAAGCATCATAGGTCATCACACCTTTAGCCCAAAGTTTCTTTAAGTCATCAATCAGAGGTTCAAGATAAACATCGATATCATTTCCGGGTTGTTTAGGGCCCGATATCAACAATGACATCATAACGTACTTATTTTTCATACACAGCCAGGGAGGAAGATTGTATATAACAAGCATGACTGGCCAAGTGCTATGTTGGCTGCTCAATATCCCGTATGGATTCATCCCATCTATACAAAGCCTAAGTCTTAGATTCCTATCTTCTTCACCAAATTTGGGGTACAATAGATCAATCTTCTTCCACTGTGGGGAATCAGACGCATGTCGTAGGATCCCATCATTATTTTTCTTAACATCTACATGCCACCTTAAATTCTTTGCATCTTTCGGATTTGCAAACAAGCATTGAAACCGTGATATTATAGGTAGATACCACAACACTCTGGTAGGAGAACCAATTTTGGACTCCCCTGAAGTCGTCAATTTATACCGTGATGCACCATATTTTGGACAATCTTTCAAATCTACATAGTCCTTTTGAAATAATACACAATCATTCGGGCATGCGTGTATCTTCTTGGCCTCCATTCCCATTGGGCACAACATTTTCTTTACCTGGTATGTTGAGATTGGCAGCTCGTTTCCTTCAGGAAGCATTTCTTTCAACAAAGTCAACAATGAAGTGAAGCTTTTATTGCTCCATCTATTGTTAGCTTTCAACTTATACAATCTCAACACAGCGCTAAGCTTCGTAAACTTAGCACAGCCTGTGTATAATGGTATCTCAGCATCATGCACAATGTTTCTAAAGATAGGAGGTGGATCAGTGTACTCTACCCTACAACTATCCAGCATCGCATCAATGATGTCTATTGGAACTGGTTCGTTCACATCTACGTCATCGGAGGCAATTTATTCTTCCACCCAAGCACTGCTATCGACATCTACTGGTTTCGAGTTTGAAATCTCTCCATGCCAGTTCCATTCTGTATAGCCTTGTACAATCCCATTGCACATGACATGACTTTTGATTTCCTCACCAGTGTTGACTTTCAAGTTGTTACCGCAATGCCTACATGGACAGTAGAACCTATCTGTAGGTTTTTTCCTATGTTCCTCGGAAAATCTAATAAATTGATCAAGACCAGATATAAACTCTGGGGTGCAGCGATTGCGAATGGACATCCATGATCTATCCTTTCTATGATTAAAGAGAAAACAAGTATATATTAGGACAAGATTAGGGTATACACTTACATCCTATCCAAGATTTACTCCTATTACAGTCCCAAACCGGGGACTATCCAAGATTTACTCCTAATGAGTAAATCTTGGACGGGTTTCTAGGCCAACAAACACATGTGATGTCATTCTTATATATAATAAATGTGTACCACCTATCCCATCCTTGAACACCTAATCTCACTAGTAAGTGTATAATGTGTATTGGGTTTTCAAGAAAATTTCGGCAGCATTTCCCCACTGTTCTCTAAGTACATATGTACTTAGAGAACAAACGGGGAAATGCTATCGAAATTTTCTCGAAAATCCAATACACATTATACACTTACATCCTAAGTGAGATTAGGTGTTCAAGAACAGTCCCAAACCGGGGACTATCCAAGATTTACTCCTAATGAGTAAATCTTGGATGGGTTTCTAGGCCAACAAACACATGTGATGTCATTCTTATATATAATAAATGTGTACCACCTATCCCATCCTTGAACACCTAATCTCACTAGTAAGTGTATAATGTGTATTGGGTTTTCAAGAAAATTTCGGCAACATTTCCCCACTGTTCTCTAAGTACATATGTATTTAGAGAACAAATGGGGAAATGCTACCAAAATTTTCTCGAAAACCCAATACACATTATACACTTACATCCTAAGTGAGATTAGGTGTTCAAGAACAGTCCCAAACCGGGGACTATCCAAGATTTACTCCTAATGAGTAAATCTTGGACGGGTTTGTAGGCCAACAAACACAATAATAGATATGTACATGTTAGGGTTTCATCACAATTGATGTTAGGGTTTAATCAAATCAAATTAGGATGCTCGAATGGACAAGTTTAAATCTTATTTCAACATGCATCAAAATTTATTAAATTAGGTCAAGCATTAGGATTAGAAGCACAAATATATGCAAGCAAAAGATTTGTTCATATCCTAGAATTTACATAAAGTATTACATATAGATTTGTTCATATCCTTACCAACATCAAACACGGCTGTGGTAGGCCATTCTTCTCAGTGAAAGAAGTAGAACACTAACTAGTCTTTAACGAAATTGATTGATTATTTAGTCAGGAAGAAAGTGAAGTAAGGACTTCTATAACTAGAAGGTATCTCACTAAATTTCTAGGTAACTGTAGCCAAGTGGCTAAGGTGCTTAGGTTTTGAAGTCAGGAAGTGTTGTAGTTAAAGAGCTAGGGATAAAGAAGAACAGAGGCTACGACTAATACCTGGAGAGCAGAGCAGCAAGCAGCGGGCGGCGGAAAGGAAGAAGACAACGCCGCAGTAGGGCGTGAGCAGGGAGGAAGGAGTGCGCCGCAGTAGGGCGTGAGCAAGGAGGAAGGCGGCGCGATGGCCACGCAAGGAGGAAGGCGGCGGGCGGCGGCGGCGACGTAGAGCAGTAGCAGGGAGCGTCGACAGTGAGCGAGAAGCAGCACACACCAGGCGGTGGTTTTGGGAGAGCGGCGACGAGCAGTGCACAGGAGAATCAATGAAATAGGAAGAAAGGGGGAAGAGTTGGGTGATCAAGACTCTATTAAGTTGGTCAATGACGTCAGTTATCTACAAAACTGATGCCTATTACGATTTAGCGTCGGTTGATAGTAAAACACCGACGCCCAACTAGACAACCTTTACCCTAAATTATTTGGCAGGAACCATTATCAGCGTCGGTTATCTAAGGATAACCGACACTGAAAGTGAGACTTTTCGCGCAAATTTTAATTTTAAATAGGCGTCGATGAATAGTTAAAAAACTGACGCTGTAGGTGACCTAAAATGTTTTTGCTCGAAAATTGGATTTCGCGGGTGATTTTAGGCGTCGGTCTGTTATAACCAGCCGACGTTGAATACAAATCGGTACCCATGTCTGGATGGTCTTTGAATATAGATTTCAGTTTTCATAAATAACCGACATTTAATATTATAGGCGTCAGTTTTTCTAAATAACCGACGCCCAGAAAAGCGACATTGAATGATGTTTCTGTAGTAGTGTATGAAGCTATGTATGGCAGAAAGTGTAGATCACCCATATGTTGGTACAAGGTGGGTGAAAAAGAAATTCTTGGACCAGAGATAGTGGATTTGACTATAGAAAAGATTACAGAGATAAGAGAACAACTGAAAGCTGCACATGACAGGCAGAAGAGTTACACTGAGAAGAGGCATAGACCTCTTGAGTTTGAGGTTGGTGATGAAGTGTATCTAAAAGTTTCTCCATGGAAAGGAGTGTTGAGGTTTGGAAAGAGAGGCAAACTGACTCCTAGGTTTATGGGCCCATATCCTATCATTGAGAGGATTGGACCTATAGCTTACAGGTTGGATTTGCCATCCGAGTTGGCTAATCTACATGATGTGTTTCATATATCGATGTTGAAGAAGTGTTACCCTAGTATAGAGAAGATAGTAGACCCAAAACCTGCACAGCTCAGAACAGATGTGTCCTATGTTGAAGGACTAATACAAATAGTTGATAGAAGGATTAAGAAGCTCAAGAATCGAGAGATACCGTTAGTGAAAGTCTTGTGGAGGAACCACAACCTAGAGGAAGCCACGTGGGAGCTTGAGTCAGAGATGCATAACAAGTTTCCTTTTCTCTTTTAGGAATTTTGGGACGAAATTCTTATAAGGGAGGGAGATTGTTACAACCCACATTGAAGTTAGTCAGTAAGTACCTCAATTACCATGAAGTAACTTGTTAAACATCATGGTTAATCAATATAAGCTAATATGTGAATCATTAGTCGAGATTGATTCATATGATGTCATTAATGTTAACTACAATGGTAATCATTAAGTTAATTACCTAAGATGATTAACCTAACTAAAATAGCTTAATTATTATGTTTTCATGCCTTGAGGTTGTAGTGGATCTCTCACTTGAAAGTTTGCAAAAAGTATCATTTGAATCGGACCTCCGAGGCAATAGTTATGGGATTTTTAAGTTCCTTGGACCAATTCTGCAATTTAACCATAACTATTAGCCCGCTTTTTCCTTATCTCCTTCCTTCGGATCAGCGCAAAGCACCACTTAAACAGAGCCAGCCCAATCAGCCAGCAGAGGGAGAGGGCAGGACAATTCTAGGGCTCCTTGAGCCGAGATTTGTTGCGCCTTGCTTCTTCGTTCTTCTTCCACCCTTCTTCTTCCTCTCTTCCTCACCCAACCATAGCCCTGACCTACTAGGGCGGCGCCCCCAGCAGCAGTAGCCGCACAACAGTTGTAGCACCGGCCAGGAGCACTTGGGCACGAGTAGCACCTCAGAAACGGTGCCTTCGACTCCGATCTTGAGGCCAAGGTTCAAATCTGTAGCTCCCAGCTCGATATTAACACTTAATCGAGCTCGTTTCCTACCTGTGCGTGAGAAAATTTGTCGCTGTATGCAGCAGGTCCGAACTAGGGCAAGCCCAAGGTTGAAGACAACCCCGCAGATGCCCAGAAGTAGGATTTAGATGTGTTTCCAGTTGAATTCGGCCATATTGATCCTCAGTGAGTAGAATTTCACTCACTAAGCAGTACTAACTCCATGAAACAGTCGATTTTTTGTTAGACCTGTGTTTTTCGTAGGTAACAACATTTACCCAAGTGTCGGGCAGTCTTGGCATCGCCCGACTTCTCGTTGCACATTTTTCTTCTTTACGCTTTACATGATCCTAGTTTGCTCAGTTGAAGATATTGAAGATAGTGGCAAGATTTACTTTCTGCACAACCCCATGGTTACATTATTTGTACGGTCTGGGTATAAACTCAGGTTGTACGATTCTAGTAATTTACTAATTGCGCATTTCTTTGTCTGGGTATAAACTCAGGTTGTACGATTCTAGTAATTTACTAATTGCGCATTTCAAAGAAAAAGATGATGACTTGTGATGTTCAATGGAAACCTATTTGCACGCTCCAAGTTATCGTTAATAAGTGTGGTTAGTATTAACACGAATTGATGCATTTCCCAAGGACATGAATAGAAATTCTTAGTTATTATTAATAAATCTTGCCATGTTAAGCAATTAACTCTTAATTAAGTTATGTAATGCACAACTCAAGATTTGGGTTAAGGTGTACGTTTTCCAAGAAAGTGAAAATAATTTATAGGTGCAAATGACGATTATTCGTATGCCAATTAATTAGCTCTTATCAATATATTAAGATGTTTAATTGCATGATTCTAGTGTATAAGTGCCAAATGGACATGTATTCCATTTATTTAAGTATTTCAGTCTGCCTGCATGTATAGTATGTTGATTTCTTAGGATAATACAGTGTTTGAATATACTGCTCTGCCAAGTTAAGGATGACATACATGTCATATTTATAAACTTCAAATAAATAGACACGGTACCATAGAGATACCAGAGTCAAGTATAAGTAAGGGAAAAGATACAATATAGTAAGAGCTTTCCAAAAATAACAAAATAATAGACTTAAGAGCCCTGAACACCGTAGATTCCCTATGAGAGGTATGCACCGTAGGGATGAAACGACCTAACCCTGGCAGTGTCTAGTATACGGGGGTCAGAACGTACTAACAGATGGTACAGGGGAAGAAGCCCTAGTGGAAGTCTCCTTAAAATACAATATGTAGTGTTCAACATCAACCAGAGGTCCTGGTGGCACTAGAGTACAGTAAAGCCAATACGTGGCTTGACTCTCTGCCTATGTGCTCAGGTTAGAGGAGGAGTCCAGTTTTTACGGCATAATAGGTGTGCTGAGGCCAGAGAGCCATTTTTCTATTGCAGACCAGCGACGTAGTCAGGCTTAGCATTCTCAGGTGTGTCAGCTAAGTCTTGTACGATGAGATCATAGTTTGCTACAAGTCTTCATATGTAGAGTACACTGCATATGATCAGAGCATAAGCTAAAATATGTTCATATAGTTTAAAAGAGTTACTTATAAGTAAGAAATGCGAAGGAAGATTTGAGTATAGTTTCATAGCAGTTGTTCTTTAAATGTAAATTTTGACATTCTATGTTATTTTAACTTCATTGTTTTAGATATGCTCAGTGTAGAAATTCATGTATTTTATTTCAGTTTAATAAACATAAAATGAGTTATCTGCGATGATTGGGTGAAATTCTATTCACTGAGCCAGTAGCTCAGCAACCTACTGAAACATTTTTCAGGTCAGCATCAACACGAGGAAGGTGAAGGATCTTATCATCCAAGCTCTTAGAAGGTAGTTCATAGTTAGAATAGAGGTCTCTTAGTCCTTTCTCCTCAGTCCTTGGGGCATGTGGTGTGGTAGAGAGAGAATTTAATGCAATATGTAAATTAGTTTTAAGTTATCTGTTGTGCTTTAAATTCTACATGAAAAATGTAATAAGTTGTGTAAATCTACTTTACCTATCTAGTAATGTAAACAATAGTTGCTTCCACAATTTAGTAATATTTTAGTTTATTCCAAGTTATAAGATTTCCTTTAGGTTAATTTTAAGTGATTAAGAAAATAAAAAGTTAAGGGTGATCTTTGTATTACGTTAAATCCTCAATTTATGCCCTAATCTCATGATTAGTGGTAATTGTGAGATCGGGGAGTAACATATAGTTTGTGGTCACATTCGGTATAGGTCGTAAACCCTTTGTTCATGACCCGTTATGATTTCTAACACCTTTTGGTGGCCACTCCTAATGCTAACTGACCTAGGTATTGTAGGTGGTATGTCATCATCATCGGAAATCTTGTGCATGATGGAGTTCACTATTGACTCAACTATTGCATCAACAATGTGATTTGTTGGACTAGACACGATATCTAAAATATTTGTGAGGAGGTCAATTGATTCTGTATAATCACTAGAAGACATGATGCCTACAATTAAAAGGATAACAACCTTGACATGATGACTAAAATAAAAAGAATAACAACTTAAACATAATATGAAAGATTTGATAGGAAAAAAATGAAATGAACATTACATACGAATTAGATGGTACGGGAAACAAATGTTTGTCCGGGAAAGTAATTATTACAACAATAAAGCAAATTAAAATTGATGTCCCCAAACATACAAAACATAATGTCAAAAGAAAGTTATAACTTATGATGTTGAATGACCTCTACTATTCCCACTTGTGCCAGCATCATTGGTTTTAGTATACCACACGGATGGCATACTTGATGTGTTGTTGAAGTTTGGTGATGGAGACTGTGAAGAAAATCCCTATTGAGATGGCACAAAAGAGGATGGCATTGAAGGTAGTGTTGTTGCACTACCGCCTTGGGACCTTTCCTAAAGGTCTTGCAACCATATTTTTATTTTGTGTGGTGTATGTGTAAGGCTGAGGTGGATGTTGCAGTTTGTTGACTCCTTTATAGCGTTCACAAGTGTTGTAAATATAGGGCTAGGGGCATTGGGGAAAGTGTCATTGAAATGTTACAAAATCATTGCAAACTCTTGTTTTTCAATGGCTATGGTGGCCACACCTGTGCCTAACTCGTGTACCTTTGCGTACACCTGTGTGAATTTAGATAACACTTCATTAGAAAGCACACATTGCTCTTGTGACAATGATGGTCGCTTCCTGTGCCTGTGGATAGGAGGAGTCCTTCCCCCAACCCCCTAGGTTTTTGTCCCTCACTTTGCATCCCATGTGTGCCTATGTCTGGTTCCCCTGTTGGGGTTTCTGTGTTCACGAGTGTATCAGACACATCTAATTCAACATCAACTTCATCCTCGGAGGCAATGTCAGACGGTATTTTTCTATCCATAGAAGACATTGCATGGTGTCCTCTAGTAATGTTCCTCCCCGCCATCAACTTGATGTCATAGTATTGGGGAAAGGGTACCTAGCATGATCCTTGTTTGCCTAAGTATAAAAAAGTTTTTATTAGGAGATTTATATGTAAATGTAGGACATTGCTTTTGGGGCCAGGGTATGATTATTGTACATATGGAAAGGCTCTCCCTCCACTCAGGGGTGTCAGGCGGCTTGCGCTTATTCCTAGTCTCATCCCATCCGACGTCACTCTTGTTGGTGACAAGCTTCAATCTGGCATAGTCCTTCCTCAGGTTCTTCCACTGAGTTTTGACCTATTCTAACGAACAACCCGACTTCCCCATCCTATTTTGCAAATCACGAAGTGCCTCGCTCCAAGCGTCCCTAGTAAACTGTCCGTCAATACACTTGCCTACGTCATAATGCCTCCGCAATGCTGAAACTAGAGCGTCATCAGACTCTCTTGACCAAACAATACAGAACATGGGGTCTGCGGAAGACATACTCACGTAGGTTCTGTAATATATAATGATAGTGAGGGGTGTTTATAGTAATAATAAATATATAACATGTATGGTTTCCAATAGGTACAACACATGACAATACAGTACTCCTTGTGCTAATATGGGGCCCATCCCAAATGTAGCAGTTGGATGTGAATGTTTAGGAAAGATACTCATGCATGTGAATTACTGAATTTGTGTTACACAAGATTCCAATTTGCGTGAACTAGTGACAACACTATGCATAAGATGGTACTAGAAAGACTGGATGCAGAATTTGAAATTATATTTGACATCATATGTTTTCGTATCATAAAATCTTACATCTTACTTTAGACAAATCAGACCATGCATCTATTGTCATTCCAACAGACAAACAGAAGGTCAATAATATTTTTTTTCTTTAAATCTACATAGATGTGGATGTAATTTGTGCTACATAGCTTTACAATCATTTATATTCAACCCACTGATAGAAAAAACGTTTGATTAACAATCCATCAAATCCATCCAATATGTAATTACACATAGATTGGACCAACTAATACACATAAACCTCAAAGCTCAAACACACAAATAGACTATCAAAACCCCTTTCCACCCCCAAACTGATATTTTTGTGGGACCCCTAATTGATAAGACACTTCCATACACATAGTACTAAGAGTGAACATCAGATTAACAACATCTGACTTGCATATAGATTGGTCTGATTAGCACAAAAACAAACTGGGGGAACACACAAAATTATCAGACCAATAAGTACACAATCAAACTGCTGGAACACACTACTGATTGAATCTATGAATGCATTCACTCAAACCATATCACTTATATAACATATCCATCCTCTTTCTATGGTTTCGTAAAAAAAGTAACTCAACAAACATCATTGGGTGGGATGGCAGATGTTGAACTGTTTTATGGGATGTTTGGCTTTGGAGAAGGGGAGTTAGGTCTCCTCATAGGACATAATTGACATCATAGTGACAAGTTTAGGATTCGACAACTTTTCGAATGGCTGGAAAAAATCAGAATTTGAAAAAAAGGAGAAAAGTCGTGAAAAGATCTATAAATTGCGGTCAAAGTTCGGTCAACTATTCAGAAATAATTGAGAATAAGTCGGCTATATAAGTACATACACATATATGTATGTAAGTATGTGTGTATATATAGATAAATGTATGCATGTATGTATGTACATACATATATGATGCATGCAACTATTATAGTCAGAAGACATAGAATCTTTGTGAGTGAAAAGGCAGGTAAAGAAGTAAAAAATAGTTGATTAATAACATGAACTGTCCAGAGGAGTGTGGGGTTGGAGGTTTAGTGTGCATCAAAAAATTTGTACATGGTTTGGTGAAAAAAGAGCCAATGACTTAAAAGAGAAAAATTGTAAAAATTCATGAACAATCATGAAAAATTGCATAAATCATGAAAAAAGTAGGATAAATCGTGAAAAGTCATGAAAAATCGGCAAGTGGCATATAAATCATGATGAACATTTAGGAGCCTATTTTTTCATAAATTTAGTTGACATCAGATGAAAAATCGCCGATTTTTCATAAAATTCAGAGACTTTTGTTACTATGATTGACATCAGATGATTCCAAATTCAGTTGACACACACATCATTCAATTGAAAGAACATATGATAGATGAACTAGTCAGAATTTGTTTTCTTAATAGATGAAAATACATTGCAATATATATATATATATGTATATGTATATATATATATATATATAGGACAACAATCCAGTGAGAAACATATCTTGGTGAGAGCATGAGAGGCATTTGAATAACTTGACATAGAGATCATTTTTTTGTAATCCAACCTGATGGATTAAAAATATAGCTTATTAGTTACCTTCCTACAAAATTTCATCATCATAGGACTTGTATTGCATTCACAACAAGCAAATACTTTTCAACACTCAATATTGAATTTTAGGCTGACCGTTGGATGTAAAATACATATAATCTATATATGGACATGTAAAAAATATTGGATTGCAGTGATTTTTTGTGTGAAGGTAAATAAAATGATGTTCTTCCCATCCATAAGGTTGGATATTGCAAAAAATCTATAACTTTATGGTTATTCAAATGCCTCTCATGCTCTCACCGTAGGATGTTTCTCACTAGATCGCTACCCTATATATATATATATATATGACATTTGTTAAAAGTTTCATCTGAATTAGAAATGTATTAGTCTATGCTAGCTTTCTAGGATAGACATTCTTCAATTCCTACTCCTACCTACATACCCAATAGACTACCAAAAACCTCTTTCCTACCAAAAACATCTCATTTTAACCCTAGAACACTTTCACCACATTGTGAATTAGGGTACCACTTTAATCACATTGTGAATTAGACCTCATTTTTTCCAGTTAACGTAGATTATCTCTAGCTTGACACACCATCTATTGCAATTTAGTACACTATTTAACCTAACTACGAACCCACTCCCACAGTACCAATATAGAGGATTAAACAATATGATCTATCTTTGGACAATAAACCTCACACTAGTTAGACAACATTTACAATAGTTATTGATTATGTTTATAATGGATTGTTCAAATATTAATATTGCTCTCAGAGTAATTAACAATCTAACAACACATATTTATGGTGATGAAGCACAAATAAGGCAAATCAATGATATTACATACTCAACATTTGAAGACAAAAAAATTATATTAAATTGAAAATAAACATGCACTAAGTCAACATATGCCTTAATTAGCTCACAATTTTGTAATGAAAACATATGCGTAAAAATGTTGATCACCCTCAACAAATAGTGCTTTAGATTTGGTTCAAATAGTACAACACCGTACATATATGAATATATCATTCTAACCCTTCATGGATAAACATACACAAAGTAGTCATCTACACCCATATAGCAAAAAACTACTATCCAAGCAACCAATTATGAAAACAAACATCAAAATTAGACCACTAAACAAACAAGTAAGTCAACACAAAGAGATATCATGGGAAGTCCTAAATATGTTGTGTATCACAAGATCTCCCTAGGATGTAGTTCCCTAAATATTTGTAAAATAAGGGAATAAATCTTTATATGTGGCCTATCATTCAGAGGAGAGGGTGGGTTAATGAATGAGTGGCATGGAATAAAACATCTTTAAGCGAAACTATGCTACCGCATATATGTGGCCTACCACTGGAACCCAATCCAATAATAATTGTCTGCACAATGTGCTTTAGCCTAAAAGGTAAAATGAATATGGATTTGAGTTGTTTATTAGGTTACTAGCTAAACTATGCTACCACATAAATATTGACCCTTTCACTTAGAACACATGACAAAATAAAAGGTTGTAATCTTAACTTTATATTACATGACATTTTTTAAATCACTTCTTTAAAATATAAAATGTGATAGATCTCCATTAGGTCTCAAACCAGATCGAGTATGCTCAGTTGTAGCCCATGATGCATTTCATTTTTCAATCCAAACAAACATATGAGGTAGTTTTCAGATGTCAGTTTGCAGTAGATGACATGAAATGCTTCAGATGTCATTTTGTTAGTAGATGATATGAGGTATTTCACTTGAGATGAAGGAAGCATTCCTTCATATTTCAGTCGAGATGAAGGAAGCATTTTTTCAGTAGATGATATGAGGTATTTCACTTGAGATGTCATTAGGAACACACCCATGACACATTTTTTAGTACAAACACAACAATAAAAAATCAGAAGAACAAAAATCCATAGTACAAAACATTATTGATCTATAGTTGTAGTATATCATGATGTCATTAGTAGGAAATTTTTTGTTGAATATTTAGAAGGTATTCACAAAAATTAGGGGCACAACACCATCAAAGATTCGAGTGGCATATAGGGATGAATGATAGATACTTGTGGATTTGATCCAGAACACCATCAAAGATCAACAATCATCTACACATGTAGTCATACAACCAATTATCTGGAAGGTGAGTCACTTTATTCTTGTAACATGTTCTGAGAACTATGTTGCACTATCGCAAAGGAGAGGGGCATTACTTACTAATAAAGAATAAGGGTGATGAAGGTCAGATTTTGGTTCATTAGTAGAAAACATTACTGATCTATTTTGCCATATTACATGTCAGTGGATCAAATTTTGAATTCTATACAGATGATGGTCAACATTAGGGGCATTCATTTTCATGTGTGCTTATGCTACACCAAACGAGATTAAAAAAAGTTCAATTGGGGGAATGGAATACCTGGAAGGGAGGTTGAGAACAATCACGAACCAACCAACATAGGGATGACCAACAGTTGTAAAGAGCATGGATCAGCAACATGGATTTGCACATGGAAAATTATTACATCAGTATAAACTGACGGATTCAGTATAAAAACGAAGACAATATTCAACATCACCAACCTTTTCAGAAGTGGTCGACAATGAGTAGCAGTTGCAGAATTGCTGAGATGAGCAGCACCGCCGGAACACCATGGATGACCACCACCTTCGGAATACCAAGGACGAGTACCAGCTTTGGAGAACAAGTGCTCCAAGATGCGTAGGTGGATGTGAAGGAGCTCAATGCACAACACAATGAATATGAAGCAACACAGACACTACTTGCCCTGGCTAGGGTTTGACCTATGCGTCGACAAGATGGGACGATGACTACTCAAGCTAAGTTAGGTGGACGGTGACAATAGACGATGGCCAGACGGATAGGGCATGGGTACCTTGCTTTTCTAAGATGTAGCCGCCCTAGTAGGTTGGTGGTCATAGATGGCCACATTGAATCACCATGTGTACGCCCCTCCCAACGTCTTCTGGCCTCCATCCATGAGTTTCTCGTGGTAGAATATATCGCTTTAACTCATGGACCAATAGTGAGCCAGTAGCAGGTAGAGGGAGAGGGGAGACTATCACAAAGTAGAGGGGCGAGAGAGAGAGAGGGAGGGGCATGAGGGAGTCGGGGGTCTGGGGGGTCAGGGGCTCTAACCTGGATAGGGATTTCAAATCCTACCTCTATCAGGACCAAGTTGGTCTAGATTACGAGATTCTGTTATCCCAAAATGGGGGTCGATTGGGGTTGCGAACCAAACACAAATTTTTCCCAACCCAGACCGGGTTACACTGATGTGGCACTAGAAGATAGAGTAAAATCCAGATCGCATCCAGAACCAAACAGGGGCTTAGCAACCAACATGGATGGCTACTGGTAATATTCTATTTGACACCGGTGTTTTCCACCTGACATTTCAATATGGCTTGGATGGAGGAAGGTTGTCTCGTTCTTTTTTTCCCTATCACCTCAATTTGGGTTCCAATTTTCTAGGATAATTGTTTTGTATTCATTACAGAAGCAAGAATCTATAAACCACATATAACACACATACTTAGATGGACACAATGGTTCTTAAACTTATTTTTCCTGTATCCCCGTGGGCTACACGTTTTGAACCAACAGACAGTCAATACCAACTAAAGCCAATGAAGTGCTTCTTAAGATTTCTTAGAATGCACGGTTGTACTAACTTGTTCATCTTTATTTAAGTCAGAATAACCATACTCAAATACATCATTGGTGTTTCAATGCTCTTTCAAAATCTTAGTCTAACTTAGGGTTATCAATCCTTTGGTATTACACATTCAAGGTTCCATTGTATCCCAATGCACCTATGCATTTTACAATGATCATAATGTTGGGAGAAAGGATTCGACCCATGTCCTAGTTGGATTTGAACTTGAGTAAGAGTTGGCTTTTGGTACCAATCCTAATAGGAGTCAAATCTAGAAGGGGAAAGAAAATGGTTTCCTATGTGCAACATGGTATTGGATTAGGAATTGGAGTAGGATACTTAGTTGCAATAACATACCTTGAAGCCCTATAAATAGAGGCCCTAGGGAAGGCCATTGAGATGATCCCTCCAGTTGCTTGTTGATGCCTTTTGTGGTAGAAGAGTTAGAAAATAAGAACAACTGGAGGAGTTGTCTTGGTTGATAAGAGAGGGACAATGACTTTGTCTTGAAATGAAATAACGACTGTCAGTTGGTGACACATTGGGTGCACTAACATAGCAAATCTCTTGGTTGATATGAGAAAACCATAAACTTTGCCTTGAAGCAAAGTAGTGGTTGACGGTTATAGACACATTCTTGTGATAGCAGCAAGGTATGACCCAGTCAGCGGTCACAAGAACGTAAAACAGTCCCCAACAATGATAACATCCTCGTAAGAAGATCAAGTAAAGAAGGAGGTTTTGTACACATTGGGTGTGGTTCTCTTTATCCTCATCTTTGTTCTCATGTGTGAAGGGCTACCCAGATTTAGGCTAATTAAATCATGACAATGAGAGTTGTAATCTTTAATGCATTATTCTTTTTGGCCGGTATTGCCCCATGATTTTTATCTTCTTGTCTTGAGGAAAGTTTTGTACGTTCAATTTAGTTTTCATTCTTTGGGTTTATACGCTTGTTGATAATGCTTCTGCAACAATTTTTCATCACAACGAGACCGTACCGGTAAAACATCCCCAACAAATGATATTAGAGTGCAAGTTATAGATATTGGTCCAGATGGGGAAGGAAGAAGATGTGACAATAATAAAGTTGACAAGAACACATCGGCATATTTGGAAACCCAAGATGGAGGATATTTTCTATTACAAAGATCTATATGTTCCATGGAGAGATAAAATCCATAGAGTATGTCTCATGCGAACTAGAAGAAATTAAACAGGAAAACTATTGAAGCAGTGCAAAAGTGGCTCGAAATTTCCATGTTCCATCACGTCTCACCAGAGACCAATCCTAAAGATCTATGGGAGAATCTCAAGAAATTATATGAATGGAAGACTATCACAAATAAAGCTTTCTTAATAAGAAAGTTGGTGAACCTCAAGTACCGAGATGGTACAAGCATCGTCGAGCATATGAATGGATTCTGAAGCCTTGTAAATTAACTAGGGTCCATGATGATGGTTCTTGATGATGAACTCCAGGCTCTACTTCTTCTAGGATCATTACCTGATAGTTGGGAGACGCTCATAGTGACAGTTAGCAATTCTGGATAGGAAGGCAAGTTGACACTTGACCAGGTGATGAATAGTCTACTAAATGAAGAGAATCAACGATGAGCCTCAGGTGACAGTGGAATAGAGGTGCGCTTCACATAGAGCAGGAGCATTAATATAGCCAAAGATCATGGCAGATCCAATAGTTGTTGTGATTCTTAGGACCACAAGAAGTCTCATGGTAGATCCAAGTCGAAGAGTAGTAGAGGATGTTTCCATTGTGGCAAGTCGGGTCATTTCAAAAGTGATTGGTTTTGAAAAAAAATATGGGTCTGAAGCCAAAGACAAGTAAGATGATGATAAGAATACTACAACAACAATCTTAGATGATAGAGATGGTGATGACGATGTGGTCTTGACAATTGAAGAGCAGTGTTTTCATGCTGAAGATGATGCTTCTAAGTGGGTGGTGGATACTACAACTTCTTATCATGCTTCACCAAGTAATAAATTTTTCACTTCTTATAGGAGGGGAAACTTTGGGAGGGTGAACATGGGAAATTTCAGCTTCTTTAAAATTATCAGGCTTGAAGATATTTGTGTTCAAATAGGTGTCAGTTGCACGTTCACATTGAAGGATGTTCGTTATATTCTAGATTTGTGATTGAGTATGATATCTGGTTCATTCCTTGATAGAGAGGGTTGTCATCTTGATTTTGGTGGGGGTAAATTCAATATTTCCAAGGGAGCTTTGGTTATTGTATGAGGCCAATTCGGTCGCACATTGTACAAGACCCAACTAAAGGTGCTCAAAGGCATCATAGTTTGAGCTTTCCACTTTCCCACACCAAAGTAGTCATTAATTACTAGGTAAGATAATAAGACAAATCTATTTTGTCAAAACAATATTCCAGAGATAGGATATATATATATATATATATATATATATAGAGAGAGAGAGAGAGAGAGAGAGAGGGAGAGAGGGAGATAGAGGGAGAGAGAGAGAGTCAGGCTAGAATACACTCGAGTGTTTAGATCACACGAATACACTCAATTGTGTTTGCATATCAAGACTATTTTTTGCAAAATGTAAAGCATTGATCTTCACTGCATATTATAACTAGGCTATATACAAATTTTGAACCCATTTGGATGAGTGTAAGTCACTCATCCAAGGGAAACAAAATTGACGCACGAAACCAATTTGAAATGCATAATTTTTGCGGTCTTGATAACACGACCTATTAATGTCTAAATGTGCTCAAATTTTGCATATGTGCTATTTACAAGATGTTTAAGAAGATCAACGGATTAGATTTTTGAAAAAAAATATTGCATCATGAAAAACTACTTGAGTGTATTCTTCTCTGAATACACTCGAGTGTATTCTAGCTTGACTCTCTCTCTCTCTCTCTCATATATATATAAGGTGGGTAGTACCCTAGAAAATTTTGAGGATGAAATTTTATTAAGGTGGGCAGTAATGTAGCATCCCTAAAAAAATAAAACATTTTATGTAGTTTTCTTTAAATAAATATTTTGTTAAGAGCCTTAATGCAATTTGTCCAAATTAGTTTTATTTCTAGGATTTTAATGCATAGAGAAATAAGAAAGGGCTCCAAATAAATTTCTTTTACATTAATGCTTTGCAAGTAGTTGTACAATAATAGTAATATGTTTTCCATTTATAAGTCAAAAAGGAATGAAAGAGAAAGAGAAAGAGAAAGAGAAAGAGAAAGAGGAAGAATAAAGAAATTCGAAATTTAAACCACTTGAACAACATGTATGCCTTTCCTTTTTATATATTTCAAAATAAAACCTCTAATGTTCATTTTCTCTCTCTCCTCCAAATAAAGTACACAAGAAGGCAATAAAGTGGTATGGAATTATTTTGAAAGAGACAAATATTGTTTATCTCATAATGTGGAGCAAGAACTCCCAAAGGAGACCTTTATATTAATTATTTAATTAGTTTGTACACTTAAATTAAGATAAGGAACAAAAATAGAGAACGTAGACCAAACGTTGAGAAAACATAAATCTAATGGCATAGGAATGTTCTAGACCTTCAAATACACTTATGGTCAAAATTTGAACTCATTTGACCCACGTTTGACCCTCAAATCAAATTTAGAAATGTTTATGTATGGTATTGTTTAGAAATCAATCAAATACACATTTACTGCCTATAGTCTCAGTTTTATTCCTCCAGTAACGCGCCTGTAATTTCAATTCAAATGATCCACACATCCGTGACCGTTGGATCGGGATCCAACGGTGTTTCAGTCTTCTTCTTCCTCCACTTAGTTCACGAGCAACAACCGTTACAGACCGGCTTTAATGCGAGCCTTCAATCTCGGTCGTTTCTCGACAGTTTTGCTTGATTCCTTCGCCAACACATCTGGATTATCGCCCCGATCTAAGCGAGCCCTAACTCGCACCCTCACGTACTCTATAGGGCAAACGCCCAATTTAGGGCTTGGACGCCCTTGCTGCACGGGCACCCATCCGCCACCGCAGAGCATCCACCTTCGTCGTTTTACGCCCAAAAGCACCACCGACCCCTGAGAGTTCCTCCTCCATTGTCAATTTGGCCCTGAGTGCCCCTGAATGTCCCTCCCTACTCGACCTACAACTCCAATAACTCTGGCTTCGCCCAACTTCCTGTGACAATTTCAGATCAATTGATCATGCAGTGAGCATCTGCATAGGTCTATCCTCGATCTCTGCCTCTTAGTTTTCTCTGTGGTTGCCCCAGTCACGGTACCATGTAGGTCCGACACCTACCCAAACCGGTGGCCATGTCCACGGTGATCAAGTGGCCTTCGGTTGCGGAAACCTTGGTGCCGACCTCGCCTTACCTTCCCAGACGTATTATGCACGTCATAGAGTTTTCTCCGGCTGTTCGCAATGTCCTGGACTTCAGTCCATCCTCCCCGGTTTTCCTGTGCCGTTCTAGCCTTGAAGGCCATGATGAACAGGCGAGCCGATGGCTCGGGAGACTCAGGTAGATGAGTCCTTTAATTCGAAACTGCCTGCACGAGTCGATGAGCAACTCATAGTTGCTAGTCGATGCTCATACCTCCCTTTTCATTTGAGGGATATCTTCCCAGGAATCGACGCTCGACGCCATGGCTGAAGAGGAAAGAATCCAGGGTGTTCAATGACCCCTGAGCCCCCACATTTTTCTTTTACCAATGCTTTAAATCGCAAGGGCAGTTGAGGAATTTCACACCCTGTTCCCTTTGATCGTTGAGGCAAGCCTCGCGGCCTAGTTGGCCAAGCCTTATTCGGCCAAGTCAGATGCTGGTCCATGATTTTATGGATTTGGATATATATATATATATATATATATATATATATATATATATATATATATATATATATATATATATATATATATATATATATATATATATATACGTGACTTTTTCTTGATTTGTGATTGGCCGTTCCTTGTAAAATTCATAGTAAATCGCCTGTTTATCAGAAAATTACAAAAAAATATGTTTTGGAAATGGTTTTTCGAGAGGAATCCGAATATGTAGGTTTTAGAGTCTATTTCTAAATCTCCAAACGTTGGTTTATAAAAAAAATGGAAATTAGGGTTTTATTTTGGTAAATAAAATATATAATAATGTGAGATTTATTGCAAACAGGATAATTAGGGTTTCTCTGACCCAGGATGTGATTAAGGTTTTACCCAACCTAGGAAGAGAGAGGAATCACTCTCCAAGTGAAAAAGGTAAGTGGTCCATTCAATTGAACATAATTAATTTGTTTGATTTAAAGTATGCATGTATGAATTGCAATGAATGCCACGTTTATGTTATTTACTATTCCTAATTGCTAAAGTCAGTAAAGTTAAGATGTATTGAATTGCATATTATGTATAATAGCATCTTCATGAATCTTAATGATAAAGTTACAAATAAAGTTAGATGTAAAGTTAAGAGTTTTAAGAGAAAGAAGAAAATGTTAATGTTAAGCTTATATAAGTACCTCATAAGAGAAGAGGCACTTCGGTGCATAAGAGAAGAGGCACCTCGGTGCAACCTAAGAGGCACTTCGGTGCATAAGAGAAGAGGAAAATTTGTGCAACCCAAAGTTACTTATATAGGTTAAGATAAAAGAAATTGATCTAAAAGAAAATATATGACTTTTCAATGTTCAATGTTTAATGTTAATGCTTATTTTCAGTTTTCAAGTTTTCTTATATTATAACATGTTCAATCCACTTACCATTTGTTTGATTCATGGCTGGGGGCGTGATGCCCACAGGTTGGAAGCTAGCTAAGGAGGGAAGTCCATCTAAGGAGGAAACCCTAGCTCAAGGACCTATAAGGAGAAGAGCTTTGGTGGGGTGCCAACCATACCTAGTTTATAGACTTTTTCTCATTTTACCATGATTATGTACATGTAACCTTGGTTAAGGTTTATGAATGAGAAATTGTAATCTTGATCCTGTGATGGTTTATTTAAACTTTATTTTGTGAAATGAATGTCATGGTTGTGATAATCCCTCCCTGAAATGCCAAGTACCCCACATTATGGATAATGTTGGGGATTAGGCTGCGCTTCCGCTGGTTATGTATGTAAGCCTAGGGAGGGGTGTTACAATAATGGTATCAGAGCCAAAATATGGTTGGCCACCAGGATTTTCTCGTGATCTCATGTAGTTTGTGTCTTTATTACAGTGATGGCTCCTAAGAAGAAAGATGAGAACGGGAAGGTAGCCATGGATGGAGTGAAGGCGTAAAATTAGGATTTAGTAATAGATTCCCAAGAAAATATGTCACGCCCTAGAATGACTAGAAGAGGAATAGAAGTGATAAGGGTAGAAGGTTATCTAGTATCCACCTAAACCTAGCTAATGATATAACCTCTCCACTCTCATTGGTTATGGCCACCCAACTGAGACTTAAAGCGGAATGTCATGAGCATAAGACCTATCTTGCATTTCTCCTTTATTACTGGTGCATGTGGTATGGGAAATGTGCATTAGTAGGTGAGTGAGAGGTAGCATAGTAAGATCCCACATCTCTGGGTATGTGCCTGATAACCACATATCTAGGAATGTAGGAGTTACCTAAATGACCTAAGATTAGATAGGTAACATCACCTGGTGATGGGTAGTCATGACAAGGTTCAGTCAAATGCCTCAAATATGATTATGGGTTGGTTTAATAAAGCCTAAGTATCGGTTGAGGGGAAGACCAAAGTAAAAATTAATCCATGTCACATGAATGGCATACATATATATATATATATATCTCCAATGCAAAGTATTGAGCATAATTGAACCTTGAAAAGTAATTTGTCAATGCATGAAAAGGTTAGGTAAACCTTAAGGTGGGTAGTACCCTAGAAAATTTCGAGGATGAAATTTTATTAAGGTGGGTAGTAATGTAACATCCCTAATTTTTAAGAGTAAAATAAAACATTTTATGTAGTTTTCTTTAAATAAATATTTTGTTAAGAGCCTTAATGCAATTTGTCCAAATTAGTTTTATTTCTAGGATTTTAATGCATAGAGAAATAAGAAAGGGATCCAAATAAATTTCTTTTACATTAATGTGTTGCAAGTAGTTGTGCAATAATAGTAATATTTTTTCCATTTATAAGTCAAAAAGGAATGAAAGAGAAAGAGAAAGAGAAAGAGAAAGAGGAAGAATAAAGAAATTCGAAATTTAAACCACTTGGACAACAAGTATGCCTTTCCTTTTTATATATTTCAAAATAAAACCTCTAATGTTCATTTTCTCTCTCTCCTCCAAATAAAGTATACAAGAAGGCAATAAAGTGATATGGAATTATTTTGAAAGAGACAAATATTGTTTATCTCATAATGTGGAGCAAGAACTCCCAAAGGAGACCTTTATATTAATTATTTAATTAGTTTGTACACTTAAATTAAGATAAGGAACAAAAATAGAAAACATGGACCAAACGTTGAGAAAACCTAAATCTAATGGAATGGGAATGTTCTAGACCTTCAAATACACTTATGGTCAAAATTTGAACTCGTTTGACCCACGTTTGACCCTCAAATCAAATTTAGAAATGTTTATGTATGGTATTGTTTAGAAATCAATCAAATACACATTTACTGCCTATAGCCTCAGTTTTCTTCCTCCAGTCATGCGCCTGTGATTTTGATTTAAATGATCCGTGCATCCGTGACCGTTGGATCGAGATCCAATGGTGTTTCAGTCTTCTTCTTCCTCCGCTTAGTTCGCGAGCAACAACCGTTACAGACCGGCTTCAATGCGAGCCTTCAATCTCGGTCGTTTCTCATCGGTTTTGCTTGATTCCTTCGCCAACGCATCTGGATCATCGCCCCGATCTGAGCGAGCCCTAACTCGCACCCTCCCGTGCTCTGTAGGGCAAATGCCCAATATAGGGCTTGGACGCCCTTGCTGCACGGGCACCCAACCGCCACCACAGAGCATCCACCTCCGTCGTTTTGTGCCCAAAAGCACCACCAGCCCCCGAGAGTTCCTCCTCCACTGTCAATTTGGCCCTGAGTGCCCCTGAACGTCCCACCCTACTCGACCTACAACTCCAATAACTCCGGATTCGCCCAGCCTCCTCTGACCATTTCAGATCAATTGATCATGCAGTGAGCATCTCCATAGGTCTATCCTCGATCTCCGCCTCTTAGTTTTCTCTGTGGTTGCCCCAGTCGTGGTACCATGTAGGTCCGACACCTACCCAAACCGGCGGCCATGTCCACAGTGATCGAGTGTCCTTCGGTTGTGGAAACCTTGGAGCCGACCTCGCCTTACCTTCGCAGACATATTATGCACGTCATAGAGTTTTCTCTGGCTGTTCGCAATGGCATGGACTTCAGTCCATCCTCCCCGGTTTTCCTGTGCCGTTCTAGCCTTAAAGGCCATGATGAACAGGCGAGCCGATGGCTCGGGAGACTCAGGTAGATGAGTCCTTTAATTTGAAACTGCCTGCACGAGTCGATGAGCAACTCATAGTTTCTAGCCGATGCTCGTACCTCCCTTTTCATTTGAGGGATATCTTCCCAGGAATCGACGCTCGACGCCATGGCTGAAGGGGAAAGAATCCAGGGTGTTCAATGACCCCTGAGCCCTCACGTTTTTCTTTTACCAATGCTTTAAACCGCAAGGGCAGTTGAGGAATTTCACACCCTGTTCCCTTTGATCGCTGAGGCAAGCCTCGCGGCCTAGTTGGCCAAGCCTTATTGGGCCAAGTCAGATGCTGGCGCACGATTTTCTGGATTTGGATATATATATATATATATATATATATATATATATATATATATATATATATATATATATATATATATATATATATATATATATGGGTGTTCATTCATTGCTCGCGCGGGTAGCCTGGATTTTCGCTACCCGACAGCCAAAAAAGTAACTCTCCTGGCTAAGAAAGTAACTCTGTTGTAAAAAAAGTAACTATGGTGTCAAAAAAGTAACTCTGCTGGCCAAAAAAGTAACTCTGTACAAAATATACAACAGATATATATAAGGACGGGTTTTTTGATTTTGGAGGGGCAAATGATATTATTTTTGGCTAAAATTTTTTGGAGAGCTAGACAAAATAGTCCTCTACAATTTCAAAAATTGTTTTTTGAAAAAAAATGGTCGGAAGGGTGGGCGGGTAGCTACCCGCACGGGC
The DNA here is from genome assembly GCA_963693085.1 of Alisma plantago-aquatica. Classification (NCBI taxonomy): domain Eukaryota; kingdom Viridiplantae; phylum Streptophyta; class Magnoliopsida; order Alismatales; family Alismataceae; genus Alisma; species Alisma plantago-aquatica. Next base: position 925,156,160 of record OY856409.1, read on the forward strand.
AATAAAGATGGGCCCTATATATATATATATATATATATATATATATATATATATATATATATATATATATATATATATATATATATATATATATATGTATGTATGTATGTATGTATGTATATATATACGTGGCTTTTTCTTGATTTGTGATTAGTCGTTCCTTGTAAAATTCATAGTAAATCGCATGTTTATCAGAAAATTACACAAAAATATGTTTTGGAAATGGTTTTTCGAGAGGAATCTGAATATGTAGGTTTTAGAGTCTATTTCTAAATCACCAAACGTTGGTTTTATAGGAAATGGAAATTAGGGTTTTATTTTGGTAAATAAAATATATAATAATGTGAGATTTATTGCAAACAGGATCATTAGGGTTTCTCTTACCCAGGACATGATTAGGGTTTTACCCAACCTAGGAAGAGAGAGTATTCACTCTCCAAGTGAAAAAGGTAAGTGGTCCATGCAATTGAACATAGTTAATTTGTTTGATTTAAAGTATGCATGTATGAATTGCAATGAATGCCACGTTTATGTTATTTACTATTCCTAATTGCTAAAGTCAGTAAAGTTAAGATGTATTGAATTGCATATTATGTATAATAGCATCTTCATGAATCTTAATGATAAAGTTACAAATAAAGTTAGATGTAAAGTTAAGAGTTTTAAGAGAAAGAAGAAAATGTTAATGTTAATCTTATATAAGTACCTCATAAGAGAAGAGGAACTTCGGTGCATAAGAGAAGAGGCACCTCGGTGCAACCTAAGAGACACTTCGGTGCATAAGAGAAGAGGCACATTTGTGCAACATGAGGTTACTTATATAGGTTAAGATAAAAGAAATTGATCTAAAAGAAAATATATGACTTTTTAATGTTCAATGTTTAATGTTAATGCTTATTTTCAGTTTTCAAGTTTTCTTATATTATAACATGTTCAATCCACTTACCATTTGTTTGATGCATGGATGGGGGCGTGATGCCCACAGGTTGGAAGCTAGCTAAGGAGGGAAGTCCATCTAAGGAGGAAACCCTAGCTCAAGGACCTGCAAGGAGAAGAGCTTTGGTGGGGTGCCAACCATACCCAATTTATAGACTTTTTCTCCTTTTACCATGATTATGTACATGTAACCTTGGTTAAGGTTTATGAATGAGAAATTGTAATCTTGATCCTGTGATGGTTTATTTAAACTTTATTTTTTGCAATGAATGTCATGGTTGTGATAATCCCTCCCTGAAATGCCAAGTACCCCACATTATGGATAATGTTGGGGATTAGGCTGTGCTTCCGCTGGTTATGTATGTAACCCTAGGGAGGGGTGTTACAGTTCACGTGACGTATGTCATACATGAAAGATCAACATGTTTCTTTCAAGACAAGATTAAAGGTGAAGTCACAACTTCTGTAGTTGGTTCATTTGACTATTTGTGGTCTATTTGAGGTGGCTTCATTGGATGACAATAGGTATTTTGTCACGTTTATTGATGATGCATCTAGGAAGGTGTGGGTCTACTTGCTGAAGACCAAGGATCACATCTTTTAGTATTTCTAGAAACGCCATGCCATGGTGGATCTGGAGATACATAAAAAGTTGAAGTGTCTACGCACAGACAATGGAGGAGAGTGCACCTCTAGGGAGTTCTAGAATTACTGCACACAACACGGAATACGACATGAAAGAACAGAACTTGACACACCACAACACAAAGGTACAACTGAAAGAATGAATTGTACCATAGTGGAGAAAGTTAGATGCATGTTGAAGATTGCAAAGTTGTGAAAGACATTCTGGGGTGAGGTAGTGTGTACTGCATTCTATCTGATTAATCGATCTCCATCAGTTCTCTAATGTACTAAAATCTAGGTACATTCTTTATCTACCCTTTTCCTAAGTTTGTCCTTTCCTTTCTATCCTTTTTGACCTTGATGTTGAATTTATGGGAATCGTTAGTGGTTTGTAGTATGTTTGATCACTATTCATGTCAATGTATGCGTTTATGCACAAATACCTTAGTTAATGTTTTAATTAGGGTCTAAGATGCAAATTACCACTTAAGTGACATATTGATAAAATAATTTTGTTCTAAAACTTCCATTAGCCTTATGGAGAAAAGAAGAGAAAAAGGAATAAATAATAACTCTTTAAATATAATAATGTTAGATGGGATAATTTAATTTTACAAATAGTGATACTAATGTGTTAAGGGGATAAAACTCATAAAAATAAGACTCATGGATAAAAATAACTTTAGAACTAAATTACTTGAGTCTCAAGACTTGAGTACTAAGTTTCACTTTATTTGCATAATAATAAATGTCTTAATTCAATTTGAAAAAGAAAATAGGAGTACAGTCCAAAATATGAAATAAAACATTAAATGACTCCAAAAGAGAAAACGAATCTAAAATTGGAAGTCTACATGCCAAAATTAATCTATGAGTAAATTTTCAACTAATTTGGACAATCTTTAATGTTCTAATGTGTTTAGGAGAGAGAGTGTAATTAAAATACAAAATACTACATAATATGTTAAATAATTCTAAGAAAGGAAATTAATGACAAATCCGTGTTTCACAAGTTTAAGGTTACTTTAGGGTGAAGTTTCACATTAATTGGTAGTTTCAAGATCTCCTTAATGTGATATGAAAGAGAAAATATGAATTACTTCAAAAGAATTAAATAAAATACTTAAGTCTTCAAAACTTAAAAATAATGCCAAAATTAGATTATACACATCCTAATAAGTCTAGGTGTCAATTTTCATTTTATTTGGAGTTTGTTTTCACCCTCAAATGAAGAGAAAGAAAAAGAGAAATTATTAATACAACAGTTCATTTGAATTTGATTGGGAAATCAATTAAATGTCATGCACATGATTTTTTTTAAGTCAGTAGATACACACATGGTCTGGGCCGTCAGATTTTGATTGGACGATTCTCACATCATCATCAACCTTGCGTCAAAGAAGGAAAGCAGTTGTAGATTTTGTGATTTTTCAAAATTGATTTCCTCTCTACCCACTTGATCATTGCCCGGGATTCTTTCTCCTAAGTTTCCTTGTGTAATCCCACACTTATTGAATACCTACTCAAAATCTATCATTGATTTTAGAAAATTCCCAATTTCTCCTCCAAACTTCTCAAAACCCCCCATGAATAGAAGCCCTAACTCAACACCCTATATATATCTAACCCTTCCTTTGCCTACGTCGTTCCTGACTCAGACTTTTTCATCTCTCAATTTCCTAGTTTGCTGCTGGTTTGACCATTTCTGATTTGGACTTTGTCCTGGGCTTGCGGCTACTTGTCTTGGAGTTCGGCAACACCAACATCTCAATTGAGTTTGAAGGTGAGTTTGTGAGACCTTCCTCTTTCCTTTTGTGCTTTTGCATAGGCAGATTGTCAAGGTTTGTAGATTCACCCAAATCCCAACTAAGAAACTACCTGTTGCTTTGAGCAACAATGGTGATGCGAGAGGGGGATGAATCCCTCTGATGATTTCTTTGTTCTATCCCTCTCCTTTCTTCTTTCTTTGGTTTTTGGAACTGACGTCATTTTGGTTTTTGGCCCTTATTTTCTTTGCTTTCTATGAAGTCTACTGGACCTTTGATCATGCGACTTGGTTGTACCCCATTGGGCCAAGTCATTTGGGCTCAGTCCCCTCTCTCTCCCTCTTTCTCTCGCATGAATTCTTTGCTTATTTGGATTTTTCGAGTTTTCTGATTGGCTGAAATTGTAAAAATTGTATATTTTGCTCTATTTGTCCAAAAATTATAAATAAATATGTTTTGGAATAGAAAAAAGAGATCTTTCTAATATAAATTTTTTTAGAGTCTAATTTTGACTTTTTCAACAATTGATTTTTGGGAATCTAATAAATTATATAAAAAACCTAAAAATTGTAACTAATCCATATAATATCCAAATTAAGTACATAAATTTGTTTTCTTGATCAGAAAAACAAAATGAATCAATTGGTTTAGGTTTCATTACCAAAATCAAGGTTTTACAAAAAGGTCTAAAATTAGGGTTTTTTTACACTTATATGCTTTATAAAACCCTAATACATATGAGTAACTTGAAATTAGGCAAAGGTGATCTTGGAATCTTCTAAGTTGGTGAAAAGTGATAAGTAGGACTCTCAATTGAGTTATGTGCATCTTATCTCTTATGTTGGGCATTTTTTATAATCAAACCCTAATTTCCCAATAAGGCATGGTCTAAAACCATTATTCCTATTATTGCTCTTTTTAGCACAATTACTTCAATATTTACTTGAGTCTTGAACCCCACCTATAATATTTCTATTATTTAAACTTGCTATATGATTTCTATTAGTGTGATGGTTTATTTGACTATTTAGCTATTGTAGTGGTACTTTTGTACAACCACTCATAGTTGGGAATGTGTTATTTCTCCCAGGGTAATGTGTTACTTTCCCCACATCTATAATTATTTTGTAGGTGATTGGAAATGTGTTACTCTCCCCTCATCTATTGGTTGAGGTTTGGTAGGTGCCTCAACCCTACTTAGTTAATGTAGTCATATTATTAATCATCCATGCTGCTTTCTTATTATTTGTTATGGCAAGATTCTTATTTGTTATGTGCCTCATACTTTTGAGTCTCAATATTCTTACCTAAAGTTTTCCTTTGTTGTTCTTATCATGATCATGTTCCTTAATTGACATATACCTTGTTTTCTCCTCTTGTTGGGTGATTCCAACCACTCAGGCCTAGGGCAAGGAGTGGAACAAGACCAAGGAGGTCCTGCCTAGGAGTATATTCAAGGAGACTTTGTTGAGATGTCTAGGTTTCTAATGCTAGATCTTGTAGTTTTATTTTCTAGTTATATTTCATGAAACTCATGTAGTTAACTTGGATCAAAGCTATGTTGCAACTATTGATAATTTTGTATCTAAATCATGCTTGTTTAAATGGAATTATTATGCACACATTCTTTATTATTTAAGTTCAATGAAAAATAGATGGATGTTGTGTATTTTCTATTAAATTTTAGTAAGAGTGATCTCACCTCCTTACATCATGGTATCAGGGCCTGTTAGGTAGCTATTCGGGAATAAGTTGAAAGCAAGGGTGTCTATAAAGGATCAAGTTTTGGGTGTGACAAAATTTTCCTCTACACTACTAGCTTGGTTTACGAGGACTCCTGGGTCCGCATGATAGCTACCTGACCTAAGCTGATATTGACTGTTTGAAATAGCATACCTATAGGCAATAGTATCCATAAATATCTCTGTTGGATACTCTTGGGAATCTTATGTTATGCCTTTATCTTTTAGGAGGGGTGGTTTGTTTGGAAATATGAACAACACATCCAAGGGAGCCTCCTCTACCAAAATTGACAACTAGGTTACCCCGAGAACTCCTCATAATGATATGTCAACCCCTAATCCCCCTATGAGCACACTGGTCCTGATCTCAAAGCAAGATTTAACCATGTTTCACCAAATTCTCTCGACTACCTTAATAGGACAACTCTCCACTGTTGCAGCCACTGCTAGCAAACCTAAGGAGTTCACTCTGACAGACTTCATCAAGATCTGACCATTATAATTCAAGGGTGAGAGTGAGCCAAACATGGTGGATAAGGTTGATGACTGGTTGTTGGTCCTATAGTGGACTTTAGAGGGCATGGTATATCCTCCTCATCAGAAGGTTCTCTTTGCAATTTATGTGTTGGACGGGCAAGCACATGTCTGGTGGAATGGTATGGCTTGTACTTGTGACATCACCAGCATGACTTGGGAGCAATTAATCAAGTTGTTTCATGAGAAGTTGAGAAGGAAGGAAGCTGAGTTTTGTGACCTATGATAGGGTAGCATGAGTGTTTCTGAATACGTTCAGTGTTTCCTACTTTTGGAAATTTATGCTATTGGTATCGAAGTGAATCATAGATCGACTCTTTTCTTAGAAGGACTCAGCTACAATGTTGGACACAACCTTGTTCCCAACTACCACTCACTTTCCAATAGATGGTGGACAAGGCGCTTGTAATCGAGTCTTATCATGGATTTCATCCTTCCGGGTACAACAACATCAAGCGAAAGAACTCGAGTGGAAATCAAGGATGCGAAAGATGTAACTGATGTTCCCGTTCTCATCCTTCTGCCATACAGGAAATGCCCCACCCTCGAGAGATGATCGACCTTCACCTATCTGCCATGAGTGTGGCCGCGATGGACATATTTGACCTAATTGTCCTTAGCTTCATCTAGGACACGCCCCTGCTTAGCAATCAGCTCAATAGTTATCATAGTGACAAAATCCACCTCCAAGGAACAACAACCAGAACCAACAAGGACATCAACCACCTTTATAAAGGTGGAATGGAAGAGTGCTCTCTGAATGCTAAAGAGGTTGGAGAGGATAATAAATTTATTGAAGGTACTTTACATATTAATATGCATCTTATCAAGGTGTTTTTCAAAACTAGTTCATCAAATACCTTCATATCATCTCAACTTGCTTTGATGTTAGAGTTAGAACCAGAATACATGGATCACGTGTTAGATGTTAAAACCCTTAGTGGTAGAATCTGATCTTCTTATCTCCAACTCCCAACCATGGACCTTTGTATATCTGGGAAGATGTTTCCTTCAATCTTCATCCTATTTGACATGATTGCTTTTGATGTTATCCTGGGGATGGATTGGTTGAAGAAGTTTGATGTAGACATTTCCTGTCGAGAGAAGAAGGTTAGCTTGTTACACATTGATGGACAAAGGTTGTGTATCAAGGGTGGGAAGCAATATAATCGACAATTCATCATTTCAGTTATCAAAGCTAAAAAAACTTGTCTTGCAAGGGTGTAGAGCATATTTAGCATCTATCGTTCTCGATACCACATCACCTGCTTTAGATCATATAGATACGGTGAAGGACTCTCCTGATGTGTGTCCGAAGGAGTTGTCGTCAACTCATGAGGTGGATTTTTCCATCAAGATTGCACCCAAAACTTCACCTATCTTGAAGTCACCTTATTGCTTGGATCCTATAGATTTCGTCAAGCTTAAGAAGCTGCTCCATGAGCTTTTTGAAATGGGTTTCATCCCAACCAGTATTTCTCCTTGAGGATCCCCTGTCTTGTTTGTGAAGAAGAAGGTTGGTTCATTGTGGATGTGTATGAATCATCAAATGCTTAACTAGGTGATAGTGAATAATCATTATCCCTTACCACACATCAACAATTTGTTCGACCAGCTTAAGTCAGCCATTGTGTTTTCCAAGATGGATCTGCAAAGTGTCTATTAGCATATGTGTGTGAAAGATGAGGATGTTCCAAAGATGGCTTTTAGAACTCGATATGGGCATTATGAGTTTTTGGACATGCCCTTCGGCCTCACTAATTCCCCTACTGCTTTTATGGACCTGAAAATCGAGTGTTTTGTTCTTATATCGATCAATTTGTAGTGGTGTTCATCGATGATATTTTGGTCTAATCTGAATATGAGGAACAACATTGTGAACATCTGTGAATTGTTCTTAACACACTGAGAGAAAATAAACTCTATGCTAAATTCTCAAAGTGTGATTTTTGGATAAAGGAAGTGATGTTTCTGGGTCATGTGATTTCTTCTGCCACATTGCTATTAATCATGCAAAGGTAGAAGTTGTGACCAAGTGGAAACCTCCGAAGAGTCCATCTGAGATAAGTAGTTTCCTCGAGTTAGAGGGTTACTAATGGATATTTATCAAGAGATTCTCTGAGTTAGCTCTCCCTCTGACAAAGTTGACATGAAAAGAGGTTATGTTCATATGGACACTGAAGTGCGAGGATAGTTTCTAGAAGCTGAAAGAGTGTTTGACATCTGCTCATGTTCTTGTGTTACCTGTTGAAGGAAAACCCTATATCGTTTACACTGATGCTTCCAAGCAAGGTTTAGGGTGTGTCTTGATGCAAGAAGAAAGAGTGACCACCTACGCTTCGCACCAATTGAAACTAAATGAAGAGAATTGGCCTACGCATGATTTAGAGCTAGTTGTCATTGTGCATGCCCTAATGGTCTGGTGACACTCTGTATATGGAGTTAAGTTTGAAGTCTTCTCTTATCAAAAAAGTTTGAAGTACCTTTTGACTCAAAAGGATCTAAACCTGAGACAATGTAGATGGATGTAGTACCTCAAGGACTATGAATTTACCATCACTTATCATCTCGGTAAAGAGAACGTAGTTGCTGATTCCTTGAGTCGAAAGAAAGATATAGTTTGTGCTGCTATGAGCTGTTCTGTGTGGAAGAATTTGAAATATGTTTCTTGTTGGCAACTGCAACCCGTTGATGCCATAGATGAAGAAATTGCTAAGAAGTTGTGTGTTCACATGGCCAGCTTATCCATTACACCATCTTGGATCTCGAAAGTTGTTGTTGCCCAGTTAGAAAGTCTTAAGCTTGATGAGATGAAGGCCTTAACAGAGAAACCACTATCTGACTTCTCTGTACGAATGGACGATGTAGTCCATTTTTGAAAAAGGTTGTGGATTCCTGAAGTTAGTGATCTATGATAGAATATTTTGAGTGAAGCTTATGGGTCTAAGTATACAATCCACGTTGGTACAACCAAGATGTACAAGGACCTACAACAAAGTTTCTGGTGGAAGAATATGAAGTAGGATATCGCTCTATTCGTTGCAAAGTGTTTGACCTAACACTAAGTTAAGATAGAGCATCAACGACCAGGTGGTCTTCTTCTCCTGCTAGAGATCCCAGAATAGAAATGGGAGAAGATTACTATGGATTCCATTACTATTTTTCCTAAGTTGAAGAAAGGTTGTGATGTTGTGTGGGTAGTGATTGATCGACTTACTAAGTTTTCCCACTTTTTTCCTTTCATATCCACTTAAAGGTTGATGATATGGCTTAGTTGTATGTGGATTGGATCATTCGTCTGTATGATGTACCTAAAGTGATAGTATATGATTGTGACCCTAAGTTTACCTCTCGGTTATGGAGTTAGATTTAAGAGGAAATGGGAACTGACTTACTTTTTAGTACATCTTATCATCCACAAACTGATTTTCAGTCAAAGAGGACAATTCACATTTTGGAAGATTTGCTTCGTGCTTATGGTATGGACTTGGGAGGCACATGGGATAAGTATCTACCTTTGATTGAGTTTTCATACGAAAATAGCTACCAAGCTAGTATTGGTATGTCACCTTATGAAGCTCTATACGAAAGACCTTGTCATTCTCCATTACCTTGGGATGATGTGGGAAAAATTGTTTTGGTGAAGACTAATGATATGTAGATGATGATAGAGAAGGTTCAGTTAATTAAGAAGCATATGGAAGTTGTACAAGATTGATAAAATATGTATGCATGTAAGAAGATGTCTAATATAAGTTTCTTGGTGAGTGACTATGTGTTCCTAATGATCAAGCCTATATGTTCTATTGCACGATCTAAAGTCAAAGGAAAGCTTAGTCCTGTTATGTTGGATCGTTTGAGATTCTAGATAAGGTGGGAGACTGTGCATACCATTTAGCTCTTCCTCCTACCTATGACAAGATCCACAATGTGTTTCATGTGTATGTGTTGAAGAAGTATGTGAGAGACCCTTCTCATGTTTTTACAATAGAACATTTCGAGATCCATGAGAACCTGACCTATGAAGAGTTTCCAGTGAAGACTCTTGACTCCCGTGTTAAGCAGTTAAAGAACAAGGAGATCGAGTTGGTGAAAGTCTTATGGAAGTACCATGGTTTGGAAGAAACCACCTGGGAGCTTAGAGATGAGATGTTACATACTCACACTTCCCTCTTTTCTTGAGATTTTGAGGACAAAATCTTTTTGAAGGAGTAGAGTGCTATAACATACTGAAATCTAGGTACATTCTTAATTTAGCCATTTTCCTAAGTTTTTCTTTCCTTTCTATCCTTTTTGGCCTTAATGTTGAATTTTTAGGAATTATTAGTGATTTGGAGTATATTTGATCATTATTCATGCCAATGTATGAGTTTATGCACAAATACCTCAATTAATGTTTCGATCAATGTCTAAGATGCAAACTACCACTTAAGTGACATATTGATACCTTAGCCTTATGGAGCAAAAAAGGGAAACAGAAATAAATAATAAAGCTTTAAACATAACAATGTGGCATTAAATAATTTAATTTGACAAATAGTGATACTAATGTGTAATTGAGATAAAACTCATACAAATAAGAAAAATTGGATAAAAATAACTTTAGATCCGAATTCCTTTAGTCTCAATTGACTTGAGTACCAAGTTTTACTTTATTTGCATGATAATAAATGTTTAAATATAATTTGGAAAAGAAAATAGGAGTAAAGCAAAAAATATGATATAAAACATTAAATGACTCCAAAAGAGAAAACAAATCTCATATTTGAAGTCTACATGTCAAAATTAGCCTATGGGTAAATTTTCCACTAATTTGGACAATCTTTAATGTTCTAATGTGTTTAGGAGAGAGAAAGTGCAATTAAAGTCTAAAATACTAAATAATGTGTTAAATAATTCCAAGAGAGGAAATTAATGGAAACTTTGTGTTTAAAAAGTTTAAGATTGCTTGAGGGTAAAGTATCACATTAATTGGTAGTTTCTAGATGTCCCTAACGTGATAGGAAAGAGAAAATATGATTTACTTTGGGGTTTGATATAGTTGAGAAGGTATGGACAGACAAGGATGCTTCTTATGCTCATTTGTGAGTATTTGGATGCAAGGCTTATGCACCTATTCCAAAGAAAAAGAGGCAAAAGCTGGATGATAAAATAGTGTCATGTATCTTTCTTGGCTATAGAGATCAGCAGTTTGGCTACATGTTATGGGATCCTGTGAAAAAGACCATGAGCAGACAAAAAGATGTGACTTTTTGTGAGAGTCAGACAGTTACAGAGCATGAGAGTGATGATGTAGATGCTACATGATTAGGTGATAGTTCTTCTGATGATGAGTATGAGGATGCTTCAGTTTCTTCATAGGTGTCGTCTTCAGATGACGAAACAGAGAAACATGATCACCTTGAGAAGTCTAGTGATAGCACATCAAGTGTTCATGTTCCAAATGCACAAATGAGTGGTTCAGACTCACTGTTAGAGACATCTAGGAAGGGGGAGCAAGATCATCACCACACAGAGTCCTTAGAGCAGCATCGGAGGAGGTCTGACAGAGTTCGTCATCCTTCATTCAGATATCTGGCATCTCAATATATTCTCCTTACTTACCAGGGGATCTAGGACATTTCAAGAGTCACATACTCATAGGGATAGAGCATAGTGGCATGAGGCGATGCAAAAGGAGATATCTTCTTTACAAAAGAATAATACCTATGAGTTTGTGACACTTCCCAATGACCATATAGAACTAAAGAACATGAGTGTTTATAAGATGAGGGAAGAAGGACAATGCAATGGATGTTCAACTATTACATCCAGAGTGGAGGAGCATCATCATAGGGAGTCTGATCATTGGTACAGAAGGTCATAATCAAAGTTTCCATCCAGGATGACTTGATTGATCAGTCAAAGGGAGCCAACAAAGTTCCATGTGTGGGCATATAGAGAGAAGTGGCGCTGTCAGGATACTTCTTCTCAGTTTCTTGGGAACAAAGTGAAGTCACGATGGGAATTCAAGAAGATGGATGAAATGACATGATGTTGGCATGTTTGAGGAGAATGGATCGATCATAGGTGGTGATGGGGTCTAAAAGATACTCTAGATGATTGTTGAAGACAATATCTCCCTCATGGGATGGAGCGGGAGATGTTAGGAAAAAGGATATGGTCCATATCCTAGTTGGATTTGGACTTGAGTAGGAGTTGGCTTGTGCTACCAATCCTAATAGGAGTTAAATCTAAAAGGGAAAGAAGATGGTTTCCTATTTGCAACATGGTATTGGATTAGGAATTGGATTATGATTCCTAGTTGCAACCACATACCATGGAGTTCTATAAATAGAGGTTGTAGGAGAGGCCATTGAGATCATATCTCTAGTTGCTTGTTGGTGTCTTCTATGGTAGAAGAGCCCGAAAACATGAACAACTGGAGGAGCTCTCTTAGTTGATAAGAGAGAGCCAATGACTTTTTCTTTAAGCGAAGTAGCGACTAAAAGTTGGTGACACATTGGGTGAATTGACAGAGCAACTCTCTTGGTTGATAAGAGAGGGCCAACGACTTTACCTTGAAGAAAAGTAACAATTGGCAATTATAGACATAATGTTGTCATAGCAACAACCGTCCGACCTAGTCAGCGATCACTCTGACATCAAACGGTCCCCGACAACGACAACATCGTCATAAGGAGATCAAGTAAAGATGGTGGTTTTGTACATATTGAATGTGATTCTCTTCTTCTTTATCTTTGTTCTCGTGTGGGGAGGGCTACCTGGATTTAGGGGTAATAAAATTCAGACAGTGTGAGTTGTAATCTTAATTAAATAGTACTTGTTGGTCGATATTGCCTCGTGGTTTTTTTTCTTCTCGTCTTGAGGAGAGTTTTCCACGTTAAATTTGGTGTTTCTTTTTGGATTTATATACTTGTCGGTAACGCTTCCACAATAAGTTTTTGTCGCATCCAAGATCGTATCGGTTCACCATCCCAACACATAAATCATATGATGGTTACTTAAACACATAAACATGCATTATTCATTAATCAAGATGGCAAAGTATCATGTATTACAAAAGAGATCAAGATAAAAAAATAAGTTTCATAGGTAAACAATGTCATGGGTGTTACACGGACTAGTAAGCTCAAAACCCAAAACTTTATTTTCTTTTATCGAGTTCACCGATTCCAACATAACTTTCACAGTCCAGCCCCACCTAGCATGCTCAGGAAGATAATCTGTGACCGTAGTATATTGTGGATCTAACTTACTAATCATTGTGGTTTTCCCAAAGTCCTGGATAAGAATATCCCACTTAAATCAACAAACTCATTAACAATGAATATAAAAAAAAAAATCAAATGAAATGGCACACTTGAGGTTGTTAGTTCAAGTGCCTTGTTTTCTCTAAACTTGTATCTTTATTTATTTATTTTCAAAAACTTGCAAATATAATTCACTGATGTCTGTTGATTTTTGTTTGATTGGATGCATCTTGATGGGCTATTCTACACTATGCCAAACGTGCTGTTGATATCAGTTATTTTTTAACCGTGCTGACTTAATGCTTTCGTGGAACGAATTAATCATATATATAATTTGGATGAGTCCTTTGTATTTTGCGAACTTGGATGTTTTGTACTTAAAATACTGCGCACATAAAAGTCGGCATGCAGCTTGCCCCAGCCCCAACGTAATGATTGGCATGTTTTTTTATAATAATAACAATATGTGTTTGGTTGATTGGGCTACACAACCATCTAACCATACAAGATAAAATATCCATATCTCGAATAATTTTTCCAAGTGAAGATAACTCTTGCACGTCATCGCTAGTTACACATGAGAAATCGCATAGTTGTTTACTATGGCTAGGGTAAGTCACTTACTTTTATCATAAAATCCCACACAGCGACGAGGCTAGGCGAGGTGAGATGAGGTGTAGGAATGCATTCACTGCGCTTGCTGCTCTTCAATTGGAGGCGAACGTCCCATTGTTCCGGCAAGGAAGACGACATGAGGGCCAGTTCGGCCAGACCTGCTGACCTCTTCACAGTGAGAAAAGGCAATAAAATTCGCCTTCTATTTGCCGAAATGCAGTATTATTGGTTTCTCGGAAAGGATTTTCCGTAACGAAGGGCCCATTTACTAACGGGCGGCCATTTGAGAGGATTTTCCGTACGTAGGACATACACCTGCCCTCCCTTATTCCTGTATCTTTCACGGACATGGGATCGTCAAGCTTGAGAGGCCTTGGGCTAGCGACCAGGCTGGCTGCTGAAGATATTTGTTTTTAGCGCGGGGTCCGCTACCCCCATTCATAATGGCTTTGCTAGGATCAGGTTGTGCTGTTCCTTTTTCACTATCAGGCAGCTCAATAGAGTCTGAATTTCCTAAGTTTCTAATATCAAGTAAAGAGTAGTGGTTTGCAACCTGTCTTGACATGCGTTGTAGGATATAATTGTCATTTTCTTGTTGTTTTAGGTCTCGTTTGGTTGGACGGAAATCAAACCTGATTTTCCCAGCAGTTTTCAAATCTAGACGTTTGATTGGGTGTAACTTAAACCCACGGTGCGGAATCCAACTACAAAACACTCTTAAATTTCTGCATACACCACAGAAAGTGAACTACGCCTTAAACAAGTGCAGTTCCTTTTAACGACCGAGTGGTTGGTTGTCGTCTCACGGCTGCTGCCTCCTTGCCCTGATATTTTAATCTGTTCTTTTGTCTCTCAGCTTCCCTTTTGCTAACATGGCCATGGCAGAAATGGTCCAGGTGGTGACGTTCTACCAGTGTCTCAGCTTGTCATTATCTTCCTCAGAACCGCTGGATGCATCCGGCCTTCACCTTTCCAGCACCGTAAATGAGTGGCAGTATAGTTTTTATCCACCTTCTGCGCACCGCCGACGTGCACTAACCGCACTATGACCAATCAGTCCGTTGTGATAATCACCCCAGCACCACATAATAGTTCAGGTTCCTCTGCAGGGAAGGTTCCTCTTGGGCTGAAGAAGATGTCCCGAGATTTAATCTCAATAAAATAATTATAGTCCAGTGACAAATCTTCTGTAAGACTGGGGGAGGCACGCCCTTCCTTCAAAATTTTAAAAATTAATGAATATGGTTGGAATTGAAGGTTGTTAATTAATCCGGTTTATTACATTTAACCATTTCTACTTTGAGACTGCCCCCCAAGAATTTTCTATTAATTGGTTCTTTTAAACTTTTCAAATTAAACAATACAATGAAAAATATTATTTCAATTATTTTCCAACATTTACTCGCTAAATTAATGTATTTGTGAATTCCTTTTCAGTTTGTGTTGTTTTTACATTTACAAAAAAGATTTTTTGTGATATTGCCTATTACAATTTCTATTCCGTTTTGATTTTTTTAAAAATTAATAAATATGATTCGATTGAAAGGTGTTATTTAATCTGTTTTATTGCGTAGACAATTTCTTATTTGATAAGCTCCCCCTAAGAGTTTCCATTGATGGTTATTTTATATTTTCCAAGTGAAATAATGCAACAAAAATATTCTATCGTTTTACTCCTTTCTGACCGTTACTCGGTAATTTAATGCCCCCCGTAGATTCCTTTTCAGTTTGGGTTGCCTTTACAATTGCGAAGAGGATTTCGTGTGATATTGTCTTTTACAATTCCTATTCCATTTTGATTGTTTAGTGCAATTTTTCTCTCTCCTTCGGTTTTTTTTATAATTATCATTAAGCAAAATAGAAAACATAAATAAAAGAAACAATCAGCCTATAAATCTATTTGTAAACTTCCAACATTAAACATGGCAGACTCCATGTTTTGTTAAATAAGCGTCAACAAGATCTGTTAGATATTGGTTGGCATGAATATTTTCAAACAGAGAGCTTCACATCATTGCTCAAACACCACTTTTAATATTATTTAAGCGACCGACTTTTAAAATTTGTTGCCTCTACTTTTTTGAACACACATAGGTGTGCACAACAACACAGATAAAAAGAAACAAAGTTGATTCTTATGCTCAATTTTTGGCTGAGTTTTCTCATTATTTTTTGTCCACATATCATGGAGTGACAAAAACATCTAGTAAGTCACCTTTTCATTAATTTTATTTATTTATCATACATGTGATTTTATATAACTTGCTTATTTGCCTCTATAACTTTTGAAAAAAATAAATATTCAATTTGCATCGCAGTAGCATAACTTAATAATGCAGACTACATAATTCATTTTGTAATCAATACATTGTCTGCATCATTATATTTTTATATTGTGAAGATATTTTGATTATATATAGTATACACCCTTGCTAGGTGGTTTTAAGAAGACATCATGTCTAAGAATAATACTTTACACTCTTTTTTCAAGAAGTTGGATGACGTGACTGATAGTACAATTTATAAAGAACAAGCTCAGCCTAAGAACTAATTAGATTCTAAAGGAGCAGAAATCAATGAACAAAGATCTCTTAAGACTCAAAAAGTTGAATGTCAAGATCTTATTATTGAGTCACTAGAACGTGATTCTGGCTTACGCCCTCCAATATGGAATACACACATGATCAAAAGGATGAAATCTGTGGAGAGTGTCAGCAATGGGATCCATATATCAATTCAAACTTGAAAAGTACCCATTATCTGGTTTAGAGAAACATCCTCAGAGATTCCAGTTTACATGGTTTAGTCAATTTTTTAACTGGTTGTAATATTCTCCTCTTAAAGATGTTGCTTATTGTTTGCCATGTTATCTTTTTAGCAATCCGAGTGGTCGATTTGGGGTTGATGCTTTTACCACAAAGGCTTTCAAAATTAGAAAAAAGTCAACGATGGAAAAAATTGTGCTTTTCTCAATCATGTTGGCGAAGATCCATGTTCCCCACACAATAATGTTGGCAATCTACTTAATCAATCAACACATATTAAAAATGTCATGCAAGTGTATAGTTATGAGCAAATTAGAAATAACCGACTACGTCTTCAAGTCACTATTGATGCAGTCTGGTGGCTTGCATTGCAAGCATGTTCTTTTAGAGGTCACGATGAAGCCACAAGTTCTAAAAATAGAGGTAATTTCCTTGAGATGCTCAAATTGTTAAGTGATGTTGCTGATGTTGTATTAGAAAATGCGCCATACAATTCTCGATACACATCTCACCAATTTCAAAAAAAGATTCTACATATTATTTCAATGAAGTTGAGAATATATATATGTGAAGAAATTGGAGATTCTAAATTTTATATCATTGCGGATGAAGCATGTGATGAATCTAGAAAGGAGAAAATGGATTGGTTCTACAATTTGTTAATAAGGATGAGCTAGTACAAGAGAGATTATTTGAGATAATTCATGTAAAAAATACAATTGCATTGACTCTCAAAAAGCATATATGTGATGTCCGGAATATACACAATCTCTCTATAAACAAGATTCGTGGGCAGGGGTATGATGGCGCTAGTAATATGTACAGAAAATGGAATGGCTTACAAGCATTATTTCAACAAGATTGTTCTTCGGCATATTATGTTCATTATTTTGCTCATCATTTACGACTAGCCTCGGTCGCCGCCTCAAGAGAAGTCATATCAATTCACCAATTTTTCACAAATTTGATGTTTACTAGTGAACACACATGTGCAATACACGTGGCATCTCATAATTGTTTAAGTTATATTAGATGATTTTTAAAGTTATAAAATAATAAAAATATTTTGTTTATCAAATATTATAAAGTTTGGTGTTTGATATATACAAAATATTTTTATTTTGATGTAAATGTTAAATTTAAAACGGTCAAAATCAGAGATGGTTTTTCATCTTAAATTAATTCTATCAAAATATCATAATTCTATTGTTTCATGGAGTCAATATAATAAGATAATTTTCATTGATTGCAGCTGTCGTGGCCAATAAAAAAAGTTATATGTTCCCATACGATTGTCTTGCATTAATATAGAGAGTAGAATAGAGAAATAAAACAAATATTGTGGGTTCTAAGGAGGTAGTTAGCCAACTTAGGATGCATAAGAATAGCGGAGGGGTTAGTGTGGAAAAAAAAGATAGAACAAAGTGGAGAGAAAATGGGGGAGTGATCTAGGGGCGGTATTGTTAGCTTCTTATTGTGGGGATTAAGAAAGAAGAGAGGCAATATGAAGGGAGGCGGAAAGATTGGAGTGAGAATTAGCAATTTGTTGGAGATAGGAAGAGAGCATGTAAATAAAGTGGTGAATGAGTCATAGTGATTAGTAGGGAAATAATTTTGCACGAATAGTCTGCGTTAGTTTATTAGATATAGAGAAGGTAGTTAACATAATTTCTTTGAAAGTCTAGAAAATTTATAGTAGTTTGGATTTAACTTGGATCTCATTAAATAGTTATTTTATAGGATTCTAGGAATTTAACTAGGAGACACATTGATAGTTATAAAGAAAATATTAACAATAGAAAAGTATATAATCTGAAAAGAGTAATAAATAATAATTAACCAATGAGAACTAAAAGGGTAGGCTTATTTATTGTGAAGTTATTGGTAAGTAGTTTAAGAGAGAGAATGGATTTAATGAGGAGTAGGAGAGAGAAAACCCAACAAAAGGGAAAAAAATAAAGAAGGTATTCATAGAGATGAGAGAGCGGGGGGAGGGAGAATTGAGTGGCAAAAAAGTCATGGGTATAACGAAAATGTATTTATAAAATTAGACCATTCAACTTTAGATATTTTTGAAAATATATTTTCTTCTTATCATCATCAGATCACTAATACTTAATGTGCATATAAATGTTTCAGTGTCACTCCTTTCAACTTCGTGCCCTTGGTAAATTCTAGATTATTTGTTTACCACTTTTGTTGAGAACTTCCAATTGAAAGAAATGGATGACAACATAGATTAATATTAATTTTTTCTGTGAATTTGACAAAAAAGAACTTTGAATTAATAGACATAGATTTGGCACCGCGACCCTTTTAGGAAAATGGTAGAGCCAACCAGCAGTTTAGCATTGTCATTTTCATCACAACAATCAATAGTGTTGAGGGTATAATATATATATTTTATAAAATATTTTTGATTTAAAAGATCAAAACAAATATTTTACTCAATGCATGTATCACAACTGCTCTCTGCACTCATTTATGAGTTTTAAATAGACTTTAAAAACTCCTTTAACATGTATCTACTATAAAAAATTGGCATATACTAAGGCATCATTGTCGAACAGAATGAGTGAGTTAAACATAAAGGGTCAAAAAGTTCAAGATTTAGTATCAATTCTTGATGAGGTAGATAAATATTGTGGTTATGAAGTATCACATCATCATATCTACTTTGTTGCAAGATGATTTTACTTCCGTGATTTATGCACCACTGGAGTAAGGATTCAATTGGATCTCAAGTGTGATTTATTTCATAACTGATCGGTTTTCCTTTGGTAGAAAACACACCCGCAATAAAGGGAGGAAAATTGAAAGGCTATGTTCGTAAAGAAAAGAATGAAAACAAAGAAGGAAAATCTGGTAGACTGACAATTAAAGTGGGGAAGCAAGTAGTCGTCAGTATCTTGAGGAAAATATAAAATCTATTTTATATAATTCTTTTTCTAACACAATTCTTTATTTGTCATTTTTGTTTATGGTAGGTCACTATGCTAGGCAGGCCATGTGCCATCATTGTGTTAAAGAAAACCATAGCACCATCTAATTACCAGGATTCTCCTTTCAAAATTATAGATGTACTCGATTAGTATTTCTTACACCGTCAAACTTGTTAATCGCGGGCGTCCACGTGCAAAATTTTGGAGCTCAGAATATCAAAAAATATTATACTTTCATGTTACCTTAATTTTAATCTAACAAAAGATGCAAACAAGCCAATTCTGGTTTCCGTTTCCCATGGAACATCAAACAAGAGAAGAGAGTGAGGCTGACTATCAATGTTTTTAACAAAAATCTAATGGAAGGGAAGTAAGATACACTGGCACGTTTGATTGTGGTGCTCTTTTTAAATCTCTACCTATCAATATATTAGCATGGACAAAGAACAACAAAGTTTGGCGAATTAAATTTTCCGTATTGTTATATTATGCCAATGCAGGAGGCCGACGAAAAAATACAGGAGGCCAAGGATTGCGTGCGAGGAGATGGATTATGCGGAACATAATTTTTGTATTCGCATTAGCAAATAACAAAACTTTGACATAATTTTTGTACAACTGTTGCCCTTACCCATCCTCCTCCTCCTCGTCTCCCCCTCCCACACTTCTTTCTAACGTCGCCCTTCTACAGTCTCAGACTAGTTTCTTGTGTCGCCGCCACCACGCATGACCGCCCTCAAGGCCGCCTGCGCCCTTGTTGACTTTACACGCTTTACATTTCTAGAGCACAACGATGATGGGTGAGAAAAGCATTCTTGAACCACAATAATCAGCCCGCACATAGACAAGTTTTTGGTGGTGAAGGAGGTTGTGGAGAGGAGCAGATGCTTCTGGAGGAGTAAGAGAGCTTCACAACGTAGTTTAACGCTGCCCTTGGCGCTGCTGATGTAAGTGATGTCTCTTAATGGAGAGATGGTGAGGGATGGCTAGCGGTAGAGTGAATGGCGCAAGTAGTTTCTATTGTTTCGAATAGACTTTTTGAGAGGATCGTGGGTGGTTGGTTAAGCCTGTAGAAGTAATGGTTCAAGGATTCGTTGAATAAAAAGATCGTGAGTGGTTTAGTTAGTGTAGAGAGTGTAACACATTCCTATGTAACAACTCACGTCAATTATGGAGACATGAGAGAAACAACTAATTATAGAAAAAAAAAACTAAAAATTGCTCTAGTATAAATAGATTTAGTCTAATTTGTTCAAAATCTACAGGTAATCAAATTGTTTAGTAGAAATTTCAAGGAAAGCATGTATCAAAAAAAGAACGGCGAAGAGAGAAGTGGTTGGAAAAAAAATTAGCATGCCACATTTTGACAATTAAGATGGTATTAGTAGTAGAAGTTGTTCGTGGTGGAAAAGATGTTACAGAGTGCGGATAGGTGTGGGGGTCATGGTAATAATCAGAAATAATTAGAAACTTCTACCGTGGTGTCACACCGGAAGGAAGGACGGGGCTGTGAAGAAATTGTGGATATACAAACGGGTAGTTATCAAAGAAAATCTGGTGGAGACTGGTTCAAAAATAAAACAATCGTGATATAGTGGGGGAGGCGGTTAAAACAATCGTGGTAGTAATTTTGAAAGGGAAACAACAAGATGACATATTGTAGCAAGGTAATCATGAATCATCTTTGTAGGGGATAGTTAATGAGAATAAAATCGATTTCATGATGTAAGGGGATGACGTTTTGTAGTGAGAACGTCATTTGAAAGAAGTGGTTATTGGTGGAAAACGTGGTGAGAAGGTGGAAAGAATAGTGGAGAATATTGAGGGATGTTGAAAACAGAATCTGAGTGATTAGGGGGATTCAGTTGGGCATTAGCATAGGGACGGACAGGAAAGAGGTGAGAGACTTCACTAAGAGAGGGGTGTGGGTGTTGGAAATCGTGGGTTGGGAGGGGATGCGTAGAAATAAAAGAAGGAAAATCTTTGAAAAAAGGAGAGAAGAGAGAGATTAAGGAGAGGTCACTATTTTGAAAATTGTACAATCTAATTGGTTAGTTGCATAGTAGTAAATAGGTAAAACTATTTACTCTCTTTATAGTAGTATAGATATTAAATTTAATTTCCTCTTCGTGTAAGCGTACTGAGGAATTGAGGGATTCAAAAGAGAAGGAAATTGTAAATTTACTAGCTATTGATGAACTTGAGATGGGAAAAGGAGCTAATCAAACTAGATCTCTAAGACGACCTGGAGAGACTCATTGGGGTTCACATTATCATTCTAATTACAATCTTCTAAATTTATTTGACGCAACTTATTCTGTTCTACAAAATATTGTCAATGATGGACACACTTATTCCCAACATGATGATGTTGATGTTGCATATAAGAATCTCGTATCTTTAGAATTTGTATTCATCTTGCACTTAATGAAAGAGATAACATGGATCACATATCTTTTCTGTCAGGCATTACAAAAGAAAAATCAAGACATTGTTAATGCTATGCATTTAATAAAAAGTACTAAATTATTGATTAAGAGTCTTAGAGATGATGGTAGGGACAAGTTGATAAATGATGTGAGATACTTTTGTGAGAAACATGTTGTGAATATCCTTGAAATGAATAGCTCATATGTTGCTCGTCGAGGGCGTGTACGCAACCAACAAAATCAGATGACAATTGCACATTATTTTTGTGTGGAGATATTTTTGTGACAATAGATAAACGATTATATGAACTAAATCACAGATTCAATGACCAAGTGATAGATTCGTTGATATTAAGCTCTTCTTTGGCTCCTAGAAATGCATACAAGGACTTCGATATTGATAATATGTCTTCTTGTTGAAAATTATTATTCATCTGATTTCAATGATCAAGAAAAGGTTGATTTGAGATATCAACTTACTCACTTCATGGCACATGATCCTACCAATCCAGATTTTATGAACCTTTTGACTATTTTAGATTTATGTTCTGCTCTAGCAAAAATTGAAAAGAACAAAATTTACATATTGCTTGATAGATTGATTCGTCTAATTTTAACTCTTCCAATCTCCACAACCACAACAGAATGTGCATTCTCAGTGATGAAACTTATTAAGACAAAATTACACAACAAAATGGAAGATGAATTTCTCGCTGATAATCTCATTGTCCATATTGAAAGAGAGATTGCAAAATCATTCGACATTGATTCTATTATTGAGGACTTCAAGAACATGAAAGAGAGAAATGCAATGTTTTTATATTTTATAATTATATGATGTCCTAAATTTCATTATATTTTCTTTTGTAATCTAATCTATCATTGTACTTAAAGTAAAAAAAATTGACTCTTAGCTTTTTGAAATTTTGAGATGGATACACTGGACTACTTCATAGTACATTATGGCCCCTCAATATTTTGCTCCAAGATCCGCCACTGTCTAGCCCTAACTGACTGCCCACCCAGCTGGGCTGGCTATAAAGTTTGAGTGGGGACAACTTTTAATTATGAATAGGAGGGAAGTAGGAAGAAAGAGAAAACTTATATTGCTCATTACTTTCAAGACATAATGGATTTTCTGATGAACAAAAAGTACAAAATTTGTTATAAAACATACTTTTTAACAAGACTAATGTTGATTAACTTTGGAGAAAAAAATAATACAAGGAAATATAATACATATATTTTAGGGTACAATAGCTCGACTTGTAAATGGAAATATGCAATTCACACATTCGATCTGGATTTGAGTTTAAAATTTTTGAAAAAAAAAATCAACGTCCGCATAATTCAGATTGATTTAGGACATCAAATTTCATATTTGAAAATTTCAGATAGGATATCGGATATGGCTATATCCACTCTGAAAAATTCTAAATCTAACAAATATATACATATATTATTAAATATATATTATCTATATATAAAAATATGAATATATATATATATGTATATACTATCATATATATTCATAGTAATATCAATATTTTCTACATATAATATACTTATTAGCAATAAATTTATAATTTTAGGTTCAAATCGGATATTTATATGAATTCGTATATTATATGTTCGGATCAGATTCAGAATATTATTACATGATATCAGTCAGATATCAGATCAAACATATTTCTTTTAGATTTGGATATCGAATATTACACTATCCACTCCATATTCAATACATTTACAGGTCTAAGAATAACCCATATTTGGGTATGTTACCCATGTTTTAGATATAATATCTCTCATAATTTTTAGTTTGTAATAAAAAAATTTGAAAAGAAAGCCCGCTATTACGTCTCAAGCCAAAACTTAGAGAGGGAGTTCATACACACATTGATGCTCCTATTGAGCCAATGAGGTTTAAAAATAAAATCTTATGGGACATTGATTCTCTTATTATGCTTGGCGATCTTATCTGGCACTATGTTGAAACTTCTTAGAATGTATTGCAATTGTAAGTTTGGTATCTTTGCGTGTACATCGTGGAACCGTCTCTTATATGGATTGAATTTTGATTGTACCTCAGTGTTTAGCAAACAAATTTAGACGGACTGAGCAGAGTCAGAAAGAATCCGTGATATTTTCTTTTGAAATAAAAAATATTAGATTATTTGTTAAATATGCTTTCCAACAAAACTAGTGTTGAATACTTTACAAAATATGTACGGTGCTGGTTTGTACAATATCCTAGGTGTACATTATCCATTCTGGAGTATATTACTCTAATCTTGGAGGGTACCGTAAGCATGTGTGCTAACGACATATTGTACCTAAAATATGGGATGTCGTACCCCAAGACATAGGTATTGTACCCTGAAATATAAATATTATATTTCTCTCATATTTTTATTTGTTCAAAATATGTGAACATTGGTCTAGTTAGAAAATATTTTTCATAAGGAATCTAATACATTTTATTTCAACAAAAAAATCATTAAAATTGAAACTTATGAGAAAAAATGTATTCTCTCTCTTCTTTTATTTTTTAATCTTTTAATCAAGATTTCCTATCACATCCGCAATGCTCCCTCCCAACAACTGGGTGGGCGCCCGTGTGGGAAAGCGGGGGGTGTAGCAATGCAAACTTTATGACAATAAGGCTTAAAAATATTTTCTTGTGACTAAGGAAATCCAACTCTCATATGTGGAGGCCCAGACAGTAAGGATGGTTAACCCAGAAATGCATGTGCCTGCACACCGGTATTTCAGCGGGAGTCGAACCTGAGATCCTTCGTGACAGCCCCGAGCTCCGACCATTTAAAATCTAAATAGTATTTTTTACTATTTTTATTACCAATGTAACATGGTTCACACACTAATTCACAAAATGGCATATTTCTGACGCAATAAGGCCATGTTTGGTTCGTCGGATGGGATTGGTTTGGATATTGGAGAAGGAATGGGTTGGATCGGTTATGAGAAGGAATGGATAACAATTTTATTTCCTATGTTTGTTAACAACATAGGATGGGAAAAGTATTCCTCGGCTTGCAAATATTTGTCTACAGTGGAATGGTTCTAACTTGCTAGAACTCTGGTCAACGTGATTATTTATTACATGTTCAGTGATCTAATACAATTTGAAGCACTTATTAACTCCTGCAAATGTTGCATCATAATTCACGAGCACTAGATATCACCGTCAATGATCAGTCCATAAACCAATATGTTGCGTTTCTACTTAACTATGAATAAGAGCAGCTGCATGCTATTCCAGGTGCTTGCTTTAAGAGCAGTGCACCTGCTATTGCAGGTGCTTGCTTTTTTAGTCTATTTACCCACGTCTATTTACATATGAATAAGAGCACTCAACTTTGACACCTTCACAACCGATTTATCGTAGGCTTTCCAGCGCCTGCTGTTGGATACATATTGGTATCCGTCATCAGCAAATAAATGACTCTTGCGGGTCGTAAATTTTCACAAAACTGTGACTGTTCCGGTTCAGGCGGTGCGTTTTCCGTGTGGGGTCACAGAGTGTCGACGGTACTGTTTTGCTTGTCGGGTCACTAAAAGGTAGCTTCGTAATAGTAGCAGCTGAAGTCGGAGTTCACGTGGCGTCCAAGTTAGTGTATTTAATTTGCAGTTTGCTCACTTCTGAAAAGTACTTCATTACTGAGCCCTGACTTGAGGGAAGTCTCCACTACGCCCCTCCAACCGTACGACGTAGATGGGTAACTCCCCCTGTGGAATGCTATAGAATATAGGGGAGAAGATATAGTCCTACTGAGGCTTCCGGGAATAAGTCATGCCAATTGCAGGCTATCAATCCACATGTTTTTACAAAGACATTAGTGTGGGGCTATACGCTTGCCGCCTTGGGGCGACGAAGGATTTAAACGTGGTTTGTGTGGTATTTTTTTATCTCTATCTGTTCAAGACGGTTTCTATAAAGAGGGTAACAACGTAACGTTCCGATGTATCCGCCAGGTGATGCTCTTCTAATACTGTTTTTTCATCTCAGCCAAATTCGGCAGTGCTGCCTCCGCAGCTATCGGGACAGTGGGTGACTATGGTCTATTGTCAATGTGTGAATCCGACAATGTCCACAGAATGGGTGAAACAAGGACGGAAATTGGACGGGTTTCTTCTACTTACCTATGAATAAGAGCAGCGCACCTGCCTGCTATTCCAGGTGCTTGCTTTAAGAGCAGTGCACCTGCTATTCCAGGCGCTTGTTTTTTTCGTCTATTTACTGCCACGTCTATTTACCTATGAATAAGAGCACTGAACTTTGACACCTTCACAACCGATTTATCGTAGGCTTGCCAGCGCCTGTTGTTGGATACATATTGGTATCCGTCATAAGCAAATAAAGGACTCTTGCGGGTCGTAAATTTTCACAAAACTGTGACTGTTTTCCGTAAATTTTCACGTAAATTTTCACAAAACTGTGATTGTTCAGGCGGTACGTTTTCCGTGTGGGGTCACAGAGTGTCGACGGTGCTGTTTTGCTTGTGGGGTCACAAAAAGGTAGCTTCGTAATTGTAGCAGCTGAAGCCGGAGTTCACGCGGCGTCCAAGTTAGTGTATTTAATTTGCAGTTTGCTCGCTTCTGGAAAGTACTTCATTACTGAGCCCTGACCTGAGGGAAGTCTCTGCTACGCCCCTCCAACCGTACGACGTAGATGAGTAACTCTCCCTGTGGAATGCTAGAGAATATAGGGGAGAAGATATAGTTCTACTGAGGCTTCCGGGGATAAGTCATGCCAATTGCAGGCTATCCATCCACATGTTTTTACAAAGACATTAGTGTGGGGCTATACGCTTGCCGGCTTGGGGCGACGAAGGATTTAAACGTGGTTTGTGTGGTATTTTTTTTATCTCTATCTGTTCAAGACGGTTCCTATAGAGAGGGTAACAACGTAACGTTCCGGTGTATCCGCCAGGTGATGCTCTTCTAATACTGCTTTTTTCATCTCGGCCAAATTCGGCAGTGCTGCCTCCGCAGCTATCAGGACAGTGGGTGACTATGGTCTATTGCCAATGTGTGAATCCGATAATGTCCGCAGAACGGGTGAAACAAGGACGGAAATTAGATGGGTTTTTCTGGTATACAGAGAAGCAGGGTATGGGGGTAGTGTTTTACTAGAGGAGCGTTACTGTTGACATTGCTTTCTGGAATATATGTTTTCCGGTCTGATACAATGCTCTATTTTCCTTGCCCGTCAATTATAGCAATATATAATTTGGACTTTTTATATTTAATTTTCTGATTATGTTCCATGTTCATGTATATATTTAAACTGTAATATTTTTTTCTACTAATTTTTTTCTACCTTCATTTTTTATTATATTACACGTTCATGACCTGTATTTTTTGTGTGAATATTGTAATCATCAACAGCTGAACATAGTTGCCAAATGTGTTATTATCGGCATACTTAGATATGCTTCCATAAATAATAGTTACAGTGGGAAGGACATGTAATGGTTCTCATGACATGATGTCGTAACTATATAAACATGTCTTACCTGCAGTCATGACATGGGACGGAGACGTCGTCATTGTATGGTCAATGAGTATTAGACATACTTTTTTAATAGCTTATTAATGTAGTGTAGACTGGTTTTGGTTCGTATAGTACGCGTCTTGCAAACATATATGAAAATAATCACATTCAAATATCTGTATCAGTTGCAAGCAGCTTCCAAAAGTTGTAGTAAGCTATTTTTTTATAAAAAAATAATAATCTTAGTAGCTTAGATGGATTCATATTTTGACAATATGCAAATATGTAAATGTTATAATATTTAGTTATATTATTATTTTGGTATAGGTTAATGCCAAGGACGTATTAGATCAAGGCGATTATGACTATCCGTGTAAAAGGAAAAGGAATAATCTCTATCGGAGAATACATAAAAATGAAACAGTCGGAGAAAATAAAGAAAATAGTTGAACTTGAACAGAAGTTAAAGGAAGCAAAAGACTCATATTATAAAGTGCGATATAAAGAAGAAGTAGCGGATAATTTCTCAAAGATTTCAACATAAATGTTGAGAGATGAGATGTCACTTCGATAGTTAGAATCTCTATGTACATATCGTACCATGCATGCAAAGACCTTGGAGACTTTATGAATACATTTTTGATGTAAAAAGTCTCTGTTTATGTGAGTTGTTAGGAGATGTGATGGTTTGAAGTTTTATATGTGCCTTTTGTTGGGAGATGTGATGTGACTGTTATAGTTAAAGTGTTTAATTTAATGCACAGTAGTACGTACATACCAACCTAGGAGACTTTCAAATGTGATTTTTTCTTGTGAAAAATACACATAATGTATCTACTTAGTTCATTTTTATCGTTGTATGCAAAGTTATTGTTGATAAAAATTAAATAAAGATATCCTAAAGTAATATTTCATGGTTCACACTCACGTTGCATCTAAAATTTCTTAGATGCTTTCAAAAAATAAAAAAATATTTTTCAATTTAGCATCAATAAATTTATGTACATTTTGTTATTTGCTTTTGCATACAATCATAACCACATTTTACATTTCGATTTTGTTTACAATGACTAATATTTCATTTAATTTTCTTTGTCGTTCGTGTCTATTATGTTTCTTGGATTTTGTAACACTTATTATTTTCTATTATAAATAATTCCTAAAAATATAATTAATAAGATGAATTTTGAATAATTTATATAGGATGAAATATTCAAATCTAGTGGAGGAAAAGAAGGAAATGATACAGAAAAAACAAAGAGAATATTATGCCAACCTCTCCGAAGATAAAAAGATAACAAAGCTTGAAAAAAGCAGACAAAATTATGCCAAAAGAAAATTAGAGAAAATCAATGAAACTTTGGAAGACAAAAATCTGGAAAGAAGAAATATTAATGATTCTATCAGTGATCATGTCATGCAACCAGAAACTGTTACTACATGGGAAGTTGGGTCTACATCGAGTGCTAAGGAAACAACTTATGTTCCCTCATGTTCATCACATATGAAAAAGAAGAGTGCTCATATGATGAAAAGATTCATAATGGATTTATTAATACCTAAAGAGCCATATATACTTCCTAGCTGCACAAATTGTGTACATTGTCATGCAAAAAGATTTCCATATGAAGTGAAAATATTTTGTTGCTATGATGGAGAGATTTCTTTAGCAACAAATATCACCCCATCAGAATTATACTATCTATATTCATCATTGGACAAAGAGGCTATTCACTTTAGACAATGCATCAGAACATACAACAGCACATTTGCTTTTACATCTATAGGTGTGAATGAAGATAGAACACTTTCAAAGAGAAACAAAGGGATATACACTTTCAAGGTGCAAGGACAAATATATCATTTCATAAACAGAATAATACCCGAAGATGGAAACTCATCACATCTACAATTATACTTTTATGACACTGATCATGAGTTAGAAAACAGACTGCATCAATCATCAAGATTAAAGGAGGGTGTAGTTAGAAGATTGACTACTATACTACATAGTAATCCATACTTAAAGTTTTTTCAGAATTTAAGGGATTTGGATAATTTTGATGGTGTAAAAGTAATCATACATAGTAATCATACCTACACAATACTCAAGGTTTCACATGTTTTTTGTGGGGTGTTATGTTTGTCAGGTGTCTTTTATGAGGTGTTATGTACATATGAACAATGTAGTAGTTGTCATACCTACATAGTACTCCAAGTTTCACATATTTTTTGTGATGTGCTATGTTTTTCAGGTGTCTTTATGAGGTGTTATGAACATATGATCAATACATCAGCCATCATACCTACAAAGTACTCTAGATTTCACATATTTTTGTGAGGTGTTGTATGCCGACCATCATAAGTTATGCACGTGCTTAGCACGTGCACACTGCTAATAGTTTCAAATAGAAGAAGAAGCAGCCGATCAATTTTTCTCCTCTTCGAATTTTCATATACAAAAAGTAGTCCTTTTTATCGTGTGGCTTCAGGAGCGAGGATTAGAGATTTTTTCATGATAATCACAACACCAGAATCAACCTTCTTCAAAATCTGCTGCATATATGGGAGAGATAAATTTTTGTACTCTGTTGTAGTAGGAGGTTGAATAACAAATATTGGAAATATTCCCACGACGAAGACGACGATACCAGAATCATCCTACTTTGAAATCTGAACATGTGAGAAAGATCTTTTCTTTGTCTAAGTTGTGTCAGAGCTCTGTTACTGAAGATTAGAAGTCTTCCGATGACGACGACGAAGCTAGAAACATACTATAGATCATTGACTCGAGGTCCAATAGCTGATAGGCAACTGTATGAGTCGGCAACGCCGAATGACAAGTATGATTCATGACGAGATCTGTAGATCGGGCGTCGGTGTAGCATTGTGGAGACGGTAGCGAGGACTGCGAATCGGCGATATTTTGCGGGCGGATTATCAAAAGCTACCCGGGGGTGCGAGTTTTAGTAATCCATTGTTTTAGGGATGTCAAGCCTGTCGGATATCCATTCCGCTTTTGTTTTGTTGCAAACAAACATGGCATGACATTTGACTACGGTTAATAATTTGATCATGTGTCTAATAACACGAACCAAACACGGCCCAAGTCTCAAAGAGGACACATTGCACCGTTGGGGATAATGCATCTTTGTGGGAGACACATTGCTACATTAAAATAAGTAATATGTCCCCAACTAGGACGCATTGTCCCAACAGAGTGATGTGTCTCATTGAGAACATATTTATTTTTTTTATATTTTTTGCTTTATTTTTTAATAATGATATATGTATATATATTAAATTACTTAATGACTCACTTTATATACACATAATTATAACGTTGAAATAATTCTTAAAATAATTAAATAATAAACTATTCATATTATTCATAAATACATAATATGTATAAGTGTAAATAATAGTGTCTTATTAATTGTTACAATATTAAAATCGTATAAGAAAGCATAAAATTCAATAAATAAACAAAAACTTATATAATATATACAAATTTATAAATAGACATTTTAATATAATAAAATATAAAATGTTGATGCACACAAAATACATGTATAAATATATATATATATATATATATATATATTAAAGACACAGTTATACTAACAAAAAATACAAATAAGTCAATAATATAAAATAAAATATACAAGAAAAATCAAAATAAAATATATGTTTCTAAAAGAAATATATGTTAGATATGATTTTAAATACAACGTATAAAAAGTCAAAATATATTTGATTTTTTTGAAATATATTTGTCCATAAAATTGAAATAAAAGGTAAAAATGTTGATATAATTTTTTTAAAGTTTAGATGTTAATTACATTTATTATCAATTTACTATAAATATATTATTATATTTGAAGTGTATCTATGTGTGATATATTTTTTTCAATTAGATTTTTTTGTTCCTATGTTTTGTAAATTGACGTGTATTTATTTAATATTTATATATTTTATATAATTTGAGTATCATATATATTAATTTAATATACCATTATTTATATTCTAAATATTATATATTTATGAATTATAATATTCTTCTATTAATTACTTATTTATAGACATTATTTTAAATATATAATTAAATATAAATAAAGTAATGTGTTATGGTCATTAACTAAGTGAACATGTGTAATTAAAAAATATACATGATATCATAATTAAAAAATAAAGTAATATATATTTAAAAATATAATATGCCCCCATTTAGGACGTATTTTTTTTATCAAGGCAATGTGTCCCGTTTCAGAACGTAATTTTTTTTAGTGTGACAATACGTCTCCCGCGGAAACACATTATCTTCACTAGAGCAATGCTCCTCTTTGAAGATGGTCTCAGAAACATGCCATTTTGATAATCAAAATGTGAATCATTCTATACTAGTAATAAAAATAGAAAAAATGAAATTTCAATTTTTAAGTCTGACAATTACGCATGTAATTACAACGTACCAAAAAAATTACAAACTAAATGGTTCTGTACAGTTTAACTATAACCAAATTGTATTGTTGTATTTTCAACTCATTACTTTACCTTCAAATAAACTCATTACTTTTGATTTCACATTTTGTATTTTATCGTGTGGCATCACTTTGCATGCAACTCATTATTTTATTATATCCTTGAATAACATCTTCAAGAACTCCTATTTTTCTATTTTGTATTCAGATTTAGATTTCATGGTGTTGTATCTTTCTCTTATAGTTACCAAACATTCAAGTTTTGATAGATAATGATGCAATTCTCATCTTCTTTAAGGTAGGATTGAGATATTCAAACCGTGATTTCTTATTTTTTATGCTCTTTAGATTGTCTCAAATTGACTACTTGATCAGAGTAATCAGAAAGATAACAATCTAAGAGTTCCATACTTACCTTTCTTCAATAATTGAATACCAGGTCAGGATATCCAAGTACTGAGATTAGGCAGTATGCACCATGTTATTGTGTCACGTTCCTAACTTAAACATCATCCTAGTCTTAAGTCCTAGTGTCCTTGTAGACTCAGTGAACCTCAAGCTCTGATAACAACTTGTGAGAACCCATTACACTAAATGAGATTACTCAAAACATAAAACACAATCAATCATTAATTGATCACATACCCAAAAATATGGGTAAATTAAAACTGATTTCAACGTCAGCACCCGCTCAGAAACATTTGCATAAGAGCCCAAAATCTTTCTTATATTTATACTATGCCAAGAATTTGATACAAATTGTTCTATCATCTTAGCCACCGCATATATACACAGGAGAACAATATTCATATATGTCACACAAACAAGCATTAATATGCTAACAAAAGTTTGATTCGTTTGAAACATCATATACAAACTTTTTCTCACCCAGACCTGAGAGTACAAGGATGACTCTAGGACACACTAGACATCTAATCAACTTTCTCATAGATTCATTACTATAGGTCCTCTTTACTTCCACGATTCTATTACCATCACTGTCGATTACCTAAAAAAATGTGGCAAACCACAAAGGTGAGACCCATGTCCCAGCAAGAGATATAACCTCCAACAATGTTTATTGATTGTAAAATTTTTAAGAAATTAAACAGCTAAGCAGTTTAATCAGAGATAACAAATAAGATCAGCAATAATGATGATTAAAAAAATACATAAAGGAGTAGATAATAACTATCATCATTAGCCAAACTATCATCCTTTATCTTGTTGACAATATAAGAAATTCAGTAGCATATGCAGTTCTAGCATCATGAGAAAGTCTAGTGACATAACATAGATAACAACATGAGCATGTCTAATTGGTTGAACATATCAACATCATAAGAATAGCTAACAACATAAGCACAACTACCTGGATAAGCATGATTAACATTATATGCATCTCTAGTTACAAAGGCATGGCTAGCATGCTAAACATAACTAACAACATGAGATAGCTAGCATCATGATAGTAATATAGTTATCAACATAATCATAGCTACTGTATGTATACATCTACAATCTTAAGAATATCTACAACATAAGTATATCTACTATCTCTTAATTGCACTAAGCATCATCTTTATGTAAAGATAACAAACAAAGGTTACCATCCAATGTGAAACGTCGTGTATAACCCTAAACAGATATGCTATATGGCTGTATTACATCTTTTATTATGCCTTGAGGAAATTGAGGATACCACTCAAAATCCAATTGACCACTGCTAAGTCAAAATCAGTGCCATACAAGATCTAGGAAGAGTCAGACTCCTAAGGTATTCTCCGCCCCCGGTCAGTACGGGTCTGCCACAATGACACATAAGGTCAAGCTGTTAATAGCCTAGTCTGTCCTTGGTAGAGGTCACGGCACTAGTGAAAGGAGGTGGATACACATACCCTACCATCTGAGGTACAATCGTAGTTGTCCTCCAATCTCATCACATATATAATCACCGAGACACGACCGTAACTATTCTCAAACTGAGGGCTAGGTATGACCACAGTCATCCTCCCTAAACACTTGAATTCCGGATGACAAGCACCCCACATACTCATCAGTATGCGCTCTGAATTTCCCTTAGGAATGCTTGTTTCACCATCTGGCAAGTTCTGACACTCTGATGGATCTATGGCACTACATGATTAGAGTTTCACTTGATTAGTTATGCCAATTGGGTGAATTAAGGCTGCATCAAACAAGTGGACATACAAACCCTAATTCACTTCTAACAAGCATATAAATATCACAACTTCAAAAGATATAAAATGTGTAAAACATAATTTCTCATCTCACACTACTACAGAAACAGCCTTTGGCGTCGGTTGTTTAACCCCCTTTGGCGTCGGTTTCTGAGCGACGCCTATGTGGGTGCCGCTAAAGGTCGAACACTTCGGCGTCGGTTTTTTAACCGACGCCTATTTAACATATAGGCGTCGGTCTTTTAGTAGATAACCGACGCCAAAAGGGTTCGCGCCACAGAAAACGGCGTCATCTAGGACACATTCTGCGTCAGTTTTCAATAAAAAAACCGACGACATACTTCAAGACGACACGGCCGTGCTTCCCTGCACGGTCGTGTTTAGTACTATAGGCGTCGGTTTTATATGAATAACTGACGCCTTTGCCACCACGGCCGTGCTTTCCTGCACGGTCGGGTTGTTTGTAATATTAGGCGTCGGTTTTTATCCAATAACCGACGTTGTATGTCTTTGCTGACGGTTTTCTGTAAATAACCGACGCCTATATCTTTTTTTTTCATATCAGCTTGCAGGCCTGCTGTGGCTGGTCAGCAGGATGAGAACCTGCAGTTCAGTTTTCTGAACTGCAGGTTTACGACATCAATTGATATCAGCCTACAAACAGGCCACAAACCTGCAAAAGTCCCAAGGAAAATTTCACACAAGTAGATACATTCAGACATCAATTCAATTCTCACATTCACACATATAGAAACATTCAAATACATGTATTAACATTCAGAAATATTCATTTACAAAATATCATTCATTATCGCTATCAACATCCCAATTATATCTTACAGTTGCCACTGCTTGTATGGCTTTTGCCCATTCTTCTCTTATTTCATCTAATGCTTCCATCGTATATGGAGCATGTATATTTTTTAAGCATTTACCTATAGTGTGGTCACATGCAAAGAGAATGATGTATATATATAAGTAATAATATAAAAATAAGATTGATATATTTCATACTAACTAATGAGACTATATATAATACCTCATGTATGTTATCGATGTCCAATGCGGCATGTCGGATAATCATCTGCATAAATCGCATCACATAGTATGCGCATACCCAGCCGTTGTCTTGTGTAGCGCACTATAAATTGAAACATACAAAATAATACAATTAAGCACAATTCACATCAATAATATATACATTGGAGTCGGGAACTTACTTGTACGTTCTGCCAATTTATTGGCTGGTTCTTTTTCGTTGGGACCGTTCCTCCAACCTTTTTGAATGCATCTAAACCCCTACATGTTAATATAACACAGTAAATTGCATAAGTAAATAGTAATGTAATAACAGATGTTAACAGATACAAAAATGAAATATTTCTCACCAGAATAATGGCATTCTCATTACGTGTCCAATTTTAGTGTTTAATGTACTTCCCGCGGGATCTAGATAATAAACAGTGAACGTCCCGAGGACAATAACTAGTAACTCCCAATGTCTACCGCTAGAGGTACAAAGTTAACAATTAATAACTCAAAATGCACAATAAAAATGGAATTTTCTTAAGTCCAAATTATAAATAAAGTAAACTTACTTGACATTGAATGGAGCTATTATTATCTTCTTGTTTGGATGACCGAAAATTTTAAATGCATCTATATAGTATTGTTGAACATTATCCGGGTCTTTAGCTACCATACTAATCAATGATGGAATCAAAAATCCCGCATGATCAAATGCAAATTGTTTGCAATGATCTTCAACTAAGTAGCTGCAAAACATGTATTACGTATGCATTAATATATAAGAAACCAGATCACTGGATCTTACACAAGGTATATGGATGTATAAACAAGATCTCACCTTATCCATGTCTCTATCATTGATGTATTCAGCCAATCATACATAAACAACTCAATAATATCCTGTATAAATAAAGAGCTATCGTATGATTGACCTGCATAATCTGCATCTAAAGAAACAATTCTCGGGCAATGTATATTATGTGCCCGTAGCCAACATGCCATTCCCCTACAAGCAGGACCTAACGGGTATGTTAGGTCAGTTGCAACCCAAGTTGGTAATGCGGGAAGTGGAGGTGGAGGCCTAGGTGCTCTGGTGTCTTCTTTTTAACCTGTATATATAATTTCAGATCAGTTGACATCATATATACACATTAACAGTCTAAATCAATGTAAATTTATCTTACAATTTCAGTAGTGTAGACGACATCTGCTTTGGGCCACAATATGACCCCGCCTTCTGCCTCAGCAAGTGTATCAATATCCGGGTGGGGATATGGCAATGTAGCTTCCCTCCAATCGGGTAACACACGTAATGGGCCCACACGAACGTAGCCCTGTGGCATTGGAGTCCCGTGAAACCTTTCCCCAAGAAGGGACGGGTAAGCCTGCGCCTCTGCAACAACATAGTCTTGTATTCTTAAGCGGCATGGCTTCAATGCCTACAAATTTACGTAAAGAATGTTATACATATATACATATCATCTTGAAAAGACTAGCTACAATGTCATAAACAATACTTACAGCAGATGTGTTAGGCGATGGGTCTCCAGGATTACTCGCAGTCTGTGCAACAAAATTGTCCCAATCTTCTTTATCCAAGAAGTTCCATTGTTCAAGGGCTGACTTCTTTTTCTTATCACCCTCTTTTATGTATTCTCTGTTCAGATTTGTCCTATAATTCCTAAGCATCTTTCCAGCGCATTGCATCACACTTTTACGATGAAACTTCTCATCCAATGCAAACAGATTCTGTAAAATAGAATTCTTATTAACTAGTATCCAAAATAGAATTGCAAATAATAGAATTTGTAATCTACAAAATAGAATTGCAAATAATAATAACTCACGCATAAATCCTTCCATATCAAGTCTTTTTTTCCCTGAGGAACTTTATGCCAGTTATCATACTTAACACCACAATGGCTCCGAGTGGTACACCCAAGATAGTTTACAAAATTATTGCGGTTCACTCCAATTGCATTTCCTCCATTATCAAACTCCACAACCAATTTGGATCCACTGCCACTAAGTGCTATTAACTTCTTCAACAGAGTGATGCCCCTTTTCTTGTTAAGTGTTTGGTGCTGCGCATCAAGTTGCTCCAGTGCTTCAGTGGGTACATGTGCATCATTAACCTAAAATTTGACAAAAATAAACACACTGAATTAGCCCAATATATAAATATAAGATATATGACATAACTAGAAGATAATGAATTTTATAGAAATACAGGATATGTTTTTAGAACTTACATTGGTATCCTCGCCATGCTCATCATGGACAGCATGCTCATCATGGACATCATGCTCATCATGGTCAGCCATCTGAAAATGTCATTAAAAAGGCAAACATTTAGCATTTGTATTAACTAGAAAAAGGCAAACATTTAGCATTTGTATTAACTAGAAAAAGGCAAACATTTAGCATTTGTATAAACATACATGTCTCTAAAATTGTGATCTTTTATCAATTAACAATCCTTCATTGTGATCTCCGCGCACATATAAGTCATCATTAGCTTCAATATTTTGTGGATTTGGCAACCCAACTGAGAATGGACTGGAGTCATCATACTTATCATAGTACTCTTCTTCATCCTTAGGATCTTCAATGAACTGTCTTTTACCATGAAGAACAACCGACCATTTATCATTTGCAAGATCATCGATATAGAATATTTGTTTCGCCTGTGATGCCAATATGAATGGTTCACCCTTCTCGCCAATCTTTTCAAAGTTCACCAAAGTGAAACCCAATTCATCCACTATAACTCCTTTGGTGTTATCAACCCAATTACATTTAAAGAGTGGAATTTTGAAATCTATGTAGTCAAACTCCCAAATGTCTTCAATGACACCGTAATATGACATTTTAGCTTCACGTGGACTCTTATCCTTTGCACTTTCAAAGTACATAGTCGACGCTTGAAGAGTGACCCCACTATTTTGGACGACACTCTTATCATCTTGGCGCTTTGTGTAATATGTGAATCCATTAACGTCAAACCCTTCATAAGACATAACATTCAGTTTTGGTTTAAAGGTGAGGCATTTGATAGTTTCTGTAATATCATTTGGTGTTTCAGATAGTTGATGTAAGATTTTATCTTCAAACCACTTAGTAAAAGTCTTATTATGCTCTCTAGCAAGCCACATTGAACTTGCTCGAGGATGTTGTCTCTTTATGAAATTGGTATGTTCCTCGATATAAACACTCACTTCGTCCATATCTTCTTGACCTCCATTCCCATTGGGCACAACATTTTCTTTACCTGGTATGTTGAGATTGGTAGCTCGTTTCCTTCAGGAAGCATTTCTTTCAACAAAGTCAACAATGAAGTGAAGATTTTGTCGCTCCATCTATTGTTAGCTTTCAACTTATACAATCTCAACACAGCGCTAAGCTTCGTAAACTTAGCACAGCCTGTGTATAATGGTATCTCAGCATCATGCACAATGTTTCTAAAGATAGGAGGTGGATCGGTGTACTCTACCCTACAACTATCCAGCATCGCATCAACGATGTCTGCTGGAACTGGTTCGTTCACATTTACGTCATCGGAGGCAATTTCTTCTTCCACCCAAGCACTGCTATCGACATCTACTGGTTTCGATTTTGAAATCTCTCCATGCCAGTGCCATTCTGTATAGCCTTGTACAATCCCATTGCACATGACATGACTTTTGATTTCCTCACCAGTGTTGACTTTCAAGTTGCTACCGCAATGCCTACATGGACAGTAGAACCTATCTGTAGGTTTTTTCCTATGTTCCTCGGCAAATCTAATAAACTGATCAAGACCAGATATAAACTCTGGGATGCAAAGATTACGAATGGACATCCATGATCTATCCATTCTATGATCAGAGAAAACAAGTATATATTAGGAAACAAGTATATATTAGGAAAAGATTAGGGTATACACTTACATCCTAAGTGTATAATGTGATGTCATTCTTATATATAATAAATGTGTACCACCTATCCCATCCTTGAACACCTAATCTCACTAGTAAGTGTATAATGTGTATTGGGTTTTCGAGAAAATTTCGACAGCATTTCCCCGCTGTTCTCTAAGTACATATGTACTTAGAGAACAAACGGGGAAATGCTACTGAAATTTTCTCAAAAACCCAATACACATTATACACTTACATCCTAAGTGCGATTAGGTGTTCAAGAATAGTCCCAAACCGGGGACTATCCAAGATTTACTCCTAATGAGTCAATCTTGGATGGGTTTCTAGGCCAACAAACACATTTGATGTCATTCTTATATATAATAAATGTGTACAACCTATCCCATCCTTGAACACCTAATCTCACTAGTAAGTGTATAATGTGTATTGGGTTTTCAAGAAAATTTCGGCAGCATTTCCCCGATGTTCTCTAAGTACATATGTACTTAGAGAACAAACGGGGAAATGCTACCGAAATTTTCTCGAAAACCCAATACACATTATACACTTACATCCTAAGTGAGATTAGGTGTTCAAGAACAGTCCCAAACCGGGTACTATCCAAGATTTACTCCTAATGAGTCAATCTTGGACGGGTTTCTAGGCCAACAAACACAATAATAGATATGTACATGTTAGAGTTTCATCACAATTAATGTTAGGGTTTCATCACAATTGATGTTAGGGTTTCATCAATGTTAGGTTTAATCAAATCAAATTAGGATGCTAGAATTTACAAGTTTAAATCTTATTTCAACATGCATCAAAATTTACTGAATTAAGTCAAACATTAGGATTAGAAGCACAAATATATGCAAGCAAAAAATTTGTTCATATCCTAGGATTTACATAAAACATTACATGAAAATTTGTTCATATCCTTACCAACAGCAAGCACGGCCGTGGCTGTGTTGGCCTACCACGGCCGTGCTGGACAGCACGGCCATAGTAACGGCCGTGGCTGTGTTGGCCTACCACGACCGTGCTGGACAGCATGGCCGTGGTAGGCCAACACAGCCATGGTCATGCTTGCTGCATGTTGGTAAATAGCTAGGGAGAAGGAGAGGTAGCGCTACCTGGAGCTAGTGTGGAGAGGACCGCCGGCGGCAGCAGCGTGTGGAGGAGCTAGAGCAGCAGTGGCAGCGACAGCAACAAACGACCGGGGGCGGGCGGCGGGCAGAAGCAACTGACGGTCAGAGAAGCAGCAGGCGCCGGCCGGAGAAGCACCAGGAGAAGAAGCAGCAGCGGCGGGCAGCGGCGCCGGTGAGCAGAAGAGAACCAGAGCAGCGGCGGCGAGCAGCAGCAACTGACGATGGGTGATTTTGGGAGAACGGCGGCGAGCAGCAGCACAGAAGAGAAGTCGCGATGAAACAGGAAGAAAGGGGGAAGAGCCGGGTATCGGGTCTATTAAGTTGATCAACGGCGTCAGTTATCTACACAACCGACACCTATTATTCTTTAGCGTCGGTTAATAGTAAAACACCGACGCCCAAATAGAAAACTTTTACCCTAAATTATTTGGCAGGAACCATTATCAGCGTCGGTTGTCCAAGGATAACTGACACCTAAAGTGGAACTTTTTGCGCAAAATTTCATTTTAAATAGGCGTCGGTTAATAGTTAAAAAACCGACGTTGTATGTGGCCCAAATTTTTTTCGTCCGAAAATTGGATTTCGCGGGTGCTTTTAGGCGTCAGTCGGTTATAGTCAGCCGACGCTGAATACAAAGCGGTACCCGTGTCTGGCTGGTCTTCGAATATAGACGTCGGTTTGCCTACATAACCGACGCATGATATTATAGGCGTCGGTTTTCCTTAATAACTGACGCCCAGAAAAGCGACATTGAACACTATTTCTGTAGTAGTGTCATCATCACACGATACTATTCACTTTCCATTCATGAGGTTACACTAGTCATCATACTATCACAAGATATAAATCCTTTTCACAATATCACAGGGTATCCACCCTTATCAACACAAGAGGATTACACCTCATTTAGGGATCAACCATGCCCAAAGGTCATCAAGACCATCATACTATACCCTGCAAGATCATCATTATCATTCCATGCCTTATAGCAAGGCTCAACAACATCACTTACATATAATACACCAGATCATCATTATATTGCATTAATGAGCTAGGAGATATTCATAAACAATCATTACAGGGTTATATTAACATTAAGAACATTCCTTTATTACATCAACATGCAAGGAATCTAGATATGATTAACCCTCATTATATTCATTATGCACATGTTTAGCATAATAAGGTATCAACCATGTGGCTATAATAACCACCAATTAACATATTAAGGTTATGATCATATTAAGGAGGTTATTTCAACATCATTCAATCATATAAGAATGTTAAACATGAATACTCATCTTTATCTATTTGCATTAGAGTTAGGTTCACAAGATAAATTATATTAATGTTATTAATTAACACTCATACCCAAACCCTAACTCACGACATCCCCATTGGATCATGGATGTATAAGGTGAAGCATCACCATCACATTCCATAATATTCTCAAGTATGAACCCTCACATAAATTAAGATGTAACCATTGGGTTATAGCATAGTAGGGTTTCAACATCAATAAGAGAGTATCCCATGATTGCATTAGTCATTCAAGGACTATTCATACCCAATTACCATCATTTAGTTATATTAAAGCTAGGTATAACAAGCTATACCTCATTAGGGTTACATATAAACACAGTATGATTATCATCCACTCTATTCATATGAGTGAATAGGTAAGAATACCTTATTAAGGGTAATCCTCCATTTGTTCCATCATCATTCAACCCATATCACCATACCACAATGTCACCAAGAACCATTGGATGTTTAAAAGGTAAGACCATTGGTTGTTTACATAAGTAAACACCTTGGATAAACCACCTATGAATTCCTTGATTTGTGCTCTAGAAAGAGTCACCATCTAACCCTAGACATCCTTTGATTAACAACACAAAAAGTTTCATTGAGAGTAAGGTAAAACCCACAATCGATTGTTCATTTAAAATAAGCCATCAATTGTCAACAAGTAAGCTCCTTAAGTTGATCATACAAAGGAAACCATATAAATCAAATTATTAGTACCAACATATTACATTAGCCATAATTTCACTTTATTAGAGGAATAAACATTAGATCTTGACCATTGGTCAAGTTCATATGTTAAAACCATCAATTATAGTATAGGTCCCGCCATTGCATCAAGTGACACAAGAAACCATTGGTCTAAGGCTTAATTGGTGCTACAACTACAATGCTTAACTCTCCATAGGTTTTAGAGACATGATCCACCATCATTAGTGATTAAATCATCATAGGTTGTTAGATCAACACTATATTCATTAATCAGCATCAAATATTAAGTTAATGTCATCATTTATTGATAACATCAGCAGGGTGCTTAATGGTTGATCATTATACTTCTAATTGGTCCAAAACCTGACCTAAGGGGTTGACCATAGGTTGTCACCGTCATATGACACCTTTAATCATGACCATCAGTTGACATGAAGACAACACCATAGGGTTGTTGCAATGGTACCATCATCGGGTCATGGGTTTATAGAAGAAATCAGCTTAAAACACTAAAATTGACCATTGGTTGATAGGTGCTTAGCACCATAGGTTGTCAAACCAACCTAATCCAAGTCATATTATATCTTAGTAATAATGTAAAAATTATCACAGGTTCATATATAACTGAAATCAGAACAGGGAACATTATAAAAATCGAAATCCAAGTCAAGCATAGCTTTTTAGTACATGGATCATCATTTTCAAGTAAGA
Organism: Alisma plantago-aquatica; assembly: GCA_963693085.1. Taxonomy (NCBI): domain Eukaryota; kingdom Viridiplantae; phylum Streptophyta; class Magnoliopsida; order Alismatales; family Alismataceae; genus Alisma; species Alisma plantago-aquatica. Next base: position 925,198,775 of record OY856409.1, read on the forward strand.
ACATGATCTAGAAAGCTTATGGTAAGAAATAAACGTGGATCAAGTTATAAAACTTGCCGCTAAAGATAAGATGAAACCACACACAGAAGAAATATCAAGCAATAATGGTAGAAAATCTAAGTATAAGCTATGAATTCTTCCATCTAGCACCTTTCTTCATCAAAGGAGCAAACCCTAAGCATAAGGAGCAAGAAAGCTAAGGTTTTAGAGCTTTAGAGCAAATTCTACCATGGAATAGAGGGTTACAACCTGTAGGAAGTTCTAAGGAAGGAGAAGAGCAAGAAAATGGAGAAGGAAGGAAGAAAACAACTTGTTGTGGTTGAATTTCCTAGAAGATGACCTTGGAAACCCTAGGTAGGGCTAAATGGAGCTCTAGGAGACCTTCTTCTCCAAAAAGAGGTTGTTTTCTATCTTAGAGTACTTGGTTCCACAGAAAAACATAGGGGATTCGTTTCTCCAGGTTAAAGGAAATAGAAAGCAAGCATAGTTTCATATTTGGGCAAGGAAGAGGTAAATATAGCCCATGGATAAGGATGAAAGCAAGCATGAGGTGTAAAAGTAGTTTTCCCATATTTCTATGGCCTTAAACTATTAAGAATATACAAGAACACACACAAACAGGTCCCCCACCATCCTTACAGATCTTCTTAGCTTTCCTTTGTCGAATTTCCCAGCCAATCACATAATTCATTAGTTGATAGCTACTAAAGGTAGCTCATCCGTGAAGGGGTAAACCCTAAAATACCTTTGATGAAAACGCCTTCAAACCATGGCTCAACTAGGATCACCATTGCTCAAAAATCTCAAGAATGATAATATAACATCTAAAGAACTTAATGTATGTGATAAACTGAAAAGAAAACCCCTCAATTGGGTAAATTATAGAAAAGTCTAAAATATATAGAAAATTGCATAACTTGCTCAAACAGTGTCCAAATTGGACAAAATTTGAAACTTAAGCTTGTCTTATGATTTAAAAACATATCAAAAGGTTATATTAGGGTTATAAGAATTAAATTATGGTAATTAAGCTCATTAAACTCATTAAGCAAATTCAGGGGCCTTACACTTTGGTCCAGATTGAGTTGTTATCCCTGGTCCGATTGGGTGTTATCTCTTGTCTGACTTGAATTGTTATCTTTGGTCAAATTGGTTGTTATTTCCTATCCATTTGTATGATATCTGTGGTCTATTTGTATGTTATCTCTTGTCTAGTTTTTTGTTATCTCAAGTCTAACTTATTTGTATCTTTGGTCTAATATCTTATTATCTCTTATCTAATTTGTTGTTATCTTTGGTGAAATTTGTTGTTACCCAATCTAATTTGTTATTGATATCTAATTGGATGTTTCTCAGGTCCAATTGGATGTTACCCCCGGTCCAATTGGATGTTATCTCAGGTCCAATTGGATGTTATCCGAGGTCCAATAGATGTTATCTCAGGTCGATTTGGATATTATATCTTGTCCAATTGGAAGTTATTTATGATCTATTTTTATGTTGTCTCTGGTCCATTTGTATGTTATCTCTAGTCCATTTGTATGTTACCTCTGGTCTAATTGTTAGTCCAATTTGTTGTTATCTCTGGTCTAATTAGTTTTTTTTGTCCAAATTTATTGTTATCTTCTGTCCAATTTGTTGTTACCTCCGGTCCAATTCGTTATTATAACATCCAATTAGATGTTATCTCAGGTCCATTTAAATGTTATCTTCAGTCTGATTTGATGTTATCTCTGATTCATTTGGATATTATCTCAAGTCCAATCGAATGTTACCTCAAGTTCAAAGATAAAATATAAAGAAAAGGAGGGAAGTAGTGTCATTTTTTAATCAAAAATATATTGATATTGGTCTTATTTTAAAATATGTTTTGTAAGAAATACAACTTTTTTTATTTTGTCAAAAAAATCATTACGGATTGGAGTTATAATAAAATAACTTTTTCTCTCATCTTTCTTCTTTTTTTCAAACCACACTATCTCTCTTTTCTTAAATTATATATTCTATTTCTTAAAATATTTCAAAATTGATCTTATTGTAATGTATCTTTAGTAAGGAGTACAACTGTATTTAATTTGTTAAAAATACATTATGATTTGAAAGTTATTAGCAAAGTTATTTTGTCATTTTTCTCTCTCCTACAGCCGCTCTCTCTCTCTCACTCCCTCTCTTCCCACTTCTCCTCTCTGTTAGGTTTTTCAATTCCACATTTTGGGCAGTGTGCTACAGTAGCATCGGGAAGGCTGCAGATAAAGACAACGGATGTCTGTGTTCTCGTCCGTATAGCTAATCTTATGTTTCATTTTGAGCCCAGTTAGTACAGGCTCGGATCGGCTGCAATGAAGGAGGTATGTGGAGGCACGGGTAGGCACATAGGAGAACATTTTGTACTTAAGCTGATGTTTCCATTGTTTCTTATGAAATTTAAAAAGGAAAATCGGTTTGTACTTAATTTGTTTGGGGTATAATTGATATATAGTAGTGCCCTACTTCATAATTATTCCTGACTCCGCCACTGATCGGCTGTAATGATGGGTTGTCATCTCTTCTTAAAAGCATAGACATTGTGTTTGTTTTCCACCTCGAGGTACGTTGAAGTAAGGTTGTGCGCGAGTAGGGCACGATACATATAAGATCAGATAACTTTTAACGGCAGCATACGGCACACCTTTACCTCCCACCATGGGGATGCCTCCCGTCTTGTAACCGAGCTGCTGCAAATTCTCTTTGCTTGCTACTTTACAGGGAACAAGATATCATTCTTGGTAGACTTTGGAAGTGGAAGACCCTGGGGTATACGCAATATTGGTTGATTTCACCGTGGAGATGGAAAAGAAAAGTCGACCCTATTAAGTTCTTTCTAAAGGAAACTCGTACGAGGTTTGTCTTCGTCCACAAACTTGCCAACAATACTGCTAAGACATTGGCGAACTATCCGGCCGAGCACGGCTACTCTGATGATCGATTCCTACCGCTGTCAGTTTGCGATTACGCACAACTCGACGCACTAGGAGTTGGTTACATACGGAATATGAGAATCCATTTTACTAACCACATCACGGCTGATTCACATTTTATATAACATGTACAACCATACATTTTGATACCTCTTCAGTATAGCTATATCTGGGAGCCGAGGCTCCTCAAGCGTGTAACACAGCGGCCTTTTTTTATTGCTCGTGGGAGACGATGAATGAACTCTCCCAATTATTAAAAAAACTTTAAATTTACACTAGTAGCTAAATGAACACGTGTATAATATACGTATGTTTAATCAAAACTCATAGCCATACATAATCATTCATGTGTATGGTGTGCCCGCCGATGATGACAACGCGAGAAAATGAACATGACTAAAATATGACACATCTTCCAAAATATTGCTAATTCAAACATATGTTGCAAAATAGTCGCTCTCACTATCTGATGTAGTAGAATAATAGTCGCTCTCACTAGTCTTTTTGTTTTTTTCAGTTTTGAAAAGTGTCGCTCGAGTTTGGAATGTATTCTCACTTTTAGTTTCTTGGACCGTAACTCTTCTTTTGTTATTAGATAGTATGTTGCATATTTATAAAGTTTATAATTAATTATGTATATGTGTATATAGTATATTATATAAATGTAACTCTGTTTATGATTTATACATATGCAGATATATAGGTATAACATGTATGTGTATACTGGTTGCGCTATTTATACTCGGTAGATGATTGGTACACATACGTGTATGTACACGATTATACTATTATTCAGATATATACATGTGATGGAACTGAGTTCACCCGTATGGCGGTATGTGACAAATAATGTTTACCTGTGACCCGTTACAGTCTTGACGTTGAGACTGAAAACCCCACCCTAACATTCACACAGAGCCTGACCCGTTTGAGTGGGCCGTTGTTCATGTACACCACGGCTTGAGTCATTCATCAAAGACGTTGTTGGCTGGCTAGCAGGCAGCCCAACTATGTGTCTGGGTCTGCTTCATCAAACATGAAAAGAGCATGCTCCTACCTATTCACCTCTTTTACTTTATGAATTCCAACCACAGCAGCAACATCCCACCCCACCATTCAGAAGAAAAATAATTAACACTACACATTCGTATGTATTTTGAGGTTCCAGTCATTTACACGGCCTGTAGGCGACATATGTTAAACATGTGCGTGAGAAATTTTGACTAAAAGAACAAATATCGCAATGTAACGAGATGGTTAATAAAATAGTACAATATAAGAAAATTAAAGTTTGAAAATCGGATGGATCAATTATGTGTTTTTGGACAAGATTTCTTTAGGGTTATTTTGTGTATTTTAGTTAGATTTATAGCCATCTTAATGTGTCTTACATTGTGTATTTATGTGTGACGTTTGTATTGTTAATATTTTATATACTTGTGTTTATTTAACTTTGTGAATTTATATTGTATTTGATGTAAGTTGTCTTCAATATTGACTTGATTTGTGTAACTCATGTCCTAGCACTCTAATCGTAAACTGACATCACTCATAATCCATGTGTGAGGCCACACATTAAACAACGTGATATACTAAACTACAACTTGAACTAATCATTCTCAGCCACTAAGATCTACTAGAGAATACATGTATTTTTTCACAATATTAAAACTATATGCATATTTCTCTCTATTTCTCTCTCACTATCTCTCTCTCACACACACACAAATACACACACAAGCGCGCGCACACACACACACACACACACATAAAGAGAGAGAGAGAGAGTCAAACTGAAATATGTAGAATTGATTTTTTAATGCCTATAATTATAAAAATAAAATCTTAATTAAAAAAATAAATCAAGAGTGTTGATCTATACTGATGAGACAGACACCTTAAAAAAATTGAGCTCATTCAGATCAGTGTAGCCCGTGCATCTTAACATGGCAAAAATTGAAGGTCAGAAACTAGCTAGAACGTTGATATTTGAAAAAAAAATTGATGGATGAACTAAAAGTATCCAAATGAGTAAAAAATAGTTTATAGATAATTCATAAGGTTAAGAATAAGATCCTATGGTTAAATATTATATATATTTGATCAAAGATGATAAACTATAGAGTTCTATTTATGCTCTAATATAATTGATTCTAGCCTAGTCTGGATCTATATATGTATATATGTGTATATACATACATATATGTATGTATGTATGTATGTATGGGATTAAGAGAAAAAGATTTCTCTCCCCCCCTCTCTCACGCCTGTGACGGAGGCTGAACGCCTGGGAAGGTGGTAAATCAAGGCGGCAGCTGAGATTCTAACCTGGGTCATATGTTAAACATGTGCGTGAGAAATTTTGACTAAAAGAACAAATATCGCAATATAACGAGATGGTTAATAAAATAGTACAATATAAGAAAATTAAAGTTTGAAAAACGGATGGATCAATTATGTATTTTTGGACAAGATTTCTTTAGGGTTATTTTGTGTATTTTAGTTAGATTTATAGCTATCTTAATGTGTCTTACATTGTGTATTTATGTGTAACATTTGTATTGTTAATATTTTATATACTTGTGTTTATTTAACTTTGTGAATTTATATTGTATTTGATGTAAGTTGTTTTCAATATTGACTTGATTTGTGTAACTCATGTCCTAGCATTCTACTCGTAAACTGACATCACTCATAATCCATGTGTGAGGCCACACATTAAACAATGTGATATACTAAACTACAACTTGAAGTAATCATTCTCAGCCACTAAGATCTACTAGAGAATACATGTATTTTTTCACAATATTAAAACTATATGCATCTCTCTCTCTATTTCTCTCTCACTCTCTCTCACACACATACAAATACACACACAAACACACACATATACACACAAACACACACACACACACACATAGAGAGAGAGTCAAACTGAAATATGTAGAATTGATTTTTTTTTAATGCCTATAATTATAAAAATAAAATATTAATTAAAAAAATAAATATAGAGTGTTGATCTATACTGATGAGATAGACACCTTAAAAAAATTGAGCTCATTCGGATGAGTGTAGCCCCTGCATCTTAACATGGCAAAAATTGAAGGTCAGAAACTAGCTAGAACGTTGATATTTGAAAAAAAATGATGGATGAACTAAAAGTATCCAAATGAGTAAAAAATAGTTTATAGATAATTCATAAGGTTAAGAATAAGATCCTACGGTTAAATATTATATATATTTGATCAAAGATGATAAACTATAGAGTTCTATTTATGCTCTAATATGATTGATTCTAGCCTAGTCTGACTCTATATATGTATATATGTGTATATACATACATATATGTATGTATGTATGTATGTATGTATGTATGTATGTATGTATGTATGTATGTATGGGATTAAGAGAAAAAGATTTCTCCCCCCCCCCCTCTCTCACGCCCGTGGCGGAGGCCAAATGCCTGGGAAGGTGGTAAATCAAGACGACAACTGAGATTCTAACATGGGTCCCTTTGTTAGGAGACATCGTGCTTGACCACTTGAGCCACTCTTTGTCGGAATATGCATGGGACTAAGAGAGAAAGATTTCTCCCCCCTTTACCATAACCCGTGGCGGAGACCAGACACCCAGAAGGGTGATAAATCAAGAGATGCTTCTCTGTGTGGTTTCGAACACGGGTCCCTTCATTGGAGACCAGTAGAATTCGCCAACTGGGCTATTCCCTTACCGGCATTTTCGACATATGTATGTATGTATGTATGTATGTATGTATGTATGTATATGTACACACACTCACACACACACTCACACACAGATATATATATATATATATATATATATATATATATATATATATATATATATATATATGTGTGTGTGTGTGTGTGTGTGTGTGTGTGTGTGAGTGTGTGTGTCTCTGTGTGTGTGTGTGTGTATGTATGTATGTATGTATATGTATGTATGTGTGTGTGTGTCTGTGTGTGTATGTATGTATGTATGTATGTATATATATATAGAGTCAGGTTAGAATACACTCGAGTGTATCCGGAGCGGAATACACTCGAGTGTATCCGGAGCGGAATACATTCGAGTGTATCCGGAGCGGAATACACTCAAGTAGTTTTTCATGATGCAATATTTTTTTTGAAAATTTAATCCATTGATCTTATTAAACATCTCGTGAACAACTCATACGCAAAATTTGAGCACATTTGGATATGTATAACTAATGTTATGAAGACCGCAAAAATTATACATTTCAAATTAGTTTCACGCGTCGATTTTGTTGCCCTTGGATGAGTGACTTACACTCATCCAAATGAGCTCAAAATTTGTATGTAGCCTAGTTATAGTATGACGGTGAAGATCAACAGTTTACATTTTGCAAAAAATAATCTTGATATGCAAACACACTTGAGTGTATTCGTACGATCCGTACACTCAAATGTATTCTAGCCTGACTATATATATATATATATATATATATATATATATATATATATATATAATGTTTATTGGCTGCCCGCGCAGGTAACATTTTTTGGCTACCCGTGACTCAAAACACGGAGGCATTAGCTGTAAATAGTTCTCGTATTACTAAATCTCATGAATTCCAATTTGTGCGAAGCAATCATGTCCTTGTTATGATCGCAGACGGAGAGGTTGAGGAGCACCGTGATGCCGTGCTCTTGGAGCTGCGGGTCCGGACTGAAAACCAGTGCCACCAGTGGGTGGACGGCGCTGACGCAGGCGATGCCGAGGCAGTTGTCGGGGTCGTGTTTGGCAGAGCTCCATGGCCACGCGGCGCTGGGAGTCGATGCATGAGCCCGGGGACTCGAGGTCAGATACCATCCCGGGGACTCGAGGTCGGACTCCAGCATGACCTCTCTTTCCTCCCGAACACGCTTATGCCAGATCCTCACTGCCATGAAGCACGACGCCCGCCTCCCTCACGTCTCCCTTAGCGTCTCTGCTGCCGGGGCTGATCGAGGAGGAGGATCTGGTGATTGCGCCACACTCACATTTGACTTGTGCATGAACGACACTAGGAAGATGAAAACTCCTTTGATGCCACAATCATCTTCTCTTAACTCACGCTGTGTGTCTGTCTCCTCGCGGTGGCCGCGCCAAATGTATCTATTGGTTTCTGAGCCCTATCACAAATCTAGGTTCCTTTCTTGTTCTCCCCTACCCGCTTCCATGGTTACAGATGCATTGATTCCGGAAAATCATCCAAAATGCCAATAGATATATGATGCCATGCTCTTCTACGCCAATCTCAATTCCAGCAAGGGACACTCCGCCATCCCCGTCCTCACCCAGAAGGATTTCTACCAGATCCTCATCGCCAACCGTGACTGATTTCACTCGGGCCGTGTCGCCTCCTCTGCCAACTGGTCCCTCTCGACATTCCTTTTGATCTTCTTGGTTGCTGATGAAGACAAGATATTCAACGGTCGGTCCACCACATCCTTCTCCCTAATTGACAAAAATGAGGCTGAGACATAATCTGGACGGCCACAAAGGGGGAGTTTTCCTCCCTGATCAGCCCTATAGTAGTTGTGGATGACCAGATCAGGCTTTCAAATGTGGTCATGACCTTCCTCTGTTCCTTTGTTGAGAGCATGGTCTTTGTTGGTTATGCCTACAAGTGCGTTGAGGTGTACAAGAACATTAGCAAATCCATCCTCCATGAGGGCCTCGCACGCCTCAGATTCAACTTTTCCGCCATCATACCTGCTACCGCCGCTGCTACTTCCAGCTCTGAATCGTCCAACAGTCGTAGAGAGAGCAAGTTTATCCCAGACAACACCCGTATCCTTGACCACCTGTGTTGCCTCCTGGATATCAGCTACACCCTACGGTAGTATGGATTCTCTTCAGAGGGAGGGAAGAGGCTACTCTCTGAATTGACAAATTCATGGGGTAGGTGTAGCGTAGCATCTCCACTTCGGTGTCATTTATCTGCATGTGGAACAACTGTGTGTGGTAACCTGGTGGCTGGATTCTCGTTTGACCGAAACAAAGCACTACAAGCATTGTCGATATTTGGTGGTATTTGGAAATTGGAATGTTTGATAGAGAAGTTCTAGGCCACTTACTAAAGTTTTTGTTGCATGATTGTTTGAATCTTTGAATCGGTTTACTATTGTTCTTTCGGGAACGAGGTCAAACATTTAAGGCTGATTTGTACATTTCCAAGTCCTACTGTATATTTAAATAAATGTTTGATCTTATTATCTTGTTCATAAATGTCTGGTGTTCAATTAAATGCCCAACAAGAAGCACATCAAGTGTTTGACGAAATGTATAGGTAAAGGCCCATCAAATGTTTGGAAAACTATCCATGTTCAGTCAAGCTCCCCGTCATAAAACTTATGTATCTTTTCTGTACTTGAATATACTAGATCATTTTCGTAGCCCTATGAGAATGGATTGTCGTAACAAAAAAAAATGATGATCGCTTACACACAAATGAGTTAAAAATAATATTTGATCATAACACATAACGAAATGAGTATAAACTCACATAACACTCATTTAAAAAACTTATACTTACAGTAGACTCACAATTGAGCAAGAATCACGCTAATCAAAGTGTTGTGTGTGTGACAAGTAACTATTTGACGCAAAAAAATTGCATGAACAAACACAAAGGAGTGTAGATCATGAGAATTTTTATAGGAGAGACATGTGGATTGGTGTTGCCCACAATCTGTCATCCATGTACCATGATGGGCATGGAATCCATATGACATATGACACTTACTTATTACAATATGACTATCCATATTATAAAACTATCACCTACATTACAGTTGGTTCTTGCCTATTATAATGTGAATGTCCATATTACAGATGATATTGGCTTATTACAATATGACTATCCATATTACAAACTGTCACCTACATTATGGTTGACTCTTGCCTATTACAATGTGACTGTCCATATTACAGATGACACTTGGCTATTACAATGTGAGTATCCATATTACAAAATTGTCACCTACATTACGGTTGACTCTTGCCTATTATAATGTGACTGTCCATATTACAGATGGCACTTGCTTATTACTATATGAGTATCCATATTACAAAATTGTCACCTACATTACGGTTGGCTCTTGCATATTATAATCCAACTGTCCATATGACATATGTCACTTGCTTATTAAAATATGACTATCCATATTACAAAATTATTAGCTACATTACAGTTGGCTCTTGCCTATTACAACGTGACTGTCCATATTACATATGACACTTGCTTATTACAATATGACTATCCATATTACAAACTATCACTTGCTTATTACAATATGACTATCCATATTATAAAATTATTACCTACATTATATTTGGCTCTTGCCTATTACAACGTGACTGTCCATATTACAGATGACACTTGCTTATTACAATATGACTATCCATATTACAAATTGTCACTTGCTTATTACAATATGACTATCCATATTACAAAATTATTACCTACATTACAGTTGGCTCTTGCGTATTACAACGTGACTGTCTATATTACAGATGACACTTGCTTATTACAATATGATTATCTGTAATAATCCTGACCTGAGTTATGAGGTAACCTTGTTTGTTTTGGATAAATAAGTTTCTTAGAATTTAATATAATCCTCTAAGGTGCTTTGTTATCATGTGACACACTCATGTTTCAAGTTTGGTCCCGATTGAATGTTGTTTGAGTAATTTTCCTTTGTTTTGGACCAAAGTACAATTTCCTTGCAGTGTTCAGTTACTCACACGCTTGTTTCAGTTACTCGCAGGCTTTTTTCAGTCGAGTCTCCATAACACATTGCCAGCTATACTAGTTAATCCAGTCGAGTCTCCATTTTTCAAATGTAACATTCATTTTATTATCTGCTATGCTTCAAAACATCATTTGTAATGATTCTAAAAAAATAAATAAATAAAACAAAAAAAATTATGTTGTACAGAGTCATTACAGATGACGGCACACAAGAAAACAATTGGTATAAAACCAAACATCTAATGGGTAATACATCTGGTATTTGCGGAACCCGTAGAAAGGATAACAGACTAGCGGACATCTGCTATGCAATCACTATCCTGGAATTCTTCTCATATACATCCTTGTCGTGATCCTTTCCCAATCCGTCTTCCTGAAAATGGAATCCATGATGACTATCACCTTGGTCTATTGTGATGGCTTCGAGGTCAGCTTCAGTCGGGTTACTACAGTCCTGGATCTGGTCCTTTATAAAATGAGGCGAGGAGGGAGCAGCACCCCACCACCACCATCATCCGTCCGAGAGTTCCCCTAACAAGGGCTTAAAGTAATCCAGCCCCTTCCTTCTCCCACACTGAGCTTAAGAAGCAGAGAGGCAAAGAAAGGAATGGCGTCCGCTGTCACCTACTTACTCGTCGCCGCCGCCCTCCTCCTGTCTCACTTTCCAATAGGTAATGCATCCTCTGCTGGTCCTCTTCGTCATGCATCTTTTCCACAGCCGCCGCACCTGGTTTCATTTCCGTCGGTGCCGCTACATGCATATATCTTCCCAATACTATCTATCACTATCAGCTCACCGCAATGTCGTTCCGTTTGTGTGACAAAATAGGCCTAGCGGCACCAGCGACCCCCAGTACCGCCGCCTCCACCAAGAAGCATCCTTCAGTCACGACGTGCAGCGCGTCCAACCTTGTGATCACACAGTCCAAGACCGGCAACGTCGTCGAGGGCAAGCCTGAGTATGAGGTCACGGTGGTGAACCGGTGCCGTTGCTCAGGGGTGAAGGTCACCGCCCGATGCTATGGCCTCAGCAGTGTCCGTCCTGTCGACCCTCGCACCATCCGCCCCGTCGACGACGAGCTGTGCGTTGTGAACAGGGGCAAGCCCGTCATAGCTGGTGGAAAGGTCCAGTTCTAATACGCGTGGATGATGCCGCAAGACTTCCCCATCGTCACACGACCCATGTCCTCCGAAGCAGCAGCGGAAGCAATAGAAGGACAGGACGTCGAGGGAGAGATGTAATGCGGCAGCGGCAACGCTCCCTCTGAATGCTGCGGCGTTGGGTGGATAGTTGGAGCGCCACCACCACTCTTACAGTATTTTGAGCCAACAATGGTTGTGGTGGACCTGGTATCGAGCTTGCGCATGGCACCGCCGTGAAGCAGCTCCCAGATTCGCTCTGACCTTATGGACTCTGGGTCGCTTCAGGGCGAGATCTAGTTGCAGAACAAGCTCTGGCGAACGAAACAAATGATATTACGTTTATTTACAAAGTCTGCCACCGTGATCATGCACGGGTAGCAACTTTTAAGTACCCGCGCGGGCAACAAATACAAACCCATATATATATATATATATATATATATGTGTGTGTGTGTGTGTGTGTGTGTATGTGTGTATGTATGTATGTGTACATATATATATATATATATGTGTGTGTGTATACATATATATACATATATACAAATATATACATATATTTGTATATATGTATGTATATTTATGTGCATATGCATATATATACATACATATATGTACACACATACATAGATATCTATCTCTCTCTATATATACATATATATATATAGGGGCATTCATTCATTGCCCGCGCGAGTAGCTACCCTCTCCATATTTAGTTACTTTTTCTAGAGTTTCTTTACTTTACAAGTGTACAGGGTTACAAGTCCTTCCAAATTATTACTTTATAAGCATAAATATATACATTTGTATCAAATGTAAAACTATGTATTTGTTCTATAATTTTTATTGTATATTCTACCATGTTTTACTTCTTCAATTGTATAGTTACTTTTTTATCCAGAGAGTTAATTTTCTGACCTAATAGATATTTTTCGGGCGGAACGGATAGAGAATTCCAAGTTAATTGTACGGGTATTAAAGATAAATCATATATATATATATATATATATATATATATGTGTGTGTGTGTGTGTGTGTGTGTGTGTGTGTGTGTGTTTGTTTGTGTGTGTGTGTATGTGTATGTATATACGTATGTATGTACACACACACACACACACACTCACACACACACACACACACTCACACACACACACATAGATATATATATATATATATATATATATATATATATATATATATCGTGTGTATCGGTGTTTCTGTACATTTAACTTTTTGTGAGTGAATTGTGATCTCAAACCTGAAACAAAATTCCAACATACTTTCTAATTGACATATGTCAAACCCTTGTTACTTATCTCCAAAATTCTAGTTTTAACTACTTTATCTCTCTTTTCACATCACCCGAATGATGTTGTCTTTCCTTGTTATTTTAGGTTTCTCATTTCTCTCCTTCCTCAGTTCATGTCCACTTTCTTCACCAAGCCTATTCCTTATTTCTTCATCCCTCATCAACCACAACCCTTCTAATGTTCTTCTCTTCTCCAATTTCTTCCTTGTTCCTCCCTCCCTCCCTGACCTCCTCGTTTCCTCTGTCATAAGTCCATATTACCAAGTGTCAGACTCTTGTCTATTGATGCACCACCAACAATGATCGAGTCTGATCAATTGGTTGCCTTCTCCTTCAATGGAATTGACCCATCTAGACAAAATGTAGAGTCCCACTCTATGTACGAGAAAGTGTTCTTGTAAACTTCTCAAACAACCATCTCTTTGTGATTTTCACGAGTGAGAAATGAATCAATGGTTTATTTTGGGATTTGATTATTTCTTCGACATGTATATCTAAAATGTACAATCAATCTATTTATGCTTGATTTCTGTCTGCCTATATTCTTTTATTATGTATGTTTGATTTTAGTTTAGAATTCATCATCAAGTGATTGGGGAGGTTGACGAAATCAAATAGAAGAGATATGGGGATGTGTGAGTTGTTGATGCAACCTCAGATGCCCCAGCTAATTGTTGTGGCTAGACACACCTTAGGCACACTTGGATCTTTCTATATTTATAACCTGGTTTGAAGACACTCTTATAGAAATCCACAAGCATACAAGTTGGAGAGTAGTATAGGAATAGCAAGTCAAGGTCAAGCCCAAGAGAGAGTAGGGGCAGTAGAGGTAGATTTTTGGCTAGATTCCTAACATAGAGAGTATTTTTTTGGGGTTTATTCTTGGTTTTAATTTATCCCAAAGTGAGAAGTAATCAATAAGAGCAAAAAAGTAGACATATGTTAGTCCTAGGCAAGTAAGACTAACTATTAGTGCAAGGAAAGCAATTACTAAGTAAGCAATAAGATGTAAAAAAGTAAGTACTACATCAACAAGATAAATCCTAATTAGAAAGCTAGATTTCAACTATTTAGACAATACAAGAGGAAACATTAAACTATCAATTATGCAAAAAGGAGCAATTAGATCGTTATACTAGAAATTTACTAACTGAGACTAGCACAAGTAACTAGAATCAATTCTACTCTAGCAATGGTTGGCTAGAATAAGAAAAGAAATTGATTAAGAGAACTAGCAATGAAGCTAATTAAATTTACACTATCTAAGCAAGTTGAGCAATTACGTTTAAGAAATTAATGGGTAATATGGTTCCTTTGGGGCAAATGTGAGAATCAACTATGTTGGGGGTGCATAACATGTAAACATCAATCATTCAATCAAGTTATCAACCAAACAAGCAAGCTCAGTGATAGTGAATTTCCCAAAAACAACTACCTGGTCATGGATGAAATAGGGTGTATACACGAGTAGTCTCAACCACCCACTATCCATCTTATGAGGCTTAATTGCTAGGGTTTATATGGAGTTCAACCATGACCTAAAAAGTCTAGAATTCTAAGATGAAAGTACTTAGGACATTTGGGAGGCAAGGGCAGTAATGTAGTGTGGAAATGAGAGTTGTGCACGTCATGTCACCTATTGTAAAGACCCATTTTTAAATTAGCCTTCTAATTAGGGTTTACTTAGATGAATGTGTGCTTAACTAGATTGATCATTGTTTAAATCTTTATTAATGACTATAGTATAACTTGTGATTCATTAAACCTAATGAAATTCTAAATATGCCTTTATTTCAAATAATAAAGGTTTGAGAATTGGATACCCTAATCAGCCTAAATTAGGGTTTTGCTAGCATATGAATACTAGATTTTAAAAAGATGGTGGTCGATTAAATGATTTTAGTATTTTATTTACAACTATTATTTTCTTTAAATTTGGATATGATTTACATAACTCAATTTTAAGTGTTCTTGGAAAATATCATAAATTTAGAAAGTTTTATGACCTATTTATCAGTCGAGCTACCCCAGGACAAACTTTGCCACTAGGAAAAACTCTTCCACCATGTATTTAGATTGAAATATAGCAGTCTGTTATTTGAATTTTATCTTTTTATTGGTACATCCAATTGATCTTAAATTTTCACTATAGTTTACAAACTCTATTTTAAATATGTCATTAAATTTACATCATTTTGGATGATACTATACTAATACTTAGAGGGGTGTTGGTCAAGTTTCTCCAGGATAAACTCATCTGACCATGCATTTTGGATGAAATATGGTGGTATGAGTATTTGATTTTTATTTACATATTGGTAACTCTTATTGATAAAAAAAAAATTATTGAGCCTCTAAAATGTTGTTTTAGACAACATTCTAACTTTCATAACTTTTGGAGGAGATTTGACCTATTCCGTAAATGATTATCAATAACTATTTTATGATAGAAAATTTCACTAAAATAAAAGAAAGTGTAAACATGGTAAATTTGCAATTTACCCAAGCACTTTAGTTGATCAATATGAGTAACTTAGAACCCAAGGAGCTCTCAGATTTTGTGATACATTCCATAGAAAAAAAATTCTAGAGAGAGAGG
This sequence comes from Alisma plantago-aquatica, assembly GCA_963693085.1. NCBI lineage: Eukaryota > Viridiplantae > Streptophyta > Magnoliopsida > Alismatales > Alismataceae > Alisma > Alisma plantago-aquatica. The sequence continues at coordinate 925,214,563 of OY856409.1, forward strand.
GAGAGTTAGGGTTTGAATGAGGAAGAAGGTGAAGATGTTGACCTAGGGCTTTATCATCTGAGAAATGATGAAATCAAGTAAGTTTATCTTATTTGGATAGACTTTCTTGATGATTCTTCTCTTACATATCAAGATTTCATCCCTCCTTTGATTTGATTTGAAATCATATCAAATATCCCTCTTTTCACACTCTTTCTCTCCTATTCTCTATTTTTGGGGTTTCCAAGTTGAGAAGAGGAAGAAATGGATTCAATAGTTAGAACCTTGGTGTATTTCTAAAAACTCAAAGTTTGACCTACGTTTTCAAGATTCTTTTCACCTTAGGTGAGTGTTTCTCCCCCTATTAAGATCCATAATCATGTTGAAAGCCTAATTATATCTGGTTAAAATAATCAAGATCATTGCTAGTACTTGTATGGAATTGTATAACCAATTGGAATGATTTTAGGGAAATAAATGCTACTTATTTAGATCATTTTCTATTGATTAATATTTGTCTAATTTTTGACCTGTTAATTTAAGTTCTATGAAAAAAAATCGTGAATATTGCCTAGAGCCCACTATTAAATGATGTTCTTGCAAAAAGAGTTGACATCTATAGAATCATATTGAATTGTATCAGAATAAATTAGATAAGTGTATTCTTGAATCTTACTAAAATTGAATATGATATATACCTAAGGATTAGTATGAGGTGGCAATTTTCCCTATTTATGGTTTTTGTTGAGGGATTGAATCAAATGAGCTATTGAATCAATGTATACTTATGATTAATGAATGAAATATGTGGAAATGAAAACTAGGGTTTCCATGTGTGTTAATATCCCTAATGAACACCTATGCAGGATGATGAGATTACTGAATGATATGGTTCTTTTTATGTGATGAACTAAGATGACTTCTTGAGAACCCTAGAAGTTTAGTATTTAAATGAGTGTGAGTGATAAATCTAAACATTGTATATCCTGTTGTACACGTGATGAAAATGTTGATGTGTAGGTATTAATACTTCAATTGAAGATGATGAGCCTTACTAATATGAAATAAGTCAAATGCATCTATTTTAGTATGATTTATAAAATAATGGGTAAACCCTGACATGAATGTGGGTCCTTTTATACAATCTATGTAACTATGAATTGGGAAGGATGATTAGATATGATGGTGTAAGAAGATTTAATTAATCCATTCTTAAGCCGAAGTGAGTAGTATTATAAGGAGCACGATGCTCTTTGTTAATTAAAATAATTTCATTGGAAGTGAATAACATGCTATGATGAACTAATTACAAGAAAGGAAATGGACAAGAATCAAGCAAATGGTGATGACAAGTTAAGAATTAAATCAATGAAATGTGCATGATGAAGTATATACAGTATATGTTTTAATTATTAAGTAAACGTAGAATGATTTGTTCCTAGAGTATAGTGAACATGAAATGAAAGAAGTTAGAATTAATGAATATGAAATGGAGAGAAAATGATGAAAATTAGAATATGGATTTAAGAACCTAACCCTAACCCTAAAATAATGAGCTATGTGATGAGCATAGTTTAATTAAATTACAAGATGGGGTTCAAGGATATGAATTTGTTTATAAGAATGTGCTTTTGGATTGTAATTGTATGTTATGATACTTGTATTCTGAAAATTGCCTACTTTAATGAATTTCTAACGAAACACTTGTGTTGAATAGTAGCTCTAACTGAAAAATTGTAAAAAGTAAATTAGGAGTATTAAGATGTTTATGCACGTTTATGCTTGAGATTTATTCATACTATAGATTTGGAATGGAATAAGTATATGTTGCATGATGGACCTATTTTAAGTATGATGAATGACACAATATGTTTATATGCATATACTATTTCTAGTTTTAATGTATCTGTGAATATTTATTAAGAACTGTGATATAGAATGGACTAACAAGATATATGTTAAGATTGAATTTGGCATGCACTAATTGCATTAGAAAAATCTTGATGAGGGTAAATGTTGGATAATTATGTCTCAGGCTAAAAGCCCACTAATGATGATTGGAATGGGATGATGTAGAAAAGTAAAGAATCATATGTGTTATGAATTATAGATTGTTGTGCATGCTTCTTGTTTTAGTCGTCTCTCTTATTAAGACCATTCAATTTTATGTCATTATAGTTATGTAATAACATACACATACGATAAATGATGATTGAATCTTCTTTAAGATGAGAAAAAAAAGATTAATAACAAGTGGAATGATAATACATCTAGTTCAGTACCTTGAATACTGTGAGTTTCCCTGGAGTTCCACACTGGGGAAATGAAACATATCTCCTTTTAGTAATCAGAGTATTATGAGAAGGATTTCCAATGTGTGGATCGAGACCTTAAAGGTTAGACCAGTAGGATTTAGGAGTGATTCATATGGTGTGTCTCTGGCCCTAAATCCTTTGTTGTGAAAGTCTATGTCCATGAGGAATAGACTTTGATGAAATGAAAACTACAAAATTGTGATATATGATTATATGTGATATATTATTTTGTTGGTTTTTGTCTCGTTTACCCAAGATGAGGACGTGAACCTCTTTAGGCAACCCTGTGGTGTACTACAGTATGTTCTGGTATCTTAGGATGGTTGGCTAAACCCTAACATGGTGATGGTGAGTCATTGACATGATAATCGGCTGTGACAACTTCTACTTGGTGAGGAACAAGCCAAATAGTTTTAGGGAAAATGAATAAAATATGACAAGCTGTGTAGAACATGAGTTCCATGCTTATTACATTCCTTTTTCTGCTAGTTGATATACCTATATTGTTGAATATGTTCTGTGTTGTGGAATTTAATTATTCTTTTATAGAGATAACCTACTTACATATGCTTATCGGTCTGATTTGGAATATAATCTTAAATGTTGTCAACTAGTTGATGTTGATATTCAATATCCATTGTGGTTATAATTTTGTATATACTTCTCATTTAAATAGTTTGTGTGGTAGTCATGTCTTATGTGTACTTCAGTTCTAGGACTACAAGATGTTTTCCTGGTCCGGCTAGTGGGGTGTCACAAAAATGATGTTATCATTGTGTATTGATTCTAAATGTTTAGATCTTGGATTATTATTCAAAATAAAGGATTATCGTTCTTAAGTAGTATCCATTGATTTATTCATATGCATGCCCTTAAAGATGTACTAGAGTTGGTTTTGGCCTAAGTGAATAATTTATCTCATTGATAAGATTGTTATCGTAAAATGGATTTGATTAGATTCTAGAATTATTTGTTAGAATTTTCTATATCTCCATGTTTCTTTTATGTTCTTTATACTTGATGTTGATGCATGTACTCAACTTGAGTGGGATGTGTCCACTCACCGGGGCTCTATATGAGTCTCATGAGGTTGTTTTAGGTGTAATGCAATCCAATGGAGAGGCCATGACAAAGAATATGTAAATAGAGTAATCTAGATATATTAGAATGTCCATGTACTTTCTCTTTCCCATGATGGATAGTATAGTATTTTTGTCGTTTCATGTACATGTAACTGATGTAAACTAAATTGCATATGAGTAACAAGATTTTGATTCTGGTTTTAGTGGAATTGAATACGATTTGTGAAATTGAAAATGATGTTCTTTGATGTGACATCTTTTATGAATTTAATGAAAAAGGAAAAAGAAGAAAAAAAATTACCTATGTTATTCTTATATTGTATTAATTGTGTTTGTCAAGAAGTAGTTGTTTTCTATCATAATTTGGGTTTGGGTTTTGGTCTCTCTAATGGTTGGCATTTATACTACTCAAAAGATATGTCTCTACAATGTGGCAACACAGTTTAGGTTAGATGAGTCTATAGGGACAATAGGACCTAGGACTAAATGATAATATGGATATTGAACATTACTTGAATGATACACATACTAACTGAACTATCTATCTAGATACTCTAGTCAAGTATTTGGGTATTGAGATAAGCTGCTATGGAACTGTTGATTGTACTTCTTCTAGATGCCATGACCAAACATACATATGAACATAGTTTGGGAGCGCAAAAAAATGCATGATTGTAATAAAAATGATAAGATTGAGAAAGAGAATGGATCACATGATTAAATATGAAATCTAAGACAACATATAAGCTTCATATGAGAAAGATGAATGAATTTAGCATATTATGAAGATAAACCTAATGAGTTTGAATATGAGATTGAATCTAAAATTGTGAGAAAAACTGAGAAGTGAGAATGATGATCACTAAATTATCTTCTTTATGAAGAAAACTGATGAATGCAGATAAAATTACAAAATGAATTATAATCTTGATCCATGAGATACATAATCAAATTTTAAATGAATATAAAATATGTTGTGCATCACGTCTTGATAAGTGTCGTTTACTAAGATTTGTGAAATAAGTGTTTGTATTGTTGAAATAGGCATATGACAATGATAAGGGATGAAACATCCATCTAATGATAGTAAATTCAAAATTCCAATCTAAAATATCCAAGAGGTAAGAAAATGATGCCATATGAAAGAAATAAAATGGAAATCATTTTAACTTGGTGCCAAGAGATATGAATAATTAAATGTTATCTTATTCTTCCACATCTTTTCTTGGATTTCAAGACGAAATCCTAAAAGGAGGGGAGAATTTATGACGATCCATTTTCAAATTATCCATCTAATTAGGGTTTACTTAGATGAATGCATGTTTAACTAAATTTATCATTGTTTAAATATTGATTAACGCGGGTAGTATAAATTTTGATTCTATAAAGCTAATGAGAAACTCTAAATATGCCTTTATTTCAATTAATTAAGGTTTGAGAATTGATTACCCTAATCAACCTAAATTAGGGTTTTGGTTGCATATGAATATAGAAATTGACAAATATAATGGTCTATTAATTGGTTTTTATTTTTTTATTTACAACTCTATTTACTTGAAATTTGGATATGATTCGAAGAACTCAAATGTAAGTGTTCTTTGAAAATATCAGAATTTTGGAATTTTTTGTGACATGTTTGTCAATTGAGTTATCCTAGGACAAACTCAGTCGACCGTGTATTCAGATTAAAATTTAGCAATTTGATAATTGAATTTTACCTTTTTATTCATACATTCAATTGATCTAAAATTTTAATGTAGTTTTTAAACTTCATTTTAAAAATTCTAGTAAATTTGTGTAATTTTTGGATGATGTTAGACTGATCTAGAGAGGGGTGTCGGTCAAGTTTCTCCGGGATAAACTCAACCGACTATGCATTTTGGATGAAATATAACAATCTATTATTTAAGTTTTATTTATTTATGGGTAACTTTGATTGAATTGGATTTTTTATTGAATCTTTGAAATGTTGTTTTTGACAACATGTTAATTTGTCATAATTTTGTAGGATATTTGACCTATTCAGTAAATGATATTTAGTAACAATTTTATAATAGAAAAGTCTGCTAATAATAAAAGGAAGTGTATAATAGGGTTAGTTTGCAATTGACCCAGGCACCTTAATTAATCTATATGAGTAACCTAGAACCCAAGGAACTCTCATATTTTGTGATCCATTTCATAGAAATGAAATTCTAGAGATAGAGGGAGAGTTAGGATTTGAGTGAGGTAGAAGGTGAAGATATTAACCTAGGGCTTCATCTGAGAAATGATGAAATCAAGTAAGTTTAGCTTTTTTAGATAAACATTTTTGGTGATTATTATCGCACATGTAAAACATTTCACCCCTCCTATTATTTTATTTGAAATCATATCAAATCACCCTCTTTTCTCACTCTTTTTCTCCTATTCTCCATTTCCAGGGTTTTCGAGTTGAGAGGAAGAAGAAATGGATTCAATAGCTAGAACCTTGGGGGATTTCTAAAAATCATAGTTTAACCTATGTTTTTAAGGTTCTTATCACCTTAGGTGAGTGTTTCTCTCCCTATTAAGCTCTATAATCATGTTGAAAGCCTAATTATATTTGGCTAAAATAATCAATATCATTGCTAGTACTTGTGTGTAATTGTATAACCAATTAGGATGATTTTGGGGAAATAAATGCTACTGATTTAGATCCTTTTCCATTGATTAATATGTGACTAATTTTTGACCTATTAATTTAATTTCTATGAAAATTTTTGTGAATATTGTCTAGAGCCCACTATTGAATGATACGCTTGGAAAAAGAGTTGACATATATAGAATCATATTGAATTGTTTTAGAATGAATTACACAAGTGTATTTTTTTATCTTATTGAAATTGAATATGATATATACCTAAGGATTAGTATGAGGTGGCGATTTTCCCTATTTAGGGTTTGTGTTGAAGAATTGGATCAAATGATCTCATGAATCAATGTTTACTTATGATTAATGAAAGAAATGTGTGGAAATAGAAATTAGGGTTTCATTGTATGTGAATAGCCTTAATGAACCCATGTGTACCATGATGAGATTACATAATGATATGGTTCTTATTATGCGATGAACTAAGATGAATTCCTAAGAGCCCTAGAAGTTTAGAATTTAAACGAGTGTTAGTAATAAAGCTAGAATTTGTATATCGTGTTGTAAATGTGATGAAATGTTGAAGTGTAGGTATTAATACTTTAATTGAAAATGATGAATATTACTTGATCTAAGTTGAATGCAATCTATTTTAGTACGATTTATAAAATAATGAGTTAATCCTCACATGCATGTGGGTCCTTTTATACAAGCTACATAACAAAGAATGGGGAAGGATAATTAGATATTATGGTGTAAGAAGATGTAACTAATCCATTATTTAAGCTGAAGTGAGTAGTATTATAAGGGACATGTGATCTTTGCTAATTAAAATAATTTCATTAGAAGCGACTGCCATGCTATGATAAACTAATTACAAGAAAGGAAATGGACAAGAATAGAGCAAATGGTGATGACAAGTTAAGAATGAAATCAATGAAATGTGCATGATGAAGTATATAGTCTATATATTTTAATTATTAAGTTTAGAATGATTTGTTCCTAGAGTAGTAGTGAACATGAAATGAAAGAAGTTAAATTTCATGAATATGAAATGAAGAGAAAACGCTGAAAATTAGTATATGGGTCTAAGAACCTAAACCTAACCCTAAATAATGAGCTATGTGATGCTAATGAATATGAATCTCAAATGAGGGATTAAGGAATGTATATGAGCATAGTTTAATTAAATTACAAGATGAGGATCAAGGATATGAATTGGTTTATAAGAATGTGCCCTTGGATTGTAATTTTATATTATGATACTTGTATTCTAAAAATGGCCTTCTCTAATAAATTTCTAATGAGATCACTTGTGTGTTGAATAGTAGCCCTAACTGAAAAATGGTAAAAAGTAAAGGAGGAGTATTAAGTGTGTTATGCATGTTTATGCTTGAGATTTATTCATGCTACAAAAATGGAATGGAATAAGTATATGTTGCATGATGAACCTATTTTAAGTATGATGAATGACACAAGATGTTTATATGCATATACTATTTCTATTTTTAATGTATCTATGAATATTTATTTAGAATTGTGATATATAATGGACTAATAATAAATATGTAAAGCTTGAATTTAGCATGCACAATTTGCATTCAAAAAACCTTGATGAGGGTAAATGTTGGATAATTATGCCTTAGGATGAGAGCCTAATGATGATTACTAGTATCAGATGATGTAGAAAAGGAAAGAATCATGTGTTGCAAATTATAGATTGGTTTGCTTCTTATTTTAGTCATTGTCTCTCTTTTTAAGACAAATACATTTTATTTCATTATAGTTATGTGAGAATATACACATATGATAAATGATGATTGAATCTTCTTTAATATGAGTAAAAAGGATTAATAACAAGTGTAATGATGATGCATCTAGTTAGGTGTCTTGAATATTGTGAGTTCCCTTGAGTGCCACATTGGGGAAATGAAACAGATCTCATTTTAGTAATTAGAGTATTATGAGAAGGTTTTCCAGAGTGTGGTTCGATACCTTAAAGGTTATATCAATAGGATTTAGGAGTGAGTCATATGGTGTGGCTCTAGCCCTAAATCCTTTGTTGTGAAAGTCTATGTCCATGAGGAATAGACTCTAATGAAATGAAAATTGTGAAAATGGGATACATTGTTTTGTTGGTTCCTATCTCGTGTGCCTGAGATGAGGACGTGAGCCTCTTTAGGAAACCTTGTGGTGGAATAGGGTCTTTTGTTGCTATCTTAGGGTGGTCGGCTAAACCCTAAGATAGTGACAGTGAGTCATTGATGCAACAATCATGTGTGGTGACTTCTACTTGGTGAGGTACAGGCCAAAAAGTTTTAGTGCAAATGAATAAAATATGACAATCCGTGTAGAACATGAGTTGAATGCTTATTACATTCCTTTCTCTACTAGTTGATATACCTCTGTTGTTGAATATATTTCTTATTGTGGAATTCAATTATTCTTTTATAGAGATAACCTGCATCCTTATTCTTACCAGTCTGATTTGGAATATGATCTTAAATGTTGTCAACTAGTTGATGTTGGTATTCAATATCCACTGTGAATATACTTTTTTATTTATCATTTGAATAGTTTTTGTGTGGTAGTCATGTCTCATGTGTACTTCCAATTCAGGACTGCATGATGTGTTCCCAGTCTAACTGGTGGGGTGTCACAAAGATGATGTTATCATTTTGTATTGATTCTAAATGTGTAGATCTTAGATTATTACTCATACTAAAGGATTATCATTCTTAAGTAAGTATTATCCAATGATTTGTTCATATACATGCCCTAAAAGATGTTATAGAATTTGTTTTGGTGTAAGTGAATAACTTATCTCATTGATTAGATAATAATCACAAATTGGATTTGTTTAGATACTAGAACTATCTTCTGGACTTTTCTATATCTGCAAGTTTCTTTTAAGTTTATTATACCTAATCTGATGTTGATTCATGTACTTAGCTTGAGTGGGAGGTATCTAGTCATTGGGAATCTATATGAGTCTCATGAGGTTGTTTCAAATGTTTAGGCTATTCAATGAAGAGGTCGTGACAAAGAAGACATTAAAAAAAAATCTAGATAGATTAGAATGTCCATGTACTATCTATTTCCCGATATGGGTAGTATACTGAGTTTGTTGTTTTATGTACATGTAAATGATGTAAACTAAATTGTATATGAGTAACAAGACTTTAATTTTGGTTTTAGTGGAAGTGCATGCAATTTGTAAATTGGAAAATGTTGTTCTTTGATGTAACATTGTTTATGAAGTCAATGAGAAAGGAAAAAGGAAAATTTTACCTATGTTTTTCTTATATTGTATGAATCGCAAGTGTTGAGAATTTGTTGTTTTGTATCATAATTTTGGTTTAGGTTTTGGTTTTCTCTCTAATGGTTGGCATTTATTCTAATAAAAAGAGTGGTCTCAACACCTACCATCAAGCCTTTAAGTAATTCCAAGTCATTTTCACTAAGGGTTACAAAGCTAGCTACTTAGATATCTTACCTTGGGCTATGAAAGTGGAGATATATGTAGGATTAAGGGTAGCTAACTAGGAGTCCACTAGTTGGCCCTAGGAGTAAAATCTCAAATTTGTCACATATCACACATTTGCCTTACTACCTAGGTGTTATCAAGCACCATTCACATATGAAAAGATACAGAAAAAGATATAAGTAGAATATAACCATTTACAATTGAAATCATAATTTTTACAAAGTTATTCCCCCAATAAAATATCAAATTCACATTTTCCCCCAAACAGTCTATCAAGGGGGCTTAGCTAGATATGATCACTGAAATTGTAAGAGAATGACAAAAAGAAGGAAGACACTTCATGGACGTTGATGCAAAAGTGTCAATATTCACCTCCAACTGGTCTAGACTTGCCATCTTTCTCCAAGGGTGAGAAATGGCATGAAAATGGAAGTGGAATGGTCAAAACACTAGAAAACTAAGGTTTTGAGGTACAGGAAGGTGGAAGTCAGTGGAAGATAGGTGGTAAGGAGTAGCTAGTGAACTTTAATGCTTGGGAGTGATAACATCTAGATCCCATACACCAACAACACTTCTATAGTGGCTTGGGAAGCCTAGGGTTAAGTCAGAGCAAAATAGAAAACTCAGCAGAGAAAATGAGCAGGAGAAATTGGTGAACATGGTTGTTTTAGGCACTAGGGTCGTGGTGGATAAGTGGATGATGGACGTGCATTGGGAATAAGTGTGGTGAAAGGGTGAAAAGATCAAGGTTTCATGGAGTGTTGTGGGGTTTCAGTGGCACAATCATGGTCAATAGCACGTCTGTGGTGGGTTGGTGATAGAACGGTCATGATGGGTGCCATGATCATGGTGGAGGAGTGAAGATTTCATCATTCCCTACTTCATAGTTATCTTGAGATCATCCTATTGTCTAAATTGGACATTAGAATACCCTTTGTTTTAATGATGACAAACATTTCGCTCTTTTGGATCTCACATTCTACTTGAGTATTTTAGGGTTCAAGATGATGAGAAGATTATACTAAGTGGATAATTGAAGATCAAGGCGCTTAAATGTTTAATATTTTCATGATTGCACTTAATGTATACTCAATGTAAAAACGTGTTCAAGTATATAATGTATAAGTACTTAGATATCATGTAAATCAAGCGTAGATTTTCCCTAACCACCCAAAACCCTATCTTACACTCACATGAAGACTTTATGGTTGATAGGTTTCATATGAGTCATCAATAGGACCTCACATACATTACAAATCCTTGAAAAAAGTCCTACTCGGTCAGCAAAATTGTTGACCAAGAATCACTCGGTCGAAGACTCAAACAACCGAGAAATAAATTTGAAATCTTTAGTTCTGAGGCAATTTCAGTCGACAACATTGTTGACCGAGATATAGCCCTTGTAATAGGTTTAAACCATAGAGATACATACATATATCCATTAGAGCCAGTTGAACCAACACAGTCATCCGGTCGATAAGTTTGTGGATCGAGAGTCAATCTATTCGACAATATTGTAGACCGAGAGAAGTTCTAGAAACTTCACTTTTAACGAACATTTTAGTCGTTGCAACCCAACTACTTTCTACCTAATGGATAGTTAAGTACTAAGAATACTCTAGATACTCCCTACATCATTCCTAATCACTTTTAAAGCATTCCTATAAATAGGAGAGACCTTAGGACACCCAAATCATCACTTGCATGCACAACACAAAAGTTACACTTGAGCAATCATTCTAGAGAGCAACAAAGATGAGAATTACTTGTTATCTTCTTTATTGTGCTCTAAAGTTGTGCCCTATAGCTATGATCTCCTAGCCACCACATAGATATGTCCATATTAAGTGGATAGGATATCTATACACTTGATATAGTATCAAAGTGTTGTACTTTATTGGTTAAGTATTTCTTTCTTCCAATCTATTTCCTTTATATTGTATTTTGATCTCCTTAACTACTCCTAGAGTTGGAGGCTGTTGAAGGAGGTGGCTGCAGCTACTTGAGGACAAAGAAGGCTTCTCAAAGTTCTTGAGGTTACTTAAAGAAGTTTGATTCAAAGGAGGTTAGAGATACTTCTAGGTGAAGGCTATCTCAAGGTGGTGGATCTACTTTAAGGTGGTGAAGGTTGCTCCAGGTGCTTGAGGTTACTTCAAGAAGGCTGCTTCAAAGGAGGTTAGAGATAATTCTAGGTGAAGGCTATCTCAAGGTGGGGGAGATACTGCAAGGAGGTGAAGGCTGCTCCAAGGGCTTGAGGTTACTTCAAGAAGACTTCTTCAAGGAGGTTGAGGCTACTTCAAGATAGGTGATTTAATTTTGTTGTAACATCCTTGTGAGGAAAATAAAATAAATCACTTTCAAAATTCCAATTGCAAAAAATTGGGTAGTGGACTGACAGCCTTTGATTCAAAGGTTGGAACCACTCTAAATTGAAGCATCTTCCTTGTTTCCTCCTCCTTCTATGCTTTAAGTTTTTTATTAAATTTAAAGTACCAAAATCTCTATTCACTCCCCTCTTGATTTTTCAATTGGTATCAGAGCAAGTATTCAAGGAGTCTAACCAGTCTTGAATGGGGGACAGTGTACTTCACAACCTCAACCTTGAAGGAACTTACGTGAGCTGGCCACCTCCTTGTGATGGAAGAAACTATACTTTTTGGAAAAGAAGGATGCAGTTTTTCTTCCAAGGGATCAGACTAGACCTTTGGAGGATATTGTCCTGGCGCTATGAGCTTCCTAGAATGGAGTTTGCAACATGGAATCCTGAAACGGTAAAGCAAGTTCAATTGAATGCAAAAGTGATAAGAATTTTATATTGTACTATTTCCGTTAGTGGGTTTAATAGGATATCTTCATGTGAAACTGCTTATGAAATATGGCATAAACTTTCAATTACACATGAAGGTACAACTCAAGTTAAAAATACTAAGATTAACAAACTTAAACAAAAGTTTGAACAATTTCACATGCAACCTAATGAGTCTATTAGTGAAATGTATGCAAGGCTTTCTTCTATTGTTAACAGATTGAGTGCCTTGGGTAAGTATACAAGTGAGGAAGATCAAGTGTACAAGATTATTAGATCCTTGCCTCCAAAGTATAAGCCAAAAGTGATGGCCATTGAAGAAGCAAATGATCTTACCACATTGAGGATGGAGCAACTCATCGGTAATATAGAAACCCATGAAGTTACTCTTTAAGAAGAAGAAAGATTGGAGTTGAAACTTCAAAAAGGAAAAAAGAAGGACATGGAATTTAAAGTGTTGACCAAAGCACAAGTCATCACTCAAGAAAGTGATGAGACAAGTGGAGAGGACAATGAAGAGGATGCACTCATTATAAATGATAAGCAATAGGAAGTTTTAAATCTAAAAAAATTCTAGTGTTTCTTTCTCTTCTTCCCTTAGGTTCTTTGAATGCATAAAGAAGGGACATTTAACAAATGAGTGTCCTAAATTCAGGAAGGGAAAGAAATTCTCTCTCAAGAAGAAAGAAAAAGCCTACAAAGCAGCTTGGTATGAGTCAAGCAACGATAGTGAGAGTGAAGAAGAAGATGTTGAATGTCTCATGACTAAAGAAGACAAAGTAAGTTGTTTCATTATAAACAACCAATGAATAATAAAATGAGGTAAGTCTTCTTGATTTATCTAAAGAAGAGCTAGTCACTCGTATTAAAGAACTACATGATACACATGTTGATTGTAAAAGGAAATTGAAAAAGCTTATGAAAACTAATGATGATTTGTATGCTAAATTGAATGATCTTACTTTTGAAAATGAAAGACTTCTGTCTGAAAAAGATACCTTGAAATCATCAATTAATGATAACAATATCAAGTTGCTTGCTCTAGAAACCAACAATAATCTTCTTTCTCAATAAAAGGTTGAATTGCTTACTAAGATAAATTATTTTCAAACTCAACATGTTCTATGTACTCATTTGGACTATGATGTTGTTGTTAGAGAAGGAGATTCTTTGATTTCAAGTTTAGATCAAGAAAAACTACATATTGCAAAAAAAACTGATAAAAGTACTAAGTTACAAAAACATGTTGATAGTCAAAAGAGTAATAACATTGTTCATAAAATCTTAAAAAACTCTTTTAGACAAAAAGGAATAAGAGGTCTAGGGTATGTACCTAAAGAGAAATCTTTCCAAAAACCTAGAACTAGAAAAACACAAAAACCCAAATCGAAGATCATGTATGTACCCAAAGACAAACTAGCACATAACCAAAATGCTAAGAAGAGAAATGAAATTTATTTTATTTGTTGTCATTATTGTCAACGTCTTGGGCACTATTAATTTTCTTGTCCATACAAGAAAAAGAAAGATGTTGACTTGGTTTGGGTTTCAAAACCTGCAACTTAAAATGGTTGGTCATATTAGTTGAGATTTGACCTAAAATTCACTTTGAAATTCATTATGTCTTATCTCAACTAAAATAATCTTAAACTTGTATATCTATGTATATTTTGATTGCTTAATTGTGTTATCCAAAAAATAGTGACATGATATGTTTACATTAGAAATGCTAAATTTACTAGAACATGCACATAACTTCATCTCGGTCAACAAAGTTCTCGACCAAGAGCTCTTGCGGTCGAAGAAAAGTTCGACTGAAAGTAGTTATGTCAGAACTATTTATTAAAAATAAAATAATTCGCTTGAAATTAACTTTGGTGACTCAAATCTATAATAGAATCTTCATATTAAATTGTTCTAAATATTTGAAATGATAAAGTATTTATAGTAATGATCCTAACCAAAAGGACCACTATATGGGGCCAAAACTTTCATACTTTGCAGGTTTGGATGGTCTATTGAAATTTCTACAAAAAGCATATGACCGAAAACAAGAAGATTTTCATACACTTGGAGAAAAGGTAAAATTATTGGTCACATTTGAAGAAAATTTCAAAGGTAAAACTATTGGCATAGGTGATGTTAGTACAACTTTTAAATGTGCTACTTGTCAAAGAACTACATCATAAGTTCTATGACAATAGTTATGATTCATAGGAAAACATCAAAGTTGTTATAAAATAAAAAAATAATTGTAAACATATTAACTCTATGAACACTATTTACAAACAATGAATTGTTTAAGGCATAAAAATATTGTTGATACAAGAAAATTGCTTAGAATATAATCAAAACCTAAATTCTTGTGATAAATCTGAAATTTGTGGCAATCAAAAGTAAGATTTCTTTTCAAAACTTAAACTTTTCTCATTTGATTTTGTGTGTCTTCTCTTCAAAAAAAGATGGTAAACATAAATTTGATCTGAAGTCACAAAAAGGCTTTGTCCTGGAATCTTCAACATCTAGCAAAGCATCTAGGACTTATAAGTATACATAAATGATGCATACATAGAAAGACTTAGTCATATCCTAAAAGATTTGATTATTGGACAATCGTTTTATGAGAATACCAAGAATGATGCATAAGATTCAGTTCCTAGACCTAAAGGCAAAACCTTCATTGGAACTAAATGGGCATGTTGAAATAAACTTAAGCTAGGATATAATGAGAAGAAATAGATTTTGATATATGCATTAGTATCTAATACTTGAGGTCATTCATATGTTATTTAACTCTAGTCACTCATAAGGACATCAAACTCTTCAAATGGATGTAAAATTGTTTCCTTATTGGAATAAAAAAAAGATATCTATCTTACTTAAAACCATGAATTGAAACATGATTACATATGCATAAAGAAAGTTGATTGGTTACTTATGTTACTATAGAAGAAAATGCTATATCTTGATCATACAGATAAGGTGAAGATTCTAAAATTTTGTAGAACTACCTCTCGGCCGACAAAGAGTTTGACCAAGGGCTGCCCCGGTCGAAGTCATGGTCGACCGAAAATAAGTCTCACAAAAATTCTTATTTGTAAATCAAATCATTTACTTGCACCCAACATTGGTATATTGATTATGTAACTTGCCCATCATGATATGAGCAAAAATTATAAATCAAAATAGTACAACAAACAAGATTTCTTAAAGATCATAAAAAATGACACATAGTCTTAATTGATTTTAAATATGGTTGTGATTTGAAATACTTTAACATTTTCGAGCTTATTTTTGTTATGAGATTAAGGGGGAGCTCACAAAATTCTTGGATATAATGTGCATATCTTTTTTATCTTGATCTTGATTGGATTCACCAATATTGGCTTAACTTCCCTTATATTTGGTCTAGAGTCACTTTTATCCCACTATAAACCTAAAGGAATCTCATAGCATTTCATGGCTTAACATCCTTTGTAAATGGTCGATAAATTTATATTGGTTTTTAAATTGTGGCTAAATTTTACATTCTTTTTTAAGTAAACAATTAATAGGGAGTAAAAAATTAAGGGGGAGTTTTATTGGTTTACACATATTATTATCTTTTTGAAATGACAAGGGGGGGAATAAAAATAGAGTAAAATATTTAAAATATTTTCATGAGTTTCATGATCTCTTGGCTTGACATTAACTTGGTGCTAAATTGCCATAAGAGATGGATATCATGTTCCATATCACTTTAGGCATATTAGCATACATTTTATGAGATCTAAGGACTTATTCATCTCAGGTATGTCACATGTATGAAACTCATTTCATTTAAAATATATTTTTTTATTTTAGAAATGTTTGTCATCTTCAAAATTGGGGAGATTGTTGGCTAAATTGGATATTAGCATACCCTTTTTTATGAAGACAAACATTTCATTCTTATGGATCTCACCTGCTACTTGAGTATTTCAAGGTTCAAGATGATGAGAAGATCATACTAACTGGATAATTGAAGATCAAGGCACTTAAATGTTTAATATTTTCATGATTGCACTCAGTGTATACTCAATGTAAAAACTTGTGCAAGTATATAATGTACAGGTACTTATATATCATGTAAATCAAGTGTTGGATTTTCCCTATCTACCCAAAACCCTATCTTACACTCATATCAAGACTTTAGGGTTGATAGGTTTCATATGAGTCATCAATAGGACCTCACATACATTGCAAATCCTTGCAAAAAGTCCTACTCGGTCGAAAAAATTGTCGACCAAGAATCACTCAGTCGAAGACTCAGACAACCAAGAAATATCTTTGTGAATCTTTAGTTCAGATTCAATTTATGTCAACAATATTGTCGACTGAGATTTAGCCCTTTTAATAGGTTTAAAAAAGAGAGACAGATATATAGCCGTTAGAGCCATCTGAACCAACACAGTCATCTAGTTGACAAGTTTGTGGACCAAAAGTCATTATGGTCGATAATATTGTCAGTCGAGAGAAATTTTGAAAACTTCACTTTTAACGAACATTTTAGTCATTGCAACCCAACTACTTTCTACCTAATAGCTAGTTAAGCACTAAGAACACTCTGGAAACTCCCTACAACGTCCATAATCACTTGTAAATCATTCCTATATATAGGTGAGGCATTAGGACATCAAAATCATCACTTCCATACACAACACATAAGTTACACTTGAGTAATCATTCTAGAGAGAAACAAAGTTGAGAATCACTTGCTATCTTCTTTCTTGTTCTTTAAAGTTGTGTCATGTAGCTACAATCTCCTAGCTACCACATAGCCGCCTCCATCTTAAGTGGATAGGAGGTCTATATGCTTTATATAGGATCAAAGTGTTATACTTCATCGATTAAGTATTTCTTTCTTCTAATATATTTCCTTTGTATTGTATTTTGTTCTCCTTAACTACTACTAGGGTTGGAGCTTATTTAATGAGGTGATTGGAGATGCTTCTAGACGAAGAAGGTTGCTCCAAGTGCTTGAGGTTACTTCCAGAAGGCTACTTCAAAGGAGGTTGGAGCTACTTCTAGGTGAAGACTATCTCAAGGTGGTGGAGCTACTTCAAGGTGGTGAAGGTTGCTCTAGGTTCTTGATGCTACTTCAAGAAGGTTGCTTCAAAGGAGGTCGGAGCTACTTCTAGGTGAAGGCTATCTCAAGGTAGTGGAGCTACTTCAAGTAGGTGAAGGTTGTTCAAAGGGCTTGAGATTACTTCAAGAAGGTTGCTTCAAGGAAGTTGAGGCTACTTCAAGGAAGGTGATTGTATTTTGTTATAACATCCTTACGAGGTAAATAAAATAAATCACTTTCAAAATCCTAATTGGAAACAATTGGGTAGTAGACTAACAACTTTTGATTCAAAGGTTAGAACCACTCTAAATCGAAGTGTCTTCCTTGTTTCCTCCTCCTTCTCTACTTTAGGTCTTAATTTAATTTTAAAGTACCAAAATCTCTATTCACCCCCCACTGGATCTTTCGTTCCCACCATGGTTGTATTGGTTGGCACAATCTTGTTGGATCTTGCATACCAATGTCATTTTGATTGCCATGACTGGGGTGTCTTTTGATGCTATGATTTTGAGTCGCATTTATAGACCTGTTTGATATGTGTTTTATGCTTTTATTAGTCATTTTTATGGTTAATGTTGCATAATTCATCCACTTTGGTCTTTGCTACTATTTTATGTCAAATCCCCTTTATTTCATCATTTTGAGCATTAATTGTCAAAATATTACTATTTGTGTGAATTTATGTGATCTTGTGTTTGAATTTCAGGACAAACGAGTATTTACTTTCATCGATACCATCGACGGAAGTCGATACCATCGACATGATCACAGGTTGCCAGCTGAAAGGAGCAGCAAAGTGTCGATACTATCGACAGGGATGTCGATGGTATCGAGTCACCTTCAGGTTGCTGGCGAAGAAGCAGTCGATAGTATCGACCCCAAGTCGATACCATCGACGCATGGAGGCTACAGCGACACAAAATGACAAAACCGTCGCTACAGGGTGGTCGATACCATCGACCCGCATCGATGGTATCGACATCGTCAGATATGCGTTTGATTCAGATTGATCCCAATCGGACGGTCGGGGTTAAGGAGCGACATAATGAGGGAGTTATACCTAATGACGGCCGCCCAGATGGAGGAGGATCTCATTAGTCATTGCACGAGTACCGAGGAGGAGTAGAGAGGAGAACGAAAGGCCAAAAGTTCATACCAGTTGATTCGGACGCCGGAGAAGACGGATTTCACCACCGAAAGGCGGAAGAGCACGTGTTCTACGCAAAGGATCAACCGGTTCTTCTCCGTTCAGGGGTTTTCCCTTTCATTCCACGTTTTTCACATGTTTTCCCCTATCTCTACCTTGTACTTTGTTGAGATGAACATGCGGGGCTAATCTCCTTCATCTTTAGGACCGGGAGTAGCCCGGGAATTCATTGTATGACAGTTTTATAATAGTAATTCATATTTTATCTCTTAAATCCATGGTATAGTTTCGTTTTCTCCATATATTGTTATGCTTGATCACCATAATAATAACCTAATGCCCTTAATCACTTTGAAAGAAGGATTAACGGTTGAAAAGAGACGAAACCTACATTAATCGACAAATCCCTTGAACAAGGTGGTGTAAAATTAATGGTGGAAAGTGAGAGATTGTTCATAATGCACCTAGTTTAGGGTATAGGTTACTACGACGGTGGAACCGACCTAAACCTAGGTAGTGAATTGCACCACGACAGTGGGTAATTCTCTTTTCAGACCACTACCTGGATAGAGAGATAAAATTGAGGCATTATATAAAATCTAATACAATGAAAACCCGCAGTGAAACCGCAATCCTAAAGATACCCTTTTGAATTGATTAAATTAACATTTAATCGATCGTTTTCTTTGTTTTGTTTTTTGTTTTCTTTTATTTTTAACAACAACCCTCAATTTGTTATTCGGCTTAGATGATCGCAAATAGTTAGTAGGAGTCTCCAACAATTCTGACTATCCCTGTGTTCGACTCGGGCCTCACAAAGGCATGTACTACTCGACGCGTTCACTTGCGTTTTTAGCGCTCAGTAAAATTGCGTCAAGTTTTTGGCGCCGTTGTCGGGGATACGGCGAATTGTTGGCACTTTGAGTGCTATGAGCAGCCATTCTAGGCCACATTTTTTTTATTATTTTGAAACAACTTCAAATATTTTAAAATTGTTCTATAAATTTTTAATAATTGTTCAAGCACTGTACTAAATTTGATTTTCCTATTTTTCAGGTACTGTGTATGGTGCAGACGCGTAGTACCAACTATGCGCAGCATGCACCAAAGGTTCCACTGGCGGGCTCGGAAGATGAAGGTGACCATAATCAAGATCATCAAGAGGAACTGTTATCTGAATTCGAACACGAAGAGATGGCCGACGAACCAACAATTTGGGCGAAGATCAAAGCTTCTTCCGCATCTGCTTCTAAAGGGCCGATAAAGAAGCAAGCAATCAATATATCGACGTATAAGATTGATCCGGCTCTAATCAATTTGGTGAAGTCTAACGCTTTACATGGTTTAAAGAATGAGGATCCTATCGCGCACCTGAGTCAATTTGTGGAGAACTGCAATATGGTGAAAATTGACAGATTTCCGCAGACTGCGCTCTACTTGAAGCTCTTCCCGAGTTCACTAGCGGGAGTTGCATGAGAATGGCTACACAACCTAGATGACAAATTTGTGGAGTCTTGGGACCATATGGTGGAGGTCTTCTTTGAGAGGTTCTTCCCTCCTAAAAAGACTAACGACATGATCAGGAAGATTCACAACTTTACCCAACAGGCTGGTGAGACATATTCTGAGACCTGGGAGAGATTTCAGGTCATGCTGAGGAGGTGCCCACATCACAGGCTGGATAAAGAGATGCAGGTGAAGATCTTCTATTTTGCTCTCTCCGAGCACGATAGGAGTAACTTGGATTCAGCTGGGTCAGGATTCTTTTTGAATAATACGGACACCCGATGTTGGGAGATATTAAAGAACATGGCTAGGAAATAGTCATGGGGTGACAGAGGCGTTGTGGAGCAGGTCAGAGTTGTAGGTGAATCCAAAGTAATTAAGGAGCTAAATGACAAGTTAGATCTTCTAGCCAAGAAGCTGCTAGCTAAGGAAGATACATCTGAGGATGAGGAAGCCCAAGTCAAATTCATGCAACAACAGGGCTATAGAAACAATGACTATGCATGGAGAAAGGACAAAAAGTTCTCATGGAAGGATCTGAATAATTTTCTACAAGATCCGGATGCCAAGCCACAACCTAGAGATGAAGATAGGAACACCGAACTACTGGGTCAAATGGTGCAGCAAAATCAGGAGATGATGACTATGTTTGGTAAACAATTACAATCTTAAGGTGATATTCTAACCAAATTTGGGCAGACGCTACAAAGCCATGGAGCACAGATGCGGGCATTAGAAACCACAGTGGCACATATTTCAAGTGAAGTGGTGGCTATCAAGCACGCCAATTAGCAGAAATCGGCCGAGAATGCAAATGCGGCCCAAGCACATCATCAGGTCAAGTATATGTCTGTGGTAAGCAATGAGGAGGAATCTCAGGTGCTAGAAGCAAAAGAGGAAAGCAAAATGACTTTTAATACGCATGCGACGCCAGTGATACCGTATCCACGCACTTACTATGGACTACCTGGCGGAAACACTTTCTTCAGAAAATCACAGCCAGTTATGAATATTGCATCTCCATCTAGGCAAGAAGAACAATTGAAGGTTGTTTTTGCACGTGTGGAAACATCTAATGCGAGAGAGGAATCACAACAAGCTAATACTGTTGATGATGTCTCGCCAAAGCCCACGTCAGAGGGAGTGATTGAAGCAAACTTAGGGGAGTTGGCCCCGAAAAGCTCATATGTGCCACCTCACAGGCGTGTGAATGCAGCAGATGTGTCAAATCTGGAAAATCTGAATCCAAAGAAAGAGCATCGTCATTTTAGGAAATTCTTGGAAATATTCCGAAAACTCCACATCAATATTCCATTAGTGGAAATGATCGAGAAGGTTCCCGCCTATGGGAGGTTCATCAAAGAAATCATCAATAAGAAGAGGCGGATAAAAGACTATGATATTTGTCGGATGAATGAGACGGTGAGCTCTTTGATTCACGGGAGTTCACCAAAGAAGAGAAAAGACCCAGGAGGATTATACATTCCTTGCTCAATAGGTGGTCGACATTTTCCTAAAGCTCAATGTGATTCGGGGGCGAGCATAAATCTCATGTCGTTGTCCACATTTAGGAAGCTTGGGTTAAAGGACCTAAAGAAATCAGCGGTGACCATTGAATTGGCTGACAGATCTATTGTAAGGCCACATGGCGTTTGTGAGGATGTTCTCGTCAAAGTAGATAGATTCATATTCTCGGTGGATTTTTTTGTCATGGATATGCCACAGCTCCAAAGCTGTGAAATGTTACTAGGAAGACCGTTTCAAGCGACGGTGGATGTCGTTACTGCCTTAGGGAGAGGTACACTGTCCTTGGGGATTGGAGGAGATCGAGTTGAATTCAAACTACCACAAGATCCTCTGAGCACAAGCCCCAAAGTGAAAAGATGATGAGCTTCATGTCGTCTAGCCTAAGACGTTAAATAAGGGCGCTTGTTGGGAGGCAACCCAACCATCGGTACATTAGTTTAGTTCATTTACATTCGTAATTTAATTTGTTTTACTTAGTTTTTAGTATAAAAAAGATACCGTGATCGGTTTGTTATTTGTGCAGGCTGGGGCAGAGTCGATACCATCGACACACTGGTCGATGGTGTCGACCATGGAACAGGTAGACGACTGCAGATTTCGCACTGCGTCGATACCATCGACGGCCTCGTCGATGGTATCGACGAACCCACAGGTAGTTCGAAAAATAAAGGTCGATGGTATCGACACGGGCGTCAATACCATCAAGATCTCTGGAGATTTACAGACAAATCGACTCAGGAAATTCGATACCATCGACGTCCATGTCGATGGTATCGACACAGCTACAGGTTGAGATGCAAAGCGGCGGTGTTGCAACAAAGACAAGTTGATACCATCGACCCATGTTGATGGTATCGACACTCCACGTCACCGATCCACGCAAACGAATCAACGGCGATCGCGGCTTCCACGTCATCGATCTGGGTGCAGCGTCGATACCATCGACCCATGTCAATGGTATCGACACGTCAGTGATCTGGGTTTCAAGATCCAGCCATCGACGACTGTCGATACTCGTGAGGGAGGCGGATAGCATCGACAGGTGTCGATACCATCGACTCGCGTCGATGGTATCGACGAACCAACAGTGGCGTCGGCCAAGTCTATATAAGGAGATTCATGACATCATTTAACGTCACACCTTCAGAGCTCTCTTCTTCCTTTGCACCAGATGTTGAGCTCCACCTTGTTTTCTCGGGGCAACCTAGCCCTTAGCAAGTTTCAGGAGCCTGGCCTTTTCTTTCTCTACAAGCTCCTAACGCAACAAGAGTGCAACTGGGGCGCCTTCTTTCTACAACGAGTTTTGGAGGTGAAGCGGAGTACGAGGAAAGTGCCGATTCACTTCAACGGGCTAATCACCAAGCTGGCTTCATACCTCGGCTTGAATTTCCAGACCCTCACTCCTCTATCTACTAAGAGCAAGGTGAACTTGCAAAATTTACACCGGTCCAATCTCATTCTTCTCTGAGATGGCGTGGCATTCGCACACTGCCACGTAAATCAAGCATATCAGGAGTGTTCTCTACCCGACCCCATCTTCAACATCGACGGCGCGCAGCATTTCCGGTGGCCAATCATAGCCATCGATTCCGATGAAGAAGACGGAGGCAACAACGGTGGCGATGACGACGAGGCGGTGGAAGAGGAGGAAGAGGCGTTCACACCTCTTTGATCACGAGTGGCACCCCAAAAGCGCCCTAGGATGCATCTGGGTGCATCTTCATCTTCTCCGCATCGGCCTCCACCACCACAGCCCTCGCAACCGAGCGAGGATGTATATTCTATGCAAGGGATGTACACAATGCTTCAAGACATCCAGCAGACGCAGCATAGCCACACAGCTACCTATGCTGGTATTCAAGACACCACCAACCGGCTCTATGTCAACCAGCAGGCGATCTTCGAGAATGAGCGCCTTCTTTTCGCCAATCAAGAGAACATCCACGATCGGCTGCACAGGATGGAGCAGCAGCATCAGCCGTTTTATGATCATTACTGGAGCCAGAATTACTTTGGGGGGTACCCACAACCTCCTCCAATGCCCCCAGTATGATCCGACCTTTCAGGGTCAATACCCATCTTGGGACCCCACGGAGCTGCAATACCCGCCTCCACCACCACAACAATGATCTGGTATCACTGTTCCAATCCTTAAGTTTGTTTTTGACTATGAGGCCATAGTCAAATTCAAGCTTAGGGGGGTAGTTGGAACAACTTTATCTTCTATTGTTTTCAGTTTTTAATTCTCTTGTTATTTGCTTCTTGCATTTTTAGTTTTTGTAGGATCCACATGCTATCTAGTGTAATCGTGGATGTCATAAAGTTTTGTCATCTCATTTTGTGCATGGTAAAATCAAGGGAAAATTTAAAATATTTGTGTGTTTGGAAAGCTTGTCTTGTTTTGCCTTGGGCACATATCCTACGAAAATGATTGTTTTTGTCAACTTTAAAACAATTTTTCACAACCGTACTCTCAATGATTAATGAAAGTGGACAGAAATGGTTGTTTGATCCTAAACTGACCAAATGATAATGTGACTTTAATTGGAAGTAGGAGAGAGAAACCTCTTAACTACTACACAGGTCAGTAAGGAGGGACACATAATATCTTTCTAAGGTTCAGTCATCTAGTCTTGTGATCTTTCCACCTCATTGTTTTCACAATCCACCAAGATTTGGAAGTATTGTACAGTTTTAACTTCTTTGACAGCATCGCATATAGATAGGCTCTGCATTGAATCTATTTTCACATGTTTTGCATATTTTGAAAAATGAAAAAAAGTAGAATAGTGATACATGCACATTACCTTTAGGTGCATGCCATGTAGTTGCATTCATATATTTCAGGCATAAAGTATATCATGTATCAAAATTTTTCTCCAATGGTGAATTAAATTGTTCCATACCTTCTAAATAGTGCAAAATTCCTTAGTATGAAGAAAAATAAGCCCAATAAAATATTCATTATCAATCATGGATATAAAGGCTGAAAAAGAAGAAAGAAAAACAAAAAAAATCTGAAAAATCTGCACAATGAAAAAAATAGAGTTATTTAGAAGAAAGTAGAATAAGAAGGAGAAAGGAACATAAGATCACCTGCAATTCAAGATAATTGAGTACATGATGTAGCTTTATTAGATATCCATCTCATTTTGAGACGGATGGTTAGTGCATGCATCATTCCACCTAATCTTAGACATTAGGGCATTTCTCATGTGCATTTGCATCATTTAGGGCATTTTTGTTTTATGCATGTTGAAACTGTATCATACTTCCATTTTCTTCCATGAGCCACCCATTTCATCCACCCGTTGCTCGGATTGGTAGGCCATCGTGAATTTCTCCTCACTAATGTATATCAGGAGAACTGCTTCCATGTAGATGGTAGTTAGGGCGAGCAATGTAGTTTAGGAGATCACAAGATGCACCAAGTCTGAACCGGCGATTTTTATTATGTTAACTGCCTTATGTGATAGTGTTCATTAGTTTTGAGGTCAATTTCTCTTATGGATGATTATTGTCGCCTGCAGGGTAATTACCATTTTGTGGTTAGAGAGGGCCGGTATGTGAATGTCCGGTGGGAGTCATATGGGATGTTGATTGTGATATGTTGTTCTTTAGTTGACTTTGGCAATTCTATTCTAAGGATTAGTTGCTTGAGGGCGAGCAACGTTCAAGCTTAGGGGAGTTTGATGTGATGATTTTGAGTCGCATTTATAGACCTGTTTGATATGTGTTTTATGCTTTTATTAGTC
The DNA here is from genome assembly GCA_963693085.1 of Alisma plantago-aquatica. NCBI lineage: Eukaryota > Viridiplantae > Streptophyta > Magnoliopsida > Alismatales > Alismataceae > Alisma > Alisma plantago-aquatica. Next base: position 925,239,864 of record OY856409.1, read on the forward strand.
ATTTTTATGGTTAATGTTGCATAATTCATCCACTTTGGTCTTTGCTACTATTTTATGTCAAATCCCCTTTATTTCATCATTTTGAGCATTAATTGTCAAAATATTACTATTTGTGTGAATTTATGTGATCTTGTGTTTGAATTTCAGGACAAACGAGTATTTACTTTCGTCGATACCATCGACGGAAGTCGATACCATCGACATGATCACAGGTTGCCAGCCGAAAGGAGCAGCAAAGTGTCGATACTATCGACAGGGATGTCGATGGTATCGAGTCACCTTGAGGTTGCTGGCGAAGAAGCAGTCGATAGTATCGACCCCAAGTCGATACCATCGACGCTTGGAGGCTACAGTGACACAAAACAACAAAACCGTCACTACAGGGTGGTCGATACCATCGACCCGCGTCGATGGTATCGACACCGTCAGATATGCGTTTGATTCAGATTGATCCCAATCGGCCGGTCGGGGTTAAGGAGCAACCTAATGAGGGAGTTATACCTAATGACGGCCGCCCAGACGGAGGAGGATCTCATTAGTCATTGCATGAGTACCGAGGAGGAGTAGAGAGGAGAACGGAAGGCCAGAAGTTCATACCAGTTGATTCGGACGCCGGAGAAGACGGATTTCACCACCGAAAGGTGGGAGAGCACGTGTTCTACACAAAGGATCAACTGGTTCTTCTCCGTTCAGGGGTTTTCCCTTTCATTCCACATTTTTCACATGTTTTCCCCTATCTCTACCTTGTACTTTGTTGAGATGAACATGCGGGGCTAATCCCCTTCATCTTTAGGATCGGGAGTAGCCCGGGAATTCATTGTATGATAGTTTTATAATAGTAATTCATATTTTATCTCTTAAATCCGTGGTATAGTTTCGTTTTCTCCATATATTGTTATGCTTGATCGCCATAATAATAACCTAATGCCCTTAATCACTTTAAAAGAAGGATTAACGGTTGAAAAGAGATGAAATCTACATTAATCGACAAATCCCTTGAACAAAGTGGTGTAAAATTAATGGTGAAAACTGAGAGATCGTTCATAATGCACCTAGTTTAGGGTATAGGTTACTACGACGGTGGAACCGACCTAAACCTAGGTAGTGAATTGCACCACGACAGTGGGTAATTCTGTTTTCAGGCCACTACCCGGATAGAGAGATAAAATTGAGGCATTATATAAAATCTAATACAATGAAAACCCACGGTGAAACTGCAATCCTAAAGATACCCTTTTGAATTGATTAAATTAACATTTAATCGATCGTTTTCTTTGTTTTGTTTTTTGTTTTCTTTTATTTTTAACAACAGCCCTCAATTTGTTATTTGGCTTAGCTGATCGAAAATAGTTAGTAGGAGTGTCCAACATTTCCGACTATCCTTGTGTTCGACTCGGGCCTCACAAAGGCATGTACTACTCGACGCGTTCACTTGCGTTTTTAGCGCGTAGTAAAATTGTGCCATCTTTCTTGATGGAGCGTCTTCTTCCCTTCAAGCTTCCATGTTTTGAGTATCTTTATACCATGTTGCGTCCAATATGGTAGACGGCTTGAGGATTTTATAGTGTATTATAAACTCCAATGTCCTTCTTCATGATGTTCTTATCCTTGGCTTGATCTTTGTCCACTTGGGGTAGGTTAGGGGAACTCTAGGGATCACTTTGGACTCCTTCAAGGGTGAAGGAATGCTAGGATGGTCCTCTTCTCTACCTTCCATCCAAAGTATGGTCAAAGTACCTAAAAATTGTGAAAGGACGCCCATAAGTGCATTTGGTTATAAATCCAATTATTGAAGGAACGAATTATTTATATGTGAAACAAGGACAAAAAGGCACAAAATGGAGACGCATATTTGGACTTCATCACCACCCTAAACTTAAAAAATACTTGTCCTCAAGTATGACCCAACTCAATCTCTTTTTATTTTTATTCAAGTAAAAATGATAAAAAGCACCCACCAACATATAATATATTGTGGCTAAATGTACCTCAACATTGACCATATGCAAGCATTTCATTTCTCTTTTCTTCTAATTCATGATTTGACTACAAAAAGATCCAAAGCATGTTTACTTCAAATGTAGGGAATCACAATTCATGTAAGTGACATGGCATTCCGCAAGGCTTTGGGTAAATTGTTTAATTTATAGGATTTAGTCTAAGCTTACTAGGTCAGTGGTTTCAACATGCATGCATTTCTTCTAGAGTTCAGTTCATACTTGATGACCCACTTGTCTTGTGTTGGGTAAGTGGGATAGGGTTGATTGTACCTAACCCTAATAGGCATAAAAAGGGAAGAAAGGCTTGTGCAAAGGAGTTGGTATGCTATTGCATAAAGCAGTTGTGTTTTCTTTTCTTCTCTTGAGAAGCCATTACATAGATCGATCTCTTTTTTCTTTTCCTTTCAATTTTCTTTGCCCCAATCATATAGTGGTTGGAATAAGAAAGGAGTAGAGATATGATCACTTCCACTTTTGGGAGGTGGTCAAAGGTTTTGTGTGCTTTTTGATATCTTTTCATTGGGTGAATAGGTAAGAAGTTATGGAATAAATAATGAGTTAAAGAGGGGTCATTAGTAGTGGATCTTCACAAAAGGGGTTCCTACACGCACATTAGGGCCACAAACTTCTCAATCATGAGAAAATTATAATGCAATGAGAAGTTATATCATCCACCTTTTTTTCATAAATCATGGAAGACCATATGCATCTAATGCTTGCTTTGGTTGCTTCTCACCATTCACTCCAATTAGAGAGAGATATCACACATGCACAAAGTCAAACATGCAAGTATATCAATAAGACTACCATATGAAAACGTTGAGTTTAATTTATCAAAGGTCAAACAATTCAATTGCAAACTATAAAGGTAGAAATCAAGTTAAAACATGCTTTGGGAAAAATGATCAAATTTGGGCATATTTGGCCAAAATGGTGTCAGGCTGCCCTAAATTGCATATAAACCTACACTAGAAAATTGGGAAGTGACAAGTAACAAATCTACTCTAGCACTCACAAGAAATTATAAAAAATCTACATGCAATGCAGTGAGGTGGGTGGCATGCAAGAAAAAGAAAACATTTTGAAAATAATGAAAAAGAATAAAAAATAACCTAAATGATGTGTAGGTATGCAAAACAAAAGTTAAATGGCAGAATAGTAGAGAAATGAGAAACATGAGGGTACACCTCCCTACCACTGCAAACTTTTGAATCATGTTTTCCTTGGCATGATATTGAAGTCAGGGGTGATAGGGTAAAAGTCACTACTCCTGTGGTGGCTCTAGTGGTCCTCAATGTGGTTCATAATGCTAGTAGTTGTTGTCCTAATAGTCCACCTATGTGGGAGGGTATGTCTCGGGGTGTCCATATAGACATCCCCTAGAAATCTTCCCCCACAAGGGATTCCTCTACACTTGGGTGTGTTGATATATATGTGGTTGATCTAATTTTGTATTTGTTGGTTATCTAACCACATGGCCTCCTAAGTCTTTCAAATGTCCTTAGTTTTGGTTGGATGGTTGACAAGTTGTAGGCATTTGATGTGGGCTTGTACTGTGAAGATGTAGCTTCTTCTCCTCTCCTCACCCATTATGTTTTATGTGTTGCACTTCTTGTTGTTGGTCTTCTACATTTGTTTCCCCTGTCCCTTAAGGTAGATCAACAATAGGTGTTATGTATTTCCCTCTAGGGTGATCCAGCCCCCACTTTCTTAGGAGGTCAAGTGATTCAGAAGTGGGGCCCTTTTTCATCAATGAGTGTCTTTACATGATAGGGTAGATCCATAGTGATTCCAGGGTTTGGGTGATGTTATAATGCATTCCCTTATGCAAAATGGTAATCATCTGGGAGTGCACAAGGTACTTTATATCCACAAATATTAGTACATTTGTCTTGGTGAGCCCTATCATATCACATCCTAGGCATAGAGATATTGAGGTCACAATTCCTCCATGATAAAAGGATTCTTACTCTTGTATGGAATTGACCTCATGTGATCGATCATCAACACCCCTAGGTTGATTGGACAGGAATAAAAAAAATATTTTGTGCAGATCTCATGGTTGTCCTACCATGAAAAATAGTATTTGCAAGAACTTTTTATGCATACCTCACAAAGGAGTTATAGATCCCAATGTTATATGACTTCCCTAGTGTGAAGGTATTTTGCTCAGTTAACCTTTCCCCCATTGCATAATAGTTGATGGTGGAACCCCTCTTCGTATGTTCCTCATTGAATCATGTGACACGTTTGGGGCTAGGGGAAAAAATGTTGGTTAGTTGAGAAGTAGTGAGTACATGTATTTTGTGTTGTGATCCAAATCTGATTACATCCTCCCCTCTATACTTTAACTTCTATGGAGTACTAAAAACTATTGTGTCAATTTGTTGTATTCTCTTGTGTGGTAGTGAGCACCTTGAGCAGTCAAGAATCTGTTAAATATATATCAAACATGTAGTTGATATCCAATGCTTGCATTGTAGTAAGGCATGCATAGCCAGTGGTAACTATTGTTCTAGTCAAACACTTTAGATGAAGAGGCTTTTTAATGATATTTCCCTTGGTATCTCTCCAATATGTCACTTCTTTAGGTTTCTTATCAATCTGCTATACTATGTATGCCTCTAACTATGCCACAATGTCAATAAGATCATGTGAGAGTTCTCATCCCTAGTATCCTCTTCTACTCCTCATAGGTGTGGGAATATGAACTAGTGTTGAATTTCAATGGTGTCATCCTCATGAGATCCTCCTCTCCTTCCTCATCCTTATCGTCATCAAGGGACAATCCTCTTTGGGATTATGGATATGATTGTGGTTGTGGCATGGCCGATGATATATAATGGTGTGTTGTTGTGGGTATGGTAGAGCATGCGAGGAGGACAAGGCACCTACAACATTGCTTCTTCACATATGGGTGACCATCTCTTCTTACATGGAGTCAATCATGAAGACCATATCTACATCAGATTCCACTTCTCCCTCTACACTATAATTAGGATATGAAGTGTGGTGTCTAAAAGAAGAGTGGAGGTGAGATTGACTTCCCAATGCCACTTATGCATGGGATGCAGTGATGGGGTAGGGCTATGATATGATGGAGGAATGTTGGTAGAAGCATTCTTGGAGTTACAAAAGTATTGGGTGAGTGCCTTGAATCCATATTTCATTCGCTAGCTAATTTATCTTCATCTTTGATGGAATATTGAAGGTGGATTTAGGTTTTTCAATTTTGTATGAGGGGGGGAAATGGAGTTGTAGATAAATATTTGTGGAAGGAAATGGATTGGAAATTATGGATGGAGATAGGGAAGGTATCTGAGATTGACTGGAGTTTGAGGAACAAGATCTAGAGGTTGGGGAGGCCTTTAGTGTTGTCTTCATTTTGTGAACTATAGGCATACTAGGATGTATGAAATGATGGGGACTCATAGTGATGCCTTCCCCATTTTCCTTTACTTAAATGGTAGTGACATGTCCACTACAATCATTTTTTCCACCACTTCTATGGTGGTTGAGTGGTGTCATAGACTTGATGGGAGGCACAACCATGGCAGGAGACACACCCGTGGTAATGGCCACGTGCAACCCTTTAAAATTTGTTGAAAACCTTGTAAAACCATCACTTCTAGCATGGCAGTTTTGATGTACCATGACCGTGGTGGAAATTTTAGCACCCAAAAACAATATAAACTTTCAAAATTCATCAAAATTTGAACCAAAATGATTTCCCGTTGATTTTCTCTCACATTGCTATTGTTATTTCTCATTTACTCAACCTCTTTTCACCGATAAATATCAAAATAATAAAAAAAACATGTTATTGTGATTTACTTGGAAAGTGTGTAAAAATAACCAAAAATTATCAAAATTTGAAGGTTGGGGAAAAAGATCTCAAACTTAGGCGGGTTGCCTCTGTTGGTATGTATTCCCTGAGAGCCAATCATATGATGATTGGATTGACATACATCATGATTGATTTGATAAGTATCAAAGGAAAGCTTCCAATTTATTCTAGCTCAATCGATTATGAGATAAATGATGGAGCAAAATGAATGTTTAAAGAATGAAAATACTCAATGACGTATGTCTTCGAGTTGAGGACCTGAACAATGAGATCATATGGATGCTAAGAGTATGTACATTCTTTCTATGTCCCTAGTCAGATGTCATTGTGGAAGGTTGATAAAAAACAATGACACATCAAGACTAGAGTGTGTGTTGGTTGATGACACTATCTCATTAGTCATGATATATGATATCAAACCAAGCATACAGATACATGTTGGAGAATAGTGTATCGGACAGACCCACCATAAGAGTGACACATGGAACCATGACATGGTATTCAGATTCATCTCTCATAGTGATGATGGTGATTATGATTCTTAGACCTAAAATCACTACACTCATCAAATGTGATTGGGTGCACTTTAACATCATCAAATGCAGTCCTAAAACATGGGTTGTTATAACGGTGATGATTGGGTGGATTTGACGCATGAGATAGACCGTGAGTGATAGATATGGGATTTTTCCCTCCTAAGGGAGTATGATGTCCTGGCAACTTGATAAGCGAGACTGAGAAAGACATGTACATGCACATGTGAATCAATATATGATCACACATATCTCAAACAGTCTTCTCTAGTTCAAGAAACATGAATGAATGTTGAAAGGATGACAACTCCATGCCTTGAGTTCATTCAAGATATCAGAGATAAAGGAATTATACATTCACTGAAACACTGGGTGAACTAATTGACTCATGGCCAGATGAGTGGTTCACTTTGGTGAACCTATCAGTTCATTTGTCCAAACGATCAGTGTTGGATTTTCTCAGTTTGTGAGAAAAAGGTTTTTCATTTCACTTGTTCAATTCGATTGGGACAAGAATTTATATTTATGTTAATTAGAAATGAATAAGGAAAGTCAATTGGAGGCCAGTCTGGGAAGTGAAACAACTGGTTCACTAAGTGAATCGACTGGTTCACACTCCAAACTGAATGGTTCACAAGTGAATCTATTGGTTCACCTTGCCAAATGAACGTTTCATTTATAAAATGACTGATTTACCTATTGCAGTGCAAATTATTCATGAAAATTCTAGACCCTTCTACCCCCACACGGGCTGGGAACCTTGACCCTACCCTCTATTATAAATAGAGGGGTATAGGGGGCTTCTCTAGAGATACAACTCAGAACATCAGTTTCTCTGCAAAGTTGTTGTCCTCTCTGGTTGTGGTAACCGAGAGAACTCAAGCAAGTTCTACCCGTCTAGGGAGAAACAGTGAGAGAAAGATAACTGTGGAAAAGCAACTGATTGTGGGAGAGTGTGTTTATGACTAGTATACTGACAGAAGGGGACAACTCCTTCTAGTCTGTTCTTTAGGATGACTAGAGTTCCTGATAGTCCGTGTGGACTATCTATAGATATGGGAGACTTCTACCGCTCAGGAGGACGAGTGTCAACCGCGGTTCGGGTCAAGACCAGGAGCTACACAGATGCCATCAAAGATAGGTGGTTGAAGACTGCACTTGTTGTGAGGTATAGTCATTGAGAAAGCCTCATGACCAGGTATATCTCGTTAAAACTATCCTTCCCATTACATAGATGTTGATGCGATCAGCTGGCTATGGGTTTATGGTCAAGTAAAATTTTTGTTTCCGCTGCCTACTCTGACCACATAAAACCCAACAGCCTCTACTAGTGATAACTATAGTCCTTTAGTCGAGCTTTCTATTTTTTTTATTTATGATCCTTCTCTTACGAAACATCATCACCATAGTATATCTCTTGCTCATGTGCATTCAAACACACTTCCTCGTCATACGCTACCTATTCAACTAGCATCACTGTGTCAAACCTTTGGTTGGCTTTGTCGGGACTGACCTCAATAATAGACTTCAGTCTTCATCCATTCACACTGAATTCCTTTTCTCCTTCTTTATCTTGGATCACAATTGTTCCTAAGGGATAAGTATGATTTACTAGGTAGGGACCTTCCCACCTTGATCTCAACTTTTGTGAAAAAGTTTCTTGTGGGAATCACATAACCACACCCATTGTTTGGGCTTGAAAGTATTCTTTCTAGTCAACCTGTCATGCTAGAATTTCATTTCTCCTTGTAGATATTTGATAGATCATAATCCTCATGTCTCATTTCTTCAAGTTTATTTAGCTAGAATTTTCTTATGATGACTATTGTGTCAAAGTCCGTGTCCATGGATGGAAATTCCCATAGTGCCTAATGTTGCAATTTCACTAACAAATGGCAACTTTTTTCATAGATAATCATTGAATGGAGTGGTTCCAGTCGGCATCTTGAATGTGGTTTTATTGGATCATAAAGCTTAATTAAGGTGTAGTGACCTATATTTATGGTTTGGTCTCACCGTCTTTTCTAGAATGAGTTTTATTTTCTAGTTGGCTAGTTAAACTTGACCACTCATTGAGAATGATAAAGGGTTGCTACATGTTGGTTCACCCCATGTCTTTTCAAGAGACTCTCAAAACTCCTATAGATGAAATGGATTCCACCATCACTAATCACAACTATTGGCACCACTGCATGGACTAAAAAGTTAGCTTTCACAAAATCACACACCACCTTGTGGTCATCTCATTGAAACAGCTAAAAATATTAGATTTACAAAAGCACACACCACCTTATGGTGTTGATACTTGTAGAAATGGATTCAACCCATTTATAAACATAATAGACAGGCACCAGGATGTACACATACCCATAAGAGGGAGGGAAATTACCCATGAAGTCAATATCCCGCACATCAATTACCTCCACCACTAAAATAGGGGATAGAGACATCATGTTTCTTTTGGAGATTGTGTCCAACTTTTGGCACTTCATGCAATATTTTAAATATCCATACAAGTCTGTAACAAGGTTGGCCAAAAGAAACCACATTAAAGAACTTTTGCATCCATTCTCTTTCTACCAAATATCCTTCACATATGGCAAAGTGACACATGGAGAGTATGTCTTGCTTCTCAAATTTTGGGATGCCCTTCTAAAAGAGTTGATCGGAGCAATATTTGAAATGAGTTGGGTCATCCCTATCATAATTCCTCATAAAAGAAAGCAATCTCCTTCTTTCCTTCCATGTTCTTGGTACCCTTTCACTAGACAAGAAATTAGCTATTTGTGTCTACCATGACCTATCAGTAGAGTCAAGAAAAATAAGTTGTTCGTGTAGCATTGTCCCCTTGATCTTCGTCAATTCTTCGTATGGTGCCTCAACATGAGAGAGATGATCCACTACTAAATTTTCACATACATTTTGATCCACAGTCTCAGTATCAAATTCTTGAAGAAGAAGAAGGATCCACTAGATCAACCTTGGCTTGGAATCCTTATTTTACATGAGATATTTAAGAGCAACAAGGCCTGCAAATAGGATCACTTTGTTTTGGAGTACATACAAAAAAAACTTGTCAAGTGAAAATACCATAGAAAGTAACTCCTTTTTAGTTGTTGTGTAATTCATTTGTTTTTTCTTATGAAGTATATTTCATGTGGAATCCAGCCAAACCTTTAGCCCACCACAGCCTCCACTGCCATAAGGGAAGCACCTATCATAATTTTTAATAGAAATAAGAAATTTGGGGGCTGCATGATAGGACCAAAAATCAACCTTTGTTTCACCTTGTGGAACGCTTGAACACAATCATCATCAAACTCGAACACTACATATTTCTCAATAAGGTGACACAATGGTTTGGAAATTTTTCTAATGTTTACTATAAAATGGCGATAGAAACCTCAATGACCCAAGAAAGAGAAGACATGTCTTACGGTGGAAGAAATTGTCAAAGTAGAGATGAAGACAACTTTGGATCTATCAACTTTGATCCCAACTTTTAATACGATGTCTACAAACAATTCCCAAGAACCGTAAAGTGACTTTTATCCCAAGAGAGTGCTAAGTAGACTTTTGCATATCTCTCTAGTATGGAAATGATGTGAGACATGAAATTGTTGAAGAACTTCCTAAAAATTGAAATTCATTCATAAAAACTTCTAGAGATTAATCAAAATGTCAGTGAAGATGGACGCCACACATCTTTGAAATGTCAATAGAGTGTTGCAGAAACCAAAAGGCATCCTTATTCACATGAATGTACCAAATGGACATGTGAAAATAGTTCCGTCTTCATCGATGGGGATAACTCTACTTTGAAATATCTCGAGTAGACATCAAGAAAGCAGTAGAAGCTCTAGCATGCCAGTGTCCCTAGAATATGATCAATAAAGAGTGGAGGGAAGTACTCCTTCTTCATCCAATGGCTCTAATTTTTTCCTTCAAAATAGAAATGAGGGCATCCTCTTGGTCCAGATAAAGAAGAGAGGAAATGATCATTGTGAGGGTGTCATTTGGACCAAGAAATGCACATTTTAAACCTTTAGAAAGAGATTTCATCTTTAAGATTGGAGGGTCTTCAATAGAACTCTTTATTGGGTTTGTGGAAATGGATGGAAAATCTTCACTTGCAGACACCATATTATATCCATTTTGTCCCTCTTCTACCTATTTTAGAAGTTCAACAATAGGTTCAAAACCTCTACCTTTGTGGCCATTTCAATCCATTAGGATAGGCATCCTTCCACAATCTCTTCAAAAAAAATCAACAAGATAGCCACCTTCCTCAATAGCACCTATCACATCAACTTTGGTAGATTTTGTAGAAATGCTTGACTAGATCTTCATATGCGTGAAACTCACATACACGGTGTTGGTACTCACATGTATCACATCATTGGTGGTTGTAACGAATGGTCTCAATAAGATAATTGGCACCTTCCTTGTGTCTTTATCCATGCTAGAACAATGATATCAGTAAGAAAGAAGGCAGATGCATCATCGTCAAGTCTCATTGACACATCATCTATCCACCCTTCAAATTTCTTCACAGAACGGACAGACAATAGAAAGATGTAGTTGGTTGACTCTAAGTTTCCCAAGACAAATTTGTCATACACAAAACATGGCATCAAGTTCACACTAGAACCCAAGTAAGAAGAGCTTGGTCAATGTGATGTGTACCTATATAGCAGGGAATTATGGGGCACCTGAATCTTTTCTATTTTTGGGAGTGATGTGTTGTAGAATGGAGCTCACTTTCTCTGTGAGCTTGACCTTTTATGGCATTATCACATGTGACTTTCTCTTGAAAGTAAGCATGTTCTTCTGGAATTTTTCATGAGGAATATGTTTGATTACATAATAGTCGAATGTTGATCCTTACTTGCTTGAAAGTCTTGAAGATATACTTACTATGATTTTGCTTCCTCTTAGAAATAAAAGGTTCTTCAAGTACATCTGGAAAAGGTAGTAGTTGCCCACTTGACTTTTTGACTTCAATAGAATCCATAATTAGTATCACATGAATCACATTATCATCACCCAGTCTCATAGTATCTCCGTGGTTGTTCATCATAGTATAACAATCGTACATCACAATATTGTCTCTAAAATCATTCACATAATCATGAACCACTGGTTTCCTTGGATTATATAGAGTTCTTTCACTCCTCAACACAGTCACAACCATCACTAGCTCATGAGAATAAGGGGGAGCTTGTAGTATCTATTGAGGTCCTTGAGGTGGCCTTTTGTGTGGTGGGTTGGGATTTTAAAGGATATACGGTTGTTTTTGTGGAGTTTGTTGTGGGGTTTGTTGATACCGAGGTGGTTTTTGTGGAGGATGTCAACAATTGAAAGGGAATTTTGAGGTGTTTGAGGACCTTGATATTGTTGTATGGCTTGCACTTGCCACTGTAGTGGAATATAGGTGCCTTGAGGAACACCCATGGATTCACTCGAATTTTTCAGGTTAACCATGGTTTGAAAAGAAATTCCCCCTTCCTCATGGCATGCAAGTGACAAGGATATTTTATCAATCCTTTGCTCAAGCCTACTAATATTTTTTTCCTTGGGAGGACACATCTACCTTCACTTCATCAAGCCCTCTTAGCCTTCCTAGAACCTCATGTTTAAATTTGGAGCTACACTTTTGACCTTGATGTTGTCTTAGATTCCCTTGTCCATCCTCTACTTGTTGTTTCCTAGATAAGTTAGAATATTTCTCCATTCTCAGATATAGGATTGGAACATAGGGTCTTGGTAGTTATGGTTTCCATAAGGTTGGAGTTCTCTCACTTCTTCATTAAGATACTCAATAGAATAAGTTGAATGACTAGAAGACCCTCCCACATGTATCTTCATCAATCTCATCATGTCATTTAAAATCTTCATCATATAAGGAATAGAATCATTCTTAGTGTTAGAAGTTTTCAAATTGACTATTCATATTGGATGCATAGTGCCTTGAGTTTTCAGCTATATGATCAAATAAAGGTGATGATTCTTTAGGGGGTTTAGCAATAAAATCATCTCCACATGATGATTCTACCATAGTTTGACCCATCTCAGATAATCCATAATAGAAGGATTGGACCACCTATCAAATAGACACTCCATGGTGGGTAGTCCCTTAGTCATTTTTGGAACCTTTTCCATATTTCATGGAATTGATCATTCTCCTTTTGGCTAAAAGAAGTGATGCATCATCTCATATGGGTAAACTTTTCTCAAGTGTAGAATTTCTTCAAGAATTTGTTCTTCATGTCTTCCCAGGTTACAATCCTAGTTTTAGACGAGTGTTATCCTTTGGCCTTATTTTTGAAATAAAAAGTAAACAAGGTGATACAGATGGAGTCGTATGTGACCACCAGTGTGGAAAAAGTAGAGCAAGTATCTTGGAATGAATCCATATGTTTGTATAGATTTTCATTTTCATATCCATATAAGGTAGGGAGAAGTCCAAGAAGACCCAATGGAATAAAAAATTGTTTCCCTGGCATTTGGTCGACTTTTGTTGTAGTGTGTGAGTTATAGTTGACAAGCATTAAGTGATCATGAAGAGTTATTATTGAGGTGGAGAAGGTGGTCGTAACTCTGGTTCCTCTTCATTGTTGTGTGCATCTCAATGTGCCACCTTATCTTCTAAAGATTGAGGGTGCATGTTCCTTTTCCTTTACCTCCCTATGTCTGGATCCTTAAAGAAGGAATTGATAGAAAAAGATCAATGTTGAACAAGCAACATCACCTACACAAGGAAAAACCAAGAAATATAAGGCCAGTTAGTACAATAGTACATAAAAGTAACTAAAAAACAAATATCAATAGGAAAAGTGCTAGGGTGAGTGTCTCTTTCCCCAGAAATGACACTAGCAAGCTTTATGCGTCCATAAGAACACCATCCAATTGATGTTGCTAAATGTTCCTTAGGCACACCTAGGTAATTGACATTTATAATATGGTTTGGAAACACTCTTATATAAATTTGCATGTGCACAGGCTCTAGAGAAGTAAAGGAATGGCAAGCCATGGTCGAACAAAAAAGAGAGTAGGGGCACTAGATCTAGGTTTGTTTGGGATAGGTTCCTAATAGAAAGACTTGGGTTTTTAGAGTTTAATCTTGGTTTTGACTTATCTAAGGTGAGAAAGAAATTAATAATAGTGAGAATTAAATCTATGTTGACTCTAGGATGTGTATAGGGGAAACTTCTCACATCACCACAATATATCTCTTTCTCATCATATGGTACCTCTTCAACTAGCATCACTATGCCAAAACTTTGGTTGGCTTTTTCGGGCCCTGACTCAATTATAGACTTCAATTTTTTGGTCTTTCATAGTGAATTCCTTTCCTCCTTTCTCATGGTTAACAATGTCTCCCGGGGGATAAACATGCTTTACTTGGTAGGAACCTTCCTGCCTTGATCTCAACTTTCTAGAGAATAGTTTCAAGTAGGAATTGTATAACCACACCCTTTATTTTGGCTCAAAAATCTTCTTTCTAATCAGCTTGTCATGTAAGAACATCCATGATGTTTCTTGAGAGAAAAACAAGTTATGTATTCTTTTGTAAGCATGTTAGGTCAAACCCTTGTGTTGTTCAAAATATAGCATGGACAATTGCATTGGCTTGATTGAGATTGGAGTTAAAGAAAGTAGAGCCAAAAGGTGATGTGGAAGTACACCTCTATTACATGCATAGAATCTATATAGAATATATGAGACCTAAACTTTTGGTTTCACATATGATTTGTATTATTTTGCCTCTACAAACATAAGTATTAGGCTTTAACTAGTATAAATCATGGTTGTTATCTTCAAGCATACCGTTGTTGTGCTATAACCACACATGGTTTAAATAGAATTTGTAATGGTATTTTACAATAATGTGATGCCTATAGGTCACCTTGTGTTCATATTTATTAGCACATTTTGTTTCTTGATCTTTTCCTACTATATGTTTTAGTTTTAAATGGCATCTAAAAAGAGTATTTGTAGGATAGAAGTCTAAGATAATTTTTTAACTCCAAATTCCTTATTAAATATCATGCTTATATGATTATAATCATGTCATTGTTTTGGGCTCGTTAATGAAAAATGAAACTAATGAAATACATTTCATTTGATAACAACTAAACAATCAAGTAACAATGGCTCTAGTTAGTGAGAGGTCAGGGTTTTGGCGACTCATCCGCTGCTTAAGTATTATCCTTGTCTTATGTGTGACAATAGATGAACATGTCCTTTGGCATAAGCTATATCAGCTGGATGTAGACATTCATGCGGTAGGAACCTAATAGAGCCTAGTTGATAAATAGACCATGGTTTTCTCGTAACATACCAAAATCTAGCTACTCTAAATCTAGAAACCCTAACTCCATGAATAAGAGGTTAGTGAGCTTAGATCATTAGAATTGATCAAACGAGTTATAGTTATAACCTAACATGCTTATTTAGATCCTATTGAATATATAATTGTCATCTAATGAATAGTTTGTACGTTTGAACTCTAATGCATACCTAATGCACATAATATGAGTAACTCACATATTAATACTAATAATGGTTACACATGGTGTTGACCATGACATTAACCATTAAAACCCTAATGTATGATGAGTAAGATAATTGGAACCTAACTCTAGACTTAATGCATGCAAAGAACGTATAAGTATAATGATTGTGTTAACCTAAATCCTAAGTCGTAATCATCTAACACTGATATATGTATCCTTAATGAAATTCACGATACATTAGTGACATTAGGTGTCATAATTAGATAACATACTTTGATACACATAAATGGTATATAATCACCTAATCATAGATTAATCAAACTATCAATATGTAATACGTATCACTTTGTTCACTAATATACACCTAATATAAGCACCTAATCATGACTTAGTATGTGAATCAATTCATTAATAGGCAATATGCTCCACATTGTTCACTAAAATCATATAATGTCTCAAATATGGAAAAGAAGAAATTGGATTCATACAAATGTGCATAACCAATAATTGGAAGTGAATAAATATGGCTAAATAATTTATGAGGACATTAATGTGAGTAAGAAAGGTAATGTGACAATATGTAATATAGATATAAGTAATTAATGTGACATTATTTGAATTAATTGTAGACTTAATAACAAATTGGATAAAATTGTCTATTTCATACAAAATAATCTGATATAATTCTATATGGTGGTTATGTGAGGATAATGGAGTCTAAATCCAAATTATTAAGGATGATGATCTAATATATTAATATAAATATTGAGATAATTGAGTGAACTCTAGTTGTACTTAAAAATCTTAATGAGACAAGTAAGGAATATATAGGGTTTCATGCAATATAATGAAATATAACTCTTTTGGCACAAAGTGAATATAACATGACACAATTAAAATAATAATAAGGACATTGTAATATCATGATAATTATAATTCTAATAAGCCTAAAATGTTAATTGTGTAATATCACGTAAAAGGAAATCTCATAAGTGAAACCCTTGGTGACCCATGAGAACCTGACCAGTGAGGAGTTTCTAGAAGTACCATAGATTGGAAAAAACAACCTGGCTCTGATACCATGTTGTAAAGAGTGGGACCCGGAGGGGATCCTTCCCTACTAAAATTTGAAGAATAAAACATCTATTCCGAACATGCTCAAAAGGTATGTTGGAATAGGAGTAAAATTTTCAAATCTCAAATAATGGTATACAAAAGACTAAAGCATAGCAGTGGAATAAAAGTTTCATGACTATAATCAATTTTACAAATGCACATCATCATCTCCCATATAAGGTTTACATGAAAGATACAACATAATGATCTATATAGAGGGAAATCTAAACCATATCAAGTTTCTCTCCAAGCATCAACTTCATGAGTTAGGTCCATGTTGAAAGCCATGTACTCATTATCCTAAATCTGGGTTGGTCCTCCTTGATCTTATTCCACTCCTTGTCCTAGGCATGGATGGTTGGGATCACCCAGCAAGAGGAGAAAACAAGGTATGTGTCAAATAAGGAACAAGAACCAGATAAGATCAAAAAAAGATAATAAATGGTGTATGTTCATCAAGAACAAAGAAAGTCAAGAGTATGAGGCACATAACAATTATGAATCTTGCCATAACAGGTAATAATAAAGCAGCATCCATAATCAATAGTATGACTACATTAAAAAAATTGGGTTGAGGGACCTACCAAACCTTAATCAATAGGTGAGGGGATAATTAACACATTTCTAGTCACCTACAAAATATATATAGGTGAGGGGATAATTAACACATTTCTAGTCACCTACAAAATATATATAAAAGTGGGGAGAATATACACATTCCCCTGGGTGAAATAACACATGCCCAAGCTATGGGTGGTTGTATAGAGGTACACTACATTAGCTAACAAGTCAACCAAATCACCATGCCAAAATAAACAATATGGAAAGGAAAGATTTAACATCAAATAATACAGATGTGGCATGTGGGTCAAAACCCAAGCAAATAATCAAATAATTGTGCCAAAAAGAGCAATAATAGGAATCAAGGTTTTAGTCCATGCCTCATTGGGAAATTAGGGTTTGGATAACAAATATGTCTAATTAAAAGGATAAGATGCACATACATCAACTCAGAGTCCTAGTTAACACTTTTCACCAACTTAGAAGATTCCAAGAACACCTTTGTTGAAATTCAAGTTATTCACATGTATTAGAGTTTGTATTGCATATAAGTGTGAAGAAACCCTAATTTTAGAACTTTTTGGAAAATCTAGAATTTTTGTCACAAAACATAAACCAATCAATTACTTATATTTTTCTGGTCAAGAAAACATATCTCTTTGTCCAATTTTGGAGATTATATGGATTATATTACAATTTTTAGGGATTTTATATGATTTTCAAAAACCAAACTTCGAAAAAATGGAAATTAGACTTTGAAAACATTTTTATCATAAACATCTCATTTTTTCAATTCCAGAACATATTTAGTTATTATTTTTGGACAAGTAGATCAAAAGATAAGATTTTTATAAAGTCGACCAATCATGAAATTCTAGAAATCCAAATAATCAAAGAGAACTCATGAGAGGGAGAGAGAGGACCCACCCGTGGACTTGGCCCAGTCAGGGGCGGCCAAGTCATGTGGTCAATGGCCCGGTTTGAGTCGCACTAAGGCAAAGAAAGGCGGGCTAAAAGACTATAGTACCCCTCGCAAGAAAACACACAAAACTAGGAATCAAAGGGGGTAAAATCAGGAAAACATGTGGGGGTTTCTTCCCCATTACACACTGCACCATGGATGTCGGCAGTAAGCTTCTCACATGGACATGATTTGGGCAAAACTTCAATTGATGAAGATTCCTGAATATGAAGATACATAAAGAAAGAGGGATAATAGTCGAACTCATTGAACTAAAAATGATGTTGGTGCCACCGAGATCTGTGAAGAGTAACCGCACGCCCAACTCTAACATCTAGTCAGTGATGATCAAAAGAGAAACATGAGGGGAAATTGGAGTCTGAGGACGCTTCACATAGGTGTTGTGGAATCATAAAGAGAGAGAGAGAGTTACCTTTATATAAGGTTGGGTATGAGGGCTTATGTAAGTCGATTGTGAGATGCTTGTACCCAAAAATTTGGGTGAATCGCAAATAACAAAAACTAGGGATCAAGTAGAGGCCTGTTGGATCCATATTTCTCTCATGAACTCAACGCAAAAAAAAAATCACAAAGAAATGTGGAGAAATAAGAGAGAAACCCCTGAAAGACTAGGCCGCTAAACCGGCGCTTATTTCCTTCGTGAGCACGAGGAAGGCGACGACATGCGGGCCGTCCGATTGCGATACAATGGTCACAATCGTGTGAAATTAATAAATGGCACATGACATTTATTTACATTCCAACTCTGATTTGGACTGAAGTGTGGATACATTTATTTCTCTTTTTTGTTCTCCTCAATTGAGGGTGAAAACAAACTCCAAAGTAGATGAAATTTGACACCTAGCTTATTTAGGACATGTAGAATCTGAATTTGGCATTAGTTTTTAGTTTTGGAGACCCTAAATATGTAGAAACCACCAATTAATGTGAAACTTCATCCTCAAGCAAGCTAAAACATATGAAACATGAATCAGCCATTAATTTTATCCTTTGAAGTTATTTATCACATTATTTAACATTTTGGGCTTTTACATACTTTCTCTCTCCTAATCTACACATGAGCATTAAAGACTATCCAAATTAGATGAAAAATTTACCCATAGGCTAATTTTAATGTGTAGATTATGAATCTAAGATTAGTTGCCACTTTTGGAGTCATTTATTAACTTATTTCATTTTTTGGGCTTTACTCCTATTTTCTTTTCCAAAATGAATTAAAATATGTACTGTTATGCAAATAAAGTGAAACTTGGCACTTAAGTCAACCGATACCCAAGGAATTCGTATCTGAACTTATTTGTATACAATTAGTCTTTCTTATATGAGTTTTATCTCCCTTACATATTATTTTCACTATTTGTCACATTAGATTATTTAATGCTACATTATAATGTTTAAAGCCAAATTATTTATTTCTTTTTCTTTTCCTTGCTCCATAAGGATAAGGATGTTCTAGAATGAAATTATTGTAACAATATATCATTTAAGTGGTAATTTTGCATCTTAGACCCTGATTGTAAATACGAATTGAGGTATTTGTGCATAAACCCATGTATTGGCATGAATAGAGATCAAATATAGTCCAAACCACTAACGATTCCACAAATTCAACATCTAAGACAAAAAGGATAAGAAAATATTAGGAAAAGGGCTAGATTAAGAATATATCTAGATTTCAATTCATTACATTTCTACTACTGATCGAATATCAATTAACAAGCTACTACATTAGATATCCTTATTTGCTTGTTTTTATTCAAATATTGATTGTTTTATTTTTGTATAAAGTCCAACATGATATAGATCATAAGGGCATTCCAAGTGTGATCACGTCTAGCCATATATATATATATATATATATATATATATATATATATATATATATATATATATATATATATATATATATATATATATGTATATATATATATATACCTTGAACACTTCAAATTAGATACAAATAATGTGATGGATTGTATTATGGCTTAATTTTTAGGAAGCAATTTGTTTTAAGGTGTGTAGGATGTGATGGAGTAAACATTCAAGGTTATTGGTTACTCAATTCAATAATTCATCAGTTGCAAATCGAAATAATCAAATTTGGGTTCGTATGTATATGTATTTATGTTGTTAATCTTACTTGGTTTTACATATTATAATATCATAGTGACAGTCCTTGAAGTGTGTCTTGATCATATGGATGTACTCCAATTAGTTTGGAAAAAGTTGAGAGTTGTTTGATGTTAATATTATGATTAATACCCCTAGATATGCACCTTTTCATATTAAGTGATTTATTGGTCAAAAAGTGGCAACTTGGAACCAAAATTAAACTAAATGTAGTTTGGATGATGAAAAGGTAAGGGTTCAAATGTCATGAAGTTTGCACTTTCATAGAGAAAGTTATTTAAGTTTGAAGTTGGGGAATTATTTAGTATCTTGATGAAAATAAAGCTAGGTGTTAAATATTTGTAGCCTAAGTTAGGTGTGACATTAGATATCACGTGGCCTAGTCACTACTTTGCTGGTAGGAGTCCCGAGTATCGTCGATAGTTGCGACAGAGGGGGTGAAACTTCCAGGAAAAAAACTTCAAATTGGGGAAGACTTGAGGAGACACAGATACACTGTGTGGCCCTCTTTTGACCATAGGATGGGTGGGATCAGACAACTCCCATTCATGTCCTACCTTGCGGTTACACAAAATAGTCCATTTGATGGGAACTGAGTCCACCCATGATCCCACATCAAGGACCAAGAGGCTACAAAAGAAGCTAACCGATCAGAAGATCTTGCATCATCAGAGCATATAGATAGACCCCTCAGTTGATGGTAGTGGGTAAGAGAAGTGGAAGTTACAAACTCCTGGTCTTGCCTCCTCCCCATCACCAACAAAGACCATATGGGAAAGAAGGACAAGGGTAAAGAGGAAGCAGAAGATGGATCTGAGTGAAAGGATAATGATCCCTACTGCTAGACGAATCTTACGAGTGGCTTAGTTGTGGAGAAATTGATGCCTACCATAGCCACCAAGAAGCAACCTATTGTGAGGTATTTTGTAGTCTGGATGAGCTTTTCCCATTCTTCCTCTGCTACAACAACAATCAGTAACATGAGGTAATAGATTTGGGGATCTCGTATCAGGGTGGATGGTCTGGATAGTTGATATGCACCGCTAGGCTACCTTGAAGTCATTGAATACAAGACAAGCAAGTGAGGATGCCTGTAACTCCTCAAATGCAACCAGCCAAAACCAGACGGTGTTGACCTCACGAAGAATGAGCTCCAAAGTCAAATCCTAGGAGATAAGAAGCCATGGAGGTAAGGAAGTTGGCCATGGAGTTGATGGTGTCCTTAAAAACCAATGAGGAGCACCATGATAAAGTACAGAGTGAGGGGGAAGTCGGGGCCTCGACCCCCCCTCAAATGTTTAAAACATTATAATTATTAATTGTTAATTAATTTTTAATTGATCTTCCTCCTATTCTTGTTTCTCCTTTCTGAAACGACAGCCATTTTGTTCTTTTTTTTGTTTGAATCATGTCTCATATTTCAATCATTCTTCTCTCTGGTCCACTAATATGCATATATTATACCAAAAACTATTTAAAGAAATGTTCTTTTGATAGAAAGTTTTAACATTTAAGTAAAATAGGTACTGATAAATCAAAACTTAATTATAGTAATACTAGTATGAGTTAATCAAGAAAACCAAATACAATATTTTCATTGACGACATTATTTAATTTTTTGAGAACCCACCTCCTATATTTTAAACAACTTTAATTTATGAAATATAAGTAAATCCATAAACCAAACTTTTCTTGGATCCAACCAACACTGACTTTTTGTGTGGAAGTTACAATATATTTATACAGTACATACGAATGTTTTTTTGAGTTACTAGTACAATTTATGTACGCAAAAGGTTTTAGAAGTCAAAGGGTCTTCCTTACACACGGTCCATGGATAGTCATCTCCTTAATTATTCTATGCACACATATGGTATATACAAACTTTTCCTTTAAAGAAAAAAATATCTCTCCTTTACATTCTACTTTCCTAGTATCTTTTCAATATGTATAAAAAATAGACTGTGACTTTGACATAATGGTATAAAAACCACCACTTGTCCAAGATCGTATACCACAAGATCTGAAATGAATAGAGAACAAAGAGACACAACTTGTTATACACCATCATTGTCTAGTTCTCAAAGTGTAGCGTTCATTGGCTAAGACAAAATAGAAACAACTTCATATATATATCCTTGTGGAGGAATTGTAATTTATATGTCAACAACAAGTTACTTTGGATTTCTAAAAAGTGAAAAAAGTACAATTTAACTTCATATATTTTGTATATTATTTAATTAAAGTTTCTACATCTCATTGGGACACATAATGTTGTACATATATTATTTATTTGTTAACTCATGTTTATGTTGTATCCTTCAAAATAACTAGTCAGATAATACTATTATTGATGAGTTTTGTTCTACGAAGAATAAAAAAACTAGAATTTAAACAATCAACAAGGAGAATGTTGTTAGAACACCTATAATCCTTTTCAAGTTCAATTACTTGACCATGGGCCCCCAACCTCAAGTTTTTGGCTCCATCCCTAATCGTGACTCGGCCTTTTTCATGCCAGAGGCCTGGAGGAGACCTGTCATAATGGCACATGTTCACAGAAGAATAGAGTCATGTTATCGTGTGAGTGGGACAAGTTCAGGACCTAAATCGATCAGCTCAGGCTATGAGCCACACCACTAGGAGACATGTGGCGAAAGATAGGCCTAAAAGTAAATATGAACTCAAAAATCCTAGAAATACCTAGATCTTGTATAATTTGTATTAGTTAGCATGATCATCAAATAATCAAATAAGATATCAAATTCTCAAAAAAAATATAGAACATGTTGGTATCATCTAATTAGTGTTCTGAAGTTATAATCAGAGGAATATCATGCAAGAATTGTAATTTGATTATCATATCTAATAAATACTAGATGATGACCCAAAATAATGATAATTCATGAGTAACTCCCAAATATGATATAGAATGTATATCATCTAATTAGTGTTCTGAAGTTATAATCAGAGGAATATCATGCAAGAATTGTAATTTGATTATCATATCTAATAAATACTAGATGATGACCCAAAATAATGATAATTCATGAGTAACTCCCAAATATGATATAGAATGTATATGATTTAGATATGATCATGTTGGGACATGTAATTATGTAATTTTCATAACATAGCTATTTCGGATTATAAACCCTAAATATAATGTAAAAACTACATGTGAATAAATGATGAAATCTTCAAAATGTATTTATATGAATGCATGGAAGCAACATACATCTCTAATATCAATGAAGTACGCACACATATCATTACTATGATTATGAATCATAACACTTGGTATGAAACATGACTTTCATAATGAATGTTAGGGTTGACATATATAATGAATAAAGGATGTGGAACCTAGATTTTATATAATTTATATCAATCAAGAATATGACATCAATAACCTACATCCAAGACAAGCATATAATTAAAGATGACAAGATCTATAATAATGAATGTAAACCCTTTAATGGACATAACTAGGGTTATGATGAGAATCTAATGCATAAAATGTAATATTGTCTTCATCAGGGCTTGACCAAGGTGTGGTTGACCTTTAGGAATATGTGATGATTAGGAGATATCTTTTCAAGGTATGATTTACCTCTTTCTTGGCCTATTATCTAGTATGGTTGTATTATATTGGTACAAAATACTTGGCATATAATATTGGATTAAATAGTTATCTTGTATGCTAGCTTGTTGAATTATTTGTAGATATATAATTTTTAACACATGAAACATAATATATCTGATCCATTATATGATAGCACTAAATCTCTTTGGTAGAATAGTGCATCTTTGGAAGTACTAAATCTCTTTGGAAGAATAGTACATGTGAGCACTAAATCTCTTTGGTAGAATAGCGCATTTGTGAAAATACGAAATCTCTTTGAATATATAGTACATGTGAGCACTAAATCTCTTTGATATAATTGTGCATGTGGTTGATCAACTTTACATATAATTTAATAGTCATGATAAAAAATGTGTTCTGTTTTATAAAAAAATATTTTCAGTTCATATATGCTTTTCTCATACATATTACTACCAGGTATTAGTTTTATCTTATTGCCAAGTCATAGTATAAAAGAGGTTTTTGAACATGTAGGCATACTCAACACTATATTTTTATATATTGTGATGATGTGTACACTTGTAATCTTTCCTTTAGGTTTTGGACTTATGATCTTGAAGATGATGATATTTGAGAGTTGTGTAGCGAGTAAATGTACAAGTGGACCTATTGTCTAAAGTCTAAAGATCATGTTGTAGATGTAGTACATGCATATGTAAAATTTTACTGTTCAATGTGTAATATCAATTTGTAATAAGTCATTTTATAATTATATGTTGAATGGTGGGCTTGTGTTGTTGTGGTTTGTATATTGTTCATGTACATGTGCTACTTTTGTTTCCTCTGACTCACTTGATTTTCTTCTTCTTGGTCTAGTGTGTAGTGTTTGAATTGGGATTCTCACTGAGGTGGGTTTCAATTTGAACATCACATAGTGGATTAAGATTTATAAAATATAAGGAAGTCACAAATAAAAAAAGGAAACATCATTCTTGCCACTTCTTCTCCCCCTTTCCTGATTCTATTTCCAAGATCCTCCCTTCCAACTCTAGTGTTTGTATCCCTCTTCTATCTTCTGATGGGGTACTAGAAATGAAATACTTGAATGATGACTTTTGATATGTCTTCCTTGAAAACTACGTCTTCCTCCTCCACTTAGTTATTGGAACAATATTCGTGAAGTATCCTTATCCCTTCAACGTGAACGTGCCCAATTTCATCTCCCTCTAGCTCTTCAACATGAACCGCCTCTACTAAGAGGTACATGTTTGTGCTTGATTCGAAAGAAATAGCCTCGATTCATTCATCAATGGTACATCAAAGCCTCCAGAGAAGATCCTTGTCAATAATAAAGGACAAATCGCCTCAAATCCCAACTATGCACTCTAGTTGAGAATCAACTGTCTGGTGAAAGGTTGGATCATGGAGAGTCTAATTGAGGACGTCCTCAGCATGGTTTTAGGGCAAAAAATTGTGAATCAATTCTAGTCTACATTGTTGAAAACCTTTTGTGAGTCTACTATTCATGAGGCTTCAAGATGAAGACAAAACTTCACTGGATTCATAAGGGAAACAAGTCTATCACCAATTACCTTTGAGAATTCAAGATGATCTCTGAGATACCCCTAACCTTTCTTAAAAAATTTAACAAGCTTAATTACCATAATTGAATGCTTATAACCCTAATATAACCTTGTGATATGCTTTGGAATCATAAGACAAGCTTAAATTTCAATTTTGGTCCAAATTGAACACTGTTTATGCAAGTAATGCAATTTTATGCACATTTTGCAATTTACCCAATTGAGAGGTTTTCTTTGCAATTTGTCATTTGTATTGTGGTCCTTGAATGTTCTCTTATCATTCTTGATATTTTAATCCATGGGGCGCCTAGTTGAACCTTGGTTTGGAGGTGTTTTCTTCAAGGGTATTTTAGAGTTTACCCCTTTATGGATGAGCTACCTTTAGGAGCTATCAACCAAGGGTTTATTTGTTTGTCTTGGAAAAACCAACAAATGGTGCCTAAGAAGGTCTCCATGAATGGTGGGGCAGTTTCTTATCTATTTGTTTGTATATCCTTAATAGTTTAAGGTCATGGACAGATGGGGAGCTACTTGTACACCTCATGCTTCTTCTCTACCTAATCCTCTAAGATTTATATATCTATCCTTAAGCTCCCAAATGAAAAAAAATTCTCTCTACCACTTCCCTCCTACTAAGTGCAACGTCCTTCATATATTTGGCTGTGGAGCTTCTGTCTAAGGAAGAAGAAGGTGTGGATCTTCTTGGTAGAAGCATCTAGGGTTACGATTTGCTTCATTTAGGGTTTCTAAATCTCCTTCTTGGTGATCTTGACATAAAAAAGTATCCCCTTCTTTCCTCTGTTTCTTTTTCTTTTCTTCTTCCTCCTACCTTTATCCATGTTGGAACCTTGTTGCTCCATGGTAGAAGTTGCTCTAGAACTCAAGAATATACCTTTCTTGCTTCTTCTTCTAGGGTTTTGCTTCTTTGTGGAGAAATGTGCCTACTTGACCTAGTTTAGATCTGAAACTTGGGTTTTCTTGCCTTCTTTGCTCGATTTTCTTTATGCTAAAAGTCTGTTCTTCTCAGTATAGGTGAGTTATATAACCCTCTTTACTTATATTGTTTACTATAAGCTTGTTAGCTCATGTTCTTACTTAAAAATGGGGATTTAAGCATTACAAAGATAAATGTGTTTGGGATTTCAACTTTTATGGTGTTTCCTATTTTTTTCAGTACTAGATGAACCTATAATCATGTTCACATTCTTCCTAAGGAAGGAGATGACTTAGTTCAAGTTGGTGTCACCACCTATGGTGCTTCGATGGTCAATATTAAGGTTTCTAGGTTGTTTTCTTCTCTAAACACATGACCCAATGGTGTGGTATTCATGACAACCGAAGGTGGTGACCAATGGTTATGAACGATGGTGTGAACTGATAGTCACACCTTAGGTCAGTGTTAAGCTTTCTTGGAATCTCAATGAGCAATGGTTGGATTCTCTAATGATGTTATCAATTAATGATGACATTAGCTTAATATCTGATGGTGTTAAATGAATATAATGTTGATCCTATCAATTGATGGTGACCTAAGATGTCACAACCAATTGTAGATCATGTCACCACAACTCTCCTTCCTAACGTTTGATTGAACTCTGATGTGTTGAATGGTGGTCATCATAGCTTCATGATCTATGCTTTCTTATGCTAAACTTGTGCACTATAAGTGTGATGATGGACAATCATACCTAGCTTACTTATATGTTGATATAATAAAGGAATGCTCTTAATTGCTAAGATAATCCTGCAATGTTATCATGTTAACATCTTTTAGTTCTTTAATGCAAATTATGTTGTGCTTGTTTATCACATGTGTGATGATGATTGTTGAGCCTTGTTATAAGGCATAGAAATATAATGTTGAACTTGTAGGAAATGATATGATGGTCTTGATGACCTTAGGGCGTGGTTGAGTCCTGAATGATGTGTAATCCTCTTATATTGACAAGGGTTGATACCTTGTAATATCGTGCTAAGGATTTATATCCTGTGATAGTATGATGACAAGTGTAGTTTTTGTTGGATCCTATATGGGTGAGTGGATGCTCTAGAGGGGGGTGAATTCAGATGAATGCGCTAAACAAAATTCATTAGACCTTCAAGATATATATAACAAGATAAGGTTTCTAAATAGGAAATTTGAGTGCAACTGAAACATGCATAGCAAGAGAGAGAGATTGAGCATACACCAATTGACAAGCTATTTAGAGTGGTTCCACTCTCCAAACTAGGAAAGAGTCAATCCACTACCTAGAGAGGTCAGCCTCTAGGATTTCTTAACCATTGCACTCTTATATTCATTCATAAGTCTTACAATACATGACCCACCAAAGGACTTACCTATCCAATACAAAGAGTCTTCAACCTTACCAAGGACATACCCACTTTACAAAGAGTCTTCGGCCTTCTCCAAGGACTTACCCACTCTTGTACAAGCCTTCAGCCTTCTAGGAATTACCCACTCTTGTTGGATCTTCATCCTTTGACTTCACCTTCACTCAGAGAAGCTTCCACCAAGGTCTTACCCACTTGAGAAAGGAGTCTTCTGCCTTCACCAAGGGGTTACCCACTCTTGCTCCAAGTCTTCAGCCATGATCTTCACCAAGGGACTCCTTCCCTTATTCTTCTTCACCTCTTTTAGGCAAGAGAGAGAACCTTCATCTTCATGGTTGAAAAGAGAGATAGGGAGGTGGTGGAAGTGAGAGCCTCACAAGATATACATGTAGGACTAGCTCTCTTATAGATTTCCTACTCACTCTAACGAATGTAGCAAGTGATTAAGCTTAGAGAGAGAGGAGGTTGCAGAAAGCACTCAACTATAGAATAGGAACCTCGCATAGAGTTTTGCATTCAATTCTCAACCTTAGAATGAAGCCCAAGGGGTCCTATTTATAGCCGGGGATGCCTTTTAGCCATTGGGAACACTTAACAATGAAAACTAGCCATTTTGTGGCTTGCAATGGATATATTTTCGATTGTTGCAACTCCACAATGGCTAGAAACACTTTTCTGCACTTTTTCGTATAGTGTAATCGATCAAGTTTCTATAAAGGTAACTCGAGTGATCCCACTAAGAGACAAGACTAATTTAGGCCATCGGTCGAGTTTGTCTTGGGGTAACTCGATTGATTCACTTAAATCAGGTTTAGTCTGCAGAGGGATTGGTCGAGTTCTGTGAAATGAAAGCTTGACTGATCAAAAGTCATTTTCAAGATCCAATCAGGATCGCAAACTCGATCGATGAATAGCCTGATGTGAATTTTGGAAAATGGCTTTTGAGTGCTTAAACATTTGATCTAAGTTCTCTTGAGTGGATTAGGCAAAGATTTTGAGAAATTCCCAGTTATGTATCTCCCTCTACCTAGATATGAAGAAGTTGTCTTCTTACTTAAGGATCATGATATGTGTTACTCGAGTGTTGAAATGTATTCCTCCCCAAATCTTGCATTTGTCGGTCAAAAATCAAACTACATCAATAGTAGAAATTCTAAATGAGGCAACTCAAATCCAATTATAAGCATGCGTCTCCTCAATACTCTTCTATCCTAGATCTCACATATCAACTTTTCTAGGAGACAGACATGATTGGTCCTTCTCACCTCAAGGTTCAGGATTCAATTAAAGTGTGTGTCCCTCAGGCTATGCTAATCAGTCACGACCTTTGATCTATTATCATATCTTCGATAAGAAAGGACTTAGATCTATTTGATGTTGGCACCAATTTGATAACCCCTATTAGGGTCCACCAATTTCTAAAACTCTGCTTGAGGCTTCTATGAATGAACAAGCAAGAGTGTTGTCAACTATGTTAATAACTTATTAGGGATTAAAATGAGTTGCATGTCGACTCAGGAGAAACAAATCATGTTGCTAAAAACTCAGGTATATGAAAAACATCATATATTATAAAGACATGATTATATAATGATCGAAGATGACACTTTTCTTCCTATTACACATACATGATGCACACACATTATTCATATTTTTCTGATTCCTCTAAAGACAGTTCTAATTGTTCCTAGCACACACAAAAAAATATCTATTTCTCAATTCACAAATGACTTTTCCTTAAATTTCATGTTCTTTCAAGTTAAATTTCTAATCTAAAATTTGTAGAACCATGAAACACTAGCTCATAGAGCACTTAAATATGGAATGTACAACATCAATACCTCATCTCCCAATGATTTCTTCACTTTCAAAGGGAAGGCATCTACATCTACAATATGGTACAAGCAACTAGGACATCTACATGCTGATGTACAAAAGTACATGGAGAATAACAAGTTAATTACCTAAAAAAATAAAGAACTTGAGTTATTCAATAGTTGTATGCTTTCTAAAAGAGATATATTACCATTTCTTAATAAACATGTGAATTGCACTAAGCCTTTTGCATAGGTCTACTGTAATTTATAGGGTAAGTCTCATGCTATATTTAATCATGAATATCCTTTTTTAATAAAACACCAATTTTATTACGATGTAGCCATATGACATCTACATGCGGAAGACAAACTAACATACCACAAAAAGTTCAAGTGCAGATACAACATACCATGAAAACTCATATCGGAATCTGATAAGGACAATGATGTATAGATCACTCTTCTGATTCACTGAATAAAGTAGATTTCTTTGAGGAATACCTTCAACCTGAGCATGTATCCATGGTAGAGTAACCATACAAAAGAATGTTGCCTCCACACTTGTTGCCATACAACTACGCAACAAAATTGACTGAGGAAGGTAGCATACTAAGATACGAGAAAAGGGTCAGTTCTTGATGAGGGACATAAAATGATAAAGCAACCTAGTCAAAATAGAAAGCAAGCAAAGGATAAAGGTGTAAGAAACTCATCGTATCTACCTTGATAATAGGGAGGAATTATGTTGTTGTATTTAAAGGCACCATACACAGATCACCAAGCAATCTTAGGCACCAAGATGCATCTCCAATGCCAAACAATGCACCGCCTGAGATCTAGATCCAAAGATCTAGAAATGTAATTGTATTTGACACCAGGAAGTCCAAAGAGATAACCAACACACACACCTCAAATTAGAAGTTTGTTAGCATCAAGAGAGAAGAGGCCCATGTAGAGTGGGGTGGCACTTTACAACAGCCATAACCCCCACCCATTTGCCGCCTTGACAAAAGAACCCTAGCTAGTGAGAGTGAGGGAGAAATAACAGGTTCACACCTAATCATGGATATCTTTATTATGCTTTGTTTGTAAGTAAATATTATGGAAATTCTAGGTTCTTTGCTATAAAGAATAAATATGAACTTTATTATTATTTTGCTTTATTTATAAGATGGTTGTTAACCAATTTAACACTAATGTTCAAAATTGTGTCATTGATAGAGGAGGTGGATTTGTTTTCAAGAGTGAAGGATTATATGATTCACTAGGTAAGTACTCATCAATTAATTTGTCCTCATACTTATGAGTAAGTTAGTCTGAATGAAAGAAAGCATCGTCATATTGTTGAATTAGGAGTGGCTATGATTTTGGATTCAAAAGTTCCTAATTATTATTGAGTTGAAGCATTTTTTTCAGTAGTTGTATTTTTTATCGATTGCCTACTAAGACATATGACTATTCTAGTCCAATTTAGAAGTTGTATAACAAACTACCTGATTAGATTCTTAAGAACTTTTGGTTGTCTATGTTTTCCTTGCTTGTGATATTATACTAAACATAAACTTGAACCAAGGTCCCTAACTTATATTTTTTTGGGATATAGCAACACAAATAAAGGATACAACTACCTTCATGTTTCTTATAATTGTGTGTATTTTGTAGAAATGTGGTGTTCAATGAATACATTTTTCCTTATAAAGATGTTGTCCCACCAAATGTTTATCTTTGAGAGTTAAACATCTTATTTGATTTGTTACTAATCTAGACACTAACACTGGCTTCATAAGTCACATTGACCAAGATACACAAACAACAGGTCAATATGATTATCCTCATACTGGTTACAATTGATGTCAGATAATGCAACAGTTTCTAGTGACACTACTACTTCTCATACTCACAACAAGTCTTACATGAAGAGGGTACACCATTTAAACATATTGTTTCATCTATCACGAGCATATATGACTCACATATTGATGTTGAACTTCATCCCATCACTCGTATGTATGATGTGGGAGATATTATTTCTTGAGATATAAATGCATAAGATTTTCATAATCCTACCTATGTGTGTCATGATACTAAACGTTTTTAGACACTTGTACTTTATAAATTGGCCATTCTATTGATATTCTTCCTAACTATGCTTCTAAATGTAATTGACACGACCCAAACAGAATAACTAGGGATTAGGCCCACCAAAGAGGGATTACACTCATTAACCACTTTCAAACCATTAATTGAAATCAACCTTTTTTTTCTTTAAATGCATAAAACCAAATAAACTTCATGTTATTTAAAAAGATAACATCTTATTCATGTGAAACATGAAAGGTTACAACAGAATTCCACTTTTACATAAAAGTAAGAGTTCTACTTATAATAAACCAAGTACAACTTATTATAAACTACTCTCATTTCTCACTCTCACATTCCCAGGATTCATAGGAAGGATAAGAGACCATATAACTAAGCTAACTATTTTTATCGAGACCTTTGTTGATCTACTCTTGATGATAGCTAGCCTTTGACTCCTTCTACAGAGCTGGATCTTTGCTTGAAAAATATTTTATTAGGTTGTGTTGGGTTTTGTGGGACAAAATAGGCAGCGAAAACAAAACTTTTATCTAACCACAAACCCATAACCAGCAGATCGCATCAACAAATATGCAATAGGAAAGATGGTTTAGCGATATATACCTGGTTCTGAGTCTTGTTCAGTGACAATACCTCGCAACTAGTGTGGCCTTCAACCACCTAGTCTTCGACGACATCTGTGAAGCTCCTGGTGTAGACCCGGATTGTGGTTGAGAGTCATCCTCCTGAGCGACAGAAATCTCCTACCTCTATAGATAATCCACATGGACCACCAGGAACTCTAGTCATTCTAATGGATAGGCTAGAAGGAGTCATCCCCCTCTGTCGGTGTACTAGTCACCGGCACACTCTCCCACCACTAGTCGCTTTTCTACAGTTGTCTTTCTCTCACTGTTCCTCCCTAGATGGGTAGAACTTGCTTGGGCTCTCTCGGTTACCACAACCAGATAGGACAACAACTTTGCAGAGAAATTGATGTTCTGAGTTATGTGTTCTGAGAAGCCCCCTGTACCCCTCTATTTATAGTAGAGGGCAGGGTCAGGGCTCCCTATCAGTGTGGGAGTAGAAGGGTCTGGATTTTCCATGAACTGATTGTACTGTGGCAGACGAACCGGTCATTTCACAACTCAATCAGTCATTTGGGCAGGTGAGTCGATCGGTTCACTTTTGAACTGATCAGTTGGGAGTATGAACCGGTCAGTTCACTTAATGAACTAGTCATTTCACTTCCCATACTTTCCCACAATTGACTTTCCTTATTCGTTTCTAATTAATGCAAAGATTAATTTTTGTCCCAATCAAATTGAACAAGTGAAATAATGATCTTTTCTCACCAACTAGGAAACCCAACACCCGCTCCTTTGGTCCATGTGAACCGATCGGTTCACCAGTGTGAATCGGTCATCTCACTGACCAAGAGCCGATCGGTTCACCCAGTGAACTGGTCAGTTGGTGGTCCATGTTGTGCATAACTCAGTCAATGCAGATCTCAATCAATCTGACACTCTAATCAGTTGGTTCAACTCTTAAACTTGATGATTCTGAGTCAATTCTATTGATTGAATGTTTAATTGAGTACCTAAACACTTTAGTCAATCTAAACATCATTCATGGATAAACTCCTCTTCCAGGTTAATACTATGTGTGTGGCCCTATAGGTTCCATTTCACGTTAGTTGTGAATGTCCATAACTAACTTATGACATCACAAGCAAAGAGTGGTGCCTAGTCACACATCAGTGCTACCCAAGTGAAGAGGAAAGTTGGAGAACAACTTTCAACCTACAATCTGTTATTGGCGTTACAGTGAATATATAGTCCTTTTGCCACTAATACCCAGATTGAACTCAAGGCATGGACTTGTCATCCTCTACAAACATCTAATCCATGTTTCTTGATTTACAGTAGACTTTAT
Source organism: Alisma plantago-aquatica (assembly GCA_963693085.1). Lineage (NCBI taxonomy): Eukaryota > Viridiplantae > Streptophyta > Magnoliopsida > Alismatales > Alismataceae > Alisma > Alisma plantago-aquatica. The sequence goes on from OY856409.1 coordinate 925,272,886, forward strand.
GTGATATATGTAAGCTCAATATCACATTTTGACTTACATGTGCATGGCCATGTATTTCTCTATCTCACTCCTCAAGTGGCTAGGATATCACACTCCCTTAGGAGGGATAAATTCCATATCTATCACTCACAATCAAGTCCCCATGTCTAAGTCACCCAATCATCACCGTTATAACAACCCACATTTCAGGACTACATTTAATGATGTCAAAGTGTACCCAATCACATGTGATGAGTGTAGTGATTTCAGGTCTAAGAACCACAGTCACCACCAATACTATAAGAGATGATCCTGACTAACCAAGTGTGGTTTCCATGCATCACTCTTATGGTGGGCATGTCTGATACACTGTTCTCTAACATGTATATGTGTGCTTGGTTTGATATCACATATCATGACTAATGAGACTATGTCATCAACCAACACACACTCTAGTCTTTTGTGCTATTGATGTCTATGGTTATTTCCATAATAACAACCGACTAGGGACATAACAAGAATGTATACTCTTAACATCCATATGATCTCATTGTTCAGATCCTCAACATGAAGATATATGTCATTGAGTAATACAATTGTTTAGACATCTAACATGTTATATCATTATCTCAAAATAGATTAAACATATAGACAGAAATTGCCTTTATTATTATTATTCAAATCATTTACAAAGTATGCCATTACAATCATCATATGATTGGTTCTAAGGGCATACATACCAACAGACTCCCACATGCACTTAGGGCCAATCACCCATGAACCTCAGTCCTTGTGATCTAGCATGACCATAATGCTTTTGCTGTGAAAGTGCCTTAGTCAAGGGATCAACAATATTGTCTTTGGTTGGTACTCTACAAATCTTCACATCTCTTCGTTGTATGATCTCTCGTATGAGATGGAAACATCGTTGTATGTGTTTGGACCGCTGATGTGATTTGGGTTCTTTAGCTTGTACAGTAGCTCCATTGTTGTCACAATAAAGCTCAATTGTATCACAGATGCTAGGAACCACCCCAAGTTCAGAGATGAACTTCTTGATCCACACAACCTCCTTTGTTGCATGGGATGCAGTAATATACTCAGCCTCTGTTGTAGAATCCACAACTGTCTCTTGCTTAGAACTCTTCCATCTCACAGATCCATTGTTGAGGCAAAACACAAATCCTGACTGTGATCTTTAATCATCTTTATCAGTTTGGAAGCTTGCATTGGTGTAAACCTTTACCACCAACTCTTCCTCACCACCATAAACGAGGAACTGATCCTTAGTCCTTCTCAAGTACTTTAGGATGTTCTTCACGAATATCCAGTAAGCCTCTCCGAGATCTGACTGGTATTTGCTCGTCATGTTGAGTGTATACGAGACATAGGGACATGTGCACAACATTACGTACATGATGGATCCAATTGCTTATGCATATGGAATCCCATTCATGTGTTCCCTATCTTCACAAGATTTGGGACATTGAGCTCTAGAGGCAGGAACTCCATGCATCATGGGTATGCTTCCTCTCTTTGAGTTCTCCATGTTGAACCTCTTCAACACTTTGTCAATGTATGTGCTTTGACTTAGTCCAAGAAGCCTTCTGGATCTATCTCTATAGATCTTGATTCCTAAGATATAGGAAGCTTCTCCCAAGTCTTTCATTGAGGATGTATTTCCAAGCCATGTCTTTACCTTTTGTAAAGTAGGGATGTCATTTCCCATCAACAGTATTTCATCTACATACAATATGAGGAATTTAGTCATGCTCCCACTAACCTTCTTGTACACACAAGGTTGATCTTCATTTTGACTAAAGACAAACTCTTTGACTGCTTCATCAAATTGAAGATTCCAGCTCTGAGATACTTGCTTCAATCCATATATTGACCTTTGCAGCTTACAGATTTTATTTGCATCCTTTGGATTTATAAAACCTTTAGGTTGTGTCATGTACACATCCTTGACAAGATTCCCATTAAGGAATGTAGTTTTAACATCCATCTACCAAATCTCATAGTCATAGTAGGCTACAACAGTAGGCATGATCCTGATGGACTTAATCATGGCAACTGGAGAAAAGGTTTCGTCATAGTCAACACCTTGAACTTGTCTAAAACCCTTTGCAACCAATCTATCTTTATAAGTTTGCACATTTCCATCCATATCGGTCTTCTTCTTGAAGACCCACTTGCACCCTATGGGTTTTACCCCTTTAGGTAGATCCACCAAGATCCATACCTTGTTGGTATACATGGATTCCATCTCAGATCTCATGGCCTCAAGCCATTTCTCAGAATTGGTCCATGTGTAGCTTCTAGATAGGTAGTTGGCTCATCATCTATGACCAACTCACCGCCTTCATGAGTCACAAGATATCCAAATCTTTTAGGCTCAAGGCGTGTCCCACTAGATCTACGAGGTTCCTATGTTACCTGAGGAATTTGAGGTTCCACAACAACTTGTGATTCTCTATGTTCCTCTTGCACATCTATTAGTTCAATGTTTTCTTGTTGATCTCAAACCTCTTCGATCTCTATTTTCCCCCCATTGATTCCTTTGGAAATAAATTCCTTTTCTAGGAATACACCAGTTCTAGCAACAAATACTTTGTTGTCAGATGGAGTGAAAAAGTAATATTCCCTAGTTTTCTTGGGATATCCAACAAGGTAACACTTATCTGATTTGGGTCCAAGATTTTCAGGAAATATTTTCTTGACATTAGATTTGCATCCCCAAATCCTCATAAAAGACACATCAGGACGCTTCCCATACCATATCTCATATGGTGTCTTTTGAACCGATTTAGATGGTACGCGGTTAAGTGTATATGTGGCAGTTTCAAGAGCATAACCCTAGAAGGAAGTTGGAAGATCGATGAAACTCATCATAGATCGCACCATGTCAAGTAATGTGTGATTCCTTCTTTCTGACACACCATTGTGTTGTGGTGTTCCAGGTAGAGTCCATTATGATGCAATACCATGGGTTCTCAGAAGGTCCTCAAACTCTTAGTTTAAGTATTCTCCACCTTGATCGGATCAAAGCACCTTAATACTTTTACCAAGTTGGTTATGTACTTCATTCATGAAATCCTTGAACCTTTCAAGGGTTTCTAATTTATGTCTCATCAAGTAAACATAACCATACCTACAAAAATCATTAGTAAAGGTAATGAAGTATTGATACCCACCTCTAGAATTTATTCTAAAAGGCCCACATACATCAGTATGTATGAGTCCTAATAGATCACTCACTCTCTCACCTTTTCCTAAAAAGGGAACCTTGGTCATCTTTCCCAATAAACAAGATTCACATGTCTCTAATGATTCAAAATCAAAAGAGTACAGATAACTGTCTTTATGGAGTCTAGATATGTGATTCTCATTTATGTACCCTAGACGAAAATGCCAGTGGTATATTTTGTTTGAGTCATTGAGTTTTTTCTTTTGGTGTTTATGTTGTAAACATTTGTCTATAGATCTATCAAATATAGACCATAAGACATTGGGGCACTACCATAAAACATCCCATCTTTAGAAATGGAACATTTTCCATTCTTAATAAGAATTTCAAATCCATCTGTGTCCAAGCAAGATATAGAAATAATATTCCTATTAATGGCATGTACATAATAGCAATTTTGTAACTCTATTATCAGCCCACTTGGTAGAGATAACTCATAGGTTCCTACTGCACTGACAAAAACTCTTACTCCATTAGCAACACGTAGTTCAACCTTGCCTTTTTATAAAGGCCTACTTCTTTTCAAGTCTTTCACATTTGAAAAAATGTGTGATCCACATCTGGTATCAAGTACCCATGATGAAGAAGTAGTAAAGTTAATCTCAATTACATATACATCGGAAATAGAGATCTCTATCTCTTGCTTCATCTTCCTTAATTCCCTTAATCCTCTCCATATTTTGAGTGCAGAAGACTTGGACTTTAGCTTGGTGGGAGAACGCTTCTCTGCCTTTCCTGTATCCTTAGACTCCATTCCACTGATCACTGTCATGAAACTATCCTTCTTCATCTCAAACAATGCCTTAGGCATACATAGAGCGGATTCTACAACCATTGGTATCTTAGGAATATGCAGAACATTTCTCATAGTCCTTAACCAGTTATGGAAATTTATCTCAATTAAATTGTCCGGTTTCAATGATGATTTCTTTTCCATTTGATTCTACAAGAGAAAACATTTGCATTTTGTCAAAACTCCTTTTGATTTGATTTGAATAAAATTGACGATATTAATTAGGTCTTTAATTAATTATCACACCCAATATTTTGATCAAATTGATAACCCTCATGTATCAATTCAGAAGATTGCAACGTACAACCTTCTAGTGAACAAGATCCTAACTTCCTCTAAGTTATGGACCAGTGAGGGCTTTCACCGACAACTAGATTCTTTCAGGTAGGCAACTTTTTCCAATTGCATCATATGCAACTCTTGATAGATGTTATGCACAACTCTTTGTCATGAACATCTCCATGCCTCAAGGTGCTTAATCCTATTAAGATCACCTTGTTAAGTCTATTCCTAGAAGCCAACACAATGAGTATGCACCCTGTGAAGGCAGACCCACATACCCACTATCACACTTCCACGAGATAGACGATACACCACGCGAAGGTGTGCCCACACTTAGTCGATCAAGCTTTTCATGTGTGTTTCTTTTGATAGGCATCTTAAACTTTATATTTATATTTGAGGGGGTTGATATTTATATACTTATACATATTCAATCACCACATATACAGTTTGTATCATATACATACTATATCCCACAAGAAAACATGTGAAGTGATAAAATGATATTATGGCCATCCTATTTGTAATTCCTTGAACCATAAGGAATTACGGTCATCTAGGTCTACATCATATGTAGAAACCTATTGTTGGTGAACATCTGTTCTTGAGCCATTCCAGGTTGATCAACTCATCTTATGACTGATCGGCTCGCCTCTTGGCCGGTCGGTTGGTTGTCGCCAACTGATCGTCTGGCTCCTCCAGACGATCAGTTCATCGGGTTGTCGTGCTCCTCATTAGGCCACCATGTGCTCATCTCGCACCATCAGTTGGTCGTCTCATCCCCCAATCACTCGTCTTGGTGCCCATGGTTCTTCAATATAATAGGAAATAAAACTATCCTACTTTTAAAAATTCTTTGGGAAACCCTGAGTTATATTTGGGGGGAGAAAAGGTAGAAGAGAAGGCTCAAGTTATCTCGAGTTACATCTGAAATTGAAGAAAGGACTCGGTACATAGATCGATATGCAAACAACCAAAACTAACCAAGAACACACATAGGGGTTTATAGGCCATAACCATGCTACACATCCGCCATCAAAACCATTTTAGGGTGATGTGTGTCGATTGCATATATATACCATATCTTATATGTATATTGGGATTTGTGGTGTTTAATCGGATATGCACATTAGCCAGTTAAAGTATTCACATAGCATGCAATAAATAAATGAAAAAAAAACCCAAATTTGATCATATCGATTAATCCTAAAACATAGTATGTTGACGTGGCTCTGATACCACTGTTGGGTTTTGTGGGACAGAACAAGCAGTGGAAACAAAATTTTTATCTAACGACAAACCCATAACCAGTAGATCACATCAACAACTATGCAATAGAAAAGATGGTTTAGTGAGATATACCTAGTCCTAAGACATGCTCAGTGACAATACCTTGCAACTAGTGTGGCCTTCAACCACCTAGTCTTCGACGACATTTGTGCAACTCCTGATGTAGACCCAGACTGCAGTTGACAGTCGTCCTCCTGACCAGTAGAAATTTCCCACCTTTATAGAAAGTCCACACAAACCACATGTAACTCTAGTCATCCTGATAGACAGACTAGAAGGATTTGTCCCTCTCTATCGACTTATTAGTCACCGACACACTCTCCCACCACCAGTCACTTTTCTGCAATTATCTTTCCCTTGTTGATCCTCCCTGGACGGGTAGAACTTGCTTGGGCTCTCTCGGTCACCGCAACCAGAGAGGACAACAACTTTGCAGAGCAAATGATGTTCCGAGTTGTGTGTTCTGAGAAGCCTCATGTACCCCTCTATTTATATTAGAGGGTATGGTCAGGGTTCCCAGACTGTGTGGGGGTAGAAGGGTCCAGATTTTCCACGAATTGATTGTATTGCAGTATGCGAACCGGTCGTTTCACAACTCAACTGATTATTTGGGTAGGTGAGCTAATCGGTTCACTTTTGAACCGGTCGGTTGGGAGTGTGAACTGGTCATTTCACATCCCAAACTTGCCCACAATTGACTTTCTTTATTCATTTGAATTAATGTAAAGATTAATTCTTGTCCCAATAAAATTGAACAAGTGAAATGACGATCTTTTCTCATGAATCAGGAAACCCAACACCTGCTCGTTTGGTCCATGTGAACTGATCGGTTCACCAGTGTGAACCGGTCGTCTTGTTGACCATGAGCCAATCAGTTCACCCAGTGAACCGGTCGTTTGGTGGTCTAGATTTTGCAGAACTCAGTCAATGTAGTTCTCAATCAATCTGACACTCTAATCAGTTGGCTCAACTCTTGAACTTGATGATATCGAGTCAAGTCTATTGAATGAATGTTTAATTGAGTACCTAAACACTTTAGTAATCAATCTAAACATCATTCATGGATAAACTCCTCTTCCAGATTAATCCTATGTGTGTGACCCTACAGGTTCCATTTCACGTTGGCAGTAAATGTCCATAACTAACTTATGACATCACAAGCAAAGAGTGGTGCCTAGTCGCATATCAGTGCTACCCAAGTGAAGAGGAAAGTTTGAGAACAACTTTCAACCTACAATCTGTTATTAGTGTTACAGTGAATGTATAGTCCTTTTGTCACTGATACCCGGATTGAACTCAAGGCATGAACTTGTCATCCTCTACAAATGTCCAATCCATGTTTCTTGATTCAGAGTAGACTATTTGAGATATATGTAAGTTCAATATCACATATTGATTTACATGTGCATGGCCATGCATTTCTTAGTCTCACTCCCCAAGTGGCCAGGATATCACACTCCCTTAGGAGGGACAAATTCCATATCTATCACTCACAGTTAAGTCCCCATGTGTCAAAGTCACCCAATCATCACTATTATAACAACCCATGTTTCCGGACTATGTTTGTTGATGTCAAAGTGTACCCAATCACATGTGATGAGTGTAGTGATTTCAAGTCTAAGAACCACAATCACCACCAATACTATAAGAGATGATCCTGACTAACCAAGTGTGGTTTCCATGCATCACTCTTATGGTGGGTCTGTCCGATACACTATTCTCTAACATGTATCTATGTGCTTGGTTTGATATCACATATCATGACTAATGAGACTCTGTCATCAACCAACACACACTCTAGTCTTTTGTGTTATTGATGTCTATGGTTATTTCCACAATAATAATCGACTAGGGACATAACAAGAATTTATACTCTTAACATCCATATGATCTCATTGTTCAGGTCCTCAACCCAAAGACATATGTCATTGAGTAATACAATTCTTTAGACATCTAACATGTTATATCATTATCTCAAAACAGATTAAACATATAGACTGAAATTGCCTTTATTATTATTTAAATCATTTACAAAGTATGCCATTACAATCATCATATGACTGGCTCTATGGGCATACATACCAACATGTTGATGATCTAATAGCTCAGTGCATAGAAAATTGACAAGAAAACATGATATTTCATATGTGTATTACTAGTAGAACCAAACACAGATACATACACACATGGAAGTTTAAAATCTTAATTCATCCAACATAACAGTTGATCTGATATTGACTGTAGAAAATAGTTAAACTAAATCCATTCACTAATCTTTTAGTCCATTTATTATATGTGATGGACCACATGAAGTGTATCACAACATGTGGAAGTATCGCAACAAGCTACAATCTAACTCTTACAAGATTTAGATCAGACCCAGGACTCTAAGTCTACTAACTAGCTACCCAATATGTAATGTGTTGGCTAAATTGGACATTATTATAATCCCTTTGTTTTGATGATGAAAAACATTTCATTCTTGTGGATCTAACGTGCTACTTGAGTGTTGCAGGAACAAGGTGGATGACAAACCTTTGGAAGATCTATATGCTCAAAATACTTTAATTTCATGATTGTAATCAAATGTAAAAACGTATACAAGTATATAATGTACAAGTACTTACATATCATGTAAATCAAGTGCTTAGATCTTCCCTAGTCACACACAACACTTATATAGGTCATCCCCTACAATAGTATCACTATTGCACACTGATACACACACTTAGTACATAGTTCAAAACATTAAAATAGAGTCATTCTCAGTCGAAAAACTTCTCAACCGAGACACTCTCGGTCGACAATCTCCTCGACCGAGAATTTATCCAAATAGTTTTTAGACACAGCAGACAAGGTAGTTGGTAGTTGGAATCGAACGTTATATACACTTGCTCCAGACTATCCCTCGGTCGACAAAGACTTCGACTGACAGGACTCTCGGTCGACAATTTCTCGACCGAGACTATCTCTGTTTGCACTTTTCACAATTAATTAACTAGTCATTGCTAAAGCAATTAGTGGACAACTAACGGCTAGTTAAGCACTAAGAACCGCCTAGAAAGTGTCTAGAATGTCCTTAAGCACTCATAGGCCACTCCTATAAATAGGACATGCCTTAGGACACCCAAAATACACTTGTGCAACACTTGAGCATACATACTTGCAATTGGCAATCCATTTTTGTGAGCAATTGAGCAACTCCAACATTTGCTACTCATTTCCATTGCTCCAATTTCGTGTCCTATAGGCTAGCATCTCCTACCCACAACACTTACACTTTCATATACATTGGTTAGGAGATCAAAACGCTTGATATAGGAAATCAAGCCTTGTTCTATAGCGATAATTGTAATTTCCTTTTTCCCTTCTTGTTCTTTCTTATTGTTTGTACTCTCCTTGCTACTCCTAGGGTTGGAGGTTGCGGATTGGAGAGGGTTTGATCTTCTCGGAAGAGAAGGAGGACTTTGGACTACTTCAAGAAGGCTATCTCAACGGGAAGCTACTTCAAGAGGAAGGCTACTTTAAGGGGGAGCTTGAAGTTACTTCAAGGAAGGCTGCTTCAAGGTTGGTGGGACTACTTCTAGGTGAAGGCTGTCCAAAGGGTGGTGAAAGTATTTGTAATTTTATGTAACATCCATGTGAGGTAATAAAATTTAAATACTTTCAAAATCCCAATTGGAAACAACTGGGTAGTGGACTGACTCCTTTAGTTTTTGCTAAAGGTGGAACCACTCTAAACACCTTGCCTCCTTCTTAAAGTTTCAATTGTGGTTGCTTGAGTTGAATTATTATTAAAATAACTATAAAACCCTATTCACCCCCCCCCTCTCTAGTGGTTTTTCATTTGGTATCAGAGCAGGCTTCAAGGAACTCTAACAAAGTCTTGAAGAATGGGTGACGGGGTACTCAACAACCTCAACTTGGAAGGGACACTCGTGGCTAGACCTCCACCTTTTGATGGCACTAACTACACCTACTGGAAGAGGAGGATGCAGTTCTATTTCCAAGGAATTAGCTGGGATCTAAGGAGGATGGTGTCAAATCCATATGACTTTCCTCAAATAGAGTATGCAAATTGGGATGCTAATATGGTAAGATCAGCCTAAATGAATGCAAAAGTTGTAAGTATACTCTATTATTCAATTTTCATTGGTGAATTTAATAGAATATCAAATTGTGAGATAGCATATGAGATATGGCATAGACTATCTATAACCTATGAAGGAACTGTTCAAGTTAAGATTTCTAAAATCAGAATGCTTAAACAAAAGTTTGAACAGTTTCGTATGGATCCAAATGAGTCTATTAGTGAAATGTATGCAAAGTTTTCTTCTATTGTTAATTGTTTGAATGCTTTAAGTAAAGCAATTAGTGAAGAGGATCAAGTGTCAAAAATCCTTAGGTGTTTGCCTCCAAAGTACAAACCAAAAGTGACTGCAATCGAAGAAGCCAATGACCTCACTCGACTAAGGATGGAGCAACTCATTGGTAACCTAGAAGCACATGAGGCAACCTTGGAGGAAGAAGAAAGATTGGCGGTTGAACACAAGAAGGAGAAAAGAAAGGACATTGCATTCAAAGCATCAACCAAGAATAGTCATGACACAAGTGAAGAAGATAGTGAAGAAGAAACACTCATTGTAAATGGTAAGCAGTATAGAAGTTTTAAAACTAACAAAATTCCTAGTGTTTCTTCCTCCAGATGCTTTGAATGTGGCAAAAAGGGACACCTGAAAGGTGATTGTCCAAGACTCAAGAAAGGGAAAAAATCATCTCACAAAAAGAAAGAAAGAGCATATAAAGTTGCATGAGATGATTCAAGTGATGATAGTGAAGATGGAAAAGAAGAATTAGAATGTCTTATTGCTACAACCAATGAAGAAGAAGAAGAAGAAGAGGTAAGTCTTTTTGATCTACCAAAAGAAGATCTAATTTCTAGTCTTCAAGATACACATGAGAAATATATTGATTGCAAAAAGAAGCTAAGGAATGATACTAAAACTAATGAAGATTTGTATGTTAGATTAAATAATATTTCTTTTGAAAATGATAGTATTGCTTCTGAAAATATTACCTTGAAATCATCTTTAAATGATTGCAATATGAAGTTGCTTACTTTAGAAACAAATCATGATCTTCTTTCTCAAGAAAAGGTTGATTTGCTTACAAAGCTGCATAATTTTCAGACTCAACCTATCCTATGTAATCATCTAGATTATGATGTTATTGTTAAAGAAAAAGATGTTTTATCATCTAACCTAGATCAAGTAAAGCTAGATATCAAAAAGAAAATGGATGAGATTACCAAGTTACAAAGAGAGATTAATAGCTTGAGAAACAATGATGTTCTTGATAAAATTCTGAATAATTCTTCTAGTTATAATGGAAGGAGAGATTTAGGATATGTTTCAAAAGGAAAATCATATCAATCTAAACCTAGAAGAATACAAGCACCCAAGGCCAAGATTATGTATGTACCCAAAAACAACTCAACTCCTAGAAAGAGAAATGAGATTGATTTTATTAGTTGTCACTATTGTTTGCATCTTGGACACTACTCTTTTTCATGCCCATACAAGAAAAGGAATGATGATCTAGTTTGGGTTCCTAAAACTTAGAGGTTTGGATTTGACTAGTTGAGATTTGACCTAAAATGTTACTCTGATATACAAATGTCATATCTCAACAAAATTGAGCTTTAACTTTCATAATCTTGTATCTTGTTTGGAAATAATTACTGAAAAACAATACAGAAACATTCTCGGTCAAGAAAATGTTTGACCGAGAACACTGTCGGTTGAGAATTAGTCGACCGAGCAGGATACTATTTTTAAGCTTGCAAAAATCTGATAAAACATGTACAAACAGCAGAATACTCGGTCGAGAAAAGCTTCGACTGAGATAAATTCAATCGAAGAAAAGTTTGACCGAATCAAGTTCTGTTGAATCTGTTTAATTAATTTAGTTTGCTATCAATTTGCTATTAATGATTGATTTAATATGCAAATCAAGAATTAATCTTGGAGAAAATTCTTTAAACATATAGTATTGCAAGTTCATTTTTAATTGCTATAATCTCCTACATGGTTTGGCTTAAAACTGGAAATTATGAACCATGTTGATTTAATTACTATTTTATAATAATCCACATGGTTTGTCCTAAGTATTCCTTGGTCTATTCATATAAAAACCATGTGTCTTGAAATTTGCTTTTAAATGATCATCATCATTGTATTTAAAGAAATTATGGATATGCTTCTATTATTCTATCATAATCATTATAATTATGGATATGTCTTTACTGTTTCAAAATGATCATTGTGATTCAGCTCATTACATATAAAGATGATGTTATCATTGAAAATGCCTTTTTACATAACAGTAAAACTCTATGGCACAAATGCATCTTAACATATCAGTTAAATGATTATCTTATGCTTAGCTTATGGAAAATGATATTCTTGAATAATACTCTACAAACTATGTTTCAAATATTCAATCAAATAGATCATTGAAAATGCTTAATTGGAAATTTGCAGAAATTGCCTCTTGGTTGAAATTAAGTTTGACCAAGGGGTGCCATGGTCGAAGTCAAGGTCGACCTAAAATAAGCTTGACCAAATGCTTATTTGTAAATCATTTTCTTGCAATCAATCTTAGTATATTGAAACAAGACTTTAGTGCATAGCTCTCATAAAAGGTTAACTTATTATGATCTAATGCTTATTATGACCTTAGAATCCTTAAATTATCTTGATTATAAGATTAAGGGGGAGTTCACAAAAACTTTGTAAACATATTAAAGACAATTTGAAACTAGTTATGATCTTAGTATTCTTAAGGTAATCTTGGCTATGAAAATAAAGGAGCCTACAATATTCATGAATGTGATATATATATATATATATCTTGTTCTTAATGGAGTTCTCTAAATAAATTTGGGCTTAACATCCCATGTACTCTAATATAAGCTTAAAGGATTCTCATGTCATTTTCAGGGCTTAACATCCCTTGTAAAATGGATGAAAAATCAAAACACGCATGCCATGAATCTAGAAGGATCTCATATCATTTCAAGGCTTAACATCCTTTGCAAATGATTGAGAAATAAATTGTGGCTAAATTTTACAATAAGTGGTTTGCATCCCTTGCTTTTAAAACTGAATATCTTATTAAGGAGGAGCATCTAATTATCAAATTAAGGGGGAGTAATAAAAGCCATACTTAATGATTATCTTGGTTATATTTCTGAAATGACAAAGGGGGAGAAACAATATAAAATCAATAACATAAAGAAAAATATGAGTTTCATAATCTCTCGGCCAGCACATACTTGTAAACAAGAGAATGTCTATAAAAGGTAAACTTTAGGTATGAAACGCATATGATTTATATTTCCTTATTTTATATTTTGGAAATATTTGTCATCTTCAAAAAGGGGGAGATTGTTGGCTAAATTGGACATTATTATAATCCCTTTGTTTTGATGATGACAAACATTTCATTCTTGTGGATCTAACGTGCTACTTGAGTGTTGTAGGAACAAGGTGGATGAGAAACCTTTGGAAGATCTATATGCTCAAAATGCTTTAATTTCATGATTGTAATCAAATGTAAAAACTTGTACAAGTATATAATGCACAAGTACTTAGATATCATGTAAATCAAGCGCTTATATCTTCCCTAGCTACACACAACACTTAGATAGGTCATCCCCTACAATAGTATCACAACTACACACTGATACACACACTTAGTACATAGTTTAAAACATTGAAACAGAGTCATTCTCGGTCGAAAAACTTCTCGACCGAGACACTCTCGGTCGGAAATCTCCTCGACCGAGAATTGACCCAAATAGCCATTTGGCACATCATACAAGGTAGTTGGGAGTTGGAATCGAACGTTATATACACTTGCTCCATACTGTCCCTCGGTCGACAAAGACTTCGACCGACGGGACTCTCGGTCGACAATTTCTCGACCGAGACTGTCTCTGTCTGCACTTTTCAGAATTAATTAACTAGTTGTTGCTAAAGCAATTAGTGGACAACTAACGGCTAGTTAAGCACTAAGAACCCCCTAAAAAGTGTCTAGAATGTCCTTAAGCACGCATACGCCACTCTTATAAATAGGACATGCCTTAGGACACCCAAAATACACTTGTGCAACACTTGAGCATACATACTTGCAATTGGCAATCCATTTTTGTGAGCATTTGAGCAACTCCAACATTTGCTACTCATTTCCATTGCTCCAATTCCGTGTCCTATAGGCTAGCATCTCCTACCCACAACACTTACACTTTCATATACATTGGTTAGGAGATCAAAACGCTTGATATTGGAAATCAAGCCTTGTGCTACAGCGGTAATTGTAATTTCCTTTTTCCCTTCTTGTTCTTTCTTATTGCTTGTTCTCTCCTTGCTACTCCTAGGGTTAGAGGCTGTAGATTGGAGAGGGTTTGATCTTCTCGACGGAGAAGGAGGACTTTGGACTACTTCAAGAAGGTTGTCTCAACAGGAAGCTACTTCAAGAGGAAGGCTACTTCAAGGGGGAGCTTGAAGTTACTTCAAGGAAGGCTGCTTCAAGGTTGGTGGTACTACTTCTCGGTGAAGGTTGTCCAAAGGGTGGTGAAAGTATTTGTAATTTTATGTAACATACTTGCGAGGTAATAAAATCTAAATACTTTCAAAATCCCAATTGTTAGACTGACTCCTTTAGTTTTTTCTAAAGGTGTAACCACTCTAAACACCTTGCCTCCTTAAAGTTTCAATTGTGGTTGCTTGAGTTGAATTATTATTAAAATAACTATAAAACCCTATTCACCCCCCTATAGTGGTTTTTCACAATGGACCTTTCCACGTCTGGCCTCGATGACTAAAGGGAGAAAATGAATATTTGGACTCTTCCCCTAAACATGGGTACTAAGGTGGAGAGTCAAAGCACTTGGATTAACTACCTGCATCATTGGTTCCACATGGGTTGACCTACTGAGTAGCAATTGAACTAACTAAAATGTATTTGGTACCACTGGATCTCCAGTTAATCTTGGGTACCTTACTCTTTTAAGGAGATCGTTCTCACTGGTTTTAGGTCCCCATACCCCTGTGGTACACTCTGAGTACTTCATCCTAGACTCTGACAATCAATAGGCATGTTTCATCCTTCGTGGCGTAGACATCCGTGATGGATTCAATGGTGTTCAGGACATCTAATGTCTAATGATTCTTTGGCTTCCACAAGTAATATATTTGTCTTGCTATTTCACCTTTTGTTTGTACGTAGAGTTTTCCTTTTCACTTGCTAAATTTTGATAAAGAATATTTCATTGGATTGAGTAAAGAATTCACTTTAATTGATAACTGAACATAAGAATAACCATAGTTAAATATGCCCATTAAATTTCACAAGTATATTAATCAAGCCATATGATTGGAGCACAACTATCAAACACGCCATATGATTGAAGCACAAGTATACTAAATCATTTAATAATTCAACTGAAATTGCATATCAAGACTTTACAAATTTCAAATCATTCATCAACAAATAAATCATGTACATACAAATAATTATTTAAACTTGATTACTGCAAAATTAGGGTCTAAAGTTGATTTTCCACTCACTTGTATACGTTCTAGCTTACTGATCTCATACTTGAACTTGATATACTGTGAATGTTTGTCCAAACAACTCAGATTTAAGCTCAAAACCACAAAACCAACTCTGAACGGCCCGACAGTAGGTAGAAAACCCTATAGGAAGCTTGTTGGAGGTAGAAGACAGAATGAAAGTCAAGAAAAGCCTTCTGAAACAGAGAATTCCACATAAAAGAATATATAAAGAAGAAGAGATCTAGTATTAAAACTACTTACCAAGACGAATCTAAGTCAAAGCTATCAGTTTCCATGGCTACTCTCTTTATTCCTACACTGTCATCCAAGACTGCCTCCACAATCGCCCCGTAGTCAATGCTCAAAAGTTTTCAGAAAAGAAGAGGAATGAAAATGAAGCTAACAAGCCTACTTCAATCAGATTTCATCTAGTATTTATAGGGATCTATGCTCTTTGCGATTTGATAGGCTAGGTAGCATCACAGACGAACCATCAAAAAGCAAGTCTTCGATCTAGACAACCATTTGTTGTCACTTCAACCATTGAGCCTTTGGTTAATGACTTTCAGCGCAACCATCATTTTCTAGAACTGTCAGTCTGTTCTATATTCTGTGACATTCATCAGTCACAACCTGATGCAAAGTAGGTCAATTGTATGCTTTTTGCTTCTTTAAGTACTACTAAACCTCTATTGTATGTTATGAATTCTATTTTGCAACTTTTCTCCTTAACAACACTCCATGTCCATTGGTGATACCTATCCTGTCTATGGACACATGACTATACCTAGCCTTCCTTAGATTCCATCTCATGTTCATGAGTTCTATTATTTGAGCATGGTCTCCCTTCCTTGAGTTTTAAAAGTGGGATATTATTGACGATAAGAGCACAACATGAAGACTGATCAAATTTCATTAGATAGTATTAAAGGCATGACGTGGAATATTATCGCACTAACAAACTCACCTAGGGATGAAATCCCTAGGTTTTTAACCAAAACCTTGTGCAATAATACCACCCGCAAGCGGACGGGTCTTATCGCAGTATAGTTGAGGATCGAATCCCAATGGACAACATTTTTAAGAATCTTTTGCTAGTCAAATCTAGTTGAATCAAGACTAATATTTAGAACAAAGGTTGGTTGTTCAATTAAACTAAATGCAAGGAAAGTAAAGAGCATGATTAAAAGTTGATTAAAGACTAATGATGGGAATCACTGGGATGGTCATGGGTTTCACCGCCACTGCACATGCAAACATATCCAAACACAAATATCCAGGAAAGATATATCCATCCAAATAGAGCTGCTGCAAAACCCCCCATATGGGCGTCAAGTTTGCGTAAGAATCACCTTAGGTATCATATGTCTCGTCACCATCCAGATCACATACTTACGGCTCTAAAGATACATATATCCAACTGAAGTTGTGGGCCCCCCTTAGCGGGCGTCAGGCACACAGAAGTGTCACCGTGGGCTAGATGTCTCGTCACCTCATGGATCACACACTTACGACTTTAGGGAATCCCGTCTAATTTCTCATCAGGGATTCAACCGCGTTAATCAACATTCAACTCCTACGTATTGAAGTTCTCACAACATATGAAAAGAATAAGATAAATGCAAGCAGATAATCAATCCACAAGAACACATCGATGATTAACAATGAAATAAAAAGTTATATACATGCCATGGAATGTTTAATAAAGGACATGTAAGCATGGGCAGCGGGGCTAGTCCCCACACCCCAATGAAAGGAGACTACTCGCTCAAGATGAGAGAAACAAGAAGAACAAGAGAGAGAGAGAGAAGATTCTGTCGTGAGCATGGTGGAGAAGATGATCACAGCTCGGTGGAGAAATGATCTTCTACACAACATCGGGGTAAATCTGGATGAGGAGGGAAGAACAACATGGCAGATGGGGTAGATATTCTCTCTCCACCTTCTCTTTATTCTTGTAGTCCTCGCTCGCAGTAGGAGGAGCAGCTAGTGGACGTGATGGCGGCGTAGGCACGACGTAGATGCAACAGATCTAGATCTGGATCTGGATCTAGATCTAGATGGAGTGGCTTGCATATCTGAGTTTCCACTTTAGATCTGGGTGAACGGGGCACAAGACCACCATGGAGGCATGGTCTTGGTTGTAGAGATCGTCTCTTTAGGCTTAGGATAGACCTGTAGCCTAACGGCATCTGGAGATGATGTCCAAATGGTTGGGTGTCGCGTTCTATTTATAGGCAGGCTGGCACTGACTTACTTTTACGATCGCGGTTGTTTGACAGTTGGTCGCGGTTTTCTGGTCACACTTTCCCTTTAGCCTGGTCGTGGTTAGTTGGAAGCATGTCGTGATCTTTGGTCATGATCTTTGGTCGCGATTCTTTGGTCGTGATCTCTGGTCACGATCTTTGGTTACTGTGGCGAAGCGTTCAAAACATACATCATTAACTAAGCGGAAGCGATCACTAACAACAGATTACTGAAAATCACTAAAAATTAAAACCTTTTTTCAAGAGATCCATTCATAAGAAAACTCTTTCAATAAGAACCAAGGTATTACATTTACATCCTGGTTCATAAGTACATATCTTGTACCATCTCTTCTCGAGGCTTACAACATCAACTGCCTTGTTAAAAGCTAAACACAGACAGCATAAGAACTTCGAAGAATCAAGCCAAAATCTCAAAATGATTCATTAGAAGCACTAACTATTAACTCTGAAGACCTGAGAGTACAAAGACGACACATAGGACATCTATCTATAAGACACGACAGACAGTACACTCAACATGAGTTGTCATTGTTGTCCCTTCTGCTGCTGAAGTTCTTCCTCTACAAGATTGTTCTCAATCTCCTCTGTGTTCGTCCACCTAAAAAAAATGTTGGATCCCACAGGGGTGAGACAATTGAAAATTTCCCCAACGAGAGATATAACTCTCCGCTAGAAACATTATTATTGCAGTTTATAATATAAGTTTGAACAGAGGATAAACAGTTTATATCATTCTCATCTTTAACTATTGCAACTATCTGTGATAGAGCAGTAAATCATCTATTCTCTTTGTAAGGAATAGAAAGAACATGTATATTATTTATCTATTGCATTAGCTCAACATATCATGTTTTTCTCATGATACTCATTACTCGAATATGTGACCCATGACTCTTTCTTGTTTCTATCTGATGGCCTTAGCCAATCTGCTAAATAGATATTGGTTTATACTGGACATGAGAGTGTACATCATCATGTCTTATTTAGGCATTGGTCCATACCAATCCTGTATAAATATTCCAGGCATTGGATTATAACAATCATGTGCAACTAGTATGAGTATTGGACTTATATTGTTCCTGTGTATCCATTCCAAGTATTGGACTATGCCAATCCCAACTATTCTAGGTATTGGGCTATGCCAATCCTAACTATTCCAGGTATTGAACTATATCAATCCTGTGACATTATTCCAGGTATTGAACTATGTAAATCCTGTGACATTATTCCAGGTATTGAACTATGTCAACCCTTTACAATTATTCCAGGTATTGAACTATGTCAACCCTGTACAATTATTCCAGGTATTGAACTATGTCAACCATGTGCAATTATTCCAGTTATTGGGTTATTATCAATCCTGTGTAGTTATTCCAGGTATTGGGATTTAACCAAACATGTGTTATTATTCCAAGTATTGGGATTAACCAATCATGTGTTATTATTCCAGATATTGGGATTTAACCAATCATGTGTTATTATTCCAGGTATTGGGATTTAACCAATCCTGTGTTATTATTCCAGGTATTGAACTATGTCAATCATGTGACATTATTCCAGTTATTGAACTATGTCAATCCTGTGACATTATTCCTGGTATTGAACTATGTCAATCCTGTGACATTATTCCAGGTATTTAACTATGTCAACCCTGTGCAATTATTCCAGGTATTGGGTTATTACCAATCCTGTGTTATTATTCCAGGTATTGGGATTTAACCAATCCTGTGTTATTATTCCAGGTATTGAACTATGTCAATCATGTGACATTATTCTAGGTATTGAACTATGTCAATCCTGTGACATTATTCCAGGTACTGAACTATGTCAACCCTGTGCAATTATTCCAGGTATTGGGTTATTACCAATCATGTGTTATTATTCTAAGTATTGGGATTTAACCAATCCTGGGTTATTACCAATCATGTGTTATTATTCCAGGTATTGGGATTTAACCAATCTTGTGTTATTATTCCAGGTATTGAACTATGTCAATCCTGTAACATTATTCTAGGTATTGGGGTTTAACCAATCCTATGTTATTATTCCAGGTATTGGGATTTAACCAATCCTTTGTTATTATTCCAGGTATTAGGATTTAACCAATCTTATGATATTATTCCAGGTATTGAACTATGCCAATCTTTTGCATCTATTCCAGGTATTGAACTATGCCAATCTTGAGCATCTATTCCGGGTATTGAACTATGCCAATCATGTGCATCTATTCTAGGTATTGAACTATGCCAATCATGTGCATCTATTCCAGGTATTGAACTATGCCAATCCTATGCAATTTATCACATATTATCACATCTTGTCACCTCTCATTAGGCAGTCACCATTCTCATGGCTCATAGAGCACATTTAATATCTTGTCACCTCTCACTAGATAATAATTAACATCATGGCTCACAAGGCCCATACAACATCTTGTAACCTCTCACTAGGTAACCATTAATAACATTCTTAAAGAGTTGGATGTGATATCTATGATGTCTTGAAGCATTACTTTCCTTATTACTTTTAATTTACTTAAGTTTATCAACTTGTATTGTATTAAGGTATTTCCCATCTTAATACTTTTATCCACTAACCTATCACCTTTATCATAAAGTGCATAGGTTATAGAACATACATTAGAATTGCCCAACTATCTTCAATGATATGGACTCATCTCAAGTTAAGGCATTGCTTTCTATAAAGTTTCCTATAATCAATTACTTTAGGTATTTCCCTTATTATGGTATTAGTCACCATTTCATTATTAGGATTAAGATCTCCCATATCATCACCCTTTATTAGGGTTAGGGTTTCACATATAATCACCCTTCATTAAGGTTAGGATTTCACATACCATAACTCTTCATTAGGGTTGGAATTTCACATACCTTCACCCTTCGTTATGGTTAGAGTTTCACATACCATCACCCTTTATTAGGGTTAGAGTTTCACATACCATCACCCTTTATTAGGGTTAGAGTTTCACATACCATCACTTTATTAGGGTTAGAATTTCACATACCATCACCCTTTATTAGGGTTAGAGTTTCACATACCATCACCCTTTATTCGGGTTAGAATTCCATATTAGGGTTTCTTATAGTCTTACAAAGCTTCACCCTAAATTAGAGTCTTACATCACATCCTTGTATTAAGGTTTCACATGACTTCACCCTAGATTAGGGTTTCCATTCAATTACCCACAATTAGGGTTTACTATTCATCCCATTTAGGGTTTTGAATCATATTACCCTAAATTAGTATTACTCATGTCACCATCCTTAATAAGGGTTACACTATTACCCTAGAATAGGGTTTCACTCATAATTACCCTAGATTAGGGTTTAGAGTTCATTAACCTTCTCGATTAGGGTTTCATGATCTCTTTACTGAGGATTATACCCTAATTACATACTCTACATGAATGACACTCATGTATGAATTCCTTTCTATCATCCTTTCAACTTGATTAGGTCACATCATCCTTTCAATCAAGTACATACAACTATGATTGGCATAGTGTACTGAGTTATGGCTTACTTAAGATTCAAGGATTAACTCATCTAAGTATTGTCAATCACTTAGTATCTTAAAGGTACAACTCTAGTGATTATCTTTGAGATAGATCAGTAACAATTATAGAGTCAATTGGTCCTTCATCACAATAAGTTTCCAATTGATATGATCACATTGAATTACTAAATGACCTTGACCCTTACTCTCTAAACGGTTGAAACCATTTGGGCAAAAAGTATATTGAAACCGAATGGACTTGGGTCTCCAAATGGTTTGATATCATTTAGACCCAAACGGTCTTCAGACCATTTGGACTCAAACGGTCTTAAGACCGTTTGGTCCAAACCCTCTCAAAACCAAATGGAACAAAAAGATCTTTCAACACTTAGTCAATTCAAGGTTTCCCTCAATGAATCGACTATCAATGGAATTCTTGATTCATTCATCAATTGAACTATTGAATCATCCTTCAATTGGACCATCAATTAGGGTTTTGAACCCAATTGAACTAGGGTTCATAATCAAGAAACCATCCATTAGGGTTTTGAAATCAAGGAACCATTACTGGTTGACATTGTGGAACTAGTCCAATTGAAATCATTGGGTCATCATCAAACCATGACCTGACCTAACCTCAAACGGTATTGAGGTCGTTTGGATGACCTACAAATGGTCTTGAGACTGTTTTCCCCATCCCATCACTTAAAATTGTGAAAATCAATTAGGGTTTGGATCATTAGATTGATCAACAATTGAACTATTGACTGCATTACCATTTGCTATCTTTGGACCTTCAAATACTCAACCATACTCAACCCTAGACATAAAAACGGTCTTGGTTGACCTCCAAACAGTCTTGAGACAGTTTGGATGATCTTCAAATGGTCTTGAGACCATTTGGGTTAATCAATCCAAAGATTTAATTCATTCAATTGCAAACTCAACACTTAACCCGATTATGGTTTCTAATTGGATGATTATCCATATATTGATTCAATCAATTGGAACCACTAGATCCTCATCCAACATGTACTAGGGTCCTGACCTCAAATGGTGAACCCATACAAACGGTCAACTCATCTAAATGGTTTGGGGTTCAAGACTCTAAACGGTTTGCAAACCGTTTAGTCTCCAAACGGTTTGGTGAAACCGTTTGGACCAAAGTCTTAAAACCGTTTGCAATAGATATTTGGGGAGGTGTGTGCTTATGATGATGTCATCATCATCAAGCTCTAAACCCATGAAACTTTTTGTGATTTTCATGGAGATTGCATCAATCAACCAAAAACAAATCGAGAATGAAGAAAGGATCAACAATTGATAAGGAATTGAATGCAATAACAATATTAAGGGTTCAAGTTATAAAACCCACCTCCAATTGATCTTCAAAGCTTCAACCTCCACGTCTTTAATGGCGAAAGCAACACCTTCAAATATCCCAATCTCGTCCTCAAAGTTTGAGTGAAAAGGAGTGGCTAGAATTGAAGATCGAGTGAAGATAAGAAGAAATCATGCATTGATTTGTGATTTCCACCATGGAATCAAGGTGAAAGAAGGTCAAGAAGCTTACAAACAGGTTGGGGGTAGTCCTCATGCTTCTCCAAGCTCCCTTGGTCGTTTTTTCAAGCAAGAAGTGAAGGTGGATTCGAAAATACCCATCCAAGCTAAGGATAAAGGAGCATATATGTATTTTATTAAAAATTCATTTAAGAGAGAGAAAGAGGGGATAACACCTCCATTTCATTACCACTTTCCCCTTTACCTTACTTGGTTACAAGGATATATATTTTGCCTCTTATTCCTCTAAATTATCCATGATTTAAAGAAAAGCAAATTAAGCACCTTAAATCATATTATAATAATATCCATAAGTGAGTGGATATTTCTTTTTCTTATAATAATGTGAGTGAGTTATCCACTTCCCTTAGATATTTTCGTGCCTTTGCAAGGCACATGGTCGTCCACATATATGGGTTTCAACCATTTCAATTTTTGTTGAAGGGCACTTCAATTAATATATTTATTTTTGCATATAATTGAAGTAAAGTTCCCATTATGCTTAAATCTTGATTATTTTAATATCAAGATTCTCTCTCCTCCAAAATGACACAAATGAGACGCCCCTCTCATTTTATTTTCTCTACGTGATTCCAAGAAACATTAGGGACTATTATGAAGTGGTAATTTGCATATTGAACCCTGGGTTTTGGGTAAATTGCACATTGCACTAAAACTAGGTTTTAATGCATAAACATTGCTTAATCAGCTCTTTCTTGTTACTCAGGCTTTCCCAAGCCATACCTCTGCATCATCTTCATTCTCATGATGCTTCAACACACGAGGAACATTTATCAAGTAACATTTGCAAGTTAACCCCTCAACTTGGGTAATTTGCACTTTAGTCCAAAATAGACAAAACATTATTTCAACATTGTTCAAAAAGGACTAAAATTGAAACATAAGTTCCTCTTGAGACTTAATTACTTTTCAAAAGATAATAACCAGCATATAATTGTCTTTCTTAAACAAAACACCTAGGGTTAAAGCATAACCCAGGTCAGGGATGTTACAAATTATAAACCTCTAACAAGGATTTCATCCCCGAAATCCTAGATAAAGGGAAACATGTATTATCCATTTATCATCTCATCAAATCTTCACATAAAATCTCAATGTCATGTTTATGCAAGGCATAAACCCCTAACATATGATGTCCGTGCTATATAATATAGCTAAACTGATTTCACAGTTGACCACTCCAGGTGGTCAACATAAATTATCTGATACCAGAATTCCTTACCTTGGTATCCATCACATGTGCTGAAAACACATCAGATTTTCATCTTTCTTTCATACTGGGACATTTCTTGTTATACATATCTTTTTCTTGGAATCCAAGTCCAAGACAACTGATACTCTTCTAAGTATCCATCAAATAAATAATTTTAATTTATGCACACCAAGTGTCCTAAGACCCACTTGATTGCCATGTCCCTGAAAGAAAAGAAAACAAAGGATCATATTCCTCTTATCACCCTATTATTATCCAGGGTTGTTTATTCATGAGAAGAGATTATCATCTCCTCTAAACATTACATGAACCTTCTACTGTTCATGAGTTATTTATTCTTATTTCCTTCTTGGTTCCTTGCCATCAGCATAGGAATCATATGAATGATTGCTTGTCATCATTTCTTAATATCATTTTCACCATGATTACTAGATGTAGGTATTCAAACCTTTAGTTCATCATTGATTATTGTTAACTTCCATCAGGTAACTATTACCTCTAGGTCTTCAGACCAGGGTATACATTATACTAAACATCTTCTTTTGTTTATAAATTGATTTACAATTAAATCAAATTCCTTCATATATCAATTAGAATGTGGTATAAATATCCATGCCACATCTCCTACTTCTTTCTTTAGATTGTTTTAGAATGATTACTTGATCAGGGTAATAAAAAAGATAACAATCTAAGTATGTCATACTTACCTTGTCTTCAATAAATGAATACATGGCCAGGGTATTCAAGAACTGAAATTAGGTAGTATGTATTTGTTTTATATTATGTTTCATATTCTTAACATCTCTTTAACTTTCACTACTTAGTATCTCAGATTTTCTCTGAGTGTTTCTTTTACATCTTTTCCCTTTCTACATGAAAAGAGAAATTTTCAAACATATAAGAGAATATTGGACTGAACATAAGTTTTCATCCTTCTTATCTCTTCCTCATATCCTTAAAGGATTATATAGATGACTAAACAACAACTACCTTTCTTATAGTAGGGAACAAAAGATAACTCAAAATAGAAAATTCTATCTTGACAAGTCTACCTTTAACAAGTTATTTAGCATCTCATCTGACCCAAAACATGGAGTCAGTTGTTATCTATTATTGCCTTTGTCCTTTACTAACAGAAGTAGATGGACCAAACTGTGACACTTGTCTTCGTCCTCTACCATCTGCTCCACTAGATTGAGGTCCTTGTGGGTTTTTCATATTGCACCCTGACTATTGGGTCACCTCACTATTTCTCCTTGGACATTGTTGTCTAAAATGTCCTAGATGTCCACATTTATGACAAGCTCGACCCCAACTTGATGACCCATGCATAGGTGCACTATATCTTGGTTGAACTGGTGAAGATTTTGGTTGTTTATTGCCACTACTCCATTGTTCCCGTGACTGTGTAGACTTCCTTTTAAGGTTTGTCTCATGTTTCTTTATTGTATATCTTTCTATCCTCTGTATAGACTCCACAAATGTGGCAAACCTCTCTCTACTTTCTAGGGAAGATGTCGGGATGTACATCTCAGCATTCATTCCCTTCTCAAAATGTCAGATCTTTTCCTCCTCAGTAGCTGCCATTTGAGTACAAAATTGCAAAAGTTCCATAAACTTAACCTCATATTCATTTATCGACATGGCTCCCTGTCAAATCTTCTCAAACTGTGAGATATTTTCATCTAAGTATGTCTTTGGAAAATACTTATTGATGAATTCTCAACGAAATTCCTCCCATTCAACCTCTTCATCATTCCTTTTTATTTCTTCTATAACCCACCAATGTCCAGCACTACCCTTCAAAAGGTACAGCGCATGTTTAAATTTGTCAACCTCTAGGATACTAAGGATCTTAAAGGCTTTTTCTAACTCAGTGAGCCAGAGATCAGCATCTACTGGGTCAGATGTTCCAACATATTCTATGGCTCCTACACGACGTAGTCGTTCAAAGGTCTTACCAGACCCATATCCCTCATTGGAAACTGGTGCCCTAGGTGCCGGTGTTGGCATCCGGTCTGCCATATACCTCAGTGTGATTATGAGTGGCCCAAAAAGATTATGAACATCTGGGTTTCCTCTCATGACTTCATCAACCTAGGGATTTTTAGGCACTGGTTCCTCCCTTGCCTGATCCCTTGCACCGCCCACTGGTGCATCAACATTGTTCTCAGCAACGTGTCCCTCATGTTCTCCAGACATCTTTGAGTTATATATCTTCTTCTGCATAAGAAGAAGGCACTATAAGATACACTAGAGTACACTTAGAACAGACTCGATACCTTAGTCATATGCCTCTGTAGACTCAGCGAACCTAGAGCTCTAATACCACTAAATTGTGGCGAATCGTTCAAAACATACATCATTAACTAAGCGGAAGCGATCACTAACAACGAATTACTAAAAATCACTAAAATTAAAACCTTTTTCAAGATATCCATTCATAGGAAAACTCTTTCAACAAGAACCAATGTATTACATTTACATTCTGGTTCATAAGTACATATCTTGTACCATCTCTTCTCGAGGCTTACAACATCAACTGCCTTGTTAAAAGCTAAACACAGACAGCATAAGAGCTTCAAGGCATCAAGCCAAAATCTCAAAATGATTCATTAGAAGCACTAACTATTAACTTTGAGGACCTAAGAGTACAGAGACGACACATAGGACATATATCTACAAGACACAACAGACAATACACTCAACCTGAGCTGTCATTGTTGTCCCTGCTGCTGTTGAAGTTCTTCCTCTGCAAGATTGTTCTCAATATCCTCTGTGCTCGTCCACCTAAAAAAAATGTTGGATCCCACGGGGGTGAGACAATTGAAAATTGCCCCAACGAGAGATATAACTCTCTGCCAAAAACATTATTATTGCAGTTTATAATATAAGTCTGAACAGAGGATAAGCAGTTTATATCATTCCCATCTTTAACTATTGCAACTATCTGTGATAGAGTAGTAAATCATTTATTCTCATTATAAGGAATAGAAAGAACATGTATATTATTTATCTATTGCATTAGCTCAACATCTCATGCTTTTCTCATGATATTCATTACTTTGATATGTCACCCATGACTCTTTCTTGTTTCTATCTGATGGCCTTATACAATCTGCTAAATAGATATTGGTTTATACTGGACATGAGAGTGTACATCATCATGTCTTATTTAGGCATTGGTCCATACCAATCTTGTATAAATATTCCATGCATTGGATTATACCAATCATGTGCAACTAGTACACGTATTAGACTTATATTGTTCTTGTGTATCCATTCCATGTAT
This sequence comes from Alisma plantago-aquatica, assembly GCA_963693085.1. Classification (NCBI taxonomy): domain Eukaryota; kingdom Viridiplantae; phylum Streptophyta; class Magnoliopsida; order Alismatales; family Alismataceae; genus Alisma; species Alisma plantago-aquatica. Next base: position 925,299,972 of record OY856409.1, read on the forward strand.
TGGACTATGCCAATCCCAACTATTCCAGGTATTGGGCTATACCGATCCTAACTATTCCAGGTATTGAACTATGTCAACCCTGTGACATTATTCCAGGTATTGAACTATGTCAATCCTGTGACATTATTCCAGGTATTGAACTATGTCAACCCTGTGCAATTATTCTAGGTATTGAACTATGTCAACCCTATGCAATTATTCCAGGTATTGAACTATGTCAACCTTGTGCAATTATTCCAGGTATTGGGTTATTACCAATCTTGTACAATTATTCTAGGTATTGGGATTTAACCAAACCTGTGTTATTATTCCAGGTATTGGGATTAACCAATCATGTGTTATTATTCCAGGTATTGGGATTTAACCAATCCTGTGTTATTATTCCAGGTATTAGGGATTTAACCAATCATGTGTTATTATTCCAGGTATTGAACTATGTCAATCCTGTGACATTATTCCAGGTATTGAACTATGTCAATCCTGTGACATTATTCCAGGTATTGAACTATGTCAACCCTGTGCAATTATTCCAGGTATTGAGTTATTACCAATCCTGTGTTATTATTCCAGGTATTGGGATTTAACCAATTCTGTGTTATTATTCCTGGTATTGAACTATGTCAATCCTGTGACATTATTCTAGGTATTGAACTATTTCAATCCTGTGACATTATTCCAAGTATTGAGCTATGTCAACCCTGTGCAATTATTCCAGGTATTGAGTTATTACTAATCATGTGTTATTGTTCCAGGTATTGGGATTTAACCAATCCTATATTATTATTCCAGGTATTGAACTATGTCAATCCTGTGACATTATTCCAGGTATTGAACTATGTCAATCATGTGCATCTATTCCAGGTATTGAACTATGTCAACCCTGTGCAATTATTCCAGGTATTAGGTTATTACCAATCATGTGTTATTATTCCATGTATTGGGATTTAACCAATCCTGTGTTATTATTCAAAGTATTGAACTATGTCAATCCTATGACATTATTGTAGGTATTGGGGTTTAACCAATCCTGTGTTATTATTCCAGGTATTGGGATTTAACCAATCATGTGTTATTATTCCATGTATTGGGATTTAACCAATCTTGTGATATTATTCCGGATATTGAACTATGCCAATCCTGTGCATCTATTCCAGGTATTGAACTATGTCAATCATGTACATCTATTCTAGGTATTGAACTATGCCAATCCTGTGCATCTATTCTAGGTATTGAACTATGCCAATCCTATGCATCTATTCCAGGTATTGAACTATGCCAATCATGTGCAATTTATCACATATTATCATATCTTGTCACCTCTCATTAGGCAATCACCATTCTCATGGATCATAGAGCACATTTAATATCTTGTCACCTCTCACTAGAGAATAATTAACATCATGGCTCACAAGGCCCATACAACATCTTGTTACCTCTCACTAGGTAACCATTAATAACATTCTTAAAGAGCTGGATGTGATATCTATGATGTCTTGAAGCATTAATTTCCTTATTGTTTTTAACTTATTTAAGTTTATCAACTTGTATTGTATTAAGGTATTTCCCATCTTAATACTTTTATCCACCAACCTATCACCTTTATCATAAAGTGCATAGGTTATAGAACACACATTAGAATTGTCCAACTATCTTCAATGATATGGACTCATCTCAAGTTAAGGCATTTCTTGCTATAAAGTTGCCTATAATAAATTACTTTAGGTATTTCCCTTATTATGGTATTAGTCACCATTTCATTATTAGGATTAAGGTTTCACATATCATCACCCTTTATTAGGGTTAGGGTTTCACATATAATCACCCTTCATTAAGGTTAGGATTTCACATACCATCACTTTTCATTAGGGTTGGAATTTCACATACCTTCACCCTTCATTATGGTTAGAGTTTCACATACCGTCACCCTTTATTAGGGTTAGAGTTTCACATACCATCACCCTTTATTAGGGTTAGAGTTTCACATACCATCACCCTTTATTAGGGTTAGAATTTCACATACCATCACCCTTTATTAGGGTTATAGTTTCACATACCATCACCCTTTATTAGGGTTAGAATTCCATATTAGGGTTTCTTAGAGTCTTACAAAGCTTCACCCTAAATTAGAGTCTTACATCACATCCTTGTATCAAGGTTTCACATGACTTCACCCTAGATTAGGGTTTCCATTTAATTACACACAATTAGGGTTTACTATTCATCCCATTTAGGGTTTTGCATCATATTACCATAAATTAGGATTACTCATGTCACCATCCTTAATTAGGATTACACTATTACCCTAGAATAGGGTTTCACTCATAATTACCCTGAATTAGGGTTTAGAGTTCATTAACCTTCTCGATTAGGGTTTCACGATCTCTTTACTGAGGATTATACCCTAATTACATACTCTACATGAATGACACTCATGTATTAATTCCTTTATATCATCCTTTCAACTTGATTAGGTCACATCATCCTTTCAATCAAGTACATACAACTATGATTGACATAGTGTACTGAGTTATGGCTTACTTAAGCTTCAAGGATTAACTCATCTAAGGATTGTGAATCACTTAGTATCTTAAAGGTACAACTGTTATTATCTTTGAGATGGATCAGTAACAATTATAGAGTCAATTGGTCCTTCATCACAATAAATTTCCAATTGATATGATCACATTGAATTACTAAACGACCTTGACCCTTACTCTCTAAACGGTTTGAACCTTTTGGGAAAAAAGTATATTGAAACCGAATGGACTTGGGTCTACAAATGGTTTGAGATCGTTTAGACCCAAACGGTCTTGAGACCGTTTGGACTCAAACGGTCTTAAGACCGTTTGGTCCAAACCCTCTCAAAACTGAATGGACCAAAAAGATCTTTCAACACTTAGTCAATTCAAGGTTTCCCTCAATGAACCGACTATCAATGGAATTCTTAATTCATTCATCAATTGAACTATTGAATCATACTTAAATTGGGCCATCATTTAGGGTTTTGAACCCAATTGAACTAGGGTTCATAATCAAGAAACCATCCATTAGGGTTTTGAAATCAAGGAACCATTACTGGTTGACATTGTGGAACTAGTCCAATTGAAATCATTGGGTCATCATCAAACCATGACATGACCTGACCTCAAACGGTCTTGAGGTCATTTGGATGACCTCCAAACGGTCTTGAGACCATTTTCCCCATCCCATCACTTAAAATTGTGAAATTCAATTAGGGTTTGGATCATTAGATTGGTCAACAATTGAATTATTGACTGCATTACCATTTGCTATCTTTGGACCTTAAAATACTCAACCATACTCAACCCTAGACTTCCAAACGGTCTTGGTTTACCTCCAAACGGTCTTGAGACCATTTGGGTGATCTCCAAACGATCTTGAGACCGTTTGGGTTAATCAACCCAAAGATTTAATTCATTCAATTACAAAATCAGCACTTAACCCGATTAGGGTTTCTAATTGGATGATTGTCCATGTATTGATTCAATCAATTGGAACCATTAGATCCTCATCCAACAAGTACTACGGTCCTGACCTCAAATGGTCAACCCATCCAAATGGTCAACTCATCTAAATGGTTTGGGATTCAAGACTCTAAACGGTTTGCAAACCGTTTAGTCTCCAAACGGTTTTGTGAAACTGTTTGGACCAATGTCTTAAAACCGTTTGGAATAGATATTTGGGGAGGTATGTGCTTATGATGATTTCATCATCATCAAGCTCTAAACCCATGAAACTTGCTGTGATTTTCATGGAGATTGCATCAATCAACCAAATAAAATGTTGAGAATGAAGAAAGGATCAACAATTGATAAGGAATTGAATGCAATAACAATATTAAGGGTTCAAGTTATAAAACCCGCCTCCAATTGAGATTCAAAGCTTCAACCTCCACATCTTTAATGGTGAAAGCAACACCTTCAACTATCCCAAGCTCGTCCTCAAAGTTTGAGTGAAAAGGAGTGGCTATAATTGAAGATCGAGTGAAGATAAGAAGAAATCATGCATTGATTTGTGATTTCCACCATGGAATCAAGGTGAAAGAAGGTCAAGAAGCTTACCAACAAGTTGGGGGTCGTCCTCCTGTTTCTCCAAGCTCCCTTGGTCATTTTTCAAGCAAGAAGTGAAGGTGGATTCGAAAATACCCATCCAAGCCAGGGATAAAGGAGCATATATGTATTTTATTAAAAATTCATTTAAGAGAGAGAAAGTAGGGGATAACTCCTCCATTTCATTACCACTTTCCCCCTTCCCTTCCTTGGTTACAAGGCTATCTATTTTTCCTCTTATTCCTCTCAATTATCCATGATTTAAAAAAAAAGCAAACTAAGCACCTTAAATCATATTATAAATTTTTTTTAGAGCAAAAGGATCGATTCATTACTTGTTAGCCATACGACATCTACAATTGGGAAGAAAAATACAAACAGAACATACAAACATCAGGTTCAGTAACCCAAAGGCACTACAACTCATATTGGAATGAGAGAGAGATATTTCCGCATTGATTCTTCTTCCTTGAGGCTGTCTTAAGCAGCTTTTCCTGAAGAATTCCTTCAACCTGAGCATTGAGTAGTGGTAGAGGGGCTGGAACAAGACGGTGTTCTGCTCATATATCAACTCAAACGAAGCCATATAACTGAGTAATAAGATCAATCCAAAGAAAAGATGAGATCTAGTCATGGCTAGATATCTCATCGCTCTCCCGAAGGGAGGTCACAACAAAGCACGACAGATAAACGCCGACTAGCGGCGACAAAAGGCAGATAAACTGCCAGAACCACTGGATAAACAAGCCAACAAAGATAGTAAAAACTAAGGCCGAAATGCTGGGGAAATCTAGAGCTCGTAAGCCTTCACGACGGAAGGGCTAGAAACCATATTCAGAAAACGCAAACTACTGAAAGGGGGTGGGAGAGCTCAATACCACCAGATGTGTGAGGAAGACCGAACCACCAACGACACTCCACCTTCAATCCGGTCAGAGGCCCGGTGAAGGAAACTGAGTCGAAGCCGCCCCTCCCAAACCACCGCCTGACACAGTACGGGTCGAGATCAAAGCCAGGAGCCCATCCCCACCGCAATAGAAGAAGAGAGGGTGGAGGAGAGAAGACGGTTAATATCCATAAGTGAGTGGATATTTCTTTTTCTTATAATAATGTGAGTGAGTTATCCACGTCCCTTAGATATTTTCGTACCTTTGCAAGGCACATGGTCATCCACATTTATGGATTTCAACCATTTCAATTTTGGTTGAAGGGCACTTCAATTAATATATTTATTTTTGCATATAATTGAAGTAAAGTTCCCATTATGCTTAAATTTTGATTATTTTAATATCAAGATTCTCTCTCCTCCAAAGTGACACAAATGAGACTCCCCTCTCATTTTATTTGCTCTACATGATTCCAAGAAACATTAGGGACTATCTTAAAGTGGTAATTTACATATTGAACCATGGGTTTTGGGTAAATTGCACATTGCACCAAAACTAGGTTTTAATGCATAAACATTGCTTAATCAACTCTTTCTTATTACTCAGGCTTTCCTAAGCCATAACTCTGCATCATCTTCATTCTCATGATGCTTCAACACATGAGGAACATTTATCAAGTAACATTTTCAAGTTAACCCCTCAACTTGGGTAATTTGTACTTTAGTCCAAAATAGACAAAACATTATTTCAACATTGTTCAAAAAGGACTAAAATTGAAACATAAGTTCCTCTTGAGCCTTAATTACTTTTTAAAAGATAATAAAAAGCATATAATTGTCTTTCTTAAACAAAACACCTAGGGTTAAAGCATAACCTAGGTCAGGGATGTTACAGTTACGATCTTTGGTCATGATTCTTTGGTCGCGATCTTTGGTCATGATCTTCTCCGTCTTGGCCAGCAGAGGAGGTCGTGATTGTGGCGAGATGAGGGAGGTCACGATGCTGCAAGGCTCGGTTGTGATTCTTGAACTGACGTGTCTGCGATCTTTGAGTGGGTGCATGTCGCAGTTACTTGGAATCACGGTCGCGATCCCTGGGAGTCGCAGGTAGGTATCCATGATCGGGTGGAGGGCGGATGTTGGTGGAGAAGAGATCTCGGGCACTACTGGAGGTGATCATGGTTGATGCAGAAGGAGAGAGAGTTGATCGAGGTGTTGAGGCTAGCAGGTGGATGGTGGAAGTCACTGTTGTTGCTGCAGCTAGAGTGAGCAAAGGTATAGGGGCGAGGTGGGAAGGTGATGGCAGATTGCGATGATGGAAACGGGAGAAGGTGGTCACAATTTTAAGGGAGGAGCAGAACACCGCGGGCGCGGTCATGGCAGATCGTGGTCGCAATCATGAAGCCACGGTCACGTTGCGTTGTAGGTGAGGCGATGGAGGAGCAACTGGGAGGAGGTTGCGGGTGCATGTGAGTCGTGAACGGAGGAGAGAGGATAAGGTCGGGCAGATCGTGACCAGTGGTTGTAGCAGATAGAACCTGGTTGTGATTGTTTAAGGGTGGAGAAGCCACGGGCTTGAGGGCAGGAGGCGGGGTAAAGGTCGCAGTTAATCTGTGATGAAGTGATCGTGGTTGGAATTTAAGTCGCGGTCGCGGCTACTTTGTTGATGGTGGAAAGATAAGGTCGCGATCTTTGGCGTGGTGAAGGTCGCGGTTAATTGAGGTTGCGGTCGCGATCTTGGCTGACCGCGGGTGGGAGAGAGAAGTGGGTAGAGAAGCCACGATCGTGATTGTCTAGCTGGGGAACCGCTGGTGTGGCAGGAGGATGCAAGGTCGTAGTACGAGGGGGAACAAAGACCGCGGATAGGTGGTTAGAGAAGATCGTGACCAGGCTGCATTAACCACGATCGCAGTTAGGGTTAGCTGGGAGAAAAAGGACGCAACCAAGAAGGTGGGTCGTGGTTGCATTTTGAATCAAGGAAGAGCACAAGGTGGATGGGCCTCGAATAACTGTTGAAGTGAAGAAAGGCCCAATTAGCTATGGTTGGGTATTCTTGGGCTCAACATGACCTACAAAAAATGATGTAAAAATCCAATTAAATCGTGATGATTCAATTAAGCCCAATTACTCGCATAATAGAAGGTGTAGCTAATAAATGCAAAAAAGCAAGGCAAAACTGGGCCAGAAAGAGGCGACTGAACCCTTGATAATATGTAATCATCAAAATACCCCGAACTTAAACGCTGCTCATCCTCAAGTAATGCAAAATCTGAAATGGTCATCAACGAATACTTTCAACTCGTGTGATTGCCTCATCTTCACATCACGATTGTTCCTTTTCTGCTTGGTATGACTAAGCATCTCAACATCCTGAGATCACAGAACACATCTTACTATATCTTTGTTCCTGAGTTCGTTTCCCAACATCACTTCCTCTCCACTTTTTCCAACATTGAGCATGTAAAAGAGTTTTGTAGGAGTCCAGAGATGCCCGTAGAACAACAAGTGTGCACCTGATGTGATGCTGGTGTTTTTCAAGATATTAGCAAAGTAGGCATTCATTGTGCCAGTAGGTGGAAAAGGGAGTGAAGGGGGGTATGGAAGGAATAAATAGATCTCTCCTCTATTCGACTCAAGATTTTTATTATATGGTTGCAATTTCATTGATTGCATTTTTTTATGCGAATCTCTCCTCTATTCGACTCAAGATTGCATTTTTTGTGTGTGCACATTGGCATCTTTTCTTGGTGGTACACCCATATTACATAGCGAGGGGTATGGAAGAAGTGAATAAAGAGGGAGGAGATGTGCCACCCCAAACTTAGGGTTTGGCACTATTTTGGTTGTTTTTGTTTCTTTTTGATGGATGGAGGGGTAAGAAGATGATGGAAGAAGTGTAGAAGAGAGTTTAGATCAGAATACAACTTGATTTACAATTTAGTGCACTGGGTTGTTCTCCTTATCATACTCTGCTCAAATAATGACTTGATGTGGATCCGGTGGAGATTCCATGATATTGTTCTACTAGTCAGTTAGGAAGTACAATGTGTTTGATCTCTCTCAGTTTGACAGATACTTTCCATTTTTACTAATCATGATGTTAGGATTCATAAGCTTCACACAGTGATTTCTAACCATTGGCTAGTTTTAGAAATTGTCCCCCTCGAGGCTTCGCTTCGAATAAAGAGGGTATAATGATTCAAAACTACATGGGAAAATGGGATAGCTGGCTAGGTAATGGCTTTGATTAAAACAAAAGCGTCAAAACTTCATCAAGATTCTATACAAACTACTTTGAAAACTTGAAATTTTTGAAATTTTTTGAAAAAATTGCTCAAAATTGCAACGATGAGATCTTAAGTCTGAAACAGATAGGATAGGGTGGAAAGTAAACTACGTACCACCCACCCTCCACCCTGAACTTAGAAATTTGCTCGTCCCGAGCAAACTCTAAATCCGAGATGGAGGGGAACTCATGTTGGTTGGACCATCAGATGTGATTGCATTCCAATCAGTGTGTGTCCTCCATCTAAAATCTCAAAAATGGAAACTATCAGAACTTAAGATTGCATCTTGTGATGCATTGTCTACCAGGTGCACAATTTCCTAAAAAGTAAAAACAAAATTAAGGAAAAGTTCTAATTCATAATTAAAAGTAAAAGCAAAATTATTAATCGGGTTGCCTCCCGACAAGCACCTTTGTTTTACGTCGATGGCTCGATGTGGTTTCTTCAGTTTTCTAGTAGATATGGTGGTTTGGACAAATTCATCAGTTCATTAGTACTAGTATCAGCTGTGGTGAAATATCTCTTCAAGTGTTGGCCATTTGCCACAAATTATCCTGACATTTCATTCCATAAAACAAAAGCACCATGTGGATAGATGCTCTTGACAATGTATGGTCCAGACCAGCAAGAACGAAGTTTTCCTAGGAATAACCTCAGTCTTGAGTTAAACAGAAGAACTTGGTCTTCCACTTGAATGTACTTCCTCTTCATATGACCATCATGCCAAAGTTTCATGTGTTCCTTGTAGATTCGTGCATTCTCATAAGCTGTCATCCAGAGTTCTTCCAGCTCCTGGAGTTGTAGAATCCTGGCTTGGCCAACTTTCTTCATGTCAAGATTTAGTTGCTTGATTGCCCACCATGCTTTGTGTTCCAGTTCCATCGGCAGGTGACATGATTTTCTGTAAATGAGTCTGAAGGGTGTTGTTCCAAGAGGAGTTTTGAACGCGGTTCGGTAGGTCCATAAAGCTTCATTGATTTTCACTGACCAATCCTTTCGGTTGCATCCTACTGTATTTTCCAGGATAGCTTTGAGTTGACGGTTCGAAACCTCTACTTGCCTACTTATTTGTGGGTGGTAGGGGGAAGCTACCTTATACGTAACACCATATTTCCTTAACAGTGCTTCGAAGCTTCTTTCTAGAAAATGAGAACCTCCGTCGGATATCACAGTGTGTGGGACTCCAAAATGGGGAAATATAATGTCTTTGAACATCTTGATAACTGGTTTGGAATCACTAGTGATGATTGGTATGGCCTCTACCCATTTAGAGACAATCAACCGTGACTAGGATGTAGGAAAATCCATGTGAGGATGGGAATGGACCCATGCAGTCCACTCCCCAAACATCAAAAATCTCGACTTCTTGCCAAAGCTTGAGTGGCATTTCATCTCTTTTCGTAATGTTACCCATTCTCTGACACTTGTCACATGATAGAACAAAATTGTATGCATCTCTGGATATGTTTGGCCAAAATAATCCACATTGCAAAACCTTCAAAGTAGTTTTCTTAGAACTCGTATGGCCTCCAGCTGGGCATGAGTGGCATTGCTCTAAAATAAGTTGGGTTTCCTCCTCAGCGATACAACGTCTGTAGAGACCATCAGCACATAGCTTAAAGAGGTATGGCTCATCCCAGTGATATTGACTCACATCATGCATGAATTTCTTCAATGCATTTCTAATACATTTAGGGTGGATGACACCAGTGGCAAGATAGTTCACGTAGTCTGAGTACCAAGGAGTAACTTTTGAGACTTTCATGAGATGGTCATCTGGAAGAGAGTCATTAATAGGGGTAGTTTTAGTGTCCAGGGTGTGGATACGACTCAAGTGGTCTGCTACAACATTCTCTGTACCTTTCTTATCTCTTATCTCTAGATTAAATTCTTGCAAGAGGAGAATCCATCTTATCAGCCTAGGTTTTGCATCTTTCTTTTTAAGGAGGTAATGAATAGCAGCATGATCTATATAGACAACGACCTTTGAACCAATGAGGTAGGATCTGAACTTGTCAAAGGCATATACGACTACTAGTAGTTCCTTCTCAGTAGTTGCATAATTCCTCTAAGCTTCGTCAAGGGTCTTCGATGCATAGTAGATGACATGATGTTTCTTCTCTATACATTGGCCTAAAATGGCACCCACAGTGTAATCACTAACATCACACATAATTTCAAATGGGTGATCCCAATCTGGAGCTCAGATGATGGGCATTTTTGTAAGGGCATTCTTCAGGTTGTTGAAACTCTTGATACATTCTTCATCAAAATGGAAATCAGTATCCTTTAGTAACAAGTTGGTCATGGGCTTGGTTATCTTGGAGACTTTGATAAATCTTCTGTAAAAGCCAACATGACCAAGGAATGCGCGAACCTCTCTTACATTGGTTGGGATAGAGAGTTTGGAGATCACTTCGATCTTGGCCTTGTCCACTTCAATTCCTCAGTTACTGACCCTATGGCCAAGGACAATGTCTTCTTTTACCATAAAGTGACATTTCTCCCAATTTAGCACAAGATGTGCTTCTTCACATCGTTTGAGGATGAAGGAGATGTGCTTTAGACATGAATCATAAGAATCTCCATATATGGAGAAATCATCCATAAAAAATTCCATATTAGTTTTGGCTAGTCCAGCAAATATGGCTTCCATACAGTGTTGGAAAGTGATGGGAGCATTACAAAGTCCAAATGGCATCCTTCTGAATGCATAGGTTCCAAAGGGGCAAGTAAAAGTAGTTTTCTCTTGTTCATCTGGATGTATAGGAATTTGATAGAATCTAGAGTAACCATCGAGATAGCAAAAATATTCCTGATGAGCCAATCGCTCTAAAACTTGATCTAGAAAAAGCATCGGGAAATAATCTTTGCGGGTGGCCTTGTTTAACTTCCTATAATCGATACACATCCTCCACCCGGTAATTGTTCGAGTGGGGATGAGTTCATTATCTTCATTCTGTATCACAGTAGTGCTACCTTTCTTTGGGAAAACATGTACAGGACTCACCCATGGTGAGTCAGAAATAGGGTAGATGATGCCAGTAGTGAGAAATTTAATGACTTCACGGCGGACTACTTCCTTCATATTTGGATTAAGCTTTCGTTGATGTTCAATAGTCGGCTTGTGGTCTTCCACCATAGGGATTTTGTGCATGCAAAGCGCTTGACTGACCCCGGTGAGATCACTCATCTTGTAGCTGATAGCTTTCCTTCTTTCTTTTAATTCTTTCAAGAGTTTATCTTCTTGTTCGGTCATTAGATCAGAATTTATAATAACAGGACAGACCTTAAGATCATCCAAAAACACGTACTTTAGTCCCTCGGGAAGAGGCTTCATTTCAGGGGCTTCTGGCTTCTCGCACGGCTCTTTAGTTGCATTCACAACCTTGAGTTCCTCGAATTTGGCTTCTAGATCTTCTTCGGCAGTGTTGAGGTGAAGAACACAATCTTTAACTTGTTCGTCAATGGAGTTGTCAGCAGATGGGTTTGTAAGAGTCACTTCTAAGGGATCGTCATGTCCATACTTCTCTTGTGTGAGGAGTGACATTTTCTCTATACAATCAATCAAATAGACTTCTTCCTGCATGCTCGACCTTTGCATGCTTTCAAAAACTTTAAACTTGAGGGTTTCTTTACCTAGTCAGAGCTTGTACACTGGCACATTTGGCTTAGGTGTTGCTTCTGATTCAGTAACAATAGGTTCCTCCAAACTTGCTTTGTCTGTCTTATCAGTGGTTGGTGGTTCCTTCAGTTGAGACTCAGGTATTGTAGAGTCTTGGATATTCATAAAGTCATCATCGTTTGTTGCCACTATTGGTATCTTAGCATGGGGGTCAGAATAGTCTTTCCCGGACCTGGTGGTGACAGCCTTCAGTTGCTCTGGATGTTTAGGATTGTTTTCGAGTTGGCCTACGAAAGCTCCAACAGGTGGCTTCATGCTAGCTGCGAGTTGAGCTAGTTGAGATTCAATAGCCTTCTGGTGGGCTTGCTGGTTTGCAATCATGGTTTGTTGCGACTGCAACATCTTCTCAATAGTTGACAATTTGTCATCAGGAGAGATGAGATCGGCTTGTTTCCCTTGTTGTTGCTGTTGATAGGGGACTTGGTTGGGGTTCTGGAACTGAGAATTGTTCTGATAATTGTTGTAGTTTCTATTCTGGTAATTTCCTCTAAAGTTCCCTTGATTCCCAAAATTTGGTTGTTGGTTATACTGGAATCCTGGTGGTCCTCGTTGTTGATTATTTGAACCAAGTTGTCGCGAGTTTTCCGCTCCAAAAGGATTTCTATACTGAAAATTGGGATGGTTCCTAGTTTGATTCAAATTATAGTATCCTTGACCAGGGATGGTGTTGATGGCATTCAGATTTTCCATCTGACCATTATCTCCTTGGGTACAAGTACTGCCTAGAACAACATCATAGAGGATATTACAGGTTAGAGTAGAATGATCAGTTCCTTTACATGCTTCACAAAATAATGAAGCTGACTTGACTTGTTCTTGTTGTCGAGGGGGTGAATGTCTTCTTTCATAGGTGGCAAAAGACGATTCAAGTTGGTCTTGCTTGGAAACAAGAAGCTTTAGGGATTCAGTGATAGACTTGTACTCGGGAGTAGCTTTTGCCATAGCTACCTTCAACACTCATTTACTTACGGGTCTACCCCAGTTGGCTTGATTTTCATCTCCAAGGGTGACAACCTTCCATGCACTATCATAACTTTGATGCATGAAGTTTCCCCCAGATGAGGAGTCTAAAAACTTCTTGATGTCATCATCCACACCCCTATAAAATATTTCGATGAGTTGATTCTTAGGAATGCCATGATGTGGGCACTTGCGTAGGAGCTCTTTATATCTTTCCCATGCTTCAGCTAGGGATTCTCTAGGGAACTAAGTGAACTGTGTTATTCGGCCCCTAATTTCATAGGTGAGAGAAGGAGGATAGAATTTTTCTAGAAAAACATTTTTGAAGTTGTTCCCAAGTGGTAATGGGTTCACATTGCAAGGAGTTATACCAACTCATGGCTCTATCAGTGAGAGAATACTTGAAGAGACCGAGTCTGATGACATCATCAGAGACTCTATTTTGCTTTGTCATAGAACACAGATCAATAAACCTCAGAAGATGTTCTTGACTATCTTCTCCTTTCTTACCATAGAAAGGGCTATTCTGAAGCAGTGTAATCCAATGTGCTCTTATCTCAAAATTAGGAGCATTGATGGGAGGAGGTTGAACTGGGTGATGAACGTCAGTAACTTTAGGGATCGAGAATTCTCCAAGGTCCTTTTGTAACTCAGCTTGTTGAGTTGTTGCTTGGGTTGCTTGGATTTCCTCTTGAACTGCAGCTCGGGCTTCTTGCATAAGCATGTCTCTTTGCGCATTAAGGGCTTGAGCTACCCTTCGGGCAATTTCCTCCTCTTGTGCCATCCTTTCTTGGTTCACTCTGTATTGTCGACGAAAGGTTCTGTCTATCTCAGGGTAAAAGCTAGCAGAGAGTCTGGGACTGTCCGAACGATGCATACACTAGACTTTATGGGTACCTAGGATGGAAAGATCTTTCGATAGTAAGATGGATAGAGTCAAACCGAATTCAAGTATATATGATCGATAGTATCAAAAGGTAAAAGGAAAATCCTAGATTAGCCTTAATAGAACTAGATTTAACTAGATGATTCTGTTTTCCCTGGCAACGGTACCAAAATTTGGCGAGGAATATTATTGCACTAACAAACTCACCCATGGCTAAAATCCCTGGGTTTTTAACCAAAACCTTATGCAATAATATCACCCGCAAGCGGATGGGTCTTATCGCAGTATAGTTGAGGATCGAATCCCAAGGGACAACGTTTTTAAGAATCTTTTGCTAGTCAAATCTAGTTGAATCAAGAATAATATTTAGAACAAAGGTTGGTTGTTCAATTAAACTAAATGCAAGGAAAGTAAAGAGCAGGATTAAAAGTTGATTAAATATTAATGATGGGAATCACTGGGATGGTCCTGGGTTTCACCGCCATTGTACATGCAAACATATCCAAACACAAACATCCATGCAAGATATAACCATCCAAATAGAGTTGTTACAAAACCCCCCATACGGGAGTCAGGTTCGCATAGGCATCACCTTAGGTATCAGATGTCTCGTCACCATCTAGATCACAACTTATGGCTCTGAAGATACATATATCCAACTGAAGATGCAGGCCCCCCTTAGCGGGCGTCAGGCACACAGAAGCATCACCATGGGCTAGATGTCTCGTCACCTCACAGATCACACACTTACGACTTTAGAGAATCTCATCCGATTTCTCATCAGGGAGTCAACCACGTTAATTGACATTCAACTCCTACGTATTAAAGTTCTCGCAACATAGGAAAAGAACAAGATAACTGCAAGCAGGTGATCAATCCACAAGCACACATTGACGATTAACAACAAAATGAAAAGTTATATACATGCTATGGAATGTTTAATAAAGAACATGTAAGCATGGGCAGCAGGGCTAGTCCCCACACCCCAGCGAAAAGAGACTACTCGCTCATGATGAGAGAAATAAGAAGAACAAGAGAGAGAGAAGATTCTGCCATGAGCATGGTGGAGAAGATGATCGCAGCTTGGTGGAGAAACGGTCTTCTACACAACGTCGGGGTAGATCTGGATGAGGAGGGAAGGACACCATGGCATACGGGGTAGATCTTCTCTCTCCACCTTCTCTATCTTCTAGTAGTCCTCGCTCACAGTAGGAGGAGCAGCTTGTGGACATGATGGCGGCATAGATGCAACAGATCTAGATCTGGATCTAGACCGAGATCTAGATCTGGATGGAGTGGCTTGCATATCTGAGTTTCTACTTTAGATCTGGGTGAACGGGGCGCAAGACCACTACAAACACAGGCTCTTGGCTGTAGAGATTGTCTCTTTAGGCTCAGGATAGACCTGCAGCCTAACAGAGTCTGGATATGATGTCCAAATGGTTGGGGGGTCACATTCTATTTATAGGCAGGCTGGCACCAACTTACTTTCGTGATCGCGGTTGTTTGATAGCTGGTCATGATTTCCCTTTAGCCTGGTCGCGGTTAGTTGGCAGCAGGTCGCGAGCTTTGGTAGCAATCTTTGGTCATGATTCTTTGGTCGCGATCTTTGGTCGCGATCTTCTCCGTCTTGGCCAGTAGAGGAGATTGCTGTTGTGGTGAGATGAGGGAGGTCGTGATGCTGCAAGGCTCGGTCGCGATTCTTGAACTAATGTGCCCGCGATCTTTGAGTGGGTGCAGGTCGCTGTTACTTGGAATTACGGTCGCGATCCCTGGAGTTACAGACATGTATCCACGATCGGGTGGAGGGTGAATGTTGGTGGAGAAGAGATCGTGGGTGTTGTTGGAGGTGATCGTGGTTGATGCGGAAGGAGAGAGTTGATCGGGGTGTTGAGGCTAGCAGGTGGATGGTGGAAGTCGCCGTTGTTTCTATAGCTAGGGTGAGAAAAGGTAGAGGGGCGAGGCGGGAAGGTGATGGCGGATCGCGATGATGGAAATGGGAGTAGGTGGTCGCAATTATGAGGGAGGAGCAGAACACCGCAGGCGCGGTCATGGCAGATCGTAGTCGCGATCATGAAGCCACGATCACGATGTGTTGTAGTTGAGGTGATGGAGGAGAGACCGGGAGGAGGTTGCAGGTGCATGTGAGTCATGAACGGAGGAGAGAGGAGAAGGTCGGGCAGATTGCGACCAGTGGTTGTAGCAGACAAAACCTGGTTGCGGTTGTTTGAGGGTGGAGAAGCCCCGGGCTTGAGGGCAGGAAGCGGGGTGAAGGTCACAGTTAATCTTTTATGAAGTGATCACGGTTGGAAGCTAAGTCGTGGTCGCGGCTACTTTGCTGATGGTGGAAAGATAAGGTCATGAACTTTGGTGTGGTGCAGATCACGGTTAATTGAGGTCGTGGTTGTGATCTTGGCTGACCGCGGGTGGGAGAGAGAAGAGGGTAGAGAAGCCACAATCACGGTTGTCTAGCTGGGGAACCGCGGGCATGGCAGTAGGATGCAAGGTCACAATACGAGGGGGAACAAAGACCGTGGACATGTGGCTATACGATCGGGTGGAGGGCGGACGTTGGTGGAGAAGAGATCGCGGGCGTTGCTGGAGGCGATTGTGGTTGATGTGGAAGGAGAGAGAGTTGATCGAGGTGTTGAGGCTAGCAGGTGGATGGTGGAAGTCACCGCTGTTGCTGCAACTAGGGTGAGAAAAGGTAGAGGGGCGAGGCAGGAAGGTGATGGTAGATCGCGATGATGGAAATGGGAGCAGGTAGCCGCGATTATGAGGGAGGAGCAGAACACCGCGGGCGCGGTCATGGCAGATCGCGGGCGTGATGCGTTGTAGGTGAGGCGATGGAGGAGCGATCTGGAGGAGGTTGTGGGTGCATGTGAGTCATGAACAGAGGAGAGAGGAAGGTCGGGTAGATCGCGACCAGTGGTTGTAGCAGACAGAACCTGGTTGCGGTTGTTTGAGGGTGGAGAAGTCATGGGCTCGAGGGCAGGAGGCGGGGTGAAGGTCGCGATTAATCTGTGATGAAGTGATCGCGGTTGGAAGCTAATTCGCAGTCGCAGCTACTTTGATGATGGTGGAAAGATAAGGTCGCGATCTTTGGCGTGGTGTAGGTCGCAGTTAATTGAGGTCGCGACCGCGATCTTGGCTAACTGCGAGTGGGAGAGAGAAGAGGGTAGAGAAGCCACAGTCGCATTTGTCTAGCTGGGGAACCGCGGGTGTGGTAGAAGGATGCAAGGTCACAGTACGAGGGGGAACAAAGACTGTGGACAGGTGGCTAGAGAAGATTGCGACCAGGCTGCATTAACCGCGATCGTGGTTAGGGTTTGCTGGGAGAAAAAGGACATGACCGAGAAGGTGGGCCGCGATTGTGTTTTGAATCAAGGAAGAGAACAAGGTGGATGAGCTTTGGATAACTATTGAAGTGAAGAAAGGCCCAATTAGCTATGGTTGGGTATTCTTGGGCTCAACATGACCTGCAAAAAATGATGTAAAAATCCAATTAAATCGTGATGATTCAATTAAGCCCAATTACTCACATAATAGAAGGTGTAGCTAATAAACATGAAAAAGCAAGGCAAAACTGGGCCAGGAAGAGGCTACTGAACCCTCGATAATATGCAATCATCAAGGCCATGCAAAAGAAACTAATAAATGACAAGAGTATAGAAAGGATTATAATGAAGCGAGGTTGTGGTTACAAAATATTTTTCATTACTGTATGTAGTTTATATTATATAAATTATAGTTTTAAGATCGGAAAAAAATTGATCGTAGTTACAGTGTCAGCTAGACTAGCGAACAACTACTGAATAGAACACTAACTTTTTTTGTGACTGCTATATGTTGTGTATGTTGCATAAGTTGCACTAGAATGAATTAAAAAAGGAATATGCTAGGTGTACACCATTTTGGAACCCAAAATGGAACCCCCCTCACTCTCCACCACAAATCTGAGGGTATAAAAAATAAAAAATATATATTATTTATTATACTCTCAACTTGTGGTAGAGAATGACTGAGGTTCTGTT
Organism: Alisma plantago-aquatica; assembly: GCA_963693085.1. Taxonomy (NCBI): domain Eukaryota; kingdom Viridiplantae; phylum Streptophyta; class Magnoliopsida; order Alismatales; family Alismataceae; genus Alisma; species Alisma plantago-aquatica. The sequence goes on from OY856409.1 coordinate 925,317,780, forward strand.
TTGCATTCCAAAATATGTCTAGATAGCAGATCCAATTAAAAAATACTAATCTGGAGACAACACAAAAAGGTAAGAACGGAACATCAGCATAGCCACAATCCAGCACTATAAACTCATGTCCATGTAGTACTAGTTGATGCTTGGTGTATTACAATTGTACTTCCTTTCTTAGTGTTGGAGAAACCCTCCCCGTACCCCTCTTTTGATCGCATCAGCCTACGAGGTGAGACACCATTCTTAATGGGTATGCTTTTCCACCAATTACTTGTAGGAGAAGATCCTTGACGTACAACTAGGAAAATTGGTCAGAGTCTAGGAATCTGACTAGTGTGAGTGTACACCTGCAAGGTTTGACATTAAGAAAACTTTAAATTAGGGACGACATCCATGTAAACAACTTGAAGATATTTCTCCTACAGTCGGGCAACACTACTAATTGGCTGGGTAGGGAATTCATCTTCTACTGCAATAGTCTAAGGTGCTTTACTTCTACCAGTGCATCAAGCTATTCAAGAGCCAATGTTGAAGCCCACCGTGGTACCAAATTCAGTGACAGTGAGAGGTTTCTAGCGTTGTTGCTTCGATTCCCCCATAAAAAATGCTCAGAACTAATCACTAACCATGGTGGCAATATATAATAGTGTTAGATTTGAACTATTTGAGCTTAATAAATGTCTTTAAGTTCAACAAGAATGACTTTCGTGACTTTTAAAAACCTAAAATTAAATATATAATTGGTTAATTTGTTATTTGAAAAGTTAAAATTAAATATATAATTGATGGGTTTGTAATAGCTATGACCATATCCATATGGATTCATAAGGGAGTTATTACAAAACTTGATCACCATTTCAGACAGGTCATGACCATTCCATGTGGAACCAGTTTTGTGCAAGACAACATTACTAAATGGACTCCAGAATAAGGGTCCTCCCTTGCTGGTTTCGGAGGATCGCGGTGGGTTGCCATTTCTGACCTTCCCCCACACTTCTGGGAAGTTGAGATTTTTCGAGCTATTGCATATTCCATTGGAGCTACCCTTCAATTTGTCAGTCACGATACTCTCCATCCCCCACACTTCATCAAGGCCTTCTATGTCTTTTCCGTCAAACAAGCCATCACTTTACCAGTCTCTATCAAAATCAGACTAGGTGAGAAGATCTATAAAATCAATCTCACTCCTGAGAACCCTGCTTCTGTTACCACCACCTTCTCTGACATCATCCTTCACCCCCATCATGGTACTAACCCGTGAATGCCAAAAAAAACCTATGTTGCCATCATAAAACCTAATGAAAGAAATATGGTATAGGAGAGGAAGAACACAACCTCTCTTTCACAGAATGACACCAACCAGGCCACACAAAACAAAAGACCTAGAGTTCCCTCACCATCTGTGGACAACAAAAACAACAACAACAATGCCTTTCTCGACACCTTCAAAGCATTCCCATTCCATAGTAACTGAGAAAATACCACCAACCTTGATTCCAACACAGTCCAGAAGCTTAAAACATATATTATTGAAGATATTAGATCGTCCCTGAGTCCAAAACAAAAGAATAAGGGGAAGGCTCCCATCTCAGTTCCAGCTATCAACTCCTTTGCAACAACACCAGAAGGGCTCACCAAGAAAATCTACTTTGCAGCAGAAGAACCAGGTAAACTTCCTGCCCATCTTAACAATGCACAATTCATAACTTATCCGTCTTTGTTTGATTCTGTAAATGAATACAAACATGACGACCCCATTGATAATATAGAAGATATTACATCATGGCCTGATGTCCAATCTTTCTCTCAATTGTTGACAAACTAGGTATAGCATTTGACAATGAGGAAGTAGCCCGTAAAGCTCTAAATGATATAGAAAAATTCATGCAATGGAGAAACCAAAGACAGATACACAACACCTTCACTTCTCTACATAATCTTCATATCACATCTTAATAAGTGACTACACGTACTTGCTATTTATTTATTTTCAACGATGAATATCTCATCTTGGAATGTTTGCGGTGCATCAAGTCTCAAGAGAAGGAAACAAATTAGACACCACATTTGCAAAAAGAATATTAACATCATCACTATTCGGGAAACTAAAACCTTCCTAACCTCCTTTGCCTTAAAAACAATAGGGGGTAAACACATAAACTCTTGGTACCAATTACCACCAGTAGGTTTCAAAGGAGGAATTACTATAGGCATCAACAAACACATGTTCAACATCACACATATAGAATATCATGACTACTCTATCACTCTACATATCACAAACACTTTTGATGCACTATAATGGACCTTCACTGGAGTATATGGTGAACCTAGCTCAGAAAAAACCCTCTTCATCAAGGAGATTTATAACATCCTCAGGACGTGCACTTGAAAACCTTGGCTTCTGGGTGGTGAATTCAAACTCAACACTTGACCATCTGATAGGTGCAACCTCCTAAATCAAACTAGAAATATGACTACTTTTGACAAGATATTCTGCAACCTCTTCACCAAACATAATATGATTAATATCTTCCCTTCCAACATGAACTACACTTGGAATAGAAATGACTCATGGGCTAGGATTGACCACTTCATCTGTTCGCCTTCCTAGGAAGATGTGTACCCACACTCCTTTGTCTCAGTATCCCACAGACCTATCTCTGACCACTTCCCCATCATCATTGATACCAAACTGATCAAATGGAGCCATAAACCTTTCAGAATTGAAAACTTTTGGCTACTGGATCCATCTTACCAAGATATCTAAAAACATAACTGGCAGATATTTACATCTGCCACACCTGAACTAGGGTACCACATCCACAACAACACAAAGAGGATTAGGGATGCCCTCAAGATTTGGTAAAAACAAAAATACAGTAATATCATGCACAAACTAGTCGATCTAGAACAACAACATCTCTTTGTTGACAGTGACCCAAATGACAACCCTCCTCTAATCCTTACCATCAAAGAAGAAATGAACCACATCTATAACTACATTGATACCATATGGAAGCAGAGAGCCAAAATCAAGTGGTCTACTGAAGGTGGCAAAAACACCAAAATTTTCCACAAGTGTTGCAAAAAAATGCCCGTGTGAATATCATTTCTAGATTGAACATTAATGGCACCATCACATCAAACAAACATATGACCATCAAAAACATAGTGCATCACTTCCAAAACATCTTCAATTCTGGCCATGAGCCTATTTTTCTGAACTCTATCAATTGGAAGATTATCTATAACAAAACCATTACATCCCCTAACAACCACCTTTGAAGAACTAAAAGATGATGTCATATCATTAGGGAAAAACAAATCTCCAGGACCTGACGGACTCAACATAGAGTTCTATCTCTCCCTATGGGAACTATAAGGAGTGGGATCACCCTTTTACTAAAAATTTGAAAAATAAAACATCCATCCCAAACATACTCAAAAGGTATGTTGAAATGGGCATAAAATTTTCAAATCGTTATGTATATGGTATACAAAAAACCAACGAGTAATGCAACAGAATATAATTTTATGACTATATTTGATTTTATAAAAGTGTACATCATCACTCTCCCATAAAGGGTTTACAACAACAAAAGGATCTAGATAGAGAGAAGTCTAAACTACTTCAAGTCCTATCTCCAAAGCAACATCTCCAAGAGCTAGGTCCAAGCCAAAATCTAAGTTCTCCTTGATCTTGTTCAACTCCTTGATCTAACCCTAGGTGGTTGGGAAAACACCCAACAAAAGAAAGAAACAAGGTATGTGTCAGAGATAATGAACAAGAAGCAAATATAGGAACAATAATGAAACTTAAGGTTATAGATTCAACATAATATGAGAGGGCCAACAGAATGAGGCATATAACAAAAGATTCTTACCAATACTAATAAATAATAATGAGTTTGCATGAATGATTAATATTTTACTAAATTAACTAAGTAAGATTGAGGCACCTACCAAACCTCAACTTATAGATGAGGGGAGAGTAATCACATTCCCATTCACCTGTAAAATATTTTATATTGGGGAGAAATAACATTCCCCAGGGGAGATTAAACAAATTCCCCATGGCAAAATAACACATGCCCTAAACTATGGTTGGTTGTACATAAGTACCACTACTATAGATAATAGTCAATTAAACCATCATGCTCAAGAAATAGTAAAGTGGCAAGATAAATCATCATATAATTGCAACATGGCAGTGGGGTTCTAAGACCCAAGAAATAATTTATCAAATCTGATTTTGAGGAAATTAGAACAAGAGAAACAATAATAAAGGAAATAGGGTTCATATCAAGCCTCATTATGGAGAATAGGGTTGGTTCACAGATATCCCAACTAAAGGGTAAGATTTGCACATACCTCTCTTATTGAATTCTATTATCATCTTTCATCACTTTAATTGAGTCCAAAGTCCACTTTTCCTATTTTCAATGTATAATCATGTATTAGGGTTTGCATATGTGCATAAAGGTAAAGAAAACCCTAGTTTTGGACTTTTTGAACAAAACTATGATTTAGGCTCTAAAAACATTACCATTGATCTAGTTAGGTTCTCCTGATTAAGAAAACATATAATTTTGTCTATTTTGGAGTTATGGTGATTAACGTGTATTTTTGGTGATTTTTATGTATTAAAATCATTTTTAGAAAACACCTCTTGACAAAACTCAAAACCAAGTCTTGAAAACATTTTTATTGAAAAGATCACATTTTTTCAATTCCAAAACATATTTTACTTATTTTTTTGGACAACTAGAGCAAAAGATACGATTTTTACAAAATCAGCCAATCTAGAAATGACACATAAGCAAATTAGGCGAGAGAGGCAGAGAGAGAGAGAGGGAGAGAGGTGGGCCGTGTGACTTGGACCAACCACAAAGCACCAAGTCAATGGTCCATCCCAACTAAGCCTTGTGTCAAAGGAAAAACAAAAAAAAAACCAAAAGACACGACTACCCTTGAGTGAGAAACAAAGGAAAGAAGATGGTAGAAAGGGAAAAATAGGAAAATAACCTGGGGAATTATTCCCCCTCTCACCTGTCACCATGAAGTAGATGCAAGCTACTACTTGCATGGGGGAAATTAGGCAATTTTTCCATACTCAATGATTCAACAAAGTAAGAGTGTGAAAAGAAAGAGTAAGGGTTGAAGAACTTACGACCAAGAGCAATCGAACATGAGGTGGCGTAGAGGTGAATGACTACCCACCACAAGCCTGAGATCCAACTGGGCCCCTTGACAATAACACACAAAGGAAGATGAGAAATTGCCTTGAGAGATTAGTTGCATGAGGCCGAATGAAAGTCAGGGTACCAGTATTTATAGGATCAATCTTAGTTATAGGGTTTTGGGAGAGGGAGGTTCAAGAGGTTTGTGGGAGGACATGGGTGAATCTTTGATACTAGAAACCACAATGTGAATAAATACTTGCCTGATGTAGAATCTCATCACGAAGTCAAAGAACCAAGAATTTTGGAAAACAACTGAGAAACAAGGTAGATAATTGCAAAATACGAGCACCATGTACCGTTCTCGGATGAAACCTTCCTACCCGAGGTAGGAGATGGTCTCCGTGTCATCAGATCTGGTGGGCATGGTCCTGGGGAGCATCCTAGCCGTCCACTAGGTGGACCCATCCAAAAAAAAAGGAAAAGTCCAGTGTGACATAAATATGATTCCTAAATTGATTTGATTAAAGTGCTTTACTCAATTATTAAACATTTTCTCTCTCCTATTTATGGGTGCAAACAAATACCAAATTTAATGAAATATGACATCTAGCCTATTTTGGACATGAGGAATCTGAATCAGTAATTAGATTTACTTTATGAGAACTTTTAATGTGTTAAATAAATCAAAACTTATTTTCTCTTTCCTCCATCATTAATTGTCATAAGATTCTCAAATTTGATGAAACTTCACCCACAAGTCACATTAAGTGCCTTGGATATGAATTTACCATAAATTTTACATGTTGGAGTTATTTGTATAATTATTTAATATTTTGAAGGTTCTACACACTTTCTCTCTACTGATTTCACATGTATATTAAAGATTATCCAAATTTGATGAAAATTCACCCAAAGGCTATTTTTAATGTGTAGTTTACGAATTTAAGATTAGTTTCCACTTTTGGAGTCATTAAATATTTTATTTCATATTTTGAGGAAAAGTCACCTTTTCTTTTCAAAATAAAAGAGAGTTAGTTATTATCATTCCAAAATTATGAAAATTGGCCTCCGAGCCAGACCAAACCCAAGGAAAATGAATCTCAACTTATTTTTAACCAATTAGTCTTCCTTTTATGAGTTTTAGTCCATTATCCAATATTTCTAATATTTAACATATTAAATAATTCAATATCATATTAACATGTTTAAAGCATCATTATTCATTCATTTTTCTCTTCCTTAATCCATAAGGCTTAGGAATGATCTAGAACGAATTCATTTTATTAGTATGTCATATAAGTGGTAAAATTTCATATTAGACCCTAATTAAAAATATTTACTGAGGTACTTGTGCATAAACCCAAATGTTGGCATAAATGGTGATCAAATTCACCCCAAACCACTAATAATTCCACATATTGAGCATAAAAGCCAAAAAGGATAGCAATCAAAGGAAAAGCTTAGAAAAGGGCCAAAAAGAGAATATGTCCAAGTTTCGGTATGTTACATGAACATATCAAAGGGGACTTCATCCACCTTTTCCTTTCCTTCCAAAACAACACTGACGTACACAAACATGTCAAAGTCCTCAACCACACCAACATAACTCTTATAAAAAAGTGGAGCATCCAGATTTGATTACCTAATTTAGACCCATCAATCTTATTAATTCTTCATACAAAATTCTAGTCAAAATTCTCAGCAACCGCATCAAACCTTAGCTTGAAGACATCATAGCTCATAACCAAAATACTTTCCTGAAGCACCAAAACATCCATGATGCTTTTATTATGGTCAATGAAACTATCCATCCATGCTATAAAAACAAAACCCCTATGATAGCCATCAAACTAGACTTTGAGAATGTTTTTGATTATATTATTTGGAATTGTCTCCTCAAAGCTATGATGGTATATGGCTTCCCAGATAAATGGATTAACTGGATCCATGCTTGCATCTCTACAAACAAATTCTCTACTATCATCAACGACACACCTTTTGGACATTTCCACAACACTAATGGACTCAGACAAGGAGACCCGTTATCCCCATACCTTTTCATCATGGTTACTTCTCTTCTTACTAACATGATTAAAATGGGTACCTCATAGGGACTTATAGCTTCACCTATTGAATGTTCAAATATCATCCAATACGCAGATGACACCATAATTCTTGTCAAATAAGAAGATGACACCTTCATCAACACCATCCAAATAATTGGTCTCTTCTCATATATCTCGACACTCAGGATAAATCTTAACAGATCTTCCATCATATGTATCAACACATCCACAAAACCCTTCTCAAATGCAAGACAAAGACTTTGTCGGTCATGTATCTTAGTCTGTCTCTCTCCCCCACCCTACACAACACAACCTTTGGGTCCCCATCATAGAAAAAAATAAAAAACAAGCTCTCACATCCTAGACCAACAACTTCCTTAACTTAGATGGTTGTCTCACTCTCCTTAACAAAGCCATCAAACCCATGGCCACTCACTACCTTAGCTGCATTCCCTTACCGGTCAAATATTTGAATTAGATTGATTCTCTTAGGAGAAAATTTATATGGAATCATTTCTCATATAACTCTAAGAAAAACAAACTGCATTGGTTAACTGGGATACCATCACTGCTTCGATTGATTATGGAGGATGGGGCATCATAAATATCAAGCTGCATGCTATTTGCCTCATCACAAAAATCATTCAGGCCCTTACCACCAACACTTCCAGAATCTGGAAGCCACTCATTCTCCATAAATATTATAAAAACTCTAACCCTTGGTACAAAACTAAAAAAAGAATAACCTCACCACTATGGAGATTTATCAACAAGAACATGGACATCATTGTCAACATGATCAATACCCCACCGCATGCCTTTACGAACAATTTTTGTTTTTTTTGGATTGAACCTTGATACCACACCATTACAATCTAAAAGTTAACTATCAACTTCCACATATCAAAACCTCTATGTAATACCACCACATCCAAAGCTCTCCGATTATTGACCACCAACATACACAATTCCCTCAAAACTCACCTTTCCCAACGCCTCACCCCACCAACGCTGCTGGATATCACTCATAATCTTGAATTCAATAGTGCAAACAATATTTTATGGAAATGGAGTCACAAATATACACCTAAGGGAGCCTATTACCACCTTACTTACGGAGGGCACACATATGATCTAACAATAATTTGGAAGTTGAAATGGCCAGAAAAATCTAAAATCTTCTACAAGCTCATCTCTAAAAATAAAATCCCCACATACCATAATCTCACCAAGCAGACTTGGGACCTACCAGATGCTATCTTTGTCATGAAGTCGACGAAACTACTGATCACGTTTTCACTCTCTGCCCTTTCACGACGTATTCTTCTTACCCAACTCCATTACATGCTCCATCCACATACCTTATCAAATGAATCATATTCACTCCTTAAATTCTAACCACTCCCTTCAAAGCCTGATCATTGTCATTTTGTGGAACGTTTGGATCGAAAGAAACCACAAAAAACACAACACCTCTCGCCCTAGACAACATATCCAAAACAAGATTCAACATTCCTTATATATTATCTTGCATCACAGAACTGACATCCACATCAACACATGTGATGGACAATGAAGATGACCAAATGACTATCTTCAGAGACCACAATGAAGAAGGACGATACATCTTAGAAGATATCCTAGCGGACAACTCAGGATTTTGAATAGTAACCGTCGTTTCTGTCATCAATGACGATCTGCCACCACCATCATTTTTCTTATTCAGTGGTCTACTTATCATTTTCAGTGGTCTTTACTTTGAAGCTCATTGTCGAGGGGTGTCTCCTCAGGAACTTATGTTTTTTTCTTTCACCGGATTTTTAGACTATCTCTTACATGTTGGCAACATCTTCTTCTGGTGATGTTGGCCAAGTAATTTTATTTTGTACGCTGCTGTTTTGTTTGTAAACATTATTTATGATATTGTTCCTTATCTATACTACTATAAAAAGAGCGAGTTTGATGATGCGCTCTACTTGATTCACTCCCTTCTCTCCTTTTTTTCAAGAAATTTTACTCCTACAAATATTTATTCTCACACTCTTCTATTAACTTTTATTATCTTTAATTTTGTATTTCTCTCACTATCTCATGGAAACAGTTCCTTGATTCTCTCCTTTCAAACAATCAACACAAATATCTTTTACCGTAGGAACCCTTTCACGGATGAATCTTCTCCCCACACATTTTCAACAAATTTTATATACCACGTGTATGTGCAAGTGTGCTTTCACTAGTGTACAGAAAAAACAAGGGAGTTGGTGGGACTTAATAATGGGGTGTTTGTTGAGTTTGCTGTTTGGTGTGATAGTTCTATTCTAATTTAGATAATACATCTCCTGCTCGTATGAAGTAAAAACTAAACCCCAAAACCCAATCCAGCAGCACCCGGCGGTCAAGTGACCGTAGGAACCCTTTCACGGATGAATCTTCCCCCCACACATTTTCAACAAATTTTATATACCACGTGTATGTGCAAGTGTGCTTTCACTAGTGTACAGAAAAAACAAGGGAGTTGGTGGGACTTAATAATGGGGTGTTTGTTGAGTTTGCTGTTTGGTGTGATAGTTCTATTCTAATTTAGATAATACATCTCCTGCTCGTATGAAGTAAAAACTAAACCCCAAAACCCAATCCAGCAGCACCCGGCGGTCCAGTCACTTGGTCGAGCTCCCTGCCTCACACGACATCCCTTACCTCAGCCGCTCGCCCATCCTGTCGCGCGGCCTTCTCTGTGCACCTGCACCTTGAAGTTGAAGGTGAGAGGTCCTTTGGCGGCCTGAGCACGGCGGTGACCTAGGCCTAGCGATATGTCCCCGATACCCTGACCCCCTTCCGTCCCCAGCGACACAAGCACACGGCAGTGGCCTCGACGCTACTGCTAGGAGCATCGCCGGCTACTGGAAGGAGCAGCGGCGGCCACCGCCACCAGCCAGCAAGCGGCGGCCACCAACAACAAGAGGCGGCTGTCAGACAAGGATAGCGGCTGCTCTAGGTACTTTCCTCTCTTCTCTCTTCTCTTCTTCTCTACTCATCTCTATCCCTCTGCCGGATGCCGTTGAGCCAACACCACGGTCACTGGGATGTGAGAATGCTTGTGGGGAATGTTAAGTAGGGGATATATAAATATGTCTAGCAAAAAAATAATGTCTAGCGAATGCCGAGTATCTTGAATTTATATGAACAACCCCCTACCGGCATTAGCATCCGAGTAATTTGAATCTGCTGTCTTTTTTTTTACTTCCTTTTGCACTCCCACCGTTCACATTGTAGGTGATAGTCTCTGCTGTCTTTTTTTGTGCATCTTACAGTAGAGCCGTTTGGCTCAAATTTTCCTGTTCTCACACATACTAATCAGCTATAAACAAATTTTCCATCTTGAATCAACTGTTAAATGAGACAATATCCATGATCCTCCTTAGTCCTTTCAAAAATTGTGAACCAAAATTCACTTTAGGTACATTACTGTATTACTGAATTTTTACATTGAGAACCAAATTTGGAACATGATATTTGCCTTGATTATTGGGGCTTAGGTATTGAAACAATATATATATCATGTTTATATATATATAATTATATAATTATATAAATGTACATATATGTATATATATGTTTTTACCCGAATAGTTGACAGAACTTTTGCCGATTTTTATCCGAATTTTCCACATAATTACCGAATGCCGATTTTTTCAGGCTCGTCGAATAATTGCCGAATGCCAAATTTGTGACTACCGATACATAAAAAATCAACTTTCCCAGTCCATATGATAAATCCAAAAAAACAGCAGTTGTTTTCGTTATAATAATAAATCAGATGATGCTTATACATAATACCAGCTATTTGGCAATGGCTGCAATGCTGATTCTGTAGTGGGCAATTAAATTGGCCTCTCCGTTTTCACTTTTTGAAAATGCTATCTCGAGCTATTGCATTGTACACGCTGGTTTGTCTGGTATAAAAGCACATACCAAAGGTTGAAGGTTGGCTTTAGGTAGTAAGGGAAGCCTGAGTGACATACAACAAATGGGAGGACACTGAAGATGGTTCACTTTATATGCCATGGTGTCACTACAAACCACCAATGTTTGGTTTGAACTAAGCATGAGATGGTATCACCCGTCCCCCAAAAAGGTCTCACATAATTATGGTTGTCAGAACCAAACCGAATCGGCCGGTTGAACCAAATCCCCTGCCCTGAAGGAATTTCACTGGTGGTGGCTAGGATGGTTCGGTTCTCTCACAAACCCAACAATGACCTAAAACTGGCCAAAGCAGGTAAACTGGCTGAACCGGTCTTAGTTTGTTCTTGTCTACGTGTTACCTTGACCCTAGACCCAATTTTATGTTTACGCCTACATGCTCCTTCCACATTCTCATCCCCTTTTGCTCTTCCACTATAATTTGGCATAGAAATGCAGTGTTTGATTGAATTATTGCTGTTTCTATGCTATTATCTGAAATCCTCCCAGATATGCTTACCTTTCGTTGACTTTTCATATATTATTAAATTTTCTAAAATAATTTATGAAATCAAGATAACATCATTAGTTGCATCGGTCCAACCACTGGTTGGACCATTGATTAAGAACCAGAAGCCTCATTGGTTCAGTTCTGACAACCTTGCACATAATACTTTTTTTCCTTGAGGGTAAAGGTGGTTTCACAGATAGCCAACGGTATGGTACCTACCTGAGATCTAAACCACATCTAAAAGTAGCACAAAAGATGTCAAACATGCTTCTTCTCTAAGAAAAATCAAAACCTTTTCTTAGTTCTTCCCTCTATCACATCGATGTCTGATGCAATTGACGTGACAAACTCTAAGGAGGAAGAGATTTTTTCTATCAAGCTGTAGATGCATGTCCATCTTGATTTTTTCTGCCATATGGAATGCCACTAATTGGTCAACGAAACAAAATTATAAGAGAGGGCATGCTCTCATAGAGAGAGACAACAACAAAAATTTCTCACAAGTGGAGAGGTGCTTTTAAAAGGAGAAACAAATGAAACCTAATTAAGGGCGTGTTTGGAGGAGGGGAAGGAAACATAGTGACAAATTCGGGATTCAACAATTTTTCAACTGACCAGAAAAAATCGGAATTGGGGAAAAATCAGGAAAATTTATGAAAATCGATAATTTTTAGCCAAAGTTTAGTCAACCATTTGGGAATAATTGAGAATAAGTCAGCTATATATAAACATATATGTATATATGTATATATATACATACATATCAGATGCATGTAACTATTTTGGTCACAAGACATGCAATCTTATTGACTAAAAAATTAGGAAAATAATTAAAGAATAGTTAGTAAGAACAATGGACTGTTGGAAGAGTGGAGGGGTTGGAGGCTTAGTGTATATCAGGAGTTTGTGTACATGTTTTGGTAAAAAAAGAGTAATTAATTTAAAAGAGAAATCGTGAAAAGTCATGAAGAATTGTGAAAAATCATAATAAACGCAGAAAAGCGGGATACATCGTGAAAAATCGCTAAAAATAAGCGACTGGTGTATTAACCATCTTGCTCACTCAGGAGCCTATAAAATAGTGAAAAATCGTTCATTTTTTGTAAAATTCAAAGACTTTTTAATGTAATACTACGAACTAATAAATGCAAAGAAAAGGCTAAAAGTGATAATTTGTTATTCATCAAGTGTGTCCATACGTGGACTCAAATGGAACCTTTATATAGGCTTCTAAAAGAAAGACTAAACGGGCGGCAACCACTGTGGGATTAAACCACTTGACTTAACAAAAGCCCAGAAAAAGATAAAAAACCATAATAAATTAAAGCAAGCTAATAAAGCCTAACTAACGACATGGCGATGCCTGCACTCATAAATGCGTGGAGCCTGTCCTACATCAACTCTCCGCAGCTGCAAAAGACCCAACTCCGTCGGGTTCGTACTGAGGTAGAGCTCAAGATTTGCATCAATGCGACAAAAGTCCTCCTTAGTGATCTATGTGGCGTCTATCAGAGAATGGTCTATCCAGCGAACCAAGAAACGATGTATGGTGCCATGGCTAGTGAGGACAGTCTAGTCGTCTAAGACGGTGTCGATGCGCTCGAGCGACTGTTGAGGAAGTCGAGGCAGAGGTAGAGTTGTTGAAGACGGTGAAGCACCATGACGATATGTAAAAGCCACCATTGGTAGTGGAGAGGCCTCAAAGGTACCACTATAAGGAGAAGATCCTCCACATTGAATACCGTGCTAATGTCCCAATCTGCTGGCAAATCCTATGCTTAGGCATTGGGTCCCTTTTGACTAAGTATTTGGAAAGGTCCTGACGCTTGCATGAAGCTTCTTTAAAGAATTTTAGGGAAGCATTAAGGATACACACGTACTAACACATAATCTCCCACATTAAATTCTTGAAACCTTCAGTATGCACTATGCAGAAAGTTATAGCTTTCATAAGATAAAGTAAGTTTTTAGCGAATCTCGGCATGCAAATCATTGATGTGCTAGGCAAAGGTCTCTGCAGTCTAGGAAGGGAAGTCAGTAGTGGACATAGGTATGGGATCTATTGGTTGGCGATGCTTGTAACCATTAACAACTTCAAAAGGACTCTTTCCCTTGGATCGATTGATAGAACTATTGTAAGCAAATTCAGCAGAAGGTGGCAATCGGTCCTAATTGCCTAAACGTTCACCCACAAGGCATCGCAGGAGGTTACCCAAGCTCATGTTAAACACCTCAGTTTGACCTTAGTTTGAGGGTGGAAGGCGGAAGAGAACTAGAGGTTGGTGCCAAAGATTTTCCATAACGTCATCCACAAGTAGCCAACAAATTTCACATCACGATCAGAGACTATTGTGGTGGGAAGTCCTTGTAGCTTAACTGCCTCATTAACGAAAAGGCGGGTGATACGAGAGGCGTCAAAAGTCTTACTATAGGCAATGAAGTGAGCCATTTTAGAAAAGTGATCAACAACTATGAACAGGGTGTCGTGGCCACGTGAAATGCGGGAAAGATCGAGAATAGAATCCGTACTTAGGTCCTTCCAAGGCTCATGGGGAATAGGGAGAGGAGTGTAAATGCCCGTGTTGTCTTTTGGTTTTTGCCAATTGTTAAGAACGACACTAAAACACGATGTGAGTGACATCACGACGTAAGGTAGGCCAATAAAACCTGCCAGTCACTAGAGCGGAGTTCTTATTCCTACCAAAATGACCAACGAGGCCACCAACATGTTATTCCCAAATGAGAAAATCTCAAACGGAAGTGGAAGGGATACATAACTGCGTGCCATGAAAGAGAAATCCATAATGTATAATGCAATCAGAAGCTTGGCTGAGTGTGCCACTAAGGAGCTCGGAATGAATACTTCTAAAGTTAGGACATGAGGGATATTGATCTTTTAGACGATTGAAGCCCACAACTTCAACACTCATAGGTTTTGAGTGGTCAAGCAATGACTGGGAGCGTCCACAACCTTGTTCTCTACACTAGAGCGGTATTTGAAAAAAGAAGTGTACTCCTGAAGAAACTCACACCACTTGGCATGATGAATACTTAAATTCTTTGGATATTTTGGAAGCGAAAGGCCTGATGGTCAGACCAGTGGATGAACTCATGGTGAAGTGAAGAAGATAGTGCCTCCAATGACGCAAGGATTGCACAACAACATAGATTTCTCTATCATAAGTGGAGTATTTACGCTTTGTGTCATTGAGTTTCTCACTGATAAAGGCAACAGGGTGCCCTTCTTGCTCAGAACGCCACCAATACCAACACCGGAAGCATCACATGATACCTCAAACGGAAGTGAGAAATCAGCAAGGCAAAGAATAG
Organism: Alisma plantago-aquatica; assembly: GCA_963693085.1. Taxonomy (NCBI): domain Eukaryota; kingdom Viridiplantae; phylum Streptophyta; class Magnoliopsida; order Alismatales; family Alismataceae; genus Alisma; species Alisma plantago-aquatica. The sequence goes on from OY856409.1 coordinate 925,332,830, forward strand.
GAGCTTCGGTTAACTTGGTTTTGACAGCCTCAAAAGCTTGTCTGTTGGATGACATCCACTCTATTTTATCACACTTCATTAATTCAATGAGAGGAGCCATAATGGCGCTGAATCCTCGAACAAAGCAATGATAAAAAGTAGTCCGTCCGTGAAAGCTAAGCAGCTCAGAAATGGTAGTGGGCTAGGGCCAATCAGTGATAGCTTTGACTTGGCAGGGTTAGCCTCAATGCCGGTAGCGGATACGAAGTAACCAAGGAAAAAGACTTTTATCTTGAAGAAAAGAACACTTCTTTAGATTGACATACAATTTCTCAGTGCGAAGTGTGTTGAAGATAAGTCAGAGATAAGTTGTGTTCGTTCTTGGTCTTACTAAAAATCAAAATATCATCAAAGTAGACAGCCAAAAATCTACCAAGGAATGGCTGCAACACATGGTTCATGACTCTCATGAAGGTGATGGGTGTGTTGGATAGGCCAAATGGCATGACCAACCACTCATATAATCTGTCTGTTGTTTTGAAGACAATCTTCCATTCATGAGAGTTCTTAACATGGATATGGTGGTAACCTCTACGGAGGTCAATCTTGGAGAAATAGCGGGATTCCATCAATAGATCAAGCATGTCGTCAAGGCGTAGAATAGGGAAGCGATATTTGATAGTGATCTTATTGATGGATCAACAATCTAAACACATTCTCGAACTATCATCCTTCTTGGGGCAAGGAGAGCAGGAACTACACAAGGACTCTTGCTCTCTTGAATAAATTCTTTGAGAAGGAGGGCATCAACCTGGTATTCAATTTAGCATGCTCCGTCGGGTTCACACGATAATGAAGTCGGTTAGGGAGCGAAGACCCTGGAATCAAATCAATCTGGGGGGAGCTCATTGGGAAGGGCTGTGGGTGTCATGTTTTTGAACTCGTTGAGAAGGGAGACAAGTTTTGGTGGCGGGGACTGAAAATCAAACATAAGAGTGGATTCTTTAATATATAGCACATACATGCATCGAGATTCACGACTGGCTTCTTCCAACTCTCTTCAGGCGACATGGTGTAGAGAGTGCTGGGATTTGGAGGTCTAGGGGTTTGGTGTTGCTCTTTTTCATAGGAGAATCAAGTAGGTGCTAATTATATGTGTTTGCCTTTGTGCTTGAAGGTATAAACATTGGAACACCCCTAATTGCTGACATCTAAGATTCTAAGTCATAAATTCAAGGACGACCAAGAATGACGTGGCTGACATCCATAGGCAACACATCACACCAAATGTGGTTTGAATAAGCACCTAGAGTGATGGGCAAAAGGCATCGTTGGGTGATGGGCAAGCTAATTTGGTTCACCAAATGGACTTTATATGGCCGGGGATGGGGCTCTGAGCGCAAGTCCATGTGCTTCAATCCATGGGGTGAAATGATGTTCTATGAACTGCGCCATCAATAAGTAGTTTGCAGCTTTTACCAGCGTGTTTGAAGAAGGTCTGGAAGGGGGCAGTGTGTTTCCATCCTTCCCCTTCTAAAGGGGGTGCTAGAACACCCATGACCTAGGATATGACAGATCGTAATCATAATTGTAATCAGTGTCATCATCGAAAGGTTCAGAGGCAGGAAAAACATCTTTGTATTCAATGTCATCCTCTGGGGTGGTATCAGGAGAATCAGAGGACACAAAAAGAGCACGATGAGGGCATTGTGCTGTTAGGTGGGTCGTGTTGTGAGAATAAAAGCATTCACGACCTCGCGGAGGAGGCCAGATTGGAGTTGTCACTACCTCCTTGTCTTTACCGGAGGAAGGGGTTGAAGAACTCTGGGGAGATGGTTGGGGTAGGGAGTGGGCAAAGCGAGATGGGATAGTGGAAGGGTTATTGGTTGAGTGAGTACGTTGTCCAAAACGAGAGAAGGATGGACCACGAGAAGTAGGTTGTAGGTAATTCTCTACCTTTTGGGCACAGTGAAAAGCGTCGTCCAAGGACTCATACTGTTGTAATTCCATTTCTTGTTTAACATTAGGGTGTATACGGTGAACAAAATGAGCGTCCAGTTGCCAATCAAAATCATTCCATTTCTTGTTTAATATTAGGGTGTATACGGTGAACAAAATGAGCGTCCAATTGCCAATCAAAATCATAGTGAATACAGTGGTTCTTAGCCTCCTCAAACCATTCCATGTACTCTTGAACAGATGATGACCCTTGACTAAGGGCCATCCAGTCAGAAAGAAGTTGTCTTTGGTATTGGACGGGGTACATAGGGATCACGTAGCTTAGTCTTCATCTTATCCCAAAAGAGGATGGGAGTTTGACCAGTATGTATAACCATCATGCTTACATTATTATCAACTATTGACATAATCTAAAAAAAAATTGAAATGTAAATTTAGCTTGTATTTAATCCCCGTTATAAAATTCTAAATCATCCATTTTATCACCCATAAGGGTATAGTCTAGTGGTGATCAGGCTATGGTACTAAACAGGAGGTATTTAGTTCAATTCCTTCTAGGGTTGTATTGAAATGGGATTTTTGGGTTAACACTGTGGTTTACACCATGCTGTGTTGCGCTAGCTCTTAGTTTATCTACTTCTTGTAATGGGTCTTTGTGAGATTTTGCAGTCCTAGGTGGAATACTTTCCTCTTTAGGCTTCAAAAGGTATTCATTACCCATACTGTCACCGTTTATCTATGGTAAGTGGGTGAGGGTAACGGGTAATGGGAATGTTTAATTAGGCAAATACCCCGATAGCTCCTAGACTAAAGTGGAATAGTGTAAGTTCAAACGTTTACCCTACACATACCTGCCACGTTGACAACCCCTATTGATCCTGTTGCTTGTTGATTAGGGCTGGTGCAACACAATTGTAGCCTTGTAGGTCATTCTTCCCCTACATCACTGTTCCTTTTTCTACCTCTTTCTCCTATCTCCTAAAGAGTTGATCCCTGAGTTACTTAACGGTTCCTTGCTTTGATGATAGCATCATTAAGCAACTACCAAGAAGATTATTTCCTCCCTCTATTTATCTATCATTCTTCCTCCTCATCACCCTTCTCACTTATCTTCTCTTCATTTGTGTGCTATGACTAACAATGCCTAACAATGGCAATAAGTATCGTGTCCCTCTATTTCCCCACTCATCCATTCTTTGTCTAATTCTATTTTTTCTTGATTCTACATAAAGGGTTCCATCTGACTTTTCTACCCGGATTTTGTTCTATTAGGAGACTAATGAAGCAACTTATAGGCAAGACAAGGAGGACGATAGAAGCAAGGTAGACACCAATTAGGTCTATTGACTTGGCATCTCCCCTTCAGTGTAATTCCTCCCTTATAGTTTACTTTGCATATTTTTGGTTCCATATTTTACTTATACATGAAACTTATCTCTAAATTACTAATGAATGTTGGTTATTGTGTTTATGTAATATCTGAATAATACATATAGAGCTTTAATTTATTTGGGCATTTTTTTTCTAGAGTTATGGGCTTTTCTAGAGTACTACCTAGAGATGTATATATGTGACTTTTTGTTGTATAACAGCTGTAGGATAGATATTCATGGAGCAATCAAGTGTTCACCAATTTTTTTCACAGATAATACTCGGTTTATCAATGTTTGTGCCTAAAACTTCTAATAAACCACAAACTTCCACTTCCACTTCCACTCATGACAAAGTTGACTTCTGCACCATGCTTATAAGCATGCTACTAGGCGCATGTGCACGTACGCGCGCGCACACACACATACACATAGAGGGAGGAAGCAACCTAACTGACATGGAAATGAAACTACTTGAATATAACTATTCATGAAGTCCTAACTGATTATCACTGGTAACGAAAATGCAATCAATTCTATCATACTTGTTAAGGCGGTAAGGCGACACGGCGTTGGGGCTGGACGCCTTGCGCCAAGGCGTCGCTTAAGCGCGACTAGTCGCGCCTAGGCGTCGCCTAAGCGACCTTTAAAAAAAAATGTATATATTTTATGTATATATACATGTGTCATGGTTTTTCCCCACTCATATACACACATTGTATAGTTATATATGTAGTTATCTACAAATTTATGGTCGATCTCCCCAATCCCCATATATATATATATTATTGTATGAAAAAATAACCAATTACATTTCTAATATATTATCATTGACAATAATGTCAAGGACACGAAAATAATTATTATAAAGAATGTAAGAGAGTGCTCAACAAATTCATATATATTAATTGTCATACATAGCTACAAGTATTAAGCAATGCAATCACTATCCTTCATAGCATAGCTACTTAATACAATCTGAATTGAAGGTGCAAACTAAGAAAAATCAAATGTGTACTAAGAGTATTAGATCCAGTCAAACAAAAAAAGAGTATTAGATCCAGTCAAACCCAAAAAAGAGTATTAGATACAATTAAAAGTGATATTTGGCACATAAAATAGGCAACACTATTAATTTTGAACTTTGGTGTAGCCATATCAAACATTAAAATAAGTGAATATACAACCAGACCCACAAAACTAGGTCACTGTAGCATTATAAATAAAACGTCCTCGCCTAGGCGCAGCCCTGGGACGCCTTGCCGCTTAGGCGGCCGCCTAGGTGCGCCTAGGCGAGCGACTTGACAAGTATGAATTCTATTGTCTTAATGCGATAAATTTTACATCACCAGTTTATATGTCGGAAGTGTAACTGTATTGCCTGGGCATAATATAGATATTGAACATACAGTTAGCAATTTAGTATTGTGCAATGTTAAAATTTATACTTTTAATATCTACCATGAACTTCTCTTCTGATTATATACAAGCTATTAACCAGACCCCTTCGATCCTGAAATTTATGTAGCGAGTATGCTGCAATAGTGTTTACATCTGTTAATGATGTTTGACAGAATTCATTAGCTTTGCTAATTGCTACTAGTTTTCAACCATAACATCCTTGTTTTGGTCTCAATGACATTTAGAAGGCGACATTTTCCCCAAGGCTAATATTTGCTTGTAATATTGATATCTCATTCTCTGATACAAGTCATTTGATAAACTTTATTCTATCAAAAGTACCTCCTGATCTTTTTTTAAATTTTCGTTATTGATATTTCCTCTGAATTTGTTCTCCTGAAACTTTCTTGCAGGCCTTACTAAGTCCACTAATTACAGAGCCATGAGCATCCTCGGGTGTCATAATATTGGCAAGTCCTCGTCTTTCCTCTTGCAGGCAGAATCTTCTGTCTTATATTTTGGCATAACATATTTTAAGCCATGTACAACTAGAAGTATATGCGTGGGATACATAAATAATGAGAGCAGGATTAGAAGAATGCATTGTAAAGCGACTTCGTTGGTGGAACCTCCTCCTAGCAGATATCATGCAGACCGCAAGTCCAAAAATGCTTCATTTTCTCCATCACCTTCCACATCTTTGTTTTCAAGACCCAGTTTAAGGGATATGCAGAAGGAGAGGGAGACAACCAGGGTGAAAGTCTATGAATTCTTGCAGAAACTTGGTATCATACCTGACGAGCTTGATGGTTTGGAACTGCCAGTCACTGTAGAAGTTATGAGAGAGCGTGTGGATTTTCTTCACTCCTTGGGTCTTACCGTTGAGGATATTAACAACTATCCTTTAGTTCTTGGTTGCAGTGTGAAGAAGAATATGATCCCTGTGCTTGATTATCTTGGGAAATTGGGTGTCCGCAACTCTACATTTACAGAATTCCTCCGCCGATACCCTCAGGTTCTCCATGCCAGTGTTGTAGTGGATCTTGTTCCAGTTGTGAAGTACCTGCAGGGATTAGACATAAAGCAAATTGATATTCCTCGTGTCCTAGAGAAATACCCTGAGGTGCTTGGGTTCAAGCTGGAAGGGACTATGAGCACTTCTGTGGCATACCTAGTTGGAATTGGCGTTGAAAGGAGGCAGATCAGTTCGGTACTTACACGATATCCTATGATTTTAGGGATGCGAGTAGGTAGAGTAATCAAACCCTTTGTGGAGTTCATGGAGTCGGTTGGGATACCAAGACCTATTGTTGCAAGGATGATTGAGAAACAACCTTACATCCTTGGATTTGATTTAAAAAATCAGGTGAAATATAATGCTGAATTGCTTATTGATTCTTCAGTAAGGAGAGAGGCACTAGCTTCTACGATTACACAGTATCCTGAAATTCTTGGTATCGATTTGGAACAAAAACTCTTGGCTCAGAAAGACTTGCTTGAGTCAACCATTCAGATAGGGTCAGAAGATTTTGGAACGATGGTTGAGAAAATGCCCCAGGTAGTTAATCTGGGAAGAAAGGTTGTCTTGAAACATGTTGATTATCTTAAGAGTTGTGGTTTTTCAATAAAGCAAATTTGTGATATGGCTGTTAGCTGCCCTCATTTGCTAGCTCTGAACTTGGATATTATGAAGACGAGCTTCCAGTATTTTCAGGAAGAGATGGAGAGGGATTTGGAAGAGCTTGTTGCATTTCCTGCTTTTTTCACTTATGGACTTGAGTCAACAATCAAGCCCAGACATAAGATTGTATCTGCCAAGGGCCTTAAATGTTCTTTAAGATGGCTACTTAATTGTAGTGATGCAAAATTTGAAGAAAGAATGTGCTATGACTCTATTGGTATCGAGGAAATGGAAACAGAGTCATCCTCTGGAACCGGAACTGTTATGGAACATAGTGCAGGGGAAGACACTGGTGTCTCGAATACTGATGATGCATTCACTGAAGATGAAGATCACAGTGATTTTGAATATTTGTAAATTTTAGTTATTAATATCCCTGTTGTGGTGTATATTAGGTTCTCGCCATTGAGTGTATATTAGATTCTCACTGGCTGTAACGCAGTTTGAATACTGATTTTTCCTCAATGTTATGCCTGCTCTGATTTTATTATTGTATAGTTTTTAACTTCTAACTGCTAATCCTGACTTGATAAACAATATCCCTGTTTCTGTAGTATAAAGGTACGCATATAGGACAATGTCGCCCTAAGTAGTGTCGTGGGCCTCGTGGCTAACTGGATTTATATTTCTTTCTATAATAACTGCTTTTCTTGTAAGTTAATAATGTTCTTGATGTTATAAAGGTAGTTACAATAGTTGCATGACTTTCTGAAATCATCAAAAACAAAATATATAAATAAAACCATGCTGCTCTTTCGAGGCCAATCTTAATTTTAAAAGCGTCAGTGGTTCAATGAAATATTCAGATTTCAACCAACACTTAAACGATATTAAGTGTGAAGAAGTTTTCATGGTTCAGATATGCTGAATCTAATATCAAATGCCAATTTTCGATACAAGCTCTCTGAATGCTGTTGTAATTGCTACTTTCTTTTTGGAATGATTTCTGAATTGGACAGAACTTTAAATCACTGAACTAGCTTCTATTCGCAATTAAGATCTTGAAACTGAGAGAAAATCTACTTCTCTTCATCCCTTAGTTTTATGGATTAGTTCAGTCTAGCGATAGTTTTCAGAATGACTATTTTTACTAAGATTTTGTGTAATGTAACTACTCCATCCATTAAGGGCATGTTTGCTTAGGTGTATTCTGCCGTATTGGATTGGATTAGATGATCCAGCAACAGAAATATTAGGTTTGTTTTACAGTAATGGAGAAATAACGGCCGTTCTGCATTTTTTTATTATCAAGTAACTGCTGGATGAGGCCATCCATCTCAAAAGCGCCGGTCGCCGAAATCTCGCAGGCAGGCGTTGTTTTGGTCTGTGCCAGCACACCGAAAAGCAGATTCTGCCCCCGTCCGTCACGCACAGCACGGATGAACCAAAGCTAACTCTTAAACCTGCAGCGGTTTTTAAAACCAGAAAATGTTTACTCCAAGATCATTTGAATCCTGCATTCTCTCAATATCCACCTAAATACTACAAAGCATAAAATTGAATCCACTTGGGTTGTATTCCACAGTGCCAATACTAACAATTTGGATTAGTTGATCAATTGGCTAGGCAGAATGCACGGCTAACATATGGAGTAAGTCAATAAACGTAAAGACACTAGAAATTCGTAGAGGTACGTACATCATGTAACAGCTTTGAATCAAACAAAGAAAACCATTCATTAAAATTTAGTACATTTGACATCTGAATATAGTTTGCTTTCTAAATATACCGAGTTAGAGGAGCAAATAATTTTACCTTACTATGACTGCTCTACTTCTGAGATTCCCAAACACTTGTAGCTAATTGATGCGACATTTCAAAATGTTGAGCTTTCTTTAACCAACTTTCTGAAATTTCTCTCTTTTTGTTTCCCTAAACTAAGCTTCACTAGTCCACTTTCTCGCCGTCGACAACAATGTCTTTTTCCTCCCCGTTATTCATCATATTGTTTTGTTTCAATCTTTCTCTACTACACACTCTCATCTCGCTATCTATTTCCTCTAAACTCCATAGGCCCAATTAAATGGAGAATAAGCACACGCCCTTTGTCTTATAATATGACAATAAAAAGCAAGATCTATAACGACAAATATTGCTTTCCCACATATATTCACCGAGTCTTCATTTAGAAACGCCATAGAATAGCCACAGGTCCCATGGATGCGGTGAGATTTAACTATTAGCAGGTGCAATCTACCGCTCAATGCAAAACTTAGAACGACCACTCATCTTTTGTTTGGTGCAGCTATTGCCTTCCCGTGCCACAATCCCAAACGGCAGCTTACCATCTCAATTTATAGCAAATATTTATCATAAGTATGTAGCCATCATCCTGAATTTCCTTCATAACTTTATAATAAATAGAGTTTAATAACTTTTCCTAAATCCCCTTTCTCTAAGGTTGTATTTGGTACACAGAAAACTAATTGAAGGAGAAGGGAATTGATTAGGGAGAGGGGAAGAGACAGAAAAATTATCTAAACATGACGTGTGGTTATGTTTACATAGGGAAAAAGATATGGATGGGGAGCTATTAACATATATTATACGTTACATACTTATGAGGACATGGAGAGGTACAAAACCTTTTCTTAGAGAGGTACAAACTCATTCCACTTGTTTCGTAGGATTTTTTTATTAGTTTAAAACAATAAAGTTTTCGCCCAAGAAATGATACCTAAATGGTTAGGTACTCGATTTATTACCAAACGGTCTTAGGTTTAAGAAACGACGACGATATGAATAGAATTGCCAACTTCAAAAAGTCCAAGTAAGGAAAATAATTTGTTAAAACCCTTGGTGTGTTACCAAGAGGTCTCAAATTTGACCCCCGACCATGGATCAAATAGAATGGCCACTTTTTTTTTGTTTTGAAAAAATAATACATAAATCCATTCAAAAGAAATTATAACGAACTAAGACATAAACAACAACACTTCTTATTGGAGGGAAATTTTATTGACAAATAACTATTCACTTAGAAAAACAAATTATTTGGCACAAAAATTTAATTTATAAGAAATATTTATTTTTGCAAAAAAGTTTTACTTGAAAAAAATGTTTAAATGGATTAAAGCAAATTTTTTGAGGCAAAGTAAAATTTTCTTATTGAAGTTAGGAGGACATTGTTTTCATCCTGCCCTTGTCGTGCATGCCATTAAAAAGGTTCTACACACCCTCATAGAAAAGAACGAGGATTAACTACCAAAACTAAACTCGTATCAAATCCAACCACAATAAATACATATACCTTCCGCAAACACAAAAGTTACGAAGTTCGTTTCCAACTAGTTGTAATGTAAGACATGATTCTTATCAATCAAGATCAAACTACACACTCGTATGGGGGGAGTGGATTGTTCAACACTTTCACATCCTTAGATTGAAATCCCTATCTACCGATCACAAAAGCAACCTCATTAATATCATGAGGGATAAGAAGGATAATGAAGGCACGATGAAAACTCTTTCATGTCTCTAAAAATAATCACCAATCTCCAAGGGTAGTTAGTTGCTCCCCAGATCATTGTTGTAGTATCTTTATCTTCCATCCAAATAGCAGAGTTGAAAGGGTATCAGTAATATTCAAGGAAACATTCATAGCCTTGATGTGAGATTCACCATGTGTAATTCTAGGGCACAAATAGCAAGGCTTTAGTAGAATTTTTGAAATTATGATGGGCCCCACAAACCAACACAAACCTATACTATGTACTTTGTACTCACTCACACATCCCAATATGAAATCTTGATAGGCCACCTATCCTCATACTATTGGATCAAAGGGCTCTAGGGGGGTGAATAGAGTTTAAAAACACTTAAACAAAATCAATTAGACCTTCAAATTACTTTAAGAAGTAGGATTGCAAATATAAAATTTGATTTGTAACTAAGCATACATAGAAAGGATGAGAGAGATTGAACAAGCACAAGAACAAGCTATGTAGAGTGGTTCCAATCTCCAAACTAGGAGAAAACCAATCCATTACCTAGAGAGGTCAAGCACTAAGATTTTACAACCATTGCATACTTATATTCCATTATAAAATATACAATAAGACCCTTCTTTTATATGGAAAGGATACCCACCCTTCCTTTTTAAGGACCAAAAGGAGCCAATAAACCATACAAGGTCTTACCTATTCTTGGAGCAAGAGTCTTCAACCTCTACAGGGCTTACCCACTTTTGCAAGGAGTTGGACACCTTCTCCAAGGATCTCCCTTTCTTGCAAAAAGTCTTCTACCTTGAAGGAATTACCTAATCTTATCAAGGATCTTCATCCTTCACCTTCTCCTTCAACTTGGAGAAGCTTTCACCAACATAGCTTAAAGAAAGCGGTTATAGAAGATTGAGAGATTCATAAGATTACAATGAAGTATCTCTCTCACAAATAGCCTATCTCACTCATATGAACATTTAGATTTGTAAGAAAGAGAGAGAAAGCGACTCTAGTGGACAAAATACACTCAACTATATCTGGGAGCTTGAATAACATGAAAGAGCAAACTTGCAATGAAGTCCAAGGGGTCCTATTTATAGTTGGAGATGTCCATTAGCCACTACAAGAACATAGGAACAATTTCTAGTCATTTGGGGTGTTGATACAGATCTATTTTGATGTTTGCAACACTCCAACGACTAGAATCACTTTTTTTATACATTTCGTACAATGCCGTCGATCAAGTTTATATAAAGGTAACTCGGTCGATAGCACTATGCGACAAGCTAATTTTGAGTTGTCGGTCGAGTTTATCCTGGATGAAACTCAATCGATGATTTGAAATCAGTTTGCTAGTGCAAGGTGTTGGTCGAGTTTATCCTAAGGTAAACTCAACTTTCTGGGAGGGAAACTCGACCGATCAAATTAACCTATGATGATTTTTTAGAAAATGTCATTGAAGTGATCATTCATTCAAATTAAGTGCTCCTGCTTTTTTTCTCGTCTTAGTTACAAGTCATAACATTGATTCAAATGATTACAAAAAATGTCCTAAGTTGTTTAGGGTGTTTTCCAAAAAAGTGCATTTGCATTACTTTTGACTTGAACTTGATCAAGCTAGGGCTTGATTGAATTGATCCTTTTCATGTACCTAATACCTGAAATCAATCTCAAATAGACATATTAGATACATATGAATGGAATGGTTAAGTCATTATCAAAATATGGACAATGTATAACTGTTAGGTCAACATTCTCCTCCTTTTTGACAATGACAAACCATTCCTCAACATATTGAAAAGGACTTGGAAATTATAACTTTTAACTTGTGACTTGTAAGGGAATACATGAATTAACAATTTGCAATTGATCTCCCTCAATTCATGCTTACTTTTTCCTATAAGGTTAGTTTCTCCAAAAAGCAACCATAACATATATATACTATTGAGTCCTCTTACAAGTCACAAGATATTTCAGAGAATATACTAGAAAAGGATCGCAATACAATATGATTGAGTTCACTTCTCCCCCTTTGTCATATCAAAAAGGTAGGGGTGGGGGTAGAAGAGCTAAGAAACACATGTCTTATCCACAGGCACAAACTACACAAGCAACCACCAAAACAAAAATACTCAGAGCGAACAAGCATGCTAGAGTCATAATCAAAATATGGAAGCACATATCAAGAACTCATAATATATAGTTCCAAGCATAGAGTTAAGGTTCGGATTACAACACATGATATGTCCTCTCTAGATGAGAAACTACACCTCGGATACAATGTCCAAATGTTTAGTATATGAAAATCTACACACACACACATATATATATATATATATATATATATATATATATATATATATATATATATATATATATATATATATATATATATATATATATATATATATGAGCACCCTATAGAATAAGAACTAAACATATAAGACATCTATATCAATGGACTCATCATCATCATTATCATCATCTGCATGGTAGTCCTCATCTCCATCTGAAGGCACATCTGGGTTAGCATGGGTAGCCTCACCATCATCTCCATCATTACAGCCATCATCACCATCAACACCATCATTCTCATATTCATCAGCCACATCATCATCCTACTCATTAGTCATCTCATTGTCCACATCAAGAAAAAAGGAGCGGGGACATGGCCACCTGTCGTTTTACTTTGCCCAGGAGATGCCACACTCAAGTAGAGCCTTTTTTTGCTCATTATTGGGTATAGAAACACAATCATAGCTAGCGAGGAAGGTAGCTATAGGTCTAACTGGAAGATCAAGAACCTGAGAGGCAGTAGACTGAGAGGAGGCAGGGGTAGGTTCACCATCAAAGGTAGGGGATACAATAGAAGAAGTAGGTGGAGGGGCTGGGTAAAACTGAGTGTATGATAGGAGGCATAATCAACACCTAGGTAGGGTTGGTAGGTGGGATAGGGATGGATGAAGGATAAGTTCATGTTTGACATGATTTGAACTAAATCCTGATGGATGTGGTCCTGAACCTGGAGGTTGTATGCCTGTTGGTGTATCATGTAGCCCATCAGGGTTTCATTGGACACCGAGAACGAGGCACATTTAGGTTGAGGAGGAGGTGAAGGAGCCTGGTTGGAGGTGGAAGCATCAGGTGTGGTAGAGGAGGTAGGATGAAAAGACTTCTTGATAGTGGTTTTGCTGATATAAACACCTTTTGTATTGGCTCTATAGACAAGATAATAGGAAAGGGATTTCTCAGAATGGTGAGTGAACACATCACAAATCAAGTTGGGATAGGGTGGGTGGATACTAATGGTGTTCTTCCCTGAGTCAAAATAGGTCATGTGGTTAAGAATATGACGAACCCATTTGACTTCGACATCATTCAAGAGATAGTACATTAACATAGCAGTGTTCTTTGCAATATATATTTGGTTTTTGTTTGTGTGGATATTAAAGTTGACTACTAACGCAATGAGGTGAGTCTTGATGTCGAGGGAAGAGGAAGGAATGATGGGTTTCTTCCTATAGGGAACATTAGGTTTCTTAAAAAACTTGTGGATGTCAGGTAGGGTAAGCTTGAGATCAAATCTTTTGTAGAACTTCTTGGGGTCAAACATGTCAAGATAATTTTGATAGGAGGTCATCCATGTATTTTTAAAGTTAGTACCATCGAAGTAGGAACTCAAGGAATCCTCAGAGATGGTAATCTTGGTAGCCACAGTCATAGAGGTCAAGATAACTTGGGTGTTAGGCGGCGACACAAAGATAATGTAGTTTCACATGAGATTTGCATAGGATTCATGGACTTCTTTTGTGCTAGATATAGAACTAGTGTAGCATGATCACTCTACACACAAAGCATAAAGATGTTGAGATTTGAAAACAACAACTTCATCCATCAACTCACTTCTAGACTCAAGCAAAGCATGAAAAGAAAAAGGATTTCTAGGAAGAATCTCCTTATACCTACTAATAGCTTGAGTGGAGATGAAGGAGGTCCCATCAATGGAAACATGCCTTGGAGTAGTGGAGGATGAAGGGACTCCAGCTAGTCCAGTTCATTTTCTTCATTTTGAGTCCATGGAGATCGAAGGAGATGGAATGACCACACATTGAAGACGATGACACAAGCTGTAGGTTGCCTAAGGTTCTAGGTCAAGGTAAGAAGGGGCTAGGATAGGTGATCTGAGGCTAGAGAGGGTATGGGAGAGGTTTGGATAACCCTAGGGTTTAAGGAGGAACAAGAAGAAGTGGATATCAGCCAATTTTCTCTAGTTGAGAGCAAGATAAGTTGGCCAATTGCCTATATATTTTCTGCCCAACAATGTTGTTAGTCGAGTTTTGGGTTTGTGAAACTCAACTGACACTGCGGTTTTGTTCAATCCTTGTCCTGTTGTCTGTCAAGTTTCTCATAGAACAACTTAGCCGATAGGTCATTCTGTCTAAAAGATAAATTTTTTTATTCTAGGCCACTAGAGTGCTATATAAATTTATTTTTCTAGCTTTTCATACATTTTAAACATATTGAGACACATTCCACTCATAATTGGATACTATTTTGTAGTAAAACATACATTTTTGAAAAATAGCCAAAAAAAATCAAGACAAGGCATAAAAACAAGGCAAATATAGAACTAACAAGTAAGAGATGAGAAATTAAAAATCAAGAACATATAGGTATGATAAAATCTAGCTAGAAATCATGTCAATATCATCAAGAGTAGTAATAAGAAATTTTGATGTAATAAAGATAAATTGCTCACTAGCTAGAGGTTTTGTGAAAATGTCCACAAGTTGATTTTCTGTGTCCACATGCGTGATAAAAATATCCTTTTTGGCAATGTGGCCATAAAGGAAGTGGTGACAAACCTCTATATGTTTTCTTTACTATGAAATATAGGTTTGTAAGAAAGATTGATTGCACTAATATTATCACACTAGATAGGAGAAGCATCAAAATGATCATTAAAGTCTTGGAGCATTTACTTCATCCATAGGACTTGGGCACAACAACTCCCACCTACAATGTATTCAACCTCGGTAGTTGAAAGAGCCATTATTCTTTATTTCTTAGAGAACCAAGAGACTAAGCATGGTCCTAGGAGGAAGCTAGTGCGACTTGTGTACTTTCTATCAATTAAGCACCCTGAATAATCTGCATCACTATAAGTAGTAAGAGTAAAGTCCCTTGACTTGGGATACCATAGTCCAAAATTTAGGTTTTGGCTAGGTACCTCAAAATCCTCTTAACCGTTATAAGATGGGATTTTCTAGAACTTGATTGAAATTGAGCACACAAGCCAACACTGAACTTAATACCAGGTCTAGAGGCAGTTAAATAAAGCAAGCTACCAATCATACCTATATAGAGATTCTCATCAACCTTCTCACCTTCCTCATCTCTATAAAGTTTGGTGGTGTTTGACATGGGAGTGTCTATCAACTTGGTGTTCTCCATCCCAAAGCGCTTTAAGAGTTCGCTTGTACACTTTCCTTGGTTGATGAAGTTTCCTTCCTTTGTTTGCTCAATTTGAAATCCAAGGAAGAAAGTAAGCTCCCCCATCATACTCATCTCAAACTCACTCTTTATAAGAGAACTAAACTCCTTGCAAAGATCAAGATCAATTTCACCAAAAATGATATCATCAACATAAATTTGAATTATCAAAAAGTTGCTAGAATTGTGTTTAAGAAAGAGGGTAGAATTGACTTTGCCCATGATATAGTCATTATCGAGTAAAAAGTTATTTAATTTCTCATACCATGCTCTAGGGGCTTGTTTGAGTCCATAAAGAGATTTTTGTAACAAATAAACATGGTTAATAGCTTATCATGTTCAAAGTTGGGAGGTTGAGATATGTAGACTTCCTCCTCAGTTGTACCATTCAGAAACACACTTTTAACATCCATTTCGTAAAGCAAGAAATTATTATAGCTAGAAAAGGCAAGTAACATTCTAACAGAGTCAAGTCTAGCAACATGAGAATAAGTTTCATCAAAGTCAATACCTTCCCATTGATTGTAGCCTTGAGAAACTAACCTTGGTTTGTTCCTTACCACTTTTCTACTTTCATCTAGCATGTTGCGGTAGACCCACTTGGTGCCGATGATCTTCCTATCATTTGGTCTTGGAACTAAGGCCCACACTTTGTTCTTTTCAAATTGCTCTAACTCCGCTTGCATATCTAGGATCCATTCATCATCCTTGAGAGCTTCTTTGACGTTCTTTGGCTCAAGTTGTGAGATGAAGATGCTATCGACTTGTTCTTTGTTGAATGCAGCCTAAGTCTTCACCCTTTTCAAAAGGATTTCCTATGATGCTCTCTTTTAGATGATGTTTTGCAAAGCAAAGAGTTGGATCCTTCTTTTCTTCTTCTTTCTCTTCTTCATCTACTATCACCTCTTTTCCTTTGTAAATGATGTTGAGCTCTTTCAAGTGAGGAATCACCTCATCTACGACATCATCATTTACAATATTCTTGAAAATAGAGGGGTTCGTTTCAACAAATTTAACATTATAAGATTCTTCTACTCTAGACAATTCAATGTTAAACACCCTATAAGCCTTTCTAGCAATGCTATAGCCAAGAAAGAAAGCCTTGTATGATTGCACATCAAACTTTTCCAGAGAATTCTCAGTGTTTAAAACAAAATAAGGATAACTAAAAACATGAATACATCAATAGAGGGCTTTCTACCACACCATAACTCATATGGGTTTTTCTTTAAAGATAGATGAGTGAAAACCTAGTTTTATACAAAACATGAGGTGCTAACAACTTTGGACCAAAACTTCTTTGGAGCATCATACTCTAGAAGCATGGTCCTAGTCATTTTTTATAGTGACCTATTCTTTCTCTCTACAATCCCATGTTGTTGAGGTGTACGAGGGGACAAAATGTTGTGCATGTAACCGTATTCCTCACAAAATCTTTCAAACATATCATTATTGAATTCTCCCCCATAGTCACTACAGATAGAGATAATCTAGCAAGAAGCCCCGTTTTCAACTCATCTGCAAATAGTAGAGAAAATATCGTGAGTATCACTTTTTGAAACTAAGAAGAAACTCCAAATATAGTGAGAAAAATCATCGACAATCATGAGGCAATACTTGCTAACATGAAGCGATTGAGTTCTCATAGGTCCAAATAGATCAATATGAAGAAGTTCAAGAGATCTCTTGGTGCTAAGGACTCCTTTGGATTTAAAGGAGGATTTGGTTTTCTTTCCTTGTGTACAAGGTTGACATTCCTCATCCTTCTCAAAGTCCAATTTAAAAAGTCCCTTTACCGATTCCTTTTTTCTTAACTTCTTCAATTGATGCATATTTATATGACCAAGCCTATAGTGCCAAACATATATCTCATTCCTATCAACAACAAGGAAACTACCAAGAATAAGCTTAATAAAATCAAGAACAATAACATAAAAGTTTCTATTTCTAGTTCCCTTATATATAAAGGAGAGGGAATCTAGAAGCAATCATTCAAGTGAGGTAAATAAAACAAGATAATCATTATCACATAATTGACTTACACTAAGTAAATTATGATGTAGGCCATCCACAAGAAAAATATTCTTTATGCATAGTGAATCACCTACATCATCCTCATATATCACTTTACCTTTGTTGTTGTCACTAAAAGTCACCAATCCTCCTTTCTTCTTTGTGAAGTTATTGAAGTGGCTTATTTCACCTGTCATATGCTTGGACCAACCACTATCAACAATTCATTTTCTTTTTACCTACAGGAAGGAAAGATGTCAGTTCTCAACACAAACTTTGGGATCCATAGTTAGCTTAGGGACCCATTTCATCTTTGGGTTGGTCCCCTTTTCCTTGTAAGGATAACAAGTAGAGTACTGATCATCACTCTTGCAATGTACACAAACCATAGGGTTCTTAGAGCCGGATGACTCTCCATGGAAGATAGGAGGTCCCTTGATCTTTTTCCTACCCTTTCCCTATCTCTTTGGAGCTCCCTAATATCCCAAACCACTTTTACCACTATGTTTGGTAGAGTGATCTAGAACTTCATTGAGAGACTTTTCCCTTTGAAGAAATTTTGTAAGGAATATCTAAGGTTGTCATTATCATCACTAAGAGTAATTATAGTAGAATAAAGACTAGCTAAATCATCTTTAGCATGAAGAAGGTCAGCCTCTAAACCAAGGGCTTAGTATGATAATAATCTCTCTCAAGGGTAATGCTAGCTACTTCATTACTAGGCAATAAAGATCTAGAAGAAAGATCTTTTATTTGAGAAAGAAATCTAGCATTTTCAGTTCTAAGCATGATAATCTCATCAAGATAGATCCTATTTTCATCTTTAATAGCATCACAAGCATGTCTAAGATCATCATTTTTAGTTCTAAGTAAGACAAGCTCATCAAAGCGAGTTTGGTTTTCATCCTTAAGATTATTGATGTTCTTAAAGTAAATACCATTCTCTACTTCAACTCCATTATTTTGGATCTCAAGATCAAGAAACTTCTCTTGCAAAGAATCAATACTATTAATATGAACTTTATCATTTTTCTCAAGAATATCTAGCTTAGCACACAAATAATCAATAATTTCCCCTAACCTCTTCTTCTTAGCTTGCATTTAGAATTAGAAGAGAGGGAAGGATTAAGCATATCAATTAGGACTTCTTTAGAAAGTCCACTTAAACTTACATCACTTACCTCACATATGTCATCACTAGTTGAGGCCATAAGAGCAAGATGGCATTCTCCCTCATTAGAGCTGGAATCACTAGAAGAAGACTCCTCCCATGTGGCATGGGCTACATCTTTGCTTCTTATTTATTTCTTGTCCTTCCTTTTGTACTTGCCATCCTTCTTGTAGTCCTCCTTCTTCTTAGAGCTGTTCTTGTGATATGACTTCTTTGCCTTGGGGCAATCATTATTATAGTGTCCTTTTGGCCACATTCATAGCACCTTGGAGTAGAGGATGAGGAAATACTTTCCATTTAAGTGCTTACCCTTGGAGTAGTTAGCTTTATGATCAGTAGGGGATTCATCTTCACTTGAGGAAAGGGGAATAGGCTAACAAGCAAGTTGTTGCTGGAGAACAATTGCCTCCACTTGAGCTTTGAATGCACTATTCTTGATCTTCTTTAACTCTTTCTCTTCTTGCTTCTCATCTTCCTCTTGCTTGCCAAGTCTTGGCTCATAAGCTTAAAGTTTGCGAATGAACTCTTCGGTGGCAATGTCACCAAGGCTTCTAATTTCTTCAATAGAAGTCACCTTAGATTCCCACCTTTTGGTAAGAGACCTATGGATGTTGGAGTTGATGGTCCCTCTATATCCATAGGATGGACCAAGGAAGAAAGTCCATTGATGATGGTGTTGACTCTTGAGTGCATATTGGAAACTCTATGCTTCTTCCCCATCTTGACATTCTCAAGGAGACCTTTGAGCATCTGGATCTTGGATTACTTGACTTGCTTGGTCCCTTCATAGGTGATGCAAAGCTTGTTCTATATCTCATGGGATGTATCCCAAGAAGAGACTCAGTTGAACTCGGAAGGAGTGAGGGCTGCATAAATGATTCTTATGGCCTTTGCATTCAGTTGTGCCTTCTTTAGGTTAGCTTCATCCCAAGTGGCTACATCTCCGACCGACTCTTTCTAGGGAAGGATGACTTCTTTCCACATGTCGTAGCTCATCACTTGCAAATAGAATTGCATCCATCACTTTCAATAAAGGGCATTTGTGCGGTTGAAGATTGGAGGCCTCATGGAGAATAAGCCCTCCAAGTTCAAAGAACCTAAGAGTTTGTCTCCCATCTTCTCATCTTATGGGAGATTTTATCGAAGAAGACCGTGGCTCTGATACCACATGTTGGATGAAAGGGCTCTAGAGGGGGGGGGTGAAAAGATCTAAAAATCACTTAAACAAAACCAATTCGACCTTCAAATTACTTCAAGAAGTAGGATTGCAAATATGGAATTTGATGTGAAACTATGCGTACATAACAAGGATGAGAGAGATTGAACAAGCACAAGAACAAGCTATGTAGAGTGGTTCCAAACTAGGAGAAAGTCAGTCCACTACCTAGAGAGGTCAAGCCCTAGGATTTTGCAACCATTACATACTTATATTCCATTATAAGACATACAAAAAGTCCTTCCTTTTGTAGGGCAAGGATACCTCACCTTCCTTTTTGAGGATTAAAAGGAGCCAATAAACCATACAATGTTTTACCTATCCTTGGAGTAAGACTTTTCAACCTCTACAAGGGCTTACCCACTTTTGCAAGGAGCTGGACACCTTCTCCAAAGAGCTCCCCTTGTTGTAACAAGTCTTCCACCTTGAAGGAATTACTTAATCTTCTCAAGGATCTTCAACCTTCACCTTCTCCTTCAACTTGAAGAAGCTTTCACCAACATAGCTTGAAGAAAGGGATTGGGGGAAAGAAAAGATTGAGAGTTTCACAAGATTACAATAAAGTAATTCTCTCACACATAGATTATCTCACTCATTTGGAAATTTTAGTTGTAATAAAGAAAGAGAGAAAGGGCTCTAGTAGACAAAATGCACTCAACTATAGCTAGGAGCTTGAATAGCATGAAGGAGCAAACTTGTAATGAAGTCCAAGGGATCCTAAATATAGTTGGGGATGTATACTAGCCACTAGAAGCACTTAGGAAAGATTTCTAGTTGTCTGGGGTGTTGCGACAGATCTATTTTTTTATGTTTGCAACACTCCAATGGCTAGGTCACTTTTTATGCACATTCCGTACAATGCAGTCAGTTGAGTTTCCATAAAGGTAACTCGACCAATAGCACTACACGACAAGCTAATTTTGAGTTTTTGGTTGATTTTATCTTGGATGAAACTCGACCGATGGTTTAAAATTAGTTTTCCAGTGCAAGGTGTCGGTCGAGTTTATCTTGAGGTAAACTCGGCCAAACCTGAACATTTCCAAGACCCATCCTAGGCGTCGGTTGAGTTTATAGGAGGGAACCTCGGCCGATCAAACAACTTGTGATACATTTTGGAAAAGTCATTAAAGTGATAAAATGTTCAAATTAAGTGTTCTTGATTTTTTCTCATCTTAGTTACAAGACATAACATCAATACAAATTATTGCAAAGATTGTCCTAAGTCATTTTAGGGTGTTTTCCAAAACAAGTACATTTACATTGCTTTTGACTTGAACTTGATCAAGCTAGGGATTGATTGAATTGATACTTTTCATGTACCTAATACCTAAAATCAAACTCAAATAGACATATTATATACATATGAATGGAATGGTTAAGTCATTATCAAAATATGGACAATGCATAACTATTGGGTCAACAATACTACTCCAGGCTAAACAAGCTTAACTATGGGGTACCTATTGATGGGATACCAAAAAAGGAGTTTCATCCATTGATATGGAGAATTCAATAATTTGTTCTACGATCATTCTTTTGAGACCTTAAACGTTAGGATGCTATAGTCTTTCCCACTTAGACTCTTGACATCCTTATCAAGATGATAAGGTGTATAATAAAGTCATGATCCAAAATACACTCTTTCACATCTCTCATAATAATCAATAATCTCCAAGAGGAGTTAGCAATGCTCTACATATTATTTATAATAACTTTTATCATCCATCTCAATAGTATAATTTTGAAGGATAGTGTCACAAATCATTTTTGTCAGTATAAGTAGTTTATTTCTTATATCTTTCTAATTAGGCTTAGGCCCATTATATATGTAATTCTTATTGTCATGTAAGTATACTCAAGTGAGGATCCATATACCCAATTAAGTATAACCATGTATCCCTAGACTCCTATATATAGGAGACCCATAATACCTTTATGGACTACTCAATATATGGTTATTACCTTCTCATGGTATTAGAGCAGGACCATAACCCTAATCCTCCCCACCCCTTTGTTTCCCCTCCCACTTTCCTTTCTATTTTCCTAGAGGCTGTCGTAATTGACCTCATTCTAAGTAACCCCAAGGTAGGATTACAATCTGTAGATCCAAAGAATGTCGTAGGTTCACAATGACGAGAAGAAACTAAATAAATTGAGTAGTGGTCTTTGATATCATGCTTAATAGATTTCAACAAATTAACAAATTAGTCTTTGAATTCCACTGGGAAGATACTCTCGTGCATGGGTCACATCCCATAACAAAAGGTGCTAATTTGCACTACACTTTTCTACTGATCATTGTTTACGTGACTCCTATATGTGACTTGTTTCAGTTGGTGGAGCCATTCATGCCCACTTATCTGAAATTGTTACTCATCTCCTTTGCATGCAGAGCCAATTGGGTGGAGACGAAGCCATCACCAAAACATCCTTTCACTTATTTCATCCATGGAGGCATATTTGGATCGATACTTCTCCTAGTAGTTGATGTTGTATTACTTTTCAATTTCATTTATGTATTAGTGTGCTGCTAGACGCCTATACCAATCACAAAAGAAACAAAATAGACAAAAGACCCTGTGCTAATTTATAAAGCACCAAAGAAAAAGTAAAAAGGGGCACCTTTATTTTTCTTTCCTCTCCATTTGGTTTCCCTATCCCACATGGTTCAGTGTCTTTGCTTGAATTAGGGATTTAATCCGATGAACATCATAGTGCCTTTGTTCCTGTGATTTGTTTTCTTTCCTACCGTGCTTATTCTGGTAGTGATATCTTTGTCTTTTTCTATCATTCTTATCCTAGTAGTGCCTTATCTACCATGCTAATTCTGTGGTTCCTTTTTTTTGTGTCGTGCCTTCAATCCGATACTTTGCTTTATTACAATGGCTAAAAATAAAACTATCATCTATAATGATATGCCACATGTTACAACAATTAAAATCAACGGTGATAAATATTTATTGGGTATGAATGCCATTTTTACTTTTTTTTGGAATATCATGGCAATTTAAAATTTATTAAAGAAGATGCTCCTAAAGAACCCAATGAGGCATGGATCACGGGTAACAGTCAGATGCTATCTTAGCTCTGGGGTTTTATGAATCCTGGCGTAGCTGTTAAATACATGTGGCATACAAATGTCAAACTCACATGGGAGGAGATGAGGCAATTCTATACGTAGGAGAACAACTGCCTCTATTTGTATAATGCAATGGATAAGATATTTTATGAACGTTTGGGCCATCACTCCTTATCTAAGTATTATGACTCCATGAAGGCTCTTACGAATGAACTAAATTTCTTCTCACCCACCACCTCTGCCAAAGTGACCAAGGAATGTGAGACTATTATTACAGGCAATTTCTTAGTATCCTTCATACCCGATACACTGTCGTATGCTTGCTTCTTCTTGTCGGGACCACGATCCCATCAACGGATCAAGCTTATGCCCATCTATCACAGGCTGAGATGTCTTTTACTCCAACCCTCCCCATGAAGTATTTGAAGCCTAGACTACTATTGCAGTTACTGCAAGAGGTCATGGACGGGGCTGTGGCAATCATACCAAACTGAGACCAAAATGTGCTCATTGTGGCAAGTTAGGCCATACTGAGGATATTTGTCACTCTAAACATGGTTACCCTAGTCATTTTGGATGAGGGAATGGAAGGGGTTCTGCACATGTTGCTCAAACTTCTACACCCCTCATTGTCCAAGATCCTCCTGCAACTACTGTGCCTCCTGTCTCAAATGGACAACAAACACATATTTTTCTCATAAAGGAGGAGTACGAACAACTTCGACAAACTGCACACCAATATGGTGATTCACCTCTTCACAACAACATGGAAACATCATCCCCTTAATGGCATAATGGAATCATGTATACTATGACACCGTCATCCCGTCTCACTACTCACCAAGGTAATGCTGGGACCTCTATGATTGCCACTCACTCTAGTCAGATAGTGGATTCTGGTGCCACTCAACATATGATTGGTATGCCACATCTCCTTACATCCTCTGATTCTTTATTCCACACACTATGGTTACATTGGCAGATGGCTCAGTCAAATAGGTCACCTAGTGTGGCACTATTCCCATTTCCTCTAAATTGAAACTTCATGCTGTACATTTAGTTCCCAACTTTCCATATAATCTAATATCTCTAGCTAAACTTATTGATTCCCTTCATTGTTTCATGACTTTTGGACCAACGAGTTTTGTTCTACAGGAATGGATGAACTTGATGATGATTTTCAAGGGGGGTGTTCTCTAATGACCTTTACTACTTCTCTGCCCCTTCCCTACCTCTGAATGGTGCTCTTGTTGCAGCTTCGCTTCTCCATCTTCATCTCTATTTTGGCCATTCATTTCTAGATAAGATGAAGATCTTAGACAAATCTGTTTCTAGTTGTTTGTCCATTTTATGTGATGCACGTCAATTGGGAAAACATCACCGTGTATCTTTTCCTTCTTGTACTGTTAAGCAGTCTATGAAACCTTTTGACTTAATACTTAATGATGTCTGTGGCCCCTTTCAAACAACTAGTTATAATGGATTTAAATATTTTCTCTCAGTTGTAAATGATTTCTCCTGTATGACATGGATTTATATCATTCAAACATGTGATGAGATTTTCTCCTTATCCGTACCTTTCATAAAATGATTACCGTTCAACTTTTTTACATCTATTAAAATTTTGTGCACAGATAATGCTCTTGAGTATACTCAACACGTTGTCTCTTTTCTGTTGGGAATTGGGAATCATTCACCAACGCTCTTGTGCCTACTCTCCAAAAAAAAATGGTATCACAAAGTGGAAAAACATCATTTTATTGACATCACATGCTCACTTACCATTCATGCCGATCTACCTAAAAATATGTGGACTGATGCTGTTCTGACGGCTTGTTTTTTGATTAATCGCCAACCCTCATCGGTTCTCCACAACCAAAATCCTTTTTCCATCCTATATCCATATAAAAAACTATTTTCTTTACAACCAAGGGTGTGAGAACCCGTTACACTAAATGGGATTACTCATTAATTAACACAAACCCAGAAAACATGGTAAATTAAAACCGGTTTCAACATTTCCCAATTGATTAGAAATATTTACATGAAAGCCCAACAACTTGCTTTGTTTCATATAATGCTTACAATCTCTTACAATTGTTCCATGGCCTCGACCATCACATATACATATTACATAGGAAACATTTCCACATTTATCACCTGAACAAGCATATAACATGCTACCAAAAACCTGATTTGATTGAAACACTAATTAAAACTTTCTCTCCTGGACCTGAGAGTACATGGACGACTCTAGGACACATAGACAACTAACAACCATCTCTAGGGTTCATCACCTCAGATTCTCCTAGCCACCACAGTCTGCTGCTGCTACTGTTGATCACCTAGAAAGATGTGGTGACCCATAAGGTGAGACCCAGTCCCAACGAGAGATATAACTCTCTCCAACAAATATTGATTACATACTATTAAACAGTAAATAATTGAGCAGTTGAAGTATTTAATAGTCAATTGAGAAGATTGAACAATTCAAGCATGGTAAATAGATTAAGCAATTAAGCTTAGCAACAAGTATGCTTATCCATTTATATACCATGCTAACAACACAAGCAAACTAGTAGCATAAGTATCTCTAACATCATGAATATGTCTAGTAGCATAACGTGGCTATCAACATTGGCTTGTTTAATAAAGTGAACCAATATACATCATAAGTAGAGCTAATATCTTAAGCAAAACTAACTGCATACGAATGTTTAGCAGTTTAAGCATTTCTAATTACAAAGGCATGGCTAGAAATATTAAACGTAGCTAGAAACATCATCTTAACTATCAGTGCCAGTATATATGACAACATAAGCATAACTACAAAATAAGCATATCTATCATCTCTTATTGTAATATACATCATCTCTATGTAACGAAAGCAAACAAGGGTTATCATCCAATATGAAACATTGTGTATAACCCTAAAACAATATGCTACATGGCTGTATTATATCTTTTATTACACCCTAGGGAGTTTGAGTTGTACCAATATACATCATCTCTAGCATAACGTGGCTATCAACATTGGCTTGTTTAATAAAGTGAACCAATATACATCATAAGTAGAGCTAATATCTTAAGCAAAACTAACTGCATAAGCATGTTTAGCATTTTAAGCATTTCTAATTACAAAGGCATGGCTAGCAATATTAAACATAACTAGCAACATCATCTTAACTATCAGTGTTAGTATATATGACAACATAAGCATGTTTACAACATGAGCATAACTAAAGCATAAGCATATCTATCATCTCTTATTGTAATATACATCATCTCTATGTAACAAAAGCAAACAAGGGTTATCATCCAATATGAAGCATTGTGTATAACCCTAAACAAATATGCTACATGGCTGTATTATATCTTTTATTACGCCCTAGGGAGTTTGAGTTGTACCACCCAAAGACCAACCACCCCTGCAAAGGGATACTGAAAGTTTTGTACAAGATCTAGGAGAGCCAACATCCTAAGATCTCTTCCCCTCAGTCAGTACGAGTAAAACGTCAGTGACATATCAGTCAATGCTAGCACTACAACGACATATAGTCAAGCTGCTAACAACTAGTCCACCCTTGGTACAAGTCACAATACTAGAGAACATGCTCACACATGGTCGTTCTATAAGAGGAATCCTAGAGTTATACCTCTACTATCCACACATCAAAATATCACAATATCTGAGGCATGACCACAACTATCCTTAATTGCTTGATATTAGGGTACCAAGTTGTCCCTGCATACTCAACATGTTATTATGCGCTCTGAGTTTCCCATAGGAATTGCTCATTTCACCATCCATCAAGTTGTGACACTGAAGATGGTTCTACGACACATGGCACTACATGATTAGGATTTCACTTGATTAGTTATTTCCAATTGGGTGAATTAAGGCCGCATCAAACAAGTGGACATACAAACCCTAGTTCATCTTTAGAAAACATTGCTATATAACAACTTCAGAAGATGTAAAACATATGAGACATAATTTCTTAACTCAACATCATAGGGCAATTTTCACCTACCAATCAAGAGACTATACTTGTCATCACATCATCATCACATGGTACTATTCTCCTGCCATTCATGGGACCACACTTGTCATCATACTATTCCATGATATAAATCCTTAGCACAATATCACATGGTATCAACCCTTATCAACATAAGAGGATTACACCTCATTAAGGGCTCAATTATGCCCAAAGATCATTAAGACCATCATATCATTTCTTGCAAATTCATCATTATCTTTCCATGCCATATTGTAAGGCTCAACATACATCACCATTCATGTAATACACAAGCTTAGCATAAAATTGCATTAAAGAGCTAACAAATGTTCACAAGATAGGATTGCAAGGTTATCTTAGCATTTAAGAGCATTCCTTTATTATATCTTATTAAAGGAAGCTATATGATTGGCCATCATTATACTTATACTATACAAGTTTAGCATAAGGAAGCATAGATCATGAATCTATGAAGACCACAAGTTAACATATTAGAGCTTCAATCAATCATTAGGAAGGATATTCCATCATTATATTAATCATTCATCAAAGGATAACATGATTAACCACCATTCTCTACTTGCATTAGGGTTAGGTTTAGCAAGGTAAGTTACAATCAAGTTATAGTTCAACATTCATTCACAAACCTTAACCTATAGCATACCCATACAATCTTGGATGTACATGACACAAAATCATCATCACATTCCATACCATTTTCAAGTATGGATCCATGCATAACTCAGGATGTTACCCTTGGTTTATAGTATACTAGTGTTCCACAACACTAAGAGAGTACTCTGTTGTTCTATTATTCCACTAAGGAAGGCTGATCATAATTTTTCACCGTCACCTGATTTCATTAGGATTAAGTGTAAAAAAACATATCCCATTAGGGTTACATATCAACACAATATGGTTAATATTCATTCTATTCATATGAGCACAAAGGTAAGACTACATTATTAAGGGAAAACCTCCATGAATTCCAACCTCATTCAACCCATATCACCATACCAAAACTATTGGGACCTCTATTTTGATTAGCACAAATACCAACCATTAGAGATAATCACAAAACCTAAACCTAGATTATGAAATAAAACAATGAATTCTCTACAAAGGTGATTAAACAATATCCGAAAAACACAGACAAACTTTTCCTTTTTTCTTTCTTCACAAATTCATAAATCAATGTCAGATCAAGGAAATCACATTTAGATATCACAAATCTTATTGAACTCCATTAAAACAAGAATCAAATCTTGTTCTCATATGTGGTTTAGTTTACATCAAATGCACATACATTAATAAACAAACTTAATCTACAACCCATCCTAGGAAAGAGAGAGTACATGGACATTCTAATCTATCTAGATTATGCTATTTATATCTTCTTTGTCACGACCTCTCCGCTAGATAGCATTATACCTAAAAACATTTGAAACAACCTCATGAGACTCATATAGATCCCCAATGAGTGGATACCTCCCACTCAATCTAGGTACATACATTAGCATCAGATTAAGTATAATAAACTTAATAAAAACATGCATATATTGAAAAATCTAGCAGATAGTTCTATCATAAGTCAAATCTAGCTTGCAATGGTAATCTAATCCAATAGATAAGGCAATCACTTAAACCAATTATAACTTTGAAACATATTTTAGAGCATGTCTATGAACAAATCAACATATACTTCTTAGTTCAGATTAAGAATCCTATTGCATGAGTAATAAGTCAAGTTCTAGGCATTTTGAGTCAATACATAACAATAAATTATCTTTGTGACACTCCACTAGCCAGACCAGGAACACATCCTGTAGTCCTGAAGTTGAAGTACACATAATATATATCTACCAAACAATACTATCAAATAGCAAGCAATATAACTCATATTTAGAATGAATATAAATCTCAACATTTATAACTTGTCAACATGATAGATCATAATATGAAATAGAAAATTTCCATAGCAACATGATTACTTTCCACAACAAGAAGCATAATCAACAATGAAAAATCATCAAGTAGTAGTACAAGGAATGTAACAACCATTTAAATCATGTTATACACAGCTTATCATCTTTTATTCATTTACCATGAAACTACTTGGCTTGTACCTCACCAAGAAGAAGTCGCCACACTTGATTCTCGTGTCAACAACTCACCGTCACTATCTTAGGGTTTTGTTGGCTACCCTAAGATATCACAATAGACCCTGGCCACCTCAGGGTTGCCTAAATAGTCTCACGTCCTCATCTCATGTACACGAGATAGGAACTAGCAAAATAGTATATCACATATCATAACATTTCACATATTTTCCATTTTACATATTTCATTTCATCAGAGTCTATTCCATCTGGACAAAGACTTTTGCAACAAGGATTTGGGGCTAGAGCCACTCCATATGACTCACTCCTAAATCATGGTGGTCTAACCTTTAAGGTCTCGATCCACACTCTGGAAATCCTTCTCATAATTCATCGATTACTACATGGAGATCCATTTTGTTTCCCTAGTGTGGTCCTCGGGGAAAACTAAAGGTGTTAGGGAACCTAACTAGATGTTTCACCATTTCACTTGTTATCAATCTCTTTCCCTCATCTTACAAGAATTTAAAACATCAAATATCATATCTGTGTATTCTCGTGTAACTAGAATAACATGAAACAGTTTAAGCTTATCAAGAAAGGCAATGACTAAAACAAAAAGCACAAGAATCTACTTTCAGCTCAAGACATAATCTCATTGTCCATCATTTACCCCATTAGGGTTTTATCATCATCAGTGGGCTTTCAGCCCTAGACATAATCTCATTATACAAGATTTTCCCTTATTAGGGTTTCTCAAAAGTAATAAGTGCATATAAAATCCAATCTCAACACATTTCCTAACAGTACATTCTATATCATATTTCTCAACAAATATTCATAATGACATTAAAACTAGCAATAGTAAAAGAACATAGATATCTTGTATCATTCATCATACTCAGAATGGATTTTTCATACAACATATACTGATTCCATCCAAATTCAATAGATGCAAATAAGTTTCATGCATATACATGCATAACACACTTAGTTCTCTTCTTCTTTTATTTCACATCTTTCGTTAGGGTTGCTAATCAACACATGTTGAATATAATTGAATTCTATCAAATAATCCATCCTAAGTATTCTTTCAAACAATCACAATCCAAGAACACATTCTTTTAAATCAGTGCATATGCTTGAACCTCATATTTTAATTGAATTCAACTATAGTATGTGCATACCTTAATCCCACATTTGAAATTTTTATTCATTAGCATCATCTAACTCATCATTTTAAGGTAAGAGTTAGGTTCTTAGATTCATCTATGTTTTTCCTTCATTTTATATTCAGTAGTCTCAACTTCTTTCACTCATGTTCATTACATTATTCAGATCAATCTTTCTTGATTCACCTTACATACAATGCTTCTCTTCTCATTAACATTTATCAAAGTCCAGTTCTTAGTACGTTTCATTCAATTTGGTTTAATCCACATGTAATTAAAATAAAATATTCAAGAGTTCATCATAATAACTTCATTAGTTTCATCTTTAACTTGCAATCACCATTCAATACATTTTGTTCATATTGTCTCTTACATTTAGATAAGTGACCCATGTCATTGACTTCTAATGTCATTTCCATAACCAATAATGATCATAAGTCACTTTATCTTAAAAGAATGGTTTAGGTTACATCTTCTTACATCATAATCTATACTCACTCTTCACAATTCATTGTTATATAACTTGTATAAAAGGACCTACATTCATGTCATGGCTACTCATTATTTCTTAAGTTATACTAAAATAGATTTCTTAGGATTAGATCATATTAGTAAGGCACATCATCTTCAATTGAAGTATTAGATCTTACACTTCAGCATTTCATCACATTTTCAACGTTATATACAAGTTCCAGCTTTATCATTCATACTCGTCTTAATACTAAACTTTTAGGGTTTTCAAGAAGTCATCCTTATACCAACATATCATAAGAATCATATCACTAAATAATTTCATCATGATTCACAAGGGTTCATTAGGGATATTCACACACTTGGAAACCCTAGTTTCCATTTTCACATATTCCATTCATCCATCATAAGTATACATCGATTAGTTGACTCATTTAATTCACTTCCTCAACACAAACCCTAATCAGGAAATGTGGTCACCTCGTACTAATCCTTATGTGTATATCATATTCAATTCCATTAAATTTCAACAATACACTTATATAATACAAACTAGTACAATTCAAATATGATTCTATACATGTCAATTCAATTCCAAGCATATCAACCATTGGGCTAATTTTTAAGCAAAAATCACATGAAATAGCATATTCATCTATCCATAGGTGTAAGGACCCTGACCCACATTTTTGGATAACCTTATTTATTTTTCTCAAGCATGTTTCTTAGAACCTTGCTCTAATCATCTAAGATGTAATTAGGGCATGTTGAATCTTGGAGTTTCTTTTTTGAGATTGTTTGGATGATGCTTGTGTTTTCTAGTGAAGTTTTGGTGCAAATTGCAATTTACCCAGGATTAGGGTTGATGTACAAGTTTTCCACCTCTAGAGTGTTCCTTCTCTCTCTTGGCATCATCTAGAGGATAGAGAGAGATGGGCACCTTGTTTGGACCTTGATTATGTGGTGATAACCTTGGTGGTGCTTTGAACACATGTGTGAGGTGTGCCTTGCACCTAGAGGTGTTGTCTCAGGCTTGAGTGCCTTGGAAAAGTTGTGTATCAGTTTGTGGGTGTCTTGAGTTACACCATATAGGTTTGTGGGTGTCTTGAGTTACACCCTATCAGTTTGTGGGTGTCTTGAGTTACACCCTATTTGTTTGTGGGTGTCTTGAGTTATACTATTAGTTTGTGAGGGTGTAGGGTTTCACCCTATCGGTTTATGGGTGTGTAGGGATGTGGTATCAGGAATGACCTTGGTAGGTGACCTAGTGGATGAGACCTAGATCTTATCACCTCGTTTTCATGGTGTTGCATGTGGCCCTTCTTCGTGGATAAGTGTCACCTTAGGTGATGACACTTTCCTCTTGATCTCTCTCTCATCCCTCTTGTATATATACTCCTTTCTCTCCATTCAAGATGATCCTTTTGGCCATATTTTCTTTCCCTCTTCCTTGGTGGATGACTTAAGAAGCTAAGGAGATAGAAGAGTCTCTCTTAGAGCTTGGTGGACGAGTCCCAAGCTTGTGGCGTTCCCTTCATCTTATACCTTGGTAAGCCATCATTCCTAGATATCTTTCTCTCCTTCTTTCTTGTTCTTAGCCATGGATCATTTTTATCTTTCTTTCCTACTTGACCCCCCTTAAACTTGGTATCATCTTCTTCTAGGGAGGTGTAGTGGTGACCAAGTTTGGAAGATCTTCTTCTACCTTGAGCTCGTGAGATTAGAGCTTGACCTTGGAGCTTGGATCTTGGTGGTGATCTTTGAGGTAGGTTATATAACTCTAAACCTTCTTTGTTATGATCACTCCTTACATTATAACGCCTTCTTCATCTTTGGTTCATTATCTCTTACATGTTAGTAGTTATTCTTGGAGGTTTTGAGATCTGTTTGGAAGAGGGAGTCTTGCTTAAGTTGCTACCCATGCATTACACTTTCTTGCCTTGCTTGAAACGAGTGTCCTAAAGTTGAAGATGACTAGGCCGACATGTTATGGTGGGTGGTCATCACAACCTGAGTACAACAAACTGTTATTCCAAGAGACATGTCATCACGACTTGGTGAGGTTTATGTCAATACACTTTGGTGACACTTAGATCATCATGCCTTGCGCATGCTTAGGTCGTTGTGGTTGTGAAGGTTAACTTGTCTTGACTTCGGGTCATTAAACCATTATGGAACCAAACCATCATGCATTGCTGATCTGAGAAGATGCTAGACCATCATGACTTTGAGGTACCTAAACTGATATGGTGCTTAACTGATATGAAGGATGTGAGCCGTCACAATTACAGTTGTACTTAGCAGGGTTGATTTGTGTCGAGGGCAACGGTGGCACCCTGCTTGGGCAGAGGTTGACACACCCTTAGTACAACATTTCCCGATACATCCTTAGCATGTGATGTTCATCATACCTTGAGATGAATTTGACAAAATACCCTGACATGTGATGCCCGATATGCTAATCCCTATCATGCTTTGGGCTGGCATTGCCCGACATGCCTTGCACTACTCGTCACACCCATGCATTGTAGTTGTTGCCTGACAAGCTTAGGTTGCCCGATACAACCTCCATAGATGTTTCTGCCCGATACATCCCACATGGTGTGGTTGCCTGAAACACTTAGGGATAAACCGATACACTCCCAAGGTGACCTAAACCGATACAATTATATGCTAGCCTTAACCAAAATCATGTGTTGATGGTTATGTTGCATCATGTTGATGATAGGGTTACATGCTAAGATGTGATACCCTATAGGGGTGGTTGTGTGTATGATAACAAGATCTATGTTTATATATCTCATAACATACCTTATAATGATGATGGAAGTAATGATCTAAGGATGGTTGTTGATCCAATCTCGTAAACCCTAATCAGGTAAAGAGAAACCCTAACCCTAAAAATGTAATATGTATGGCATGGATCTTATAAGATGATAGTGTTAATGATATCTTGCCTTTCTTGTTACAAGTTTATAACCATGCAGGTAACACCATATGATATGCATATCCAGGAATGAGCTATGGTGATTATAGTATGTTTGAATAAGCCTTGTGAGGCATATGTGATATGGTAACACAATAATAGTAGTAAATGGTCTTACAACTAGATGATGGCTTACTGCCTTATATGAGATGTTAATTTCCTTAGTGATGAGATGAGGGGCTGTTACCCCAAGAGATGTGGTCCTTGTGAGGGACATATGGTGAATGATAATCATTAGGTTATGATGTGATGAGATCACACCCTATGTGCTTAAAATGTTCTGGTGGTGTCATGCCCTTGTTTATGTAGAAGTTATTTGGAGTTTATATGTTGTAACTTGATTGATGCTAAAAGATACTTAAATGACCTAACTAATCAAGTGGAACCTAACCGTGTAGTTTGCCCTGTGCCATAGATCCATTTCGTGTCAGCATTTACTGAATGGTGAAATGAGTTTAACTCAGAGTGCATATTGTTGAATATATGGGGTGCAAGCTGAGGTATCTCCTTGTATCTTGAATATACGGGATTGGCTGTGGTCATATGCCAATAAGAGTGTGGCTGCAGTCATAACTTAGTGATATGTGATACAGGATTAGCTGCGATCATACCTTGACAAGAGTACGGTTGCAGTCATAGCTCAATTTTATTAGCAATGTGACCTGTACTAAGGTGGGATAGATTTTTATAGCTGGACTATATGTCGTTGATAGCAGTCTGACTCATGATGTCACTGTATGTTTACTCATACTGACCAAGGGGGTGAGGTCATGGATTCTGGCTCTTCCATTAGACCTTGTATGGATCCGGTTTAACTTATCAAGTGGTCGGTGGGGTTTGGGTGGTACGACTCAAATCCTCAAGGCATAATAAAATGAGTAATCTGTCGTGTAGTATAATTGTATAGAATGAATATATGGAAAAATTGGATGAGGCCCTGCTTGATCTTTACACAATATTGTTGATAGACATTATACATGTTCTTCATATTCCTTTTAAATTGTTAAGATGTTTCATAATTCAACAATAATTGCTCTTCCTGTTAATAATGATTAACTATTTCTTATAGTTATAACTTTACTACTACTTTATTTGATTTGTGATAATAATAGAGTTGGTGGAGAGTTATATCTCCCGCTGAGATTTGGAATCTCACCCTGTGGGTTTCCTACATCCTTTTTAGGTGGTCATGCACGAAGAGATAGAGATCGTGCAATTGGGGTTGAGCAATAGCAAGAAGAGTAGTAGCTAACAAGGTTGGAAGTGCTGCTGGATGTCATTAATTGATAGAGTCCTAGAGTTGTCCCTGTACACTCAGGTCCGTGGGGATGTTTTGTAGACATTTTGTGGATGTGCTTTCGATACGTGTTTGGCTTGTGTGCCCCTTTTTGTATACAACTGTAATGGATATATGTATATATGTTCTAGAATAGGTTTCCCGATAATAGGTTGATGGAACACATAGTAAGTGCTTTGAGTCATGAAAGCACCTATATGTAGAGATTCTTGCTATTTGGAAGCTTTATGAAATAGTTTAAATTTTTATGTTTTCTAGTAACCTATTTGCTATTTCTTCCACAATTTTTCTTTGAGTAAATTTTCTTTTGTGTGGCGTGAGGCATCACAATAGGATTCTACATGGATCCTCAATCAATATATCAGGAATGAATCAAGTTCCAAACAATGAAAAAAAAATCAAAATTAGTAGAAGTTGATCCCTAATATCTTCCTCAAATCAATATCGAATCACATATACAAGCAAGGTTTCTGATTATTTTAACCAGATGGAATTAGACTTTCAAAATGAATATAGAGCTTATGAGGGAGAAAAAAACTCACTTAAGGCGGAAAGCACCTTAAACACGTAGGTCCATCTCTGAATTTTTGTTAATTCAATCAAACTCTAGCCATTGAATCCAATTTTTCCTCCTCTCAACTCCGAAACCCTAGAAATGGAGATAGGAGAGAAAGAGTGAGAAAAGGGGGTGATTTGATGTGATTCCAAATCAAATTAGAAGAGGGACAAAATCTTGACATGTGAGAGAAGATTCACCATGAAATGATATGAATAGAAGCTAAACTTTCTTGATTTCATCATTTCTTGAATAGAGAAACTCTAGGTCAACATCTCCACCACTTTCTCTTCTCAAAACCCTAGCTCTCCTCTCTCTCGAGAATTTCATTTCTTGTATAGGAATGACGAGTTATAAAATATCCTTATGTGTTAGGTTAGTCATATAGATGAATTGAGGTGCTCAGAACAATTACAAACAAGACCTTCATTATGTTTTTATTTTTCTTTGACTAGTTAATCGGCTGAGTTATAAACTCGACCAACATCACACTCTTCAAAACTCAAACATCATCCAAAAACTATGAGATTTTAACAAAATAACTTAAATTGAGTTTATACGATACAATTAAATTTTCAAATCATTTGGAGTTACCAATAAATAAATAAAAATAAAATACTAGATTGCTATCTTGCAGTCTGCAGCATGGTGGGTCGAGTTTGTCCGGGACAAAATTTGATCGACACCCTTCTCTGTAGAGATCAAACATTATTTGAAAATTACTCCAATTTTAAAGGATGTCTATAATACAGTTTCCCAAATACAATTTAATTTTGAAATCAATTGAATGTACCAATAAAAAGATAAAATTAAAATACCAGACTGCTATATTTCAGTCTAAATACATGATCGACTGAGTTTCTCTTAGGGAAACTCGACTGACAAATAGGTCAGAGAATTCTTTAAAAATTATGATATTTTTCAAAAGTGATCAAATTTGAGTTATCCAAATCATATACAAATTTCAACAAAATCAGATTACAGACAAAATACTAAAAATCATTTAGTGAGATACTATACTTATCAAATTCTATATTCATATGTCATCAAAACCCTAATTTTAGCCGATTAGGGTTTTCAATTCTTAAACCCTAATTATGTGAATTAAAGTATAATTAAAGTTTATCATTATATTTAAAGCATGGAAATTAAAATACCATTATTAATCATGATTTAAACAATAATCAATCTGATTAAGCATGCAATCATCCAAGTAAACTGATTCAGCCCTATTTTAGGGCTTCATCTTGTGTTATTTTGCATTCTAATCACATCTATACCTGTTAGATTACATGTTATTTCTCCCAATATGCTTATTTGTGTAAAATGCACTTATGGACGTTCTTTGCATCATTTTCAGGTACTTGGACCATGCTTTGGATGGACGAGAGAGAAGGAAGGAGTTCTAGGGTTCCTCCACTC
This sequence comes from Alisma plantago-aquatica, assembly GCA_963693085.1. Lineage (NCBI taxonomy): Eukaryota > Viridiplantae > Streptophyta > Magnoliopsida > Alismatales > Alismataceae > Alisma > Alisma plantago-aquatica. The sequence goes on from OY856409.1 coordinate 925,369,657, forward strand.
ATGGAGGGGTCCAAAGAAGGCCCAAAAGCTCCCTAAACCTACCCCTAATGGCTAAGATTCATCATCAAGCAAAGAAGTCTATGGAAGATGAAAGATGAAGTTCAATTGCCTACTACAGACCCCAAAATGGCCGTGGGCGTACCCCCACGGTCGTGTCTTTTTTGGTGAAGAATTGACAGAATCAACATGGAAATTGCGCCTGAATGCCCACGGTCGTGGCCACTCACCAAAACTGTGTCCCTTAAAGATCAACTCGCCCATGCTACTTCCCCACGATCAAGTCTCCTCCTCCAAAATGGCTGTATTACTCACCACGATCGTGGTGCATGCTACTCACCCAAAACGACCGTGGACACCTCCTACACAATATTTTCACCACCTTTTCCACACCATGCCCATGTCCACTCCCCACGACCGTCCCATACCACCTCCACCATGGCCGTGGTACCTCAACACGGCCATGGTGACCAACCTACCCTACCAATTGTTGCACTGCTTTTCCTATTCTACCCCTACTTAACCTAGTGCTTCCCCCACACCTATATATACCTAGGTGGCAGCTAGAGCACAAGGTTAGCTACCCTACAACCACTCTAGCCTCCCCATTTTGTCCTCCATCCATTCCCACCTCATTCCACCTCCATTTCACCATTTCCACCATCAAAAACCTACTTTCCTTCCATTTCCACCATACATCCATGCCATTCACCTACCTTGGAGGAGGGAGATTGAGCTATAACTGCTAGGAGGTGGACAAGGAGGATTCTTCACCGAACTCATCACGACTTTTCACTCCTCTACTCATTATTTCTCCTTTCTTTTTGTATTTTCCATTTCCATGAGTAGCTAGGTCCCCTTGGGTGGGTTGTTTGGGGTGTAAAATGTTACTTTGATACCAATCCTGGGGGAAAATGACATGTAAACTTTGTAATTCCATTTGCTAATGATTATATTCTATTTCTATCTCATTCTCCATGAATTGCTTATTTGTTTGTGTATGAAATCATCTAGGAATTTAGGGAAATTGCTTATATATGTGAATTTTGGGATTTGCCCCTAGGTCCAATTCTTAGATCCCTAGGCTGCTTTCTATCTTCCTGCATCCTAATTAATCTCCCTAAACCTAAGTGAGAGATATAAGTAGTTAGATTAGATAATTCTAGTACAATTAGCATGGATCCTTCTCAAGGCTAGAATGTTGGGGAATTGGGGTCCAAAACCCTAACTTCACCTCCCCATCACTACCCTCGGCCCCTAATTGCCTTAGGAATGTTTAATCTAGAAACCTAGACTTGATTAGAATCTAATTGAATTGAACCTAATCCCTAACCCAATTGAGCCTCACAAGGGTAGTAGGGAGTGTTAGGGACTAGTTCCCCTATACACAACCTAGCATATCCATGGCCAGTTAGTAGCTTAGTTTAATTCATTAGACTCTAACCTGTTGTTTGGTTTGGATAATCTAAATGGAATCATAATGTCACCCCCAACTTAAGTGATAAGTGCATCCCCTAAACAACCCACACCTTCCTTAATTGCTTTAAAACCCTAGTTTTCATCTTGCCTAGCTAGTGTAAGCTTAGGTATCTCTTTTCATGCTTAGTTAGCTTCTTGCCCTGTTTTTACCTTTTTCTTGCTAGTTTAGCTCTTTACTTGCTCTTGTGCTTTTCTTTTGCTTGCCTTAGTGTAAATTGCCTTTTCATGCCTAGCTTAGTCTTTTCTTACATACTTAGTCTTAATCTAGTGTAGAGTTAACTTAGATTTCATTCTCGCCTTTAATTGCTTTCTTGCTCACCTACTTTACCAATCAAATCACCTTTAAACCCTTAATCCTAGTCTCTGCAGTAGGAACCCAACAAAACTAACCTATCTCTAGTGCCCCCTTTTCTCCCTGAGGATCGACTCCTACTCTTGGCTGTCACCTATGCTACAATAGTAACCCGTGCACTTGCGGGTGACCTATTTGGTATTGTGATCAATTGTGTTAGGGTTAATATAAATTTTGAGAGATCCCATGGGTTCAAGTCCCGTAGAGTGCATCTAGTCACCCCTTATTGACTAGTGTGTACAACTTTGGCTCGACGCACCCAGCTTTCTGGTGCCATTGTGAGGGACAGAAAGTGCCATAGCTACCTAGTAGTTGTGGTGTTGACTCCCCCCTTTGGCACCATCTTTTTCCAGTTTGTTTTGTTGCGTCTGAGAAACACACCATAAACCATGATTAGATGACTAATATGAAAATGGGTCATTACAACAACATCACCTAGAACCATTTGATGTTGAAAAGGTAAGACAATTGGTTATTTACATAAGTAAACACCTTGAATAAGCAACCTATGAAGTCATTGAGTTGTGACCTAGAAAGAGTCACAATTTAACCCTAGACATCCCTTATTTAATAACATGAATGGGCATCATAGATTGTGGGGTTAAACCATCATTGGTTGTACATTTTAATCAAGCCATCATATCAACCATCAAGCTCCTTAATTTGATCACATAAGGAAAACCATCAAATTCAGATTATTAGAACTCACATGTAATACTATAGGTTTCAATCCAAACCATTGGATGTTGAAGCATCCAATCTCAATCATTGGATCAACTCCATTATACAAAGGTATTATATGAAGAAATATTATATCCTAACCATTGAATCAGGTTCATATTTAAAACCATCAATTGGATTATATGTCCAATCATTGCATCAAGTGATCCAAGAAACCATTGGTTTTTGGCTTAATTAAAGCTACAAACACATCCTTAACTCACCATCAGTTATGGAGACCTGATCCACCATCGGTTGTGACCATTAAGTCACCATTGGTTGTTATGTCAACACTATATTCATTTAACACCATCAGATCTTAAGCTAATATCATCATTGATTGATAGCAACATTAGGGTACTTAGTGGTTGATCATTAAGCTTCTAATTGATCCAAAACCGACCTAAGGGGTCACGATCAGTTGACACCCTTGGTCACCACCATCAGTTGTCAAGATAGCAACACCATCAGTTGATGCATGGTATCACCATTGGGTCATGTGGTGGTGAACGAAATAACTTGAAAACACTAATTTGGACCATCGATTGTTAGGTGCTAAGCACCATTGGTTGCCAATCCAACCTGACCCAGGTCATCTTCTTCCTTAGGCAGGTTGTATACAAAGTTTTAGATCCATCTAAAGCTGGAAATTAAGCAAGAAACACCATAAAATTGAAACCCTAGGCAAGGTTATCTTTTACAAGCATAGATCTTCGTTTTAGAGCAAGAACTTATGCAAGCAAGCTTGTAGTAAGTAGTAAAAGTGAAGAGGGTTATAAAACTCACCTATACAAAGAAGAAAAGACTTATTATCAGCAAGAAAACTCAAACCAGAAGGTAGAAAACTCAAGTTTTAGGTCTGAACTCATCCATCTAGCACCTTTCTCCACCAAAGAAGCAAACCCTAAGCATAAGGAGCAAGAAAGGTAGGGTTTTTGTGCTCTAGAGCAACTTTTACCATGGAACAACAGATTTCCGACCTATAGAAAGGTAGGAGGAAGAATAACAGTAAGAAAAATGGAGAAGGAAGGAAGAAAACAACTTGCCTCGGTCTGAAACCCTAGGAGATGACTTTAGAAACCCTAAGTTGGGCTAGATGAAGCTCTAGGAGACCTTCTTCTCCATAAAGGGGGTGGTCTTCAACCTTGGACCACCTGGTTCCAAAGCCAAACATAGTGGAATCGGTTCTCTAGGTTATAGGAAAGATAAAGTGGGCAAAGGTTTTGAACTTGGGCAAGGAAGAGGTAGATATAGCCCATGGATAAGGATGGAAGCAAGCATGAGGTGTACAAGCATCTCTCCATGTGTCCATTACCTAAAGCTTCCATGTATAAGCAAGAAGTAGGTACAATGGTTTTTGGGGACTGCTAGTCCATTGGTTGATGGCATCCCAGTTCCTCCATTGGCTGTTGAGGGGTGATGACCATTGTTTGTTCATGTTTAGGTCAATAGGTGGTTGAACCATTGATTGATCATCCATTTATGTGAACCATGGGTTCAAGTGAACCAAACCAGCATGAACCATTGACCTAGGGCCTTCTAGTGATGACCACCGGATTTTCCATCCATTGTTTGACACCGGATGTTTCCCAAACCAATGGAACCATCATTTGATAGCCTTGAAGGTGGCTCATCCATGGGGGGTAAACCCTAATTCAATATAGAAAGGAATCTCCTCCAAACCAAGGTAAAATTGAGAACCCCATGGCTCAACATGCTCAAGAATGATGATAAAACAACTAAAAAACATAATTTATGTGAAAATTTACAAATAAAACCTCTCAATTGGGTAAATTCTAGAAAAACCCAAAATGTACATAAAATTGCATTACTTGCTCAAACAGTGTCCAAATTGGACCAAATTTGAAACTTAAGATTGTCTTATGATTTAAATCATATCAAAAGATTATATTAGGTTTCTAAGCATTCAATTTTGGTAATTAAGCTTGTTCAACAATTTAGGCAAGGTTAGGGTCTCACAACCATAAACCCCTTGTCATGAAATCCAAGGTAGACAAAGATGGATACTTGTCATGCAACTCATTCTCAATATTCCAAATGGTTACTTTCATCTCATGGTGATGTCACATCATTCTCATAGAATTCACATTCTTCTCCCTCAACTCCTGCATGTGTCACCTTAGTTCAACATAGGAACTGTTGTGCCATCTGTACCGGTCTGGTAGTGCCTTTCAACTTGGGACTCTAACTATTGTCCAGAACTATTATATATATTGTACCACACCTTATTAAGAGGCCATACTTGCTAGATCTTTACCAAACATGGAACATCATGTATCTTTTATCATATCTAATTCCACAAGGTTTCATCTTTATGCTCCTTTCATGGTTGTTGTGATTATCAACTCAATCAATCATGTGAGAAACCCCTATTTGTCAAAAACTATATAGCATATATTCTTACAATATTCTTCAATGATCTCTATGGTGGATTGGCCATCTATCTAGTTGAAGAATCATACACTTGTCTACAACCTGTCAACACATATAACTTCCTGGTTGACCTTGTTAGGGGTAAGGCAACAATATTATCTTCATCTTACCAGGATTCACATAAACACACTTAATAGATGTATTATAACTCCAAGAGGATACTCTAGTTAATCCCCAACTCACTCTTGTTGAACTTCTCAAACACATAAGTATAGTTGCTTCAACATTTCTAAGGTTTAGCAAATATGTTAACCATGCTACTGACCATCTCCGAAATACCTTGAGAAGTCTTCATTCAAAGCTTGTCACAACTTATGAGACATGACCTAAGCACTCCTTTCCTCTTATTTATAAACATTGTTTTTGCATTGGTTAGTCTAAACAACATAACCCTAAACTCATCATGGTCATGTATCCTATGTCATCCACTCTAACTTTTATCCACTGATAATTTTATTCTAGGTTTATCTTAAAGGAACATGGTAACACATGTATGTTGATCAACAAACCATCTATCCCTGATAGTGGTTTTCCTAGCTATCATCAGACCATACACATCATTATAGAATCACTCTTCTTTTCTCAAACAATATTTGAAGGATCAACATCAACTCTCTTTCTAACAAAGAGGAACAATGGACAACTCATCTAATTGATAACTTTGACTCATATATAACTGATACACACTAGATACTAGGATTCATTACCTTGGTATCCACCTCATGTATTATAAAGAACTCATACCTTGGTTCCATATACTTCCTCAACATCATAACCGGCTAAGAACATATAGGATGAATCCCCCTAACTCTTAGAAGGTTCAAAAGTCATGCTCATACAAAATATAAAGATCTTGGAACTATAGTCCAAGGCAATCATACATCATATCAAGATATCCATCCTAGGATTATAGAGAATCCACGTGTACCAAGTGGAATGAGATCCACTTGAAGGCTACACCTCAAAAAGAAGAAACACAAAGGGAAACACAATTGCCACATCAAAGCAACATTGTCCAGGGGTTACTAGAAAAAGGTAACCGATTCTATCTTCCGCATGAAAGTTACACATTTTATGTATCATCTTACTTTTTACCGCTTGGGTTCCTTGCCATTAGAATAGGAATGATTAACATTATCATATCTCATTACTCTTTTCTTATTAACTTTTCATCATTCTTTTATATGTCCTCTCATGTTACCATGTTTTTCAACCACCGATCAAGGAATAGATCATCATATTCCATATTTTCTTCGTTAAACAAGGAGCTTCTCCCTCGATTTCTTTCACATACCATGCATATATTACACTAACACTTTCTTACACACATAGGTTGGTATGAGATTAAATTAGGTTCCACTTGATTCCTATATCATTGTTCTCATTCATATCTCATATGATACTTATCACAAGAGTTCTCTCCATTTTATGTGGATTCCATACCTTGAATCATTATATTAACATAGACTTATCTGTCTTTTACTTCATTATCTTCTTGAATTATAACTTCAAGAATCCCTCTTTAGTTTGTTTGTATTTAGATTTAGGTTTCATGGTGTTGTATCTTTCTCTTATAGTTACCAAGTATTCACGTTTTGATAGGTTATGATGTAATTCTCATCTTCTTTAGGGTAAGATTGAGATATTTACACCATGATTTCTTATACGTCATGCTCTTTATATTGTCTCAAAATGACCACTTGATCAGAGTAATCAGAAAGAAATCAATCTAAGAGTTCCGTACTTACCTTTTCTTCAATATTATAATACTTGGCTGGAGCACCCAAGTACTTAGATTAGGTAGTATGCATCATGTTTTCATGTCATGTTCCTTACTTAGACATCATCCTAGTCCTAAGTCCTAGTGTCCCTGTAGAATCAGAAAATCTACAGATCTGATACCAACTTGTGAGAACCCATTACACTAAATGAGATTACTCATTAATTAACACAAACCCAGAAAATAGGATAAATTAAAACTAATTTCAACATTTCCCAATTACTTAGAAACATTTCATGAAAGCCCAACAACTTGCTTTGTTTCATATAATGGTCAAAATCTCTTACAATTGTTCCATGGCCTCAGACACTACATAACATATTACATAGGAATCATTTCCACATTTATCACTTGAACAAGCATATAAACATGCCACCAAAAACCTGATTTGATTGAAACATTGATTACAAACTTTCTCTCCTTGACCTGAGAGTACATGGATGACTCTAGGACACACTAGACAACTAACAACCATCTCTAGGGTTCACACTACTACAGAAATAGCATTCAGTGTCGCTTTTATGGGCGTCGGTTATTAAGGAAAACTGACACCTATAATATAAGGCGTCGGTTGTTTAGGCAAACCGACGTCTATATTCGAAGACCAGCCAGACACGGGTACCGCTTTGTATTCAACGTCGGTTGACTATAACAAACCGACGCCTAAAAGCTCCCGTGAAATCCAATTTTCGAGCAAAAAGAAAAAGTGTCACATACAACGTCAGTTATTTAAATAGCCACCGACGCCTATGTGTGATGAAACTTTGCGCGAAAAGTGTCACTTTCAGCGTCGGTTATCCGTTGATAACCGACGCTGAAAGTGGTTCCCGCCAAACAATTTCGTGAAAATATCGTCCAATTGAGCGTCGGTTGGTTCAAACAACTGACGCTAAAGAGGTTTAGGTGTCGGTTGTTTCAAACAACTGACGCTATTGGTGAACTTAATATCCCACGATCACCCGACTCTTCCCCTTTCTTCTGTTTCATCGCCTAAACTGTTCCCCGGCCCTTTCTTCTCTGCTGTCGCCCAGACCCTCCACTCTGCCACAACCACCACCATCTTCCTCCACGACAGTGCCGCCGCGCCGCCTTCTCCTCCGGTGCCTCCACGCTGCCTTCTCCTCCGGTGCCTCCACGCTGCCTTCTCCTCCGGTGCCTCCACGCCGCCGCCAGTGCCTCCACGCCGCCGCCAGTGCCTCCACACTTCCGCCGCCAGGCCGACAGAAGCTGCTTCTCCACCGACAGCTAGCTGCTTCTCCACCGCCGTCGTGCCGCTGCCAGGCCGACAGCTAGCTAGCTGCTTCTCCGCCACCGCCTGCTCATCGATCGTCGCACACTGTCGCCGGTTTGACCACAACTCCTCTCCAGACTGGCCGTAACTCATCTAGCCCTAGCCCTACCTTCCAGGTTCGACCACAGCTCCTCTCCAGGTCAGATTCACACATTAATATTGCCAATAATATAGGAAATAAATGCTAGCTCCAATTATAGACATATTGTATATGGTTTTGATCAGAAAAATGCATAGATTGTGAATAAAATTTTCTCGAAAACCCTAGTTTGATGAGCATGTTGTTAATCATGTTAATTATGATTCTTCTATATATTCTGATGTCATTATATAATTATGTGATCCAATCATATTAAATTGAATTAGAATGATTTCATGAATTATAGGGTTTTAAAGTTGATAAACATGTACATGCGGAAATAGGGTTATTAAACCAATGGTTATAACATAGTATGATCTTAATCTGATCTGGATGTTCATAATAATGTAGTATGTTAAATATGATGATTAGGGATACATATAATGTATAGTAAAGATTCCTAGACCTTTTGTTTGAAACTATTGATTTCTTGATTTATTATTTAATAATGCTCTGTTGATTAGGATTAACTATGTTGCCTGTAGTTTATAGACATTTATTATATATAAGAATGACAACACATGTATTTGTTGGCCTAGAAACCCATCCAAGATTTACTCATTAGGAGTAAATCTTGGATAGTCCCCTGTTTGGGACTGTTCTTGAACACCTAATCTCACTTAGGATGTAAGTGTATAATGTGTATTGGGTTTTCGAGAAAATTTCAGAAGCATTTCCCCATTTTTTCTCTAAGTATATATGTACTTAGAGAACATTGGGGAAATGCTGCCGAAATTTTCTTGAAAACCCAATACACATTATACACTTACTAGTGAGATTAGGTATTCAAGGATGGGATAGGTGGTACACATTTATTATATATAAGAATGACATCAAATGTGTTTGTTGGCCAAGAAACCCGTCCAAGATTGACTCATTAGGAGTGAATCTTGGATAGTCCCCGGTTTGGGACTGTTCTTGAACACCTAATCTCACTTAGGATGTAAGTGTATAATGTGTATTGGGTTTTCGAGAAAATTTCGGTAGCATTTCCCCTTTTGTTCTCTAAGTATATATGTACTTAGAGAACAGCGGGGAAATGCTTCCGAAATTTTCTTGAAAACCCAATACACATTATACACTTACTAGTGAGATTAGGTGTTCAAGGATGGGATAGGTGGTACACATTTATTATATATAAGAATGACATCACATTATACACTTAGGTAGGATGTAAGTGTATACCCTAATCATTTCCTAATATATACTTGTTTTCTCTGATCATAGAATGGATAGATCATGGATATCCATTCGTAATCGTTGCACCCCAGAGTTTATATCTGGTCTTGATCAGTTTATTAGATTTGCCGAGGAACATAGGAAAAAACCTACAGATAGGTTCTACTGTCCATGTAGGCATTGTGGTAACAACTTGAAAGTCAACACTGGTGAGGAAATCAAAAGTCATGTCATGTGCAACGGGATTGTACAAGGCTATACAGAATGGCACTGGCATGGAGAGATTTCAAAATCGAAACCAGTAGATGTCGATAGCAGTGCTTGGGTGGAAGAAGAAATTGCCTCCGATGACGTAAATGTGAACGAACCAGTTCCAGCAGACATCGTTGATGTGATACTGGATAGTTGTAGGGTAGAGCACACCGATCCACCTCCTATCTTTAGAAACATTGTGCATGATGCTGAGATACCGTTATACACAGGCTGTGCTAAGTTTACAAAGCTTAGCGCTGTGTTGAGATTGTATAAGTTGAAAGCTAACAATAGATGGAGCGACAAAAGCTTCACTTCATTGTTGACTTTGTTGAAAGAAATGCTTCCTGAAGGAAACGAGCTGCCAATCTCAACATACCAGGTAAAGAAAATGTTGTGCCCAATGGGAATGGAGGCTAAGAAGATACATGCATGCCCGAATGATTGTGTATTATTTCAAAAGGACTATGTTGATTTGAAAGATTGTCCAAAATGTGGTGCGTCATAGTATAAATTGAAGACTTCGGGGGAGTCCAAAACTGGTTCTCCTGCCAAGGTGTTGTGGTATCTACCTATAATATCACGGTTTCAACGCTTATTTGCAAATCCGAAAGATGCGAAGAATTTGAGGTGGCATGCAGATGTTAAGAAAAATAATGATGGGATCCTACGACATGCGTCTGATTCCCCACAGTGGAAAAAGATTGATCTATTGTACCCCAAATTTGGTGAAGAAGATAGGAATCTAAGACTTGGGCTTTGTACAGATGGGATGAATCTGTACGGGACATTGAGCAGTCAACATAGCACTTGGCCAATCATGCTTGTTATATACAATCTTCCTCCCTGGATGTGTATGAAAAATAAGTACGTTATGTTGTCGTTGTTGATATCGGGCCCTAAACAACCCGGAAATGATATCGATGTTTATCTTGAACCTTTGATTGATGACTTAAAGAAACTTCAGGCTGAAGGTATGATGACCTATGATGCTTCAACAAGAGAGACATTTCATTTGCACGCTATGTTGTTTTGCACTGTTAATGACTTTCCAGCATATGGGAATTTGTCTGGATATAGTGTCAAAGGAGCTAAAGCGTGTCCTATATGTGAAGAAAATACTGATTCAATAATACTAAAACATGGAAGAAAGACTGTATATCTTGGTCATCGAAGGTTTCTTTCAAAATTCCATCCATATCGTAGGAAGCGCAAAGCATTCAATGGATGGAATGATGAACGGAGTGCACCTAAACCTATACCAGGGGATGTTGTTTATGTAAGAGTAAAAGACATTGTCAATGAATTTGGTAAGAAATCACAATGTAGTATGGCCACACAGAGTGATAATTCTTCATTCAAGAAGAAGTCAATATTTTGGGATCTTCCTTATTGGAGTTCTTTGACAGTCAGACATTGTATCGATGTAATGCACGTTGAGAAAAATGTCTGTGATAGCATCATTGGTACTCTGTTAAATATACCAGGTAAGACTAAAGATGGGATAAAATCCAGACTGGACCTACGTGAAATGGGAATAAGGTCAGAATTTACAGAATTACGTGAAATGGGTAATAAAAGAACATACTTACCTCCCGCTTGTTACACGTTGTCTAGAAAGGAGAAGAAAACTTTTTGTGAATACTTGGTAAATGTTAAGGTGCCACATGGTTACTCATCCAACATCCGTAGATTGGTATCAATGAAAGATCTGAAGTTGATAGGTCTTAAATCTCATGATTGTCATACTCTAATGCAACAAATATTGCCCGTGGCAATTCGATCTATATTGCCGAAGCATGTAAGGTTTGCAATTACCAGACTTTGTTTCTTTTTCAACAGTCTATGCAGCAAAGTTATTGACCCTGATACTCTCGATAATTTGCAAAGAGAAGTGGTTGTTACCCTATGTCAGCTTGAGATGTATTTCCCTCCTTCGTTCTTTGATATCATGGTACATCTTGTTGTCCACTTGACTAGGGAAGTGAAAATGTTGGGACCAGTTTTCTTGCATTGGATGTATCCCTTTGAACGATACATGAGCGTTTTTAAAGGTGATGTTCGAAACCGTTATCGGCCTGAAGGGAGTATTATTGAAGGTTATGTGGCGAGAGAGGTTATGGATTTTTTCAATGACTTTCTCAGTGGTAATGACACTCTTGATAATGACAAGAATATTGAGGAGGGTAAAGGAATTTTGGGATCACGGGTGAAAGTAATCAGCTGTGAGCAGTTGGAACAAGCTCACTTGTATATTTTACACAATATGGACGAAGTGAGTGTTTATATCGAGGAACATACCAATTTCATAAAGACACAACATCCTCGAGCAAGTTCAATGTGGCTTTCTAGAGAGCATAATAAGACTTTTACTAAGTGGTTTGAAGATAAAGTCTTACATTAACTATCTCAAACACCAAATGATATTACAGAAACTATCAAATGCCTCGCCTTTAAACCAAAACCGAATGTTATGTCTTATGAAGGGTTTGACATTAATGGATTCACATATTACACAAAGCGCCAAGATGATAAGAGTGTCGTCCAAAATAGTGGGGTCACTCTTCAAGCGTCGACTATGTACTTTGCAAGTGCAAAGGATAAGAGTCCACGTGAAGCTAAAATGTCATATTACGGTGTCATTGAAGACATTTGGGAGTTTGACTACATAGATTTCAAAATTCTGCTCTTTAAATGTAATTGGGTTGATAACACCAAAGGAGTTATAGTGGATGAATTGGGTTTCACTTTGGTGAACTTTGAAAAGATTGGCGAGAAGGGTGAACCATTCATATTGGCATCACAGGCGAAACAAATATTCTATATCGATGATCCTGCAAATGATAAATGGTCGGTTGTTCTTCATGGTAAAAGACAGTTCATTGAAGATCCTATAGATGAAGAAGAGTACTATGATAAGTATGATGACTCCATTCCATTCTCAGTTGGGTTGCCAACTCCACAAAATATTGAAGCTAATGATGACTTATATGTGCGCGGAGATCACAATGAAGGATTGTTAATTGATAAAAGATCACAATTTTAGAGACATGTATGTTTATACAAATGCTAAATGTTTGCCTTTTTCTAGTTTATATAAATGCTAAATGTTTGCCTTTTTCTAGTTAATAAAAATGCTAAATGTTTGCCTTTTTCTAGTTAATACAAATGATAAATGTTTGCCTTTTTAATGACATTTTCAGATGGCTGACCATGATGAGCATGATGTCCATGATGAGCATGAAGTCCATGATGACATGCTGTCCATGACGAGCATGTCGAGGATACCAATGTAAGTTCTAAAAACATATCCTGTATTTCTATAAAATTCATTATCTTCTAGTTATGTCATATATCCTATATTTCTATATTGGGCTAATTCAGTGTGTTTATTTTTGTCAAATTTTAGGTTGATGATGCACATGTACCCACTGAAGCACTGGAGCAACTTGATGCGCAGCACCAAACACTTAACAAGAAAAGGGGCATCACTCTGTTGAAGAAGTTAATAGCGCTAAGTGGCAGTGGATCCAAATTGGTTGTGGAGTTTGATAATGGAGGAAATGCAATTGGAGTGAACCGCAATAATTTTGTAAACTATCTTGGGTGTACCACTCGGAGCCATTGTGGTGTTAAGTATGATAATTGGCATAAAGTTCCTCAGGGGAAAAAAGACTTGATATGGAAGGATTTATGCGTGAGTTATTATTATTTGCAATTCTATTTTGTAGATTACAAATTCTATTATTTGCAATTCTATTTTGGATACTAGTTAATAACATTTCTATTTTACAGAATCTGTTTGCATTGGATTGAGAAGTTGCATCGTAAAAGTGTGATGCAACGCGCTGGAAAGATGCTTAGGAATTATAGGACAAATCTGAATAGAGAATACATAAAAGAGGGTGATAAGAAGAAGAAGTCAGCCCTTGAACAATGGAACTTCTTGGACAAAGAAGATTGGGACAATTTTGTTGCTTCAAGAAAATCTGAAGAATTCAAGGTATTAGGCGTCACTCCCAATTTAATTAATATACATTGTATTCACCTATTCAAGATTAACATTTAGTGCTACTAACCAAATCATTAATGTGCATACTAACTAGGCCCTCAGTGACGCACAAAAAGTAAGGCGTGCACTGAATGTGCATGACCACACTATGGGTCCAAAAGGCTATGCAAGCGTTCGCCAAAGACTATAGGCGGAGTCTGCGGCTACTCAGGAGTCTGCCACACCCATGCCTCGCCATGATATCTGGATAGCTGGGAGGCAAAACAAGAAGGGTGAAATAAAGAAGCCCGTAACTGCTGAGGCGGATGTGAAAATGGTAAAATACAACTCTTAGAGCAATCGTTTGAATATTTATTATTTTTGGTGTTAACTTACCAATTTCTGTTGATGGTGATTAGCGGGAGCTACACGAGCAGAGGAAACAAGGCACGCTCATCCCTCAGGGCACAAGGGATGAATTGATAGTTGCTCTGGGTAACCCAAAGCATCCTGGACGTGTTAGGGGTGCAGGCGCTGGTGTGGGCATCAAAGCATTCTTTGGGCCATCCCAGCACAAACCCAGAGTGGGACTTTCTCAAGAAGAGGTAACCTATTCTATTTTTAGAATGTTACTACAAAAGGAAATTCAATAATAAGAAGCTACTGTTTCTTTTATCCATGTATAGGAGAATAAGAGAGTCAAGGATATAGTTGCTAAGAAGGTCAACGATGTAGTTGCTGAGAAGGTCAAGGAAGAATTGCTGCGGTGGCAGGCATCTCAGGCTTCCAATCAGCCTATGGCGACCCACTCTTCTCCTGATGCACAGACTGTGAGTAATCCTGGAGACCCATCGCCTAACACGTCTGCTGTAAGTATTGTTTATGACATTGTAGCTAGTCTTTTCAAGATGATATGTTTTCAAGATGATATGTATATATGTATAACATTCTTTACATAAATTTGTAGGCATTGAAGACATGCCGCTTAAGAATACAAGACTATGTTGTTGCAGAGGCGCAGGCTTACCCATCCCTTCTTGGGGAAAGGTTTCACGGGACTCCAATGCCACAGGGCTACATTCGTGTGGGCCCATTACGTGTGTTACCCGATTGGAGGGAAGCTACATTGCCATATCCCCACCCGGATATTGATACGCTTGCTGAGGCAGAAGGTGGGGTCATATTGTGGCCCAAAGTAGATGTCGTCTACACTACTGAAATTGTAAGATAAATTTACATTGATTTAGACTGTTAATGTGTATATATGATGTCAACTGATCTGAAATTATATATACAGGTTAAAAAGAAGACACCAGGAGCACCTAGGCCTCCACCTCCACTTCCCGCATTACCAACTTGGGTTCCAACTGACCTAACATACCCGTTAGGTCCTTCTTGTAGGGGAATGGCATGTTGGTTACGTGCACATAATATACATTGCCCGATAATTGTTTCTTTAGATGCAGATTATGCAGGTCAATCATACGATAGCTCTTTATTTATACAAGATATTATTGAGCTGTTTATGTATGATTGGCTGAATACATCAATGATAGAGACATGGATAAGGTGAGATCTTGTTTATACATCCATATACCTTGTGTAAGATCCGGTGATCTGGTTTCTTATATATTAATGCATACGTAATACATGTTTTGCAGCTACTTAGTCAAAGATCATTGCAAACAATTTGCATTTGATCATGTGGGATTTTTGATTCTATCATTGATTAGTATGGTAGCTAAAGACCCTGATAGTGTTCAACAATACTGTATAGATGCTTTTACAATTTTTGGTCAGCAAAAGAAGACGATAATAATAGCTCCATTCAATGTCAAGTAAGTTTACTTTATTTATAATTTGGACTTAAGAAAATTCCATTTTTATTGTGCATTTTGAGTTATTAATTGTTAACTTTTTACCTCTAGCGGTAGACATTGGGAGTTACTAGTTATTGTCCTCGGGACGTTCACTGTTTATTATCTAGATCCCGCGGGAAGTACATTAAACACTAAAATTGGACACGTAATGAGAATGCCATTATTCTGGTGAGAAATATTTCATTTTTGTATCTGTTAACATATGTTATTACATTACTATTTATTTATGTAATTTACTATGTTATATTAACATGTAGGGGTTTAGATGCATTCAAAAAGGCTGGAGGAACGGTCCCAAGGAAAAAGAACCAGCCAATAAATTGGCAGAACGTACAAGTAAGTTCCCGACTCCAATATATATATTATTGATGTGAATTGTGTTTAGTTGTATTATTTTGTATGTTTCAATTTATAGTGCGCTACACAAGACAATGGCTGGGCATGCGCATACTATGTGATGCGATTTATGCAGATGATTATCAAACATGCCGCATTGGACATCGATACCATACATGAGGTATTATATATAGTCTCATTAGTTAGTATGAAATATATCAATCTTATTTTTATATTATTACTTATATATATACATCATTCTCTTTGCAGGTGTTTAAAACTGACAACACTATAGGTAAACGCTTAAAAAATATACATGCTCCATATACGATGGAAGCATTAAATGAAATAAGAGAAGAATGGGCAAAAGCCATACAACTAGTGGCAAGTGCAAGATATAATTGGCATGTTGATAGCGATAATGAATGATACTTTGTAAATGAATATTTTTGAATGTTAATACATGTATTTGAATGTTTCTATATGTTTGAATGTGAGAATTGAATTGATGTCTGAATGTATCTACTTGTGTGAAATTTTCCTTGGGACTTTTGCAGGTTTGTGGCATGTTTGTAGGCTGATATCAATGGATGTCGTAAACCTGCAGTTCAGAAAACTGAACTGTAGGTTCTCATCCTGCTGACCAGCCACAGCAGGCCTGCAAACTGATATGAAAAAAAAATAGATATAGGCGTCGGTTATTTACAGAAAACCGTCAGCAAAGACCTACAACGTCAGGTTTCTGAACAAAACTGACACCTAATGTGGCAACAGCCGTACTGGAAATGGCGTCGGCTGTTCGTGTCAAACCGACGCCTATAATACATATAGGCATCGGTCTTTTAGTAGATAACTGATGCCAAACTGGTTCGCGCCACAGAAAACAGCGTCATCTAGGACACTTTCTACGTCGGTTATCAAGTAAACACCGACACTATAGTCCATATAGGCGTCAGTCTTTTAGTAGATAACCGACGCATAATGTGTCCTAGATGACGCCGTTTTCTATGGCGCAAACCCTTTTGGCGTCGGTTATCAACTAAAAGACTGACGCCTATATGTTAAATAGGCGCCGGTTAAATAACCGACGCCGAAGTGTTCGACCTTTAGCGGCGCCCACATAGGCGTCGCTCAGAAACCGACGCCAAAGGGGGTTAAACAACTGACGCCAAAGGCTGTTTCTGTAGTAGTGTCATCACCTCAGATTCTCCTTACTACCACAGTCTGCTGCCACTGCTTTATATCACCTAAAAAGATGTGGTGACCCACGAGGTATACCCATTCCCAGTAAGAGATATAACTCTCTCCACCAAATAGTGATTGCATCAGATTAAACAATAAATATTTGAGCATTTGAAGTATTTAATAGTCAAATAAGAAGATTGAACAGTTCAAGCATGCTAAATAGATTAAGAAATTGAGATTAGCAACAAGTACGATTATCATGTATATACCATGTTAACATCTCAAGCAAACTAGTAGCATAAGTATCTCTAACATCATGAATATGTCTAGTAGCATAACATGGCTATCAACATTGGATTGTTTAATAAAGTGAACCAGTCTACATCATAAGTATAGCTAACATCATAAGCACAACTAACTGCATAAGCATGATTAGTAGTTTAATCATTTCTAATTATAAAGGCATGGCTAGCAATATTAAACATAGCTAGCAACATCATCTTAACTATCAATGTCGGTATATCTGACAACATAAGCATGTTTACAACATGAACATAACTACAACATAAGCATATCTATCATCTCTTATTGTACTATACATCATCTTTATGTAAGGAAAGCAAACAAAGGGTTATCATCCAATATGAAGCATTGTATAACCCTAAACATATATGCTACATGGTTGTATTACATCTTTTATTACGCCCTGGGGAGTTTGAGCTGTACCACCAAAATTCCAACCACCCCATATGAAGGGTTACTGATGGTTCCATACAATATCTAGGAGAGCTGACATCCTAAGATCTCTTCCCCTCAGTCAATATGACTAAAAAGGCAGTGACATATCAGTCAATGCTGCCCCTACAATGACATATAGTCAAGCTGCTAAAAACTAGTCCGCCCCTGGTACAAGTCACGACACTAGAGAACAGGCTCATGCGTGGCCAATTATAATAGGCATCCTACAGTTATACTAATGTCATTCACTCATCACAATATCATAATATGCGAGGCATGACCGCAGCCATCCTCAATTGCTTGATATTAGGGTACTAAGTTGTCCCTGCATACTCAACATGTTATGTATGTGCTCCAAGTTTCCCGCATGAATTGCTCGTTTCACCATCCAACAAGTTATGACACTGAAGATGGTTCTACGACACACGACACTACATGAATAAGATTTCACTTGATTATTTATTGCCAATTGGGTGAATTAAGGCTGCATCAACCTAGTGGACATACAAACCCTAATTCATCTCTAGCAAATATGTATAACAACTTCACAATATGAGAATAATTTCTCATCTCAACATCACATGGAAGTATTCACCTGCCAATTAAGAGACTATACTTGTCATTACATCATCATCACATGGTACTATTCTCTTTCCATACATGAGACTACACTTGTCATCATACTATCACAGGATATAAATCCTTAGCACAATATCACAAGGTATCAACCCTTGTCAACATAAGAGGATTACACCTCATTCAGGGCTCAATTATGCTCAAAGGTCATTATGACCACCATATCATTTCCTGCAAGTTCATCATTATCTTTACATACCTTATTGCAAGGCTCAACATACATCATCATTCATATGATACACATGCTTAGCATGATATTGCATTAAATAGCTAACATATGTTCACAAGATAACATTGCAAGGTTATCTTAGCATTTTAAGAGCATTCTTTTATTATATCTTATAAAAGGAAGCTATATGATTGGTCATCACTATACTATAGTATACAAGTTTAGAATAAGGAAGCATAGATCATGAAGCTATGAAGACCACCTGTTAACACATTAGAGTT
This sequence comes from Alisma plantago-aquatica, assembly GCA_963693085.1. NCBI lineage: Eukaryota > Viridiplantae > Streptophyta > Magnoliopsida > Alismatales > Alismataceae > Alisma > Alisma plantago-aquatica. Next base: position 925,388,516 of record OY856409.1, read on the forward strand.
TCAATCAATCACTATGAAGGATATTCCATAATTATATTAATCATTCAAGAAAGGATACCATGATTGACAACTGTTCTCTACTAGCATTAAGGTTAGGTTTAGCAAGGTAAGTTACATTAAAGTTATATTTCAACATTCATTCATAAACCTTAACCCATAGCATCCCCATATAATCTTGGATGTATATGACACAACATCATCATCACATTCCATACCATTATCAAGTATGGATCCATGCATAACTATAGATGTTACCCTTAGTTTATAGTATACTAGTGTTCCACAAAAATAAGAGAGTACTCCCTTGTTTTATTATTCCACTAAGGAAGGCTGATCATAATTATTCACCATCACCCGATTTCATTAGGATTAAGTGTAACAAAATATATCCCATTAGGGTTACATATCAACACAATATGGTCATTATCCATTCTAATCATATGAGGGAAAAGGTAAGATTACCTTATTAATGGCAAACCTCCATTAGTTCCAACCTCATTCAACCCATATCACCATACCACAACATCATCCATAACCATTGTATGTTGAAAAGGTAAGACCACTGGTTATTTACATAAGTAAACACCTTGAATAAGCCTCCGATGAAGTCATTGAGTTGTGACCTAGAAAGAGTCACCATTTAACCCTAGACATTCATTATTTAATAACATGAAGGGACACCATAGATTGTGGGGTTAAAATCCATCATTGGTTGTACATTTTAAGCAAGCCATCATATCAACCATTAAGCTCCTTAATTCAATCGCATAAGGAAAACCATCAAATTCAGATTATTAGAACTCACATGTAATAATATAGGCTTCAATCCAAACCATTGGATGTTGAAGCATCCAATATCAAGCATTGGATCAAGTCCATTATTCAAAGCTATTAGATGAAGAAGTGTTAGATTCTAACCATTGAATTAGGTTCATACATTAAAACCATCAATTGGAGTATAGGTCCAACCTTTGCTTCAAGTGACCCAAGAAACCATTAGTTTAAGGCTTAATTGATGCTACAACTACATCCTTAACTCACCATTGGTTGTGAATACCTAATACACAATCAGTTGTGACCATTAAGTCACCATCGGGTGTTAGATCAATACTATATTCATTTAACACCATCAGATATTAAGCTAATATCATCTTTGATTGATAGAATCATTAGGTTACTTAGTGGTTGATCATTAAGCTTCTATTTGAGCCAAAACCTGACCTAACGGGTGGCCATTAGTTGCCACCATCGGTTGACACCCTTGGTCACCACCATTGGTTGTCAAGATAGCAACACCATTGATTGTTGCATGGTATCACCATTGGGTCATATAGTAGTGAACGAAATATCTTGAAAACCCTAATTTGGACCATCGATTGTTAAGCACCATCAGTTGTTAAGCCAACCTGACACATGTCATCTTCTTCCTTAGGCAGGTCGTATATAGAGTTTCAGATCCATCTGAAGCTAAAAATTAAGTAGTAAACACCATAAAATTCAAAACCCTAGGCAAGGTTATCTTTTATAAGCATAGATCTTTGTTTTAGAGTAAGAACTTATGCAAGCACGCTTGTAGAAAGCAATAAAAATGAAGACGGTTATAAAACTTGCCTCTACAGAGAAGAACAAACTTATTACCAGCAAGAAAAATCTCAAACCATAATGTAGAAAACTCAAGCTTTAGGTCTGAACTCGACCATCTAGCACCTTTCTCCACCAAAGAAGCAAACCCTAATCATAAGGAGCAAGAAAGGTAGGGTTTTTGAGATCTAGAGAAACTTTTACCATGGAACAACAGAGTTTTGACATGGAGAAAGGTAGGAGGAAAAAGAATAGCAAGAAAAATCAAGAAGGAAGTAAGAAAAAAACTTGCCTTGGTCGGAAACCCTAGGAGATGACTTTAGAAACCCTAAGTTGGGCTAGATGAAGCTCTAGGAGACATTCTTCTCCATAAAGGGGGTCATCTTCTATCTTGGACCACCTGGTTCTACAGACAAATAGAGTGGAGTCAGTGCTCCAGGTTAGAGGAAAGAGAAAGTGAGCAAAGTTTTGAACTTGGGAAAGGAAGAGGTAGATATAGCCCATGGATATGGATGGGAGCTAGCATGAGGTGTACAAGCATCTATCCATGTATCCATGGCCTAAAGCTTCCATGGACGAGCAAGAAGTAGGTACACCAGATGTTGGGGACTTCTAGGCCATTGGTTGATGACCTCTATGGTCCACCACCGGATGTTGAGGGGTGGTGACCATCATTTATTCATGTTTAGGTCAATAGGGGTTGAACCATCGATTGATCATCCATTTAAGTTAACCATGGGTTCAAGTGAACCAAACCAAAATAAACCATTGACCTAGGGACTTCTAGTGATGATCACCAGATGTTCCATCAGTTTTTGGCCACTGGATGTTGCCCAAACCAGTGGAACCATCGTTTGCTAACCTTGAAGGTGGCTCATCGATTGGGGGGGGGGGGTAAACCCTAATTCAACAGAGAAAGGAATCTCCTCCAAACAAAGGTACAATTGAGCACACCATGCCTCAAAAAGAAAACAAATGATGAGAAAACATATAAGGAATATAAATGATGTGACAATTTGCAAAGAAAACCTCTCCATTGGGTAAATTGCAAAAAAAAATCCCAAAATGTACATATAATTGCATTACTTGCTCAAATAGTGTCCAAATTGGACCAAATTTGAAACTTAAGCTTGTCTTATGATTTCAAAGCATATCAAAATGTTATATTAGGTTTATAAGCATTCTATTATGGTAATTAAGCTTGTTCAACCATTTAAGAAAGGTTAGGGTCTCACAAAGGGTGTTTGGATGTGTCACCTTTGTTTAAAACTTGGATCCTATAGATGATAAGCTATCCCCTCACACCATTCAAACAATATTTCTAGGATACCACTACTCTCAAAAAGGTTATAAACATATTGATCACAAAACTAGTCGATCTATGTATCTACTGATGTGACCTTCCATGAGGAAGAGTTATTTTTCTCTTCCATCCCTTCTCCCTCTGCACCTATAGAAGACTTGGTCTCTCTCCCTGAACCTTTTCCTACAATTCCACTCTCCTTTTCTCTAAAATATAACCAACATATGGAAGATGATCCTCAACAAGAAGCCCCACCTTCGTCATCTCTTCCGAACCAGTCTGATTTATCAGTTGCACTCCATAAAGGTTAACACTCATGCACCATTGAACATCTAATTTCTAACACATGTTACTTATCACACTTTTCTCTAATGGCTTCTGCGTTTGCCACTCTTTTGGACACCACCTTTATTCCCACATGTCACGCAGATGACTTGAAACATACTGGGTGAAAATCAGCCATGATAAAAGAGATGTAGGCTCTACATGCTAATCATACATGGGATCTGGTTGATCCTCCATCTGGAAAGAATATTGTTGGTTTTCATTGGGTTTTCTCTATTAAACATAATTCATATGGCTTCAGAGACTAAAATCTCACCTAGTTGCAAAAGGATTTACTCAAACTTTTGGTGTGGATTATTTTGAGACATTCTCTCCTATTACGAGGATTGCTTCGATCTGCATTCTTATTTCTCTGGCAGCACATTTTGAATGGCCATTATTTTAGTTAGATATTAAGAATGCCTTCCTACATGAAGACCTTCTAGAATAGGTCTATATGTAGCAACCTCCTGGTACTGTTATTGAGGGGGAGTCTTCTCATAAAGTTTGTCGCCTCAGAAGATCATTATATGGTTTCAAGCAATCTCCCAGAGCCTAGTTTAACAAGCTTAGCACGGTACTTGAAAAGTTGATTTTCCAACCATCAGCCACAAGTCATTCACTATTCTCATCAAAATCCCCACGTAGGCATATTCTTCTTGTCATTTATGTTGATGATATTGTTATCACATGTAGTGACACCATTGGCATCAGAAACCTAAAACAGTCTCTACAAGATCATTTTCATACAAAGGACTTGGGAAATTTATAGTATTTTCTTGGGATAGAAGTCCTTCACTCATCCACAGGGATCAGTTTATCCCAACACCGCTATGTGTTGGATTTTCTCCAAGACACTGGGATGATGAATGCTAAGCATGTTTCCACCCTATGAATTACTGTACCAAGGCTCCTCTTGAGGGGGAGCTATTTCCTGATCTAGAAAATATTACAAAATTGATCTACCTAACTATTACCCAGCTTGACATAACATATGTTGTGGGAGTTTTCAGCTAGCACATGAGTTCACCCCTTCAAAAACATTGGTGACGTATTCAACGTATCCTTCGCTATCTAAAGAGTGCTCCAAGAAGAGTACTATTCTATAAACAACCTCTCGAGAAAACTATCACTATTTCTAGATATGTTGATGCAGATTGAGCAGGACATGCAAAAGACCGTCAGTCCACCTCTGGCTTTTGTGTCATGATTGGGGATCACCCAGTGGCATGGAGAAGAAAAAAAATCCATAGTTGCTCATTCCAACACTGAAGCTGAATATCGTGCAATGGCCCACGCTTGTTGTGATCTTCAATGGGTCCGATCAATTTTGACTGAGTTTGGGATTCCTTGTCAAACTCTAGCTCATCTTTATTGTGATAATCAAGCTGCTATTCATATTGCCAATAAACCAGTTTTCCATGAATGTACAAAGCACATCAAAGTTGATTGTCATTTTGCACGGGATATGGTCAAAGCTAAGAAGATTGTGATTCCTCACATATAGACCATCAAAAAAATTGTTGATATCTTGACTAAACCACTTCCTCCATCAATATGGGTGCCAAGCTAGGACTATGCAATATCTACTCTCTAGGTTGAGGGAGAGTGTTAGCATAAGTAGTTTATTTCTTATATCTTGCTAATTGGGCTTAGGCCCATTGTATTTTTCACTCTTATTGTCATGTAAGTATACTCTAGTGAGGATCCATCCACCCACTTAAGTATAACCATGTATCCCTAGACTCCTATATATAAGAGACCTTAATACCTTTATGGACTATTGAATATATGGTTATTACCTTTCTTAATTTTGAAGGAAATTATCATATCCTTGATGTGATATTTGTCACATATAACACTCAAAACCACTTCCCAAATCTTTAGTAAACTTTTGGCAATGACTAATTGCCTTAAAACAAACATAAGCCATGATTGTATGCTTTTTTCTCACACACACAACACGAGAAGGCTTCTCGTTAGGCCACTCATCCCAAAATACTCCTAGCCAGATGAACTTAACAAAAAACTACCTACTGATGATCTACCTAAAAAGGAGGTTCCCTTGTTGATATGATATTCCAAACATCCCCTTTAAGACTGATTTACCTGAGCCCTCAAACCCTAGATGTTAAAATATTCTCCAATTAGACTCTTGGTTTCCTCATAAAGAATCAACTTAATAGCCTCATAGTATCATCCCCACATTAGTTTTCGACCAATAATATACCATGTGCACCGAGATCTCATTCATGGATACCGACTCAAGGATGGCTCATCTCACCTTAGTAGATAGCTCTTTTCTCATGCCTGGATCAAATAAATCATAACTAGGATGTGACATGCCCACATGGGCCCCATTTACCAGAGGGGAACTAAATATGACACCATTTATAATGCCTAGACCCTGATGCAATACTCTCTTACAATTTTGAGAATGATGACTGACCCCATATATCAACACTAGCCATGGTTGCACAATTTTTCCTGACTCACACACAACTCAAGCTAATTTCTGGACATGTCATCAATCCTAGTGCTACTCCAGGACAATATGCTTAACTATATAGTTCTTAGTGATGGAATTTATGAAAAAGAGGCGCACCTTGTTTATATGAGTAGTCATATCATTATTTTCAAAATCATTTTATATGAGGCCTTAAATCTCATGATGTTACAAATCTCTATATGCTTCACTTGTTGGGGGGTATCTTAGAAAGAATGATGTAGATGATTTGGCATCAAATGAATCAAACACATCTCTACTATACTTCATTTTTTAGGATATAGCATATTTATACAAAGGTAAAAAAATAACCAGCTTTAGGCTTCTTGTTATAGATAATCTCATAGGATGTTTTCTTGAGGTAGGAATGAGTGGACAAACTATTTTGGATATAACATGAGGTGTTGACAACTTCAGAGCAAGCCCCTGACCTAGCTTAGTGCTTGTGTGTGCTTGATTTACTTAATGATATGACTAGAACCTTAGTCAAATCCTTTGGGATGCTTTGTCAACATGTGACAATCTTATGTTTTCAGTTTGGTCCTGTTCTGATTATGTTTGAGATTTGTATGCTTGTTTTGGACCAATTTGCAATTTACCCAAGTTGACGGGTTATCTTGAAATTTGTCACATTTTGAGTGTTTCCTTAGTGATTTAGCATCATGAGAGAGAGAATGATTCTATGGGGTGCCTTGTTGGACCTTGGTTGATGAGGTGGCATGATGTGGTGATGCTAGGGTTTCTAGGGTTTTGTTGGTGTCAACCATGTTGAGCATGGTTGAGTGTTGCGACCTATGTCTCGACCATGTTGGTGTGTTTTGGGTGTTTCTCAAATGAGACACCTTCCTTAGCTGATGTTTTTTTGACCTTGATGGTCTTGAGGTGCTTTTGGCTGAGATGGTTGTCTTCTTGTGGTGTGTCTCGACCTGGTTTGTTTGGTGGCCTTTTGTTGTGGTCGAGTCATGTGCTTTGATGTTTGTTTCGACCCCTTGATGTGTCTAGGCCAAAACCAATGTGTTAGTGACCTAAAGAGATGGATACCCAACATTTTTAGTATCACCATCTTGTGCATGCATGCATATAGTGGTTGCATTCTAGTTTCTTTTATGGACAAGTGTCCCTTTGGTGCTCTCTTATGTTGACACCTCACCCCTACATTGCTTCCTCCTCCTTTGAGTATATAACCTTCTCTTCTTCATGCAAGTATCTTTTTTGGCCCTCTTTCTTCTCCCTTCTCTTGTGATCATCATTGGAGCTTGGTGAAGCAAGGACTGATCTTGGGTGCTTTGGAGGATGATCAACCTTGCATGTGGTGCTTTGAAACTTGATCACCTTCCTTGTGGTGATTCTTGGTGGCTTCTCTTCTTGGTAAGTGGTTCTTTTTTCCTTTATCACGTTTTCCCTTTGGAACCCTATCTTTCTTCTTCCCCTTTCTTGGCCATAGACTATGGACTATCCATGGTGGTCATTTTGAGAGAGAAATCCTCATCACAAAGGGTCAGAGACCATGTTTTGACAAGGTGGTACCCAAGTGTGAGGAAGTTTTCTTCTCTTCCCTCTTCTTTATTCTTGGATCAACCTAGGGTTTCTTACCCTATTTTCTTGAACATCCTTTTAACCATGATGTTCTTCTCTTTGGAGGTGATTCTGTGGCTGAAGTGTCAACCTTGGTTGGATCATCTTCTACTTTGGAGCCTTTGATCTTGAAGCTTGGTTCTCTCCTTAAGGCAGGTTATATAACTCTCTACCTTCTTCTATTATTTGCACCATATTACTACTTGCATCCTACTATTTTGATCTCTAAACTTGATGCTAATATGCTATATGAAGTTTCCATGATCTAAGGTTTAAGACTTTGTAGTATTTGCATGTAGCCTACACTCTCTCTTAAACCCTACATTCTTGTACCTGATCTGTTAAGTGATGGTTGAAGTGATGATCATACATGCATCATGTTTCTTGGTTTTATCACCATGCTTTGGTCCAGCCTTTGTGTTTTTCTTGAGGTTTTGAGTTGGTTTTTTTGAGGTTGAAGCTTGGTTTTCTTTACCTTGGTTTGGTTTCTTGAAGGTATTTATGTTGGAGTTCATTTTTCAAGGTTTTAATGTGCTTCTTACATGGAGTTTTCCACCTTGTTGATCGTGACCTCCCTTGATGTTAACCTTATGTTTTGAACATGGTTTATCTCTATTATGACGTTTTCTAATTGTTGTTGGGGTAGCTTGACCTTGGTGGTCTCTACACCTTGATGTTGTCGTGGTTGGAACATATGTTTTGGTTCATGGTCGAGACCTATGTTTTGGTTTTGGTCATGATGCATGCTTTTGTTTTGGTCATGACCCTTGGTTCTGTCTTGGCTGAGACATGCTCTTATTTGGTCGAGACATATGGCTTTCTCTTGATCGAGACATGTGCTTTTTATTATGGTCGAAACCCTAACCATAGGTGGTCAAGACACCATGTTGGTAGCGGTCGAAACACTTGCTCTATGGATGGTCGAGACACTTGTTCTTGTTTTGGTTGAGATAGCTAGTTGGGTTGAGGTTGAGACTCTTGGATGGTTTATGGTCGTGATACATATTTTCTTGAGTGGTCGATATACTCACTTGAGTACTTGGTCGTAACCCATGTGGAACTTTGTAAGGTTGATACACGTGCATGAGAATGTTGGTGAATACCTAATGATGTTTGGATAGTTAATTAATTAGAATGATAATGATGTTCAAACTTAATCAATCCCAATAAAGTGGAAGGTGACCTATTTATGGCTTGGTGATTGAATTATGATATGAAACCTTAATCAACTATGTGTTTAAAACACTAACCCTAAACCTAGGGTATGCTATGCTTGTTGAGCTTACATGGATGGTTAGCGTGTGATAACGCTTTCTCTCTCCTACTTGTGCAAATCTAATAATGCAAGTGAAATGAATGTCATATCTTGTGTATGCTATGGTGACGATCATATGACACATGGTGATGGCTACGAGCCTTGATGAGGCATGTTGAGATATATACGATGTAATGGGTCTTATGACCTGGCAGAGTCTTAATGCCTAGTGTGAGGTGTAATCCTCCAATTATGTGATTGAGGGATTGATATCCCACAATGATGTGACATTGATGATGGCCTTGAGATTGGCAGTGCTACAACTATCATGTGGTGATGTGACAAACTCACACCTTATATGTTTTATATCTTTTGAAGTTGCTTTATGCCCTTATCTTTGTAGAGTTTGTTTAGGGTTTGTACATTCACTACTACAGAACATGCCTTTAGCGTCAGTTAATTAAGGGCTTTTAGTGTCGGTTTCTAAGGGACACCCAAGTGGGCACCGCTAAAGGTGGACCCCTTCAGCGTCGGTTCCCAACCGATGCCAAAAAACTTCCCACCACCGAAAATGCGCCAGCAAAAGGACTATAGGCGTCAGTTGTTTCCTAAAACTGACACTATAGAATTGTTATATACGTTGGTTATTAAAAGAACCGACTTCAAAATGCTTTGCGCCACCGAAAAATGCACTAGAAAAGGACCTATGGGCGTCGATTTTAAATATAACCGACGCCATATCATCATATCCCCTGCATGCCACCACGGCCGTGCTTCCCATCATGACCGTGGTACCTGGTCACATAGACGTCAATTTTATGTAAACAACTGCCGTCGTATGTCTTAGGTGTCAATTTTGTTCAAATAACCAACATCAAAATTCTTCCCGCCACCAAAAACGCGCTAGCAAAGGGCCTATGGGCATCGATTTTTAAATATAACCAATGCCATATCATCTGAACTGACGTCAGTTTTGTGCTAATAATTGATGCCATATTCCCTGCTTGCCAGCACGGACATGGTACTTGGTCACATAGACGTCAGTTTTATGTCAAAAACCGCCGCCGTATGTCTTAGGTGTTGGTTTTGTTCAAATAACCGACACCTATGTTTTGATTTTTTTCGTAACAGTTTGCAGGCCTGCTGTATGGCTGGTCAGTAGGATGAGAACATGTAGTTCAGTTCTGAACTGTAGGTTTATGACATCCATTGATATCAGCCAACAATAGGCCATAAACCTGCAAAATTAACAAGATGGATAATATTATATATATGTGATTCACACACATGTATAAGCACATTTAATTCATATTATTTTTTCATCACACACATGTAGAAACCAGTAGCAATCTGCAGTTCCATTCATTTCATCTCTTTTCACATTCAGACACATGTAGAAACATTTATGTATTGATCATCTTCACACACATATGAAAATTCATAAAAATTCATTCACATCCACACAAAAATAATTATGAGAATAAAGTTATTCTTTATTCATCATGGTCATCATTGTCAATAAAATTATATCTAAAAATTCCCACTCTTTGTAGGGCTTTTGCCCATTCTTATCTTACAACATATAATTCATCTCTCATATAAGGAGCATGTATATCGAAACACTTTCCACCTGTGCTGAAGTCAGTAGTTTTAAAGACCTGCAAAGAGAATGACGTATATATATAATTAATAATATATAATAAGATTGATATATTTCATATTATCTAATGAGACTATGTATAATACCTATTGTATCTTATCGATTTCCATTACGACATGTTTGATGATTAGGTCCATAAATAGCATCACATAGTAGGCACATGCCCATCCATTGTCTTGTGTAGCACACTATAAATTGAAATATACAAAATATTCAAAAATACAAATAAGAACAGTTCACATAAATAATATATACATTGGAGTCAGGAAATTACTTTCACATTCTCCCAAATTAGTGACAAATTCTTTTTCCTGGGGACCTTTCCTCCAGCTTTTTTTTACTCTTGTAAAGCCCTACATATGTTAATGTAACCCGTTAAATTGCATAATTAAATAGTAATGTAGTAACAGATGTTAACAGATATAAAATATGAAATATTTCTCACGAGAATAATGTCCTTTTAATTGCATGTCCATATAATGTATCCAACTCATTCCCCGTAGGATCTAGATAATAGACAATGAACGTCTTGGGGACAATAACTAGTAACTCCCAATGCTTACCAGTATAGGTAAGAAAGTAGAAAATTAATAACTCAAAATCCACAATAAAAATGTAATTTTCCTAAGTCCATATTATAAGCAAAGTAAACTTACTCGACATTGAATGGAGCTATTATCACCGTCTTATTATTTTTACCAAAATATTGAAAAGCATCAAATCATTATGAATTAACTGAATATGGGTCTGCATCTACAAGACTAATCAAAGATGGAACCAAAAATCCCACATGGGAAAATCCAAAATCTGTACATATCTTGTGTAAGTGGCTGCAAAACATGTATTATGTATGCATTAATATATAAGAAACCAGATCACTGTATATAAAACACGATATATAGATATATAAACAAGATCTCACCATATCCACAGCTCTATCATAGATGTGTTCAACCATTCATAACTAAACAACTCCAAAATATCTTGTATAAATATCTTGTTTTCGTATGATTGACATTCATTAATACATATGCATTAATATGTACGTATGCAGAACTTGTATTATGTATACATTAATACGTATGCTAAACGTGTATAAATAGATTGTTATCATATGATTTACCTACATCATCCTCTAGAATAGTAACAATTATAGGGCAATTTGTATCATGTTCACCGATCCATACTGCCACACCCCTACAATTAGGACTTATCGAGGCGTGTAGGTCCCTTGGAAGCCAACTTGGTAGTCGAGGAGGTGGAGGTCGAGATGTAGCAGGTCTCGTCTTTTTGACATGTATATATAATTTCAGATTAATTGACTCATATATACACACTAACAAATTAAATTAATGGAAATTTATCATACAATATCAGTATAGAGGGCATCCACTTCGGGCCACATTATCACTCTGCCTACTGCCTCACCAAGTGTTTCAGCATCTGGGTGTGCATGAGGCAGTGCAAGATCCATCCAATCAGGGAGTACAAGTATCGAGCTCACACGTACCACACCATCTGGTACTGGATACCCATGAAACATGCACCCTTTAAGGGGTGGGTAAGCCGATGCCTTTGCAATGATATATTCTTGACTTTTTAGTCGGCATGGATTCAAACCCTACAAATTTACATAAAGAATGTTATATGCATATATACACAAACATATCATATTGAACAGACTAGCTATTATGTCATAAAAATACTTACAGAAGACGTGCTAGGTGGTGGGTCTATAGGATTACTCCCAACCTCTGTAGTACAAGTTGTAGGAGAAGAGTGGCCCGCCACATGTACTGTCTGAGTGGCAGTCTGAGATGCCTGTCACTTGCTAATTGCTTCATGGAGTCTCTGATCAAGTACTTCCTTAACTTTCCTATTAATTAATGAATCTACCTATACATGGATAAAAGAAATGCTAGCTTCTGATTATTGAATTCCCTTTCGCAATAACATTCTAAAATAAGAGAATAGGTTACCTCAGCTTGTGAAAATTCTGCTTTTGGGACAGGTTTGTGTTGGGATGGCCCAAAGAATGCTTTGATGCCCACACCAGTGCTTGCACCCCTAACACGTCTAGGATGCTCTGGGTTACCCAGAGCAATTTTCAGTTCATCCCTTGTACCCTAAGGGATGAACTTGCCTTCCTTCCTCTGCTCGTGCTGCTCCCGTGAATCACCATCAACAAAAATTAGTAAGTAATTAAACATAACAATAATCAATATCGATCGATTGCTCTAAGAGTTGATTTTTACCATTTTTGCAGCTGCCTCAGCAGTTGTGGGCTTTGGTATGTCTCCCTTCTTATTTTGCCTCCCAGATATCCATATAGCATGGCAAGGCAGAGGTGCGAGAGTAGTAGTAGAGGACTCTGCAGTCTCCTGAGTAGCAGTAGGCTGAGAAGACTCAGCCTGCAGTAGTCTTTGGTGAATGCCTACATATCCTCTTGGACCCATTGTGTGGTCGTGCACATTCAGTGCACACCTTTCTCGTTGAGCATCGCTTAATACCTAAAGGTTAATCTTGAATAGGTGAATACATAAAAATGTATATTAATTAAATTGGGAGTGGTGCTTAATACCTTGAATTCATCTGTTGTTCTTTGGGTAACAAACGCCTCCCAGTCTTTGGGGTCCAGGTAGTTCCATTGCTTTGTGGCTTCCTTCTGCCTAAATTTATTTTTTAAAGAGAATATAAACAAAAATTATTAGTGTAGAGTTAGTGAAATAGTGATCAATGTCTAGAATTAGAAATCAATCAAGAACCTCTTATCAGCATTGTGTATGTAATCTCGGGTGAGATTGGTCCTATAGTTCCTTAGGACCCTCCCACAACATTGCATCACACATTTATGATGCAACTTTTCATCCAGATCAAATATGCTCTGCAAATTAAATAGAATTTCTATTAACTAGTATCCTAAAAATTAGTAATCTACACAAATAGAATTACAAATAATAATAACTCATGCATAGTTCCTTCCATATGTGGTCTTTCTTCTCCTTAGGAACTTTATGCTAGGATTCTAGGATAGGACTGCAATGGCTGCGAGTAAGAACCCCAAGATATGAAACAAATGAGTTGCAGTTCACTCCATATGGATTTCCTGCATGATCGAAATCCACAGCCAATTTGGGTCCATTGCCCCTTTGCTGTATTAACTTGTTCATCATTGTGATGCCCCTCACTTTCTCAATTTTCTTTTGTTGCTCATCAAGTGCTGTAATTTCTTCAGGGGGTACATCACCAACCTAAAATTTGATAAAAAAACACACTTACATAATATAATTATAAATGAACATATAGATAGAAACCTCATGGATATATTCTTAAAACTTACATTGTCAGGCGGTGCAAGCACGTCCTCACCCTCACGGTGATCATCAACACGGTCATCATGGGAATGCTCAGCCATCTGAAAGTTCACATTCAAATTATAAATTTCACATTGTAAAGTAACACTAATTATAAAGTTCACATTGTAAAGTACACATTCACATTGTAAAGTTCACATTCACATTGTAAAGTTCACATTCACATTGTAAAGTAATTCACATTCACATTGTAAAGTTCACATTCACATTGTAAAGTAATTCACATTGTAAAGTCCACATTCACATTGTAAAGTTCACATTCAGAAAAATAAAACATATAAAATCTATATACACATTCATGCCTCTAATATTGTGATCATTTATCAATTAACAATCCTTCATTGTGATCCCCACGAACATACAAGTCATTGTGATCCCTAGCTTCAATGTTTGGTGGTGTTGGCAACCCAACTGAGAATGGACTGGAGTCATCATACTTATCATAGTACTCTTCTTCATCTATAGGATCTTCAATGAACTGTCTTTTACCATGAAGAACAACTGACAATTTATCATTTACATGATCATCGATATAAAATACTTGTTTCGCCTGTGATGCCAATATGAATGGTTCACCCTTCTCACCAATCTTTTCAAAGTTCACTAACGTGAAACCCAATTCATCCACTATAACTCCTTTGTTGTTGTCAACCCAATTACATTTAAAGAGCAGAATTTTGAAATCTACATAGTCAAACTCCCATATGTCTTCAATGACACCGTAATATGACATTTTAGCTTCATGTGGACTCTTATCCTTTGTACTTGCAAAAAACAATGAAGACGCTTGAAGGGTGACCCCACTATTTTGGACGACACTCTTATCATCTTAATGTTTTGTGTAATACGAGAATCCATTTATGTCAAACCCTTCATAAGACATAACATTCAATTTTGGTTTAAAGGCGAGGGATTTGATGGTTTCACTAAGATTATCTGGTGTTTGAGATAGTTGATGTAAGACTTTATCTTCAAACCACTTAATAAATGTCTTGTTATGCTCTCTAGCAAGCCACATTGAATTGGATCGAGGATATTGTCTCTTGATGAAATTGGTATGTTCCTCGATATAAACACTCACTTCGTCGATGTTGTGTAAAATATACAAGTGACCTTGCTCCAACTGATCACGGCTGATTACTTTCACCCGTGATCCCAAAATTCCTTTGCCAAAATGCTCCTCAATATTCTTGTCATTTGTAGGAGCGTCATTAACACTCAGAAAGTCATTGCAAAAATCCATAACCTCTCTCGCCACATAACCCTCAATAATACTCCCTTCAGGTCGATAACGGTTTCGAACATCACCTTTAAAAATGCTCATGTATCATTCAAAGGGATACATCCAATGCAAGAAACCTGGTCCCAACTTTTTCACTTCCCTAGTCAAGTGGAAAACAAGATGTACCATGATATCAAAGAACGAAGGAGGAAAATACATCTCAAGCTGACATAGGGTAACAACCACTTCTCTTTGCAATTTATCGAGAGTATCTGGGTCAATAACTTTGCTGCACAGATTGCTGAAAAAGAAACAAAGTCTGGTGATTGCAAACCGTACATGCTTCGACAATATAGATCGAATTGCCACGGGCAATATTTTTTGCATTAGAGTGTGACAATCATGAGATTTAAGACCTATCAACTTCACATCTTTCATTGATACCAATGTACGGATGTTGGATGAGTAACCCTGTGGCACCTTAACATTTACCAAGCATTCACAAAAAGCTTTCTTCTCCTTTCTAGACAATGTGTAACAAGCGGGAGGTAAGTATGTTCTCCGATCGCTACTAACTACTTATGTTAATTTTGTCCTTATTCCCATTTCACATAGGTCCATTCTGGATTTTATCCCATCTTTAGTCTTACCTGGTATATTCAACAGAGTACCGATGACGCTATCACATACATTTTTCTCAATGTGCATGACATCGATACAATGTCTGACTGTCAAAGAACTCCAATAAGGAAGATCCCAAAATATTGACTTCTTCTTGAATAAAGACTTGCCACTCCGTCTGGCCATCGTACATTGTGATCTCTTACCAAATTCATTGGTGATGTCTTTTACTCTTTCATAAACATCCTCCCCTGATATAGGTTTAGGTGCACTTTGTTCCTCATTCCGTCCATTGAATGCTTTGCGCAACCTACGATACAGATGAAATTTTGGAAGAAACCTTCGATGACCAAGATATACAGTCTTGCCAAAGTGTTTTAGTCATATTGAATCAGTGTTCTCTTCACATATAGGACACACTTTAGATCCTTTAACACTATATCCAGACAAATTCCCATACGCAGGAAAGTCGTTCACAGTGCAAAACAACATAACATGCAAACGAAATGTCTCTTTTCATGAAGCATCATAGGTCATCACACCTTCACCCCAGAGATTCTTCAAGTCATCAATCATAGGTTCAAGATAAACATCGATATCATTTCCAGGTTGTTTAGGGCCCGATATCAAATACGACATCATAACATACTTATTTTTCATACACAATCAGGGAGGAAGATTGTATATAACAAGCATAACTGGCCAAGTGCTATGTTGGTTGCTCAATGTCCCGTACGGATTCATCCCATATGTACAAAGCCCAAGTCTTAGATTCCTGTCTTCTTCACCGAATTCAGGGTACAATAAATCAATCTTCTTCCACTGTGGGGAATCCGACGCATGTTGTAGGATCCCATCATTATTTTTCTTAACATCTGCATACCACCTCAAATTCTTCGCATCTATAGGATTGGAAAACACGCATTGAAACTATGGTATTATAGGTAGATACCACATCACCTTGGCAGGAGAACCAGTTTTGGACTCCCCCGAAGTCATCAATTTATACCTTGACGCACCACATTTAAGACAATCTTTCAAATCCACATAGTCCTTTTGTAATAATACACAATCATTTGGGCATGCATGTATCTTCTTGGCCTCCATTCCCATTGGGCAAACAATTTCTTTAACTGGTATGTTGATATTGGCAGCTCGTTTCCTTCAGGAAGAATTTCTTTCAACAAAGACAACAATGACGTGAAGCTTTTGTCGCTCCATCGATTGTTAGATTTCAGTTTATACAATCTCAACACAGCGCTAAGCTTCGTAAACTTACAACCTGTGTATAACGGTATCTCAACATCATGCACAATGTTTCTAAACATGGGAGGTGGATCGGTGTGCTCTACCCCACAACTATCCAACATCGCATCAACGATGTCTACTGGAACTGGTTCGTTCACATCTATGTCATCGATGACAATTTCTTCTTCCATACAAGCACTGCTATCGACATCCACTGATTTCAGGTTTGAAATGTCTCCATGCCAGTGCCATTCTGTATAGCCTTGTACAATCCGGGGACTATCCAAGATTTACTCCTAATGAGTAAATCTTAGACGGGTTTCTAGGCCAACAAATACATGTGCTGTCATTCTTATATATAATAAATGTGTACCACCTATCCCATTCTTGAACACCTAATCTCACTAGTAAGTGTATAATGTGTATTGGGTTTTCAAGAAAATTTCGACAGCATTTCCCGGTTGTTCTCTAAGTACATATGTACTTAGAGAACAAATGGGGAAATGTTGTCAAAATTTTCTTGAAAACCCAATACACATTATACACTTACATCCTAAGTGAGATTAGGTGTTCAAGAACAGTCCCAAACCGTGGACTATCCAAGATTTACTCTTAATGAGTAAATCTTGGATGGGTTTCTAGGCCAACAAATACATGTGCTGTCATTCTTATATATAATAAATGTGTATAAACTACAATCAACATGGTTAATCCTAATCTATAGAGCATTATTAAATAATAAATTAAGAATTCAATAGTTTCAAACATGCAATAATTCACAATGCAATGTTATAAATTACAGGCAACATGGTTAATCCCCACACTCTAGTAGACAGACTAACCTTAAATATAGTGATGTATAAGAGATTAAGAAATTTTTTTCTTAGGTAAGAGTAAGATGAAGCTCATTGATAATATAGAAAAGGGGGGGGGGAGGGGTGGGGCTGACCTTGGGCCCTTAGTTGATATTACATCAATGTACTACTGATTTCCAAGATAGGATAGATGAGACTAGAGTTCATATTAGATGAAAAAATAACAACTTAGGACAAAGTCCATCACTAAAGTCCCAAACTCAACATATATGCACAATTAGCATCAAATATAGGACAAAAGGGTAGATTAGAACCCTAATTTACTCAAACATGTATAAAAATTACCCTAATGACAAAAGGGCTAGAAATCTTTACTAGACATTATATGTAGCCCTAATCATCATATTTAACATACTATGTTATTATGAACATCCAGATCAGATTAAGATCATACTATGTTATAACCATTGGTTTAATAACCCTATTTCCACATGTACATGATTACCAACTTTAAAACCCTATAATTCATTGAAATCATTCTAATTCAATTTAAGATGTTGGGATCGCATAATTATATATTGACATCAGAATATAAAAACAAATCATAATTAACATGATTAACAACATGCTCATCAAACTAGGGTTTTCTTGAATAATCATCTAATATTCATGTACTAACTATACCTTTGTAATAAGAAGAATAATAGAGCTTTAAGTATATTTTATTCACAATCTACGCATTTTTCTGATCAAAACCATATACATTAATATGTCTATAATTGGAGCTAGCATTCATTTCCTACATTATTGGCAATATTAATATGAATCTGACCAGCCAATGGTGGTCGGGAAGGAGCAGGGTACCTTGAGGGTAGAGGAAGAAGAGGAGGAAGAAGGCCTTCGTGGTGGCGTCGGTGGAAAATAGGTGCGCAGGAGCTGTGGTCGGAGCAGCTCTGGAGAGCAGGGAGCAGAGCGTGTAGGGAGAAGGCCTAGGAGAGCCGCGACCAGCCTGCAAAGAAGCAGGTGCGAGAAGGCGAGGAGCTCCAGAGAGCGGCAGCGCTGACCAGCAGGTGCAGAGAAGGCACAACGGAGGAAGAGAACGGCGGTAGCTAGGGCACCGACGAGCATAGATGGGCCATCAAGCAGAGAGGGTGAGAAGAGATGGAGGGCGGCGACCGGTGATTAGAGAGGGCCTTCGTGGCGGCAGCTGACCTAGAGAGCAGTGACCGGAGCACCAGCAAACGACGGTGGCAGAGGTGAGCGACGGCACAGGAGCAGCTAGCGGCGGTGAGTAGAGGAATTGTCGGAGGCTAAAACCCTCAATCAGAGAATGAATGAAACAGAAGGAAAGGGGAAAGTCTAGATCATGCGGGTGCTGTTAAGTTAACAATAGGCGTCAGTTATTAGAAGCAACCGCCACTGAAAACTATCGGCGTCAGTTACCAACAACAAACCGACACTTATATTCGATTATAGTCATCGGTTCAAACCAGAAAAACCGCCGTCTATATATATGCTGACAAAAATAAATATTCTCGAATTAAGACCATAGTCGTCGGTTTCCTTGTAAAAACTGACGCTATATGGTGATGAAAATTTTCATGGTTAAACGCGTGAAAACACATCGGTGTCGGTGACTGTAAGAAAACCGATGACAAAAATTGGTCAAATTTCTGTTTTGCAGAAAAACTTTAGTCGTCGGTTTCTTTGTTAATAACCGACGCTGAATGTTAAATTTTGGAGGAATTTTTTTCTCTCAAAAAATTGGATTTGGCGGTCAATTTTTAGCATCAGTTTGTTATTTGGTAACCGAAGCTAAATAAAAAGTGATACCCGTGTCTGGTCGCCCTTCACAGATAGATGTTGGTTTCATTTTTTAACTGACGATGTACATATTAGGCGTCGGTTGTTGTATACATCTGACGCCTTTAAATGTGACGTTATAAGCCATTTATATAGTAGTGATTGTAACTTGATTGATGCTAAAGATGCCCTATAGGACTAATTAATCAAGTGGAACCCTAATTATGTAGTTGTCCTATGCCATAGATCCATCTTCAGTATCAGTACTTGTTGGATGGTGAAATGAGTTCTCCCTTAATGGAAGCTCAAAGTCGTATACTGTTGAGTATATGCATTTCACATGATTGGCTTCAGTAATACCTTGGTAGGAGAACGGTCGAGGTTGTATGTCAATGATGTGATACAATGATATATATATATATATATATATATATATATAATATCTTTTAGGATGGCTACGGTCATACCTCAGCAGGAGTGTGGCTGTAGTCATAAATCAATTTCACTAGCTCTGTGACCTATATACCAAGGCGGGCTAGGTTGTTTTGTAGTTGGACTTGACATGTCACTGCGGCAGACTTGGACTGACCTAGGGTGTAGAGAGATGATAGGAGTCTGGATCCCCCTAGATCTTGTATGTCATTGATTTTGACTTAGCAGTGGTCAGTTGGAGCATGAGTGGTATACCTCATCTCCTCAGGGCATAATAAAAGATGCAATACAACTGTGTAGCATATTTTTCTTAGGATCAAATATGAATAACATCATTTGAATCCTTTACCTTATCTTTGTACCTATTTCTTGAACTATAATGTGGTAAGAGAAATCAACTGTTATACATGTTCTTCATATTCATTCTTAAAATATTAATTATTCTATTGCTTGGTGGTAACTACCTAGTTTGTTTAATCTGCACTATCTATGTAATACATATCATTTAGCTAAATCTTCTCAACCTATTTAGTATGTTATTACCTGCTTAGTTACCTATGCTTTTAATAGATGTTGGCAAAGAGTTATATCTCTCACTGGGATGTTTGGTCTCACCTTGTGGGTTTCTACATATTTTAGGTGGTAGAGCATGAGGAAGTAGAGATCGTGTTGTTGAGGCTGGGTAGCAAGAGTTGCACTAGCTGAGTAAAGGTTGGATAAGCTACTTGTTTTTTTAGAGTAGAGTCCTATGTTTCAATCCTGTACTCTTAGGTCTTTGAGGGAGTTTTGTAGATGTCATATATCGAGACAATGTTTTGGCTTTATGCCTTTGTTGTATAGATGTGGCATGTATGTATATGGGACAAGTTATCATATGTACATGTTCTGGCTAGTGAGCCAGTGAAAAATTCTATGTAATAATCTTTTGGCAGGTGTTATATATATGTAGGTAGCTTTCATGGAATCTGATGTGATATGTTTGCACTTGACGTGGATATGTGAAATAGTTTTATTTTCCTATGATTTTTTGGTAACCTGGTCAGACCAATTTTAATTCCACATTTTGTTTTGAGTTATTTCGCTTTGTGTGGCGTGGGGCATCACATTCAGCCTAAAACTATTTTGCACTAATGTATTCAAGAAGCATTATTCTAACCATATCTTATAATGAACTATTATTACTTTTATTTAAAGCATTTTGTGGGGGAGTTCTTACATATAAAAAATTGTGTCCATGCCCTTATAGTAAAAAATATTTCAAACTCCTTGTTTTGAGATCCCCACCATGTTCACTCCTAATGGAGCTAATCATAAGTTGAAACTCATTTCCCACTCTAGTGTAAAATATTTTGAATGAATCAGGAGTACTGTGTTTTGCTACAAAAAATGGAAGTAAGTAAATCTAGAATAATTATCAATGATCTAAAAAAGAAATCTTTTTTTCCAAAAGAGGTTGTTTCTCCATTGACTTAAAGGGATCCATGCGAATAATCTCTAGAGGTCTACATCTAGATACATCAAATGAGCTTTTAGTTTTCTTGTACAAGGTTCACATCATTCTTTATTTTCAAAGGGAAGACTGGGAAGTCCTTTAACAAGTTCATGTTGTCTAGGTTATGGATGAGTTTTATGTTTACAAGTGCTAGACTTCTACGACAAAGTGTTCACTCTCTTCATTACCTATAAGACATTTACCCTTGACTAGACTAGTTGAATTGAGTTTTCTATTCTTTTTTCCGTCATGTTACATCACTAGATTTGTTAGAAAGAGTTCCATACACATCCTTTTCAAATAAAATATCACATCTATTAATATCCCATAGTTAACTAACACTAATAGATTGTGATGCAATACATCTATAAGTAAAAATTTTTGGTAGAAATATTTTTACATGTAGTCTTGATACTAATGACTTCTCCTTTTTCATTGCAACCAAAGTTTACTGTTCTTCCTTAATTCTTATCCAAGCCCTTTAATTTCTTATTGTCTCAAGTCATGTGCTTGGAGCAACTACTATCAATAACCCAATCCTACAAGTTTAAATTTTACCTCCATGTATGGTCCCTTAAGGGTTATGATTTATAAAAGTGTAATCTTAATATACATTAACCTATGTTAGTGAAAATATTGTCAGATACAATATATGAACAAAACATCAAATCGAATGTGTTTTATCTTGTTGAACATGTTATGTCTAGTATGAATAAAGCATTCATTTTTGTAAATATCAAAAATGAAATAGAGAAGAATATTCCTTTGTAAACCATTATACAATACTAATCAAAGTTGCAAAGAGAGGGTGGCAACTCTATAATTGTCAACCATGGACAACATGGGAGTGCTAGCGGGGCTACTAGCAACACCGTCTCCTTCATGTTACAATCCATACATGGGAGGACCCTAATGCCTTCCACCATCGGTATGGATGGCATAATCATCGAGAATCAAAGTGTTATCTATGTTAGTGACACACAAATAGAAAATCAACAAACCAAATATGAATTTATATTGACCAATCATGCTAGAAATTCTCCAAAGTCCATATAGTTGGAGGTAAATAAATAAGGGTCCAAGACCTTCAATGACTTTTTCCACTTTCCAGATGAAAAATTACCAAGAAACTTTGGTATGCTAAAAGTTCCATTATCATTTGGGGAAATACGATCCACTCACATATGTTCTGGATACCTAATCAAGTATTAATGCATGTTGTTACAATGCCAAGAATCATAGAACGACATCGTCAACATGTATACCTCAAGCCAACAACACTAGTAGTAATACCATAGAATTAGACAAGGGGATAGGGTTTGGAAATGTCAGCTCTAGTATCGACACACACCATGGTACAAGCCACCTCAATTGAAACTCCCTCACCACAAATCAAGTGCAAAACAAAGATCACAATCTATATAGGGCCCCCATCGATGCACCATAACCATATATGGAAGACATACCTTTGGACTTGTCATTCCCTATGTGAATATGAAGCAAGTACATCCCACCCCTGAGCTATGCACGGAAATGAATGCTCATGGCTTGAAAGAAATGTAGCTTATGGGTGAGCCTAAAGGAGAAACCAAGAAATATTTCTCATAAAAATGATGCAAAATTTTATGTCACATCACTATGCTATGATGAAAACCTCATAAGGAGCCTACATCCCCAAAGAGGTGAAGCATTAGGACATTACTACTAGAATTGGGCTCATCACAAACTTACACCTAATCTCATTCACTAAATATGATATACCTAACAGAGAGGACCCCAACATGCAACTACTCATCATGACTATACATAGAGGACCGAAGAGCCCATCGTGCTTCATTGAAAATGGGGCATGCCTCATTGTATGTACTCTAAAGGAAATTTTTAGTCTAGGGAAAGGTCAAGTTGATGTCCAACCTATGACCAACAAATCCACTACCTTTGACAGTGCATTCAAAGATGCCCTACTAGAGAACACACTTGAGTTCTAGATCACAATGTAAACTTTCTTGATATTATTTGTTGTCATGGAGCTAACTCCAACATTCAAAATCCTAGGAATACTGTAGATTCATGAAAACTACGTGCTTCCATCATCACAACATAAAAAACAAGTACCAGATAGGAAACACCATTTTTACCATCCATGGAGACAACCCAAGCAACATTGTAGCATGTGTAGAGGAAGATGATCTCAAGCTTAGATTCAACATGATACAACTTGACTAGACTATTAGAATATGTTAACATGGAATAAGACAGTAAAGAAACCTATGCGATCAGGGACCATGAGGAAGGATTATTAGAGTATGAGTAGCAAAAATGATAAAAATAAATAATAAATCTATTAAAATGCTTTACTTAAACTGATTCTTGTTATATCATTCTTTTTAATGAAGATGTTAGTAAATTATGTGCTTGCTTTGATATATATTTAATTTTCTTTGTTAAATGTTTTTATTATATGGACATCAGAGAATGATAGTTGGTTTTGGAGATACTTTTGGATCTCAATTACCTACTTTTGGACACAGTGATACCCTTTAAAGGTTATATTACTAGGAGTGAATCTTTTGTCCTTGGTGTGGGATTGTTCTTGCACACTTGGCGAAACTTATGATGTTATTGAATGGCATGTAATGAGGTCCCAAAGAATTTTTAACAATGTATCCCTTCTATTATCGGGTGCATATGTAGTTGAGTTCATCCACCTACATCACTATACTTGAAGAATTGTACACAGATGTTGCAAATTTTTTATTGCAACTATAGATCATTCAATCATTTAATAGTAACACCAAACATTCAAGAATGGGCTAGGCTATACATAATCAACAAATATATCCTAAAATTTGGTTATACTCATCCTCACAAATATCATTGGTTCAAAGATTCATTTTCTCCACAATTGTGTTTGATGTAACAAA
This sequence comes from Alisma plantago-aquatica, assembly GCA_963693085.1. Classification (NCBI taxonomy): domain Eukaryota; kingdom Viridiplantae; phylum Streptophyta; class Magnoliopsida; order Alismatales; family Alismataceae; genus Alisma; species Alisma plantago-aquatica. The sequence continues at coordinate 925,412,651 of OY856409.1, forward strand.
TATCAACTTAAATTATGGACTACTTAAGATGTGCAGCCTAAGAGGAAAATCACCATACTGATGACCACATAGATATTCATGCTGAGAGTGATGGGGATCCCAAAAATATGTGTATGATATGTCCTAATCTCACATGTGACATTGATGCACACATTTCTGCTACTATTTTATAGGCTATTTTAGGTTTATTCTTATATATAAATCTCTATAAGTTGCATGATTCATGTATCTTTTGCCAAGATATACTAGAAGATCTTATGCACCTCTTTTATCTATTTGTAATGCATTTGATTTGAAATTATGTATATTATCATATCTTGATGCATTGTTCACTTCATTTCAGTCAAAATAGGAATAAATTGAAGGACGCCAATACCACCTACATGGAATAGAGAGAGGCCTATTCAGAGAGTCATATAAATACTACTAAGATAGGAACCAATACAACTAGGATGCCAAGGTTGTACCACTGATGAACAAGTCAATGGTGCCTATATGAAGGAATAGAGTGACTCTGTAGAATCTCGATAGCATTGACACACATCTTGGTGGCACTGATATAGATCATCACCAGTAAAGGAAAGAGCCAATTGGTGGAACTTACATTCAAGTAGTACCATTGAGATTTCCCTGGGGGTCATGAGTAAAGAAAGAAACATCCAAGGATTTATTGGATACATGGCATTTTTTTCTCTTTGGTCAAAACCTAAGAGGATGGACAAATAGATGCATAAACCATTTTATGAAGGAGATGGAGACATGGAGTAAGAATCATCCCAAAACCTCCAAGGAGTAGTTTGATGACTGAAATGATGTCTGGTTGCTACAGTCTTCATAGAGGGTCATCTTCATGCACTTCATGCATGTATTCATGATTTTTTCCAGCCTTTCTATTTTTCTTCATCTGCAAACCTTCTTTTGGTCTAATGTTCAACATAATGGGTGAATCAAAGTGTTTTCTAGGACCTAAGAGTATCCCAGTGTTGACTTTATGCATGATTATATTCACTTAATATTTATTTATTTTCTTCAGATCTTTGATAATGAAAGTTCATTTAAAAATTTCAATGTTTGTGCTTGATTACCATAAATATATGTTAGAGTATTAATCAATTTGAAAGATGGATAATTAATTGTACATGTCATTATCAACATAATCAATAATACATTGTAAAAATAGGATAACCGTTGCAAGGTCAATTATCCAGACAAAGATCTTTACTGCTTAACATCTTATATTGACATTGTAAAAGTGGGATAGTAATTAGGTTAAATAGTGTACTACACCATGAGAGAGGATAGTGCAAGCTACATATACCTAGTCTAAAGAAGAAAAAATAATTTATCTTAATTGAAGATAACCCATGCATAGGTCACACCATGCTGAAACTGGCATTCTATGATCCCATTCTTCTAATCTTAAAACCATTTCATTCCATGTATTTTAGTTTCAATTCTTATTTTTATTAAACCAACCAACTTTTTCATGAGGTCTAGTTGTTCTGCTTCAGATAGTAGTCCCTAGCAGTTCCAATTCCTTGAAATTGACAACATGAGCTTCTTTGATTCCCTTACTACTTTGACGTGCACACTTGTATATTACACACACATTTAAGTTATGTCAAGTTTTTGGTGCTATTGTCAGGGAAATGAAAATGCTATCATTACAAGTGCTAAAACCATCCACTCTAGACCATTTTTACTATATTAAAATATTGTTTTCAATTAGAATCAATAAAAAAAGCATTGTCCTATTAATAACTAGTATTTTGTGTTCTCACACTGAGTTCTAACTTTTAGGTACTAGTTTATGGTCTAAACTTGAACCATTGACCACATTGACTCTACTCTACCTTTTCTAGATCATACAAAGCTTTTGCAACAAGCTAAGAGATATATAACCTCACATTTGGGGCTAGTTCCAGGTACACCGCCAACAACACCAGAGGTTACATTGGCAGATAAAGAGGAGTAGGTTATCATCCCAAAAGGTCTTGATGTTGAACAAGAAGAGGAAGATATGTCTAACTCAAGATAAGACTATGTGGAAGTGGCAGTTTCAGGTGATGAGCAGACCATTTGGGAGAAATTAATAGCATCATCAACTACAATTCAATTAATTCCTATTAGGCGATAGACACTCGGTGTAGGAATCTATAAAATTGATCTAGGTCTAGTCACTTTGGTCAAGTCACATGCATTTCATGGGAACAACATGGACGACCTGATGCAGAACATTATTACCTTTTTGAGAGCTGTAACATGTTGAATATAGATAGAACTTTAGCAAAATGATCTTTATAAATTTATTTCCTTACCCATTGATGCGCAAATCAAAGACTTAGTTTCTTAGTCTACCTTTGGAATTTATAGGCTTGTAGGATGAAATGGTTGACACGTTTTTCAAGAGGTGCCTTCCTCATTAGGGATCAATGACCTAGTGGGAAAAACACAGAGCTTCAAACAATGCACAATTTGAATCTTGTTCATAGGTTTGGGAGCGGTATCAGAATATGTTGAGGAAGGTACCAGATCATGGTATTGATCTATATGGTCAAAAATAGACCTTCTACTATGGCTCGCAAAAGGGAGAGAGGACTACTTTAGACATTGAAATTGCATGGTTCTTTTTGAGTGATAAATCATTGAAGTTTTATGAAAGTCTAAAAATTATGGCCAAGAATCAATCATGGGGTGATGAGTCCGAACATCCCATAGTAGCAATAGTGATCGCTTGGTTGACAAAGCAACTTAAAAGGATGATTGTCACCTCATTTGGAAGTGAGGAAGAAGGATGCATGTACATGAAACAATATAAAAATATAAGATATGAGTAAGCATGGATAAACCCCCCAAATTCTCATGGAACGATCCCAATTTTTTTAACAGGACCTGTTACAGGTGCAACATCCTCAATTGCACCAACTAAGCATTCCAAATTTTTTTAGCGTGAAAGACGTACAAGCAGTCTTGAGAAGTTACCAAACTTGTTTGGAAAGTTTATGACTAAGAATGAGACTATATTGACTAGACAAAGAGAGAGAAACAAAACCAGAGGGCCCAAATTAGAAGGATAGAAACTCAAATATCACAAATACCAACAAACCTAATTTAAAGAAGCCAATTTAGCAAGGGTCCCCAAGATACACTGATATCCCATGAAATAACCAACAAGCCATGTCAATAACATTGCATAGTGGACATGTGATGTAGAAGGAACAAGAAGTCATGAAAAGTAAAAGGCAGATCGAATCAACTATAGTCACTCCTGAGGCAACATTTGAAGAGGAGAAAGTAGTTCCAGTTCAGGTACCTAATGAATTGGTAGGTGAAGACTCTGTTGAGTTCAACTTTGGGGGATAAGAATACCCTAAGAAGGATTGTTTTCATCCACATCTCATGAATATAGTGGTGCTTATTCAATTTCCAGACAACCTTAAGAAGACTAATGAATATCAGAAACTCACAAAGTTTTTAGACATTTTTCTCAAGCTTCATGTAAATATTCCTTTAGTAGAGTTTCTTGATCAAATTCCATCTGATGGTAAGTTTTTAAAGGACATAATTACCAAGAAGAGGAGTTTAACAGATTCCAACATGGTAGTTTTATATGAGGAGGTGAGCATGTTGATTAAAAGAAATCTACTAGGAAGAGAGAAGATCTAAGGTTCTTTAACATACCTGGTTTAGTAAGTAGTTTCCCATTTGGGTATGCCTTATGTGATTTAAAAGTTATCATCAGTTTGATGAACATTGAAGACACTCAAGAATATGGCTTTTCCACACATAACAAAGACCAATATGACTATCCAACTAGATGATCAATACTTTACATGACTTTATTGTATCATTCAAGACATCTTGGTCAAAGAGGACATATTTATCTTTCTGCTAGATTTTCTATTCATGGAAATGAATGAAGACTACATGTTTGAGCTACTCTTAGGAAGACCTTTCCAGGCCATAGCTGTGGCGACACATCTCGCTATCACACAGACAATGAGGAGCCACGTGAAAACATGCAGAAAACACCATAAACCACCTATTACCAAAAACACGGGGTAATTAAAACCGATTTCGGGAAGAAGATAAATCAAGAAACTATTACATCCAAATCCTCATCCTGCATGAAAATAGGTTATAAAAACATTTACAAGTCTTGATACGTGTTCACAGCTTAGAAGATCAACTGTCTTGTCATTACATGAGTTCGTCACTTTTTTATACATACATAACAGGCCACATCCGGCCAGCAACAGGATATACAAAACTTCATCATCCATACATTGTAAAACAACGTCAAAACGCCTCCGAGGACCGGAGAGTACATGGATGACTCTAGGACTCTACTACAAAACAACCAAAACAGCAGCGTATCCATCTCTTGCATTCTACTGCTCTTCTTGCTGCTCGGCCGCAACCCCGCGACCACCACCATGTCTAGCGCGATCAACTAAAAAGGTTGTAAACCAACGGGGTGAGACACACAGTCCCAGCGAGAAACATAACTCCCCACCGAAACTATAAAACATCAAAGGTTAAAGTAGATAACAACAAATAACTGAATAAGTATAACAAGAGCAGCATACAGAGCAAGGCTATTATTACCATCAAGCTAACCAAGATATCCAGGAGGCATGTAACTAGTCATTCTTTATGGAACATGAATGACAAGATAAGCTTTATAAGAATTTACCACAAGATAAAGGGTCGTACGCACAAATGCATAGTAAAACTAGATCAGCTATATAAGCAAGGCCTCAAACAATGTTCCGTATTTTGTTCTAGGCAAGATATACTATTCGGTTGGATTACGTTTTATTATGCCCTGAGGAAGTGAGCCGTACTGCACAAATCCAACCTCCGGTTACAAAACCCAAGCTGGTGCCTTACAAGGTCAATGGAAGAGCCGGACTCCACGACCTCCCACCTCATGGTCAGTGCACAAACTAAACACAAGCAGGACCGCAATCTCATGCTTAAGTGGTCTCAGCCACAGGGTTAGCTCCCGTAGGCTACCCTTTCTCTAGCCCGCCTTGGTATAGGTCACAACGCTAGTATATCTGAGCCACGAGCCAATTCACCGTGCTCCCTGAGCCATGAACGCATTCATGCTCTATCACACTAAGCCATGGGCCTGTTCACCATGTTCTTAAACACATCCTGAGTCTACAACCGAAGTTGCACTCTAACCTCCTCATTTTTGGCTAGGAGAAACCACACATATTCAATAATATGCGCTTCCAGGGTAACCCGCAGGAGAACTTGTTTCACCATCACCAGCTACTGACGATGATGGATCTATGGCCAGGACAAACTACATAATCTGTTCCACTGTAATTAGTTAGTATATTTTAAGTGGATTGTTGAGGCAACCAGGCTGTAACACATACATAACATTACGCTATATTATTATTACCACCATCACATATCCTGGGATCTCAATCCCTCATCACAAGAAACCACTGCTTCTTAAGGCATTTTCATCATTTGGGATAACAATCCCTGATTTCATCATCAGAGGATAACACCTCAACTAGGCACTTTAGCCAAACTCAGGTCCTCAGACCTAAACACATCAGACTGGTGTTGTAGGTTATCTTATCAACAAGAGTGACCATCAATACAATGTTATTCAAACATATATACCTCATATCCCTTTACCTGGCTATGAATCCGCATGAAATACCTGCATGGTTAGTATACGCATTCATAGAGATAACTGAAGCCATCATGGATTAAAGGAAGAACATGCTATCAAATATAGGGCAACATTGATTATTATACACTTTATCATTCATGTCTCAAACCTATGACCATACACATGGGTCACGTCATCATGTCAAGCAACTCATAAGCTTCCAAGCCTATCGTTTACTCATTATATATATATATATATATATATATATATATATATATATATATATATATATATATATATATAGGATTCAAGGAGATCATAAACACATGTAATATCATTATTAACATGGAACCTTCATCTACATGCAACCCGGATTATCAAAACCCTTACTAAAACTTCCACAACCCTCACCAAAAAGGGTGACGAGCAACGCGTCCCTCACCATAGCTTGTAACGGGTAGGGTGGCATCCCTAACCAAAAGCATACTGGCCTAACTATATGTATAAACACATATCGGCCAACCCTAAACGGTATCAACCACCACACAAGGGTGTTGTGCATCCAGAGATCAAAACATATCGTGCAACTCTGATGCGCAAACCAAGTGTACAAGACACTATCGTGCAGCTAGGTTAGGAGAGAGTATCGTGCAAGAGGCTAAGCATGAAGAAGCTATATATCCATGTCGACGGGACCCTATCGCCCATCTAGAGAGAAGGTCCCTATCGGGAAGCCACACAACTCACACACCCAAGGCTTTCACTGTCAGAACATAATGCCCCATCACAGCATGGTATCGCCCAACATACTCACAACTCAGGCAACACCAAAACACTCTAAAGAAGCCTATCGGTCAAGGGCAACACTTCATATTAGCCTCCAATGGAACAACATCTAGGGTTTCTATACGCCACCATATCGGGGATCGCCATCACCAACCATGATGCCCCACACAAGGATAACCCACTGAGCTCTATAACGTCCAAGGTACATCGGGCACCGAACCAACCTTAGCTAGGTGTATCGTGCATGGCTCCCAACAAGGCATATCACCCAAGCACACAAGGGTATCGGTCACCAACCAAACTCCATCTAGCCACAACGGCCAGGGGTACAACTCAAGACTAAACAAACGAGCAACACTATCCCAAAGTCATATCGTGCAAGATACAACCCAACAAGATCGTCATCAACCTCAAGCACAAGGGCACCAAACCCTAATTGATCAAGAAGATCAGCTCACCTCTCAACAACTAAGAGAGAGGGGTCTTGCACAACCTCTATCACAAATCGGGCAACCACAAGGATCCACCTCAACATAGGTCATCCAAAGCTCACATCTCAAATCCATGGTGAGAGGAGGGTATTACCCAAGCTACTAGGATGTAGACTCACCTCTCAACTTAAACGAGAGAGGGGTATTGCCCACATCACTAGAGCTCATACTCACTTCTCATAACCAAGGAGAGAAGAGGGGTATTGCTCAACAAGGAACTCTAAACCATGGTTCGGCCAACAAGGGTAGAAAGGTACAAAACCTCAACCATAACAACAAGATCACTAAGGCTAAAGGTGCAACTAAGCAAGAAACTTATCTTAGAACATACATGACCGATTATGATCATATGAAAACATACATTATAGAAGGAGGTAGTATGGTTAGGGTTAGGAGTTATGTAACCCGCCTTAAGCAAGCTCCAAGCTCCTAGCACCAAGCTTCCAAGCTCAAGCACCACCACAAGAAGAAGAACAAAGCACTCTAGAGTTCGACCACCACTAGCGGAAGAAGAAGACTCCAAGGAGAAGGAGGAGGATCGACCACTAGCTAGCAAAGGAGAGGTGTCATGCTCCAAGGGAGAGGGGAAACTAAGGAACTAAAGGGATCCTTAGCAAGAGAAAGAAGGTACATATATAGGAGAGGGTGGAGGAGAAACCAAGGTAAGACAAGGCAAGGTGTCGCCCACCTAGGGACACTTGTCCATGGGCAATGCCACCTCCTTATCTCACCTTAAACTCATGTCCAAGACCATTGCCACATGCAAGCATCATACACCAAGTGTCCACTAGTGGTGACACAAACGAGGTCAAAGGGTCAAAGGGGTCCATGGCTGATACACCCCATCTCCATGCCCGACACACCTCCCTAGCGACACACTTATGGCCGATACAAGGCACTCTTGCCTGACACAAGGTCCAACAAGGCAAGGGCAAGGCCCAAGCAAGGAAAAACAAGGCCCAACAAAGCTCATCCAAGCCCAAATCAACTAAAGCAACGAGCCCAACCCTTCCTTTTCAACACTAGATGAAGCAAGGAGAGAGAAGAACACTTCTCAAGGTGACAACATGCCCATCTACCCTAGACTTGGATAAATTGCAAGTAGCACCTCCAACACTCAGCAAGCACAAACAAACCCTAATCACCACTAAAGGTGATTAGCAAGCAACTAAACACCAGGGTTAGGCAAAGCAATCAGGATAAGCCCAAAATGGGGGTCAGGGTCCTTACAAGCTATAAACCTCTACAAAGGGATTTCGTACCCAAAATCCGAAGGGAAAAGCGAGGGATACTTCCTCCTCATCTCTTCCTCAAGCTCCCACGTGGCTTCCTCAACGCCACGATGATGCCAAAGAACCTTCACAAGAACCATGTCCTTCCTCTTCAACTTCTTAACTCTTATGTCCAGGATCATCACAGGACCTTCCTCATATGTCACATCTTCATCAAGCTCAACCTCAACTGGCTGTATCACTGTCCCTGTGTCTGGATGACTTTTCTTCAACATACTGACATGGAACACTGGATGCAATCTGTGCAACTCTGGCGGCGGCTCTAACTTGTAAGCTACCTTGCCAACACGTGCTATTACTGGATATGGCCCCATATACCTGGGTGTCAGTTTACCTTTTCGGCCAAACCTTAGCACGCCTTTCCAAGGCGAGACCTTGAGATACACTTTGTCTCCTACTTGGAACTCTAAAGGTCGTCGGCAATTGTCTGCATAAGACTTTTGTCTATCCTGTGCCACTTTCAACTATTGTTGTATTACTTTGATCTATTCTGTTGTCTGCTGTACTAACTCAGGACCCAAAAGCTGATACTCACCGGACTCATACCAACATAAAGGAGATTTGCACTTTCTGCCATATAAGCCATCATAAGGAGCCATGTCAATGCTCCGTTGGTAACTATTGTTATAGGCGAACTTTATCAAACTGAGATGCACATCCCAGCTTCCTAGGAACTGCAAAACACAAGCCCGGAGAATATCCTTGAAAGTTCGAATAGTCCTTTCAGACTGTTCATCTGTCTGTGGGTGGAAAGCGGTGCTGAACCTCAACTGCGTTCCCAACGCTTTGTGCAACTGTTCCCAGAAATGACTCGTGAACTGATGACCTCTGTCAGAAACTATCGTTGCTGGTACACCGTGCAAGCGAACTATCTCATCCATGTATACATGAGCGAGCTTCTAGGCTGTATACGTTGTCTTTACAGGAATGAAATGGGCAGACTTCGGCAATCTGTTCACTATTACCCAAATGAAATCATGATTCTTAGCTGTCCTTGGCAGACCAACTATGAAATCCATGGTTATATGATCCCATTTCCACTGCGGTATTGGCAGGGGTTGTACCGTACCTGCCGGCTTTTGATGCTCAACCTTGACTTGCTGGCATACCGCACACCTAGCCACAAACTCGGCCACATCTCTCTTCAAGCCAGGCCACCAATACATGTCCTTCAGATTGTGATACATCTTGGTGACTCCTGGATGCATAACATACATTGATGTGTGTGCTTCCTCGAGCACTAGATTCCTTAGATTATCAACATCGGGGACCACCATCCTATCATGATAGCAGACTAATCCATCCTCGGACTCATGGAACCCATCACGCCTTTCATTGCCGAGCTCTGACCTGATCAACTACACTGTATCATCGGTTTGTTGTGCATCTTTGATTTGCTGTCTCAGCATAGGCTTGACTTGCATCTGTGCCAAAAGTCCTTCTAACAAGGAAACTTCCATATGTACATTCATCTGCCGCAAGGAGATAGACATATCCCGTCTATGGCATACTAAGGAACCCAACTGTGCTTTCTTTGTAGGAAGAGAAGAAGACTTTCAGCTAAGTGTGTCAGCTACCATGTTCACCTTACCAGGGTGATACTCGATGGTGCAGTCATAATCATTGATTAGCTCCATCCAACGATGTTGTCACATGTTTAGCTCATTCTGCGAGAAGATGTACTTCAGATTCTTATGATCCGTAAAGATTTGACATACTTCCCTGTAAAGATAGTGTCTCCAAATCTTTAACGCATGAACCACTGCTGCCAATTCCAAATCATGGGTCGGGTAATTCTCCTCATGTTTCTTAAGCTGTCGTGAAGAAAAAGAGACCACATGGTCTTCCTGCATCAACACACACCCTAAGCCCTTCTTGGAAGCATCACAGAAAACAACGTAGCCCTTCCTAGGCTCTAGCAGGACTAACATTGGAGCACTAGTCAGCTTCTCCTTCAAACTGTGAAAAGCTTGCTGACGATCATCCCAGACAAAAGGTACATCCTTTCTAGTCAACGTTGTCATTGGCAACATGATCACACTAAAGTCCTTTATAAACCTCTGGTAGTATCCTACTAATCCCAGGAAACTACAAACTTCAGTCGGTGTCTTCAGATGCTCCCATTCTGCAACTGACTCCACCTTCCTAGGGTCCACTTTGACTTCTTCTGCAGATATCACATGACCCAAGAAAGTTACTTCTTTTAACCAGAACTAACACTTACTAAACTTGGCATACAACCGGTGTTGGCGAAGAAGAGTCAACGCTTGTCGAAGATGTTGTTCATGTTTTTTTACTATCCTGACTGTAGATCAAGATGTCATCTATAAAGACTACAACAAACTGATCTAGAAACAAATGGAACACCCTTTTCATCAAATACATGAAAGCAGTAGGCGCATTGGTTAGCCCGAACGCCATAACCACAAACTTGAAGTGACCATACCTTGTCCTAAAAGCTGACTTTGGTATGTCATCTGCCTTAATCCTCAACTGATGATATCTAAACCGTAGATCGGTCTTTGAAAACATTGTAGCACCACGCAACTGATCGAACATATCATCTATCATCGGCAACATGTACTTGTTCTTGATTGTGACTTTATTCAACTGTCGGTAGTATATGCATAGCCGCATCGATCTGTCCTTTTTCTTAACAAACAAGACTGGAGCACCCCAAGGCGACGTGCTCGGTCAGATGAAACCTTTCTCCAATAATTCCTGTAACTACTTCTTGAGCTCTGCCATCTCTGCTGGAGCCATCCTATATGGCGTTTGTGCAACTGGTTGTGTTCCTGGAACCAGATTGATCTCAAAATCAATCTCTTGAGGTGGAGGAACACCGGGGAACTCATCAGGGAACACATCTGCAAATTCTCGGACAACCATCACCTCCTCTAGGCTAGGACCCTTTGCCTTGGTATCCACAACATGAGCTAAGAACGCCTTACATCCTTGTCGTAACAACTTTTCTTCCACCATCGCTTATACTACACATGTCGGAAGAATCTTCCTATCTCCTTGGAAGATCCACTTTTTCCTATCGTCATCAAACACTGCTTGCTTGGAACCACAGTCCAACACAACCTTATACTTCTCTAAGGTATCCATCCCAAGGATCACATTGAATCCATGCATATCAAGTGGTATAAGATCCACTTGTATCTTGTGTCCTGAAAAAGTTAGAAAACAGGATGGACACACTTCCCAAAGCATCGACGAACCGTCAAGAGGGGTTTCTAACAACAAGTTATCTTTCTTACAACTAATAGGTAAACGATAGTTTTCAAGCATACTATGGGCGATAAAAGAGTGTGTAGCACCTGGGTCAACCAGAACAGATATAAAGTAAGAAGAAGACAAATCAGAATGAAATAACTCCATATGACCTACCACCACTCGCGGGTTGACTATCGCCTCTGGCTGACTCATAGCGTAGAATCGAGTCGTTGCTTACTGTCCACGTCCTTTGCTTCCTTGAGCATATGATCCTGCTTGTGATGCTTGACCGCACCCTCACCCTCTATTACTACTGGGTTGCTGTCTGTCAGACCCTTGCTGATTCTGCCTCAGTTGCTATGTCACTTCAACATATTTTCTTGGGCAATTTGACTTCCAATGCCCGATCTGACCGCAAATATGGCATGACTGGTCTCACTGTTGTGGCCTAGACGGACATGTCACTGCTACAAAAGTTGTACTATGTGCCTTTGACGGTGAAGAACCAAATCATCTTCCCTTACTCGGAGACCACTGTGATGGTGCACTGGAACCTCTTAACCCAGAAGGTGCTGAAAACCTTGGCTTCTTGAAGCCATCAAACATCTGTCTTTAGAACTGATCAGGCCTCTTCTTAGACATGGAATCTCTTTTCTCCCTGACTGACTGATCAATTCTTCAGACAGACTCCACAAATGTGGCAAACCGCTCTCGGTTCTCCAACACAGTAGCAGGAGTTGTCAACTCAGCATTCAGACATTTCTCAAAACGTCTGATCCGCTCATCATCTGTCGCTGCCATGTGAGGACAAAACCTCAATAGGTCCATGAACTTGGCTTCATACTCAGTGATGTTCATCGTTCCTTGGCACATGTGCTCAAACTGGTTGATCTTCTCGTCCAGATACGTCTTCGGAAAGTATATGCTGATGAACTCTTGTCGGAAGACCTCCCAACCGATCACCTCACCGGGTCACTTCTCCTCCTCGATGGCCCACCAGTGGCCAACACTACCCTTCAGAAGGTAGACAGCGTGCTTGACTTTGTCTACTTCGGGGATGTCGAGGATCTGGAAGGCCTTCTCAAGACCTGTCAACCACAGATCCACATCCACTGGATCAGCCGTCCCAGCATAGTCTGAAGCTCTGACTCTCTCAAACGTCTTCCCAATACCCGATGTTTCACCATGGGGAGCATGTGCTCTCGGTGGAGGCACTGGCAATCTCTGTACCATGAGATTCATCGTAGCCATCATCTGCCCCATAAGCTACTGGTAGGCAGGGTTTTTGAGAATGGTTGGGTCAAGTTGGGGAACCTCAGGCACCCGATCTTCATTGCCTTCCCTCCATCTCCATCGACTGATGCAGCCCCGCTGCTCTCGACAACATGTTCTTCATGGTTTCCAAACATCTTGGTTTTTTCTTCCGCTGAGGGCAGAAGATAATTGTAAGAAAATCTGGAAAACTCACAAGAATAGACACAACCTAGTCCTAGATCCCTGTAGACTCAGCGAACCTAGAGCTCTAATACCAAGCTTGTGGATACACATCTCGCTATCACACAGACAATGAGGTGCCACGCGAAAACGTGCGAAAAACACCATAAATCACATATTACCAAAAACACGGGGTAATTAAAACCGATTTTGGGAAGCAGATAAACCAAGAAACTATTACATCCAGATCCTCATCCTGCATGAAAACATGTTATAAAAACATTTACAAGTCTTGATATGTGTTCACAACTTAGAAGATCAGCTGTCTTGTCATTACATGAGTTCATCACCTATTTATACATACATAACGGGCCACATCCGGCCAGCAACATGATATACAAAGCTTCATCAGCCATACATCATAAAACAATGTCAAAACGCCTCTGAGGACCTGAGAGTACATGGATGACTCTAGGACTCTATTACAAAACAACCAAAACAGCAGTGCATCTATCTCTTGCCTTCTACTACTCTTCTTGCTGCTCGGCCGCAACCCCGTGACCACCACCACATCTAGCGCGATCACCTAAAAAGGTTGTAAACCAACAGGGTGAGACACACCGTCCCAGTGAGAAACATAACTCCCCGCTGAAACTATAAAACCTCAAAGATTAAAGCAGATAACAACAAATAACTGAATAAGTATAATAAGAGCAGCATACGGAGCAAGACTATTATTACCATCAAGCTTACCAAGATATCTAGGAGGCATGCAACCAGACATTCTTTATGTAACATGATTGACAAGATAAGCTTTATAAGAACTTACCACAAGATAAAGGGTCGTACACACAAATGCATAGTACAACTAGATCAACTATATAAGCAAGGCCTCAAATAATGTTCCATATTTTGTTCTAGGTAAGATATAATATTCGGCTGGATTACATTTTATTATGCCCTGAGGAAGTGAGTTGTACCGCTCAAATCCAACCTTCAGTTGCAAAACCCAAGCTGGTGCCTTACAAGGTCAATGGAAGAGTCAGACTCCACGACCTCCTACCTCGTGGTCAGTGCACGAGCTCTACACAAGCAGGACCGCAGTCTCATGCTTAAGTGGCCTCAGCCACAGGGTCAACTCCCGTAGGCTACCCTTTCTCTAGCCCACCTTGGTACAGGTCACAACGCTAGTATATATGAGCCACGAGCCAGTTCGCCATGCTCCCTGAGCCATGAACGCATTCATGCTCTATCACACTGAGCCATGGGCCTGTTCACCATGCTCTTGTTGGCTAAATGGACATCTATAAATCCCTTTGTTTTGATTATGACAAACATTTCATTCTTATTGATCTAACGAGCTACTTGAGTGTGCAGGATGACAAAGTAACAAGGGAAAATCTACAAGCTTACATATTTATATTTTCATGCAATGTAATCACTGTTGTAAAAACTTGTACAAAAATTATAATGTACAAGTACTTAGAATTGCATGTAAATCAAGCGTTATATTCTCCCTAGCTAAACACCACAGTTAGACATGTCATCCCATTCAAATATGATTATTTTTGCACACTCACACACATAATTAGTGCCTAAATTGAAACCTTGAAACAGGATCAATCTCGGTCGACAAACTCCTCGACCGAGACACTCTCGGTCGATAATCTTCTCGACCGAGAAAGATCCAAAGTAGCCGTTTGACACAACAGACAAGTTAGTTGGCAGTTGAAGAAAGACGTTACAAATCACTTGTTCCAGAGAGCCTGTCGGTCGACAAAAGTTCGACCGAGTAGGTGTCTCGGTCGACCATTTGTCGACCGAGATGGTCTCTGACAGCAACTGCAGAATTAATTAATTAGTCGTTGTTAAAGCAACAACTTTGTACCTAACAGCTAGTTAAGCACTTAGAAACCCCTAGAAGTTGTCTAGAATGTCCTTAAGCTTTCTTAGGCCATTCCTATAAATAGGACAAGCCATAGGACACCTAAACACACTTGTTTTACACTTGCTATACTTGAGAAATACTTGAGCATACTTGAGCAATCTGTTGCAAGCAAATTGAGCACTATGATCATTGGCCTACTTTCTCCTTAGCTCAAATTCATGTCCTATAGGCTAGAATCTCCTACCCACAGCAATCACAAGTTCACACATTTGGTTAGGAGATCTATACGCTTGATCTAGGCATATCAAGCCTTGGGCTTTAAAGGATAAGCTGTAATTTCCTTTTTCTTTCTTATTCCCTATTACTGTTTGTACTCTCCTTGCTACTCCTAGGTTGGAGGCTGCGGATTGGAGAGGGTGAAGATCTTCTTGGCGAAGAAGGAGACTTTGAGCTACTTCAGAAGGCTGGTGCAACGGGAGGTTACTTCTAGAGAGGAAGGCTACTTCAAGGGGGAGCTTGGAGTTACTTCAAGAAGGCTACCTTAGGGTTGGTGCACCTACTTTAAGTGAAGGCTGTTCAAAGGGTGTGGTTGAAAGTATTGTATTTTGTATAAATCCTCGAGAGGTAATAAAATAAATACTTTCAAATCCCGGTTGGGTAAGCAACTGGGTAGTGGACTGACAACTATAGTATTTGCTATAATTGGAACCACTCTAAACGCCTGTCTCCTTCTTCTAATCTCAATTTTGGTTGTTTGAGTTAAATAATTTTTAAAATCACTATAAAACTCTATTCACCCCCCCTCTAGTAGTTTTCAATTGGTATCAGAGCAGGCTTCAAGGAACCCTAACCAGGTCTTGAAGAATGGAGGGAAATGGTGAAAGGTGCTGTTTGGACAAAACCACAACATGCTGTAATTGGTGTTTAGGAACAAGCCACAAAACAACCGGATGCCCATGGAGATCAAAGGAAGAGCACAAAGAATGTCTTATTGCTACAACTAGTGAAGAAGAAGAAGAGGTAAGTCTCTTTGATTTATCTAAAGAAGAACTAGTTGCTATTATTGAAGAGACACATAATAAATATGTTGAGTGCAAAAAGAAATTAAAGAAATCAAATAAAGAAAATGATGATCTAAATGTTAAAATTCTTGCTCTTGCATCTGAAAATGAGGATCTCAAAGAGGGAAATAAATATTCTGATCTTAAGTTAAAATCTATGGAAGCCGATTGCAAGCTCCTTTCTGTTGAAAATTCAAACTTGCAGACTCAAGTAAACGATCTTCAAAAACAACCATTATTGTGCACCCATATAGATTATGACACTATTGTTAAAGAAAGAAATTTATTGTCATCTAATCTAGACCAAGCAAAACTAGATATTAAGAAGAGAATGGAAGAGATTGCCAAGTTACAACAAAAAGTCAGTAATTTAAATAATAATGGCATTCTTGATCAAATCTTAGATAATTCCTATCATCAAATTGGGAGAAGAGGACTAGGTTATAAGCCTAAAGGGAAGTCCTATCAACCTAGTTGGAAAAAGTCACAAACCCATCAATCTATATATGTACCTAAAGGAACAAATACATTTTTACCAAAGAACAACCTAGAACAAAACCATAGAAAATGACTTGAGGTTGATTCTATATGTTGCCATTATTGCTCACGTCTTGGACATTACTCTTTTTCATGTCCTTATAAGAGAAAAGATGTCGAGTTAGTTTGGGTTCCAAAACCTCCAAACTAAATGAACAAAATCAAGTTGAGATATGACCAAAGACATTAGTTGCATATTTCTATGTCTATCTCAACTCAACATAATGAGATTACAAATGTAAATGAAATTAATATTAGTTTATTCCCTAGATGATTTAAAGTTTAAACTGAAATTATGCTTAGTCAAATGAAAAGAAAATTCCTATTTTTACATGATTGTTCGTAAAAGTATTTTTCATATACTAATCATGTAATGGAATTATCATTGTATGCTGTTATTACCATTATACCATGTTTTCATCATTGGGTGCGCATAGATAATGAAAATTGTATGCATGGATCCATAAAAATATATAGGCAAGCAAAATGATTTATTAGTTATATGTTATTGCTTGCAACACAATCCATAAATTAGTATCTTTGAAGATTTGAGAAAATTAATTGTACCTTCAATGAAGAATCTTAAGTATTATGCTTGACATTTAATGCAGATATTATACTCAACATATTCAATCTGAAAATCTGCAAAATTAGCCTCTTGGTTAAAATAAAATTTGACCAAGGGGCGCTATGGTCGTAGTCAAATTCGACCTAAAATAAGTTTGACATAATAACTATTTGGATATCCTTTTATGATTAAAAGAAATTAATTTATGATCACAACTTGTCCCAATATTGTCAATAATAAACACAATATTACTCCCTTGGAAAATCTATATATGTGTGCTCTACAAAAATAGTCTATCAATTACATTAAAAATCAGCTTCAAATTCGTACTCAGTAAGTCTCTCGGTCGACGAACTCTTCGACCAAAAACCTTTCGGTCAGCCCCTCTCTCTCGACTGACAGAATCTAGACAGATTTAGTATCGGACACACTTTCGGTCGACAAATGTTCGACCGAGACAATGTCGGTCGACAATTGTTCGACCGAGAAATAGCCGTTGGATATAACCGTTGCAAACCGACCGTTATGACCGTTTATGACCGTTATATGACCGTTGGGGAGCCAAGTGGCGCGTCTGCAACATGACCATTGCGGACGCTTGGTCGACGAGTCGTCGACCGACCAGGTCGCTGGAATGTTATAAAAGGAACCAAAAACGGGTCACTTCCTCACACTTGCATACTCTTGCTTCCATAGGCTCTCTCTAGTGCATTTTTGTGCAACTCTTTAGCATCCTCATCCCCAAGCCTTCCTTGCTTCTTCTCCACCTTCAAGCAACACAATGGCCTCATCATCTGCTCGTGGGAAGAAGAAGGTCGCCGGCAGGAAAGGAAGGGAAGCTCGGGAAGCTACTCCACCACTTACGATCATCAACGACATTGCCTTCCTTGATGGAGATGCTGGTGATCGATATCTACGACTTTTCTCCAAAGCTCCTCTCCCACGACGACCAGTTGAAGTTATGGACTTCATCAACATCGTCGACTTGGAGGACCTTTTCGAAGTACAAAAGTTAAAAGAATATATCAACCCTTCTTTTCCTTCCTATTCAATCAAGGTAGTGAATGAATTCTATGCAAACCTCATTTCCCACTCTGAAAATGAAACCATCTTCTTCTACACTATGGTCAATGGGCATAGCTTCCGATTTACTAAAGGGGATATTCTTGAAATGCTAAACATTGACATAGATGAATATCAAGACACCCTTGACCTTACTTCTGGAAACCCCCTTAACCAATTTCTCCAAGATGACCATACCATTAGTCTTAGTGACATCAAAAGGACCATTTTGAAATCCAATACAACCTGTCACGAAGATAGAGGCACATATTATGCTATAAATCTTAAACCAACTGCTAGGATTGTAAACCTTATTGTATCAACAAACATACATCCTAGAGCCAATAAGTCTGAAGTTCCTGTTTTTCATATGTGTCTAATATATGCCATTATCCAACGTATTCCCACAAATTTTATCTGCATTATTCTTAAAAACATGCTTGAGTTTTCTGGCAATCCTCCATATGGCGATTTTGTATGCCAAATTACTCAACATTTCCTTAAGACCCCACTTGAGGATCTGGGATATACATGGGAGCGTAGACCACAAAAAATAAGTAAGAATACAGTAGAAAAAATGGGAATTGATTTTGGTCATAAAAGGGCTAGAGTTGAAGGAGAAACATCTCATCAAGACATACCACCACCCCCTCCTTCTACTAACCTATCACATGACCCCATTCAAAACACTCTTACTTATATTGCTGGCTCCCAATATCACCTGAGCAAACAACTAGACTATAACCATCATGCCATGACTTATATAAACCAGAGAATGCAAACCCTTTCACCAAACCAACCTGATGAATATCCGTATTCTTTAAATCCTGGCATGCTCAATCCATACAATCCTTCGTACAACTATTATCAAACTCCACCTCCACCATCTGTGGATCTTACACACACTCAGTTTTCATCCATGCAACTGCAAGATATTGCCGCTCATTTCCGATTTGACCGAGTTCCTACATTCTTGGAAGCATATGCTTTAACTAAGACAGGTGCTCTAGATTGGCAAACCTTGGTCCAGTATTATGGAACTGAGCCTTTTCTTGGGAAAGACCCTGACATTGATGTAATCCTTAAGTCTTTCCAGTAAATGATGGAGTTATTGTAATGATATCTTTTGAATAATTGTAATGGGTCATCTCTATATGATGTGTCTATCTTTCTATGCTTGTAATACATGCTTTTAATGAAATTGGCCATCTTTACTTGATTCCAATGGATATTTTTTTTGTGAGACATCTTCAAAATATGGATTATAAGATCATCATTGTAGAACATACAAAATAAGGGGAGTAATAAATAAAAATGCAACCTTTAAAATTGTGGCAAAATTGACAAGGATCTATGACACAATTACTTAAAACAGTTATGAAACAAATCCAGACACATTCTCGGTCGAGAAACTGTTCGACCGAGAACACTATCGGTCGAAAGATCATCGACCGAGCAGGTTTCTGTTGTCAAGTTTGCAATAAAACTGAATATATTTGCAAATTAATCATGTTGAAGATAAAAATTGGCTAAACAGCTTCCACTAGATCAATTTAACAACATTTGGAAGCAATTGCTTATCACTCCTTTGGAGGATGTTTTCTTTGATATTTGTGCTATTTAAATAAAAACTCTTATTTACATTTTTGGCTTTTAAATGGACATCTTTTTCATTAGATTTGATGGGATATCTACTTAAGGGGGAGTTTTTATTCTTAAACGGTTATCTTTTTGAAATGACAAAGGGGGAGAGATAAATATAAAACTAAAATTTAGAAATTATGTAAAACTCAATTAATGAGTTTCATAAATAAACTCTTGGCTTTACATTGAAAGTTGCTATATTCCCAAATGATCTGGATTTCATGTTCCATAATTCATGGGGAATAATAAGCACACATTTTATACAAAAGAGAAAAAGCTACAAAAGGTAATCTAAAGGTATGAAACTCATATGTCTTATATTTCCTTTATTTATATTTTGGAAATGTTTGTCATCTTCAAAAAGGGGGAGATTGTTGGCTAAATGGACATCTATAAATCCCTTTGTTTTGATTATGACAAACATTTCATTCTTATTGATCTAACGAGCTACTTGAGTGTGCAGGATGACAAAGTAACAAGGGAAAATCTACAAGCTTACATATTTATATTTTCATGCAATGTAATCACTGTTGTAAAAACTTGTACAAAAATTATAATGTACAAGTACTTAGAATTGCATGTAAATCAAGCGTTAGATTCTCCCTAGCTAAACACCACAGTTAGACATGTCATCCCATTCAAATATGATTATTTTTGCACACTCACACACATAATTAGTGCCTAAATTGAAACCTTGAAACAGGATCAATCTCGGTCGACAAACTCCTCGACCGAGACACTCTCGGTCGACAATCTTCTCGACCGAGAAAGATCCAAAGTAGTCGTTTGACACAACAGACAAGTTAGTTGGCAGTTGAAGAAAGACGTTACAAATCACTTGTTCCAGAGAGCCTTTCGGTCGACAAAAGTTCGACTAAGTAGGTGTCTCGGTCGACCATTTGTCGACTGAGATGGTCTCTGACAGCAACTGCAGAATTAATTAATTAGCCGTTGTTAAAGCAACAACTTTGTACCTAACGGCTAGTTAAGCACTTAGAAACCCCTAGAAGTTGTCTAGAATGTCCTTAAGCTTTCTTAGGCCATTCTTATAAATAGGACAAGCCATAGGACACCTAAACACACTTGTTTTACACTTGCTATACTTGAGAAATACTTGAGCATACTTGAGCAATCTGTTGCAAGCAAATTGAGCACTGTGATCATTGGCCTACTTTCTCCTTAGCTCAAATTCGTGTCCTATAGGCTAGAATCTCCTACCCACAGCAATCACAAGTTCACACATTTGGTTAGGAGATCTATACGCTTGATCTAGGCATATCAAGCCTTGGGCTTTAAAGGATAAGCTGTAATTTCCTTTTTCTTTCTTATTCCCTATTACTGTTTGTACTCTCCTTGCTACTCCTAGGTTGGAGGCTGCGGATTGGAGAGGGTGAAGATCTTCTTGGCGAAGAAGGAGACTTTGAGCTACTTCAGAAGGCTGGTGCAACAGGAGGTTACTTCTAGAGAGGAAGGCTACTTCAAGGGGGAGCTTGGAGTTACTTCAAGAAGGCTACCTCAGGGTTGGTGCACCTACTTCAAGTGAAGGCTGTTCAAAGGGTGTGGTTGAAAGTATTGTATTTTGTATAAATCCTCGAGAGGTAATAAAATAAATACTTTCAAATCCTGATTGGGTAAGCAACCGGGTAGTGGACTGACAACTATAGTATTTGCTATAGTTGGAACCACTCTAAACGCCTGTCTCCTTCTTCTAATCTCAATTTTGGTTGTTTGAGTTAAATAATTTTTAAAATCACTATAAAACTCTATTCACCCCCCCTCTAGTAGTTTTCAGCTCTTAAACACATCCTGAGTCTACAACCGAAGTTGCACTCTAACCTCCTCATTTTTGGCTAGGAGAAACCACATATATTCAATAATATGCGCTTCCAGGTTAACCCGCAGGAGAACCTGTTTCACCATCACCAACTACTAACGATGATGGATCTATGGCTAGGGCAAACTACATAATATGTTCCACTGTAATTAGTTAGTATATTTTAAGTGGATTTTTGAGGCAACCAGGTTGTAACACATACATAACATTAAGTTATATTATTATTACCACCATCACATATCCCGGGATCTCAATCCCTCATCACAAGAAACCACTGCTTCTTAAGGCATTTTCATCATTTGGGATAACAATCCCTGATTTCATCATCAGAGGATAACACCTCAACTAGACACTTTAGCCAAACTCAGGTCCTCAAACCTAAACACATCAGACTGGTGTTGTAGGTTATCTTATCAACAAGAATGACCATCAATGCAGTGTTATTCAAGCATATATACCTCATAGCCCTTTACCTGGCTATGAATCTGCATGAAATACCTGCATGGTTAGTATACACATTCATAGAGATAACTGAAGCCATCATGGATTAAAGGAAGAACATGCTATCAAATATAGGGAAACATTGATGATTATACGCTTTATCATTCATGTCTCAAACTTGTGACCATAGACATGGGTCACGTCATCATGTCAAGCAATTCATAAGCTTCCAAGCTTATCATTTACTCATTATTATTATTATTATTATTATATATATATATATATATATATATACGATTCAAGGAGATCATAAACACATGTAATATCATTATTAACATGGAACCATCATCTACATGCAACCTGGGTTATCAAAACCCTTACTAAAACTTCCACAGCCCTCACCAAAAAGGGTGACAAGCAGCACGTCCCTCACCACAGCTTGTAACGGGTAGGGTGGCATCCCTAACCAAAAGCATACCGTCCTAACTATATGTATAAACACATATCAGCCAACCCTAAACAGTATTGACCACCACACAAGGGTGTCGTGCATCCAGAGATCAAAACATATCGTGCAACTCTGATGCGCAAACCAGGTGTACAAGACACTATCGTGCAGCTAGGTTAGGAGAGGGTATCGTGCAAGAGGCTAAGCATGAAGAAGCTATCTATCCATGTCGACGGGACCCTATCACCCATCTAGAGAGAAGGTCCCTATCAGGCAGTCACTCCACTCACATGCCCAAGGCTTTCACTGTCAGAACATAACGCCCCATCACAGCATGGTATCGTCCAACATACTCACAACTCAGGCAACACCAAAACACTCCAAAGAAGCCTATCGGTCAAGGGCAACACTTCATATCGGCCTCCAACGGAACAACATCTAGGGTTTCTATACGGCACCATATCGGGCATCACCATCACCAACCATGATGCCCCACACAAGGATAACCCACTGAGCTCTATAACGTCCAAGGTACATTGGGAACCAAACCAACCTTAGCTAGGTGTATCGTGCAGGGCTCCCAACAAGGCATATCGCCCAAGCACACAAGGGTATCGGTCACCAACCAAACTCCATCTAGGCACAACGGCCAGGGGTACAACTCAAGACTATACAAATGGGCAGCACTATCCCAAAGTCATATCGTACAAGATACAACCCAACAAGATCGTCATCAACCTCAAGCACAAGGGCACCAAACCCTAATTGATCAAGAAGATCATCTCACCTCTCAACAACCAAGAGAGAGGGGTCTTGCACAACCTCTATCACAAATCGGGCAACCACAAGGATCCACCTCAACATAGGTCATCTAAAACTCACCTCTCAAATCCATGGTGAGAGGAGGGTGTTACCCAAGCTACTAGGCTGTAGACTCACCTCTCAACTTAAATGAGAGAGGGGTATTGCCCAAATCACTAGAGCTCAGACTCACTTCTCATAACCAAGGAGAGAAGAGGGGTATTTCTCAATAAGGAACTCTAAACCATGGTTCGGCCAACAAGGGTAGAAAGGTACAAAACCTCAACCATAACAACAAGATCACTAAGGCTAAAGGTGCAACTAAGCAAGAAACTTATCTTAGAACATACATGGCCGATTATGATCATATGAAAACATACATTATAGAAGGAGGTAATATGGTTAGGGTTAGGAGTTATGTAACCCGCCTTAAGCAAGCTCCAAGCTCCTAGCACCAAGCTTCCAAGATCAAGCACCACCACAAGAAGAAGAACAAAGCACTCTAGGGTTCAACCACCACTAGAGGAAGAAGAAGACTCCAAGGAGAAGGAGGAGGATCGACCACTAGCTAGCAAAGGAGAGGTGTCATGCTCCAAGGGAGAGGGGAAACTAAGGAAGTAAAGTGATCCTTAGCAAGAGAAAAAAAATTCCATATATAGGAGAGGGTGGAGGAGAAACCAAGGTAAGACAAGGCAAGGTTTCACCCACCTAGGGACACTTGTCCATGGGCAATGCCACCTAAGACATGTCCAAGGCCATTGCCACATGCAAGCATCATACACCAAGTGTCCACTAGTGGTGACACAAACGAGGTCAAAGGGTCAAAGGGGTCCATGGCCGATACACCCCATCTCCATGCCCGACACACCTCCCTGGAGACACACTTATGGCCGATACAAGGCACTCTTTCCCGACACAACATCCAACAAGGCAAGGGAAAGGCCCAAGCAAGGCAAAACAAGGCCCAACAAAGCTCATCCAAGCCCAAAGTAACTCAAGCAACGAGCCCAACCCTTCCTCTTCAACACTAGAGGAAGTAAGGAGAGAGAAGAACACTTCTCAAGGTGACAACTTACCCATCTACCCTAGACTTGGATAAATTGCAAGTAACACCTCCAACACTCAGCAAGCACAAACGAACCCTAATCACCACTAAAGGTGATTAGCAAGCAACTAAACACCAGGGTTAGGCAAAGCAAACAAGATAAGCCCAAAACGGGGGTCAGGGTCCTTACAATAGCGGATAAGACTTTGGAGATAAGAAGAGGAAGGATGACTCTTGGCATTGAAGATGATAGGCTAGTTTTAGTTGCATTGTTAGCATAGTTTTGCATTCACTTCCATCATTTCACTTCAAAATTAGCTTATATTTAGGTTTTCTTAATTTTGTTATTTTGTTGGATTTTGATTTCAATCCTATTTTTATGTCAGTCCTGAAATTCATATCAAGGATTTTTTGAATACATGGACCATATTTCCTTTTTCTTTGTCCCTTCATTGGTTAATGATTCCATCAGTTGATGCCTCGTGGGAACAACCCCACGACTCACACCAATAGCCCCCCCTGGGGGTGGGTGGGTTTGCATAAATATGCATTTCCATCAGTCCATAACTGATGGAAGTCATTATGTCTATTTGCATGTTTCTACTCTTACATTGGTTTGCATCACTCTACTAATCCATCGAATGAAAACTAACCGTAAGTTTAATGTGCTCTTCCAGTGGTTGCCTTCTGATGGAAACATTGCGTTCATCTTTCAATAGCAGAGCAACATCTACCTTCCGATGGTTATGTTGCATTCACCTTGTAATGGTAGTTTTGAACTTGCCCTCTGATGGAAGTCCAGCACCCACCTATCGATGGTCATTTACCAATGTATTCTCTACTTCATCTTATGATGGATGCTCAACACTCATCAGTAGAAAAAAAAAATCTTGTACTTGCCTACCGATGGTGTAAAAACTCGATCTTTACGATCAAATATTTACAAAGTGTATCAAAAGTTATAAACAAATCTTTATTACTATCATGCTATTACAATAGAGTCATGGAAGCTTTAAACATAAGATTAGAAGATTTAATATATGCATTGACTCCTAACTACTCTTCAACAGAGGACAGCTCCAGCACGTCTCTTCTAGTCCTTCCTTTTAAAAGCTCTCGATGAGTTTCGAAGGAACAAAACCACACATGGACCCCATAAAGGGAAAAATATAGGTCAGCTGGGCTGGTACTAAATCCAATTATTGAGCTATTTTAAAAAATAAATAGTAATGAGATCAAATCTAGGTAATAATGCTTGGTGGACTAAGGGAATAACAAAAGGTAATCTAGTTACCATGCTAGTTTCATAAAGGTACAATATTTCAAAGTGGTAACTAGAAAACAATAAAGGGATTCTCAAATGAATATCAAGATTTCAAAATGAAATGATTTTCCACAAAACTAATATAAAGATATCAAATTATTCCAAAATGAAATGATTCATCCAATCTATGATTTTGTCTTCGCCAGTGGCTAGGTGCCTAGTGTCCTCCCCTCTATGAGAGAACAACACTTTTACTTGTGAGGGTAACTAGTACTGGGGGGCCTCTAATTGTCTATTATCAATTGCACAAGGTTGAGGGATATGACCCTCCGATTCTAGTGAGCTAAAGAACTTAGCCAATATTTTGAATTTTTGCACCAATATCAAAATCAACCAATATTTTCAATTTCTCAACAATGTCCAATATTCAATTTAATTATGGTGAGCTTCAACAAGAGGGAAAGACTAACAATATAATTTTTTCACCACTTCTCAAAATTATATATATGAAGCTCTAGAGGGAGGCAAATAGTTCAATAAAAAGATCGAGAATTTAATACCTATTATAATTGAGAATTTTTAATCAAGATGTTCACAAGGATTCAAGGATGCCAATGCGTTGTGAATCTGTGAAGAGATAAGGTACTAGGGTTATTTGATATTTCTTAGCTTGGAAATCACTTTCTAGGTTCTTATTAGGTGAATATCACCATTTTACCCCTTGATGAGCAGGTTAGCCTAATAATCATCTTTTTACTGTTATAGTGTATTATCTTGAGATTATTCAATTTTTATCCATCAATGTAGTCAAATCCTAGTGCACATATGATATGCTAGTCGTTACCCATATATATATATATATATATATATAATGCATAAATTCATATTTACATATACATATGTTCCCTTAGGTAAAAGTGTCATTAATGAGGTGAAAATTTTATAAGGTTATGTTGGTATGGTTCATAGGGTTAGACCATGTATACAAAACAACATAACGTCTATCATAGATCTAAGGTTTTAATTACTTACCAATTTACGTTATTATGCACTTAGGCCTAGAACATGATTACTTAAGTAACGAGAGTTAAATATGGTAAGCTTTGGGCGAACAAGTGATACAATGTTATTTACAACTTATTTCATATTCTTCGTGATTTCCCCACTTATAATTAAATATATTTCACTAGATAATTACTTCACCATAAGATCTTAGATTAATACATGATATGTTCTTCTTCTTTTTTTCTTTTCGAAAATACCAGATGTACTGGTTACATGCCAGAATCAATAATGGTAGGAGGTAAAAACTGGAAAGGAAAGGAAAGAGAATCCGTCCGGTGGTCCTCAAGGACAGGGCCGGCCCATTGGGGTGGCCAACATGGGCGACGGCCAGGGGCCCAACAAAGACGGGGGCCCATAATTTTATTTTTTAAACACGTCTTGTTGTATAGTAGTGTTATTTGGCATGATATTTTATATATTGCAATCCAAATCTGTTCGCATTGATGCTACTATTTTTTTATAAGATAGTTTACAATTATGACTAAACTTATATTTATTTAAATTTTTTAAATAAGAGTATAGAGAGGGCCCATTTTTTGTCTTCTCCCCGGGGCCTCAAAAATGTATGCAACGGGCCCTGCTCAAGGAGTGTCTGCGGGCAGGATGACCAACTGCATCTACTAGTCAGCTGCTTGAGGCACTGTTTAGCTAGCCAGTCGGCTAGTGTGTTCTGGTTTCTTCTCATGTAGCTAATAGAGAAAGTGCCAATGTTAGAACATTGATGACGGAAAGCATGTACCAGCAATCTGTACTTCAGGAGAGCTTCTTCGTCAACGTTTATCCATTGCATTGCTTTCAAGGAGTCAAAGATGATGATGCTAATGTTGTGAAATTCTTAACAAACGAATCAAATATTAACATAGTACTCCCATATGGTGAAAATACACCTAATATGGAAATAAATACAAAAATCTTATTTTATATGCTCTTCATCATCATGATTTATTGTTATGATAAATGGACCTAATTATGTAATACATGTTCCTAAATGAATAATCATGCGCCTATTTGTAGTCCAAATTTTAACATAATGGATCTAATATTTGTATAAAAGTGCCCAATTATGATATGAATGCACCCAATTATGATGTGAATGTGCCTACTTCTTAGAGTATGTGCATAAATAGCAAACTAGCACAATGTATGGCAAATACACCTACTTATATGAAAAATACAGCTATTTGTGTGGCAAATGCGCCTACTTGTCTAGTAAATGTGCCTACTTATATTGTCATGAGTGCACAACCTTTAATTGAATGTGCTCACTTATGACAAATGTGTCTACTTGTGTGGCAAATGCATCTTCTTATCTGGTAAACATGCCTACTTGTATTGTCATGAATGCACAACTTTTGATTGAGTGTGTCCACTTATGGCAAATGAGCCTACTTACATGACAAATGCGCCTACTTGTCTGACAAAATGCCTACTTATCTAATAAATGTGCATACTTGTATTGTCATAAATGCACAACTTTTGATTGAATGCACCCACTTTTGATTAAATTTGTGTCTTCAATGCGCCTACTTTTGATTGATTGTGCCCAATTATGGTGTGAATGCGCCTACATCATAGATGTTGTGTATAAATAGTAAATTAGTACAAATCTTAACATAAGACGCTCAATATTTGTAGACAAGCACTCAATAATGGTACGAATGCGCATAATTATGGTGTGAATGCGCATACTTCATTGAGTATTTGTGTATAAATAGCAAATTAGTACAAATCTTAACATAATGCGCCCAATAATTATAGAAAATTATCCAATTATGGTGCTAGTGCGTCGAATTATGGTGTTAAATGTGCCTACTTCTTAGAGTATGTGCATAATAGCAAATAAATTCAATGTATGGCACATGCGCCTACTTGTATGATAAATGTGCCTACTTGTCTGGTATATGTGTCTACTTGTATTATCACGAATGCACAACTTTTGATTGAAGCACCCATTTTTTATTGAATGTGCCTACTAATGCCTTCAAGGCACCTATTTTTAATTGAATGCGCCTAAATTATAGTGGGAATGCGCCTACATCTTAGATATTATGCATAAATAGAAAATTTATACAAATCTTAGCATAATACGCTCAATATTTGTAGAAAAAGACTCAATTATGATGTGAATGTGCCCAATTATGGTATGAATACGGATAAATAACAAATTAGTAATGCGCCCAATAATTGTAGAAAAGCACCCGATTACGGTGCAAATACACCCACTTATGGTGTGAATGTGCATACTTATTAGAGTATGTGTATAAATAGCAAATTATCACAAATCTTAATATAATGTGCATAATATTAGAACAATACTCAATTATAGTGTTAATGCGTCAATTATAGTGTGAATGCGTCTGCACAAATAATAAATTAGTACAAATCTTAACATAATGCCCAATATTTGTAAAAAATGTGCATATTTTTTTTCTTCAAAATATATCAATTTGATCTTGATTTTTTCGTAACGAGTCC
Organism: Alisma plantago-aquatica; assembly: GCA_963693085.1. Taxonomy (NCBI): domain Eukaryota; kingdom Viridiplantae; phylum Streptophyta; class Magnoliopsida; order Alismatales; family Alismataceae; genus Alisma; species Alisma plantago-aquatica. The sequence goes on from OY856409.1 coordinate 925,441,647, forward strand.
AACCATTTTCATTCAATCAAAAAGGATCAAAACGTATTCATATTTTTCATTACCACCCCGCCCAAACCGAAATACAGCCAACAGGCCCAAGACGCGACACCGCTGGAGAGCGTCATCCTAGGATTTTCGTTAGTGGATGGCAATTGGATTGGGGAAGTTGACGGATTGCCGCGCCCTGCTAAGCCGTAGGGTAGAGGTCTCTAGTCTTTCCTAGGCTAGCAGTTTCGCCAGCTATGGCTCCAGCGGCATGACCTTCTGTGCCTTCCTGATTGGAGACTTGGAAAAGGCAAGGGATGTGCCGCTGGGTTGAGATTAGGTAGTTTCTGGTGTGAAACACTGAGCGGACTCGAGGAGGAAGCAAAGCAGGGCGAGTGGGGCGTGGGGTGCCTGGAGCTCGTTGAAAGTGGATGATCTCGCTGAGGACGAGAACCGAGTAGGTTATGTCGTTCCGGGATAGATCATCAATGGGAATCTAAGGGAAACTGTCCTCTGAAGGTCCGTGAAGCCACATGGATAAATTCCTGGTTGCGAGGAGGTCTTGTTGGGGGAGAATTCTGCGGCCGTGGTTGAGGAGGTTGTGAGTTCGTCGACTTGGTATGTAGAGTGTTATATAGGGGAATCTAGACCAGGATTCTAGTGTTATCGAACATGGAGAAGCTTATGCGATTGCCAATTGTTGGGTTGGTGGCGCAACGCTCACTGAATAGCTCGACGGCCGTTATGGTGTCTAGGTCACCGGCATTAATGGCCGTCCTCAAAACGGTTACTCTTGCCTCCAGTTGAGTCGCTGTCGGATTAGGGAACACAAGGTCGAAGGTGCATGGGTAGAAACGGTCGGAGTTGATGTAGGGCAGGGAGTTAATTCCCTCGCCGGAGTTCTGACTGGGCAACGGCCGTACTGGGAAGGAAACGCGTGCGCGCGCGGGGTCCAGGACGAGTCAAAGTCAGGGTTTGACAAATTAGTAGAATGGAGATTTAATTCCCTTTTACTATGAAATATTAGTTTCCTTTATAATTTTGTATCTCCGAATCACCCTTCCGTTTGGCTTGAAAATTTCAATACTAGTACATTTATCATTTCTCTATATTAATAATACTAACTTCCTTAAATAATTAGGCTAAGATGGTTAAAGCGATTACTTTCACATTAAATTCCAATATGACTATGTAAAAATTGATAATATCTTTTTATATGATCCCAAAGCTAAACAATCCATGAAGGAGTTCCCAAAGTGGGATAACTAGACGAAAGAAAGGACAAATTGCATTTTTCGTGTTTGAGTTTCAAAATATTTTAATGAGGTGTAAATATGAGTGTGAATTCATCAAAAAGGGATTTTCAATTTGAGAAGGTTATGTAAAATAGCTCAATATTAGTATTAATACCAAAATTGAGTATGTTACAAATGGCTTCCTTTTGATGGTTGCCCAGATCTCATATGTTGATGACTGACCTACACTCAACAATCGATGGACCTTCAATGTCTGCTTTCTTATGGAAACTCTAACTCTGCCTTTTGAAGGGAATACTATCCCTTCATCTACCAACAAGAATATTGTGGACCACAATCATAATAAATAGAATAAACTCAGACATATCTTCTCGTGGCAGCTGTCATAAGACCCATCATCTTCCTCACACCATTGTTGTCTCTTCACCTCTATGGCGGCCAAGTCTGAACTCCAAGGTGACTAGGAAGGGTTTCAAACCCTAACCTCTGTGTATAAGTACAAGGGAACAACCACCAAGAAAGGGATCTACCATCAGTGTCGCTAGTCTGCCACTTCCTTTCTTGAGCATTCACCTCCAAAACCCATCAACCGTTTCCATCGGTTGATGAACATCAACCATAGATACTTCCACCTCAGTTGTTGCTAAGGTTCCAATGTTTAGACTTTGAAGGAGGGTTTTTTTGTGGAGCCCATTTCCATCGGTTGATGACCTCCACCATTGTCGACCTGCTACTCTCTCCCGACAATGATCAGGTTCATCCTTGGTGAAAGAAGTAGACACCCTTGAGGTCTCCTCTAATGAATGTTAAATGAGTGGTTTTGTTTCTATATCGGCCTCCATCTTCTAATGTGACAATGGCCTTCTTTTTTCTTCCCCTATTATTTCTATTACTGCTACCATTAGTCAGTAGTCCACATGCTAGGGTGTGGGGAGTAGCCCGCAACTGACTTCATTCTCTTTACTGCATCCATTATTGTACGAACATGTATATGTTCAGAATCAATTATTTTCATGTTTGTATTTTTGCTCGATCATAAAGTTTACATGTATACCAAATCTTGGGTGCAGAGAACTTTGAGCCTAGGATCTAGGATGTCGATTGGTTCCAGTTAAACCCTTGACAAATTTTTTGGATAGTTTCTTTTTGAGGAAATAGATGTATGATCTCTAGGTAACATGACGACGAGCTTAGAGTGTATCCTAACACCAAAATGGGGATTTTCTTGGCTTCGACATATGTATCTTCGTGCTTAACATGATGCAGTGAGAGAGTGAATGATAGGTAGAAGTGCTAAAACCCATTCCACCCTAGTGTTTTCATCTACTGGTTAATCAACCCTTAATTGAGCCCTTTCATTATTTGAAATTTGAGTATAATCAACAGCTAATCCAACTTCAGTGTTAAATACTAGTTCTTTCCTGGATACATTGATTAGTAAAATTTTAAAAATATGTTGTCCTTTGAATTAGATCATGAATGTTGTCCTTTGTAAAAGGTCATATAGATGAAGATAACATTGTATCACTTGTAAATAACTTGTGGGTGGTGATTATTACACTTATTCTACATAAATACTAGTAACCCTTTCCTAGGTGAATTTTCCTATGTAATATCACACACATCAAACTTTTTCATCATTGTCAGGGACACCATATTTTTTTGATTAGTTTGACTAAACCACATTAGCTAGGATCTTTCTTTTACAATTGGTAATATTGAAAATCGTCTTGAACTCAACTTATCTTCACCCACTGACCTTGGTATTTTGCACTTCCTAAGGAACATATGTTGTGCATGTGACACTCTTCTAGCGTCAAATTCATCACATACTTTGATCCTGAGATGGAAAGGACCTACTGTAGACTCCTCCATGAACACAAGGTTAAGATGGTTGAAGAGGAGATCAACTAAAGAGTTGAAGCATCTTTAGCAACATGGAGATATAGACTTGTGACAAAATCCAAAGATGTAGTGCAAGTGTAGTTATGAGCATCAATAAGATCTGAATGACAAATAGAACTATGAGAGTTCTCTATTCCTAAGGCTACAAACATACGCAACCCAATTGTTTGACTATACATTGCGGAACCCAACTTTGAAATCAAGGCACAACGTGGGACAATGATGCAAAACAAAAGTTTTGTAGGGAAAATTGGTGAGGAAGCACATGACCATCTATAGAAGTTCCAAAATCTTTGTGGTCTAAGAAAGCAAGCTGGTGTGTCTGATAATCCATGAAGATACGACTATTCTATTACTCCCTTCTTGACAAGGCTAGGGTGTGGTACAACTCCATAGATGATCATAGTATTAGAACCTGGGAGGAACTCCAGAACAAGTTCTGTAACACCCTACTTGTATAACATTCACAACATAGAGCCAAAGCGTAGATTTGCATTCACTTCAAGGGGATGTCACAATCACAAAATTCATTGCATAAAATAGAGTTCATAGATAAACCAACATAGGATGAAGATAACAATTCTCATACTCAAGTCCTCAACATAACTCACACATAAACCAAATGAAACATGTCCACACCTAAACACCATATATTTTCTCATAAATAGGAAAATAAATATGAACTAATCATAGTTGGTACCCACCATGGCTTTTTCTTTCCAAGATTCTTGAGCTACTCCTTGCACGTCAGATGTCTTTATTATCTATGCTTGCTCCTTACTTGCAGACATCACACCCCCGACCACACATCAAACAATTGTAATTGGAATTGAACATGTTATATCTTAAAGAAAATATGTAAACTAAAAATAAACATTAAACAATAAGCATTGAAAAAAGGATATAGATGCTTTTAGATCAATTGTTTTTATCTTGTCCTCTTTAAGAATTCTTGGATTTGTACATAAGTGCCTCTTCTCTTATGCACTGAAGTTCCTCTTGGGTTGCACCTAAGTGACTTTTTTGTTATTCACTAAAGTGCCTCTTAGTTTTTCTCCAAGGAGCCTCCTGGTGAGGATCTTATATAAGTTATCTTTTGTCATTATCCTTCTCTAGAATATCTTAACATGATTTTTAGATCTTATTCTTTATTGTTAATGTGCACGAGAGATGATACATTGGATATTGACAATAAACATGACATTTACTTCATTATAGATTCATTTACTTTAAGCAATTGTAAAAGTAGGCAATACATCATAGCATTTTGAGTACATTGTACATACGTACATAAAATCAAACAATGTGTATGTTCACAGTGCATGGAGCACTTATCTTTCTTGAAGAAAATGGAATTTCTATTCTTAGGTTGATGAGACCCCAATATCTTCCTTGGGTTGACTAAAACCCTACTCACTTCCTTGGTTTGATTGAAACACTAATTACCCTATTATAACAATTAAAATTCATTATTAATTAATGTCAATCTAATTTCTAGGTTTTTAAGGTTTATTAAGGATTTATGGGAGTTCGATAAAAAACTAGCTTTAAAGCTTATCATGATTGTTCCTAATTTCATTTTCATTCCAAAGATTATTTACATGTATTTTTTTACATAAGATGGATTTTATATGAAAATTTTAAGTGTGGACCAATAAAAAAACTCCTTGGTGATTTATAAAATCCCTACAGAAAATTGCCAGAACGACCAACTGGACAATGACCTAGCCAAATGGTTTGTATTAAAGATATTTGAACAAATAAAGATATAATTTGTTTTGAACAAATGGATTTCATTTACAATAGCCTTGATGATTATTTTGTGGGCTTTATTGGCTATTGGGCCCAATAATAAGGAAAAAACAAAAGGAATTCCATTGTTAATATGAAATGGAGAAAAGAGAGATGTAGAAACCTCTAGAAGGCAAAAGTATGTAGTCCAAAGGTGGATTTCGTGTCTCTTGGGTTCCTTGGGTTGCGTGGAGTCCAAAGTTGCAAAGATAATGCAAAAAGAAAAGAAAAGAAAAGATCAATTAAATATTTCTTTATTAAGAAAGAAATTGAAAACAATGATAAAATGTGGAAAATAAGTGGAAGGAGGCATAATTAAGTTATCCTTGGTGGATTTTCGTATCCAAAGGATTACTAATGTTAAATGGAATGCCAATGAGGAAAATAAAAAGAAAGATAAAGAGAAATCCTCAAAAAGAGATATTTTAATAAGAAATAAACAAGATAATGAGAAATAATGAATATAGATGCATCTAGAAGAATAATAAGTATCCTTATAAAGGAATTTCGAAATCTTGGAGTTTCTTGGGGTCCAAGGAGCCCCAATGGATAAGAAAGAAAGAGAAAACACCAATAATGAAAAATAAGAGGATAATGTGATACATTATTAATGATTTTGGTGGCATTGCTAAAAAGGAAGTATTTTCTACTAAATGAAAATAGAATTTCGTGCTAATGGGTAAAAGTCAAGCAATAAAAGAGAATAAGTGAGAGGATTTTCGTATTTATAATTATCTAAGAAATAAGAAATATCAAAGGGATAATTAAGAGAGAGAGAGAAACTTGCTTCTTCATGAAGGAATTGAATTCCTATTGAAAGAAGGATTGGTTGCTTCATGGGCAAGCATCCCAGGGCATTGCTACACTCCCCTATATAAGGGGTAAGACCTTGGGCCGAGTCCAGAAGATCCCACACATTATCTTCTCCTCTTCTTCCATGTTTTCGTCCTTAAACCCTATCCATGAGGAGCAGCATGGGCACGAAGCTAGCTAGAGCCAACACAAGGTTTCGATGGATGTCTGGAGTATGACGGTGCCAAGGAGCAACATAGCCCTCAAGGTCGTGCCCTAGAGCATGTGCAGCAGCAGCAGCTAGGCTGCAGTGACGACCGCCAGTGTATGGCCTAACGAATGAGAAACTGGCCATCTTGGTCGCAGTCTGTTGGCACCCTGTGTGCGCATGAGAGCGGCGGAGGCAGGGGCTGTGATTCCGGTGAAGGTTGGGTCCAGAACCGAGAGCAGGAGCCGTGCCAAGGCCTGTGTTCGGCGGCAGCCATCGTGCTGCCCAAGGTTGAAGAAGGGGTAGAGGCACATGGACAGAAATGCCCTTCGCAGGCTGAAGAGTTGGCCAACTTAACCAAGGATAAAACTGTCTTTTCAAAATGTTTCCAATTGAACTACGTTGCATGGAAAGAAACTACGTGTCAGCTTCTGATTGGTCCAAAAAGGTAATTTTTGCAAAATTCATAACTAATTAACGGTAGCTCGAATGGATGTACATTATATATGAATTTTGATCAGAAGAACTCAAGGAATGCAATAAAAATATATTTGAAGCCTAATTCTGATTGCAATTCGAAAAGTAGTTTAATTTATCAACTTTAATAAATTAAAGATTAAGAAACCCTATTTTGAGATAATTAACCTTTTTTAGAAGGGTTTTATTAATGATTAAAGTTGATATTAACATGTTAAGGTACATTAAGAACAAAAAGGATGAAATTTGCACATAATGAGTTTAATTTAGAGTTTCATGTGCATAAATATGCTTTAATGGGCCTTGAAACCCTAATATTAGTAAATGTGACTCATAATGGTTTTACTTATTCAAAATCATGAATAAAGTTGAGATATGATAATTCTAAGCTATTTCAAATATAAAAGCTCCTAATTGTGGATAAATACCCTTAATGTAGTAATTAGGGTTTCTAATGGATAAAGGTAGAATTAATGACAAATAGAGTGCATATGTGAATTAGATCATAATGAACTATGAATTGATGATAAATGAGCATAATGATCTTGTCATGAATTAAAAGGATTACAATGGAAGCTTTAATGTAAAAGAGTCTTAATGGACTTAATTGATGGTTAATTATGTTTTTTTTATGATATCAGGGTTATATGTTGTTAAAAGATAACCTTAGTATCTTTCATAATGAATAGATGAGATAATTAGGGTTTGTGAGTAATTGTATTAAATTAGGGTTTAAAATAGTGAAAGATGAAGGGAAACCCTAATTGCAATGGAAACCCTAAAAGTGGACTAGAAACCCTAGGAAGCAAGCTAGGTTCAATAGATCTTGATGACATGAGTAATAAAAGGACAATTGTATGATTGTTTTAGGATCTTGTTATGTGCTTGCTTGCTTATTCGGAACTCTTGATTGATTGGATTATTCTGTCTCAAATCAGCCTGACAGGTATGTGGTTATGCTTATGGTTAATCGCTTTAGTTTCACAATTATTCCCGGTTGTTTTATCAGTTGCCTGAAAATAACTTCTTGGATGACTTTTATTTCATACAACTATAAAGTGACTATGACTATCACCATAAGTATGTGTACACGACTGGCTCAGATCCTGGTCCTCCTCTGTGGCTTTGTTAATGATGAAAAGGGTAACCTGGTAAAGGGTCTACTTGTTGAGTGGGACCATCAGGTTATTAAGAGTTAGGGATTGGGCTACCTATGGGTAGTTCCATGTGACTCTTTAGCACACCATGAGTTAGGAATTGGGCTACCTATGGGTAGTTCCATGCGACTCAACCCTAGATATTGATCTACCTGTTAGGTAGGATCATGCGGGGTTTAATGGGGATCTACCATGAGGAAGGTAGCATCCGGGTTCACTGCAGGGACAGTTCAGAGGTTAGGGTATGTAAGGATTGAGCAGTTATGTTGAAAAATGTAAAGTTGTTTGTTAAATCATATTTGACTGCAATATGTTGTTACAAGTTAATTGCACGATTATTGTTTCCCCCACATACCAGCTTTATGTTGACCGACGTTTTGTTTGTCGGCATTTTAGGTACAAGCAAAAAGAACAAACAGTAACGTGGCATATGTGGATTTAAATGAGACTAAAAGAACAAAGGAGGATTAGTTAGAATAGACTCTAGTTATGGATAGAAGTAGTTACCCTCAATTTGTAAAAAAAGGTATGCAAAGTTTTACTTAATACAACCTTTCAGTTTGGTTGGTAGAATTTGATAATTATTATTGATTATTTGTCAAACCTTTGATCTGGAAATGGGGATAACGGCTCTGACCTCTTGGTCTCCCTTAATTGGGGGTTATTGGGAGGTGGGGTCGTTACACTTCACCACCAACATCCTTCCTACTGACATTGTGATTCAACTTGCTGACTCTTCTATGACCACCCTATGGGCACCATAGAAGTCATCCCTATGAAAGTGGGTCTGGAATCTTATTGCATGTGTGATTTATTTTATCATGAACATCATGGAGGATCTTTGATATCCACGCATCTTTGGGTGCACATTCCTAGCAACCCCCAGAGCCTTTATCAATGTTGAAGCAGGAATCTTGACATTAGACAAAAACTATTCACTTCAAGGTTTTTGAGATCTCAAGGGTCCTTTTGCATCTAGAAATATTGCTCCTCATTTACTACATTGACAATATGGCACAACTGTAGTAGGAGACATCAAAATTTTGAAATGCCCATGATATGAATGACGAACAAATGGAGCAAATCCTCTTCCACTTAGACAACACTGAGGAAGACCCTGAAATTGAATTCACAAAACTAAAGTCTATCTCCATACTTAAGAGGAAGATAAGGCACACACTACAATATAAATGAAGTCTCTAGTTGAAGGGATCAAATATGTTTACCTAGATAAGAAAAATGTCTGCTAGTTCATCATGAACACATATCTCACAACATAGCAAGAAGAAAAACTATTGACTGAGCTAAGAAAGAGTCTGGATGTCATAGGTATAAAATGACTAACATGACCAGAGTTATCCAAGACCAATATATGCACCATATCAATATGATTGATAACTACAAACCCTCCATCGAGCCTCAACATAATCTAAACCCAATTCTAGAGGAGGTTGTGCACAAGGAGGTGATAAAGACACTAATTTCTGGGATCATCCATCCCTTATCTGATTCACCATGGGTGAGTCATGTACAAGTTGTGTCGAATAAAGGAGTACAATTATTTTTGATTATAAGAACAAGTTTATCCCCATTCTCACTGTAAACATGTGTCATGTGTGTATCAACTATATCAAGCACAACAATGCAACTCGAGAGGACCACTTTCCACTTCCTTTTCTTAATCAAGTGTTGGAGAGACTTGCACACCAAAAGTTCTTCTATTAGCTAGATAGATACTCTGACTTATACCAGGAACCCATCCACCCTAGTGATAAAGAAAATATAACCTCCATGTGTCCCTTTAGTACATACACCTTTTGTCAGATGCCCTTAGTATTATGCAATGCACCCACCACCTTCTAGTGTTTCATGTATGCTATCTTTTTCGGCCATACTAAAACAATAATGGAAATCTTCATGGAGGACTTCTCAATCTATGAAGATTCTTTTGACACTTACCTACATCATCTCTCCATGGTCCTAGAACGATTGAATAAGCATATCTGGCGCTTAACTTATCAAATGCCAATTCATGGTGAAGGAAGGCATCGTTCTTGGACATCATGTTATCTCCAGATGCATCAAGGATAACAACGAAAAGATAGACGTGATCACCAAATTATGTTCTCCAACCAATGTCAAGGAAGTCCGTACATTTCTATGACATGTCAAACTATGTCGGAGGTTTATTTTCTATTTCAATAAGATCACTAAGCCTCTTAAAAATCTTCTCTATAAGGATGCGGACTTCAACTTCGACTCTGACTGCATGACGAGATGTAACACTCTAAAGGAAGCTCTAATCACTACCACAATCCTTCATGCCCTAGATTGATCTCTCACCTTGAGATGATATGTGATTTCGGTGACTACATTGTAGGTGGGACCACACATGGATAGGAAACTTTATGTCATTTATTATGCGAGCAAGACCCTGGATGACATGTAGAAGAATCATGAAACCACTTAAAAGGATATTCTCACTATAATCTACGCCTTCGACAAGGTTTGCTCCTAGATCAAAGGTTCATAAGTGATCATCTTCACTGATCATGCTTCTATAAAGTATTTAATATCAAAGAAGGATGCAAATCCCAAACTAATCACATGGATTTTGTTGCTACAAGTGTTTGATCTAGTGATAAAAGACAAGAAGGGGATTGAAACTATTTCTTTTGATCATCTTAACAGATTGCACATCCAAAATAGTGTCGTGGTCCCCATATATGATTCTCTACTTGACAACCACCTGCTGAAAGTATTTACATTCACTCCATCTTGCATTGTCTTTGCAAAATACCTCACTGTAGGAGTCCTTCATACATATTGCACCAGGAATGAAAAGAAAAAGCTCAGGTCAGAATTTCATCATTACTATTGGGATGAGCATTATCTCTTTTGATTATGTCCATACAACCTTTATCGTCGATGCATATATGAAGAGGAAAATCCTCTTATTCTTAAACAATATCATTATGGCCCAACTAGGGGTCACATGATCTCTAAAAAGATAACACTCTAAGTCCTCCAATGTGGCTTCTTTTTAGCCTACTATCTTTAAGGATTCTCATTGCTTTGTCAAGTCTTGTGATCCATGCCAACTCTCAATATTTGGAAAGAAGTGGAGGATTTTGATGCTTGTGGCGTAGACTACATGGGTCCATACCCCTCCTCATATCACTTATAGCACATTCTTGTTATTGTTGACTATGTTTCCTAGTGGGTAGAAGCCATCCCCACAGTTTCCTATGACTCCAAGCTAGTGTTCAAACTATTCAAAGACATTATATTCCCATACTTTGTAATCCTCATACCATTATTTCCAATGGAGGATCACACTTCATCGAGCATAGCTTTCAAGTGCTTGTTCACAAGTATGGTGTCTATCATTGTGTGGATACTACATATCACCCCCAAACAAGTGTTTAAGTGGAAGTATCAAATTGCCAAATCAAGGATATATTGGAGAAGATAGTTGACAAGACATGACTAGATTGGGCTCCACGATGCACTACACCTTTCTATTTGATTTAAGGCAAGTCTTTTCACTTAGAAATGGAGCTTGAACACAAAGCTCAATGGGAAATCAAGAAACTCAACTTTGACCTCCACACAACCAAGGAAAACCTCCTACTTCAACTGCAAGAGTTAGAAGTGTTACATTTGATGACATTTGAGAATGCACATATTTACAAGGAGAGCACTAAGATGTTGCACGATGGCCACTTTAATAGGAAATATCAACATGTCAGAGACCAAGTACTATTGAACAATTATCATGTCCATCTCTTTCTAGGAAAGCTGAAGACTCATTGTTTGGGTATTCCCTCATGGAGCAATTTTAATTTGGAACAAAAATACTAGAGAATTCAAAGTCAATGGCCAACATCATAAACATTACTTCACAAAGGAGGATATGCATGTCGACTAACATCTTATGCTTGACTCTCCAACCTATAATGATTGAGCTTCAGGAATCAAGTTATCGACGCTAAAAAAGGTGATTCTTAGGAGGGAACACATGTGTTACTTCCATTTTTAGATGTTTTCCATTTTGCTTCATACTACATTTAGTTAGTTACTACATCTCATGACATGATCCTATGTTCTGACAATTTTAATTGTAGGTGAATGACTTCTTCTAAATAGAGAGAAACCATGGCTCTTTGACCAACCAACATTGTTCTACCTCTCCATATTGGATTTAGTGTTTTCTCGAGGATGAGAAAATATCTAAGTTTTGGGTGGAGGATGGGTGGTACGTATTCAACTTTATACCCACATCTGTTTTTTTGTAACTTATAATCTTATTGTTGCATTCATGCATTGCATTTTGATTAGATGTTTTGTTTTTTTAAGAGTAATCAAAGCCATTATCTAGATGGCTTAGATTCATATTTCTATTTCCATCTATGGATATTATCATCACTTAGCTCCCCTTAATCAAAGAATTACCAAAAAATGCCAAAATTTGAAACAAACTAATGACTGGAAATCATCCCATGTGGCTTAAGAACCCAAACATCATGTTTTTTTGGGAAAAGATGGTAAGTATTTGAGGAATCAAGAGGGATAAAACACATCATTATTTTAGCTGACTCGTATAACAAACTCATGATTTTATTACTTTCATCCTTATCATGTCACTATTTGAGCATAGTGAGACTAAGAGAACAACCAAGTGCATTTAATTGTAAATCAAGTTGTATGTTGATCTCACCCCTCTTATACACATATTACTCCATATTATTATATATCATTCATCAAAAAGAAAATTAAAAGCCATACAAACTGCCAAACTCTAAGTTTAGGGTGGCATTGTAGGGAAATTGGACACAACAAATAAGGCAGCGGAAACAAAAAATTTAAAGCCTGATTTCTCTGAACAGAAAGATTGCATCAACAACAATGTATATAGGAAGGAAGTAACAAGATTTATACCTGGTCCTGGAGAAAGTCCGAAAACAACTCTTGATGTAGTAACACGCTTCTTCTCCAAGCAGCAACAGGCTTCTTCTTGAGACAACAACATGCTCCTTCAGCGGCACTCGAACAGTTGTCAGCAATAGCCTCCTGGTCTGGCCATCACGGACGGAGGTTGACAGAGTTCTCCTAGAATCAGAAGCCTCCCACCTCTAGAGAAGTCCACGTAGACCACATGTAACTCCACATTGTACTACCAAAGCCAACAAGAAGGAGTTGTCCCTTTTGAATGCCAACCTGTGAGAGTTGATACACTCTCCCACAATTATTTCTCCCCTGCTATCCCTCCCTTTATCAGGTAGGAATTTCTCGGGCTCTCTCTTGGTTACCACAACCAGAGAGGACAATAATTTTTAGAGCCAACATTGTATTTTGAGAAGCCCCCAATACCCCTTTATTTATAGGAGAGACCAGGGTCAGGGTTTTCAGTCAATGTGGGAGTCGAAACAAACATATTCAAGAATTTTCTAGAACCTACACATGGAAAACCAGTTGGTTTGCATGCCCAACCCGTCAGTTCATGCTCGAACTGATTGGTTTGTGTAGCGAACTGGTCAGTTTGTGTAGATTCATGTTCTAAATCACATTGGTATTCAATGTACGATTGATGCACAACATGAGGTCAGCACCAATCCTTAATCCAATTGTATTGACCATTGAACTAGGCGGTTCATCCCATGAACTGGTCAGTTGTGATCTGCAAACCAGTCAATTCACTATGTGAACCAGTTGTTTCACACCCTGGTTCATCCATTGATCAACCAATGTTGATTCCAATTGACCTGAAACTCCAATTGAATGGTTCAACACTTGAACCGGTCAGTTCAAAGTCCATTCAGTCAATTTTGAACCTCAGTTGTTTAATTTAATACATAAACACCTTTCATACTCAATCTAAACATCATTCATGAATATACTTCTTTAATCCAAGTGTATCCTATGCATGTGACCCTATAGGTCCAGAATTACATTGGCAGTGAATGTCCATAACCAACTTATGACATCACAAGCAAAGAAAAGTATCTAGAAACACATCATTGCTACCTAAGTAATTTTGAAAGTTGGATAACAACTTCAACCTACAATTCGTGATCAGTGTTACTGTGATCGTATATTTCCTTTGTCTCTGATATATAGATTGAACTCAAGGCATGGAATTGTCATCAACTCAACTCTCAATCCATATTCCTTGAACTAGAGCAGACTGTTTGAGATGCATATGAGTTCACATATCACATACTAAATCACATGAGTACAATCATAATTTTCTCAGTCTCACTTATCAAGTGGTCTGGATATCAATGTCCTGTAGAAGGGACAAATCCCATCTACATCACTCACACTCTATCCCCATGTGTTGTAGTGCATCCAAGCATCACCTTTATGGAAACCCTTATTCAGGATGGTGGATGATGTCAAAGTACATGAATGACATGTGAAAAATGTAGCGATTTTATGTCTAAGAACCACGATCACCACTATCATTATTAGAGATGATTCTAACTACCATTCCATGCTCTCCATGTTTCACTCTCATGGTGGGTCTGTCTGATACACTATTATCTAACATGTAAATGTGTGCTTGACTTGATATCACATATTATGACTAATGAGATTCTATCATCAATCAACACACACTCTAGTCTTATGTATTATTTTTGTCCATTTTTCTTCCACAGTAATAATATCTGACTAGGGACATAACAAGAATGTATGTACTCTTAACATTTGTATGATCGCATTGTTCAAGTGAGGTACTTGGAAGACATACATCATCGAGCAACATCATTCTCTAGACATCTACTATGTATGTGTCATCATCTCATGTTGAGACTAACATAATAGACATAATTACCTTTATTATTATCAAATTAGGTATCTAATGCCACATTCCAATCATCATATGATTGGTTCTCTGGGCATACATACCAACAAACTCCCACTTGCACTTAGATACAATCACCCACAAATCTTATTCTAAGTGATCTTAACATGTCCATCATGTTTTTTCTCCACAAGTGTTTTTATAGAGGGTTTAGAAACATTTGATTAAGTCGATATTTTGCAAGTTTCACATCTCATCATTGTATAACTTTTCACTTGAGATGGAAGTGTTGTAGTATGCTATCGAAGATTCCTTTCCTAACCAGTAGCTCCATTGTTGTCATCAATATTTCTACTGTGTCATAAATAGTTGGAACCTCCCATAAGTTCATCTATATGAACTTCTAGATCCATACAACATCCTTTATTGTTCTCATAACATAAAGATTCTCAGCTTTCTATTGCAGATTTAAACAACTATCATTAGCTCAAAACCCTTTCTAGCTTACAGTTCTTGTTTAAGGTCTAACGTAAACATAGATTGTGATCATTAATTTTATTTGTCATTTTGGAAGCTTGCATCAGTGAAACCTTTACAACCAACTCTTCTTTTTTACCATAACCAAGGAATCAATCCTTTTAGTGCTTCTCAAGTACTAAAGGATGTTCTTTATGGTAATCTAGTGACTTTCACTCACATCTGACATATACCTTCTCATCATCTCCACTACATACAAGATTTATAGATAGGTATATATATCCTCTCATCATGTCCAATACATATGAGATAACTGGATATCCTTTCATCACGTCCAATACGTACGAGATCGCGGGATAAGTACATAACATTACATTCAATATAGATCCAATTGCAAATGCATATGATATATATCCATGTGTTCTTAGTCTTTATAAGAGTTGGGACACTAGGCTCCTAAGAGACTCACTTCATGGAACATGGACACCTTTTCTCTAATTGAGTCTTTCATGTTGAACCCCTTTAGAATCTGGCCAATGCATGTTTTCTTTCTTGGGTAAAGAAACATTCCATATATATCTCTATAAATCGCAATTTCTATCACATAGGACGATTCGCCTAAACCCTTCATAGAGAAGGTACTTTCTTTGCATGGTTTTAATATATGCGTGATAAGGATATCATTCCCCATCATTATGTAGAATATAAGTATGCCCCCACTAAATCTTTTGTAATCACAAATTTCATCTTCATTATGATTCAAGTAAAAAAAATTGACTATCTTGTCAAATAGAAGAATCCAGCTCCGAGATGCTTGCTTTATCCTCAGATTGACCTTTGTAGCTTACAGACTTTATATGCATTACTGGATTTATAAAACCTTTAGGTTGTATAACGTACATATCCTCATTACTACTTCAGTTAAGGAATGTGGTTTTAACATACATATGCCAAATCTCATTAGTCACAACAAGCTGCAACATCAAGCATGATCCATATGGATTTCACCATGGGAATTGGTGAAATACTTCATCATGTTCAAAACCTCGAACTTGTTTGAAGCTCATTAAAACTAATCTATCCTTCCATGTTGGTATTTTCTCAAAAACCCAAATGCCTATTGGATTTTACCCCTTCCGGTGGATCCACCAAGGTCATACATTTTTGGTGTACATGGACTCCATCTTGGATCTTATGGCTTGAAGCCATGCCTCAGACTCTGGTTCCTCAATGGCTTCTACGTAGGTTGTTGACCCATCATCTATGATAAACTCATCACCTTTTTTAGTTATAAGATATCATAATCTTTAAAACTCAAGGCATGTTCTACTAGAACTATAAGGTTTTGTGTTACATAAGGAACTTGAGATTCCTTAAAAACTTATGATTCTCTTTTTTCCTATTATACTTCTTTAGGTTCAATGTTTTTTTATTTGTCTCAAACTTTTCAGGTTCTACTTTTCTCCCACTAATTCCTTTGGAATGAAATTCCCTTTAGAATGCAACCATCCTGGCAACAAACACTTTGTTGTCATATTGGGATAAGAGTAGTATTTAATAAAATAACATTTATGTGATTTGTGGACAAAGATTTTCACAAAACTAGTTTCTTCCATAAGCTTTCAATCCTAATCATTATATAAGACATATGGGGAAACCTCCCAAACCATATCTCATATGGTGTCTTTTGAACCATTTTAACGGTACATTGTTTTAGTGTGAAGCATGTTCCCATAAGAAAATGGAGGATCAACTAGATTTTGTTGATAATCGCACCATGACTATTAGGGATTCCTTCTTTATGATACACTCTTATGATACATTGTCAATGTGTTTTAGGTGGATTTCATCATGTTACATTATCTTGATCTCCCATAAGGTTCTCAAACTCTTGTTGTAAACAGTGATGTCATCAAAGTATATCAATACTTTTACCAAGTTAGTTGCATACTTCATTCATGATCTCCTTGAACACTTCAAGAGATCTTATACTTGTATTTTAGTAAATACAAATTCCCATATCTACTGATAGTATCAGTAAATATAATGAGGTATCGGTAACTACCTTTAGCATTTATTCTAAAAGGTCTTTGTACATCAATATGTATGATCCCTAATAGAATACTCGCTCTCCCAGTACATGTAGTGAAGATGCTTTGGTCATATTTTCAAACAAATAAGATATGCATGTCTCTATTGGTTCAATAACCAAAAGAGTCTAGATAACCATCTCATGGATTCTAGAAATGCATTTCTCATTCATGAACACAAGATGATAATGCTATAGGTATTTCTCATTTGAGTCATCAAGTCATTCGGTATATGCGTCATAAATATTTGTTTCAATAACTATCAAGTATAGAGTATGAGACATAGGGCACTACCATTTAACATCAATATATTTTTGTCCATACCAGATGCATTATGCCTTCATCAATGGAAGGTATATAATAGAAATTCACTAATTCTATTACATGCTCATGAATAACAACTTCCAACTATAGTGGTAGAAACTCTTTCTCCGTACAGTTCTAGTTATTTCTTATAAGGGTCATGATGTATAGATCTCTATCTCTTTCTTCTTCCTTAGTTCCTTTAAGTGCAAAGGACATATTCCCTTTTCATTTACCCTTCTCCTTATTTTGAGTGCAGAAGACTTAGACTTGAGCTTAGCCTCATGACTCTTTTTGTCCTTGCCTTTGCCCTTAGACTCACTTTTGTTGATCACCATCAAAAATTTGTCCTTCTTCATTTTTTCTTTGGCATCAACATGCCAAGCCATTTAGACAGTGGCTTGGCTAAGTTACTCAAGTGATAGCACTTGATAAACTGGCTATATGATTCATACAATGATTTGTTAATTCATATCCATGGCCAACTCTTGACCTAAAAGAAATCTCAGTCTTTCAACATACCCAATCATATCGAGCACATGGGGATCTACTGGATCTCCTCTATCAGTTTGTACTCAAACAACGCTTTGGAAACATTACACCTTACTTGCTTTACATAATTCTTAAGATGTGTTAGCATCATGAGAATTTTCATATTTTTCATGATGTTCATGCAAGTCATAGTTCATATATCATAATATGAAGTCTTTGATGTACGTGGCATTATTGGCATGCTTCAAGTAAGCATCCATTTAAGCCTTAGGTGCATTTGGAGCAGGTTCCCCTAGCTTTGATCTTTCAAGGACATAGAGCTTTCACTCATTGGTAAGAACGCTTCTCAAAGTCCTAAACTAGATGTGAAAGTTAATCTCGTTTAGTTTGTCCTACTCAAGGACTGATCATAATAATAACGTGATTGTGTTTGACATTTGATTCTACAAAGAATATTGTAAAATTTTCAAATCAATTTTGATTTATTTGATTTGATAAGTTAATGATATTAATTAGTCCTTTAATTGATTATTTCTCTCACTATTTTGTTAAAATTAATAACCCTCATGTATCAGTTAGGAAGATTGCAGCATACACTCTTCTAACAAGCCAAGATCTAAAACAATTTAAGTATTACCCAACCAACGTCAGCATCCATAACCAATTATTAAGGTAGGCAAAGTTTTCCAATTGCATCATATGCAATTGTTGGATAAATAATATGCACAACTCCTTTCCATAATAATATGTATGCCTTTGGTGCTTAATCTCATTAAGGTCACATAGTTAAGTCTGACACTAAAGTCAACATGATAATAATGCACCCCGCTTGGCAGGCCCACATTATTACCATCACATTTCCATGAGATAGACTGCGCACCACCCTTGGGGTACCCACACTTGGTAGATCAAACTTTTCATGTGTGTTGATAATGGAAAACATATAACACTTAATATTATATTGAGGGATTATATATATAAATACATATACATATCCAATCACCACATACTTATAGTATGTATCATTTACGTGCTATAACCACAAAGAACATATAAAAATAAAACACAAAAGTGATGGTTATGGCCATTCTATTGTAATTCCTTAGAGCCACAAGGAATTACTACCACTTAGGGTCCACATCATTTGTAACCTTTTGTTGATGAATATTTTTGCTCGAAACAATCTGGGTTGACCGATTTAACCCTTGAATCAGCCAGCTTGCCTCGTGGCCACTCGATTGGGCTATTGAAATGGTCGTCTGGTTCTCTGGTTCAACTGTCACTTGGACTCCTCCAGACGCTCAGTTGGGCCACCAGTCGATCGGTTCATCCTCCTCTATTATGGCATCTTCAGTTCTCCATTCGATTGGTTCATCTCATGAGCCAGTCAGTTCATCTAGTGCAGAATGTCTTCTCACGATGAAACAAAAATTAAATCTATCCTATTTCTTATTACATTGTATAAGGGAAAACCTCAAGTTACATTCGAGGGGAAACAGAAAGAAGAGCATTAATTTACATTTGGAAAGGAGAGTGAGAGGCTCGATATGCAGACCAAGTAACAACATGAATAAGCAACCACAACCACACAGACACAGATGTAGGGTTATTTGTCATAACCACCATTAAAACCAACTTTTAAGATGACTGTAAATTGTATATATACACACATGTATATATATATATTATTTTGTGGAGGGTATGCGGTAATTAATCATATATGCACATTAACCAATTTAATATTCATATCGTATGCAATAAAATAAATCCTATCATATCAATTTAATTCAGGATACACTACAAATTGATGAGGCTCTGATACCACTATAGGGAAATCAGACGCAACAGATAAGGCAAGGAAAACAAAATTTTAAAGCATGATTCCCCTGTACAACAAGATCACATCAACAACAATGTATCTAGGAAGGAAAGTAATAAGAGTTATACCTAGTCCTGAAGTAAGTCCAGTGACAACTCTTGATGCAATACTATGCTTCTTGTCCAAGCAGTAGCAAACTTCTTCTTCAGGCAGCAACATGCTCCTTCTTCAGTAACACTCGAACGATCGTCATCAACGACCTCTTGGTCTGGCCATAATGGATGGGGTTGATTGAGTTGTCCTAGTGGAAGAAACCCCCCGCCTCTAGAGAAGTCCTCACATACCACCAAGAATTCCAATTGCACTACCAAAGCCAATGTGAAGGAGTTGTCCCTTTCGAACATCAACCTTCTAAAGTCAATGCATTCTCCAACGATTGTCTTTCCCTAGCTATCCCTCCCTTTATTGGGTAAGACTTTCTCGACTCTCTATCAGTTACCACAAATAGAGAGGACAATAATTGTGAGAGCCAACTATTGTGTTCTAAGAATCCCCCAGTACACCTGTGTTTATAGGAGAAGCTAGGGTCAGGGTTCCTGAAGCAGCCTTATTTTAGGGCTTCATCTTGTGCCAATTTGCTCTTTATTCACACCTAGCATGTTAGAATGCACATTACTTCCCTCAATATGCATATTATTATAAAATATACTTATGGAGGATTTTTTCATGTTATATAGGTACTTTGGCCACTACTTGATGGATAGAAAGAAGATGGCCTAATCTAGGGTTTCCCTAGGCTTGGAGGAGCCTAAAATGAGGACAAAACCACTCCCAACATACCCCAAGTGGTCAAAGAATGTATTGAAGCAACAACCTTCATGGATGGCCAAGTTCAAGACTCAAATGCATGGGAAGGACCCTAGAACGACCATTCTACCAAGGAACGACTGTTCTAGGACATGCCCCAATCACACACTCGTCATAAAACTTGTAGAAATTGATTTTTATGGCCAAAACTATCATTTTGGGCAGAATGACCATTCTGGGAGGTGGCCAGAATAGACGTGCTGACCAACACGACCGTTCTACCATTGAGCCCCACCAATTTTATCACTTGATGTCCCTATTTTTCCCCACACTTAACCCTAGACCCCCTAGACCTCTATATAAGCCTTGGAGGCGGTTGGAGGTCAAATGTTGGCTTCTTTAGTTGCCATTACTCCCCTCCACCTACTCTAGAGCATTCATTGCCTCCTTCCTTGCATTCAAGCCATCCATCCACCATTTTCACCTCATTTCTACCATAGAAACCTAATTTTCTAGGTTCTCTACCATAATCCCCTTCATTTCCATGCCCTTCACCCACCTTGGAGGATGGAGGTCATTCTACAACAACAAGGAGGTGAAGAAGAAGAAGCTACTTTGAGCTCCATGGAGTCCTATCCGCTTCTTCTCATTTCTTTTATGTCTTCTTTGAGCATGTCTAGCTAAGCCCCTAGTGGTGGGTTGTCTAGAGTTAAAATGTGACTTTGATACCATGTTGAGGGAAAATAACTTGTATTGAACATAATTTCATTCTATGATGATTGCCTCTTGCTTCTATCTCATTTCTCATTATATTGCATGTGGTTTGTGCTTTTAACATAGATTGCTTGCTTTGTGATGCTTAATGACACTTAGCTTCTAGGAGAAATTGGAATGTATGTGGAGAAATTGGAATGTATGTGGCATTCTTAGGAATGGCTCCTAGGTCCAATTAGTGGATCCCTGACTAGCACCCTTTGTTCCTACATACATCTCCCTTCTTCTACAAGTGAGTGTGAGTTATAAGTATCTAGTGTAAGTGTGATTAGTGCAATTGCCTAGAGTTTCCTAAAGGCTAGATGACAAGTAACATGAGGTGAAACACCCTCATCTCTACTCCCATTCCTACCCTTGGCTCTCAATTTCCCTAATACTACTTACCCTAGAAACCTAGAATTGCCAAGTCCTTTTAGAATTACACCTAACCCTAGTTCTCCAACTAGTAGTATATGGTATGTTCTAATAGAACTTGCCTTGTTGTTTGGTTTGGTAATCTAGATTGAAATGTGAGATTTGCATGCTATGTTGACTCTCCCCCAACTAATATCAAGTTACATTCCCAAACGGCCCACCTATTCATCATATTGCTTAAAATCCACCTTTTCCTTCTTAGATTGTTAATGCTAGTGAAGTCAATTGCCTTTGTTAATTCTAAGCTAATTGCCTAGTTCTAGATAGTTAGTTCTTGCTTAAGTAGTTAGGGATTCTTTGAGCTTGCTTGTGTTAAGTTGGCTAACTAGCGATAACTTAGATTCTTGCTTGTCTAATTACTCAGTTTGCATCTTAGTTGATTTTAGTTTGCATCTTAGTTGATCACTTAGATTGCTAGTGTAGTGTACCTCCTTTCTCTAGCCTAATTGCTTGCCTTGCTTAGTTTGATAGCCTTATCTTTCTTAGAGTAATCTAGAGTATTGGTTAACTTCGTTTCTTTCTTTCTCTTGCTTGCTTGCAATTGTAGTGTAATCAAACCTAACCCAACTTAAAATCCTTAACCCTAGTCTCAATTTTAGGAACATTGATAACACAAACCTAGCTCTAGTACCCCCTCTCTCCCTGAGGATCGACCCTAATCTTACCACTAGCCTATACTACAACCCGACCCCGTGCACTTACGGGAACGTGTGATTAGTTGAGCCTGTGAGTTGGACAAGGTCCTTATACAAATTTTGAGAGATCCATGTGTTTTCCCTTAGGGTTGCATCTAGCCACCTTTAGTTGGCTACTATGTGGCCCTAAGAAGAATCACACCACTACTACAGAAATGGCTTATAACGTCAGATTTACATGCGTCATTTGTATACAACAAACCGACGCCTAAACCATAAAGCGTCGGTTATATATATAAACCGACATCTATCTATGAAGAGAGGCCGGACACGGGTATCACTTTTTATTTAGCGTCAGTTCCTTAATATGCAACCGACGCCTAAGATCGACCGCCAAATCCAAATTTTCTAATGGAAAAAATCACCTCCAAAATTTGACATACGGCGTCAGTTTTTAACAAAACAACTGACGATTAAAGGTTTTTCACGAGACAGAAATTGGGTCTAATTTTATCGTCAGTTTTCTTGTATGAACCGACGCTGATGTATTTTCGTGCATTGTCCCCGCGAAAATGTTCACCCCCTTTGGCATCGATTTTCTACGCCAACCGACGACTATGGTCATAATATGAGAACATTTTGTTTTTGTCGGCATATGTAGATAGACGTCGGTTTTTCTATGTGAAACTGGCGACTATAATTGAGAATAGGTGTCAGTTTGTTTGAGTTAACCGACACCTATTGGTATAAGCGTCGGTTGATTTTAATAATCGACGTTGATTAGTTACTTAAACCTGCACGAAGCAGACTGATCTCCCCCTTTCTCTTTGTTTCATTGCCGACTCCCGCTTAATTAGGTCTGGCGATTTGCACAATTCTACCGCCACTCGCCATCATTGATGTTGTGATCACTGCTGCCACCGCCGTTGTTGTGCTCTACTCGCCTGCTCTGGTGCTGCTGCTGCTCACTTGCTCTGGCCCTACTACCACCGCCGGCCCTACTTCTCGCCTGCTCTAGCCGCCACTCATCTTTTGTACCTGCTCGCCACACCGCTCAAAAGGTACCTGGTATGCCTTCTTCTCAAAACCATTTCTTAGGCCCTGTTTGGTTGGGCCGTAAATGAAGACGATCGGTTGCAACTGCACACTTTTTTCTTCTTCTGTTTGGTCGCGTGTGGCCGTAATTCGCAATGCGGAAATGAACTGCATGATAGAGTTTAACTGTATAGAAAATTAGGAAAACAAACTGCAATTTCCGTGTCTCCTCCGGCCTTCCTCTCACCCGACCCTCTTCCTACTTCAGTAAATTTATTGTAGTAGGCCATCAAATCTTCAATACTGCATCCAACCAAATTTTAACAAACCAACTGCATATATTCCATCTATTTGAAATCAAATAAAAACATTACCATTGCAACTGTTTATATTTTCCTATTTTAGAATTCATATTGTTAGTTGGTTTTATACCCAACCAAATTAGCCCTTAGTACATTTAGAAAATATTCTTACTTAGTACATTAATATTATTAAGTAACATCCATCAACACTTACTGGTATACTCTTTTTTTTGAAGGTCTGTAATTTTGTCATTTTTACTAATTGCATGGTCTGTATCGGTACCATATTGGAGTGTATCAGTTTTGTAAAGTAACATGTGTTTCACTTGTATAGTAAGTAATTTGATGCTCTGTAATCCTTTCATATACTCATAATGCAAGTATATGAATTGCATGGTATGTAATTTTTTTCATACGATGATACAATATATCAATATTGCAGTACAATATAACATGAGTTAGTACTCACTAACATATGAAGTAATCTGATGATCTGTAATTTTCTAACATGTTACAATACCTTCTTGTTAGTTATCAGTTCTTACTGAACATAATGTGATAGTATACACGAATATCATGTTTGTTTGAAACAACTAATTTCGATGCAGTGAAATATTATTCAAAATGCTTGATTGTTGAGTAATATTTCTTTTTGTTAGCAGTATGGAAATCACTAATTTACTATTTAGTATTTACTGACAGGCATGATTAAATGATGTTACACAAAACATAGGATATGGATGATGAAATTGGGATTGTAGGTATAAGAATGACAGCACATGTATTTGTTGGCCTAGAAACCCATCCAAAATTTACTCATTAGGAGTAAATCTTGGATAGTCTCCGGTTTGGGACTGTTCTTGAACACCTAATCTCACTTAGGATGTAAGTGTATAATGTGTATTGGGTTTTCAAGAAAATTTCGGTAGCATTTCCCCGTTTGTTCTCTAAGTACATATGTACTTGGAGAACAACAGGGAGATGATGTCGAAATTTTCTTGAAAACCCAATACACAGTATACACTTACTAGTGAGATTAGGTGTTCAATAATGGGATAGGTGGTACACATTTATTATATATAAGAATGACATCACATGTATTTGTTGGCCTAGAAACACGTCCAAGATTTACTCATTAGGAGTAAATCTTAGATAGTCCTCGATTTCGAAGAGTTCTTGAACACCTAATCTCACTTAGTTAGTAAGTGTATAATGTGTATTGGGTTTTCAAGAAAATTATATATAAGAGACCTTAAACCCTAAAGTTTTAACCATAAACCCTAATCTTTTAACCCTAGACCCTAATCTTGTTCTAATATATACTTGTTTTCTCTTTGATCATATAATGGATAGATCATGGATGTCCATTCCAAATTGTTGCACCCCCAAGTTTATTTCTAGTCTTGACCAGTTTATTATATTTGTCGAGGAACATAGGAAACAACCTGGAGATAGGTTCTACTGTCCATGTAGGCATTGCGGTAACAACTTGAAAGTCAGCACTGGAGACGAAATCAAAAGTCATGTCATGTGCAACGGGATTGTACAAGGCTATACAGAATGGCACTGGCATGGAGACATTTCAACCCTGAAATCAGTGGATGTTGATAGCAGTGCTTGTGTGGAAGAAGAAATTACCTTCGATGATGTAGATGTGAACGGACCAGTTCCAGTAGACATCGTTGATGCGATGTTGGATAGTTGTGGGGTAGAGCACACCAATCCACCTCCCATGTTTAGAAACATTGTGCATGATGCTGAGATACCGTTATACACATGTTGTAAATTTATGAAGCTTAGTGCTATGTTGAGATTGTATAAACTGAAAGCTAACAATCGATGGAGTGACAAAAGCTTCACGTCATTGTTGTCTTTTTTGAAAGAAATTCTTCCTGAAGGAAACGAGCTGCCAATCTCAACATACCGGTTAAAGAAATTATTATGCCCAATGGGAATGGAGGCCAAGAAGATACATGCATGCCCAAATGATTGTGTATTATTTTAAAAGGACTATGTGGATTTGAAAAATTGTCTGAAATGTGGTGCGTCAAGGTATAAATTGACGACTTCGGGGGAGTTCAAAACTGATTCTCCTGCCAAGGTGATGTGGTATCTACCTATAATACCACAGTTTCAACGCTTGTTTGCCAATCATATAGATGTGAAGAATTTGAGGTGGTATGCAAATGTTAAGAAAAATAATGATGGGATCCTACAACATGCATCTGATTCCCCACAGTGGAAGAAGATTGATATATTATACCCTGAATTCAGTGTAGAAGATAGGAATCTAAGACTTGGGCTTTATACAGATGGGATGAATCCATACAGGACATTGAGTAGCCAACATAGCACTTGGCCAGTTATGTTTGTTATATACAATCTTCCTCCCTGGTTGTGTATGAAAAATAAGTACGTTATGTCGTTGTCTTTGATATTGGGCCCTAAACAACCTGGAAATGATATCGACGTTTATCTTGAACCTATGATTGATGACTTGAAGACGATCTGGGGTGAAGGTGTGATGACCTACGATGCTTCACAAAGAGAGACATTTTGTTTGCACACTATGTTGTTTTGCACTGTGAATGACTTTCCAGCATATGGGAATTTGTCTGGATATAGTGTCAAAGGATCTAAAGTGTGTCCTATATGTGAAGAGAACACTGATTCAATATGACTAAAACACAGTGGCAAGACTATATATCTTGGTCATCGAAGGTTTCTTCCAAAATTTCATCTGTATCATAGGTTGCGCAAAGCATTCAATGGACGAAATGAGAAACATAGTGCACCTAAACCTATATCAGGGGAGGATGTTTATGAAAGAGTAAAAGACATCGCCAATGAATTTGGTAAGAGATCACAATGTATGATGGCCACACGGAGTGACAAGTCTTTATTCAAGAAGAAGTCAATATTTTGGGATCTTCCTTATTGGAGTTCTTTGACAGTCAGGCATTGTATCGATGTCATGCATGTTGAGAAAAATGTATGTGATAGCATCATTGGTACTCTATTGAATATACCAGGTAAGACTAAAAATGGGATAAAATCTAGAATGGACCTACGTGAAATGGGAATACGGATAGAATTAACAGTAGTTAGTAGCGATCGGAGAACATACTTACCTCCCGCTTGTTACACGTTGTCTAGAAAGGAGAAGAAAGCTTTTTGTGAATGCTTGGTAAATGTTAAGGTACCACAAGGTTACTCATCCAGCATCCGTACATTGGTATCAATGAAAGATCTGAAGTTGATAGGTCTTAAATCTCATGATTGTCACACTCTAATGCAACAAATATTTCCTGTGGCAATTCGATCTATATTGCCGAATCATGTACGGTTTGCAATCACCAGACTTTGTTTCTTTTTCAACAGTTTGTGTAGCAAAGTTATTGACCCTAATACTCTCGATAAATTGCAAAGAGAAGTGGTTGTTACCCTATGTGATCTTGAGATGTATTTTCCTCCTTCGTTCTTTGATATCATGGTACATCTTGTTGTCCACTTGACTAGGGAAGTGAAAATGTTGGGACCAGTTTTCTTGCATTGGATGTATCCCTTTGAACGATACATAGCATTTTTAAAGGTGATGTTCGAAACCGTTATCAGCCTGAAGGGAGTATTATTGAGGGTTATGTGGCGAGTGAGGTAATGGATTTCTGTAATGACTTTCTGAGTGCTAATGGTGCTCCTGTGAATGACAAGAATATTGAGGAGAATTTTGGCAAAGGAATTTTGGGATCACGGGTGAAAATAATCAACTATGATCAGTTGGAGCAAGGTCACTTGTATATTTTACACAACATCGATGAAGTGAGTGTTTATATCGAGGAACACACCAATTTCATCAAAAGACAATATCCTCGATCCAATTCAATGTGGCTTGCTAGAGAGTATAACAAGACATTTATTAAGTGGTTTGAAGATAAAGTCTTACATCAACTATCTCAAACACCAGATAATATTCTTAGTGAAACCATCAAATGTCTCGCCTTTAAACCAAAATTGAATGTTATGTCTTATGAAGGTTTGACATAAATGGATTCTCGTATTACACAAAGAGTCAAGATGATAAGAGTGTCGTCCAAAATAGTGGGGTCACCCTTCAAGCGTCTTCATTGTTTTTTGCAAGTGCAAAGGACAAGAGTCCACGTGAAGCTAAAATGTCATATTACGGTGTCATTGAAGACATATGGGAGTTTGACTATGTAGATTTCAGAATTCCACTCTTTAAATGTAATTGGGTTGACAACAACAAAGGAGTTATAGTGGATGAATTGAGTTTCACATTAGTGAACTTTGAAAAGATTGGTGAGAAGGGTGAACCATTCATAATGGAATCACAGGTGAAACAAGTATTTTATATCGATGATCCTGCAAATGATAAATGGTTGGTTGTTCTTCATGGTAAAAGACAGTTCATTGAAGATCCTATAGATGAAGAAGAGTACTATGATAAGTATGATGACTCCAGTCCATTCTCAGTTGGGTTGCCAACACCACCAAACATTGAAGTTGGGGATCACAATGACTTGTATGTTCGCGGGGATCACAATAAATGATTGTTAATTGATAAAAGATCACAATATTAGAGGCATGAATGTTTATATTTTTTATATGTTTTATTTTTCTGAATGTGAACTTTACAATGTGAACTTTACAATGTGAATGTGGACTTTACAATGTGAATTACTTTACAATGTGAATGTGAACTTTATAATGTGAATGTGAACTTTACAATGTGAATTGCTTTACAATGTGAATGTGTACTTTACAATGTGAACTTTACAATTAGTGTTACTTTACAATGTGAAATTTATAATTTGAATGTGAACTTTTAGATGGCTGAGCATTCCCATGATGACCGTGTTGATGATCACCGTGAGGGTGAGGACGTGCTTGTGCTGCCTGACAATGTAAGTTTTAAAAATATATCCCTGAGGTTTCTATCTATATGTTCATTTATAATTATATCATGTACGTGTGTTTTTTTATCAAATTTTAGGTTGGTGATGTATCCCCTGAAGAAATTACAACACTTGATGACCAGTAAAAGAAAATTGAGAAAGTGAGGGGCATCACAATGATGAACAAGTTAATACAGCAAAGGCACAATGGACCCAAATTGGCTGTAGATTTTGATCATGCAGAAAATCCATATGGAGTGAACTGCAACTCATTTGTTTCATATCTTGGGGTTCTTACTCACAGTCATTACAGTCCTATCCTAGAATCCTAGCATAAAGTTCCTAAGGGGAAGAAAGACCACATATGGAAGGAACTATGTCTGAGTTATTATTATTTGTAATTCTATTTGTGTAGATTACTAATTTTTAGGATACTGGTTAATAGCAATTCTATTTAATTTGCAGAGCATATTTGATCTGGATGAAAAGTTGCATCGTAAATGTGTGATGCAATGTTGAGGGAGGGTCCTAAGGAACTATAGGACCGATCTCACCCGAGATTACATACACGATGCTGACAAGAGGTTCTTGATCGATTTCCAATTCTAGACATTGATCACTATTTCACTAACTCTACACTAATAATTTTTGTTTGTATTCTCTTTAAAAAATAAATTTAGGCAGAAGGAAGCCACACAACAATGGAACTACCTGGACCCCAAAGACTGGGAGACATTTGTTACCCAAAGAAAAACAGATGAATTCAAAGTATTAAGCGTCTCTCCCAATTTAATTAATATACATTTTTATGTATTCACCTATTCAAGATTAACCTTTAAGTATTAAGCGATGCTCAACGAGCAAGGCGTGCACTGAATGTGCACGACCACACAATGGGTCCAAGAGGATATGCAGACGTTCGCCAAAGACTACAGGCTGAGTCTATTCATCCTACTGCTACTCTGGAGACTGCAGAGTCCTCTACTACTACTCCCGCACCTCTGCCTCGCCATGCTATGTGGATAGCTAGGAGGCAAAACAAGAAGGGAGACATACCGAAGCCCGCAACTGCTGAGGTGGCTGCAAAAATGGTAAAAATCAACTCTTAGAGCAATCAATCAATATTGATTATTGTTATGTTTACTTACTAATTTTTGTTGAAGGTGATTAGCGGGAGCTACATGAGTAGAGGAAGGAAGGCAAGTTCATCTCTCAGGGTACAAGGGATGAACTGATAGTTGCTCTAGGTAACCAGAGCATCCTGGACGTGTTAGGACTACAGGCGCTGGTGTGGACATCAAAGCGTTCTTTGGGCCATCCCAGCGCAAACCTATCCTAAAAGCGGGACTTTCACAAGATGAGGTAACCTATTCTTATTTTAGAATTTTATTGCGAAAGGGAATTCAATAATCAGAAGCTAGCATTTATTTTATCCATGTATAGGTAGATTTGTTGATTGATAGGAGAGTTGAGGAAGTACTTGATAAGAGATTCCATGAAGCAATTAGCAAGTGGTAGGCATCTCAGACTGCCACTCAGACAGTACCTGTGGCTGGCCGCTTTTCTCCTACTACTCGTACTGCAAAGTTTAGGAGTAATCCTATAGACCCACCACCTAGCACGTCCTCTGTAAGTATTTTTATGACATAATAGCTAGTCTTTTCAAGATGATGTGTTTGTGTATATATTCATATAACATTCTTTACGTAAATTTGTAGGGGTTGAAGCCATAC
Organism: Alisma plantago-aquatica; assembly: GCA_963693085.1. Lineage (NCBI taxonomy): Eukaryota > Viridiplantae > Streptophyta > Magnoliopsida > Alismatales > Alismataceae > Alisma > Alisma plantago-aquatica. The sequence goes on from OY856409.1 coordinate 925,471,811, forward strand.
CGACTAAAAGGTTAAGAATATATCATTGTAGAGGCATCAGCTTACCCACCCCTTAAAGGGTGCATGTTTCATGGGTATCCAGTACCAGATGGTGTGGTACATGTGAACCCGATACATGTACTCCCCGACTGGACGGATCTTGTACTGCCTCATGCACACCCATATGTTGAAACACTTGGTGAGGCAGTAGGCGGAGTGATACTATGGCCTGAAGCAATGTCCTCTATACTGATATTGTATGATAAATTTCCATTACTTTAATTTGTTAGTGTGTATATATGAGTCAATTGATTTGAAATTATATATATAGGTCAAAAAGACGAGACCCGCTACATCTCGGCCTCCACCTCCTCGACTACCAAGTTGGCTTCCAAGGGACCTACACGCCTCGATAGGTCCTAATTATAGGGATGTGGCAGTATGGATCGGCGAACATGATCCAAATTGCCCTATAATTGTTACTATTCTAGAGGATGTTGTAGGTAAATCATACGATAACAATCTATTTATACAAGTTTAGCATACATATTAATGCATATGTAATACAAGTTCTGCATACATACGTATTAATGTATAGGTATTAATGCAAGTCAATCATACGAAAACAAGATATTTATACAAGATATTTTAGAGTTGTTTCGTTATGAATGGTTGAACACATCTATGATAGAGCTGTGGATATGGTGAGATCTTGTTTATACATCCATATACTTTATTTTATATACGGTGATCTGGTTTCTTATATATTAATGCATATGTAATACATGTTTTGCAGCCACTTACACAAGATATGTACAGATTTTGGGTTTTCCCATGTGGGATTTTTGGTTCCATCTTTGATTAGTCTTGTAGATACAGACCCTTCTTTAGTTCATACTGCTGTGATGCTTTTGAATATTTTGGTAAAAATAAGAAGACGGTGATAATAGCTCCATTCAATGTGGAGTAAGTTTACTTTGCTTATAATTTGGACTTAAGAAAATTACATTTTTATTGTGGATTTAGAGTTATTAATTTTTAACTTTCTTACCTTTCGTGGTAGGCATTGGTAGTTACTAGTTATTGTCCCCAAGACGTTCACTGTCTATTATCTAGATCCTACGGGGAATGAATTGGATGCATTATATGGACATGCAATTAAAAGGCCATTATTCTCGTGAGAAATATTTCATGTTTTATATCTGTTAACATCTGTTACTACATTACTATTTAATTATGCAATTTAATGAGTTACATTAACATATGTAGGGCTTTACAAGAGTACAAAAAAGCTGGAGGAAAGGTCCCCAGGAAAAAGGATCTGTCACTAATTTGGAGAATGTGAAAGTAATTTCCTGACTCCAATATATATATTATTTATGTGAACTATGCTTATTTGTATTTTTGAATATTTTATATGTTTCAATTTATAGTGTGCTACACAAGACAACGGCTGGGCATGTGCCTACTATGTGATGCTATTTATGGACCTAATCATCAAACATGTCATAATGGAAATCGATAAGATACAACATGTATTATACATAGTCTCATTAGATAATATGAAATATATCAATCTTATTATATATTATTAATTTTATATATATACGTCATTCTCTTTGCAGGTCTTTAAAACTGTTGACTTCAGCACATGTGGAAAGTGTTTCGATGTACATGCTCCCTATACGAGAGATGAATTAGATGTTGTAAGAGAAGAATGGAAAAAAGCCCTACAAAGAGTGGGAATTTTTAAATATAATTTTATTGACAATGATGAATGAAGAATAACTTTGTTCTCATAATTATTTTTGTGTGCATGTGAATGAATTTTTATGAATTGTCATATGTGTGTGAAGATGATCAATTAATAAATGTTTCTACATGTGTCTGAATGTGAAAAGAGATGAAATGAATGGAACTGTAGGTTGCTACTGGTTTCTACATGTGTGTGATGAAAAAATAATATGAATTAAATGTGCTTATACATGTGTGTGAATCACATAAATATAATATTATTCATCTTGTTAATTTTGCAGGTTTGTGGCATGTTGTTGGCTGATATCAATGGATGTCATAAATGTGCAATTCAGAACTGAACTGCAGGTTCTCATCCTGCTGACCAGCCATACAACAGGCCTGCAAACTAATAAGAAAAAAAAAATCATAACATAGGCGTCAATTATTTGAGCAAAACCAACACCAAAGACATACGGCGGCAGTTTTTGACAAAAAACTGACGTTTATGTGGCCAGGAACCACATACGTGTTGGGAAGCACGGCCGTGGTGATAGGCAGGGGATATGGTGTCAGTTATTAGCACAAAATCGACGTCGGTTCAGCTGATATGGTGTCGGTTATCTTTCAAAACTGACGTCGGTAACCATTCTATAGTGTCCGTTTTCTTAAAAAACCGACGCCTATAGTCACTTTGCTGGCACATTTTTGGTGGCGGGAAGTGTTTTGACGTCAGTTCTTTTAATAACTGACGTATGTAACCATTCTATAGTGTCAAATTTCTTAAAAAAACTGACGCCTATAGCCCCTTTGCTGGCACATTTTCAGTGGCGGGAAGTGTTTTGGCGTTGGTTCGGAACTGTCACCGAAGGGATCCACCTTTAGCGGTGCCCACTTGGGTGTCACTTAGCGACTGACACTAAAGCCCTTAATTAACCAATGCTAAAGGCCTATTCTATAGTAGTGCACCAAAGCTTTCTGGTGTTGTTGCTGAGGACAAAAACTGCCATATCTACCTAGTAGTTGTGGTGTTGACTCTCCCCTTTGGCATCATCTTTTTCCAATTTACTTGTTTGTGTTTGAGAAACACAGCAAGCTTTCTGGTACCATTGTTGGGGATAGAGGCGCTCAGCCTAACTAGTTAGTGTAGCTTACTTTTTCATACTGCCCTCACCATTGCTATTCTTTATTCTTTGTGTTACTTTTCCATCTTGGTTTTCTAACTTATCCTCTTTTATTTAGTTGTGCCTTGTCATGTGACAAACAACCCTTTGAATTCAAGATGGTAGACTGAGATGCACAAACCCCTTTAATCTCTCAACCACCCTACATGATGAAGATGTTGGAAGACATGGTAAATATCATGAAGATTAAGCTTTGAAGGATATAAAAAAATCATGAAGATTCATGTGGGAGGTTCTTCTAATCACTCCTCCAGCTCCATGGGGGCTCTTTGTGATGATGTGCATGTTCTAAAATCATGTGGCATACAGAACAACCAAGGTTCCATGTCAATCTCTTACACTTCAGAATAGAGAAATCATCTAGACCTTTCATGGGAGCAACAAGGAGACCAAGAGCAAGGAGACATCTCCATGTTTAAAGAAGAAGTTCTTGCAAGGTTAAGAAGCCTTGATGAAGTGAAGAGAGAGGTGTCCTTTCATGGACAAACCATTGATCGCCTTGAGTAAAGGTTGGATGAGATATCCCTTTCACTTGCCTTTTATGAGGAGGGAAGACCCCTTTCCTAACCCATGTCCAACCCCAACAATGCTAGTGGAACCATGGTGCTCCTCAAGGTGCTTGTGTAACACCACATGGCCAAGAACCCACTCTCCAACAGTACCAAGGGCCCCCTAAACCCTAAGCTCCTCCACCACCACAACCACCATTCAACTTCCAACACACCTCACAACCACCACCACAAAATCAACTATAAAAACCACCCCCATGCCAACCATCTCCACAACAACCAACCTAGATCCATCAAAATCCTAATCCACTACACCAAAAACCACCACCACCACCACAACCATCACATGCTCCCCCTCCTCCCTATGAGCAAGTGAAGAAGGTTTCAGTGTTGAGGTGTGACAAGGTTGTTGAGGAGCTCAACAAGGGAGGGAAGCAATTAGACAAAGATCATGATGGACAACCCATGCTACAAAGTCCTTGTGAGAGTGCTAAGTGCACTAAAAATTCTACAGTCCTACTAGATTTTGAGAAGATAATATCTTGTGTCCCACCTTCCTTTGAGATGACACCACCAAGTTCCCCCATTGCTGATCCAAGACATCTCAATGTGATATTTGTAGGTTTGCAAGTGTCCAACAAGATGAAAACCCCTATCTTTGATGCCTATGAAGACCCATTCCTAAAGGGAAGGGAAAACTATGGCATGAAAATTCTAAAGGTCTTAAGATTGACTAAGGTAAACACCTCATTTCTTGTCATCATCAAGCAAAGCCCAACTTATGTAAGGTTCCATAAGGGTGTTTCACCTTCAAGAAGAAGATGAAAGGGAAGATGCCTAAGGAGGTCATCTTAAATGAGCTAAAAATATTTTTTGATGAGAATTCTTACTTAGAGACCTAGGGTGATGACCCCGGAGGAGAGACAAATGAAGAAAGACACTTGAGAAACTCGCATAACCCTTTAGAGGAAGATTAAACAATGAAGGTATTTGAGAGGATTGTTATGATGAGGATGAAAACATTTTTCTTTTAGATAATGGTTGATTGACAGAAGAACAACAAGCCTAGATGAAGGCTCTAAACTTAGTGCTAGTGGGAGGTAACCCATGTTGGTTTGACACACTTTCTCTAAAAAAAATTCCTTGATTACACTTTCTTTTTTTTCCAAGAAACACACACACACACACCATACTTGATAGCTTTTTTGTTTGTAAATCATGTTAGTATAGGTACAAGGAAGAAAAGGTGATGCACAAAGGGTCTATCCAAGGAGAAGATCAAAGTTGAAAAGAACATTGCAAATCAACAGAAGAGCTACAGGAAGGAGTCTAGAACAGCTGTGCCACACAACATGGCCGTGTGGCTGGCAAGACAGAATGACTGTGTTGATCAGAATGGTCGTGGTGGTCCTGCCCTACTCACCTAGTGCTACATTGATCACTCCATCTCTTGGCAGTTGTCTACCAGGACTCCATGTCCTTTACCCTACTATTCCAAACCTCTATTTCATGCTGATGACAACATGATTTAAAAGTTTGGAGTGGTAGGGTGGTAAGCCCTTCTTTCACCGCATTTTTACCTATGTACCTTGTGCTAAATTTTTACAAGAGGTTCAAATGATTTGACTAACCTTTTACTTATCTGTCCTGACCTTGTGTGTATGTTGTTAGCATTCATGCATACATGTAGTTTAATTTCATGCATTTTTGCATAATTTTTCAAAAAAAAACCTCTTTTTGCTCTTCCATGCCATGCCATGCATTTATATGTACATTTTGATAATTTTTGTGTGTTTTAACTAGGATATGCTTCTTTATGTTTTAATTTCCCTAAATGTAGGTTTAGATGTGATTGAATGCAAATTGACACTATTTTGGTCAATTTTTCCCAAATTTGAATATTCTTGCTTAAAAGCATGTTTTAACTTAATCTCCACTTTTTGAATGAAAAATGTTGGTCTTTGACAAATGCATGCCACATTTTTAGAGTTTATTCCTATATGGTCTTGATTGTTGACTTTTTACATGTGCATCACCTCTCTCAAGTTTGTGAATGTTTTGGTTGAATTGTGAATTGAGCAAGCTATGATCGCTTAGAGTCTACGAATCACATGATATAAATGTGAATCTCATGTTGTTCACTCGTGTGGTGTGATATCATTTGATGAATTGTTGGATTTGTTTTCATGCATGAGATTTTATGTTGAGGACTACACTAATGACCCCTCTTTGACCCGACTCTTCTTTCACAATCTTCATACCTCTCCACCTCATGAAAGGATGCCTTAGTGCACATATTTAGCCTTGGCCACCTCCAAAAGTTTGGGGTGGTCATATCTACATCTCCCCACTTCAATCTATCCACCATATGCCCTATCTACACCAAGGGCAAAAAAAAAGATGCTCCTATTTAAGAGCATCTAGATAAAGAAAAAATGAGTGTGTAAAAGCACTCCAATCTCTTACTGCAATCCTTTCTTCCCTTTTCATACCCATTGAGCTAGGAAACATCAAACCTAGATCACTTAACTCCTTTTCTACAACCATGTGGGTCATTTGGTGAGGGTTTTAAGCATAAGATTGAATACATGAAAGTGAAACAACACTCCTTGTCATCAATTGATTAATGCCATCATGAAACAGTTTTACCCAAAATTATATGAAGGACATATAGAAAGCTTGTGTGTTATATTCTCTATATTTGAAGTTTGTATGCTCAATGCTCTTTTCATGATTGGTTTGTGAAAGTGGAGAGGATAGAGGTGGAACACATGCACTTAGTCACTTTTAAGATCATTGAGTCAATAATCATCTTTTTTAATGCATTTATCATTCTTGTTTATTGAAAGAAAACTGAATAGAGAGATTAAATTGGAGAATACTTGACAAGTATGTTTTAAGTTTGGGGTGGTGATGCAGCGCGCCCTATTTTAGGGTTTCAACTTGTGCCAATTTTTTCTTTATTCACACCTAGACAAGTTAGAAAGCACATTACTTCCCTCAATATGCATATTATTATCAAATGTACTTATGGAGGATTTTTGCATGTTATATAGGTACTTTGTCCACTACTTGATGGCACAGAAAGAAGATGTCCTAATCTAGTGTTTCTCCAGGCTTGGAGGAGCCCAAAATGAAGCCAAAACCACCCCCAACATACCCCAAGTGGTCAAAGAATGTAATGAAGCAACATCCTTCATGAATGGCCAAGTTCAAGACCCAAATGCATGGGAAGGACCCTAGCACAACCATGCTACCAAGGAACGACCGTTCTAGGACATGCCCCAATCATAGACTCTTCACAAAACTTGTAGAAATTGATTTTTATGGCCAAAATGCTCATTTTGGATAGAATGGTTGTGTTGGGAGGTGTCCAGAACGGCCGTACTACCATTGAGCCCCACACATTGTATCACTTGATATCCCTATTTTTTCCCTTATGTAACCCTAGACCCCCTAGACCTCTATATAAACCTTGGAGGTGGCTGGAGGTCGAAGGTTGGCTTCTTTAGCTGCCATTACTCCCCTCCACCTACTCTAGAGCATTCATTGCCTCCTTCCTTGCATTCAAGCCATCCATCCAACATTTTCACCTCATTTCCACCATAGAAACCTAATTTTCTAGGTTATCTACCATAATCCCCTTCATTTCCATGCCCTTCACCCACCTTGGAGGAGGGAGGTCATTCTACAATAGCTAAGAGATGAAGAACAAGAAGCTAATTCGAGTTCCATGGAGTCCTATCCCCTTCTTCTCATTTCTTTTATCTTTTCTTTGAGCATGTCTAGCTAAGTCCCTAGTGGTGGGTTTTTTGGGGTTAAAATGTGACTTTGATACCATGTTGGGGGAGAATAACTTGTATTAAACATAATTTCATTCTATGATGATTACCTCTTGCTTCTATCTCATTTCCCATTATATTGCATGTAGTTTGTGCTTTTAACATAGATTGCTTGCTTTGTGATGCTTGATGACACTTAGCTTCTAGGAGAAATTAGAATGCATGTGGAAATCTTATGAATAGCTCCTCAGTCCAATTAGTAGATCCCTATATATCCCCCCTTTGTTCCTACATACATCTCCCTTCTTCTATAAGTGAGTGTGAGATCTAAGTAGCTAGTGTGAGTGTGATTAGTGAAATTGCCTAGAGTTTCCTAAAGGCTAGATGGCAAGTAACATGAGGTGAAACACCCTTATCTATGCTCCCATTCCTACCCTTGGCTCTTAATTTCCCTAATACTACTTATCCTAGAAATCTAGACTTGCCAAGTCCTTTTAGAATTACACCTAACCCTAGTTCTCCAACTAGTAGTATAGAGTATGTTCTAATAGAACTTTCCTTGTTGTTTGGTTTGGTAATCTAGATTGAAATGTGATATTTGCATGCTATGTTGACCCTCCCCCAACTAATATCAAGTTACCTTCCCAAACGACCCACCTATCCATCATATTGCTTAAAATCCACCTTTGCCTTCTTAGCTTGTTAATGCTAGTGTAGTCAATTGTCTTTGTTAATTCTAAGCTAATTGCCTAGTTCTAGATAGTTAGTTCTTGCTTAGGTAGTTAGGGATCCTTTGATCTTGCTTGTGTTAAGTTGGATAACTTGTGATAACTTAGATTCTTGCTTGTCTAATTGCTTAGTTTGCATCTTATTTGATCACTTAGCTTGCTAGTGTAGTGTACCTCCTTGCTCTAGCCTAATTGCTTGCCTTGCTTAGTTTGATAGCCTTAGCTTGCTTAGAGTAACCTAGAGTATTGGTTAACTTAGTTTCTTTCTTGCTCTTACTTGCTTGCAATTGTATTGTAATCAAACCCAACCCAACTTAAAACCCTTAACCCTAGTATCCACTTTAGGAACATAGCTAACACAAACCTAGATCTAGTACCCCCTCTCTCCCTGAGGATCGACCCTAATCTTACCACTAGCCTATACTACATCCCGACCCCGTGCTCTTGTAGGAACATGTGATTAGTTGAGCCTATGAGTTGGACTAGGTCCTTATACAAATTTTGAGAGATTTGTGTGTTTTCCCTTAGTGTTGCATCTAGCCACCTTTAGTTGGCTAGTGTGTGGCCCTGAGAAGAATCACACCAAAGCTTTGTAGCATCGTTACCAGGGACAGAAAGTGCCATAGATACCTAGTAGTTGTGGTGTTGACTCTCCCCTTTGGCACCGTCTTTTGCCAGTTTACTTATTTGCGTTTGAGAAACACAACAGTTCCCAGTTGGTGTGGGAGTCAAAATAGATGGATTCACAAATTTTCTAGAACCTATGCATGCTGAATCGGTCAGTTCACATGCCCAACTAGTCAGTTCATGCAGCCAACCAGTCACTTCATGTAGTTTCCTATTCTGAATCACATTGGTATTCATGAACAATTAAAGCACAACATGACATCAACACCAATCCTTGATCCAATCGAATTGACCATCGAACCGGGCAGTTCATCCCATGAACCAGTCAGTTGGGATCTGTGAATCAGTCATTTCAATATGTAAACCAGTAGTTTCACACCTAGGTTCAGCCACTGACCAGCCAATGTTGATTCCAATCAACCTGACACTCCAATCGATTGGTTCATAACTAGAACTGGTTAGTTCAAAGTCTAGTAAGTCAATTTTGAAAATCAGTTGTTTATTTGAATACCTAACAACTTTAGTAATCAATCTAAACATCATTCATAAATATATTCCTTTAGTCCAAGTGTATCTTATGTGTGTGACCCTATAGGTCCAGAATTACATCCATAATGAATGTCCATAACTAACTTATGAAATCACAGCCAAAGAATGGTATCTAGCAACACATCATTGCTACCCAAGTAATTTGAAAAGTTGGAGAACAACTTCAACCTAAAATATGTGATCAATGTTATCGTGATCGTATAGTACCTTTGTCTCTGATATTTGGATTGAACTTGAGGCATGGAATCTTCATCCTCTAGACATTCAATTGATGTTCCTTAAACTAGAGCAGATTGTCTGAGATGCATATGAGTTCACATATCACATATTGAATCACATGAGTAGGGCTTTACTTTTCTCAGTCTCACTTAACAAGTGGCTTCAATATAAATCTCTTATATGAGGGACAAATTCCATCTACATCACTCACATTCTATCCCCATGTGTCACAGTGCATCCAAGCATCACCTTTATCGCAACCCTTATTCAGGATCACAATGGATGATGTCAAAGTACTTGAACGACATGTGATGAATATAGCGATTTTTGGTCTAAGAACCACAATCACCACTATCATTATGAGAGATGATTCTGACTAGCATTCTATGGTCTCTATGTATCACTCTCATGGTGGGTCTGTCTGATACACTATTCTCTAACATGTACATGTGTGCTTGACTTGATATCATATATCATGACTAATGAGATTTTCTCCTCAGTCAACACACTCTCTAGTCTTATGTATTATTGTTGTCTATTTTACTTCCACAATAATATTTGATTAGGGACATAACAAGCATGTATGTACTCTTAACATTCGTTTGATCTCATTTTTCAAGTCACGTACTTGAAGACATATGTCATCGAGTAACATCATTATGTAGACATCTACTATATATGTGTCATCATCTCATATTGAGACAAACATAATAGACAAAATTACCTTTATTATTATCTAATGCCACATTCCAATCCTCATATGATTGGCTTTTTGGGCATACATATCAACATGCATATGATGTGTATATTTTATATTATCTTTTGGACCACTTTCAGTTACATTTCCAAATCAATTTCACTCAAAATCATTCTTAATCATGCAGGATTTATCACCTTTTTAGTTATTTACTTGTTTCATGGTTGAAATTGTAGGTACCATGATTGGACACCAAAATGGGGGTTAATTGACTATAATTTGAGCTTTGTCAAATTCCTCAAAAATACCCAAAGTTTGAAGGGAAGTTTTTGCAAATTTTGATAGCAAAATGATGTGTTGATCAACCAAACATGGTGTGTCCATAGCAAGAAGATCACTCACTAAAGAAAGTAACTCACACATCATGTTAACATAATAACAAGTCGTGTCACTTCAGATTCAGAGAAAGCATGATTCATTGAATCCAAACAACAAGATGTGTTGACTTATTGATACATTGTGTTAAGTCATTCTAGAATTTCCCACAATTCTCTGACATCGAGCAACACATTATGTTCCGCTAGCAACATGGCATGCCATCTTCAATCGAGGTAGGTCTAGTTCAAAAACCATAAGTAACATGCCATATTCACTAACCAACACATTGTGTTTCCAATATTTCTTTTCAAATAAAAAGATAAACCACTCCACGCTTTTAAATATGAACCAAATTGACTTGGGATGGTACCATAGAAAATTTGAATCTAATGATTATCATAGCATAGCCAAAAGGAGTAGGAGGTGATTTTAGAGAAGATTCAGTGATTACTCAAGAGAGAACCACGCTTGTCCCCCATTTCTTCTTTGACAATTACAACGGGGATCTCCATTCACCTTTCCATTAACTTGGAAAAGAAGGTTTCTCGAGATCATATAATAACAAGGATGAAATTCCAACTTCTATCTAGATTTCTTCCTCTATTCTACTACTTATACAAATATTCTTGTTACCCTCTTTCTCTCACTAAATCCTGCACTATTTTCTATTACATGTACCTACATTTTCTAGCCATAGACGAGTAGACTCTTTATTCTTGTGCATGGGAGAGTAACTCCCATGTCCTGAATTTTTGGATAGCAAATTTCTGATATAATGCTAGTTTTGTCACTACTCTGAGGTGCATCTGTGTTAATTTCTAATTACATGCTTGATTGGCCACCTCGTATGTATGTTTTATGTTTCTTGTATAATCTAGGAATATGTGCATAGGAGTAAGGAGATGTTGCCTTAGCTACACTATCTTGTCCAAGGGAGTGATTGAGAAGTGTTGGAAACAACAATTTGTATTCCAAATCTAAGTATATGCCTAGGAGTGCTATACAGAATTAGGTTTGTTATATACTATTGGGAGGGGTGTAGGACACAAACTACCTTTTGTGTTATTGCTAGTAAGTTAGATCATTGTTCAGGAAAGCGGTATGCGGTGTACGGGCAGCGGGGGTACCTCATAGAGTATATGTGGTATGCGAGAGTATATACGGGAGTATATGCGTGTTTGGATTTTTTTCATTAAACTAATTATTATATTAAATAATATATTAAAAACATAAATTAAAAATATACATATATATATTAGGCAGTTACATGTATTTACATCTAAACATATTAGTATGCATGTATGACACACTTATATATGTATACATGTCTATATATCAAATGTTTTAGTAATGAATGTACACATTTTGAAATATTTGTATATCAATGTAAAAATATGTGTATAGAGTGTGTATAAATGTGAGTAAATCAAAACGCATGTACACATGTACAAATGTGTTTGTATATGTAGGTATAGTACAATGTATATATACATATGAATGTGTCAAAAGATATTCATATAATTGTACAAATGTGTGGAAATTATTCTATGTATTACAATGTATACATATAAATCAATGACTATATATTTAAATTTTAATATATATTGAAATGAGTGTATATATATGCTTGTATGTATGAAACACATGGACATTAGTTATGGGATTTTCAAAAAGCGGAGTTTAACCGGCCGCTTAATCGACTAAGCGGGAGTATATGCGGCTCATGGCCGCTTAGTGGACGGATTAGCGATATGCGGTGCGGTAGGGTGACTGAATAGGCATAAGAAGGAGTATATGCGGCCGTGCAGACCGATTTTCCGAACAATGTGTTATATTTTCATTGTTCTTTATGTTATGATGTAGAAGTGAAACCCTACTCTGAAGATCATCTTATATAATTGTGATCTTTGAATCAAGTGATCCTTGCTTTAGTTTCTTCCTTTCTCATTTTTTTAAGTTTATTTGCATGAAACCAAATTCACTTCTTGTAAACTGATCTCGATTGTTGAATTTCTTTACTCTTTCTTTGCATAATCTTTCTCCTTATACAATCTCAAATATACTACATGCACCTATATACTTGCGAGGTAGTACTTCAGTTATTAGTTTAAGACTTGTACACATGAATAACAAGTTTCTGGCATCATTTTTTAGGAGCATCAATATTTTTATTAGAGTAAGAAGTGTTGAATTGTAAGTCAAACTAGTTCATGCCATTACCCATCATTATCATCATCATGATCATCTAACCTGCCTGTCATATATTCCATTTTGTTTTTGTATCTCACTCACCTTGTGTATTTTTAGGAGTGCATATTGTTACGACCCCACCTCCCGATAACCCCCAATTAAGGGAGACCGAGAGGTCGAAGCCGCACCCATAACTTCCGGATCAAAGGTTCGGCAATTAACCAAGAATAATTATCAAATTTTAACCTACTATACTGAAAAGCTGTAAGAAAATAAATTTTTGCATACCTTTTTGAAAACTTGGATCTCTAAACTTCTATCCACTTAAGGTAACTACTCTAACTAATCCTCCTTGTATTTAACTTCATGTATTTCACAATATGATGATTTACTGTTTGTCCTTTTGGCTTGTACCTAAAACGCCGACAAACAAAACTTCAGTCAGCCGAAGCTGGTATGTGGGGGAAACAATAATCATGTAAATACGTTAACAGTGTCATCATTCAATTAATCATTTAACAACCAAGATTACATTTTAGATATAACTCCGCGATCCAAGAGTACCCTATCCTCTATGTTGTCCCCATTAAACCCTTCATGATCCACCTATAAGTGAACCAATTTCTAGGGTTGAGTCACATGACACTACTTGTAAGTAGCCCACTCCGTAATTCATGGCAGGCTAATGAGTCTCATGGCACTACACGTAGGTAGCCCAGTTTCTAACTTTCGATAACCTAGACCTTGCTCTAGGATTACCCCTTTTTTTCTTAGCCTTTTCAAAGCAATAGAGGTGGACTCGGATCTAGTCAGTTGTATACGCACATTTATAGTGATAATCATAGTCACTTTATAGTTGCATGAAATAAATAAACATCCAACAGTTATTTTCAAGCAACCGATTAAAACTCTGGGAATCGCCGTGAAACTAGAACGATTATTCATAAGCGTAACCACATACCTATTTGACGAGTCATGCAAATTATTCAACACATACTTCATGTATATACAATCAAGCCAATCAACAGATCCAAGCAAGTAATTCAATCATCACATAACTCCTGAAAAGAATATGTACTCTATTTATTACACACTTTAACAAGAATCTACTTTATTGACTTGGATTCTCTTTCTAGGGTTTCTAATCTGCATTAAGATTTCATTAATATTCATTAGGGTTTCATAGATCAATTTCTCAAACTTTATCCCTTTTAGGTTACCAAACCCTAAAATACTTTTTTCCATTTATATGAACCTTACTTGCTCAACTATCCATTTTAATAGTCTTTTATACCCAAATTGACTTAGGATCATCATATCCCTATTTATTCATGGATTTAAACAATCAAATCAATAAAAAGACATATTCTCCTAAATTAGGGTTTTCAAGCTCATTAATGCATAATCATGCACGAAACCCTAACTTAAGCCAATTATATAAAAAGATCATCTTTTTAGATCATATTTTCTCTTTTATTTAACAACAGGTTAATATCAGCTTGCATAACGTTATTAAGTCCATCTATCATCAAATATAAGGGTTTTTCCTTGATTAAATCATTAAAGATGATAACTTTATGTACTTTTCACATTTCAAGCATATTTATGCATATAAACTCTAAATTAGACTAATCACGTGCAAAGTTATTCCTTTTTGAACATAATGTACCTTTTTATATTTAATAGGTTAACATCAACCCTAAAGATCCATTAAACCCTATTAAACACATTAATCATATCAAAATAGGGTTTCTTAGTCTTTAATTCATTAAAGATGATAATTTACACTACATTTCGAACTATGATCAAATTCAGGCTATAAAACTATATTTAATGGGTTCCTTGCATTTTTCTAATCAAAATACATATATAATTTGTCTTGATCGGAGCTACGAATAGCAAGATATGATTTTTGTATGAATTACCTATTTGGGCCAATGGCATGTTGCCACGTCGTCAATTCCATGCAACACTTGCGATTTGGAAACATAAACAGATGACGATTCTGCCCCCCGCTTAAGTTCCCGGCCTTCATACCCCCGGAGGGTATAACTGTCCAACGCCAGCAGGTTGCCTTCAACCTCCCGACGCACGAACTGGCCGCCGCCTGCAGCCCTAGGCGCGGCTCCGACTTCCTTCCTTCGACCCCGACGACCTCTACCTTCGGTTCCCCTACGTCCGCCACCCCCTACCGTTCTCAGCTATGCCCTCAAACCACTGCTGGGGTGGCGTAGCTAGTCCTGCAAGGTGCGGCCGACCTGCAGCCTTCTTTCCCGTCGTGCAGGGGTCAGAGTGGCATCTGGGCGGTCGGACTCCTTTCTGGGGTCGTGGGAGCATCACGCTTCCTCCCTACCCCTAACCTCATATCGTCGTCGCTTCAGGGTCGCACTAGCACCCTTAGTTAGGGTTACGAAGAAGATGAAGGAGAAGAATAAGAAGGGAGGGATTTCTACGTGGAACTGCCTCGGGCCCTAGCCAGGGGCTCTATCCTTTTATAGAGGAGAAGAGTAATGCCCAGGGATACTTGTCCACGAAGAAAACAGGATCCCTTCTCAAAAGGAAACTTTCATTCTTTTTAAACAAGTATAAGATTTCCCCTTTAATTAATTCTTGGATTAACTATGATCCTTGACTATAAAGGAATTTGAAATTATCTCTTTTAGCTTCTTGTTCTTGGCCTTTAATTGATTGGCCACGAAAATAAGTTTTCCTCTTAATAGAAAATATTTCCTTTTTATCAATACCTTATAATTCATTAGTAAGGTATCACATTATCCTTTTATTTTGCAAATTTAGTAGTTTCTCTTTCTTTCCTCTTTATTTGGACTCCTTGGATCCCAAGGAACTCTATTATTTCAAAATTATTTTTATTGGATACTTATTATCCTTCTAGATGCATCATTATGCATTATTTCACATTATCTTGTTTATTTTTCATTTAAATATCTCTTTTTGAGGATTTCTTTTTATTTCTCTTTTATTTTCCTCATTGGCATTCTTTTTAATATTAGCAACCTCATGGATACGAAATTTCCCCAAGAAATCTCATTTATGCCTCTTTCCACTCATTTTCCACATTTTATCATTATTTTCAATTTATTTCTTAATAAAGAAATACTTAATTAAACTTTTCTTTTCTTATTGCTTTCTTTTTACAACCTTGGACTCCTTGGTACCCAAGGAACCCAAGAGGCACGAAATCCCCTTTGGATTTGCCTTCTAGAGGTTTCTACATATTTCTTTTCTTAAAATTCAATTATCCATTTAGTAATTGAATTTCCTTATTATTTGGGCCCAATAGCCAATAAAGCCCACAACACAATCATCAAGGCTATTGTAAACGAAATCCATTTATTTGAGGAAAATTATATCATTATTTGTTCAAATATCTTTAATATGAGAAATTACATTTCTCACCAAATGAACCCAAAATTTGGGGTTGTAACAACATATGATATTCTAAGAGGGGTCTTGAACCATTCATATTTCTTGACTTGGAAATTGAACACACTTTTAGTAGTTGTCAAAAACCAAGAGGAGTGAAACCCATTTCAATCTAGAGGATTCATATTGATCATCACTTTTTTACCATCATCTTCACTCGAATGTCAAGAACCAGTCATGGAAGATGACTACCCTCACAAGGAGTGTGTCATTCCAACAAAAATAAATATAAGTGGTGCTATTAATAACCTACATATCAAGGCAAATAACTTCTCTATCAATCCTACAATTATGCAAACAATACAACAAAATCATTTTTGGACGGACACCCATGGAGGACCCTAATATCCACATTGTTGAATTACTACAATACTAAGAACTTTTTAGATTAATGGTATTCCTTTTGATGGGATTCACATTCTTATTTCCCCATTCACTTCGAGAGATAGAGTCAAGGTGTAGCTCTCTTATTTTCCAAGAAATTCTATAATAGATGAATGAAACTTCTCAAAGTTTTCTTGGCCAAATACTTTCCACCAAGCAAGACTTCTCAAAAGAGAGTCAGCTCACTAAATTTTCTCAAAGGGATGGATGGAATTTGTACAACACATGGGAGAGGTTTAAAGACCTCCAACATGTGTGCTCACGCCATGGTCTAAGAAATTGACTTCTTCTTCAAACTCTCTACAAGGGGTTATTTTATAACACAAAGTTGTCCATTGATGGTGTTGCAAATGGTGCTTTCATGATCAAATCATACATGAAAGCTTATATCATTATTAAAGACATAAAAAATAATCATTTCTAATGGAGCACTGAAAGGAACAACTAACCTTCTTCTTCTATTGTTTCTGAGAAGAAAGATGGCATACACATTGTTGATGTAGTGGATTTAATTGCAATAATGTTGGATGCCTTATCTCAAAGTTTGATAAGATAAGCACCCAACCCGCTCAACCACTCAACTTAGTTTGTGTAGAAAGTGATTCCATTGGGCTTGTATCTTCTTCAAATTATTCTTCTTTCATTACATCTAAGAAAACTTTGGAATAATTCAATATGATAGGGAACGTCAAGAACAAACAACCATACAATACATATTCAAATAATTATAACCCAGAATGAAGAGATAATCCCAACTTCTCCTACTGCAACAATAATCCTCAAAATTCTCAACAAAAACATGTCCAACAACAACCATCTATAGGTAACAAACCACCTATGGGTAGTAATCCTCCAAATTCAACAAGAATGTAAATCAAAATTTTAACCAACTTCAACCATATTCAAGACCCAGATTTGAGCCAATCTTGGAAAATTTTATTTCTTCTCAAATGAAGAAAAATAAAGAGTTCCTCCAACAAAGACAACTAATGAAGGATTCCATTCAATAAATTTCTTTAAAGGTGGATGAAAGTGCCACATATTCAAGGATGTTAGAGAACCAAATTGGTCAACATTCCCTTTCCAACCAACAAGCTCCTTTAGGGTCCTTACCCAACTAGCCAAAAATGAATCTTAAGGATAGAAGCAAGTCGAGAGCCTCCAACTTCCTTTGTGGTGCAATTTGAAGATAATGAAGAGTCTCACTCTTGGCTCTAAATGGATGACCTTTGTGGGAGATGATTCCACCATTTACTTAGATTTATTTCATATTATTTCTGTAAAGAACTTTTTCTTTTTTAATAAATGTTGTCATGATAAATGTAATCATTTAAGGTTTCTAAAGTTCATATTCAAATATCATTTTAGGTTCAGTTGAAGATGAAGGAAGTACAACATTTTGCAAAACAATTGTTGCAACATGTTAAGTTGGGCAATCAACATGTCGTGTACATATCAGTATGAGATTTCAGAAAGTTTAAGTACAAACAACACATTGTGTGCCTATATTGACACGATGTATAGCGCCACAACCCAACCTGCTCAACCACTCAACCTAGTTTGTGTAGCAAGTGATTCTACCGGACTTGTATCTTCTTTGAGCTATTCTTCTTTCATTACATCTAATATAACTTTGGAATAATGCTATATGATAGGGAATGCCGAGAACAAACAACCATACCATCCCTATTCAAATACTTACAACCTAGGCTGAAGAGATCTTCCCAACTTCTCCTACCACAAAAATAATCCTCAAAATTCTCAACAACAACATGTCCAACAACAACCATCTATAGGTAACATACTACCTATGGTTAGCAATCCTCTGGGATTCAACAACAATGCAAATCGGAGTTTTAACCAACTTCAACTATATTCAAGACCTAGATTTGAGTCACTCTTGGAAAATTCTATTTCATCTCAAATGAATCAAAATGAAGAGTTTCTCCAACAAGGACAACTAATGAAGGATGTCATTCAATAAATTTCTTCAAAGATGGATTGAATTGCCACATACAAGGATGTTAGAGATCCAAATTTCTCAGCATGCCCTTTCCAACTAACAAGCTCCTTTAAGGTCTTTACTCAGCTAGCTTGAAATGAATCCTAAGGATGGAAGCGATTCAAGAGCCTCCAACTCCCTCTTTGGTACAATTTGATGATAATGAAGAGTCTCACTCTAGGCTCTAAATGGATGACCTTTTCCGGAGATGATCCCACCATTTAACTTAGATTTATTTCATATTATTTTTTGAATAACTTTTTCTTTTTTAATAAACTTTGTCATGATAAATGTAATAATTTAAGGCCTCTAAAGTTCGTATTAAAATATCATTTTAGGTTCATATGAATATGAAAGAAGTACAATATTTTGCAATGAAGTTTTTTCCACATGCTATGTTGGCCAACCAACATGTCGTAGACATATCAGTATGAAACTCCGAACAATTTAAGTACAAGCAACACACTGTGTTCCTATACTGACATGATGTGTAGTGCCATAGCTCAACCTGTTCAACCACTCAACTTGTTTTGTGTAGCAAGTGATTCTACTGGGCTTGTATCTTCTTCAAGCTATTCTTCTTTCAATCCATATCAGAAAATATTGGAATAATGCAATATGATAGGGAATGTCAGGAACAAACAACCTTACAATGCATATTCAAATAATTACAACCCAGGCTGAAGAGATCATCCCAACTTCTCCTATCGCAAAATAATCCTCAAAATTCTCAACAACAACATGTCTTACAACAATCATCTATAGGAAACAGACCGCCTATGGTTAGCAATCCTCCATGATTCAACAACAATGCAAACCGGAGTTAACCAACTTCAACCGTATTGAAGACCCAAATTTGAGTCCCTCTTGGAAATTTTAATTTCATCTCAAATGAAGAAAAATGAAGAGTTTCTCCAGCAAGGAAAACTAATGAAGGATGACATTCAACAAATTTCATCAAATGTGGATGGAATTCCCAAACATACAAGGATGTTAGAGAACTAAATTGCTCAACATGCCCTTTCCAACCAACAAGCTCCTTTAGGGTCCTTACCCAGTTAGACAATAATGTATCCTAAGGATAGAAGCAAATCAAGAGCCTCCAACTCCCTCTCTGGTGCAATTTGAAGATAATGAAGAGTCACACTCTAGTCACTAAATGGATGACCTTTGTGGGAGATGCCCCACCATTTATCTTAGATATATTTAAGGCTTTCACGAGAGGTGACGGACCAGCGAATCGGGAAAGTAATCTGACTCGTTCCTACAGCCTTTCTACTCTAAGATATTGGAATTTAGGGGTTGTTACCAGCACTATAAGGAAAGGGGGCAGTCAGGTTTCCAACATTTCTTCTTTCGCCCCGGTACTAGATTGATAGGGATTGGGGTAGTAACCAACCCCAATGGAACAGAAGCAGGTCAGCTAAGCTCAAAATATTAATTCTATAAAAAACTCTTTCTTTTTTTTAATAAACTTTGTCATGATAAATGTAATCATTTAAGGACTCTAAATTTCATATTCAAATCTGATTTTAGGTCCACTTGAAGATGAAAGAAGTACAACACATTGTAACAAAATTGTTGCAACATGCTATGTTGGCCAACCTACATGTTGTGGTGCATACTAGTATGAGACTCTAGAAAGTTTAAGTACAAACAACATATCATGTGATGAAATGAACTTTTAGGGTTCTGGATATCCAATTGGATAGGTGAAACATGGATTTAAGAATCTGAATGACATTTAAGTCTACATTTATGTTGAAATAATGGTTCATATATCTAGATATGTGCCACTTTGGAGAAATTAATTGAAGGACTAATCATTAGAGCTTGCACCTCAAAATTGGCAAGATGGTGCTTTAGGACATTATGAATCTATGTCTGAAGTTTCATGTTCATATGAGGTTCCTTGTGCTTGATATATATATGTTGAAGATTGAGGAATTAATGATCTATATTAGTCGAGGAGTATAGTTTTGGATGTATTAATACATGCCAAGATTTTGATGTCACGCAAATAGTTGGTTTGAGTGGGATATGAAGCCCTTCTCTAGACCTTTGAGAAGGAGTGACCACAGATCATCTTAGTGGATATTGACTGTTGACCCTTGGATACCATCTGATGGTGGTGGAGCGACATATTGCTTAGAGGTCGTGGGTAAATGGAAAGTTTTGAATGGGAAGTGAACTTTGACTCAATCAGTACTTCACAGTGACCCATCATTAGGGACACAAAGCCACCAAATGAGAGAACAAGATCGTCTTCCTTACCTATCTTTCCACTGCATTCTACAGGCACAATAAGGAAGAAGAGGGAGATGGAGTCGAATTCGGAGGAAGTTAACTGAGCAATGGGAGTCAAACACAGGCGTCGTTGTCCCTTCTTATTGTATGTTGCTTGGCCATCGAACCTCTTTCACCCTTTTCTTTTTCTCTACCGCAACAGCTTGGGCGGCTGGGAGCTTCTCAAGCATTGAGAAGAGAATCCAGATCCAAGAGTCGAGGCCAGCAGCATAGCTTTAGATCTGACGAGGGTGAAGGCAGGGTATCAGAGGAAAAGGAGGAGGAGACAAAAACCAATGTCTCGCCATTGTTGGGTCTGTGACGACAGTTCAAGGAGGACCTATAGAGAAGGAGATCGAGCACCAAACCCAAGGATCGTAGCAGCTGAGAATGGCCAAGATGAGGAAAGGTAGATCACGCATGGAGAAAAGAGAAGGAAAGACAACCTCTATCACCATGGATTCCTTGGTGCAAAGGAGGTGTGCGGAAGCACTAGCACTGAGAACAGGGTTCTCGTGCATCACTCGTCATGCTGAGCAAGTGAGAACGGGACTCTCGCGTCAAAGGGCATAAGAGAGAAGACTGGGTTCATCAGCAATAAATCGGTGGTCTATCAGTCAGACAACCCTAAACCAGATGGCTCAAGCTAGAGCGGGTCACCTTGACCAAAGAAGAGCCGCGCCAGTTGGAGCCATGTGGCGCAGCGTAATTGGCCCATTAAGGTAAATAATTTAGTAAATGCTCAGACCTTCAATAATTCATAGAAATTAGCACGCTTATCAGAAAAATGAAAATAAAGTACCAAAATGTTTAGAAAAATGAGTAGAACAACATGAAACCATAATACTAGCCTTTTGATGCATAGAACATAGTGATATCATGTAAGATGTTCTACACTTATATCATGTGTAATAAATATTAAACGATGGACTAAAATTATTATAGCATGTCAGTGAACCCATAATCATGTTTTTAATCTATTTAAGGTTAGTGATTATGAAGTTGATGCACGAAATCATGTAATTTGCTCCATATGGCTAATTATGGCTAATAACCCTAAATAAAATGTAGTAATACATACATGCTCAATAAATGATGAAATTTATAGAGCACCCTAATATCAGTAACTGGAAGCTAATGTGGAACTTTGATATCGGTTAGATGCACGGAATTCATGTTATATGAAGATGACCCTTAATACATGTTTTGAAACCTTAATTTAGGTTAATGTTGTAACCTAGGGTTAATATGTGCACATAATTCTATGCAATCAAATAATCAGATTATGTATCTCAACATGGAAAATGACATCAGTAACATCAATCTCAGATAACAAGATGATAACACAACTAATGATCTGAATATCCTAAAGAGTTAAGTAAACCCTAAAATGGATATGACTAGGGTTATGGCGATGAGAATATGATGATAGTACATGATCTTGTTTTAATCAGGTTTGACCAATATAGATGATATCATGAATTTGATGATTAGGATATCTATGATCAAGGTATGCCATTGCCTCTTACTTGGCTTATTATATAGTATGCTTGCATTATATGTGTAGTAAACATTTGGCATATGATATTGGATGAAATGATTATTCTTGTATGATATCTTGCTTGATTTTCCATACTTATGTCAATGAATACATGAAACATAATATATGTGTTCTATTATATCTAAGCACTTCAACTCTTTGGTAGTCAAGTGCAGGAAAATAAAGTACTTCAACTCTTTGGTAGTCAAGTACTTGAAAGTAATCCAACTCTTTGGTAGTAGATCACATTGTGAAATGATCCAACTCTTTGGTAGTTGATCATAAAGGCCTTAATGCATTCAACTCTCAGGTAGTAAATGCATGGATGATATAATGGAAAATGTGCTTAAAATATGTGTTCTCTTTTATTAATGAACATCTTTGCACAAGTATATACTTTTTCTTATATTTCTTTATACCTGCCAAGTATTAGTTTTATCTTATGGCCAACCTTAATAATGAGGGGTATATAAAAAGACACATAGGCATACTCAGTACAATATTCTTGAATATTGTGCTGACATGTACCACATGTAATCTTTTTCTTAGGTTCTGGCTATAAGCTCTTGAAGACCAGGATAGTTGAGAGTTGTATGTGAGCTGATGTACGGGTGGACCTATTATCTTAAGATCAAGTTGTTTAGTGGTAGTACATGTATATGTAGAAGTTTGTTGTTCAATATGTAATATCAAATGTTGTAACAATTCATGTTGTAATTATATGTTGAATGGTGAACATGCGTTGTTTGGTTTTATTATTGTTCATGTGTATTTGATACTGTTGTTTCCTTCTAACTTCCTCTGATCTTCTTCTTCTTAGCCTAGCATGTGGTGTTTAAATTGGAACTCTCACTGAGGTGAGGTTTCAATTTGGACGGCACACATTAGATTAAGTTTTAGAAATCTAGGGATGTCACATATTATGTGCCTATACTAATTTGATGTGTAGCACCACAGTTGGAAATTACAAAAGTCATTGTATCTGTGAAACATGGTCTGTAACTACAGCATGGCTTGCCGTAACAAATCTGGATTTTCTATGTCACCTGGAGTGGGAATGGTGTGTTCCATTTTTTAACATAGCATATGGTCCTAATATTAAAAAGTTATAGGGTTCATAGTGAGGAGAAACATGGCATGTTGTTATCTTAATTAACAGTGTTACATGTGATTTGGGCAAAAATACTATCGTATAGTAACTCATTTCATCTAAATAGTATTGTGTGTGTCTTATTCACACAACATGTTTTCAATGCTCAAATAGGGTTTGACGGACCTATTCTAGGACTCTTTCATTTGTAATCCCTAATCCCTACACAATGTTACTCTCTTACACCATTTTGCTAGGAACCCTCCATTGCCACCGCTCAGATTCAAGCCACCACCTACGATCAACCACACCTTTTCAAGCATCCAGTTCCTCTCTGATGAGCGGTGATAGTTTATCCTAGCAATGATACCATCCACCAAGCATCTGCAATTTATTTCTACCTGAGCATTTGATCCTATCATCTCTTCCATACTTTGAGTTCTCACCATCAAAAACACCCCAGTCAACATAGCTATTGTTCAAGATCCCTAGGTCTGTTGCATGCCCTGAGCTAGTGGTTGTCCCCATACCTTCCTTTCTCACGGTCTATGAAGAATTGTTCATGTTGTGTAGTAGTCATGTACTATTTTTTATTCACACGGTGTGAGGAGATCAATACATGACGTGCTCCTATTCTAGATTTCTCAACTCCAACCTACTACTATGAGTACTTCCTGCCATTTGAAGAATCATTCCCATTATGTTGCATTCGGCTATGCTATTTC
The DNA here is from genome assembly GCA_963693085.1 of Alisma plantago-aquatica. Taxonomy (NCBI): domain Eukaryota; kingdom Viridiplantae; phylum Streptophyta; class Magnoliopsida; order Alismatales; family Alismataceae; genus Alisma; species Alisma plantago-aquatica. Next base: position 925,495,858 of record OY856409.1, read on the forward strand.
TAGTTGATTCTTTCCTGGTTCTTCAATCATCCAATATGGCATCGAGGAAATAAGTGCCTAAGTGCCCAAAAGCTGAGAGTTCATTCACAACTACTAACATCTATGTCTCCTCTACTCAATTCAATATTACTAAGGAATAAGATGACATTTTCAAGAGGTTGGTAAAACATTGAGTCTTAATTACTCATTTTTCTTGTGTTGATACCATGGATGCATTGGGTTTTTTTGGATGAAGAATAAGCATTTCTTGAAGACCTAGAAATCATGAATATTTTCTACTCTACCAACCGCACATAGCCACGCCTTTCTTATGAATTCTTGACAACCTTGAGAGTAGAAGTGGATCCAAGGAAGCTTGCCAAACATTTCAGTAGTATCCATTTCAAATTCCCAGATAGATCTTACAAGCTCATGTTTAAGCAGTCTATGAACTATATGTCGGTACTTATGGAGGCATCATGTTGATGTCCAAAACTTTTGATAATCATGAATTCTAGGGTAAGATCACTAAGGAAACATACCACCAAGCAACCTCAACTAGGGCACCTCACATGCACAACCCAATTCTTTGCTATATTCACAAACTTTTGAGCACATGTGTCTTTGCAAGAAAGGAAGCCCAAGGGTTGGTAGGGAAACTAGACTTATTATTTTTTTAGCAAAGTTGCACAATTATAAATTAAATGTCGGCTACTATGTCCTACAACACCTTTATAAAATCGAGAGAGAGTTTGTAGGTGACATCATGATTGGGGGGGACTAATCATCCACATAGCATACAAATTGAATGTAGACCTATCAAGTATGGATAATATTTCTAGGAAAATCATGGTTGATATTCAATTTCTAATTGCATCCAATCTAACTAATATCTCAAAGTATAGAAAATACTTTCAGATCCACCTCCACCTCCTTGCACCAATAGTAAACTCAGCACAATTGAGCCAAGTTATATGTACACTACTTATATGGAAATTTTGAATAGGAACCCCATATAGAAAAGCTCACTCAACATTATAGTGATATGTATTTGATGGTATAGAGGATGGATGCATGGCATATCTCTCAGGGTCATTATCCTATGCCAACACACCATATGCCATCAGAACCTTAGGATCCCTCCTTCTAGGATATTTCAATGACAACACTTTGGCACAACATCTTCATGTTGTTGATCGGGGCATTGACCCTCCTCTTTGATTCTTCACCATGATAGGTACCAATTGCAATCCTCTTGATTTTGATTTCTACAATTTACAAATATCAAGCTTAGGGAGAGAGAAACCGACTGGTAGTTGTAGTTTTCTATTTGTTTTCTTTCCCATTTCTATTTTTCTTTTGTAGTAAGTGAAAATCTAAGCATGATGTGAATATTTTTTCTTGTTTTGGGTAAAAGTTGATTCCTTTTGGCTAAACCCATGTACTCATTGAGATAATAGTCAAAGAACTCTAGCATGCACATTCATCAATTAAATGAGAATGCTTGACCAATCTTCTATATTGTTTGGATATTCTTTCCCTAGTATGTTATTCATTTCTCTCACTCATAGCTCAATACATGCAATGGTTCAACCACACTGGATTAATCAACATGACATCTCCGTGTAGAGTTCTTAATGGTTCTCTTAAATTCATAGTGTATTTTCTACCACCCCTTTTTTATGAAAATATTTACAAATAAAAGAATTCCAGGTTTTGAATCACTTTTCTACATGACTTCTACTTATTGGGAAGATTTAATTAGTTGAAGGCTAAGAGGTTCCAAAGTGGGACCCAAATCATGTTAAAAGGGGGGTTCTGTTTTCTCAAATATTTTTAGAACCCTATAAAAGATGGCTAAGTTTACCACATGGTTTCCTAACCCAATGAAGGTTAGGATTTACATCAGAAAGAGGGTCACTAAATCCCAAATGTAGTCTAATTTATCAATCGAATTTTGTATGCTAAACTTTTGATTTTAAATTTAATTCTAAGGAAGAATTCATCATAGAATTGTTGACTTCAAGTTAGAATTTCAATTTTATTCATCTTTGTAATAAGAAGGGTATGGTTGCATATTCACTAAGTTTTGGGTTTTGTCATCATACCTCTATTCATTGCTATCTTGTTGATTTTTCCAATGTGATTTGACCACTTTAATGAACTTAGCTTCCAATCTTGAGTGATCAAAATAAATTTATAACAAACTGTAATATCTTGACAATGATTGGCATGTTATGATTAAAATAAATTTATGTTAGATTGATGTATGTGTCATGCTATTTCTTCAGGTATGTATTTTTGTTTCTTTTTTCTTGAGGACAATCATTGGTTAAGCTTAGGGGTATTTGATGTGCATATTTTATATCATCTTTTGGACGAATTTTGGTTGCATTTCCAAATAAATTTAACCCAAAAATCATTTTTAATCATGCTAGATTTATCACCTTTTTATTCTTTCTTGTTTTACAATCTGAATTGTAGGTACCATGATTGGACACCAAAATGGGGGTTAATTGACCATGATTGGACCTTTGTCACATTTTCCATAAAAACCCAAAGTTGGAAGGGAATTTCTACAAATTCTAATAGCAACACACCATTTTGATCAACCGACACGACATGTCCATAGAAGGAAGATCGCTTACTATGGCAAGAAACTCACATGTCATTGAAATAACAAAACGTTGTGTCACTTCAGATCCAAAGAAGTCACTAAATCCTAGCAACACAACATGTTGACATATTGATACATGTTATTAAATGGTTCCAAAATTTCATAGAATTTCCCGACACCAGGCAACACGTCATGTTCCTACAACAATGTGTCATGTTACACCAACAATCCATTATGTCATCTTGAATCAGGGAACTTCTAGTTTAGAAACCACAAGTAACACACTGTGTTTGCTTGCCAACTTGCTATGTTACACGTAGTTTCTTTTCGAATCAGAAGACAAACTACTCCAAGCTTTTGAATATGAACCAGACCAATTTGGGACTGTTACCATAGATCATTTCAAGAAAAAGTTGACCAAAGCAGAGCCTAGAGGATCATGTGGAAATTTTAGAGAAGATAGAGTAATCACTTAAGAGAGACTACCTTCTTCCCCATTTCTTCCATAAAGATTATAGAAAGGATCTCCATCCTCCTTTCCATCTGCTTGGAAGAGAAGGATGTTGGAGATTGTATAGTAGCAAGGATGGAGTTTTGACTTCTAATTGGAGTTCTTCCTCCATTTTACTACTTCTATGGATATTCTTGTTCACCTCTTTCTCTCACTATGTCCTGCACTACTTTCTACAACACGTGCTAAAGTTTTCTAGACATGGATGAGTAGATGATGCAACCCTATTTTAGGTCTTCTTTATTGTGTCTTTTTGCAGTCCAATCACATCTAGAAATGTTAGATTACAAGCTATTTCCCCTGATAATTGGTTTATGTCAAATGAATATTTTTTAGGTACTTGGACCATGCCTTGGATGAATGTGAGAGAAGGAGGACAATCCTAGGACCTATCCACCCATGGAGGATTCGAAAGAATGTCCAAGAGCTTTCCTAACCTACCCCTAGTGGCAAAGGGTTGAGCGAAAGCAAAGGTGTCCATGAAGACCAAAATTCGAACCTCAAAGTGCAAGCAAAGCCCTCAACATGTTTGTGGTGACATAGAACGACCATGATGGAAATGTCAAAACCATAGGGAAAATCTTAGTTTTGAAGTAGCTACAACGAACCCTCCAAAACGGACGTGCTACCCATCATGGATGTGTTGCCATCCTCCACCACATATGTGCTGCCTTGCATGGTCATGCTTCCACCTTCCCACCACGGCATGCCACATATCACCCACACAACCGTGCTACCTAGCTCCCACACAGTCATGCTGCCCAAAATGATCAGGCTGCCAGCTTTCCAAAAACCCAAAATTTAACTATAACTTCTGCCATTTTCCACCTCTCATGTTCCATTCCACCATGACCATGTTCACCCCACTTCATTCATTTCTAACTCCCTTAGCACTGAAGGATATCTCACCTACCCCCATCTACCTCCTGCTCTATTTCCAACTTCTGCCTCAAAACCCTAGTTTTCTAGGGTTTCCAACACAAACCTCACATTTAATTGTGAGGATGAAATTTCTCTTATGGTGTGTAGGATGTGATGAAGTGAACTTTTATGGTTCTAGATATCCAATTGAATAAGTGAGATCATGAATTTGAGAATTCAAATGACTCTTAATCGATATACATTGATATTGATGTTGACATCATGATTATGATTGATAAGTTTATGCCTTTTGAAGTTCTTATATGAATGGTAGTCCAGGAATGTGAAGTAATTTCTAAAGCAACAAGCTTTCCAAAACGAAATATGTCCATTTGAAATGGGAAGAACATGCCGTAAACGGTCTGTTTGAGCTAAGGGGCCAATGTTGAAACTAGAATCTTAAACTACAATAGAATAATGGTACTGATTGAAAAATGATAAAATTTAAATTGCATGAATAAGTTAGTAAATATACTGATTAAAACAGAGACATTGGAAAATCAAAGACATGCGTAATAACTACATGATACTATGGAAATATCAGGCTATTACGTAGAATTCACTAGTTAGATGGTTGAAAATGTTTACCAATATTCAACTTTGTTCTCTGTTATCCTTGGATGGAATGATAGCCAATGTCTTAGCACTACAACAACAAATTTGCATGTTTTAGAACTAAAACAATCGAGTGAATATGGATCATGTACTTGATACACATCAATATACTATACACACTTTACATACATATCTAACAACTGAGTCACTAAGCGAATAAGATATGGAACATGTTCTTGATAAAATTAAAAAAACATTATGAAGTTTGCATTAATATGTGTTTTGCATATTTTTAGGATAATGTATGCTCTTGGAGGTGGGAACATTATAGTCTAAAAAGATTAAGTAGCATAGAAATGATACACATACTCTGAAACACAACCTGAAAGAAGAATGTGAAATATGATGGGATGGGTTTTTCTCATTATGTCAATGGTCCCTAATTAGTAAATGCATTTAGACACAATTCATTCCAATCATGGATGACAATCAAATAAAGTTTCAAAGAGGGATCCTGATAACAACCTTCAGATTGCAAGAACATAAACTTTAGCAACCTTCAAACATGGCAACAATGAAAAAATGTTGCACAAAAATAAATTTTAATTTAATTACAGAAGAATAAAATGAGATAGCAAATATATAATATTGACTACATATCATCGACTGACTGATTGATAGACCCAATTCAGATTGCAATAAATTTTACTATGCACATGTTGGTTTCTTTTTAGTTTTAGTAGGTAATTGAATCTTATATTTGATAGTTCCAAGTTTCAAACAAGTAATATTTTACATGTCCATGGACCTCATAAAAGTAATATCTACATATGTCTCAAGACTTTTCTCTAATTATTATACTAGCTCAATATTTCTAACATCATCATTTAGTAGATGGTAAGATCTATTCATACTATCTATAACAATCGACACAAGGATCATCAAATAATGTGTGGCCTACAATCCAGATGAATTGAGAGTTTCCTCTCGAGGTCGGCCTCCACCTTGCTAGATCAGACTCAGCCCAAGTGTCTAGTTGGTTGACGACGGCTGGAAGAAGTAGCTCCATCAAATGGGAGGGGCAAAGGTTGTTTCAATTGTGAGACTAAGGTTCTAGGGTTAATGGTTTCTAGTTGTACCGCCTTCATTGGAGGTCACTGGAGTATGGGAACAAAGACACCGATCTTGGTTGATTGGAGATTTAGTGAGATGCAATTATTCTATGTGTTCATGAATATGAAAGGTTGTGCGGCTGGTGGAATGGCTGGAAGAGTTGAGACAATAATTGGTGTGGCTTGATAGGATCTACAAGTTTTAGATGGTCGGTTAAGGAGGAGGTTTACCGTAGATCAAGGGCTTGGAACTGAACTAATCTTATGTGATATGTTCCCATCTTCTGTGATAATAGATATGTTTATCATTTCAGCCTTGTCTCCCATTATATATCTTCTTCTCATAGATTGGAGGCTACAAAGTTCCACTTCCTTTCTCATGGGATGTGGTTGATGTATGAGGAGGATAGATGGGTAGATACATAGGTAGTGCAGAAGACATGCTTAATTGTGTGATGTTTGGAGGAGGCCTTTACATTGCACCTGTAATATGGAGTTATCAAGTTTTGAAGATTGTGAGGTAATTACCCAAGACACAATAGGTAGGGGATAGAGTTGGTTAGGTGATGGTGATGAATAGAGTTGGCGGAAGGATTTTTGGTCTTGCAACTGTGAGTGGTCAATTTTAATGTGTAGGCAAATCTTCTTTCAGAAATAAGGAACCTGAAGTCTATAGAGTATGCAAGTCTTGTTACAAAATTAAAGAACCTAAAGTTTGTAGAATGATTAGAATGAGTAGTTTGTAGAAATATGTTAACCTTTTGATAAACATATGATCCAATTTGCATGTATTGCTAAGTGGATATAGGGACACCTATAGTTGTATGCGAGTTACTTCACTTACATGCATGACACTATCATGGAGCCCCATCATAAATTGAAGGCATGAAACCAATCATGACTGAGTATTGTGTACAGTTTCAACAACTCATGCATGCCAACAATGGTATTCAAATAATGCAAAACTAGAGAGAATGAAAGAATGTACTCATATTCTGGAGAAAGGAGTTTTGCATTCCGTCATAATAAAGTTAGTGGCAAGAGAAGGTATACAAAATTATTTTATAGAAATAAGAAACATGGATATGTTTTTCATTAGTGCATGACTGGACTCATGCTCTTTTGTCATATATTAAATGTTGTGATTGAAAATGTAATATGCTTTCTAGATACATTACACACATGTAAAATAAATGTAAAATTCAAATATATTGCATTTTTTCATGTTTCCATATCTAGCTTGATTATGGTTTTGTTTGTTTCATTTACAACATACTTAATGTACCTATTTTTCACGTGCTCACCTTCAGTTATAAGATGCTAGGAAATTCTAATTTTCATTCAAAGGTGGTAAAAGAAACTTCTTACCTTCTTTCAAGTTGCAAGTCTTTCAATCAATTCTGTAATAGTTAGAATTTTTCTTCCTCTAGCTTCTTGAACCCAGAAGCAACACCACCCTCTAAAGCGATAATGCAAGGTTTGAAGTAAGATAGGAATTTATCAGACTCAACACCCTAAAGTTCCCTGTGTTGGACCACGACCACCAATTCCAACATGAAGCTCAATAGTTTTAATTGTTGTAATACCATATTCATCCTACATAAAAATTAAATTAGGAAAAAGGAATGTGATTCAGTCTCCACCAACAATTATCAGTTAAGAATACCTGACTGGTATAATTTCTAATCCAAAAATGAATATCATAGAGGTAAGTTCTACCTTTTCAAGTGGATGTTTGTATTCAAGTTAAAAATTCAGCTACCATTGTACCAAAAATGCAACACCATATGCAAATTTACGCTAAGTGGGAAAAGAAAATAATTATGATTGTAACAACCTCAGAAACTAGGTAGAAAATATCATGGTGACAGTTTTTGTAGAATAAAGCATTGAAGATATATCTAGTTATTATAGAATTGATTTTAAAAACTTACAACTTGAAACAGGTAAGCAGTTCCTTTTACTGCATTTAGGACCAAATTTAGAATTTTCTAGCATCTTATAACTTAAGGTAAGGATGTCAAAAAAAGGTACATTTAGAATGCTGCAAATGAAACAAAGAGAACCATAGTCAAGCTAGATATGGAAATGGGGCAAAAAAGGAATACATTTGAAGTCTCAATATAGGATGTTTGTAATGTTAAAAAATATTATACAAATGTCGAGGTCGATATTTTTCTACACAACAATTATCAACCCAAAGATAAATATCATACAACACCACTCCTAGGGTGTTTCTATAGGTGGTGATCCATTCCCTTATTATGGGGAATTCCCACTTATTAGAATAAGAAACTAAAATAATAAATCCTTGAAAGAAATAATAGGTAACTAGTATGTTAGAATAAGAAACATACTTTTCCACTTGTCTTTGTATAAAAATGATGAAATAAAAAGATTAAAACCATGAATTGGAACTTAATGCACATGGAACAAATCAACTCTAATAATTTGTGGAAAATCAATTTATGTAACCAAAACATGACTGACATAAGTTTTATACCATCTTAGAAGTGTAATAACACTCATACTACTTGTAATCACTACTACAAGATATATCTTTGCTTGTAGAAACTAAATATGTGCAAATATTATATTCAGATGATTTTAGTTGTAGAAACCATTGTAATGTTTGTATTCACTACTTGTCTCAAGACGAGGTGTATTTTGTGTTGTTAGGGAAATGATAACAAGGAGTACGAGAGAGTTAGAGCGATGAAAAAATTGAAAATGTTCACATTGTTGAGCTATCAAATCATATGTCATGATGTTACATGAACTAAAGTAAATGTTCACACTATTGAGCTATCAAATATTATGGATTCGCAAGAGGTGAGCAAAATAGAGAGTGATTAATCACTGATCATGGGTTCTTAGGTTATCCGCTAGATGTGAAATATCCAAAAAATAGACCCATTCCAAATATTCTTCTCTATGATAAATATGAGGAGGTATATGTATGTGTTAGTGACTGGGTTTGCAGTTAACTGTAGGTAAAGTAAGGTCATTGGGTTTATGTTTAAATTATATGATCTTATGGGATTCCCAAAGTGCAATCATTACATGATCGTGTTGTTAGGGAAGGCGTATTTTCAATGTGTTAGTACTCTACCGTATGGACAATTCCTAACTGGGGTAAATGTTACCTTTATTGAGTGTTACCTTTAGGCTGTTACTTGTAATTCTAACTTAGGTACTGTACCGTGTGGACAATTCCAAACCAGGGTAAAGTGTTGTTTGGTAACCAATAAAAAACAATACGGGTAGTGATTGCCAAGCTAGAAAATGTGAATAAAAGATAAGCTTCCGTGGCACTTAAATACAAAGGCCAATCAGTGTAGAATCCTAATCCAGAAGAAGGCCTTTTTTTGTTAACCCGAAACAGAGGGTGAATCGGAGTAACAACCTCTTCTACCCCAGTTCCAACCGAAAATACCCACACAAAATCACTTTGCTACCAAGGGTAGAAGGTACCTAGGAGGTATGACATGTCAAAATCCGGTTGCTAACCCAGTTTCAAGCCTATCCAAACATCCACTTTAATTTTATAATAAGAATGGGTTATATTAATGAATACACTAATTTCGTAATCCACAGATCTATGTGCAACTTTTATTCAATTCTTTACATTTTTTTCAAATAGAGTATGTTTTCCGTGTATAGTCATTGCAATCAATTACTACAGAAATCTGAATTTACAGATTGTTTCGCAAGTAGTATGACATACTATTGAGGAAACCTACTACCAACAAATCTGCATTCTCTTTGCCGAGAAATGATTCATAAGAGATAACATAAATATTGGAGTTAGTAAACATCAGAGGCAGATAATTATCGATAGTAACGGGATCATGACTGACGCTTAATACAATGGGTGAATTGGTAATAATAATTCATTCTATAAATATCAGTGAATTGACAATTCAAAATTCTATAATAATAATTCATTCTAGTATGAATAAGGAACCAATGACAATGTACTGAGACCCTACTGGGATAGGCCGTCTAGCATGCATACCTCTAAATGCAATCTAATCATGTATTGTTTGTCTGAGTTGCCCTGACTATTTGTGCCTCTTCCAGTGATGTTGTGCATTTGATCCCGCTGCCAAAGGAAATGATCACTACTGGGCTTATTTGTTTAACATCGAGCTAGATGAAGTGTTCCTGATGAACTTGTGCAGCGTCAGGACAATTCTACATGGACCAGGAATAGTTGGCATTTTTTTAACAAGTTCGTGACGGCCTTGTCAACGTAGTGGATGTAAAAGTGGTGAAGGTGAGCACAAATTCAGGGATGTTGAGCATGGTGTAATTGAGGACGTCGGTAAAAAAATATCCAAGACACGAGCATGCGAAGAAGAGTAGGTTTCATTGATTGGTAGGTCCAATAAGATGATGCGAAGAAGAGTTCGCCACAATTGTGTATTTATGACAAAGTATAGAAGTAGAGAAGCAATGTAGTCTGCAAGATCATACCATATTATTGGAAATACCTAACACACTATGCCGCCAACGAGGCCCTCTGGCATGCTGTTGTTGGGGCCAACAGCAACCGAACCTGACCCTGCCATTTGTATCACCTAGAGGTCGCAATAATTGCAGCGACGCCACTCTCGAGCGCGCTGCCACCAAGAGGAACATGTAAGGTTTGCGATGCAGTAGGTGACTTTGGTTGCCAACGTGATGGAGTAAAACTTGCATACTGTGGACGGTATCAGGTTACAGCGCCGCCCCTTGGATCTTTCATTCCTTTTTGGGGGGTGGTTAGGGCTATCAAACTACATTCGGGAGGGATAGAGCACGCTGGAGCCTCGGAGGCTGCAAATTTCACGGTTTTGAAAAACAAATTGTAAATTATACTAGGTATCTTATCGAGGATTAATATCAATTTCTGAATTTGGCATTTACCAAAAGCAAGCAATCTCTTGTGGTAGTCTCACTAAATTAATGAGCGGCATTACATTAGGAAATGCCCGTACAAGCAGATATTTAAAGGTATTTTTAACAAATGCCAATTTATAAAATGCCACTAATGTACAATTTTGTTGTAGTGTTGTTTAGTTTCCTTACTTGTCTTCTTCCTTGAATCATTAGAGTAAACAAACCCCAAACCAACTTTAAACCCTAAAATCCTAATCTACGTTTTAGGAACATAGCTCACCTAACTAAGCTCTAGTGCCCCCTCTCCCTGTGGATCAACCCTTATATTGTCTCTTGCCTATACTATAACATAATGTCGTGCTATTATCAGTGAAGTGTGATTAGTCTAAGTCAGTGTGTTAGACTAGATCCTTATAAATTATCTTAGCATCATCCCCCCAAACGGCCCACCTCTCTCTAACATTGTTTAAAACCCGTCTTGTTGTCTTAGTCTGTTCATGCTTATTTAGTTGCTTGTTTTAATTACTTCTTAGTCAATTACATTATTCTTGGTAGTTAATCCTTGATAGGGTAGTTAGTGTATCTTTGTGCTTGCTTAATCTAGATAGTGATAGTTTGGATCTCTAATCAGTTTAGTTTCTTAATTTCTAATCTTAATAACACGTAATGGTCTTGATGATTCCTGTGCTGAGTGTAAGGAAACCAAGAGGAAACAAGATAAAACCAGATGGAACAAGGTTTAATGATGATGCATAAACGGATGAAAACTCATGTAAGGATCCAAGAAAGTGATAATACCCTCCCCTTTGATATGAAACCATAGATGTTGATGGGGTGATGGGAGGAGTTTGTTCCTTTGTGTTCCTTCCTTCCGGGGAATGGTTGTCAAGTGGACCTTGTGTCACTTGATATGTATGCTTTTGGAGTGATCTCTGGTTGGATACTTCCGAAAGTATCAGTTGATCTTGGACCTTAGTTTCCAAGATAGAGATATATGTGATAGATGATGATGATAGGATCCTCTTGACATGTTTTGAATATGTAGACTATAAAGAAGATCTGGAAGTGATGAGTTTTGACTCAAGAGATGGATACCAAGGTAAGGAAAACTAGTATATGAGAACATGCTTTCTGGTAAAAATTTAAGAATTAGATGCCTAGATCGTAGAGGTAAGTAGGTGAACCGTCTGGATATATCATCCTTGACCTTGAATCCACAAGCTGGAAGCTTGATTTGGAGTTTGGATCTATGTGGTGACTCTCGAGGCAGCAGATCAGCATCACAGAGGAACGTTGATAGGGATAAGAAAGTGAGGATTGGATGGTTTGATCAGGCAGTAGATGGCAACATGCAACAGTTAGATCTTGTGACATAAGCTGGCCAGAAACGGTAGCATGACCAGTGTGTGGTGACAAGTTGAATGGAGTCACTCCATTCTGCTTTTTCTTCTTCTTGCCTCTTATCTTCTCTAGTTGATCCAGTTCAGGATGTACCCTCCTTTGAGCGCTTGTGGTACGTTTGGCAGATGTTTCCTTCTTTTTTATCAGATGAGAGATAGCCTATTGTCGAGCACCTTATTGATGACCTGGTTGTGTAGGATGAAGTATACTCTTCTCTGTGTCCTTTCCTTTCCTAGATATGATAGTCAGGTGAAACCCTTACTGAGGGACATGTCAAGGATCGTTATAACCCTAGGAATGGATATCCTTAGAAAGGTGTGAAGTTGTCTTAGATGGAGAGGTTGGCTTTGGTTTGATCTGGCTAAGTGCCTATAGTGTGGCTATCATATGTTAGGGGTTTATGCTCCGCATAAACATGACATCGGAAGGTATGCACCCAAGAAAAGGAAGTGTTGTAAGGTCATCCTGGGAAAGTTCATCTAGTTGAGCCTAATTCGTTGACAACTCCTATCTAAGTTTTGAGTAACGAAAGATCCAGGCAGGATGTGCAGTGGTTAGAGATGGACGAACAAGGGTTTAGAATCCTATCCTGATCAGTTGAGATAGTGCAAATCAGTTACCATCCGAGTTGGTACTCGTTGTGCTCTTGGGATCTGACGTGAACACATGACAGGCTTGAAACTAAGATGATGTGGTTGTTGTTAACCCAAAATGTTTAACTCCTTTTGTGTTGAGCCTTAAGCGATACATGGTGAGGTGCCTTATGAGCCCTATCATGTGCATACAAGTGTTTTGTAGAGTATGTATCTTGTAATAACCTCTTATGAGATAGATCTCCCTTGGATTAAGACATCCTTTGTGAAAAGAGAAGGAACAGTTGAAACCTATATAGCATAAAAGATAGTGATACAAGTTATGCAAAGATTAAGTGCCAAGCCTGTGAGATCAAAGTAGCGCAGCGGAAACGTAATGAGGAATGTGATACATCAGTAGAAGGAACTGATACCTGAGTAACACGAGTTGCATATGATGTTCTAGTATCTAAGAGTATTACCAGACAAAGGATGATGAGACTGAGGGTTGAGTCTATGACTGGTACAAGGAAACTCTGAGTGGCTCTGGGAAAAGAGCAAGTATGTTGGTCTCAGATCTGTGACACCTAGGAGCTTTGTGGAGTTATTTGATGCGATGCACAATCAACACCCGTCTCCCTTCCGCTCGGGATTTCAGGGACGAAATCCGTGTTAGGGGTTTATGTCTTGTAAGGACCCTGACCCACGTTTTGGGCTAACCCTCTTTTATTTGCTTATGAAAGGTGCTTAGAACCTTAATCTAATCTCTCTAGATGTTTTGGCATCATGTGACAAGCTTATGTTTCCAGTTTGGTCCCGTTTGGATGTTGTTTGAGCTATGTTTGCTTATTTTGGACCAAAGTACAATTTACCCAAAGTAAGGGGTTATATTGCAATATGTCACATTTAGAGCATGCCTTTAGTTCTCTTGCATCATTAGAAAGAGAATGATGTTGTGGGGTGCCTTGAGGAGGACCTATGTTCCAAGTTTGAGCTTAGTTGGTTGATGTTTATGCTTTATGTGCTAGTTTTGGTGTAAATTGCAAATTACCCTAAGTGGAGGGTCAATATGCAATTTATTAGCTCTAGAGTCTTCTTTCTTCTGTTTGGCATCATATAGAACGTGGATGGAAGTAGGGGCGCCTTGTTTGGTTGCTTGATGAGGAGTGACATCTCTATATGGTCTTTATATCATATATGTGCTACATATGTCACCTTGTCCTTTAGTGTATCGGCTAGGACATAAAGGTGTGTCGCCCAATAGGGGTGTATCAGCCATGGAAGTGCCCAGATGCACGATACATATTCTAGAATGTATCACCAGGCCATGCGTGATCTTCTAGGGTGGCAACAAGTGGCATTTGGAGCAAGAGCAAGTGGCACCTTGGTTTATGTGGTTATGACACCTCTCCCTTGCTACCTCTCTCTTCCTTTGTGTATATAACCCCCTTCCTCCTGAGCCAAGCAATCCTTTTTGGCCACCTTCGTTCCCCTACCTGTATGGGATGAGCATGGAATCTTTGTGAGCTAAGGAAGACTCCCATGGAGCTTGGAGGGGCGAGCTCATTGGCCATGGAAACTCCTTGCTCAAGATCCGACCTTGGTGAGTCATGCTTCTTTGCTAGCTTTTCCTTGTGCTTTCTTCTTCACCTTCCTCTTCCCCTCTCAGCCATGGATATACCCTTTATGTGAGAAGCCATGGACATGGTTATCTCCCCTCTTTTCTTCTTCTTGAGCTATACATAACCATGGTTTCTTCTTCTTCTTCTTCCTTTGTTTCTTGAGGTGATGATGATGGTGCCGAAGACATGTTTGGAGCCTTGGATGGGTGATGTTCTTGGAGAGGAACGTGGGTTTGCTTCTTGGACCAGGAAGCTTGATGACCTTTCATGGAGATCCTCTTAAGGCGGGTTACATAACTCTTAATCATCTCTATTATGTTCACCCTTCTTATGTGCACATATTGGTTCTGGTAATTAATTTGGTACCTTTCTCCATGATAATTATATATATGGAACTTGGGATCTGATCTAATGGAAATGGTCACGTTTTATTACTGCCTTATTCTTGTTTATCTTGTGCATAACGATTGTGGGTGACTTGAGGTTGAAGATGCTCCACCCGATAGGGTGCCTGCACGATACAATGGTTGGACGATATAGTGCCTTGCCCATTAGATCTTGTTTTGGTTGTTGGCACATGAATGATATCCCTTAGACTTGAGAGGTGAGCCATGCTCTAGTAGCTTGGGCAAAACCCCTCTCTCTCCTTGGTCGATGAAGGGTGAACCTATGGTCTAGATGCTTGGACGTTAGGTTAAGTTGGCTGGCCGATAGGGTGTTGCTCTACCCTTGTTGCCCGTTATGCTAAAGGTTGTGCAAGACCCCTCTCACTTGGTTGATGAGAGGTGAGCCAACTTTTGGTATTGTTGAACGATATGGTGTGGTGACCGATATGCACCACTACCTTATATGATGATGGTGGGTGATATGGTGATTGGCTGACATGTAAACCCTAACCTTAATGTCTTGGCCGATATGGAGCTTCAACCCTAGCTTGGGAGATAGGGTTGTCCTGGGCGACATAGATGATCTACCCTTTGTTGCACAACATGGTCTTGAGTAGATAGAGAACCAACTTGGTATGGTCCTTGTGCCCTTACACGATACACCTTTTTGGTGCTCTGAACGATACCTCCTCATCTAGGGTTGCCTTAGACGTTATGTTAAGTAAAGCTCTGTTAACCTTGTTTCCCGATATGACTCTTAACCATTATAGTGTTGTTGGGCGATATGGGTAGTTCTTGAGCCTAGAAAGGTGAAACCCTAGGTGGGCGATACCATGGCTTCCTCCCTGACCGTTATGAGCGTGGTTGAGGGGCTTTTGTGTTGGGCATAAGGTTTGTGCTTGCACGCCACTCTATAGTGAGTTTCCTGACATGGTGCCTTAGTGGTCACCCTACCCATGGATGACATGGAGCCTTGAGTGATAGAGTTTCCCTAACCCTAAGCTGACCGATAGGGGTACTCTTGTTGTGATGTTTTCCTTGGGCGATATGCTAGGTGCCCGATATGGTGCTCCATGAGCGACAAGGATATGAGGATGGGTGATATGGACGGTCCCTTGATATGTTGCCCGATATCATCAACCCTAGAACATTATGAGTGTGTAGGTGTGCATGGTTTGGGTGACGTCAGGGCTAAGTGTGTGGCCGATACCCCACAAGGAGATATGTTACCTTGGCCGATATGCCTTGCCCGACACATGGTCTCTCTCTTGGATGGTTACCCAACATGAGTTCGTACTTGATATCTTGGATGGTCCTAGGGTTGAGGTTTGGCTGTTACATGTGTTGAGCTTGATAGGACCTTGGATGATAGGGTACCATGGGCATCATGGCAACGTTGTAGTAGTGTACCTTGGGTGGTATGAGGACCCTTGAGTATCTTGATGTGTTAACCAAGTGGGTGTGCTTGTTGGGCGTCATGATCTTGGCCGATATGGCCCTAGGTGATAGGGTGTTGAAGGTTTCCTGGTATGAAACCCTAACCCTAATGAGCGGTAGGGTTTTGGGCGATAGGGGACACCCATGTGTTGCATGACTTGCACCCTTGCACCTGGTTGTCTGATATCACCATGTACATGGATGCACGATACAACTCATATCCCTAGTTGCTCGATACCCCCCTTTGTGCATGAATGTATGACATGCTTGTAGCCAACAACCTTGGGTGAGAGTTGGTACTCTATCTGATACTCCCTTTTAGTGAGGGTTGTGCTCTAACCTGATAGCCCTATGCATGTTTCTTGAGCTTACACCTTTGATCATGATGAGCCATGACAAGATAGGTTGTGAACCCTTGTATAGTGTTACCTATGGTTAATGATAGATGAATCTCTGATTAAGTTGGATGGTGGATCATGGTGAATGATCCTTAAAGTTAATCCTTAAGAATGAGGTGCTTAATAACTTGAGATGCAGGGTATGGTGGGATACCCCTGACTTGATAATAGTGGTGTGTATTGATTAATACATCAGTTATGATGTTAAGTTGCATATGCTCATAATGATGGAAGAATATTCCAATGTTATAAACCTTAATCTTGATGACATGATAATCATGATATGATCATGAGATATGGGGCATGATGTATGCTCACAGTTTGATAATAATAAAATAAATTAACTACAAACACAGCTATGAACATGGATGTTGTTCCAACCCTGTGCACCTAAATCCTTGATAGCATGATAGTCATAATATGTTCTCTAAAGATCTATCTTCTATGTTTGGTGATACAGTTATCTCTTTCTTATGCAAGCTAACCATGCAAGTGTATTGAATTCATAGCCAAGTAAGAGCTATGGTGATTATATGATTATGCAGTTCGCTTAGCACTTGATATATGTGCAATATCCAAGTAATAATGTTGATGAGATAACATATATCACTAGTATGATGAGAAAGGCATGTTGAGGTGTGATCCTCTAGTGATGACATGAGGGACTGATATTCCCTAATGAAGTTGATGGTGCCTTGAGAGGCACTGGTGTAATGTGATGAACTCAGGGATTGATATCCCATGATGATGTGTAATGATGAAGCCTTCAGAGGCAGTAGCACTATGAGATGATGTGAGGGATTTATATCCCATGGCAATGTGATGATTGTTGAGGGCAATGGAAATAGCAAGTAGCAATATAACACCAATGTAATGAATCTAATGTTGTTCATGTTTTATATGTGGTTGCTTAATACAACTTGATTTCCCCAACTATCTGCTTAAAATACATTAACTATTTACAGATGAATCTCTCATGTAGTTTGCCCTAGCCATAGACCCATCATCATCAGCAGCTGGTGATGGTGAAACGGGTTCTCCTGCGGGTTAACTCGGAGCGCATATTGTTGAATATGTGAGGTTTCTCCTAGCCTAAAATAGAGAGAATTTGAGTGCAACTTCGGTTGTAGACTCAAGATGGGTATAAGAGTATGGTGAACAAGCCCATGGCTCAGTGTGATAGAGCATGAATGCGTTCATGGCTCAGGGAGCACAGTGAACTGGCTCGTGGCTCAGATATACTAGCGTCGAGACCTGTACCAAGGCGGGCTAGAGAAAGGGTAGCCTACGGGAGCTGACCCTATGGCTGAGGCCACTTCAGCATGAGACTGCAGTCTTGCTTTGGTTCTCGTGCACTGACCACGAGGTGGTGAGGTCATGGAGTCCGGCTCTTCCATTGACCTTGTATGGCACCGGCTCTGGGTTTCACAGCCGTCAGTTGGATCTGAGTGGTGCGGCTCACTTCCTCAGGGCATAATAATACGTAATCCATCCGAATAGTATTTATTGCTTAAGGCAAAACACATAACATTGGTTGAGGCCCTGCTTGTGTAGTTGATCTTATTGTACCTTGTAGTTACTTATATGTTCCTTATGTTATGTGGTAAGATCTTATAAATCTTATCTTATCAATCATGTTCCATAAAGAGTACCTGGTTATAGGCCTCATAAATACCTTGGTAAGATTGGTGGTAAGATTAGCCCTGCTCAGTATGTTGCTCTTATAATATGCTTATATCAATTATTTGTGATTATAATAAAGCTGGTAGAGGGTTATGTTTCTCGCTGGGACTGTGTCTGACCCCACTGGTTAATAACCCTTTTTAGGTGGATGTGCCTGGCGAGATGAAGATTGTGTGGCTACGGATGATATGCAGAGGTATCGTATATGGTGTAATAGACAGTGTCTAGTAGTAGAGTCCTATTTGTCGTCCCTGTACACTCAGGTCTTTGGGAAAGTTTTTTGATGTTCTTATACAATGATCGATGTACGATTTTCGGTATGTATCTTGATGTAAAGCATCATGACAACAGTTGTTTCATGTAACGAGATGATGGGAAATTATGTTGTAGCACCCTAAAAATATGCTATGAAATGAAAAGCGTTGGCTCAGGTATTATATGTTTCATCTTGTGGTGCTTGTTGTAAATCGGTTTTAATTTCCCGTGTTTTTTGGTAATCCTTTGGTTAGCATGTAATCGTGTTTTGTTGTGGATGTGGTGTTACAGTGTTGGTATCAGATCTCTAGGTTCGTCGAGTCTACAGGGATACTAGGACTAGGATTAGGATGGTGTCTAAGGTTGAACCGTGACATAAAAGATGGTGCATACTACCTAATCTCAGTAATTGGATGCCTTGGACAAGTATTCAAATATTGAAGACATAGGTAAGTGTGGAGTCTTAGATTGTTTCCTCCTTGATTACTTTGATCAAGTAGTCATTCTGGAGCAATCTAAAGAGCATCACAAATCAGGAATATGATGTTAATAGCTTCATCTTGTTATAAAAGAGGTAAATGAATGCGCCATAACCTCTTAATACATGGATGCTTGATAATCAAAAGAGGAAGTAATGGTTCGATGAAACCTAAAATCTGTATAAGAATATGATGAGATAAGTTCTTGAAACTGTAATCTTGAGAGAGATACATGACAAAAGATAGTTTAACCTGTGATAACAAGGTAAGTTAAAGCGTAAAACCTACACAAAATGAAGAGAACACATGTAAGCAAAGATAAAGTTAGAAGAAAGAGAAAGACAAATGATAAGTAAACAAGATGGAACCTGAGATAATATCAGACCAACCAATGAACGTAAGCAAAAATGTGAAAGTATAAAGTGCAAATTCGTGATAAGAAAAAGAGAACAAGGGAGATGATCCCTGTTCAATAAAGAATATGTGGAGAGTAATGATTTTTTTTTCACAAAGAGGAAACAAAAATATGATATAATCAGGAAATAATCATGATTATGATGAAACTGTAATAAGAGAACGGGAATAATAACACATAATGATCTTGATGATTCTTGTGCTGAGTGCAAGGAAACCAAGAGGAAACAAGATAAAACCAGATGGAACAAGGTTTAATGATGCATAAATGGTTGAAAACTCATGTAAGGATCCAAGAAAGTGATAATACCCTCCCCTTTGATATGAAACCATATATGTTGATGGGGTGATGGGAGGATTTTGTTCCTTTGTGTTCCTTCCTTCCAGGGATTGGTTGTCAAGTGGACCTTGTGTCACTTGATATGTATGCTTTTGGAGTGATCTCTGGTTGGATACTTCGGAAAGTATCAGTTGATCTTGGACCTTAGTTTCCAAGATAGAGATATATGTGATAGATGATGATGATAGGATCCTCTTGACATGTTTTGAATTTGTAGACTATAAAGAAGATCTGGAAGTGATGAGTTTTGACTCAAGAGATGGATACCAAGGTAAGGAAAACTAGTATATGAGAACATGCCTTTTGGTAAAAAAGTTAAGAATTAGATGCCTAGATCGTAGAGGTAAGTAGGTGAACCGTCTGGATATATCATCCTTGACCTTGAATCCACAAGCTGGAAGCTTGATTTGGAGTTTGGATCTATGTGGTGACCCTCGAGGCAGCATATCAGCATCACGTAGGAACGCTGATAGGGAAAGCAAGTGAGGACTGGATGGTTTGATCAAGCAGCAGATGGCAATAGGCAACAGTTAGATCTTGTGACATAAGCTGGCCAGAAACGGTAGCATGACCAGTGTGTGGTGACAAGTTGAATGGAGTCACTCCATTCTTCTTTGTCTTCTTCTTACCTCTTATCTACTCTAGTTGATCCAGTTCAGGATGTACCCTCCTTTGAGCGCTTGTGGTACGTTTGGTCGATGTTTCCTTCTTTTTAGTCAGATGAGAGATAGCCTATTATCGAGCACCTTGTTGATGACCTGGTTGTGTAGGATGAAGTATACTCTTCTCTGTGTCCTTTCTTTTCCTGGATATGACAGTCGGGTGAAACCCTTTCCGAGGGACATGTCAAGGATCGTTATAACCCTAGGAATGGATATCCTTAGAAAGGTGTGAAGTTGTCTCAGATGGAGAGGTTGGCTTTGGTTTGATCTGGCTAAGTGCCTATAGTGTGGCTATCATATGTTAGGGGTTTATGCTCCGCATAAACATGACATCGGAAGGTATGCACCCAAGAAAAGGAAGTGTTGTAAGGTCATCCTGGGAAAGTTCATCTAGTTGAGCCTCATTCCTTGACAACTCCTAGCTAAGTTTTGAGTAACGAAAGATCCAGGCGGGATGTGCAGTGGTTAGAGATGGACGAACAAGGGTTTAGAATCCTATCCTGATCAGTTGAGATAGTGCAAATCAGTTACCATCTGAGTTGGTACTTGTTGTGCTCTTGGGATCTGACATGAACACATGACAGGCTTGAAACCAAGATGATGTGGTTGTTGTTAACCCAAAATGTTTAACTCATTTTGTGTTGAGCCTTAAGCGATACATGGTGAGGTTCCTTATGAGCCCTGTCATGTGCATACAAGTGTTTTGTAGAGTATGTATCTAGTAATAACCTCTTCTGAGATAGATCTCCCTTGGATTAAGACATCCTTTGTGAAAGGAGAAGGAACAATTGAAACCTATATAGCAGAAAGATAGTGATACAAGTTATGCAAAGCTTAAGTGCCAAGCCTATGAGATCAAAGTAGCACAGCGGAAACGTAACGAGGAATGTGATACATCAGTAGAAGGAACTGATACCTGAGTAACACGAGTTGCATATGATGTTCCAGTATCTAAGAGTATTACCAGACAAAGGATGATGAGACCGAGGGTTGAGTCTATGACTGGTATAAGGAAACTCTGAGTGGCTCTAGGAAAAGACCAAGTATGTTGGTCTCAGATTTGTGACACCTAGGAGCTTTGCGGAGTTATTTGATGCGATGCACAAGTAACACCCGTCTCCTTTCCGCTCGGGATTTTAGGGACGAAATCCTTATTAGAGGTTTATGTCTTGTAAGGACCCTGACCCACGTTTTGGGCTAACCCTCTTTGCTTTGCTTATGAAAGGTGCTTACAACCTTAATGTAATCTCTCTAGATGTTTTGGCATCATGTGACAAGCTCATGTTTCCAGTTTGGTCCCGTTTGGATGATGTTTGAGCTATGTTTGCTTGTTTTGGACCAAAGTGCAATTTACCCAAAGTAAGGGGTTATATTGCAATATGTCACATTTAGAGCATGCCTTTAGTTCTCTTGCATCATTATAAAGATAATGATGTTGTGGGTCACCTTGAGGAGGACCTATGTTCCAAGTTTGAGCTTGGTTGGTTGATGTTTATGCTTTATGTGCTAGTTTTGGTGTAAATTACAAATTACCCAAAGTGGAGGGTCAATATGTAATTTATCAGCTCTAGAGTCTTCTTACTTTTGTTTGGCATCATCTAGAACGTGGATGGAAGTAGGGGCGCCTTGTTTGGTTGCTTGATGAGGAGTGACATCTCTATATGATGAGAAAGGCATGTTGAGGTGTGATCCTCTAGTGATGACATGAGGGATTGATATTCCCTAATGAAGTTGATGGTGCCTTGAGAGGCACTGGTGTAATGTGATGAACTTAGGAATTGATATCCCATAATGATGTGTAATGATGAAGCCTTGAGAGGCAGTAGCACTATGAGATGATGTGAGGGATTTATATCCCATGGTAATGTGATGATTGTTAAGAACAATGGAAATAGCAAGTAGCAATATAACACCAATGTAATGAATCTAATGTTGTTCATGTTTTATATGTGGTTTCTTAATACAACTTGATTGCCCCAACAATCTGCTTAAAATACATTAACTATTTACATATGAATCTCTCATGTAGTTTGCCCTGGCCATAGACCCATCATCGTCAGCAGTTGGTGATGGTGAAACGGGTTCTCCCGCGGGTTAACCCAGAGTGCATATTGTTGAATATGTGAGGTTTCTCCTAGCCTAAAATAGAGAGGATTCAAGTGCAACTTCGGTTGTAGACTCAATATGTGTATAAGAGCATGGTGAACAGGCCCATGGCTTAGTGTGATAGAGCATGAATGCGTTCATCGCTCAGGGAGCACGGTGAACTGGCATGTGGCTTAGATATACTAGCACCGAGACCTGTACCAAGGTGGGCTAGAGAAAGGGTAGCCTACGGGAGCTGACCATGTGGCTGAGGCCACTTCAGTATAAGACTGCGGTCCTGCTTTGGTTTCGTACACTGACCATGAGGTGGTGAGGTCGTGGAGTCCGACTCTTCCATTGACCTTGTATGGCACTGGCTTGTTGACCTAGGTGTCGCATATTGCCCATATTTTGATAATGACTTAACCATTCCATTCATATGTATCTAACATTTCTAATTGAGATCATTGCAGACATTAGATACAAGAAAAGAATCAAAATTCACTCAAAGCTACTCTCCCGGCACATGCAAAACATGTGACTTTCACCCGCTTTGTAATATAGCCCTTAGAGGCTTAGAGCAATTTTTGTAATCACTTAAATTCATGTTTTGCATTGTATCTAAGATGGATAAAATGATTGGAACTCAAAAATCCATCATTTATACAGTTTTTGAAAATTCCAAAATACCCCTTAACAGGGATTTTGTCGGCCGAATTACAAACTCGGCCGATCCATGTATTGAGGAATTTTCTGGGCTGTCGGCCGAGTTTCAATGCCAGGAAACTCGGCCGATCCACTGGTCAGTCAAAACCAAAGGAAGACTGATCGGTCGAGTTTCCCCCTGGAAACTCGGCCGACAGATTCCCTGTTGGTTTTGTCACCTAGTGTGTCGGCCGAGTTGCCTTTATTGAAACTCGGCCGATCGGACTGTACTGGAATGCAGAAAAAGCAATTCCAACCGTTGGAGGAGTTGGTGGGACTCAAAATAGATCCGTTGCAAGTTGTAAAACGTCTAGTTTGTGCCACTTAACTCACCCAACCTCAAAGGGACACCCTCAACTATAAATAGGACCTCTTGGACTTCATTCCAAGGTTGCTCATTCACATATGCTTGGTCCTAGCCTTAGTTGAGTGGTTTCCAACCTTTGAGCCCCCTTTCTCTCTCTACCTTCAATGCAAAAACGTGAGTAAGAGTGAGTTAGGATCCCTTTGTAAGAGAGCTACCATTTGTTCATTGTAAAGCTCTCCATCTTCATTCTCCCACCTCCATTCCATAATGAAGA
This sequence comes from Alisma plantago-aquatica, assembly GCA_963693085.1. Classification (NCBI taxonomy): domain Eukaryota; kingdom Viridiplantae; phylum Streptophyta; class Magnoliopsida; order Alismatales; family Alismataceae; genus Alisma; species Alisma plantago-aquatica. Next base: position 925,519,457 of record OY856409.1, read on the forward strand.
TTGTTTGAAGCTACTTCTCCGAGTGAAAGAGGAGTTGCTGCTGTTCTTCTCCGAGTGAAGGGGAAGATGTGTTGCTGATCTTCAAGGGTGAAGATTGATCGTTGCTCCAGCTCCCTTGGTGGAGGGAAAACGTGAGCAAGCTCTCCGAGTGAAGGAGAGGTGCAAGGCGAAGGGCAAGCAAGATAGGTAATTCCTTCAAGGCCGAAGACCAGAGCAAGAGTGGGTAAGTCCTTTAGAGAAGGCGGAAGACTACTTGCTTGGTGGGTAAGTCCTTGGTGAGGTAGAAGATCTTGGCTTGTTATATAAGACCTTGGATGGTTGGTTGTTGTAGCTTGTAATCTTATTTTTGTGAGAAATATAAGAGCCTCAAGTTACAAATCCTAGAGCCTAACCAACTCTAGGTAGTGGACTGACTTGATCCTAAGTTTAGGACGAGGAACCACTCTAAACCACCTGTCCAAGTGCATGTTTATCCATATCTCTTACCCTTGCTATGAATGCTAGCTTAGGACATCAAATTACTGTTTTGCTTCAAATTACACTCGTAATATAATTTGGTGGTTTAATCTATCTTGTGAAGTTTGTGAAGCTCTATTCAACCCCCCCCCCTTCTAGAGCCCATTGATCCAACAAGTGGTATCAGAGCGGGTCTTCTCCAAGCTACTTCAACAAGTAGGAGAAGATGGGCGATTCGGCTCTCGGTTCACTCAACCTTGAGGGAAGCTACTCCACAAGACCCCCGGTCTTCGACGGCACCAACTTCCTATATTGGAAGAGAAGGATGCAGTTCTACATCCAAGGAGTTAGCTACGAGATGTGGAAGATAGTCCACCTCAAGTACGACGAGCCGAAGGGGAACATCACAACATGGACGGACGAAGAGATGAAGCGTGCTCAACTAAATGCTAAAGCCATTAGCATCATCTACGCTGCCCTCTCTCCATCGGAATTCAACCGCATCTCTTCATGGGACACCGCTCATGAGATTTGGCACAAGTTATGTGTCACCTATGAAGGGACGGAGCAGGTCAAGGAGGCCAAGATCTACATGCTCGGAGGCCTACTTGAAAATTTCAAGATGGGGAAGAATGAAAGGGTTGCGGACATGTACACAAGGCTCAACGTCATCCTCAACAGCCTTGCAGCCCTTGGGAGTGTCATGGATCGAGGCACCATCAACGCCAAGATCTTGAGGTCTCTTCCAAAGAGATGGGAGCCGAAGGTGACTTCAATTGAAGAAGTCTACAAGCTTAGCGAGTTGTCAACCGAGGAGCTGGTTGGTAACCTACAAGCTCACGAACCAAGGCTCGACAAGCAAGAGGAAGAGGAGAAAAGGGAAGAGAAGGAGACAAGAAAGATGAAGGACACGGCCTTCAAAGCTCATGTCGAAGAAATGATGAGGCAACAACAGCTTGCCATGAAGTCTCCTTGCCCCTCCTCAAGCGAAGACGAAGGTGCTAATGACCATGAAGCCAATTACTCCAAAGGAAGACACTTCAAGGGAAAGCAATCCTCCTCCACTCCTAGGTGCTATGAGTGTGGCCAAAAGGGCCACTACAAGAATGATTGCCCAAAAGTCAAGAAGGGCTATCATAAGGGCAGTCACAAGAAGGATGACAAATACAAGAGAGAATCCAAGTACAAGAAGAAGGACAAGAAGGAAAGACGATCCAAAGATGCAGCTCATGCGGCATGGGAGGAGTCTTCTACTTCAAGTTCATCTTGTTCCGAGGATGGAGAATGTCATCTTGCACTTATGGCATCTACTAGTGAAGAGGTAATGGAGGTAAGTGAGGTAAGCAATGTAAGTGATGAAGCTTTACTTGAATTATCTAAAGAATCTATCATTGAAATGCTTAGTGAATGTCAATCATCTCTTGCTAAATGTAAAGCTAAAAGAAAGAGATTAGGAAAGATAATAGATGATCTATATGCCAAGATTGACATTCTTGATGAAAATGAAAAGTTACACCTTGATAGTATAGATTCTTTGCAAGAGCAACTTCAAGACCTTGAACTTCAATACAATGGAGTAGAGGTTGAGAATGGTGCTTATCTTAAAACTATTGAAAGTCTTAAGATCGAGAACCAAAATTGCCTAGATGAGTTAGATGTTCTAAAAACTGAAAATGTTGAACTAAAACTCATTGATGATGCTAGGAGAGAGGAAGTTCATTGTTATCAAAAAGAAATTGCTATGCTTAAATCTGAAAATGCTAGATTGCTTGCTCAAACAAATGATCTATCCTCTAGACCTATCTTGCCTAGGAATGAAGTTGCTAACTTAACTATTGAAAAAGATTCTCTTCTTACTAAAGCCCTCTGTCTTGAGGCCGACCTGTTGCATGCTAGAGAAGATCTTGATAGTTTATCTACTACTATTAAAAATCTTAGTGATGATAATGCTAAATTAAGATCTACCTTGCAAAGGTTTCTTTCCGGTAAAAAGTCTCTAAATGATGTTCTAGAGCACTCTACCAAACAAATTGGTACTAGTGGTCTAGGATACGATGAGAGTATCCCAAAAGGTAAGAAGAAGAAGAAAGGTAAGAAAAAGAGTGTGGAAACTCCAATTCTCAATGGAGAGTCTTCCGGCTCTAAAAATCCCATGGTATGTATGCATTGCAAATGTGATGATCATTATTCTACCTATTGTCCTTACAAGCCTAAGGGGACCAACCCAAATATGAAATGGGTCCCCAAGCTAACCCCGGACCCCAAAGTTTGAGTTGGGTTCCGACATCCTCTTTTCTTGCAGGTCACAAAGAAATGGATTGTTGATAGTGGCTGCTCTAAGCACATGACTGGAGAAATCAGCCATTTCAACAAACTTGTGAAGAAGAAAGGAGGATCGGTAACCTTTGGGGACAACAAAAAGGGTAAGGTTATAGGTGAGGGTGATGTAGGTAATGATTTGTGCATTAAAAATGTTTTGCTTGTTGATGGCCTACATCACAACTTGATTAGTGTGAGCCAATTATGTGATAATGGTTATCTTGTGCTCTTTACTTCCTTAGAATGCTTGCTTCTAGATTCCCTGTCCTATAATGTCATATATAAGGGAACTAGAAATGGTAATCTATATGTGATTGTTCTTGATGCTTTAAAGCCCATACTAAATAGATGCTTAGTCGTGGATAAAAACGATCTTTCGCTTTGGCATCGACGCTTGGGTCATGTGAACTTGCATCAAATGAAGAAACTAGACAAAAAGGACTTGGTTCGAGGACTTCCCAAATTGGATTTTGAAAAGGATGAGGAATGTCAACCTTGTACCCAAGGGAAACAAACCAAATCCTCTTTCAAGTCCAAAGGGGTCATGAGTACCAAGAGAGTTCTAGAGCTTCTTCATATTGATCTCTTCGGACCTATGAGAACACAAACGCTTCGCGGCTCCAAGTATTGTCTTGTTATCGTCGATGATTTTTCTAGATATACTTGGACTTTCTTTCTTGTTTCCAAAAGCGACACCCTTGACGTTTTCTCGAGCTTTTGCAAACGAGTCGAAAACGAAGCTTCTTGTCATGTTGTTTCCATCCGTAGTGATCATGGGGGAGAGTTTGAAAATGATCTTTTTGAACGTTTTTGTGAAAAATCGGGTTATTCGCACAATTTCTCTTCTCCTCGCACACCCCAACAAAATGGAGTTGTTGAGAGGAAGAATAGATCGCTGCAGGAGATGGCTAGGACCATGCTTCTTGAGTATGATACTCCTAAGAAGTTTTGGGCTGAAGCCGTTAGCACCGCATGTTTTGTGCAAAACCGAGTTTTCACTCATCCGACTTTTAAGAAAACCCCCTATGAACTATGGCGTGGTAGGAAGCCGTCGATTGATTTCTTCCATGTGTTTGGATGCCCTTGTTTTGTTTTGAACACCAAGGACTCTCTCGACAAGTTTGATCCGAAATCTTACAAGGCTTTCTTCCTAGGCTATAGCACTACTAGCAGGGCTTTTAGAGTATTTAACATAGAACTATCTAAAATAGAAGAATCCATAAATGTTAAATTTATTGAAACTAACCCTGTTGTTGGCAAGCCTATTGGTGATAATGATGTTGCAGATGAAATCATTCCTATCCTCAAAGATCTCAACATCAAAGATAAAGGTAAGCAGGTTCAAGAAGAAGATCAAGAAGAAGAAGAGAAAGAAGAAGAAAGGAAGGATCCCACTCCCCGCTTCGCCAAAGATCACCCCAAGGAGTTGATCATAGGCAATCCATTTGAAAGAGTAAGGACACGGGCTGCACACAACAAAGAACAAGCAGACAGCGCCTTCATCTCTCAAATGGAGCCGAAGAACATCAAGGAGGCCCTTGGTGATGATGAGTGGATCCTTGCCATGCAAGAAGAGCTTGAGCAGTTCGAGAAGAGCCGAGTGTGGACCTTAGTGCCAAGACCAAACAATAGAAAGATCATTGGCACCAAATGGGTCTACCGCAACAAGCTTGATGAGCAAGGAAAAGTGGTAAGAAACAAAGCAAGGTTAGTAGCTCAAGGTTATAATCAACAAGAAGGTATTGATTTTGATGAAACCTATGCGACTGTTGCTAGATTAGAATCTATTCGCATGCTACTTGCCTTTGCTAGTTATAAAAATTTCTTGCTTTATCAAATGGATGTTAAAAGTGCGTTTTTGAATGGTACAATTGAGGAGGAAGTATATGTTGCTCAACCTCCGGGCTTTGAAAATGATAAGTTACCCAATCATGTTTATCTCTTGCAAAAAGCTCTCTATGGTCTCAAACAAGCACCTCGAGCTTGGTATGAGAAACTAAAGAACTTTTTGTTAGATAATGGGTATATCATGGGCAAAGTTGATTGTACCTTGTTTCTAAAACACACTTCTACCCATTTTCTCATCATTCAAATATATGTTGATGATATTATATTTGGCGGAACTGACCTTGATCTTTGCAAAGAGTTTGGTTCTCTTATGCAGAGTGAATTTGAGATGAGTATGATGGGTGAGCTGACCTTCTTCCTAGGCTTCCAAATCAAGCAGACCAAGAATGGTAACTTCATCAACCAAGGCAAATACACGCTTGAGCTTCTAAAACGCTTTGGGATGGAGAACATGAAGCAGATGGACACGCCCATGTCAAACACTGCCAAACTTGACAGGGATGAGGAAGGTGAGAAGGTAGATGAGAAGCTCTATAGAGGTATGATTGGAAGTTTACTTTATTTAACTGCCTCTAGACCTGATATAATGTTTAGTGTTGGCTTGTGTGCCCGCTTTCAATCAAGCCCTAGGAAATCACATCTTATTGCCGTCAAGAGGATTTTGAGGTATCTAGCCAAAACTCCAAATTTTGGACTATGGTACCCTAAGTCAAGGGACTTTACTCTTGTGGCATATAGTGATGCTGACTACGCAGGTTGCTTAATTGATAGAAAGTGCACAAGTGGCACTTGCTTCCTCTTGGGACCATGCTTGGTGTCTTGGTTCTCCAAGAAACAGAGCACAGTGGCATTATCAACTACCGAAGCTGAATACATTGCAGCCGGAAGTTGTTGTGCCCAGGTCCTATGGATGAAGCAAATGCTCCAAGACTTTAACATTCATTTTGATGCTTCTCCTATTTTCTGTGATAATACTAGTGCAATTAATCTTTCATATAATCCAATATTGCATAGTAGAGCTAAACACATAGAAGTCCGCCATCATTTTCTCCGTGATCACATTGTCAAAAAGGATATTTATATCACACATGTGGATACGGAAAATCAGTTGGCTGACATTTTCACTAAACCGCTTGCTAGAGATCAATTTAATTTCATTAGGTCAAAATTGCTAATAACCTCTCTTGATGATGTTGAATTGCTCTCTAATTAGCTGGTTACATGTTATGTGTGCTGCTCATGCTTATAAATGCCTTGTTTGCTTAAAATGCTTGTTTTTGATAAATATCTCTATTGGTTTTATCTCATTTTCGGGTATTTTTCGCAAAACGAGTTTTTATCGACAAATAGTACACTATGATGATGAGAATGTGCCTAAATGTGTTTAAAATACATCCTAGATCCCTCAGAAAAATTGCCCTAGGTCGTATGAGGCTAGGACTAGATTTTAGGATTTCTCACATCAGGGTTTTTTTCGGCCGAGTTGGAAACTCGGCCGATCGGTCGGGCGCAGGGTGTCTGTACACTCTGTCGGCCGAGTTTCCCCACCCTGGAACTCGGCCGATCGACGGCAGACGGGTTTATATATATAGGATTCGGCCGACTTGCTCCCTCTCAACTAGAGCAAAGTCGACCGAACCCTAGCCGCCCAAGCCCGACTCCTCCTCTCCTGGTCTTTTCCTCCCTCTCTCCGGCCGTTCTTGCCCCCAAAACGGCCCCCTTGTGTGCCCTAGCTGCTTGTACGGTTCCGTTGCTACGTTTTTTCTCCGTGTGGATCGGCGCCCTTCTCTCCGTTTCTTCTCCGATGAGGTCGCAACGTCGGAAACGCGCCGTTCCCGCTCCTGCTCCTTCGGTTCCTCTAGCTCCGAGGTATATGTCCTTTGACAACCTCTCTTTCGTGGACAATACCGCGGTTGCACGGTATAAAGAGCTTCTCCCTCGATCTCCTTTTCCTTTTCGTGCTCTTTATCAACCGCATTGTTTTCACGCCGATCTTTTTGAGGCGAGTCAAGTGTTTCGCACACACCATCTTGACGCCTTTAGCATCGAGGATCCAAAATTTCACAATCTCAAGTATAGCACCAAGGCTGTCCGCGAATTCTACGCAAACTTGCGGTGGAATTACGACACTTTGGTTCCTCCCTCGGATACCTCGATTGTCTTAACCTCTATGATCGCCGGACAACCGTTTCATATCACCGAGCGATCCTTTAATCTTTACCTAAATGGCAACGTCGGCACGGCCTCTTGGACCACCTCATATCCCGATTATTTCGATCTTTTGCGTCCCGAGGACATCTATAAGGCACTCGAGATAGACTTGTCGGATATTCACAAATTCCTCAAGCTTCCCGAGTTTCCTTATAGAAAGAAGGGCACCCTGCCTTCTTCTGCTCTGTCCTCCCCTCGCCGGGTGTTGGCATTTGTTCTTAGTTGCAATGTTCACCCAAAGAAAAACCAAACGGACATAGCCGAGAACACTGCCATGATGATGTATCTCCTCTTGAACAATCATGGAGTCAAATGGGCACGGTATATCCTGCACCATATGACATGTTTTGATTCTGGAAAGAACACGAAGGGCACCCATCTTCCTTATCCTGCCCTAATCTGTGGACTTTTCCAGTTTGCCACTGGTAAATCTCTTTTCACCGATTATCTCTACCGACCTGATCGAAAAGGGGTTTACATCAGTGAGACCACTCTCCAGAAGAGTGTCCCTACATCTGGTGCATCATCTTCTTCTGCTCCACCACCACCACAACCTCCATCATCATCGGATGCACCTCCTCCTCCACCATCATCAGCTGCACCACCACCTCCTGAGCCATCTTTCCAACCTCCTCCACACCCGGCTTTTGCCGATTTTCATGTTTCCAATGAGGCCCTCATGGGGTATCTCATGCATCAGCAAGCCTACAACATGCAGGTCCAACAACATCTTCATGAGGACCTCTGCCACATCATGTCATCTATGTCTCTCTCCTGCCCGCAGCCCTACCCCACCTACCAGCCCTACCCCGGTGACGACTACGCTTCTTATGCGTATAGTCAGTTCTATCCACCTCCACCACCCTCTGCTTCCGCTGACCACTCTGCAGGTGGATACTCTCACCCTTCCCCGGTGTTGGCGCTTCCAGGTGGACGCTTGTCCGAGCTACTGGCCCAGTACACCTCGACTGCTCCTCCCATTGAGATAGCTTATGAGCTCCATGCTCTGGGCATGTCTTGGGCTGAGCAGAGCGCGAGATGGCCTGGACGGGCTTTTGGTCCTACAGACGAGGATATGCCAGATCAGGACGATGCCGAGTCAGATGAGGCGACTGCGACAGATGCTGATACGGATGCTGACGATGATGATGCTGCTGATGAACAGGCTACACCGGCTGATGCCCCTCCTTCTGATGGAGACGAGGACTACCAGCCCGATGAGGACATGGATGCTGCTGTTGATGACGTCGACATAGATTAGTATAGCTTAGAGTAGATGTGTCTAGTGTAGTCTCGCATGACCATGTCATTTTCTTTAGGGACTATGTTTGTATCATCTATATTAGGCACATTATCTGAGATGTACTATGGCTTTTCCGCTTGTCCTTGTAGCTTTTGGTTTTATGTTTTGGATACATTTTGTATGACTTATCTTATCATGTAATCCATATTTTGATGAATGACAGTTGGTTGTTTTCATGAATTATCTTTGTGCTTCTCTGTCTTAATATGCTATGTTTGATTGAGTGTTTTGGAGAAGACCTGGTTTGTATGCTCTTCTACCCCCCTGCCTTTTTGAGATGACAAAGGGGGAGAAATATACCTCAATCATATTGCCATCATATTGCTTTTAGTGCTTGTATGGTTCTTTTCTTGTCTTTAAAACTTATATATCTTGACTTGGCTAGAATCATACAATATATATATGCTATGGCTGTTTGTGTGTTAACTAACAATGCAGGGATGAGTAAGCATGAATTGAGGGGGAGCATTACAAGACTGATCATATTTGCATCCCCTTGCAATTCTCTAAGCAAAGGTATAATTTTTCATATTCTTTTCAATATGTTGAGGAATGGTTTGTCATTGTCAAAAAGGGGGAGAATGTTGACCTAGGTGTCGCATATTGCCCATATTTTGATAATGACTTAACCATTCCATTCATATGTATCTAACATTTCTAATTGAGATCATTGCAGACATTAGATACAAGAAAAGAATCAAAATTCACTCAAAGCTACTCTCCCGGCACATGCAAAACATGTGACTTTCACCCGCTTTGTAATATAGCCCTTAGAGGCTTAGAGCAATTTTTGTAATCACTTAAATTCATGTTTTGCATTGTATCTAAGATGGATAAAATGATTGGAACTCAAAAATCCATCATTTATACAGTTTTTGAAAATTCCAAAATACCCCTTAACAGGGATTTTGTCGGCCGAATTACAAACTCGGCCGATCCATGTATTGAGGAATTTTCTGGGCTGTCGGCCGAGTTTCAATGCCAGGAAACTCGGCCGATCCACTGGTCAGTCAAAACCAAAGGAAGACTGATCGGTCGAGTTTCCCCCTGGAAACTCGGCCGACAGATTCCCTGTTGGTTTTGTCACCTAGTGTGTCGGCCGAGTTGCCTTTATTGAAACTCGGCCGATCGGACTGTACTGGAATGCAGAAAAAGCAATTCCAACCATTGGAGGAGTTGGTGGGACTTAAAATAGATCCGTTGCAAGTTGTAAAACGGCTAGTTTGTGCCACTTAACTCACCCAACCTCAAAGGGACACCCTCAACTATAAATAGGACCTCTTGGACTTCATTCCAAGGTTGCTCATTCACATATGCTTGGTCCTAGCCTTAGTTGAGTGGTTTCCAACCTTTGAGCCCCCTTTCTCTCTCTACCTTCAATGCAAAAACGTGAGTAAGAGTGAGTTAGGATCCCTTTGTAAGAGAGCTACCATTTGTTCATTGTAAAGCTCTCCATCTTCATTCTCCCACCTCCATTCCATAATGAAGATTGTTTGAAGCTACTTCTCCGAGTGAAAGAGGAGTTGCTGCTGTTCTTCTCCGAGTGAAGGGGAAGATGTGTTGCTGATCTTCAAGGGTGAAGATTGATCGTTGCTCCAGCTCCCTTGGTGGAGGGAAAACGTGAGCAAGCTCTCCGAGTGAAGGAGAGGTGCAAGGCGAAGGGCAAGCAAGATAGGTAATTCCTTCAAGGCCGAAGACCAGAGCAAGAGTGGGTAAGTCCTTTAGAGAAGGCGGAAGACTACTTGCTTGGTGGGTAAGTCCTTGGTGAGGTAGAAGATCTTGGCTTGTTATATAAGACCTTGGATGGTTGGTTGTTGTAGCTTGTAATCTTATTTTTGTGAGAAATATAAGAGCCTCAAGTTACAAATCCTAGAGCCTAACCAACTCTAGGTAGTGGACTGACTTGATCCTAAGTTTAGGACGAGGAACCACTCTAAACCACCTGTCCAAGTGCATGTTTATCCATATCTCTTACCCTTGCTATGAATGCTAGCTTAGGACATCAAATTACTGTTTTGCTTCAAATTACACTCGTAATATAATTTGGTGGTTTAATCTATCTTGTGAAGTTTGTGAAGCTCTATTCAACCCCCCCCTTCTAGAGCCCATTGATCCAACATGGCTCTGGGTTTCACAACCGTCGGTTGGATCTGAGTGGTGCGGCTCACTTCCTCAGGGCATAATAATACGTAATCCATCTGAATAGTATTTATTTTTTAAGGCAAAACATGGAACATTGGTTGAGGCCCTGCTTGTGTAGTTGATCTTATTGTACCTTGCAATTACTTATACGTTCCTTATGTTATGTGGTAAGATCTTATAAATCTTATCTTGTCAAGTACCTGGTTATAGGCCTCATAAATACCTTGGTAAGATTGGTGGTAAGATTAGCCCTGATCAGTATGTTTCTCTTATAATCTGCTTATATCAATTATTTGTGATTATAATAAAGTTGGTAGAGGGTTATGTTTCTTGCTGGGACTGTGTCTCACCCCGCTGGTTAATAACCCTTTTTAGGTGGACGTGCCTGGCGAGATGAAGATCGTGTGGCTACGGATGATATGTAGAGGTATCATATCTGGTGTAATAGATAGTGTCTAGCAGTAGAGTCCTATGTGTCGTCCCTGTACACTCAGGTCTTTGGGAAATTTTTTCGATGTTCTTGTACAATGATCGATGTATGATTTTCGGTATGTATCTTGATGTAAAGCATCATGGCAACAGTTGTTTCATGTAACGAGATGATGGGAAATTATGTTGTAGCACCCTAAAAATATGCTATGAAATGAAAAGCATTGGCTTAGGTATTATATGTTTCATCTTGTGGTGCTTGTTGTAAATCAGTTTTAATTTCCCGTGTTTTTCGATAATCCGCTGGTTAGCATGTAATCATGTTTTGTTGTGGATGTGGTGTTACAATTTCATTCACAATTTCTCAAAAATTGCTAAACATCTCACCAGCCTCCTTTAGAAAGATGCAGCCTTTACTTTTGACTAGGACTGCCTCACAAGTTTCAATAGCCTAAAGTCAGCTCTCACCACTGCTCCCATCATCTGTGGTCCTGATCGGTGTCTTCCTTTTGAAGTCATGTGTGACTCCAGTGATTGCACTGTTGGATCCATTCTCAGCCAGAGGGTTGATAACTATCATCATGCCATCTATTATGCTTCAAAAACCCTCAATGACGCTCAACGCAATTATACCATCACAGAAAAAGAAATATTGGCGATAGTTTACGTGTTTGACAAATTTTGCTGATACCATGCGAGATCTAAAGTAATTGTCTATACAGACCACATATATGTCTGATATTTGATGTCTAAAAAGGACACCAAACCTAGACTTATCTGATGGGTGTTGTTTCTTTAGGAGTTTGATCTTGAATTCTGAGCCGAAAAGGTGTTTAAAAATGTCATTGTGGATCATCTCAGACAACTTAGTCATTGACATAATGATGGCATCCCCATCGATGGTTCCTTACCAGATGACCAATTGATCAAATATGAAGCACAATTCCCTTGGTTCGCCGACTACATGAACTACTTGGAAGCCAATATCTTGCATCCAGAATATAAGAGAAAGAAAAGGCAAAATTCCTACATGATGTGAAGAACTTCTACTGGGATGACCCCTATCTCTTTAAACTTTGTGCTGACGGCCTCTTATGTAGATGTGTTATAGAAGAAGATGCCCATAATATTCTTGCACAATGTCATTTTGGCCCCATAAGGGGGCACATGAGTTCTCAAAAAACTGCCCACAAAGTGATCCAATGTGGTTTCTACTAACTGACCATGTTTAAGGACATGTTTGAATTTGTCCTTTCCTATGGTCAATGTCAAAGATTTGGTAGTATTTCTAGGAGAGACCATATTCCAATGAATTCACTACACGGACTTGAGATCTTTCATGTTTTAGGAATAGCTTACATGGGCCCCTTCCCCTCTTCTTGTGGATTTGAATATTTCCTCATATCCATCGACTATGTGTCTAAATGGGTAAAGTCTATGCTCACAATGACGTGTGATTCCAAACTAGTGATTAAACTCTTCAAGGGTACCATCTTCCCTCATTTTGGAGTTCCCCGCACCATCATTTCATATGGTGTATCACACTTCATAGCAAATAATTTTGAGACCCTATTATATATATATGGGGTTTGTCATAAAATCACTTCTCCCTACCATCCCCAAACATGTGTCTAGGTTAAAGTCTCCAATCATCAAATCAAGTCTATGATCATAGAGAAGACCATGAACTGTACAAAGAAAGATTGGGCCTTGAAGCTCAACGATGTTTTGTGGTCATACCGTACCACTTTTAAAACACATTTGGGGACTACCCCCTTCTATATCATCTACAGGAAGTCTTGCCACTTACCTATGAAAATGGAACACAAAGCTAGATGGGCCATTCAAACTCTCACTTTGACTTATTAGTGGCCAGTGAAGTAACGCTCCCTCCAACTTTCAAGAGTTAGATGAACTCCACATGCAATACCCAAATTAATGAATATCGCACCAACATGTGGCATGATGGCCACTTAAGAAGGAAAGACATTCAAGTGGGGGATCAGGTCCTTGTTTATGACTCCCGCTTGTGACTTTTTCTAGGAAAGTTATGGTCCAAATGGTATTGACCTTACCTTATGAAGCATGCTAATCCTGATGGGGCGTTTGTCCTTTGGGATAAATTTGAACGAGAATTCACTATGAATGGTCATAGGCTTAAGTGATATCTCACTATCATGGATTTATTACCACATAGTGTGAGATGTCCCCCGACTGACACTCTACTTTATAAGCCTCCACTGGCCACGATTTGACCACATGGGTCATGCCTACATTGTTAAACATGGCTCTTGTTGGGAAGCAACCCAACCCTTCTTCCCTTCCCCTTACTCATAAATGTTTTCCTTTTCTAATCTAATTTTACTTCTCGCATTATTTTTTAACTTTTCTCACTTCACCTTATTTCCTTTCCTTGCATGACTACTTCAAAAAAATGAATCGCTTGATTGTTGTCCCAACTAGTTGATAGCTTTTGATGGTGAATTTCAGAATATACAAAAAAATACCCCCATGACGCCTGAGTCAAGCAACTGGGGTAATGTAGTCATTCAAATGAGACATCTTGCAGCATTATAAAACACCACTTGGGGGTCGACTCATTTCACAACTCAAGCCAAGACTGACCCTCCTCCTCCTCCTCTGCCATCACACAACAACATGAGGCACAATATTGATTCAGAAGGTATGGAGGGGCCTTATAGTTTTCAGGAAATCCAGCAACCACTGGACCACGTAGAGCTTTCCCAATAGCTCATGGAGCATGAACAACAATGCCAAGGCCACCAGTTGAACCACCTTTATCTCATGCAATGCTCCCAATAGAAGTGGCATGTAGAGAGTGTCCTATTTGCTCCCACCGGTTCTTTCTATGAGCAATACGGGGCCCATTAGGCTTACCTTGATCCCGATTCCCAATATTGGGGGCAATACTATTATGAGAATGGTTCTTCCTCTTTTCATCCCCACCTTCCCAGTGATCTTCTTCCCTCTATCTCAGACTTGAGATTTTCTCAAGACGAGCAAGATTTTAAGTTTGGGGTGGAGGTGGGTGGCACTTTCTATTTCCACCTTCTCTATCTTCCCTCTTTCCAGTATATTTCTCTTTTGTGTTTGCTTACATTAGTTAGTTACTTTTATTTTATTTCCCTTGTATGCGATTTGGCCTTTATCTAGTTGGTCAATTAGTTGATATGGTTTTAGTCAATGTATCCTATTAATTGAAGTGAATCCTTTGCAACTTCATCATAATATCATTTTTGTTAAGAAACACTTGTCATCTAAGACCTCAATTAGCACTATTTCTCATAAGAGTTGGCCGTGTCATATCATATACACGATAGAAATCACTAGCTATTCTATTTATTCCACCTACAAGAATAGTGTTACAGAATTAGGAGAGAGAAAATTGTGTTACATGCTAATTACATCAAGTAAGATAAGCAATTACATTACATGCCCAAACTAGGCTTAGGGTTTTACACACTTAATCAATTAGGGTTTCCATAACCATATTCAACACTAGACCTTAGGTACATCACCTCCCATAAATTTGGAACACATCCGATTATACATATCAAACATGTGAATATCAACATGTGTCGACCAACCAACTAGACCATGTGTAGTGACCACTCAAAGCTCAAGGTGTAGCGACCATCACTCATGCGTGTGTAGCGACCAAATAATCATATGTAGTGTTCAACATAACTTAATGTAGTGACTAACTCAAGGACCATAGCACTTCAACCGCAATAAGAGCCAACATGGGTAGCGACCCAAAACATATCTACCTCTAGAGACCACTCACCTAGTCATGGGTAGCAACCATTACCACCTCTAGGTGTAATGACCATTAGGGTTATCTCACCCTTGCGACCAAACTACACATGTGAATCAATCAATCAATTGAATCAAGTGTTGCAACCACAACAAGACCACATGTAGCAACCACCAAAATAGGGTTAGGGTTTTTTGCACCCACAACACAATGATAAACATTTTGCGACCACCAAAATAGGGTTAGGTTTGTTTCTCCTGCAACACAATAACAAACATGTAGTGACTACTAGAGTCAAGTAAAAGTAGAAAACTCAAGATCAAGCCACTCCAAGCAACACATAATTGACCTCAAAATAGAGTAGAACCATGATCAAAATAGATGATAAACATCAAGAAAACTAAGTATCATCAAGGGGAAAGCTCCATGCAAAGATGGACATCGAAACCCTAAAACTAATGTCACAAGGTAAACATGGAAAACCATGATGAGAGAGGGGAAACCATGCGTCCAACTCATGTAACCAAAGGTCAAAACCTCCAACATCATGTAAAACCGAATCTAAACATGGTATCATGTTTTAATTATACTAAAAGTATGTGGAGTTTCTCTCACTAGAGAGCTCTATTCCATCTCTAGTTTGGGTGACCAGTGGTGGGTTCCGCCAAGGGCAAGGCGAGCTCCTCCGCCTCATCCTCCACCCTGAAGGATGTGGGAGTCTGGGGAGACCCTTCCATAGATGTCACAGTGGGGTGAGGGTGGACAATTGTGGTGGCTAAGCCCTTAGCAGTTTGTATCAATCTAACACCAATGGCAGTGCCCGACGATCCTAAAAGCCTGATCTTTAGGGCGAAGGATGCAAGACCCTAGACGAAGATGCCTGAGTCGGTGGCTATGGAAATGGATGAGTTCCACATACACTCAATTATCATTCAGGTGATGGGAAGCAAGTGCATCATCCAACAGCTGTATGGTTGGATGATTAGGATCTGGAGGCCGAAGGGGGACCTATAATGCTCACTGCTGGTGGGGGGCCTTTTCTTTGCCCAGTTCTCTAGCAAGGAGGATATGTCGGTCACCCTAGACATGGGACCCTGGTTCTTTGATCGAAAGTTGGTGCTGACGAGAAGGTGGACACCGGGGGTGGACATCTGATGGGAATCCCTTAATTCCATGCCCGTGTGGATTACTCTACTAGAGGTGGGACATCATTGGTCAAAGAGAGAAATCACCATCATCACTCATGGTGTTGGTGAATTAAAAGTAATCGACTTTCATTCTGAAGGGCTCTACACTGGAGCCGCCCATGTCTGCATCAAGCTCAAAGCTGATAGGAAACCATCAGAGGTGGTCATGGTTGAAATGATGGATGGCAAGGAACTTGAATTCAAAATCATCTACGATGCCCTTTCACAACACTACGTGAACTGCAAAGTTTTCAACCTCGCCATAGGCGATTATCTTGGGGCGAGAATGGATCATCTGCTACCTCCCATGGTGAGAGGACGCGAACCAAGTAGGAGGCATGGCTATAGCAGGAGAGGTACGTCCAATAGAGTCAGAGATCGTGCGGCTTCTTATAGGAATGATAACAGTACAAATGAGGAGATACCAGTGTCCAATGCAGTAAACACGTCGTCTATTCCCTTGATAGTTCCAGATGATCAGGAGGTAGGCTCAAAGGAGGTCAGTGATGTGGATAAGGAACTTTAAGACTCTGATGTGGCTAAGGATGTGATGACCAACTGTGATGAGGAGGGAATGAATGTTGGGGCTCCCTTTAGGCCCCCAGAGACCAACAACCAGTTCTCCATTTTGAAGAATCAGGACCTAGATGACCTGCTTGAGGAATTGTCTGGGACAGTAAGAAAAGGAGTACACAGCAAGTCACAACTAGTGTCATAGGAAGGCATACATCACCAAGAGTGACCACCCAGGGGAGGAGTGGGCATAACAATCATTGATATGTCCATCCTCACATGGAATGTGAGGGGTGCATCTCGGCCAAAGAGATAGAGAAGGGCCAGGAAGGTCATCCTTGAGTCAGGTTGTTTACTGGTTTTCATTTTGGAAATAAGAATTAAAAGGCTATATGAGGAGAAGATGAGGGGTATGTTTCTAATTGGATGGGGTGTGCAATCTGATCTGGACCAAATTGATGGTGGTAGGACTGCGTTGGGATGGAACAAGGATTTGTGGGATGTACATGTGATTCAAGCTACTGATCAGGTCATGGTGGCCAGTGGCATTAATCATGGAGGGTTCCATTATGTGGTGACTGGGGTGTATGGGCATAACCATGAGGTAAGACGCAAGCTTTGTTGGGACCCCATCAGACTCAACAATAGGTGCCACACCTAGTGATAGGAGATTTCAATCATGTCAGGAAGGCAACTGAGAATTTTGGGGTCTGCCTATTATGGACTCAGTGTTGAGCATATTCAATGATACGGTGGATGTTGTGAACCTTATAAAACTCAATATGTGTGGGGGGTTATGACTTGGCATAATAAAAGGAGTCCGACCCACAAGATATTGAGTCACCTTGACAGAGGTTTGGTGAACTCGGTTTGGTTAGATACATTTTTAGAAGCTAAAGTTTGCTTGGGTGGACATCATAACAGCGATCACTCATGTCTACAAGTGTCATTAGTAGAGAACAACATGAAGAAGAAGTTGTTCAGATTTCTTAACTTCTTGGGGGAGTGGCCACATTTTGAGATGAAAGTCAGGGAAGCTTGGGCGGAGTCAATGTGTGGCAACCCAATTTTCCATTTTGTGGAGAAATTGAAGAAGACCAAATTGACTCTTAGAAGTTGGTCCACTGAGTTATATAATCTTGCTAACATGGTGAAGAAAGAAAAGAGGGAGTATAAAGATGCGGCACTCCAACTTAGACTTCATCCCAATGATCCCGTGAGCATGGCTCTAGAGGATGCGAAGGATAAGAAGCTTATGCATGTTGAGAAGGCTGAAAGTGCTATCATTGGCAACAAAGTAGGACGAGGTGGTGGATCAAGGATGGGGATAGAAACACCAAAGTTTATCACAATGCTACTAAGAAGAATCACATGAGGGATTGCATACATGGCCTGGTGAAGGAGGATGGTACTTCAACAGGGGTCATAGAGATGTGGCGGAGGAAGTTGTGAGATATTTCAAAGGAATGTACAACAAGGCTCACCATAGACAACAATGAGTGATACCTTCAAGAAGGGTGGATGATGACATGAATAGGATGTTGCGCGGCCCTGTGTCTGAACAAGAAGTGAAGGAAGTGATCTTCTCCATCGAGGCATCCAAGGCCCCGGGGCCCGATGGTTTCAATGGAAGGTTTTTCCATCAATGTTGGGATATTATTAAAGAAGATCTTTGTTGTGAGGTCGGTTGGTTCTTGGTTTATGGTACCATGGTGAAACAAGTCAACCACACCTTTATTAGGCTTATACCTAAGATGAATATGCTTGCATCTATGGTTGATTACATGCTTATTGCATGTTGCTCTATCCTCTACAAAGTTTTCTCAAAGTTGCTATCGAGGTATCTGAATAAGGCCTTGCCCTCCATAATTTCTCCCAACCAACTACATTTGTGTAGGGTAGGGTGATTAGTGATGGGGCTTTATTAGCATCTAAGTTCCTCTCCACTTTCAATTAGAAGAAAACAACTAAGAAGGCTTGATTCAAGGTTGATATCACCAAGGCCTATGATCATGTGGAGTGTCCTACTCTTTGGAATATTATGATGGCCATGGGATTCTCAAGAAGGTGGATCAATCTGATGATCCAGTGCTTCAACTCTACCTCCTTCTCTATTCTTATCAATGGGGTGCCCCATGGTCTATTCAACACATCAAACGAATTAGAAAGGGGATCCTTTATCTCCTCTACTATTTGCAATTGTTATGGAGTCCTTAACTTATGGAATCAACTGGGCAGAAGGTGAGGCGAGGATGAAAGTGTTCAAGGTGAAGAACACCCCTATCATTTCCCATCTGATGTTTGCTGACAATGCAATGATTTTCTCAGCTGGCCACTACAAATATTTGCGACAAACCAGGGTAATTATGGAACAATTTGGGAATCTCACTGGGTGCTACATAGGTGATCTTAAATCTAAGGTCTATCTATCATTTTCTTGTGATGTGAGGTGTGTGCGACTGGGTGCATCAGCTGGACTTTCCCGGGGTCGGTTCCCTATAGGTACTTGGGTATTATGATCTCAGGAGGAAGAGGCAGAGGTAGGGACTATGAGACCCTGGTGGATGAGCTAAGGGAGACCATCAATAAATGGATTGGCTTGGCCATCTCCTTGGTGGGACACCTGGTCCTTTATAGCATGGTGCTAATGGGGAAGTTCAGCTTTTGGAGCAGGCAAGCAGAATTACCGAGGTTCATCGTTGACAAATCTTGTAACCTTATTAGTGGTTTCCTATGGAGAGGTAAGGCACATGGTGTGGCCTAGGAGACCATCACAAGAGAAAGGGATCAAGGGTGTTTAGGGTTCAAGGACCCTTGGGCCAAGGCAGAGAGGAGCACCCAACTACGTATTCACAGATTCCTCATGGACCAAGACTCTTCGTGGTCTAGATGGATGAGGTTGAGATACGGCAGCTCGTTGGAGGAAAAGGAGACTAGGGGTGTTCCTTGGTGTGGTGGAGGATGATGCAATAGTGACATTAGGTGAGGGGATCTTATTAATGTGGAGGAGGTGGTGTGTGGAAGTTCCTAGAAGTGAAGCTGTGGATGAAGAGGAGGAGTGGATCGTCGGTTCCTTGTGTGGACAATTTGTGGAACAAATGGCATACTCCTAAATGGAGTTTCTACCTCTATAGAGACCACCTTGTATGTCTTCCCACAGAATATAGGTTGAATTCATGAGGCTGAATGTGAGTGGTCTGTGCTTGTTGTGTAAGGAAGGAACAAAGTCTCATGACTGTGAGACCCCTAACCTTGCTTAAAGTGTTGAACAAGATTAATAATCATAATTGAATTCTTATAACCCTAATATAACCTTTTTATATTCTTTTAAATCACAATACAAGCTTAAGATTCAAATTTGGCCCAATTTGGACACTGTTTGAGCAAGTTATGCAATTTTAAGCACATTTTGGACTTTTCTGTAATTTACCCAATTGAGAGGTTTTCTTTGCAATTTATCACTTGAATTATGTTCCTTTTATATTATCTCATCATTCTTGATCTTTTTTAGCCACGGGGCACCTATTTAAACCTTGGTTTGAAGGTTTTTTCTCCAAGGGTATTTTAGGGTTTACCCCTTCATGGATGAGCTACCTTTAGTAGCTATCAACTAATGAATTATTTGATTGGCTTGGAAATTCTACAAAGGAAAGCTAATCAAGTCTATATGGACGGTGGGGGAGCTGCTTGTGTGTGTGCTTGTATATTCTTAATAGTTTAAGGCCATGGACACTTGGAAAGATACTAGAACTTCAACTTTTTCTTTTTCTTTATCTTAATGTTTCATATACTTATCCCTAAGCACCCAAAAGAGCCATTTTATCTCCACCACGTCCCTCCTTCTATGAACCTCTTCCTCACTCTATTCTTTTGTGAATTTTCTGTCCAAGGAAGAAGAAAGAGGGGATCTTCTTGGAAAAAGAATCTAGGGTTGCAATTGACTTTCTTTTAGGGTTTAAAAAGCATCCTTCTAGTGATCTTGACCTAAAAGAGTAAGAATCCCCTTCTTTCCTCCATTTATTTCTTTTTTATCCTTCCTCCTACCTTTCTCTAGGTTGTAACCTTGCCGTTACATGGTAGAAATTGCTCGAAAGCTCTAAAACCCTACCTTTCTTGCTCCTTATGCTTAGGGTTTGCTCATTTGATGAAGAAAGATGCTAGATGGACGAGTTCGCAACTTATGCTTGGATTCTATACCCTACCCGCTCGTGTTTTCTTATGTTTGGGAGTTTTTCTTCTAATTAGAGGCAAGTTTTATAACTTTCTCCACATTTATTGCTTACCATAAGCTTGCTAGCTCATGTTCTTGCTTTTAAATGATGATCCATGCACTAAAAAGCTATGCTTGACTTGGATTTTGATTCTGATAATATTCCCTATTCTGATTTCAGTTCTAGATGAACTTGTGATCATGTGTACATTATTCATAAGGTAAAATATGATTTGGATCAGGTTGGTTTGACAACTTATGGTGCTAAGCACCTATCAACCAATAGTCAATTTTAGGGTTTTAAGATGTTTTCTTCTATAAACCCATGACTCGATGATGGTACCATTGCAACAACCATATGGTGTTGTCTTCATGACAACTGATGGTCGGGAGAAAAGGTGTTAGATTATGGTGACAACCTATGGTCACCCCTTTAGGTCAGGTTTTGGTTCAATTAGAAGTTTAATGATCAACCATTAAGTACCCTACTGATGTTATCAATCAATGATGACATTAGCTTAGTATTTGATTCTGATTAATGAATATAGTGCTGATCTAACAACCTATGGTGACTTAATGGTCACTTATGATGGTGGATCAGGTCTCCACAACCTATGGTGAGTTAATCATATAGCTTTAGCATCAATTAAGCCTTAGACCGATGGTTTCTTGGGTCACTTGATGCAATGGTCCTATATTGTAATTGATGGTTTTAACATATGAGCTTGACCCAATGATCAAGATCTAATGTTTATTCCTCCAATAAAATGAAATGATGGATAACATAATATGTTGGTCCTAATAATGTGATTTATATGGTTTCCTTTATATGATCAACGTAAGGAGCTTACTTTTTGACAATGGATGGCTTGTTTTAAATGAACAGTCGATTGTGGGTTTTACCATACTCTCAACAGAACCCTTATTGTTGTTAATCAAAGGATGTCTAGGGTTAAATGGTGAATTTTATAGATCACAACTCAATAAAATTATAGATGATTCATTCGAGGTGTTTACTTATGTAAACGACCAATGGCTTTACCTTTTCAACATTTCATGGTTAGAAGTTGATGCCTCAATATTCCCATTATTTTGGGTGAAGCGTGTAGTGTAATGTTATGATTCTAATGATGAGAATTTGATGGTTCAATGCCTTAAACTTTTAGTGTTACCCTTGCCCTCGTATGATTATGATTTACAATTACCATAATGAATTAATGAGTAACCCTAATGAGGTATAGATTGTTATAACTAGCTTTATTACAACTAAATGATGGTAATTGGGTATGAATAGTCCTTGAATGACTAATATAATCATGGTGTACTCTGTTACTGTTGTTGAAACCATGGTATGATATAACCTTATGGTTACACCTTGATTTATGTGGGGTTTCATACTTGAGAATAATATGGAATGTAATGGTGATGCTTCACCTAATGCATCCATGATCCAATGGGGATGTTGTGAGTTAGGATTTGGGTATAAGTGTTGATTAGTAACATTAATATGATTTATCTTGTTGAACCTAACTCTAATACAAATAGATAAAGATGAGTATTCATGTTTAACATTCTTATATGATGGAATGATGGTGGAATAACCTCCTTAATATGTTAATGGGTGGTTATCATAGCCACATGGTTGATAATTTCTTATGCTAAACATGTGCATTATGAATATGATGAGGGTTAATCATATCAAGATTCCTTGCATGTAGATGTAATAAAGGAATGTTCTTAATTTTAATATAACCCTACTATGATTGTTTATGAATATCTCCTAGCTCATTAATGCAATATTTTGTTGATCCGGTGTATTAAATGTAAGTGATGTTGTTGAGCCTTGTCATAAGGCATGCAAAGATAATGATGAACTTGTAGGGAATAGTATGATGGTCTTAATGACCTTTGGGCATGGTTGAGACCTGAATGAGGTGTAATCCTCTTGTGTTGATAAGGGTTGATACCCTATGATATTGTGAAAAGGATTTATAACCTGTGACAATATGATGGTCTTAATGACCTTTGGGTGAGGTTGAGCCTTGAATGAGGCGTAATCCTATTGTGTTGATAAGGGTTGATACCCTGTGATATTGTGAAAAGAATTTATATCTTTTGATAGTATGATTACTAGTGTGGTATCATGAATGGCAAGTGAATAGTAACATGTGATGATGAGATGAGAAATTCTGTTCCACACATTTTATATCTTTTAAAAGTTGTGATATTTATATGCTTGCTAGAAGTGAATTAGGGTTTGTATGTCTACTTGTTTGATGCAACCTTGATTCATCCAATTGGCATAACTAATCAAGTGCAACTCTAATCATGTAGTGCCCTGTTCCGTAGATCCATCTTCAATGTCAGAACTTGCTGGATGGTGAAACGAGTATTCCTAAGGGAAACTTAGAGCACATATTGTTGAGTACGTGGGGGTGGCAAGTTGAGGATATATCCTTGTCATCCACAATGTAGGTTGTGGAGGATGTCTATGGTCATTCCTCATACATCCGATGTCATTGAGAACAAGTGTGGTTGTACCTCAGATTAGAGGGTTTTGTATACCCTAGTTTCTAGTATAGTGACATGTACCAAGGGCGGACTAGTAGTTAGCAGCTTTACTATATGTCGTTGTGGTGGCGGCTGTGACTGATATGTCACTACCTTTTTACTCATAATGACTAAGGAGAAGATATCTTAGAATACCAACACTCCTAGATCTTGTACACAACTGAATAGCCCTTCGCAGGGGTTGGTTGGACTTTGGATGGTACGATTCAAATTGCCCAGGGCATAATAAAAGATGTAAGATAGCTGTGTAGCATATCTGTTTAGAGTTATACAAACACTTCATATTAGATGATAACCCTTGTTTGATTTCTTTTCACTGAGATCATGCATAGTACAATAAGAGATAATAGATATTCTTATGATGTAGTTATGCTCATGTTGTAAACATGTTAATGTTGTCAAATATATTGACACTGATGGTTAAGATGTTGCTGCTAGCTATGTTTAATATTGCTAGCCATGCTAATGCAATTAGAAATACTTAAACTGCTAATCATGCCTATGTAGTTCATTGTGTTATGATGTTAGTTCTACTTATGATATAGATCTGTTCCCTTTATTTGAGATGCCAATATTGATAGCCATATTATGTTACTAAACATATTCATGATGTCAGGGATGCTTATGCTACTAGATTTCTTGTGTTGTTAGTGAGGAATATGATGATAGTTAGATTTTATAATGATTGTTATTATATGCAATTTGATGATATTTGAGTAGATAGCTATCCAAAGAAATGGATTTATTTGTAATCTATATATGCATTGATGATCATACTTGTTGCTAAGATTAATTACTTAATTTGTTTAGTATACTTGAAGTGTTCAATCTGTTCAATTGATTATTAAATACTCCAACTACTTAGCTATCTACTATTTAAAATGTTGTAATCAATAAGCATTGTTGGAGGTTATATCTCTTGCTAGGACATGGGTCTCACCCTTTTGGTTCACCACATTTTTTAGGTAATCGAAAGTGATGAAAAAAAACATATGGTAGCAAAGAGGAGCTATAGTAATGAATCTTTGAGAAAGTTGATTAGATGTCTAGTGTGTCCTAGACTCATCCTTGCACTCTCAGGTCTGGGCAGGAAAAGTTTGTATATGGTGTTTCAAACGAATCAAAATTTTGTTAGCATGTTAATGTTTGTTGTGTGGAATATAGAAGTATTGTTCTCCTGTATATATATGTTGTGGCTAAGGCGATAGACCAATTTGTATCAAATTCTTGGCATAGTATGGGTACAATAAATATGTTGGGCTCTTATGCAAATGTTTTTGAGCAGGTGTTGATGTTGAAATCGGTTTTAATTTACCCATATTTTTGAGTATGTGGTTAATTGGTGATTGATTGTGTTTTATGTTTTGGGTAATCTCATTTAGTGTAATGGGTTCTAACAAGTTGGTATTAGAGCTTTAGGTTCACTGGGTCTACAGGGAAACTAGGACTTAGGACTAGGATGATGTTTAAGTAAGGAACATGACTTGAAAATATAGTGCATACTACCTAATCTCAACACTTGGATGCCCTAGCCAGGTATTCAATTATTGAAGAAATGGTAGGTATGGAACTCTTAGATTGTTATCTTTTTTATTACTCTGATCAAGTAGTCATTTTGAAATAATCTAAAGAGCATAATAAAGCAGAAATCATGGTGCAGATAACTTAATATTACCTCAAGAGAAGATGAGGATTACATCATTATCTATCAAAACTTGAATTTTTAGTAACTATAAGAGAAAGATATAGCACCATGAAATCTAAATCTGAATACAAATAAGCAAAAGAGAAGTTCTTGAAGATGTGATTCAAGAAGATAATAAAGTAAAAGATAGATAAGTCTATGCTTATAAAGTGATTCAAGGTATGAAATCCACATAAGATGGAGAGAATTCCAATGATAAGTATATAATGAGGAGATAAATAAGAACAATGACAAAAGGAATAAGGTGGAACTTGAGTTAATCTTAGACCAACCTATGTGTGTAAGAAAGTGTTAATGTAAAATAAGCATGGCGTTTGAAAGAAATTAAGGTAGATGATCCATGTTTAATGAAGAAAATGTGGAGTATGATGATTTACCTATTGATAAGTGGTTGAAAAACATAATAAAATAAGAGAACATATCCAAGTGTAATAAATTGTCATCAAGGAAGGAGTAATGAGATATGTTAATCATGATGATTCCTATGGTAATGGCAAGGAACCCAAAATGAAAAAGGGTAAAATGATGCATAAGAAGTTGTAACTTGCATAATGAAAATAGAATTGGTTACCTTTTTGCTAATGGCCCTTGAACAATGCTTCTATGATGTGGGAAGTGTGTTTCCCTTTGTGTCTTTCCTTTCTAGGGCACATCTTTCAAGTGGATCATTACCACGTTGTATGTGTGGATTTTTTTGTAAAAATGAGGGTGGATAGCTTATTATAGCATAAGGTTGCTTGGACTATGGTTCCAAGATCATAAATTTTGTGATGAGTTTGCTTTTGAGCCTTCCAATAATTAGGAAGACTCATATTATATGTCTTGAAATTTGTTATGCTAGTAAGAGTAGATGAGATAAGGATGTGAGTTCCTTATAGCACATGAGGTGGATACAAAGGTAATGAATCCTAGTGTCCAAGATATATCAAAAGTATGGGAAGTATGCAAAGGTTGGAGATGTTTATTAAATGAACATTCCAAGTATTCCTCTCCCTTAGAGAGAGAGAAAGAGAGTCGATGATGACCCTCTAAATGTTGTTTGGAAGGAAAACAAAAGTGATTCTATAATGTTGTGTATGGTTCAGTGATAGCTGGACAAGACCACTATCAAGGATAGATGGTTTGTTGATCAGTATACATGTGCTACCGTGTTCCTTTAAGATAAACCTATGATCAAATATTAAGACATAAGAGTTAGAATGGATGACATAATTTACATGACCATGGTAAATTTAGGGTTATGTCCTTTTGACTAACCAATGTACCAATAGAATTTATGAATAAGAGGAACATAGTCTTCAGGTCATGTCTTACTAGTTGTAACAAGCTTTGAATAATGACATCTCAAGGTATTTCAAAGATGGTCAGTAACATGGTCAACATATTTGCTAAACCTTAAGAATGTTGAAGTAACTGTACTTATGTATGACAAGTCTAGAAAGAGTGAGTTGGGGTTGACTAAAGTATCCTCTTGGAGTTATGATATCTCTATTAAGTGTGTTGTGGGAATCCTGATAAGATGAATACAATGTCATTGTTCTACTCCTAACAAGGTCAATCGAGAAGTTATATTTGTTAACGGTTACATACAAGTGTATCATTCTTCAACCAAACAGATGATCAGTCCACCATTGAGATTATTGGAGAATCCTCTTAAAACATATTCCTCATTGTTCTACTCCTAACCTTAATATGTTAATTGGTGGTTATCATAGCCAGATGGTTGATACTTTCTTATGCTAAACATGTGCATTATGAATATGATGAGGGTTAATCATATCTATATTCCTTGCATGTTGATGTAATAAAGGAATATTCTTAATGTTAATATAACCCTGCTATGATTGTTTATGAATATCTCCTAGCTCATTAATGCAATATTGTGTTGATCTGGTGTATTGAATGTAAGTGATGTTGTTGAGCCTTGTTATAAGGCATGCATAGATAATGATAATCTTGCAGGGAATAGCATGATGGTCTTAATGACCTTTGGGCATGTTTGAGACTTGAATGAGGTGTAATCCTCTTGTGTTGATAAGGGTTGATACCCTGTGATATTGTGAAAAGGATTTATATCATGTGACAGTATGATGGTCTTAATGACCTTTGGGCATGGTTGAGCCCTGAATGAGGTGTAATCCTCTTGTGTTGATAAAGGTTGATACCCTGTGATATTGTGAAATGGATTTATATCTTGTGATAGTATGATGACTAGAGTGGTCTCATGAATGGCAAGTAAATAGTACCATGTGATGATGAGATGAGAAATTATGTTCCACACATTTTATATCTTTTAAAAGTTGTGATATTTATATGCTTGCTAGAAGTGAATTAGGGTTTGTTTGCCCACTTGTTTGATGTAGCCTTGATTCACCCAATTGGCATAAATAATCAAGTGCAACTCTAATCATGTAGTATATGTTCCATAGAGCCATCTTCAGTGTCAGAATTTGCTGGATGGTGAAACGAGTATTCCTAAGGGAAACTTGGAGTGCATACTGTTGAGTATGTGGGGGTGGCAAGTTGAGGATATATCCTTGTCATCCATGATGTAGGTTGTGGAGGATGGCTATGGTCATGACTCATACATCTGATGTGATTGAGGACAACTGCAGTTATACCTTTGGTTAGAGGGTTTTGTATACCCTAGATTCTAGTGTCGTGACTTGTACCAAGGGCGGACTAGTGGTTAGCAGCTTGACTATATGTCGCTATGGTGGCAGCTTTGACTGATATGTCACTGCCTTTTTACTCATACTGACCGAGGGGAAGAGATTTTAGGATATCGACACTCCTAGCTAGATCTTGTAGGGAACCGAATAGCCCTTCACAGGGGTCGGTTGGACTTTGGATGGTACGATTCAAATTCCCCTGGGCATAATAAAAGATGCAAGACAACCGTGTAGCATATCTGTTTAGGGTTATACACAACACTTCATATTGGATGATAACCCTTGTTTTCTTTCTTTTCACTGATATCATGTATAGTACAATAAGAGATAATAGATATGCTTATGATGTAGTTATGCTCATGTTGTAAATATGCTTATGTTGTCAAATATACTGACACTGATGGTTAAGACGCTACTGCTAGCTATGTTTAATATTGCTAGCCATGCCTATGTAATTAGAAATGCTTAAACTACTAATCATGCCTATGTAGTTCACTGTGTTATGATGTTAGTTCTACTTATGATATATATCTGTTCCCTTTATTTGAGATGTCAATATTGATAGCCATGCTATGTTACTAGGCATATTCATGATGTTAGAGATGCTTATGCTACTAGATTTCTTGTGATGTTAGCAAGGAATATGATGATAGTCAAATTAATGATAATGATTGTTATTAGATGCAATTTGATGATATTTGAATAGATATCTATCCAAAGAAATAGACTTATTTGTTATCTATATATGCATTGATGATCATACTTGTTTCTAAGATTAATTACTTAATCTGTTTAGTATACTTAGACTGTTCAATCTGTTCAATTGATCATTAAATACTCCAACTACTTAGTTATCTACTATTTAAAATGTTGTAATCAATAAGCCTTGTTGGAGGTTATATCTCTTGCTGGGACACGAGTCTCACCCTTGTGGTTCACCACATTTTTTTAGGTAATTGGTGCGTCTCCGCTAGTGGTGCTTTTACACCCCACGAGGTCGGAGCGCACGGGATATGGGATTGTGCTTTCAAAATTTATATGGTCCCACACTAACTACCTACGTCTACTAAGACACTACGCCCACAAGCGCACGGGGTCGTGTCGTAGTATAGGTGAGGCGGCAAGTACGGGGTCGATTCGTGAGGATAAAGGGGGTGCTAGAGTTAGACAGCGTGAGCTACGTTCCTAGTGCGGAAGTAGGGTTTTTAGGGTTTTAAGATTGATTGTTGGTTGATTATACTAATGAGCAAGTAAGAGATGCGAAAAGGAAACTAAATTATGGAAGAGAAAGAAAATTAGTGAACTAAGTTATCAAGCTAGCTAAGCAGGAGCAAGAAGGGCTACACTACTCTAGCAAGGTAAGGAGAAAATAAGAACTAAACTAACTACTAGCAAGAGCAAGAACCTAAGTTAACACTGAATGGTAGAACTAAGCAATTGACTAAGTTAAACTAAAGCAATTGAACTAAGCTAGCATTAACAAGCAGGCTAAGCGATTAGGGTTTTAAGCAAGGTGATTAAGGTGGGTGGGCCGTTTGGGGAATGTCACTTTGATTTTAGTTGGGGGAGTTCATTAAACATGCATGGTGCTCAATTCATATCTAGATTACCAAACCAAACAACAAGGGCAATGCCATTAGAACATACCCTATACTACTAGTAGAAGACTAGGGTTAGGTGTAGTTCTAGTGAGATTGGTCAATTCTAGGTTTCTAGGGTAAGTGATAGTGGACAATTTAGGGTTGAGGGTAGAGATGGGAGTGGAGATGAAGGGGTTAATCTTCATGCCACTAGCCACTCTAGCCTTTAGAAGGCCCTAGGCAATTGCGTCACTCTCACTTACACTAGCCACTTAAATCTCACACTCATTTGTAAGAGGAGGGGTGTGTATGTAGGAACAAAGGGGGCTAGCTAGGGATCCACTAATTGGACCTAGGAGCCATTCCTAAGATTGCCACATACACCCCAATTCCTCCTAGAAATGAAGTGTCATAAAAAACCTCAAAACAAGCAATTCATACAAGAAGCACAAACCACATGCAATAAGATAGGAAAAGAGATGGAAGCAAGAAGTAATCATCATAAATATGAATTGAGTTCATTACAAGAATTTATCCCCCAACATGGTATCAAAGTAACATTTTAATCCCAAACATCCCACCACAAGGGGGCTTAGCTAGACATAGTCATGAAAACAGGAAAAGAAGGGGGGTAGAAGAGGAAGAAACTCCATGAAGCTTGATGAAGTGGCCTTCTTCTTCACCTCCAAGTAGCTGCAGACGTCCTCCTTCCTCCAATGGTGTAGGGGTACATGAAAATGGTGGAATGGATGGATAGAAACCTACAGAAACTAGGTTTCTATGGTGGAAATGAATGGAAAGTGGGTGGAAATGGGGGTTGAATGCAAGGAAATGGGTGGATGGGAGGAATGGATGCAAGGGAGCAGCTAGGTGACAGCTAGGGAATGGGAGAGGGAAGGCTGGGGATCGATTTGGGATGGATTGGGGATCAAAAGGGGGTGGATTGTGGTGGATTTAGTGGTGAATGGGGGAACACGGGGACGTCTTTCGCCGCCACGGTCATTTTCTGGAGGTGGAAGACGAAGGAATGAGGGGGAGGGTCATTTTTGGACACTTAAAAGTATATATTTTTTTTCTGAACCGGGTTCGGCCACGGTCGTGGCAGCGGGCCACGGTCGTGGCCAAGGTTGGGTAGCACGGCCGTGGCGGGTGCCACGGTCGTGTTGTCGATGAAGAGAACCTTGGTCCGACCTCGCCACGGTCGTGGCCTTGTCCTCATGCCACGGTCGTGGTTGACTCACCACGGTCGTGGCCGATCTTCATGACAACCTGTAACTTTGGCCAAATTGTAACAATAATTCCCACGACCGTGGCGAAGGGCCACGGCCGTGTTTTGCCAAGAGCACCACGGTCGTGGTCTGTGCGCCATGGTCATGGCCGATCTTCATGACAACCTGTAACTTTGGCCAATTTGTAGCAATAATTCCCAAGGCCGTGGCGAAGGGCCACGGCCGTGTTTGGCCAAGAGCACCACGGTCGTGGTCTGTGCGCCACGGTCGTGTTGGGGTTGTCTCTTTAGTTTTCAAACTTTAAAACGTGAGCTTTGGATTTTATTTGTTCTTTTTGCCACAACCATGACTGAATGACCATGATTAACTTCTACATCCTCTCTCTCTAATGTCTATCACCTACCATCATCAAAAATCAAGCAAAAACTATAAAGCACAAGTGTGCGTGTGTGTATTTGTGTAAAACAAAATCAAAGTATAAAAAAAAGGGTTTGAGAATCTCAAACCACGTGGGTTGCCTCCCACTAGTGCTAAATTTAACGCCTTCAACCAGGCTTATTGATTGTTGGACTTTTTTTCACTTTTTGGGAATCTTCAAAAGATCCTTGTAGTAAATCCCTTTCTCGTCCTCGTCCAAGCATTCTTCTTCCTCAGATTCTTCTTCTATAAGCATGACAATATCGAAATCTTGGTTGGCCTTGTCCGGGCCGACCTCAACAACAGATTTTAGCCTTTGCCCATTAACAGTGAACTCCTTAGCTCCTTCTTTTACACAAATGATCACTGCCCCGGATGGGTACACCTTCTTGACAAGGTAAGGACCTTCCCATCTAGAACGAAGCTTTCCGGGGAAGAACTTCATCCTTGAATTGTACAGTCATACCCATTTGTCGGGCTCAAACTCTTTCTTCTTTATGATCTTGTCATGTAGAAACTTGGTTCTTTCCTTGTAGTTCTTTGACATTTCGTATGCTTCATGCCGCATTTCTTCTAGCTCATGCAATTGAAACTTTCTTTTCATTCCGGCTTTCTCTTCATCGAAGTCCATCGTCTTCAAGGCCCATAATGCCTTGTGCTGCATCTCAACCGGCAAATGGCAACTCTTACCATATACAAGCTTGAACGGTGTAGTGCCAATCGTGGCTTTATATGCAGTCCTATATGCCCATAAAGCTTCATTGAGTCGAAGTGACCAATCCTTTCGGTCCGGTCGCACCGCCTTCTCCAAAATGAGCTTTATCTCCCGATTTGCCAACTCAACTTGACCACTCGTTTGAGGGTGATAAGGAGTAGCTACACGATGGTTAACTCCATGTCTCTTTAGCATCCCTTCAAAGGTGCGGTGAATGAAATGACTCCTGCCATCACTAATCATAGCCCTTGGAACACCAAAACGGCTAAAGATGTTGGATTTCACGAAATCACACACCACCTTATGATCAATTGTTCTTATTGCCACAGCCTCAATCCATTTTGATACATAGTCTACGGCGAACAAGATGTAGACATACCCGAAAGAAGGAGGGAAAGGACCCATAAAGTCAATCCCCCAAACATCAAACACTTCTACCACCAGGATAGGTGACAAAGGCATCATGTCCCTCTTTGAGATAGTGCCTACTTTTTGGCACTTGATGCAACTCTTGCAAAAGTCATGAGTGTCTTTGAACAATGTCGGCCAATAGAATCCACATTGAAGAACTTTGGCGACCGTGCATTTCCCTCCAAAATGGCCTCCACACACTCCTGAATGACACATAGATAAGACTTCTTGCTGCTCCATCTCCGGAATGCACCTTCTGATGAGTTGGTCCGGGCAGTACTTAAAGAGGTGTGGGTCATCCCAAATGTAGTTCTTTACCATATAAAACAATCTCTTGCTTTCCTCTCTTGTCCACATGCTCGGTATCCTCCCACTGGCTAGGAAATTCACTATGTGCTTGTACCATGGCTTTTGGACAGATGAGACTAAGAGGAGTTGTTCATGCGGCATTGTCTCTTTGATTGAACTTGTCACATCAAAAGGTCCCTCAAGACGGGAGATATGATCTGCACCACCATTTTCTATTCCTTTCTTATCTACAATTTCTATGTCAAATTCTTGGAGCAACAAAATCCATCGGATCAACCTTGGCTTTGAGTCTTTCTTGGACATGAGATACTTCAACGCAGCATGGTCCGTGTAGATTGTCACTTTGTTTTGCAAGAGATACGTCCGGAACTTGTCAAGAGCGAAGATCACCACAAGAAACTCCTTCTCGGTAGTCGTATAGTTTCTTTGAGCATCGTCTAATGTTTTGCTTGCATAATAGATAGCATGAGGAATTCGGCCAATGCGTTGACCCAGCAAAGCCCCCACCGCCATATCAGAAGCATCCGTCATGATTTCAAACGGCAAAGAGAAATTCGGGGGCTGCATGATAGGAGCAGAAATAAGCCTCTCTTTTAGATGATTGAAGGCTTCAACACATTTGTCATCAAGTTGAAATTCAACATCTTTCTCAAGTAATCGACAGAGTGGTCTTGAGATTTTGCTAAAGTCCTTGATAAAGAGACGGTAGAAACATGCATGTCCCAAGAAAGATCGAACATGTCTTACGGTGGAAGGAAGGTCGAGAGTAGAGATAAGGCCCACCTTGGCCTTATCAACTTCAATCCCATCTTTCAAAACTCGGTGTCCCAGAACTATACCCTCAGGTACCATGAAATGACTTTTTTCCCAAGATAGAACTAAGCGAACTTTCACACATCTTTCCAGAACCGTAGCTAGATGTAGCAAGCATTCATCAAAGGTCTTCCCGAAAATTGAAAAATCATCCATGAAGACCTCAAGTGACGAATCAAGCATGTCAGCAAAGATTGAGGTTACACATCTCTGGAAAGTGGAAGGGGCATTGCACAATCCAAATGGCATTCTCCGATAGGCAAATGTACCACTTGGGCAAGTGAATGTCATCTTTTCCTGGTCCGCCGGATGCACAGCAATCTGAAAATATCTCGAGTACCCATCAAGAAAATAGTAGAAGCTCTGCCCAGCCAATCTCTCTAAAATATGATCAAGAAATGGAAGTGGGTAGTGATCCTTCTTTGTCTTTTCATTGAGCTTCCGGTAATCCACGCACATTCTCCACTTGGATTTCTCTCTCACCAGCAGAAGCTCACCATCAGCATTTTCTGCAACCGTAATCCCACCCTTCTTGGGCACGACTTGGATGGGGCTCACCCATGTACTGTCAGAAATGGGGTAGATGATCCCTGCATCAAGCAACTTAACAACCTCTTGAGTTACAACATCTTTCAACTTTGGATTTAGCCTTCTTTGCATTTGACGGGTCGGCCTCGCATCTTCTTCCAAGTATATCCGATGCACACAAATAGAGGGGTCAATCCCTCTCAAGTCAGCAATAGACCATCCAATGGCTTGGATGTTCTTCCTCAAGACTTCCATCAAGGCATCTTCTTGCTCAGGAGAGAGAATAGAGGAAATGATCACCGGGAGGGTGTCATTTGAGCCAAGGAAAGCATACTTCAATCCTTCAGGAAGTTTCTTCAACTCAAGAATGGGGGGGTGCTTCAAGGGAGTTTTTCAAAGGTGCAGAGATAGAAGGGAGGTCCTGGCTCACAGCCATTAGGGCTAGCTTACACTCTTCATCATCCTCATCATCGTCGTCAGGGAACTCAACAATTGTTTCAAGACCTCTACCTTGAGTGGCAGTCTCAATCCACACAGGTAGGAACTCTTCAACAATCTCATCTAGGCATTCCACCAAATAACAATCTTCCTCGGTGGCTCCTATCACTTCAGCTGTAGTAGAAGACTTGAAGATGTTCAACCTGATCTTCATGTTCATGAATGTAACATACATGGTCTCAGTTCTCACATGGATCACGACATCAGCTGGGGCTAAGAAAGGTCTCCCCAAGATGATTGACACCTTTCTAGCTTCCTTTTCCATATTAAGAATGATAAAATCGGTTGGGAAGAAGGCAGAAGTATCCTCATCAAGACGGACCAGCACATCATCCACACGCCCTCTAGGCGTCTTCACAGATCGGTCGGCCAACTGTAGAGTGCAATGGGCTGGCTTCAACTCCCCCATTTGGAGCTCAGCAAACAGATCATACGACATCAAGTTTACGCTAGACCCCAAGTCAAGAAGATCCTGGTCTATGCGATGTGCCCCGATGTAGCATGAGATGATGGGAGAACTGGGGTCTTTTCTTTTCCGGGGGATGGTGTGTTGGAGAATGGAGCTCACTTGCTCAGTGAGCTTGATCTTCTTAGGCATCCTCCCTGTTGTCTTTCTTTTGAAAGTGCACAATTATTTAAGGAACTTTGCATAGGATGGAATTTGCTTGACTGCATCTATAAGAGGTATATTGATTTTCACTTGCTTGAAGATCTCTAAAATATCTTCTGCATGCTTCTTCTTTTTCTTTGCAGCAGAAGGCTCCTCGAGTGCATCAGGATATGGAGGGAGTTGGGGCCCCAATCGGTCCAAATCAACAGTATCGTCCACTGGTATCACTGGAATCATAGTATCACTGCTCGGCGTCACAATATCAACACTGCCTCTTATCACAGTATCATCAATCTGCATCTCAGTATCAACCTGCCCTACCTCAGTGTCATCTCTGCCAACAATTGTACCTTGGGGCCTCTCCAAGGTCCTGCCACTCCTCAACGTAGTCACAACCTTCACATGCTCATGGGTGGTAGAAGAGGGAGCTTGTGGAGGCTGTTGTGGCTGTTGGGGTGGTGGAGGAGCATAGGGGTTTGGTGGGGCTTGGTAAGATGGTGGAACATATGCACTCAAAGTGTTCCCTAGAAAAACCTCATCATTGTTTGGATTTGGCAGTGGTTGAGACGGAAGTCTACCTTCTTCCCTCCTAGCCAAAGAGAGAGAAATTTGGTCCAACCTCTGCTCAAGATGGTTTATAGACTGCCCATGTGCATTGACATCCTTTTTTACTTCATCTAGGCTCCTTAGCCTTCCTAGAACCTCGTCCTCAAACTTGGAGCTGTAGTGTGGCTTCTGCTGCCCCTGTCCTTGCCCATCCTCATTATGTTGTTTCCAAGAGAAATTTGGGTGGTTCCTCCACTCAGGGGTGTAGGATTGGGACATTGGGCCCTGGTTGTTGCGGCCACCAAAGGAGTGTAAAGCGTTAACTTCCTCGTCTACAGTGTCCACAGCCATTGCGGGTTGGCTAGAAGAGCCACCCACTTGATTCTTCATCATCTGCATCATATCTGCCATCCTTTTCATCATGTCGGGGTCAGTGGCATTGCGTGCGGGTGCTACGGAAGAAGGGGGAGGTATGTAGTTCCTGCCGCAATGTCCCCCTTTAGTGGAAGCTCGGTGGCGTGAATTCTCGGTGAGATGCTCAAACAGCGGCCATGATTCCTCGGGCGGCTTTGCCATGAACGTGCCCCCGCAAGAAGAATCGACGTTGTTTTGGCTTTGCTCCTCAAGCCTGGTGTAGAAGGCTTGAACTAGCTGCCAAAGCGGAACCTCATGATGAGGGCAGTCACAAAGCAACTTCTGGAACCTCTCCCACGCCTCATGGAAGGGTTCGTTCTCTTTTTGGGTGAAGGACGTGATGCATCTTCTCATGTAGGCTAACTTGGCTATTGGAAAGAACTTCTTCAGAAACTCATTCTTTACTTCATTCCATGTGACGAACTCTGGCCTCGAGACGTACCACTCCTTGGCTTTCTCCTTGAGGGAGAAAGGAAAGAGTGTCCTCCTGATCGAGTCTTCTGTGGCGGTCGGCGTGCGGAAGGTAGAACACGTTTCAAGGAACGCGTCTATGTGGTGGTAGGGGTTCTCGTTCTCCATACCGAAGTATGTAGGGAGAAGCCCCAAGAGTGCCGGTGGTATGGAGAACTGTTGACCTGGCATCTGGTCAACTAGAGTGGCGATGGGGGAGTTGTAGTTCCCCGGTGTGAAATACTCATGAAGCGGGCGATGTGGCGGTGGAACCTCCGGTGGCGGGTCGTTCTGTGCCATCTCGGCCTCTCAGTTTAGGTTGCGGTGAGCTTGACGCCTTCTTCTCCCAATCTCAGGGTCGTAAACCACCAAGTCAGTGCAAGTCGAACGCGTGCTACGCATGCATAGCTGTCACCTGCGCAAGTCACAAAAAAACAACAAGGAACCAAGTTAGCGAACCAATATGCAAGAGTAACACAAAGAATAAATAATAGCAATGGTGAGGGCAAAAGGAAATGCTAAGCTACACTATCTAACTAGGTCGAGCGTCTCTATCCCCGGAAACGGTGCCAGAAAGCTTAGTGTGATTCCGCTAGTGGTGCTAACACACTACTCGATTGAATAGATGCGCCCCACGAGGTCGGAACACACGGTGGATGGGGGTTTGCTTTAAAAATTTATAAACCTAAACTAGCTACCTACGTCTACTAAAACACTACACCCGCAAGCGCACGGGGTCTTGTCGTAGTATAGGAAGGTGGTAAGTATAGGGTCGATCCACAGGGAAAAGAGGGGGCACTAGAGCTAGGTTAGTTTGGCTAGGTTCCTACTGCGGAGACTAGGGTTAAGGGTTTAAAGGTTGTTTTGATTGTTAACTAAGGATGAACAAGAAAGCAATTAAAGGCAGGAATGAAATCTACGTTAACCCTAGACTAGATTAAGGCTAAACAAGCAAGAAAGGATTAAGCTAGGTATGAAAAGGCAAATTACACTAAGGCAAGCAAGAGAGAAGCAAAAGAGCAATTAAAGAACTAAACTAGCATAAACAAGGCAACAGCAAGGCAAGAAGCTAACTAAGCTAAGCAAGCACAAAACTAGAGTTTTAAACAGTAAAGAGATGTGTGGGCTGTTTAGGGGTATGAACTTATCACGTAAGTTGGGGGGTGACATGTGAACATTATGATTCCATTTAGATTATCCAAACCAAACAACAAGTTAGAGTCTAATGAATTAACCTAAGCTACTAACTGGCCATGGATATGCTAGGTTGTGTATAGGGGAACTAGTCCCTAACACCCCCTACTACCCTTACGAGGCTCAATTGGGTTAAGGGTTAGGTTCAATTCAATTAGAGTCTAATCAAGTCTAGGTTTCTAGATTAGGCATTCCTAGGGCAATTAGGGGCCGAGGGTAGTAATGGGGAGGTGAAATTAGGGTTTTGGACCCCAATTCCCCCACATTCTAGCCTTGAGAAGGCTCCATGCTAATTACACTAGAACTATCTAATCTAGCTACTTAGATATCTCACTTAGATTTAGGGAGATTGGTTAGGATGTAGGAAGATGGGAGGTAACCTAGGGATCCAAGAATTGGACCTAGGGGCAAATCCCAAAATTCACACATATAAGCAATTTGCCTAAATTCCTAAGTGATTTCACACACAAATCAACAAGCAATCCATGGAGAATGAGATATAAATAGAATATAATCATTAACAAATGAAATTACAATGTTTACATGTCATTTTCCCCCAACATGGTATCAAAGTAACATATTTTCCCCCAAACAGCCCACCCAAGGGGCCTAGCTACTCATAACAAAGCAAAATATAAAAAGAGAGGAGAAAGAGGTAGAAGAAGCCATGGAACTCAGTGTAGATGAAGAAGTCCTCCTCTCCAACAGCTGCAGGGACGTCCTCCTTCTTCTCTTTGGATGAAATGGTGTGGAATGATGGAGGGAAGTGGATGGAAGACTTAGATATGGGGGGTTATGTGGTGGAAATGGTGAAATGGAGTGGATTTGAGGTGGATATGGAGTGGAATGGAGTGGGTGGCGATTTGGGGAGCTAGGAAGGGGTAGAAGGTAGCAATGGATGCAAGGGAGCAGCTAGGTGACAGCTAGGGAGTGCTCTCCCTCGAGCCCTAGAAGCAACTAGTGCTTATATAGGAGCTAAGGCTAAGTGGGGGCAAAATAGGAAAAACAGTGGAAAGTTGTATAGGGTGGGTGAGCACCACGGCCGTGGTGATGGTAGTGGGGGACGACCGTGGGGTGGTGAACACGGTCATGGGGTGAAGGAAGTGGTGATATGGTGGTGGCCACGGCCGTGGCGGAGTGCCACGGTCGTGGTGGGTAGCATGCACCACGGCCGTGTTGGGTAACACAGTCGTTTTGGAGGAGTTGGAGCTGACCGTGGGGAGGAGCCACGGGCGTCTTGATCAGCATCGGCCATGGTCGTGGCGACTTGGCCACGGTCGTGGTCAGTGAGGCCAAATCCCTGTTGCAACCTGACTTTTTACAAATTAATTCCCACGACCGTGGCAGGGTGCCACGACCGTGTTGTCTTCAGTGGCCACGGTCGTGGGCGATCTGTGGATTTCCCTATTGCAACTTGTTGGATTTTGGCAAAAAAGCCACGACCGTGGCATTGGGGCCACGGCCGTGGTGGGGCTTGACTTCTTGATTTCTCTTCTTACTTTGTCAATTTCGGATGTCTTTGCTCGGGGATGAGTCTTGGCCACTTGAGGTAGGTTGAGGGAGACTTTGGGGCCTTCTTTGGGTCCCTCTATCTCGCTCGTCCATCTAAGAATGGTCCAAGTACCTAAAAAATAGTGCAAAGAACATCCATAAGCGTATTTGCAATGATAATCATATTGGGGAGAGTAACTTGTAATTCTAATGCATTTGAATGTGATAAAAGTACAAAATGACACAAGATACAACCCTAGAATAGGGTTGGATCAGTAATCAGAAGTGATGAAAACAAACATGTGGCAGTAAAGAGGAGCTATAGTAATGAATCTTTGAGAAAATTGATTAGATGTCTAGTGTGTCCTAGAGTCCTCCCTGTACTCTCAAGTTTGGGCAGGAAAAGTTTGTATATGGTGTTTCAAATGAATCAAAATTTTGTTAGCATGTTAATGTTTGTTGTGTGGCATATACAAATATTGTTCTCCTATATATATATGTTGTGGCTAAGGAGATAGGCCAATTTGTATCAAATTCTTAGCATAGTATGGATACAAGAAAGATGTTGGGCTCTTATGCAAATGTTTTTGAGCAGGTGTTGATGTTGAAATTGGTTTTAATTTACCCATATTTTTTAGTATGTGGTTAATTGGTGATTGATTGTGTTTTATGTTTTGAGTAATCTCATTTAATGTAATGGGTTCTAACAATGACCATCTATTCTTTGCTTGTGATTTTTCCAAGTATATTTTGACGAGATGGGTGTTAAAGAATGGGTGGGGAGGTACGGTTCCTGATAGCATTGAGAGGAGCTTTTAATGGATCCTCTCGCTGACACAGAAGAACATGAACATGAGATGTTTTGGGGGTATGGGTATCACAACCATTATTTATCTTATTTGGCATGAAAGGAATACTAGGTTGCATAATGGTTTGGAGAGGGATACGTTTGGGAGCTTTGATCTTTTGACTGAGAATCTAACCCTTGTTTGTAGGGGAAAACCTGCAATTTATAAAGGTTTGGACCTGATTGCTAGAACACATTGGGGTTTTTGTAGTTAACATACCCTTGTACAATATAGGTTATACCCTATACAATTTTTGATGATGAGTAACATCTTACCTTATCCAATAAAGAATCTAAACATGGTATCAAACCCATAGTCACGATGCATGCAAGAAACAATCACATCCACCATCATTAATATTTTAGATGCATAATTAGGGTTTAGGAGAAAGAGTAATCTATGTAAGAATACTTCAAAATCTTAAACACTAGAGCAAGATAACATCATATAGAATATTATGATCACATTTTAGATATTAACAACATAATGCAAGCAAGGATATGGTTCAATAATAGAAGAGGGGAAAGTTATATGGCCCACCTTAAGATGAAGATTAAGCTCCAAAGAAATGATCTCCAAAAGAGAGAAGGAATTCCAAAATTGGATCCATTTCATGGCCAACAAGGTCACCTCAAGAAGAAAAAAACATACCAAGGTCAAAGGGAAGCTCAAGAAGAAGAAAGTACAACCTTAGGCCGAACAAGAGAGAAGAAAGAGGAAAGAGGAAAGAGGAGAAACTTCATCTTATTTAGATACTACCATGGTCAAACCATAGTCTTGACCTTTATGAAGATAATATCCTCAAGATAGACACCATGGTGATCCATAGTCTCATGGCTAAGAGAAGAAGAAAGATATAGGGTTCCAATGGAAAAATGAGATCAAGAAAGACAACAACTTACCAAGAAGGAAGATCACCAAGAACCACCACAAGGAAGATGATCAAGACCTAGATCACCACATGTAAAGGTGATTGGCCACCAAGCTCCAAGATCAACACCTTCTCTTACTCCACCAAGCTCAAGGATGAACACTAGGGGGAAGATAGGAAGTAGAGAGCCAAAGTGAATATTTGCATGTGAAAGAGAGGGTTTATATACTCAAGGGTAGGGGGGAGGTAAAGATCATGAGGTGTCAAGATATTAGAGTACCAAAATGACACATGTCCCACAAAGGATCGACCATGGAATCATTCTAGACATGCATGCAACAAAGGGTGATAAAAACAAGGTAGTGTAGAGACCACTTAGGTCCACTACACCTCTAGGTCGAAACAAAACCAAGGAAATCACAATGTAGGGACCGCTACAACATGTCTCTCAACAAAATAGGTCACAACACCTCTCAACTCAAGCAAACCCTAGAGAACAAAACCAAGGGTAAGACACCTAAGTCACAACAAACATCAACCTTGGGAGTGTTGTGGTCACAACACTTTAAAAACCAACATATAAGGTTGAAACATCCATCAACTCAAGCATGTAAGCAACACCATGCAAACCCTAACTCAACATACATGATGCCACCTCATCATCCAAGGTCTAACAAGGCACTCCTGTGCATTACTATCTCTCTCTCTATCTATCATGATTATTAGGCACAAAAGGCCCAACCAACATGTGACAAATTGCAATATTAACCCTCAACATGGGTAAATTGCAACTTGGTCCAAAACAAGCATAACTAGCTCAAACATCAACCAAATTGGACCAGACTGAAAACACATGCATGTTACATGATATTAAGATGCATCACAAGATTAGATTAAGGTTTAAGCATGTTATTAAGTAAATAAATCACAATCAATCACTAAGCTTGGTTAGGGATCTTACATACAAATTGGAAACATGGATCGTCAAAATTGTTAACTGGAACTACTAAACCCAAAAAAGGGAAAAGGGGAAAAACATGATCTTCACTAAGATTAGACACAGGAGGCACAAAGGATTAATCCTGGAAGGACTCTAAGGGTTGGGAACGATGGGTGCCTCATCAAATACCTCTAGTTGTAGGTTCTAATAGTAGAGGTTCATCAAGGTATCTCCAGGGTGATAGAGGGTTTTTTTTTGATGGAAGACCCTTAGGTCAAGACCAATGGAGGTTTTAGGAGCATATTTCATATATAGGTGGAGGGTCAGGGGCTCCACCTTTGTGAAATGAATTATGATTGAGTTGATAATTGCAATTATATATATGAACTTCATGGGTACATACTTTAAACATTATAATTGGAGTAGACATATTATGGTTTAATTGAAGCATCAAAGTTTGAAATTATGGAATTTTGAAAATATTTGGGGTAGTACAATACTACCCACCTTGAATAAATTTTGTCCTCAAAATTTCCACATACTACCCACCTTAGGGTTTTACATATTGTGTGTATGATAATTGTCAAATATTATCTTAAGTCTCCTCATAATGCTTGGCATGTGACCTTCTCATGATGAAATGTCTAAATAAGACTAACATGTGTATATAATACTAATGAAGCTTGTAATCTATCTCATAACATCATCATCTATCACAACAAGGAACCTCTCTATCACAACACTTCTTACTTGGAGCAAGGTAGATCTTAACTTAATTCCTATGATCTTGATTTAAATCCTAGATTCCTTAAAATTAACATATTTTTTTTATTAATTATCATTTAAATTAACATCCTAAACCCTAAATTGGTGTTTAGGAAAACATGGATGTATTGCACTGAATTAAGGTTTGAAAACCTAAAATATGGATTGCCCTTTGAGAAACCTTTCCAAAACACATTTCCCCAAAATTTTCTAACAAACCATTGATTAACTACAATTTTTTGAATAACCGACCAATCATAATTCACCAAAAATCATATCTAAATCAGCGGCCAACTAGGCCCAACCTGAGGTGGGGCAATAGGTCCTGGCCACCTGGAGGCGGGTCCCTTCTATTTAGCACACACAACAAAGAATTGCTAAACTACTTTTTTGCTCATGCAATAAAAGTTAAGGCCATTGAGAATCGAAGGGCATAAACGTCACAATATCTCTTGTGATCTTCATCTTCTTGGTGACAAGATAGTGACCTAATCAACACCACAAATAGATGAAACTTGCAATTTAGAACTAATGATGGAGTGGAGATGAGTGTCAAATAGTGTAGCCATTACATTTCTTGAAGCGTACCAGTCTTAGTGACCCACACCTCAGACCTAGTGGTGCTTGGTGGTTCCTGAAGGACCTACTATTTCTGCCATCATCGACTAGAGTAGGTGTGATTGTGGCACAAACTTGGGTATCTGATAGAAAATTGGAAGGACAATAAAGAGACCTATGAATTGGAAACTAGGGTCGTCAGAATAGTTAACTGGAACTACTAAACCCAAAAAAGGGAAAAGGTGAAAAACTTGATCTTTGCTAAGATTTTCCACAAGAGGCATGAAGG
Organism: Alisma plantago-aquatica; assembly: GCA_963693085.1. Classification (NCBI taxonomy): domain Eukaryota; kingdom Viridiplantae; phylum Streptophyta; class Magnoliopsida; order Alismatales; family Alismataceae; genus Alisma; species Alisma plantago-aquatica. The sequence continues at coordinate 925,562,277 of OY856409.1, forward strand.
ATTAATCCTGGAAGGACTCTAAGGGCTATAAACGATGGATGTCTCATCGTAGACCTTTAGTTGTTGGTTGCAAGAGTAGAGGTTCGTCAAGGTATCTCCAGGGTTATAGAGGGGGTTTCTGTGATGGAAGACCCTTAGGTAAAGATCGATGGAGGTTTTAGGAGCATATTTCATATATAGGTGGAGGGTCAGGATATTCCTGAATGTTCATGCAGTTGAGTCTTGCTGAAATAGGGAAATGACAGAGTCTGTCATCCACTGGGGTGCCTGGGGCACGAGACCCACACAACTAGGTCTCCTTAGATTTATACTAGGGCCACAAAGGTGTCTATAGCTTCTGTTGTGTCTAGTATTCCATGGAGAGAGATATACATCATTGGTTTAGGAGATGGGATTGTGAATTGTAGAGACCCAACAAAAGAGGGGAGTTGTGCGAGGGGGATGACCTCGACTCATGGATTTCCTTTAGGATCTGGGAATCTAACACACAGTAGGACTGAAGAAAGGGCTGCGTGATTCTCAAAATGAATATTGGACTTTAGGAAAAATTGGCAAATTCGGTCAATAAAATCAACACTTAGATAATCTTACATTCCTAATTAGATTGAGGGCCCTATAATTATCCAATTGAGATCAAATTTGTATGCTACCTAATGTAACCATGATAAAATTGAATATCAACTTAGCTTTCCATTTTGGGAGTCACGACCACCTACAAGTTCCCTTTTAGGATAGACACATGTTTAATTATATCATATTGTGGAAAAAGGAATTAGTGGCCCATAATTTGAAGGGAGTTATTTATTATCCAAATAAAGTTATATGATTTTAGTTAGAGACTATTATGGTTATTAATTAGGTCAGTTGCACTTTGAGCCCTCATATGTTACATGATGACTAATTAGGGTCACATTTGCGAAATGAATTCCAATTGAGTTGATAATGTGTGATTATATATGAAATTCATGGGTTCATACTTTAAAAATTATAATTGGTGGCATAGACAATTATGGTTTAATTGAAGCATCAAACTTTAAAATTTTGAAATTAGGGATTTTTGAAAATATTTAGGGTGTTACATATCCTTTTTGTGATTTTGATGGGAGTAGAGAAACACATCCAACATATGTGTACCTAAGTAAAGCTTTTTCTTATATAAGTTAGGGTATAAGATCCTTGTACATCTTGATGCTTCAATAAAAGTATATTACAATAAGTCTTCACTTGTAGGAGCAAGGAAGTCATAATTTCAGACTTGGTGAACCTAGAATTTTAAGTAAGATTTGAGGTGGTCATAGTGAAGGTTTAATCATCTCATCATGAAAGGCTAAGAAATTTTTGAAGAAAGGAACCTTAGCGTACTTGGCTTCTGTAGTAATGATAGAGCCATTCTAAAGCCCCCTTACATTAGTCAATATGGTGATGGATTACATAGAAGTGTGATCTTAGGATCTTTCTAGAATTCCACATGTTATAGAAGTTGAATTTTCAATTAATCTAGTCTTTGGGATAAGACCTCTCCCAAAACCACCTTACTAAATGTAACTAACAGAATTAGTAGAGTTGAAGAAGCCACAGGAGGAATTATTAGAGAACGAGTCTATAAAACCTGGTGTTTCCCCTTGTGATGCTCCAATGCTCTTTACAAACAAGAATGATGGGTCAAAGAGAATGTGCATCAACTATGGAATGTTAAATTAGGCTGCTGTCAAACCTGAGTACTCTCTACCTAAGATTCATGACTTATTTGATCAATCAAAGTCAAATTTTCTTTTACCAAGGATTGATCTTTGGTTGGGAAATCATTAATTAAGAATGAAGACATATCATGTTCCCACTATGGCATTTAAGATATAATCATATGAATTCCTGGTAATGCCTTTCCGTCTTACTAATGCTCCAACTGCATTCATATGGTTCATGAATATGATCTTAAATTTTTTTTCTAGATTCCTTCATTGCAATGTTTATTGGTGACATTATAGTTTATTCGATTACATAAGAAGAAACCATAGAGCACTTGAGGATGGTTTTTGAAACATTGGAGAAGCACAAGATATATGCAAAATACTCAAAGTGTAATTTTTGGTTTACAAAGGTGATCCTTTTGAGCCATGTGGTGTTGTCTAGACGTAATTCTGTAGACCCAACCAATGTAGAATTTGTACTTGGGTGGAAGCAATTGAAGAATGTCAATGAAATTCAAAGTTTTCTTGGTATGAAATGATATTGTAGATGATGTTATCCAATACTTTTTATAGCTTGCTGCAACTCTGACCAAGTTGACTCATAAAAGTTTTCCTTTGAAATGGTTAGACAAGTGTGAGAGTAGCTTTCAAGAACTAAAGAAAAGGTTGACAACTTCACCAATACTAAGTTTACCATAGGAGGATAAATTATGCCATATATAGTGATGCATCAAAAGATGGTCTTGGGTGTGTGTCTATGTAGGATGGAAAGGTGATCACATACACCACTAAAAGTTGAAATCAAGTGAGAAGAATTAAACAACTCATGATCTAAGTTGAAATCGATAATATTTGCCCTGAAGATTTGTATGCACTATCTTTGTGGTGCAAAATTTGAGGTTTTTAGTGACCATAAAAGTCTCAAGTACATTATGTGCCAAAAATACTTAAGTCTAAGAGAAAATGAATGTGGTTATAATACCTAAAAGATTATGATTTTAATATTGCATACCACTCATGGAAACCAAACATTGTTGTCGATGCTTTGAGTAGGGAGCAGAAGACCAGTTTAGCTTCTATGAAGGTACAAAAGTGGATAACAATGAAGAAATTCCTACAATAGAACCTAATGCAATAAGAAGACTCAGCTATTATAAACAACATCAAAGTTATTCCATAGTTTAAACATGAGATAATAGAAACACAAAGAGAAGATCAGGAATGGACAAAAATGAAGAGAGTGGCCTGAAAAACTACCACTCAACTACTTATGGGGGAGTATGGATCTGTCCACTTTGAACATCATCTATGGGTTCCAAATTAAAATGGTATTAAGAAAAGGATCCTAGATGAGGCCCATGATATTCTAACGATCTCAGGTCCAAAAAAGTGTACAAAGTCCTACAACAAAACGTGTAGTGGCCAAATATGAAGGAGGAAATATCTTGACATGTACAATGTTGCCTGATGTGTCAACATGTCAAGTTGAACTTCAAAGACCCAGAGGACTTCTAAAATCCCTAGAAATTCCATAGAGGAAGTAGGATCACATAACTGTGCTTTTTTCACTAGGATACCAAGAAAAAAGAAGGGCATTGACATCGCCTGGGAAATTGTAGATTGATTGACTGGTATTGACATTGTTTGGGAAATTATAGATCGATTGACAAGGTTTGTACATTTTCTATCCATAAAAAGAGATTACTCAAAGTATGGACTGTTTGGATGATTTAGATATAAAAGAGATTGTTTGACTACATGGTGTCCCTACATCTATAGTGTCTCATAGAGATCCAAAGTTCACATTTAAAAATTTCAAGACTATTGCAACAAGCTCTGGGTAAACTCTATCACTACATTCCATCTCTAGAACAATTGTTAATAAGAAGGGGTGATCCGATATTAGAAGATCTACTTCAAGCTTGCTCTTTGGACTAGAGGGGAAGTTGGGATAGCCATTTGCCATACGTGACTTTTCTTATAATAATATCTACCACGAAAGAAAACAAATTAGACCATGAGACTTTGTATTTGATGACCGTGTCAATCTCTATTATATTGGGATGATGTCAGAGAGGCAATTTTTTTTGGTCTAGATACCCTTGAACAATGCACTGAACATGCTAAGTTAATAATAGAATACTAGCAGCACAAATCAGAACTATGCAACCAAGAAGCAAAGGCCAGTCGAGTAAAAAACATGAGAGAGAAAGTTCCTAAAAGTATCACATACCAAGGGTGCTATTAGGTTAGCAAAGAAAGAAAAACTCAATCCACACTATGTAGTGCCCTTGGAGATATTAAAATAGGTTTGAAATTGAGCATATCACTTAGCACTTCCACCAGAATGTGGTCAGATGCATAATGTATTTCACGTATCAACACTAAAGAAATGTTTTGTAGATGAATCTCTAGTTCTTTGACATGAGCCTATATAACTCAGGAATGACTTGACTTATGGAGAGTGCCTTGTACAAATCCCTTATCGCAAGGAGAAACTATTATGTAAGAGGATAAGTCTAGAAGTCAAAGTATTTTAGAAATATCATTAAATCAAAGAAGCAACTAGGGATATAGAGTCACAATTATGAGATAAATTTCTTGAATTTTATTGTAAGTTTTAAATTTTGAGGATAAATTTTTTCATTTAGATGTATACAACGTAATGTCTAAGTAAAAAAAAATACATAGGTAAAATTTCAATGAGGAAGAAACCACCATTCTAATTAGCGTCTGCATGACAAACCTTCCTAATTCTATAACTCAAGTTATTCACATTTGTAAAAGCATAACTAATCAAATGGTCCACAAACATGTCCGATTAACAAAATGTATTTCAAAATTTAAATTTATGAGTCAGATAAATTTGAGGGACAATTTTGACAACCTTGATGCCACGATGCACCGACGTGACCAATTAATCCGGTAGTTGCGATAGTTAAAAAAGAGGACAACAACATCCATCCTCCACTATCAGAATCATTCTATGAATTCAATATTGAAACAAATATTCCATCCATACGATTTGATTGAGATGGATGCTCGAGAGTGGATTTCCATCAGGAAGAAACCACCAATCCAAAAATAACAATGTTTCCAAAGACAAAAACACAAAAATAAAAGACCACAATATCCATAATTCTTATAACTTTTTGACAAAATTACAAATTATATGTCTAACTCCACCAAGCCAAAAAATAACAATGATGATTAACTGAGTCAAGCGACATGATTGTGAATTTTATCAGTAATGTGATCTTGTATGCACTGTCAACTATGAGTGACAATCATCATCCCATTTCACGAGCCACATAATATACTTAATTGTTGCATGTGGTAGAAAAACTCCTTACTTAAAGAGTTGGACTATACCCTATTTGTGAACCTAAAACCATGCCATACCCCTCATATGTCTTAGAATCGTGGCATCATAGCACACCCCTCATATGTCTGAGAGATTTGACACTGCAACACACCCTTCACTAGTTTGGTGTTTTGTACTCCTGGGAGACTTTCATAGCCTATCAATTACTATCGAACACAAAGAAGTGGTATATTGCTGCATTACACAAAGCTCAAACCTTATTCATGTTATAGTTTTTTATAAATGTATTTAGTATTGGGATGCAATTATGTTATTTCTTTTGATGTCTAGTACATTTTAATTTATCTCCCCCTTTATTCTACAGTTAATATTGATTATGTTTTGGAGTTGACTTTTAGATTATGATCTACCTAATTGAATACATAAACAAGTGGTTTTCACATCGTGTTTGAAGGAAACTAGTGCTAGTTAGGGACATTCAACCGCACACTTTTCTTACTAGATTCAACTAGTACCATATGCCCATATACACTTCACATATCCTAGGGTAAGTGGGTTTAATCACAAATTGAGGGACAATTTTGACAACCTAGATGCCACGGTGCACCAACGTCACCTTTTAATCCAGTAGTTGCGACAGTTGAAATTGTGTTCAAGTTCTGGAAAGGCATAAATTGCCTGCTCACCGCCCCCTCATGTCGGGCAGGCTTGAAGGAAGATGCTCTCGTGGAGTGCGTTGGTGATCCGAAGTATAGTCCCACATTGATGGCTTCTGTAAAGTTATCCTGTGGTTAAACCTCCATTCCAGCTCCCCAAGCATGACCTTACTTGAACATGATCTGTTCTATAGGCTCGTACAACCCTATCCTCAACTACCACTCAACTACTTATGGGGGAGTATGGATCTGTCCACTTTGAACATCATCTATGGGTTCCAAATTAAAACGATATTAAGAAAAGGATCCTATATGAGGCCCACGATATTCTAACAATCTTGGATCCAAAAAAGTGTACAAAGTCCTACAACAAAACTTGTGGTGGCCAAATATGAAGGAGGAAATATCTTGACATGTACAATGTTGCCTGATGTGTCAACATGTCAAGTTGAACTTCAAAGACCCAGAGGACTTCTAAAATCCCTAGAAATTCCATAGAGGAAGTAGGATCACATAATTGTGGCTTTTTTCACCAGGATACCAAGAAAAAAGAAGGGCATTGACACCGCCTGGGAAATTGTAGATTGATTGACTAGTATTGACATTGTCTGGGAAATTGTAGATCGATTGACAAGGTTTTTACATTTTCTATCCATAAAAAGAGATTACTCAAAATATGGACTATTCGGCTAATTTAGATATAAAAGAGATTGTTTGACTACATGGTGCCCCTACATCTATAGTGTCTCATAGAGATCCAAAGTTCACATTTAAAAATTTCAAGACTATTGCAACAAGCTCTGGGTAAACTCTATCACTACATTCCATCTCTAGAATGATTGTTAATAAGAAGGGGTGATCCAATATTAGAAGATCTACTTCAAGCTTGCTCTTTGGACTAGAAGGGAAGTTGGGATAGCCATTTGCCATATGTGACTTTTCTTATTATAATATCTACCATGAAAGCAAACAAATTAGATCACGAGACTTTGTATTTGATGACCATGTCAATCTCTATTATATTGGGATGATGTCAGAGAGGCAATTTTTTTGGGTCTAGATACCCTTGAATAATGCACTGAATGGGATAAGTTAATAATAGAATACTAGAAGCACAAAGTAGGCAACAAAACTATGCAACCAAGAAACAAAGGCCAATCGAGTAAAAAACATGAGAGAGAAAGTTCCTAAAAGTATCACATACAAAGGGTGCTATTAGGTTAGCAAAGAAAGAAAAACTCAATCCACACTATGTAGTGCCCTTGGAGATATTAAAAGAGGTTTGAAATTGAGCATATCACTTCGCACTTCCACCAGAATGTGGTCAGATGCATAATGTATTTCACGTATCAACACTAAAGAAATGTTTTGTAGATGAATCTCTAGTTCTTTGACATGAGCCTATATAACTCAGGAATGACTTGACTTATGGAGAGTGCCTTGTACAAATCCCTTATCGCAAGGAGAAACTATTATATAAGAGGATAAGTCTAGAAGTCAAAGTATTGTAGAAATATCATTGAATCAAAGAAGCAACTAGGGATCTGGAGTCACAATTATGAGATAAATTCCTTGGGTTTTATTGTAAGTTTTAAATTTTGAGGATAGAAATTTTTATTTAGATGTATATAGTGTAATATCTAAGTAAAATAAAATACATAGGTAAAATTTCCATGAGGAAGAAACCACCATTCTAACTGGTGTCTGCATGACAAACCTTCCTAATTCTATAGTTCAAGTTATTCAAATTTGAAAAAGCATAACTAATCAAACGGTTCACAAACATGTCGGATTAACAAAATGTATTTCAAAATTGAAATTTATGAGTCAAATAAATTTGAGGGACAATTTTGACAACCTTGATGCCACGATGCACCGACGTGACCAATTAATCCGGTAGTTGTGACAGTTGAAAAAGAGGACAACAACATCCATCCTCCACTATCAGAATCATTCTATGAATTCAATATTGAAACAAATATAACATCCATACGATTTGATTGAGATGGATGCTCGGGAGTGGATTTCCATCAGGAAGAAACCACCAATCCAAAAATAACAATGTTTCCAAAGACAAAAATAAAAAGAAAAGACCACAATATCCATAATTCTTATAACTTTTTGACAAAATTACAAATTATAGGTCTAACTCCACCAAGCCAAAAAATAACAATGATGATTAACTGAGTCAAGCGACATGATTGTGGATTTTATGAGTAATGTGATCTTGTATGCACTGTCAACTATGAGTGACAATCATCATCCCATTTCATGAGCCACACAATATACTTAATTGTTGCATGTGGTAGAAAAACTCCTTACTTAAAGAGTTGGACTCTACCCTATTTGTGAACCTAAAACCACACCATACCCCTCATATGTCTTAGAATCGTGGCATCATAGCACACCCCTCATATGGCTGAGAGATTTGACACTGCAACACACCCTTCACTAGTTTGGTGTCTTGTACTCCTGGGAGACTTTCATAGGCTATCAATTACTATCAAACACAAAGAAGTGGTATATTGCTGCATTACACAAAGCTCAAACCCTCATTCATGCCATAGTTTTTTATATATGTATTTAGTCTTGAGATGCAATTGTGTTATTTCTTTTGATGTCTAGTACATTTTAATTTATCTCCCCCTTTATTCTACAGTTAATATTGATTATGTTTTGGAGTTGACTTTTAGATTATGATCTACCTAATTGAATACATAAACAAGTGGTTTTTACATCGTGTTTGAAGGAAACTAGTGCTAGTTAGGGACATTCAACCGCACACTTTTCTTACTAGATTCAACTAGTACCATATGCCCATATACACTTCACATATCCTAGGGTAAGTGGGTTTAATCACAAATTGAGGGACAATTTTGACAACCTTGATGCCACGGTGCATCAACGTCACCTTTTAATCCAGTAGTTGCGACAGTTGAAATTGTGTTCAAGTTCTGGAAAGGCATAAATTGCCCGCTCACCGCCCCCTCATGTCGGGCAGGCTTGAAGGAAGACGCTCTGCGTGGAGTGCGTTGGTTATCCGAAGTATAGTCCCACATTGATGGCTTCTGCAAAGTTATCGTGTGGTTAAACCTCCGTTCCAGCTCCCCAAGCACAACCTTACTTGAACAGGATCTGTTCTATAGGCTCGTACAACCCTATCCTTTGGTAAAAAGGAGACAGGGCCCGAAGTCTGGTTGATGACATGGAGCCTCATGGCCTGAGCGTGATTAACGGCCGGGGTTTCGGTGAGATATCTTGAGGCTGTAGATGATCGTTCCCTGCTGGCTCTCGAGCTTGCCCTGGGGAGGCCGTGAGGCTGTCTGACAGACCCAACATCATTTTTCCTCTTTGATCTTTTTGGCCCTCCTCGTTAACCTAAGGAGTAAAAACCAAAATAGCACGGTTTAATAAAAATATTTACATATATAGCATCATTACAATCTTATTTCCAGCAATAGCCCAGTTTGGTACAAAAACGCCAGAACTGTTGGCGTTTTAATGGGCCAGGAACCAAAAGCGCCAAGAATTGGACGTTTTATATTGAAAGCGCCAAGATTTTGACGTTTTAAATGGAAAGCGCCAAGAAATGGACGTTTTATATGAAAAGCGCCAAAAATTGGGCGCTTTAACCCGAAAGCGCCGGGAACATGACGTTTTTAAGTGAACACGCCAGGAAGATGGCGCTTTACGTTTTTAAGTTACGTTTTTAAGTGAACACGCCAGGAAGATGGCACTTTCCAAACCGGACTATTGGGCGTTTTATATTGAAAGCGCCAAGATTTTGGTTCCTGCCCTTTAGCAGCAGGGTTGGCCGACTTGTCTGGGGACTCTGTACAGTATTTGATAGTACCCCCTTAAAATGGAAAAGAGAATCGTTATGTGTTGCCCTCCATCGCCTCCGTCCAAACGCGTCGGGAACAAGAGCTTTTGACTCTACTGCCCTCTTTTAATGGCTTCCTCGTCCTCGGGTGAACGAATTCAACCTGCATTCATACAAACGACGCCTCACCTGCCCCCCTGCAACTGCTGCTACCAGCTCACCAAACTTGTACCCGATGACACTGTCAGCAACTTAGCTCCTATAGTACTACTGCTCTGCACACCTTATAGTCATCCTCGTCCCAGTTCGTTCTCTAGCAGCTGGTTAACATGGACTTCAACCGTCTCCCAACGCCCGACGGCGTCGCTGCCCATCACTACTCCCACACTCTCCCGGGCATGACCTCCCGGCGATCCACCATCAACTCGCCGAGATCGAGCGGGAGTTCGCTTCCGTACGCCGGCGCCACATCCACGCAATACTCACCGGCATCTCCGGTGGAACCTTCGTCGTCGCAACCTCACTAGTTCTCGCCTGGCTCACCCTCCATCCTCATTGCGACGTCACGCCGAGGAACCCCACCGTCGCCATGTCGAGAGCATGCAACGCCACGCGTTACCCGTCACACTGCCTCGCGACACTCTTGGCGTCACCGAGAGCGTTCGAGGCCAGGACCAACAAGGACTTACTCCAGGTGTCCCTTGACGCCACGCTGGGGAAGGTACACGGCGTTCTTTCCACCGCGGCGGGTGCAGCTGCATCGCTCACGGAGGTGGAGATGGAGCGCGGCAAGGCGAAGGCGGCACATGAAGACTGCCTCGAGCTGCTGGAAGACTCCAAGGACCTCCTTCAGATGTCGCGGTCCGCATTGCTGGAGCTAGGAACCGGCAGGAGGAGTGGCGGTGGGGTGAATGGAACAGGGCCAATGGGGTCGGTCACGACAAACGACCTGCACACGTGGCTCACCGCCGCTCACAAACCACGCCACGTTTTCAGCAATAGTCCGGTTTGGAACCAAAATCTTGGCGCTTTCAATACAAAATCTTGGCGCAAGGGTTCGCGAGAAAGCGCCATCTTCCTGGCGTGTTCACTTAAAAACGTTATGTTCCTGGCGCTTTCGGGCTAAAGCGCCCAATTTTTGGCGCTTTTCATATAAAATGCCCATTTTTTGGCGCTTTCTATTTAAAACGTCAAAATCTTGGCGCTTTCAATATAAAACGTCCAATTCTTGGCGCTTTTGGTTCCTGGCCCATTAAAACGCCAACAGTTCTGGCGTTTTTGTACCAAACCGGGCTATTGCTGGAAATAAGTTTGTAATGATGCTATATATGTCAATATTTTTATTAAACCGTGCTATTTTGGTTTTTACTCCTTAACCTAATTTTTCCTGTTATACGACGACGGTTTACAATTTTAGAAGGGTGTTTCACGCAATGCGTTTGCCGGGAGTACCGTGCCTTCAAAGTGGAATATCGTCTGGCTCGTGATCCTTCAAACTGGAGAATTATCCTTGATACCAACGGCTTGAAATCCAAGGGAGACATGGCCCAAAGTCTTCCAAGCTTTGCAGTTCTTGTGCTGCCGGCGACTCCACTCCTACCAGCTATATCATAAATGCATTGCTTATAGATCGTGTAAATAGAATGTTGCACGTTCATGGAGGGCTTGATTGGATTTATTAATGCCACATTTCTGAATATGACGGTCTAACAGCAGTACAGCTACATGTTTTGTTTGCCATTGTTCATTCCACGAGCATAACTTAGTAACTACTCAAATCCTTGGAACTATTGTAAGGCCAACCTATCAGTGCCCTGGCCTGTTTGTTTTCCCTGTTTTGAGGAAGAATGCTATTTAGTGCACTTGTGAAAATCTCAGAAAATAGTTTCCTTTCATCTCTTATTCCAATTGCAGAAAATGGTTTCCATGTTTTTCTCAATAAAAGCAGCCATCCCCCCAAAAAGAATTCTAAACTTGCTATTTCCGTCAAAACAGGCTTATAATTTTCCTGTGGTTTATCACGCACAACTCGTGAATTGGACAGAAGTGTTTTGACAATTTTGATATATAAAAGATCCATGAGCCATGATAAATCTTCTCTTCTTGTTATGACAGATTGCAGGAGGTATTGAACACACCCATGTGATTATTCAATGACGGTCACTTTAGTTTTTCATGTTAGGTTATAATGATTAGATGAAGGTGAACCTTGGACATTATGTCAAGAGAAAGGATCAAAAGATTAAATTAATGCTGCCACTTGGAAGGGGAACATAGTGATGCAATTGTTGACTCAAGGTCAATTAGGTCAATGTTGACTCACGTCTAAATTGACTAAACCCGTGTTTTGATGATGACTAACCATTCCACATATTGGTGTCTAATGTCTCTACTTGAGTGATTTCAGATCAGGTATAGACACACTCCAAATGCTCTAACTTGTGCATATCAAATTGGAGAAAAGACAAGTCAAAGTCAATACAAGTGGACGTTTTTGTAATATGATGTATATCCATTAGAATCATGTTGTAAATCACTTGTATTGATTGTATGACTTGTAATTAAGCTTAGAAAAATATCAGGAGCACTTAGATCGAATATTAGAGCACTTTAGATGCATCTTTGAAAATCAATTATAGGCACTTGGTCGGTCGAGTTTCCCCAGCCTGAAACTCGACCGATCCACCTTGGTCGATTTTCTGAAGATTGCATCGGTCGAGTTGTGCACTCACAGAACTCGACCGATTGGGTAGTAGGCCATTTCCAGTTGAAATGGTCGGTCGAGTTTCCTCAGGACAAACTCGACCGATCCTTTGAACATCGGTTTGCCTCCTACTTGATCGGTCGAGTTACACCCATTAGAACTCGACCGATTGCACTGTACAGAAAAGTGCAGAAAAGTGTTTCTAGCCGTTGTGGAGTTGCAACAAGTGAAAATAGATCCGTTGCAAGCCACAAAACGGCTAGTTTTCGTTCATAAGTGTTCCCAAAGGCTAAGAGGCATCCCCAGCTATAAATAGGACCCCTTGGACTTCATTCCAAGGTTGAGCATTCATTGCAAACTCTTTGTGAGGTTCCTATTCCATAGCTGGGTGTTTCCTACAGCCTCCTCTCTCTCTCTAAGCTTAATCACTTGCTACATCCATTAGAGTGAGTAGGAAATCTATAAGAGAGCTAGTCCTATTTGTATATCTTGTGAGGCTCTCACTTCCACAACCTCCCCATCTCTTTTTTGCAATCATGAAGATGAAGGTTCTCTCTCTTGTCCAAGAGAGGTGAAGAAGAACAAGGGAAGGCGTCCCTTGGTGAAGATCAAGGCTAAAGACTTGGAGCTAGAGTGGGTAAGCCCTTGGAGAAGGCAGAAGACTCAAACTCAAGTGGGTAAGACCTTGGTGGAAGCTTCTCCGAGTGAAGGTGAAGTCAAAGGCGGAAGATCCAAGAAGAGTGGGTAATTCCTGCAAGGCCGAAGACTTGTGCAAGAGTGGGTAAGTCCTTGGAGAAGGCCGAAGACTCTTGCAAAGTGGGTAAGTCCTTGGTAAGGTTGAAGACTCTTTGTATTAGATAGGTAAGTCCTTTGTTGGTCATGTATTGTAAGTCTTATAAGTGAATATAAGAGTGCAATTGTTGGAAGTCCTAGAGGTTGACCTCTCTAGGCAAGTGGACTGACACACTTCTAGTTTGAAGTGTGGAACCACTCTAAATAGCTTGTCTAATTGGTGCATGTTCAATCTCTCTTATCTTTGCTATGCATGATTTAGTTGCACTCAAATTGCCTATTTAGCAACCTTATCTTGTCATATATTTTGAAGGTTTAATGAGTTTTGTTTAAGTGCTTTCAGCTCTATTCACCCCCCCTCTAGAGCATGTAATCACCCATCTAGGATCCAACAAATGATATCAGAGCGGGTCTTCTCCAAGCATATTTTAACAAGTAGGAGAAGATGAGTGACTACCTAGGAGGGAGACTCTCGACCAACCTTCCAATCTTTGATGGGAACAACTTCCTCTATTGGAGAAGAAGACTTCAATTCTACATCCAAGGATCAAGTCTTGAGATGTGGCAAATGGTGAATAACCCATACATTCTACCAAAGACAAATATTGAAGAATGGGATGAAGCCACCTTGATGAAAGCAACCTTGAATGCTAGAGCCATGCACATTTTATATGCCTCCATGACCCCCACCGAGTTCAACCGAATTTCTTCTTGTGAGACGGCCTATGAGGTATGGAGAAAGCTTTGCATCACTTATGAAGGGACAGATCAAGTGAAGGAAAGCAAAGTCTACATGCTCAAAGGGTTGCTTGAGATTTTCAAGATGGGAAAGGAGGAGAGCATAGCCAACATGTACTCAAGGCTCAACACCATCTTGAATGGTCTTGCTGTTCTAGGACATCCTATGTCTAGTGGAGAGATCAACTCAAAGATCCTTAGAACTCTCCCCAAGAGGTGGGAATCCAAGGTGACTTCTATTGAAGAAGCAAGGTCTCTTAGGGATATTCCTATTGAAGAGCTCATTGGAAATTTACAAGCACATGAAGCCACACTTGACAAGAGGGAGGAAGTAGAAAGACAAGAGGAGAAAGAACTCAAGAGAATGAAGAAGGCTGAAATCAAAGCTCAAATCAAGGCTATTGTTGGTCAAGCTTCTCCATCCTCTCAAGTTGAAGAAGATGCCATGTACTCCAAGGGTAGACTCTACAAAGGCAAGTCCTCCTCCATCCGGTGCTTCACATGTGGAAAGAAGGGTCACTACAAGGAAGATTGCCCACAAGGCAAAAAGACCCATCTTCACAAGAAGGAGAAATGGCACTCAAGCTCAAGTGGCTCCTCCAACTCAAGCTCAAGTGAAGATTCATGTGAAGGATCAAGTTCAAGCTCTAGTGATGAAGGAGAATGCCATTTTGTCCTTATAGCGTCAACAAGTGAAGACTCAAGTGAGGTAAATCTAGACTCTTTAGATAAAGAATTTTTAATTGCTATTATTCATGATATTTGTGCCTCTTATAAGTCTTCTAAAAAGAAAAAGAAAAAGCTTGCTAGAATTGTTGATAATTTGCATATAGAACTAGATGATCTTGAATATGCTAATTCTTGCTTGCTTAATGATAAAAATGATTGTCTTAGCCAAGTAGACTCTCTTAAACTTGAAAATGCTAGTTTGCTTGATAAGATAAAATTTCTAGAAGCTCAACCTCTCATGCCTAGTTCTAATGAAGAGCATACTTTAATTGTTGATTCTCTCATGCATGACATTGATGTTCTTAAATCTGAAAACAAAGACAAAGATTTTGTTTTGCATGAATTAGAAATAGAAAATGCCCCTTGCTTGCTAAAATCAATGGGCATGAATCTTGTTCTAGTTCTACAAATAGAGAGAATGATGTTGCTGCTCTTCATATTGATAGAGATTCTTATTTAACCAAAACTCTTTGCTTAGAAAATGATCTTTTGCATGCTAGAGATAATATCAATCATTTGTCTTCTACTATTACTTCTCTTATGCATGATAATGAAAGTTTGAGATCTTCTTTACAAAGATTCTTAGTTGGTAAGAAAAGCCTTAATGATATCCTACACCACTCTACTAAACAAATTGGTAGACATGGTTTGGGGTATGATAGTAGTCAAGGGAACAACAAAGATAAAGGACCTCCAATATTCCATGGAGAATCCTCTAGTTCCAAGACTATGGACACATGCAACTATTGCAATGATTTTGGTCATTATTCAAATTGTTGTCCTTTTAGGAAAGCACCCAAGAGCAATAGGATTTGGGTTGCTAAACTAACCCCTCCGGACCCAAAAACATGATTGGGGACCATTTCATCTTTCTTCTTGTAGGTACTTGCAAATGGATTGACTTGAGCTATTGAATTGCAAATTGACTTCTCAATCCACATGAAAGAAGAAAGGTGAGATGTGTAGAGGGTGACAAGTGGAAAAAGCAATGGTAAGCACAAAGGTAAAGGTTTCATTGCGTATAACCATTTCTAACTTGTTTTTGTCAAGTTAGTGTGCACTATACATATGATTTTTGAGTCAAAAGTGGTATTTTGTGATTCTCTTCACACTCTTGCTCAAAAACTGTTTCTAATACTTCTATAGTACATTACTAACTTCTTAGACATGTTTGGATATGGTTTGTATTTTTAACATGCCTTTAAATATGCTTTTATGAAATATATGTGCCTTTTGACAGCTGCTCTGTCGGTCGAGTTTGCCCTATTGAAACTCGACCGATAGGCACCAATGGGTGTTTCCAGCAGTTGTCATCGGTCGAGTTGTCAATACACAAAACTCGACCGATAACACTGTGCACAGAATACACAGTTGGCTTATTGAATGAGAATTTCCCTCTCAACTAGATTTTCTCAACCAATAGCCTTATTCTTTGGCACTCTCTTTTGGTATCTTTATATATGCATATTGCCATGTTCTAAATTGCCTATCTTGCATACAACTCTATCTCTCTAATTGCTCTAAATTGGTATATCTATATGTTGCAATTACTTGCTTTGAGTTGTCTTGTAGGTTTTGATGATGATCTCTTTGGATCTCTTGGTTGTGTCTAAAATCGCTTCCGTTGTACTCTAACTTGCTACATCTCTATAGGTGTATATCTTGTTTTGATACAACTTTGAGGTTCATAGGGGTAATCATCTTATGGTAAGGATGCATATCTAGTGAGTTATATCCTTTCATGCTTCTAAAATTGCATATCTCTTTGTTTGGATATATCTCTATATCTACTCATAGTTTGCTTTATCTTGTGTATCTTTGGGTATCTCTTGCTATGATCTAGATCCTACTAGTAGTCCTAACTTGTGATATCATCTACTAGTAGTTCATATACATGTAGTTCTAACCCTGTTTATAATTGGCTTCTTTGTTCATCTATATGCTATGCTTGTTTCTTGTCTCACACATGCTCAAAATTATTTCTTAAAATTGCATATCTACTATCTTGAGCTGCTTGCATAACATTGTGATGCAGGGTACATAGATCTACATTATATGTAGAAATTGGAGTATTTTTGGATTTTATGTAACTTTTGCTCCAGTTTTAGTTTTTGGTGCAAGATTAGTGTTTTTATGCAGAAACGACATTCTAAGCAAGACTCATCGCTTTGCCATGAGCTCTGATGGTTTTTGATCAAATTCCGTCATCTTGAGGGTCAATATTGCAACTTATTGTTTTTCTGCAGCACTTTATCTTGCATTTTGGGTTGTTCAAGTATATGTTTTAACTTGCTTTTCTTTTCTTTCTATGCTTGGACAAGACCCTATCTGTTCTCTTCTACTCTCCTTATATATATTTGTGTTATCTCCTTTTCTCTTTAACAAGTGATGTTTCTTATTTCTTCATAACCCTCTTTTTGAAATGACAAAGGGGGAGAAAGGTATGTCTTCTTTTAAAAGAGGAAGAAGGCATGTCTTACATGAAGAGGAGAAGCATGTACATATAAAGGGGAGAAGGTAAAGGGGAGAAAGTAGAAGACATAGTATTCTATAAATGTTATGAAAGCTAACCATGCATGAGAAATATCATCAATTGAGGGGGAGTATGAGAACTCCATGTACATCAATTGAGGGGGAGCATATGAGCTTAGTCCTATTGAAACCCCTAGGTTTCTCCAAAGGTATGATTTTACTTAAAAGCTTTCACTACATTTATGGAATGGTTTGTCATCTTCAAAAAGGGGGAGATTGTTGACTCAAGGTCAATTAGGTCAATGTTGACTCACGTCTAAATTGACTAAACCCGTATTTTGATGATGACTAACCATTCCACATATTGGTGTCTAATGTCTCTACTTGAGTGATTTCAGATTAGGTATAGACACACTCCAAATGCCCTAACTTGCGCATATCAAATTGGAGAAAAGACAAGTCAAAGTCAATACAAGTGGACATTTTTGTAATATGATGTATATCCATTAAAATCATGTTGTAAATCACTTGTATTGATTGTATGACTTGTAATTAAGCTTAGAAAAATATCAGGAGCACTTAGATCGAATATTAGAGCACTTTAGATGCATCTTTGAAAATCAATTACAGGTACTTGGTCGGTCGAGTTTCCCCAGCCTGAAACTCGACCGATCCACCTTGGTCGATTTTCTGAAGATTGCATCGGTCGAGTTGTGCACTCACAGAACTCGACCGATTGGGTAGTAGGCCATTTCCAGTTGAAATGGTCGGTCGAGTTTCCTCAGGACAAACTTGACCGATCTTTTGAACATCGGTTTGCCTCCTACATGATCGGTCAAGTTACACCCATTAGAACTCGACCGATTGCACTGTACGGAAAAGTGCAGAAAAGTGTTTCTAGCCGTTGTGGAGTTGCAACACGTGAAAATAGATCCGTTGCAAGCTACAAAACGGCTAGTTTTCGTTCATAAGTGTTTCCAGAGGCTAAGAGGCATCCCCAGCTATAAATAGGACCCCTTGGGCTTCATTCCAAGGTTGAGCATTCATTGCAAACTCTTTGTGAGGTTCCTATTCCATAGCTGGGTGCTTCCTACAGCCTCCTCTCTCTCTAAGCTTAATCACTTGCTACATCCATTAGAGTGAGTAGGAAATCTGTAAGAGAGCTAGTCCTATTTGTATATCTTGTGAGGCTCTCACTTCCACAACCTCCCCATCTCTTTTTTGCAATCATGAAGATGAAGGTTCTCTCTCTTGTCCAAGAGAGGTGAAGAAGAACAAGGGAAGGCGTCCCTTGGTGAAGATCAAGGCTAAAGACTTGGAGCTAGAGTGGGTAAGCCCTTGGAGAAGGCAGAAGACTCAAGCTCAAGTGGGTAAGACCTTGGTGGAAGCTTCTCCGAGTGAAGGTGAAGTCAAAGGCGGAAGATCCAAGAAGAGTGGGTAATTCCTGCAAGGCCGAAGACTTGTGCAAGAGTGGGTAAGTCCTTGGAGAAGGCCGAAGACTCTTGCAAAGTAGGTAAGTCCTTGGTAAGGTTGAAGACTCTTTGTATTGGATAGGTAAGTCCTTTATTGGTCATGTATTGTAAGTCTTATAAGTGAATATAAGAGTGCAATTGTTGGAAGTCCTAGAGGTTGATCTCTCTAGGCAAGTGGACTGACACACTTCTAGTTTGAAGTGTGGAACCACTCTAAATAACTTGTCTAATTGGTGCATGTTCAATCTCTCTTATCTTTGCTATGCATGATTTAGTTGCACTCAAATTGCCTATTTAGCAACCTTATCTTGTCATATATTTTGAAGGTTTAATGAGTTTTGTTTAAGTGCTTTCAGCTCTATTCACCCCCTCTAGAGCATCTAATCACCCATTTAGGATCCAACAACAATGTTTAAAAACACGAAAACTGATGCTTGCACACTTGCTGTGCTGCCAAGATCATTAGAGCCTGGGTAATAATGGGAACAAATGAAACTGATATCTTATACAGATTATTTCATCAACTGGCATTGGATGAATGGGTTTATTTTGATAATCGATAAGGATGGTTTGGGGGAGTTCCAGAAGGGCAATTGGTGAATTTTGTTTCATTGCTGCTCCCGTGGTGTTTGTGTGATGGTTTTGGTCAGCATATTAGGGAGTTCTATGGGGTTCCTTAAAAGCTTACCTGGGAGGAATGTTGTCTGGCTTAAAGCTGATTCTAAATAACTGTTGCTGGAGAGAGTAATTCTTGAATGCAACTTCGTGGTTGCTGCTCACCCTGCTAATGTTTCAAGATGGAAACCTCTGTGGCTCTTACCATTTTCTCGTGAGCCATTATCTCGTGAGGCTCTTACCATCTACAACAGCATATGATAGGATTAGAACCTAGGTGCTTGCCATTTATTCTAGTGTCACCTGGCATGGAATCGAATATGAACTTATAAAACAACCAAATTGGTTGTAACATGCTAAGTTTATGGCCAAGATTTCTATAAAACTAGTGTGGAAAATAAACTGCAGAGATGAAGGTTTGGCAAGTGAGGTTACAGTTAAAACTCATGGAAGAGGAACCGTGGCAAGTGAGGTTACAGTTATATAATAGACATGGTTGCCTTAGCATAGTTTCCTACATACATGCAATGTACAACTTGAAGTTGGTTTCTACAGTAGGAGTTCACTAAAATAATTTCAAAATGTGAAACAAAATACAACAGTGGTGGATCTTCACAAGTAATAATGGAGCGGATGAAAGGAAAAGTTAAATATTTTGGCACAATATCATATAAGGAATGCGTACATAAATGTGTGTTTTTAAATTAATTTTGATACCCCCCTTGTAGTTTGAAGAGATTAGTAAGTTATTCACTTTCCTTGTTTGAAAATGAATACTAAAAGCTAACTGCACCCAAATTGGGAGTAATGGTTATTTTCCTAGAGAAGCAGGAAGGATGTAGTACTTATCATGCTCTTCCATTGTGTGCAGATCGTGTCTCAGTAATTTCACTAATTACTTGGATTGAATATAGTCCATTTTGATCACATTAGAAGAGGATAAGTGTCATACGAATGCCACAGAAGACTTACATGGCCCACAGTGCCAATCTTACAGTTCCTGCTGAAGGGTGACTCGATCCCTACCAGTAAGAGCAGTCCTGCTAAGGTATATCAGAAATACATTGCTTGAGATCGGGTAAATAAAATGCAACACGTTTATTGAGGGCTTAGTAATCTTATTTTTTATTGGACTTGTTAGTGCCACATTTCTTGAATGATTATTAGACAGAAGTACAACTACATGTTTTATTTGTCATTGCTAATTCCACAATCAGGACTTAGTAACTTCGTACTTGCATTTCTTAGGTCCGCTTGTGGATTAAAATTAGAAATGATATGTACAAGCTGATTTAATATTTCTGTTCAGCACTTGGTAACTTAGTAATTTGATAGTTCTTGGTCTAGATTACCATGGAGACCTAATGGTATCCATCACTCACAGATATCTGAGGCATAAATCTAGACTCATTAAGTCACCATATAAAGAATTGACTCTTTAGAATGTACCATGGAGATGTCTTTTCATCAGAAAAAGGTCTTTGTGGCAAAACTTTTGAGGCATTAGGTTTACAAGGAAATATGGCTCACTAGAATTTACCACCTATATGCAATTAATTTACTGTAGTTTAACTGGTACACTAACTGGACCGCTATACAGCTAATTTTCAAAAACCAGTTATGTATAAATTATTTTCTGATTATTTTTCATGCAAATATTGTCAGCTACCAAAATTAGTTTCAGGGAAACTCTGTTCAAGGTCAAACATACTTGAGAAGCCTGATCAGTGATCATTAATGAAAAGTTGGATGATAGATGTTGCCTCCTTTGCACTGACCTTATGTAAATGCTTAAATCCTCGAACTATTGTAAGCCCAACCTAACCTATTAGTGCCTTGACTTGTTTGGGTCTTCCCTGATTTAAGGTAGCCATACTATGTAGTGTGCATCTAAAAATTTCATAAAACAGTTTCCTTTCACCTCTTAGCTTAGCCCTATTCCAAAAAATGATTTCCAGGTTTTTTCGGTAGATGCATCCATCCACCAAAAAGAATTTCAAATATTTATATGTTTAGTCATTAACATATGCATTAAAACAAGATCTATGATAGTTAAAAAGTTTTGTTAGCCTTAGTTAATTGGTTAATTAGTTAATTGGCTTAAGTGTCTCGGCCTATATAGCTTTACTTGAGCTCCAAATCTGTAATCTTTCCACACTTTCTCCTATATATAAGACATGGGTGTGCCATCTAATATAACAACAACACAAGTGAGTTTTACCTCACACTTTTCAACATGGTTCAAAGCACTTCACTAAACCTAGAGAGAAGAGGGAGAGCCTTCGCTTGCGGGCGGCCGCCGTCTCTCTATGGCTTAGGCTGCCCGTCTGTCAGGCATCCTCCCGGGCTCCATGGTTGTTTCTCTTCTTCTTTCATATAGATCTTCTCTATATGCCGATGCCATTCTTTCCGGCCATTTATGCTTCACAGATTCATAGTTAAAGACAACCACCGAGTCTCCGAATGGCGCTAATTCCCATCCACATCTGTTCGTCGTCTCTTCCCTGAAGTCCTCTTCTTGGTAATCTGCAAGTAGTGTTCATCCCAACCATCATCAACTGTCCTTTGCCAATCTCCAACGTTTATTGAATCCAAAATTGTCACTGCCTCTAGCCTATCAAAGGTTGGGTGTCATCCCAGACATCTTCTTCGACGTCGCAGCAGTAAAGAAAGACATAGTAGCAAGGGAGCCGCCATCATTTCCCGATCCTCATTCGCTAGACGATGCTAATGCTTGTTGTGGTCTAGCTAGCGTTCCCTATGGTTATTGTCATGGCTCTTCTGCACTAGAACCACATAGATTATTAAAACAACTATATTCTGAGTTTTGTGTGTCTGGCTTGTATGGATTTTCCTTGTTTTGTTAGAGTCTTGGACATTATTTTAGAGTTCAAAGTTCAAACTGAAATGAGACTTCAAACTATTGAAGGGATAATGATCTTAATTTATAGTATGTTTTTACTTGTGTTATATAGTGCATCAACTTGGATATAGTTAATCAGATTCTTATGATCCGAGTATTCTTCTCTAGCCATTGTATATCTTAAAATTTACATCATCTTCTTTACATTTAGTTATTAAATCTGAGTGGCACGAAGTTTTCATAAGGATTCATGTCATAAAAAAAGTGATAATTTTATGTCTGGCTGTCAACCTACCCCAACTCTCCTCTACATGGGCTTGGGACCGACTACATTTGAACAAGATGTACGGAACATAGATGAAGTTTAACGGGTTCAACATGAGGACTTCCCTAAAGGTCACCCATCCTAGTATTACTCTTGCCGAAGCATGCTTAACTGCGGAGTCCTGATGGGATCTGGTGCTTAGTGCTGGTATTGTTAGACCTGTAAACGGATCGAATTAGGAGCGGATAGTGTCTTATCCGATATCCAAATTTGAAAAAAAGGTTTGACCCTATATCCAACGAATATTATTTGATAACATCCGAATATGAACCGAACATATGATCTCTGAATTGGATAAATATCTGATCAGGACCTAAAATCATACATTTAGTGTTAATTAATATATAATATATATGCAATATTAGTGTTACATTGAATATATATGATAAAATGTTTTTATTTTCATATTTTTATATAGGAATAATATATATCTAATACTATTTGTATGTATTTGTTGATTTTCTATTTTTTCAGACCGATATAACAATTTCCAATATCCAATACAAAATTTTTGAATCTAAAATCCGATCCGAAACTGGTGAATATCAGATGTTTTTGATATCGAATACGAATCTGGATCATATTTGTGGATTCCAGATATCCATTTACAGGTATAGCCCGCACCATCACACATGTAAAAAGCAAAGGAACCAATACCGTTCCAACATTAAAGACCAATTGCTTGAGAACTGTCTGAGATCGTATGTGTAAAATAAGAGGGGCATCAGAATATAAAATTTGACTCGAGTACAATCAAAAGTAGAGGCAGGTCTAAATTAACTTGGGAAAAAGATGCAAAAGTGAGATGGACAGTTGAATACCATGCCTTTTAGGAAAGTTCCATGTGGAAGGAGAAACTTGGCTTGAATGTAAACCCAGGGATGCAATTTAAACAGCCAAAAGTCCATGTACCTTGATAAAGCACCTGTACCTGCATGGCTTCAACAAAAAAATCTACAATTTCTTCTATGAGGAGACAAAAGGGGGAGGTGATGAAGGGATCCTGTTTTCTTTGGCAGGACTCAGGATCAAACAAGTGCAATAGGTAATTATCCATCTTTGATTCTATTCTGGAGTCAAAGGTTGCACATCTTCATAGGGATAACAGACTTGCTGCTAAAATAATGTCTGTCCTGATTTGACATTACATATTATTTCAAAATTAAAATGTGCATACTTCAACAACTGATGGATAGATGATTGTACGGTTCTCTCTCATGAGCAAGTGGGAACTTTTGGTTGAGCGGTAGTTACAAAGAAGGCTTGCATCTAATGTGATATGTCTTAAGCTTCCAATCATGGTGCTTCCTCCTTTGGGCCTTGAAGTGCCTTGGTTCAAGGGACATATTCATCTATTAGATAAATCAATGTACTATGTCAACATACAAAGTACCCGTTTCTCATCAGATTTTGATCAACAAGGGGACCCCTTTCCGTTACCTTTTTATTATTTTCATGACATTTCTATTTATTTTTCTAAACTGCAAAGAGGAGTATGGTCGTTGTACCCAGATTCTTTATATGGGATGATGGTGAGTTGGAGCTATAGTGAGAGGGTAGAGCAGGTTACTCACCATTAGTATATGTGGATGATTTTTTTATTTCTCAACGGGTTCGTG
The DNA here is from genome assembly GCA_963693085.1 of Alisma plantago-aquatica. Taxonomy (NCBI): domain Eukaryota; kingdom Viridiplantae; phylum Streptophyta; class Magnoliopsida; order Alismatales; family Alismataceae; genus Alisma; species Alisma plantago-aquatica. The sequence continues at coordinate 925,586,098 of OY856409.1, forward strand.
TGTGGTTTCTGATGACTATTGGCAGATGCCTAAATCTATCGGAGACTCCACTCGATTGAAATTCTCATTTGATAAAGACCCATGTTTTTGTTCCCTGATGGGCGCTGAATTGGGTCCAAATTTGTGTCAAACTGTGGGAATGGTGGAGGAAGATTGCATTTCTGATTGGATTAAGAAAAAATTATCTTAATGGACGGCTAGTCAATCTATCTGCGATAGTTTCCCATTATTACCCAGATTCGGATTTTTTTTGTTTACTGCCACAATCTGCATCAATTGATCGCATGACAGCTTATATTTGGCTGGTCAGTATGAACCAAATTAATTCTGTTGTGGTTGCCCACAAATATTCAGTTTTGGATTTTTGGTTGTTTGCTGACACAGTAGTGATCGATAGAATACGTAATGTGATGAGTGCCTTTCTTGCTGAAACTGTGGCAAACACTGAATAGAGCATGATGGTCAAACCAAAGAAAGAGGAAACATTTGTGAGCTGCAAGAGGCAATGACATTGTAAAACACTTGGAGACTATCTACTGCTACTAATTCAATGTAATCTGAATTGATAGAGGCACATGGTAGTACTACTACTATTCGATCAAGAATAATGGACACATCTTCAATGTTGTCTTTCACGTAAAAGTCTTGGCAAGACATATACTTATTGTCCTAGGAGAGTGGTCCTGGAGGTGGCATATGCCAGTGTTAGGAAAATCCACACGATATACAGTCTGCATGCATGCAAAGAAACTTTGGGGTTGACACACCTGTCAACCTTGTTAGAGAGTCTGTTTACTTATGCTATTTAGTTTCTTTGTATTATGGGCCCAAGTACGTCTTGGCCCATTAGGTTGAGTCTGTAAGCTTTACTATTTTCCTATATATAGGAGCAGGGTTGTCTCTTATCAATATATTGATTAGCATTTGACTTACTTTCTGACATGGTATTAGAGCAGAGATCCAAAACCCTAGTCGTCAAGTAAAAGGGAGAAAAAAGAGCCACAGCTGGTGGGCGGTCACCCCTTCTTTGTTGGCCGCCCCCATGCCTTGTCCACTCTTTCATTCCATGACTTATATATGCTCCTTGATCTCCTTTTTGCTGCTGTTGATGCTCCCTTCCATTTGCTCCTGTGCTTGGTTTCCTATTCCTTTAATTCTAGCATATTTCTACAGTATGATATTGTAGCATGGCGGGATTTCAAGAGCTTCCAACTTTCTCCTTCATGGTTTCTTCCTGTCTCCAGTAGCCCCCCTAGCGGTTTCTAGGAGAGGGAGAGAATCTTTAGCATCCCTTGAAGAAGGAGTTATTGCATCTTCTTTTGGCCGTCTGTACGGGCATGTCCCTGCTCTTGATCTCCGGCTCCATTACGGCCTACCAAGGTGTTGCCTCTCCTTAGCACATGCTCCATTTGGGTCATCTATGTCTTGAACATTTCCTACCCTAGCCGCCAAACCATCAGATGTCTGTGGAATGAGCTGGAGTTTCATTTTCTAACCTCTATGCTGCAGGTCATACTGTAGCAGCGTGTCTGCTGCACGATTTTTTTTCCAGACGTTTTCCTTGCTGAGGTTCTCTCCTTTTTAGTGATTTTCCTTTTTGCTGCTGCTATGGTGCCATTTATTTATGTCAATGCTACTGCTCTAGTGCTATTGCTGCTATACTTGGATAATCCACACACCATAGTCTACAACTCTACATATTAATTATGTGTGAGGCTTTTACACCACTTGCACCTCTTTGTTTGATTCTCTAATCCAATAGAACTTGTGTTTGTCCACCCCAACCCTTGATCTTCTCCGTGGTTGGTGTGGGGGGAGAAATAGAAGAGAAGAAAAGGTGAAGAGATGAGGTTTATTTCTGTTGCTATCTATGAGGATCTTCCTGCTCTATATATTTGTGTGGTTTTTGGAGCTTTAATTTCTACTACTACATCTTGAAGTTGTTTGTTGGCCACTAATTTGCGTTGATTGTATTCTATCCAACAACGTCATTTTTACATCCTGGTATTTGTCTGTGCTTTATTTGTACGTTGACTTTGTCCGTGCCTTACGCATATCGACTTTCAACACTCTCTGGCATGTCCATGCTCTATGCACGTTGACTCTCTAATTGTCCATGTTTCGTGTGCATGTTGACTTTCTGCTACTGTGATCCATCACTCTGGTTTGTCTATTGCATGTTGACTACTACTGTTGTTGTGACCCAACATTCTCTGGGCTACTAGCGACTACGATGAAGACCATGATGCTTTGTTGCTTACTTCTGCTCCATATAACACCATTATGATGGAGAATCTTCTGCGCCTGCTTGCCTTCTATGGAATATCTATTTGAGGGGGAGTGTTTGAGTATCTGAGCGCTTTATTGTAGTATTCAGAGGGAGAAAAATTATTGTATGGGCTTGGTTTATCCTTTTATTCTGTCTTGTTTTTAGTCTACCTCTCTATCTCCAAGCTGACTTGGGATTCTCCCAAGCTTCAGCTTGAGGGGGAGTTTTAGAGAGTCTATTTACTTATGTTATTTAGTCTCTTTGTAATATGGGCCCAAGTACGTCTTGGCCCATTAGGTTGAGTCTGTAAGCTTACCTGATTTCCTGTATATAGGAGCAGGGCTGTCTCTTATCAATATATTGATTAACCTTTTACTGACAAACATGTTCCCAGTTTTTATCTGTATAAAAGTATTGTGTGAGTACTCACAAAGTGGGGTTCATGGTACATATTTCTTGAGCACTGCAAACCTGTGAAGAACTAAGCTCAACGTGAGAGCCATGGTAAAGCTGTAGAGAAAACAACATTGATTTTGACAATCACCAGTGATTTCTTGAAAGATGATTCTATGCATACTTGAAAATGGAACAATCATAGAAGGAGCTCAGGTTCAAACCAGGCCAGAAATTGAGCAATCTGCAAAAGAATTTTTGAGTATGCTGCTGATGATGGTAGGTAAATAATGGAAAAGGTGGCTGAGATGCTGGCAAGTTTGGTTGTAAAAAATAAAATGCTTGTTCAATCAGCGCTATTCAGGGTCTCGGATGGACTGCTGCTAAAATTGGAAAATTACAAGAGGAACGCGTTGAAGTGAAGCTTTTTAGTCTTCCATCAAGGAGCATTGGGCGGAACACATAAAGAGAGCGAAGATCACAACCAGAGACCATTGCTTCTGTAGAATGAGGGCAGATTGCCTTGTGAGGTGTACAACAATGTATGAGCAAAACAAAACTGTTCACTGAGTGAAAAAAGGGTAAAGATTCAGTTCAGTCTCGAAAAATGTTAGCAGAGTCAACTGCAAGAAACAGAACAAAAGAAACCAAAGTGCTTCAGCAATGACTATCTGCCTGTGTCGTCATATTGGCAGATCCACATAGTTATATCAAAGGCATCATTTTGTTAACATGATGGAAATCTGTAGTTGGACCGAAGGGCATGCACAAAAATTAACAAGAAGACCTCTCCATGCTATAAAGAGAAGCACCCACGATTCTGTCCATACTAAAACTGCAGACCAGCGTTTGGAGGAGCAGTTGAAGTCCTTTTTGGCTAAGGTGAAAGTTGTTTCTGAGTTGGCCAATGGAGGAGGTGGGAAACAGTTTCTAAGGTAACAGCTGGATGGATGGCAATGTACTGAAGATTATATCAGAACATAAATGTACATATTCAACAGGACTGATAAGTGACAACTAAAAACACATTTCTTGCTCGTGAGCAAATGATAAGTTTTGGTAGTGGTGTTTACAAGTATCACTTGCATTCAACTCAATATATCTAAAGCCTATTGTATTGTTGATGGTCCTTCCTCCCATGGGCCTTGAAATGCCTTGCTGTGGGCAGAGCCCATGAGTTTGATAAAGAGATATATAATGATGCCAGACTTGTTCCACACACATTAAGTACCTGTTCTTCAAATATATTGTGTGGGAGGCATCCGGAAATCAAGATGGCGACCGGCAATTCTAGTCGAGTACTTAACTACAGAATGGAATTTCTGTTGAAATCGGACTGTTGTGAGAATGTTACAAATGTGCTTAGTGCTACATAGAAGAACAGTCATGGTTTTGTGGGATTCTAGAGGACCCAAAACGTTTCTTCTTTCTGTGTCCTGTGAGTGGTAGATGGCAACATCAATTTGAAGTTTTATCCACCTTCCCCATCTGGTGGAGTAGCTGGATGTGTGGGATCACAGTTGAACAAGAAGACTGCGCTATTCCTTGGCACACTGTGGTTAATAAAGAACGCAAAGCTACAAGAATTGTGTAAATCCGTTCAGTGATTTGAAAGTTATAGACGTATTGGCCCAGCATATGAGTATTCTCTTCCCTATGTCTTTTAGTAATTAAGCATGAACCATTTTCATATATCTTTAGGCGACCATAAAATTATGCAACCTTTGTTAAAATATAGGTGTAGGTTCTTTCCACTGAAATATCCACAACGACCATGAACAAGGTCAGTTCTATTAATTAGTAGAAAGGACATGACAGAAATGTCCTTTCATTAGAATTTGTCAAACTACTGTTTCTTAAATGTGTTTTTATTGTGATCTTCCTACAGATACTCTGAAAGATGATACACTCCCTTTGACATACTATGATAAAGATGTGCAACTTGTTTGGTTTTTTTTCCTCTTTGGTATTAGAATTATTACAGTGGGGCACTATCCAAGGAATAGTTCTGACTCTTATAATCAAGGCTTATCATTTAAATGAGATGGGTAGTGTTTCTGAAGGCAACTCTCTGGTCCAATTACCGGAGGTTTATAAGCATCGTACTCCAAGCTCTTAGGTAGTCTCAGCTAAGTGTTGCAAATGTTAATGTACTACTTGTGCTGAAATTAATGACATTTACCACCAATGAGGTTGTGAATATGTTATTTAAATTGGTTATGCAAAACAATCTCTTTTTAACATAATTCCAATAAACTGATCCAATGGTTTTGGGGTTCTTTCACTGCCTTCCATTTTTCAAGTTTTTTCGCCAGTTATTCCAATTGTAGAATATGGTTTCCAGTTTTCTCTTAACTGATGTATAAACTGTTTGTAAAATAGGATACACAATATATTATTTTCTTTGTTAACATATATCTAAAATAGCGACTTGTTTCGAACATGTCACAAAATGAACTTTTTAAGAAAGGTTTGAATTTTAAATATTTCGAAACAAACACCATGACATATCGGCTTTCTTTTGTAAGATTGCGAGAAAACCTGGCATATTCAAAATATTTTATTGTTGGGACAGTTCGAATGTGACCCATGTGTCACTTGGATTAGAACTCAACAAGAACAGGGTTTGAAATTTCTCATTTTCTGATTGGATTAACATCCAAGTGGTTTGAATGTGGCTCAATATTTATAACATGAATTTCTATTTGAGGGCCAAATTTAGATTTGAAATCAGACTCTTTGTTACATACTGGCCTACAAGTGTTTGGGGGGGGGGATATTAAGATTATTCCACCAATTCCCCAATTGCTGCTTTTATGTGGTACATGAGCCAAAGATATGTAGGTAAGTGGAGATTCTTTCTCATGGAGGAGACATTCCAGAACTCCCAACACAAGGTAAAATGACAATTGAAGACCTATGTGCATTGGTGACATGCAAGTTGTGATATGTGTTGTCAACATATGCCTAATTCATTCTCTCATGGTGGAGTTATGGACAAGGCGGGGTTGTGGTTAGCATATATTGGTGCATCGGGAATGACGATATGGTGTTATGTTAGTAAATGACACACATCTAGTTCAAGCAGATACCAGTCTATCGTGTTTAACAAGATGCAAATTAGGAATCAATGGTCAACTTATGCTTGATTCACTCTCTCGTGGAGTTATGGACAAGGTGGAGTAGTGGTTAGCATACATTGGTGCATCGACAATGACATGATGGTATTATGTCAGTAGATGACACATATCTAGTTCAAGCAGAGACAAGTATGTCAGGTTCAACAAGTGGCGAATTAACAGTTGATGGTGGCACACCACGATTTTAGTCGGTGGAGCCAACTAGAACAAGTACCACATGCAACAACAAGGTAGGAGACATGAACACATAATGGTTGAGGGATGAGTAGATGTGGCCCACTCAACGATGAAAAATGCACTAAGTATAAGCTAAAGAAATTTTGGTAGTTTTTTCTCTAAGAACACTTCCTAGACACTAAGAGGAAAAATATGCATACACATCAGAGTTACCAAACCTGAAACTTGGATAAGCATGTGAATGTGCCAATACTGCATACAGAGCTCACAAAGAGACATGCATGGGCAATGATAGGAATATTGAAGATAAGATCCAATTTTGACTAATAGCACCCTATCCTTTTCTAGAAGAATGATCCTTATGAGTTCTCTCTTGAACATGTTTCGGGTCTACATCAGACAACCCACCTCCCTAACTCAATTTATGATGGAATTGATCAACTCATATGTAAGTTTACTTGGAGTGGTATTGATGATCAATGTCGCAAAAACCAAATTGCTTGTGACCAATTTATTGTAAATAAAAAGGAGGGAGAAACAAGATACATGAGTGAGGCCTTATTGATGAAGATGTCCTATACATTGGAAAGATACTATGTCAACCAATTACAACAAGACAAAGAACAATGGAGTACAAGCTAAAAACTCTGTAAGTTCATCAAGAAGAAACAACACATCTTGAAGGCACAAGCATGACAATTGTGATGAATAAGGAGGACATCTATGTACGTAAAAACCCCTGGATTAAAGGTGAAAGCACCCTAAAGAGAAAAGACAACTGAAATATATTAAAGGACTTACAAGATCTACAATTCCATTCCATGACCAACCTAAAAGATGGTTTGGATGCATATTTCATCCGCAACTGGTTTGACATGCACACTAAGAACTCCATACTCAGTTTTTCTCATTCCTACCTAGATGTAGGCATATATGAGTGGATATGGATTACTTACGCTATGGGTAAGTTCATGATGATAGGAACATACAATTGATCATCAAAGAACATCGTATATAGAAGCTTGGCTATCAAAGGAAGCATCGGAAACTCACAACTTCCCAATGCGCCAAAACATTCATGAGGTAAACAATGGATGACAACCTATTAATCAACAACCTTTATTTCCATAGAAAGGTTTATACTAAAAACACTTGCCCAAGATGTGAAAGCCCCTATGAGTTCAACATGCATGCTTTAAGAGACCATAGGTTGGTGAACCTAGTATGGGAGAGGAAGAAATTTTTTGATATCTGATTAAACCAACTCTTTCAACACTTTGGATCAAAGAGTGTTTTGATAATGTGGCCTGAAAAAGGAAAAATGTGGAAAAAGTTATCTACATGCTTCAGATTGATTTTGATTCTCATCCTGACCCTATAAAGAAGATTTTTTTTACATAGGTTGAACACAAGTTAGATGTACCCCTGAACCAAGAGGAATCTATATGAAAAAAAAAGTAAAAAAATTGCCTAGCTTGATGATAGGAGAGAAACACTCATTTTTATCATGCCATTGTTAAATCAAGAAGGAAAAAAAGTATACTCTCATATCTAGTTGGAGAATGGATCCACCATTCTGGACCCATTATAGACGGCCTTGGATGCACCTCATCTTCTCAAACTTCTATGCTAAGGAGGGAAGTATTTATGTATCTCATCTAGATAATTTATTGGATCTCATCCCCCAAGTAATCCACAAATTACAATTTCAGCCTATTGCACCTCTAAATGATGATGATATTTTGAATATAATCAAGATGATGTACAAAGCTTCTATGTTGCGACCTGTCAATTTCTCCCTTAGATTTTATTTTGCATCTTGGCATTATTAAAGTTGATTTTATCGGTCTGGCTTCTTTCTTTTTCAAAGGGATGGGTCCTATAATAGTATTCTGATGTGTAGAAGATTGATTCTAATATAAAACTTGGATAATTCCCATATTTTGGCTAAATAATTTCAACATATTTCAAACAAAAATGTCTCTCTTCGTATCATTGCTAGGATTCTTCGCAATTGGCTGGCATACTTTCTTCCTCCCATGATGTCTTAGGAGCGGGGGCTTTCATTTGTGGGGGACATTTATTCATAATATTATCTTGATTAAAGAACTCATACATGAAATTAAATAGGGAGGCACCAATATGAATGTGATTGTCAAATTTCACATGTCAAAATCCTATGATATGATCAATTGGATCTGCCTTAGGGCAGTCTTGTCCAAGTTTGTTATGATGTCACAGTTAGTGAACATTTTCCTTAGTATCTTCTCAGGATCCTGGCTATCGACCACCATTAATGGTGTGACTACACACTTCTTTTGAATGTTCAAATGTTAAAAATAAGAGAACCCTTTCTCTTCATCTTTATTTAAAAATATGAAGAAATCATTATACGATATTAAAACAAGGTTTATTTGAGGGGACCATGGAAAGGTTCTCCATGAGAGATAAAGGAGATGCTCCAACACCTCTTCATGCTAACAGTTTGGTGGTCTTCACAAGGGCATCATCCTCTCTTAGTTTGGTGGTAGGTATTTATAAGGATTATGAATTGGCATCTGGACAGGCGGTGAATAGATCAAAGTTTGTGTATATCTCATGCATAGATTACCATGAGGTTCATGACATAGTTTCTTCCAATCTGAATATTTGTTCTTTGGGAGGCTCCTTCATGTACCTTGGTATTCCTATTTTCACAGATAGAACAAGTATTAATTATTTTGATTATATACTTGATCACATTAAATCTAAAGTGGAATCTTGGAAAGATAATGTAGTGTCTTCTACACAAACGAAAATTTTAATCGAGCATACTCTGTCGTCTATGTCTCTATTTATACTAGTTGCCACGAATGTTCATACTACTATCTCTAAGTGCATTAATGTCATGGTTTCTTCTTTCTTGTGGATATCAAGGGATAATAAACATTTTAATGTGTAAGGTCTCTTGGGATTACCTTACTAGATCCCAGATTGATGGTGGCCTTGGGATTCCTTCCATCCAATTGTCATCAAAGGTTAATAGGTTCAAAGCTTGCTAAGAGATACTCCATGGATCATTTGATTTTTGTATGAGGAAATATGCTAGAAACTATAGAAATGATCATGGCACATATCTCCCCTATATGAAGTTGGGTTCCTTTGTTTAACCTGACTAAAAAAATATTTAAATATCTTTTTCCTCTATCTTACCATACTATAGACGTGATATTGGTAAGGGGTTTATATCCTTTTGGCATGATACATGGTGCGAGAGATCACTCCTCTTATATGCTAGGAGTTTGATGATATCAATGTTGATTTTAAAGTAACAGATTTCTGGACATCAATTGAAGACTGGGATTGGAATCTTTAAAAATAATAGATAGGAACCAAATCATAATACATCTTCATTAGAATTGTGGAGTTAACTTGTAAAGTTCTAGATTTTTGCTTGTTTTCGAATAGTCTGAACTAATGTTATATTACTCCAAAGGCACCAAAATTCTAAATAATGAGAACGCACAAGATAAGCCTTTTCTACACTTCTTCCACCACCTTCTTACCTCTCCATATCGCTAAACAAAAAAGAATAAAAAATCAAGAAATGTGACAAATTCCAAGTTTGGTATGGTACACCCCATATGTCCCCTCTACCGCTTCTTCCATACCACTCACAAATTTAATAGGGGTTTACCATAAATAAGAGATGCCAAAGAGCACATCAAAACATGTGGTCAATGTAATTGCAAATAAAGAAATAAAAAGATTTCAAGTCGAATAGATGAGATATCACCTCCTTCCATACCTCCTTCACTCTACTTTTATGCGCAGGGGAATCTACATAACCCCATCAAATGCTTGAACCCTGGTCTTATGAATTTTTTTATAATAATAAGTGGGAGTATTGATAACTGAAGGGATATAACATCTAATTCCTTGTAAGCTTTCAAAACAAAATCAAGCCATGAAGCATATTTGACTGAAGAATGTTAGAAAGTTGTGTTTTTGTGGTTCCAGGAAATCAGTGTGTCTGGCCTTGAAAACGTAGTGAGAACAAGGTTGTGGCAACACATCCCACTATCACACAGACAGTGAGGTATTACGCGAAAACGTGCGGAAAACACCATAAACCACAAATTACCAAAAACATGAGTTAATTAAAACCAATTTCAGAAAATGGATAAACTAAGAAACTATTACATTCAGCTCCTTCTCCTGCAAGAAATAGGTTATATAAACATTTACAAGCTAGATACGTGTCCACAGCTTAAGAGGTCAGCTGTCTAGCCATCATATGAGTTCAACACCTGTTTATATGTACATAACGGCCCACATCCGGCCAGCAGCAAGATATACAAAACATCATCAGCTATACATTGTGAAACAACGTCAAAATGCTCCCAAGGACCTGAGAGTACAGGGATGACTCTAGACTCTCCTATAAAACAACCAAAACAGCAACATGTCCATCTCTTGCCTTCTACTGCTCTTCTTTCTGCTCGGCTGCAACACCGCGACCACCACCACGTCTAGCTCGAACACCTAAAAAGGTTACAAACCAGCGGGGTGAGACACACATTCCCAGTGAGAAACATAACTCCTCGCCGAAACCATAAAATCTCAGAAAGATTAAGGCAACACAACAGATAACGGATAATACATAGAATAAGAGCAGTCTATAAGGTAAAGCTATTCATACCATCAAGCTTACCAAGCTGTACGGAAGGCAGATACCCAAGTATCTCTTTATGGAACATGATTAACAAGATAAGATTTATAAGATCTTACCACATAACATAAGGAACGTATAAGTAACTGCAAGTATAACAAGATTAATTACACAAGCAAGGCTTCAATCAATGTTCTGTATTTTGCCTTAAGCAATAAATTCTATTCGGTTGGATTACGTGTTATTATGCCCTGAGGAAGTGAGCTGTACCGCTCAGATCCACCCGACGGCTGTGAAACCCGGAGCCGGTGCCATACAAGGTAAATGGAAGAGCCGGACTCCATGAACTCCCACCTCGTGGTCAGTGCACGAGTACAACACAAGCATGACCGCAGTCTCATGCTTAAGTGGCCTCAGCCACAGGGTCAGCTCCCGCAGGCTACCATCTGCCTAGCCTGCTTCGGTACAGGTCTCAGTGATAGTGAAACTGAGCCACGGGCCTGTTCACCGTGCTCTGAGCCATGAACGCATTCATGCTCCCATATCACATATCCTGAGCCATGGGCCTATTCACCATGCTCTATACATATCCCGAGTCTGCAACCGCAGCTGCACTCTAATCCTCACTATTTTAGGCTAGGAGAAACCTTGTATATTCAACAATATGTGCTCCGGGTTAACCCGCAGGAGAACCCGTTTCACCATCACCAGCTCCTGACGATGATGGATCTATGGCCAGGGCAAACTACATGATATGTTCCACTGTGATTAGTTAGTATATTTGAAGTGGATTATTGAGGCAATCAAGTTGTATGGCATGCAGACTATAGTAAGAATGAACAAAATGAAACTCAATATCATGCTTTAACTGTCATCAACATCACCCTGATCCATCACAAGGATCCAACATTACATGTTACCACTTGGCCTCTTGCCAACCATCTAGATCCGTTGCAAGGATCATCACATTGCCATGGGATCTCAATCCCTCATCACATAGTGCCATTGCCTCTCAACGCTTACGTCATCACCATGGAATAGCAATCCCAGATCATCATCAGAGGATAGCACCTTATCAAGGCATTTTAGCCAAACTGAGGTCCTCAGACCAAAACACATCATGCATGTTATCTCATCATCAAGAGTAACCATCATAATAGTGTTACTCAAACATATATATACCTCATAGCCCTTTACCTGGCTATGCATCTGTATGAAACACCTGCATGGTTAGTATGCACAATCATCATGGATTGACAGAAGAATCATATTATTCAATATAGGGCAGTACTGATGATTGTATACTTTATCATTCATGCCTCAAACTGTGACCATAGACATATGTCATATCATCATGCAAAGCTTCTTACACGCTTATCATTAACTCAGTGTTATACATGTAATTCAAGATGGTCATAACGCATGGGATGTCATGTCAAGGTGTGATCAACCATATTAATTATCTTACTATCATCAAGCTTAACAAGGGTCATCAACATCAACCAAATGTGACATCATAGGACAAGATCTAGCACATAGGTTTTCCAAAAGGACAAGACCCTTACTAGAAGTAGTATCGGGCAGGGTACTCTCCCCTATTGCCCAACACTCAAACCTCAAATGGCCAAGCCAACCAGCCACATATCGGCCAAGCAAACCAGCAAGGTGTCGGGCTACCACATATATGGGGCAACAAGGAACCAAGCCATCTCGTGAACTCATGTGTATTGTGCAACGCGTGCCGTGCACCTCCAGTCGTGCAACACTGTGTCGGGTATCAAGGGTACAACTGCCACAAAGCCTATCGGGTAACTGAGCCTATGGGCATGTCGCTCATCAGGCATCCATATGCAACGGCTGGGGATACTAGGCGACACTCTGTCGGGCATCACTACAAAGCCATGACACCCAACACTAGCTAGCCACATACTCCATAATGTCCAAGGTACGAACACAAGGCTACCACCTGAACCAGGCGTGTCGGGCAGAGGACACAACCATGTGTGTCGCCCGACACACAAGGGTAACAACCAACATTCTACACATCTAGGTATAACGACCAGGGCACAACCTCAAACGACAACAAGGAAAGCATGTCGTCCAGCTAGCTAACCTCATCTATCAGCCAACACACAAGGCCAGGGCCAGGGGAGACGCCCACCACAGAACTAGCTAGCAAGGCTTCACAACATCAAGGTATAATGAGGTTAAGGGAGTCGGGCAGGGTACTTATCATGGTGTGATGCCTGACACAACAAGGTAGGACCAGGTGTGTGACGCCCGACACAACACCACAACATAACATCCAAAGATCTAGGCCAAAGAGGGATATCGGGAGCATCAAAGAAAAGCAACCCAACAAGGTCGCCACCAACCTCAAGCACAAAGGGCACCAAAACCCTAATGGATCAAGAAGATGGCTCACCTCTCAACAACCAAGAGAGAGGGGTCTTTCCTAGATTCTTATCACCAATCGGGCAACACAAGGACCAACCCTAACAAAGGTCTACAACCACTACAAAGCTCACCTCTCGAATCCATGGTGAGAGAAGGGTGTTGCTCAAGCAACTAGAACACAAGCTCACCTCTCAACTCAAACGAGAGAGGAGTATTGCTCATATCCCTAGAGTTTAAGCTCACTTCTCAAGACCAAGGAAGGAGAGGGGTGTTGCTCAATAAGAAACCCTAGAACATAGTTTCAGCCAACAAGGTACAACTAAGAAAGAAACTAAACTAATAACACACATAGCCGATCATAAGCAACATACAAACAAGAACATAGAAGAAGTAGTATAGTTAGGGTTAGGAGTTATGTAACCCGCCTTAAGCAAGCTCTAAGCTCCTAGCTCCAAGCACCACCACAAGAAGAGAACAAGGCACTCTAGGGTTCGACCATCACTAGAGGAAGAAGGAGACTCCAAGAAGGATCGGCCACCAAGCTAGCAAAGGAATAGGGTGTCATGCATCAAGGGAGAGGGGAACTAAGGAACTAAAGGGATCCTTAGCAAGAGAAAGGGAACACATATATAGGAGAGGATGGAGGAGAAGCCAAGGTAAGACAAGGCAAGGTGTCGCCTACCTAGGGACACTTGTCCATGAACAATGTCACCACTCTAACATGCCCTAAACACATGTCCAAGGCCATTGCCACATACAAGCATCAAGCACCAAGTGTCTACTAGTGGTGACACAAATGAGGTCAAAGAGGTCCATGGGCGACACACCTCCACATCATGGCCGACACACTCCCTAGGCCGACACACCACATGCCGACACAAGCATGGCCAACACACCTAGGCTGATACAAGGCTTACTTGCCCGACACAAGGTCCAAAGAGGAAAAGGCAACACACCACAAGGCCCAGCAAGCTCATCCAAGCCCAAAGGAACACAAGCAACACACCCAATCCTTCCTCTCAACACAAGAGGAAGAAAGGAGAGGGAGGAACACCTCACAAGATGACAAACTTGCCCACAAATCCTAGACTTGGGTTATTTGCAAGTAGAACCTCCATCTCTCAACAAAGCACCAACCAACGCTAATCACCAATCACCACTAAAGGTGATTAGCAAGCAACTAAGCATCAGGGTTAAGCAAAGCAAATAGGATAAGCCCTAAACGGAGGTCAGGGTCCTTACAAGCTATTACCCTCTACAAAGGGATTTTTTCCTCGAAATCCGAAGAGAAAAGTGAGGGATACTTCCTCCTCATCTCTTCCTCAAGCTCCCACATGGCTTCCTCAATGCCACGATGATGCCAAAGAACCTTCACAAGAACTAGGTCCTTCCTCTTCAGCTTCCTAACTCTTCTGTCAAGGATCACCACAGGACCTTCCTCATAGGTCACATCTTCATCAAGCTCAACCTCGACTGGCTGTATCACTATCCCTGTATCCGGATGATTTTTCTTCAGCATACTGACATGGAACACTGGGTGTAACCTGTGCAACTCTGGAGGCAGCTCTAACTCGTAAGCTACCTTGCCCATACATGCTATGACTGGGTATGGCCCCATATATCAGGGTGCTAGCTTACCCTTCCGACCAAACCTTAGCACACCTTTCCACGGAGAGACTTTAAGATATACTTTGTCTCCTACCTGGAACTCTAAAGGTCGTCGGCGATTGTCTGCGTCAGACTTCTGCCTATCCTGTGCCGCTTTCAACCATTGCTGTATCACCTTGATCTTCTCTGTCGTCTGCTGTACTAACTCAGGACCCAAAAGCTAATATTCACCAGACTCATACCAACACAACGGAGATATGCACTTCCTGCCATATAAGGCCTCATAAGGAGCCATGTCAATGCTCTGCTGATAACTGTTGTTGGAAGCAAACTCTATCAAATTGAGATGTACGTCCCAACTGCCTAGGAACGGCAAAACACAAGCTCAAAGGAGATCCTCCAAAGTCTAAATAGTTCTCTCAGACTATCCATCTGTCTACGGGTGGAAGGCGGTACTGAACCTCAACTGTGTTCCCAACGCTTTGTGCAACTGTTCCCAGAAATGACTCGTGAACTGCGGACCTCTGTCGAAAACTATCGTTACTGGCACACCGTGCAACCGCACTATCTCATCTATGTATACTCGAGAAAGCTTCTCGGCTGTATATGTTGTCTTTATAGGTATGAAATGGGAAGACTTTGTCAATCTGTCTACTATCACCCAAATGGAATCATGATTCCTAGTTGTCCTGGGCAGACCAACTACGAAATCCATGGTTATATGATCCAATTTCCACTGCGGTATCAGTAGGGGTTGTAACGTGCCTGCCGACTTCTGATGCTCAGCCTTGACTTGCTGACATACCACACATCTAGCCACAAACTCTGCTACATCTTTCTTCAAACCGGGCCACCAATACAAGTCCTTCAGACTATGATACATCTTGGTGACTCCGAGATGCATAGCATACATCGACGTGTACGCTTCTTCGAGCACTAGATTCCTCAGATCATCTGCATTAGGGACCACCATCCTATCTTGGTAGCAAACTAGTCCATCCTTGGACTCATGGAACCCATCAAGCTTTTCGCTGCCAAACTCTGATCTGATCAACTGCACTGCATCATCTGTTTTTTGTGCATCTTTGATATGTTGTCTCAGCGTAGGATTGACTTGCATATGTGCTAAAAGTCCTGCTAACAAGGAAACTCCCATCTGCACATTCATCTACCGCAAGGAAACAAACATATCTCGTCTATAGCATACCAAGGAACTCAACTGTGCCTTCTTTGTAGAGAGAGAAGAAGACTTTTGGCTAAGCACATCAGCTACCACATTCACCTTACCGGGATGGTACTCGATGGTGCAATCGTAATCATTGATTATCTCCATCTATCGGCATTGTCGCATGTTTAGCTCATTCGGTGAAAATATGTACTTCAGATTCTTATGATCTGTAAAATCTGACATACCTCCCCGTAAAGATAGTGTCTCCAAATCTTTAACGAATGAACCACGGCTGCCAACTCCAAGTCATGAGTCAAATAGTTCTCCTCATGTTTCTTAAGATGTCGTGAAGCAAAAGAAACCACATGATCTTCCTGCATCAGCACACACCCTAAACCTTTCTTGGAAGCATCGCAGAAAACAACATAGCCTTTTCCAGGCTCTGGCAGCACTAGTACTGGAGCACTAGTCAGCTTCTCCTTCAAACTCTAGAAAGCTTGCTGACAACGATCATTCCAGACAAAAGGTACATACTTTCTAGTCAACTTCATCATTGGCAACACAATCGCACTGAAGTCCTTGATAAACCTCCTGTAGTAACCTGCTAGACCCAGGAAACTACAAACTTTTGTCGGCGTCTTCGGCTGCTCCCACTCTACAACAGACTCCACCTTCTTAGGGTCCACCTTAACTCCTTCTGCGGTTATTACGTGGCCCAAGAAAGTCACTTCCTCCAACCAGAACTCACACTTACTGAACTTGGCATACAACTGATGTGGGCGTAGAAGAGTCAACGCTAGTCGAAGATGTCGCTCATTCTCTTGCCTGTCCCGACTATAGATCAAGATGTCGTCTATAAAGACTACAACAAACTGATCTAGGAACGGACGGAACACTCGATTCATTAAATGCATGAAAGAAGCAGGCGCATTTGTTAGCCCAAACGGCATAACCACAAACTCGAAGTGACCATACCTCGTCCTAAAAGCTGACTTTGGTATGTCATCTGCCTTAATCCTCAACTGATGATATCCAGATCGTAGGTCGATCTTTGAAAACACTGTAGCACCACACAACTGATCGAACAGATCATCTATCCTTGGCAACAGGTACTTGTTCTTAATCATGACCTTGTTCAACTACCGGTAATCTATACACAACCACATCGACCCATCCTTCTTCTTAATGAACAACACTGGGCACCCCAAGGCGATGTACTCAGTCGGATGAAACCTTTCTCCAACAACTCTTGCAACTACTTCTTAAGCTCTTCCATCTCTACTGGAGCCATCCTATATGGTGTCTGTGCAACTGGTTGTGTTCCTGGAACCAGATTGATCTCGAAATCAATCTCTCGGGGTGGAGGAACATCGGGGAACTCATCAGGAAACACATCCGCAAACTCTCAGACAACCGTCATCTCCTCAAGGCTAGGTCCCTTTGCCTTGGTATCCAAAACGGTATCCACAACATGAGCTAAGAATGCCTTACATCCTTTTCGTAACAACTTTTCTGCCACCATAGTTGATACTAGACATGTCAGAAGAATCTTCCTATATCCTTGGAAGATCCACTTCTTACCATCATCATCAAACACAACCTGCTTGGAACCACAGTCCAAAACAACCTTATACTTCTCTAAGGTATCCATCCCAAGGATCACATCAAAACCATGCATATCAAGTGGTATAAGATCCACTTGTATGCTGTGTCCCGAAAAAGATAAGACACAAGATGGACACTCTTCTCGAAGCATCGAGGAACCATCAAGAGGGGTTTCTAACAACAAGCTATCTTTCTTACAACTAACAAGAAACGACAGTTTTCAAGCATACTATAGGTGATAAAAGAGTATGTAGCACCCGAGTCAACCAGAACAGATATGAAGCAAGAAGAAGACATATCAGAATGAAATAACTCCATCTGACCTGTCACCACTCGCGGGTTGACTATCGCCTCCGGTTGACTCATAGCATAGAATCGAGTCGTTGCTTTCTGTCCATGTCCTCTTCTTCCTTGAGTAGACGATCCTTCTTGCGACGCTTGCCCGCGTCCTCACCCTCTTCTACTACTGGGTTGCTTTCTATCTGACCCTTGTTGATTCTGTCTCAGCTGTTGTGTTACTTCAACATCTCTATTCGAGCAGTTGAACCTGGAATGCCCAATCAGACCACAAAGATGGCATGACCTATCTTGAAACTGTTGCTTAGATGGCCCTGTCACTGCCACAGAAGTTGTACTATGTGCTTTTGATGGTGAAGAAACATAACCTCTTCCCTTACTCGGAGACCACTGTGACGG
The DNA here is from genome assembly GCA_963693085.1 of Alisma plantago-aquatica. NCBI lineage: Eukaryota > Viridiplantae > Streptophyta > Magnoliopsida > Alismatales > Alismataceae > Alisma > Alisma plantago-aquatica. The sequence goes on from OY856409.1 coordinate 925,604,202, forward strand.
TACACTGGAACCTCTCATCACGGAAGGTGCTGAAAACCTTGGCTTCTTGAAGCCACCAAACCTTTGTCTCTGGAACTGAGCATGCCTCTTCTTAGACATGGATTCTCTTTTCTCCCTCACTGACCGTTCGATCCTCTAGACAGATTCAACAAACATAGCAAGCCACTCTCGATTCTCCAATGCAGAAGCAGGTGTTGCCAGCTCAGCACTCAAGCCTTTCTCAAAACGTCTGATCCGTTCTTCATCTGTCACTGCCATGTGAGGACAAAACCTCAACAGGTCCATGAAATTGGCTTCGTATTCAGTGATGTTCATCGTTCCTTGGCACAGGCGCTCGAACTGACTGATCTTCTCATCCAGATACATCTTCATAAAGTATCTGCTGACGAACTCGTGCCGGAAAACTTCCCAACCGATCACCTCACCAGGTCATTTCTCCTCCTCAATGGTCCACCAGTGACCAACACTACCCTTCAGAAGGTAGACAACGTGCTTGACTTTGTCCACTTCGGGGATGTTGAGGATCCGGAAAGCCTTCTCAAGACTTGTCAGCCACAGATCTGCATCCGTTGGATCAGCCGTTCCAGCATAATCCAAAGCTCCGACTCGGCGAAGCCACTCAAAGGTCTTCTCAATACCCGATGTTTCACCATGGGGAGCCTGTGCTCTTGGCGAAGGCACTGGCAATCTTTCTACCATGAGATTCATCGTAGCCATCATCTGCCCCATAAACTATTGGTAGGTAGGGTTTTCGAGAATGGCTGGGTTAGGTTGGGGGATCTCAGGCACCCGATCTCCATGTGCCTGTCCTATAGCTCCATCAACTGATGCAACATCGTTGTTCTCGACAACATGTTCTTCATGGTTTCCAGACATCTTGGCTCTTCTTCTGCTGAGGGCAGAAGATGATTGTAAGAAAATCTGGAAAACTCACAAGAACAGATACAACCTAGTCCTAAATCCCTGTAGACTCAGTGAACCTAGAGCTCTGATACCAAACTTGTGGCAATACATCCCACTATCATACAGACAGTGAGGTGTTACGTGAAAATGTGCGGAAAACACCATAAACCACAAATGACCAAAAACACGGGTTAATTAAAACCAATTTCTAAAAACGGATAAACTAATAAACTATTACATTCCGCTCCTTCTCCTGCAAGAAACATGTTATATAAACATTTACAAGATGGATACGCGTCCACAGCTTAGGAGGTCAGCTGTCTAGCCATCATATGAGTTCAACACCTATTTATATGTACATAACGGCCCACATCCGGCCAGTAGCAGAATAAACAAAACATCATCAGCTATACATCGTGAAACAACGTCAAAACGCTCTCAAGGACCTGAGAGTACAGGGATGACTCTAGACTCTCCTACAAAACAACCAAAACAACAACATGTCCATCTCTTGCCTTCTACTGCTCTTCTTGCTGCTCGGCCGCAACACCGTGACCACCACCACGTCTAGCTCGAACACCTAAAAAGGTTACAAACCAGCGGGGTGAGACACACAGTCCCAACAAGAAACATAACTCCCCGCCGAAACCATAAAACCTCAGAAAGATTAAGGCAACACAACAAATAACAGATAACACGTAGAATAAGAGCAGTCTATAAGGTAAAGCTATTCATACCATCAAGATTACCAAGCTATACGGAAGGCAGATACCCAAGTATCTCTTTATGGAACATGATTAACAAGATAAGATTTATAAGATCTTACCACATAACATAAGGAACATATAAGTAACTGCAAGTATAACAAGATTAATTACAAAAGCAAGGCTTCAATCAATGTTCCATATTTTGCCTTAAGCAATAAATTCTATTCGGCTAGATTACGTGTTATTATGCCATGAGGAAGTGAGCCATACCGCTCAGATCTACCCGACGGCTGTGAAACCCGGAGCTGGTGCCATACAAGGTCAATGGAAGAGCCGAACTCCATGACCTCCCACCTCATGGTCAGTGCACGAGTACAACACAAGTAGGACCGCAGTCTCATGCTTAAGTAGCCTCAGCCACAGGGTCAGCTCCCGCAGGCTACCCTCTGCCTAGCTCACCTTAGTACAGGTCTCGACGCTAGTGAAACTGAGCCACGCGCCTATACACTGTGCTCTGAGCCATGAACACATTCATGCTCCCATATCACATATCCTGAGCCATGGGCCTATTCACCACGATCTATACATATCCCGAGTCTGCAACCGAAGCTGCACTCTAATACTCACTATTTTAGGCTAGGAGAAACCTCGCATATTCAACAATATGCACTCCGGGTTAACCCGCAGGAGAACCCGTTTCACCATCACCAGCTCCTGACGATGATGGATCTATGGCCAGGGAAAACTACATGATATGTTCCACTGTGATTAGTTAGTATATTTTAAGTGGATTATTGAGGCAATCAAGTTGTATGGCATGCAGAATATAATAAGAATGAACAACATGAAACTCAATATCATGCTTTAACTGTCATCAACATCACCCTGATCCATCATAAGGATCCAACATTACATGTTACCACTTGGCCTCTTGCCAACCATCTAGATCTGTTGCAAGGATCATCACATTGCCATGGGATCTCAATCCCTCATCACATAGTGCCATTGCCTCTCAAGGCTTACGTCATCACCATGGAATAGCAATCCCAGATCATCATCAGAGGATAGCACCTTATCAAGGCATTTTAGCCAAACTGAGGTCCTAAGACCAAAACACATCATGCATGTTATCTCATCATCAAGAGTAACCATCATAACAGTGTTACTCAAACATATATATACCTCATATCCCTTTACCTGGATATGCATCTGTATGAAACACCTTCATGGTTAGTATGCACAATCATCATGGATTGACAGAAGAATCATATTATTCAATATAGGGCAGTACTGATGATTGTATACTTTATCATTCATGCCTCAAACTGTGACCATAGACATATGTCATATCATCATGTAAATCTTCTTACATGCTTATCATTAACTCAGTGTTATACATGTAATTCAAGATGGTCATAATGCATGGGATGTCATGTCAAGGTGTGATCAACCATATTAATTATCTTACTATCATCAAGCTTAACAAGGGTCATCAACATCAACCAAACGTGACATCATAGGACAAGATCTAGCACATAGGTTTTCCAGAAGGACAAGACCCTTACTAGAAGTAGTATCAGGCAGGGTACTCTCCCCTATCGCCCAACACTCAAACCTCAAAATGGCCAAGCCAACCAGCCACAACCACATATCGGCCAAGCAAACCAACAAGGTGTCGGGCTACCACATATATCGGGCAACAAGGAACCAAGAAATCTCGTGCACTCATGTGTATCGTGCAACGCGTGTCGTACACCTCCAGTCATGCAACGTTGCATCGGGTATCAAGGGTACAATGGCCACAAAGCCTATCGGGTAACTGAGCCTATGGGCGTGTCGCTCATCAGGCATCCATATGCAACGACTGGGGATACTAGGTGACACTCTATCGGGCATCACCACAATTCCATGATGCCCGACACTAGGTAGCCACATACTCCATAACGTCCAAGGTACGGACACAAGGCTACCGCCTGAACCAGGCGTGTCGGGCGGAGGACACAACCATGTGTGTCACCCGACACACAAGGGTAACGACCAACATTCTACACATCTAGGTATAATGACTAGGGCACAACCTCAAACGACATCAAGGAAAGCATATCGTCCAGCTAGCTAACCTCATCTATCAGCCAACACACAAGGCCAGGGCCAGGGGAGACACCCACCACAGAACTAGCTAGCAAGGCTTCACAACATCAAGGTATAACGAGGTTAAGGGAGTCAGGCAGGGTACTTATCATGGTGTGACACCCGACACAACAAGGCAGGACCAGGTGTGTGACGCCGGAAACAACACCACAACATAACGTCTAAATCTCTAGGCCAAAGAGGGATATCGGGAGCATCACCACCAACCCCATATCGGGCAAAGAAAAGCAACCCAACAAGGTCTCCACCAACCTCAAGCACAAAGGGCACCAAAACCCTAATGGATCAAGAAGATGGCTCCCCTCTCAACAACCAAGAGAGAGGGGTCTTGCCTAGCTTCTTATCACCAATCGGGCAACACAAGGACCAACCCTAACAAAGGTCTACAACCACTACAAAGCTCACCTCTCGAATCCATGGTGAGAGAAGGGTGTTGCTCAAGCAACTAGAACACAAGCTCACCTCTCAACTCAAACGAGAGAGGAGTATTGCTCATATCACTAGAGTTTAAGCTCACTTCTCAAGACCAAGGAGGGAGAGGGGTGTTGGTCAACAAGAAACCCTAGAATATAGTTTCGACCAACAAGGTACAACTAAGCAAGAAACTAAACTAACAACACACATAGCCGATCATAAGAAACATACAAACAAGAACATAGAAGAGGTAGTATAGTTAGGGTTAGGAGTTATGTAACCCACCTTAAGCAAGATCTAAGCTCCTAGCTCCAAGCACCACCACAAGAAGAGAGCAAGGAACTCTAGGGTTCGGCCACCACTAGAGGAAGAAGGAGACTCTAAGAATGATCGACCACCAAGCTAGCAAAGGAAGAGGGTGTCATGCATTAAGGGAGAGGGGAACTAAGGAACTAAAGGGATCCTTAGAAAGAAAAAGGGAACACATATATAGGAGAGGATGGAGGAGAAACCAAGGTAAGACAAGGCAAGGTGTCGCCTACCTAGGGACACTTGTCCATGAGCAATGCCACCACTGTAACATGCCCTAAACACATGTCCAAGGCCATTGCCACATGCAAGAATCAAGCACCAAGTGTCCACTAGTGGTGACACAAACGAGGTCAAAGAGGTCCATGGGCGAAACACCTCCACATCATGGCCGACACACTCCCTAGGCTGACACACCACATGCCGACATAAGCATGGCCGACACACCTAGGCCGATACAAGGCTCACTTGCCCGACACAAGGTCCAAAGAGGCAAAGGCAACGCACCACAAGGCCCAACAAGCTCATCCAAGCCCAAAGGAACACAAGCAACAAGCCCAACCCTTCCTCTCAATACAAGAGGAAGCAAGGAGAGGGAGGAACACCTCACAACATGACAAACTTTCCCACAAACCCTAGACTTGGGTTATTTGCAAGTAGCACCTCTAGCTCTCAACAAAGCACCAACCAACCCTAATCACCACTAAATGTGATTAGTAAGCAACTAAGCATTAGGGTTAAGCAAAGCAAATAGGATAAGCCCTAAACGGAGGTCAGGGTCCTTACAAAGGTAGTACTATGTGAGTGAGGTGAACAAGGTGTCTGTAAAGATTGATGGTGTCTATATTTTTGTGTTGCTCGAGGACGAATAAGGATTTAAGTTTGGGGTATTTGATAACTACATATTTTTCCATTTTATTTGCATATTTTTTATCTCTCTTTAGGAGAATTTTGTGATTATTCTCTAGTTTTAGAGTTAATTATCTTAGTTTTTCTTTTTTCTAGTCAATTGGAGTAAACTTGATTTATTGTGCCTTTTTTAGGAAAATAGATAATTTATTTTAAAGCTCAAAAATTCTAAAAACTAATCTTGGAAGATGTTTGCACAATTTCCCACAGTGCCTAATATATATATCCCGCACCAAAATTGCTATATCTTTTGCATACGAACTACAAATTCAATGTGCAAATTTGTGTTGGAAAGGGAATCTAATTGGGTCTAATTATGATCAAAATTCTTGTAATGAAATTCTATAATATAGAGAGTCAAAGAAGTTAATGAGTGGTCAAAGTAATTAAAGGAAGGAAATTCAATAAATTTCTCCATTCTCTATTTTGCAAAATAATTAATGTTGTCAAAGATACTCTTCTGCTCAGACACAAAGGAAAGTTGATAAATTTCATATGCTTTTGGGTTAAGGAAGGAAAGAAAGTAAAAACTCTAGCAAATGCCAAAATGAGAAAGTCATCAACACAATCAAAGTTTTACTAATGTGTCTTCATGTCGAAGAAAGCCATTCCTCTTGGATTTGGCCCCCTTCCTCTAATAGAAGGAAAAACCTTCTCTTCTATCTCGAATCTTGGTTCCAATTTTTCATATTCTAGTCATGTTTTACTTTCATTATGTCTGAGTAGTTCCTTCTTATCAGGACATAGAGAGTAGCCCCATGATCTCCATATCTTATCTTCACAACTTGTAAAATACCTCTAAGATATGAGAGATGTTTCTTATCCATTTGACAATGTGGAACGTGATTTGATCATCATGCTCATGATAGTTATGACCCATGACAAAATTACCTTAGACTTGCATAACTACAGATAAAACTCATGTATTCCTCAAAGAGACCCATTTTGAGAGTATATTGGACAATTGAATAAGGACCTACAGAACAATGATAACCATGAGACTGTGGAATGTTTAATCTATGGGATCTTATTCCGAAGAGGACATATCTCCATTGTCCTAATATGATAATATCTAAAAAGGGGAATTTAAAAGTGGCTAATTTAACTATGAAGTCTGTGGTGGTGACTCTTGGACTTTTGACAATTTGTAAAATCTTAATTAATCTTAACCGATTGATTCCTTCTATTTTTACTCTCTTCACTTTATATTCAATCTATAACTTAGTTTCAATTCTTGCACTTTAATTTTGTTCCTTTCAATTCTATATTTTATTTCTACACTCTCAATTCAACAATTTATTTTCTTGTTTTAGATAAATCAAGCTCCACAAGTTTATTAAAATTTTGTGCATTGTAATTTGATGCAAATAAATCTTTTGACATGATGTCCTTGAGGATCAATACCTTAAGTAATATATTAATACATTTGTTTACAAGTGGATTGGTTAGCCGTCTAATGTTAAAATCTAGGGACAATCTTTCTCTAGTGAATTTGTGTGTTGATGATGACACATCATACGCCTCCTTTTCATATAGCACATCACTAAGTACTTTGTAGTTAAGCATGCTAGGCCTATATAAGTATTGGGATGGGTAACATGTCGATGACTTTAGTAGGCTATGAGTGAGTGAGGAACAAGTGTGCAATGGAGTCCACTCTTGGACTTACGAACTAGTCATCATTATAAAAAGTCTACTAGAACCTTGCTATATGGACCTCAGAGTTACAGGTTGAATCTTATCTATATACCTTGTAGTAGATGTGAGTGCCACTTGTCAATCTAACACCCCATTCTTGATCCATACAATCTCTGAATGAGTAAAGGGCTATCTGTAGGTAGTTGTGCATGACAATTGGGTGTGCATGGGATATTTTGAGGCTTCAGATAATATGATCCTAAAAGAAATGATTAGATACCCATATAAATAATATGAACCACCTTTTTAGGTAGCACATCACTAAGTACTATGTAGTTAAGCATTTTGTCTGAATTAGTGCTATAATTAGTGACCTATTAGGATATTTCTAGTACTGTTCTTGAATGAGGACAAAGTATTGGGTTATGGTTAGTTTAGGTTCGTAAGGCCAACGACCATTCTAGAAACTCTAACTAGCCTTTCTATGAGCCTATCTATTAAAAGTCATATCCCTTGTTGTTTATCTCATAGCTACCATCATATCTGACCTCATGTCTGCCAATCTATTTGGCATAATGAGGTAGGATCTCATATAGGTTCTTTATATCACTAAGAAACAATTTCAAATGAAATCTAAGAAAGTTGTTATCCTGAGTAGTAGTAGAGATAGTAATTGAGATCTAGGAAATATCATCATTAGCACAAATAATTTGGATTATAAACAAAGAGTTTTGGCCAAATAGCAATCATTTTCAATATCAAGTATAACAATTTCGTATTCTCTACTAGGGATAGGTTGTGATTAGTAAGAAAAGTAGCATTTATTCTAGAAGGTAATTTTAATTGACAGACATATGCATTGTTTTTAGCCTCGAATCCATTTGAATACAATTGTAACTCAAGATTGTAGTCCTAAAGTTCAGAAAAAACATCTTGAAACCAAGCACTATGGAGTTTAAGGTCCTCCATGTCCTCATACATCTATCAACAATTCTGTAATATTTTTCTTATTTGATTTGTAAGAGTCAAAAGAAGAACTAGAATCACAAAAAAATTTGATTAATGAATCTTTCATAATTTCACTTTAATTTACATCATCATTTTCACTTTATCTGGCCTACAATCGTACTATTATTCATGTGTCCTACTTGGTTTTTATTAAGAGCCCCAAGTTTCCTTTTAGTCCTTGTCTTTGTCTTTCATCTCTCTAGTCTTTCTTATTCTACTTACACTCTCTCTAATTTTTATTATTCTAGAGGTGATGCTTCTTTATCTTTGGAGACTCTTTTTAAATATCCAATTTGGCAAGTGTCATATCAACATGTAATAAAGGATTTCAGATTGAATATGTAATGTGTACCTTTGGTGTACATCACATCTTCAACACATTATAATGTTTATCTTTAGTGTAAGATATACCTGATAGGTTTAGATATTTTCCATGAGATCTTAAACAAAAAGTGTTAGGAGGTTGGAGGATTCTTCTATGGATATCACTTTCTTATTAGAATGGTAGGTAAGGGAAAGGAGAATGTTCAATAACTTTCTCATGGAACTCAATTTCCTTTCCTAGAGAAGTTAGACAATTGATGATGCTTGAGAACCTTAGGTACATCTCTCCCACAAGCTTTGTGTTCGAAATCTTAAATAGCTTAAAGTTTGTGTTGCAAATTGTTAATATTCAAATTCTTGACTGGATCTATTCCTTCATGGGTGATGGCGAGCTTTGTCCATAATTCATAGGTTATCTCACAATTAGATATGTGGTTGAATTCAAAAGGAGAGATAATGGTGTAGAGGATGCTTATGGATTTAGCATTGAGTTCATATATTATCATAGTCTCCTCATCCCATGTGCTCAAGTTTCCCTAGGGCATAACAATATAAAGGGACACTCTTTCACACGTAGAACTTGATTGCAACATAGTGAAATCTAAGTAATGGTTCATTATTATCATGTCCAAACTAGTGAATCATATTCGGTAATATAATTTTTTTATTTTCTTGAATATGATAAACAATAAAGAACCAATTTATATTTAAAGTAATAATTTAATGTTTATCATATATTTGGAAATACAACTCATTTCATCTTCAATTTATGTCTAAAATGACTTTTAGTTGTATATTGCTATAAATACCTTATTTATTGTTAAACATCAATATATTATTCTATATATGTGAAAAATAAACTCATATGCATTCTCCTTTTTTGTAGTAAAAACATGTATATATTTTTAATGATGTAATGAATGAGTCAAAATTAAACATTTTCAAAAAATTAGAGCAATTAATTTACCTAAGTCCTTAAAATTTCTCATAAAAATTAAATATTATTAGTACATAGTATATTGTAGTCTTTGATATTATTTTAGAGAGTGGTTACATTATTATACTCTTTTAAGCCATAAAATGCCTAATAATGCCTTGGACCAATTCATGGTCTAAACTAGTCTAAAATAATAAGTTAATAATTTATTTGAATAGTCCTAGGTGTAATATATCATCTCTAAATTTAAATGTCAAACATACTTCATTTTCCTATTTATTGAATAGTTTGAAATACTATTTGATGTTTACGATATTTACTTTAACTTTCCATTAATAGTCCATTTAATCAGTCTATTTCCAACTCCCAAGTAATGCATCATTACTTTTCTCCTTCTTGATCTATTCCTTGCGTAGAGGGAAAGCATCTGTAACATCCCTGACCTGGGTTATGCCTTAACCCTAGGTATTTTACTTAATAAAGTTAATTATATTCTTGCTCTTATTTCTTGAAAAGTAATTAAGGTTCAAGGGGAACTTATGTTTCAATTTTAGTCCTTTTCAAATAATGTTGAAACATTGTTTTGCTTGTTTTGGACTAAAATGCAAATTACCCAAGTTGAGGGGTTAAATTGCAAATGTTACATGATAAGATGTTCCTCATATGTTGAAGCATCAGGAGAATGAAGATGATGCAGAGGTAAGGCTTGTGGTATCCTGAGTACCAAGAAAGAGCTGAAAAAGTAATGTTTGTGCATTAAAACCTAGTTTTGGTGTAATGTGCAATTTACCCAAAACCTAGGGTTCAATATGCAAATTACCACTTCAAAATAGTCCATAATGTTTATTGGCATCATGTAGAGCAAATAAAATGAGGGGGGGAGCCTCATTTGGATCACTTTGGAGGAGAGAGAATCTTGATATTAAAATAATCAAGATTTAAGCATAAATTGGAACTTTACTTCAATTTAAAACAAAAATAAATATATTAATTGAAGAGCCCTTCAACCAAAAGGATAGGGATGATTTTGAAAAAGAATGGACGACCATGTGCCTTTAAAAGGCACGAAAATATCTCAAGCAAGTGGATAACCCACTCACATTATTAAAAGAAAAAGAAATATCCACTAACTTATGGATAATATTATTATAAGGGTTAAGGTGCTTAATTTTCTTTTCTTTAAAACATGGATAATTGAGAGGAATAAGAGGCAAAGAAGATAGCCTCATAACCAAGGAAGGGAAGGGGGAAAGTGGCAAAGAAATGGAGGAGATAATCCCTACTTCCTCTCTCCTAAAATGAATGTTTAATAAAATCCATATATATATTCCTTTATCCATGAGTTGAAAGGGAATTTTGAATCCACTTTCACTTCTTACTTGCAAAAACGACCAAGGGAGCTTGGAGAAATAGGAGGACGATCCCAACCTGTTGGTAAGCTTCTTGACCTTCATTTACCTTGATTCCATGGTGGAAATCGAAAATCAATGCATGATTTCTTCATATCTCGATCCCATCTTCAATTCTAATCATTCCTTTTCACTCAAAGCTTGAGGACGAGCCTTGGGATAGTGAAAGGAGTTGCATACACCATTTTTTACGTGATCTTGAAGCTTTGAAGCTCAATTGGAGGTGGGTTTTATAACTTGAACCCTTAAACTTTGTTATTGATTCCATATCTTTATCAATTGTTGATTCCTTGATTATTCCCAAAATTTTATTTGAATGATTGGTGAAATCACCATGGAAATTACAAAAAGTTTCATGGGTTTGTAGCTTGAAGATGATGATGTCATCTTAAGCACACACCTCAACATGGGCAACTAGTTTTCAAAACTGATTGAGTTAATTCAGTTACAAAACTGAATGGATAATTGATTTCAAGACCGAATGGGTAATTGCTCTCAAGATCAAATGGGTAATTGATCTTAAGACCAGTTGTGTAAGGACCCTGACCTCTGTTTAGGGCTTATCCTGTTTTCTTTGCTTAACCCTGGTTCTTAGTTGCTTGCTAATCACCTTTAGTGGTGATTATGGTTTGTTGGTGCTTTGTTGAGAGCTGGAGGTGCTACTTGCAATTAACCCAAGTCTAGTGTTTGTGGGAAAGTTTGTCACCTTGTGAAGTGTTCCTCCCTCTCGTTTCTTCCTCTGGTGATGAGAGGAAGGGTTGGGCTCGTTGCTTGAGTTCCTTTGGGCTAGGATGAGCCTTGTTGGGCCTTGTGGTGCCTTGCCTTTGCCTTTTTGGACCTTGTGTCGGGCAAGTGAGCCTTGTGTCGGCCTAGGTGTGTTGGCCATGCTTGTGTCGGCCTAGGTGTGTTGCCCAAGGGTGTGTGTCAGGCATGGTGTGGAGGTGTGTTGCCCATGGACCCCTTTGACCTCGTTTGTGTCACCACTAGTGGACACTTGGCGCTTGATGCTTGCATGTGGAAATGACCTTGAACATGTGTTTAGGGCATGTTAGAGTGGTGGCTTTGCTCATGGACAAGTGTCCCTAGGTAGGCGACACCTTGCCTTGTCTTACCTTGGTTTCTCCTCCATCCTCTCCTATATATGTGTTCCCTTTCTCTTGCTAAGGATCCCTTTAGTTCCTTAGTTCTGCTCTCCCTTGATGCACGACACCCTCTTCCTTTGCAATATTGGTGGCCGATCCTTACCTTGGAGTCTCCTACTTCCTCTAGTGGTGGCCGAACCCTAGAGTGCCTTTCTCTTCTTCTTGTGGTGGAGCTTGGAAGCTTGGTGCTTGGAGCTTTGGAGCTTGCTTAATGCGGGTTACATAACTCCTAACCCTAACTATACTACCTTTTATGTTCTTGTATGTTTCTTAGGATCACAACGGCTATGTATGTTGCTAGTTTAGTTTCTTGCTTAGTTGCTTCTTGTTGGCCGAACCTTGTTCTAGGGTTTCTTGTTGAGCAACACCCCTCTCCCTCCTTTGGTCTTAAGAAGTGAGCTTGAACTCTAGTAATATGGGCAATACTCCTCTCTCATTTGAGTTGAGAGGTGAGCTTATGTTCTAGTTGGTTGAGAAACACCCTTCCCTCACCATGGATTTGAGAGGTGAGCTTTGTGGTGGATGTGGACCTTAGTTGTGGTTGATCCTTGTGTTGCCCGATTGGTGATAAGAAGCTAGGCAAGACCCCTCTCTTGGTTGTTGAGAGGTGAGCCATCTTCTTGATCCTTTAGGGTTTTGGTGCCCTTGTGTTGGAGGTTGATGCCGACCTTGTTGGGTTCCATCTTGTCTGATATGGTTTTGGAGGTGATGCTGCCTGATATCCTTCTTTGGCCTAGACCCTTGGTCGACATGATGTGTGGCTGTGTTGGGCGTTGCTCTTTGTTTCTGCTTTGTGGTTGTGTCGAGCTTTGCACCCTGGTTGTTGTTCTTTGTGTGTCGGGCGTCACAACTTGTTGAGTATCCTGCCCGATACACTTAGCTTAGATGGTTGCTTGGTATCGTCACCCTTGGACGTTGGGGCATTGTGATCTGGTCTTGTGTCAGGCGTTACACCTTAGTCTTTGCCTTGTGTTGGCCGATAGAGTGAGGATAGGCTGGTTGGACGACAGGCTCCTTGCTACCGTTTGAGTTGCACCTTTGGGCATTATGCCTTGTTGATTGGTGGTGCCCGATACATCTTGTGCACGATACACACATAGTGCACAATGCACCATTGCACGATATGTCTTTTTGTCTGAGTTTCCCGATAGGCTTTGTGGCCATCGTACATGTGTTTCCCGATACACCTGGTGTTGCACGACACATGATGCGCGTTACCCTGGAGGTACGTTGCATGCGTTGCACGACACACCGTGGTGCACGACGCAGTGTTGCACGTTATGCCTGTGCACATTATGTCTTGGGTCCTTGTTTCTTGATACATCTTGAGGTGGTAGCTCGTTACCTTTGCTAACTTCCTGGGCGATATGTGGCTGGCTTGCTTGGCCGATATGGGGCCAGAGTGTTGGGCAATATGAGGAAGTACCATGCCCGATACTACCTTTAGTAAGGGTGCCCTACCCGTCACACTTCTTGTAAGGGTAGTGGGCACTTCTGGTGAGGGTCTTGTTCCTTCTGTAAAACCTATATGCTAGATCCTGTTCATGTAATCACGTTTGGTTTATGGTTGTAAACCCTTGATACATTTGGTAATGGTAAGGTGGTTGTTATAGGAGAACGCACATATGTAAACATGATGTATCTGAATCATGTATGCTTATATTATGAGGAGTAAGTAATATAAGTATATGAGTTGCTTCACATGATGATATGATCGATGTCTATGGTCACAAGTTGAGGCATGAATGATAAAGCATATAAGCATCAATGTTGCCTTATGTTTGATGATATGATCCTTTCTGTTAATCTAGGATAACTGTGTATGCTAATCATGCAGGTGTTTCATACAGATGCATAGCCAGGTAAAGGGCTATGAGGTATATATGTTTGAGTAACACTGCATTGATGGTTACTCTGGATGATGAGATCACATGCATGATGTGTTTTAGTATGAGGACCTGAGTTTGGATAAAGTGCCTAGTTGAGGTGTTATCCTCTGATGATGATCTGGGATGGTTATTCCCCAACAATGAGAATGCCTTAAGAGACAGTGGTTTCCTGTGTTGAGGGACGAAGATCCCAGGATATTGTGATGGTGGTAACAATAATGTAACTTTATGTTTTGCATGTGTTACAACTTGGTTGCATCAACAATCCACTTAAAATATACTAAATAATCACAGTGGAATATATCATGTAGTTTGCCCTGGCCATAGATCCATCATCATCAGGAGCTGGTGATGGTGAAATGGGTTCTCCTGTGGGTTAACTCGGAGCGCATATTGTTGAGTATGCGAGGTTTATCCTAGCCTAAAGTGAGGAGGTAAGAGTGCAACTTCAGTTGTAGACTCCAGAGTTGCGGATTCAGGCCCGTAGCTCAAATACGATAAGAGCATGGTGAACATGCCCATGGCTCAGGATGTGTGATATGAGAGAATGATTGCGTTCATGGCTCAGAGCACAATGAACAGGCCCGTGGCTCAATTTCACTAGCGCCGATACCTGTACCAAGGTGGGCTAGGCAGAGGGTAGCCTGACCTTGTGGCTGAGGCCACTTAAGCATGAGACTGTGGTCCTACTTGTGTTGTACTCGTGCACTGACCACGAGGTGGGAGGTCGTGGAGTCCGGCTCTTCCATTGACCTTGTATGGCACCGGATTGGGTTTTGCAACCGAAGGTTGGATTTGAGCGGTACGGCTCACTTCCTCATGGCATAATAAATTGTAATCCAGCCGAATATTACTTATTTCTTAAGGCACAACACAGAACATAGATTGAGGCCTTGTTTGTGTATTTGATCTTGTTATACTTGCAGTTACTTATACGTTCCTTATGTTATGTGGTAAGATCTTATAAATCTTATCTTGTTAATCATGTTCCATAAAGAGATACTTGGTTATATGCCTTCCGTACATCTCGGTAAGCTTGATGGTATGAATAGCTTCACTATATAGACTGCTCTAGTTGTATCTTTTATCAGTTATCTGCTGTTATTGCTTTAATCTTCTTGTTTTATGGCTTCAGCGGGGAGTTATGTTTCTCACTGGGACTGTGTGTCTCACCCCGCTGGTTTATACCCTTTTTAGGAGTTCGATCTAGATGTGGTGGTGGTCACGGGGTTGCGGTCGAGCAGCAGGACGAGCAGTAGGAGGCAATAGATGGACATGCTACTATTTTGGTCATTTTGTAGTAGAGTCTTAGAGTCATCCCTATACTCTCAGGTCCTTAGAGGCATTTTGACGTTGTTTCACGATGTATAGCTGTTGATGCTTTGTATATCCTGCTGTTGGCTGGATGTGGTCCGTTATGTATATATGAACAAGTGATGATCTCATGTGATGTCAAGAAAGGTGATCTCCTAAGCTGTGGACACATATCAAGTCTTGTAAATGCTTATATAACCTATTTTCTTGAGGACAATGATATGGATGTAATAGTTTTTGGTTTATCTGTTTTCTGCAATCTGTTTAAATTAACCCGTATTTTTAGTAATTAGTGGTTTATGGTGTTTTTTGCACGTTTTTGCATGGCACCTCGCTGTCTGTGTGCAAGCGGGATGTGTCGCCACAAGTTTGGTATCAGAGCTCTAGGTTCGCTGAGTCTACATGGATTTAGGACTAGGTTGTGTCTGTTCTTGTGAGTTTCCAAGATTTTCTTACAATCATCTTCTTCCCTCAACGGAAGAAAAAGCCAACATATCTGGAAACCATGCAGAAGATGCTGCCGAGAATAGTGATGCTGCATGAGTTGATGGAGCTATAGGGCAGGAACATGGAGATCGGGTGGCTGAGGTCCCCCAACCTGACCCAGCCATTCTCAAAAACCCTGCCTACCAACAACTTATGGGGCAGATGATGGCTACGATGAATCTCATGGTAGAAAGACTGCGAGTGCCTCCGCCGAGAGCACAAGCTCCCCATGGTGAAACATAGGGTATTAGGAAGACCTTTGAGCTACTTTGTCGAGTCGGAGCTTCAGACTATGCTGGAACGACTGATCTAGCAGATGCAGATCTGTGGCTGATAGGTCTTGAGAAGGCCTTCTGGATCCTCGACATCCCCGAAGTGGACAAAGTCAAGCACGATGTCTACCTTCTGAAGGGTAGTGCTGGTCACTGGTGGACCATTGAGGAGGAGAAGCGACCTGGTGAGGTGATCGGTTGGGAGGTTTTCTGGCGTGAGTTCATCATCAGATACTTTCCGAAGACGTATCTGGATGAGAAGATCAGCCAGTTTGAACGCTTGTGCCAAGGAACGATGAACATCACTGAGTACGAAGCCAAGTTCATGGATCTGTTGAGGTTTTGTCCTCACATGGCAGCGACAGATGACGAGCGAATCAGACGTTTTGAGAAAGGTCTGAGTGCTGAGCTGACAACACCTACTTCTACGCTGGAGAACTGAGAGCGATTTTCTATGTTTGTGGAATCTGTCCGGAGGATCGAACAGTCAGTTAGGGAGAAAAGAGAATCCATGTCTAAGAAGAGGCCTGCTCAGTTCTAGGGACAGAGGTTTGGTGGCTTCAAGATGCCAAGGTTTTCAACACCTTCCGTAATGAGAGGTTCCAATGTACCATCGCAGTGGTCTCTGAGTAAGGTAAGAGGATATGTTTCTTCACCGTCAAAGGCACATAGTACAACTTCTGTGGCAGTAACAGGGCCTTCCATGCCACAACAGCGAAACCATTCATGCCATCTGTGTGGTCAGATCGGGCATTGGAGGTCAAACTGCTAGAGTAGAGATATTGAAGTGATGCAACAGCTGAGGCAGAATCAACGAGGGTCAGATAGACAACAACCCAGTAGTAGCAGAGGGAGAGGACACGGGCAAGAGTCGCAAGCAGGATTGTCTGCTCAAGGAAGCAGAGGACGTGGACAGCAAGTAACAGCTCGATCTATGCTATGAGTCAGCCGGAGGCAATAGTCAACCCGCGAGTGGTGGCAGGTCAGATGGAGTTATTTCATTCTGATTTGTCTTCTTCTTGCTTTATATCTGTTCTGGTTGACCCGGGTGCTACACACTCTTTTATCGCCTATAGTATGCTTGAAAACTGTCGTTTACCTATTAGTTGTAAGAAAGATAGCTTATTGTTAGAAACCCCTCTTGATGGTTCCTCAATGCTTTGATAGGAGTGTCCATCTTGTGTTTTATCTTTTTTGGGACACATGATACAAGTGGAACTTATACCGCTTGATATGCATGGTTTTGATGTGATCCTTGGGATGGATACCTTAGAGAAGTATAAGGTTGTTTTGGACTGTGGTTCCAAGCAGGCTGTGTTTGATGATGGCGGTAAGAAGTGGATCTTCCAAGGAGATAGGAAGATTCTTCTGACGTGTCTAGTATCAGCTATGGTGGCAGAAAAGTTGCTACAACAAGGATGTAAGGCGTTCTTAGCTCATGTTGTGGATACCAAGGCGAAAGGTCCTAGCCTTGAGGAGGTGTCGGTTGTCCGAGAGTTTGCAGATGTGTTTCCTAATGAGTTCCCCGGTGTTCCTACACCCCGAGAGATTGATTTCGAGATCAATCTGGTTCCAGGAACACAGCCAGTTGCACAGACACCATATAGGATGGCTCCAGTAGAGATGGCAGAGCTTAAGAAGCAGTTACAATAGTTGTTGGACAAATGTTTCATCCGACCGAGCACATCGCCTTGGGGTGCTCCAGTGTTGTTCGTTAAGAAGAAGGACGGATCGATGCGGCTGTGTATAGATTACCGACAGTTGAACAAGGTCACGATCAAGAACAAGTACCCATTATCGAGGATAGACGATCTGTTTGATCAGTTGCATGGTGTTACAATGTTTTCAAAGATCTATCTACGGTCCGGATATCATTAGTTGAGGATTAAGGTGGATGACATCCCAAAGTCAGCTTTTAGGATGAGGTATGGTCACTTTGAGTTTGTGGTTATGCCGTTTGGGCTAACCAATGTGCCTGTTGGTTTCATGGATTTGATGAACAAAGTGTTCCGTCCATTCCTAGATCAGTTTGTTGTAGTCTTTATAGATGACATCCTGATCTATAATCGGGATAGGTAAGAGCATGAGCGACATCTTCGACTAGTGTTGACTCTTCTTCACCAACTTCAATTGTATGCCAAGTTCAGTAAGTGTGAGTTCTGGTTAGAAGAAGTAACTTTCTTGGGTCATGTGATATCTGCAGAAGGAGTCAAAGTGGACCCAGGAAGGTGGAGTCCATTGCAGAATGGGAATAGCCAAAGACGCCGACAGAAGTTCGTAGTTTTCTGGGTTTAGCAGGATACTACCGAAGGTTTATCAAGGACTTCAGTGCGATTGCATTGCCAATGACAAAGTTGACTAGAAAGGATGTACTTTTTGTCTGGAACGATCAAAGTTTGAAGGAGAAGCTGACTAGTGCCCCAGTGCTAGTGTTGCCAGAGCCTGGGAAGGGCTATGTTGTGTTCTGGGATGTTTCCAAGAAAGGTTTGGGTTGTGTGTTGATGCAGGAAGATCATGCAATTTTTTTTTGCTTCATGACAGATTAAGAAACACGAGGAGAACTATCTGACTCATGATTTAGAGTTGGTAGCGGTAGTTCATGCGTTAAAGATTTGGAGACACTATCTTTACGGGGAAGTATGCCATATCTTTATAGATCGTAAGAATCTGAAGTACATCTTTTCGCAGAATGAGCTGAACATGCGACAACGCTGATGGATGGAGCTAATCAATGATTATGACTGCACCATCGAGTATCATCCTGGTAAGGCAAATGTCGTAGCTGATGCGCTTAGCTGAAAGTCTTCTTCTTTTGCTTCAAAGAAGGCACAATTGAGTTCCTTGGTATGCCATAGATGATATATGTTTGTTTCCTTGCGGCAGATGAATGTGCAGATGGAAGTTTCCTTGTTAGCTGGACTTTTAGAACATATGCAAGTCAAGCCTACGATGATACAGTAGATCAAAGATGTGCAACAAACAGATGATATAGTGCAAATGATCAGGTCAGAGTTCGGCAGCAAAAGGCGTGATGGGTTCCATGAGTCCGAGGATGGATTAGTTTGCTATTAAGATAGGATGGTGGTCCCCGATGCTAACGATCTGAGGAAGCTAGTACTCAAGGAAGCACGTACATCGATGTATGCTATGCATCCAGGAGTCACCAAGATGTATCATAATCTGAAGGACCTATATTGGTGGCCTGTCTTAAAGAAAGATGCAGCTGAGTTTGTGGCTAGGTGTGCGGTATGCCAACAAGTCAAGGAAGATCATTAGAAGCCGGCAGGTATGTTACAACCCCTGCCAATACCGTAGTGGAAATGGGATCATATAACCATGGATTTCATAGTTGGTCTGCCCAGGACAACTAGGAATCATGATTCCATTTGGGTAATAGTGGACAGATTGACGAAGTCTGCCCATTTAATACCTATAAAGACAATGTATACAGCCGAGAAGCTCACTCGGGTATATGTAGATGAGATAGTACGTTTGCACGGTGTGCCAACGACGATAGTTTTCGACAGAGGTCCTCAGTTCACGAGTCGTTTCTGGGAACAGTTGCACAAAGCGTTGGGAACACAACTAAGGTTCAACACCGCCTTCCACCCACAGACAGATGGACAGTCTAAGAGGACTATTCAGACTTTGGAGGATCTCCTTCAAGCTTGTGTTTTGCAGTTCCTAGGCAGTTGGGACGTACATCTCAGTCTGATAGAGTTTGCCTACAACAATAGTTATCAGTGGAGCATTGACATGGTTCCTTATGAGGCCTTATATGGCAGGAAGTGCAGATCTCCATTGTGTTGGTATGAGTCTGGTGAATATCAACATTTGGGTCCTGAGTTAGTACAACAGACAACAAAATTGATCAAGGTGATACAACAATAGTTGAAAGCGGCACAGGACAGGCAGAAGTCTTATGCAGACAATCGCCGACGACCTTTGGAGTTCCAGGTAGGGGACAAAGTGTATCTTAAAGTATCGCCGTGGAAAGGTGTGCTAAGGTTTGGCCAGAAGGGTAAGCTAGCACCCAGATATATGGGGCCATACCCAGTCATAGCACGTATGGGCAAGGTAGCTTACGAGTTAGAGCTGCCGCCAGAGTTACACAGGTTACACCCAGTGTTCCATGTCAGTATGCTGAAGAAAAGTCATCTGGATATAGGAACAATGATACATCCAGTCGAAGTTGAGCTTGATGAAGATGTGACCTACGAGGAAGGTCCTATGATGATCCTTGACAGAAGAGTTAAGAAGCTGAAGAGGAAGGTCCTGGTCCTGGTTAAGGTTCTTTGGCATCATTGTGGTGTTGAGGAAGCCACGTGGGAGCTTGAGGAAGAGATGAGTAGGAAGTACCCCTCTCTTTTCTCTTCGGATTTTGAGGGCGAAATCCCTTTGTAGGGGGTTATAGCTTGTAAGGACCCTAACCTCTGTTTAGGGCTTATCCTGTTTGCTTTGCTTAACCCTAGTGCTTAATTGCTTGCTAATCACCTTTAGTGGTGATTAGGGTTTGTTGGTGCTTTGTTGAGAGCTGGAGATGCTACTTGCAATTAACCCAAGTCTAGGGTTTGTGGGCAAGTTTGTCACCTTGTGAAGTGTTCCCCCCTCTCCTTGCTTCCTCTGGTGATGAGAGGAAGGGTTGGGATTATTGCTTGAGTTCCTTTGGGCTTGGATGAGCCTTGTTGGGCCTTGTTGTGCCTTGCCTTTGCCTTTGCCTTTTTGGACCTTGTGTTGGGAAAGTGAGCCTTGTGTCGGCCTAGGTGTGTCGGCCATGCTTGTGTCGGCCTAGGTGTGTTACCCAAGGGTGTGTGTCAGGCATGGTGTGGAGGTGTGTCGCCCAGGGGTGTGTGTTGGGCATGGTGTGGAGGTGTGTCGCCCATGGACCCCTTTGACCTCGTTTGTGTCACCACTAGTGGACACTTGGCGCTTGATGCTTGCATGTAGAAATGGCTTGAACATGTGTTTAGGGCATGTTAGAGTGGTGGATTTTCTCATGGACAAGTGTCCCTAGGTAGGCGACACCTTGCCTTGTCTTACCTTGGTTTCTCCTCCATCCTCTCCTATATATGTGTTCCCTTTCTCTTGCTAAGGATCCCTTTAGTTCCTTAGTTCCCCTCTCCCTTGATGCATGACACCCTCTTCCTTTGCAAGCTTGGTGGACGAATCTTACCTTGGAGTCTCCTTCTTCCTCTAGTGGTGGCCGAACCCTAGAGTGCCTTGCTCTTCTTCTTGTGGTGGAGCTTGGAAGCTTGGTGCTTGTAGCTTTAGAGATTTCTTAAGGAGGGTTACATAACTCCTAACCCTAACTATACTACCTTTTATGTTCTTGTATGTTTCTTAGGATCATATCGGCTATGTATGTTGCTAGTTTAGTTTCTTGCTTAGTTGCTTCTTGTTGGCCGAACCTTGTTCTAGGGTTTCTTGTTGAGCAACACCCCTCTCCCTCCTTTAGTCTTGAGAAGTGAGCTTGAACTCTAGTAATATGGGAAATACTCCTCTCTCATTTGAGTTGAGAGGTGAGCTTGTATTCTAGTTGGTTGAGCAACACCCTTCCCTCACCATGGATCCGAGAGGTGAGCTTTATGGTGGATGTGGACCTTGGTTGTGGTTGATCCTTGTGTTGACCGATTGGTGATAAGAAGCTAGGCAAGACCCCTCTCTCTTGGTTGTTGAGAGGTGAGACATCTTCTTGATCCTTTAGGGTTTTGGTGCCCTTGTGTTGGAGGTTGATGCCGACCTTGTTGGGTTGCATCTTGCCCGATATGCTTTTGGAGGTGATGATGCCCGATATCCTTCTTTGGCCTAGAGCCTTGGTCGACATGATGTGTGGCTGTGTCAGGCGTTGCTCCTGGTTTCTGCTTTGTGGTTGTGTCGAGCTTCGCACCCTGGTTGTTGTTCTTTGTGTGTCGGGCATCACAACTTGCTGAGTATCCTGCCCGATACACTTAGCTCAGATGGTTGCTTGGTATCGTCACCCTTGGATGTTGGGGCGTTGTGATCTAGTCTTGTATCGGGCGTTACACCTTAGTCTTTGCCTTGTGTTGGCCGATAGAGTGAGGATAGGATGGTTGGACGATAGGCTCCTTGCTACCGTTTGAGTTGCACCTTTGGGCGTCATGCCTTGTTGAGTGGTGCTGCCCGATACATCTTATGCATGATACACACATAGTGCACAACGCACCGTTGCACGATATGTCTCTTTGTCTGAGATGCCCGATAGGCTTTGTGGCCATCGTACCTGTGTTGCTCGATACACCCGGTGTTGCACGACACATGATGTGTGTTACCCTGGAGGCACGTTGCATGCGTTGCTCGACACACAGTGGTGCACGACGTAGTGTTGCACGTTATGCATGTGCACATTATGTCTTCGGTCCTTGTTGCTCGATACATCTTGAGGTGGTAGCTCGTTACCTTTGCTAAGTTCCTGGGCGATATGTGGCTTGCTTGCTTGGCCGATATGGGGCTAGAGTGTTGGGCAATATGAGGAAGTACCCTACCCGATACTACCTTTAGTAAGGGTTCCCTACCCGTCACACTTCTTGTGAGGGTAGTGGGCACTTCTAGTGAGGGTCTTGTTCCTTCTGTAAAACCTATATGCTAGATCTTGTTCATGTAATCATGTTTGGTTTATGGTTGTAAACCCTTGATACGTTTCGTAATGGTAGGGTGGTTGTTATAGTAGAACGCACATATGTAAACATGATGTATCTGAATCATGTATGCTTATATTATGAGGAGTAAGTGATATAAGTATATGAGTTGCTTCACATGATGATATGATCGATGTCTATGGTCACAGGTTGAGGCATGAATGATAAAGCATATAAGCATCAATGTTGCCTTATGTTTGATGATATGATCCTTTCTGTTAATCCAGGATAATTGTGTATGCTAATCATGCAGGTGTTTCATACAGATGCATAGCCAGGTAAAGGGCTATGAGGTATGTATGTTTGGGTAACACTGCATTGATGGTTACTCTGGATGATGAGATCACATGCATGATGTGTTTTGGTCTGAGGACCTGAGTTTGGCTAAAGTGCCTAGTTGAGGTGTTATCCTCTGATGATGATCTGAGATGGTTATTCCCCAACAATGAGAATGCCTTAAGAGACAGTGGTTTCCTGTGATGAGGGACAAAGATCCCAGGATATTGTGATGGTGGTAACAATAATGTAACTTTATGTTTTGCATGTGTTACAACTTGTTTGCCTCAACAATCCACTTAAAATATACTAAATAATCACAATGGAATATATCATGTAGTTTTCCCTGGCCATAGATCCATCATTGTCAGGAGCTAGTGATGGTGAAACGGGTTCTCCTGTGGGTTAACCTGGAGCACATATTGTTGAGTATGCGAGGTTTCTCCTAGCCTCAAGTGAGGAGGCAAGAGTGCAACTTCGGTTGTAGACTCCAGAGTTGCGGATTCAGGCCCATAGCTCAAATACGACAAGAGCATGGTGAATAGGCCCATGGCTCAGCATGTGTGATATGAGAGCATGAATGCGTTCATGGCTCAGAGCACGGTGAACAAGCCCGTGGCTCAATTTCACTAGCGCCGATACCTATACTGAGGCGGGCTAGGAAGAGGGTAGCCTGACCTTGTGGCTGAGGCCACTTAAGCATGAGACTGCGGTCCTACTTGTGTTGTACTCATGCACTGACCACAAGGTGGGAGGTTGTGGAGTCCGGCTCTTCCATTGACCTTGTATGGCACCGACTTGGGTTTCGCAACCGAAGGTTGGATTTGAGCGGTATGGCTCACTTCCTCAGGGCATAATAAATCATAATCCAGCCGTATAATACTTATTGCTTAAGGCACAACACGGAACATTGATTGAGGCCTTGTTTGTGTAGCTGATCTTGTTATACTTGCAGTTACTTATATGTTCCTTATGTTATGTGGTAAGATCTTATAAATCTTATCTTGTTAATCATGTTCCATAAAGAGATACTTGGTTATATGCCTTCCATACATCTCGGTAAGCTTGATGGTATGAATAGCTTCGCTATATAGACTACTCTAGTTGTATATTTTATCAGTTATCTGCTGTTATTGCTTTAATCTTCTGGTTTTATGGCTTCGACAGGGAGTTATGTTTCTCGCTGGGACTGTGTGTCTCACCCCGCTGGTTTATAACCTTTTTAGGAGTTCGAGCTAGACGTGGTGGTGGTCGCGGGGTTGCGGTCGAGCAGCAGGACAAGCAATAGGAGGCAAGAGATGGGCATGTTGTTGTTTTGGTCATTTTGTAGTAGAGTCTTAGAGTCATCCCTGTACTCTCAGGTCCTTGGAAGCATTTTGACGTTGTTTCACGATGTATAACTGTTGATGCTTTGTATATCCTGCTGTTGGTCGGATGTGGACCGTTATGTATATATGAACAGGTGATGATCTCATGTGATGTCAAGATAGGTGATCTCCTAAGCTGTGGACACATATCAAGTCTTGTAAATGCTTATATAACCTATTTTCTTGCAGGACAAGGATATGGATGTAATAGTTTCTTGGTTTATCTGCTTTCTGCAATCGGTTTTAATTAACCTGTATTTTTAGTAATTAGTGGTTTATGGTGTTTTCCGCACGTTTTTGCGTGGCACCTCGCTGTCTGTGTGCAAGCGGGATGTGTCGCCATAAGTTGGAGATACTTGTTGATGTAGTTGGACGTTGATCCAATGGTCCTAATTGATTGGTTGAAGGAAACCCTAGATGCCCAAACAGTTTCAAAACCATTTGGTGTTGAAATGCCAAAACCGAATGGAGATCTAAAGTGATCAAATCGTTTGGAGATTTAAGGTGATGATTGATCCATTGATCCAATGGTTGATAATAATGATTATCAATGATAGGTACAAAGGTTGAAATCCTAAAGTACCTAGATGATCAGTACCTTTAGAATGGTTAAACCTAAAAGCTTATGAAAGCAATGTCTCAATACACTATGTCAAACATAATTGTACATATTTGATTGAAAGGATGATGTAACCTAATCAAGTTGAGTGGATGATAGAAAGAAATTCATACATGAGTATTAATTATGAAGAATATGTGATTAGGGTATGATCCTTAGTAAAGAGACCATGAAACCCTAATCGAGTGGGTTAATAAGCCATAATCCTAAAAGTCAGGTAATCCTGAGTGAAACCCTAGTCTAGAGTAATGATGTAACCCTAATTTAGGGTGATGATATAAGAAACCCTAATTATGGGTAATGGAAGATGAAACCCTAATTGGGATAAATAGTAAACCCTGATTGTGGGTAATTGAATGGAAACCCTAATTAGGATGAATAGCAAACCCTAATTGTGGATAATTGAATTTAAACCCTAATTGAGGGTGATGTCATGTGAAACCCTAATTGAGGGTGATGCCATGTGAAATTCTATGCAATGGTATGATGAGGAGCCCTAATACAGGGTGGAGGTATGTGAAACTAAAAATTTGAGTTATAATAAGTGAAGCCCTAATCTTAGGCAATATGATGATAAACCATAACCCTAATAAGAGAACCCTAATGATAAAATAGTGGGTATTACCTTATAAAGATGAAACATCTCAAATGGTTGATCATAGGCAACTTTATAGTAAGCAATGCCTTAACCTAAAATGAGTCCATATCATTGAAGATAGTTGAACCATTCTTGTGTGTGACCTATGTACTTCATGGTAAAAGTGATAGGTTAGTGGATGAAAGCATTAAGATGGGAAATACCTTAATCCAAGATAAGTTGACAACTCAAGTAAGTTGGAAGTGATGAGGAAAGTGATACATCATTATATGATTTATATCACTTTTAGCATCCCAAGGTTGATAAGCATTGATGTACCTCAAATCCAATATACTTGGATAGGAAACACATGAAGTATGTTATGTAAATGGTTACAATGAAATGTAATGAGTTTGATATACTTTGATAAGTATAGGCTAATATACCTTGAGAATGGGGTTAAGCCAAACTAATGAGTATGATGTAATCATGCCATGATAAGGATGAAAATTGAACTCATACCTTGTATTGATAATCATTTAATGATAAATGTTAAAAGTAATAAACATGATTTAATACTCGAGATGTTAATGGATGCACCTGGAGGTGTGGAGCAATATATTAAGGTTGATTTGATAAATATGAAATCCTAATTAATGTGAGATGGGAAACCCTAACCCTAAATTGGGTAATGGGACATGAGAAACCATAATGTGAAGTGAATAGTAGACCCTAATCCTATTGAGGGAATAGTGGTGTTACTATTGTATTACATGAGGTGATATGTTATTGTTGCCTAGTGAGAGGTGACAAGATGTGTAATGGGCTTGTGAGCCATATGATTAGATGTTGCCTAGTGATAGGTGACAAGATGTTTAATGGCCTTGTGAGCCATATGATTAGATGTTGCCTAGTGAGAGGTGACAAGATATTTTATGGGACTTATGAGCCATGAGAACAATTGTGGCATAGTGAAAGGTACCAAGATGATTGTAAAAGTTTATTGTAAGAAATGATAACATTTTAATAAACTTAATAAAAGGAACAATTGTATTCAATAAAGAATGTGAAAAGCTATGAAGGCTAACCTCAGGGTTCAGAGCCTAGAGAAGGATGTGATGATCAATGATGAGTTATAGGAATTTATATCCCCTGGATGTGTAATCACGAGTAGTTAGAGTCCACTGCCTGGCTGTGTAATCAGGATTGGTTAAAGTCTAATACCTGGAAGAGGCATGAAGCCTGTAATCAGGAGTGGTTAGAGTCCACTGCCTGGCTGTGTAATTAGGAGTGGTTAGAGTCCACTGCCTGGCTGTGTAATTAGGATTGGTTAAAGTTCAATACCTAGCAGAGGCATGAAGCCTGTAATCAGGAGTGGTTAGAGTCCACTGCCTGGCTGTGTAATCAGGAGTGGTTAGAGTCCACTGTCTGGCTGTGTAATCAGGAGTGGTTAGAGTCCATTGCCTGGCTGTGTAATCAGGATTGGTTAAAGTCCAATACTCGGCAGAGGCATGAAACCTGTAATCAGGAGTGGTTAGAGTCCACTGCCTGGCTGTGTAATAAGGAGTGGTTAGAGTCCACTGCCTGGCTGTGTAATCAGGATTGGTTAAAGTCCAATACCTGGCAGAGGCATGAAGCTTGTAATCAGGAGTGGTTAGAGTCCACTGCCTGGCTGTGTAATCAGGATTGGTAGAGTCCAATGCCTGGTGGTGTAATCAGGATTGGTTAAAGTCCAATACATGGCTGAGGCATGAAGCCTATAACCAAGGGATTGTTATAGTCCAATTCCTAGATAGAATATGATGATGTCTACTCTTATGTCTGGAATAATTTAATATTTTTTTAGCAGACTGGCTAAGGCCAACAGATGAAAACAAGAATGAATCATGGGTGACATATTAGGATAATAAGGAAAAGATTGAGATGTTGAAATGATATGGTAGATAAATGATATACATGTTCTTCCTATTCCTTATTAAGAGGATAGATGATTTATTATTCTATCATAAATAGTTGCAATTCTTTAAAAGATGAGAATGCTTTAAACTGCTTATCCTCTGCCTAGTTTTATATCATTAAACTGCAATAATAATGTTTTTGGCAGAGAGTTATATCTCTCGCTGGGGCAATTACAATTGTCTCACCCCCGTGGGATGTAAAATTTTTTAGGTGGACAAGCACGGAGGAGACCGAGAATATCTTGTAGAGGAAGAACATCAATAGAAGCAAGGACAATAGTGACAGCTCATGTTGAGTGTACTGTCTGTCGTGTCTTGTAGATAGAAGTCCTATGTGTCGTCTCTGTACTCTCAGGTCCTCGGAGTTAGTAGTTAGTTCTTTTAATGTATCGATCTAAGATTTTGGTTTGATGCCTTGAGATTTTGAGTTGCTTAAGTATAATTTTGTCAAAGTAATTTTTGTATTTAATTATTGAGAAGAGATAGTACATGTGATATGCTTATGAACCAGGATGTAGATGATATACATTGGTTCTTGATAAAAGAGTTTTCCTGTGTATGGACCTCTTTGCAAAAGGTTTCAATTTTTAGTGATTTTTGTTAATCCACTGCGAATGATACGCTTCTGCATTAGTTAATCTTATTTTTATGAGTTGGATGCCACAACATTGCCCAACGACTGCCTCCTCCTTCACATCCTCTTCTTCTCCTTCCTCTTATTCCATTCCTTATTTCTTCCTCCTTGTCCTTCTCCTCTCCACACCCTACGGTTCCCTAGCCACTTCCTTCCCTTATCCTTCTCCCTCTTCTCCTCCTCCTCCTCCTCCTCCTCCTTTCTCATCCAAGATTCTTTAGATTCCTAGCCGCTGCTTCTTAACACCCTCGTGTAGTGGGCATGCAGAAATGGCCACTATGGACGTAGGGAGAGGTCATTGATTGTGGAGGCAAGGATCTTCTCCTTCATCAACACCACAACATCTTCCTCTGATGTGTACTTGACTCCATGATGACAAGAGACTCATCTTTAAAAACCTAGTGGCCTAAACAACATCTCTTGCTTCCTGCTTCTTTACTTTGCATCTCCACCCCCAATGGCCTGAAGGAAAACCTTGCAACCTATGGAAGACTAAACTTCCATTAGTGGTGATGTGATGGAGCTTCCACTTGCATGGAGTTGCATGCACCACTAAAAATCCTAGAGATAGTAAGTCTCTAAGTTTAACCTTGCGTGTGCTAGAATAAGATCTGCACCCACATATGCTAAGGTATGTGGAAGTCTTATCGTAGTACAGTTGAGGGTCGAATCCATGAGACAACGGTCTTGTTAAGGATTTAACAAGATGGAAAACGTTATAATTCTATTTATCTACTTAAGAATTGATATTTAGATCAAAGAGTTGGGTTGATGATTTAACTAAAATGTAAAAGTAAATTAAATGGCAGGAAAGTAAAGTTAAGGTTATAAACAATATTTGGAAACCACTAGGATGTGATCGAGTTTCACCACCACTACACATGGATCATAACATACATCATAATAACATGGCTTGCAAAAAAGGGTCTAATCAGTTAGTATCTTTGTAGACTTAGCTTTCTTTCGAATAGCCAACTACGAGAAACGTAGAAGCATTGCAATGCCAGCCATCCCCAAATGAATGGTCACTTACTTTGCATCACTCCCTCTGCAAAGTATGTTCCTTGACCTGTCAAAGTTGTACTTCCATACGTCTACTGATTCCATTTCATAGTATGA
Organism: Alisma plantago-aquatica; assembly: GCA_963693085.1. Lineage (NCBI taxonomy): Eukaryota > Viridiplantae > Streptophyta > Magnoliopsida > Alismatales > Alismataceae > Alisma > Alisma plantago-aquatica. Next base: position 925,633,220 of record OY856409.1, read on the forward strand.
AAGTAAAACGATGGAGGTGAGTTTACTCCACTCCTTAAAAAGTGTTCCTAGATACTGAAACAGATATATGGTGACTACATACATCAAGAACCAACATACAATTGATAATCGAATCTAAAAGAAAAAACGTAGACAATTTGCACTAGTAGATAATAGGTAACACATGTTGGTGATCAAGCAAATAGCATTCATTAAACGATTGACGTTGAACTGAAAAGATAGTATTTCTCTATTACAAACTCATGAATTACAATGAATGAAATGAAAACATGGGTAGCGGGGCTACTTACCACACCCTAGTGTATGGAACTACTCACTCATGGCAAGAACAAAGAAGGAGACATGAGAAGAGAAGGAAGACATCATCTCCATGTAGGAGGGAGGAAGGTTGACCCCTTGGAGTAGAGAACAACTATCTTCACACTGTGTGGTTGCTTTGGTGATGAATCCTTCACTCCCCACCTTCTATGTCGATGAGAGAGAAAGTAAGCTTATGGATGGAGTGTTGATCTTAGATCGACAGCCTTGGGGTGAAGGATGAAGGATGAAACAACTCTGGAACAAATGAGGTAGCCTTTGGGTGTCTGCAAATCTCCCCTTTAATGAGGACCCTTTGGGTCCTGTTTATAGGTTCCAAGGGGGTCTTGAATAGTTTTAAGTTATTTGGATCTTCACAGTTTGGAGACCATTTGGATCCTCACTGTCTGGAGACCGTTTGGATCCTCACAATCTTGAGACCGGTAGCTTTCGCACATTCTAGAGATCAATAAATCTTCACTCGATCTTGGGACCATTAGAGTCCTCATGGTCTTAGGACCGCTAGGGTTTTGCTCAGTCTTGGGACCGTAAGGGCCTTCGCTCGGTCTGGGGACCGCAAGGGCCTTCATGTGGTCTTGGGACCACTAGGATCTTCATGGTCTTGGGACCACTAGCGCCTTCACGATCTTGGGACTTCTAGGGCTTTCACGATCTTGGAACTTTTGCAATTTTTTTGGGTTTTTCTGTAAGAAGAAAAGGGAAAATATCAGTCTATTGGTATATTCACAATAAAGCGAAAAGTTAAGTATTCTATCTAATTAAATCTAAGAAAGAGTATGGAAAACTAAGAAAACTAGTAAGATAACATCACAAAATGGGAGGTTATCACCCCCTCTAACTTAGATTCTAGATTGTCCTCAAGCTGGATAGAGCTAAGGCATGTAATGGTGAGGCGATTTTATTTAGTGAAGATTTCCATACTCATGCTTCAGCTCTATACCAGAGATCTCCCAAAATCTTATCAGGACTTCTGCTTGCATCGACTCCTTTAGGTATTGGGAGTTGTGTGGACCTCAGGTTTCTTCTGTATTTTTTAACTCGCATTGGGACCACCCTTTCCTTGATCACATTCTATGCATGTCTTCGACTCTAAGTAGTTTTATACTTCTTTGAAATTCCTACTAAAAGCTAAGATAGGTACGAGGGTTGGCTCAAGGCTACTGTGTAACTCCCCTTTGAAGGGGGAGGGTTTATCTAGACTTTTAGGGTCTCACTACTGGGTGCGACACATCTGCCTTTGTGAGGGCAGCTGAATGTACTGGCCGGGTGAGACCTTTGTCAGCCTTTTCATATATTTAGAGACCTTAGGATCTCACTACCGGGTGCGATACATCTGCCTTTGTGAGGGAAACTAAATGTACTATCCGGTCAAAACCTTTATTGGCTCTTCATATAGGTCCTTATGCATGGCACAACTCTCATGTTTTTATTCAACACTCAGACTTTTATTCATATGCTCACTGTCATAGGAATTGTGTATTTTAGGGATTTTATTTGGGCTGCCAAGCCTCTTTTTAAAAGGAAGAAAACTGTTCCCTAGAGTTTCCAGACATGCACTTGTTTCAGTTTTGTACTCGGCGGTCCACTTACGAGGTTCCTTGATTTGGATTTCACCTAGTTCCCTCCCATCCTTGAGAGTGTTCGGCTTGTTTCGGCCACAAATTTGACCTATGGAGAGTCTGATGTAGAATTGAAACAAAAGCATGGATATCTAGTTGTGGAGGTGATATATTAATTCGCCATTACATGCCCAAATGCTACTATGTAAGTGCTTCTGAGGACTACTTTGTCTCTAAATTAGCTAGGGGTGTCCCCTTACCAAAGTGAAAGTTGTCTTATGTACAAAAGTTATTCTATTAAAGAAATTATCAGAAAGTCTAAATGTCAAGAAGAAAGATTTGTGCAAAAGAACGAAGGTAAATGAAAGGGTAGAAGAGGAAAGAAAATTTGAATATAATACCTCTTCCCTTGCCCAGTGTACTCCCCCCTAACTTATCACTCACTCTGTCCTCAGAGTGTTAAGGTGTTAGGTTGAGAAGTACATGGGCAAGGGTGTCAAGGATATTTAAACCCTTGTTGGCTCCATAAGAGTAGAGAAGGTTTGCTACAAACTTTCCCCTTAAAGTGTGATAATCCACATACTTCATGTCCTCCACACGTTTGCCAAGAACGGCGAGGGTATACATCCAGTAAAGGACGTAAATACCACAGTCATTTGGTTGTATGATTTGTTGGGGACATCTGTGGTAGAAGGCTGGGCACTTAAAATGATATCTATTGTACACCTTTGTGTGTTTACCGAGAAGATCGTGCAGTCGTTCATCACAATCCTTTGCCACTTCTTCTGTGGGCGTCTTTTCTATAACATCATACTCCCTCTGGTTGAGATTGAATTGGCTATCGAAACTATTGTAGATAATTGTAGTTCCGTTATGTAAGTTCGTTGCTAGCAATATCCAATGCTCAGAGTGAAGGAATGGAAATAGGATGAACTTTGGAGTCATATGCTAAAGATATGAAATAAGGGCTTCAGTGGTTCCGAAGTTCTTTGAGCCGAGTAAATAATCCTTTAGGTATGTTGACGCCATGTAAACCATAGGCAAGTCCCATGCTAGAAGAAATTGGTAGGCTGCCATGACACTCATAGATAGTGAACCTTTTACTTGTATGGTTTCACAGAGTGCATCTTCCATTACAAGAATATTCCCTTCAAGGAAAACAAGCTCATCGATCTGTGCATATAGCTGAGACATGATGAGTCTGAGTTCATTATCTGAAAGACTCTTGCATGCATCAAGGTAAAAGTTTGGGAATGTTGGTTGTATATCAGATAGAGGCACCATATATTTGGATGATATGTTAATGGTAGCTCCTGTTAACAGATCAGTGTCCCCCTTATATTCTACCAAATCAAAAGTGTAGGGGTCCCATTGTCATTTTTCTGGGACCTTAGCGGTTTGTTGTTGTTGTTCCAACTCCTTTAGAACTTGTCTAAATGGTTGCTTTTGTGGACGTTGGATAGCAAAGAATAAGTAATGGGGTACGTTGGCATGCACCATTGTTGGGTCCTTGAGGAACTGTCTGTCACAATTTAGCTCCATGGCGTAACGTCTCTGTAAGGAATGAATATCTTCTGTGGCTAGCTCGGTAAAGGGGATATTTCTGTTGAGCGCTTAAATGAATCTGATTGTGCAAAGAGCGTAGTCCCCTGAACCTTCTAGCGTTTGAATGGTTGGGTTAATGATTTTGAATCAAGGTTGGTTCCAGCCATGTGCAAGAGATGGGAAGGCGGTCCATATGACTTTGAGAATCCGAAAAGGAATGCATCGCACTTCTCCAGCTTCTGAACTAATGAAGTTGATTTTTCCCACCTTGAGCTCACTGGCACAGAAATTGTACACCTTAGCGTCGCAGGCCTCAATGTCAACTATCATGAGGAGCCAGTGACCAAAAAAATTGAAAGGCACCGTGATGTAGTGTGCCTTTCTCGTGAGACCCATTTGCAGCCGCTCAATGGATTTTGCATGTAAGTCCTTATTCAACAGGCATAATGCTAGAGCAGGTGAAGCATTGAAAACTAGATGCTTTTTCTTTGGGCTCTGAAATTCCTCTATTGCATTAGCAAGTAGTACACGGAAGATAGCCATCTTCACCGCCGACTGAGGTCATATAAGAACACAGAAATTTTCACATGTCAGCTTGCACTTTTTCTTTGTGTTGTTATAGAGGATGTCCCCCCTCATCCTTGGCATCATCTATTATAGTATTTAAGATGAAGATGTCCTGAACATCTAGCATAGAGATGGCCGCCAGATCCAAGTCGTGCATCTTGTGAGGTAGGGGTGGTGGCGGGGGAAGGTCTTCTGGAGGAGGAAGTGATGTCTATTCATTGTCATCAAAATATTGTGGAAGATCTTCATTCTCTTCAGAGTCAGAGTCGAGTTGATCGTCGGTGTCGAGACTCACTCTGTCAGATTCCTCCTGTCTTGGAGGAAAGACTACAGCTTGCTCCGTGAAGGCTTCTACAAGAGGGCTAGTACAAGTTTCCAGTATGCATTGTTGAAATTCAGTAAAAGTCGCGTCTTTGACATTGTCCCCCAGAGAGCCCATGGCAGAAAAATTGAAGAATTAGTCTGCATAGGATATTGTTATGTTGTCGGTATTGTTTGGAGCACGGTAGTCTTTAGATTCTTTTCTACCACCCTCCTTGTGGTCTCCACCATCTCCCCTCTTTGTTTTATTTGCTCCTCGGTTGGTGCCCTCCCCAGCATTGCCTGGGTCGTCTGATTGGTCATCTGAGGAGGAGCTATTTGCGTTGGAGTCAGCCGAGGAGTCAGAATCCTCATCATCATCTTCATTGTCATAATCATCATCATCATCATCTTCATTGTCATAATCATCATCATCTACCGCCTTGTCTTTTGTCTTCTTAGTTGCTGCTTTCTTGCACTGCCGATGAATGGCTTGTAATTTTTCAAGTGCCACTTGCACATGCTCGTGGGTTTCGAGCAGTGCGTTGTGGCTTTCTTTGAGATCAGTGTATCTTGCTTCAGTGGAGAGGAGTCGTGTTGTTAGATCAGTGACTTGTGCTCATAGTTGATTGAGTTCGTCATTTGAGTGCTCCTCTTGGCAGCTGATGAGTTGTGTGAGGTTGCTATCAATGCCATCCATGTGCGTGCTCAATGCAAGTTGTTTCTATTGAAGCTCTCGGAGGGTCTCAGGAAAAGGTTGAGTTTGCTTGGAGACCCTATCGACTTGCTTGACAAACACTTCTTGATGGCTTTTCATACTAAGAATCAACTCTGGTAGGGTTTGAAGCGATCATCAATGCGGTTGACTTGCTGGACCACTACTTCCTATCTTTATTGAATGCTTGTGAGAAGGTCCAGTTAGGCGTGAGTCCATTTTTTTTATGTTGGACACCTGCATGGAAAGCCTCTACACACAAGAAAAAATAGATTGTAAGATGTTAGAAGGGTTGGAGAGGAGAGTTCGAATAGAGTCAAATTGACGTCCAAATGCCTCTCCGACTTGTGAAAATGGGACCCTAATAGTGGATGGATGGGATGGCTGGGGTCCAGGTGAAAGGGTGGTGGTACCTTGTGAGAGAGATACAATTGATGGGCCTGTGAATTGTGTGGCAAATATAGAGGGAGTCACTAGCGGTATCAGGGTGGTGGTGGATGAGAAAGATGGTGACATCTCAAATATGATAGGTGTAACCGAGAATGCTGGGGGGAAGGTGGTGGAGGTGAAGGTGACATTGGGCGTTACGGTTAAAAATGGCTCACCCATGGAGAAAATGAGTGAGGCAGAAGATGTGGGTGAAGTTGTGGTTGTGGGGAAAGGAATTGTGGTGGGTATGATTGTGGAAAATGGTGGAAGAGTGGTAGACACCAGAAGGGTGGAAGATGGAGGAGTGGTGGAGGATAGATGTCTCGACCCTTCTATCCCTAGGGTGGTGGGGGTGGTTGTAGAGGTGATCCCAACATCTAGATCCAAGATGAAGGGGTATGATGTCAGATTCACAATGGTTTCTGCATTGTGGGGGTGCTCTGCATCTGGGGTGATCTTGGAGGCGGGTGTCTCTGATTGTTGTTGCTTTTGTATGCACAACTTGGACGGCCATGCCACTAGTATTTTCTTTGCTTTAGTTGCAGGGGCCATAGCACTGTGCTCCGTTTGCCCTTCTGGTGCTTGTTTCTCCTTCCCTTTTACGGAGGCTAGAAGGGTAGAAAGGTCCTATTCAATGAATAGGTATTTGTCTTTATCATAATTTGCTAGTTTGGGAAGTGGTAGCAGCATCCTAGATGCTTTCACAGTTGGGCAGAACACATAGTGGAGTTTGGCATCCTTCTCCTTTATGATATACATGTTTTTTAGAATCTGCTCGTTTGTTAAGTTGTCACCCTTTATCAAAGTACATGTTTGAAGTGGTCCGTCCATCTTGAGATACTTCAGGATTGATGTGACATGACCACCCATTTAGATTTCCTTCCCGGGGGAATAGGATGTGTGTTTATGTATCAAGTGTCGTCCAATATTGACCGGCTGCCCCTTTAGGATGGACCATAGTATGAAGAGGTCTGAAATGAGAACATTCCTACTTTATGTTCTAGGGAATAGTGAGCCTATTATTATTCTATGCAGAGTTCACACCAGGCCAGAATAAATGTTGGAGGCTTTGCAGGTCTTGGGCTCATAATTGGGGATTCCAATCAATGATTTCCAAAAAAAGTGCCTGTTGAACTGTGGGTGATCTAGACCTACTGCCGTAGCCTTCTTTAGCTAGTCAGGGTGTTAATGAAGATTTTGTTCAATAGGCTTTCAGTCAGTGTAACCTTATTCCCGAAAAGTGAGGTTACAAGCTTGCGTTCACCTCCATCTCTTGATTTGTCCTTGGCCTCCACTGGTTCTTTGGTAAGGTAGGCAAAGAATTCCAGTGTGGGCTTAAGGTAAGAATTTTCAACGATGAAGTAGAGTTTTGAAAGATTCACCTCATCGAGAAAGGAAAGAACTCTATTGTAGATGCCCATCTTTTTTAGTATGTTGGAGCATACATACTTTGTTGGTCACAAAATTTTGTCACCAGCCTGTAGGTGTTGAATATACAGATCAATTGGTGCTACTGTTGCAGTGGTGGCAGCAGGAGGAGTAGTGTGTCATACTAGGATTTGTTCTCTTACGATTGTGGGCTGGACTTGCTTCCTTGCCCATCTTTTGGTAGGTCTTTTCTGAATAACCTCCTGGGCCTTCTGCTTCCCCTTTGACTTGGTGGCTGGAGATTACTCATTCGAGTTTGGTGTGTAGTCAAAACCTTCATAGATGGAGGAGGGATCTTTGATGTCCTCGACTGGGTCCTCTGCTAGACATTTTTTGACATGCTCAAGGTCTTAAATGACCTTGGGCAAGTCAATTGGAGTTTTGCCTATTTTTGTGCAGAGGTCAATGCTGCGTTGGAGCTTGTACCGGTGCTCCAACAACTACTTCCTAGTCCAGAGGTGGGCTTCAACAACTTCTTTTGCAGGTGAGGCCATTGTATAAATTTAATAAGAAATCATATATTAGAAAAAGTTGAAATTTGGTGCTAATGGAATTATTGTATGAATTTTGAAAACATTGCAAGGTGGTGCAAGCTTCACAATCTTAAAACTATGAAGATGTCACATGGTTTCAAAACTGTGAAGGATTCATGCGTTGTAAAGATCGGGAAGAGAGAAACCACGAGGGGTAGAACCGCGAGAATAAAAATGTTAACAACGAAACCACGAAGAGATCATACGGTTTTCAAGACCGCAAGAGTCCATGAGGTTTTCAAGACCGCGAGGGTGGAACCGTGAGCGTGAAACCGCGAGGATGAAAACTGTGAGGGTGAAACCACGAGGATGAAGACCGTTAAGAGTGAAACTGTGAGGGTGAAACTGTGAGGATGAAAACCATTAAGGATGAAACCGCGAGGATGAAGACCATTAAGAGTGAAACAATGAGGATGAAGACATTAAGAGTGAAATTGTGAGGGTGAAACTGTGAGGATGAAAACCGTTAAGGATGAAACTACGAGGATGGAAACCACGAGGGTCCATGCGGTTTGCAAGACTGCGAGAGTCCATGCGGTTTGCAAAACCGCAAGGGTCTATGCAGTTTTACAAAACCGCGAGGGCCTACTTGGTGTCGAAATCTCTAGGAACCTGTAGGTGCTAAAACCGCAAAGAAGGCAAAATGGCGGCGACAACGAACACATCAATGGCGATGAAGGCGAAGCGGCGACAGTAATAAAAGCGTCAGCGGTGGTGATAGCGGAGATGATGATGATGATTGTGAGAACCGTCTACCTAATTGTAATGGTTGCAGTGATGGTTGTTGCGGAGTCAGAGGAGATGAAGAACAGGATGTTGTCACGAGCGTGAACGGGAAGGTGGATGCACGGAGTGAAGAAGGAGTGTGATCAGAGGCAGCGACAGAGCTCGGGTCATGCGAGAGCAAAGAACTAAGAGTGGGCTCACTCGAGGGAGAAGAGAGCAGAAGGAATGGAATAGGGTCACACGAGAGAGTTTTGAGAATCGAAGAAGTGGAAAGAGAGGGTTTAGGGTTATATTTATAGATAGGCGGTGTTGCTTGTAAATTTTTTTAGGTCAAACGGTTTCAAGACCGAGAGGACCAAACAGTTTCAAGACCGTTTGGGTCCAAACAGTTTCAAGACTGAGAGGACCAAACAGTTTCAAGACCGTTTGGGTAAAATTATTTAGGTTATTGATTTTTATATTTTTATATCTATTTTGGTTGGTTATATTAATTTTATATTTTCTGAAACAATAAAGAAAGGTGATACTCAATTCTTGGGTTGCCTCCCAAGTAGTGATTTGGTTTTACATCTCTGGCTCGATGAGATTCTGGCTTGATCAGGTTGATGCAGTGGGGTCATGAATGGCAATGGTTTGTCTTGGAGTTTTATCAGCTAGAGCGTAGTATCTCTTCAGTCTGCGGCCATTAACAATCCTTTCTCCTCCATTGTCATCAAGGATGATGACCGCTCCACTTGGGTATATATGGTTGATAGTGAAGGGTCCAGACCACTTTGTGCGGAGTTTCTCGGGAAACATTTTGAGTCTAGAATTGAAAAGAAGGACCTTGTCTCCGACGATAATATCTTTTCTTTTAAGGTGGCCATAATGCCACATTTTTGTTTGCTCTTTGTAAATCTTGAAGTTCTGGTAGGAAGACATCCTTAGTTCCTCAAGTTCCTGTAATTGCAGTTGTCTGTATTCGCTGACACTTTTGAAATCAAAATTAAACTATTTAATAGCCCACCAAGCCTTGTGTTCTAGTTTGACTGGAAGATGACATGACTTTCCATACACCAAATGGAATGGAGTTGTTCCTATTGGTGTCTTGTAAGCAGTAAGATATGCCCAAAGTGCATTAGGAAGCTTGGTGGACCAGTCTGTATGATTTCTATTGACAGTCTTCTCTAAAATAGCTTTCAGTTGTTTGTTTGAGACTTCAACTTGACCACTTGTTTGTGGATGATAAGGCATGGCGACCTTGTGTTTTACTCTGTATTTTTGCAGAAGTGCTTCAAAACTACGTTCCAAGAAATGTGACCCTCCATAGGATATGACTATTCTAGGAACTCCGAATCTAGGGAAAATAATATCCTTAAACAACTTAATAACCGGCTTAGAGTCACAAGATACAGTAGGTATAGCTTCTACCCATTTGGATATGTAATCCACAATGACCAATATATAGGAGAATCCAAATGATGAGGGAAATGTACCCATATAGTCCACTCCCCATACATCGAAGAGTTCAATTTCCTACAACAAAGTTAGTGGCATTTCATTCCTCTTGTATATCCCTCCAGAGAGTTGACATTTACCACATGATTGTACAAATTCATGTGCATCTTTTGCTATTGTCGGCCAGAAGAAACCTAATTGTAAGACATTAAGAGCAGTCTTCTTTGAACTCATGTGCCCTCGAGTTGGGCCAGAATGATAGTGTTCTAAGACTGGGGTGATTTCTTCTTCAGGAAGGAAACAGAGGAATAATCCATCTGTGCATAAGCGGAAGAGGTATGGTTCATCCCAGAAATACTACTTGATGTCATGGAAAATTTTCTTCCTGTCATGATAGGAAGCAGAAGGATGGACAATTCCTGTAGCCAGATAGTTTACTATGTCAGCATACCAGGGGACTCCAATGATGACCTTCATGAGTTGGTCATCAAGTAGAGAGTCCCAGATAGGTATATTGTCTTTAGATTGAGCCTCAATGTGACTCAAGTGATCGGTGACAACATTTTCCACCCCACTTTTATCCTTTATTTCCAGGTCAAACTCTTGAAGCATCAGCACCCAGCGAATAAGTCTAGGTTTGGCATCTTTTTTCTGAATCAAATATTTTATTGCTAAATGATCTATGTAAACTATAACCTTTGATCCGATTAGGTAAGAATGGAATTTCTCAAAAGCATAGATGACTGCCAAAAATTCTTTCTCTGTAGTTATATAGTTCTTTTGGGCCTCATCAAGCATTTTTTATGCGTAATATATCATGTAGGGCTTCTTATCTATCCTCTACCCTAGTACTGCTCCTATAGTGTAGTCAGTGGAATCACACATTATTTCAAAGGGCTGTGATCAATCAGTAGCTCTTAGTATAGGCGTAGAGATTAAGGTGTTCTTTAGATTTGTGAAGTTGTGTAAAAATTCTTGATCAAAATTGAAGTCCGCATCTTTAGTTAATAGGTGAGTCATGTGCTTTGCTATTTTTGAAAAATCTTGAATGAATCTTCAGTAAAATCTGGCATGGCCCAGGAAGGCTCGTATTCCTCTAATGTCTTTTAGTAGTGACAACTTTGAAATGACATCTATTTTTGCTTTGTGTACTTCAATCCCTTGTTCACTCACTCGATGCCCGAGGACAACACCTTCTGTCACCATAAAGTGACATTTTTACCAATTAAGGATCAAATTTGTTTCCTCTCATCTTTGTAGAACCTTATGAAGATTAAGCAGACAGTTATCGAAGGAATATCCATAGACTGATAAGTCATCCATGAATACTTCCATGATATATTCGGTTAACCTACAAATATGGTGGACATACATCTATGGAATATTGCGGGTGCATTACATAGCCCAAAGGGCATCCTCCTGAAGGTGTAAGTTCCGAAAGGGCATGTAAAAATTGTCTTTTCTTTATCTTTAGGGTGTATCGGAATTTGACAAAATCCTGAGTAGCCGTCAAGATAGCAAAAGAATTTCTGGTGTGCTAGACGTTCAAGGACTTCGTCAAGAAAAGGTAAAGGAAAATGGTATTTCCTTGTTGCCTTGTTCAATTTTCTGTAGTCGATGCACATCCTCTACTCGGTAACAGTCAGGGTGGGTTCCAGTTCATTTTTATCATTCAAAACAACAGTGGTTCCCCCTTTTTAGGGACCACTTGAACCAGACTTACCCATTGAGAGTCAGAAATTGGATAGATAATACCAACTTTTAGCAGTTTTAGAACCTCAAGGTGAACTACCTATTTGAGATTCAGGTTTAGTTTCCTATGGTGCTCCTGTGATGGCTTAAATTCTTCCACCATAGGTAATCTGTGCATGCACATAGCTGGATTTATCCCGGTTAGTTTGGTCATCTTATATCTAATGGCTTTCTTGTGCTTACTTAACTCAACAAGGAGTCTTTCTTCCTGGTCATCTATCAAAGTGGAACTGATAATAACCAGAAATAGTTTTTCTTTGTCTAGAAAGACGTATTTGGAGTCCAACTGGTAGGACTTTCATCTCAGGTGCCTTGAGCACTTCAGTGGTCTCAAGAGTGGTGATAGATTTCAACTCCTCAAAAGTAGCTTCTGGAACTTCTTCGGCTTGTTCTAGGTATTGCAAACATTGTTGAACTAGTTCATCAGTTGAAAATTTGGCTTCTGGATTCCTTAAGATGCCTTCTAGAGCATCAGATGGTTCAGGAGTTTCTTGCTTTAGCTGGGACATTTTATCTATTGCCTCAAGAAGAAAGACTTCTTCATGGATGCTAGGACTTTTAAGGCTGTCAAAGACTCTAAATTAAACAGTTTCTTTCCCCAGCCTCAAGGTAATTGTGCCAGCTTGAACATCAATTAGTGCTCTGGCTGTCATGAGGAAAGGTCTGCCAAATATTATTGGATACCTCAGATCTTCTTTTATGTCCATGACAAAAAAATCACAAGGGACATAGGAGTCTCTTCCTACTCTCACTGAGATATCTTCAATAATTCCCAAAGGTGCGGTAATGGTAGAATCATCCAGCTGGATTGTCATTGTTGTAGGTAACAAGTCAGTAAAGCCCAATATTTTACTCATAGAAAAGGGCATTACAGATATGTTGGCTCCCAAATCAGCTAATCCTTTCTTGCAAGAGGTGTTTCCTATAGAACATTGGATGCCGAAGGAGCCAGGTTCCTTTTATTTTTTTGGCATTTTTTTGAGAATGATGTCAGAAGTAGTCTGAGCTAATTTTACTGTCTTGTATTCTTCGGTCATGTATTTCTTTGATAGCAAAGTCTTCAGATATTTAGACCAAGCTGGAATTTCAGAGAGAGTGTCAAGGAACAAAATATCAACATATAGCTTCTTCATTGCTTCCTTGAACTTTTGGATTCTAGAATCCAATTTAGTTTCTATCAATCTTCCTAGATAGGGTATCCTAGGTTTGTATGGTGGGACTTTTGGTTCTTAGGAAACTAGTTCTTTGTCTTTCTCCTTCTCAGCCTCTACATATTTTTCACTTTCTTGATTATATTTATATTTGGAATGATTTTAGTGGTATCTTCATCTTCCTGAATGACTTTGGTAGCTTCAGTAAGAACATGACCAGATCTTGTGGTAACTGCATTCAGTTGTTCTGGTATGTGTTGATCATGTCTCAGATTTATTTCTGGGTGACCGGTGAAAGTGCCCACCGGAGGTTTCAACTGAGCTACAATTTGTGCCAATTGGGTCTCTACAACTTTCTGTTGAGCTTGCTGGTTGGCAAGCATGGTTTGTTGAGATTGCAACATTTTCCTTATCAGAGACAACTCATATGTTGACGGAGGTTGAGCATTGTTTTTTTGATGCAGTGTAATTTGTTGCTGTCCTTGAGTTTGATGTTGTTGAGGAGCTATCAACTGAAGTTGTTGAATTTGCGGCTGTTGTGACTGAGGTTGGTGCAATTATGGGTGCAACAGAGGGTGAGTGTATTGATAGTTTGAAGAAGAATTTCTTGGGTAGACAGATCTTTGAAACCCAACTCTATAGTTTCCTTGGTTTCGGTTATAATTGCTCTGGAATCCAGGTGGTGGTCTATTAGAAGACCCCCCTTGTGTTTGGTGCTGCGGATTGGCAGTTCCAGTGGGGTTCCCATGCTGAAATCTAGGGTGGTTTCTTGGTTGATCTGGATTATAGTATGCTTGACCTGGTATGGTGTGGATAGAGTTAACCTTCTCTGGTAGATGATCCTCGGGTTGTTCAATGATTGGTTCATATTATGGTTGAGGTGTCTGCAGATTCATCATCACATTGTATAAGAGGCCACATGATAATGTGGGATGATCCGATGTATGACAAGCTTCACAAGTCTCAGTAGCTACTTTAACTTGTTGAACTTGGGAGTTCTTCCTGTCATATTCTCCAAATGCTATTTAAAGGGCTTGCTGCTTATGAACTATGTTTTTCAGAGCTTCAACAATAGCTTTCATTTCTACCAATTCTTCAGCTTTGCAAACTTTTAGGACTCCTCCTGTAGATGACATTCCCCAATTAGATTGGTTCTCGGCTCCGAGCATAACAATCTTCCAGGCGTCCTCATAACTCTTTCTCATGAAATTTCCTCCAGACGAGGAACCTAAAAACTTCTTTATTTCATCACTTACTACTCTATAGAATGTTTCTACGAGCTGGTTTTGTGAGATTCCGTGATGTGGGCATTTTCTCAGAAGTTCCTTAAATCTTTCCCATGATTCTACTAGTGATTCTCCAGGAAGTTGGTGGAACTGGTTGATCTGTCCCCTAATCTGGTAAGTCAATGAGGGAGGAAAGAACTTTTCCAGAAATTTTTATTCCAAGGGAGCCCAGGTGGTGATTGGCTCTCCATCTAAAGAGTTATACTAGCTTAGTGCCTTTCCAGCCAGAGTGAAGTTGAAAAGTCAGAGAATGATTGCATCGAGCGTAGCTCCAACTTGTGGCACCAATCGGAAAAGTGCCTTGAATCGCTTCAGATGGTCCATGCAACCATCTCCAGTGTTTCCAAAGAACGAGATGCCTTGCATGATTTGGATCCATTGTGTTCGAATCTCGAAGTTAGGAACATTAATGAGTGGAAGATGAACTTAGTGATTATCCTCAGAATTCTTAGGAACAATGTAGTCTCAAAGCTTCTTGTTCCTTATCAATAACTGAGCAGCTACTATGACTGCCTCATTTTTAGCTTGGATGCGAGCTTGCTCTTCAGCTCGAACTTCATCTTGGACTTGAGCACACATATCAACGATGAGTTGTGATCTATGAGCTGCTATAGCTACATTGACTCTTTCCAATACCAAGGCAGCTTGGCATTGTTCTTCAGTCATCTGTCTGGCTTGTTGGCGGTTGAGTCTGATGCGTTGGTGGAAGTTTCATTCTACCTCAGAGTCATACTCTGGTTCAGGGGAGAATCCACAATTTTGCATACAAATTTTCTACCTAAGTAGAAGAAAAATCACACTTTAGATGATGGAATTAAAAAAGATATGAAGCAGTTATCAAGATAAAATGTAAAATCCTAATCAATTAGCAAGTTGATAAATGAAATTAAAATGTTCCATTGTCCCCATCAATGACACCAATTTTTGATGGAGCTTCCACTTGCGTGGAGTTGCATGTACCACTAAAAATCCTAGAGATAGCAAGTCTCTAAGTTTAACCTTGCGTGTGCTAGAATAATATCTCCACCCACGAATGCTAAGGTATGTGGAAGTCTTATCGTAGTACAGTTGAGGGTCAAATCCACAAGACAACGATCTTGTTAAGGATTTAACAAGATGGAAAACATTATAATTATATTTATCTACTTAAGAGTTGATATTTAGATCGAAGAGTTGGGTTGATGATTAAATTAAAATGCAAAAGTAAATTAAATGGTAGGAAAGTAAAGTTAAGGTTGTAAACAATATTTGGAAACCACTAGGATGTGATCGAGTTTCACCACCACTACACATGGATCATAACATACATCATAATAACATGGCTTGCAAAAAAGGGTCTAATCAGTTAGTATCTTTGTAGACTTAGCTTTCTTTCAAATATCCAACTACGAGAAATGTGGAAGTATTGCAATGTCAGCCATCCCCAAACGAATGGTCACTTACTTTACATCACTCCCTTTGCAAAGTGTGTTCCTCGACCTATAAAAGTTGTACTTCCATACGTCTACTGATTCCATTTCATAGATGAAAGTACAACGATGGAGGTGAGTTTACTCCACTCCTTGAAAAGCATTCCTAGATACCAAAATAGATATATGGTGACTACATACATCAAGAACCAACATACAATTGATAATCGAATCTAAAAGTACAAACGTAGACAATTCACACTAGTAGATAATAGGTAAAGTAGGTTGGTGATCAAGCAACTAGCATTCATTAAATGATTGATGTTGAACTGAAAAGATAGTATTTCTCTATTGCAAACTCATGAATTACAGTGCATGAAATGAAAACATGGGTAGCGGGGTTACTTCCCGCACCCTAGTGTATGGAACTACTCACTCATGGCAAGAACAAAGAAGGAGACAAGAGAAGAGGGAAGACATCATCTCCACATAGGAGGGAGGAAGCTTGACCCCTTGGAGTAGAGAATAACTATCTTCACACCGCATGGTTGTTTTGGTGATGAATCCTTCACTCCCCACCTTCTATGTCGATGAGGGAGAAAGTAGGCTTATGGATGGAGTGTGGATCTTAGACTGGAAGCCTTGGGGCGAAGGATGAAGGATGAAACAACTCTGGAACAAATGAGGCAGCCTTTGGGCGTCTGTGAATCTCCCCTTTAATGAGGACCGCTTGGGTCCTATTTATAGGTTCCAAGGGGGTCTTGAATGGTTTTAAGTTATTTGGATCTTCATGGTTTGGATAACATTTGTATCCTCACGGTCTGGAGACCGTTTGGATCCTCACAGTCTTGAGACCGGTAGCTTTTGCGTGTTCTTGGGATCAATAAATCTTCACTCGGTCTTAGGACCGTTAGAGTCCTCGCGGTCTTGGGACCGCTAGGGTTTTGCTTGGTCTTGGGACGCAAGGGCCTTCACTCGGTCTTGGGACCGCAAGGGCCTTCACGTGGTCTTGGGACCACTAGGATCTTCATGGTCTTGGGACCTCTAGGGCCTTCACGGTCTTGGGACCGCTAGGGCCTTCACGGTCTTGGAACTTTTGCAATTTTTTGGGTTTTCTATAAGATGAAAAGGGAAAATATTAGTCTATTGGTATATTCACAATAAAGTGGAAAGTTAAGTATTCTATCTAATTTATCTAAGAAAGAGTATGGAAAACTAAGAAAACTAGTAAGATAACATCACAAAATGGGAGGTTATCATGATGTTAATGTAAGAAGTAGCTAACATGGATTGTATGAGTATACTTTCTACACATGATCTTCAAGTAACAACCTTCTCCTATGGTTTATACATCCCAATAGGATGAATAGAAACTGATATTAATGCATACACTAAATTGATTTAATATATGTACCTAAATTAGCATGATGTGATAAACTTTGTATAGCCATTAAACATTGTTTCCAAGCTATATGGTTCAAGCTATAATTTTAACCTTTTGTTTCTAGATAGATGCTTGTGTATGGATGATCATTACCTTACAATGAAACTTGATCCACAATCCCTACAATAGTTAAGCAACTTGTGGATAGGTGGTCATCTATCACACTCTAATTTGCATCATATAAGTGTTTGTATAATAAGTTCTAAAATTATAATATAAGAAAAACAATGAGTAACAATGTAAAGGATATCAAATGTTATTCAAAGCTCTTGATTATTAAATATAGTTACCATGATAATGCAACATGGTTAATTTACAACTTTAGGGTTTTTTTTATATTAATTAAAAACCCAAGATTCACAA
The DNA here is from genome assembly GCA_963693085.1 of Alisma plantago-aquatica. Lineage (NCBI taxonomy): Eukaryota > Viridiplantae > Streptophyta > Magnoliopsida > Alismatales > Alismataceae > Alisma > Alisma plantago-aquatica. The sequence continues at coordinate 925,650,182 of OY856409.1, forward strand.
TACTAGTAAGTATAATTATTTATAATTTCCTAAATTAAATTAGAGGTGCATAAAAGAGAAATAATTATGAAAGTTTGCTTTAATAAGAATAAATGTAGTTAAATTCATAGTTTGACAAAATCAACATCACATGACGTGTTAGTTTGAGCCATACATAATTTGACTTTAGTTTCATATAACCACATGGTATATAGTAATCCATTACATATCGACATCTAAGTAAAAAATATGGCCAATATATATAATAGTTTGTCAAATTAACCCTATATATTACTAGTCAAGGTATTTTGATAAATAATGGGTAGTCCCATCCCTCACCCTATATAAATGTAATTATAAGATTTAGAAACCCTAACTACACACTAGGTAACAAATATTAGGTTTAGATATAGTTAGTAATTGTGTACTAATGTGTGTACAAAAGACGTTTAGGTTGAGAAGGAGGAATGGTGGATTTTACCCCTAATAATAGAGTAATTCATGAAGATTAGGTATGTTCTTCTTAGTTGATATGTTGGGTCTTTCATCTCCTTTCAATACCATTTTATTTTTTATTCCTATGAATGGGTTGGAATCTTTTAGTAGTTCCTAATCTAGTAATTTTTTAAAATATCCTTACATGTTTATTAATCATATTTGATGTTCTTCAACCCTTATTCATGTTATGACTTAACTACTAATTTCCAAGCCCCATTATTGCCTAGTATAGTGTAATGTACGAGTTGGGTGTATGGCCTTAGTTGAACATACTCCTTGGGTAAATTTGGGTGTGTATGTCCTTAGTTGCCCACCCTCCTTGAGGATAGTCTCTAAATCATGGGTAAATGACCATTGTTGCACATACTCCTTTGATTTTAGTCCCTAAATAGGTAGTATGTGGTGGTGCAACTACCATTTTATGTATTGTTAGACATTACTAGTTAAGTTGCTCAATTTCGTAGTTCCTTTTTTATGTTTGTGCATTGTTGTAGTATTATTTATGGCAAGTTTAGTTACTTGTCTAATTTAATAGTTTTGAAATTTCTTATATTAAAAATTTACTTGATTTATACTTTTTATTGGATTCTATATGTTGTCAGTAAACCATATTCTTTGCATCTTGTTCTTTTATCAATTTTTTCTCCTTTATGCCCGAATAACCTTTGTGGAATATACTAGTGTTTGTTGATGTATCTCGATTTCCTTGTTTACTTTGGGTGTATTCTTATACCCATTTTAGGATTATTTCAAGGACTATATCAGTGTGTGTCAGACCTAAAGATTGAATACCTTTGACTCTTTGGCCTGGGACTTAGAATGAGATAGTCAGGTGTTGTCCTATGCAACTTCTCCTAGATTTTTGTAATCATTAGAATTTTTATATATCATGTATTTGATAGGGCATATATTGATATTTACAAATCTTATCTATGATTGTTGATGGCTTATTATGATTCCTTGTTTGTCCTTTCACTACATAATGCTCTGAATCCCTTAGGATAAAATATTAAATATGTTTCAATTAATTCCCTAGATAAAATGAAGAAATGAAAAATAAATAGTGGGATTTTTATTGCATCAAAGTAAATTTGGGGACCCCAAGCACCTCACCTTTTTAAGTCGATATCTTAGCCATCATATTCGACTCATCATACTATTTGAATACAAAAACCTATTTATTTCCTCATATAGCTTTTCCATTTCTATATGACCATTTTGACGATCTTGTCAATCAAATTTATTGTGTGACCATGTTAGGTATAATTAGACATTTTGAGGTTAGGGTCTTGTGTTCATTCACCTAGACAATGTTTGATGATCAATATGTTGACTAAGGTGTCAGTGAGAGAATTCTAAGTTGAATAGCTTGACATATCTTTCTCTCTCCTTTTGTAGTTTACATATTTATAGTTTACTTTCAAGACCCATTCCCTTTGAGAGAATTATTTGAGTTGTATTCCCTCTATTTCACACTTGAACTGATCCCTTTATGGATGTAGATAAATCTATTAGTAGGTTTTAAATGTCATATCCATGTAGATCCTCAATGATTGTCTCTTACATATAAGAGAACTCTAATATAGATATCAACCTGATGTATGATAAGGTTCAATCTTATCCTCAACATGGACTAAAAAAGTGTAAAGAAATGTTTTAAACATGGATTTCTTACTACTTAACTCCTCACCTTTGGAACCCTAGGGAGTTTCATAAGAAGACTGACCCATTAGAATGTCTAGCTATTATCAGATAATATTTTATGTCATGTTGGAGTAGACCCAACAAAGGTTGAATTAGTTATAGATTAGAAGGGCCTTGTAATCCATTTGAATATGTAGTTTTAGGATTTATCTAGGTATTACATAATATTTATACAAGACTCTAAATGTAATGTGTCCAGCTCATGCAGTGAACCCAAAAAGATATGAAGTTGATGAGGGTTTTCTTATTATGTAGAAATATTTCATGAGATTAAGAACCCACTTACCTATGTACCCTACTTAGATTTTAGAAAAAAATATGAATTATACAAGGATATACCCCGACAAGGTTAGTTTGTTAGTAATTACACCAAGTAGTGTATAGATCTTGCTTTTGCTTGTTCTTTGTCTTATGGGTGGAAGAAATGATCCTTTGAGTTATTAAGCCTCTTACTCATTAAATTAATTACGCATAAAGAGTAGACTCCATCATGTATTGTAATTTTAGTTTTAGACCGTCACTCCCCTATGCATAAGGTGAAGTTATCCCTTGATATATAAGGTGTTGAGTTTAAGAGTAGAAGGTTTTGAAATGCTATGAATCATATAGTACCATTCTCTGAAAGGTTCATTGAATTTGGTTATTGTGTTGAGTTTGGATCTATTTTTTGTTTGACCTCAAAATGTTTATATTGTATAAAAATTGTTTTCTTATATATCTATATGTTTAAAAACAACATTTATTGGTTTCCATAATTTTTTTTTAACCAAAAGTATAACATTTCAAAGGCATGAGTCTACAATAGTAATTGTACATGATATGGCCCCTATATTTTGACTGATCTCAATCACAAAACCTTAATAATAGGTATCATGGTAACTGATAACACCAATTTTGATGCACTTTTCTTAGCCTTTTTCATAATAAAATAATTAGAATTATTGTTTAGATGTTTAGTTTTGTTCATTTCACTTTCACTTTACCAAAAGTTAGGTTTTAATTAAGTTTTGTTGAAATTTGAAGGAATTCAGTGCAAAACTAGAAAAAATTATGGGTAACCATCGATACTCTAATTTGATTGCTCTAAAGTCGACAAACTCCCACCATCCATTGACCAGTTGGTCGACACATCAAACTTTCCTCAAGAGAGAAGACAAAAACCATGTTGAGTTATCCTCAACAAATTCATCGAGCACCGACCTGTCGAGTAAGAAGGTCGACAACTTATCGAGCAAGCATCAACAACTCAACTCATCGAAATCTGCACTGATAGAATCCTATCCTTTCTAAGCTATTGAACAAGTCCATCGACAACCCTGTCAATGAGTAAAGACCTCAATGCATTCATTGAGAGACCTGATTTCAATGACCATGTCGACATATTCCATGTTGACACCCTCAATGATCGATGGAAACCTATCGGACAACTGCCTCACCGACACCCAAAGGGATCGACAAGGGCCAAGTCAAAGCCTATAAATATCCCACCAAAGAACCACTTCAATGAATCTTGGATCCTCAGAGTCATCAAGTCGAAAGACTGCCACCAAGTTCCAAATCTCCAGGACGAAAGCTATCGACCAGTCTAGATCTATCAACCTAGTTGGTTGTCGACCTCTTCCTTGGTGGCTCAATCCACTTCCGTTGACGGATCTGACAGACCTACTTTCCTAAAGCCAGGATCAAAAAATGAGAAGAGCCATCGACTGATGGCTATCGGCCACTAGCCATCAACCACTTGCTTGATCAACCAAAAGGTTGGTAGATCGATCACTCGATCTACCTTTGTATCCCCCTATTTCTCTTCTTTTCCTTATCATGAATTATTCAAGTTGTAATTTGTCTCTTTCTAGTGCCATGTGTGGTTAAATTCCATAACTTGGGTTGGGAGTATCTGTTAGGCCCTCCCAACCATGTAATTGTTCATTCTTCTATTTTATGACATATGCTCTTGAAAGTTTTGTTTCTATACTCTTATTTTATTGCGTCGCTCGTTGATTAGCTGCCTTCTTGTGATGTTTGATATGAATATTATTTGAGAGAATAATTTCAATTGGATCTAGAGTATAGATTAGTAATGAGTCACGAGATGGAGGAGTTGCTATAAGAAAATTTGTACGACTTCCCCTTGGTATTTTGGTTATTATCTCAAGAGAGAGAACCCCATAGATAAAAGTATGCCCAGATCTCGAGAGAAGGAAGGGAAAAATATCTCTTATGACTATTTTCAAAATGAGTAAGGAATATATATAATTTAGGAGTGAAGGTTTTACATAGTTGTGATTGGTCTGATTGGTGAAACCCGCTCCAAGTCTCTTTGTCATTGTTTCATAATTTATCTTTATTTCCTTCCTTTAGTTTTCTATAAACTTTGATTTACTACTCAAATAGATTAATTTGTTCCTTAATTGAAGAACCATCAATTTCACTTATTTGGTTAGTCTTGACTAAGCTAAGACTGCTTTGTTTTTATTTTGTTATTCTCCTTATCACTATGTTCGATCCTGCATTACTACAATAGACTCTTTATTGAGTTGCGGAAGTCTCTTATAGTCAGGTATAAATTTAAAGTCCCATATCTTTGACTAGAAATAAATTGTGTTTACACTTTTTACCCACGAAAAAGAGCGTTCAACTTTTAGCATTGTTTCTAGGGATAAATCAATGAATAATCTTTAATAACTTGAGGTCTACTTAGCACTAGTCATTGTTATTACTTAAATTACATATTTACTAAGGTATTGTTTACATTTCCAGTACCATACTCTTATATGTTCAATATTTTTTTATAGCTAGTTAATTATCATTTCTCTTCAGTGCTGGAGTTCCTTTCTGAATTTCCAAAGGTTGATATTCTCCTTGATGATGCAATTGAAGTACAACTGCCACCTACTAGAAATTCTCCTAAAAATATACCCTCACTCTAATCATTGGTCATTGACCGTGTCAATAGCAATAGGGCACCTATAGTCCATACTCACATACTAGTGGCGAACTTTGAGTTAAAGCATGCTTTCGTCAGTCTGATTCAACACTAGACTTTTGGAGGAAATTCTGTCAATAAAAACCCATACCATCGTATTGATGCTTTCAAAAATCTCTGCGACACCCTCAAGATGAGAAGGGTCCCTCAAGAAGTCATCTATATGAAGGGGTTTTGTTTCTCTCTAAAGGACAAGGATCTATAATGGTACATTTGCCAAATGAGGATCACATCTTGGCAAAAATTCTCTGAAGCATTCATGAGAAAATTTTATCCTATTGAGAACACCATCAGGTGCATGCATAAGATTAATGGTTTCATGCATAAACCCTTTGAGAGTTTGTATGATTAATGGGAGATATATCAAGAGTATCTGAGAGATTGCCCACATCATGGCTATGATGAAGGTTTTATTATCACCACTTTCTATGAAGGTCTCACTTCCACACGAAGGACATCTCTAAGCACTACAGCTGGGAGTGACTTTATGAAGCATGATGTAGAAACCTCCAAGGAGATCATCAATAATATGGCTGCACTTCAAGCATTACAAGATTATGATACAAGTTCTATAACAACTGTATCAGCCATCAATAGTTCTTTAGATTCAAAGTTACTCAAAAGCCTAAATAATAAACTTTAAAGGATGGAAGCCGATGTAAAGAAGCTGAAGGAAGCTAATTTAAGATATTTCACTAAGGTCACAGTAAAATGTGTCACATGTGAAGAAGGGGGTCATTGGACAAATAATTGTATTTGCACTCATGATGTAGAAGATTGGGTAGAAAATGTGTCATATGTGAATTACAAGTGACCAAACCACCCTAGATTTTCCTATGAGAGTACCTCCTCAGTATAAAATTCTTTTCAACCAAGTCAAACATCACAAGCTATGGGATGGGGACAAGTTGTTGAAAGAGGAACTCCTCCTAGATTCCAATAGAATTGACCTCAGCAACAACATCAAGGAAACTATAGTAGATGACAAAGGACAAGCTTATTTCAACAACACCAGAAATCCATAATTGAGCTTCATTCCTTGATTAAAAAATTGGGAGAGTGCATGTTGAGCAACAATAATCTGATGGTAAACATGCAAACACAATTAGGCATTGTGAAAACCCAGATAAGTGATTTACAACAGCATAACTAGATGATAGATCAATAATTGGCCTCCATTGTTGCATCTATCAGGAGACCAATTACCCAATTTCCTTCAAGTACCAAGCACAACCCAATGAATGAAACTTTCAGCATGGATACACTTTGCTCAGGAACCACCTCTTCAAAGCCACAAATGGAAAGGACAACTATTGAGGAATATAGATCCAACAATGGCAAGGTTCTAGTAACGAAGAAATCACAAGGAGCATCAAACCTTATTCCATCCTTAGAAGCATATGAAATTCCTCCTGAAGCACCCTTTCCTCATTGCTTCATCAAGGTGCAACTTGAGAAGAGGTACACCAAATTCTTAGACACTATTAAGAAAATCCATTTAGACATCCCCCTTCTGGATTTCATTGATGAGATGCCTACATATACCAAGTTCCTGATGGATCTTATCACCAAGAAAAGAAACAAAGGCATGATAGAAACAAATTTCCATTTTCAAGAATGGCATTCTCTTTATGTCAATCCACCATGCCGACGAAAAAAAGACCCAAGAGCTTTCACCATCACTTTTTCAATGGGGAAACTTTTACTAGATATGGCCTCGCATATCTGGGTGCTAGTATAAGCCTTATGCCACATAGCCTAACAACTAGGTTAGGTCTAGCATATATCATCAAATCCAATATGAGGATGCAGTTAGCTGAAAATTCATTAACTAGGTTAGTTGGTGTGGTATAAGACATCCCTATCAGAATCACAAATTACTTCATTCCTTGTGACATTATCATCATCAATGTGGTTGAAGATCCTATGTGTATGATGATCTTTGGATGACCTTTTCTTTCTAGAGTCTGTGCACTTATAGATGTCATAGATGGGCTGATCACTATTATGGTTTGCAGTGAATCCATAGACTTTAATGTGTTTGATCATATGAAGGGTCCTTTATCGATAGGGATGAGTAATTTTGCAGGTATTTTGTAGTCAGTTGAGTATAGAAATTCAAGAACACAATGCAATCGTAGATCTTTTGATACGGCCCCCAATTAATTCTAGTTTGGAGATCAAAGATCTTGAAGTGGAGGAAATTTTGGCTTATTTAGAAGCTGCAAAAGAAGAAGAATTTTAAGGTTCCATTGAAATTGCCAAGTACGTTTCTCTTCAGAGAGAACGAAAGGACATTTCTGCTCCAAAACCTTCATTCGAGCTCAAACCACCTTTGTGGGTTTGAAATATGAGTTTCTTGATGATGAAATGAAGAGTCCTGTGATAATCAATGCTCAACTATCTTTTGACCAACAACATCAACTTCTATCTAAAATTAAGATTTAGAGAAAGGCTCTTGGGTACTATATAGATGACATCAAGGGCCTTATGACAACTGTCTGCACGCACCAAATCAACCTTAAAGAAGGCACAAAACCACACGTGCAAGGTCAAATAAAATTGAATGACAAAATGCATGAGGTGGTGTGCAAGGAAGTCATTAAGCTAATAGATTTTGGCATCATATATGCCATTAGCGATTGTAATTGGGTAAGCCTAGTACATGTGGTCCCCAAGAAAGGAGGGATGACGGTGGTAAAGGAGAGTGATGTAAAAGAACTGGCCACACACACAGTGATCGATTGGTGTATGTTCATTGGCTACTGGCTATTGAATGTAGTAACACACAAGGATCACTTTCCTCTCCAGTTTATTGATCACGTTTTAGAAAGACAGGTTCATTATTCACACTTCTTCTACATAGATGGGTATTTTGGATTTTATCAAGTACTTATTCACCCAGATGATCAGGAAAGACCATGTTCACCTATCTTTATGGGACATATGCATTTTGTTGTATGCCCTTTGGTCTATGCAATGCCTCAGCCACCTTCCAACAATATATGTCGACTATATTTTCTGATTTGATAGAGGAGATTATGGAGGTCTTCATGGATAACTTCACAGTATATGGTTTCTCATTCGAAGACTGTCTAAAGAACCTATCTCTCATTCTTCAATGATGTAAAGAAAAGTAGCTATTTATCAATTGCGAGAAGTGCCACTTTATGGTACGAGAGGGGATAGTCTTGGGACACAAAATATCCAAGGCAGGTATAGAAGTAGACAAGAGCAAAATAGAGGCTATCTCCAAGCTTCCACCTCTTTCGTCAGTTACTTCTATCCGTAGTTTCTTGGGATACGCAAGATACTACCAATGTTTTATTAAAGACTTTTCAGAAATTGTGAAACCATTATCTAGACTTCTAGTAAAGGATGCACCATTTACCTTTGATGAATATTGTTTTAAGGCCTTTCACACTCTCAAAAATTCCCTAACTTCCGCACCCATTATGCAAGCTCTAGATTGGGACCTCCCTTTCGAGCTAATGTGTGATGCTAGAGACTATGTTGTCAGAGTTGTCCTAAGACAAAACAAGGACAAGAAGCACCATGCCATATATTACTCCAGCAAACCCTTGATGAAGCTCAAGTCAACTATACAACAATAGGAAAGGAAATGTTGGCTATCATCTATGCATTTGAAAAATTTAGGTCGTATATGTTAGGTAGAAAAGTGGCCATATATACAGATAATGGAGCAAAAAAGTATCTCATGCAGAAAAAAGGATACTAAGCCCCTACTTCTCAGATGGGCCCTCTTGTTACAAGAATTTGATCATGAAATCATTGAAAAAATGATATCATGAGAACATTCTTGCTATTCACCTTTCTCACATACGGGTTGAAGACAACAATCCACTCCCTATTGATAAATCTTACCAAGATGAATCATTATTACTCATTCGCTCTCTAGACCAGGTAACACCATAGTATGCTGATTTTTGTAATTTCCTTGCATGCCAATAGTTACCCCCTGGGATGACATACAACTAAAGGAAGAAGTTCTTTTCAGATCTGAAGAACTACTTTTGGGATGACCCAATTTTATTCAAGAAATATGCTAATAACATTTATCACCATTGTGTTGATCATGATGAATCCCATTCTAATCTAGAAAAATGTCATGTAACTCCCTATGGAGGACATTGGGATGTTGAAAAGACAACATTGAAGATTCTACACTCTAGTTTTATTGACGGACTATCTTTAGAGATTCACACACCTATGCCAAATAGTGTAATGCATGCCAACGCACTAGGAACATAAACAAATGAATTGAGATGATGTTAGCAGAATGGATCGAGCTCGAAATGTATGATGTCTGGGGGATCAACTTTGTGGGACCTTCCCACCATCTTCTATAAATAAATAGATCCTAGTAGAAGTTCATTACATTTCCAAATGGGTGGAAGCTATACATCAACCAATTGTAACTCCAAGATAGTAATGTACCTTTTCACAAATATTATATTTCCAAGGTTTGGAGTTCCCAGAACTGTCATCAGCGATGGAGGTTCACACTTTATACAGAATAAATTTGAAGCACTTCTGAAGCAATATGGAGTAAAACATCAGATATCTACCCCATACCATCCTCAAATTGTAGGCCAAGTACAAGTCTCTAACAGGGAAATTAAGAAAATCCTCGACAAAACTGTGGGAAAGTTCAGGAAAGATTGGTCCTCTAAACTCGATGACACTCTTTGCGCGTATCGAACTGCTTACAAAATTCCCATTGGAACGACTCCTTATCATCTGATTTACGGAAAGTATTTCCATCTTCCTCTGGAGTTGGAACATAATTTTTATTGGGCAATCAAGGCTCTGAACATGGATGGTGACGTCACAAAAGAAAAGTGTTTCCTACAACTACAGAAGCTAGAAGAACTTTGTCTACATGCTTACGAGAACATCAAGATCTAGCATGCTTATCACATCAAGCAGAAGAACATTTCTAAAGCCGACAAAGTTCTTTTGTTCAACTCTGCACCCAAAATTTTTTTAGGGAGACTTCATTCTCTTTGGTATGACCCATTCATTGTAATAACTATTTATCCTTATGAAATGATGGACATTCATAGCAAGAAGTCAAGATCATTTTTAGTCAACTGTCACCGCCTAAAAAGATACTATGAGGATGTAGTTACCACCATGAAGGTAGATATGGAGCTGCCCAACGCTCCAAATGTTGAATAAGATGTCCAAGAGTCAAGCAACATGACAATAACCAAGTGTTACTTGGGAGGCAACCCAAGCGTTTATCTTTCTTTCACAATCTATTTAAATTTGTTTTATTTTCTTCGTTGTTTTTATTTTCTTTTGCAAAACTTTTGTCTTTTTAAATGTGTTCCATCAAAATCAAGATGGACCACTGATTTTTCTAAATGATGATTGGACTATGATCACTTTTCTGTGATCCGTAGACCTAAATTTTGATCCATTTTCATCGACTTCAATTAAAGAATTTTTGGTCAATCCATCAACAAAGGTGTCAAGGTAGTAGTCGATGACCTTGAAGATTTTTAGATTGTTGATTTGTTTTCTGTAGACATTAGGAAAGTTGGAAATGTCAATCTCTCTCATCGATACAATTATCGATGACACGCCAACACCTTGAACTTAACATGTACTTGATAAGCCTAAAAAATAACCAAACTTGACAGACCTATAGACCTTGCTTGGCATCGCTGTCGATCTCTCTCATCGATAAGCCAATCGACATACCTAAATCTATTATCCATGAAACCGTTTGCGATTCACCACATATAACCCTTGGCTATAAATATAAGACCCACAATAAGAATTTCTTACCACATCGTAACCAAAGAGAAGCAATGCCTCTCTGACTTTTGACTATTGATGTGCTTGTCGACTTCTCTAATCAATAACTTCCTATTGATAGTCTTTCCTGGTCGATGTTACTTTTAACTTCACCTCATCGACATGTATAAGTCATTTTTGATCGCTTTGGTCGACAGACCTATTGACTTTTTGTTTCCACTTTCTATCAACTTATACCTTGATAGGCTTGTTATCTTTTCTCTGATATCGATGAATCAATCTATCGACCCTCTTCTCACATACTGTCAATTTTCAATAATCCCATCGACAATGTTGGTCGATAGACCAGTTTCTTTATCCTGTTCAAAGTTGCTCACATGTTTTTTTCATTTGCAGAGATGGCTCATCGAGAAGGTGCAGTTTTTGGTAGCACATCCAAGAGAGGGGAGAAGAGGCCCCATCTTGAAGGTTCCTTTGTTGAGGGTGAAAAGAGAGCACATATCAATGAAGCCAAAAATAATGCGTCTCTAGGAACCCAGTTCAAAGTGCCCTAATAGGGGTCATTTAGGCCTCACAACAAAGACCATCTCGAGCATACAAGGGGATGAGAAGTAGAACTTTCAAACTCACCCACTTCATATCTATGACCTCCCTTGAAGAAATTGGGATTAAGGCTAGAGTGAAAGAACTATTGACCAACTCCATTCCGTCTCACCTCTGCATTGCCAAGCCCAAGGCCTATGTAGAGGAGACTTAGTTTATGTCCTCTATCCAAGAGGTCTCAACTAAATGATCTGACAATCCCACAAGTGGACATCAACATTTGAAGGTTTGCATCAATAATGTCAATCATGTCCTCTCCAAACTGATCTTGAATAAGATTTTCTATGGAGCGGATGAAGAATCCAACAAGGCTTGCATTAGGCTTCTTGACAAGGATGATTCTATCTTTAATACTTCTAAGTCATTGGATAAACTAATAGGTCAATTCTGGTACCAATATGGGAAATCCAAGGCATTTGTAGTTTATTCTGGGCCATGGAGAATCATGCACAAGATTGTGACCAACGTCCTCTTCAGAAATTCAGAAACTAGCAACATCTATCATGAAGAAATCTATATAATTTCTCTTATCATGGAAGGGCAAACCGTCAACATTAGCCTTCTATTAATTGATAGGTGTTTGGAAATATCCACTTCTTCATGAAAGGAGTATTGTCACTATAGCAAAATTGCCCAATAGTGGCATTTATAAAAAAATCTACTATCTTTCTAATATACAAACATTTTTAATTAAATGCCTCTAAACCACCTATTATTGAGTTTCTAAAAAGGACATAACATTAAAGGAATTTTTATTTTTAATTAGTGGCAGTCTTAAATTTCCATACCAAATTAGAAAAGTAATTGGTAACACAATATTTACTTCCCGCTCCAAGTTTTCCCCTTCGCGCTCCAAAAAATCACAATAGTCTGATCTAGCGCTGCTCTTTCCTGATTGATCTAGCTCTCCGCTCCTCAGGCCAGCACGTGGAGCATCTTGGCCGATCGTCACCCTAGCTAGGTGTTGATGGATACTGGTGGCGGCACACTGTGTTCCATTTACCAGTGGCAGAGTGCCAACTTGCCGGTCGCACGTGGATCTCTGTCGACGGGAACCTTCCTCCGCCACCTATTTGGACCGAGCCAAGCCGAAGCACTGCCACAGACTCAATATACCCCTCTGGCACCGGTAAGCTCGAGTGAGTGACTCTGATTACCTCAGTCCAATTCCTCTAAGCTTTGCAAATTTTTGAAGAGGTATGTTGTCATCACAATATTTCCACTCACATCTCTGATGATTGTTCTTGAGAAAACTCCCACCATCATTGTAATGGAAGCATCCTTGTTGTCATGAATCTTACCTTTAGGAATCACATTCCATCTCTGGGTAGAAATGTTATTGACCAACATTGCTTCCTGCTGTTGAGAAGTTGTGAGAAACCTACAATAATTGATCGATTATGTGCGGGCTGGTTTACAGACCAGTTGCGGGCTGAGTCATTCAACCCTGATGTAACCTACAGACTGGCACTTCCCTACTCCCATTGAATTGAACACTCATGTGTTGTATTCTTTCCCTACTTCATCCATTGATGGGGATATGTCTCCAATTATGCAGTGTCTATCTTTCAACCTCCCTCTTGTAACCAAGATTTCGATAGCCACTCACTAGAGAAAATATGACATTTTTATAGCCACCGTAAAGTCCAAATCAGTGTGGATAATCTATTCAGGTTGCTCCTCCTTTGTTCTTGATATTGCTCATGACAGTGACACCAAAAAAATAGGTTGAGTGAGCATTAAAGGATCTCAAGCGGTTTAGCCACCACATCTACATATTGTTTGTAACCATGAGTTGGAAAGGAACCGTGCTAATTGATTCAGCGTATTCCTTAGGTAGTAGTTACAAGAATGCATCCATGTCCCATCCTATGTTGTTCTCAAGGATTATCTCACACACATTATTCATATGAGTGGTCATTCAGATAATCTAATACTTGGCTTTGAAGTCCTCTAAGATTTACTGATTGGGCACAAAATATTTTCCTAAGCCAAATTATACAAGATTTCAATAGAGATTTTAACTTAAGATTTACTGATTTTTTCCCACGCTTAGCTTTAGTTGTGTTTTTCTTATATGGATTGGATTGATATGATTTTTTTCCATGGATATGAACCACCACTTCATTTCATGCCACATTTTCCTCAATTTGGGTCATATTATTGTTGTTGTAGTTTCATCTCATAATCCTGATACATTTAGGCCAGACCACATTTTGTATGCTTAGTTCATTTTTAGCTAACTTGTTTGCCAAATTCTGGCCATCAGTAGGATTTAGACCTACCTTTAATAGGGTTTGGTTTCCATTTGAGCCAATTTAGCTGAACATGGCTCTTTTTCATGTGTAAATCAAGTTGCACGACATACTTTGCAGTCATTGATACATGTGTTAGGAGTCTGTAACTAATATGTAAATCATGATGAGGCTTTACTATGGTTGTTAATGTGTGTTGACCTTGGCTTAACCTATTTTCTAAACAAGTAGATGTAAATGGTAATTCAGTTAACCAATCCCTATGATTGATCCTAATTCAGTTCAGTATTGTTTTGCATTCATACACGATCATGCTAAAATTTGCGGTGTGCATTTCCAGTTTTAGGTTTGACTTTTTTGATGTCACAACTTTACTGTGTGGGGCATGACATTTTCATTACATCCAATGCACTTAGTTTAGGGAAGACCACAATTTGTATGCCTACTTTAGTTTTAGCCAAACAATTTGCCAAATAGTGCTTGTGAGTTAGATTTAGACCTATCCCTAATAGGGTTTGCTTTCCACTTTGGCCAATACAAGTGAACATGTCTCTCTTTCATGTGCCAAGCAAGCTGCATGATAGACTTTGCAGTCATTGATACGTGCAGTCATTGATACTTTCTGGCTGTATATGTTCTAAAGGATTGTAGAAGGTGAGCTTGTAGAAGCTGAGGTTGTAGGTTTGGAAACCATGTTAGTGTTTTTGAGGTTTACAAATTCTCCTTTAATACTAGCGGATAGGACCCAGGATCCTGTTCATTTTCTGATTCAGTTCAAAATGATTAGAATGTGCCTGGGTCCTTATTTTAAGTATGTTCTTTTATCCTTATAAAAAGTATTTCAAACATAGTATCATGTACTCATAAAACTAAAGAGGTAGGAATCTATCCCATTTACATATACGTCAGAGAATAATAACCTCACATAACTCATTTAGAAAATTTACAATTTTTAGATGAATCCTTCTTGTCATAAAATTTGTGGTACTATAAAAATAATAAGATGATAAGATATCTTGTAGTAGTGTTTTGATAAACACATAAGTACAAGACTATAGTAAAAATTTGGAAAGACATCAGTAACCTCTTTAAATAGGTCTCACACCTTCTGTAGTAGTGCATGGATACTCCAAATTAAATAGGTCTCACACCTGTACAAAATAAGCCAGACACCAGTACCTCTTTGATAATCTAAAATATGAGTGTTGATTCAACAAATAGTTAATAAGTGTCACCTAATTGTATGAAATACCAAGCTACATCAAATTATAGAAAATACTAGTTACTTCCTTGAAATTCTCAAAGAAGAATTAGTGAACATTGGACCAATTGCAAAGATATAGGACATGATCTCCTCTCTTATATTTCTTTTCAAGCTATCATGTCCACCACAATAAAGTTGGTTATGACAAGCAATAAAAGGTTAACTGATGTTATACTACTTTTTTTGAAAATATATAACATCGTTATATGTACTTACAATTGTTAGTACTAATATTTTGCAGTCTCTATCCACCCACACTATTCACTATGAACTGGGCCTCTATGCCAATGTTATTGTTCCTTAAAGAAGAACAATTGGACACCATCCTAGATGATCATTCCTTAAACCAACTAACCATACCTGAACATTGGCATTTACTAAATGGAAGACACTACAGGCCTGGTGAAGTGACCCTAAATTTTGGCAATTCTTCACATGTTATCGAGGTTGAGTATGATTTGGCGGGAAATCTTATATCAAAATCTGATTGGCGTGATTGGATTAGAAAGATGCTAGTGGGTTGTATCGATAAGATTTTTCTCCGTCCAGTTGGCCATAATACCATCAAAGTTTGGATAACCCACATGAACAACGAGACTCCCGATCATCTACGGCGGTATGAGTGCATGATGGAACAAACTAGCTCAGACGAATCTGATGATGAGGCACCTGTCAGTTAAGATTCGTCTATATATAGTGAGGAGCTTCGTGACACAACACAATCATAAAAAAGACCACGATAGGTCCAATTAACAAATATAATTATCTTGACAAAAAATTTGTGTTTACACTTTTTGTCTTAAAGTAATCGATCCTCATAGCTACTTTCTTTTTTAAACTTCAAGAGAAGATTGCCACAATGAAAAGGCCTCGAAGTTACTGATGCAGGACCATGTTGGTGTAGGATTTAGTTGTCTATCTATCTAGACTTGTCTGTATTAATAGTTATTTTAATTATGGACATGTTTAGGGGTACATCAACCCCTTTGTTTAGTTACTGTTTAGGGGTACACCCCTGTGTGTGGATGTAAAAAGAGATTAATGAATGGAG
This sequence comes from Alisma plantago-aquatica, assembly GCA_963693085.1. NCBI lineage: Eukaryota > Viridiplantae > Streptophyta > Magnoliopsida > Alismatales > Alismataceae > Alisma > Alisma plantago-aquatica. The sequence goes on from OY856409.1 coordinate 925,666,306, forward strand.
CTGAAAGTTGCTACATGAATGCTTATAACTGAAGTGTGTGTTCCTACAGATGTTCCAAATTCGCAAATCCATCCTATCTAATGACACATTCGAAACCCAACAACAAAAAGAAATATGCATATCCTATTATGTTACAAATTACTGATAAATTTCATTATAAATGTTCTTTTATCCTTATTATAACTATGTTCTTTTATCCTTATTATAAGTATTTCAAAAAATGCTTGGGCACCCACCTAGTCGGATAGACTCACATGAACTTCATTTGCATGATTACACTAGTATTTTATCATATTGTATAGTCTTTTTTAATATGACATACTTACTCATATATGTTATATATTTTACTATTTTTATAGAATGGATAAGTCTTGGATAGCAGAGGATGACCGAACGAGCAGTAAATACTTATGTGGAGTATGAAAATTTTTGGATTTCACTTTTGAACATTCATCAATTGGAGACAAGATTGTATGCCCATGTAGAAAGTGTGCTAATGTATACCAGGTCACCAGAAAGACTGCATTGAGCCATCTATTGTGGCATGGCTTCTTACCAAGCTAGATTTCTTGGGATTTTCATGGTGAAGATGCCTCTGTTCAAATGGATGCTCCTACTGATTAAGGAGATTTCCTAAATGCTAAAAACTTACAAGATATGTTGCATGATACTTTTTCGAGTTTCAGTGAAGATGGAAATATAGAAGGAGTGGAGCCATCTAGTGATCAACATTTCAATACTGACAAATTTTATATCTTGTTAAAGGATTCTGAGATAGAATTATATCTAGGGTGTAAGAAATATAGCAAACTTTCTTGCATCCTAGAATTCTATCACCTGGTTTGTCTTAATGGCTTGAATAAGAAAGCATCATCTATGTTTCTTACGTTCTTTAAGAAGATGCTATCAGAAGGAGAACAAATACCTAATTCATTTTATGAGCTAAAAAAGACGATTACGGGGTTGGGCTTAGATTATGTGAAGATTCATATTTGTCCAAATGGTTGCATGTTGTTTTGGAAGGTTTCTACTAATAAAGACGCCTATGATACATGTGGAGCATCAAGATGGAAAACGATTACAATCCTAGATGATGATGACGAGCTTGCAAAAAAACCCAAGAGAATACCTATCAAAGTGCTCAGACACTTTCCACTTATACCACGCCAAATGTGGTTGTTCATGTCATCAAAAACCTCTTCCTTAATGAGGTGGCATGCAGAAGAATATGAAAAAGATGACAAGTTAAGACACCCGATAGATTCACCTGCATGGAAAACAATTGATGTGATGCATCTAGAATTTGCTGCAGATGCTAGAAACATTTGATTGGGTCTTGCAACTGACGGATTTAATCCTTTTGGGACAATGAGTACTTCTTACAGTACATGGCCTGTTGTGATAATTCCATATAATTTACCTCCTTGGTTTTGCATGAAGCAACCATATTTTATGATGTCCCTACTCATTCCTGGACCAACTTCACCCAAAAATATAGATGTGTACTTGCGTCCATTGATTGATGAGTTGAAAGAACTATGGGAAACTGGTGTACATACAAATGACGCTAGAACCAAGGAATTCTTTCTGATGTGTGCTTCTTTATTATGGACTATTAGTGATTTTCCAAGATATGCACATCTATCTGGTTGGAGTACTAAAGGCTACAAAGCATGTCCTTATTGTAATAAAGATATTGTCTCACATTGGTTGCCATATAGCCATAAAGTTTGCTACAGAGGACACCGTATGTTTTTTCCAACTAGCCACATATTCCTAAAAGAAGCAAAGGCATTTTACGGTGAGCAAGAATTTAGGTGTCCACCTAAACCTCCTTCTGGAGCTCAAATCTTGTCACAATTGGAGGACGGAAGAACTATAATTGGTAAGAAAAGGCCAAGAGGTAAAGATTCAACACATAAGTGGGAAAGGAATAGCATATTTTTTGAGCTACCATATTGGAAATCTAACATTATAAGGCATGTGAGAGTATTGTTGGAACATTGCTAGGTTTGAAGGATAAAAGTAAGGACAACTGGAATGCAAGGAAGGATTTGGAGGATATGGGAATCAGATTTCCGCTTCATCCAAAAATTGTTGGTAAATATACCATCCGACCTCCAGCTTGCTATACAATGAGAAAAGATGAAAAAATATTATTTCGCAACCTCCTAAAATCTATAAAAGTTCTAGACGGGTATGCGTCTAATATATCTAGATGTGCACGACCAATGGATCAGAAGATGCTACCAATGAAAAGTCACAATTATCACATGCTGATGCAACAACTTCTGCCATTAGCTGTCATTGTGTCCTTGCCCATTAAGAATGCTAAGTCATGTATTATTAATCTTTGTCACTATTTTCAAAGGGTGTGCACTAAAGTCATAGATCTAAATGATTTTTCTACATTGGAAAATGCAACAGCTGTGACACTTTGTGAGACGGAGAAGATATTCCCTTCATGTTTTTTTGACATAATGGTGCATCTATCAGTCCATCTCGCTTATGAAGCTAAGATAGTCGGCCCTGTTCAGTATCGTTGGATGTATCCAATTGAAAGGTAACTTTTCATATGTCATGATGACTTTACCTATTGGAATGTAATTTGTTATAATATATTCCTCAACTTTGTTATCAGGTATCTGATGACCCTAAAAGGATGTGTTTGTAATAAAAGATATCCAAAAGGATCAATAGAAGAAGGATATATAGTCGAAGAGTGTCTAACATTTTGTTCAAGATACTTGGATGGAGTTATTAAATCGGCCAAATAGAAATGATACTGACAAAGCAAAATTGGAAAATGAGCCAACACTTGACAGTGACGACTGGTCTATTTTCTCGACAATAGGTTGTGGTATTGGTAAAATGGTAACATATGTCTTAAACGAACATACATTGAAACAAGCCCATAAGATGTACTATTCAATTGTGAAGCAACTGAACCCTACATTAAGTAAGTTAGTGACAACTGTCTTCTATTAATAAAATGCTATAACATATTCCAATGACATATTGCACATATTTTGTATTCAGGAAGCACTATGATATCATTAAGAAAAAACATCCTCAGAAGTCCTTAAAGGAGGTTCAGAGAATACATGGTATTAAGAGAGAAATATTTCCCCCCCCCTCTCCCATGCCCGTGGAGGAGGCCGAACGCCCAGAAGGGTGGTAAATCAAGGCAGAAAATACATAGTAACTCATTTGATGGATGGTTTAAGGAACATGTAAGTTTAGTTGTGCTAATTAAAACATTGCTCAACATTTGGTTCTGTGGCTAGTTCTTGGAGACTTCAACAATGTGAGAAAGGCCAAGGACAAGCATGGAGGGATAAGGGTTCCAGACAGAATTATGGCTGCTTTCAATGATACCATTGAGGCGACTCAGCTCACTGAATTGAACCAGATAGGGGGAGGTGCATCCTGGTCCAATAAGCAGAAACTAGGGAGGCAAATTTCTAGCTACATTGACAGAGCTCTGATCAACGAGGCCTGGATGGATGTGTGGCCGCACACAATCATTAGAGTGGGGGAAAATATCATGAGTGACCACTCATGGATGAAGATGGAGTTTGCGAGAAAATAAGTGGTCAAACGCCCTTTTCTCTTCCTCAACCTGTGGTGTGAGTGGGAAGGCTTTAAAGAGGTGGTGGAAGGTAGCTGGAACATTAATGTTCCGAGAAACCCCTTGTTCTGAGTTCTCAAGAAACTATAGCATACAAAGAAGGCTTTAAAGGCGTGGAGTAGAGAAAAAGTAAACCTGAAAAATCTGTTGGATGAAGTAGCTAAAGGCTTCGACGAAGTTGCTACCAGAGCTAGAAGGATGCCAAATGATGCCCAAGCCATAAATGAAGAGATGAAAGCAGAGGATAGGCTGAGGAAGCTTAAGAAAGTGAGGAAAGGTTCTTGTGGCAGAGAAGCCGTATGAAATGGATAGAAGACGGGGACTTTAACACACAGACGTACCATTCTTCAATTAAGAAGAAGGAGGTGAGGGAAGCTATTCATGAGCTTATTAATGAGCATGGGGAAGTGGTTGATAGTAGGGCTGTGGTGTCCATCTGTGCTGAGACCTATTTCACACGCCTCTACAATCAACCTGCCATAGAAGACACGAGATTTGGGGACTTTCTACCAGAAAGAAGAGTAACTGAGGACATGAACAGAGAGTTGTGCAAAGAGGAGACCGAAGAGGAGATCAAAACTGCTATCTTCTCCATTAATCCAGCTAAGGCACCTGGGCCTGACGGGTTCAACAACCATTTTTTCCACTTCATGTGGTAACATATCAAGCAAGATGTTACGAAAGCAGTAAGATGGATCATGAAAGGTGGACGTATGGTACGAGCGGTGAACCACACTTTTATAAAACACATTCCTAAAAAGAAGAACGCAAAGGGAATGGACGATTACAGACCTATCTCGTGCTGTAGTGTCCTTTACAAATGTATTGCTAAACTCCTCACTGGGCGGCTCAGTTGTGTGCTTCCACACATCATATCTGAAGAACAAAGCACGTTTGTTAAAGGGAGAAAGATGTCGAATAGTACCCTGTTGGCTACCGAGTTCCTCACGGGCTTCAACACGACTTATGCCAATGCTAAGGTGTGTGTGAAGGTGGATTTAGTGAAGGCCTATGATTATGTCAGGTGGGATGCCCTGTGGGAAGTGATGAAGGCTATGGGTTTTGATGATGGGTGGATTCTCATCATGAAAGAGTGTGTGCAAACTACTTCCTTTTAAGTGCTTATCAATGGTGGTCTGGTTGGGATGGTTAAAGCTACGAATGGTCTCCGCCAAGGGGACCTGTTATCTCCCCTTCTGTTTACTATTCTTATGGAGGGACTCACCAATATGATCAAGGCGGCTGAGGATAGGGCAAAGATTAAAACGTTTTCTATTAGGGGCACTAAAGTGAAGACACATTTGGTGTTCGCTGATGATGTTATGATCTTCTCAGTTGGGAATGCTAGGAGACTGAAGGAGTACAAGAAAGTGCTTAACCAGTTTGGCAAGATCACTGGCATGTACATAAGTACTATTAAATCTATGATATTCTTCTCTAAATCTTGTAACCTCAGGAGAGGAAGATTGAAAGTCGCCATTGGGGTTAAGGAGGGATGGCTCCCTACAAGGTATTTGGGTGCACCTATTGCTGGTGGGAGAGGTTCATCCAAGGACTATAGAGCCTTTCTTGATAAGATGCGGGAGAAGGTTGAAAGTTGGATAGGGGTGAACTTATACCTCGCTGGGAGGCTTGTCCTGGTGAGGTCAGTTCTTCAGAGCTTGGTTTGTTTCTGGGGGGAGGTCTGCCATGTTCCTAACCCAGTCATAGGAGTCCTGACTAAGATCACTACTAGCTTCATATGGGGAGGTAGAAATCATAGTGTTTCCTGGGATGTTATAGCCTGACCTTTTGCTAAAGGTGGACTGAATGTGGTCAAGCCGGACAGGATCATCCATGTAGAACAACTAAAAAGACTACACAAGTTCTTAACTGAAAAGAACAATGCTTGGACGAACTGGATGATTAGGTACTATGACCAACTCCCTGTTGTGGCTGACCAGTATGCTTCAAAGGTGTGGAAGAACCTATGCCAAAGGTGGGCAGAGGTTGGCCACTTGTACTCAGTTGATAGGCATGATATGGTATGCCTTGGTAACCAACAAACTAAACCATGGATCAACAGAGATGCAACTCCCGACGTCGCCTGGTCCAAGGTCCTTTGGGGACAGACTCATTGTCCCAAATGGAGCACCGTCATTTTCAGAGCTTTGTTGGGCAAGATCACCATGAAGGACAAGCTCAACGCTTGGGGAATCCAAGTGAATGGAGTTTGCGTCCTTTGTAGACGGGAGATGGAGACTCATGAACACCTCTTTATCGGGTGCAGCTATTCAAAGCTTGTGTGGGCAACAGTTTGCCTGAAGAACTTGTGGGGGCCGAACCAGAACTCTAGCTTGAATGAGATCGTTTTGTGGATGAATGGTAACCTTAAGACCAGACACAAAAAGGAGTTTGGTGGGTTGTGCTTGGCAGGTTTTTGTTATCACATCTGGGATGAGAGGAATAGGCGAGCCCATGGAGGTACCCCCCCCGGACTGAAGGAGATCTCATCAAGAAGATTACTACTGACTTATCGTACCATATACTTGTAAAGAAAAACCTTGCTAAAGGTTTGGCATTTTTATCCAAGGAATACTGGGGATTTTGTACTAACCCTATATACTTGTAGCTAGATGGGATTTTGTATAACCCGTCTACTTTCTGTTGTTGGCCTTTGGCTGTGTTTTGGTAGCTTTGCTACTCACTCTCTTTGGAATATATTTACCAATTTTCCAAAAAAAATTTAAATTTGTTATGCTTCATGAATAAAGTCTAACAAACTTTTCTTTTGTTAGATTGAGACACTCCTAAGAACAGAGATGGTGGATGATAAAATCAAGTTTCTTTCTCAAGGTCCACATCAGCTGACCATTAAGTAAAAGGGCTATCCTGTCAATGGTCACAAATTTCATACCAAGGCAAAAGATGTAAATCGAACAACACAAAATAGTGGAGTGTTTCTGGTAGCTAAGACTGATTGTTATTCTAAAACCACTAACCGCAATCCAATTACTAGAGATGTTACCTACTATGGTGTTTTGAAGGATGTTATTGTGCTTAATTATTATGAACACTTTAAGGTGACATTATTTAAGTGTGATTGGATGGACATCTACTGAAAGAGGGGAATCAAGCATGATGAACATGGGTTGACTCTTGTTAATTTGAGATGACTTCAAACTACAGGAGAACCATTTGTAGTGGCATGTCAAGTTGGACAAGTATTTTATGTAGAAGATGTCACTGCAAAAGGGTGGCATTTTGCTATAAAGATTGCCCCACTGGATATGTTCAACATGGAAGAACAATCTTGTATTGAAAATGTCGAAGCTTATGTGCAAGGTGAAACTAGAGATGGGCCATCAATGACATCAAAAGATGAAGATACTAATTGTGACATAGTTAGATTGGATATGGAAGGAATTACTGTTGATAGTTCAACAATTGAAAAAGACCAATCCCAAATTCAGTAGGATGATGAAAGTGTATCTCAAAGTGATGATGATGATAGTTATGAATGAGAAGATTACAAAATAGCAGTGAATGTTTCTTTTAGTTTATCATTATTATTTGACTTAAATAAGACTTTTTGGTGCGATGTATCTCTTTAATTTCTTTCTCACATTGTGCTCTAGCTAGGTGTATGCATTTTGCATGTCTGACATTCTTCTTAATCAAATTTATCCTTGTCTCTGCTTCTATTTATAATTATATTTGCTTAAATATCTATGTTTCATATTTTAATATTAATTATAAAATTGTTATTATGTTGTTCAATATCTGTGCTTCATTATTCCATTAGTTCTACACCACTGACTTCATTACTCTGTGTTGTTCCCAGAAGCAAAACTACTTCTTTCTAATCCATCCTAGTACATAAAGAATCAGTTGCACTAGCTTAATGGTCTCTTGTGTTTATTCTGAAAACTCATTGTATATGCAGAAAGTCACTCATGAATGCACTACTATACCGATCTACAGACTTACTACTGCTTTTAAATTGGTAATTGATTTTGTAAGGTCTGAGATTGGAGGTGATATGTGTTCAGATGTTTTTTCTCAAGCGATTCATATCTTTCTTGTATGGTTCTGCAATTTTTGTTTCAGGTGGGACACCTTTAACAAAGAGAAGGAAGGTTGGATAGTGTATGCTAAATTTTAATAAATCAATTATACATACCCATTATCATCTTATCATTTTCTCCTGAGACTAACTTGATTCTATTGGATATTATCTACAACATAATACCATAAGATTAGAAAATAGGTCCCAGTGTTCTGTTCCAGTATAATCTGTTTATGCTGAAATCCTTTTCCTTTCTTTCATGTCTCTACTTTCTTCACTCTGACTCGCACATTATATTTTGTCAAAAGAAACTTGGACTTTCTGCAAGAAGAAGGGTCATTTTTACCGGGATTCTCAAAGGTCCGCTGGTTCAGGGCTTTTAGTTGCAATGGTGATTCTCCACTTCACCTTTGATAGAGTCAAATACTGTTAAGAAAATTCGTTCATGACAATGTTGTATAAGTAGTTTGTTGAGTATCCATTTTGGTTTTCAAGATTTCTTTGACAGCGACGATGGTTTGGATGAGCTTTCCCCTACCCGTTATGATCTGCCCGATAGAGAAGATCCCTGTCCTTATAAGAAGGTCAGACTTCCTTTTTGAAAGAACAACTTTAGTCTCCAACTGCTTGAACACAAGCATCATATTCATCATTTACTAGCAATCTTTACGAGTAGCCTAATGCAGATCTTTTGACCATTTTTAGGTTTGCGAGGCCGGGAGTTCTAGATCACCAATGGTCTCTGAATTTGTGCAGATGGGTTTCAAAGAGGAGATTGTTCTCAAGGCAATCAAACAAAATGGTACATGTTTGTGGGTGTTATATTTGTTGTTTATTATGGTATCACAGAACAATGGATAAAAAACTATAGTTCACATGATTCCCTTTTTTGCTATTTTGTAGTTGAAGGGGATAGTGAAGCTATTCTAGAAGCTCTTCTTACTGGCAATGTGAGTGTTTTAACCACATTGATATATATGGAAAGCAACTTTCTTTTTCTCACCTAAATTTTTTGGTGGATCCCCTTTGCATAGTGGATGGGTATGTGGGTGTGACTAAGATGCTTTTAGTTTTTTGTTTGTTTGGTGCAGTGAATACATAATACTATGTATCTAGTTGTCACAGTTGTGCTAATAAGCTTTATGAAGATTGTGTTTGTGGAAGTTTTCTAGGATGAAACATAAGCTTTGGAAAAGTTTCCACATATTCTTCACTTCCATGGATCCTATATTCTGTTTCTGACATTTTGGTCTAAGAAGACTATTGCTTCACTTGGACCTCTTCATGTTGAAAGGATTTCTGTTTGTTTGCGTACATAGAATTATTTAGTCTAGTCTTTCTACCTTCAGGATAGTGCCACTACAAGGTTTATGAGGAACAACCAATCCTTGCCATTCATTAGACTCAAAGAGTAAGATGCAACTGTTTCACCATCATCTAAGGCATTTTCCAGTGCAAAATCATTTTATGACTGAAATTTAAAAAATACTCAGACTAACAACCGCTAACAGGACAAAGCTAGCTGACTAGCTTCCTATCAAGTGCTTTTAGGATGGTTTATTTTTTAGAATGCTGCATAAGTGGTTTTGTTCATGCTTGGTTTGGTTTTTTAGGATATCTCCGATAGAAAAGATGAGTGTTTTGAGAAGCTATCCTGCACCAGTCCTGATCATTGTAGGAGCAAAGACCGTTGTCTTTCTGTGATGGTCAGACTTTTATTCTCACAGTAACAACCTTTTTGTTGCCGAAATGCTTGAACAATAGTATTATCATGTGGATCATATGACCATTTTCAGGATCGTGAGGCTGAGAGTTCAAGGTCACTGGTGTTCTTTGAATTTGTTCAGATGGGATTCAAAGAGGAATTGGTCTTACAGGCAATCCAACAAAATGGTACATGCTTACATGTTCTTGATGTATTGCAGCCTATCCAACATTAGTTTCCGATTTTGCTTTGGGTGGTTTTAAGGATTCCTGGATAAAGTATATTTCACTACTTCCCTTTGCTTTTTTGTAGTTGAAGGGGATAGTGAATCTATTCTAGAAACTCTTCTTGCTTATTGGGTGAATGTTTTGGCCATATTTCTTAATTCTTGGTTTTATGTACTAAGTGACAATTTCTTCTCAACTATAGGAAGAAGGTTAATCTCTTGTTTTTGGTTTGTTGTAAAACATAATGAAAATTTTAGGAACAATTGCCTTGTTATCTCTATTCCCCCACTTAATCTCATAATTATCTGATGCCTTTCAGATGCATAGTTGAATTTGTTGTTTTGATGCATTGCAAGCTAGACCCTATGGTTGCAGACCACTTTGGGAATGGAAATTGAGGATATATGTGCTCTGATATCATGAAAACTGATGTTAAATCTAGTCATTGGCATTCTAGGATAAAGGCAATTATCTCTATTATGGTGAGTTAGGTCTGCATCAACTCGGTGTCATTGTGATGCACTACAAGCTAGACCCTATGGTTTCAAAGTTTAGGAAAGTCTTTTGTATCCAAGAAATATACAAGTCGGTGGGAGTGCTCTCAATCCAAATGTTTGGTTTTTGAACTTCTGTAAATTCAGTATACCTCACTAAAACCAATTATTTTTATATTTTGCCAGGTATGCTCTCATGGAGATGGGTGATGACAGTCCAGATCTCTCAATGGGCATGTTATTAGAACTTCAATTTAGAAGATGTACTTAGATGTGAGAGGGTGAGTAATCTTACATTATGGTTAATCTATAACTAAAATTGTCCATTTGTCTTGGCTGCTTTTGTTACTGCATACTCATATCAACTTTAGAATTCTTTGTTGTGTGCATTGAAATCATCTAAGTAATGGTTAGAAAATTGGCTAGGGCTTTAGAAATCTGACCAAGAGAATCTTCGAGACTATGACACCAAAGAGGAGGTGGAGGAGATGGACAAGTAGGTCGCAAGAGGACTACCAATTCTGGTGAGGGCTAAGGCTTTGGTGGGATTGAAGCATTACTATGCTACTAGCTTGACATAGGTCATTTGATCAGCTCTTGCATTATTCTTATCTTCTGGGTGTTTATTTATTTCCGTTGTAAGTTTTTCAAACAATTCTGTTGAGGCCTTACTTGATTTCTGTTGCAGGTTGTTCAAACAATTGCTCATGATCTTCTTGGTCCAACTCAACTACCTGATGTATGCAAGTTAGTTTGAAGCTAGAATTGGTTAATTGCTTAAGATTTATCTCATTTTATAGATCTTTTGTAGACTCTCTAAAGTTGCATATCATAGTCTTAGTATGATATTATAGTCTCTCTATCCTCCTACTCCCTCCCCATAGATGGATGCTATAGTAGTAGACCCCAACACTACTCCATTTTCATCTTTAACACAAAATAGTATTTCATATTTAACACAAATATTTTCTATTCAAAATTTCCTAAATTACTATGCTAAAAACACTTGTATATCTTGATGTGAGGGAACTCCATTTATCTTCAGTACATCTTTAGGGTCATTGCCTCCATCTACCAGAGAACAAGTCCTCAAATACGCAATCATGATTCCAATCCTTGATTACAAGGCCGCTACCCAGCTATAAGTCAATGAGATCATTGCTTTCAAAGATAGAATTGAAAACAATTCCATCTCTCATTTTGCCTCAATAGTGGACTTTCATTTTGTTGCCTTTAATGGGACAAAATGCTGCAAGTTTTTGGCTTGGACAGTTCAATCTACAACAACTACATTTTATAAACCAAAATATGCTTAATTTCACTATTCTGACATGGATTACATATTAATCTCTTGGTCCTATTATTGGAAAGATGATTTCTTCAGGATAAGTATTGTTATTCACATACAATCTACATTGATCTCATTTTGTTGTAGGTGTATTACATTGCAGAATTTGAATGAGAATTCTCCGACTCCACACATTTTAAATATGAAGTTTGATAACCGATGAAGTTATACCTTATTTTAACAAGTGTTGTTGAGTTTTGTAAGCAGTCTTCATTGTTTGCAGGTGTTAAGACATTTGAACCAATATTGGCCTCTTCATATTCTCAAGTGAAGGATCTTCATATTCTCAAGTGAAGAATCTATATTTCACCAAATAGATGACCTTTTAGGCTCTGCTTTCATATGTGTGAGGGTGAGTAATCTTACATTATGGTTAATCTATAGCTAAAATTGTCCGTTTGTCTTGGTTTCTTTTGTTAGTGCTAACTCATATCAACTTATGCATGTGTTAGCATCCATGACCTCCTCTACTTTTCTTTGCCATGACATTTACCTTTAATGTGGTAATCTATGATCTTTCTTACCAATTGTTGACACACTAACATCAGAGTTGGGTGGGATTGATTATTTTGTTTGGTCATAGTCCTGTAGGATCTTTGGAAATTAATAGTGCAACCTATTATACCCAATGTGTAAAATCCATGATAAATCTGATATAGATGACTAAGCCACTCATTGCAACTCTATAAACAGATCATATCAACCCAATCATCATCTTTTTGAAGTCTGTGAAAATAACTTTTCAAGTAATCTTAACTACAAAGTGTGCCCCTATTTGAGATTCAACTGAGTGACTCCCAATCCTGACGACAGTTAATGAGTTCCACATACTTGGAATTTAATATATAATATAACAATACAATAAAATGAGGGAAGATATTGCTACTAGTTTAACCATCTACTGCAAATAAAATCCACTTATATTTCAAACTATTGTTGTTAGTCCATCCACTCAACATAGAGGTATAGAAAGTTGGCCTTTAGAAGAAAATTGCTAATACTATTAAGATAATACGAACTACAGTTGTTATTCCATCCAAATAATTTTGCACTAACTTGGAGATGATGGCATAACTAAAAGAGTAATATTTTTATATTCTCAAATTTGCAAACTACTGTCATTGCTTGCTGCAACCAATATGCACCATGGTTCACCATTGTTTATGTTCTTGACTTTTGTTTTGAAAGCTATATATTTGGTTAGTATATGTATAAATACTTTTTTCGTATCATTGTGGAGATCATATGATGTATCTCACCAAGGGTTGCCGTCATTTATCTAAGACATTACTTCCATTAATCACATCAATAGGGTTCTTGGAATCAGATTCAGTTATTTATTGTGCCCATGCTCCAGGACATTTACTGCCCTTGTAGTATATGCTAGAGCTCCGCCTAATATATAAATAATTAGGTAAATTGATCACAAGTTCCTCATTTAATTTATCATCATGGTCCCTCATTAACCCCATTCCGTCTTATGGGTTAAAGGTTTTGATACACCATAATGTGCAATAATAGGTTGCATATAGAAGAGAATGTAGAGCGGGACAACTTCCTATTAAATGTATACATGAGAAGTAAGTATACAAATATTCCTTCTTGATTATATTTTTCCATCGTGTTCCTTATTGTGGCCATTATAGTCATCAAAACCAACACAAATCACAAACTTTAGAGACTACTACCACATTCCAACTATCCAAGTTGAATCTATAAGATTTTAGTTTTAAGTGCATAGAATTTTTTATTCCAATTGTATGTACGAGTATGTACATTTTCTTGAATAGGACTTATCAGTGTCTATTTTGTTCTTTTACACCTAGACAATCTAATGGTTAAGAATTTTTATATTCGTTTCCATTTTATGCCTTGTCTTATACAGCTTGACTAACCTCTATAATTCTCTAGCTTACACAATATATGAGTATGATTCAGATATATTCAATTGGTATTTGCAGCTCTTGTATGCTTCTAGAATGGTAAATTTATTTCTATTTTTTCCTGGTTCAGCCTTTTGAATACATGTTAAACTTGAACTATAATAGGTATCATTTACTAAAAGAGACTCCTATATTAGCTCACTTCCAATGCGTCTAATCTTTGCATGCAATCAGTAAGAGATGTTGAAGCAAGTTGACGCCATAAAAAGGATATTAATATGTATGAAAAAGAATAACATGTTCCTATTATAACCTCTAAGATTTTTATTATCAAATGGATAATAGATCATGTATAGATCATTTTCCTACCACAATGTCCCTGATCTTGAGCCCCGACATTAATACAATGACATCCAACTACATGTCTCAAAGGTGATAGAGCACCCAGTGGCACATGTGCAAGATCGACATAACCACAATGGTGATCAAACAACTGATGGGTACTAGACCAAAATGGAACCCACAGACTGTTGGCTGACATGCATCTTTGGGATTTCATTGGGGACCCTTTCCGAGACATAAGCCCAAGAAGAGGAGGGAGATACAAAGATGCAACTACTTATATATGATTTTTAAGGGGGAGGGGAATCCAACTACTTTAACTTGCTACAATGGTTGCAAAGACACAATCTTATAGATGTTGAGGTTTGGGTATTTTTACATATACTTTTTCACTTCTGGACTAATAGTCTGGTTTGGAGTTTTGTTAGGGTCACTGTACAGACAAATTTATGTTGGTGGGTGGGTTGGTCCACAATTGGTTTGAAGATAGGTGAGAAGATCATTTAACTACACTGTTGTCTAATTGACATGCAATAAGATATGGATTTCAGGGTACTCTGACTTTTCAATGTAAGAAAGTCACCAAAGAGGTTCAAACAAGCATCAATGGGGTCTGGTTACTGATTTAATGTATTTTCAGGTCTGGTTCTAGGTGTTGACAATGAGCTATACTCATGAAGTAAAATTTACCATCATGTTCATGCTAATTAATGAAACTCTCTTATTAATGTCTTTGACATGATTGAATTCTTCTATTGTCCATTCCTTTGACATGAAAGGAATTGATGTGTTCATCTTTTGTACTGGTAAGTAACTGTCATTGTGAATGAGAAAATAAGCCCTTCCTGACTCTGTTTCATTCAGCCTACTTACTTGCAATAGCTATACCAGTGGTTGGTTGAGTAGTGAACTTAGTATAACAAAGCTTTTAGCAGATCAGATTTGGAACAGTAATAGTCACTTGTTTCTTCCTATCTTAGAAATTTTCTTGTGGAGTTATCTGAGAACCATAGTGCCTGAACATCAACTATTCTTGCTATACTTATTTTGTAAATTTAACAATTGTCTGCTCTATCTCCATCTTTGTGAATACTTGTAATTGATTTTGGTCCCCTTAATTTTCTAATTTTGATGTTTGATACCATGTTATATTATAGATGTGGATATCTAAGGCAGAATGCAAGGAGTTCAGCCTAGCCATTGTGCACAAGAAGTGCTTCTAAGTGAATTTTGAAGCTTATACAATCATGTATTTGCGTGCTATTGAAAAGAAATTGCATTTACAACACATTTACCTTTTCATTACTGCCAATTATTGAACACAACACATTTACCTTTTCATTACAAAAATTCTTGGGGTTTAGACTCCATCTCAGGGCCATCCTTCTAGTATTCCCTCTATATAAAAAGTCATTATCGCAAGCATGAAATTTGATGAAACTTACATTTTCCAGCACTGTGTTGGTGCTTCACTTCAACTCGTCCTTTTAATCATGGATTACTCTGGCATTCTAGGCATTAACCTACATTATCATTTTCCAAACAAAAACAAACCCTCTTTCTAAAAGTCTTTGAATAAGCATCAACCAATTCTGGTCAATGACCTACTCGAATTCCCAATCTAAGGGGGCTCCTATCCCTGTGCAGACCAACTCTTCTTCAATTTGATGGTTGATAGATTCCAATGGGTGACTTTGATTGTATTTTTGAAGTCTGTGAACACATTCAAATTTGAATTTCCTAAACCTAGTGTAACTAAAACTTTATTTGTATGCAGAACACATAATCATGTTACACGATCAATTTTAGTACTGATGGACAATGATAAACAACTCTATATAGACATCAACACAAAGGACAACCTGAAATTTGACAGTTGGGATGATATTCTCGATGGAAATAGGACACTTAGAGGCAACACCTATCAATATATTGCTTGGAAAGATGACTCATGTTCTGGATATGGCACATTCGTTGTGTGGGTCTTACACTTTGGTTACTACAAAGTATTATCATACTAAACCAATCCCAGGAAGGTATGCAACCCATGTGGTTTGTTTAAGGTTCTTCTAGACCTCTCTTCAGAATCTCATAGAGCGTCTTATCTTGGTTTGAACTGCTGATCTATTTGAATATGGTGGACTGATTTATTGTCTCTTCATCTTGTTCCCATGCTTGTGAGCTATCTTTTTGTAGATTTGATTGCACATATATGGTGTATGAATATTTGATTTGTAGTATAAGGTTCCTTAGTATTCTGGATGTCAATGAATAGTTTTATACATATTTTTTCTTGGTAGCATTTGTCTTCTTGCATTTGAAAAATAGTTTTATTTAAATACAAGCTTATTGATTCGTTATCAATAATTTTGATATGATCTTAGCATTAGTTCCTTCATGAAATATGTTCGGTGTGAAAACTATTGGGACTATCAAAGTTTGTCAGTATATATTTTATATGATTCTAAAATTGTTCTCTCAGTATTAAAGAGTTGTTTCTTTGGTTATAAACCATGATGCTTGTAGGGAACCAAGTGATCACCCTTCCTTATACATTGATTGTGTCAAGATTGTTGTGCATTGTAATGCACCACACATTAGACATAGAATGATGGATGCAAATATTTGGAACCTACAACGATGGAGATCAAGAGCTAGGAAGACCAAAATGGAGATCTAGAGCTCAACCACACTGCTATGATAGTGATTTGAATAGGGAGCTAGCGACTGGAAGGTACAATGGCTTCTTACTTGTTTTATTTCTTCTCTATTTTACCATGATCATATTTCCCTCTTATTCTTAATCAACAAGGGACAATCATTGATACTTTGGATTTTGTTTTACCTTAATTGTTCAACTTGATAATGTTTTTTTTCATAATGGAAAAAGGATCAACTTATTATCCACAAAGATCTCCAGCGTCTATCCATTTGACGCTATAATTCACACACTTTTCACGGCTGATATGCTACCTTATGTATTGCTAGATACATGAAACTGGTAACTACAAGCACATAGCCAATCAAAACCCTTGCAGTAGGTGGAAGTAAATGATCGAAAAGAAAGCTTGATTCAACTTGTGTTTTGCTGGCATGATACAAATAAAAGATAAGTCACTTTTTAAATGTTTCTAGATTTGATGCCAATGACATGTAGAATTATTTTCTTAGGATACTTTCAAGCCTTTCAAATGCCGCACCCACCCTGCTTCCTGCATCACTTTCACCAGAATTAGATGCCAACGAAACTACACTCCGCTCAGCTGCCTTCTCTACAAGTTTCAGATGGACCCAACCAAGTGGAAAGCAAAAGGCAGCTCCAAGTGCAGAACCAAGGAGCATATTCTACACTCACCACCTCAAGGAACCAGGAAATATGAGACCAGATACAGTAGCAGTTGCTGAGCCAGCTCCAACAATGTTGAAGACATCACGTATGCCATGTTGTTCAGTAGGAAGATTTTGCAAACCATAAAATGCAGCAGTAAACATTGGTGTTGTAGTCAATATAAGGGGCAAGTTAAAATGTTCTCCCCATGTAATTCAATATAAGGGGCAAGGTAAAATGTTGTATGAAAGTATATCATTGGTGTTGTATTCAATATAAGGGGCAAGGTAAAATGTCCTCCCCATGTAATTCTCAATTGATTATAAATAAAAAATATTCATACTTTCAGAAAAGTGAGTTCGTCTACAATTGACATTCATTTAGAAATAATGATAATGAATTGAAATTTGAATGACTAAAATCCATAAAAATATAGTAATACAGAACTAGTAGTCATTAGTGGCTTTTTTATACGCCATTAAACTCAATAAGAACATTTTCATACAACAACATACTACAAAATAGTGGCATTTGTATAAAAGCCAATTGATGGATAGTGGCATTTTTATAAATGCCAAATTATATTTTAGGGGCATTTATTGGAAGCCACTAAAGCCAAACATTTAGTGGCATTTACAATTTACGTCACTATCTTTCTAGTGGCATTGGCACTAGAGGCATTTTTTTAAATGTCATAAAATGCCACTAAACATGTTTAGTGGCATTTATTTTTTTCACTGGCATTTTTAAAAGGCCACTGATGTGAATGTTTGTTGTAGTGTGTATGGGTGGTCTTGTTAGTCTTATTTATAGTGTGTATGGACACTCAGCTGCTCCTAAGAGTTTTAAGGAAATGCAAGGAGACAACTTCATCATGATTATATATCTGACCTCCTCCAGCATCCTTGTCCACCGCAATAGTACAAGTCATTATGGGTTCACAAGAACTTCAATCTACATTCCTTTACTAGAGCTTGAAGATTATGATAAAGATAATTTGATGTTTTCCAAGGAAGAAATTAACAAGATCATCAACAACTTTCACAAGACAACTTCTATGACACCACAACAGTAGGGCACATCATCCAACAAAGTTTGCCCAAAGCCTATCAAGACAAAAACCACCAAGAAACCTCTATCAAAGATTTCAGAGGGAAGGTAAAATGAGGCAATAGTTGATGATGACTTTGAAGTGCTACAGTCATCACCAAAGCAAGCTCCAGCTACTTTGTTAATTCCAAGGGATGTACCAAAGACTTCTTCTACTACATCATCTATATGCAAGCATCATCCATCCACCACAAAGATCCCACCTCCACCCTAGTTTAGGCTCCTTCTATAAGAATACCACCTTCTCCACCACAATAGGAGATACATAATGTTCCAAATAGTTTGATATGATGTCATCATTCTACTTCTAGACCTTATACTTCTCAAGCGCCACTACAATCTGAGAGCCATTCATCTTCATCTTCAGAAATGGAATACCTCAACATGTTGGGTGGCATCTTTGATCGTGACTTCGACAAGATATATATGGTAAGTGTTGTTGACTTGATAGGTATACATTGTCCATATTTTGATAATGACTTGACCATCTCATTCATACGTATCAATATGTTTGTTCAAGATTGATTTTAGGCTTTAGGTACATGAAAAGGATCAAATTACACAAGCCCTAGCTTGCCCAAGTTCAACTCAAAAGCAATGCAAGTGTGTAATTTGGGAAATCACTCCAAACCACCATAGAATAATTTTGCAATCACTTATATGATGATATGACTTGTAACTAATATGAGAAAAAAATTGGGACACTTAATTCCAATGTTTGGTCACTCAGAAACAATTTTGAAAAAATTATCACAACAACTCTATCGGTCAAGTTTGAATCTCGACCGACCAGTGATGGATTTTTGGAAATGAATCAATCACTCAAGTTGTACACTCATCAAACTCAATTGACCGATCAACTGACCAAAACTAATTTTGACTCATCATTTGACTTTCCGAGGACAAACTCGACTAATAGTTTGAAAATTAGCTTGTCGGTTAGTGGATCTGTCGAGTTACCTTTATTGAAACTCGACCAAATTTTATGTACAAAAAATGTAGAAAAAGTGATTCCAACTATTGAAGAGTTGTTAGAAATGAAAATAGATCCATTGCAAGTTTTAAAATGGCTATTTTTCATTCTTTAGTGATTTTACACTCAAAGGAACACCCCCAGCTATAAATAGGACCTCTTGGAGTTCATTCCAAGGTTACTCATTCATGCTATCCTTGGTCCTTGCTATAGTTGAGTGTGTTTCAACCATTTGAGCCCATTTCTCTCTCTCATTTACAATGTATTTTGTGATTATGAGTGAGTTAGGCATGTTGTAAGAGAGCTACCTCAATGTTATCTTGTAAATCTCTCATTCCCTCCATGTTCCCAATCCCCTTTCTCAAAGAGAAAAGGTTGAAGTGAGATTCTCCAAGTGAAGGTGAAGTTGTTGTTCTTCTTTAAGGTTGAAGAAGGTATGAAGATCTTCTCCAGGTGAAGGAGAAGGACAAGGTAGAAAAATTCAAGACTGGGTAATTCCTTCAAGGCCAAAGACTTGATGCAAGTGTGGGTAAGTCCTTGGTGAAGGCTAAAGACATCTTGATCATGTGGGTAAGTCCTTGTGTATGTGAAAGACTCTTGTCTTGAATAGGTAAGTACTTGGATGTATTGTGGTTTGCTTGTAACTCTTATTATGGAATATAAGTGTACATGGGTTGTAATATCCTAGAGGTTGACCTCTCTAAGTAGTGGATTGACGGTCTCCTAGTTTGGAGATTGGAACCACTCTAACCACCTTATCCAAGTGTATGTTTCAATATCTCTCATCCTTGCTATGTTTTCTTAGATAGGACTTCAAATTGTTCTTAAGCATTTGGTTTCAATTGATATAATTTGAAGGTCTAACTATTCTTGTGAGAATTTTGAAGCTCTATTCACCACCTCAATAGCCCTAGACCCAACTAGTGGTATCAGAGAAAGGATCTTCTCCAACTAATCTCCTATGAGATGAGAAGATGGACAAGCACCTACTCGGTTCCCTCAACCTAGAGGGAGGCTTATCCATGCACCCCCCGATCTTCGACAGAACCAACTTCCTCTACTGAAAGCGGCGGATGCAGTTCTACATTCAAGGGATGAACTTTGATATGTTGAAGGTGATCATTACACCCTACAAGGAGACAACTGAAGCTATGTCAACATGGGATGAAGCTACCCTAAAGAATGCCCAGCTTAATGCCCAAGCAATTAGTATTCTATATGCAATACTCACTCCATCTGAGTTCAACTGCATCTCCTCATGGGATACAACCTATGAGATATGTGACAAGTTGTGCATCACCTATGAAGGCACAAAGGAAGTGAAGAAGGCAAAGATATACATGTTGAACATCCTCCAAGAGAACTTCAAGATGGGGAAGAAATAAGGAGTTGCTGAGATGTACTCAAGGCTCAACATCATCATCAATGGCCTTGCTTCTTTAGGACACACTTTGGATAGAGTTGCAATCAACTCAAAGATCTTGAGATCTCTTCCAAAGAGATGGGAGTCAAAGGTGACCTCCATTGAAGAAGTGATAAGTCTTTGCAACATTCCAACCAAGGAGCTTATTGGCAATGTACAAGCTCATGAGCCGAGACTTGACAAACAAGAAGAGGAAGCTAAGCAAGAAGAGAAGGAAGCAAGGAAGATCAAAGGTAGTGCATTTAAAGCTTAAGTGGACGCCCTCATCCTTCAACAACAACTTTCTTTCCAGACCACTCCCTCCTCCTCAAGTGAAGATGATGGTCCTAGTGAGCATGACACAAACTTCTCTAAGGGAAAACACTTCAAAGGAAAGCAATCATCTTCTTCCACTCCAAGGTGCTACAGGTGTGGTCAAAAGGAACATTATAAGAGTGAATTTCCTAAGGAAAGAAAGTCACGCCACAAGAGCAACTCCAAGAAGGAGAAAGAGTACAAGAAAGATAGCAAGTATAAGAGGAAGGACAAGAAGGAGAGGAGATACAACGATGCAGCTCATGCAGCTTGGGAAGGATCATCCTCAAGTGGCTCAAGCTTCTTGAAGATGGAGAGTGCCACCTTGCACTCATGGCCTCTACTAGTGAAGAAATTGGTGAGGTAAGTGAGGCAAGTTAGGTAAGCTTGCATGAGTTAGCTAAAGAAACTCTTATTAACTTGCTTGTCACTATTCGTTCTTCTTATTCTAAATGTAAATCTAATAGAAGAGGTTAGGTAAAATCATTGATGATTTGTATGTTAAACTTGATATCCTTGAGCAAAATCAGAAAAGACCATCTTGATCTTGAGTACCAATACAATGGAGTTGAGGTATAGAATGGTGTCTAACTTAAGAACATTGAATCTCTTAAGGAAGGCAACCAAAAGTTTCCTAAATGTGCTTGAGACACTTAAAACTAAAAATGTTGAACTAAAGCTTATTATTGATGCTCGTAGAGATGAGAGGGATGTTTACCTCAAAGAAATTCAAATATAAAAATGTTAGTTTTCTTGGTCAAGTTAATGATTTATCTTCTAGACCTAATTTTCCTAAAAGATTTAACTAAATCCCTCAGTTATTTCTATTGAAAAAGATTCTTATTTAACTAAAGCCCTCAGTATAGAAGCTGACCTTGTTCATGCTAGAGATGATCTTGCTAGTTTGTATTCTATGATTATATCTCTTATTGATGACAATCATTGACTTAGAGCCTCTCTGCAGAAATTCCTCAAAGGGAAAACCCCCCTAAATGAAATCCTTGACCATTCTACCAAATAAAGTGGTACTAGTGATTTGGTATTTGTAGGGGGAGCACCTAAGGGAAATAATAAGGCCAAAGGTTAAGTTGATCCCAAAGTTTGAGTTGGGAACTGACACTCTCCTTTCTTGTAGGAAAAAGGAAAATGGATTATTGATAGTGGTTGCACTAAGCACATGACATGTGATATAAGCCATTTCAACAATTTCACAAAGAAGAAAGGAGGTTCGGTTACCCTCAGGGACAACAAGAAAGGTAAGGTAAAAGGTGAGGGTGATGTAGGTGAATCCTCATGTATCAAAAATATTCTCTTTGTGGATGGCCTACATCAAAATTTAATTAGTGTAAGTCAATTATGTGATAATAGTTACCTTGTAATTTTTTCTTCTTTTGAATGCTTGCTTCTTGATTCCCTCAACTATCATGTCATATATAAGGGAACTAGAAATTGTAATATATATGTAATTGTTCTTGACTCTATTAAACCTACTGTTGGTAGATGCCTAGTAGTCAATTCGAATGATATTTCTCTTTGGCTTCATAGGATTTGTCATGCAAATTTGAATCAATTGAAGAAGTCGAGAAAAAAGGACTTGGTCAAGGGACTTCCCAAATTGGATTTTGAAAAGGATGAGGAATGTCAAACTTGTACCCAAGGAAAGAAAACCAATTCCTCCTTCAAATTCAAAGGAGTCCTTAGTACCAAGAAAGCTCTTGAACTTCTCCATATTAATCTATTTGGACCTATGAGAACTAAATCACTTCATGGTTCCAAGTATTATCTTATTATTGTCGATGATTTCTCTTGATATACTTGGACATTATTTCTTGTTTCCAAAAATGATACGCTTGATGTTTTCTCTAGTTTTTGTAAACCGTTTGAGAATGGAGTTTCTTGCCAGATTGTTTCCATCTGTAGTGATCATGGGGAGAATTTGAAAATGATCTTTTTAAATGTTTTTGTTAAGATTCTGGATATGTACATAACTTTTCTTCACTTCGAACACCTCAATAGAATGAGGTTGTAGAGAGGAAGAATAGGTCACTGTAGGAAATGTCTAGGACTGCAAGGACCCTCACCTACATTTAGGGTTTATCCAGTTTGCTTTTCTTAACCCTGATGCTTAGTTGCTTGCTAATCACCTTTAGTGGTGATTAGGGTTTGTTGGTGCTTTGTTGAGAGCTGGAGGTGCTACTTGCAATTAACCCAAGTCTAGGGTTTGTGGGAAAGTTTGTCACCTTGTGAGGTGTTTCTCCCTCTCTTTGCTTCCTCTAGTGTTGAGAGGAAGAGTTGGGCTCATTGGTTGTGTTGCCTTGGGCTTGGTTGAGCTTGTTGGGCCTTGTTATGCCTTGCCTTTGCCTTGTTGGACCTTTGTGTCGGGCAAGTGAGCCTTGTGTCGGGTAGGAGTGCCTTGTGTCGACCTAGGTGTGTCGGCCTAGGGAGTGTGTCGGCCTTGGTGTGGGTGTGTGTATCTCCCATGGACCCTTTGACCTTCTTTGACCTCGTTTGTGTCACCACTAGTGGACACTTGGTGCTTGATGGTTGTATGTGGCAATGGCCTTGGACATGTGTTTAGGGCATGTTAGAGTGGTGGCATTGCTCATGGACAAGTGTCCCTAGGTGGGTGACACCTTGCCTTGTCTTACCTTGGTTTCTCCTCCATCCTCTTCTATATATGTGCTTCCTTTCCCTTGCTAAGGATCCCTTAAGTTCCTTAGTTTCCTCTCTCCCTTGGTGCACGACACCCTCTTCCTTTGCTAGCTTGGTGGCCGATTATTCTTGGAGTCTCCTTCTTCCTCTAGTGGTGGTCGAACCCTAGAGTGCCTTGCTCTCTTCTTGTGGTGGTGCTTGGAGCTAGGAGCTTGGAGCTTGCTTAAGGCGGGTTACATAACTCCTAACCCTAACTACACTACCTTCTTTTATGCTTCTTATGATCATTTCAGTTATGTATGTTGCTAGTTTCTTGCTTAGTTGCTTCTTTTTGGCCGAACTATGTTCTAGGGTTTCTTGTTGAGCAACACCCCTCTCCCTCCTTGGTCTTGAGAAGTGAGCTTAAACTCTATTGATATGAGCAATACTCCTCTCTCATTTGAGTTGAGAGGTGAGCTTGTGTTCTAGTTGCTTGAGCAACACCCTTCTCTCACCATGGATTCGAGAGGTGAGCTTTGTAGTGGTTGTAGACCTTTGTTAGGGTTGGTCCTTGTGTTGCCTGATTGGTGATAAGAAGCTAGGCAAGACCCCTCTCTCTTGGTTGTTGAGATGTGAGCCATCTTCTTGATCCATTAGGGTTTTGGTGCCCTTTGTGCTTGAGGTTGGTGGCGACCTTGTTGGGTTGCTTTTCTTTGCCCGATATGGGGTTGGTGGTGATGCTCCTGATATCCCTCTTTGGCCTAGAGCTTTGGATGTTATGTTGTAGTGTTGTGTCGGGCATCACACACCTGGTCCTGCCTTGTTATGTCGGGCGTCACACCATGATAAGTACCCTGCCTGACACCCTTCACCTCGTTATACCTTGATGTTGTGAAGCTTTACTAGCTAGTTCTATGGTGGGCGTCTCCCCTAGCCCTGGCCTTGTGTGTTGGCCGATATATGAGGTTAGCTAGCTGGATGATATGCTTTCCTTGCTGTCGTTTGAGGTTATGCCCTAGTCGTTATATCTAGATGAGTAGAATGTTGGTCATTACCCTTGTGTGTCGGGTGACACACATGGTTATGTCCTCTGCCCGACATGCCTGGTTCAGGTTGTAGCCTTGTGTCCATACCTTGGATGTTATGGAGTATGTGGCTAGCTGGTGTCGGGCATCATGGCGTTGTGGTGATGCCCGATAGAGTGTCACCTAGTATCCCCAGCCGTTGCATATGGATGCCTGATGAGCGACACACCCATAGGCTCAGTTACCCGATAGGCTTTGTGGTCGTTGTACCCCTGATACCCGATGCAACGTTGCACGGCTTGAGGTGCACGACACGTGTTTCTCGATACACATGAATGCACGAGATGGATTGATTCCTTGTTGTCCGATATATGTGGTAGCCCGATACCTTGTTGTGTGCTTAGCCAATATGTAGCTGGTTTCTTAACCGTTATGTGGTGGGAATGTTGGGTGATATGGGAGAGTTCCCTGCCCGATACTAACTTTAGTGAGGGTGCCCTACCCATCACACCTTTTGGTGAGGGTAGTGGTCACTTCTAGGAAACCGATATGCTAAGCTCTTATTTCTTGTTATCACGTTTTGTTTATGATGGTGACCCTTGATATGCTTAATTGTAGTAAGGTAATTAATATGGTTATGATCATCTTGAATTATAGATAGAATGTTTAGTAATTGATAAGCATATAAGATGCCTTGCATGATGATATGCCCTATGTCTATGGTCACAGATTGAGGCATGTATGATAAAGCATATGATCATCAATGTCACCCTATATTGAATAATATGATTCTTCTATCAATCCATGATGATTGTGCATACTAACCATGCAGGTGTTTCATATAGATGCATAGCCAGGTAAAGGACTATGAGGTATATATATATGTTTGAGTAACACTGCTTTGATGGTTACTCTTGATGATGAGATAACATGCATAATGTGCTTCGGTCTGAGGACCTGAGTTTGGCTAAAGTGCCCAGTTGAGGTGTTATCCTTTGATGATGATCTGGGATGGATATCCCAAGTGATGAGAATGCCTGTTGAGGCAGTGGTTTCTTGTGATGGGGGATTGAGATCCCGGAATAGCATGATGGTGGCAATAATAGTGTAGTTTTATGTTATGCATGTGTTACAACTTGGTTGCCTCAACAATCAACTTAAAATATACTAACTAATCATAGTGGAACATATCATGTAGTTTGCCCTGGCCATAGATCCATCATCACCAGGAGCTGGTGATGGTGAAACGGGTTCTCCTGCGGGTTAACCCGGAGTGCATATTGTTGAATATGTGAGGTTTCTCCTAGCCTAAAATAGTGAGGATTCGAGTGCAGCTACGGTTGTAGACTCGGGATATGTATAGAGTATGGTGAACAGGCCCATGGCTCAGGATATGTGATATGGGATCATGAATGCATTCATGGATCAGAGCACGGTGAATAGGCCCGTGGCTCAGTTTCACTAATGTCGAGACCTATACCGAGGTGGGCTAGGTAGAGGGTAGCCTGCGGGAGCTGACCCTGTGGCTGCGGCCACTTAAGCATGAGACTGCTTTCCTGCTTGTGTTGTACTCGTACACTGACCACGAAGTGGGAGGTCATGGAGTCTGGCTCTTCCATTGACCTTGTATGGCATCGGCTCTGAGTTTCGCAGCCGTCAGGTGGATCTGAGCAGTACGACTCACTTCCTCAGGGCATAATAACACGTAATCCAGCTGAATTGAATTTATTGTTAAGGCAAAATATGGAACATTGATTGAAGCCTTGCTTGTGTAGTTAATCTTATTATACTTGCAGTTTCTTATACGTTCCTTATGTTATGTGGTAAGATCTTATAAATCTTATCTTGTGAATCATGTTCCATAAAGAGATATTGGATTATATGCCTTCCGTACATCTGGTAAGCCTGATGGTATGAATAGCCTTGTTATATAGACTTCTCTTGTTGTACCTTTCACCAATTATCTACTTCTTTTTGCTTTATCTTTCTAAGGTTTTTGTGGCTTCGGCGGGGAGTTATATTTCTCACTGGGACTGTGTGTCTCACCCCGCTGGTTTGTAACCTTTTTAGGTGGTCGAGCTAGACATGGTGGTGGTCGCGGAGTTGCGGCCGAGCAGCAAGAAGAGCAGTAGAAGGAAAAAGATGGACATGCTGCTGTTTTGGTTGTTTTGTAGTAAAGTCTAGTGTCATCCCTGTACTCTCAAGTTCTTAGGGGCGTTTTGATGTTGTTTCACGATGTATAGCTGCTGATGTTTTGTATATCCTACTGCTGGCTGGATGTGGGCCGTTCTGTATGTACTAACAGGTGATGAACTCATGTGATGACAAGACATCTGATCTCCTAAGCTGTGGACACGTATCAAGACTTGTAAATGTTTATATAACATGTTTCTCTACAGGATGATGACCTAAATGTAATAGTTTCTTAGTTTATCTACTTTTTGCAATTGGTTTTAATTAACCCATGTTTTTGGTAATTTGTGGTTTATGGTGTTTTCCACACTTTTTCGCGTAACACCTCGTTGTCTGTGTGATAGCGGGATGTGTTGCCACAAGTTTTTGGTATCAGAGCTCTAGGTTCGCTAAGTCTACAGGGATTTAGGACTAGGTTGTGTCTGTTCTTATGAGTTTTCCAGATTTTCTTACCATCGTCTTCTTCCCTCAGCGGAAGAAAAGCCAAGATGTTTGGAAACCATGAAGAACACGCTGCCGAGAATAGCGATGCTGCATCAGTTGATGGAGCTTTTAGTCGGGCACAGGAAGATCGGGTGCCTGAGGTCCCCCAACCTGACCCAGCCATTCTAGAACATCCTTCTTATCAACAGCTTATGGGGCAGATGATGGCTACGATGAATCTCATGGTAGAAAGATTGTCAGTGCCTCCGCCAAGAGCACAGGCTCCCCATGGTGAAACATCGGGTATTAGGAAGACCTTTGAGCGGCTTCACTGAGTCGGAGCTTCAGATTATGTTGGAACGACTGATCCAACAGATGTAGATCTGTGGCTGACAAGTCTTGAGAAGGCATTCCGGATCCTCGACATCCCCGAAGCAGACAAAGTAAAGCACGCTGTCTACCTTCTGAAGGGTAGTGCTGGTGACTGGTGGACCATCGAGGAGGAGAAGCGACCTGGTGAAGTGATCGGTTGGGAAGTTTTTCAGTGCGAGTTCGTTAGCAGATACTTTCCGAAGACGTATCTGGATGAGAAGATCATTCAGTTTGAGAGCCTGCGCTAAGGAACGATGAACATCACCGAGTATGAGGCCAAGTTCATGGATCTGTTGAGGTTTTGTCTGCACATGGCAGCAACAGATGAGGAGAGGATCATACATTTTGAGAAGTGTCTGAGTGTTGAGCTGACAACACCTGTTTTTGCATTGGAGAACCATGAGCGGTTTGCTACGTTTGTGGAATCTGTCTGGAGGATTGAACGATCAGTAAGGGAGAAAAGAGAATCCATGTCTAAGAAGAGGCCGACTCAATTCTAGGGACAGAGGTTTGGTGGCTTCAAGAAGCCAAGGTTTTCAACACCTTCCGTGATGAGAGGTTCCAGTGTACCGTCATAGTGGTCTCCGAGTAAGGGAAGAGGTTATGTTTTTTCACCGTCAAAAGCACACGGTACAACTTCTATGGCAGTGATAGGGCCATTTAGGCCACGGTTTGAAGATAGGTCATGCCATCTTTGTGGTCGGATCGGGCATTTCAGGTTCAACTGCCCGAATAGAGATGTTGAAGTAACACAACAGCTGAGAAAGAATCAACAAGGGTCAGATAGACAGCAGCCCAATAGTACCAGAGGGCGAGGATGCGGTCAAGTGTCACAAGCAGGATCGTCTGCTCAAGGAAGCAAAGGATGTGGACAGCAAGCAACGGCTCGATTCTATTCTATGAGTCAACCAGAGGTGATAGTCAACCCGCAAGTGGTGACAAGTCAGATGGAGTTATTTCATTCTGATATGTCTTCTTCTTTCTTTATATCTGTTCTGGTTGACCCAGGTGCTACACACTCTTTTATCGCCTATAGTATGCTTGAAAACTGTTGTTTACCTGTTAGTTGTAAGAAAGATAGTTGTTGTTAGAAACCCCTCTTGATGGTTCGTCGATGCTTCGAGAGGAGTGCCCATCTTGTGTCATATCTTTTTCAGGACATAGTATACGAGTGGATCTTATACCACTTGATATGCATGGTTTCGATGTGATCCTTGGGATGGATACCTTAGAGAAGTATAAGGTTGTTTTGGCCTATGGTTCCAAGCAGGCTGTGTTTGATGATGACAGTAAGAAGTGGATCTTCCAAGGAGATAGGAAGATTCTTCTGACGTGTCTAGTATCAACTATGGTGGCAGAGAAGTTGTTACGGCAAGGATGTAAGGCGTTCTTAGCTCACGTTGTAGAGACCAAGGCAAAATGTCCTAGCCTTGAGGAGATGACGGTTGTCCAAGAGTTTGCGGATGTGTTTCCTGATGAGTTCCCCGGTGTTCCTCCACCCTGAGAGATTGATTTTGAGATCAATCTGGTTCTAGGTACGCAACCAGTTGCATAGACACCGTATAGGATGGCTCCAGTAGAGATGGCAGAGCTTAAGAAATAGTTGCAAGAGTTGTTGGAGAAAGGTTTCATCCGACCGAGTACATCACCTTGGGGTGCTCCAGTGTTGTTCGTTAAGAAGAAAGATGGATCGATGCGGCTGTGTATAGATTACTGATAGTTGAACAAAGTCACGATAAAAAACAAGTACCCGTTACCAAGGATTGACGATCTGTTCGATCAGTTGCGTGGTGCTATAGTGTTTTCAAAGATCGACCTATGGTCCAAATATCATCAGTTGAGGATTAAGGTGGATGACATACCAAAGTTAGCTTTTAGGATGAGGTATGGTCACTTCGAGTTTGTGGTTATGCCATTCGGGCATACCAATGCGCCTGCTGCTTTCATGGATTTGATGAATCGAGTGTTCCATCCATTTTTAGATCAGTTTGTTGTAGTCTTTATAGATGACATCTTGATCTATAGTCAGGACAGACAAAAGCATGAGCGACATCTTCGACTAGCGTTGACTCTTCTTTGCCAACATCAGTTGTATGCCAAGTTCAGTAAGTGTGAGTTCTGGTTGGAGGAAGTGACTTTCTTGGGTCATGTGATATCTGCAGAAGGAGTTAAGGTGGACCCTAAGAAGGTGGAGTCCATTGCAGAGTGGGAGCAGCTGAAGACGTCGACAGAAGTTTGTAGTTTCTTGGGTCTAGCAGGTTACTACATGAGGTTTATCAAGGACTTCAATGTGATTGTGTTGCCAATGACAAAGTTGACTAGAAAGGACGTACCTTTTGTCTGGAATGATCATTGTCAGCAAGATTTCTAGAGTTTGAAGGAGAAGTTGACTAGTGCTCCAGTGTTAGTCCTACCAGAGCCTGGAAAGGGCTATGTTGTTTTCTGTGATGCTTCCAAGAAAGGTCTAGGTTGTGTATTGATGCAGGAAGATCATGTGGTTTCTTTTGCTTCACGACAGCTTAAGAAACATGAGGAGAACTATCTGACTCATGATTTGGAGTTGGCAGTAGTGGTTCATGCGTTACAGATTTGGAGACACTATCTTTACGGGGAGGTATGCCAAATCTTTACATACCATAAGAATCTAAAGTACATCTTTTCACAAAATGAGCTAAACATGCAAAAGCGCCGATGGATGGAGCTAATCAATGATTATGACTGCACCATCGAGTATCATCCTGGTAAGGCAAATGTGGTAGCTGATGCGCTTAGCCGAAAGTCTTCTTCTTTTCCTACAAAGAAGGCACAATTGAGTTCCTTGGTATGCCATAGGTGAGATATGTTTGTTTCCCTGCGATAGATGAATGTGCAGATGGAAGTTTCCTTGTTAGCAGGACTTTTAGCACATATGCAAGTCAAGCCTACACTGAGAGCAGATCAAAGAAGCACAAAAAATAGATGATACAGTGCAGATGATCAAGTCAGAGTTCGGCAGCAAAAAGCGTGATGGGTTCCATGATTCTGAGGATGGACTAGTTTGCTATCAAGATAGGATGGTGGTCCCCGATGCTGATGATCTGAGGAAGCTAGTACTCGAGGAAGCACACACGTCGATGTATGCTATGCATCCAGGAGTCACCAAGATGTATCATAGTCTGAAGGACTTGTATTGGTGGCCCGGCTTGAAGAAAGATGTAGCCGAGTTTGTGGCTAGATGTACAGTATGTCAGCAAGTTAAGGCTGAACATTAGAAGCTAGCAGGTACGTTACAACCCCTGCCGATACCGTAGTGGAAATGAGATCATATAACCATGGATTTCATAGTTGGTCTGCCCAAGACAACTAGGAATCATGATTCCATTTGGGTGATAGTGGACAGATTGACGAAGTCTGCCCATTTCATACATGTAAAGACAACGTATACAGCCGAGAAGCTTGCTTGAGTATACATAGATGAGATAGTGTGGTTGCACGGTGTGACAATAATGATAGTTTCCAATAGAGTTCCGCAGTTCATGAGTCATTTCTGGGAACAGTTGCACAAGGCGTTGGGAACGCAGTTGAGGTTCAGTACCGCCTTCCACCCGTAGATAGATGGACAGTTTGAGAGAACTATACAGACTTTGGAGGATCTCCTTCGAGCTTGTGTTTTGCAGTTCCTAGGCAATTGGGACGTACATCTCAGTTTGATAGAGTTTTCTTACAACAACAGCTATCAGCGGAGCATTAACATGGCTCCTTATGAGGCCTTATATGGCAGGAAGTGTAGATCTCCGTTGTGTTGGTATGAGTCTGGTGAATATCAACTTTTGGGTCCTGAGTTAGTACAGAAGATGACAAAAAAGATCAAGGTGATACAACAATAGTTGAAAGCGGCACAGGACAGGCAGAAGTCTTATGTAGACAATCGCCGACGACCTTTGGAGTTCCAGGTAGGAGACAAAGTGTATCTTAAAGTCTTGCCATGGAAAGGTGTGCTAAGGTTTGGTCGGAAGGGTAAGCTAGCACCCCAATATATGGGACCATACCCAGTCATAGCACGTATGGGCAAGGTAGCCTACGAGTTAGAGCTGCCGCCAGAGTTGCACAAGCTACACCCAATGTTCCATGTCAGTATGCTGAAGAAAAGTCATACAGATACAGGAACAGTGATACAACCAGTCGAAGTTGAGCTTGATGAAGATGTGACCTACGAGGAAGGTGCTATAATGATCCATGACGGAAGAGTTAAGAAGCTGAAGAGGAAGGACCTAGTTCTTGTAAAGGTTCTTTGGCATCATCGTGGCATTGAGGAAGCCACCTGGGAGCTTGACGAAGAGATGAGGAGGAAGTATCCTTCACTTTTCTCTTCGGATTTCGAGGACGAAATCCCTTTGTAGAGGGTTATATCTTGTAAGGACCCTGACCTCCATTTAGGGTTTATCTAGTTTTCTTTGCTTAACCCTGATGCTTAGTTGCTTGCTAATCACCTTTAGTGGTGATTAGGGTTTGTTGGTGCTTTGTTGAGAGCTGGAGGTGCTACTTGAAATTAACCCAAGTCTAGGGTTTGTGGGCAAGTTTGTCACCTTGTGAGGTGTTTCTCCCTCTCTTTGCTTCCTCTAGTATTGAGAGGAAGAGTTGGGCTCGTTGCTTGTGTTGCCTTGGGCTTGGCTGAGCTTGTTGGGCCTTGTTATGCCTTGCCTTTGCCTTGTGGGACCTTTGTGTCGGGAAAGTGAGCCTTGTGTCGGGTAGGAGTGCCTTGTGTCGACCTAGGTGTGTCGGCCTGTGGTGTGTCGGCCTGTGGTGTGTCGGCCTGTGGTGTGTCGACCTGTGGTGTGTCAGCCTAGGGAGTGTGTCAGCCTTGGTGTGGGTGTGTGTATCGCCCATGGACCCTTTGACCTCGTTTGTGTCACCACTAGTGGACACTTGGTGCTTGATGCTTGCATGTGGCAATGGCCTTCGACATGTGTTTATGGCATGTTAGAGTGGTGGCATTGCTCATGGACAAGTGTCCCTAGGTGGGCGAAACCTTGCCTTGTCTTACCTTGGTTTCTCCTCCATCCTCTTCTATATATGTGCTTCCTTTCCCTTGATAAGGATCCATTTAGTTCCTTAGTTTCCTCTCTCCCTTGGTGCACGACACCCTCTTCCTTTTCTAGCTTGGTGGCTGATCCTTCTTGGAGTCTCCTTCTTCCTCTAGTGGTGGCCGAACCCTAGAGTGCCTTGCTCTCTTCTTGTGGTGGTGCTTGGAGCTAGGAGCTTGGAGCTTGCTTAAGGCGGGTTACATAACTCCTAACCCTAACTACACTACCTTCTTTTATGCTTCTTATGATCATTTTAGTTATGTATGTTGCTAGTTTCTTGCTTAGTTGCTTCTTGTTGGCCGAACTATGTTCTAGGGTTTCTTGTTGAGAAACACCCCTCTCCCTCCTTGGTCTTGAGAAGTGAGCTTAAACTCTAGTGATATGAGCAAGACTCCTCTCTCATTTGAGTTGAGAGGTGAGCTTGTGTTCTAGTTGCTTGAGCAACACCCTTCTCTCACCATGGATTCGAGAGGTGAGCCTTGTAGTGGTTGTAGACCTTTGTTAGGGTTGGTCCTTGTGTTGCCAGATTGGTGATAAGAAGCTAGGCAAGACCCCTCTCTCTTGGTTGTTGAGAGGTGAGCCATCTTCTTGATCCATTAGGGTTTTGGTGCCCTTTGTGCTTGAGGTTGCTGGTGACCTTGTTGGGTTTCTTTTGTTTGCCCGATATGGGGTTGGTGGTGATGCTCCTGATTTCCCTCTTTGGCCTAGAGCTTTGGATGTTATGTTGTAGTGTTGTGTCGGGCATCACACACTTGGTCTTGCCTTGTTGTGTCAGGCATCACACCATGATAAGTACCCTCCCCGACACCCTTAACCTCATTATACCTTGATGTTGTGAAGCTTTGCTAGCTAGTTCTGTGGCGGGCATCTCCCCTGGCCCTGGCCTTGTGTGTTGGCCGATAGATGAGGTTAGCTAGCTGGACGACATGCTTTCCTTACTGTCATTTGAGGTTGTGCCCTAGTCATTATATCTAGATGAGTAGAATGTTGGTCGTTACCCTTGTGTGTCGGGCGACACACATGGTTGTGTCCTCCGCCCGACACGCCTGGTTCAGGTGGTATCCTTGTGTCCGTACCTTAGATGTTATGGAGTATGTGGCTAGTTGGTGTCGGTCGTCATGGAGTTGTGGTGATGCCCGACAGAGTGTCGCCTAGTATCCCCAACCATTGCATATGGATGCCTGATGAGCGACACACCCATAGGCTCAGTTACCCGATAGGCTTTGTGGCCGTTGTACCCTTGATACCCGACACAGCGTGCACAACTTGAGGTGCACGACACGCATTGCTCGATACACATGAGTGCACAAGATGGCTTGGTTCCTTGTTGCCCGATATATGTGGTAGCCCGATACCTTGCTGTGTGCTTGGCCGATATGTAGGTGGTTGCTTGACCGTTATGTGGTGGGAGTGTTGGGCGATATGGGAGAGTTCCCTACCCGATACTACCTTTGGTGAGGGTGCCCTACCCGTCACACCTTTTGGTGAGGTTAGTGGGCACTTCTAGGAAACCGATATGCTAAGCTCTTGTTTCTTGTTATCACGTTTTGTTTATGATGGTGACCCTTGATATGCTTAATTGTAGTAAGGTAATTAATATGGTTATGATCATCTTGAATTATAGATAGAATATTGAGTAAATGATAAGCATATAAGATGCCTTGCATGATGATATGACCTATGTCTATGGTCATAGGTTGAGGCACGCATGATAAAGCATATGATCATCAATGTCACCCTATATTGAATAATATGATTCTTCTGTCAATCCATGATGATTGTGCATACTAACCATGCAGGTGTTTCATACAGATGCATAGCCAGGTAAAGGGCTATGAGGTATATATATATTTGAGTAACACTACTTTGATGGTTACTCTTGATGATGATATAACATGCATGATGTGCTTTGGTCTGAGGACCTGAGTTTGGCTAAAGTGCCCAGTTGAGGTGTTATCCTCTGATGATGATCTGGGATTGATATCCCAAGTGATAAGAATGCCTGTTGAGGCAGTGGTTTCTTGTGATGGGGGATTGAGATCCCGGAATAGCATGATGGTGGCAATAATAGTGTAGTTTTATGTTATGCATGTGTTACAAATTGGTTGCCTCAACAATCCACTTAAAATATACTAACTAATCATAGTGGAACATATCATGTAGTTTGCCTTGGCCATAGATCCATCATCGTTAGGAGCTGGTGATGGTGAAATGGGTTCTCCTATGGGTTAACCCAGAGTGCATATTGTTGAATATATGAGGTTTCCCCTAGCCTAAAATAGTGAGGATTTGAGTGCAGCTGCGGTTGCAGACTCGGGAAATGTATAGAGCATGGTGAACAGGCCCATGGCTCAGGATATGTGATATGGGAGCATGAATGCGTTCATGGCTCAGAGCACGGCGAACATGCCTGTGACTCAGTTTCACTAGCGCAGAGACCTATACCGAGGCAGGCTAGGCAGAGGGTAGCCTACGGGAGCTGACCCTGTGGATGAGGCCACTTAAGCATGAGACTGTGGTCCTGCTTGTGTTGTACTCATGCACTAACCACGAGGTGGGAGGTTGTGGAGTTTGGCTCTTCTATTGACCTTGTATGGCACCGAATCTGGGTTTCACAGCCGTCGGGTGGATCTGAGAGGTACGGCTCACTTCCTCAGGGCATAATAACACGTAATCCAACCAAATATAATTTATTGCTTAAGGCAAAATACGGAACATTGATTGAAGCCTTGCTTGTGTAGTTAATCTTGTTATACTTGCAGTTGCTTATATGTTCCTTATGTTATGTGGTAAGATCTTATAAATCTTATCTTGTTAATCATGTTCCATAAAGAGATATTGGATTATATGCCTTCCGTAGATCTGGTAAGCGTGATGGTATGAATAGACTTGCTATATAGACTGCTCTTGTTATACCTTTTACCAATTATCTACTACTTTTTGCTTTATCTTTCTGAGGTTTTTGTGGCTTCGGCGGGGAGTTATGTTTCTCGCTGGGACTGTGTGTCTCACACCGCTAGTTTGTAACCTTTTTATGTGGTCGAGCTAGACGTGGTGGTTGTCGCGGAGTTGCGGCCGAGCAACAAGAAGAGCAGTAGAAGGCAAGAGATGGACATGCTACTGTTTTGGTTGTTTTGTAGTAAAGTCTAGTGTCATCCCCGTACTCTTAGGTCCTTGGGGGTGTTTTGACGTTGTTTCACAATGTATAGCTACTGATGTTTTTTATATCCTGCTGCTGGCCGGATGTGGGCCGTTCTGTATGTACTAATAGGTGATGAACTCATGTGATGACAAGACAACTGATCTCCTAAGCTGTAGACACGTATCAAGACTTGTAAATGTTTATATAACATGTTTCTCTGTAGGATGAGGACCTAAATGTAATAGTTTCTTAGTTTATCTACTTTTTGCAATTGGTTTTAATTAACCCATGTTTTTGGTAATTTGTGGTTTATGGTGTTTTCCGCACATTTTTGCGTAACACCTCACTGTCTGTGTGATAGTGGGATGTGTTGCCACAAGGACCATGTTTTTAGAGTATGATACTTCAAAAAAGTTTTAGGGCGAAGCTGTTAGTACCTCATGTTTTGTGCAAACCTGTGTTTTCACACATCCTTCTTTGAAGTAAACCCCCTATGAGCTATGGCGTCGTAGGAAGCCTTGTATCGAGTACTTACATGTTTTCAGATGTCCTCGTTTTGTTTTGAACATGAAAGATTCTCTCGACAAGTTTGATCCAAAATCATGCAAGGCTCACTTTCTTGGCTATTGCACTACTAGCAAGGCTTATAGAGTGTTTAATGTTGATCTATCTAAAGTAGAAGAATCTATTAATGCTAAGTTTATTGAGACTAATCCCTCTATTCCCAAAGATATTGTTCCAAATGATGATGTTGCAGGTGTGGTGATTCCCATCTTAAAAGAACTCAACATCACCCAAAAAGGAAAAGAGGTGGCCACTCAAGAAGAAGACAAAGATGGAGAGAAGAAGGATCTGACTCCCCATTTTGCAAAGAAGCATCCTAAAGAGTTGATTTTATGTGACCCCTTTGAACGAGTGAAAATGCGGGATTCCTTGAGCAAATAAAAAGTCAACATCGCCTTAATCTCACAACTTGAGCCAAAGAACGTCAAATAAGCTCTTAGGGATGATGAGTGGATCCTAGCCATGCAAGAAGAATTGGAGCAATTCAAGGAGAACAAAGTGTGGACTCTAGTGCCAAGACCATGTGATAGAAAGATCATTGGCACCAAGTGGGTCTACCACAAGAAGAAAGATGAAAGCGGCAAGGTGGTAAGAAACAAAGCAAGTTTAGTGGCTCAAGGGTACAATCAGTAAGAAGGTATAGATTTTGATGAGACATATGCACCTATATCTATACTTGAGTCCATTTGTATGTTGATTGCTTTTGCTAGTTACACGAACTTTCTTCTTTGTAAAATGGATGTCAAAAAGTGCATTTTTGAATGGTACAATTGAAGAGGAAGTGTATGTTGCACAACCTCCTGGATTTGAACATGATAGTTTACCTAACAATGTTTATCTATTGCAAAAAGCTCTATATGGTATGAAAAACTAAAGAACTTTCTATTAGATCATGGGTATATCATGGGAAAAGTGGATTCTACCTTGTTTCTTAAACCCACTTCTAACAATTTTCTTATTATTTAAATTTAGGTTGATGATATCATTTTTGGAGAAATGAATTTTGATCTTTGCAAGGAGTTTAGTGATCTTATGCAGAGTGAATTCGAGATAAGAATGATGGGGGAGCTCACATTCTTCCTCAGCTTTCTAATCAAGAAAACTAAAGATGGTAACTTCATCAACCAAGGCAAATACACAACTGAGCTACTTAAGCACTTTGGGATGGAGAACACCAAGCCAATGGACACCCCCATGTCAAACACTGCCAAACTTGATAAAGATGAAGAAGGTGATAAAGTGGATGATAAGCTCTATATAGGTATGATTGGAAGTTTACTTTATTTAACTGCCTCTAGACCTGACATAATGTTTAGTGTTGGCTTGTGTGCTCGCTTTCAATCAAATCCCAAAAAATCACATCTTATAGCTAATAAGAGGATTTAAGGTACTTAGCTAAAACTCCAAATTTTGGACTATGGTATCCCAAGTCAAGGGACTTTACTCTTACAACTTATAGTGATGTTGATTATGTAGGATGCTTGATTCATAGAAAGTACGCAAGTGACACTTGTTTCCTCATAGGACCATGCTTTGTGTCTTGGTTTTCCATGAAATAGAGCACAATGGATTTATCAACTACGAAGGTTCAATATATTACAACTGGGAGTTGTTGTTCCCATGCCCTATGGATGAAGCAAATGCTCCAAGACTTTAACATTCATTTTGATGCTTCTCCTATCTATTGTGATAATACTAGTGCAATCAATTTATATTACAATCCTATATTGCATAGTAGAGACAAGCACATAGAAGTTTGCCTCATTTTCGATGTTATCACATTGCCAAAAAGGATATCTATATCATGCATGTGGACACAAAAAATCAGTTGGTGACATTTTTACTAAACCTCTAGCTAGAGAGAAATTTAATTTTCTTAGATCTAAATTGCTCATTACTAATTTAGATGAATCATATATGCCTTCTAGTTAGTTTATTTCTATACTATATGCTTTGCCCATGTCTTGATCACCCTTGCCTGTTAAAGTGATAAAATTTTCATGTTCTTATGCCTTGTTTTTCGCTTGTTTTGGTTATTTTTTGCAAACACTTGTTTTATCGCTAAATAGTACCCAATGATGAGTGATACATGCCTAAGTGTGTTTAAAATGCAAAATGGACTAGAAAAATAAATTTAATTAGCACTCTAGTGGCTAGAAATAAAAATTTCTAATGTTAGTTTAGATTGACCATCGGTCGAGTTGCCAACTCGGCCAATCCATGGCTGAGGGCTTTTATGAAAAGCCATTTGGTCAAGTTTCCATCTCACAATACTCGATCAATGTCTGGGTTGGAGCAAACTTAAGTGTGGTTTGGCTGACTTTTCTCTGTCTTAACTAGAGAAAAATTGACTGATTCACTCTCCAACTCCCTCAAGCTCTCAACCCTAGCCCTGATCTTCCCTTTCCTAACCCTTGCTTGACCTTCCTAGATCTCTTGCTGGTCAACCCTAGGTGT
Organism: Alisma plantago-aquatica; assembly: GCA_963693085.1. NCBI lineage: Eukaryota > Viridiplantae > Streptophyta > Magnoliopsida > Alismatales > Alismataceae > Alisma > Alisma plantago-aquatica. Next base: position 925,704,982 of record OY856409.1, read on the forward strand.
GTGGTCAATTCTTGGTGGTGTTCTCTATGTTTTTGACCTCTCTTTCTTTCTTATCTTCCCTTAATGGCTTTCAATAGGACAAAGAGAGTTTCCTCCTCTAGAGCACCATCCTCCTCTTCCAACTCTCCCCTTATCCCAGTCAATGATACCTTCTTTGTCTCCAATGAATCTCTAAATAGGTACAAGGAGTTCCTTCCTAGGAACCCCTTTCCTTTTCGTGCCTTGTTTGAGCTTTGTCAATGTAGAAAAAAGGTTATATATCAGGTTGCGGAGTTGTTGTACGACCACCACTTATCATCTCTAAGGATTGAACGCCAGTGCTATAACAATTCCATCACAAGCTCTAAGGTTGTTCATAAATTCTATGCAAATTTGCAATGGAATTACAACACTCTCGTACCCCCACCAAATACTCAAGTCATTCTTACTTCCATGATTGCTGGTAAAAAAATCCAAGTTCTAGAGGATACCCTAAATATCTTTTTCTCTGGTACTAAGGTAAGTGACACATGGAGGAAGGATTACCCTGAGTATTTTGACCTACTAGACCATGATGCCTTCAAAAAGAAATATGATATCACTCTCCTTGACATACATAAATTCTTAAAGAAGCCTCAATTTCCCTATAGGAAGAAGTCCACCCTTCCATCCTCTAACTTAGACTTGAAAAACTATATTCTTTCCCTAGTAGTCAACTGCAATATTCATCTAAAGAAAAATCAAACTAAAATTGCAATGAATACCATGGTAATTATGTTTTGTACCCTGAAGAATATCGGAGTTAAGTGGTCTAGATATGTTCTCCATCACATGACCTGCTTCGACTCTAGTAAGAACACCCATGGTAGCCACCCACCCTACCCAACCCTAATATGTAGTATTTTCCAATCTGCCACTGGAAAGTCTCTTTTTCATGATATTCATTACAAACCTACTCAAAAAGGATTATGTATTAGTGAGACCACAATTTATAAGAGCCTACCTCCATCTTCTTATACCACCCCTGGAGCTTCCACCTTTGCCCAGGCACCTCCACCTCCTTAGCTATCCTGACCTGTATGTGCCTTGTTCAATGTATCAAATGAAACCCTCATGGGTTCAGGAGCATATGCATCAGGATCTTTGTGCAATCATGTATACCATGAACCTATCATGTGTCCATCCTTACCCTGCCTACCAGCCCTACCCAAGAGGTGATTATGAATCCTATGCACAAAATCACTTTTACCTAGCCATTCCACCTACTGCTTCTATTGTTGCATCCTCTATGACTGATGGTTCTACCCCTACACTGCTACCTCTCCCTGTTGGTCCTATAGATACCTTTCTTGCAGGACTTGGAACCTCTTCTCCTACTTTTTCTCAAGCCCAAGAGTTGCATGACCTTGGTATGTCTTGGGCTGAGCAGAATGCCATGTGGCCCAATCATTGTTTCAGTCCTTCTGTCGATGAGGAGATGCCCGATCAGGTTGATGAGGAAGTTGCTACTAATGAGGAGGAGGCATATGAGGATGATGGCTATGATGGTTCAAATGGTTCTAGTGATGGCTTTGCATGTGCATCTAGTGATGAGGGTGAAGCTGCTATCTCTATTGTGCCTTCAGATAAAGATGATGACTACGAGCCTGAAGCTTCTGATGATGATGATGATGATGTTGTTTGTAACAACCCTGACCTGGGTTATGAGGTAACCCTATTTTTTTGGCTAATAAAGTTGCTTATAACTTTAATATAATCCTTTAAGGTGTTTTGTTATCATGTGACACACTCATGTTTCAAGTTTGGTCCCGATTGAATGTTGTTTGAGCAATTTTCCTTTATTTTGGAACAAAGTGCAATTTACCCAAATTGAGGGGCTATAATGCAAAATGTCACATGTTGAACATGCATAATGTGTTGTAGTATCATTATTGATAGAATGATGCAAGTTGGTGGCTTGTGGAAAGCCTAAATTCCAAGTTTGAACTTGTTTGAACAATGCTGGTACCTTGTGCACCAATTTTGGTACAAATTGTAATTTACCCAAAATGTGGGGTTGATATGCAAATTACCACTTCTAGAGTGTACTTATTTCCTATATGTATCTTTTAGAGGAGAGAGAATGAATGATACACCATGTTTTATTCCATTATGAATGATGGTAATCTTGGTGATGAAATGACCAAGAAAAAGGGTTGAATTTGGAAGCTTAACTTGAGTTGTATCAAGTTGAAAAGCTTATATATGAGTGCCTATCGGCCATAGAGCCCAAGGAGGTGTTCCATATCGTTTTATGAACTCTTGGAAAAGTCCATATCGTTCAAAGCACCTCAAGGAGGTGAGGTATGACGGCCAACAAGTTTCCTTAGAAAAAGTGTATTGGCTTGACATAAAATAGTGATTAAACCTAGATGACTTATCCAAATGGATAAGCAATGGACGAATTTGCATCTTTAGATGATCCTCAACCTTTTTGCATGTCAAGATAAATTTTGATTCATGCATTGAAACGTGTCACCCATGCATGACACGTGGCACCTACTAGCTCAAAATGTTGACACCTCATTTTTACCTTTCTTCATGAACAACAAGTATATATACCCCTAGTTTCACCCCTTGGTGCAATTTTGCGACCCTTACCACCCTCCTACCCTAAGGTATCATGCATAGAGCTCCCATATCGTGAAGGGATGCTGTGTTATCGTGCATGGGCCTTGGTATATCGCCCATGGCAAGACCATATCGCCCAAGTAGGTGATATCGGCCATATAGGATGATATCGACCATAGAGTGAAGTGATTTGACTCCAACTGAGTGCCATATCGTGCAAGTGAGTATCATATCGTGCAAGAGGGGTGGAATGTCATGCAAGAGAACAAGGGTATCGTGCATAGGCCTTGGGTATTGGCCATAGCAAGTATATCGGCCATTCCATGTTGATATTTCCCATGGCAAGTTGATATCGGCCAATTGAAGTGATTTTGGACACAAGTGAGGGGGTATCGGCCACAAGAAAAGTTGTGTCGGCCAAGAGGAAGTCCATATTGTCCAAGAGTGGTAGGGTGTCGTCCAAGGAGCTAAGGAACTCAAAACTTAACCCTAAGGTAAGATATAGTTGTCTTCAAGCTTGAATTGAAGCATGGAATTAGGGTTATGATCTACCTTTCTTTTCTTCTTCACAAATTGCTTATCCATGGTGATTCCTTGTATATGAAGGAGTTGTGAACGAGACTTGGACCTTTGATAAAGTCATCTTCAACCTTAGGAACATGGAGCTTTGGACCTTGAAGCTTTGAAGTGGTTCTTAAGGCGGGTTATATAACTTGAACTCAACCATGCTATTATTCTTCACCTAAATTGTTATAATTAGTGAAATACTTTTAATACTGAAATTTCTTGAAATAGTTGATGAAATTATGAGTTATAGTAGTTGCTTAAACCTGTTACCATGAATTCTATCAGTTAGAACAAAGGTCTAGAACTTGAAGAAGATGGTGTCACTTTGTAAAAGTGATATCGGGTTCAAGTATAAATACAAGTAGTTATAACCCGATATGGGTATGACTTGCCCGATATGTCTTGCACAAGATGTTGCATGAGATGCATGCATAAGATGCTTGCACGATAGGGAGTCAAGTATAGAATTCATACACGATACAAGGTTGAATGAATACTTATAAGTTGACATGAAACCCTAAATTGGGTAACTCGATATAAGTGAAGTATAACAAGTGCTATTGCATGACATGGTTGCATGACATAGTTGCACGACATGGTTGCATGACATAGTTGCACGACACGATTGCATGACATAGTTGCACGACATGGTTGCACGATAGGGTTGCATGATACACAACCCTATATGATATGGTAACCCTAACCTGCCATGGCTAACCCTAAATGGTGACTAGCCCGATAGGGTGATTGAATGTACTTCTAGCCCGACATGGTGATGGGTTGATACCTCATAAGTATCATGGGTGACACATACATATACCTTGTGCCCGATATGAGGTCAAGAAGATACCTCATGCCCGATATGGAGACAAGTGCAAATCCTAGCCTGATATGGTGAGTGTATATACACCTACAACCCGATATGGTGAACATATGCACATGATTTAACCCTATACACCTTGTAATGGTAAGGGCAAGACACTCTTAGGAGTGATGAGTGTAACACCAAGTAATGGTATGGATAATACCTTGATAGGTGAAACACCTAGAGTGGTTGATAATGGTTAATCCTATATCAATAATGCCTTAACCCGAGATGAGTTCATATCATTAATGATGGTTGAATAATTCAATTGTGTGACTTATGACCAATACATTACATGATAAATGTGATGAGCTAGTGCATAAAGTATTAGGATGGGACATACCCTAATACAAGATAAGTTGATGAACTTAAGTATGTTAAAAGTGATGAGGGAAGGATACATCAAGACATGATAGATATCACATCCAGCACTTCAAGGTTGATGTACCTTGATGCACCTTAAATCCAATATACTTGGATGAGTAACACATGAAGTGTGTTATGTCAATTGTTACATTGATATGTAATAAGTTTAATGCACTTTGATAAGTGTGGGCTAATATACTTTGAGAAAGGGTTAAGACAAGTTAATAAAGTCTGATGTAATCATACCCTGGTAAGGATGAGAGAGGAACTCATACCTTGTGTTGATGATTCATTTAATGATAAATGATGAGAATGAATAAGTATGATTGAATACTTATGATATCAATGTTTTCTCCTAGATGTATGGAGCAATGAATTAGGGTTTGATAATTGATAATATGATCTTGAAAACCTAAATGGTTAATAATGGAAAACCCTAACCCTAATGAAGGGTAATGATATGTAAGAGAAACCCTAATCGATAAGAAAGGGAAAACCCTAACCCTAATGATGGGAAGGTTGTATTTCTCTTATTGCATTATAAGCCTTGTAAGGCATGTTAATTACTTGTATAACAAGTATAATGTGTAATGGCCTTGTGAGCCATGTGAATAAAGGTGTTGCCTAGTGAGAGGTGACAAGATGTGTAATGGACTTGTGAGCCATGTGAATAAGTTGTTGCCTAGTGAGAGGTGACAACATGTGTAATGGCCTTGTGATCCATGTGATAGTTTGTTGCCTAGTGAGAGGTGACAAGATATTTAATGGGCCTTGTGAGCCATGTGAGATGCTTGTATAACAAGTATCATGTATACCTTGGTCTGAGGACCCAGAGGTAATAGTTACCTGATAAGTGGTAACAATGTTCAGTGATGATCTAAGGGTTTGAATACCTAGATCCAGTGATCATGATAATGATGATGTGAAGGGATGAGAATTCCCAATAATGTGATTAGGGACTGAGATCCCAAGTATCATGTGTTTAAAAGAATTGGACAAGTACGTGATAGATTTATTACACCTTTCTTTGTAGCATTTGTTGTGCTTGATAAAGATAACTTGTTTGATGCTAAAAGAATGATGTAATGCACGTAATATATCACTAGAAACTATAAAACATTGCCCTGACCATAGATCCATCAGTGTTAGAACTTACTGATGGTGAAACGGGTTGCTCCGCGGCATAACCAGGAGTGCATACTTTTGAGTATGTGAGGGCGTAAGTACGGACAGTATTGTGTGAGCCGATCCCCTTACAATCCAAAAATGAATGGGGATTTGGCTATATGCCCTATCTTGGCTTGAGTGCGATTTCGGTCGTAGACTCTGTGTTGAGCACGGTGAACTGGCTCGTGGCTCGGAGTATGGTGCTTGTATCACCATGACTCAAACTGGGGACGATTGTTTGTAGATGTTTCCCCTAAGAGAGTGCAGTTGATGATGTAGCTCTAAGCATGGATGCCTACGTGCCCTGGCACAGCTTGTTAGCAGTGACACGAGATGTCCTGCATGTGGTCTCGTACTGACCGAGACAGTCTGAGGTCATGGAAACTGGCTCTACCATTGACCTTGTATGGTACCGACTTGTGAGAAGTTTGTGGTCGGTTGGAGATGGTTGGGGTACGCTCCATCTCCTCAGGGCATAAGTGTGACTGTAAAATATGTTCAACCATGTAGTATATCTACTTAAGGATCGAATACGAGAAACATTGCTTGATGCGCAATACAGTTATACATTCTAGTTGATAGATTTTATGTATGTTTCTTTACATTCCTTGCAAAGTAGATAGATGAATTATAATCTACCTTGGGTAGATGCAATGTTCTCCTTATGAAAGGAGATTACTTCATTCTATTCATATAGTGAATTATCATGCTTGTTAATATAAAAAGAACCTCTGCTCAGTTTATAAATGCTTAATCTGTGATAATAATATGGTCGGAGGAGAGTTATATCTCTCGCTGGGACAATTACAATTGTCTCACCCCCGTGTGACCCAAATTTTTAGGTGGGCGTGTACGAGGAGGTGAAGACCTTTCTACAGAGGAAGAACAACAGTTGAGGCAGCAGTGACAACTCAGGTTGAGTGTACTGTCTGTCATGTCTTGTAGATATGAGTCCTATGTGTCGTCTCTATACTCTCAGGTCCTTGGAGTCAGTTCATACTGGTTTTATGATCAATAAGATATTTTGGCTTGCGTGCCTCGAGGTTTTATGTTGCTCATGTATAGTTTGGTAAAGCAACTGTTATATGTTATTCTTGAGATGAGATGTACCGAATATGTACAATGTGAATAATGATGTATATAAGGTTTTGGACCTTTCAGTAAGAGTTTTCTTAAAAATGGTTTTATTTTTAGTGATTTTCGTTAATCTGTTGTTTATGTTTAATTCCGCTTAATTAATGATGATTTGTTTGTCGGTTTGGCGACTGTCGTCACATTTTTGTTGTGGATATATATAGCTTAGACGTTTAGATGTTTTAGTTTTCAGTCTATAGATGATGATCATATCTATCTTTCTAGCCTATTTTGTACTAAAAACATATGGGCACATTATCTGAGATGCACTATTTTCTATCATCATGTTGTTTTTATTATTTTTTAGCTTGTAGTTGTTTTTAAGGACATGCCTTCAGTTTTGTAATATTAAGTAGATGTACACTGACTCTTTGGTTGACTATATCTCATTAGTTGGTTCTATGTAACCCATATTTTTATTATGACATAGATTGTTTGTCTTTCTCTCATCTCTATTTGATGTGTGCTATGAGGTTGCATGTTTTATGTTGTGGATGTATGCTTTGGTTGTGCTTGGAGAAGACCTATTTTTTTTGCTCTTCTACCCCCTTCCTTTTTGATAATGCCAAAAGGGGGAGAGAAGTTCAATGTTTTGAAGCTCAATCATATTGCTTTTATTGCCTATGTGATCCTTTTCTTGTTCAATATATTCTTTATGATGTGACTTGCTAAAGGACCATATAGTATATACATGTTATATTGATTTGTGTAGGAAGACTAACTATACAGGTAAGAGTGATCATAGATTGAGGGGGGGGGGCAATTCACATTGTTAAAATTATGAATCCCCTTACAATTCACAAGGCTAAGGTATAAATTTCCATATCCTTTTCAATATGTTGAGGAATGGTTTGTCATTGTCAAAAAGGGGGAGAATGTTGACTTGAGAGTTATACATTGTCCTTATTTTGATAATGACTTAACCATTCCATTCATATGTATCTAATATATTTGTTCAAGATTTATTTCAGGATTTAGGTACATGAAAAAGATTAAATTACACAAGTCCTAGCTTGTCCAAGTTCAAGTCAAAAGCAATGCAAGTGTGCAATTTGGGAAATCACTCCAAACCACCTTAGAATAAATTTTTAATCACTTGTATTGATGATAAGACTTGTAACTAAGATGAAAAAAAATCAAGGACACTTAATCCAACATTTGGTCACTCATAAACCATTTTAAAAATTTTGTCACAGTAACTCTGTCGGTTGAGTTTGGATCTCGACCGACCGATGATGGGATTTTGGAAATGAATCAATTGATCGAGTTGTACACTCACATAACTCAACTGTCTAATCAACTGACCAAAACTAATTTTAACTCATCGGTCGAGTTTCACAGGACAAACTCAACTGATACTTTTAAAATTAGCTTTTTCGGTTAGTGGATTGGTTGAGTTACCTTTATTAAAACTCGAACGAATGTATTGTATAAAAAATGTAGAAAAAGTGATTCCAACAGTTGAAGAGTTGTTAGAAATGAAAATAGATATGTTGCAAGTTGTAAGATGGCTATGTTTTATTTTTAAGTGATCCCACACTCAAAGTAACACCCTCAGCTATAAATTGGACCTCTTAGAGTTCATTCCAAGGTTGCTCATTTATGCTATCTTTGGTCCGTGCTATAGTTGAGTGCATTGAAACCCTTTAAGCCTCTTTATATCTCTCATTTAAAAAATCATTTTGTGATAATGAGTGAGTTAGGCATGTTGTAAGATAGATACCTCCATGTTATCTTATAAAGATCCAATTCCTTCCATCTTCCCAATCCCCTTTCTCAAAGAGAAAAGGTTGAAGTGGGCTTCTCTGAGTGAAGGTGAAGTTGTTGTTCTTCTTCAAGGTTGAATAAGGTGTGAAGATCTTCTCTAAGTTAAGGAGAAGTACAAGGGGGTAGATTCAATAAGAGTGGGTAATTCCTTAAAGGCCAAAGACTTGATGCAAGTGTGGGTAAATCCTTGGTGAAGGGTGAAGACATCTTGATCAAGTGGGTAAGTCCTTGTATAGGTGAAACACTCTTGTCTTGAATAGATAAGTCCTTAGATGTATGGTTGTGATGGACTAAACTTTTGGAATCCCTAAATAGTTAATGACATAGGCGAATTCATGCATATTGAGATATTTTGAGAGTTATAAGTACTTTGGAAAAAGCTTGAATGGTGATGTTTGTTGATATTACGATTAAAATCCCTAAGTTTATGTCCTTTTGAGATATTTAATTTATTGGTTAAACATTGATATTTTGGGACCAAATTGGATGTTATGTTTATTGGATGTTAATGAAGTTATGGTTAAAGTTTCATTTGACTTTGACACACATAAAGGGAGATATGTAGGATTGAAGTAGACTAAATGGATTGTATATTTATATATTGGGATCAATATTTAGAATTAGAAACATAGGGTTCGATCAATGTGATGTCACATAGTCTGTGAGAAGGGAGAAAGCACATATTCACTCATGTACGGACTCCATCCCAACCACACATGGCTGACTGACGACTCAAATTGTGTCTTGTACCTTACCGTTGTGGCCCTGAACCTGGTGGCCAACCATGATGCCACGATCAACACAGTGTGGGATGAAGTTTCTAGTGGTTAGACTTATCCTCCTCACCGAGACAAGTAGATTGACTCCTTACAGAAGTAACTTTGTGACCGGTGTTGGGAGCAACACCTTCTTCCTCATCCTGCTTCTCCACCATTGGTACATGTGGTGTGAAGAAGAGGGAACTTGAGGTAGAGAGTATATTAAAGGAAGAAAAGGGAAGGTAGACGAAGCCCAAGGTATGAGGAAGACTAGGGGGAGGCTTGTGGTGTTTCCAGTGGCCTTGATGATGCTTTGTTGGCTATTGAGTTCCAATTTGTTGGAGATGAAGATCGAGTTTGGAGGAGGATTTGAGATATCCTCACCGCAAGAAAAGGGTTTCTCTAACTTCGTTAGGATCTTGCGGTGCTCTACATAAATTTCCTGACAAATTCCATACCTATGGATGGATTTCCCCTTTCCTAGCACCGCGGTGGAGGACACAGTCGAAGACTCCTAGACATGGGCCTTTAGAGCAGAAGACCAGAAGTCTTGAAGGTCAGTGGAATGAAGAGAAGTTGTATGAAGAGTTGCTTTGTGTAAGGAGTTGTCGAGGAGTGCTACAGAGATGCCAGTTTATTACCGGAGAGCCATCCCAATGCAGTAGGCATTGCGGTTGGTAGAGAACCCATTTCTCATGCAAAAGCCCAGAGTGAGACCGTGAGAAAGAGAGAAAGGAAGAGGTGAATCAGGTCTAGGAGCCAGAGCGGGTGGCTCATCCTAGTTCACAGAGAAACCAAAGATGAAATGTCCAGCTAGACCAACCACGAACTGGATCAACCAACAAGTAGGAGCAAGGAGTCACGACCAAGAGATGGACATGTGGCGACGCCTGATTGGCAAAAAAAGGTAAAACCTAGAAATACTCAGATCTTCAATAATTCATAGAATATAGCTCCTTTACCAGATAAATACAAATAAGGTACCGAAATTCTCAAAAAATGAGTAGAACCACATGGAACCATAATATCTATCTTTTTATAAATAAAATATGTTTGTATCACACAAGATGTATTATACTCATTTCATGTATAATAAATACCAAATGATGGATTAAAATTATGGAAATCTTCTAGTAACTCTTAAATGTGACTTTTAATCCATTTGATGTTAGTAATTGTAATGTTGATGCACAAAATCATGTAATTTGCTTAATATAGCTACCTAGGGCTAATAACACCCTAAATAAAATGTATTAAATGCATATATGGTTAATAAATGATGAAATATTCAGTATAAGCTCATATCAGTATATAAAACCTTATATTTAATTCTGAGATCACAATGATTTATGTAATTCATGTTATATAATGATGATTTCCTTTATGTGTTATAAACACTAATATTCTTATTGAATATGATCTAGGGTCAATACACACACATAATTATATGGGAACTAATGGCATACAATTAATTCTAATCTGGAATACAACATCAGTAACATCAATCCCAGAAAACAAGATGATTAGACAAGTAATAATGGAATTATCTTAATGATCTACGTAAAATCCTAAAATGGACATAATTAGGGTTAAGATTAGATAAAAGGTAATGAAGAATTTGATGATGATACATGTGATCAGGGTTTGACAAAGATATAGATGACATCGGGAGTATGGTTTAGAATGTCTCTTTTCAAGGTATGCCCTTACCTCTTACTTGGCCTACTATGTAGTATGGTTGTATTATGTGTGTACAAATACTTGGCATATGGTATTGGATGAAATGATAGTTCTTTTATGATATATTGCTTAATTTTCCATACTTATATAGTTATGAACACATGAAACATTAGATCTTATCCATTATATGATAGCACTAAATCTCTTTGGTAGAATAGTGCATTGATGAAAGTACTAAATCTCTTTGGTATAATAGCACTAAATATCTTTGGTAGAATAGTGCATTTATGAAAGTACTAAATCTCTTTGGCAGAATAGTACATGTGAGTAGTAAATCTCTTTGGTATAATAGTGCATGTGGTTGATCAATTTTACATATAATGGAAAATGTGCCTAAAATATGTGTTCTCTTTTATTAGTAAACATATTTGTTCAAGTATACACCTTTTGTTATATTTGTTTATTACTTCCAAGTATCAATTTTATCTTATTGCCAAGTCTTAGTAATGAGAAGTATATAAAAAGATGCGTGGGTGTACTCAGTACAATATTCTAGAATATTGTGCTGACGTGTACCACATGTATAATCTTTTGTTTAGCTTGTGGACTTATGATCTTGAAGAGCTTAATAGTTGGGAGTTGTGTGGAGAGAAGATGTACAGGTGGACCTATTGTCTAAGATCATGTTATTTAGTAGTTGTACATGTATATGTAAAAGTTTACTGTTCAATGTGTAATATCAAATGTTGTAACAATTCATTATGTAATTATATTTTTAATGGTGAACATGTGTTACATGGTTTTGTTTATAGTTCATGTGCATTTTTTAATGTTGTTTCAATCTGAATTCCTCTGATTTTATTTTTCTTATCCTAGTGTGAATGTTTAAATTGTAGTCTCGTTGATGTGAGGTCTCATTTTGGACGTCACACATTAGATTAAGTTTTAGAAAATATAGGGATGTCATAATGGTGGTCTCCTTGTATCTCTTATGATGGAATAAAAGTATACATGGGTTGCAAAGTCCTAGAGGTTGACCTCTCTAGGTAGTGGATTGACAGTCTCCTAGTTTGGAGATTGGAACCACTCTAACCACCTTGTCCAAGTGTATGTTTCAATCTCTCTCATCCTTTCTATGCTTTCTTAGATAGGACTTCAAATTGTTCTTAAGCATTTGGTTTCAATTGATATAATTTGAAGGTCTAACTATTCTTTTGAGAATTTTGAAGCTCTATTCACCCCCCTCTAGAGCCCTAGATCCAGCAACTACTACCACTATGTCTGCTATTTCTAAACATACAAAGGATGTGTAGGACATTTCCAAGTAGGATCAATCCTTCCAACACCAAACCATAGATCTAAGAAACATCCCTCGACATATAGTGACTCTACAATGCAAGATGGATGAAATTCTAACTATTCAACATCATATTTTTCTTCATATCAAGACTCAAGAACATGTGTGCCAACACAAGATGGAGCAACATGCACTTAGCAAACAAAAACCTCACAGGTTGCATGCTCATTCCGCTGAAGTAGCCTCTTACCCATCTTCTCACTCCTCCCATGGAAACTCATATGTTCCAAATACTACGAGTGAACACACCCATCACCACTCTCCTAAACCTGCCACCAGGTCATTCAGGGAGTCAATCTCCCATGTTTCTGAATCAATTTATGGTGCGACTAGACCTCTACAATCGGATAATGATACATCTATTCTGCAGCTTCAACCAGGTGGATTTCCTTTTTCCCTTGCACAACCCTATTTGAGTCCATCTAAATATATCAATGCCCACCATCTGAGAACATACTGCCTCTCACTCCAAGATCACCTCATGATTCTTTCAAAGATGACTTGATAAGGAAGTTTGACGAAGCACTATGAAACCTCAGCCCAATTTGATCTCTTAGAAGTCGAAACACCTCCGAGGATGATATCTCTGTCAAAGTTTATAACACTAATCTGGATCTAGAAGTAGATGTAGGCAACCCTTCAAATAATGAGAATGCCTCATTTAATGAAGATGATGGTGATCTTTCCACCATTCTATTAGCAACACCTCCATGCCTATTTGATCTAGTATTTCCTGAGCCGCTACTACCTCTTCCACTACAGTCCCCTTCCAAGATGAGTGGACTTGATTTTGACTACTTTAAAGGGTTACCAGTTTGTGATATTTTTGTCTTACAAGACATACTGGATGATCATCATGATGGGAGCCATATTATTTATAATAATGGTTCTATCTCCCTTTCTCGCAAAGACTTTATAGATATCTTTTACACTCCTACTAGTGTTACAAAATGAATGTTCACTGTTCAGGAATCAAATCTCCTAGAGGATGTCATGCCCAAGGATAAGGAGTGGCCATACTACAATGCAACACCCTCACTGGCCGACTTCCTATTCAAGAAGTGTTTGAAGTCTTCATCTATATTGACACTAAAAGATAAACTCAATCTAAAGAAAACCAGACTTATCCTTTTTCCCTTTCACTTCCACGGTTTATGGTTGTTATGTGTAGTTGATCTGGAAAATGAAAAGTTACTCTATTCAATCCATTTGTGGTAGAGCTTAAAAATTTAGACATGCAATTTAAAGACCCTACTGCAAACAAGCTTCTGCGCATTCCTATCCAGCTCCAAAGGATCATACGTCAGGTCTCTTACTACCATACTAATTGTACTAGTTATGTGATTGAGCCACTCATCCATCAGTAAAATCCAGACATAGACAACAATGCTTTCATTATCCTCGGAATTATGGAAGCTCTTAATCACCAAATTTCTATTGCAAGCCTCAATCCCAATGAGTTTACCCCTCTTCATGGATGCTACATGATGGAGGTGATCCATGATAGGCATTTCTTTCAGGATCCAGAGCATCCTGAGAATTTATGAGACCTTTACCCATTGATTCCTAGACCTACCAAAGAACCTTTCCATAAAATTCTAAAGAAAGAAGAAGGGGAAGAAGGACAAATAACACTGTCACCTTTAACCACCAATCCTCATGCCACTGTCACAACTACTACAAAGGCTTAAGAGGTTGTTGATATACTCAAATTTCTAGATGAACCTGAAACATTTCCAGTATAGGGCCCGACAACATCCATAGAGCCCAGTTTTGCAATTTTTGATCGAAGTTCCTACCGTGAGCTCTGATATAGTCAGCTCATGACGCTTATGAAACATTTTTAGGATGGTGGAAATTATGTTACCTTCTGTAAGGAAGACCTTGTTGTTATGAGGGATGATATTCTTAAAACTATTCAACATAGGGGTTCTTTATATCATAGCCTTATGGTGGCCTATCAATTTCGTATCAGCAGAGATATTGATGATATTTATATTACTGGTCCTGATCTTCAAATAGATCTTTGTTGAGATGTTAAGTCTGGAGAAAAGGAATTGCTTATTCAACATCCCAGAAACCCATTCCTAGATATATTTTCTTTCCCATACTACTTGAATATCACTGGGCTCTGCTTTTTATTTTCACTCATGAGTAGGAAGTCATATTTGATAATAGTTCTAACACTACTTTTGACATTGAAGGCCCTAGATATTCTTTGTTAGTTCGCAGTGAGCATGAACACATTGCTTATTTTGGTGCCAAGGCCATCGTTCCACAAATCAGACAACATGGTAGTGGTTATATTTCCCAAGAACCTAAGAAATGAAATCTCCCACGATTATGTCACCACTACCCTCATCAACGTCAAGTATCCAATGATTGTGGTTTCTACATCTTGCATTAGATGTACATCATTGGTATGTTTCACACTTTAGTATAAGAAGCCCACAATGATAACTATCATTGTCTTCGTGTATGCTAAGATGCTATTTGACTCTCCATGGACCACGGTTGAGCTCCATTGAGCATCTCATGTGTTTACATTTTTTCTCTCACTTTTTCACACTCTGAGGATATTGTGTGTTGTAAGTTTGTGGGGTGTAATTCCATGAGATAGGTATCCATATTATCACAACAAACTTCATTTTCCTTCCTATTAGAAATTTTTGATAATTTTCGAATTTCCATGAAGTTTTTGATAAAAATTTCTTATATAAAGATGTGAAGATGCATGTGTTAGAAAACTCACTCTACAACGAATCACTTTTGCTTTCAAACTGTACCTTTTTGCAAGTCACAAGATATCACAAGAAAAATCTTTTTATTACTAATATTACTTCTATGATTTCCTCTTAGCAACACATCACTTGGTCCTTTACTTTGATTTTAACCTCAAGATGTCATCAAAATATTCTTGCCAAAAATATTTAGTTCATACAAAAGTCATAGGTTGTCAAAAGCAATTTCTCACAAAGAATAAAAAAGAGCTACCTCATTTCTTCCTCTATATTTTATTTTTCAACAAAATCTCAAAAAGAGTGAGGAGTTAAAAGATTCATAGAGTTGTTCCATGTTGAAGAGCCATTGAAAAGGTGTATTGTTGTGCTCATGAACAAAAATATGTCAATTTTGTTAGCCTATAAAAGAAGATACAACCCCAATTCCAATGGTGTTCATTAAAGGTATTGCAATATGGGGAGGTGATACTTAGGATGTGCAATCAATGCTCTAAAACCAACTGGTTTGGAACGTAGCAATGATTCTCCCATCAAAATGGACTTTTACTTTAATGGCACAAAAAGAAGGAAGGGATATCCATAAACCTTTTTTCCTACCTATTTCTTCCACATAATACCTTGACAAGAGTGAAAGATACTTTGAAAAGTAACATATATGTTGTAGATAAGATTATGACCCAAAATAGATTAAGAAACAATGAAAGAAAGAATCTTTTGACCATTGATGTTCTTGATAAGTTAAGTATTTTGTATGAAAAAGAGAATGGTTTTGATAAGATGTTGGTATAAAATTATATTTTTAATAAAATCTAGATTTTGCTTGTTTGGTTGACTACATAATGATTCTATAAGCTTGAGGACAAGCTAAATTCTAAGTTTGGGGGAGTTGATAACATCAATTTTGATGCACTTTTGATAGCGTTTTTCATAATGAAAATCATTAGAATTAGTGTTTATATATTTAGTTTTGTTCATTTTACTTTTCGTTTACCAAAAGTTAGGTTTTAATTAAGTTTCATTGATATTTGAAGGAATTAAGTGCAAAACTATCAAAATCGATGCAACCATTGATACTCTAATATGATCGCTCTAAAGTCGACAGAATCCCACAAGCCATCGACCAGTTGGTTGACAGCTCAACCTTTCCTCAAGAGAGTTGACAAAAACCATGTCAAGTTATCCTTGATAGATTCATCGAGCACTGTCATTTCGAGTAAGAAGGTTGACAAACTTATCAAGCAAGCATCAAAAACTCAACTCATCAACATCTACACCGATAGAATCCTATTATTTCTAAGCTATCAAACAAATCCATTGTCAACCCTATCGATGAGTAAAGACCTCAATGCCTTCATCGAGAAACCAGATATGGATGACCATGTTGATAGATTCCATGTTGACACCCTCAAAGATCAATGGATACTTATCGGACAACCGCCTTGTCAACACCCAAAGGGATTGACAAGGCCCAAGCAAATCCTACATATAGGCCCCCAAAGAACCACTTCAAAGAATCTTGGATCCTCGAAGTCATCAAAATGAAAGGCTATCACCATGTTCCAAAGCCCAAGGACAAAAGCTATTGACCAGTCTAGATATATCAACCTAGTTGGTTGTTGACCTCTTCCTTGGTGGCTCAATCCACTTTCATCGACAGATTTGGCATACCTACTTACACGAAGCCAGGATCAAAACAAGGAGAAGAGCCATCGACTATTGGATATCGACCACTAGACATCAACCTCTTGCTTGATTAGCCAAAAGATTGGTAGATCGATCACTCGATCTACCTTTGTATGACCTTCTTTCTCTTCTTTTCATTATCATGACTTATTCAAGTTGTAATCTATCTCTTTCTAGTGCCATGCATGACTGAATTCCATAACTTGGGTTGGGAGTAGCCGCCAGACCCTCCCAATCATGTAATTGTTCATTCTTCTATTTTATGACATCTGTTATTATAAGTTTTGTTTATATACTCTTAGTTTACTTTGTCGCTCTTTGATTAGCTACCTTCCTATGATGTTGTAACATACTAGATCTCAGACCCTACCTTGGAAGTTGACATTTTAGATTTAGCCAAACAAGGTTGAAGGTTAGACCTAAATAGATTTTTAGTATAACCCCAATGAGATAATGCATGTATAGATCACGTTAATGTAACATAATGTTCTAACATTAATCTTAGGTTTATAATGGATACATAAAATATGCCACAACTCATTTTGGTGGTAATATGAAGATAAGGAACTTAATTGGATGAATAATTTAGATAATGGGCCGTTAATGGGACATATGACATATCTCATAAAAAGAAGTCTCAAAAGTGGAAACTAACTTCAAATTCGAAATCTACATATCAAAATTTGCCTACTTTTCAAATTTCATCTAATTTGGACTACCTTGAAATATTAAGATAAGTTTAGGAGAGAGAAAATGAGTAAAAGGCACAAGTAATGAATAATGTGATTATATAACTTCAAAATATGGAAATAATGGCAAATTCATATTCAACACATTAAAGATAACTTGTGGATGAAGTTTGGTCAAATTTGGATGTTGTTTGTGCAAGTTATATAATTTTAGGTACATTTTGGACTTTTCTACAATTTACCCAATTGGGGGGGGGGTTCTTTGCAAATTGTCACATTCATTATAATCCTTATATATTCCCATACCATTCTCGAGTTTTTGAACCATGGGGCACCTAGTTGCACCTTGGTTTGAAGGTGTTTCTTTCCAAGGGCATTTTAGGGATTACTCTCTTTATAAATGAGCTTATCTTTAGAAGCTATCAACCAATGGGGTTATTTCTTTGATTGGAGGTCGTTTGGGATGGCTGATAAGTGTCCATAAACTTACATTTGATATTCAAGAAGCCTGTATGAGCTTTCCTCTTGCATGTCCATGAAATCCCTAGGCTAAGGACACATGGAAAGCTCCATGGACACCTCATGCTTGACTTCTTCCTTATCCATAAAGGTTTGTATGTCCATAGGCACCCTTAGAATTGGACACATGGAAAGTAACTTAACACCTCATCTTGAATTCTTTCTTATCCATAAAGGTTTGCATGTCCATGGACACCCTTATACATGACACATCGAAAGTCTCATAGACACCTCATACTTGACCTCTTTCTTTATATAGCCATATCTACCCCTTAAAGACTCCCAATTCAAAAACTCTTGCTCTCCTTTATTTCCTCTAGCTTAGAGCATTGTTCATTATATGTTTGGACATGAAATTTGATTTCCCAAGGTAAAGGAGGGTTCCTACCTTGGTGAAGAAGGCTCCTAGGGTTTCAAATTTCTCTATTTAGAATTTCTTAAGATCCTCCTTGGAAATTTCGACCAAAACTAGTAGGTTTTCTCCTTTCCTTCCCTATTTTCATGTTGTTAGTATTCCTTCCACCTTCCTCCAGGTTAAAACTTTGGTCTTACATGGTGAAACCCCACCTAGAGCCCTTAAACACCCCATCTCCATGTTCTTTTGTTAGGGTTTTTCACCTCTAAAGTGGAGAAGGTGCTTCTTGCTAGAGATAGGATTTTTGTTGGAGAAACCAACCTCTCTAAGCTTGGGAATCTTACTTATTGGACCTATCCACCTTACCTAGAGGTTCTTTGTAGTAATAGGCTTGATGTGGACTGTTTAGACTCTGAAGTTGAGGTATGATATATCCCCTATTCTTCTATGTTAAGAAATTCACCTATGCTTATTCATTCTCTTTTTCCTATGGACATTAGCCTATACACAATGTCTTTTCTTTTGAAAATCATGGTTCATGTGAACTACCTTATTTGATATTGATCATGTGATCATGGATATTCATTTGAACTCTTATATTATGCTTTGTTCATGATGTAACTCTAAAAGATGACATGTGATGTCTTTTTCCCACTTATGAGGTGGATGTATATGTTGGTCACTTATGTAGTGACTAGTTTATATATTCTGACTATACTTTCTTCTTGCCTCTACATTTAACATGCTATGTGATTCAGTGGCACTAGAGTAGTGTAATTGCATTGGTTTTTATGGTAGATGTGTTACTTCCTGTCGAGCAGATGTGATATTTCCTACTCTTTTGGGATGGAAAGAAACATCATACCCAGGGCAAGATATGTGATTCTTGGCCCATGTTTTATATATTTGGGAGATTGGAAGTATTCATTTCTCTATCAGATTTCAAGTTTATGAGACTTGTCCGCCTTTGTGTTTATATTGTTCTAGGGCTATGTTTATCTCACATGCATACAGGTTGATGATATGGGGTGTGTTCCCTAATTCTTTGCATGTGCTTGTGTGGCACAATCTTTATGTTTTATTAATGGAAAGTATTCTTTTGTTATCATATGATTTCAATTTCTTTTCTATTGATGCCCATTTGGGTGGTCCTTATCCTTTCTATGGGAAACCTTTTATATTTTATGTCCTTTATTCCATATATTGCTCAATTTCCTATTTAGTATGCACATACCAGCATTTGCTGATGTCATCTATTTTCTTTTCTTGCCAGGGTATGCTTAAGTCCCTAGGTGAAGGACTTGGATGATAAGGCATGAAGTTTTGGACTAGCTTAAGGAGTTTAAGCTTGGAGACAAAGTTGTTATGGTTTAGATTTCCCTCTACTTAGATCCTTATGTTGTATCATACACGTAAACCCTTACGAGATATTATGGTGTACTTTTGTAATAACCTTGTGATAAATTGAATATAGTCAACATTTTTATTCCGTAGCTATACTTTGGTTTTTTTGAATACCATTTATTGAAATTTGAAAATGTTACACATATTCCAGCATACCTTTGAGTGTGTTCGGAATGGATGTTAATTCTTCAAAAAATTTTTTACTAAGGGGGTGTGACAAATTGGATTTTAGCATTATAGTAAAGTAATTATTCTTTTGACCTCATCTATATCCAATTTCGAGCAACATTATTCAAGCAATATTCGAGCAACATATCATAATTTCATTATCATGTTTCCAAGGTTGATGAATGATCTAGACCTAGGTCTATCTAGGAAACAAACCACAAGCTATAGTCAACATTGTCATATATAAAGATCATTATCAAATCAATATTCAAGATCGAGTATCAACCATGGGTTTAACCTATTAGGCTTAGGTCAACCAATCAAAATAGGGTCGAAGGGAATACCTTTCCAAACTCTAAATAATCAATAATGTGAAAATTTAGAGGTAGTCAAAATAGGTATGTGACCTAGGTTAGGGGAGTCATGAGTCAACTACCACCCTAATCTAGCACATTACCAACATTAGTTATTATCCATTGAACTTATTCAAATAGGGAGAGTATCAATGATTAAATCATATATATCAAAGTCATAAGATCAAAATTCAAGATAATAGGGCAATAATGTCAAGATTTGCAATTCTTTCCTTTCATGATTAAGGTAGTGATATAATTCGGAAATCAAGGATTTGAATTTGACATTAGATGAATTAAAGCATAATAGTGAAAAATCTAGGCATATCATTATCATATCAAAGTTGAGATTGCAAAAGGCATCAATGGTCAATAGGAAAATTGCTTTTTGCATCATAGTCTTACATCATGATTTTGTGAGTCATTAGGATTAATAATTTGATGGCATAATCATGATGTGTATCAAATTGGGAAAAAACATTTGCCTAACTATGGTTGAAGTTTAGTCAATA
This sequence comes from Alisma plantago-aquatica, assembly GCA_963693085.1. NCBI lineage: Eukaryota > Viridiplantae > Streptophyta > Magnoliopsida > Alismatales > Alismataceae > Alisma > Alisma plantago-aquatica. The sequence continues at coordinate 925,725,656 of OY856409.1, forward strand.
ATAGGGCAACATGGGCTTAATCAAATAGGGACCTTATCAACAATAAGGTATAAATCCTTCTTAATTCACCATTTCAAGATTTACCTCAACATAGATAGCATGTAGCCTAGTTTGGCTAAATTGAGTTTGCATGATATTAGGGTAATACAAGAGTAATTGATTCAAAATTATCAAAAATCAAAATTTCAAATTAAGGCTGGATCATGGTATCGACTTTCAAGATTTATCGATATTCACTTTTTCCATCATAAGCTACCCATAATCGAGACATCATGTGGTAAAAGATCACAAGAAATGACCACATGAGGGAATGAGAATACTACCTAATTTTCATCTACATGGGTGGCTTAGGATAGTCCTTAAAGAAGAGATGAGATGCTAGAAGACTCTCTAGGGTTTCACAAGAGAACCTTTAGGTCCAGTTCTGGATTAATTAAGGCTAGGTAGAGAAGGGGATCTCAGGCACCGTGAAAACGGATAGGAGAAATTATGTCAGGACCCCGAGCCTAGACACCTCAATTTTCACCATTATGGACTTTAGGGTTTCTTGGGTGTAAGAGACTTGAGAAATTATTTACTTAAAGTATATGGGAGTGTGAAAGCTCTGATACCAACTGTCACAGAACCATTCTTACCCTAATTCCAATCCTACTGCCTAGACAGTAGAAAAAGGATTGAAGCACACGTCCCTGAGTGGCCCAATAAGATCTATCACACTGGCATATACAATAAGAAATAAATAACTTAAAAATTGGATAAATAAAGAACAAACTAACCCAATATGGAGATATATTCGATTTATCTTTATCATCATAGTGTATGAGTGTGGAAGCGATCTTATTCAATATTCCATTTGTATTGCCTAAAATCAAGAATCAAGACACAATCATGTAATTGCACGGTACACTATCAAAATCAAGTAAAACAGATTATAAGAAATTTAGTATTCTTGGCAGGACTTATATTCAAAAGAATAACAAGCAATTTGCAAAACCAACATTTATTCGAGATTTTCAAAGCAATTCAACTTTTATTACGAGTTCCCATTATGCTGTAATTTGAGAAGCATGCTTATATATTTTGTGACTCTATTACCCCAACGCGATGGGGAAGGTCAATAGGCTCCTTCTCACCATAGGAACATAGGAAGCCAATGTACAAGTCCCACCTCCAAATGAGGGGTTTGTTGTACTCAATATCAACATTATCAACATTATCAATATCATCATCATTATCAATATATGGGCAGTCATAATGGGCATGCAATTTATATTTTCATGTTTTACAAAATATAGTATAGAAAATAGAAGACTAATCATAGGGAATAGTAGCTCATCCAAATAAATAGCCAAGCATACGGTCAAGAGATACATAAAAGTATCTTCAATACAATCAAGGAGGAGTTATATAATAGTGTACCTTTCACTGAGGATTTCGAGTATAATCAAAAAATAATAGGTAGACCCTTCAAGTCAGATCCTAAATCATCAAGATAGGATCAAGGGTTAAGATCATGATCGATATTATGAATTTCATGTTTCAATATTTGATATTAGGGTTACACTTTCCTATGTCAACCTTAGGGTTGGGTCATTTACTTATAATCAATATTTCAATATGTCCAACATTATTTAAAGTATACAATATATTCGAGTGTGAATGACTTACCTAGGTTTTCTAGGATCATATGTGTTAACCCTAACTTTCATGATTGATATTCAAGTCATAATCAAGCCTTTATATAATCATCAAGTTCTAACATCATTAGGGTTCAATATTAGATCAAGTTCTGATTAGTATTATGAGCAAGTCAGAGATCAACTTTTAGGTCAATAGGTCAAGATATGCCACAAGATTTAGATCAATCATATTATTAAGATGTCATCATCATATTCAAGATTAACTCAAATCAAAAAATATAAATCTAGATCATTAATGGGTCAATTATGATTTTAGAGTCTCAATACGAACATTATAGTCAAGAATTAGGGTTTTCAGTGTTTAGTCAAGATTAACCACAAATAGAGTCATTTAGACCAATTATATAAGAAATAGATCAAGATTAAGATATATCATTGGTAATAGTTTGGAATCATGTTTCCAAAGTATTTTAAATTGATTCACTGGGTTTTTTTTATCAATATTGACTACTTGTCCATCATTTTTGGAGTTCTGATGCATTTTCTTTGATTTAAACAAGATCTGGGCATTTAATTTGAATACTTGAGTAGAGAGGAGGTAACAATTACCTTAAATGGAAAAAGATGGCCGTCAAATGGACCAGGAATGGCCAAGATGTAGGCGGGGTGGCTCACTTGGTGGTTCAGGCCTTTGATCAGCCGATTCAATCTTCAAATTAGCTGGTTTGGCCAGCGGTTCATTGGTCCAATGTCACATTGACCGGGAAGTCTGAGGCTCTATTTCTCCTTCATAGAGTCTCCCTCGTGAGCCCAGAAACAAGGCGGCAGGGCTCACTGGAGTGGAGAAGCTCCAGGAGAAGGAGGGGGCAAGAGAGAGAGTGAGCAGGCTGGGTGAGTTTTCCTTGGCCTCGCGGACCTGATGGGAGCCAAAGGAAGAGGAGAAAGGGCAAGGAGGAAGGACACCCAACCAGGCTTGGCGGTAGTGATGTTGAAGCAATAGGAGGGATCAGAGCAAGAAAATTGGTGTTTAGGGACAAATGAGAGAGCAAGATGCTCTTTCTAGCAATGTGGGGGTGTCGGCGCCCCTTAGGGGATCATTTTATAGGCTTGAAGGCTAGGGTTAGGCTATATTAGATCTGGGCCTTAGCTATGGCTTCCAGAGTGAGAACAGGAGGCGAGGAGCTCATTTTGGCGGTGCAAGGATGCACAAAACCTGATCAAAATAGGGCTTGTCATATTTGAAATCACGATGCAAAGATGTTCGTTCTCTTGGTTTTTCAAATAGTGGTCAAGAGAAGGGGATCTCACATGATGGTTGCATTCATGCCTCCCTACAATCAGCGGAAGATTGAAGACAAGTGTGCTGCCACTGGATCAATCTGCAATCCACGAGAGGCAGATCCAAGGGCCGTGGGTCAGCTCAGATCGTTGCCTTGGATCGCTGACATGGAAAAAGGTCAAGTAAAAGACAAAATAATGGTTTTCAACACATTATCTTCAAGAAATCATAGTAAATTGTAGGAATGTCCAATTGTTATTAAATTTGGACCGTAGCTTCATAAAAATGTGGAGAACCTTTACAAAAAGTTTAATAACCAAAATATGAAGTTGATGTATCAATTTGATTAATTGAACAAAGTGATGATTGAATCGAATTTGAGGTGTTATAATGTGTATAAAATCTACATTGATCGCCATATTTCTAATTTGAGTCTCAACATTGATTTAGGAGCCAAGAAAATTAATTTAGAACCATTAATGGATATAATGAGGTCAAAAGAGTAATTACTTTACTATAATGCTAAAATCCACTTTGTCACAGGGGTGATCTCGCCTTCTAACAGCATGGTATCAGAGCCCATGGTAATTGGAATCTGACTATTTCAATTTTGTCTCCCTAGTTAGAATACTTGCCTTACCTTTAAGAGACATATTTGCCCTAGAGTTGATCAATAGATGATGAAGGGTTGATTTAGGATCCTATAGTTTCACATTAGAATAATGATGAATAGATCCCTAAAATACTTACAACTAAAAGATGCATAAGTCACCATAGTAACTTGAGGTTGTTTAGCTTGGCCTTTAGGCAACTACTAGGACATGAAGTTGAAAGAAAAGGTGTCTAGAAAGGATCATGGTTTGGGGGCTGGTAAGATTTTCCTATGCACCACTAGCTTGGTTTATGAGGACTCCCGAATCCATATGACATAAGCCTGTCTTGAGCTGATATGAATTGTATGAAATAGCATGATTTTAGGCAATATAGCCTTAGACATCTATATGATTTATATTTAGGGACCCTAATATGTTGAACTAGTCTCCCAAGTATAAAGACTTGTTTGAGGATGGACTTGAGCAAGTTAACCCATAGTACATAGTTAGTCTTTACAAGTTATGTTTCTTTTATTTTGCATGATGCTTATGTAGTTGGATGTAAGGAAATGTAGTTGAACCTTTTGTACCTAAAGAATAGTTTTGACTTAATATGATGAATACTTTAAGGGGTGGTGAATAATTTGTTTTATTATATGTGGATGTTTTGATTTCAAGGACGAAATCCATTTGAGGGGTGGTGTGTTGTAACATACTAGATCTCAGACCCTACCCTGGAAGTTGACATTTTGGACTTAGCCAAACAAGGTTGAAGGTTGGACCTAAATATATGTTTAGTATGACCCCAATGAGATAATGCATGTATAGATCACATTAATCTAGCCTAATGTTCTAACATTAATCTTAGGTTTATAATGGATACATAAAATATGCCACATAACTCTATTGGTGGTAATATGAAGATAAGGAACTTAATTGGATGAATAATTTAGATAATGGGCCGTTAATGGGCCATATGGCATATCTCATAAAAAGAAGTCTCAAAAGTGTAAACAAACTTGAAATTAGAAATCTACATATCAAAATTATCCTACATGTCAAATTTCATCTAATTTGGACAACCTTGAAATATTAGGATAAGTTTAGGAGAGAGAAAATGAGTAAAAGGCATAAGTAATGAATAATGTGATTATATAAATTCAAAATATGAAATAATGGAAAATTCATATTCAACACATCAAAGATAACTTGTGGACGAAATTTTGTCCAATTTGGATGTTGTTTGTGCAAGCTATGCAATTTTAGATACATTTTGGACTTTTATGCAATTTAACCAATTGGGGGGGGGGGGTTCTTTGCAAATTGTTACATGAATTATAATCCTTATATATTCCCTTACCATTCTCTAATTTTGAACCATGGGGCACCTAGTTGCACCTTGGTTTGAAGGTGTTTCTTTCCAAGGGCATTTCAGGGATTACTCTCTTTATAAATGAGCCTATCTTTAGAAGCTATCAACCAATGGGGTTATTTCTTTGATTGGAGGTCAGTTGGGATGGCTGATAAGTGTCCATAAACTTACATTTGATATTCAAGAACCCTCTATGAGCTGTCCTCTTGCATGGCCATGAAATCCCTAAGCTAAGGACACATGAAAAGCTCCATGGACACCTCATGCTTTACTTATTCCTTATCCATAAAGGTTTGCATGTCCATAGGCACCCTTAGCATTGGACACATGGAAAGTAACTTGACACCTCATTCTTGAATTCTTTCTTATCCATAAAGTCTTGCATGTCCATGGACACCGTTATACATGACACATGGAAAGTCTCATAGACACCTCATACTTGACCACTTTCTTTATATCGCCATATATACCCCTTAAAGACTCCCAATTTGAAAATTCTTGCTCTCCTTTCTCTCCTCTATATTAGTGCATCGTTCCTTCTATGTTTGTCCACAAATTTCCTCTCCCAAGGTAAAGGAGTGTGCCTACCTTGGTGAAGAAGGCTCCAAGCATTCCAAATTTCTCTATTTAGGATTTCTTGAACTCCTCCTTGGTGATTTCGACCAAAACTAGTAAGTTTTCTCCTTTCCTTCCCTATTTTCATGTTGTTAGTCTTCCTTCCACCTTCCTCCAGGTCAGACTTCTGGTCTTCCATGGTGAAACCCCACTAGAGCCCTCAAACACCCCATCTCCATGTTCTTTTATTAGGGTTTTTCACCTCTAAAGTGGAGAAGAAGCTTCTTGCTCGAGATAGGAGCTTTGTTGGAGAAACCAACCTCTCTAAGCTTGGGAATCTTACTTATTGGACCTATCCACCTTCCCTAGAGGTTCTTTGGAGGCATAGGCTTGACTTGGACTATTTAGACTCTAAAGTTGAGGTATGATGTATCCCCTATTCTTTTATGTTCAACAATTCATCGATGCTTATTCATTCTCTTTGTCCTATGGACATTAGCCTATACACAATGTCTTTTATTTTGAAAATCATGGTTCATGTGAACTACCTTATTTTATATTGATCATGTGATCATGTATATTCTTTTGAACTCTTATCTTATGCTTTGTTCATGATGGAACTCTAAAAGATGACATGTGATGTCTTTTACCCATTTATGAGGTGGATGTATATGTTGGTCACTTATGTGCTGACTAGTTTATATATTCTGACTATACTTTCTACTTGCCTCTACATTTAGCATGCTATGTGATTCAGTAGAACTAGAGTAGTGTAATTGCATTGGTTTTTATGGCAAATGTGTTATTTCCTGCCGAGTAGATGTGATATTTCCTGCTCTTTTATGATAGAAAGGAACCTCATACCCAGGGTAAGATGTGTGATTCTTGGCCCATGTTTTGTATATTTGGGAGATCGGAAGTATTCCTTTCTCTATCAGGTTTCAAGTTTATGAGACTTGTCCGCCTTTGTGTTTATATTGTTCTAGGGCTATGTTTATCTCACACGCATGTAGGTTGATGATATGGGGTGTGTGCCCTAATTCTTTACATGTTCTTGTGTGGCACAATCTTTATGTTTTATTAATGGAAAGTATTCTTTTGTTATCATATGATTTTAATTTCTTTTCTCTTGATACCCATTTGGGTGGTCCTTATCCTTTCTATGGGAAGCCTTTTATATTTGATGTCCTTTATTCCATATTTTTCTAAATTTCCTATTTAGTATGCACATACCAGCCTTTGCTGATGTCATCTATTTTCTCTTCTTGCTGGGGTATGCTTCCAACCCTAGGTGAAGGACTTGGATGATAAGGCATGAAGTTTTGGACTAGCTTAAGGAGTTAAATCTTGGAGACAAAGTTGTTATGGTTTATATTTCCCTCTACTTAGATCCTTATGTTGTATCATACATGTAAACCCTTATGGGATATTATGATGTACTTTTGTAATAACCTTGTGATAAATTGAATATAGTCAACATTTTTATTACACTACTATACTTTGGTTGTTTTGAATACCATTTATTGAAATTTGAAAATGTTACATCTATTCCAGAATACCTTTGAGTGTGTTCGGAATGGATGTTAATTCTTCAAAAACAATTTGTAAGGGGGTGATCCCGCCTCCTTACAACATGGTATCAGAGCCCATGGTAGTTGGAATCTGACTATTTCAATTTTGTCTCCCTAGTTAGAATACTTACCTTACCTTTAAGTGACATGTTTTCCCTATATTTGATCAATAGATGATGAAGGGTTGGTTTAGGATCCTACAGTTTCACATTAGAATAATGACAAATAGATCCCTAAAATACTTACAACTAAAAGATGCATAAGTAACCATATTAACTTGAGGTTATTTAGCTTGGACTTTAGGCAAGTACTAGGACATGAAGTTGAAATCAAAGGTGTCTAGAAAGGATCAGGATTTGGGGGCTGGAAAGATTTTCCTCCGCACCACTCGCTTGGTTTACGAGGACTCTCAAATCTAATTGATACCGGCCTGGCCTGAGCTGATATGAATTGTCTGAAATAGCATGCTTTTAGGCAAATAGTAGCCTTCAACATCTATATGATTTATCTTTAGGGACCCTAATATGTTGAACTAGTCTCCCAGGTGTAAAAACTTGTTTGAGGATGGACTTGAGCAAGTTAACCCATAGTACATAGTTAGTCTTTACAACTTTTTTTTTGCATGATGCTTATGTAGTTGGATGTAAGGAAATGTAGTTGAACCTTTTGTACCTAAAGAATAGTTTTGACTTAATAAGATAAATCCCTTAAGGTGTGGTGAATAAGTTGTTTTCATATATGTGGATGTTTTGATTTTGAGGATGAAATCCCTTTAAGGGGTGGTGTGCTGTAACATACTAGATCTTGGACCCTAACCTGGAAGTTGACATTTTGGACTTAGCCAAACAAGGTTGAAGGTTAGACCTAAATAAATGTTTAGTATAACCCCAATGAGCTAATACATGTATAGATCACCTTAATGTAATTTAATGTTCTAACATTAATCTTAGGTTTATAATGGATACATAAAATATGCCACAGCTCATTTTGGTGGTAATATGAAGATAAGGAACTTAATTGGATGAATAATTTGAATAATGGGTCGTTAATGGGCCATATGACATATCGCATAAAAATAAGTCTCAAAAGTGGACACAAACTTCAAATTCAAAATCTACATATCAAAATTATCCTACATGTCAAATTTCATCTTATTTGGACAACCTTTAAATATCAGGATAAGTTTAGGAGAGAGAAAATGAGTAAAAGGCATAAGTAATGAATTATGTGAATATATAACTTAAAAATATTTAAATAATGGAAAATTTATATTAAACACATCAAATATAATTTGTGTATGAAGTTTGGTCCAATTTGGATGTTGTTTGTGCAAGTTATGCAATTTTAGGTACATTCTGGACTTTTCTACAATTTACCCAATTGGGGGGTTTCTTTGCAAATTGTCACATGCATTATAATCCTTATATAATACATTACCATTATGCATTTTTTTAACCATGGGGCACCTATTTTCACCTTGGTTTGAAGGTGTTTCTTTCTAAGGGCATTTTAGGGATTACTCTCTTTATAAATGAGCTTATCTTTAGAAGCTATCAACCAATGGGAATATTTCTTTGATTGGAGGTCCGTTGGGGTGGCCTATAAGTGTCCATAAACCGAAATTTTATATTTGAGAAGCCTCTATGAGCTTTCCTATTGCAAGTCCATGAAATCCCTAGGCTAAGGACACATGGAAAGCTCCATGGACACCTCATGTTTGACTTCTTCCTTATCCATAAAGGTTTGCATGTCCATAGGCACCCTTAGCATTGGACACATGGAAAGTAACTTGACACCTCATGCTTGACTTATTTCCTATCCATAAAGGCTTGCATGTCCATGGACACCCTTATACATTTTTCACCTCTAAAGTGGAGAAGGTGCTTCTTGCTTGAGATAGGAGCTTTGTTGGAGAAACTAGCCTCTCTAAGCTTGGGAATCTTATTTATTGGACTTGTCCACCTTCCTTATAGGTTTTTTGGATGCCTAGTATTGACTTGGACTATTTAGACTCTGAAGTTGAGGTGTGATGTATCCCCTATTCTTCTATGTTAAGCAATTCACCTATGCTTATTCATTCTCTTTGTCCTATGGACATTAGCCTATACACAATGCCTTTTCTTTTGAAAATCATGGTTCATGTGAACTACCTTATTTGATATTGATCATGTGATCATGGATATTCTTTTGAACTCTTATCTTATGCTTTTTTCATGATGGAACTCTAAAAGATGACATGTTATGTCTTTTTCCCACTTATGAGGTGGATGTATATGTTGGACACTTATATAGTGACTACTTTATATATTCTAACTATACTTTCTACTTGACTCTACATTTAACATGCTATGTGATTCATTAGCACTAGAGTATTGTAATTGCATTGGTTTTTATGGCAAATGTGTTACCTCCTGTCGAGCAGATGTGATATTTCCTACTCTTTGGGATGGAAAGGAACCTCATACCCAGGCCAAGATATGTGATTCTTACCTCCTGCCGAGCAGATGTGATATTTCCTACTCTTTTGGGATGGAAAGGAACCTCATACCCAGGCCAAGATGTGTGATTCTTGGCCCATGTTTTATATTGCTTACTACCTCAAAATTATTTTAATATTCATAAAAATATGAAATCCTAGTATGATTGGCTATGTTTATCTCACTTGCATGCAGGTTGATGATATGGGGTGTGTTCCCTAATTCTTTACATGTGCTTGTGTGGCACAATCTTTATGTTTTATTATGGAAAGTATTCTTTTGTTATCATATGATTTCAATTTCTTTTCTATTGATGCCCATTTGGGTTGTCCTTATCCTTTCTATGGGAAGCCTTTTATATTTGATGTCCTTTATTCCATGTATTGCTCAATTTCCTATTTAGTATGCACATACCAGCCTTTGCTGATGTCATCTATTTTCTCTTCTTGCTGGGGTATGCTTCCAACCCTAGGTGAAGGACTTGGATGATAAGGCATGAAGTTTTGGAGTATCTTAAGAGTTAAAGTTTGGAGACAAAGTTGTTAGATTTCCCTCTACTTAGATCCTTATGTTGTATCATACATGTAAACCCTTACGGGGTATTATGATGTACTTTTGTAAAAATCTTGTGACAAATTGAATATAGTCAACATTTTTATTCCGCTTCTATATTTTGGTTGTTTTGAATATCATTTATTAAAATTTGAAAGTGTTACACCTATTCTTTCCTACCTTTGAGTGTGTTCGGAATGGATGTTAATTGTTCAATTTTTTTTAGTAAGGGGTGGATCCCGCCTCCTTACAGACTTTTGATATGAATATTATCGAAGTGAATAATTTCAATGAGATATGGAGTATAGGTTAGTAATGAGTCATGGGAGTGAGGAGTTTCTATAACAAAAGTCGTATAGTTTTTCCCTTGGTCTTTTGGTTATTATCTTGAGACAGAGAGAGAGAACCCCATTGATAAAAATATGCCTAGATTGCAAGAGAAGGAAGGAACATATATCTGATACAACTATTTGCAAAAAGAGTCAAGAATATATATAATTTAGGAGTGAAGGTTTTACGTGGTTGTGGTTGGTCTGATTGGTGAAACCTAATCCAAGTCTCTTTATCATGTTTCACAATTTATCTTTATTTCTTTCCTTTAGTTTTCTATAAATATAAATTTACTACTGAACTAGATTTATTCTTTCCTTAACTGGAGCACCTTCAATTTCACTTATTTGGTTAGGCTATACTAGGCTAGGACCACTTTGTTTTTATTTTGTTATTCTCCTTATCCTTGTGTTCGACCCCACACTACTATAATAGACTCTGTATTAAGTTTCAAACGTCTGTTCTAGTCAGGTATAAATTTAAGGTCTGATATCATTGATCAGACAATCGTGTTTAGACTTTTGGCCCATGAAAAAGAGTGATCAGTAACCATGAACATTTCACCATAATAAAGGAGAACATATGGTGTTTGATATATGTATGACCTACCCCTCTACCCTATAGTTCTTGTTTGATTTTGACTTCAAAAATAAAATTATCTTTCTTTTAAGGGTAGAGTATGGAATTATACTAGTACCAAAAAATACACTAATCACGATGAACCATTTATTTCGATAACGTAAACCTTGATATATGTTGAGCATGTCTTCTAGAATTTAACTAGATGGGTATGCTAGATTAATAAACTGAACTAATTAATAAAGAGTATGTGAGAACTCATTACACTAAATGAGATTACTCAAAAAACAAAACATGATTACTCATTAATAAAACACAAATCGAGAAAATAAGGTAATTAAAACTGACTTCAACATTACCCAAGTTCTCAAAAACATTTACATAAGAGCCCAACAACTTGCTTTATTTCATATAATGCTTAATATCTTTGGCAATTGATTTATGGCCTCTGCCACAACATAAACTTACAAAGGAACAATATCCATGTATCCAAAAGAATCAACATGCTATCAAAAGTGGATTCAATCACAACATCTCATACAACTTTCCCGTACAGACCTGAGAGTACAAGGATGGCTCTAGGACACACTAGACAAATAAACTACCATCTCTAGAGTTCATCACCTCAATTTCTCCTTACTTCCATGGGTCTACTGTTGTTGTTTCCAATCACCTAATAAGATGTGGTGAACCACAAGGTGAGACCCAGTCCCAGCGAGAGATATAACTCTCTCCAACAGATATTGATTAAGACAGAGTATGTAAATAGTAAATAGACTTAGCAGTTGGAGTATTTAATAAAAAATTGAACTAATTGAATAGTTTAAGCATGCTAAACAAGTTAAGAATCTAACCTTAGAAATAAGTATGATTGTTAGAGTATATAAAGGAAACAGATAAATCTATTTCTTCCATCAATGATTCCTCAGATTTCATAAGATTGTTTCAAGAAAACATTGGTATCATTAGCCTTAACTAACATCATATACCTTGCTAATAGTATAAGCAATCTAGTAGAAAAAGCATCTCTAATATTATGCATAATGCCAGCAACATTAACACGGCTAATAGTATTACCATGTCTACCAGATTGAGAAAATCTACATCCATCTAAAAACATAATCACAACTATCTACAAAAGCATGATTAGTCATATATACATCTCTAATTACAGAGACATGGTTTTGTAGTATAAACATATCTAACCACATGTGATAACTATCATCATGAGTATTAATCAATAGTAGCAATATATCCTATCAACATAGGCATGGATACAACATGTACACATTTATAACATGAGCATATCCATAGCTTAACCATATCTATTATCTTTTAATGTAATAAACATCATCTCTATGCACACAGAACAAACAAGAGTTATCATCCAATGTGAAGGGATGTGTATAGCCATATACAGATATGCTACACGACTGTATTATATCTTTTATTAAGCCCCAAGGAATTTAAGGATACCACTCAAATTGCAACTGACCACTGCTAAGTCAAAATCAGTGCCATACAAGATCAAGGAAGAACCAGACTCCTAAGATCTTCTCTGCCCCGATCAGTACGGGTCTGCCACAGTGACACATAAGGTCAAGATGCTAACCACCTAGTTCGTCCTTGGTACATGTCACGACAGTAGTGAAAGGAGTTGGTTATGCAGATCCTACCATCCGAGGTAGAACCACAATTGTCCTCAAATCTCATCTCATTATAATCATTAAGACATGATCGCAGCCATTCTCAAAAAAGTGGGCTAGGTATGACATCAATCATCCTCACTAAACACTTAGAGTCAAAATGACAAGCACCCTGCATACTCAACAATGTGCGCTTCGAGTTTCCCTAAGGAATACTCATTTCACAATTCGATAAGTTTTGAGGCTTGGATGGATCTATGGCACATGGCACTACATGATTAGAGTTTCTCTTGATTTATTATGGCAATTAGGTGAATTAAGGTTGCATCCAACAAGTGGACATACAAACCCTAATTCATTTCTAGTAGGCATACAAATATAACAACTATATAGGATATAAAATGTATGAGGCACAATTTCTTATCACTTCATTACATGGTACTATTTCAATGCCATTCATGACACTACACATGTCATCATATGCCGCATGATCTCAGTCCTTATCGCATAACATCCAAGGTTCCAACCCTTGTCATATCATGAAGAGTATTACACCTCATTTAGGGCTTAACCATGCCCAAAGGTCATTAAGACCATCCCATCATTCCCTGTGAGATCATCATTATCTTTCCATGCCTTATAACAAGGCTTAACAAAACATCACCATACATGTGATGCACATGATCAACATGATATTGCATAAAAGAGCTTGAAATATATTCACAGGATAATATAGTAGGGTTATTTTAGCATTAAAGTATTCCTTCAATTATATCAATGCATAAGAAGGCTAGAAATGTGTGATCACCATCATACTTATACTACACATGTTTGTAAGAAAGCATCAGTTATGAGACTATGATAATCACTGGTAACATATTAGGATTTCAACCAAAATTTGAAAGAGTATTCCTTCATCATATAATACCAAGAAGCTAAGAATGATCAACCACCCTCATCTATTTGCATTAGGGATAGGTTCGACAAGATAGGTTACATTAAAGTTATAGTAAACCACTCACACCCAAAGCATAACCCATAGTATCCCTATATAATCATAGATGCATAAGACAAGGCATCAACAACTCATTCCATACTATTCTCAAGTATGGATCCATGCATAATTCAAGCTATAATTATCACATTATAGAATACTAGGGTTTCAACAACAATAAGAGAGTACTCCATTATTCTATTAGTCTTTCTAGAGGGTTGATCGTGATTAATCACTATAATCTAATTGCATTAGGGTTAGGTGCAACAAGATATATACCATTAGGGTTGCATATCAACACAATATGATCATTATAAATTCTATTCATATGAGGGAGAAGGTAACACTACATAAAAGGCAAACCTCCATCAGTTTCAACATCATCCAAACCATATCAACCTATCACAAGCATCAACCCAGAACCATTGGATTGATGAGAAGATAAAACTATTGGCTGTTACATAAGTAATCACATTAACAAACCACCTATAAAGTCATTTCGTTGTGATCTAGAAAGAGTCACCATCTAACTCTATACATCCCTTGATTAATAACATAAAGGGTACCATGTATTGTATGGATAAAATCCACCATCGATTGTATATTTAAAGCATGACATTAATTGTCAACAATCAAACTCCTTAGGTTGATCACATGGAGGAAACCATATAATTCACATCATTAGAACTAACACATTACATTATAGGCATCATACCAAGCCATTGTATGTTGAGGTATGAAATCCTAACCATTGAATTAGGTTCTTCATTCAAAATCATCAATTGGAGTGTAGGTTTAACCCTTGAATCATTTGACCCAAGAAACCATCAATTTAGGGATGAATTGAAGAAAATTTAAATCCTTGATGCACCATCAGTTTTGGTAACCTAAACCACCATCTATTGTGATGCATTGAGTCACCATTAATTGATAAGATCAACAATACTATCATTTGTCTCCATCGGATGTTGAGAGTTGACACTATTTTTAGGACATTAAACCATCAATCATTGACCCTCCAAAGGAGTCTAAAACTAAACTGATGTATGACCATAGGTTGACACCATTGGTTGTCACCATTGGTCATCACCATCGGTTGTCATGAAGGCAACTCCATCAGTTGTCACAAAGGTATGACCATCAGTTCATGTGTAAAGTGGAAAACAACCTAAAACCTAAGTATAGGCTATCTTTTGATAGGTGATAAGAACCATAGGTTTCCATACCAACCTGATATAAATCTTCTTCTACCTTAGGAAGAATGTGCACATAGTTCCAAGTTCTTCTAGAACTAAAAACTAAGCAAAGAACACCATAAAAATTGAAACCCTAATCAAACATAGTTTCTAAGTGCTTAGATCTTCATTTTTAGAGCAAGAACATGAGTAAGCAATAAAAATTAAGAAGGTTATAAAAATCACCTCTAGGAAGAAGATCAGATCCCAAATAGTAGGAAAACTCGAGCAAGGAGGATAGAAACCCCTAGCATAAGCTCCAAACTCGGCCAAGTAGCACCTTTCTTCACAAGATAAGAAAACCCTAGGTAGAGGGAGCAAGAAAGGTAGGTTCTTTGATATTTTGAGAAAACTTTTCCATTTAACAGTAGAGTTCCATCTAGGAATAAGATGGGAGGAACATGAAAAGGAAAAGAAACGAAGTAAAGAAGTATATTCTTACTTGTTTAGGTCAAGATCACTAAAAGGAAGCTTCACAACCCTAGAAGAGAGCAAAACGAAACCCTATGCTTTAACCAAGAAGGTCGGCTACCTTCTTCTTCCTTGGGAAGATCCTCCACCACCAAGAAGGGGAAGAAGGAGTTTTAGAGAGAAGGGAAGTGGTAAGGAACCAAAGGCTTTGTTTGTGAGCTTAAGAATAGGTATATAAAGCTAAGGATAAGGGAGAGAAGAAGCTTGAGGTGTCATAGTAACTCTCCATGTGTCCATAGCTAAGAGCTTCCACGGCCATGCAGAAGTAGGTCCATCAGTTGTGGAGACCTAATAGTCCATCAACTGCTGGTTCTACAGACCAACCATTATTTGTTATGCATGGGAAGCCATCGGTTCTTGAACCCTAACCACTTACGTGATAAACCATCATTTGGACCACCTCCTTTAAGTGAACCACTGGTCCAAGTGAACCAAAACGAAAAACAATCAACCTACTACCCTATAGGATGACCATAGGTTGTCACCACCTATTGGTGACCATCAGATGTCAACTAAATAGGGGGACCATCGGTTGATGGCTCTGAAGGGCAGCTCATCCATGAAGGGGTAAACCCTAATTCACCATAGAAGAGAATCACCACCAAACCAAGGTTCAATTAATCCCCCCATGACTCAACAAGCTCAAGTATGACAAGAAAACATCTAAGGAACATACTGCATGTGAAAATTTTCAAGTAAAACCTCTCATTTGGGTAAATCATATAAACATCCAAAATGTGCATAAAATTGCATAACTTGCTCAAGCAGTGTCCAAATTGGACCAAACTTGAAACTTAAGCTTGTTCTAAGATATCAAAATGCCCAAAAGGTTAGATTATAGTTAAAAACACTCAATTATGACAATGAAGCTTGTTCAACACTTTAAGAAACATCAGGAGTCTCACAGAGTAAAATCAATCTTGTTAATAATTTCAAGTCATTAATAAGAAGCTCACAGTTCCAACGGAATCAAGTAAATAGAATGGCCTAGAGAAACCCTAAATCAAATCACATATAAATTAATCCATAAATAGCATAGTTAATGGATCATATAAAGACATTGATCATTTCTACTGCAATTAGTGAAACACTAATAAATTAACATCTCCAAAATCGATAATATAGTTTTTTAATATTAGAATACATTTACACAATGGATACCCTTATAAAACAATTACTAGTATGTTACAATGACTTCAATATTAATGCTGAAAGGTTAAGCCAATCATACTAGGATTTCATATTTTTATGAATATTAAAATAATTTTGAGGTAGTAAGCAATATTATCTAAATGTGATTAAAATCATAAATTTTGATTATTTAATTGACATACTCCAATATATGTATCAGTATATCCCACACACAACATGTTTACCTAAATATACACCAAATTGATACTATAAGTTCTAAAAGAATGAGTTAGAGCAATGCATGGTAAAAGAAAGTCTTGGTTATAGGGATGTGTGACTTAGAGGACAAAATCATTTTAAGTAAGGAAGTCTTGTAAAAGAATAAATTCTCAGTAATAGTTCATTATTATTATGACCAAATTAATAAACAATATTCTTTTATATAAAAATGTTTTTTCTTGAATACACTCAACAATAAAAGAAAATTTTGATTATAAGTAACATATATTTGGAGATAAAAATCATTTACATCTTCAATTTATTTATGAAATGACTTTTTACATGTCTATTATATTAAAATACCTTAATTATTTGAAAACATTAATAACTTGTTTTATTTATGAAAAATAATATCTAATATGCTCTCTCTCCTCAAACTTTTGTAGTAAAAAATATGTGTTGATACCTAATAGTGTAATGAATAAGTCAATTACACCTTTTTTATAAATCACGACATGTAATTCATTTAAGTTCCTAAAATTTCTCAACAATATGACATATAATTAGTACAAAGTATATTGTAACTTTTGTATATTTGAGAGAGTTGTCAGACCTTTAGACTATGTTAAGACATAAAATTCCTAGAAATGTGTTGGACTAATTCTTGGTCTAAATTGGTACATAATAATAAGTTAATAATTTATTTGAATAGTCGAAGGTCTAATCTATCATCTCCCAAACATTTAGTCCCCAATGGACTTTATTTGCATATTTGTATAATAGTTTGAAATACCAATTGAAGTTCATTCTATTTAAATTAATTTGTTACTAATAGTCTATTTAATCGGTCCTTGGTTATTGAAACTTGGCTTTTTTCCTTACCTGATTCGTTCCTTGTATTGAGCACAAGTGTCATCTAGTGGTTGTCTCCCCCTCTGCCTCCTCTTCTTCTCCTTCCTCTTCTTCCCCTTCTCATTTTTTCCTCCTCCTTCTTCTTCTCTCCACACCCCACGTTCCCTTGCCACCTCCTTCCATCCTCCTCCTCCTCCTCCTCCTGTTTCATCCAAGCTTCTTTGGAACCCTAGACACTACTTCCTGATGTCCTCATGTCTAAGCTATGTAGGATGGTCATTGTGGCTGCAGGAAGAGGTTGTTGATTGTTGAGGCAAGGATATTCTCATCCAATAACACCACAACATCCTCCTCCACTACATGTTTGACTTCATTATGGTTTGAGACTCTACTCCAAAAAGTCAATGGCGTGCTAGACTAGGGTACTAGTAACTATCGCCCTCACACCTAGGCACTACCAGAACAACCATAAGCACTCATGCCACCACTAGGCTTCTCTCCCCACCACCATCTTCTTTACTAGCTAGCTTCTTCTTCATCCATGAGGCTATGTTCATCTAGTTCATCTCAAAAGCTACTTTTGTGACATATAACTTACAACTATCACTCTGACGATGCCTCCATCTCAGTAAATTTTTACTTTCCAACATCATCTATGTGACGTTGCCAATAGTGAGATGTGACACATTCTTATAACACTTTCCTTGTTGCACTATATCCAACACAAACCAAAAGTTGCCTTCCTCCTCCAGCAACATCTATGTATTCCTACTTTTTCCCTTTTCATCACTATCCCCAATGGCCTAAAGGACAACCTTGCAACCTATGGTGGCCTAAGGTTCCATTGATCAACATGTCATCTCAAGAATAGATAACATGGGTTGTATTAGTATGACTGCTACACATGAAATACTAGTAACAATCTTCTCCTATTGTTAAACCTCCCAATAGGATGAACTAAAACAAATATTCATGAATACACTAAATTGATTTAATCCATGCACCAAAACTAGCATGATATAATAAATTTTGTATAGTCATCAAATATTGTTCCCAAGTTGTCTAGTTCAATGTATAATCTTAACCTATAGTCCCTAGCCAGATTCTTATGTATGGAGTGTAACCCCTACCATTGTTTAGTAATTTTTGGATTGGTGGTTAATCTATCACACTCTTATTTGCATCATATAATTTGTGTATACTAAGTTCTAGAATTATAAAAAAAACAATGAGTAACAATGTAAGGATATTAGATGTTAATCAAAAAATTTATTATAAAATATAGTTACCATGATAATCTAACATGGTTAATCAACAACCTTAGGGTTTTTTTATGTTAACTAAAAGCCCTAGATTCACAATACTAGGACTTACATTTATCTATAATTGCCTAAATTGGATTTATAGTATATAAAGGAGAAATAACTAAGAAAGTGTACTTCTATAAGAATAAATGTAAATAAATTCATAGTTTGAAAAAAATGACATTAAATGACATGTTATTTTGAACCATACATAAATGAAGACCAGTTTCATATACCTTATATATTACTAGTAAAGGTATTTTGATAAATACTAGCTAGTGCCATCCCCCAACAAATATAGGGGTAATTCTAAGATTTGGTAATGAATATCAGGTTTAGATATACATTTGACTACTAGTTGGTAATCGTGGATTAAAGTGTGCATAAAATACTTTTAGGTTTAGAATCATGGATGGAAAACTATAACCCTAATGATATAGTTCAGTATGAAGGCCATGTATGTGCTTCTGACTTCAGATGCTTCGTTTTTCATCTCCTTTTGATACCCCTTTTTCAACTGCATTCTTATTGAATGAGGCATTATCTTTAATTGTTATAAATTGAGTAATATTTTGAAAATATTCTTACATGTTCATATTAATCATTCTTGATGTTGTTCTATACTTATTTATGTTATGGCTTAACTACTACTTGTCAAGCTCCATTATACAAGCAATATTTACACTTGCCTATTATAGTGTAACATATAAGTGGGGTGTATGGACTTAGTTGCACATGCTTCTTGGGCTTAGTCTCTAAATTTTGTGGTGTTTGGCCTTAGTTATACACACTCCTTGAGCATAGTCTCAAAATTGAGATTATATGGCCTTGATTGCACATGCTCCTTGGGTTTTACTCCCTAAATAGGTAATATGTGGTAGTGCAACTACCATTTTTCGTATTGTTAGACACTATTAATTAAATTCTTCACATTTATATTGGTTGTTTAATATTTGTGCATTTTTGTATTATTATATATGGAAAATTAAAATTAATTGACTAATTATATACTTTTGAAATGCCTCATATTCAAATTTGATTAGTATCTTCATTTATACTTCTAATTGCATTATGGATGCTCTTATTAAATCATACTCTTTGCATCTTGTTTGTTCCTCAACTTTTACTCCTTTATTCCCAAATAACTTTTATAGCACCTACCAATGTTTGTTGATGTCTGTCGATTTTCTTGTTACTTTGGGTGTATTCTTACACTCCTTTTAGGATTATTTCAAGGAATATGTTAGTGCATGTGGGACATGATTATAGAATACCTTTGACTCTTTGGATTTGGGCTTGGAGCGAGACAATCAGGTGTTTTCCTCTATAAATTTTCCTAGATTTTTGTTAATCATAAGAATTTTTAACTATCATGTATTTTATACAACACATATTGATGTTGCCAAATCGTATCTATAATTGTTGATGGCTTACTATGATACCTTTTTTATCCTTCCGATGCATAACACTCTGATTCCTTAGGATCAAGTTTTTAGTGTGATTTAATGAAATATCTAAATCAACTAAATAAATGTATAATTAATAGTGGAATTCCATTGCTTTATTGCGTTAAAGTAAAGACGGGGACCCCAAAAACCACATCTTAACATTGATAATTTGCAAGTGAAATTGCATCCACACTTCCAATATTGGTTGTTGGAGTCATCAAAGACTGGTGGGAGGGTGGAGTAGCCTCCCTCAAGGTTGATATATTTTAGAATTTTGTTGGTCATCTTCTCCTACTCATAAGAGAAATCTTAGAGAAGACCTTACTCCGACACCACCTGTAGGTTCTTGGATCAAGAGGGGTTGGATTGAGCTATTAAAAACTTTAAAAAAACCTTGTTAGAATCTCAAGTTATATCACAATATTGTCAAAATAAGAAACTGAGAGAGATTCAACAACCAAAACTTAACACACAGATTTATTGTGGCTCCATCTTGAAATGCCTAGCTTTAATACCTAGAAAGATTATCCTATAGGATGTCTTATCTCCTTTAGTATCACCTTGTATTACCTTCACTAGTGCATATAGAAAGTAACACTGCAATTCATCTTGAGAGTAACCATCCTTATTTTTTGTGCAAGGAGCAAACAACCTAGCTATGAGTCAACCTACCATTACCTAGGGCCACTCTCCCTACACCTTTCATTTGGAAAGGAAGAACTTCTACCAACCTCTAGAAATTATCTAGAAATAATAAGATCTTCTATTATAGATGGAAACCCTACCAGGAGGTGTTTTAGAAACCATGATCTATCCCTTAATATAATCTTCATATGCTTTTATCCTTGAAGTTTCTCTATACCTTTGGGCATCGTGCCCCCAACCATACATGAAATAGAAACCATGTTAGAGTAAGAGGCACTGAGTATTTTTATAGCAAAATAACAACATGATAATAAGTAAGACATTAAACTCATTGAGAAATAAAGTTTGAATTCACACACTATGATATTAGTGGTTGATTATAGTGCCCTCTACTCTTATTCACCCACTGTCCTCATAAGGCCCATAGGTTCAACTGATATTCCAAATAAACTCATGATTTCACCTGAGTTCCATTGTTAATGCTCCAGATGAGCTCATGATTTGCACATAAAATCCTATATGTTCCATTTGAAATCATAAGGCACGAGGGCTCAATATTAACATGATGAGGACAACATAATATAACCCATCACATGATTTAGCATTAACTTGGAATAATTAACTTAAACTAATTTCAAACAAACATGACATGATTTCTTGAAATAACATTGAAACATAATAATAAATTTTATAACTTTAGGGGATCTTTCATGCACTTAAGATTTAATTTGAAATACATAACTATGCATATAATTCATCTTGATCATCATTATAATTATAAGGTGATGAAAACCAATAATAAATACTCAATGTGCATGGACCTATTTACCTCTCTCTTAAAGAAAATCTTATTTGTTCTCCATATGTTGGTGAAACCATAATCATGTTTTTGGGGTTAAGAAACCTTAATTATCATGCTACATCAATTATCATCCATCAACGAATAATCCTTAACTTGATTTCTTGGGTTTCATGGTTCTCTAATGAATCGAAGGAAAACATAGTCATATAAGTCTTAAAAACCATCATATTATTGTTTCTTATTCAGTAACCTTTCCAATGAATATTTGAATATAATTTTTTGACACTCAGTGAATTAGTTATAAATTTTCAAACTCTACATTAATCAAAAAATCAGGATAATCCATGTGTACATTTTATCCACTAGCAGCCGCCTATTCATGTTGAGGTGGCCCAATAGATATCACCCAAATGGTTGGGGCTCTCTAACCCTATAGACACGGACAACCTCCACCAGGGTGTCAAAAGAAAGATATACTCCAAAACAAACTTTGTGAAATAGATGGAGGAAGGTGGGAAAATCAAAAACCCATCTTTGATCATCTTTCTTGTGGTGCTTCAACATAATGCTCACCCAGGCACATCCATCTTGAATCCAAAACAAAAAAAACTAGTGAAAAGCCAAAACCTCAATTGGAGTAGGCTTGCAGAGAGATAAATCCTCTTCATCAACGCCTATCGATCACAATGAATCTAAAGGTAATTGAAGGCAAACAACCCTAGAAGCCTCAAGGTCTCTACCTCCACATTAGGGAGTTGGACAAGGTGTTATACTCAACAAAATTGCTATTGCAGGCATAAATAAGAAAACAAAACAAAATGATGTATAACATCAAACTAAAGCTACAGGTGACCAAAGCAGACAATGGCGGGACCAAATTCATCAGGGTTGTCGTTGAAAACTACATATAAGTAAAAAAGGGGAAAAATAAATCTTGTGACATACTCGAGAAACAGGCAAATTGAAAATTTTTGAAGCTTCTTGGAGTTTGACAGAAACCTTCCATCACGTCTAGAGGAGTGGTGACAACCTAAGATGCTGGGTCAATGAGCCTTCAGGGAAGCGGCGACATGTACTTTTTTGGGAGGAAAAATTGGAGGGTTACAGGATGTATGGAGCATTTGTGTTTAGTTGCGGGGGGACACAATGATGGTGTCAGTGGGATGGATTTATAGGTTTTTGGTTGGCTGGCATGAAATGTTTTCCATAGATTGAGTCTCAGTGAAACAAGGAAGGAAATTGATGACTCTAGGAGTCTGTGAGATCAAGGGCATAAAATCCGAATAAAATTGCAGTTAAACTTCATGTGGAGGTTAGGCGATTGATTTAGGACTCTTTAATTGTGCCAAGGCTTTGTGGAGAGGGAGATCAGATTCGATAAAGGTAACAGGGACCGTAGAGTCCCACTCCCACCTAGAGTCAAGTGAAGGGGGAAGTCTCCTCGTGTGTGGGTCACTCTGACTCTGATTGGATTCTAGGGAGTGTCGCATGACACATTGAATAAAATAGAACTTTCAATATGAAATTTTAATATTTTATTGATTTTTCATTTAAACTACATGAAAACTTCCTTAATTGATTTGAAAGGTCAAACAAAGTCTTAATGACTTCAAATTTGAACCATATGCTAATTAGTGATTCTAAAATCTCCATATCTTGTTAGCTTGAAGTTTTAACCATCTTATGTTCATAAAATCCTATGGGTCATTATCTTAGTATATATGTATTAAAATATGAGATAAAATAAATCATCCTTATCTTATTGAACTGGTTCAGTTAAATTCTATGATTTTAAGATAATGACGAGTCATCTAACGCATAAAGGAACAATATATATGTTGTTTCTCATTAAACAAATGAAATTTTTATAAATTGTGAATATTTTCATTAAGTCAATTGTTTAACGCTTATCATAAAATCCATTAAGAACTCTAAATTTCATTCGTGAAATTTTGGGATGTTACACTACATTTGAAGGACTTGGTTTTAAGAAGTTTAATATGAATATATTCTTTAAATATAGCATATTTTTTGTTGTAACCATTATTAAATTTATGTGATAGACTATAACCAAGGAATAATGCTTTAATATATTTACATTAAAAAGTATCCATGATATATTTAGTGTTAAGAACAAAGTAGGGGCAACCAAAAATATGAATGTGATCGATATGATATCATATAATGGTATAACTCATAAGGGGTTTTCTTTATAAGTATATGAGGCAAAACATGATTTTGGATTAAAAAACGCAATATATAGCTCTATAAAAAAATCCTTTTGGAATTCCACAATTTAAAACCATGAACCTATCTGTTTCATGTAAGAAACTAGTTCTTCCTCTCTACAACCCCATTTCATGGAGGTATTTGATGGGAATAAAAGTTGTGCATGTATCTCGATTCATCATAAAATGACTGATATTAAATAAATTTTAAACTCTCCTTGATGATTACTACATATATAACTAATTTTAATTCTATTCTCATTCTCTACTCTTCTATAGAGTTCCAAGAGTATAGCTTTTAGAAACTAACAAGAAGATCCATGTATATTTATAAAATTCATCAACATTCACAAAAGAAAATATGTAATACCTCTATGTGATTGGGTGTGCATTATTCCAAATAATTCAATGTGAATAAGTTCTAGATCTCTCTTGGTGGTAATAAATACCTTGCACTTGAAAGAATACTTTTACTTTTTGTGTACTTGATAACTTCCCATTTTGTGATGTTATCTTAGTAATTTTCCTCAGTTTTCCATACTCTTTCTCAGATAAATTAGATAGAATCCTGAACTTTCCTTCTTTACTGTAAATATACCATTAGATTAACTTTTATCCTTTTTTTCCTTACAGAAAAATATTAAAAAAATCACAAAAGTTCCAAACGGTCCCGAGACCATTTGGAGACCAAACGGTCCCAAGCCCGTTTGGAGACTACCTGGTCCCGAGACCGCATGGAGTCACACGGTCCCGAGACCGCATGGAGTCACATGGTCCTGAGACCTTATGAAGCTACACGGTCCCGAGACTGCATGAAGCTACATGGTCCCGAGACCGCATGAAGCTAAATAGTCCCGAGATCACACAAAACCAAACGGTCCCGAGATCGCACAAAACCAAACGGTCCCGAGACTGCACAAAGCCAAACGGTCCCAAGCATGGAGTTACACGGTCCCGAGACCGCACAAAACCAAACAGTCCCGAGACTGCATGGAGTTACACGGTCCCAAGACCAAATAAAGTCAAACAGTTTCAAGACCGCAAGGACTCAAACGGTTTCCAAACCACACGAGTCCAAATGGTCTCAAAACCCAAACGGTTTCCAAGACCGTTTGGGCCTAAGACTACCCAAACCGTTTTGGACTTCACTTAGAGCCTATAAATAAGACCCAAAGGGTCCTCACAAGGCATCAAGTTTCAGACGTCCAAAGGCTGCCTCTGCTGCTCCAGAGCTATTTCATCCTTCATCCATTGCCCCGAGGCTGCCAGTCTGAGATCCACACTCCCTCCAGAAGCTACTTTCTCTCTCATCGCCAAAGAAGGTGGGAAGAGGAGGATTCATCATCAAGCAACCTGTGAAGTGTGAAGATCGTCTCTCTCTCTCCAAGGGGTTGACCTTCCTCCTTCATGGAGATGATGTTCTCTCTCTCTCTTCTCACCTCCTTCTTTGTCCTTGCTATGAGTGAGTAGTCTTATTCACTAGGGTGTGGGGAGTAGCCCCGCTACCCATGTTTTCATTTCATGCAATGTAATATATAGTTTGCAATAGAGATATACTTTCTTTTCAGTTCAACATCAATCGTTTAATGAATGCTTGTTGCTTGTTCACCAACTTGTGTTACCTTTTATCTTTTAGTATGAATTGTCTACGTTTGTACTATTAGATTCAAATGTCGATTGAATGTTGGTTCTTGATGCATATATCCACCATGCATCTGTTTCGGTATCTAGGAGTGTTTTTCAAGAAGTGGAGTAAACTCACTTCCATCGTTGTACTTTCATACTATGAAATGGAATCGGTTGACGTATGAAAGTACAACCTTGATAAGTCAAGGAACACACTTTGCGAATGGAATGATGTAAAGTAAGTGACCATTCGTTCGGGGATGGCTGACATTGCAACATTCCCACACCTTTTGTAGTTAGTTCTCTGAAAGGAAACTAAATCTACAAAGATACTAACTGTTTAGACTCTTATTGCAGGTTATGTTTTTTATGTTGCATGTTTTGATCCATGCGTAGTGGTGGTGAAAGTCGATCACATCCTAGTAGTTTCTTATCATTGTTTACAACCTTAAATTTACTTTCATACTTTGTTTTACTTGCACTTAGTTTAAAACAACCAATCCAACTTTTTGATCTACATACCAACTGTTAGGAGGTTAAGTGAAATTCTAACATTTTCCATCTTGTTGCTCCCAACAAGACCGTTGTCATGTGGATTCGACCCTTAACTATACTACGATAAGACTTCCACGTATCCTAGCATACGTGGGTGGAGTTCTCAATCTAGTATAAGCAAGTCTAAACCTAAAGACTTACTATCTTTAGGATTTTTAGTGGTGCATGAAATTGCACACGAGTGGAAGCTCAATCAAAAATTGGCTTCATTGTCGGGGACAGCGGAACGTTTTAATTTCATTTACCATCTTGTTAGTTGGTTAGGGTTTTACAATTTTCTTTTAACATTACTCCATATCCTTTTGATTTCATCACACCTTCTGCATCATCTAAAAAGTGTGTTTCTTCCTCTACTCAAGTAGAAGATGTGTATGCAACCATCGCATAATCTCGGATTCTCCCCTGATCCAGAGTACGACTCTGATGTAGAGAGAAGCTTCCACCGCCGCATCAGACTCAACCGCCAAAGAGCCAGACAAATGGTTGAAGATTAACATCAAGCTGCATTAGTAATGGAAAGGGTTAACGCTGCCATAGCCGCTCAGAGGGCACAACTCATTGTTGACACCCATGCTCAGATCCAAGCAGAGATCCGAGCTGAAGAACATGCCCGCATCCGACCCGAAAATGAAGTAGCTAACCAAGCTGCCTAGTTAGAGCTAAGAAACAAGCAAATGAGGAACTATGCCATCCCCAAGAACTATGAAGATAATCATCCAGTCCGACCACCCATCATCAACATACCTAATTTTGAAATCCCGACACAATGGTTTCAAATCATGCATGGCATCTCATTCTCTGGTGGTTCTGGAGATGACTGCATGGATCACTTGAAGAGGTTCAAGGCACTTTGCCGACTTGTCCCACAAGCCGGAGTTGCCTTTGATGCAATAATGCTACATCTTTTCCACTTCACTCTATCTGGAAGGGCTTTGAGTTGGTACAACTCACTTGATAGGGAGCCAATCATCACCACCTGGGCTCCCTTGGAAGAAAAGTTCCTAGAAAAGTTTTTTCCTCCTTCATTAACCTACGAAATTAGGGGGCAGATCAACCACTTCACCCAACTTCCTGGAGAATCACTCACAGAAGCATGGGAAAGATTCAAGGAGCTTATAAGGAAGTGCCCTCATCACGGTATCTCCCAAAATCAATTAATAGAAACGTTCTATAGGGGGGGTGAGTGATGATATCAAGCAATTTCTAGATTCCTCATCTGGAGGAAATTTTATGAGGAAGAACTACGAGGATGCTTGGAAAACCGTTACACTTGGAGCTGAGAACCAATCCAATTGGGGACGATCATCCACCAAGGGAGTACTCAAAGTGTATAAGCCTGAGGAATCAATGGAAATGAAGGCTATTGCTGAAGCATTAAAGACTATAGCTCACAAACAGCAGACACTCAAAACTTCATTTGGAGAATATGATAAGAAGAAAAAACCCCAAGTCCAACAAGTTAAAGCTGCTACAGGGGCTTGTGAAGCTTGTCACACATCTGATCACCCTACACTATCATGTGGCCTACTTTAAAATGTGATGATGGATATGCAACCACCACAACAGCAGTACAAACCAATCATCGAACACCCTGAAGATCAGATGCCCGAACAAGTTAATTCCATTCATTCCATACAGGGACAAGCTTACTATAATCCAAATCAACCAAGAAACCACCCCAGTTTTCAATATGGGAATCCTGCGGGGACTGCTAACCTGCAAAATCAAACACAAGGTGGATCCTCTAATAGGTTGCCACCCGGATTTCAAAGTAACTTTAACCAAAATCAAGGGAGCCTCAGAAATAATTTCCCAAGATCCAACTACCCTAGAAATCCCTCCACCTACTATCAATATACCCATCCTCCTCTACACCCACAATTGCACCCTCAGCTGCAGCAACCGCAACAACCTCAGTTAACATCACCTCCGCAACAACCACATCAAGGACAACAACAACTCACTCAGAAAAATGCCCCTTCCCAGCCAACAGACGAGATGACTCTAATCAGGAAGATGTTACAGTCACAACAAACCATGCTTGCCAATCAGCAAGCTCAGCAGAAGGTTGTGGAGGCTCAATTAGCACAAATTGCTGCCCAACTAAAGCCACCAGCAGGTACTTTTGCTGGTCAACCAGAGTCAAACCCTAGACACGATAAAAATATACCAGAGCAATTAAATGTCGTCACCACAAGATCTGGTCGTGTCTTTCATGAAACTACGAGAATCACTCATGATGATGATGATGATTCACCTATCTTTACTCCAAATGTAAGCCTGAATCTAGGAATTGAGAAATCTGCAGAGACCGCAAAAGGTAAAAAAAAGGAACAAGCTCCCAAAGAGATAGAAGTTTTGCAATATAAACCTAGGATACAATATCCAAGAAGATTGAGAGAGACTAAAATGGACACTAGGTTCCAAAAATTCAAGGAAGCGATGAAGAAACTTTATATCGATATCCCGCTCCTCGATGCTCTCTCTAAAGTACCAGCTTGGGCTAAATATCTGAAAACTTTGTTATCAAGGAAATACATTACTGAAGAGCAAGAGACAGTCAAACTATCTTAGACCACTTCCGATATCATTCTTAATAAGATGCCAAAGAAAAAGAAGGACCCTGATTCCTTCGATATTCAATGTTGTATTGGAAATGCTTCGAGCAAAAAGGGATTAGCTGACCTAGGGGATAGCATATCTATTATGCCCTACTCCATGTGTAAAAGATTGGGTTTTACTGACTTGCTACCCACAACAATGACAATTCAGTTAGATGATTCAACTATCACTGCACCCCTAGGAATTATTGAAGACATTCCAGTCAGGATAGGCAAGGATTCTTATGTCCCATGTGATTTTGTCATTATGGACATCAAGGAGGATCTAAGATACCCAATAATATTCGGCAGACCCTTCCTTGACACAGCCAGGGTGCTTATTGATGTTGAAGCTGGCATGATCATTCTGAGACTGGGAAAAGAAGCAATTCAGTTCCGGGTCCTCAATAGTATGAAAGGCCCCAACATTCAAGAGGAAGTCTTTATCTTAGATGAAATACATCAAATGTTCCAATTGGAAATATCTGAACCATCTGATGAGTTAGAAAATGTCCTAATAAATCCAGAAGTCAAATTATCAACCAACGAATCAGTTCAACAATGCTTGCAACACTTAGAGAAAGTTGAAGAAGCACCAACATTCACTTTTGAGGAGCTCAAATCTGCCACTATTTTAGAAACAACAGAAGCACCTAAGGCTCCCGAGATGAAAACCCTACCAACGGGACTTAAGCATGTCTTTCTGGATGAAGAAACACTATTTCCAGTAATCATCAGTTCCACTCTAATGAAAGACCAGGAAGAAAGGCTTCTCGTTGAGTTGAGGAAACATAAGAAAGCCATTGGGTACAAAATAACTGACCTGATAGGTGTAAACCCAGCTTTATGCATGCATAGACTGCACATGGTGGAAGAATTTAAACCTTCAAAAGAGCACCAGAGAAAGTTGAACCCCAATCTTAAAGAAGTGGTTCGCCTTGAGGTCCTCAAACTACTGAAAGCCAGTATTATCTACCCAATTTCAGATTCCCAATGGGTCAACCCTATCCAAGTGGTCCCCAAAAAGGGAGGAACCACTGTCGTGCTAAATGATAAAAATGAGCTAGTGCCCACGAGGACTGTCACAGGATGGAGAATGTGTATCGACTACAGGAAACTAAACAAAGCAACACGAAAAGATTACTACCCTCTACCTTTCCTTGACGAAGTCCTCAAACGCCTAGCCCATTAAAAGTTCTTCTGTCAACTCGATGGTTATTCCAGGTTCTATCAAATTCCTATACATCCGGAAGACCAAGAAAAAACAACTTTTACTTGTCCCTTCGGGACCTATGCTTTCACAAGAATGCCATTCGGGCTGTGCAACACACCTGCTACCTTCCAAAGGTGCATGTCTGCTATTTTTGCAGGGTTAACTGAGTCCATAATGGAAGTATTCATGGATGACTTTTTAGTTTACGGAGATTCCTTTGACAATTGTCTACTCAACCTTGGACAAGTCTTACAAAGATGCGAGGAAACGAACCTTATCTTAAATTGGGAAAAATGCCATTTTATGGTAACTGAAGGTGTCGTCCTCGGACATAGAGTGAGTGACAGAGGGATCGAGGTAGACAAAGCAAAAATTGATGTCATCTCAAAACGGGCACCGCCAAAAGATGTAAAAGGAGTACGAGCATTCTTGGGTCATGTTGGGTTTTATCGAAGATTCATTAAAGATTTCTCGAAAGTAGCAAAACCCATGACCCAATTATTGACCAAAGACGCCGAGTTCAATTTTGACAAAGAATGTCTACAAAGCTTCACAACCTTAAAGAACGCTCTAGTCTCTGCGCCTATTCTGAGAACACCTGACTGGTCGCAACCATTTGAAATAATGTGTGATGCCAGCGACTATGCTATAGGAGCAGTTTTAGGACAGAGAATTGATAAAAAGCCTTATATAATATACTATGCGTCCAAGACTCTTGATGAAGCGCAGAAGAACTACACCACTATATAAAAGGAGTTCTTAGCTGTCATCTATGGTTTGAGAAATTCCTCTCCTACCTGATCGGATCAAAGATCATAGTCTACACTGACCACTCCGCCATATGATATCTAATTCAGAAGAAAGACACAAAACCCAGACTTATCCGATGGGTGTTAATGCTTCAGGAATTTGATTTAGAAATCAAAGACAAAAGTGGAGTGGAAAACGTCATCGCTAATCATCTCAGCCGCATTGAAGTCAAGGATGATGATAAAGTACCTATCCGAGACTCCCTCCCTGACGACCAGCTAATGAAAATTACCACCAGATTCCCCTGGTATGCTGACATAGTGAATTATCCGTCTACAGGAATCATCCACCCTTCCACCTCTCATCACGACAAAAATAAATTCCTCCACGATGTTAAGAAATACTATTGGGATGAACCTTATCTCTTTCGCCTATGCACAGATGGACTTTTTTGTCACTGCCACCCAATCATCACCTTTATAACAACCCATGTTTCAGGACTACTTTTAATGATGTCAAAGTGTGCCCAACGACATGTGTTGAGTGTAGTGATTTCAGGTCAAAGAATCACACTCACCACCATCTCTATGAGTACTGACTGTGACTACCATGTCATGGTTCCATGTGTCAAACTCACGGTGGGTCTGTCCGGTACACTTGTTCTCTAACAAGTACCTATGTGTTTGGTTTGATATCTCTATATCATGACTAATGAGATTCTGTCATCAACCAACACCACAATCTAGTCTTATGTGTCATTGCTGTCTATCTACCTTCCACAATGACATCCGACTAGGGACATAACAAGAATGTACAAACTCTTAGCTTCCATATGATCTCATCGTTCAGGTCCTCAACCTGAAAGCATACGTCATTGAGTACTGTCATTCTCTAGACATTCAATATGTTCTATCACTATCTCATATGACTGAACCAGAAAGAATTGGAAGCTTTCCTTTGATGTTTATCAAATCAATCTTAATGTATCCCACCAATCATCTCATGATTGGCTCTCAGGGCATACATACCAATACACTCCCACTTGCACTGTGAGCCAATCACCCTTGAATCATATTCATAGTGATCTTCAAACATGTCCCACATGTTACTCTGCTCTAGTGCGATCATAGTGAGTAATGGAAACACCTTGCCAAAGTCAGTATTAATTGCATGTCTCACATCTCTTCGTTGTACGTCACACATATGAGATGGAGTCGCCGTAATATGCAATCCAGTATTCCTTTGCTAACCATTAGCCACATTGCATGATCAAGGAATCCATACTTGTCATCAATGAGTGGAATATCTATAAGTTCATCTCATGAACTTCCAGATCCATATAGTATCCACTGCTGTTTTCTAACGCATAGATACTCGGCATTTCCTTTTAAATGGTTTTATGGGAACACTTCCAATTATCAACAAACTTTCACTGTTATATATCCTATATATATTTTGCGATTAATTTTTCTGTCCTTTCGGAAGTTCGCATCAATGTAACTCTTTACATTGAACTCTTCCTTATCTCCATAGAACTAGTACTTCTCAAGTACTTATCAAGTTCTCATGGTATTCCAGTAACCCTTACTGGAAGTAGACAAACATCCACTCGTCATGTCCCACATACGAGTTATGAGGATGAGCACATCATATTGCCATGTCCTACATATAAGATGATGAATGCATTTTATTCTTGCCATGTCCATACATGCAAGATAATGGGATGATTGCATACATGATAGATCCACATCTATTCTTAGTGTTCCCATTCTTCATAAGAATTGGACACTTGGCCTTGGGATACTAACTCCATGTAACATGGACAAGTTTTCTCCCACTGAATTTGTGCATACTGAACCCTTCAGTACAGATTGCCAATGTATGCCTTCTCTTTTCAGGTCAAGAGGTTTTCGAGAAATATCTCTATAGATCTCTATTCCTATCACATAGGAAACATCTCTATCTTCCTTAAAGATAATTTCCACTTTTGGATTTCCATTCTAGAACATTTCCATTTCACATCAACATGTGGCACGCTCCCACTAAATCACATATTCCTTCTTTATCTTTGACATATCAGTCAAACCTTTGACTATATCATCAAACTAAAGATCCAATTCTGAGTTGCTTATACTCAATCAATCACATTGATTAGTCCATTGTAACTTATAGACTTCATTTGCATTAGTGGATTCATAAACCTTATAGGTTGTGTCACGTACACATCCTTGTTTTATTCCTCATAGGAATGCGGTTTTAGTATCCATATGCCAAATGTCTTAGTCATTAAGTTGCAATCATCCTTCTCAAAATGTTATCCATGTGTCTTAACACTTAAGACTTATTCACACTTATGGATTTTATTCCAATGGGTGCTACCATCAAGGTCATACCTTATGGTTCACATGGATGTCATTTAGGATGTAATGGTCATAAACCATAACTCAAAATTTGGTTCCTCATATTCATCTAGATAGTTGACTAATCACATGAACAACTCATCACATAGATAATTAAGGTGTATCTGTCAAGGATATAAGAACTCACAACTCCTTGTGATTCTCAATGTCCTTTATTAGTATGGGGTATTCTTTTATTAAGAAGAATTTAGTTATTTGATAATCATTCTCTAACTCCTTAGAGTATGATTCCTTCTTGATTTAGACATCACCATGCCTTAATCATGAGTTCACTATGATACACTATCATAATCACTCATAAGGATCTCAAACATTTGGTCCAAGTATTTCATTCATTGATCTCATCAAGAATTAACACTTTACCAAATTTGCACTTCATCTATGATAATCTTGAACACTTCAAGATATTCATATTGGTATTTCTCTAAACACCATTTGAAGTATTAGCATTTGTTCCAATAGGTATGTAAATACATCACATGTATTATACGTAATAGGACAATCATTCTCCCACTACCATTAGTGAAGATTGATTAATCATGTCCAAGATATTCATGTCTCTTACTGGTTCTCTAACCAAAAGAGTCCAAATTTATCCATCACATGGAAACTAGAAATGAATTTCTCATGATTGATACTAATTTGATTGTTTGAGTTATCTATAACTCTTACGTATCATTTTATCTTATATATACCATGTATCACAAGATAAACAAGGTATTTCCACAAATATCATATCTTTAGAAATTGAAACATCTCTTTATTCATTGCCATCATTGTCATACAATATGCAAAAATAAAGTGTTTCTATCTATTGGAAATATATGAAATAGCAGTTCTCAACTCTATTTTGTGCCCTTTAGGCTGAAATAAACTGAAAGATACTCCTATCTATGGCAGCAACACTTGCTCCAATGATGGGTACTTCTTTCTTGGTCCTTTCACAAAGGCCATCACTTCTTTGCGGATCTTGCATATCGTATATGATAGATCCATATCTTGGTATCATATACCTCAGATAAAGAAGCGGTTCATTTCATGATACCTTAGGTGGAGATCTCCATCCCCTCCTTCATCTTCTTTTGTTCTTCCAGATATAGAGGGAAATTCCCTCATACACCCTTTCCCCATGTGCCTTGAGGCTGAAGACGGCTTGGATTGCTGGCTAGCATCAGAACACTTCTTTGCTTCTCCCTTGTCCTTTCCCTTAAGAATTACCTTTTCTTTGATGACATCAAAGATTATGGTTTGTCTTTCTTCATATTTGCCTCTACTATCCTCAACATGTCCAACAACTCTGTCAACGCTTGTCAAAGTTGTTCATGTTGTAGCTTACCATGAATTGTATGATTCTCATTTTATTTGTAGTATCATACCAATAGCCAACTCTTGGCTCAGAGGGAATCCTTCTTAGTCAGGTTTTCCACATACCCAATCATATTGAGTGTGTGAGTACCTTACTGGATCTCCTTCTGTCATGACATACTAGGACAGTTTCCTTGAGACATCATATGTCTCATGTTGTCTCTGCAACTCATAGTTCAGATAACACAACATCAAGCACTCCTCATCAATGTCATCCTTGGTATGCTTCCATAAGCATACTTTCAGCCATTAATGTGGTGGGATTGAGTTCATCTGGTCTTGGTATAACTAGGACTTGGAGCTTTCTCTCTTTGAGAACACTTCTCATCATCCTAACCAGTCGTGGAATTATTCCCATTTAATATGTTGGTCTCAAAGACCGATCACAAATAAAGTGATTTGTTGATTAACCATTTATTTTAACAAAATGAAATATATGCAATTTTAGTCCAAAAACTCATTTTTGACTTATTTGATTGATTTGAAAAGTTGACAATATAATTAGGCCTTTAATTAATTATCCCTCCCACTATTTTAGTTCAAATTGATAGCCCTCACCATCAATATGGAAGATTGCAGCGTACAACCTTCTAGTGGGCAAGATCCTGAAATCCTCTAAGTTATGGACCAGCTAGGGCTGTCACCCACGACTTAGATCTCTCAGGTAGGCAACTCTTGCCAATTGCATCATATGCAACTCTTGATGAATGAACATGTGCAACACCTTGCCATGAACATTCCTTGCCTCTGGGCTTAGACGCTCTAAGAATCTCCAGTTAAGTCTAACCCAAAAGCTGACACGGTAAACATGCACCCTGCTTTGGCAGAACCTACATGTCTACCCTTCACACTTCCACAAGATAGACGGTGCAACACACTTTGGCATAACCTATGCTTGGTCGATCAAGTTTTTCATGTGTGTCGCTAATGGAAGTCATATAAGACTTAATATTTTAATGAGGGATTTGGTTTTATATACATATACATATCCAATCACCACAATACATAGTATGTATCATATACATGCTATATCCCACAGAAAACATGCAAAATGATAAAAGCGATGATTATGGCCATCCTAATGTGATTCCTCGAGCCAAGAGGAATCACGGTCATCTAGGTCTACATCACATGCAACCTTTACATGATGAACTCTGTGCTTTTCCTTTCTGGGTTTGATCAACTCATCACATGGATGATCGGCTCACCATCAGACTGGTCGGTTGGGTGCCACCAGCCGATCGGTTGGCTCCTCCAACTGATTGGTTCGCCCAGTCATCATGCATCTCATCATGGCTTCCACCCGCTCGTCTCACTCCTCAAACTGGTCATCAACCGATCGGCTCACTCCTTGAACCGATCGTCTGGAACGTCAACCGATCGGTTCACGCCTTGAACCGATCGTCTCAGCTGTCATCTGAATGTCCTCCGTTCTTTGACATAACAGGAAATAAAATTCTATCCTATTTTACATTGTAAAAAAGAGAAACCTCGAGTTACATTCGAGGGGAGAAAAGGTAGGAAAGAAATCTCAAATTATTTCGAGTTACATCAGGAATAGGAGAAGGAAGATCCGTGCGCAGATTGAGATGCAAGCATCCACATACAACCATACACAGATAGGGTTTATTGGCCATAACCACGCTATACATCCACCACAAAAATCGTTTAAGGGCGACGTGTATCAAGTGCATTCATAATACATATCATATATGTAATTTGGGATTTGTGGATTTAGGATTGGATATGCATAAAGCCAATTTTATTCGCATCGTATGCAATAAATAAAGGCGACAAACCAAAATCGATCATATCGATAATCCTAAAGTATAGAGTAGTTGATGTGGCTCTGATACCACTGTTGGGTTT
Organism: Alisma plantago-aquatica; assembly: GCA_963693085.1. Classification (NCBI taxonomy): domain Eukaryota; kingdom Viridiplantae; phylum Streptophyta; class Magnoliopsida; order Alismatales; family Alismataceae; genus Alisma; species Alisma plantago-aquatica. The sequence goes on from OY856409.1 coordinate 925,761,977, forward strand.
TAGGGGAGGCAGAGAAGGCAGCGGAAACAATATTTTCTCCCCCAAACCAAGAACAAGGAAATGCGTCAACGTCTATACAATAGGAAAGGATGGTTTGTGGAATCATACCTTGTCTCGAGGCTTTCTCGGTGACAATACCTTGCGCCTTGCGCGGTCTTCACCTCCGGTCTTGGACGATGTCTGTACATCTCCTAGTCACACCGAGACTGAAGACTCCTCGTCTCACCGGGATTATCGAGATTCACAGTTGTCCTCCAAGCGGCAGAAACCTCCCACCTCTGAAGTAGTCCACACGGACCACCTGGAACTCCAATCTCCTTGTCCCACAAGGAATTGGAAGGAGTCACACCCTCCTGTCAGTGTACTAGTCACTAACACACTCTCCTGCCACCAGTCGCAACTGCAGTTGTCTTTCCCTTGTTGTGCCTCCCTTATCGGGTAGAACTTGCTTAGGCTCTCTCTCGGTTACCAAAACCAGAGAGAATGAAAACTTTGCAAAGCAACTGGTTTGCACTGAGTTGTACTTTGAGAAGCCCCCAATACCCCTATATATAGGAGGGTCATGGGATAGGGTTCTCCATCTCGGGCAATGCGGGACTAAAAGTAGGAGTAGAAGGGTTTGAGATTTTCCACAAAGCAACCAACTCACAACATGAACCGATCGTTTCATTTCTGAAATGGTCAGTTGGGGACCTGAGCCGGTCGGTTGACACCTCAACCGATCGGTTGGGACACCTCAACCGGTCGGTTCACTTCTGAACCGGTCGGTTCGTGGTCCTGGTCAGTTCCCGGTTGACTTTCCATCTTTTATTTCTAATTGGTATCAAATACCAATCCTTGTTCCAATCAAATTGGGCAAGTGAAACAAAAGGAAAATTCTCACCAATCCTACTTTCCCAACTTGCTCGGTTGCACCAGTTAAACCGACTGTTTCAACACTTGAAGCAATCATTTCACCCTGATCATGAGCCGATCGACTCACAACATGAGTCGATTGGTTCACCAAGCTGAGCCGATCAGTTCATCACATGAGCCGATCGGTTGGGAGTGCAGGTTGTGCAGAATCAGTCAATTGCAGTTTCAATCAATTTGATACTCTAATCAATCAGTCCAACACCTTGAACATTATGATTTTGAGCTATCAATCAATTGAGTGTTTAATTGAACTATTAAACTCCTTTAGCAATCAATCTAAATATTGTTTGTGGACAAAACTCCTCTTCCAGGTTAAATCCTATGTGTGTGACCCTGCAGGTCCATTTCACGTTGGCAGTGAAAGTCCATAACACTTATGACTTCACAAGCAAAGAGTGGTGCCTATTCACACATCAGTGCTACCCAAGTGAAATAGAAAGTTGGAGAACAACTTTCAATCCTACAATCCGTGAATGGTGTTACAGTGAATGTATAATTCCTTTGTCACTGATATCCCGAATGAACTCGAGGCATGGAACAGTCATCCTGTCAACGTTCATTCACTTTCTTGATCTCAGAGCAGATTGGAAGAGATATGTATGACATCAATATCACATACTGATTCACACATGCGTGCGCACGCCTATTTCAATCCTACTCATCAAGTGGCCTTGGATATCACACTCCCTCAGGAGGGACAAATCCCATATCTATCACTCACCCCTCAAAAGCCCCATGTGTCAAAGTCACCCAATCATCACCTTTATAACAACCCATGTTTCAAGACTGCGTTTGATGATGTCAAAGTGTGCCCAACGACATGTGTTGAGTGTAGTGATTTCAGGTCAAAGAATCACACTCACCACCATCACTGTGAGTACTGACTATGACTACCATGTCATGGTTCCATGTGTCAAACTCACGGTGGGTCTGTCCGGTACACTTGTTCTCTAACAAGTACCTGTGTGTTTGGTTTGATATCTCTATATCATGACTAATGAGATTCTGTCATCAACCAACACCACAATCTAGTCTTATGTGTCATTGTTGTCTATCTACCTTCCATAATGACATCCGACTAGGGACATAACAAGAATGTACAAACTCTTAGCATCTGTATGATCTCATCATTCAGGTCCTAGACCTGAAAGCATACGTCATTGAGTACTGTCATTCTCTAGACATTCAATATGTTCTATCACTATCTCATATGACTGAACCAGAAAGAATTGGAAGATTTCCTTTGATGTTTATCAAATCAATCTTAATGTATCCCACCAATCATCTCATGATTGGCTCTCAGGGCATACATACCAACAAATCCCCTCTTCATATGGATTTTCTTACATACTAGTTGCTGTGGATTAGTCTCGAAATGGGTAGAAGATATACCCACAGTTTCCAGTGATTCCAAACCAGTCATTAAGATGTTTAAAGATATCATTTTTCCCAGATTCGAAGTCCCCCGAACTGTCATATCCGACGGAGGGACCCATTTTCTGGAGCGAAGCTTTGAAGCCCTCTTAAAGAAATACGGAGTCAACCATAAAGTTGCCACGCCTTACCATCCACAAACTAGTGGTCAGGTCGAAGTTTCGAATAGACAACTGAAGGCAATCTTAGAGAAAACTGTCAATAGACACCGTACCGACTGGTCCACCAAGCTTCACGATGCCCTTTGGGCTTACCGTACAGCTTATAAAACACTAAGTGGAACAACCCTGTCCTATTTGGTATACAGGAAATCATGTCATCTTCCAGTTGAACTGGAAGATAAGGCTTGGTGGGCCATTAAACAACTGAACTTTGATTTTAAAAGCACTGGAGAAAACAGACAACTCCAGTTGCAAGAACTAGAGGAGCTTAGAATGACCGCTTACCAAAGTGTGAGGATCTACAAAGAACAAACCAAGATGTGGCACGATGGTCATCTAAAAAGAAAAGACATCGCCATTGGAGACAAAATCCTTCTTTTCAACTCCAAACTCAAAATGTTCCCCGAAAAACTTCGTACAAAGTGGTCTGGGCCTTTTACTATCAAGCACATATACCTGACTGGAGCCATCATAATTGTTGACGACAATGGAGGAGAAAGGACAGTCAATGGCCATAGATTGAAAAAATACTATACTCCAGCAGAAAAAATTCCGAGACAGACTATTGAGACCAGAGACCCTACAATATCACCATAACAAAATCAAAACTTCATCGAGCCAGCGACGTAAAACCCAGACGCTACTTGGGAGGCAACCCAAGATTTGTTTATCACCATTTATCTTTTATTTTTGTTTTTAGTTTTATCATCTTAAATCTGAAAATATAAAAATTCACATAAACAACCAAAACAAACAAAAAAATCAAAAACCTAAACCATCTTAAACGGTTTTGAAACCGTTTGGAGACAAATGGTCTCGAAACCGTTTGGATCCCAAACAGTCTCAATATGTTTGACCTCGGAATTTGTAAAGTCAACCCCCAAATCCTATAAATATAACCCTACCCCCTCTCCTTCTCCTTTCTTTCGATTCTCGAACCCTCTAAACCCTCGCAAGCACTGTTTCATCTCCTCTATTCTTTCTCCCGCGTAGCTCACGATGCTGGTTCTCTCTACCACCATCACTCTCGCTTCTGTGTGTCTTCACGACGTCCGCACCTCCATTACCTCCGCTCTTCGCATCGCCGCCGTAATCATCACCCACAGTAGCAAGGTAGACCAGCTCACCACCATCACCGACACCTCCATCATCGCATCACCTCCATTTTTACCATCGCCGATGTCTACGTCGCCAACGTGGCCCTCTTTTCTATCACCGCTGTCATCTTAACTACCACCGTCATCACTATCACCGCCGATATCGCTTCTCTACCATCCACTGTGCTCCTGTCGTTCCACCTTCCAAACGGTCTTGAAACCGTTTGGAGCCAAACGGTCCTGAAACCGTTTGGAGCCAAACAGTCTTTAAATCATTTGGAGCCAAACGGTCGTGAAACCATTTGGAGCCAAATAGTCATGAAACCGTTTGGAGCCAAATGGTCCTGAAACCGTTTGGAGCCAAACGGTCCTGAAATCGTTTGGAGTCAAACGGTCTTCAAACCGTTTGGAGCCAAATGGTCTTAACACCGTTTGGTCTTACAAACCGCTTGAATTCAGCTAAAACCTAAACAAACATTAACACTTACACAACATAAATTTCTCTTTAAATATACTTGATATCTTTGCAAATCCAAACCATCTTAACACATGATTCTATGCAAAAAAAATTAGATATGTCCGGCACCGCATACAACCCACACTGGACAACAGAGCAACTGATGGAGGACTGCGTTAGACTCCAGAAGATCGTAGATACCCATAAAACAACTGGACAGATCCCACCAAAGGTCAGCTTGATAGAGGTCATGTGTGAAATTGATCGCATCAATAGATGTCTAGCTGAGGAGCCTGAAGAAGAAGTGGAAGAAATCTCTTCCAGTGATGAAGGCTCTGAATACGAGCCAAACTCCAAGGATGAATCCCCAAACAAAAGGTCCAAGGGAAAATGAAAGGTCCAGGAAACTGCAACCGAACAACCCACAAAAAATGGGCAAGAAAACAGGACCTCCCCGCCACTGCTAGGGAACAAACCCTAGAAGGATATATCCCATCAACTTCTACCACCACCCCCACTAACACTCTTGCAACCACCACTACCCCTGTCTTCTCTGTCATCACCACCACTGCACCACCACCAGAAAACCTTTTCATCCACACCATCCCATCCATCGACAAATCCTTAAAACCAACAAAGTATGTTTGCTCAAGCATACTAATAAAGATGGGGGTATATGACCGAATCCTCACCCTACTCGATAACGCAAATCTCTTAAGACTGTGCTTTGTCTCTGAGATCTCATACGTCGAGCCCACAACAGAATTTTTTACACATCTCACCAAAGAAGTTGTGGACATTATGGACAGAGCAAGGGACGGAGGTGACCACAGGCTGATCACCAAACTTTTTGGTCACAAAGTCGTCATCACAGAAAATCTATTGAATGAAATCTTCATAGACAGCCAGGAGCATCTCAAACAGGCTAAAGTTGTTAGTACGGAGAGCTCCCAGTTCGATAGACACAACTTTCGGAAATCCCTAACAGGGATTCCAAATTTTGAGGCGAGGACCTGCAAGGCCTCTAATATTCATTCTGGGTTAGTGTGCACGCTTCATAAAATTCTCACCAGTGCACTCTTCTCCAGAACAGAGGGCAGGAATGTTATCACCGTTGATCTTTTTATTCTGTGGTCCATCCTACATGGGAAGCCAGTCAACATTGGACAACACATGATACAAAAGTTTTCAGGATACACCCTAAGGAAAGAAATCTGCATGGACAGACACATAACTTCCATTCTTAAATACCTCAAGATGGACAGATTACTCCCTCGGTGAACGCAAATCAAGGGTGACATCCTCACTAACGAGCAAACTTTGAAGAAGTCTTACATTATCAAAGAAAAGGATGTGAAATTACACTACATTTTCTGCCCTTCAGTAAGATCCTCCAGAACTCTGCTACCGCTTCCGGAGCTAGCGGATTATGACAAGGAAAAATTACTCTTTACTGACGAAGAGCTTACCAAAATCCTAGCTTCGGTCAAAGTACAAGAGAAGAAAACCAAAGCGGGCCAGACAGAGCTTAGTATCACCGCCCCGACAGCTAGGGTAACAAAAATACCAGTAAAATGACCATCTAAGGCATGTTTACAACCACAACAATTGCCAGGGATGCCGACATCAAAGCTAAATCCTGAGACAGAATGCCCCCACCCCAAGGACCTTATCAATACCTCATCATTAGACTCATTCATCATAAGCCTAACTGATGAGCTCACCGCCACCACTTCCCCTACAACACTACCATCCACTACTATCCAACCATCTACCACCTTCCCACCATTCTCCACAACAACCCCAACATCATTTCCTTTTCTCACATCCACACCTCCACCCACATCTTCCACCTCAACCTTTTTCCCTTCGGGTATCCCATTCTCCACTCCAACACCCGACTTCACCTCCTCTGCCCCCATCCCCACCCTATTCCCCTCAACATTTTCGGTCCCACCATTCTCACCGGGAATGTCACCATTTTATTCTGCCACCACCCCAACACCGCTAGTGACTCCATCTACAGTCACCACACCGGTTGCGGGACCATCAATAGTGTCTCTTTCACAAGACACTTACACCCTTCCACCTCGACCCCAGCCACCCCACCCTTCCGCATCTGGGGTCCCTTTTACAAACGTCGGTGAGGAATTCGGACGTCAATTCGACGCTATCTGAAACCTCCTCACCGACCCTTCTAATATTTTACAATCTGTTTTTTCTTGTGTGCAAGGTCTAACTACACAGGTCGCCAGGATTGATGCGCAAAACCATGCCCTACCAGGCATCCTCTCAAGCATCCACCAACAACAGAAAGCAACGGCCATGAATGTCAAACACATCGACGACCGCCTGCAACAACTGCCACAGTTGATGCTTGAAGTGAAAAGCCAACAAGGTGATCTGGTCAAGCACATCGACATGATTTCTGCACAAAATCAACCATTGCCAGAAACTCTACGCGAGCTTAAGCAGCAACAAACTGCCTTAAGCACGCATCTGGACGACATCAGCACCAGCCCCACACAACTTAATAACCGCCAAGAGGAGTCATCTAACAATGAAATCAACCAACTAAAAACTCAAGTGACGGACCTCTCTGTACGACTCCTCTCCGCCGAGGCTCGCTATTCATATCTCAAAGAAACCCACGACGCACTGCTTGAAACATACGAGCATGTGCAAGTGGCTTTCGATGAGCTACAAGCACTCCACCGGTAGTGCAAGAAGCCTCCACCAAAGAAGACAACTGATAATGCGGTGGACAAATAAGATGACAAAGAAGAAAATGAAGATGACGATTCTAACTCCTCGGCTGACTCCAACAATAGCACCTCCTCAGACGATAAATTTGATGACCCAGACAATGTTGGGGAGGGCCCCAGCCGAGGAGCTGCACTAAAACAACAGCCAGATAACCACAAAGGTGATAAAGATCCCAAATCCCCTACTCACAATGACAACGTTAATATGTCATATGGGGATCAATTTCTTGATTATTCTATAATAGGATCTTTGGGGGAAACTGCCAAAGAAGCAGCTTTTGTTGAGTTCCAACAATGTTTATTCAGAACCAGCACGAGTCAACAACAAGCAACACCAGCTCAACATTTCTCCGCACCAGAGCAAACAGTGCCCTTTCCTCCAGAACAAGAAGAACTAGAAAGAGTCAGTTTAGATACTGATGAAGATCTCGAATTTGCTTCTGATTTAAATAAAGATGAAGTTCTACAACACTACATAGATGATTTGGAGCAGACTTCTTCCCACCTTCTGCAAGAGCTTTCCCCGCCGCTACCTCTACCTCACAAGATGCATGATCTAGACATGGAGGCCATCTCTACTCCAGATGCTCAAGATATCTTCACCTTAAACACTATCGTAGATGATGACAAAGAAAGGGGCGATGTTATCTACCATAATACAAAGACCCAACGCAAGTTAACACGCAAAGACTTCTGCACCATCCTTCGACCACAGTCATCGGTGAAGATGGCAATCTTCAGTGTCCTCCTTGCCCATTCTATCGAAATCTACAAAATCTCTACACGGCTGCAACCAGTACTTAACGCTTCACCTGCTCTGGCAATGAGTCTTTTATATAAAAAATTACAAAGCAAATCTATCGAGTGGTTGCAGAGGGGATTTTCAGAAAAGCACGCTATATTACCATACCCTTTCAAGTTTCTGGCCACTGACTGCTAATGATTGTGGACACCGCAGCTCGAGATGCCAAGGTTTACAATTTTTGCACCAGTGAACTAAAGGCTGGAATAATTAATTTTGCTGGTATTGAAGTCGGGGAGGCCAGATGCATCCCATTCCAGCTTCTGAAATTGATCTGGGTCGCAAGCCCATCCCTCCACCAGGGTTGGAGCCAACCCTGGTTCAAGATAATAAACCCACAAGTCCAAACACAAGAAGGATCTAGGGATTGCGCTTTCTATACTATACGCCACATCCAAGCACTCAATCAACAAATCCCTTTCACTGATCTGGCCAGAGAGGATTTTCACTCTTTACGAGCCCGTTATGCCATGGAGCTAATATGTGATAGAAGGTTCTTCAAGGACCCAAATATGGCACCTAACGGCATTCCTCGCTACCTCTACTCGGCCATCCAATGTCCTCAAAAATAGCCATTCTGGCAAACAATAAAGGAGTTGGAAAAAGAACAACCTTCCAGGGTCCCCGAGAAGAAACAATGGGACCCTTACTCTTTTGATTTGGCGGATGATACAGGGGACACCGAGTTGCTAACCGGGGATACCATCAACATACCACCTTCACAAAAGGTCCCCCTATCTTCCATCACACCGACGTTCCCTAATTTAAACCTCAACGCCTGCAAAAGTCTTTCCGACAAGGAACTTCGGCTCATCATGTCAAGGCTTTATGACGAGAAAGATGACCTCATTTTTATAGCCAGAGATATTCTGGTTATGGAAGATGCGCTATGTGAAACTATACAAATCAAAGGGTCTCTATCTGTGAGTTTGATGGCCGCCTATCAATATCTTCTCGAACAGAATCACCCTACGATCTATATGGCATCAACATATATGAAGGATGATCTCCTAAAGCTAAAGAACTTTGGAACAACTGAGGAACTCATTTCCTTCGTCCAACATATGACTCCAAAGTTTATCATGCTTCCCTTCCTTCATTCAAAGCACTGGATGTTGCTGGCAACAAATCTTCATGATGGAACAACAATCATATACAATAGTTCTGAAAGCCAGTATAATCTAGATCAGCAACAATATACTACAACACCTAGAATGCCCACGAAGGAGGTGGTGAAGGAGTGTGTCGACCAACTAAACAACCTTCTTAGCAAGCACACACGGGCATACGGTAAATAACACTTTCATCGCCCTGCCTTCAGCCAAAAATGTCCCCAGCAGCTTCGCGAGTCAAACGACTGTGGTTTTCCATGTCCTCTACTGGATGTACACCATCATGGCCCTTGGAAGACCAGTAGAGGACATAACAGACGTGGATTACCACGCGTTACGTGGAAAGTTCGCTGCTAATCTTCTTCACACACATGGTGCTAATAAAGGAATAACAGAAGTCTGATGCCCTTGTCCTTGTACTTCTCAACCTATCACTTTGACACTCTGAGGACAGAGTGAGTGATAAGTTAGGGGGGGAGTACACTGGACAAGGGCGAGGTATCATTTTTAATCCTTCCTTCTCTACCTTCTTTTTCAATTCTGTACAATCTTTTTAGCTTTCTTTGCACATTTAGATTTTATTTTAAGTAATTTCCCCATTAAAATAAACCATGCACATAAGAATAACATCACTCTTGGAAAAAGTCATCCCCAGCTAACTTTAGAATCCAATTAGTCCTCAAGCGTAATAATAAGAATAGCATATAGACATGTAATGATGAATTAATAAATTATCTTCACACTAGATTTTCATGTTTTTGCTTCAAATCTACATCTGACTCTCCACAAGATAACATCAGGGACGAAACAAGCCAAACACTCTCAAGGATGATAGGGATATCAGGTGACATCCAAATCAAGAAGCCTCACAAGTGGACCACTAAGTAGAAACCAAATAAGTGCATGACGAGAAACTCTAAGAATAGCTTTCTTATCTTCAAATAAAAGAGGCTTGGCTGCCCAACCAAAACCCCTAAAAAATTCCAGAAACCACTAAGTATAAAACTGATTAGAGTCGACGACATGCACAGAATAAAAAGGTGGTCCCGATGCAAACTACGAGATATGGAAGAAACCTGAGATCCAAGCAACTCTCAACACCTGAAAGAGTCAAGGCAAGAAAAAGCTCTGATACAACCTTAGGAGATCTCTAGTTTAGATTTGAAGCAAGATTATGGAAATATTAACTAAATAAAATCGCCTCGCCACTACATGCCTCAGCTTTATCTAAATTGAGGACAATCTATACTCTAAGTTAGGGGGGTGATAACTTCCCATTTTGTGATGTTATCTTAGTAATTTTCCTCAGTTTTCAATACTCTTTCTCAGATAAATTAGATAGAATCCTTAACTTTCCTTCTTTACTGCAAATATACCATTAGATTAACTTTTCTCCTTTTTTTCCTTACAGAAAAATACAAAAAAAAATCACAAAAGTTCCAAACGGTCCTAAGACCGTTTGGAGACTACCCGATCCTGAGACCGCATGGAGTCACACAGTCCCGAGACCGCATGGAGTCACACGATCCTGAGACCGCATGAAGCTACACGGTCCTGAGACCGCATGAAGCTACATGGTCCCAAGACCGCATGAATCTAAATGGTCCTGAGACCGCACAAAACCAAACGGTCCTGAGACCGCACAAAACCAAACGGTCCTGAGACCGCACAAAACCAAACGGTCCCGAGACCGTGCAAAGCAAAACGGTCCCAAGACCACATGGAGTTACACGGTCCCGAGACCGCACAAAACCAAATGGTCCTGAGACCACATGGAGTTACACGGTCCGAAGACCAAATAAAGGCAAACAAATTCAAGACCGCAAGGACTCAAACGGTTTCCAAACTGCACGAGTCCAAACGGTCTCAGAACCCAAACGGTTTCCAAGACCGTTTGGGCCTAAGACTACCCAAACTGTTTGGACTTCACTTAGAGCCTATAAATAAGACCCAAAGGGTCCTCACAAGGCATCAAGTTTCATACGTCCAAAGGCTGCCTCTGCTGCTCCAGAGTTGTTTCATCTTTCATCCACCACCCTGAGGTTGCTAGTCTGAGATCCACACTCCCTCCAGAAGTTGCTTTCTCTCTCATCACCAAAGAAGGTGGGAAAAGGAGGATTCATCAACGAGCAACCTGTAAAGTGTGAAGATCGTCTCTCTCTCTCCAAGGGGTTGACCTTCCTCCTTCGTGGAGATGATGTTCTCTCTCTCTTCTCGCCTCCTTATTTTTCCTTGCTATGAGCGAGTAGTCTTATTTACTAGGGTATGGGGAGTTGCCCCGCTACCCATGTTTTCATTTCATGCAATGTAATCCATAGTTTGCAATAGAGATATACTTTCTTTTTAGTTCAACATCAATTGTTTAATGAATGCTTGTTGCTTGTTCACCAACTTGTGTTACCTTTTATCTTTTAGTATGAATTGTCTACGTTTGTACTATTAGATTCAAATCTCAATTGAATGTTGGTCCTTGATGCATGTATCCACCATGCATCTGTTTCGGTATCTAGGAGTGTTTTTCAAGAAGTGGAGTAAACTCACTTCCATTGTTATACTTTCATACTATGAAATGGAATCAGTTGACGTATGAAAGTACAACCTTGATAAGTAGAGGAACACAATTTGCAAAGGGAATGATGTAAAGTAAGTTACCATTCGTTTGGGGATGGCTGGCATTGCAACATTCCCACACTTCTCGTAGTTAGTTCTCTGATAGGAAACTAAATCTACAAAGATACTAACTGTTTAGACTCTTATTGCAGGTAATGTTTTTTATGTTGCATGTTTTGATCCATGCGTAGTGGTGGTGAAAGCCGATCACATCCTAGTGGTTTCTTATCATTGTTTACAACCTTAAATTTACTTTCATACTTTGTTTTACTTGCACTTAGTTTAAAACAACCAATCCAACTTTTTGATCTAGATACCAACTGTTAGGAGGTTAAGTGAAATTCTAACATTTTCCATCGTGTTGCTCCCAACAAGGCCGTTGTCATGTGGATTCAACCCTTAACTATACTATGATAAGACTTCCACGTATCCTAGCATACGTGGGTGGAGTTCTCAATCTAGTATAAGCAAGGATAAACCTAAAGACTTACTATCTTTAGGATTTTTAGTGGTGCATGCAATTCCACACGAGTGGAAGCTCCATCAGTACTCAAGGTTGGAATCCTAATTATTTCCATTTTCTATCTTGGAATATCCCTTAATTAATTCCTTTTTGTTCAATTTCTTCAATCAACATATATTTGCATGAACAAGTTTTCTATGGCATATAGTACATAGATTACCATTCCTATCTTGCTCATATACAACATTGAAGGTGTTGAAACCTAGTAAGGACATTCAACTGAAGTAAATAAAACAAGATAACTATTATTACAATTTTACTTACACTTAAGAGGTTGTGATGTAGGCTATCAACAAGAACCACACTATTTATATATACAAAAAAAATCCTACATCATCCTCACCAACTAACGTTCCTTTACTATTGTCACCAATCCACCTTGTTTCTAGTTAACATTGTTGAATTAGCTCATATAATGCCTATAATGTGCTTTGAGCTATTGCTATATACTATACATTCACAAGTTTCCTATAAATAATAAATTTTAGATCCAAATCAAGTTTTAGGATATGGGTTTAGATTGGGAACCCAAACCACATTCTTTTTTATTAAGTTCTTCTTAAATGGCAACAACTAGAATATTGAGTAATGCTACTATAAAAGCTATAAACAATTTTAACTAGAGAATTAAGGGACTCTCCATAGGATGTAGAAAAGCCCTATAACATCTCAAGATTTGAGGCTTAATATAAAATGATCTAAATGAGAATAACTAATCTTCCCATATCGAGAAAGTACTATAATAAATCCATATTTATCCATTTTATTTTAGATCTCTCTTTAGGAGCATTTTCTGATTATTCCCTAGTTTTAGAGTTCATTATCTGATTTTTTTTCTTTTTCTAGTCAACTGTAGTTTTTACTTGATTTATTGTGTGTTTTGCAAGAAAAGAAATAATTCATTTCAAAGCCTAAATTTTTTTGAAATTACTCTTGGAAGATGCTTGCACAATTTCCCATGGTGCTTGATATATATATATATATATATATATATATATATATATATATATATAGCACATCAAAATAACTACATCTTTTGGACATAAACTCCAAATTTAATGTGAAAATAAGTGTTGGAAAGGGAATTTAAGATCCTACAAAGAAATCATATTTTTAGATTGTTGTGTAACTTTTGACGAGATCAAAATCTACTTGAAATTCTTATAACAGAACTCAATAGCAAAGAGAGTTGAAGAAGTTAATTAGCAGTCTAAGTCACTAAAGAAAGGTAATTCAATAAATTTCTCCATTCTTTATTTGGGGAAACAATTAATGTTGTAAAAGATATTATTTTGACCAGGCACAAAGGAAAGTTGATAAATGCCATATACTTTTGTACGGAGGAAAGAATGCAATTAAAGATTCAGTCAACTTCCAAATGAGAAACTCATCAATGCAGTCAAAGTTTGACCAATGTGACTTCGGGATGAAGCAAGTCATTCCTCTTTGGTTTTGCCCCCTCCTTTCCCCATACAAAAGGAGGGGGACGCATAAGAAAAAACATCTCTTTTATCTCAGATCTTGGGTCCAATTTTTCATATTCTAGCCTTGTCCAACTTTCATTATGTCTGAGTAGTTCCCTCTCATCAGGATATACATAGCCCCACGATCTCCATATATTATCTTAGCAACCTATAAAACCCCTTTAAGATATGAAAGATGTTTCCTGGACATTTGGCAACATGGAACGTGATCTAATCAGCCATGATCCATGACAATTATGACCCATGATAAAATAACTTTGGATTTGTGGGCCAAGACATCGCATAAAACTCATGTATTCCTCGAAGAGACCCATTATGGGAGTACACTACACAATTGAACAAGGAACTAAAAAACATTAATGACCACGAGACCATGGAAAGTTTAATCCATGGGATCTAATTCTAAAAAGGACATATCCTAATCCAATAATATCTAAAAATGGGAATTTAAAAGTGGCTGGTTTAGCTATGGAGTTTGTGGTGGTGAATACTAGACTTATAAAAATTCACAAAATATGAATTAATCTTAACTGGTTGATTTCTTATTCTCTTTTATCTCTTCACTTTAAATTCTATTGAAAACTTAGTTTCAAGTGTTGCACTTTACTTTTGTTCCTTTCAATTCAACATTTTAATCCGACACATTCAATTCAACAATTTACTTTCTTGTTTCAGATAAATCAATCCCCACAACTTTATTTAAATGTTGTTCATTTCAATTTGATTCGAATAAATCTCTTGACACATTGTCCTTGAGAATTGTTACTTAAGTACTACATCAATACATTTATTTACATATGGATTGGTCAGCCATCTAAGGTTAAACTCTAGGTACAATTTTTCTCTAGTGAATTTTTGTGTTGGTGACAACACATCAAATTTTGGCACCATTTACAGGGAGGGAAGACAAATGTTTTCCAAATCCAAACCGCTTTGAATAAATAGGATCATTTTTTGCCTTTGTTTTTTCTTTTCCTTGCCTATCGAGTCTCATTCCAGTAGTATAACTCCTCGTTATACTGAGTATCCATTCTGGTAGTACATTTTTTTCGGCAAAAAAATTAGATAAATGTTGCTCTTGAGTCATCCAATTTCTATCTCTTTTTCTCAAGCTATTATGATGCATGTGATGCTCCCAAAGCATTGCCAATATACCATTTGATCCAGAAATCAAAAGAACCATTCATCATCTGAGCCATACCAATCAAATTAGGATGGCTAACGAAGCATGTATTTAAAGAGGAATAGTTGAGGTCATCGCCTTCGATAGAGAAGCCATGACAGCTGCCTTGGAAGCTTTAAAAGAAGTGCAATGGAAGAAACAACTCAAGGAGTTTTGTGACATACTGGATTTTGGCTTAATTTCAAAGATGAAATTTCTTTTAGGTGAGTAGGATGTGGTGGAGTGAACTTTTGGAGTATTTGATACCTAATGACATAAATGGATTCATGTTTTGATGCTTAAATCCTAGTGTTATCATATTATATGTCTTACACTTGTTTCATGATTAATAAACCATGTGACGTCCCTAGATTTTCAATGCCTTGATCGTGTGTGTGACGTCCAAATTGAAACCCTCACCTCACTTAGAATCCCAATTCAAACACCTCACACTAGTCCAAGAATAAGAAAATAATAGGAAATCAGAAGAAAACAACAGTAGCACATGCACACGAACAAGTACAAAGCCATACAACACATGTTCACAATTCAACAGATAATTACAACATGACTTGGTACAAATTGATATTATAAATTGAACAATAAACTTTCATATACATGTACTACATCTACAACATGATCTTTTAACAATAGGTCCACCTACACATCATCTCACCACACAACTCTCAACTATACTGGTTCTTCAAGAGCATGTATCAATAACCTAAACAAAAGAATACATGTGGCACACGTCAGCATAGTATTCTAAAATATTGTACTGAGTACGCCTATGTGTTTGTATATACATCTCATGACTAAGAATTGGTAATAAGATAAAACTAATGCTTGTAGTTATAAAGAAATACAACAAAAGGCATACACTTGAACAAAGAAGTTTATTAACAAAAGAGAACATATATTTTAACCACATTCCATTATATATCCATACATTGACCACCAAAGGTTTTATACGTTCCTTTAACTCTCAAGCCATTCAATATCAAGGCCTTTACGATCGACTACGAAATAGTTAGATCATATGTACAATGTGATCGGCTGGTTCTCAGACTTGAGGAGTCTCCAACATCAATCATGAAGGTCAACAACATGGAAGGAGGCCATCTAAATAGTTTCACAATGTTCAAAGTTCGTGAGAAGAGTTGTAGTGCCTCCAGTTCATTATTGTAGACCAATCTCATGGCGGTGGCCAATCCGCAAGAGTCATGAAGTGTGGATGAGTGAAGGTCGTGATTGAGTAGAGAGGGCAGATCAACCTCAGAACCAACTGATCCACCTGGCTCAACAATGAACCGCCCAATCCCAATGTGAACCACCGGGTCCTATTCAATCTAAATCGGCTATCTCAAGTAAGAATTGCACCCCTAAATCACCTCGTGGTGGCCAGCGATTAGCCAGAGAAGGTAATTATCTTCTAAAATATGTAGAACTTCAATAATTCATAGTAATTAGCTCTGTTATCAAAAAATTACAATCAAGGTATCAAAATTATCAAGAAAATGAGTAGAACTAGAACCTATCCTAATATCAAGCTTTTAATGCACTAATGTCAGGAATATTAAGTAATATGTATAATTCTTATATCATGTGTAATAAATATCTAACGATGGCTTAAAATTATGAAAATGTGCCAATAACTCTTAAATAAGATATATGATCCTTAATCTATCATATGTGATCATGATATAACATGTAATCATGTAATTTCATTACTATAGATATCTAGGGCTAATAACCCTAAATAAAATGTTGAAAATGCATATATAGTCAAGAAATGTTAGAATATTCATTATAATCTCATATTAGTATATGGAATATCATATTCAATTATGAGATTATGATTATACACATAATTCATGTTATACAATGATGATTGCTCTCAGTGTGATATAAACCAAAATATGATTAATACATGTAACCTAGGGTTAATATGTGCAAACAATGATATGTAATCAAATGATCGAATTTGTATCATAATCTGGAATTTAAGACCAATAAACTAATTTCAAGTTGATAAGATAAGTAATGATGCACATATCTCATGAACTAAGTTAAACCCTAAAATGGACATAACTATGGTTAATGATGATGAGAACCTGATGGAGATATGTGATGTTGTCTTAGTCAAGGGTTGACAAGGATATAATTGATATCAGGATTGACCAAGGGTATAGATGACATCATGGATATGTGATGATTGGATTATATCTTTTCAAGGTATGCTTTCCCTCTTACTTGGCATAATGTTTAGTATGATTGTATTATATGTCTACAAAATACTTGGCATATGATATTGGATGAAATTATTGTTCTATTATGCTATATTGCTTGATTTTCCATACGTATAGTTATGAACACATCAAACATAAAGCACTAAACTCTTTGGTAGTACAATGCTTGGAAATGACTTAACTATTTGGTAGTCGATCACATTTTACATATGATCTAAATCTTTGGTAGTCAATCATAAAGGCCTTAATCTTGAACTCCTTGATTGTCAAGAGAATGCATCAAAACATTTGGCGGTCAATGCATGGATATATAATAGAAAATGTGCTTAAAATATGCGTTCTCTTTTGTTAATAAGCATCTTTGTTCAAGTATATTCCTTTCGTTGTCTTTCTTTATAACTGCCAAGTATTAGTTTTATCTTATTTCCAAGTCTTAGTAATGATAGGTATATAAAAACACATAGGCATACTCCGTACAATATTTTAGAATATTGTGTTGACTTGTACCACATGTAATATTTTGTTTAGGTTGTGGATATATGCTCTTAAAGAACCAAGATAGTTGAGAGTTGTGTTGCGAGCTGATGTGCAGGTGGACCTATTATCTAAAGATCTTGTTGTAGATGTAGTACATGCATATGTAAAGTTTATTGTTCAATGTATAATATCAATTTGTAATAATTCATGTTGTAATTATATGTTGAATGGTGAACATGTGTTGTATGCCTTTGTTCTTGTTCATGTACATGTGCTACTATTCTTTCCTTCTAATGTCCTTTGATTTTATTCTTCTTGGCCTAGTGTGAGGTGTTTGAATTGGGATTCTTGCTGAGATGAGGGCTTCAAACTGGATGTCACACACTCGATCGAGGCATTGAAAATCTAGGGACATCACAATTTCTCAATCCCATATATGTCCATGCATTATATCCAATTGTCACTTCGGCTATTACCGATCCTTAGTTTGAAAATTGTACACATTGGATTACCATGCTTCAAGAAAGCCCATTCTCAGAAAGGAAAGGTAAAATTATCAAGACCACATCCAATTCTTTGCCGATCTATGTGCTTTATTCAAGGTTCCATGAATTTTAGATGACACCCTCAAGTTAAGACTTTTTACGTACTCATTGATGGATCCCTCTAGTTCATGGCTCAATGCCATGGAAGGTGACTGAATCAATGCTTGGGAACCCCTTGGATCCAAATTTCTTAAGAAATATTACCCTCCATCTCTCACCTATCAAATCTATAGAGAAATTACACAATTTAAGACGTCCCCTAAAGAGACATTAGGAGAAGCATGGGAACGGTTCAAGTTTCTGCTTCATCATTTCCCACGTCATGGTATACCCTCGTGCAGTTAATTTAGATGTTCTATAGAGGTGTTAACCTAGACACTATAGTCTTTTTGATACTTCCTCAGGAGGAAACTTCATGTTTCAGAATTTGATAGCGCTTGGAAGGTACTCAAAGGAAGAGCTGAAACTCGAGCCCAATCCCATTGAGGGCAGATAGGAGTTCTCAAAGTCACCAAGGTCGAGGATATCTATGAGATCAAATCAATTTGCAAGGATGGTGACCTCCTCCATATCAACAAGCTACCAAATTCCTTTGTAGCATTTGCCATGATTTTGATCATCCCACACAATAGGGTCAAATGTTGAACAACATGCAAACCAGTGAAGGGAAACAAATGGAGGAACTCAACTCCATTCACAATATTCCTGAACAGGCTTACTACAATCCTAATCAAACCATGAATCATCCATGTTTCCAATATGGAAATTCTTCCAATGTTGGAAATTCAACCCAAAAGTTGCCTCCTCAAATGAGTTACCAAGATCGTTCACAACCCCATTTTTAGTACAACTTCGAAAATCGAAACCAATACCAGGGGAATTTCCAAAACCACAGACAACAATTTCAAAATCTGAATCAGGCCCCACAACAGCAACAACAACATGTGCATCATCTTGCACCCACTTCCAATATTGACGCACAATTGACAGAATTAAAACAATTGATTTTATCCTAGATGGTATCTCAAAGGGCAACTGACTCTCCGATTGCACAACTCATTTCCAACCAATGCCCTCTAGTAGGAGCCCAGTTGGAGCATTTTTTTGGCATCCCAAGAACAACCCAAAACATCTTGCGCAGTTGAAGGTTGTCTTCACCTGTTATGGAAATGTCTATCCTACTCCCTAAAATCCTCCACCTCAAAATTATCCTCCTCAAACCGCACCTACTATTCTAAACCATGTGTCACTTCTATTGATTTACACAATGATGATACTATAGTGATTGACAAAAATCAACTATCTAAAGAAATTTCCACTCCCAGTGTGGAGAAATCTCATGTCATTAAAACAACACTAGTAGAGAACGTCAATCTTGACATGCCAATCTACGTGCCATGTTCGCCTTATCAAAGATTCCTCAAGAAAACTTGACTTGACACTAGATTCATGAAATTAAAAACTACCCTTGTGACACCCCCAGATTTTCTAAAACTTAATATGATGTGTGACATACAAATTGAAACCCTCACCTCAGTGAGAATCCCAATTTAAACATCCCACACAAGGCTAAGAAGAAGAAAATCAGAGGAAGTCAAAAGGAAACAATCAGTAGAACATGCACATGAACAATAATAAAACCATACACACATGTTCACCATTCAACATATAATTACAACATGAATTGTTACAACATTTGATATTACATATTGAACGACAAACTATACATATACATGTACTACCACTAAACTATAGGATCTTAAGACAACAAGTCCACCTATACATCAGCTCGCAACACAACTCTCAACTATACTGGATCTTCAAGCATAACCACAACCTAAACAAAGATTACATGTGGTACACGTCAGCAAAATATTCAAGAATATTGTACTGAGTATGCCTATGTGTCTTCTATATACCTCTCATCATATCTTGGCAATAAGATAAAACTAATACTTGGTAGTAATAGAAGAAATATAATAAAATCATATACTTTCACAAAGATGTTCATTAACAAAAGAGAAACATATTTTAAGCACATTTTCCATTATACCATCCATGCATTTACTACCTGAGAGTTGAATGCATTAAGGCCTTTATGATCTACTACCAAAGAGTTGGATCATTTCACAATGTGTTTACTACCAAAGAGTTGGATCACTTCCAAGTACTTTACTACCAAAGAGTTGAAGTACTTATTTCCAAGACTTTACTACCAAAGAGATGAAGTGCTTAGATATAATGGAACATATATATTATGTTTCATGTGTTCATAGAAATAAGTATGGAAAATCATGCAACATATCATATAAGAACAATCATTTCATACAATATCATATGCCAAGTATTTTACTACACATATAACACAAGCATATTGTATAATAAGCCAAGTAACAGGAAATGGCATACCTTGATCAAGAAAGACAAATCTAATCATGTTCCTGATATCAACTATATCCTCGTCAACCCTGATTAAAACAAGATTACATGTCACCATCAGGTTCCCATCATCTTACATCTCATCTTAACCCTAATTGTGTTCATTAGGGTTTATCTTGTCTCATTAGGATGTGTGCATCATTACTTGCATTCTAGTCTTAGAATTATCTTACTGATGTTGTTTTCCAGATCATAATTCATTATATCAACATTAGGTTCCATATCATTTTTGTGCAGATATTAACCCTAGTTTATATATACATTACTCAAATTAGGGTTACAACCCATGCATTAAGGGTCATCTTCGTATAACATGGATTTCATGTATAAAATTGATCTCAAATTCACATATTATCTTCAAGTTACTAATATGAGGGTGTTCTATGAATTTCATCATTTATTGAGCACGTATGTATTTATTACATTTTATTTAGGGTTATTAGCCCTAGATAGCCATTCTAAGCAAATTACATAATTTTGTGTCATAACATGGCCATATCTGGCATCATATGCATTGTAAACATAATTATGGACTTACTGGCATATTATCATAATTTTAGGTATTTATTTATTATTTATTAGACATGAAAAGACCATTATACATCTTACATGATAACCATGATATTTAAGCATAAAAATACTAATATTATGGTTTCGTCTTGTTCTACTCATTTTATGAGAATTTTGGTACCTTATTTGTATTTTTCTGATGATCGTACTAATATCTATGAATTATGCAAGGTTGAAGGATTTCTGAGAATATATACCTTTTTGGGCCAATGGCGCGTCGCCACGTGGCCACCATGGGGATGTAGCTTCACTTGCTGGCTGCCTGGTTCAACTGGATCCGGTATGGGGTCTTCTGGTTCAATGGTCTGGCCCAGTTCGCGTGTCTCTCCCTCTCATGCGTTCTCGCTTTGCGGGAGTCCCGCTGGGAATCAGGGCGCCGCCGCTTGGGATTTCTCCGATGAGGAATCCTCCACCTGAAGGTCTTCCTCGTGATCTCCTCACGACGCCAATAGCTTTAAGGTCCTCTTGCCGACCTCCACGGCTATTCACCCCCTCATCCGTGGGTGTGGGTCTCATCCTCTTCAAAGGCACCGCCTCCCAACTGCTACCATGGTAGATCAAAAGGGGCAAAAAGGGCCCTGCTCAACCTCGTAACAAAAAGAAGCTTCAGAAAGCTCATTGGAACCTCCATGAACTTGACCACCTCCTTCAATCGTGGCAAGCAGTTCTCCTCACATGTCTCTGAGCTCTGTGTTCCTAGGCACCTGACTTGAGTTGGTCAGCCATGGAAGCAACCCTTTGAGGTCATGCGCTCAAGCGTGGATGATTCCCCAGGCCTCCACATTGCTCCTCCCTTCTTCCTCTTCCTCCAATCTGCCTTATATCCCTTTACTCCTCTTCTTCACACCACATGTACCACCCGATGGAGACGCAGTGAGTACATGAAGGTAGAACTCTCTCATCTCCTCACGACAAGGTACAAAAGAAGGGTCACACTACTACAGAACCGACCATTGGTGTCGGTTATTTAAGGCCTTTGGCGACGGTTAAAAAGCGACACATATGTGGGCGGCACTAAAAGGTGAACCCTTAGGCGTCAGTTTGAAAACCGACACCAGACCCTTCACGCCACCCAAAACATGCCAGCAAGGGCACTATAGGCATCGGTTATTAGTGGGGAAACCGATGCCAGAACCCTTCACGCCATAAAAAGGGCACCAGTAGGGGCACTATAGGCTTCGGTTATTCATAGGGAAACCGATGCCCAAACCCTTCGCACCACAAAAGGGTGCCATCTAGGACACCATCGGCGTCAATTTCTTAGTAATAACTGACGCCATATCACCTGCCACCATGACCGTGCTGGCCAGCACGACCGTGTTATCTGGCCACATTAGACGGCAATTTGTTGCTATTAACCAACGATGTAAGCCTTTGTTGTCAGTTTTTGACTAATAACCGACGCCTATGTTTTGATTTTTTTTCTTATCAGTTTGCAGGCTTGCTGTGGCTAGTCACAGGATGCAGAAACCTACAGTTTAGTAGAACTGAACTGTAGGTTTATGACATCCATTGATATCAACCAACAACAGACCACAAACCTGCAAAATTAATAAGAGTCATTTTCACACATTTAGCAATCTGTAGTTCCATTGAATTTTCACACATGTAGAAACATTTAGACACATATAGAAACATTCATGTAGAAACATGCAGTTCCTTTCATTTTCACAATCACACATGTAGAAAATTCATGTAGCAACCTGTAGTTCCTTTCATTTTCACATTCACACATGTAGAAACATTTAGACACATGTAGAAACATTCATGTAGCAACATGCAATTCCATTCATTTTCACATTCACACATGTATAAACATTCAGACACATGTAGAAACATTCTGACATGTAGAAAAATTCACACATATGACAATTCAGAAAAAATCATTTACAAAATATCATTCTTTAGTCATTATCGCTATCAACATCCCAATTATATTTGAAAACCCCCATTACTTGTATGGCTTTTTCCCATTCTTCTCTTACATCATTTAATTCTTCCGTCGTATAGGAAGCATGTACATCTGACAAGGCTTTACCTATAGTAGGGTCAGTTTTAAACTCCTGTAAAGAGAATGATGTATAAGAGAATGATGTATATATATAATTAATAATATATAAATAAGATTGATATATTTCATATTATCGAATGAGACTATATATAATACCTCAGGTATGTTATCTATGTCCACTGTGGCATATTTGATAATCATGTGCATAAATCACATCACATAGTATGCACATGCCCAACCGTTGTCTTGTGTAGTACACTATAAATTTAAACATACACAATATTAAAAAATACAACTAAGCACAGTTCACATAAATAATATATACATTGGAGTCGGGAACTTACTTCCATGTTCTCCCAAATTATTGGCTGGTTCTTTTTCCTAGGGACCTTTCCTTCAGCCTCTTTGAACTCATGTAAACCCCTACATGTTAATGTAACATAGTAAATTGCATAATTAAATAGTAATGTAATAACATATGTTAACGGGTATAAAAATGAAATATTTCTCACTGGAATAATGCCATTTTCATTGCATGTCCATATTTTGGATTCAATTTAGTCCCCTTAGGAACTAGATAATAGACAGTGAACATCACGGGGACAATAACTAGTAACTCCCAATGCTTACCCCTAGAGGTAAAAAAGTTAAAAATTAATAACTCGAAATCCACAATAAAAATGTAATTTTCTTAAGTCCAAATTATAAGCAAACTTACTCCACATTGAATGGAGCTATTATCATCGTCTTCTTATTTTGACCAAAATTTGTAAAACCATCACAGTAGTATTGTTGAACTGACGAAGGGTCTTTAGCTACTAGACTAATCAAAGATGGAATCAAAAATCCTACATGTTCAAATGAAAAATATGCACATATCTTGTCTAAGTAGCTGTAAAACATGTATTATGTATGCATTAATATATAAGAAACCATATCACGGGATCCTACACAATGTATATGGATGTATAAATAAGATCTCACCTTATCCATAGCTCTATCACAGATGTATTCAGCCAATCATAGTGAAATAACAACAAAATATCTTATATAAATAGTTTATTTTCATATGATTGACCTGCAGCATCCGCATCTATAGAAACATTTATAGGGAAATTTATATCACGTTCGTCTAACCATACTGCCATACCCCTACAATTAGGACCTAACCGGGCAGGTAGGTCCTGTGGAACCCAACTTGGTAATGTAGGATGTGGAGGTGGAGGCCTAGATACTCTGGGTGTCTTCATTTTAACTTGTATATATAATTTTATATCAATTGACATCATATATACACACTAACAATTTAACGTAATGTAAATTTATCATACAACTTCAGTATAGACGACATCCACTTTCGGCCACAATATGACTTCACCTTCTACCTCACCAAGCGTTTCACAATCTGGGTGGGCATGTGGCAATAGAAGATCTATCCAATTGGGGAATATATGTAGCGGGCTCACACGAACCCAACCATCTGGTAATGGAGACCCATGAAACATTTCCCCTGGAAGGGATGGGTAAGCCAACGCCTCTGCAATATTATATTCTTTACTTTTTAGATGACATGGCTTCAACCCCTACAAATTTACATAAAGAATGTTATATACATATATACATATCATCTTGAAAACATATCATCTTAAAAGGACTAGCTACTATGTCATAAAAATACTTACAGTGGATGTGCTAGGTGGTGGGTCTATAGGATTACTCCCAACCTCTGTAGTAGGAGTAGAGCGAGACGTCATTGGTACTGTCTGAGTGGCAGTAAGAGATGCCTTCCACTTGCTCATTGCTTCATGGAGTGTCTTATCAACTGCTTCCTTGACTCTCTTATCAACTACTTCATCGACTCTCCTATCAACTATATTATCTACTTATACATGGATAAAAGAAATGTTAGCTTCTAATTATTGAATTCCCTTTTACAGTAACATTCTAAAAAAAGAATAGGTTACCTCTTCTTATGAAATTCCCGCTTTTGGGACATGTTTGCGCTGGGATGGCCCAAAGAATGCTTTGATGCCCACACCAGCGCCTGCACCCCTAACACATTCAGGATGCTCTGGGTTACCCAAAGCAACCGTCAATTCATCCCTTGTGCCCTCAGGGATGAACTTATCTTGTTTCCTCAGCTCTTGCAGCTCCCTCTAATCGCCATCAATAGAAATTGGTAAGTAAGTAAACACCACAAATAATCAATATTCAAACGATTTCTCTAAGAGTTGTATTTTACCATTTTTGCAATTGCCTCAACAGTTACAGGCTTCTTTATTTCTCCCTTCTTGTTTTGCCTCCCAGCTATCTAGACATCATGGTGAGGCAGAGGTGTGGTACCTACAGTAGAGGACTCCTGAGTAGCAGTAGACTGAGCAGTACACTCATCATGTAGTCTTTGGCGAATGCCTGCATATCCCTTTGGACCCATTGTGTGGTCATGCACATTCAGTGCACGCCTTGCTCTTTGCACCTCACTGATAGCCTAGTTAGTATGCACATTGATTTGGTTAGTAACACTAAAGGTTAATCTTGAATAGGTGAATACAACGTATATTAATTAAATAGAGAGTAACACCTAATACCTTGAATACATCAGTGTTTCTTGAAGCAACAAATGCGTCCCATTCTTCTGGGCCCAGGAAGTTCCACTGTTCAGTGGCTGACTTCTTCCTCTTCTCACCATCTTTTATGTATTCTCAGGTGAGATTTGTCCTATAGTTCCTTAGGACCCTCCCACAGTGTTGAATCATGCATTTACGATGCAACTTTCCATCCAACGCAAATATACTCTGCAAAATAGAATTGCTATTAACTAGTATCCAAAAAATTAGTAATCTATAAAATAGAATTGCAAATAATAATAACTCATGCACAAATCCTTCCATATTAAGCCTTTCTTCCCCTTAGGAACTTTATGCCAAGAATCTATCTTACAACCACAATGGCTACGAGTAACATACTCAAGATATGAAACAAATGAATTGTGGTTCATTCCAACTGCATTTCATGCATTATCAAAATCCACAACTAGTTTGGGTACATTGCCCCTTAGCGCTATTAACTTATTCATCATAGTGATGCCCCTTCTCTTGTCAACTTTTTGGTACTATTCATCAAGTGCCTCAAGTTCTTCAGAGGGTACATGTGCATCATCAACCTAAAATTTGATAAAATAAACACACTTACAGGATATAACTATAAATGGACATATAGATAGAAATATATGATATATTTTCAAAACTTACATTGTGAGGCGGCGCATTGGTATCCTCATCATGCTCATCATGGACATCATGGTCATCATTCCCATGCTCAGCCATCTGAAAATTTCATTAAAAAAATCAAACATTTAGCATTTGACATAACTAGAAGATAATGGAACATTGAAAGATGAAACATTGTATAGTTCACATATACAAATGAAACATTGAAAAATGAAACATATAAAAAAATATAAACATGAATGCCTCTAATATTGTGATCATTTATCAATTAACAATCCTTCATTGTGATCTCCGTGCACATACAAGTCATCATTAGCTTCAATATTTTGTGGTGTTGGCAACCCAACTGAGAATGGACTGGAGTCATCATACTTATCATAGTACTCTTCTTCATCTATAGGATCTTCAATGAACTATCTTTTACCATGAAGAACAACCTACCATTTATCATTTGTAGGATCATCGATATAAAATACTTATTTCGCATGTGATGCCAATATGAATGGTTCACCCTTCTCACCAATCTTTTCAAAGTTCACTAAAGTGAAACCCAATTCATCCACTATAACTCCTTTGGTGTTATCAACCCAATTACATTTGAAGAGAAGAATTCTGAAATCTATGTAGTCAAACTCCCATATGTCTTCAATGACACTGTAATATGACATTTTAGCTTCATGTGGACTCTTATCCTTTGCACTTATAAAAAACATAGTCGACGCTTGAAGGGTGACCCCACTGTTTTGGATGACACTCTTATCATCTTGGCGCTTTGTGTAATATGTGAATCCATTAATGTCATACCCTTCATAAGACATAACATTCAATTTTGGTTTAAAGGCAAGGCATTTGATAGTTTCAGTAATATTATCTGGTGTTTGAGATAGTTGATGTAAGATTTTATCTTCAAACCACTTAATAAATGTCATGTTATGCAATCTAGCAAGCCACATTGAATTGGCTTGAGGACATTGTCTCTTGATGAAATTGGTATGTTCCTCGATATAAACACTCACTTCATCCATGTTGTGTAAAATATACAAGTGACCTTGTTCCAACTGCTCACGGCTGATTACTTTCACCCGTGATCCCAAAATTTCTTTGCCAAATTTCTCTTCAATATTCTTGTCATTACCAGGAGTGTCATTACCACTCAGAGAATCATTACAAAAATACATAACCTCTCTCGCCACATAACCCTCAATAATACTCCCTTTAGGCTGATAACGGTTTCGAACATCACTTTTAAAAACGCTCATGTATCGTTCAAAGGGATACATCCAATGCAAGAAAATTGGTCCCAACATTTTCACTTCCCTAGTCAAGTGGACAACAAGATGTACCATGATATCAAAGAACGAAGGAGGGAAATACATCTCAAGCTGACATAGGGTAACAACCACTTCTCTTTGTAAAGTATCGAGAGTATCTGGGTCAATAACTTTGTTTCACATACTATTGAAAAAGAAACAAAGTTTGGTGATTGCAAACCTTACAGGCTTCGGCAATATAGATCAAATTGCCATGGGCAATATTTGTTGCATTAGAGTGTGACAATCATGAGATTTAAGACCTATCAACTTTAGATCTTTCATTGATACCAATCTACGGATGTTGGATGAGTAACCCTATGGCACCTTAACATTTACCAAGCATTCACAAAAAGCTTTCTTCTCCTTTCTAGACAACGTGTAACAAGCGCGAGGTAAGTATGTTCTCCGATTTCCCATTTCATGTAATTTTGTTAATTTTGACCTTATTCCCATTTCACGTAGGTCCAGTCTGGATTTTATCCCATCTTTAGTCTTACCTGGTATATTCAACAGAGTACCAATGACGCTATCATAGACATTTTTCTCAACGTGTATGACATCGATACAATGCCTGACTATCAAAGAACTCCAATAAGGAAGATCCCAAAATATTGACTTCTTCTTGAATAAAGATTTGTCACTCCGTGTGGCCATAGTACATTGTGATCTCTTACCAAATTCATTGACAAAGTCTTTTACTCTTTCATAAACAACCTCCCCTGATATAGGTTTAGGTGCACTTTGTTCCTCATTCCATCCATTGAATGTTTTACACTTCCTACGGATGGAATTTTGGAAGAAACATTCGATGACCAAGATATATAGTCTTTCCACCATGTTTTAGTCTTGTTGAATCAGTGTTCTCTTTACATATAGGACACGCTTTAGCTCCTTTGACACTATATCTAGACAAATTCTCATATGCTGGAAAGTCATTAATAGTGCAAAAAAATATAGCGTGTAAACGAAATGTCTCTCTTCGTGAAGCATCATAGGTCATCACACCTTCACCCCAGAGTTTCTTTAAGTCATCAATCAAAGGTTCAAGATAAACATCGATATCATTTCCAAGTTGTTTAGGGCCCGATATCAACAACGACAACATAACGTACTTATTTTTCATACACAACTAGGGAGGAAGATTGTATATAACAAGCATGACTGGCCAAGTGCTATGTTGGCTGCTCAATGTCCCATATGGATTCATCCCATCTATACAAAGCCCAAGTCATAGATTCCTAACTTCTTCACCAAATTTAGGGTACAATAGAATAATCTTCTTCCACTGTGGGGTATCAGACACATGTCGTAGGATCCCATCATTATTTTTCTTAACATCTGCATGCCACCTCAAATTCTTTGCATCTATCATATTGGCAAACAAGCGTCGAAACTGTGATATTATAGGTAGATACCACATCACCTTGGCAGGAGAACCAATTTTGAACTCCCCCAAAGTCGTCAATTTATACCGTGACGCACCACATTTTGGACAATCTTTCAAATCCACATAGTCCTTTTGAAATAATACACAATCATTCGGGCATGCGTGTATCTTCTTGGCCTCCATTCCCATTGGGCACAACAATTTCTTTACCTGGTATGTTGAGATTGGCAGCTCGTTTCCTTCAGGAAGCATTTCTTTCAAAAAAGACAACAATGACATGAAGCTTTTTTCGCTCCATCTATTGTTAGCTTTCAGCTTATACAATCTCAACACAGCGCTAAGCTTTGTAAACTTAGTACAACCTGTGTATAACAGTATCTCAGCATCATGCACAATGTTTCTAAACATGGGAGGTGGATCGGTTTCGGTGTGCTCTACCCCACAACTATCCAGTATTGCATCAACGATGTCTACTAGAACTGGTTCGTTCACATCTACGTCATCGGAGGCAATAACTTCTTCCACACAAGCACTGCTATCGACATCCACTGGTTTCGGGTTTGAAAATCTCTCCATGCCAGTGTCATTCTGTATAGCCTTGTACAATCCTGTTGCACATGACATGACTTTTGATTTCATCACCAGTGTTGACTTTCAAGTTGTTACCGCAATGCCTACATGTACAGTAGAACCTATCTCCAGGTTGTTTCCTATGTTCCTCGGAAAATCTAATAAACTGATCAAGACCAGAAATAAACTCTGGGGTGCAGCGATTGCGAATGGACATCCATGATCTATCCATTCTATGATCAAAGAGAAAACAAGTATATATTACAACAAGATTAGGGTCTAGGGTTAACAGATTACAGTTTAAGCATGGTTAAAACTTTAGGGTTTAAGGTCTTATATATAATTAATGGTTAAAATATCCTAAGTGAGATTAAGTGTTCAAGAACAGTCCCAAACTGGGCACTATCCAAGATTTACTCCTATTGGGTAAATCTTGGACGTGTTTTTAGGCCAACAAATACATGTGTTGTCATTCTTATATATAATAAATGTGTACCACCTATCCCATTCTTGAACACCTAATCTCACTAGTAAGTGTATAATTTGTATTGGGTTTTTAAGAAAATTTCGACAGCATTTCCCTGCTATTCTCCAAGTACATATGTACTTAGAGAAAAATGGGGAAATGCTACCGAAATTTTCTTGAAAACCCAATACACATTATACACTTACATCCTAAGTGAGATTAGGTGTTCAATAATAGTCCCAAATCGGGGACTATCCAAGATTTACTCCTATTGAATAAATCATGGATGGGTTTCTAGGCCAACAAATACATGTGTTGTCATTCTTATATATAATAAATGTGTACCACCTATCCCATTCTTGAACACCTAATCTCATTAGTAAGTGTATAATGTGTATTGGGTTTTCAAGAAAATTTTGGTAGCATTTCCCCAATGTTCTCCAAGTGCATATGTACTTAGAGAACAAACGGGGAAATACTACCGAAATTTTCTTGAAAACCCAATACACATTATACACTTAAATCCTAAGTGAGATTAGGTGTTCAAGAACAGTCCCAAACCAGGGACTATCTAAGATTTACTCCTAATGAGTAAATCTTGGATGGGTTTCTAGGCCAACAAATACATGTATGTTGTCATTCTTATACCTACAAACCTAGTTTCATCATTCATATCCTATGTGTTGTGTAACATCATTTAATCATGCTTGTCAGTAAATACTAAACAGTAAATAAACCATGATTCCATATATCAAAGAATTGAATCATGGGTCAATCTTGAAGTTTTAACTAGAGCTTCAAATATCAACATACATACTAGGTCATATTTCAAGTCAAGATTTAGGCATATAATCACCTTAGGGCACATACATGATTCACAAGGTATTTGGGTGCACAAAGAATAATATATGTTACTGATTTAGGAGTTCACATAATCATTTTAGAAATAGAAGACCCACATGTGAGTTAATTTTGACATTCAACATCAATGTATCTTTAACACGCATGTTTCAAGGTTCAAAACACATAATCAAATCAAATTAGGATGCTAGAATGGACAAGTTTGAATCTTATTTTAACATGCATCAAAATTTATTAAATTAGGTCAAGCATGAGAATTAGACAAATTAAAATAGTACATTAATACGAATCAGTAGATAAATGAATAAAAACTAGTAGATAATAAATACAAATCAATAGATAAGTAAATACAAATCAGTAGATAAGTAAATACTAATCAGTTGATGGAAATCAGTAAAATCAAGATATGTAACCTACCTAGCAGTAGGGGAAGCAGAGGCTAGCTCCTCTGGCGACCAACAGCTCCTCCAGCATCCTGCAGTAGCTCCTCTGGTGACCTCAGGCTGGCGGTTGCGGCATTTGGCGACAGCGGGAAGAAGATGACCGACGGTGAGCTCTAGAACCATCGACAGATGCAGTGGTTTGAGGAGCAGCGGGTGAGAGGAAGAAGAGAGCAGGGCGGTGGCGGTGGCGGCGATGACCACAGGAGCAAGCGGCTTCGATCGAGCAGGCTGGAGTGTGACCGATGGCGTCGGGAGTGGAAGGGTCTATTTCTCACAATGAAATAGAGATGAATGGGGAAGAGTTTGTTTCTCGCGGGGGCTATTAAGTTAACAAAGGCATCAATCTTCTATTAAATCGACTCCTAATATCCATCAGCGTCGGTTGTCAGAAAAAACCGACGTCCATTGGACAATCTTAACCCTAAAAATTTTCGCGAGGACGGCACATGAAACTAGCGTCAATTTTTCTACAAAACCGACGATCTTTGGAGGTAATTTTTTTCATCGTTAGGCGTCGGTTATTAGGTAAAAAACCGACGTCGTATGTGAAACGTTGGGGGTAATTTTTTTTCACTCGAAAAATTAGATTTGGCGGGCTATTTTAGGCATCGGTTCATGATAGGGAGCCGACACTAAATAAAAAGTGATACCCGTGTCTGGACGGTCTTGAAATATAGATGTTGGTCTCTATAATTAGTCGATGTTGTAGGGTTTAGGCGTCAGTTTTCGGTAATAACTGACGTCTCTAAATGTGATGTTATAAGATATTTCTGTAGTAGTGTCAAGTGACTCATCTCAATGATCTGAGATGAACTCCTCAGTTGGTTCTCACCCACATCCTATGATCAAAGAGCACCATGACATCGTGGTCCAAGCCTGCAGTCAACGAGGTAACCGCAAAGTTAGGGACAACCCGGGGATCCTTGATCTTCAATCCAATGGTCTGAGTGAGTCCCTCACTTGAGCCCATCCATGACTCATTCAAACTAACGATCCCAGCCGCCAGATCAGATGTGGATGGCCAAGATTTGACCACACAGGACCAGCCCAAACCAAGGGGTGTGTGACACTTATTGTAATCAACAACTTAGGCTAAACAACACCAATAATGCACATTATTTCCCAAATTTCAAACCTTCATAACGTCCTCTAGGAACATCCAATTGCCACCAAATTGTAACCATAGCTTCCCTACCTCTCGAGCTACACTCTAATAAAATTTGGTGACAAAACTCAACTATTTGATCATCCAATTAAATACCTAAAAAAGGCATAAAGTTAAGGATCTTAATCATAATATCAACATCAAACAACACTCAACTTTACCACAAGCACTTGGAATTCTCAAGATAACTCAACATACAAAAAAATCACTTATGTTTTTTTATATTTAAGGATTCTAAAAGCCCACTCCATCACAACCCTAAAGAAAATCCATCTAGACATCTCCTTATAGGATTCACTTGCAGAGATACCCACATGGTCCATGTATTTCAAGACCTTGTTGACTCCAAAGTACACTACTCATGAATATGAGGCTGTGAAGCTTGCAAGGACAACATCCAACATCCTTTTGAACAAAATGTTGAAGAAGAATAAATCTCCCAGCTCCTTTGGGATTAGTTTTTGTTTGGGCGATAATACATGTCACACACTGGGCTTTCCGGTTTGAGCATAAGTATTTCGATTATGCCCTATAGTTTATACAAGAGACGGGGATTTTTCAATATACTACCGATGACAATGACTACCCAATTGGAAGATTCTTCTATGACCAAGCCAATGGGCACCATCAAGGATGTCCATGTTAAGGTTGGCAAGGAATCCTATGTTCCTTGTGATTTTTTCATCAAGGATATAAAGGAGGATCTTCTCTATCCCCTTATCTTTGGCCAACCATTTCTGGCCACTACCTACACTATGATAGATGTCAAGATGTGAACCATACTCTTGCTCCTTGGATGACAAACTCTGGAATTCCAAGTTTCAAAAGCACGAGAAAGCAAAGTTTTTAAGAAGAAGCCTATTTGCTAGATTGCCTAGATAAACTATCCCAGCTTAGGTAGGAATGGGAAGTCTTTGAAGATCCTGTTCAGAAAACCCTTACAAATCCAATTGTGCCTGATTTTGAAGATGAGTAGGTTCTCTAGTATCGAGCTCATATTGACACTTTTGAGGAAGATATCACAGATAAAGAAGATGACCTTAAAATGGTCTCTGCCCTAAAACAGAATCTTAGACTCCAAAGGCTCCTCAAATGAAACCCCTTGTAGAAGGTCTCAAGTATATTTTCTTAATCACAAAGAGATTTGTCTCATCATCATAAATTCTGACCTTCCTCATACTCAATTAGATAAACTCATGACTGAACTAAAGAAGAGAAAAGCTACTAGGATACAAGACGGCTAATCTTGTAGGAGTTAACCAGACATATGCATGCATAAAATCCCAATGGTTGAAGAATACAAATCTTTGAGAGACCCTCAACATAAGTTGAATCCTAATATGAAAGAAGTTGTTTGCATGGAGGTGATCAAGCATCTTACCACTGGGATTATTTACCTCATATCTTATTTATCATGGGTAAGTCTCATTCAAGTAGTGACTAAGAAAGGTGGCATATAGCAAAAACATGACAATCATGAACTCATCCCCACATGTACTGTCACTGGGTGGAGATTGTGTATTGACTATCGCAAGCTGAACAAAACTACCAAAAAGAATCACTTCCCTCTCCCCTTCCTTGATTCCACTTTGGAATGCCTTGCTCATCAACAACTCATCTTATACTTCGATGGCTACTCCTAGATTCTACCAGATCCCCATCCACCCTAATGACCAAGAGAAAATGACTTTTATCTAAATTTTCAGCACTTACACTTTCAAAAGAATGTCATTTGTCCTCTGCAATGCCCCTACCACCTTCTGACGGTGCATGGTCGTGATCTTTGACAACTGATTGAGACATTCATGGAAGTGTTTATGGATGACTTATATGTTTATGGAGAATATTTTGATGCATGCTTGCACCATCTTTCTATAGTCTTTAAAAAGTGTGAAGAATCACACTAAATTTTGAATTGGGAGAAGTTCCACTTTATGGTCAAGTAAGGAATTGTACTTCACCATAGAGTGAGCAATAGAGGTATTGAAGTAAAATGTGCAAAAATTGAAGTCATCACCAAGCTCCCTCTGCCTACATCTATTCGAGACATTTGTGCCTTCTTAGGGCATGCTGGATTCTATTGGCCTTTCATTCACAATTTCTCAAAAATTACTAAACCTCTCACAAACCTCCTTCAAAAAAATGTAGTCTTTACTTTTGACTAGTTCTACCTCACAAGTTTCAACATCCTGAAGTCAGCTCTCACCACTTCCCCCATCATATGCGATCTTTATTGTTCTCTTCCTTTTGAAGTCATGTGTGACACCAGTGATTACATTGTTGGATCCATTCTCATCTAGAGGGTTGATAATTATCATCATGTCATCTATTATTCTTCAAAAACTCTCTATGACACACAATGCACACAACACAATTACACCACCATAGAAAAAGAAATGTTGGTGATAGTTTATGTGATTGATAAATTTTTCTCATACCTTGCGGGATCTAACATATTTTTCTACACATACCATGTAGCCATCTGATATTTGATGTCTTAAAATGACACAAAACCTAGACTTATATGATGGGTGTTGTTGCTTTAGGAGTTTGATCTTGAAATGCGAGACAAAAAGGTGTTTGAAGATGTCATTGTGAATCATCTCAACCACCTTAGTCACCAACCGAAGGATGGCATCACAATCAGTGATTCCTTACCAGATGACCAATTGCTCAAATTTGAAGCATAATTCCCTTGGTTTGCCGACTACGTGAACTACTTGGAAGCCAATACCTTGCATCCATAATATAAGAGAAAGGAAAGGCAAAATTCCTACATGATGTGAAGAACTTCTACTAGGATGACCCCTATCTCCTTAAACTTTGTGTCAATGGCCTCTTATGTAGATGTGTTATAGAAGAAGAAGCCTATAATATTCTTGCACAATGTCATTCAAGCCCCACAGGGGGGCACATGAGTTCTCAAAAAACTACCCACAAAGTGATCCAATGTGGTTGCTACTGGCTGACCATAATTAAGGACATGTATGAATTCATCCTTTACCATGATCAATGTCAAAGATCTGGTAGTATTTCGAAGAGAGACTAGATGCCAATTAATTCATTGCACGGACTTGAGATCTTTCATGTTTGAGGAATAGATTAGATGGGCCCCTTCCCCTCTTCTTGTGGATTTGAATATATCTGAATAGCCATAGACTATGTGTCTAAATTGGTAAAGTATATCCCCCAAATGACCTATGATTCCACACAATAGTCTCAAACTCTTCAAGGGTACCATCTTCCCTTATTTTAGAGTTCCCCACACCATCATTTCAGATGGTGGATCACACTTCATAGAAAAGAATTCCGAGGCCCTATTCTAGAAATATGGGGTTTGTCATAAAGTCACTTCTCCCTAACATTCCCAGACGTGTATCCAGGTTAAAGTCTCCAATCATCAAATCAATTCTATCTTGGAGAAGATTGTGAATTGTATAAGGAAAGATTGGGCTTTGAATCTCAAGGATGCTTTGTGGTCATACCATACCACTTTCAAAACACTTTCGGAGACTACCTCCTTTTATATCATCTACGGGAAGTCATGCCACTTACCTATAAAAATGGAACACAAAGCTAGATGGGTCATTCAAACTCTCACTTTGACTTATCAGTGGCTAGTAAAGTAACGCTCCCTCCAACTTTCAAGATTTAGATGAACTCCACATGGCATCCTATGAGAATACCCAAATTTATAAATATTGCACCAACACGTGGCATGATGGCCACTTAAGAAGGAAAGTCATTCAAGTGGGTGACCAAGTCTTTGTCTATAACTCCCGCTTGTAACTTTTTCCTTGAAAGTTATGATCCAAAATGTATGGACCTTACCTTGTGAAGCATGCTTATCATAATGGGGTGTTTGTCCTTTGGGATAAATTTGAAAGAGAATTCATTGTGAGTGTCCATAGGCTTAAGCACTATCTCATTGTCACAGATTTATTACCGCATAGTGTGAGACGTCCCCCAACTAACGCTCTGCTTCTTTATAAGCCTCCACTGGCCACGATTTTACCATAGGGGTCAGGCCTACAATTTTAAACATGGCTCTTGTTAGAAGGAAACCCAACCCTTCTTACCTTCCCCTTATTTATAAATGTTTTCCTTTTCTAACCCAATTTTACTTCTCCCTTTATTTTTTAGCTTTTTTCACTTCACCTTATTTCCTTGCCTTCTAAGACTGCTTCAAAAAATGAATGGCTCAACTATTGTCCCAAACAGTTGATAGCTTTTGGTGGTGAATTTCATAATACAAAAAAATTTGATACCCCCACGACGCCTGAGTCAAGAAACTGGGGTAACACAGTTGGTTGATCGAGGCATCTCATATCATTATAAAATGCCACTTGGGGGGTCGACTCATTTTACAACTCAAGCCAAGATCCGCTCTCCTCCTCCTCCACCACCATCACACAACACTATGAGGTGCACTGCTGATTCTGAAAGTATGAAGGGGCCTTAGAGTTTTCAGAAGATCCAACAACAACTAGAACACATCGAGCTTTCCAAGCAGTGCATGGATCCTGAGCAACAATGCCAAGGCCACCGATTGAACCACCTTTATCTCATGCAACGCTCCCAATAGCAGTGGCTTGTTTTCTCCCACCGGTTCTTTCTATGAGCAATATGGGGCCCATTAGGCTTTCCCTGATCCTGATTCCCAATATTGGGGGCACGACTATTATGAGAATGGCTCTTCCTCTTTTCACCCCCACTTCCCTAGTGATCTTCTTCCCTCCATCTTAGACTTGATATTTACTCGAGACAAGCAATATTTTAAGTTCGGGGTGGAGCTGAGTGGTATTTTCTGTTTCCACCTTTATCTTCCCTTTTTCCAAAATATTTCTCTTTTACGTTGGCTTGCATTAGTTAGTTACTTTTATTTTATTTTCCCTTGGATGCAATTTGGTCTTTATATAGTCGGTCAATTAGTTGATATGGTTGGAGTCAATGTATCCTCTTAATTGAAGTGAATCCCTTGCAACTTTATCATAACACAATTTTTCTTTAAAAAAATGTCATCTAAGACGTCAATTAGCACTATTTCTCAGAAGAGTTGTCTAGCCTGAAAATGATAGATAGGAACCAAAACTTAATACATCTTCATTGGAATTGTGGAGTTAACTTGTAAAGTTTTGAATTTTTACTTGTTTTAGAATAGTCTAAACTAAGGTTATATTACTCACAAGGCGCTAAAATTCTAAATAATGAGAATGCACAAGATTAGTGTTTTCTACACTTCTTCCATGACCTTCTTACCTCTCCATATCGCTAAATAGAAAAAAAATCAAAAAATCAATAAATGTGACAAACTCCAAGTTCGGTGTAGTACACCCCTTCTCCCCCCTCTACTTCTTCTTACATACCCCTCGTAAATTTAATAGGAGTGTGCCATCAATAAAAGATTCCAAAGAACACATCAAAACATATGGTCAATGTAATTACAAACAAAGAAATAAAAATCTCTCGAGTCGAATAGATGAGAGACAACCTCCTTCCATACCTCCTTCACTCTACTTTTATGCCCAGGAAAATCTACATAGCC
Organism: Alisma plantago-aquatica; assembly: GCA_963693085.1. NCBI lineage: Eukaryota > Viridiplantae > Streptophyta > Magnoliopsida > Alismatales > Alismataceae > Alisma > Alisma plantago-aquatica. Next base: position 925,799,770 of record OY856409.1, read on the forward strand.
CCATCAAATCCTTAAGCCCTGGTCTTGTGAAACTTTTCACAAGAATATACGGGAGTATTAATAACTGAAGGGATATAACATATAATTCCTTGTAAGTTTTCAAAATAGAATCAAGTCGTGAAGCATATTCAAGTGAAGAATGTTAGAAAATTGTGTTTTTGTGGATCCAGGAAATTAGGGTGATTGGCCTGGAAATGTGGTGACAACAAGGTAGTACTATGTGAGTGAGGTGAACAAGGTGTCTGTAAAGATTGGTGGGTGTCTAAATTTCTTTGTTTCTCGAGGAAGAGTAACAATTTAAGTTTGGGGTATTTCATAGATGCACATTTATCCATTTTATTTACATATTTTAGATCTCCCTTTAGGAGAATTTTTTTATTATTCTCTAGTTTTAGAGTTAATTATCTTATTTTTCCCTTTTTCTAGTCAATTGGAGTTTTTACTTGATTTATTGTGCCTTTTATAGGAAAATAGAAAGTTTCTTTCAAAGCTTTAAAATTCCCAAAACTACTCTTGAAATATGTTTGCACAATTTCCCACAGTTCCAGATATATATATTCCACACCAAAATTTCTATATCTTTTGCATACAAACTACAAATTCAATGTGCAAATATGTGTTGGAAAGGGAATCTAATTTTCTATAAGAAATTCATATTTTTGGACTTCTTTGGAACTTTCTACAGAGTCTAAATATGATCGAAATTCTACAAAAAAGAGAGTCGAAGACGTTAATGAGCGGTCAAAGTAATTAAAGAAAGACAATTCAATAAATTTCTCCATTCTCTATTTTGCAAAACAATTAATGTTGTCAAAGATACTCTTCTACCCATGTACAAAGGAACGTTGATAAATGTCATATGCTTTTGTGTGAAGGAAGGAATGCAAGTAAAAACTTTGTCAAATGTCAAAATGAGAAGGTTATCAACACAGTCAAAGTTTGACCAATGTGACTTCATGTCATAGAAAGCTATTCCTCTTCGATTTGGCCCCCTCTCCACCAATAAAAGGATAAATCATCTCTTCTATCTCAGATCTTGGATCCAATTTTTCATACTCCATTTGTATTTTACTTACATTATGTCTGAGTAGTTCCCTCTTGTAAGGAGATGGAGAGTAGCCTCATGATCTCCATATCCTATCTTAACAACTTATAAAATTCCTATAAGATATGAGAGATGTTTCTTATCTATTTGACGACATGGAACACGGTCTGATCAATCGTGCTCATGATAGTTATGACCCATGATGAAATTACCTTGGACTTGCATAACACTGGATAAAACTCATGTATTCATCGAAGAGACCCATTTTGAGAGTATACTAGAAAATTGAACAAGGACCTACGAAACAACAATGATCAGAAACCATGGAAAGTTTAATCTATGGGATCTTATTCCGAAGAGGACATATCTCCATGGTCTTAATATGAGTATATAGGGGAATTTAAAAGTGGCTAGTTTAACTTTGACGTTCGTGATGGTGAAACCCGGACTTTTGACAATTCATAAAATCTTAATTAATCTTAACTGGTTGATTCCTTCCATTCTTTACTATCTTCACTTTATATTCTATTTATAACTTAGCTTCAATTCTTGCACTTTAATTTGTTCCTTTCAATTCTACATTTTAATCCTTTAATTTGTTCCTTTCAATTCTACATTTTAATTCAACACTTTCAATTCAATAATTTATTTTCTTGTTTTAGATAAATCAGGCTCCACAAGTTTGTTTAAATTTTTTTCATTGTATTTTGATTAAAATTAATCTTTAGACATGATGTCCTTGAAGATCGATCCTTAAGTACTATATCAATACATTTGCTTATAAGTGGATTGATTAGCCATCTAAGGTTAAATTCTAGGGACAATGTTTCTCTAGTGAATTTGTGGTTGATGATGGCACATCATACGCCTCCTTTCCAGGCAGCACATCACTAAGTACTTTGTATTTAAGCATGCTTGGCCTATATAAGTATTGGGATAGGTAACATTTTGATGACTTTAGTAGGATACGAGTGAGTGAGGAACAAGTGTGCAATGGAGTCCATTCTTAGACTTCCAGACTAGTCATCTTGACAAAGACTCTACTAAAACCTTGCTATATGGACCTAGGAGTTACAAGTTGGATCTTATCTATATCCCCTATAGTATGTGTCAGGGCCACTTGTCAATCTAATACCCCATTCTTGATCTGTAAAATCTCAGAATGAGTAAAGGGATATTTGTTGATAGTTGTGGATAGGAGTTAGGTGTGCATGGGATATTTTGAGGCTTCAAATAATATGATCCTAAAAGAAATGATTAGATACCCATATAAAAAAGATGAACCTCCTTTTTAGATAGCACATCACTAAGTATTATGTAGTTAAGCATTTTGTCCTAGATTCGTGTTATAACGAGTGACCTATTAGGATATTTCTAGGAATGTTCTTTAATGAGAGAAAAGCATTCAGTTATGGTTATTTTGGTTTGTAAGGCCAACAATCATTATAGAAACTCTACCAGAGCCTTTCTATGGGCCTATCTATTAAAAGTTGCCTCCCTTGTTGTTGCTCTCACAGCTACCATCATATCTGATCTCATGTCTGCCAATCTATTTGGCAGAATGAGGTAGGATCTCATATAGGTTCTTTATATCATTAAGAAACAATTTCAAATGAACTCTAAGAAAATTGTTATCTTGAGTAGTAGTAGAGATAGTAATTGAGATCTAGGAAATATCATCATTAGCACAAATAATTTGGATTATAGACAAAGATTTTTGGCCAAATAGTAATCATTTTCCATATCAAGAATAAAAATTTCATATTTTCTACTAGGGATAGGTTGTGATTAGCCAAAAAAGTAGCATTTATTCTAGAAGGTAATTTAATTGACTGACACATGTATTGTTTTTAGCCTCGACTCCATTTGAATACAATTGTAACTCAATATTGTAGTCCTAAAGTTCATAAAAAACTTCTTGCAACCAAGCACTATGGATTTTAAGGTAATCCATGTCCTCATACCTCTATCAACAATTCTATAATATTTTTCTTATTCTATTTGTAAGAATCAAGAGAAGCACCAGGATCACCAAACAATTTGATTAATTCATCTTTAAAATTTTCACTTTAATTTACATAATCATTTTCACTCTATTTGGCCCACAATCGTACTATTGTTTGTGTTTCCTAGTTGATTCCTGTTAAGATCCCCAAGTTTCCTTTTAGTCATTTTCTTTGTCTTTTGTCTCATGAGTCTTTCTTGTTCTACTTTTATTCTCTATAATTTTTATTCTTGTGGTGGTGATGCTTCTTTATCATTGGAGACTCATTTTAAATGTCCAGTTTGGCTAGAGTCATATCAACATTCAATAAAGGATTTCAGATTGAATTTGCAATGTATACCTTTGGTGTACACCACATCTTCAACACTTTGTAATGTTTATCTTTATTATAAGATACACTTGATAGGTTCATATATTTTCCATGAGATCTTCACAAAAAGTGTTAGGAGGTTGGAGGATTCGTCTATGGCTAGCACTTTCTTCTTAGCATGGTAGGTAAGGAAGAGGATAATGTTCAATTACTTTCTCATGGAACTCAATTTGCTTTCCTAGAGAACCAATACCATTGATGATGCTTGAGAACCTTAGGTACATCTCCCCCATGAGCTTTGTGTGCAAAATCTTAAATAGCTTAAAGTTTGTATTACGAATTGTTAATATTTAAATTCTTGATTGGATCTGTTCCTTCATGGGTGATGGCAAGCTTTGTCCACAATTCATAGGCTATCTCACAACTAGATATGTGGTTGAATTCAAAAGGAGAGAGAGTGGTGTAGAGGATTGTTATGGATTTAGCATTGAGTTCATATATTAGCATTGTGTCCTCATCCCATACACTTAATACTATGTGAAACCCTAAAATAGGGTAATGCTATGTGAAACCCTAAAATAGAGTAATGCTATGTGAAACCCTAAAATAGAGTAATGCTATGTGAAACCCTGATATAGGATGATTCTATGTGAAGTCTTAACACAGAGTAATCCTATGTGAATTCAAATACATATTGATGAGTTGTAAATCTAATAAGAAAACCCTTGTATTACATGGTACTGATATATGATTGTAATAATGAGTACTAATGATGCAGGTATGTTGAGATGATGAGCATATCCAGGTATGGGCTATGATGATCTGTATATTGAAAATGTTTTATAGGCCTTATTAGCCTTCATATGCCTTATTGCTTAGTGAGAAGTAATCTGAAAACTTATGAGCCATGTGTGCCATATGATGTTTTACTTATTGAAATTGGTTATGGCTTCATAAGCCATAATGTGCCTCGTTGCCTATTAAGGGTTAATAAGAGGTGATATGAGCTTTGTGAACTATGTGCAATGCTTTGCGTAACAAGAATCATAATGTCCTTGGTCAGATGACCTGAAGGTATTAAGTTACCTAGTAAGTGATAATAAGTATCCTATGATGAGATATGGGTTCAAATACCCAGATGCTATAATCATGATGATGAACTTGTTAAGAAGTGGAAATGTACTTGATGATTTTAGGGATTAAGATCCCAATACTTTGTGAAAAGAGTATGGCTACAGGCCATGAATCCACAAAGACAATGCCAGGCAGTAGACATATGATTTAAGCCTGAAGAGAGATAATGTTGTGGTAATGATTCTATAGTGAATAAATGTTATACATGTTCTTCATATTCCTTAATGGATAAGTGACATGTTCCTCTATCAAATTATAGTTTTAATGCTTTTGATAAGAATAATGTTCTAATCTGTTAGATATTGAATTAACTGCTGTCAAACAATTATGATTCCTTTGTTCAGATTTATCTTATTAAGATGCAATAATAATGTTTCTAGAGGAAAGTTATATCTCTCGCTGGGGCAATTTACAATTGTCTCACCCCCGTGGGAACCACATTTTTAGGTGGACGCGGACGAGGAGGCAGGAACCCTTCAATAGGTGAAGGACAGCAATAGCAGCAGCAGAGACAGCAGTGAAGTCTCAGGTGGAGGCATTGGATGTTATGCCTTATATAGATGTAGATAGAGTCCTATGTGTCGTCTATGTACTCTCAGGTCCTCAGAGTAGTAGTTAGTGCTTTCGATATTTTGGCTCAGTGCCTCGATATTTTCATACTACCTTTACTTAGTTTAACAGGGCAGTTGATGCTTGTAATTTTTAGAAAGAGATGATACAGGACATGTACCTTTAAACTAGAATGTAAATGTGTTACTTTGGTTCTATGTGAGAAATTTTTCCTTTGATAGACCTCTTGGTAAAAAGGTTTTAGTTTTTAGTGATTTTCGGTAATCCGTTTCTTAGTGAACTCTTTCGCATTAGTTAATTATGTTTTTGAGAGTTGTATGCCACACCAACAGTGGTATCAGAGCCACGTCAACTGCTCTATACTTTAGGATTATTGATGTGATCAATTTTGGTTTGTCACCTTTATTTGTTGCATACGATGCGAATAAAATTGGCTTTATGCATGTCCAATCCTAAATCCACAAATTCCAATATACATATATGATATGTAATATGAATGTACTCGATATGTGTCGCCCTTAAAGGAGTTTTGTGGTGGATGTATGGTGTGGTTATGGCCAATAAACCCTATGTATGCGTGCTTGATTGAATGTGGTTGCTTACATCTCGGTCTTTGCACCGATTCCCTACCTCCTTATTCCTGATGTAACTCAAGATAACTCGAGATTTCTTTCCTACCTTTGCTCCCGCCGAATGTAACTCGGGGTTTCCCAATTCAAATGTAAAATAGGATAGATCTTTTATTTCATGTTATGTCAAAGAACAGCGGACAACCTGACGATGACTGAGACGATCGGTTCAAGGCGTAAACTGATCGGTTGGCATTCCAGACGATCGGTTCAAGGACTGAACTGGTCGGTTGTTGACCGGTTCATGGAGCAAGACGATTAGGTGGTGGCCATGAGGAGATGAACGATGACTAGGCAAACCGATCGGTTGGAGGAGCCAACGGATTGGTTGGTGACACCCAGACGACTGGCCAGGGCGAGCAGGTCATTCATGGGATGAGTTGATCAACTCGGACGGCTATAGCACTTCATCTTGTACAGGTTGCATGTGATGTAGACATAGATGATCGTGATTCCTCTTGGCTTGAGGAATCACATTAGGATGACCATAATCATTGCTTTTATCATTTTGCATGTTTTCTATGGGATATAGCATGTATATGATATGTACTATATATTGTGGTGATTGGATATGTATATGTACCTATAAAAAAACAAATCCCTCATTAAATATTAAACTTTTAGATGCCTTCCAAATGCGACACATGTGAAAAGCTTGATCGGCCAAGTGTGGGCACGCCCTATCGTGGTGCACTATCTATCTCGTGGAAGCATGAAGGATGGATGTGTGGGTCTGGCCTAGCAGGGTGCATATTCATCGTGTTGGCTTTGGGTCGGACTTAACAAGGTGACCTAGATAGGATCTAACACCTTAAGGCATGGAGGTGATCATGGCAAGGAGTTGCAAATGACATCTTTCAAGAGTTGCATATGATGCAATTGGCAAAAGTTGCCTACCTGGAAGATCTAAGCTGTGGGTGACAGCCCTAGCTGATCCATGACTCAGAGGATTTCAGGATCTTGACCCAGTAGAAGATTGTATGTTGCAATCTTCCAAATTGATGGTGAGGGCTATCAAATTGAACAAAAATAGTGGGAGTGATAATTAATTAAAGTCCTAATTATATCGCCAACCTTTCAAATCAATCAAATAAGTCAAAATTGAGTTTTTGACTAAATTGCATATATTTCCTTTTGTAGTACAAATGACAACAAACAACAATCACTTTTCGTTGTGATCGTTCCTTGAAAAGGACAAGCTTAATGGGACTAACTTCCATGACTGGTTTAGGACATTGAGAATTGTTCTCACTCAAGAGTGAAAGCTATATGTCCTGGATACTCCAATTCCAGAGGAACCTGCCCCTACCGCACCAAAGGTAGAAAGGGATGCTTATAAGAAGCATTCTGATGATGCCATTGATGCAAAGTGCTTGATGTTTTGCTCCATGAATCACAAGTTACAGAGACAACATGAGAACATGGGTGTCATTGAGATGATTCAGCATCTCAAGAACATGTATGAAGATCAAGCACGGCAAGAGAGATATGATGTCTCTAGGGCGATGTTCAAGTGTGTCATGATAGAAGGAGATCCAGTTGGTCCTCACACGCTCAAGATGATTGGGTATGTGGAGAACCTGACAAGACTAGGATTTCCCCTAAGCCAAGAGTTGTCTACTGACGTGATACTGCAATCGTTGCCAGAATCCTATAGTCAGTTTGTGATGAACTACAACATGAACAACATTGACAAGCCGTTGACAAAGTTGTTGGGCATGTTGAGGACAGCCGAGACACGGATGAAGAAGGACAAGCCTAAGTCTGTGATGATGACCAGTAACAAGAAAGGCAAGTCCAAGCGCAAGGGAAAATTCAAGGCTAAGAAAGGTTCTGATGCTAGCCAGCAGCCCAAGTAGTCTTAAACTCTCAAGGCCAAGGGAGGTGTGGCCAAGAGAGGCAATTGCCACCATTGTCAAAAGACAGGACATTGGAAAAGGAATTGTCCACTCTGTCTGGAAGAACTAAAGAAGAAGGAGGCAACAGACGTCTCCACTTGAAGGTGTCATGAAATAAACTTGTAACATTTTTTAGGTATATGATACCAAGATATAAAATGTAAAGCACTCAATAAATGGAGCAAGTGTTTCCGCCATAGATAGGAGTACTTTAGTTTATTTTCAGCCTTGAAGGCATGTAATAGAGTTATGAACTGCTATTTCATATTTGTCAATGGATAGAAACACCTTAATTTTTGCATATTGTATGACAATGATGGCAATTAATAAAGTTGATGTTTCAATCTTTGTGGCAATGCCTTGCTTATCTTGTGATACTTGGTATGCATAAGATAAAATGATACCAGAAGGTTATTGATAACTCAAACGATCAAATTAGCATTATCATGAGAAATTTATTTCTAGATTCCATATGATGGATGAGTCTAGACTCTTTTTTGTTAGAGAACCAGTAAGAGACATGAATCTCTTGGACACGATCAATCTTCACTACTCATAGTGGGAGATTGATTATCCCATTAGGTATAATATGTGTGATGTATTTACATACCTATTAGACTTAATGCTATCACTTCAAATGGTGTTTAGAGATATACCAATATGAATATCTTGAAGTGTTCAAGAATATCATAGATGAAGTACGGATTTGGTAAAGTGTTAATTCTTGATGAGATCAATGAATGAAATACGTGAACCAAATGTTTGAGATCCTTATGAGTGATTATGATAGTGTATCATAGTGAACTCATGATTAAGGCATGGTGATGTCTAAATCAAAAGGAGTCATACTCTAAGGAGTTAGAGGATGATTATCAAATAACTAATTTCTTCTTAAATAAAGAATACCCCACACTAATAAAGGACATTAAGAATCACAAGGAGTTGTGAGTTCTTATATCCTCAACAGAAACACCTCGATTATCTATGTGATGGTTTGGTCATGTGATTAGCCAACTATCTAGGTGAATATGAGGAACTGGATTTTGAGTTATGGTTAATAACCATTACATCCTAAATGACATCCATGTGAACCATAAGGTATGACCTCGATGGTAGCACCCATTGGGATGAAGTCCATAAGTGCAAATAAGTCTTAAGTGTTAAGACACATGGATGAAATTTTGAGAAGGATGATGCTTGTTGCAACTTAATGACTAAGAAAATTTGGCATACGGATACTAAAACCGCATTCCTATAAGAAATAAAACAAGGATGTGTACGTGACACAACCTATAAGGTTTATGAATCCATTAATGCAAATGAAGTCTATAAGTTGCAATGGACTAATCAATGTGATTGATTGAGTACAAGCAACTCAGAACTGTGATCTTTACTTTGATGATATAGTCAAAGGGTTTGACTGATATGATAAAGATAAAGAAGGGATCTATGATTTAGTGGGAGCATATTCACATTCCACATGTTGATGTGAAATGGAAATGTTCTAGAATGGAAATCCAAAGTGGAAATTATCTTTAGGGAAGATAGAGACATTTCCTATGTGATAGGAATAGATATCTATAGAGATAGTTCTCAAAAAACCTCTTGACATGAAAAGAGAAAGCATAGATTGTCAATCTATACTGAAGGGTTCAGTGTGCACAAATTCAGTGGGAGAAAAACTTGTCCATGCTACATGGAGTTAGTATCTCAAGGCCAAGTGTCCAATTCTTATGAAGAATTGGAACACTAAGAATAGATATGGATCTATCATGTATGTAATCATCCCATCATCTTGCATGTATGGACATGGAAAGAACGAAATGCATTTATCATCTTGTATGTAGGACATGACAATATGATATGCTCATCTTGATAACTCGTATGTGGGACATGACGAGTGGATGTTTGTCTAGTTCCAGTAAAGGGTTACTGGAATACCATAAGTACTTAAGAAGTACTAGTTCTATGGAAATAAGGAAGGGTTCACTGTAAAGAGTTACATTGATGTGAACTTCCAAAAAGGACAGAAAATTAATCGCAAAATATATATGAGATATATAAAAGTGAATGTTTGTTGATAAATGGAAACGTTCCAATAAAGTTGTTTTAAAAGGAAATAATGAGTATTCGTGTGTTAGAGAACAGCAATGGATACTATATGGATCTGGAATTTCATAGAAATGAACTTATAGATATTCCAATCATTGATGACAAGTAAGGAGTACTTGGTCATGCAATGTGGCTAAAGGTTATCAAAGGAATACTAGGATCACATATTACGGCAACTCCATCTCATACGTGTGACGTACAGCGAAGAGATGAGAGATATGCAGTTAATACTGACTTTGGCAAGGTGTTTCCATAACTCACTATGTTAGCACTAGAACATAGTAACATGTGGGACATGTTTGAAGATCACTATGAATATGATTCAATGGTGATTGGCTCACAGTGAAAGTGGGAGTCTGTTGGTATGTATGCCCTGAGAGCCAATCATGGGATGATTGGTGGGATACATTGAGATTGATTTGATAAAGATCAAATGTAAGCTTCCAATTCTTTCTAGTTTAGTCATATGAGATAATGATATAATAGATTGAATGTCTAGAGAATGATATTACTCAATGATGTATGCTTTCAGGTTAAGGACCTAAATGATGAGATCATATAGATGCTAAGAGTTTGTACATTCTTATTATGTCCCTAGTTAGATGTCATTGTGGAAGGTAGATAGACAACAATGACACACAAGACTAGATTGTGGTGTTAGCTGATGATAGAATCTCATTAGTCATGATATGGAGATATCAAACCAAACACATAGGTACTTGTTAGAGAACAAGTGTACCAGACAGACCCACCCTGAGTTTGACACATGGAACCATGATATGGTAGTCACAGTCAGTTCTCATAGTGATGGTGGTGAGTGTGATTCTTTGACCTAAAATCACTACACTCAACACATGTCGTTGGGTACACTTTGACATCATCAAACGCAGTCCTGAAACATGGGTTGTTATAAAGGTGATGATTGGGTGGCTTTGACACATGGGGCTTTTGAAGGGTGAGTGATAGATATGGAATTTGTCCCTCCTGAGGGAGTTTGATATCCATGGCCACTTGATGATTAGGATTGAGATAGGTGTGCATGCATGTGTGAATCAATATGTGATATTGATGTCATACATATCTCCTCCAATATACTCTAAGATCAAGAAACTGAATGAACATTAACAGGATGACTGTTCCATGCCTTGAGTTCATTCAGGATATCAGTGACAAAGGAATTATACATTCATTGTAACACCATTCATAGATTGTAGGATTGAAAGTTGTTTTCCAACTTTCCTTTTCACTTGGGTAGCACTGATGTGCGACTAGGCACCGCTCTTTGCTTATGAAGTCATAAGTGCTATGGACTTTCACTGCCAACATGAAATGGACCTGCAGGGTCACACACATAGGATTTAACCTAGAAGAGGAGTTTAACCACAAATGATGTTTAGATTGATTACTAAAGGAGTTTAGTCTTCAATTAAACACTCAATCAACTGATAGCTCAGTATCATAGTGTTCAAGGTGTTGGACCAATTGATTAGAGTATCGGATTGATTGAAACTACAATTGACTAATTTGTACAGTCTGCTGCCCCAACTAATCAGCTCATAGGGATGAACCGATCAGCTCAGGTTGGTGAACTGGTCAGCTCAAGTTGTGAGTCGATCAGCTCATGTGTCATGAAACGATCGGCTCAATTGTTGAACCGGTCGATTCGAGTGACCAACTGAGATCGTTTGGAAATTTAGAAGACTATTTTGCAAATACAATTTGTTTCACTTGTACAAATTCGATTTGGACAAGGATTAATATTTGATTAGTTGGAAACAAATATGAAATTCAATTTGAGTTGGACCAGGACCATGAACCGATCGGATCATAAGTGAACTAATCGGCTCAGGTGTCCCAACTGACCGGTTCATATGTAAAACGGTCAGCTCAGGTCCCCAACCGACCGTTTCATGCTTGAAATGATCAGTTCAGGTGGCACAGTTAGTTGTTTTTGTGGAAAACCTCGAACCCTTCTACTGCTGCTTTAATCCTGCATTTCCTGGAGTAGAGAACCATGTCCCATGACCCTCCTATATATATAGGGGTATTGGGGGCTTCTCAAACAACAACTCATAACACCAGTTACTCTGCAAAGTTGTCGTTCTCTCTGGTTGTGGTAACCGAGAGAGCCTGAGCAAGTGCTACCCGATAAGGGAGGCACAACAAGGGAAAGACAACTGCAAAAAAGCAACTGGTTGTAGGAGAGTGTGTCGGTGACTAGTACGTTGACAGGAGGGTGTGCCTCTTTCTGATTCCTTATAGGATAAGGAGATCAGAGTTCCAAGTGGTCTGTGTGGACTATTTCAGAGGCGGGAGACTTATGTCGCTCGGAGGACAACTATCAATCCTGACAGTCTCGATGAGACCAGGAGCTGCTCAAACACCGTCCAAGACCGGAGGTGAAGACCGCACAAGCCGTGAGGTAACGTCATCGAGCAAGCCTCGGGATAAGGTATGTCTCTACAAACCATACTTCCTACTGTATATACATTGACGTAATTCCTTTATTCTAGGTTTGGGAGAAAAAAAATTTGTTTCCGCTTCCTTCTCTGTCTCCCCTAAAACCCAACATTTCACATTCTCAAAAATGTCCCAACTTCCATACCCATTATGCAATATCCAGATTGGGACCTCCCATTCGAGCTAATGTGTGATGCTAGAGACTATGTTTTTGGAGTTGTCCTAGGATAAAAGAAGGACAAGAAGCACCATGCCATATATTATGCCAGAAAAAACCTTGATGAAGCTCAAGTCAACTATACAACAACAAAGAAAGAAATGTTGGCTATCATTTATGCTTTTGACAACTTTAGGTCGTATATGTCAGGTGGGAAAGTGACAATCTATACAGATCATGGAGCAATAAAGTATATCATGCAAAAAAGGATACTAAGCCTCTCCTCATATGGGCCCTCTTCTTATAGTAATTTTATCACAAAGTCATTGATAAAAAGGTATCTAAGAATGTGGTTGCAAATCTTCTTTCTCACAAATGGGTTGAAGAGGACAATTTGCTCCCTATCGATGATTCTTACCAAGATGAATCATTATTACTCATTTTCTCTCTAGACCAGGTAATGCCATGATATGCTATTTTTTGTAATTTCCTTGCATGCCAGCAATTACCCCCTGGGATGACATACAACCAAAAGAAGAAGTTCTTTTCATATCTAAAGAACTTCTATTGGGATGACCCACTTTTATTCAAGAAATATGTTGATAACGTCTATCGTCATTGTGTCAATTATGCAACTCCCTATGGAGGACATTTGGATGCCAAAAAGACAACATTGAAGATTATAAAATCTGGTTTTATTGGTTGACCAACTTTAAAGATATACACACCTATGCCAAATAGTGTGATGCATGCCAATACACCAGGAACATCAGCTAACGAAATGAGATGTCGTTAGCAGGATGGATTGAGCTCAAAATCTTTGATGTTTGGGGGATCAACTTTGTGGGATCTTCTCACCATCTTCTAGAAACAAATACATTCTGGTAGTAGTCTATTACATTTCCAAATGGGTGGAAGCTATACCATCACCCAATTGCGACTCTAAGATAGTAATGCACTTTTTCACAAAGATCATATTTCTAAGGTTTGGAGTTCCCAAAACCGTCATCAGCGACAGAGGTTCACACTTTATAAAGAATAAATTTGAAGCATTTATGAAGTGGTATGGAGTAAAACATCAGATATCTACCCCATACCATCCTCAAACTATAGGCCAAGTAGAAGTCCTAATAGGTAAATCAAGAAAATCCTAGATAAAACTGTGGGAAAGTCCAGGAAAGACTGGTCCTCTAAAATCAATGATGCTCTTTGGGTGTATCGATATGGTTGCAAAATTCCCAATGGAATGACTCCTTATCGTCTGATTTACGGCAAGTCTTTCCATCTTCCTCTAGAGATGGAACATTAATCTTATTGGGCAATCAAGACTCTGAACATGGACGCTGACATTGCAAAATAAAAGCATTTCTTGCAACTATAGGAGCTGGAAGAACTTCGTCTACATGCTTATGAGAACAAAAAGATCTATAAAGAATGCACCAAGATTTGGTATGATTCTCACATCAAGCAGAAGGACATTTCTAAAGGTGACAAAGTTCTTTTGTTCAACTCTGCACTCTGACTTTTTCTAGGGAAAATTAATTCTCATTGGTCTATCCCATTCATAGTAATAACAATTTATACTTCTGCAATGATGGACATTCCCATAGAGAAGTTAGGAACATTTTCAGTCAACGGTCACCTCCTAAAAAAATATTATGAGGATGAAGTTATCACCAAGAAGGCAAATATCGAACTGCCCAATGCCCTGAATGTTGAATAAGATGTTTAAGAGTCAAGATACATGACTATAAACAAGTATTATTTGGGAGGCAACGCAAGCATTATCTTTCTTTTACAATTTCTTTAAACTTGTTTTATTTTCTTTGTTGTTTTTGTTTTCTTTTGCAAAACTTTTATCTTTGTAAATGAGTTCCATCAAAATCAAGGTGGACCACTAATTTTTCTAAATGATGATTGTACAATGATCACTTTGCCATGATCCATTAACCTAAATTTTGATCCATTTTTATCGACTTCAATTAAAGAGTTTTTCGTCCATCCATCGACAGACCAGTCGACAAAGGTGTCGAGGTAGCATTCGATGACCTTGAACTTTTTTATTGTCAATTTGTTTTATGTTGATAGTAGGATAGTTGGGTCTAAAAAATCTCTCTCATTGATACGATTATCGATGACACATAGTCACCTTGAACTTAACATGCATTTGATAAGCCTAATGAATAAGAAAACTCGACTAACATGTTAACCTTACTTGGCATCGTTGTTGATCTGTCTTGTCGATAAGCTTATCGACAGACCGGATCCATTATCCATGAACCGACTTTTTGTTTCCAAATTCTATCGATGTATACCTTGACAGGCTTGTTATCTTTTCTCTGATATCGATGAATCGATCTGTTGACCCTCTTCTCACATACTGTCGAATGTCTACAATGTTGGCTGATAGATCAGTTTCTTAATCATGTTCAAAGTTTCTCGCATGTTGTTCCTTTTGTAGAGATGGCTCATCAAGAAGGTTCCACCATAGTTGTTGGCAGCTCATCTAAGAGAGGGGAGAAGAGGCCCCATCTTGAAGGTTCCTCCACTGAGGTTAAAAAAGAGCACGTATCAATGAAGTTGAAACTGGTGTGTCTCTAGGCACCCAATTTGAAGTGCCCTTCTAGGGGACATTCAGGCCTCACAGCAAAGACCATCTTGAGCATACAAGGGGATGAGAAGTGGAACTTTCAAACTCACCCACTTTGTGTCTATGACCGCCCTAGAATAAATGGGATCAGGCAAGAGTGAAACAACTACTGACCAACTCCATCCTATCTCACCTCTGCATTGCCAAGATCAAGGCATATGTAGAGGAACTTAGTTCATTTCCCCTATCCAAGAGGTCTCAACTAAATGAGCTGACGATCCCACAAGTGGACATTGGCAGTTGAAGGTTTACATCAACAACGTCGATCATGTCCTCTCTGAACCGATCTTGAACAAGATTTTCTATGGATCGGATGAAGAAGACACCAAGGCTTGCATTGGGCTGCTTGACAAGGAGGATTCTAGCTTTAATGCTTCTAAGGTATTGGCTAAACTAACAGGTCAACGTTGGTATCAATCTGGGTAATTCAAGGCATCTACAGTTCACTCTAGGCTGTGGAGGATCATGCTCATGATTTTGGACAACGTCCTCTTCACAAAGACAGAAACTGGCAAAATCTATCATGAAGAGATCCATATACTTTCTCTTATCATGGAAGGGCAACCTATCAACATTGGTCGCCTATCAAATGATAGGTGGTTGGAAATATCCACTTCTTCTTCATAAAAGGAGTATTGTATGGGTGGTCTTGTCAATCTTTTCTATAGAGCATATGGACACCCGGCTGCTCCTAAGAGTTTTAAGGAAATGTAAGGAGACTGCTTCATCACAATCATATATATGACCTCCACCAGCATTATTATCCACTACAACAGTACAAGTCATTATCAGTTCACAAGAACCAACATCTACATTACTTTACCAAAGCCTACAGATTATGATAAAGAGAAGTTGATGTTTTCTAAGGAAGAAATCATCGAGCTCGTCCACAACTTTCGCAAGACAACTTCTATGACACCACAACAGTAGGGAGCATCATCCAGTAGAGTTCGCCCAAAGCCTATCAAGACAACAACCTCCAAGAAACCTTTATCAAAGATTTTAGAGGGAAGGGAACATGAGGAAACAATTGATGATGACTTTGAAGTGCTACAGTCATCACCAAAGTAAGTTTTAACTACTCTAGTAATTCTAGAGGATGTACCGAAGACTTTTGCTACTACATAATCTATATGCATGGATCCTCCATCCACTACAAAGATCCCCACCTCCACCCTAGTTCAGGCCACTTCTATAATAAGACCACCTTCTCCACCACAATAGGAGGTGCATAATGTTCCAGATAGTCCTCCACGATGTCATCATACTACTACTAGACCTTCTACTTCTCAAGTGCCACCACAATCTAAGAACCATTTATCTTCATCTTCAGAAATGGAATACCTCGACACGTTGGGTGGCATCTTCGATTGTGACTTCGACACGATCTGTAAGGTAATCTCTACTGCTACGTCTACTATTTCTAAACTTACAAAGGATGTGTAGGATATTTCAAAGTAGGTTCAATCCTTACATCACCAAATTGGTGAGCCAAGAAACATCCCTCGACTTATAGTCACTCTAGAACACAAGATGGACGAAATCCTAACTATTCAGCATCATATTTTTCTTCATATCAAGACTCAAGAAGATGTGTGCCAACACAAGATGGAGCAGCATGCACTTCGCAAACAAAGACGTCACGGGATCATGCTCATTCTACTGAAGTAGCATCTTCCCCATCTTCTCGCCCCTCTCATGGCAACTCATATGTTCCAAATACTACGAGTGAAGATGTCTGTCGCCACTCTCTTGAGCATGCCTCTAGGTCATTCAGGGAGTTTGTATCCCATGTTTCTAAATCAATTCATGGTGTGACATACCTCTACAATCGAATTATGATACATCTATTCCGCAACTTCAACCATGTGGATTTCCTTTTTCCCTCACACAACCATACGTGAATCCATCTGAATATATCAATGACCACCCCTTCTGAGAACATACTGCATCTCACTCTAAGATCACCTCATGATTCTTTCAAAGCTAACTTGATGAGGAAGTTAGATGAAGCACTGTAAAACCTCAACCTAATTCAATCTCCTAGACATAACTCCTGCAAGGATGATATCTCTGTCGGAGTGTATACCACTTATCTAGATCTAGAAGAAGATGCAGGCAACCTTTTAGATAATGAAGATGACTCATCTAATGAAGATGATGGTGATCTTTCCTCCATTCTATCACCAACACATCCACATCTATTTGATCCAGTATTTCTTGAGCCTCTACTACCTCTTCCACTACATTTCCCTTCCAAGATGAGTGGACTTGACTCTGACTGCTTGAAAGGGTTACCAATTTGTGATATTTTTTTCTTACAAGACATACTGGATGATCACCATTATGGGACCATATTATTTATAATAATGGTTCTATCTCCCTTTCTCAAAAACATTCTAGAGATATATTTCGTAGTCCTACTAAGGTTAAAAAATGGATGTTCATTGTTCTGGGATCAACTATCCCAGAGATGGCATGCCCAACGATAAGAGTGGACATACTACAATGCAACACACTCCCTAGCTGACTACCTATTCAACAAACATCTAGACACTCCATCTATCTTGATGCTAACATATGAAATCAAGCTAAATAAAACCAAATTTATCCATTTGCCCTTTCCATTCCATGGTTTATGGTTGTTACGTGTAGCTGATCTAGAAAATGACAAGTTACTCTATTCAATCCATGTCTGGTAGAGCTTAAAAACTCATACATGCAATTTAAAGAGCCTACTACAAACAAGCTTCCCTGCATTCCTATCTGGCTTCAAAGGATCGTACATCATGTCTCTTACTACCATCCTAATTGGACAAGTTATGTGATTGAGCCACTCATCCATCAGCAAAATCCAGACAAAGATGATAGTGCTTTCATCGTCCTTAGAGTTATGGAGGTTCTCAATTGCCAAATTTCTATTGCAAGCCTCAATCCAATGAGGTTACCCCTCTTCGTGGACACCACGTGATGGAGGTCATCCATGAAGGCATTTATTTCAGGATCCATAGCTTCCTGAGAATTTATGAGATATTTACATGTTGATTCCTAGACCTACCAAGGAACTTTCCATAAAGTTCTACAGAGAGAAGAAGTGGAAGAAGGAAAAATAACACTATCACCATTAACCACCAATCCTCTTGCCACTATCACAGCTACTACAAAGGCTCAATAGGTTGTTGATATACTCAACTTTCTGGATGAACTTGAACTATTTTCAGTATATGGCCCCATAACATCCATAAAGCCCAGTTTTGCAAATTTTGATCGAAGTTCCTACCGTGAACTATGATATACTCAGCTCATGATGCTTATGAAGCATTTTTAGGATGGTGGAAGTTCGATTATCTTCATTAAGGATGACCTTCTTATTATGAGGGATGATCTTCTTAAAACCCTTCAACACAGGGGTTCTCTATCTCATGGCCTTATGGTGGCCTATCCATTTCTTGTTAGCATAGGTATTGATGATATGTATATGACTGGTCCTGATCTTCAAACAAATCTTTATTAAGATGTTGAGTGTGGAGAAAAGGAATTTCTTATTCAACGTTCCAAGAATCCATTTCTAGATATATTTTCTTGCCCATACTACTTGAATATCATTGGGATCTACTTGTTATTTTCACTCATGAGTGGGAAGTCATATTTTATAATAGTTATGACACTGATATTGACATTGAAGGCCCAAGATAACTATGCTAGTTTGTAGCGAGCATGAAGGAATTGTTATTTTTGTGCCAAGGCCATCGTTCCACTAATCAGACATCATGGCAGTGGTTATATTCCCATGAACCTAAAAAAATGGAAGCTCCCACAATTTTGTCACCAATGCCCTCAGCAACGTCAACTATCCAACGATTGCAGTTTCTACATCTTGCATTGGATGTACACCATTCAAGTGCTTCACACTTCAGTAGAAGAATCTCACAGTGATAACTATCATTGTCTATGTGTATGCTATGATGCTTCTTGACTCTCCATGGACCATCGTCGACCTTCGTTGAACATCTCATGTGTTTACATTTTTTTCTCTCTCTTTTTTACACTTTGAGGACAATGTGTCTTGTAAGTTGGGGGTGTAATCCCGTAATATAGGTATCCATAGTATCACAACAAACTTCATTTTTTTCCTTTTAGAAATTTTTGGTAATTTTATAATTTTCATCAAGTTTTTGGCAAAATTTTCTTATATAAAGCCATGAAGATGCAGGTGAAAAAAACACCCTCTACAACAAATGTAATTTTCTTTCAAACTATACCTTTTTTCAAGTCATAAGATATCACGGGAAGAATCTTAGTACTTATATGTTTTCCTCTTAGCAAAATGTCACTTCTTCCTCTGTTTTGATTTTAACCTCAAGATGTCATCAAAAGAATTTTGCCAAAAATATTTAGTTCATACAAAAATCATAGTCTATCAAAGGCATTTTCTCACAAAGAATAAATAAAGAGCTACCTCATTTCTTCCTCTTAATTTTATTTTTCAGAAAAATCCCAAAAAATGTGAGGAGTGGAAAGAATCAGAAAGTTGTGCCATGTTGAAGAGCTATTGAAATGTTGTATTTTTGTGCTCATGAACACAGATATGTCAATTTTGTTAGCCTCTAAAACAAAAAATATATATACAATACCAATTCCAATGGTGTTCATTAAAGGTATTGCAATCTAGGGCGGTGATACTTAGGATGTGCAATCATTGCTCTAAAACCAACTAGTTTGGAACGTAGCGATCATTCTTCCATAGAAATAGACTTGTACTTGAATGACCCAAAAAGAAGGAAGGGATATCCATAAGCCTTTTTGCCTACCTATTTCTTCAACATTGACGAGAGTGAAAGCTACTTTGAAAAGTGACATATATGCCAGAGATAAGATAGTGACCCAAAATTAATTAAGAAACAATCAAAGAAAGAATCTTTTGATGAACGATGTTCTTGATAAGTTAAGTCATTTTTATGAAAAAGAGAATGGTTTTATTAAGAGGTTTGTATAAAATTATATTTTTAGTAAAATTTAGATTTTGCTTGTTTGGTTGACTATATAATGATTCTATTAGCTTGAGGACAAGCTAAATTTTACGCTTAGGGGAGTTGATAATATCAGTTTTGATGCACTTTTGATAGCTTTTTCATTATAAAAATCATTAGAATTAGTGTTTCGATGTTTAGTTTTGTTCATTTTACTTATCATTTACCAAAAGCTAGGTTTTAATTAAGATTTTTTTTATATTTGAAGTAATGTAGTGCAAAACTAGCAAAATCAATGGGCAACCATTGATACTCTAGTTTGAACACTCTGAAGTTGACATACTCCCACAAGAAATCGACCAGTTCGTTGACAACTCAACCTTTCCTCAAGATAGTTGAAAAAACCCTGTGGAGTTATCCTCGAAAAATTCATCGAGCACCAACCTATGAGTAAGAAGGTCAACAAACTTATCGAGCAAGCATCAAGAACTCAACTCATCAACATCTATACTGACAGAATCCTATAATTTCTAATCTATCAAACAAGTCCATCGTCAGCCCTGTCGATGGGTAAAGACCTCGATGCCTTCATCGAGAAACCATATATGGATAACCATGTCAATAGATTCCCTATCGACACCCTTAAAAATTGATGGACACCCATCGAACAACCGCCTCATCGACATCAAAAGGGATCGACAAGGCCCAAGTCAAAGCCTATAAATAGTCCCCCAAATAACCACTTCAAAGAATCTTGGATCCTCAGAGTCATCAAGCCAAAAGGCTGCCCACCATGTTCCAAAGCGCAAGGACCAAAGCTATCGACTAGTCTAGATCTATCGACCTAGCTGGTTTTTGACCTCTTCCTTGATGGCTCAATTGATGAATCTAACAAACCTACTTGCATGAAGCCAGGATTAGAAGAAGGATAAGATCCATTGACTATTGGATATCAACCGCTAGCCATCAACCTCTTACTTGATTAGTAGAAAGATTGGTAGATCGATCACTCGATCTACCTTTGAATCACCCTATTTCTCTTTTTTCATTATCATGACGTATTCAAGTTGTAATTTGTCTCTTTCTAGTGTCATGCATGGCTAAACTCCATAACTTGGGTTGGGAGTAGCTATTAGGCCCTCCCAATCATGTAATTGTTCATTCTTCTATTTTATGACATATGTTCTTAAAAGTTCTGTTTCTATACTCTTATTTTACTACATCGCTCGTTGATTAGCTACCTTCTTGTGATGTTTTGATATGAATATTGTTTGAGAGAATAATTTCAATGGGATCTGGAGTATAGGTTAGTAACGACTCATGAGAGTGAGGAGTTTCTATTACAAAAGTCGTATAGTTTTTCCCTTGATCTTTTGGTTATTATCTCAAGAGAGAGAGAGAACCCCATAGATAAAAAATCTACCCAGATCTCGAGAGAAGGAAGGAACAAATATCCTTTATGATTGTTTGCAAAATGATTTAATAATATATACAATTTTGGAGTGAAGGTTTTACATGGTTGGGGATGGTCTGATTGGTGAAACCTGATCCAAGTCTCTTTATCATTGTTTCACAATTTATCTTTATTTCTTTACTTTAGTTTTCTAATAAATTTAGATTTATTGATCAATTAGATTAATTGTTTCCTTAGTTGGAGTAACATCAATTTCACTTATTTTGTTAGGCTAGACTAAGCTAAGAATACTTCATTTTTATTCTATTATTCTCCTTATCCATGTGTTCGACCCAACAATACTGCAATGGACTTCGTATTGAGTTGCAACATCTCTTCTATTCGGATATAAATTTAAAATCTGATATCTTTGATTGGACAATCATGTTTACACTTTTGGCCCATGAAAAAGAGTGATCAGTAACGATGAATGGTTCACCATAAAAAAGGAGAATGTATGATGGTCGATATATGGATGACCTACCCCTCAACCATATTCTTGATTCAATTTGACTTCAAAAATGAAATTCTCTTTCTTTTAAGCACAGAGTATGGAAATATACTAGAACCTAAAAATACACTAATCACAGTGAATCATTTATTTCTATTATAGAAACATTGGTTTATGTTGAGAATGTCTTCTAGAATTTAACTAGATGGGTAATCTAGATTAATAAACTGAACTAATTAATAAAGAGTATGTGAGAACTCATGACACTAAATGAGATTACTTAAAACAAAAAACACGATTACTCATTAATTAAACAAAAACTTAGAAAATAGGGTAAATTAAAACCAATTTCAACATTACCCAAGTTCTTAGAAATATTACATAAGAGCCCAACAACTTGCTTTATTTCATATAATGCTCAATATCTTTTAGAATTGATCTGTGGCCCCTGCCACAGCGTAATCTTACAAAGGAACAATATCCATGTATATACAAGCATTAACATGTTATCAAAAACTTGATTCAATCACAACCTATTATAAAACTTTCCCGCCCGGACCTGAGAGTACAAGGATGACTCTAGGACACACTAGACAACTAAACTACCATATCCATAGTTCATCACCTTAGTTTCTCCTTACAACAATAGATTTTCTATCATTATTTTCAATCACCTAAAAAGATGTGGTGACCCACGAGGTGAGACCCAGTCCCAACGAGAGACATAACTCTCTCTAATAGATATTGATTAAAATAGATTATGTAAACAATAAATAGACTAAGTAGTTGGATTATTTAATAAAAAATTAAACAAATTGAATAGTTCAAGCATACTAAACAAGCTAAGCAACTAAGCTTAGCAATAATTATGATTGTCATAGTATATAAGGGAAATTGATAAATCTATTTCTTATATCAATGATTCCTTGGATTTTAAAATATTATTTCAAGTAACAGTTGGCATCATTAGCCTGAACTAACAGCATATACCTTGGTAATAGTATAAGAAATCTAGTAGTAAAAGCATCTCTACTATTATGCATAATCCCATAAACATTAACATGGTTGATAGTATTAGCATGTCTAATAGATTGAGCATATCTACATCTTGAGTAGAGCTAACAGCATAAGGACAACTATCTGTATAAGCATGATTAGTAGTATAGACATCTCTAATTAATGAGACATGGTTTAGTAGTATAAATATATCTAATCATGTGTGATAACTATCATCATGAGTATTAATCAACATTAGCAGTATATCTATCAACATAGGCATGGCTACTGTATGTACACAATGAGCATATCCATAGCATAAGCATATTTATTATCTTTTAATAAACTAAACATCATATCTATGCAAAGAGAGCTAACAAGAGTTATCATCCAATGTGAAGTAATGTGTATCACCCTAAACATATATGCTACATAGTTGTATGATATATTTTATCAAGACCTGAGGAATTTAAGGATACCAGTCAAATTCCAACTGACCACTGCTAATTCGAAATTAGTACCATACAAGATCTAGTAAGAGTCATACTCTTAATATCTTCTCTGCCCGTGGTCAGTACGGGTCCACCAAAGTGACACATAAGATCACGCTACTAACAACCTAGTTTGTCCTTGGTATAGGTCAGAGCACTAGTGAAAGGAGGTGGGTATGCAAAACCTACCATCTGAGGTACAACTGCAACTATCCTCAAATCTCATCTCATTAT
This sequence comes from Alisma plantago-aquatica, assembly GCA_963693085.1. NCBI lineage: Eukaryota > Viridiplantae > Streptophyta > Magnoliopsida > Alismatales > Alismataceae > Alisma > Alisma plantago-aquatica. Next base: position 925,823,335 of record OY856409.1, read on the forward strand.
AATCATTGAGACCCGACCACATTCATTCTCAAAAAAAGGGATAGGTCTGACAGGAGTCATCCTCCCTAAACACTTGGATTCAGGATGACAAGCACCCTACATACTCAACAGTATTTGCTCCAAGTTTCCCTTAGGAATACTCGTTTCACCATCTAGCAAGTTCTGACACTCGGATGGATCTATGACACATGGCACTAATGATTAGAGTTTATCTTGATTAATTATGCCAATTAGGTGAATTAAGGTTCTATCAAACAAGTGGACATACAAATCCTAATTCATTTCTAATAGGCATACAAACATAACAACTTTAGAGGATGTAAAACGTACGAGGCACAATTGCTTATCACATCATCACATGGTACTATTTCATTTCCATTCATGAGACTACACATGTCATGATATTCCATAGTATTTCAATCCTTATCACATAACATCTAGGTTTCCAACCCTTGTCATGTCATGAAGATTATTAACCTCATTCAGGGATCAACCATGCCAAAAGGTTATTAAGACCATCACATCATTCCCTATGAGATCATCATTATCTTTCCATGCCTTATAACAAGGCTTAACAAAACATCACCATACATTTGATGCACATGCTCGGCATGATATTTCATAAAAGATATTGAAAGATATTCACATGATAATATGCATGGTTATTTTAGCATTAAAGTATTCGTTCAATTATATCAACATATAATAAGGCTAGATATGTTTGATCACCATCATACTTATAGTGCACATGTATGTAAGAAAGCATCATTTATGAGACTATGATAAATATTGGTTAACATATAAGGATTTCAACCTAAATTTGAAAGAGTATTCCTTCATCATATCATACCAAGAAGATAAGCATGATCAACCATACTCATCTATTTGCATTAGGTATAGGTTCAAGAAGAAAGGCTACACTAAAGTTATAGTTCACCACTCATACCCAAATCCTAACCCATAGTATCCCTATATAATCATGGATGCACAAGACAAGACATCACCATCTCATTCCATAAAATTCTCAAGTATTGATCACTAGTACAGATCTGACGATTAATGTCACTTTCGTTGACGTCGGTTACTTAAACAAACCAACACCAATATAAAAACAATGTCGGTTGTTTATGACAATCATTACCATATGTGAATTCCTGCCGATTTAGAAAAGACACAGATACCGCTTTCACTTTAATGTTTGTTTCCTTTCATAGAAATTGACGTCTAAAATTTCCTGTAAAATACAATTTTTAGGGGGGAAATTGATCCAAAAATTTTAATCCGGCGTCAGTTTTGTGTATAACCAACAACAAAGTGTTTGCGCCATGTCCCCGTGGAAAATGTTATCTCCACATTAGTCATTGGTTCGTCCACAAAAATGATGACTAAGTCCTCTTGGCGAGACATAATTTTTTTAGAGATGGGGCTATGTCGTCAGTTGTTTAGAAAAAACCAACGATTGGTGTTTTCGGGCCATGTCCCTATGAAAATATTCCCCATCAAATTGCTTTCTTTGATTGGTTTTTCTTGCTAAACTGACGACTATAACCCTAACCCGAGGGCATTTTTTTGTTTGGATATGTAGTTAGTCATCGGTTTTTTGGACATAACTTACTACTATGGCCCTAAATCGGTGTCTACTTTTTGTTTGGTGTACATGTTAGATGTCAGTTTTATGTTCTCAATCGATGATTGTACCCCCAACCTGAGGGCAACTTTTTGTTCAAATATGTAGTTAGTCATCAATTTTGTCTTCCTAACCGATAATGATGTACTTATTTGTTGGTCATTAGAAACAACCGATGAGTATGTGTAACTTATTAGCACCCGTGTGAAATTTATTTCCCCTTTCCATTCTTTGTTTCATTGCCCGATACCTAGCTCTGGTGATTTCTTTCGCCAATCTTGTCATCGCTTCTGCTTGAGGATTTGCTCTGCTCACTGCTACTGTTGTTGGACACCACACCACCATCGAAGCTTGTCGTGATTGATGCTGCTATTGTCGGCTGTCGTCGTCACTGAAGCTTGTTGTGCTTGCCGCTGGAGCTTGTTGTGCTTGCCTCCAGTGCCACTACTTTTGTTGGATGTTGTTTCCTTGAAGCCTATTGGAGCTTGAACATCAGGGCTGCTAGATGTTTCTGCTCGTTGCCTCTGAACGTTTGGGGTTCTTTTACCTAAGTGCTTATATGTATCATTTTCTATTGTTTTTCTCTCTTTAATTAGAGTATACTCAAATCCCTAGACCACTTGATATGGATGTACCTCCTAATTCTTATGTTGATCTCAAATGATTTAAGAAACCAATGGTTTGATAACATGTATGATTGAATGTTGGTACCTCATGTTGGTTCTTTGATGCCTAGACCCTAATAGACATCCATCTATTCTTGAATGTGTTTCTTATGCCCTATCTTGTTGATCTAAACTCGAATGAGTTGAATCTTGTAATATCCACATAGCATGAATGGAACCTCAAAATGAATGGACAAAACCCTAGAATGAAGATAATTAGGTTTTATGATGAGAATCTAATACATGTATTAAATATTATTCTTATGTAGGTGTTGCTTGATTGCTTACTTTATTTCGTGCTTGTTTCTTTATTTCAATTACTAGTTTATCTTAATTAATTATATTGTTTTCTTTCTCTCTTGATTAACTATTCCAAATGGAAGAATGAATTGAATTAAATGATGTTACATAAAACCTAAGATATGAAATATGAAAATAGGATCATATGTAAAGAGATGGAAATATACATGTACTTTTTGGGCCTAGAAACCCATCTAAGATTTACTCATTAGGAGTAAATCTTGGATAGTCCCTGCTTTGGGACTGTTCTTGAACTATTAATCTCACTTAGGATGTAAGCTTATAATGTATATTAGGTTATGAAGATGTTTCTTCAGCACTTCCCCATTTGTTCTCTAAGTACATATGTTGGTGGACATTTGCCCATCTACATTGATGTACTTGGAGAACTATGGGAAAATACTGTTGAAGTTTTCCTAAAAACCAAATCCACATTATACACTGACTAGTGATATTCGGTGTTCAAGAATGGGATAGGTGGTACACACATTCATGACAAAACCCTAAACCCTAATCTTTAAACCCTAAATCATAATCTTTAAGCCCTAAACCCTAATATGTAAATCATAAACCCTAAACCCTAATCTTTAAACCCTAAACCCTAATATTTAAACCCTTATCCCTAAATCTAAAACAATAAATCCTAATTTATCTGTAAAACCTTAGCCTAATCTATAAATCCTTAACCTAATATGTAACACTAAACCCTAATATATGTTTTCTCTTTGATCATGGAATGGATAGATCATGATGTCCATTCCAAATCATTGCACCCCAGAGTTTATTACTAGTCTTTATTAGTTTATAAGATTTGTGGAGGAACATAGGAAACAACTTGGAGATAGGTTCTACTATCTATGTAGGCATTACGGTAACAACTTAAAAGTCAACATTGGTGACGGAAACCAAAGTCGTGTCATGTGTAATGGGATCGTACAAGGCTTTACAGAATGGTACTGGCATGGAGAGATTCCAAACTTGAGATCAGTAGATGTTGATAGCAATACTTGTATTGAAGAAGAAATTTCCGTCGATGATGTAGATGTGAACGAACTGAATCTGATAAACTTGGTTGATGTGATGCTAGATAGTTGTGGGGTAGAGCACACCGATCCACCTTCCTTATTTAGGAACATTGTGCATGATGTTGAGAAACAGTTATATATAGGTTGTACTAAGTTTACGAAGCATAGAGTTGTGTTGAGATTGTATATTTTGAAGGCTAACAATAGATGGAGCAATAAAAGCTTCAATTCATTATTGTATTTGTTGAAAGAAATTCTTCTTGAAGGCAACGAGCTTCCAATCTTAACAATTGAATTAGACAAAGCATTATGTCCAATGGGAATGAAGGCTAAGAAGATACATGTATGCCCAAATGATTGTGTGTTATTTCAAAAGGACTATGTAGATTTGAAAGATTGTCCAAAATGGGGTGCCAAGATATAAAATGACAACTTTGGGGATTTCCAAAACTAGCTCTATTTCCAAGGTGATGTGGTATCTACCTATAATACCACAGTTTCAATGTTTGTTTGCCAATCCGATGGATGCGAAGAATTTAAGGTGGAATGTAGAGGTTAATAAAAACAATGATGGGATCCTACGATATGTGTCTAATTCCCGACAGTGGAAGAAGATTGATTTATTATATCCTAAATTTGGTGAAGAAGTCAGGAATCTAAGGCTTGGACTTTGTACCGATGGGATGCATCCATACAACACATTGAGAAACCAACTAGCACTTGGCTTGTTATGCTTGTTATATACAATCTCCCTAGTTGTGTATGAAAATAATTATGTTATGTTGTCGTTCTTCATATCGGGCCCTAAACAACCGGTAAATGATAACGAATTTATCTTGAACCTCTAATTAGTGACTTAAAGAAACTTTGGGGTGAAGATGTGATGACCTATAATGCTTCATGTAAAGAGACATTTCGTTTGCACGTTGTATTGTTTTGCACTATTAATGATTTTCCAACATATGGGAATTTGCCTGGATACAGTGTAAAAGGATCCAAATTGTGCCCTATATGTGAAGAGAACACTGATTCTGTGGTGACACATCCCGTTATCACACAGACAACGAGGTGTGATGCGAAAACGTGTGGAAAACACCATAAACCACTTATTACCAAAAACATAGGTTAATTAAAACCGATTTTAGGAAGCAGATAAATCAAGAAAACTATTACATTTAGATCTGCATCCTGCAAGAAAACAGGTTATATAAACATTTACAAGTCTTGATACGTGTTCACAACTTATCAGATCAGTTGTCTTGTCATCACATGAGTTCATCACCTGTTTATTTACATAACGGGCCACATCCGCCCAACAATAGGATAAACAGAGATTTATCATCTATACATCGTAAAACAACGTCAAAATGCCTCTGAGGACCTGAGAGTACAGGGATGACTCTAAGACTCTACTACAAAACAACCAAAACAGCAGCATATCCATCTCTTGCCTTTTACTGCTCTTCTTGCTGCTCGGCCGCCACTCCGCGACCACCACCACGTCTAGCGTGGACACCTAAAAAGGTTGTAAACCAACGGGGTGAGACACACAGTCCCATTGAGAAACATAACTCCCCGCCAGAACCATAAAACCTTAGAAAGATTAAAGAAGCAACAGTAGATAACTGATAGTACAATAAGAGCAGTCTATAGAGCAAAGTAGTAATGAGCTTACCAAGACGTACGGGAGGCATATAACCAAGTATTTATTTATGGAACATGATTGACAAGATAAGATTTATAAGGTCTTACCACATAACATAAGGAATGTATAAGTAACTGCAAGGTATAACAAGAGCAACTACACAAGCAAGGCCTCAACCAATGTTCCACGTTTTGCCTTAAGCAATAAATAATATTCGGCTGTATTACGTGTTATTATGTCCTGAGGAAGTGAGTCGCACCACTCAAATCCAACCGACAGCTGCGAAACCCGGAGCCGGTGCCATACAAGGTCAATGGAAGAGTCAGACTCTACGACCTCCCACCTTGTGGTTAGTGCAAGTGAACCAAAGCAGGACCGCAGTCTCATGCTTAAGTGGCCTCAGCCACAGGGTCAGCTCCCGCAGGCTACCCTTTCTCTAGCCCACCTTGGTACAGGTCTCGGCGCTAGTATATCTGAGCCATGGGCCAGTTCACCGTGCTCCCTGAGCCATGAACGCATTCATGCTCTATCACACTGAGCCATGGACCTGTTCACCATGCTCTATCTATCCCGAGTCTGCAACCGCAGCTGCACTTGAATCCTCTCTATTTTAGGCTAGGAGAAACCTCGCATATTCAACAATATGCACTCTGGGTTAATCCACAGGAGAACCTGTTTCACCATCACCAGCTACTGACGATGATGGATCTATGGCCAGGGCAAACTACATGATATGTTCCACTGTAATTAGTTAGTATATTTTAAGGGGATTGTTGAGGCAACCAGGTTGTAACACATGCATAAAAAAAAGCTACATTATTGTTACCACCATCATGTTATTCCGGGATCTCAATCCCTCATCACAAGAAACCACTGCCTCATAAGGCATTCTCATCACTTGGGATAACAATCCCAGATCATCATCAGAGGATAACACCTCAACTTAGGCACTTTAGCCAAACTCAGGTCCTCAGACCAAAACACATCATGCATGTTATCTCATCATCAAGAGTGACCATCAAAGTAGTGTTATTCAAACATATATACCTCATAGCCCTTTACCTGGTTATGCATCTGTATGAAACACCTGCATGGTTAGTATACACAATCATCATGGATTAACAGAAGGATCATATTATCAAACATAGGGTAACATTGATGATTATATGCTTAATCATTCATGCCTCAACTTGTGACCATAGACATAGGTCATATCATCATGTGAAGTAGCTCATATACTTCCGAGCTTATCATTTACTCCTCATTATATATATACATGATTCAAGATGATCATAAACACATGTAATATCATATAATTAGAGTTTTAGATGTGTCATGCTTACATAGGTGCGTTCTACTATATCAACCACCTTACTATTACCAAACATGTCAAAGGTTCATGAACCATAAACCATAACTCTTAGTCAACCAAAGATGTGATCGTATGATAACGAACTAACAAATGAGTTTCTGGGTGGAACATGACCCTTACTAAAAGTACCCACTACCCTCACAAGAAGTGTGACAGGCAGGGCACCCTCACTAGAAGTGGTATCAGGTAGGGTACTCTCTCATATCGCCCAAGCACTCCAGTCTCATATCGGCCAAGCACTTAGCAAGGGTGTCGGGCTACCAACTGTATCGTGCAACCAACTATATTGTGCAACCAACTTTATCGTGCAACCAACTGTATCATGCAACCAAATGCATCATGCAACCAACTGTATCGTTGAACCAGGGTATAACGGCCACAAAGCCTAACGTGCACATAAGTCTAAGGGGCATGTCGTGCAACAGGTGTGTTGTGCACTAGGGGTATCGTGCACTAGGTGTTAGGGGTTACAACGACCGACAACCATTCTGATGGCTAGAGCCATGGCGCCCACAAAACCACACATCAACCATCAAGACAAGGGCATCAAGGGAAAGCCTATCGTCTAGCCTCGTCTATCAATCAACACACAAGGCAAGAACCAAGGTGTGACGCCCAACACATCCTCCTCATAACGACCCAGAACTCAAGCTCAAGAGAGGTATCGGGCAGCACCATCCCAAGGTCATATCGTGCAAGATGCAGCCCAACAAGATCATCAAAAACCTCAAGCACAAGGGTACCAAACCCTAGATTGATCAATAAGATCGTCTCACCTCTCAACAACCAAGAGAGAGGGGTCTTGCACAATCTCTATCACAACTTGGGAAACCACAAGGATCAACCTCAACATAGGTCTAAACCACACAAAAGCTCACCTTTTAAGTCCATGGTGAGAGGAGGGTGTTGCTCAAGAAACTAGAACACAAGCTCACCTCTCAACTTAAACGAGAGAGGGGTATTGTAACGACCCCGCCTCCCGGTAACCCCCAATTAAGGGAGACCAAAAGGTTGGTGCCGTTATCCAATCAACAGGATCAAAGGTTCGACAAATAATCAATAACAATTATGAAATTCTACTAACTAACTGGAATTTGGTATAAAATTAAAACTTTACTTACCTTTGAAAACCTTGGAAATCTATCTATCCTGGTCTTGAATTATTCTATCTAATCCTCCTTGCACTTTATTTCTTTTTCTACAATGTGTCACTTTACTGTTTGTTCTTTCAATTGTTGTTCCTAAAACGCCGACAAACAAAACGTCGGTCAGTATATCGAAATATACTGGTATGTGGGAACAACCAAAATCTTGCAAATATGGCTAACAATTTAATAGTCACAATCAAATTAATTAACAAGCCAATTTACACTTTTCAGTATGACATTCTCCACCGCTTTTTCCCTAACCCTGGCATACCCACCTTAGGGTGCCCTTTGCCAATGACTTAAGGCCACCTTCTCAATCCCGAGCTTGGTGACTGGGGGTCACCACTCATGGTGCCCACTAGTCATGCAATATTATAGGCCACCTTCTTGGTGCCTGGGGTCACCACTCAAGGTGTCCATTGGTCTACCCATCTGGGCCTGACCTTTGGCATCATCCATCAGGGTGGCATGTAGGTGCGAAAATACATACTACTATTTTTTTAATGTGATATTCATAGTGACTTTATGATTTGCAAGTATGAACATCCAAACAGATAATTTGCATTCATTGCGATTAATCTTCCAGAAAATCCTCAGGAAACTAAGGTGGTTATCCATAATTAACCACATACCTGATCCCAAGCAACTTGATTGTCCAAGCAATAAGGATAAAGAATCAATCAACAAGAAATCAACAATATCCTGAAATTAATGCATACGATCCAAGTGTTATAGTTTATCCAGAACATTCTAAAGCTAGACTTGGATTCCACCTTAGGCTTTCTAGACCGCATTAGGGTTTTATTAGGGTTTTTTCCTCCATAACGCTTTAATCATATTAAATGCTCTCTCTTAGTTCATAAACCCTAATTTCAACATCATAAGCCCAATTAAAGTTGATTATTTTTCTTTGATACCAAAACTATCTTCTTTACCCTTTTAAGTTATTTCAAGGTCATTATACGCATTTATCATCAATTCATAGTCCATTATGATCCAAAACACATAAGAACTCGATTTGCCATTAATTTCACCTTTTATTCATGAGAAAACCCTAATTTCTATATTACGGTTATTTATCCACAAATTAGGGACTTTAATGCTCGAAATAACATATTCCAACTTTAATCATGAAATTAATCAATTAAAGCCATTAATAGTCAATTAGTCAAAATTAGGGTTTCAAGGCCCGTTACAACATATTCATGCATATGAACTTTCAGTTAAACTAATTATGTAAAACAATTCATCTTTTTTGATCTTAATGTATCTCTTTATGATTAATGGACTTATTTCCAAACTTTTCAAGTTAATTACATTCTTGACTCTAGATTAGGGTTTCTACATGCATTATCATGGATTCATGGATTAAAACCCTAAAATAAGCCCTAACATAATCAAAATTATATTCGAATCTCACTTTACTTCTCAATAGGATACTAATATTTGAATTAACCTTTTAAGCACCTTTGATTTGATCTCCAATAACAATTAGGAGTTTTTTTATCAAAGTTGAATGCATTATATGATCACTTTTGTCACTTTTGAAATTAGAAGCAAAATTAGGTTCTAATAACATTTTTATTGAGTCCCTCTCGTTCTCCTGATCAACTTTCATGTATAAACTTTTGTCATCCGAGCTACGAATATTTAACTACGATTTTTGCAAGATTTCACTTACCCGGACCAATCAGATTGCGCCACGTCGTCAAGCGCATGCAACGTTGGCTCGTTGCTTTGGGAACATTTCGAAAAGACCAAAATGCCCAAGGTTAAGTTGAGAACTCTTCACTCCCGCGGGGGGCATAATCGCCCAGCGCCACTTTCCTTTTCTTTTACCTTGAGTAGGTCGACACCTGCTGACCTAGTCGCCGCTTTGCAGTAACCTTGCACGCGCTGCTTCCTCTCCAGGGTCCGGCGACCCTTGGGGGTGTTTCCCCTACCTCCGCCGGTCCTCCATGCTTAGCTGGGTGCAACAGCTTGCCGCCATGGTGGCCAGTTTGGCCCGGACGCGCCTGCTGTGCGCGGCTGCCATAGCAGTATAGTCGCGGCTACTGCGATCGGCCTAGGGTAGGGCCGCAATGGCGAAACCCCCCCCCAACTTCGTGGGCATCCATCCTCCACCCCGACTACACCCGATCACTTGTTGTACATGAGATAGAGCCGTCTTCACAGGTTAGGGTTTGAACGTGGAAGAACAAGAAGAGGAAGAAGAGATACGTGCAAGATCTCTTTGGAACTCGAACCTGAAGGTCAAACCCTTATATAGGGGAGGTCATGAAGTCCCCAAGTCGGCTATTCATGAATCGAAGAGTTCCTTTCCAACTAGGAAACCAAATCCTTCAATGAGAAGTAGCCTTCTCTCTCTTCTTTATCTTTTGATTTTTTTCCTTTTTCTTTCAAATATTTTGGAATACGAAAATCTCTTCCCTTATTATCTTTAGTCTTTGCTTTTAAACCATTGATCACGAAATCATTATTTCCTTTAGTAGAAAATACCACTTTTTTTAACAAAGTCACAACAACCGTTAATAATGTAGTACATCATTCTTTTATTTTGCTTTATTGGTATTTTCTCTTTCTTCTATCTTCATTGGGACTCCTTGGATCCCAAGTAACTCTAATAATTCGAAATCCTTTTTATTGGATACTCATTATCCTTCTAGATGCATCTAAATGCATTATTTCACATTATCTTGTTTATTTCTTCACTAAAATATATCTTTTTGAAGTTTTCTCTTTGTTTCTCTTTTATTTTACTCATTGGTATTCCTTTTATTATTAGGAATCCTTAGGATACTAAATTCCACCAAGGATAACTCCATTATACCACTTTTCACTTATTTTCCATATTTCATCAAGATTTTCAAATTCTTTCTTAATAAAGAAATACTTAATTGATCTTTTCTTTTCTTATTGCTCTCTTTATGCAACTTTGGACTCCTTGGAACCCAAGGAACCCAAGAGGCACGAAATTCATTCTTGGATTACATTCCTTTGCCATCTAGAGGTTTCTACCTCATCTCTCTTTTCTCAACAACTCAATTAATTAATTGAATTTCCTTGTTATTGGGCCCAATAGCCAATAAAGCCCACAAATCAAACAACAAAGCTATTTTAAACGAAATCCATTTATTCACAACAAATTATATTATTTGTCCAAATATCTTTAATATGAGGAATTACATTTCTCACCAAATGAACCCAAAATTTGGGGTTGTAACATCCTTCCTCTCTTATGAGAATTTTGCCCTCAAAATTCCATCAAGCAAGCAAACAAATAGGATAAATCTTCTTATGTCCATCAGGGCTCCCATGTGGCTTTACCCCTTCCATGGTGTTTCCCAAGAACCTTCATTATCTCATTTTCTTCCATCTGAGTTCTTTCTTACCTTGATATATTGTACCCTCATAGGTGACTCGGGACTTTTCAGTCTTTCACAAGCTGAATAGGTTCAGGGCTCAGCACCTGGCTTGGGTACCTCACATAGTGCTCTAGATCGGACTCCCACAACACATCATTCTATCCTGAGGGGTAAGGTTAAACACAACCATCTCCACCAATCCATCTCAAATGGACCCATATATCGGGGACTCAGCTTTCTCAGCTGTAGCTTAGAGGGGTCGGATTTTCACATCACATATTCTCCCACAGTGAACTGCATGTCAGTCTGCTTTGCATCAGCTCATGACTCATGTCACCCTTGGGCTTTCTCTCAGCCATTGCTTGATCAAGCGACTTCATCTGCACTCACTGTGGTTCTTTTATGACTTTTACTAGGCCTCCTTCACCAACATCATCTTAATGAAGTGGTGACCGACACTACCTCCTTATTGAACTTCTTGCATCACGATAAAGGCTATGGTGGTTAACATCACATCTTAAGAATTGTCTCTATGTATCACCCTAAATGAGCACACATGCTCTCATCAGACCCTCTAGTCCAGATCATACTGTCCATTAGTATGGGGTGATAAACTATACAAACACTGAGCTCTTCATGTATCTACTTCCACCTCATGGAAGTGAACCTTTAGGTCACATCAAGAACTTTTGAATTTGCATCATAGTGTAGTTGAACCATCTCTTTTCATATGTAGTTCATCCAGATCTGTCCCTTGATAGAACTCTTCCTTTCTCATGTCATCTAGGTAAGGCGATCTACCATAACCCATATTGTATCTTGACCTTCTTGGTCTAGGAGAGACTCACAACATCCATAGTGATGAACTCCCATTCCCTCTCGGGAACTCTTTATACTTTATATCCATGCACTGGGTTGATGGTGTTCGTCCTTCACCTCCTGGCTTGCATGGCCACATGCTACATGCAACTTTGTTTTAAGCATCTAGAATTCTACCATCACATACTATCTTTGTAGTATCAAGGCATATCATGACCTCCTGTATTGTTATGATTCCTCAAGCTTGATACCTCGGAAACCCTAAATCACTCTCAAAAGGGTTTTATTACCTTCCTATCCAAAGAAGTGTATATGAGGTTCTATCACCATCCTTTTACTACATCAAGGACTAAACTGGCTACCCAAACAACCATTAACTTGTTCAACATATCTTATTACATCTGAGTATTAGCCAAAACACATCTTCTTTCCAAACTTAGGGTTAGCCAAACAACCTCAACTTATTCTAGCCTCTATCTAAACTAGGCAGCTAGATCTCAACCAGAGCATTCATTACCACCTCTAATCCTTAAGTGTTAGGTAACATACACCTCCATGTATTATACTTATCATCTCATCTCAAACTCTAAGTCTTTCTTCATCAAGAAGCTCTGAGCTCATCCTCACTGTGATCGACCTCGACCTTGGTTAACTTGCAAATTCCACATAGCTTCTGCTAAAAACATCCTTATTTCTCTTACTATTTGTAAACCATCCATGTATCGTTCACTCCACAAGGGTATGTTATTGTCTCTATCCTCATACCTCATAGCAACGTTCCAACTTCCATCATCTTTTATCCTTGGTGTAAGGCATGCATACTGTCCTATCTCTCACTCCCATAACAAGAAGAAATAAGCATTTGGCAGCCGTCCAAATATAGAGTTCTTCCCATTCCAGGAGTAGAGATGGTACACCCCACCTTGCCAGTACACCTTTAAAACTAAGTTGAAACGTGCAACTTATGTCTCTACTTCTCAGTCATCTTGATGGAAAACTGGTCTCAAACCTACTTGGTCTAAGCACAATCCTTAGTCATCTCCTCTAGGTCTATAGGGTGCCGGCACTTTTGGGTTCATCCCTTTTCCCTTATGCATCCATAGAGTGCCCTACTCATCTTCCCTTTGGGTCCCGTGAGTCCATGAAGGTGATCAATCTCCTAACCCATGGCCCTCAGACAATGATAGATGTTACCTCCTGACCCTATGGTCATGTGCAACTAGGGAATTAGGCAACTCCTTCTTCCATCGGTCTTATCCCTACCTGACCCTAGGATAAACTTAGGATTCCATTATAGTACATGTCCAACATAGAACCTTACCCAAACATTCATCATCTCTCTTCTTGCATTCATGACTGACTTTCATCCCTTCAAAGGGGTCATGGCAACCTACCTACCTTGGTCAGGCCCCATACCGGTTACCTCCATGGTAACATATCCATATGCACTTAGAGATGGTTAACTATAGGTCTACACGTTCAATCTCATACCATGTACTTTTCACTTAGTTTCTCAAGATCCTATGAAACTTCTTTAGGTTACCTTAAAACCAGCAAAACTGCTATACACCCTACCAAAGGGCCTCTCTCCCAGGATGGGAGGAAACTACAACTCTTGACAACAAGGTCACAACCGTTCTTAGGGTTTACATCCATATGAGCATGCTTAAACCAACAACTACTAAGGCACAAGCGTACCTACAAAACCATGCTAGGTCACACTTGTTCTCATCCTCAACATTCCATCAACTTAGTTGTGAGGGGTTCATCAAACATACCCTTAACTTAAGGGGTTTCCTTTACCTCTATACATGAGGAGTACCATGCACGAAACTATAGAGACTCAAATCTCATTATGAGCATTAGGTACACCACTTCCCCTCTTCAGCCAGGAACCCTAGGTTCATTTTTGGATATCCAACTACATGCTCAACCTATTAACCATGAATCGAGCATGTCCAGGGTATGCCAGGTACTCCCATGATCCTTTTATATGAGAAACACCTCATAGTTGAGTCCTCCTCAAGGACAACCAACTAGGTATAAAGTACCACAACTGGTTACTTGAACCTCCTCAGGGTGTAAGGCACTCTTTGTCTCATCTCAGCAGGTAAACTCCTATACCTTAGGCACATAAGTTCTAGAAGCATCATCCTCTCTTTAGGGTTTGGTTCCCCTAAGGCCCTCAAGATAATATCATCCTCCATGGATCAAACACGAGGCAATCACTATCATCCATTTAGGTCGCATCATACTCAACCATCCATTGTTCCTAAGTCTCGAAACCTAAGCTTCCAACCTTCTTGCCTGAGTTCTTCTTTCCTCTCTAGAACTAACTCTACATCCAACCTTACTACCAGATGTCCTTTCTCCATGAAGGATCAAGCTTTACTAGCATACCTTCACATGGGTGAAGCATATGCTCGAACTTAGGTTTGCTCAATATCATTCATAGCCCTTTATGCTTATTCCATGATCCCTTAACCAGGGTTTCATCAAGCTATACCCTACTTGCCTAAACCCATAGGGTAACTATAGGTTCTCCTCATCCATGAAGGAGATATCCTTCTTTCTAGCATGCACGACCCTCTCCAGGGTTGTTCGCCAAAGGTACTAGGTCATCTACCCTTTTATGGCATCCCAAAGGCATGTCCAACCAAACACTCGGTCAACCATGACATCTAACTCATCATGTCATCTCTCTCTAACCTTCACTTAGGGTTAGGGTTAACATCATCCTCAAAGGATGTGCTAGGTATCTACTTTTAATGGAGGTCTCTACCTCCAGGACTAACTCTCTCTACTCATCCTCCAGCCAAGGAGGTCTATCCTCATGTCTCTCCTGAGGGTAATGACAACTCGTGTCATACGACCTAAGCATGTATCTATTCTTTAGTTTACGCTTAATCTATTAAGCTTATGTCCATGACATCCTATTTACATGCTTTTCATTAATTTGGTGGAGGATTCCTTAGTCCTTATTAACCTTACCCATACCTCAAGAGGGTGAGGAGAAGAGAGAAAACCCTAATCCTTAAGGTCCTTAACAGAATTTGAGTTGAGAAGGGATGAACGAGATGAGAGAGTCCTAAAGGTGTCTTATTTCGAGTCATATCCTAAGACATCGGCCAGGCAGTCACACAATCTGGGACTCCTCGTATTCCGACTAGCGGTGCGGAGGAAAATATTGCCAGCCCCCGGAAGTGATCCTTTTCTAGACACCTCAATCTTTTGGACGCTACTCTAATAACTCCCTTGGTTCTATGGAATTTGTAAAATTTAATAATTATTAAGGATTAAGTGAGGAACCTTCGCTCTGATACCAATTGTAACGACCCCGCCTCCCGGTAACCCCCAATTAAGGGAGACCGAAAGGTCGGTGCGTTATCCAATCAACAGGATCAAAGGTTCGACAAATAATCAATAACAATTATGAAATTCTACTAACTAACTGGAATTTGGTATAAAATTAAAACTTTACTTACCTTTGAAAACCATGGAAATCTATCTATCCTGGTCTTGAATTATTCTATCTAATCCTCATTGCACTTTATTTCTTTTTCTACAATGTGTCACTTTACTGTTTGTTCTTTCAATTGTTGTTCCTAAAACGTCGACAAACAAAATGTCGGTCAGTATATCGAAATATACTGGTATGTGGGAACAACCAAAATCTTGCAAATATGGCTAACAATTTAATAGTCACAATCAAATTAATTAACAAGCCAATTTACACTTTTCAGTATGACATTCTCCACCGCTTTTGCCCTAACCCTGGCATACCCACCTTAGGGTGCCCTTTGCCAATGACTTAAGGCCACCTTCTCAATCCCGAGCTTGGTGCTTGGGGGTCACCACTCATGGTGCCCACTAGTCATGCAATATTATAGGCCACCTTCTTGGTGTCTGGGGTCACCACTCAAGGTGTCCATTGGTCTACCCATCTGGGCCTGACCTTTGGCATCATCCATCAGGGTGGCATGTAGGTGCGAAAATACATACTACTATTTTTTTAATGTGATATTCATAGTGACTTTATGATTTGCAAGTATGAACATCCAAACAGTTAATTTTCATTCATTGCGATTAATCTTCCGAAAAATCCTTGGGAAACTAAGGCGGTTATCCATAATTAACCACATACCTGATCCCAAGCAACTTGATTGTCCAAGCAATAAGGATAAAGAATCAATCAACAAGCAATCAACAATATCCTGAAATTAATGCATACGATCCAAGTGTTATAGTTTATCCAGAACATTCTAAAGCTAGACTTGGATTCCACCTTAGGCTTTCTAGACCACATTAGGGTTTTATTAGGGTTTTTGCCTCCATAACGCTTTAATCATATTAAATGTTCTCTCTTAGTTCATAAACCCTAATTTCAACATCATAAGCCCAATTAAAGTTGATTATTTTTCTTTGATACCAAAACAACCTTCTTTACCCTTTTAAGTTATTTCAAGGTCAATATACGCATTTATCATCAATTCATAGTCCATTATGATCCAAAACACATAAGAACTCGATTTGCCATTAATTCCACCTTTTATTCATGAGAAAACCCTAATTTCTATATTACGGTTATTTATCCACAAATTAGGGACTTTAATGCTCGAAATAACATATTACAACTTTAATCATGAAATTAATCAATTAAAGCCATTAATAGTCAAATTAGTCAACATTAGGGTTTCAAGGCCCGTTACAACATATTCATGCATATGAACTTTCAATTAAACTAATTATGTATAACAATTCATCTTTTTCGATCTTAATGTATCTCTTTATGATTAATGGACTTATTTCCAAACTTTTCAAGTTAATTACATTCTTGACTCTAGATTAGGGTTTCTACATGCATTATCATGGATTCATGGATTAAAACCCTAAAACAAGCCCTAACATAATCAAAATTATATTCGAATCTCACTTTACTTCTCAACAGGATACTAATACTCGAATTAACCTTTTAAGCACCTTTGATTTGATCTCCAATAACAATTAGGAGTTTTTTTATCAAAGTTGAATGCATTATATGATCACTTTTGTCACTTTTGAAATTAGAAGCAAAATTAGGTTTTAATAACATTTTTATTGAGTCCCTCTCGTTTTCCTGATCAAATTTCATGTATAAACTTTTGTCATCCGAGCTACGAATATTTAACTATGATATTTGCAAGATTTCACTTACCCGGACCAATCAGATTGTGCCACGTCTTCAAGCACATGCAACGTTGGCTCGTTGCTTTGGGAACATTTCGAAAAGACCAAAATGCCCAAGGTTAAGTTGAGAACTCTTCACTCCCGCGGGGGGCATAATCGTCCAGCGCCACTTTCCTTTTCTTCTACCTTGAGAAGGTCGACACCTGCTGACCTAGCCGCCGCTTTGCAGCAACCTTGCTTGCGCTGCTTCCTCTCCAGGGTCCGGCAACCCTCGGGGGTGTTTCCCCTACCTCCGCCGGTCCTCTGTGCTCAGCTGGGTGCAATAGCTTGCCGCCATGGTGGCCAGTTTGGCCCGGACGCGCCTGCTGTGCGCGGCTGCCATAGCAGTAGAGTCGCGGCTACTGCGATCGGCCTAGGGTAGGGCCGCGATGGCGAAACCCCCCCCCAACTTTTTGGGCATCCATCCTCCACCCCGACTATACATGATCACTCGTTGCACATGAGATACAACCGTCTTCACAGGTTAGGGTTTGAACGTGGAAGAACAAGAAGAGGAAGAAGAGATACGTGCAAGATCTCTTTGGAACTCGAACCTGAAGGCCAACCCCTTATATAGGGGAGGTCATGAAGTCCCCAAGTCAGTTATTCATGAATCGAAGAGTTCCTTTCCAACTAGGAAACCAAATCCTTCAATGAGAAGTAGCCTTCTCTCTCTTCTTTATCTTTTGATTTTTTTCCTTTTTCTTTCAAATATTTTGGAATACGAAAATATCTTCCCTTATTCTCTTTAGTCTTTGATTTTAAACCATTGATCACGAAATCATTATTTCCTTTAGTAGAAAATACCACTTTTTTTTAACAAAGTCACAACAACCATTAATAATGTAGTACATCATTCTTTTATTTTGCTTTATTGGTATTTTCTCTTTCTTCTTTCTTCATTGGGACTCCTTGGATCCCAAGGAACTCTAATAATTCGAAATCCTTTTTATTGGATACTCATTATCCTTCTAGATGCATCTAAATGCATTATTTCACATTATCTTGTTTATTTCTTCACTAAAATATATCTTTTTGAAGTTTTCTCTTTATTTCTCTTTTATTTTACTCATTGGTATTCCTTTTATTGTTAGGAATCCTTGGGATACGAAATTCCACCAAGGATAACTCCATTATACCACTTTTCACTTATTTTCCACATTTCATCAAGATTTTCAATTTCTTTCTTAATAAAAAAATATTTAATTGATCTTTTCTTTTCTTATTGCTCTCTTTATGCAACTTTGGACTCCTTGGAACCCAAGGAACCCAAGAGGCACAAAATTCATTCTTGGATTACATTCCGTTGCCATCTAGAGGTTTCTACCTCATCTCTCTTTTCTCAACAACTCAATTAATTAATTGAATTTCTTTGTTATTGGGCTCAATAGCCAATAAAGCCCACAAATCAAACAGCAAAGCTATTTTAAACGAAATCCATTTATTCACAACAAATTATATTATTTGTCCAAATATCTTTAATATGAGGAATTACATTTCTCACCAAATGAACCCAAAATTTGGGGTTGTAACAGGTATTTCCCATATTACTAGAACTCAAGCTCACTCCTCTAGACCAAGGAGAGAAAGGAGTGTTGCTCAACAAGGAAACCTAAAACATGGTTCGGCCAACTAGGTGCAACTAAGCAAGAAACTTAACTAGCAACATACATAGCTGATTATGATCATAAGAAGACATACAAGAACATGGAAGAAGGTAATATGATTAGGGTTAGGAGTTATGTAACCCACCTTAAGCAAGCTCCAAGGTCCACCACAAGAAGGAGAAAAAAGCACTCTAGCGTTCGGCCACCACTAGAGGAATAAGAAGACTCCAAGATAAGGATCGGCCACCAAGCTTGCAAAGGAAGAGGTGTCGTGCACCAAGGGAGAGGGAAAACCAAGGGACTAAAGGGATCCTTAGTAAGATAAAGGAGGTACATATATAGGAGAGGATGGAGGAGAAACCAAGGTAAGACAAGGCAAGGTTTCGCCCACCTAGGGACACTTGTCCATTGGCAATGCCACCACTCCAACTTGCCTTAAACACATGTCCAAGGTCATTGCCACATGCAAGCATCAAGCACCAAGTGTCCACTAGTGGTGACACAATCGAGGTCAAAAGGAGTCAAAGAGGTCCATGGGAGACACACCCCAACTCCATGCCCGACATCACTCCCTGGGTAACACACCTAGGCCGAAACAACCATGGCCGACACACCTAGGCCGACACAAGGTCAAGCAAAGAAAGAGCAAGGTTCAAGCAAGGCATCTCAAGGCCCAACCATCTCATCTAAGCCCAAAGTAACTCAAGCGACGAGCCCAACCCTTCCTCTCAACACTAGAGGAAGCAAGGGGAGAGAGGAACACCTCTCAAGGTGACAAACTTGCTCATCAACCCTAGGCTTGGGTAAATTGTAAGTAGCACCTCCAGCTCTCAACAAAGCACCAACAAACCCTAATCACCCTCAAAGGTGATTAGCAAGCAACTAAACACCAGGGTTAAGCAAATCAAACAGGATAAGCCCTAAATGGAGGTCAGGGTCCTTACAAGCTATAACCCTCTACAAAAGGGATTCTGTCCCCGAAATCCAAAGAGAAAAGTGAGGGATATATCCTCCTCATCTCTTCCTCAAGCTCCCACGTGGCTTCTTCAATGTCACGATGTTGCCAAAGAACCTTCACAAGAACCAGGTCCTTCCTCTTCAGCTTCTTAACTCTCCTATCAAGGATCACCACTGGACCTTCTTCATAGGTCGCATCTTCATCTAGCTCAACCTCGACTGGCTGTATCACTGTCCCTGTACTGGATGACTTTTCTTCAACATGTTGATGTGGAACACTGGATTTAACATGAGCAACTCTGGCGGCAGCTCTAACTTGTAAGCTACCTTGCCAACACATGCTATTACTGGATATGGCCCCATATACCTAAGTGCTAGCTTACCCCTCTGGCCAAACCTTAACATGCCTTTCCAAGGTGAGACCTTCAGGTACACTTTGTCTCCAACTTGGAACTCTAAAGGTCGTCGGTGATTGTCTGCATAAGACTTCTGCCTGTCTTGTGCTGCTTTCAGTTGTTGTTGTATTACCTTGATATTTTCTGTTGTCTGTTGTACTAACTCAAGACCCAAAAGTTGATATTCACCGGACTCATACCAACATAAAGGAGATCTGCACTTCCTGCCATATAAGGACTCATAGGGAGTCATGTCAATGCTCTGTTGGTAACTATTGTTGTAGGCAAACTCTATCAAAATGAGATGTACATCCCAACTGCCTAGGAACTACAAAACACAAGCCCGAAGAAGATCCTCCAAAGTCTGAATAGTCCTCTCAGACTGTCCATCTATCTATGGGTGGATGGTGGTGTTGAACCTTAACTGTGTTCCCAATGCTTTGTGCAACTGTTCCCAGAAATGACTCGTGAACTAGGGACCTCTGTCAGAAACTATCATTGTTCGTACGCCGTGCAAGCATACTATCTCATCTACATATACCTGAGCGAGCTTCTCTGATGTATACGTTGTCCTTACAGGCATGAAATGGGCAGACTTTGTCAATCTGTCCACTATCACCCAAATGGAATCATGATTCTTAGTTTCCCTGGGCAGACCAACTACAAAATCCATGGTTACGTGATCCCATTTCCACTGTGGTATTAGCAGGGGTTGCAACATACCTGCCGGCTCCTGATGCTCAGCCTTAACTTGTTGTCATACCGCACATCTAGCCACAAACTCAGCTACATCTTTCTTCAATCCAGGCCACCAATATAGGTCCTTCAGATTGTGATACATCTTGGTGACTCCTGGATGCATAGCATACATCGATGTGTGTGCTTCCTCGAGCACTAGCTTCCTCAGATCATCAACATCGGCGACCACCATCCTAGCATAATAGCAAACTATTCCATCCTCGGACTCTTAGAACCCATCACACTTTTCGCTGTCGAGCTCTGACCTGATTAATCGCACTGTATCATCTGTTTGTTGTGCAGCTTTGATCTGCTATCTCAGTGTAGGCTTGACTTGCATCTGTGCCAAAAGTCCTACTCTCTAGGGTAGTAGAGCTGAGTTGGGATGTCTGGCAAAGGAGGACGAGGTGGGGCTCTCTTGAGAGGAGGCGATACACATATGGTCACGATGGACATCAAAGCACTGATAGCAAGAGAAGATGTGGGAAATTAGTAGAAAATTTAGGGAATAGGAAGGGTGTGGAGAAAAAAAGAAAGTGAGGGTGACTAGCGCTATTTTTTAGTAACATGTGAGGCATGTAGAAAACCTATACATGTAATATGTATATAAATACAATGTATACGATTCATGTAGGATTAATTAATTACTCGATAATAATATCACATAATGGTGTTAAATAATTAGTTTCGGGTCAATCCGTTCTGGATCATAACATGAACCAACCACAGTGTTTCGTTGTCAAACCCAAACCCAAATCCAAGACTGGATTTTGTTCGACCGTGCTCTAAATTCAGAACCAACCCTGATTGAGAAAATTCAATTCAGAACTAATACCAGATCCATAGTTGACAATGATTTTATAAAAAAAAATTATTTGATTACATGCTCATGATTAAATTCTTAGTTAAGAAATTGGGTTCGGTTCGGTTCTGGGTCAAAATATCTACCCAGAGTGTTTAACTATGAATTCGTAGACCCGAACCTAAAATTGGATTTTGTTCGACGGACCTCTCAATCTAAAATCAACTTAGACTGAGAAAATTACATTCGAAACCAACCCCAGACCCCTATTTGACAATGATTTTATATTAAAATATTTATTTGATTAGATGATCATAATTAAATTATATGTTAAGAAATGAGGTTCGGGTCAGTTTCGGGTCAAAACATCTGACCCATAGTTGTTGGACCGACTTCTCAATCCTGAATTAACCAAACTTGAGAAAATTAGATCCGGCTCCAAATCTGGAGCTAGATTTGGCAATTATTTTTTAAGAAAAATAAATCTTGACGTTAATTCATATGATAGTTGAGAATTTTTAGGACTTAATTACATGTTTTTGGTTACTCAGTGTTAGAAGTTGACTGAACATATGTTGAAATAGACAATGACATGAGGTAAGGGTGATAACAAGACCAATTGGATGTTAGAGGGAGGCAGAGAAAGATGAATGAGAGGGGAAGAGAGAACGTATTCATCGCATCAATAACTAAAAAGAGAGGAAGTCAAGGTAGACAAAAGATTTTATATTTTTGAACTAAGGGAATCTGATGAATAATAAGGACACATTTGATTATATAACATGTTTGAGTATGTTGTATAATTATGATATATAACAACAAGTCAGAGTATGTTGTATGATCTTGGTATATAAAAATAGGTTAAAGTGTGTTGTGTGATTGTGGTCTATTACAACATGTAGCTATTACAACAGGTGAACTCTTGTTGTGTGATTATGGCATATTTCAACGTGTTAGTCTATGTTGTGTAATGGTGGTCTCTTACAACAATTTATCACATGTGGCTATTATAATGGGTCACCACATGCTGTGTAATTATCATATATAAGAACATGTCAGAGCATTCTATCTAATCTTGGTATATAAAAATGGTTTTCAACATATTGTGTTATTGTGATCTATCACAACATGTACCTATTACATCATGTGAACTCCTGTTGTGTGATTATGACATATTACAACGGGTCAGTTTATGTTGTGTAATGATGGTCAATTAAAACATGTTATCATGTGTGGCTATTACAATGGGTCACAGTATGTAATGTAAGTAAGGTCTTTTACAATGGGTTTGAATATGTTGTGATATTACAGTCTATTACAACACTTTAGGACCTATTGTTGTATCACATATACTACAACAGGTTTGGCCTATTGTAAATAACTTATGTTGTATACAACATACAACACACAAATACACTTGTTGTGATAAGTATTCTAACTACAACACAACCAGCAGAACCGTTTTATTTCTCCCGTTGTAAAAAGTATTTTCTGTGGAATTGTATACTATGTATCATATACATGATATACACCACAATGAAAACATGTAATAAATGAAATTGATGGTTATGTCCAGCCAAATGTAATTCCTTAGAGCCATTAGGAATTACCACATCCTAGGTACACATCACATGCAAAAACCTATTGTTGATGAAGATCTATGCTTTCCAATCTGGGTTGGCTAGTTCAACCTTTGAACTGGATAGCTCGCCTCTTGGGCGGTTGGTTGGTCACCTCCAATCAGTCATCTGTCTCCTCCTAATGATCGATTGGTCATCCTTTAGCTGATTGTTTGACTCCTCCAAACAATTGGTTCATCTGATCCTTCATGATCCTCATCAGCTCGCTAGTTGGTTGGCTTGTACCTGCCAGCCGATCGTCTTAGACCCTCCATCTAGTCGGCTCAGTTCCTCCAGGAGATTGGTTGGCTTCCTTCTTCTTGGCCAAAATAGGAAAGGAAATTATCCTACTTTTACGTGATTGTTGAGAAACCTTGAGTTACATTCAAGGGGAGCAAGGGTAGGAAAGAATTAACTTTACATTGGAAAGATAAGATAGATGCTCGATACATAGACCGAGATAAAAGGATTAACCGACCGCACAACTAGGCACAAATAATAGGATTATTGGTCATAACCATGCTACATCCACCATCAAAATCACTTTTAGGGTGATGTGTGTAAATTGTATATAAATATCATATATATTAGTTATGGATTTATCATGGTATTTGATCGTACAAGAAATTATTTTCATCACATACGATAATAGAATGATAAAACCAAAATTTGATCATATTGATTATCCCAAAATATAGTAGATTGACATGGATGTGATACCAGTATAGGAAAATATGGCTAAAGAATAGGTAGTGGAAACAAAAACTTTAACTACCAAATTCCCCATCAACCTATAGATCGTATCAACAATATAATATGGGGAGGATGTTTTCAAGGATATACCTGGTCCTAGAGCAAGTCCAGAGGTCGGGCCGTCTCATCCATGTGATACGTTTGTCTCACTCACCTAGATGGCCCTATGGTGAGTCTGAGATGAGTCAGTCGATTCAATGGAAGAACTAAGCCAATTCGAACTCTGATTAGCCTGACAACCTGAACAGACATCTCAATACTTGAAAAGCTTGTCTGGATACCCAAACAACCATCTCACCCAGTGAGATGTCCGTTTGGCAGTTCAGTCATCCAATCAATTGATCTATTGTGTGAATTGAATACCTAAAGACTTTATTAATCAATTCAATCATCATTCAAGATTCAACTCCTCTTCTAGATGAGTTCCTTTGTGTGTAACCCTATAGGTCCCATATCACGATGACAGTGAATGTCAATAACTAGTTTATGACATCACAAGCAAGAAGTGATGCCTAGTCACACATCAATGCTACCCAAGTGAATGGAAATTTGGAGAACAACTTCAACCTACAATCTGTGTAAGGTGTCATAGTGACTGTATAATTCATTTGTCTCTAAAATCCAGAGTGAACTCAAGGCATGGACTCATCATGCTCTCAACTTTGATCTCATGTTTCTTGAACTAAGAGCAGACTATCTAAGATAATGTAACCTCAATATCATATATTGATTCACATGTGCATGCACATGCATTTTTCAATATTGCTTATCAAGTGGCCAGGATATCATACTCTAGTAGGAGGCACAAATCCCATATCTATCACTCACAGTCTATCCCCATGTGTGAAAGTCACCCAATCATCACCTTTATAACAACCCATTTGTCAATACTACATTTGATGATGTCAAAGTGTACCCAACGACATGTGACCAGTGTAGTGATTTCAGGTCTAAGAATCACGATCACCATCTTCTCAATGAGAGATGACTATGACCTTCAATTGGTTTCCATGTGTCATTCTCAAGGTGGGTCTGTTTGATGCACTATTCCCTAACATATATTTGTGTGCTTGGTTTTATATTGCCATATCATGAGTAATGAGATTATGTCATCAACCAACCCACACTCTAGTCTTATGTGTTACTGGTTTCTAGCTACCTTCCATGATAGCAACTAACTAGGGACATAATAAGAAAGTACATACTCATCACATTCATATGATCTCATCCTTCCATGTTACGTACATGAAGACATATGTCATTGAGTATTGTCATTCTTTAGACATTCATAATGTTTCCTCATTATCTCATAACTGAGTGCAATCACCCTGACACTCCAAACGCTCATCTCAACATTTGAAGCGATTGGTTGGCAGTCCAGTCAGCTAATTTGTTTTGTGAATTGAATAACTAAATACTTTAGTAATCAATTCAATCATCATTTAATATTAAACTCCTCTTCTAGATCATGAGCTATATGTGTGACTCTATAGGTCCTATATTACATTGACAGGGAGCGTCCAAAACAACTTATGACACTACAATCAATGAGTGGTTCCTAGTCACACATCAATGCTACCCAAGTAAATGGAAAGTTGGGGAACAACTTCAACCTACAATATGTGTTTGGTGTTACAGTGGTTGTATAATTCCTTTCTCTCTAATATCTAGATTGAACTCAAGGCATCGAGTAGTCACCTTCTTTATCATTCGGTCTTGTTTCTTGAACCAGAGCAGACTGTCTAAGATATATGTAAGCTCAATATCACATATTGACTCACATTTGCATGGACATACATTTCTCAGTCTCGCTAATCAAGAGGCCTAGGATATCATACTCCTGTAGGAGGGATAAATCCCATCTTTATCACTCACAGTCAGTCCCCATGTGTCACAGTCACCCAATCATCATCTTTATAACAACCCATGTTTTAGGATTGTGTTTGATGATGTCAAAGAATACCGAATGACATGTAATGAGTGTAGTGATTTTAGGCCTAGGAACCAAAAACATCACCATCACTATGAGAGCTGACTATGACTACCATGGTAAAGGTTTCCATGTGTCAATCTCATGGTGTGTCTGTCAGATACATTGTTCTGAAACATGTATCTGTGTGCTTGATTTGATATAGGTCATATCATGACTAATGAGATTCTATCATCAACCAACTCACACTCTAATCTTGTATTTCATTGTTGTCTACCAACCTTTCACAATAACAACCGATCATGGACATAATGAGAATATATATGTGAACTCTTAACATCTATATGATCTCATTTCCTCAATTCATGTACTTATCATTGAGTAATATTATTATCTAGACATTTATAATGTTACATGATTATCTCATAACTGAATTAAACAAAATATATTGAAAGCTTGCCTTTTATTTATTACTCAAATCAATTACAAGTTATGCCATTACAATCATCATATGATTGGCTCTCTGGGAATACATACCAATACTATCAACTATCAAATATGCTCCTTGATAAGTGCATATGAGGGAGAAATCTTAGCCACTTAGGTCTCACATCCAGGGATACTAGAGTACATGGATAGGTGGGAAAAGAGGGAAACTATATAAGGATCCACTAGCTAGACTTAGGAGTTGTATCTCTTCTAGCCTCCTATTTCATCATCTCTCTATACCTTAGGTTCTTTCATACATAACCATATAGAAAGAGGTAAGAGAACAAAACAAGCAATAATATAGGATTGACCAACAAAATCAAAGTGTTTGCATAAATATCTTCTCAATATGGTATCAAAGTAACATACCCCCCCAAACAGCCCACCAAGGAGGCTTAGCTACTCATATTATAAGAAAATGCAAAAATGGGGAAGAAAGAATTGGAAATGGCCATGGATCTTGAAGTAGAGCTTGTATCCTTTTTCTCTAGTATCAATAAGGACGAGCTTTTCCCTCCTCTAAGTTGGAATGGAAAAAATCCTATAAAATTAGGATTTTGGGGTGGAAGATGGAAGGAAATGGAAGAAATGTGGTAGGTCAAAGTAGGTGACGACCTTGAATGCTAAAGGGGTTAATATTTAGCAATGAATGACCACTAATGTGTATATAGTAGCCTAGGAAGCCAAGGTTTAAGTGGGGGTATAGTTTTAAAAGTAGTGTTGGTCAATACTTGAGTTAGGTTGGTCCCGTGGTTGTGCTGGTCATTCAATTGTGGTGGTAGTCAATGAATGGTCATGGTATGTTAGAATGGTAGTGGTCGAAGTGTAAAAATTACATAGTGAAGTGGGTTTTTGGATTGTAGATACCAGGGTCATTGTGAGAAGTATCACAATGGCGGGACAAGGGTAGCATGACGATGGTGAATGTCACAGGTGGGATATATAGATAAGGAGATGGTCATAATTAGGAGCACAGTCGTGCTGGTGATCTAGTGGCATAGCTGTAGTAAGTACCACATTCATTATCCTCCTAGCGTAACATGCCTGTTATGGCTAGAATGACTGTGGCGCAAGTGATGCCCTAGTCCTTGAAAATTTGTGGTTCCTTTGTAGATTAAGCTCTAGTATCATTGTCATTGCTGTATACCATAATTATTTTGGGGATTTTTCTAGTTCACTTTGATCTTCAAGTTGTCTAGCCATGATGCTCTTTTCTCAACTTTGACCCTTGGGCACTTGGGATAGGTTGGAGTTGACTTTGAAGTCTCCTTGTACTTCTCCATGCATGTTGGGGTCCTTGGAATCATATTTCTCCCCTCCTGCCATCATTTAGTCACCAAGGTACCTAAAAGACATGCAAAAGGCATCCATAAATGCATTCCACATAAAACACCATTTATTAGAAATTCATATTGATCACATCTTAACTATTTATGTTAAATGTTGACTATGTCTACATTTAAGTTGGTACCATTTGTTTAAAACTATGAATGGGTTTATTACTCTATTAATATAAATAATGAATAACTAACCGACAACTAAAATTAGTATATCTCGATATTTTAAAGAATATTATAGAAATTATTCAAATCTAGATTTATTTCAACTACTATTATGTGGGTCTGGATCGAGTCGATCATGCAAGTATTTCTCATTTGCTTGGATATATTGATCATATTGTCGATTGATTGTAGGTAAACATGAATTCTATGATTTCAATGAAACATGTGCAAAATGAAGATTAAGTTTGCACAAAAGATTCTATTTGTCATAAGATGATTGTTATGACATGCAACAACTAGTTCAAAGAAATATAAAAACTTGAGTATAACAGTCAATTGTGTCCAACATGACCATAATCCAATGTTGTATTTTTAATATGACACAAAAAATGTGTTTTTAGTTTATTGAAGTTTGTAATAGAAGGTATTGACTAATATTTTATTCTAGGAATCATACAAACTTTAAATAAAGAAATGTTATAAATATTTGGTGAGATCATTAAAGAAAGAAACCTTTTTTATTGTAGATAGTGATGGTTCTCCTAATATCAATTTTGAAAATGTTTACATGCTCATTCTAGTGTTATAGACTATGCAATCCATTTTGTAAACACAATATATTTACTTAGAAAAACTTCATGTGTGAAGAAACTTGAACATAACATTGAATTTTGCTATGCTATTCTAGACTTTCATTTTCCCCTTATCTTTATGAACTTGTTTGATTTGTTAGACAAAATTCTTGGATCAATAAAATTTTGCTACAACTATAGCTTCCCAGATTTATACTATGTATTGGGTGATATTTTTTAATAGTACAATTAAGGAGAAGAGTTTTTCTATGTCATCTACATATACTACACATAACAAAATTTATTATAGTTACAATATCTATATTGTATTGATATGTTGATACAAAGAGATATGAAATACTAGTATGGGGAATCTAAATTGTACTATAGGATCTCCAGCTTTTACTTGTTTGACTAAGTTGATATGAACAGTGTGCTATTTAGATACATGAATGAAGGGTGGTATATGTCATTGGGTCGAGATTTGGTGAGATCATAGGTGCTCATCTGGATGAAGCCTCAAGGGTTATGTTCACTTGAGTTGGATGTGATTTAATTGCATGAACATTAGATGTGAAAAAATTTATCACATGTTTATCATTTGTTCTTCTAGAAATAAAATTTATAAAGAAGGTTCATTATGTATGATATGTACTAGTAGACTCTGTGTAATGTAGAGTATACTTATAAATGAGTATATGCTTATCTCACATGTATTTTGAGTGGAAAATTTTTATTTATATAGAAATTCTTTCATATCAAGTTTCATGTATCTCTTACTGCTAATGTCATGTAAACACTCAATGTAAATGATCATGGACACAGTAGGGGCTTGCATTGGAATGACTGAGTAGGTTATCTATTAGTCATAACATGAAACTACTAGTTTATCATGGCTGGTTATGAAACATGTATTATAATTGCAAATATAAGTAATTGAATCATTTATCCATGGTCTATTCACAAAGGAAGTGGTAAATTTTTATAAAGGTGAACCGATATCTAATTGAAATTTAGGTGATTGCAAATTTTGCACTCTATTAGGAATTTAAATGCAATTTTCTATCATATCAGGTTTGACAATACCATCTTAACTATTTGATTGTATTTTCTTCATATAGTATCCAAGTTTGTCCTATGTTGTCTTTGATTCACCTCAGAGGTAGTAAATTATATGGTTGACTGAGTTCGAGTATCAAGTGTGGCTAGTCTCATTGGATAATTTTCCATTTCAAGTACCACCAACTACAACCCCCTAATTCTTTGAATGTATGATTGAAAAGACCAAAAATTAGTAACCTTCTACATAATTTGGTAATTATGTTGTGTGACTGTCTATACGGAAGGATGTTAGATTTGACAGACAATTTAATTATGTGGAGCCTCCCAACCATATGAGACACATGATAGAAACAAGAGAGGTCGTTTATCTTGCCTCATGCAAACTCACCTACATGATACATTCCAAGAAATGTTAAGCTTGGTAAAATATGCTTCTATTTCTAAATTCATCACACAATAATTATTTCTCAAACATTTATGATATTGTATATGTTTTGTTTTCATTACAGTAAATAATAATATAAAAACAACAATACGATGCACCACCCAACTATAGTAGTGGGAAATTCTACAGAACTTAGGCAACATTACGCATCTTAATCTACGAGAAACCCACCATCAACATTACCGTATTGTATATATCCATCACCGATGAGGTGTTTAAGCATCTAGAATCATTTAAGTTGAACATATGTAGTTTTCCCACCAACTCTTTCCTAGGTTTAGTAGCAAACCATAATGTTAGATGATTTTTGTTTGTTAATTGGTTCATCGCATAGTTAAGGAGTTAGAACGCTACTAGTCTTTGCAGTTGATGAAAGAGCATGACTATTACAAGCTAATCATTATGCTTTTCAACAGAGTCTATAACCAATTACAAGATATATCTGACCACTATGATGCTCTGTCTTTGATCATCATATATACCATCACACCTGAATAAAGCATCCTCCTAGAGGAGTCAATACATACATGAGCTAGGGTATAGCTTGAAATATCCCCCACCTCACCCCACACCACACTTAAAATAGATTTGAGGAAGGATAATAAATCATTAATCAGAATAAGAATGATATTTGTCACAGCCTGGCCGCCTTTGTTTTTCTTCTTGATACATAAACCTTGATATCTTTGACCCTACATCCCAACAATCCTCGTATTCCTCAGAACTCTTTCTGTAAGGGCTGCATATGGCTTTGTTATCATTCTGACGGTCTTCAGCCATTACACCATTAACTTCTTTGAATAGGCACTGAATAGAACCGAGCCTCCTCATTAGGTAGTTGATTTGCTTCCTGAGGATGACGTTCTCATATTTGAGTGTTGCGATCTCATCGGCTGGTGGTGCATCATCTCGGTGCTCTCGTCTCTGATTTGCCCAGATGAAGTTGTTGCAGTTTGGCCGCTGGACAACAATACATACATATATACATAGAGGCACATATGTAAGCATACAAGTACAAATGATAAAAACAATGTTAATATATATAGTTTTCTTACCTCACATAAGTAATAATTTCGGAAAGGGTACTCCTCCTCACGCTTGAGGAGAGCAAGGAAGCTGCCACAAGAACACCTTAAGGGTGGCCACATCGGATTGAACTCGTAGAGTTTCCCATTCTTTAAAATAAGGGAGCCTTGGATAACTTCTTGGTAACAACGAGGATGCAGGTTAGGGTTGGTTTCAGGCCACACCAAAGTGGGATTGTAAAGAACAACCCTAGGGCAATTGTGTTCCTGGCCTGAGGGATAAGTGTACTTCCGCCAATTTACGCGATCCATGTCGTTAACAAGACCACTCCAATGTAACATCAACCACCAATTATTGCTCTGAAGCTTCCGCTCCTCATCCCAAGTCCCATTCCCTTCTATCATCACCCATGATCCCGGATCACCGTACTCCACCATCACCCAGACCTCCGTGCCTTTAAGGCCGGCTCCATGGTACCGTGCATCCCTCAAACGCACGCTCAGCTTCTCGTCAGCCACGGTGCCTACACTAACGACGCACGGCGGCTGGTTCCACAACATCGGCAGAGGCAACACATCAAAGGCTTCCGTTTGCACGTCAACAACCACCAAGGATTTCGAGTCACTCGAAACCCAATGCAGCTTTCCGGCGACGTACCCACAGCCGTTGTTCTGTAATTCAAATTTCGCAGCAGGCTGACCCCCAGCCGGCGCCCTCCACTCCCACTCCTCCGAGTTGCCGCCATCGAGTGTGCACACGCGGGCAGAAATCCGCTCATCCGCGTAGACGAAGTTGAACACCTTGTAGACTTCCGCGACGGCGTCGAACCCCATGCCGGCGAGGACCTGATCGTAGAAGAACGCATGGCCCTCCACCTGATCCTCCAGAGGGTCCTGCGGGAGAGGAGCCCATTGGCGGAGCAAAGGGTTGCAGATGATTGCGGGGACGTCGTTCCGGCACAGGAGGAGGAGGCCGCCGCAGGAGTGCACCACTTTTAGATAGCCAGGCGAGAAGAAGTCGTCGCATAGGATGTGGAAAGCTGGCTGTCCGTCTGTTGCAGGGATGAAGGCACAGTGATGTCGTTCGTGTTCGCTTTCCACTTGTTTGCCGTATTCCCCTAACATGCTTTCACGGATAGTGTCGCCTCCGCTGGCCCAGACCTGAATGAGGACTCCCGGACGCGACGAAGGATGGGCTCGGGAGAAGGAGGGACTCTCTATGAGGGCTCGCCATGACCGGCAGACATGACGTAACAACGTTGCTAAAGTTGCCATCGGCAGCCGTCGGAAGATGTTGCACAGTACTTCCTCCGGAAGATCCGTTGCTAAATTAGTTGCCATCCGCAGCCGTCCGAAGACGTTGCACAGTACTTCCTCGGATAGATCATGTTTAGAACTGCTGGGTTCGCCGGTCAAACTGTTCACCATTGCATGGACGCAGTTGATGCCGGCGATACAATTTTGGATCTGTGCTTTGGGCTAGCTATATAAGCCGACGGGAACACACACGCAGTTTGATGATCCCCGTCTCGCGGCTAAAAGCTTGGGAAGCTGGCGGCTAGGGTAGCTTCACTCGTCGTTTCATGTTTAGGTTTTCATTAGAGTATGATACATTACGACATTTAAATGAACAACTAACTTGACATTATATGTGTTTCTTGCCCGCCTAGACCAATTAAATGTCTTTCTTGGCCAGCAAGTCAGGAGTTTGATTTCCTAAATCTTCTGTACACTTCCTGGAATTTAAACAGGGTTCGGCATTGAATAAAAATCGCTTGTTTCATTGCAGATTAATCTAGGAAACAGAAAACAAGAATACCATTGAATTACTATCAAACTACCATATATGTATTGGTAATATTTCTGAAAAGGAAAGCACTGCCAACTTTATTGTTGTTTCGTACTTATCCAGATATTATATTATTTGCATGATAAGTTTTTCATTGCTTGCAAATTAAGAGTTGTACCTCCTTGGATGTTTTCTCTTTATTAAATCCCTTTACAATAATTGGAATGCACATTAATACAAAGCCTTAGGCCTGATTGTTGATATGTATAAGTTTGAAAAAAAAAATCAATTTAGCACACTTTTACAAAAATATTTACCAGCATAGCACACTTCGCAAAATATTTTCCAAAATAGCATATTTGTGTGGAATCCGTCACTCAAAGTGGCATTTTTTGTATCCGAAATTAAAAATATTGGTGGGTTTATTTTTAAATAAAAAAATTTGAAAAAAAAAGTTAAAAGGACCACTTTGATGGAGCTTTTAGCTTGACGCTAGAATTAAGTGCAAAATGAAAACGCCACTTTAAGTGACACTTTTGTAAAGAAAAAAATCAAATTTTGTTTATTTTTAAAACAAGCACGTCAATACTTGTGACGCTTTTTAATTTTAGATACAAAAAGCTACACAAGAAGTGGCGTTTTTAGATCAAAGTGTGTGATTCTGAGAAATATTTTGCAAACAGTGATATATTGGTAAATATTTTTACATAAGTGTGCTATATTGGTTTTTTTTCCTATAAGTTTGTTTTGTTTGGGTTAGACTGGGAAGTTTTATATTTATCCCACCCTCCTCAACATAGGCCACACATCAACATGATCAAGATTATGATCAACCCCTTAGGGGCTCACTCAGCATATCTAAACCAACCAAACAATGAAAGTTTCCCATCTACATAAAAAGAAAGCAAATAACATATACTGGTATCCATGCCTAAGTATGGACTGTTCCTTCTAACCATAGATATCAAAGTTCTAATCTTTATCGGTCAAGAGAGGGTCTTGAATAACCACCACCTGTGTCCGAGCAACCCATCTATGAATCTCCCGAGGACGCTACCCAACAGCTTTCTCATCCTTAAGATGGTCTCTCACATCTCTATGACAACTCTCATCCACCAAAACATGTTCATACCGTGCCAAAAAAGCACTATAAATTCCCAATGCCCATCCTTAATATGTGGACCTCTATAAACTCACAATACTCATCTTGAGATTATGTTTATTGATTGGGTTCCAAGACAAAACATCCAAAATTTCAAAGCGTGGTATGTGACTCCAACACACCAAAATCACACAAGGGGTAAGATGATTCCCCACCATAAAGTCTGTTGAAGCATTTACTCTTATTGATGATATTCACTATCCTTACCACCTCCTTCAAATCCCTCTCATGATCAATAGTCACACTATAAAATCTTAGCCCAACATCGAGCAATCCATACTAACTAGATGATCAAGATGGGAAAGGCACCCAACAACAATTTTTTTAAAGGAAATAAGGAAGCTTCATCCAAGAAAGAAGCTAGGATATGGATAAGAGGATGTTCCAAGTCAAAAGATGGATCTACATTTGGGTAAGTTTAAGAGAAAGTAAAACAAACAATATCAACAAGAAAATGAGGTATCCACAACTTATAAACAATTAAATAGATATCTATATCATTTTAAATAATTTCAAAAATAACAACAAATAATAAAATTCATGTTTATTATATTAATCAAGGTTGGACCACATATATTCAAAACCACGGGTAGGAGTACTAGAACCTTAATGCTAAATAAATATAAAATGGTAGGGGAACAATAACCTCAGTTCCTAAAAGAAGAGCTAAAAACTTAGTACCTAAATATATAATATTCGTGGGGTGGAATAAAATCCATGTGCCTAGAGGGAGAACTAAAACCTGAGTACCTAAAATATGGTATATCTACTTATATATATGACTAGTCAAAATCACACATGCATGATAAAGTAGGCTGGATCATATTTTAATCCAAAATATATTCTAGTACAAAATGAATGTAACCATCCAACATAAAGAAATTGGTGTCTGACGACCCATAAACAAGCGATGCACAATGTCAATAACAGTTGTTGATGAATCACCATATAGAAATTGATTCTCCAAAAGGAATTTAAGTTGTTAAAAAGGAGAGTCAAGTGAAAAATGTGCCTCATGGACAAGAGATTAGGATTTAGTTGGTATATGCTCAAATAAAATAGGAAAGATGCAAATACCTTATGTTCAGTTCTAAATAGATTCAAGGTCAATCCATAGGTCTGCCTAGAGTCATACAAATTGACTTGTCAATTTAGTCAAACAAGTTGTGAAAAACCATAACAATTGATAGATCTCACTTTTGCAATTCAAATAATATATTTACCAAATTTCTTATGTACCAAAAATTTACTTATCAGTTTTACAAGCTTAATACATTTTTCTAATATATATATATATATATATATATATATATATATATATATATATATATATATGTATATATATATGTATATATATAGAGAGAGAGAGTGTGTAACATCCCAATTTTTGAGTAAATTCAAACCTTAATGTGATTCTCCTGATAAGAGTCCACTATGGGACCAAATAAGCCTAACTATGGTTTAATAAGTAAATGAATTCATAAAAGGTATACTATATGTCAGTGATACCCATGTAATGGCTTAATATGCATAATTGATAATCTTGCTATGTATAAATATGAATGATTGTTTCATACAAACAATGATTTGACTAATACATATAGTGAAATGAAAAAGGAGAGGTTTAATATGAGTAAAGATAACTAGTGTGTTTTATATAAGTCCATATCTAGTTCATGGATATAATGAACTTTATGAGTAAAACATCACTATTCGTGTAAAAGAAAGAAATGTCATGTAGCTTTGGTATAAGTAGAATTATGATGATTGGACTCAATGTAAAATATGATTGAAGTATGTACCCAAATGCAAATATATTAAATTCGAGTTTGTATAGGTCATTGTGATAATTGAATCAATTTAACAAGAAAATAACATATAGGAAGAGAAAGGGGTTCTCAGGTTGGTGACTCCCAATCCATACAGGGTTGTGGAGCGCCCCACCTAGGTAAAATAGGGTACAAACCATCGAACCCAGACCAAGGAAGTAGAGGGCTATAAAAGCATGGGTTTATATAAGATTAGGGTTAAAATAATGCCTTCTTTGGCCTTTTCAGAAAGTGATTCGATGATAAGAGATAATCAAAGCAGAAGAGGCGAGAAGGATGGCGACCATGGCACTTATCCGCGGTAGCTTCAGGAGGACCAAACCATAAAGGGTCGTCTCTTGCCGCTAGCACAGTAGCCAATACACGTGAGGGAGAGGATGCACTGAGGTGAGACCAGCCGTCATTCTCTGATCAACATGCATCGTCTATGAACAACATAGATCGACAAAGACCTGGGCGGTCTGCCCTATTCCTGCCACAGAAACAGGGGAGGTGGCGCCTCCAGTCACGTCGTGCGAGTGAGAACCCAACCGCCTGGTTTTGTGTTTGTGTGCACCTGATCGCCAAAGGGAGTTGCGGTAGTGGCGTGACCCAAAGATGGTGGCCGGATCAGCCCTGGTTGGTCGGACTTGGTGCTGGAAAGGAGGCTGGCACTGCCTCTATTTTTACGAAGGAACAGGGGCATCACACCCGTGTTGCGCCCCGCTAGAGGAGGAAGACGGGGCCCCGGTCATCCTTTCTGGGCTACCGAGTCATGAGGCCCAATTAACTTGAAAGCAAAGGAAAAGAAGGTAATATCAATGATCAGATTTTAATTAGTTCTAAACTTTAAGGATTCGTAGATATTGATTCCATTGTCGGAAAATGGTGTATAAGGGCTCGTTGGAAACCTTGAGATACAAAGAACATCTTGAAGGAGATTACAGACTCTGGAAATAAATGGATAAGGTAATTTTATTTAAGAAAAGTTAGATAGGAGGATTAAGTGCATATATGATGGTGTTTTGTTAAAATAATGTTATAGGTGTGGACCTCATCTTTGAACTTCAAGCAAGTGTTACACCACAATCTTAATAGGATTTAGACCTGACTAGAGGAATCCAAGATGAAGATTCTATTTTCTCTAATACAGGTAAGTGGTTCATGCCCATGAGTATTTATGTTTATCAAACCAAGTATATTTACATGCTTTTTAGATAAGACCTTCATGTCCTACATTCTAGGTTAAATATGTAAGAAAGATTTTATGTGCTTATGATTTTGGAATTGTATATGCTCAATACCTTGAGTAATGGTGTTTCATGGAATGATTCTAGATCATGAGTTAAGTTCATAAGAAGGATAAGAAAATATATTTCTATCATATCCCTTAAATATAACTGTAATCATGTATTGAGATTTCAAGTAGGAACATGTCATCAAGGTTTCTTATATATGTAGCGATCTAAGAAATCAAGAAGTGAAATAGATTCCTTAATAAGGTTGATGTTTAAAAGTTAAGTATTATGTGAGAATATGGGTGTTGCACATGGTAGACCATGGCCCAATTTCTAGGATAAATGTACTAGTGGCATTAAAGATATTGTAACATGAGTTTGTGATGATATTATCAAATTATGATATATTAAGTCATGATTGAGTTGCACGATGAGAATCTATATGATTTCTACCTTAAGGTTTAAGATTTAAGTTCATACAAATGTATTGAGATCAGACTTAATGAGATTAAATTGAGTATGATTAAGATGCAAGTTAAGATTTTCTAAGGTTTCTATTCTATGGTTTATGATGTTAAGAATTAAGTCCATTAAGATCAGATTTTGATGAGGTTTTAACATAGAATGAGTTATCTTGCCAAGAATCAGATATCATACTTTAGCTATACACATTACTTGAGTTACTTTTGTATATTTAGTATTTCTATACTCACTTCAGATCTTGTCTCATAAGACATTAGACTCATGTGTGATATAATTGGTATAATGAAGTAATCTTACCAAATTAGAGTTTTTGAATAAAGTTTACCTAGATAATGAGATACATGATTAAATCCAATAATGGATTCAGTTTAGAACTCAAGAATAAGAGATTTAGATTCAGACTTAGACTACTCACTGTGTGAGTAGCCAGATTTTGAATAAAAGATACATGATAAGGGTTTTAGACCAAATCTCAATTATGAAGTAATTGAGATCCATATTCACATTCAGTTGTAGAATCAGTTTATCACTTAAGAATAAAAGATTCAGATTTAGAATTCAGTACATGCTCAGTACTCAGTAATCAGTTTCAGATAAGTTCAGTTTTCAGTGTTCAATTTTAATATAAGATAAGTTCAGATTCAGTATTCAGTAAAGCTAGCAGTATTCAGCTTCAGTTCAGATTAAGAATTTAGTAAGTTTATACTTAAGATAAATAATTCGAAACCTTCACATAAGACATTATATGATAAGTCCTCAATCAGTAGTCCCGGGACGATTCAGAGGTATCTGTTGCCAATTCAGAGGAGTGTTTACTCCAATTCAGAGGTGTTGCGGCACCAGTTCAGGGCATAGTTACGCCAATTCAGAGACACCTCGGTGTCATTCAGGGCATGTAGTGCCATTTCAGGGTACTTCGGTACCAATTCAGGGCGTAGATACGCCAATTCATGAGGACTTATTGTATAATGGTGGCCACAATCAGATAAAAATCATAAGTAAAAGATACCTTAATTTAGAGCATACCCATAATCTCATCCACGAGTATGATGAGAGGGAATCAAATAAGATAAGTATGACCCAAGCACTTTGGTGTAGGTCTTGAGATCCATGTACCAAGGTACATGTCTCCAGAATAAGATAAGGTAGAAAGATAAAGATTCATATTGAGAAATAAGATATTTTATGTTTCAGTTTACTCACAGTTTGATGTTAGTTCATGTTTATAAAACCCAATTTCAGTTCTTTAGTAATGTATATTTCATAATACTCGTGCCACTTACTCTAACGACTGTTATGTTTCACAATGCATGGTTGGGGACGTGATGTCTCCAGGTTTTGGAGCGGCTGAGGATTAAAGGAACAAGTAAAGGTGTAGGAGATTTCCAATCTTGCCCAGTGGGGTGCCATCTACTGAGACGGTCCATAGTTTAGACATCTCTTTTTATGCATAGTCTTGTTACCAGAGTATATTAGATGAGTTGTAGTTTTTATTTTATCAAGGACTATGTATGAATCAGTTTTACTCAATGAAAAGTGTTTCATTTGCTTTAATTGCAATGATTATCATGTTTGTGACACTCCCAGATGAAAAAAAATTATAACTCCCGCTCATGTGTTATGAAAATTGGGGTGTTACAGAGAGTCAGGCTAGAATACACTCAAGCGTGTTTGCATATCAAGACTATTTTTTTGCAAAATGTAAACCATTGATCTTCACTATCATACTATAACTAGGCTACATACAAATTTTGAGCCCAATTGGATGAGCGTAAGTCACTCATCCTAGGGCAACAAAATTGACTCACAAAACTAATTTGAAATGCATAATTTTTGCGGTCTTTATAACATGACCTATAAATGTCCAAACGTGCTCAAATTTTGTATATGAGATATTCACAAGATGTTTAAGAAGATCAACGGATTAGATTTTTGACAAAAATATTGCATCATGAAAAACTACTTGAGTGTATTCTGGTCTAAATACACTCGAGTGTATTCTAGCCTGACTCTCTCTCTTTTGACTCTCTCTCTCTCTCTCTCTCTCTCTCTCTCTCTCTCTCTATATATATATATATATATATATATATATATATATATATATATATATATATATATATATATATATATATATATAGTCAAAAGATAGCAAAGCACATGATTCACATGCTACAAGTTTAGCAGTGTGATAGTGCATTTTGGTTAAATCCATATCACATGGTGGATAAAAATGAAACATAGAGATAAGACATTTTTTGCTACAAAAAAGGTGATGAAATCAAAATTTATTGAGGAAATACAATACATTTTCTACCCTCAAGGTTCGTCTTTTCTAGTGTGAGAACCAAAAGTTTTTGTATCTCAAAAGTTAAAAAAATTATGTCCAAACATAATTCTTAATTAGGGAACAATCTCAACATCTTTTACATGTGAAGACACACTTAGTGTCCTAGCCAATGGTATGTGAGCAGCACAAACCCAAAACTAACTAATCAACTATTACTATATAGGGAGGAGAAATTGAGAGTGTCTAAAGCAATAGAATCTGATGAAAACCCGAGATTTTTTTAGAATATCCAAACCATTTTGGAGTCAAACACCCAAAAACCAACAAACAAAAAAGTTGGGCTTCATGTAATATTGTTGATTTGTAGACACAAGCGAACATCTTCTAAAATGTGAATTAGGATATTACTTAGAACCATAGGGAAGTAGGGGTAAAGGAGGTTCTACAACTCGTCTTGGTCCCAAGACCTTGGATGAGGTAGCTTTGGAAAAATTTATAGACAAGAGATTGGCATAGGGTTTTGGACCCTGCTCTTCATAGTCTTGGATATCTACCTCTTATGCTACTAATGTAGACCACTCCAAACCACCAATGTTCATTTGATATTATGTTCATTGGGTTGGTTCCAAGAGAAAACCTCTAATTTCCAAAGCAAGCTACCTAATTGCAACCCACCAACGTCATGCAATGAGTAAAAGAAATCCCCACCATCAAGTCTCTTGAAGCATCCAATCTTTGTGATGACATTCACTATCTTGAGGACCTCCTCCCAAATCCTCTCATGATTAATAGTCACATTATCAAATATATCCCTAGATGAAGCTCTCGATTCTAACCAAATGATAAAGATGGGAATGGCACCCAACAACCAACGTATAAAGGAAATTAAGGAAGCTTCATACCATAAATTAGCTAGGACATGGACTAGAGGCTTACCCTACACACCCTATAGATCCACTTGCAACATGTATGTTGCTTTGTGCCACAAAGTCTTCTCCATATCAATGTACATAAAAAAGTGCACCACATCTTCATTGGAGGGGTTGTTGTAGCAGAATGAAGGGAAGGGGTTCTTAAATCCTTTAAATACAGGTGTTATTAGAAAAAATAAAAATAAAAACCTTTACATATTATAGAGTTAATGTAAGATAGAATTCCACTCGTCCATAACCACTTGGGTGGAATGCAATGGGGAGGTTGTCTGTGGCAAGCACTCTCTTGACTGACCAGAGAGTGAACACCTTAGTGCGATCAACAATCAATACCGGGATATCATCATGGTAGGCCCCAAAAATCCTACAAAATGATTATCATTTATAATCATCCATCCAATAACACAACAAAAAGGTGGGACCGATACTAAATACCATCCTCATGGAAAACATATCTAGCCATATCATACACATTAAACTCTTATCATCTTCTTTCCCAAATATCTAGTGGAACTTCACACCCATTTTCAGACCAAAACTTCAGTTTTCCTCAATCTCACAAACAACCTTAAATATGGCATCCCCTTGGAGACATCTTCACATTATAAAAAACTATACAAATCTCCTCAACACAATGGTCATATTAATATTAAGAAAAAAGGAAGAACAACTTATACTAAGAACTTAGTGTGCCATCAACCGTCGACAATCCAGAAAACCCAACAGTTGCTGGAGTTTGGCCCGCTGAGAAATCTTGTCGATTGCTAGAGTTTTGGACATTGAGAAATCGCATCGTATGTCAGGCCAATTACAAACTCAGAGCCTATAAATGGTTTACCTCCTCCTTCATTGGGAGGGATCTCTTCCTCTCCGTCCATGCCTCTAGGCTTCTGATTTGTTCTCAGTCAAGGGAGAAAATCTTAATAGACCACCTCCGATGCCCCTGTGGTACTTTAACCATTTCCATCTCCGCTGCATCAAGATTTTTCCTCTAACCATGAAAGTGGTTGGGTTCAGATCTCCTCCGGCCTTGGACCGTATACCCATCTACGGCTCCATCTTTCATGAGCAAGATAACAAGAAGAGAAGGAATAAGGAAGGAGAAGATCACCCTTATCTGTTCTTGGCATTCTTCCATTCGTCCTCTAGATTAGCTCCATAATTAGAGTAGAAGATTGTTGCTCCACCAAGCCATGACCATCTTCTTCACCATGGCCATGGGTAAACCTTCCTTCTCCCTTATCTTCTTAGTTCTTATCATGAGGAGCGAGTAGTCCATCTCACTAGGGGTGTGGGGACTAGCCCTGATGCCCATTCTTAGATGTTCATATTTTGACATTCCATGGCTTACATATAATTTTCCATTTTGATGTTAATCGATTTATGCATATTTTATGGCCTAATCTACAACATTGCATGATAAATTATATTCCTTATTGTGAGAACTTCTATACTTGATATTTGAATATCGAGTAGCTTGGTTGATGCCCAGACGAGAACTTTTGAAGGGATATCTTAGGAGTAGTAGGTACATGACCCGTGAGTGATGAGATATCAACCTCACAGGGATATCTATACTCATCTTGATATTATGCTATTTGATTGGGTTGTAAGAAAAAACATCCAAACTTTAAAATATGGTACATGACTGCAACACACCACAATCACACTAGGAGTAGCATAATTTCCCACCATAAAGTCTCTTGAAGAATTTACTCTTATTGATGATATTCACTATCCTTATCACCTCCTTTAAATTCCTCTCATGATCAATAGTCACACTATAAAATCTAGCCCAACATCAAGAAATGCATACCAACCAGATGATCAAGATGGGAAAGGCACCCAACAATAAAATCTTTAAAGGAAATAAGGAAGCTTGATCCAACAAAGAAGCTAGGATATGGATAAGAGGATGTTCAAAGTCAAAAGATGGCTATACATTTGGGTAAGTTTAAGAGGAAGTAAAATAAAAAACATCAACAAGAAAATGTGGTATCCACAACTTATAAACAATTCAACACATATCTATGTCGTTTTAAATAATTTTGAAAATAACAACAAATAATAAAATGCATGTTTATTGTATCAATTAAGGTTGGAACACATATATTCAAAACCAAAGGTAGGAGGACTAGAACCTTAATGCTAAATAAATATAAAATGCTAGGGGAAGCATGACTTTAGTTCCTAAAAGGAGGACGAAAACCTTAATACCAAAATATATAATATCCATGAGGTGGAATAAAATCCCAGTGTCTAGAAGGAGAACTAAAACCTGAGTACCTAAAATATGGTATATCTACTTCTATATATGACTAGTCAAAATCACACATGCATAATAAAGTAGGCAAGATCATAATTAAATCCAAAATATATTCTAGTACAAAATGAATGTAACCATCCAACATAAAGAAATTGGTGTTAGAGAACCCATACACAAGCGATGCACAATGTCAATAACAATAGCGGATGAATCACCATATAAAAATTGATTCTATAAAAGAAATTTAAGTTGTTAAAAAAGGAGAGTCAATTGAAAAATGTGCCTCATGGATAGGAGACTAGGGTTTAGTTATTATATGCTCACAAAAAATAGGGAAAATGCAAATACCTTATGTTCTGTTCCAAATAGATTCAACGTCAAACCCAAGGTCTGCCTAGAGCGATACAAAATTGACTTGTCACCCTAGTCAAACAAGTTTTAGAAAACCATAACAATTGATAGATTTTAGTTTTTTGATTCAAATAATATTTTACCTAATTTTATTATGTACCACAATTTAGTTATCGGTTTTATAGGTTAATACTTTTTTTCTAATATACATATAATATATATATATAGTAATGCATATGCTACACATGCTACAAGTGTAGCAATGTGATAGGACATTTCGATTAAATCCATAGCTCATGGTGGATAAAAATGAAATATAGAGAAAAGACAATTTTGGCTACAAAAAAGGTGATTATATCGAAATGTATTGAGGGAAATACAATACATTTTCTACCCCAAAGTTACATCTTTTCTGATGTGAGAACCAAAAGTTTTGTAGCTCAAAAGCAAACAAAATCTTGTAGTCAAACATAATTCTTAATTAGGGAATGATCTCAACATATTTTGTTAGAAAATAAGAGACGACTATTGGTTGTTTGATAAGAGGAAACCCTGATCCTATA
Organism: Alisma plantago-aquatica; assembly: GCA_963693085.1. Classification (NCBI taxonomy): domain Eukaryota; kingdom Viridiplantae; phylum Streptophyta; class Magnoliopsida; order Alismatales; family Alismataceae; genus Alisma; species Alisma plantago-aquatica. The sequence goes on from OY856409.1 coordinate 925,867,281, forward strand.
AATAGGAGAACAAAGCGTAAAAACATAACTTAACCCTAAGGAGCCAACACATACTTAGGCCCATATTACAAAGATACTTAATAAAATAAATAAACGGGCTCTCTAATACTCCCCTTCAATCTGAAGTAGGGAGAATCCCAAATCAGCTTGTAAACAGAGAGTTGGAATAAAAACAAAGAAATAGAATAAAAGGATTATCCAAACCCATACAAGAATTTTCTCTCCTTAAATATTACAATTAAGCACTCAAACACTCCCCCTCAAGCAGCAGACAAGAAGGTCATAAAAGTTTCTCAATCATCTAGAGCAGAACGATCATCTGGAGCAGAAGTAAGCAGTAGCAGAGCATTGTGGTCTTTATTACAATTGCTAACATCGCAGGCCAAAGAGTGTTGGGTCACAACAATAATAGTAGTCAACATACAAATCAAGTGTGGATGGGTCAACGTGTGAAACAAAGCAAGGACAAGCCAGAGAGTGCTGACACATAGAAGCAGAAAGTAAACGTGCACGGACAAAAAAAGGTCAATACGTGTAAAGCATGAACAAGCTAAAGAGTGTAGGAGCATAGGATGGTCAAAGTCCCAATGAGTGTTGGGTCACAACAATGAACGTGCAAATAAAGCACGGATAAATAAAGAGTCAACGTGCCAAAATGCGGACATGCCAGAGGGTGTTGGTGCATAAAAACAAAGTAGACGACGTAGCCAAATAGAAGACCATCTTGAAAACAAAGCACTATACATGAATCTCTAGATAATAAGCTCTTTAAGAAGAATATAGCAGTGAAAGACTTTTCATATGCAAATATCAATTGTAGAAGTCCACAAACTCTTCAAAGTGCATATAGATCCACAAATATATATCAAGCACTAGAATATAATTTTCCTCTTATTTATCTCTCTCCTCTATTTCTCCCCCTCACACCAACTCGTCAAGCACAAAAAAACCAAAAGTGATTGGTGTTGACAATTATGAAGAAACACCCCAAGAAAAAATATAAGTCGTTGCACTGTCGAGGGGTTTGGAGGGTATGGACCCCAATTAGGGGGTCTCGGTGCCCCTCAGCAGGCGGGAGTCGAGGGGAGGCCACCTCTCACAGGGGCTCGAGGGAAGATACCCCAAAAAAAGGTCTACAATGATATTCGATGCAGTGATCATTGTTGATGCGGATGATAAGTCCATGGGGAAAATTGCTAAGATATTCTATGAATTTTGTGCTATATCAGGCATGGAGGTTAGTAAAGAGAAGAACTATGTGTTTTGTAACAATGCAACCCTTGCAATGAAGTTAGTGGATACTTGGGCATCCAAAATGATCATCTATCAAAAAAAATTTTGGGGTTGCCTCTGTTTAAGGGAATAATAACGAGGAGTTTGTGTACTACTATAATGGATAAAATGAAGGTGAGGCTGGTAGGTTGAAAATCCATATTTCTATCTTTTATATGGAGATTGGAATTGATTATTTTGACCCTTTTATCCTTTCACCTATACGGGGTTGTTGTGTTCCCTTTTCATGTGAGTGTGATGATGGAGATTGATTATGTAGGGATATCTTGTGGGGAGGTCCTAGCCTCGAGAGAAAAATACATAAAATTGAATGAAAAAGCATATGTACTCCCAAGAAAGAAGGAGGGTTGGGTATACATCATTGTAGTAATATTATCAAAGCATGTACAATGAAGAATTTATGGAATTTTGCAAAGAAACCTTATGGGTGTGATGGGTCCATGAAAGATACCTCAAAGGAGATTTTGTCAGTATACAATTCTAATTGATTGCTACCTAGATTTGGAAGCAACTTATTCTATTTAGGGATAAGATTGTACTTGGAGTTAGGTACTCAGTAGGGAAGGGTGATAGTATTCTTTTATGGTGAGATCCCCAATAATGGGATGGGTTATTCCTGACTAAGTTCCTCTCCAGTAAATGTCTTATTAACTGTGGAGTTTGGAAGTTTGCTAAATTGAATTGTAATTTGTCTGCTGACTGTGATTGGTTATTCTCTAGGTCAACACATCAACTCTTTTGTTAATTTCATTAAATAAAGGGTCATTATTAGATAGGAAAGGAAGATATTATACTCTTTAGAGGAAAGAAAGTCAATAAGATAAAAAAAATTGGGAAATTATGAGGGAGGGTTACCTCCATTTCTCTTGGGCTTGGAGGATGTGGGGGCACTGAAGCCTCTATGAAGTGCATTTTAACTGTTTGGAGATGTTTAAGAGGTAGACTCTTGATTGTATATAGTTTGAAAAGGAGGGGATTCTAGTGTGCTTCAAGATGTGTCTTGTGCTTGGAGCATGAAGAAATAGTCAATCACATTCCGTTTGATCGTAGGTTTGGAGATGAGATTTGACATAGAGTAAGGGATAGTGATCTTATGGGAAGTAAACCCTTTGGTTTACATGGACTGAGCAGGTTCATGGATATAAAGACAAGGACTTTTATAATGATATATGTTCACAAGATTGGAGGGAATGACATGTTAGGGTTTTTGAAGAGAAGGCCAGGGATTTTGACACGATATAGAATCATATAAAGATAGGATTAGACAGTTTTTTTTAACTACTTGTTGTTTTGCTTCCTTTTGTACATAGCCTTGCTACGATTTTGTACAAAAACTTACAATTTAGTAGTAAAAGGAGCAACAAGATTTGATGGATCAAAAAACAATTATATAAAACATTATATCGTATCTGAACAACTCAAATATAAAGACATAATCTAAAAGGTTAACAATAGATGTATGATCTAGAATACTCATATTAATATACTTTACTTTTTCCCCAATCATCTTGGTTTGTACCCACCAATCTACAACTAAGTGAAACTAGTCCAAATAGTGCATGTCAGATTTTAGGGTTTATCAGTGCCTTTAAGATCATCCTACCATTGTCTTTGTGGGAAACAATGTAGGGGCACAATGACATGCGACCTACTCAAACCATGTCACAAATTTTGGGAGTTAGGACCAAAGGCTAACAAACACTATGTAGAGGGGTGAAATTAGGGCTACAAATGTTATACATCAAACTCCCCAATTTACAAATATAGGGAAGAATAAAATATAACATCAAATGTCCTCAATATAGATGGACAGCTAAATAGAGATATGATTCTTTTGACAAGATTGAATATCATACTCTCACACTATGAATTCAAGATTGTGAAGATCAATCCACCAAATGAAGCTCCACATATATCTACATTAATCCATAACTCTACAATTTTGAGAACCTTCACACAATCCTCTATGCTGCAATTAGAGAACATGTTTCCCTTCTCATAATCAAGATGTTGGAAAAGTTTTATAGTGATTAAGGCTAACTAAAACTACATAACTAAGGTTACACTTGCTTACTATCCCATAATACTCATTTTTAAAACATCATATACCCTAAAGAGGTAATAGTAAAGGATGACTATCCAGTTAGCCATTTTTAGAAGTAAAACCTAATTTCAAGTATAAATTGTATACACAAGGTAATTAAATGGTAAACATGGTTATTGTCTTAAAGCACTGTAGTATACTAAATATAATTCACAATAGTAAGAACAAATAATTTTCCCTATCACATGAGAAGAAACCCTAAGTCACACCATGATGGTCCCATAAAAAGATCAATCTTAGCTCATTTACTATATTCGTGATCATTTCTCAAGTAAGAGATGAGTAAACTACACTACCAATATGAATATTTTATTATGCTATAATTAAAACATGATAAGAAATTCCACACCAACACAACCTTGTATAAGTTCATCCCACTAAGAATATTTTTTTGATTGTTAGGGGAAACCCACCCCCTAGGCGGAGGCCCAGATAGCAGGGATGGTAAACCCAGGAGACCTGTGTGCCCGCACACCGGTATCTTAGTAAGTCACATCAGAGGCCAGCTGACATTGTGGGAAATTCATTTCTGAGCAGTGCTTCCAGTGGGAGTCGAACCTAAGGCCCTTCGTGAGGGGTCCCGAGCTGCGACCAGCTGGGCTACTGCTCGCCGGCTCATCCCACTAAGAATAGCCCAAAAGCAACCTAAAATGTGTGAATCTGACATGGTAAGTATATTAGATTTTTGTATGACAACTATAATAAAGAATGTTCACTCTTGGTAATTTAATATATATTAGCCTAATGTAGAAAATTTCAGCTCATAATATGAACACTTGATCCATTTTGACCCGAAACGACCAAAACTTGCCAATTTAGGGACAAAATTGATAAATACATATGATTTCATTGAAATTTTGATTCAATAACACATAAAATATGTACGAATAGGTTTTATATAGGTATACGAATGTAAAGTACACAACTATTCCAAATTTCATAATAAAATTTTGATTTTTTCACAATCTAACCAAATTTACAAAGTATGGCTAAATTATTATCAATGGCTTTATTGACTCTAAAGCATACTTATATCTCTAAATGTGGGTTAAGTCACTTACCCTTCCCACTCGACTAAGACTTCTTTCTATTTTTTACCCCCGGGCAGATATCCTTTAGAAGTATAAGTGGAATGGAGGAATGATACCAAGATAGGAGAATTGTTGGATCCTAGATGGGTGATTAGATGCTCTAGAGGTGGGGTGAATAGAGCTGAAAGCACTTAAACAAAACTCATCAAACCTTCAAAATATATGACAAGATAAGGTTTCTAAATAGGTAATTTGAGTGCAACTAAATCATGCATAGCAAGGATAAGAGAGATTGAACATGCACCAATTAGACAAGCTATTTAGAGTGGTTCCACACTTCAAACTAGAAGTGTGTCAGTCCACTTGCCTAGAGAGGTCAACCTCTAGGACTTCCAACAATTGCACTCTTATATTCACTTATAAGACATACAATACAAGACCAACAAAGGACTTACCTATCCAATACAAAGAGTCTTCAACCTTAGCAAGGACTTACCCACTTTGTAAGAGTCTTCGGCCTTCTCCAAGGACTTACCCACTCTAGCACAAGTCTTCAGCCTTGTAGGAATTACCTACTCTTCTTGGATCTTCCGCCTTTGACTTCACCTTCACTCGGAGAATCTTCCACCAAGGTCTTACCTACTTGAGCTTGAGTCTTTTGCCTTCTCCAAGGGCTTACCCACTCTAGCTTCAAGTCTTCTGCCTTGATCTTCACCAAGGGACTCCTTCCCTTGTTCTTCTTCACCTCTCTTGGACAAGACAGAGAACCTTCATCTTCAAGATAGCAAATGAGAGATGGGGAGGTGGTGGAAGTGAGAGCCTCACAAGATATACAAGTAGAAACTAGCTCTCTTACAAATCTCCAACTCACTCTAATGGATGTAGCAAGTGATTAAGCTTAGAGAGAGAGAGGAGGCTGTAGGAAGCACTCAACTATAGAATAGGAACCTCACAAAGAGTTTGCAATGAATGCTCAACTTTGGAATGAAGCCCAAGGGGTCCTATTTATAGCTGGGGATGCCTCTTAGCCTTTGGGAACACTTAAGAACGAAAACTAGCCGTTTTGTGGCTTGCAACGGATCTATTTTCACTTGTTGCAACTCCACAATGGCTAGAAACACTTTTCTGCACTTTTCCGTACAGTGCAATCGGTCGAGTTTCTATGGGAGTAACTCGACCGATCAGGTAGCAGGCAATCCGATATTGAATTGATTGGTCGAGTTTGTCCTGAGGAAACTCGACTGACCATTCCAACTGGAAATGGCCTACTACCCAATCGGTCGAGTTCTGTGATTGCACAACTCGACCAATGCAATCTTTAGAAAATCGACCAAGGTTGATCGGTCGAGTTTCAGGGTGGGAAACTCGACTGAACAAGTGCCTGTAATTGAGTTTCAAAGTTGCATTAAAAGTGCTCTAATATTCAATCGAAGTGTTCCTGATATTTTTCTAAGCTTAATTACAAGTCATACAATCATTATAAGTGATTTACAACATGTTTCTAATGGATATACATCATATTACAAAAATGTGCACTTGTATGACTTTGACTTGTCTTTTCTCCAATTTGATATGCACAAGTTAGGGCATTTGGAGTGTGTCTATACCTAATCTGAAATCACTCAAGTAGAAGCATTAGACACTAATATGTGGAATGGTTAGTTATCATCAAAACATGGGTTTAGTCAATTTAGACGTGAGTCAACATTGACCTAATTGACCTTGAGTCAACATTCTCCCCCTTTTTGAAGATGACAAGCCATTCCATAAATGTATTGAAAGCATTTAAGTAAATCCATACCTTTGGATAAAACTAGGGGTTTCAATAGAATGGAGTTCATATGCTCCCCCTCAATTGATGTGCATGGAGTTTTCATACTCCCCCTCAATTGATGATATTTCTCTTGTATGGTTAGCTTTCATAACATTTATAGAAACTATGTCTTCTACTCATATATGTCTACACATATATGTCTCCTCCCCTTTACCTTCTCCCTTTATATGAACATGCTTCTCCTCTTCATGTAAGACATGCCTTCTTCCTCTTTTTAAAAGAAGACATTACCTTTCTCCCCCTTTGTCATTTCAAAAAGGTGGGGGTATGAAGAAATAAGAAACATCACTTGTTAAATAGAAAGGAGATAACACAAATATATATAAGGAGAGTAGAAGAGCACAGATAGGGGCTTGTCCAAGCATAGAAAGAAAAGCAAGTTAAAGCATATACTTGAACAACCAAAAATGCAAGATAAAGTGCTGCAGAAAAACAATAAATCACAATTTTCACCCTCAAGATGATGGAATTTGACCAAAAACCATCGGAGCTCATGGCAAAGCGATGAGTCTTGCTCAGAAGGTCATTTCTGCATGAAAAGCACTAGTCTTGCACTAAAAACTGAAACTGGAGCAAAATCTGCATAAAAATCCATAAATACTCCAATTCCCACATATCATGTAGATCTATGTACCCTGCGTCACAATGTTATATAAGCAACTCAAGATAGTAGATATTCAATTTAAGGAACAAGCTTGAGCATGTATAAGCATAGCATATAGATGAGCAAAGATGCCAATTGTAAACAGGGTTAGAACTACATGTATATGAACTACTAGTAGATGATATCACAAGTTAGGACTACTAGTAGGATCTAGATCATAGCAAGAGATACCAAAAGATACACAAGATAAAGCAAGCTATGATTAGATGAAGAGATATATCCAAACAAAGAGATATGCAATTTTTGAAGCATGAAAGGATATAACTCACAAGATATGCATCCTTACCAAAAGATGATTACCCCTAAGAACCTCAAGGTTGTATCAAAACAAGATATACACCTAGATAGATGTAGCAAGTTAGAGCACAACGGAAGCAATTTTTAGACACAACCAAGAGATCCAAAGAGATCATCATCAAAACCTGCAAAACAACTCAAAGCAAGTAATTGCAACATATAGATATATCAATTTAGAGTAATTAGAGAGATAGAGTTGTAAGCAAGATAGGCAATTTAGAACATGGCAATATGCATATATAAAGATACCAAGGGAGTGTCAAAGAATAAGGCTATTGGTTGAGAAAATCTAGTTTAGAGAGAAATTCTCATCCAATAAGCCAAATGTATATTTTGTGCACAGTGTTATCGGTCGAGTTCTATGCATTGGAAACTCGACCGATGACAACTACTGGCAACACCCATTGGTGCCTATCGGTCGAGTTTCAATAGGGCAAACTCGACCGACAGAGCAGCTGTCAAAAAGGCATATATATATCATAAAAACACATTTAAAGGCATGCTAAAAAAATACAAACCATATTCAAACATGTCTAATCAAGTTAGTAATGCACTATAGAAGCATTAGAAATAGTTTTTGAGCAAGAGTGTGAAGAGAAACACAAGATGCCACTTTTGACTCAAAAACCATATGTATAGTGCACACTAACTTGACAAAAACAAGTTAGAAATGGTTATAAGCAAGAAAACCATTTACCTTTGTGCTTACCATTGCTTTTTCCACTTGTTTTCACCCTCTACACATCTCACCTTTCTTCTTTCATGTGGATTGAGAAGTCAATTTGCAATTTAGTGGCTCAAGTCAATCCATTTGCAAGTACCTACAAGAAGAAAGATGAAATGGTCCCCAATCATGTTTTTGGGTCCGGAGGGGTTAGCTTAGCAACCCAAATCCTATTGCTCTTGGGTGCTTTCCTAAAAGGACAACAATTAGAATAATGACCTAATTCATTGCAATAGTTGCATGTGCCTATAGTCTTGGAACTAGAGGATTCTCCATGGAATATTGGAGGTCATTTATCTTTGTTGTTCCCTTGACTACTATCATACCCTAAACCATGTCTACCAATTTGTTTAGTAGTATGGTGTAGGATGTCATTAAGACTCTTCTTACCAACTAAGAATCTTTTCAAAGAAGATCTCAAACTATCATTATCATGCTTAAGAGAAGCAATAGTAGAAGACAATTGATTAATATTATCTCTAGCATGTACAAGATCATTTTCTAGGCAAAGAGATTTAGTTAAACAAGAATCTCTATTAATATGAAGAGCAGCAACATCATTCTCTCTATTAGTAGAACTAGAACAAGATTCATTCCCATTGATTTTAGCAAGCAAGGAGGCATTTTCTATTTCTAATTCATGCAAGGCAAAATCTTTTTCCTTGTTTTCAGATTTAAGAACATCACTATCATGCATGAGAGAATCAATAATTAAAGTATGCTCTTCATTAGAACAAGGCATAAAAGGTTGAGCTTCTAGAAATTTAATCTTATCAAGTAAACTAGCATTTTCAAGTGTAAGAGATTCTACTTGGCTAAGACAATCATTTTTATCATTAAGCAAGCAAGAATTTGCATGTTCAAGATCATTTAATTCTACATACAAATTATCAATAATTTTAGCAAGCTTTTTCCTTTTCTTTTGAGAAGACTTAAGAGAGGCACAAATATCATGAATGAGATCAATCAAGGATTCTTTATCTAAAGAGTCTAGATTTACCTCATTTGAGTCTTCACTTGTTGACGGTATAAGGGCAAAATGGCATTCTCCTTAATCACTAGAGCTTGAGCTTGATCCTTCACATGAATCTTCACTTGAGCTTGAGTTGGAGGAGCCACTTGAGCTTGATTGCCATGTCTTCTTGTGAAGATGGGTCTTTTTGCCTTGTGGGCAATCTTCCTTGTAGTGACCCTTCTTTCCACATGTGAAGCACCGGATGGAGGAGGACTTGCCTTTGTAGAGTCTACCCTTGGAGTACATGGCATCTTCTTTAGCTTGAGAGGATGGAGAGACTTGTTCCATGATAGCTTCAATTTGAGCCTTTATTTCAGCCTTCTTCATTCTCTTTAGCTCTTTCTTCTCTTGTCTTTCTACTTCCTCCCTCTTGTCAAGTGTGGCTTCATGTGCTTGTAGATTTCCAATGAGCTCTTCAATAGGAATATCCCTAAGAGACCTTGCTTCTTCAATGGAAGTCACCTTGGATTCCCACCTCTTGGGGAGAGTTCTAAGGATCTTTGAGTTGATCTCTCCACTAGACATAGGATGTCCTAGAACGGCAAGACCATTCAAGATGGTGTTGAGCCTTGAGTACATGTTGGATATGCTCTCCTCCTTTCCCATCTTGAAGTTCTCAAGCAACCCTTTGAGCATGTAGACTTTGCTTTCCTTCACTTGATATGTTCCTTCATAAGTGATGCAAAGCTTTCTCCATACCTCATAGGCCGTCTCACAAGAGGAAATCCAGTTGAACTCGGTGGGGGTCATGGAGGCATAAAGGATGTGCATGGCTCTAGCATTCAAGGTTGCTTTCATCAAGGTGGCTTCATCCCATTCTTCAATATTTGTCTTTGGTAGAATGTATGGGTTGTTCACCATTTGCCACATCTTGAGACTTGATCCTTGGATGTAGAATTGAAGTCTTCCTCTCCAATAGAGGAAGTTGCTCCCATCAAAGATTGGAAGGCTGGTCGAGAGTCTCCCTCCTAGGTAGTCACTCATCTTCTCCTACTTGTTGAAGTATGCTTGGAGAAGACCCGCTTTGATACCACTTGTTGGATCCTAGATGGGTGATTAGATGCTCTAGAGGGGGGGTGAATAGAGCTGAAAGCACTTAAACAAAACTCATCAAACCTTCAAAATATATGACAATATAAGGTTGCTAAATAGGTAATTTGAGTGCAACTAAATCATGCATAGCAAGGATAAGAGAGATTGAACATGCACCAATTAGACAAGCTATTTAGAGTGGTTCCACACTTCAAACTAGAAGTGTGTCAGTCCACTTGCCTAGAGAGGTCAACCTCTAGGACTTCCAACAATTGCACTCTTATATTCACTTATAAGACATACAATACAAGACCAACAAAGGACTTACCTATCCAATACAAAGAGTCTTCAACTTTACCAAGGACTTACCCACTTTGCAAGAGTCTTCGGCCTTCTCCAAGGACTTACCCACTCTAGCACAAGTCTTCAGCCTTGTAGGAATTACCCACTCTTCTTGGATCTTCCACCTTTGACTTCACCTTCACTCGGAGAAGCTTCCACCAAGGTCTTACCTACTTGAGATTGAGTCTTTTGCCTTCTCCAAGGGCTTACCCACTCTATCTCTAATTCTTCTGCCTTGATCTTCACCAAGGGACTCCTTCCCTTGTTCTTCTTCACCTCTCTTGGACAAGAGAGAGAACCTTCATCTTCAAGATAGCAAATGAGAGATGGGGAGGTGGTGGAAGTGAGAGCCTCACAAGATATACAGGTAGAAACTAGCTCTCTTACAAATCTCCAACTCACTCTAATGGATGTAGCAAGTGATTAAGATTAGAGAAAGAGAGGAGGCTGTAGGAAGCACTCAACTATAGAATAGGAACCTCACAAAGAGTTTGCAATGAATGTTCAACCTTGGAATGAAGCCCAAGGGGTCCTATTTATAGCTGGGGATGCCTCTTAGCCTTTGGGAACACTTAAGAACAAAAAATAGCCATTTTGTGGCTTGCAACAGATCTATTTTCACTTGTTGCAACTCCACAACGGCTAGAAACACTTTTCTGCACTTTTCCGTACAGTGCAATCGGTCGAGTTTCTATGGGTGTAACTCGACCGATCAGGTAGCAGGCAATCCGATATTGAATTGATCGGTCGAGTTTGTCCTGAGGAAACTCGACCGACCATTCCAACTGGAAATGGCCTACTACCCAATCGGTCGAGTTCTATGAGTGCACAACTCGACCGATGTAATCTTCAGAAAATCGACCAAGGTTGATCGGTCGAGTTTCAGGGTGGGAAACTCGACCGAACAAGTGTATGTAATTGATTTTCAAGTTGCATTAAAAGTGCTCTAATATTCAATCTAAGTGTTCCCTATATTTTTCTAAGCTTAATTACAAGTCATACAATCATTAAAAGTGATTTACAATATGATTCTAATACATCATATTACAAAAATGTGCACTTGTATAACTTTGACTTGTCTTTTCTCCAATTTGATATGCGCAAGTTAGGGCATTTGGAGTGTGTCTATACCTAATATGAAATCACTCAAAGTAGAAGCATTAGACACCAATATGTGGAATGGTTAGTCATCATCAAAACACGGGTTTAGTCAATTTAGACGTGAGTCAACATTGACCTAATTGACCTTGAGTCAACAAGAATATCAATAATCGAGATAAGAGTGGTTAGAATATATTTAAACCTAGACCTCCCCATCCTCGACAGTCGAGCAAGCCTTAGCTGCCTCCCTTCAATTTTGGATTAGCCGATTGGAGAATATCTCCCCTTTTTCTGAGAAATAATATACGAAGAAGGTAAATTCCAAAATCTAATAAATTATTCCACTAAACTTCTTTACAGTTGAGGCTCATCACAAATAGCTTGATATCATTACTAGATGAAATAATGAGAAAAGAGAGTCAATATGGAGATATTAGGGTTTTTCTCTCAAAATATTCCTCCAAACCAATAGATCTAACTTAACATGGAATAAAGAAAAATAGAAGTCAATAACTTACAAGATTCAACTTGAATTTTGCCAAGAACTTGAGCTATATCAATTCTAGACCAACATCCACCCAAAATCACATCTCTAGATTCAACCACAAATTTCAAACATGAACGGTAATTTACAAAAAAAAATTATAGATTTCTATTACACTCTAGAGTTCATTTATAACCAAAGAATTCTCTTATAATAAATAAAATTATATAATAAATGCTTTTTTCCATAATTCCATCATTTTAGGCCTACTTTTTGGCAATTTCAAGCCAAAATCCAATCTAGGGTTTTATTGCCCAAATCCCATCTCATCAATACTAATAGGTATATGGAATTTTAATGAGGTATCAAATTTAAAAATCTAACTTTTACAGTAATTTGGCAAAAGAACAATATTTCGTAGAAAAATGCAAATTACAAATTAATTATGGTTTAAAATCTCACAAATCACACTTCATTAAGACTTTTGCTCCAAAAATCCTAGAATAGAGGAGGATAACATTGCAACATCTCATCTTCTAGTTCCCAAGCTACTTCCTCAACTCCATGATGATGCTAGATGACCTTGATAAGTGGTATCTTACACTTCCTATGTTTTTATATCCTCTTATATAAAATCTTCATAGGGCCCTCATAGAAAACATCATTTATTAATTGAACATCTACCTGTTGATTGTTATTTCTATCTCAGGATGACATTTTCTCAACATAGATACCTAAAATACATCATGTAGCCCATCCATCTCAGGTGGAAACTGCATATAATATGACACCTTCCCTTTGCATTGAACTATACGGTAGGGTGACCCATATATAGGACCCAACGTTCCCTTTTTTCCCAAAACACAAAATATGCATCGAAGGTGAGACTTTAAAGTACACTAAGCCTTCAAATTGAAACTCAAGTGGTCATTTATGCTTATCAGCATAGGAATTCTTCCTGATGTGTTTCTTTCAACTTATTCATATCTTCTTTGTAGTCTATTTGTAAGAACCCAGACCTAGGTTTTGGTGTAACCCTATTTTCTTTGTCTTAATCATGTGCTTATAATCTTTCTCTAATCCTTTAAGATGTAATTAGGCTTGTGGAGAGATTAAGTCTCTAGTTTGAGATTGTTTGGATGTTGTTTGTGCCTTATGTGCTAGTTTTGGTGCAAATTGTAATTTACCCAGTATAGGGGGTTGATGTGAAATTTTTCACCTCTAGAGTGTTCCCTATCTTTGTTGACACCATCTAGAGGAAATATAAAGAGTAGGGATCCTTGTTTGATCCTTGGTTGAGAGTATCACCCTAGGTGGTGATTAGGTTGAGATGAGTGTTGAGTACCTTGACCATGTGTGAGTTGGTTGTGTTATCTCGACCTTGGGTCACAACCAAGGCTAGTTTTGGAGGGTGTCACAGTTTAGACACCTCCTCCAGGTGTTTGGATCATGACCTAAGAGGTCTAGCATGGTCTTGGGTCAAGATGGATGACCTAGGGTTTGTGGAGGTGTCTTGTCTCAACCTAGAGGTGATGGTGGTTGATGGTGTCGCGACCATGGGAGGTGCACCCTAGGATGGCTGCGACCGTAACGATGGGGGATAACATGGTGGTAGAGACACTACCTATAGTGTATCACCATGTCTTGCATGTGGATGCATGTTGGTATTTTGTGAGGTTAAGTGTCCCTTGGGTTCTTTAGTGTGTTGACACCTCACCCTTTGCTCTCTCTCTCATCCTTCGCCTATATAACCCCTTAGATTTACTTATTTGCAACCCTTACAGCCATCTATTTTTTGCCTCCTTCTTTTCTTGCCTTGGATCTTGGTGGAAAAAGGAGGTTTGTCCTTGGATCTTGGGGAATCAATCTCCTCTTGCATGTGGTGGTGGTGGTGATCTGAGCTCATCTTCCATCCTTGGTAAGTGTTTTTCTTCTAAGTTGACATTTGTTTTTGATCTCCTACCTTCACCTTCCTATCTTTTCTCATCCCTAGACCATGGTTATTCCATGGTGGTCGTTTTGATAAAGAAATCCCTCGTCACAAGGGCCATAGACCATGTCTAGACAAGGTAGACCCAAGTGTGAAGATGATTTCTCCTCTCCTTCTTCCTTTCCTCTTTGGTTTGGCCAAGAGCTTCTTTGCTTCTTTCCTTGGGCTAGATTTTACCTTGGTGTCTTCTTGTTCTTGAGGTTCTATTATGGTTAAGAGTGGAACTTTTAATTAAGTTCTTTCAACCCTTGGATCGTGCGCTTGGAGTTCTTGATCTTGGAGTTGGAGCTCTTGGTGGTGATCAACATAAGGTGGGTTATATAAAACTAAACCTACTCTATTATTGCATCTCTTTATACCTTTTGTTATGGATTTCTCTCTCTATATTTCTTCCTCATCATGCTTGTGCTTAATGGTAACTTCTATAGCTTGCTTGTTAAAGTTATCTTGCTTAGTTTGAAAGCAATCTGAAATCCTAATCTTTTGTACCTGATTTGGTAGATAATGGGTTATGAAGCTTTTCCTCTATGTATTGCCATTTACCTTTCTCTCATGCATGGTGTTTGTACACCTAGAGGTTGGAGGGATGTTAGGTTCAGTTTTGGTTATCTTAAGCACGGTATTCTCTTCCTTGGATAAGGTTCTTCCTTGGTAGTCTCTTGACCAATGAGTTAGGGTCTTAGTGACCATTTGTATGTGACCTTTTATTCATCATAACTATAGTTTCACCCTTGGATTATATTCTATTTTGGTAACGTAGATGGTGTATCTTGGTGGTCACGACATTCTTCCCTTTGTGGTCATGACCTTCATAGCCTTTGGATTGTATACCCCTCTTGTGGTTGAATTTGACATAGTAATGATAGGTTGAGACTCTTGGGTGTGGAGGCTTAGTTACCCTTGGTGTTGGGGCTTTGTTCTTATTTTGTTTGGGTTGATACACCCTCTAGTGTGTTGGGTCACGACCATGAGGATCTTAGGTCATGACATATGCCAGTGATTGAGGATGTTTGGTCGAGACACCTTCTGGTTGAGATTTTCTGGTGGAACCCAAACCCTAGTGTTGCGGGCACGACATGATCTAAGGGTTGGTCGTGACATGGGCCATGGTAAGTGGTCTCGACCTATGTAATAATATGGTCAACATAGGATGATGATAAGTGGTTGTGAAGCACATATGAATGCCTAATGATAATCTTATATGAATAATACATAAGCCCTACATAGTGTTGTTTGGAATGTTATCTAATCAAACTTAATGATGTCTCCTACTCCTCATACACTCCAAGATGATGGAGGGTGATGGTCGTAGGGTGGATAGCCATACCTAGTCTTGTAATCTCTAATTGGTTAAGAGGAAACCCTAACCCTAATAGTTAACAATGAGCTTTCTTGTTTCCCTACCATGAAAAGATTATAATGTTATGCAATTATCTTTCTCTTTCTTATCAACTTCTAAGCATGCAAGTATTATAAGTTTGATAATCATAACTAGTGCATGCTATGGTGACTATGATATCATACAGGTTAAATGAGCTTTGAGAGACATGTTGAGGCACTTGTGATACATGAATGATGTGAGCGGTCCTATGACCTGGCAATGACTTGTGGTCTAATATGAGATAAGTTGAGGGATTGATATCCCATGGTATGTGGCCTTGTTGATGATGTTGTGCATGGAAATGATACAAGCATTATGTGGTGATAGTGTGACAAGCTCACACCCTATATGTTTACATCTATTGAAAGTGTGTTATGACCTTATTTTTGTAGAGTTTGTTATAACTTTATACGTTTTAAATTGATTGATGATAAAAAACACTTAATTGACTTAACTAATGAAGTGGAACCTAATCACATAGTTTTACCCTATGCCATATATCCATCTCTGTGTCAGCACTTGTTGGATGGTGAAACGGGCTTTCCTTTAGAGGAAGCCTAGAGTCATATACTGTTGAGTATATACATTCACAAGATTGACTGCAAGCCATACCATGGTAGGAGTGCGGATGCGGGCCGTAGCTCAGTGATATGTTGCTTATGAGGTTTCACAGGATTGGCTACAGGTTGTAGCTCAGTTTCACTAGCATCATGACTTGTACCAAGGTGGGCTAAGACTTTCACTGTTGACTATATGTCATAGGTAATAGTTGACTGGTATGTCTCTATTGTGTACTCATGTACTGATCACGAGGTTTGGTGAGGTCATGGATTCTGGCTCTTCCATAGACCTTGTTTGGCACCAATTTTGACTTAGCAGTGGTCGTTGGATTTGGGCGGTATGATTCAAATCCTCAGGGCATAAGAAAACATGTAATCAGTCGTGTAGTATCTTGCTTAGGTTCAAATATGAAAACATTGGATGAGCCCTTGCTTTTGTATAGTACATATGGTAGTGAATATACACATTCTTTATATTCCTTTTATAATGATAAGATGTTTCGTAATACAACTGCAATTGCATATACTATTAATGATGATTACCTACTTATCATATGTGTAGTTTTACTTCTATTCTTTATCACCTTATCTGTCATAATAATAGTGGTGGGGAGTTATATCTCCCATTGAGATTTAGAATATCACCCCACGGGTTCCCCACATCTTTTAGGTGGACATGCATGAAAGGGTAGAGATTTTGTAGTAGAGGTTGAGCAATATAAAGAAGGATAGTAGCTGACAAGGTTGGAAGTGTTCCTTGTGGTCCTTTTGTTGTTAGATTCCTAGAGTCGTCCATGTACATTCAGGTCTTTGGGATGGTTTTTTTTTAGGGTGTGGTTTATAATTGTGCCTTCGATACATGGTTTTGGATCATGTGCCCCTTTTGATGTAAAGATACAGTGGATATGTACATATGTTTGGGATAGGTTTTCTTGTAACATGTTGATGGCATCCATGGTAAGTATATGTTGATGTAAGTACTTTGTGTCATGTGAGAACTTATATGTAAGGGGTTTTGCTTCTTTAGTGCTTAATGAAAATGGTTTCAATTTCTGGTGTTTTTCGGTAATGATCTTTTTGTTAATCTTTGTTTCTGTGTTTAGTCTTGAGTTATCTTGTGGTTTGTGGTGTGGGGCATCACACTATTATTCAATCTCAGGCCCTAAAAGTTGTCTCATACCAACATACATGAGATATACATCATCTACTGTACAAAGCTTCATAGGGTTCGATATGTAAAATCTATTTGTAGGAGTTGATTTAAGAGAACTCTATTAGACTTAGATGTAAATCCTATGAAATTATTAGACACGAGATCTCAACATAGCCTATAGTGTTTGTATATTCTTTTCTGACTAGTCACTTATTTGTGGGTAGAAAGTTATGTTGAAGAACAATTGTGCACCCATGGCCTCATGTAGTCCATACCAAAATGTAATGGTAAATTGTGGCCTATAAATGGAAAGAGGTATACCATGGAGACTTAATATCCCATCCACATATATATGTTCAAGATTGTCTATAGAAAAAGTATTTTTGACTAGAATGACATCAGACAACTTTGTCAATGTGTCAAAAACTACTGACATAGGGTCATATCCCTTGATTGTCCTAAAAAATCCAACTATGAAATCCATAGTAATATGATCCCACTTCCATTCTTTTATAGGTAAAGTCTAACATAAACGTAATGGTTTTTTATGATCTCCTTTAATTGCTAGAAAAATGCACATCTAGATATGTGCATCTACATCTTTCTTCATTCCTGTCCACCAATATAACTCCTTAGGGTTCTATAAATTTTGGTACTTCTAGGGTGAATAGCATACATGGAGTAATGATCTTCCTCAAGTACCATCCTTCTCAGATCAACTTGTTTAGGTAAACATTACTTTCCATGGAAATAGAAAATATCATCATTAAAAAAGTGTAATCCTTAATGTTTATCCCATCGGTCATCTCTACCAAAATAGTATGCACCAACAACTCTCCCCTATTCTTCTCTCTACTTTTTTTTCTTAGATTGGGATTTATTTGTATTGGTGTAAGAAAAGAACCAAGATGAGGAATATCCATTTCGACATACATTTGTCTAAGGGATAAAAACATATCCATCCTAACACAGGCTAAAAAGTAAAAATTATACTAGATCTACATAAGAAATGGAAGATGACTTTATGTTCAAAGAATTTGCAACTAAATTTTCCTTCCATGGGTGATATTCAATAGTATAGTCATAGTCCTTCATAAACTCTTGAATTCATCAATATCTCATACTCATATCCTTCTATGTCAAGATAGACTTCTGGCTCTTGTGATTAGTAAATATCTGACACTTTTCCTCATATAAATAATGTCTTCTTGTATTTACAGCTAATACAATAGTTCCAAGATCTAGGTCATGTTTATTGTAGTTCTCTTAAATTTTATTAAATTGTGTAGAAGCATAGGAAACTACATTCCTATCATGAATTAACACACAAATTAATCCTCTTTTTGAGACATCACAATATACCACATAACCTTTACATGTCTATGGTATGGGCAAAATAGAAGTACATGTCATAGCAATAGCATTGAACTCATTAATGAATCTTGTATAGCCACATACAATACCATTAAAGTTGTGAATGTCTGTGGGTGTCTTTGGCTTCTCCCACTTAAGATTAACTCTACATTTTTAGTATCTACACAAATTACATTATTAGAAACAATGTAACCTAAAAATTCCACTTTAGATAACCACATTTTACCATTGATGAATGTGGCATAAAGGTGGTTTTGTATCAACACTTCTAGAGAAAATCATAGGTAATGTTCATTCTACCATACATCAACATCATTTTTAGTATATCATCTGTGAAAACCATAACAAATTGATCTAAAAACTACCAAAAAAATCCTATTCATCATATCCATAAAAGCGTTATTGTGGTTATCCCAAAATAGAATAAATACAAACCCATAGTGCACATGTGTTCTGAAATTTATCTTGAGAACATCATTAGACTTGATCCTCAGTTGATGATACCCAAATCTCAAATACATTCTTGATAAAAATTTATCACCCCTCAGCTAGTCAAATAGACCATTTATATTGTCAATAGTCAATACACCACCACATAAAACCTATACTCTACTTAATGAAATGAATGAGGACTGCAAGGAAATGTATGTGATTGGAAAAAAACATCATCTGACAGTTCTTGTAATTGTTTCTTCAACTCCCTTAACTTAGATGGAGACATCCTCTATGGAGCTTGTGCAATAGGTTGTGTATCTAGAACTAGATTGATTTTGAACTCAATATCTTTAAAGACTTTCATATTTATTGTCAACAACATGTGACTGATATGAAATGCAACCATGTTGCATCATCTTCTCTACTTCCCCTCTGTAAATTAGACATATAAAGAGAATCTTCATATCTCTTTAGAATACCAAAGAAATGAAACATTATAAAATATTTCTTCCTTGGACCAACAATCCATCTTCACTTTGTAGAGCTCCAGAATATACTTCTCTAGGATGAATTAAAGTCCATGCATCCCTACAGGAAATAGATCAAATAAAATGATATGCCATTACAAGGTAGAATATAGGATGGATAAACCTCCATCTGAACTATTAAACCAACTAGTGGTCTCAAGAAGAAGGTCAAATTTCATATCTACAATATGTAACTGACATCTGCTAATCACCTCTAGAGTGACAAGAGAATGCATTGCACTTGGATCTACTAGTAGAAAAATAGAAAAAAGTAGAAGAAAACTCTAAAGAGAATATATGCATATAACATGTAGTCACTCTAGGAGAGACCACCCCTCATATGGAGTCAAGGCATACACTTCCCCTAAAGCATGTGGGTGACCATGACTGAGACCTTTTTCTAAATGCATAGAAGAAACTACCTATGAAGTTTTTTCTCTACCAGCATTACTTTGCTGAGAATTTTGTTTTATGTTGGCTACCTCAGTGTCATCTCATGTTGATCGTGTGGGCAATCTTGTCTTACATGTTCAACTTGCCTACACTGAAAGAACTAACTTTACTCAAGTCTTCAACCCACATATGAGTGATGTGTGCCACATGTACCCATGCCCTAACTGGTAATTTAACTTAGAGGACACATCACAGAATATGAACCTAACTGACTAAATTAGTTGGAGGAAAAACACAAAATCTATCTCTGTGCTACAGAAACTAAGAATGTCCTCTTAGATCAGAATAAGTATGGGTCAGTTGTGACTATGGTGGAGTTGAATATCGTGGCTTATGATAACTACCACTGGCTTACCAAACTTTAGTGTTTCCCTATTACGAGTGTAAAATTTATGTTTCACTATGACTACCATCTCTATCCTCTGCGTTGCCTCAACAAAGGTACAAGTTTCATGTGCCTCATAGTGGAGAACAACTGTAGTATCTCCACATTGGGCCCTTCCTCAAATCTATGAATCTTCTTCTCATCTCTAGGAGCTAGTTGTGGGCCCTTACACAAACCTATGAATCTTCTCCTCATCTCTAATAGCTATTTGTGATAGAAGCCTTATAGATCCATGAATTGAGACTCAAACTCATTCATGATCATGTTCCTCTAAAGAAGGTTTTCAAATTGTCTAATCCTCTCACACAGATAAGATGTCATAAATATCAAGTCACAAACTCACATCAAAAATTAGACCAAGAAATATGTTCTCATGCCCTCTTCGCTTCTCCCATCCCCCAATAGTTTCCTCTGCTACCCTTCATTAGGTATATTCCATGCCTAATCTTCTCCTCATATGATATATCAAGAATGCAGAAGGCTTTCTCTAGCTCAGTAAGCCGGAGACAAGCATTTACTAGATCAGATATACTATAGTAATATGTACCTATAACAAGTTAGAGATGCTCAAGTGTTATTCATTACTACATTTTTGGCCAGTAACGTCGCTACCCATAGCGTCATTTTTATTAGAATAACTGACCTAATAGACTATTGCATCGGTTTTAACATAAAAACCAACCTTACAGGTTTCCCGCGGAAAAAATTCATGCGATTTTGGCTTTGTGCATCGATCTATAGCATCGGGTTTGCCAAATAACCGATGTTATAACGTCAAACAAAAATGCAGGCATCGCTTTGGACCTCTAGCGTCGGTTTTTAAGGATAAACGACCTTATAGACACTGACCTGTAGGGTCGGTTTTTTAAAATAACCGACCTTATAGATGGTTTACAAAAATTCGGGCACCACTTAGGTTGTAGCGACAGTTTTTTCGTTTAGCCGACGCTATAGAGCACGGCTGTAGCGACAGTTTTCTCAGTTAACCGACACTATAGGTCGGGCTGCTAGCAAATACACGCGCGACCTAGGACCTATCGACTTATGTTTCATTTCGTTTTTCTCGAAAGTACGGCGCTAGAGACCCCTCCTTCCGACGCCGGCGTCCATCTCCGTGTCCAAGGAGCTCATCTCCGATTCTGACGTCGCCGCCCTGTCCAAAGAGTCCAGCCGTGTGCCGTCGTCGTGCACTCCTCCTCCGTCGTGTTTTCGTGTTGTGTGTTGTCGTCGTGCAAAGGCCGTGCACTCCTCCGTCGTGCAAGGGTCGTGCACTCCTCCATGCAAGTAGATGACGACTAAGCCTTAGGTGCTGCAAGGGTCGTGCGCATCTCTCCGGTTCTTTTCCCGCACAAGCTCCCTCACCGACCGGTTCTTCTCAAGGTATTGTCTATGCCGCCACACTCCTCTGTTTACGTCTTACATCGGGGCTGGGATCGGCGGTGGGTAGCGATGGGTGTTGGTGGTAGTAGCACGATCGTGCCATAACCACGATGATTTTTCTTCTTATTGTAATGTCGCGATTGAGGAAAGGTTCGGAGTGGATGTATTTGTTAGGTAGCACGGCCGTGGTGGTTGTGGCTGAGTGTATGTTTTTGTTAGGTAGCACGGTCGTGTTGGTTGGTAGCATGACCGTGGTAGCTGTGGCTGAGTAAATATATGTGTTAGGTAGCACGGCCGTGTTGGGTAGCACGGCCGTGTTGGCTGAGTTGCTGAACTGCATTTGTTAAAATCTTTCTGCTCCTCTAATATTGATGTATATTGACCCTAATGCCTTACATTATAAGAGAATTGTGTTGTCTCAGATTGACACTTTAGGGTTTATATATGAGATCATGGAATGCATGATGTTTAACTTAATATATAAATAAGACAATAATACATTATGCATGTATCAACTTAGAAACCCATTCAAAATTTACTCATAGGAGTAAATATTGGATAGTCCCCAGTTTGGGATTGTTTTTGTATATTTAATCTCACTTAGGATGTAACTATATAATGTATGTTTAGTGTTGAATAAAATTTTAGTAGTATTTCCTCATTTGTTCTCTGGGTACATATGTGAGTGGTTATTTACCATTTACATCGGTGTACTTGGAGAACTTAGGGGAAATGCTGCTGAAATTTTCTTCAAAACTAAACATACATTATACAGTTACTAATGAGATTAAATATTCAAAAATGGGATAGGTGGTACACTTTAGTATATAAGTAATTAACTTCGTATCAATAAAAACTTACATCTTATAGTATCAATATTAAATGCTTAGTTTTATAATTAATTTTTAATGTGATATAGAAAATGGATCGAAGTTGGATGTCTATCAAGAACCTTTGTAGTCAAGAGTTTGCCAAAGGTCTTGATGAATTTATCAGATTTGATGAGGAACATAGGAAACTACCTACAGATAGGTTCTATTGTCCACGTATAAATTGTGGTAACAATTTGAAAGTTGATACTGCTGAGGAAATTAAGGATCATGTCATATGCAATGGGATCATACAAGGTTATAATGAATGGTATTCGCATGGAGAGAAAATTAATAATGGATCAGAAAATTTCGATACTAATAGTTGTGGCATAGAAGATATAGATAATGATGATAATTTCAATGATGAACCGATTCAGGATGACTTGATTCAGGATGATATGGTTGATGAGATGCTATGCAGTTGTCGGGACAATGTCATTGATCCACCTTCTTTATTTGCAAACATATCCCATGATGCTGAAAAACCTTTATATAAGGGTTGTACTAAGTTCACGAGGTTGAGTGTTGTTATGTGATTATATACTCTTAAAGCTCAAAACCGGTGGAGTGATAAGAGTTTCACTTCACTGTTGTCTTTGTTAAAGGAAATTCTTCCTGAAGGCAACGAGCTTCCAATTTCAACATATCAAGCAAAGAAAATAATGTGCCCAATGGGAATGGAGGCTAAGAAGATTCATGCATGCCCAAATGATTGTGTATTATTTCATAAGGACTGTAGTAATTTAATAAATTGTCCAAAATGTGGTGCATCAAGGTATAAGACCACAAATTCAGCTAAGGCTAAAAATGGCTCTCCTGCCAAGGTGATGTGGTATCTACTAAAAATACCACGATTTCAACACTTATTTGCTAATACAGAAGATGCGAAAATTTTGTTTTGGCATGGGGAGTTAAAGGCCAATGATGATGGCGTCCTACGACATGCATCTGATTCACCACAATGGAAGAAAATTGATTTATTATACCCTCAATTTGGTAAAGAACCAAGAAAGTTAAGACTTGGACTCTGTACATATGGAATGAATCCCTATGGTACATTAAGCAGCCAACATAGCACGTGGCCTGTTATGATTGTTATATACAATCTTCCTCCTTGGTTGTGTATGAAAAATAAGTATGTCATGTTGTCAATATTGATATCAGGGCCCAAGCAACCTGGAAATGATATTGATGTTTACCTTCAACCTATAATAGATGACCTAATGAAACTATGGGAAGAAGGTATTATGACATATGATGCTTCACATTAAGAGACCTTCAGTTTGCATGCTATGTTGTTTTGCACGATTAATGACTTTCCAGCTTATGGAAATTTGTCTGGATATAGCATGAAAGGTTACAAAGCATGTCCTATTTGTGAAGAAAATATTGATTCAATCAGACTGAAACATGGTGGTAAAATCGTATATCTTGGTCATCGGAGATTTCTCCCACCAGTGCATCCTTGTCGAAGGCAACACAAAACCTTTAATGGGTCAACGGAGGAACGAAGTGCTCCTAAACCTATACCAAGAAATGTTGTATATGATAGGGTGAAACATATTGTTAATGAATTTAGAAAGAGTTCAAGTAGTCATACACTCGCATGTGATAAATCTCTATACAAGAAGAGGTCAATATTATGGGATCTTCCTTATTGGAGATCTTTGGCAATTAGACACTGCATTGACGTCATGCATGTTGAAAAAAATATTTGTGATAGCATCATCGGTACGCTATTGAACATACCAGGAAAGACTAAAGATGGCATCAAATCTAGAAAAGATTTAGAATTAATGGGTATAAGAAAAGAATTATCAGTGGAGATCAGGGGTCACCGCACATATTTGCCACCAGCTTGTTACACTTTGTCAAAGAAGGAGAAAAAGACTTTCTGTGAGTGCTTGTATAATATTAAGGTTCCACAAGGATACTCTTCTAATATTCGTAGATTGGTATCAATGAAGGATCTAAAACTGATAGGTCTCAAATCTCACGATTGTCACACCTTAATGCAACAAATTTTACATGTGCCTATTCGATCTATATTTCCGAAGCATGTAAGGTTTGCAATCACAAGACTATGTTTCTTCTTCAATGAAATATGCAAGAAAGTGATACATCCTGATACTCTCGATAAATTACAGAAAGATGTAATTGTTACCATGTGTCAGCTTGAAATGTACTTTCCTCCTTCATTTTTTGATATCATGGTTCATCTTGTAGTACATATTACAAGGGAGGTGAAGATGTTGGGTCCAATTTTCTTACACTGGATGTATCCATTTGAACACTACATGAGTGTTTTTAAAGGTGATGTTCGGAATCATTATCGTCCTGAAGGGAGTATTGTTGAGGGTTACGTGGCTAGGGAGGTGATGGACTTTTGTAATGATTTTTTGAATTGCAATGAAACTTGTAGCAATCAAAAAAATTCCCATCAAACTGGATCTTATTGTGGCAAAGGGAACTCTGGGAGGACAAGCGAAAGGAATCAGTCGTGAGTTGTGGGAACAGCGCATTTGTATATTTTACACAACATCGATGAAGTTAGTAGCTACATCACAGAACACAATGATCTTATCAAGAGAAATCATCCGCGATCCAGTTCAATGTGGCTTGCAAGAGAGCATAATCGAACATTTATTAGGTGGTTTGAAGAGAAAGTATTTAATCAACTATCTAAATCACTGAATAATGTTGCTGAGAACATAAAATGACTCGCCTTTAAGCCAAAAATGGATGTCATGTCATATGAAGGTTATGAAATAAATAGATTTTCATACTACAGAAAGCGTCAAGATGAAAGTAGTGTAGTTCAAAATAGTGGGGTCACTGTTAAAGCTTGTTCGTTGTATTTTTCTAGTACCAAAGATAAAAGACAACGTGAAGCTGAGATGTCATATTACGGCGTCATTGAGGACATATGGGAAATGGACTATACAAATTTTCAAGTTCCTATATTTAGGTGTAATTGGGTTGACAACAACAAAGGAGTTTTAGTGGATGAGTTGGGTTTCAAATTGGTGAATTTTGAAAAGATTGGTGAGAAAGATGAGCCATTCATCATGGCAGACCAAGCAAAACAAGTATTCTATATTGATGACCTGGCAAATAAAAATTGGTCTGTCGTTCTTCATGAAAAAGACAGTTTACTGTAGATCCTATAAATGAAGAAAAATACTACGAAAAGTATCATGATTCCAGTCCATTCTCAGTTGGTTTGCCAAGTGTAAATGTTGAAGATAACACCGATGAATATTATAAACGTCAAGACCATGTTGAAGGAATTTTCCTTGACTAACAACTCAACCAATACTAGAGGCATGTATTCCTTGAATTATTTATTTTATTAACATTCAAGCTAGTATACCTTATCACTTGTGCTTTTATTATCACTTATTTTTTTATCATGTATACTTGTAGGTTCTAACATGGCGAGTGAAGATGAACATTCTGAGCATGAGCATGAGCACCATGAGGATGGTAGTGGTGATGCTAAGAAAAGTAGAGGTCCCACACTAATGCGTAGGCTGTAGGAGCTCAGGGCTAAAGGGGAGAAATTGCCACTCCAGTTTGATATCACAGGAGCATATGTTGGGGAACATGCTAGTGCTTTCAAGCATTACGTAGGGGCCATCGCACGCAGTATGGTGCCAATAGATATAGAAAATTGGCATGATGTTCCTAATGCCAAAAAAGACCACATATGGAAAGATATATCTGTGAGTATAAGTGATATTATTTTAATATGTTTTTTATCTATTGATTCTAATTTAGTTTGCTTGGAATTAACTGCTTTTCAAAACAACATTATTAATTGCTTCTTTTGTATGTATAGGGTGTTTTTCATCTAAATGAAAAAGATCACAAGAAAAGAGTGCTACAATGTTGTGGTGTATGATGGAGGGGTTTTAAGACATATCTCGCAAGGAAATTTATAGATAATCCTAAACAAAGAAGAAAGAAACATATGTATATATTTTTATAGATCCTGAGGTGTGGGAAAGATTTGTTGCAGCTAGGAGATCGGAAGAGTTTCAGGTAATAAAGATTGTGATGTATTTTATGAATCTTTAATTTTATACAATTAAGGAGGTGAGTCTTTTTATTCATGTTTTCCAAGTATAAATTGCAATACTTCATTTTAAATGATCAGGCTATCCACCAGGCTCAAAAGGAAAGATGGGCCAAAAATGTGCATGACCATCGCTTGGGGCCCGGTGGTTATGCCTTCCGCCGCCAACTACAAGAGAAGCAATCCTCTTCTGGAGAAGAATCTAGTACAACTCAAGTTGAGTGTCCACCCTGACACTTGACATGGATTGATGCTAGAAAGAATCAAGCAGGTGAAATTGTCAACCCTATAACTAAGGAGGTGGCACAAAAGATGGTAGGTTTATCCCAACTAAGTAAAGAGTAACTATCACAAACTTAGATTTATTTATATCTAATTGATATTGTGTTTTAATATTTTTATTAACTATGAATAGATTGATCTCCACGAGCAAAGAAAGGAAGGAAAGTTCATCCCAACTGGCCACATGGATGAACTATCAGTTGCGCTTGGTACGAAAGAGAATCTTGGTCGTATTAGGAGATTAGGAGCTGGCATATGATTCAAGTCTTATTTTGGCCCTTCGCAATCTAAAAGAGGTCGTGCAGGAGGTCTTACACAAGAGGAGGTTGAAGTATTAGTAGCGCAGAAAGTAAAAGAAATAATGTCTTCATATCAGCCTACTCGACCTTCTCAACCTTCTCAACCTTATCATACTGTGTGTCTCTCAAGTGATGAGGTACAAGCCCATGCTCCAGTTGCAGAAGGTCATGGGAGCACTCCTGATGACCCACCACAACAATCTGCAATAAGTTTTTGTTCTATATGTTGTGTTATTAGTATGATATATGATAATATATATAGTTGTAACAGGTATCTGTTCTACTTTTTCTTATATAACCTATATTAATTCAATCTAGGTTGGTATGAACTGTAAACTTACAGTGGAGGTTCCAGAATATAATGTTGTGGCAGCGGACAAGGTGTACAACTTTGGTGGAACATTGCATTGCCAACAAATTACTGATGACATTTTCCGTGTGTCCATCCATCTTGTGTATGACAGAATGAGGGACAAACCACTACCCATACCTAATCTTGAATATAGTACAGTTGAAGAAGCAGAGGGTGCTATGGTGGGTTGGCCTAGACACTTGATTATCAATGACAAGGTATACTTGAATATACCATGTTTTTCATATTTGACTGCATATATGAACTCGTCTAATAGAAGTATGTAATTTAATTAACAGGTTTGCAAACCAAAAAGTAAAAAATCTACTAGTCGTCCTCCTATGCCCAAGACATCTATTATTCCAGAATCCACATTTGACGAGTTGGGAAGTAAATGTAAATGTTTGTGTCGATACTTAGCCAACAAAAGCTCTGGACTACAAATGTTGATCAATTTAACAGAAGATGCAACCAATCCATTCTAATACTTCAAACGGACCCACATATCAGGGACTCAACTTTCCTCTGTTCTTAGCTATAGCTCGGAGCGGTCAGATTTTTAGAAAAACATGCTCTCCCACAGTGAAATGCACATCAGTCCTCTTCGCATCAGCATACGACTTTTGTCGATCCTGGGCTTTCTTTAGCCTTTGCCTGATCAAAGCGACTTTATCATCATACACTTAGAGTTCATCTGACCTCAACAAGGTCCTCTCACCAACATCATCCCAGTGAAGTGGTGATCGACATGGTCTCCCGTATAGAGCTACATATGGAGGCATCCCGATACTGGCTTAGTAACTGTTGTTGTAAGCAAACTCTGCTAAAAGGTAATTACTGCTCCCATGATCCACCCCAATCGAGTACACAAGCTCTCAATAGATCCTCTAAAGTCTGGATTGTCCTTTCTGACTGTCCATCTGTCTGGGGGTGATAAGCGGTACGGAACTTTAACCTTGTACCAAGTTCCTCTTGAACCTGCTTCCACAGTTTGGAAGTAAACTTCGGATCTCTATCGGAGATGATGGAACTGGGTACGCCATGTAAATGCACTATCTCTCGGATGTACAACTCAGCTAAGTCTGACAGCTTGGCAGTGGTTTTTAGTGCAAGGAAGTGTGCTGACTTGGTCAGGCGGTCCACCACAACCCATATCGCATCATGACCTCTCTTGGTCCGGGGTAAACCCACCACAAAATCCATAGTGATCTGATCCCATTTCCACTCTGGAATCTCTATAGACTGTAAAAGTCCACCGGGTCGTTGATGTTCAGCCTTCACCATTTGGCACGTAAGACAACTGGCCACATAAGCTACAATGTCTCTCATTACTACAGAACCTACCTTTAGTGTCGGTTATTTAAAGCCTTTAGTGTCGGTTTCTAAGCGACACCTATGTGGGTGACACTAAAAGTCCACCCATTAGGCGTCGGTTCCAAAACCGACACCCAAACTCTTCGCGCGCCACCGGAAGCGCTCCATCAGGGGACTATAGGCGTCGGTTATTAGATAAGAAACCGACACCCAAAACTTTCACGCCACAGAAAGGGCGCCATATTGGCCACTATCAGTGTCTGTTATTTACAAATAACCGACGCCACATATCTTCGCGCCAAAGGAAATAGACGTCGGTTATTTGTAAAAAACCAACACTATAACATTATGTGTCAGTTTTTTACAAATAACCGACGTCCAAACCCGCACCATCTTGACCACGGCCGTGCTATCCAACACGGTCGTGTTGTTAAGGAAATAGACGTCGGTTTATTGTAGGAAAACCGACACTATATCATTATGTGATGGTTATTTACAAATAACCGACGCCTATTGTTTTTTTTTCTGTCAGTCTGTAGATCTGCTGTGGCTGGTCGCAGGATGAGAAACCTGTTCAGTTCAGTTATGAACTGCAGGTTTTACGACATCCATTGATATCAGCCGACAACAGGCCGCAAACCTGCAAAATTAACAATAAAAGAGTTCCATTCATTCACACATTTATAAACATTCACACATGCTAGCAATCTATAGTTTCATTCATTCACATTCACACATGTAGAAACATTCATATAGCAACGAATACTTTCATTCATTTTCACTCAGACACATGTAGAAACATCCAGACATGTAGAAACATTCACACATATATTATAATTCAGAAATTCATTTGCAAAGTATCATTGTTTAGTCATTATTTGCTATCAGGATCCCAATTATATTTTAAAGCCCCCACTAATTGTATGGTTGTTGCCCATTCTTTGATTACTTCATTTAATTCTCCCATCGTATAGGGAGCATTAACATTTGGTAAGTCCTTTCCTGTAATGGGGTCAGCTTTAAACACCTGTAAAGAGAATGATGTATATATATAATTAATGAGCTATAAATAAGATTGATATATTTTGATCATATTATCTAATGAGACTATATAATACCTGAGCAATACATTCGATATCCAGTGCGGCATGTTTGATAATCATGTGCATATATCGCATGACATAGTATCCACATGCCCATCTGTTGTCTTGTGTAGCACACTATAAATTCAAACATACAAAATATTAACAAATACAACTAATTAAGCATTGTTCACATAAATAATATATACATATATTGCAGTCGGGAACTTACTTTCACGTTCTTCCAAATTATTGGCTGGTTCTTTTTCGTGGTGACCTTTCCTCCAGCCTTTTTGTACTCCTCAAAACCCCTACATGTTAATGTAACACAGAACATTGCAATTAAATAGTAATGTAATAACATATGTTAACGGATATGAAAAATGAAATATTTCTCACCAAAATATTGCCATTTTCATTATGTGTCCAAATCTTGTATTCAATTTACCCCCCTTAGGATCTAGATAATACACAGTGAACGTCTCGGGGGCAATAACCAATAACTCCCAATGCTTACCCCTAGAGGAAATAAAGTTAAAAATTAATAACTCAAAATCCACAATAAAATGTAATTTTCTTAAGTCCAAATTATAATAAGCAAAGTAAACTTACTCTACATTGAATGGATCCATTATCACCGTCTTCTTTTTTACAACAAAAATTGAAAAAGCCTCACAACAGTATTGTTGAACTGATGTAGGGTCTTTAGCTACTAGACTAATCAAGGATGGAATCAAAAACCCTACATGTTCGAATCCAAAATCTACACATATGTTGTCTAAGTAGCTGCAAAATATGTATTAATTACGCATGCATTAATAAATAAGAAACCAGATCACCAGATCATACACAAGGTATATGGATGTATAAAGAATATCTCACCTTATCCATATCTCTATCACAGATGTATTTAGCCAATCATATTGAAACAATTCCAAAATATCTTGTATAAATAGTTTTGTTTCGTATGACTGACCTGTAGAATCTGAATCAGAAGAAATAATTATAGGGGAGTTTATATCATGTTCCCCTAACCATACTGCCATACCCCTACAGTTAGGACCTAACGGGACAGGTAGGTCATGTGGAACCCAACTAGGTAATGCATGAGGTAGAGGTGGAGGCCTAGATGTTGTGGGTGTCTTCTTTTTAACCTGTATATATATATATAATTTCAGATCAACTTCCAACATATACACACACTAACAATTGAATGTAATGTAAATTTACTGCACCTTTTCAGTAAAGAAGACATACGCTTTTTCCCACAATATCACTCCGCCTACTGCCTCACTAAGCGTTTCACAATCGGGGTGGGCATATGGCAGTGGAAGATCCATCCACTGGGGGAATATATGTATCGGGCTCACCTGAATCCAACCAGCTGGTATTGGAGACCCATGACACGTTTCCCCTGGTAGGGATGGGTAAGCCGACACCTCTTCCACGACATATTCTTTACTTTTTAGACGGCATGGCTTCAACCCCTACAAATTTTTGTGTAAAGAATGTTATATACATATATACATATCATATTTTTCTTAAACGACTACAATTTCATATATACGTATCATCTTGAATTAAAAAACTAGTTACTATGTCATAAAAATACTTACAGTGGATGTGCTAGGTGGTGGTTCTACAGGATTATTCCCAACCTCTACAGTAGGAGTAGGAATAGAGTCTGCAGTAGGTATTGTCTGGTAAGTGGTAGTCTGAGATGCCTGCCACTTTTTCATTGCTTCTTCGAGTTTTTCTTCGAGTTTCCTGTCAAATAGCTTATCCACCTATACATGGATAAAAGAAACGTCAAATTCTAATTTTTGAATTCTCTTTTACAGTAACATTATAAAGAAATAATATGTTACCTCTTCTTGTGAAAGTCCCACTTTTGGGACATATTTGCGCTGGGATGGCCCAAAAAAAGATTTGATGCCCACACCAGCGCCTGCAGCCCTAACACGTCCAGGATGCTCTGGGTTACCCAGAGTAACTGTCAATTCATCCTTTGTTCCCTCAGGGATGAACTTTCCTTGTTTCCTCAGCTCGTGCAGCTCCCTCTAATCGCCAAAACAAAAATTTGTACTTAAGTAAACAACACAAATAATCAATATTCGAATGATTGTTGTAAGAGTTGTATTTTACCATTTTTGCAGCCGCCTCAGCAGTTGCGGCCTTAGGTATTTCTCCCTTCTTATTTTGCCTCCCAGCTATCCAGACATCATGGTGAGGCAGAGGTGTGCTACCTATGGTAGAGGACTCCTGAGTAGCAGCAGACTATGCAGCAGTAGCCTCAGCCTGTAGTCTTTGGCGAACGCCTGCATACCCCTTTGGACCCATTGTGTGGTCATGCACATTCAGTGCATGCCTTGATCTTTGTGCCTCACTGAGGGCCTAGTTAGTATGCAAATTAATGATTTGGTTAGTAACACTAAATGTTAATCTTGAATAAGTGAATACAACATATATTAATTAATGAGATTGATGCCTAATACCTTGAATTCATCAGTTTGTCTTGAAGCGACAAACGCGTCCCATTCTTCTTTATCCAGGAAGTTCCACTATTCAGTGGCTGTCTTCTTCCTCTTTTCGGCTTCTTTTATGTATTCTCTGGTGAGATTTATCCTATAGTTCCTTAGGACTCTCCCACATCGTTGCATCACGCATTTACGATGCAGCTTTTCATCCAATTCAAATATACTCTGCAAAATAGAATTTCTATTAACTAGTATCCAAAAATTTAGTAATCTACAAAATAGAATTGCAAATTAATAATAACTCACGCATAAATCCCTCCATATTAAATCTTTCTTCTCCTTAGAAACTTTATGCCAAGAATCTAAGCGACAACCGCAATGGCTACGAGTAACAAACCCAAGATATGAAATAAATGAATTGCGATTCACACCACATGCATTTCCTGCATTATCGAAATCCACAACAAGTTTGGGTCCATTGCCCTTTTGGAAATTAACTTCTTCATCATAGTGATGCCCCTTCTCTTGTCAACTTTTTGGTGTTGTTGATCAAGTTCCTCAAGTGCTTCAGCTGGTACCTGTGCATCATCAACCTAAAATTTGACAAAATAATTAACATTTACAAGATATAACTATAAATGGACATATAGATATAAATATATGATATATTTTTAAAACTTACATTGTGAGGTGGCGCATTGATGTCCTCACCCTCACGGTAGTCATCAGCACGGTCATCAGGAGAATGGTCAGCCATCTGTAAATTCACATTCAAATTGTAAAGTTCACATTGTAAAGTAGTAATTCAAAGTGTAAAGCTCACATTGTAAAGTAATTCAAATTGTAAAGCTCACATTGTAAAGTAATTCAAATTGTAAAGTATCCATTCTATGATCAAAGAGAAAAACAAGTATATATTAGGACAAGATTAGGCCAACAAATACATTTGATGTCATTCTTATATATAATAAATGTGTACCACCTATCCCATTCTTGAACACCTAATCTCACTAGTAAGTATATAATGTGTATTGGGTTTTCGATAAAATTTCGACAACATTTCTCCGTTGTTCTCCAAGTACATATGTACTTAGAGAACAAATGGGGAAATGCTACTGAAATTTTCTTGAAAACCCAATACACATTATACACTTACATCCTAAGTGAGATTAGGTGTTCAAGAACAGTCCCAAACCGGGGACTATCTAAGATTTACTCCTAATGAGTAAATCTTGGACGGGGTTCTAAGCTAATCAGTACATATCCACATTAAAGCTCACATTGTAAAGTTCACATTCACATTGTAAAGTAATTCAAATTGTAAAGTATCCATTCTATGATCAAAGATAAAAACAAGTATATATTAGGACAAGATTAGGCCAACAAATACATGTGATGTCATTCTTATATATAATAAATGTGTACCACCTATCCCATTCTTGAACACCTAATCTCACTAGTAAGTGTATAACGTGTATTGGGTTTTCGAGAAAATTTCGGCAACATTTCCCCGTTGTTCTCCAAGTACATATGTACTTAGAGAACAAACGGGGAAATGCTACCGAAATTTTCTTGAAAACTCAATACACATTATACACTTACATCCTAATTGAGATTAGGTGTTCAAGAATAGTCCCAAACCGGGGACTATCCAAGATTTACTCCTAATGAGTAAATCTTGGACGGGATTCTAGGCTAATGAGTACATATCCACATTAAAGCTCACATTGTAAAGTTCACATTCACATTGTAAAGTAATTCAAATTGTAAAGTATCCATTCTATGATCAAAGAGAAAAATTAAGCTCACATTATAAATTAAGCTCACATTGTAAAGTTCACATATTCAAAAAAAATAAAAACATATAAAACAAAACATATATACCTCTAATATTGCGATTTTTTATCAATTAACAATCCTTCATTGTGATCTCCGCACACATACAAGTCATCATTAGCTTCAATATTTGTTGGTGTTGGCAACCCAACTGAGAATGGACTGGAGTCATCATACTTATCATAGTACTATTCTTCATCTATAGGATCTTCAACGAACTGTCTTTTACCATGAAGAACAACCGACCATTTATCATTTGCAGGATCATCGATATAAAATACTTGTTTCGCCTGTGATGCCAATATAAATGGTTCAGCCTTCTCGCCAATCTTTTCAAAGTTCACTAAAGTGAAACCCAATTCATCCACTATAACTCCTTTGGTGTTATCAACCCAATTACATTTGAAGAGCGGAATTCTGAAATCTATGTAGTCAAATTCCCATATGTCTTCAATGACACTGTAATATGACATTTTAGCTTCATGTGGACTCTTATCCTTTGCACTTGCAAAAAACATAGTCGATGCTTGAAGGGTGACCCCACTGTTTTGGACGACACTCTTATCATCTTGGCGCTTTGTGTAATATGTGAATCCATTAATGTCATGCCCTTCATAAGACATAACAATCAACTTTGGTTTAAAGGCGAGGCATTTGATAGTTTTAGTAATATCATCTGGTGTTTGAGATAGTTGATGTAAGACTTTATCTTCAAACCACTTAATAAAAGTCTTGTTATGCTCTCTAGCAAGCTACATTGTATTCGCTCGAGGATATTGTCTTTTGATGAAATTGGTATGTTCCTCGATATAAACGTTCACTTCGTCCATGTGGTGTAAAATATACAAATGACCTTGTTCCAACTGCTCACGGCTGATTACTTTCACACGTGAACCCAAAATTCCTTTGCCAAATAGCTCGTCAATATTCTTGTCATTATCAGGAGTGTCATTACCACTGAGAAAGTCATTGCAGAAATCCATAACCTCTCTTGCCACATAACCTTCAATTATACTCCCTTCAGGCCGATAGCGGTTTCGAACATCACCTTTGAAAACGCTCATGTATCGTTCAAAGGGATACATCCAATGCAAGAAAACCGGTCCCAAGATTTTCACTTCCCTAGTCAAGTGGACAACAAGATGTACCATGATACCAAAGAACGAAGGAGGAAAATACATCTCAAGCTGACATAGGGTAACAACCACTTCTCTTTGTAAATTATCGAGAGTCTCAGGGTCAATAACTTTGCTACATAGACTGTTGAAAAAGAAACAAAGTCTGGTGATTGCAAACCTTACATGCTTCGGCAATATAGATCGAATTGCCACAGGCAATATTTCTTGCATTAGAGTGTGACAATCATGAGATTTAAGACCTATCAACTTCAAATCTTTCATTGATACCAAACTACGGATGTTGGATGAGTAACCATGTGGCACCTTAACATTTACCAAGCATTCACAAAAAGCTTTCTTCTCCTTTCTAGACAATGTGTAACAAGTGGGAGGTAAGTATGTTCTTTTATTACCTATTTCACGTAATTCTGTTAATTCTGACCTTATTCCCATTTCACGTAGGTCCAGTCTGGATTTTATTCCATCTTTAGTCTTACCTGGTATATTTAACAGAGTACCAATGATGCTATCACAGACATTTTTCTCAACGTGCATTACATCGATACAATGTCTGACTGTCAAAGAACTCTAATAAGGAAGATCCCAAAATATTGACTTATTCTTGAATGAAGAATTGTCACTCTGTGTAGTACATTGTGATCTCTTACCAAATTCATTGACAATGTCTTTTACTCTTTCATAAACAACCTCCCCTGGTATAGGTTTAGGTGCACTCCGTTCCTCATTCAATCCATTGAATGCTTTGCACTTCCTACGATACGGATGGAATTTTGGAAGAAACCTTCGATGACCGAGATATACATTCTTACCTCCATGTTTTAGTCTTGTTGAATCAGTGTTCTCTTCACATATAGGACACGCTTTAGCTCCTTTGACACTATATCCAGACAAATTCCCATATGCTGGAAAGTCATTAATAGTGCAAAACGACATAGCATGCAAACGAAATGTCTCTCTTCGTGAAGCATCATAGGTCATCACACCTTCACCCCAGAGTTTCTTTAAGTCATCAATCAGAGGTTCAAGATAAACATCGATGTCATTTCCAGGTTGTTTAGGGCCCGATATCAACAACGACAGCATTACATACTTATTTTTCATACACAGCCAGGGAGGAAGATTGTATATAACAAGCATGACTGGCTAAGTGCTATGTTGGCTTCTCAATGTCCCGTACGGATTCATCCCGTCTGTACAAAGCCCAAGTCTTAGATTCCTGACTTCTTCACCAAATTCAGGGTACAATAGATCAATCCTCTTCCACTGTGGGGAATCAGACGCATGTCGTAGGATCCCATCATTATTTTTCTTAACATCTGCATGCCACCTCAAATTCTTCGCAACTATCGGATTGGCAAACAAGCGTTGAAACCGTGATATTATAGGTAGATACCACATCACCTTGGCAGGAGAACCAGTTTTGGACTCCCCCGAAGTCGTCAATTTATACCGTGACGCACCACATTTTGGACAATCTTTCAAATCCGCATAGTCCTTTTGAAATAATACACAATCATTCGGGCATGCGTGTATCTTCTTGGCATCCATTCCCATTGGGCACAACAATTTCTTTACCTGGTATGTTGAGATTGGAAGCTCGTTTCCTTCAGGAAGCATTTCTTTCAACAAAGACAGCAATGACGTGAAGCTTTTGTCGCTCCATCTATTGTTAGCTTTCAACTTATACAATCTCAACACAGCGCTAAGCTTCGTAAAATTAGTACAACATGTGTATAACGGCATCTCAGCATCATGCACAATGTTTCTAAAAATGGGAGGTGGATCGGTGTGCTCTACCCCACAACTATCCAGCATCGCATCAACGATGTCTACTGGAAATGGTTCATTCACATCTACGTCATCGTAGGCAATTTCTTCTTCCACACAAGCACTGCTATCGACATCCACTGGTTTCGGGTTTGAAATCTCTCCATGCCAGTGTCATTCTGTATAGCCTTGTATGATCCCGTTGCACATGACATGAGTTTTGATTTCGTCACCAGTGCTGACTTTCAAGTGGTTACCGCAATGCCTACATGGACAGTAGAACCTATCTCCAGGTTGTTTCCTATGTTCCTCGGCAAATCTAATAAACTGGTCAAGACCAGAAATAAACTCTGGGGTGCAGCGATTCCGAATGGACATCCATGATCTATCCATTCTATGATCAAAGAGAAAACAAGTATATATTAGGACAATATTAGGGTCTAGGGTTAACAAATACATGTGATGTCATTCTTATATATAATAAATGTGTACCACCTATCTCATTCTTGAATACCTAATCTCACTAGTAAGTGTATAATGTGTATTGGGTTTTCAAGAAAATTTCGGCAGCATTTCCCCGTTGTTCTCCAAGTACATATGTACTTAGAGAACAAACGGAGAAATGCTGTGGAAATTTTCTTGAAAGCCCAACACACATTATATACACTTACATCCTAAGCGAGATTAGGTGTTCAAGAACAGTCCCAAACCAGGGACTATCCAAGATTTACTCCTAATGAGTAAATCTTGGATGGGTTTCTAGGCCAACAAATAATGTGTTTTCATTCTTATACCTAAAATCCTAGTTCTTCAAGTTAGGGTGATTATTGATGTCTTTAAAAGCATGATTGGCAATTTAGGGAAAAGTTCATCATTTACATTCCAAGCATGTCACATGTGTGCATTACAGTTCATCATTAAGCAAAAGAAGGGTGATTAGGATTGTCACCAAGAATATAGCTAAACTATTAAACAATGATTATAGCTAAACTATTAAACAATAGACTTGCCACACATAAAACACCCTATACAACTATAAAACAAAAAATTATTAAGTATATATGCATGATACAATAACTATTTTGCATCACATTACAACAGACTTATCATTGATACCTTACTAACTTATTGCTACATTTACATATCATCACTTGATCAAAAATTACAGCAGTACATTTAACCAAAGTATGCATTCTAAAATCTATGTCATGATTAGTTACATGTAATTTACTTGGATATACAGCAGTACCCGATTACTATGTTTTACATACAAAGTATGCATATTAAATTAACTAAGGCTTATCATAGAACATGTATATATTGTATAGACAATAGAGGATTCAGCTCAGTAGAAGCACAAAATCAGTACCTAAACCCTAAAATCACACCTTTTTAGCATTTATTATATGTACATCAATATGTGTATGACCAGGCAGGCACCTTGAGAGAAGTAAATAAATTAAAAAAAAACACCCAGCAGCAGGGCAGACAGCTTGAGAGAAGAGGAGCAGAGGAAGAAGAAGAAGGCAGGCTGGAGCGGGCACCTTGAGGAAAGAGGAGCAGCGGTCGGTCCTAGCAGTTGTCGGCGGTGAGGAGAGGAGCGGCGGAGAGGGCGGCGAGGCAAGGAGAGGAGCGGCCGGTCCTAGCTGCTACCGGCGACGGCGGAGAGGGCGGCCGGCGACAGCTTCTCGCAGCGACGGCGATGACGGCGACGAAGGAGCGGCGGCGACAGGCAGGAAGGGGGGGCGGCGGCGGTGGCAGGGAGCAGCAAGAAATTGCCGGAGGTTAGGAGGTTAGGGAAATCGATCGGGAATGAATGAAACAGGGAAAGGGGAAGAATCGGTCACTGGTGAGCTATTAAGTTCACAATAGGTGTCGGTTATTTAAAAAAACTGACAACTAAACCTATAGTGTCGGTTATTTAGTTACGAACCGACACCTATACTAAGTGTCGGTTATTTAAAAAAACTGACAACTAAACCTATAGTGTCGGTTATTTAGTTATGAACCGATGCCATATGTAAAATTTTGGAGCCAATTATTTCGCTGGAATTTTGGGTTTGGCGGTTGAGTTTAGGTGTCGGTTGTTTATTAATTAACCGACACTTATTAAAAGCGGTACCCGTATCTGGGCTCCCTAAGCAGATTGGATGTCGGTTTATGTTATCAACCGACACTGTAGACATTAGGTGTCAGTTTTTGTAAACAACCGACACCTTGAAAAGTGGCTTTATAAGCCATTTCTGTAGTAGTGTCTCTTCATTCCTGGCCACCAAAAAAACCTCTGCATGTCCTTAAACATCTTGGTAGTCCCTGGGTGTACTATGTACTTAGAACCATGAGTCTCTTGTAAGATGCGTTCTTTGAGTGGTGAGTCTTCAGGAATCCATATACGATTCTCGAATCTGATCCCCCCATCTACTCCCAAAGAAAGGCGGGTTTTAGGCTTCTTCATCAAGCCCCTCATCTTGTCAAGTTCCCCACTGCCCAACTGTGCTGCCACAATTTCACTCAACAATTCAGACTGTATCTGGATGTTGGCCAATCGAACTCGATCATCTAACGGTTGAGGAGACCATTTCACCAGCTCTTCTAAGCTCTTCCACTGACTGGACAGAACAGTTGCACACCTGAGTTGTTTCTGACTTAAAGCATCTGCTACGACGTTCGCCTTCCCCGGATGATAGTCAATGGTGAAGTCGTAATCCTTCATGTATTCCATCCATCTTCGTTGTCATAGTTTTTAAGTCTTTCTGGGTCAGAAGGTACTTTAGGCTCTTATGGTCAGTGAAGATCTCAAAAGTAGCACCATACAGGTAATGCCGCCAAATCTTTAATGCATGAATGATAGCAGCCAACTCTAAGTCATGCGTCGGGTAATTCACCTCGTTGGGCATGAGTTGTCGGGAAGCATATGCAACCACATGCCGATTCTGCTCCAACACACAGCCAAGACCCATTTTGGATGCATCAGTGAAGATCATGAAACCCTCATTGCCTGATGGTAGAGTCAAAACTGGTGCAGTGGTCAACTTTTCTTTTAGTTCCCGAAAACGAGTCTCACAAACATCAGTCTCCCAGCTCCAACTCCTCTCTCTTCGCCCCTTCTCTTCCACCTCGCAAGGATGACGACGCTCCACAAGAATCACGTTGATGCCCAGCCAAACAACTACGACGGGCTCCCAACTGTCGGCGACGCTCCAACCTCCTCTCCTCTCTATCGCAACTCATGTCTTCCCCCCTCCTCTCCTCTCCGTCGCAACTCCTATCTTCCCTCCTCTCTCGCCTTGCAGGAGAGAACTCCTACAACAGAGACAAATCGCTGAGTTGTTCTCTCTCTCTCCCCAAACTACCCGCGGAGCTTCCAGGGATAGACGCCGGCAACATGGCCTTTCAATTTCCACATAGTAAAGACTAGCCGACATTGCTTTTCTACTTAATCCTCTCTTATCAGCAGGTTTTATTTATGTCGCTCCTCCTCGGACCTCGGATCTCTGTCTTCAACTACGTTTTAGAATCGATCTTATCAAACGATCCAGCTCTTTCCAATCTCCTCCCGTACTTCTCTTCCACCTCAAAGTTCCTTCGTCGTCTCTATGTATTTCACCCTTTTCTATTCCAATAGAAACTGTTGGTAGTATCTCCTTTGTCGTTGATGTCTGAATGCTCCTTAACCTTCTCCCTTCGACCTACCACTATAGCACTGAGCTGCTGCACACAAGTTGTGTTTGTCTCCACTATAACCCTAAGCTGTTGCACACAAGTTGTGTTTGCCAAGAGCCAGGTCGGAGAATTAGGAGGCACTTTGCCGTTCCAGAATATTACCTATACACTGTTCTTTTTTTTTCTTGTATCATTACATTTCTAGCGTGGCAGTATCAATGCCTAGTCAGGAAATATTAATTTGAACATAGTCAAAAATAGAGATGAGATACAAGTTTCAAACGTACATAAGTATGAGCTAAATTGTTTTGACCTTTGGTGTCAGTTGCGTGGGGCTTTATTTCCTTATATTCTAATTATTTTTAACATAATATCATGTAACAAAGGTGAATTTAGAATCATACAAATAAATCAAAGCATGTTAATTGCATTGAGTTCCGCATACATTGGCAATCATTCCAACAATGGATGTACTATAGGCTTTAAGGTATAACAGAAAAGGGAATAAATTTCCACATTTACATTCAATGGCGCTTTGGTACAGTCAAACGTGGAGAATGGCACTACTGGATCCAATCACCTATCAAATTTACATAAATATTGACTAGGTGTGTAGTGACGTACAGTAATACATCCAAGTAGACATAAATGATAAATATTGAAATGAACATTGTTATTTATGCTCTATGAAAGACATTGTGATATTTATTTATTGAAAATGACCCACGGAGAAGCTAGTGTAACTATCACAATTCATAATGTCTGAATTTCTGTAAGCTCATTCATATTCAACAACCTTTTGTCTTTAACTTTAGCAAAAACAGTTATCTAATATATTGAACACGTATCTCACCAGCTTCCTCCGCATTGGCGCCCTCACTGTTAATGGTGATGGATGACGCATCTGCATGTATTTCCATTGCAGAAACCTACTTTATAGTTGTATTGTATTATGTTAATACACTACCTAGTCACTTACACTGACGGTGGAATATTTACAGATCATGATCAACTTGTTTCTCAACATAATAACTATCACTAATTGACATTGCCATATGATTATTATGGACCCATCAGCCACAGCTTGATGGCGACGCTCCCTCATGAACGAAGAAGGAAGAAGGCAGCCTGTCTCACTTAGGAATTAAAATAGAAAAAAACTAGCCAGTGTTCTTGACTTCTGCAGGTGGAATTAGCGCTAAGGAACCACATTTTGTGACTGTTGGAACCGTTGTATAGGGAGGTATATAGCGCGTAGGCCAAGAGCTGCAGCAACAGAGTGTGTGCTTATCTGGCCCCTGACCTGAATGTCTGCCGACTGTCTAATGGTATAGATGAGTGGGTTGAAGAACCAGTCGAATGAAGAGAATAGGGTTCAACAGAGTGATGAAGGATTATGGCAAGCTAGTAGACGACGTCTGTTAAGGATAATGAACATTGTCATAGGCCTAGAAGCACACCGTCTAGTTTTCTAGGATCCGGTGACTCAGAACAAGATTTCCGATGACTCCAAAACAAGAAGGTTAATCTATGGTTCAGGGAAGATTGCTACTGGGTACCATTCCGAAATGCCTACTTCTTGTTCATAGGAATGTTGAATGTTGCTTCTATTAATCGGAATTAGAAGATATGAAAAATGTTGGAAAAAAAACCCATATAGCACACTTTGGCAAAAAAAATCACCGAAATAGCACACTTCCCATCTTATTTCCCAAACTAGCACACTTTCAGAGTAAAACGCCACTTTATTTGGCGTTTTACTGTCTCCGGAACCAAAAGCGCCACTTTATTTGGCGTTTTCAGGTTGGCGCAGACAAAAACGTCACATTGGTTGGCGTTTTCAGGTAAAAGCGCCACTTTGTTTGGCGTTTTCAAAGTAAAACGTCACATATTTTGGTGTTTTCACGGTAAGCGCCACATTGTTTGGCGTTTACGGTTTGCGCGGGCAGAAAACGCCACTTAGTCTGGCGTTTACATGTAAAACGCCACAAAGGTTGGCGTTTTACAGTGTTTGCTGCGGTTATCTTAATATCTAATATGTATTCATATAGTGTTTGCTGCATGTTCTAAATTTCTAAATATCCAACACATTCATAATGTTATTTGCTGCATGTTGTAAATTTTTTAAATATCCAACACATTAAAGTAGATTATGATTACAATATCATAGAAATATGTCCAAAAGGGAATAAGGTAAATGGTGAATACAAAATGATCCAACATAGAATAACAACAAAAAGAAACATCAGTCTAAATGCATTTAAGAAAGATACATGATTCAACTAGAAAATCTACAATATTTGCAAATGACAAGTAATCTTCAGATGTTGCAACAAAGGCCTTCAATCCTGCAATCAAAATAAAAGAAATATTTGACCAAATTATTAAACTATAGTCAACAATACAATATATTATTTAGAATATAAAAATAGTTGAAAGAATTAATACCTGGTCACCAGATTGTTGTTCTATGTTTGGAGAATCTTGGATTGGGCTCAACTGTGTAGTTTGAGCTCCACGTGTAGGCCTACTCATAGGAAGTGGTGGTGTGAGAGGTCGAGTGAAGGGCATATTCTAAGATGGTGGAGGTGATCCAAACATGGTTCTGTGGAGGCCATGTGACCAGCTAGGGGGTGGTCCATGCACTACTACAGAAACGGCCTTTGGCGTCGGTCGTTTAACCCCATTTGGCGTCGGTTTCCAACCGACGCCTATGTGGGCGCCGCTAAAGGTCGAACACTTCGGCGTCGGTTTTTTAACCGACGCCTATTTAGCCTATAGGCGTCGGTCGTTTAGTAGATATCCGACGCCAAACAGGGTCCGCGCCACAGAAAATGGCGTCAGCTAGGGCACTTTCTGCGTCGGTTATTCATCTCAAAACCGACGCAGAAAGTGCCCTAGCTGACGCCATTTTCTGTGGCGCGGACCCTGTTTGGCGTCGGCTATCTACTAAACGACCGACGCCTACAGTTTAAATAGGCGTCGGTTTGATATGAATATCCGACGCCAATTCCAGGACTGCTTTGGCCACATAAGGCGTCGGTTATATTAAAAAACCGACGCTGTAGGTCTTTGCTGACGGTTTTCGATAAATAACCGACGCCTATTTATATTTTTTTTTTTCATATCAGTTTGCAGGCCTGCTGTGGCTGGTCAGCAGGATGAGAACCTGCAGTTCAGTTTTCTGAACTGCAGGTTTACGACATCCATTGATATCAGCCTACAAACAGGCCGCAAACCTGCAAAAGTCACAAGCAAAATTCTACACAAGTACATTCATTCAGACATCAATTCAATTCTCACATTCACACATATAGAAACATTCAAATACATGCATTAACATTCACAAACATTCATTTACAAACATTCATTTACAAAGTATCATTCATTATCACTATCAGCATCCCAATTATATCTTACAGTTGCCACTGTTTGTACAGCTATTGCCCATTCTTCTCTTACTTCATTTAATGCTTCCATCGTATATGGAGCATTTATTTTTTTTAAA
The DNA here is from genome assembly GCA_963693085.1 of Alisma plantago-aquatica. Lineage (NCBI taxonomy): Eukaryota > Viridiplantae > Streptophyta > Magnoliopsida > Alismatales > Alismataceae > Alisma > Alisma plantago-aquatica. The sequence continues at coordinate 925,911,509 of OY856409.1, forward strand.
CGTTTACCTGTAGTGTGGTCAGTTTTAAACACCTGCAAAGAGAATGATGTATATATATAAGTAATAATATAAAAATAATATAAGATTGATATATTGCATACTAACTAATGAGACTATATATAATACCTCATGTATGGTATCGATGTCCAATGCGGCATATTTGATAATCATATGCATAAATCGCATCACATAGTATGCGCATGCCCAGCCATTGTCTTGTGTAGCACACTATAAATTGAAACATACAAAATAATACAACTAAGCACAATTCACATCAATAATATATATATTCGAGTCGGGAACTTACTTTTACGTTCTGCCAATTTATTGGCTGGTTCTTTTTCGTTGGGACCGTTCCTCCAGCCTTTTTGAATGCATCTAAACCCCTACATGTTAATATAACACAATAAATTGCATAAGTAAATAGTAATGTAATAAAAGATGTTAACGGATATAAAAATGAAATATTTCTCACCAGAATAGTGGCATTCTCATTACGTGTCCAATTTTAGTGTTCAATGTACTCCCCGCAGGATCTAGATAATAAACAGTGAATGTCTCGGGGGCAATAACTAGTAACTCCCAATGTCTACCGCTACAAGTAGAAGTTAACAATTAATAACTCAAAATGCAAAATAAAAATGGAATTTTCTAAAGTCCAAATTATAAATAAAGTAAACATACTTGACATTGAATGGAGCTATTATTATCTTCTTCTTTTGCTGACCAAAAATTGTAAAAGCATCTATACAGTATTGTTGAACATTATCAGGGTCTTTAGCTACCAAACTAATCAATGATGGAATCAAAAATCCCACATGATCAAATGCAAATTGTTTGCAATGATCTTCGACTAGGTAGCTGCAAAACATATAGGCGTATGCATTAATATATAAGAAACCAGATCACCGGAGCTTACACAAGGTATATGGATGTATAAACAAGATCTCACCTTATCCATGTCTCTATCATTGATGTATTCAGCCAATCATACTTAAACAGCTCAATAATATCTTCTATCAATAAAGAGCTATCGTATGATTGACCTGCATAATCTGCATCTAAAGAAATAATTATAGGGCAATGTACATTATGTGCCCGTAGCCAACATGCCATTCCCCTACAAGCAGGACCTAACGGGTATGTTAGGTCAGTTGGAACCCAATCGGGTAATGTGGGAACTGGAAGTGGAGGCCTAGGTGCTCCTGGTGTCTTCTTTTTAACCTGTACATATAATTTCAGATCAGTTGACATCATATATACACATTAACAGTCTAAATCAATGTAAATTTATCTTACAATTTCAGTCGTGTAGATGACATCTGCTTTGGGCCACAATATGACCCCGCCTTCTGCCTCACCAAGTGTATCAATATCCGGGTGGGCATATGGCAATGTAGCTTCTCTCCAATCGGGTAACACACGTATCGGGCTCACACGAACGTAGCCCTGTGGCATTGGAGTCCCGTGAAACATTGCCCCAGGAAGGGACGGGTAAGCCTGCGCCTCTGCGACAACGTAGTTTTGCATTCTTAAGCGGCATGGCTTCAATGCCTACAAATTTACGTAAAGAATATTATACATATATACATATCATCTTGAAAACATAACAACTTGAAAAGACTAACTACAATGTCATAAACAATACTTACAGCAGACGTGCTAGGCGATGGGTCTCCAGGATTACTCGCAGTGTGTGCATCAGGAGAAGAGTGGGTCGCCATAGGCGTATTGGAAGCCTGAGATGCCTGCCACCGCATCAATTCTTCCTTGACCTTCTCAGCAACTACATCGTTGACCTTCTTAGCAACTAAATCCTCAACTCTCTTATTCTCCTATACATGGATAAAAGAAACATTAGATTCTTATTAATGAATTTCCTTTTGCAGTAACATTCTAAAAAAAGAATAGGTTACCTCTTCTTGAGAAAGTCCCGCTCTGGGTTTGCGCTGGGATGGCCCAAAGAATGCTTTGATGCCAACACCAGCGCCGGCACCTCTAACACGTCCAGGATGCTCTGGGTTACCCAGAGCAACTGTCAATTCATCCCTTGTGCCCTGAGGGATGAACGTGCCTTGTTTCCTCTGCTCGTGCAGCTCCCGCTAATCACCATAAACAGAAATTGGTAAGTTAACACCACAAATAATCAATATTCAAACGATTTCTGTAAGAGTTGTATTTTACCATTTTTTCAGCCGCCTCAGCAGTTACAGGCTTCTTTATTTCACCCTTCTTGTTTTGCCTGCCAGCTATCCAGATATCATGGCGAGGAATGGGTGTGGTAGACTCCTGAGTAGGAGCAGACTCCTGAGTAGCCGCAGACTCCGCCTGTAGTCTTTGGCGAACGCTTGCATAGCCTTTTGGACCCATAGTGTGGTCATGCACATTCAGTGCACGCCTTGCTTTTTGTGCGTCACTGAGGGCCTAGTTAGTATGCACATTAATGATTTGGTTAGTAGCACTAAATGCTAATCTTGAATAGGTGAATACAATGTATATTAATTAAATTAGGAGTGACGCCTAATACCTTGAATTCTTCAGATTTTCTTGAAGCAACAAAATTGTCCCAATCTTCTTTGTCCAAGAAGTTCCATTGTTCAAGGGCTGACTTCTTCTTCTTATCACCCTCTTTTATGTATTCTCTATTCAGATTTGTCCTATAATTCCTAAGCATCTTTCCAGCGCGTTGCATCACATTTTTACGATGCAACTTCTCATCCAATGCAAACAGATTCTGTAAAATAGAAATGTTATTAACTAGTATCCAAAATAGAATTGCAAATAATAGAATTTGTAATCTACAAAATAGAATTGCAAATAATAATAACTCACGCATAAATCCTTCCATATCGAGTCTTTTTTCGCTTGAGGAACTTTATGCCAATTGTCATACTTAACACCACAATGGCTCCGAGTGGTACACCCAAGATAGTTCACAAAATTATTGCGGTTCACTCCAATTGGATTTCCTCCATTATCAAACTCCACCGCCAATTTAGATCCACTACCACTTAGCGCTAATAACTTCTTCAACAGAGTGATGCCCCTTTTCTTGTTAAGTGTCTGGTGTTGCGCATCAAGTTGCTCCAGTGCTTCAGTGGGTACAGGTGCATCAACCTAAAATTTGACAAAAATAAAACACACTAATTTAGCCCAATATAGAAATATAGGATATATGACATAACTAGAAGATAATGAATTTTATAGAAATACAGGATATGTTTTTAGAACTTACATTAGTATCCTCGCCATGCTCATCATGGACTTCATGCTCATCATGGACATCATGCTCATCATGGTCAGCCATCTGAAAATGTCATTAAAAAGGCAAACATTTAGCATTTGTATTAACTAGAAAAAGGCAAACATTTAGCATTTGTATTAACTAGAAAAAGGCAAACATTTAGCATTTGTATTAACTAGAAAAAGGCAAACATTTAGCATTTGTATAAACATACATGTCTCTAAAATTGTGATCTTTTATCAATTAACAATCCTTCATTGTGATCTCCGCGCACATATAAGTCATCATTAGCTTCAATATTTTGTGAAGTTGGCAACCCAACTGAGAATGGACTGGAGTCATCATACTTATCATAGTACTCTTCTTCATCTATAGGATCTTCAATGAACTGTCTTTTACCATGAAGAACAACCGACCATTTATCATTTGCAGGATCATCGATATAGAATATTTGTTTCGCCTGTGATGCCAATATGAATGGTTCACCCTTCTCGCCGATCTTTTCAAAGTTCACCAAAGTGAAACCCAATTCATCCACTATAACTCCTTTGGTGTTATCAACCCAATTACATTTAAATAGCGGAATTTTGAAATCTATGTAGTCAAACTCCCAAATGTCCTCAATGACACCGTAATATGACATTTTAGCTTCACGTGGACTCTTATCCTTTGCACTTGCAAAGTACATAGTCGACGCTTGAAGAGTGACCCCACTATTTTGGACGACACTCTTATCATCTTGGCGCTTTGTGTAATATGTGAATCCATTAATGTCAAACCCTTCATAAGACATAACATTCGGTTTTGGTTTAAAGGCGAGGCATTTGATAGTTTCTGTAATATCATTTGGTGTTTGAGATAGTTGATGTAAGACTTTATCTTCAAACCACTTAGTAAAAGTCTTATTATGCTCTCTAGCAAGCCACATTGAACTTGCTCGAGGATGTTGTCTCTTTATGAAATTGGTATGTTCCTCGATATAAACACTCACTTCTTCCATATTGTGTAAAATATACAAGTGAGCTTGTTCCAACTGCTCACGGCTGATTACTTTCACCCGTGATCCCAAAATTCCTTTGCCCTCGTCAATATTCTTGTCATTATTAGGAGTGTCATTACCACTGAGAAAGTCATTGCAAAAATCCATAACCTCTCTCGCCACATAACCTTCAATAATACTCCCTTCAGGCCGATAACGGTTTCGAACATCACCTTTAAAAACGCTCATGTATCGTTCAAAGGGATACATCCAATGCAAGAAAACTGGTCCCAACATTTTCACTTCCCTAGTCAAGTGGACAACAAGATGTACCATGATATCAAAGAACGAAGGAGGGAAATACATCTCAAGCTGACATAGGGTAACAACCACTTCTCTTTGCAAATTATCGAGAGTATCAGGGTCAATAACTTTGCTGCATAGACTGTTGAAAAAGAAACAAAGTCTGGTAATCGCAAACCTTACATGCTTCGGCAATATACATCGAATTGCCACAGGCAATATTTGTTGCATTAGAGTGTGACAATCATGAGATTTAAGACCTATCAACTTCAGATCTTTCATTGATACCAATCTACGGATGTTGGATGAGTAACCATGTGGCACCTTAACATTTACCAAGCATTCACAAAAAGTTTTCTTCTCCTTTCTAGACAACGTGTAACAAGCGGGAGGTAAGTATGTTCTTTTATTACCCATTTCACGTAATTCTGTTAATTCTGACCTTATTCCCATTTCACGTAGGTCCAGTCTGGATTTTATCCCATCTTTAGTCTTACCTGGTATATTTAATAGAGTACCAATGATGCTATCACAGACATTTTTCTCAACGTGCATTACATCGATACAATGCCTGACTGTCAAAGAACTCCAATAAGGAAGATCCCAAAATATTGACTTCTTCTTGAATAAAGAATTGTCACTCCGTGTGGCCATACTACATTGTGATTTCTTACCAAATTCATTGACAATGTCTTTTACTCTTTCATAAACAACATCCCCTGGTATAGGTTTAGGTGCACTTCGTTCATCATTCCATCCATTGAATGCTTTGCGCTTCCTACGATACGGATGGAATTTTGAAAGAAACCTTCGATGACCAAGATATACAGTCTTGCCGCCATGTTTTAGTCTTATTGAATCAGTGTTTTCTTCACATATAGGACACGCTTTAGCTCCTTTGACACTATATCCAGACAAATTCCCATATGCTGGAAAGTCATTAATAGTGCAAAACAACATAGCGTGCAAACGAAATGTCTCTTTTGCTGAAGCATCATAGGTCATCACACCTTCAGCCCAAAGTTTCTTTAAGTCATCAATCAAAGGTTCAAGATAAACATCGATATCATTTCCGGGTTGTTTAGGGCCCGATATCAACAATGACAACATAACATACTTATTTTTCATACACATCCAGGGAGGAAGATTGTATATAACAAGCATGACTGGCCAAGTGCTATGTTGGCTGCTCAATGTCCCGTACGGATTCATCCCATCTGTACAAAGCCCAAGTCTTAGATTCCTATCTTCTTCACCAAATTTAGGGTACAATAGATCAATCTTCTTCCACTGTGGGGAATCAGACGCATGTCGTAGGATCCCATCATTATTTTTCTTAACATCTGCATGCCACCTCAGATTCTTCGCATCTTTCGGATTTGCAAACAAGCGTTGAAACCGTGATATTATAGGTAGATACCACAACACCTTGGCAGGAGAACCAGTTTTGAACTCCCCCGAAGTCGTCAATTTATACCGTGACGCACCACATTTTGGACAATCTTTCAAATCTACATAGTCCTTTTGAAATAATACACAATCATTCGGGCATGCGTGTATCTTCTTGGCCTCCATTCCCATTGGGCACAACATTTTCTTTACCTGGTATGTTGAGATTGGAAGCTCGTTTCCTTCAGGAAGCATTTCTTTCAACAAAGTCAACAATGAAGTGAAGCTTTTGTCGCTCCATCTATTGTTAGCTTTCAACTTATACAATCTCAAGACAGCGCTAAGCTTCGTAAACTTAGCACAACCTGTGTATAACGGTATCTCAGCATCATGCACAATGTTTGTAAAGATAGGAGGTGGGTCGGTGTGCTCTACCCTACAACTATCCAGCATCGCATCAACGATGTCTGCTGGAACTGGTTCGTTCACATTTACGTCATCAGAGGCAATTTCTTCTTCCACCCAAGCACTGCTATCGACATCTACTGGTTTCGATTTTGAAATTTCTCCATGCCAGTGCCATTCTGTATAGCCTTGTACAATCCCGTTGCACATGACATGACTTTTGATTTCCTCACCAGTGTTGACTTTCAAGTTGTTACCGCAATGCCTACATGGACAGTAGAACCTATCTGTAGGTTTTTTCCTATGTTCCTCGGCAAATCTAATAAACTGATCAAGACCAGATATAAACTCTGGGGTACAACGATTACGAATCGACATCCATGATCTATCCATTCTATGATCAGAGAAAACAAGTATATATTAGGAAACAAGTATATATTAGGAAAAGATTAGGCAACATTTCCCCGCTGTTCTCTAAGTACATATATACTTAGAGAAGAAACGGGGAAATGCCAACAAACACATGTGATGTCATTCTTATATATAATAAATGTGTACCACCTATCCCATCCTTGAACACCTAATCTCACTAGTAAGTGTATAATGGGTATTGGGTTTTCAAGAAAATTTCGGCAGCATTTCCCCGCTGTTCTCTAAGTACATATGTACTTAGAGAACAAACGGGGAAATGCTACCAAAATTTTCTCGAAAACCCAAAACACATTATACACTTACATCCTAAGTGAGATTAGGTGTTCAAGAACAGTCCCAAACCGGGGACTATCCAAGATTTACTCCTAATGAGTCAATCTTGGACGGGTTTCTAGGCCAACAAACACATTTGATGTCATTCTTATATATAATAAATGTGTACCACCTATCCCATCCTTGAACACCTAATCTCACTAGTAAGTGTATAATGGGTATTGGGTTTTCAAGAAAATTTCGGCAGCATTTCCCCGCTGTTCTCTAAGTACATATGTACTTAGAGAACAAACGGGGAAATGCTACCAAAATTTTCTCGAAAACCCAAAACACATTATACACTTACATCCTAAGTGAGATTAGGTGTTCAAGAACAGTCCCAAACCGGGGACTATCCAAGATTTACTCCTAATGAGTCAATCTTGGACGGGTTTCTAGGCCAACAAACACATTTGATGTCATTCTTATATATAATAAATGTGTATCACCTATCCCATCCTTGAACACCTAATCTCACTAGTAAGTGTATAATGTGCATTGGGTTTTCAAGAAAATTTCGGCAGCATTTCCCCGCTGTTCTCTAAGTACATATGTACTTAGAGAACAAACGGGGAAATGCTACCAAAATTTTCTCGAAAACCCAATACACATTATACACTTACATCCTAAGTGAGATTAGGTGTTCAAGAACAGTCCCAAACCGGGGACTATCCAAGATTTACTCCTAATGAGTCAATCTTGGACGGGTTTCTAGGCCAACAAATACAATAATAGATATCTACAATGAAGCCATACTCCATACAAACAATATATAATTTAGTGATTGTTCATTCTAATTTATACCAATGTACAAGTAATATAAAGAACAATGTGGATTATATGGGACATAAATTCATTGTTCATTGTCCAACATTAGGTTCAACACTTGAAACATACATTCATTTACAACATAAAAAATTTGTATCATTAGGGTCCATCAATACCTACTATTAATCAGTAATTAACTAAGTATTCATCAATACCTACTATTAATCAACACTAATCAACACATTCATTTCAACACTAATCAATACATTCATTTCAACACTAATCAACAAATCAGTAATTAACTAAGTATTCATCAATACCTACTATTAATCAGTATCTCTAATCATTAAAATCGGCAAGCAGATGAGTAATTGTAAATAACAAACTACGAATTGTTGAATTAAAGTAATCACTAAAGTAATACTAACCAGTAGGCGAGCTCCCAGCAGTGGTGGCAGTGACCGGCAAGCTCCAGGCGGCAGGGCAGCAGTGGTGGCAGTGACCGGCAAGCTCCAGGCGAGCTCCCAGCAGTGGCCGGTGAGCAGCAATGGCCGGTGAGCAGCAGGGAGCGGCAGGAGGCGGCGGGCAGGAAGGCGGCGGAGAAGGAACAGGAAGCGGCGGCGGCAGAAGGAGAAGGAGCAGGAAGCAGGCGGAGAAGGAGCAGGAAGCAGGCAGGCGGAGAAGGACCAGGAGAGGAAGCGGCGGCGGCGCACAGCGGAGGGTCGGGCAGCGTCGTCGTCGGTGAGCAGCGGCGTCGTCGGTGAGCAGCGGCGTCGTCGGTGAGCAGCGGCGTCGTCGGCGTCGTCGGTGAGCAGGGGCAGGAAGTCGGCGGAGAAGACAATGAAACAGGAAAGGGGACCTAAAGTCGATCGATCGTGCGGCTAATAAGTGCACAAAGGGCGTCGGTTATCTAAAACGCCGACGCCTAAGGTCTTCAGCGTCGGTTCCTAATAACAAACCGACGTCCAATTAGAAAAAATTTGCCCTAAATAAATTGGCGGGAACCACTATCGGCGTCGGTTATCTAAGGATAACCGACACCTAAGCTATAAATTTTCGCGCAAATTTTCATCTTAAATAGGCGTCGGGTTTGAGGTAAATAACCGATGCCGTATGTGACATATTTTTTTGCTCGAAAATTGGTTTTGGCGGGCAGTTTTAGGCGTCGGTTTTTTACCAAAAAAACCGACGCTTAATACAAGCGGTACCCGTGTCTTGGATACAGACGTCGGATGACCTAGATGACCGACGTTGAATGTTATAGGTGTCGGTTTTCCTAAATAACCGACGCCCATAAAAGCGACACTGAATGTTGTTTCTGTAGTAGTGATGTGGTGAAAATGGATAAAAAGGTTCGTGTTGGTCAAAGCCTAGGGACGGAGTAAAACTTGGTTGAGACCATGATAAAGTAGAAGGAACCCCAAAGTTATCAGATGGTGGCGACGAAGGAGAGTAGAACATTCCTGGAAACGAAGAAGGAGTACCAACAGGAAATTGTCTTGCAGATGTAGAATCACCTACAGGCAAGGAGTCACTTGTTGTTGTAGAACAACCTGGTGCAGTAGAATGCCCTTGTGGTGTGAACTGTTCAGTTGTTGTAGAACAACCTGGTACAGTAGAATGACCTTGTGGTGTGGCATCGACTGATGTTGTCGTAGGAGGAGCTATACCCTGATTTGGATACATGTGGCTAGGCATTTGCTCAAACCATGCATTCTGTACTTTATATATGTTATCCTGGGCTGTCAACCAATCATCAACAGGTGTCTCTTGTGTCAATGCTTGTAGTGTCTCTTGGATTTGCACATGAGTTTGGACCTATAAGAATGAATGCTAATTAAAATTGATTTCATTTCAACATTAAGATCTATATAAATATATATATATAGATATATAAATATATATATGTATACTTACACAATCTCTCTCTATGTATCCACGAGGATAGTACAAAGTAGGTGGATCAACTGGCCGTTGAACATGATACTGAGGTTTGTACCATGTAGGGGGCAGCTCGACAGTCAAAGGATCAGGAAGTTGAACTATACTATTACGTCTGTCATTCCATGCATTTAGCTTTGTGCTATATTGGACCAACCAGTCATTGCTGCTACGCCCTCTACCATCAATCCGTTGATATATAGGAAGGTCTTGGGGTTGTGGTTGATAGTGAGCACCAAATTGTCTTAGGACTCTATCAGGATCATGCCACTCCATTACAGTAGAAGAGAGCATTGGTACACGTGCCATCCAAATATCTCTACCATGTTGACACATAGGCGGCAACTTGGCCAACAGTTCAACACTATAAGGTGTCCAAACTAACTGCAAATTTAAATATTTGTAACAATTTAAATAACCATAATTATGACAATACATTAGAATACATATTTCGCAAATAAAGTTATGTAAAATTTAAGAATGAAATGAATTAAAACTCTCACCTGACTTGGCTGATGGGTATCAATCTCATTAAGGTAGAACGTCACAGTTCCTCGTGGTACACGTACATGCTCCATCAGATGGTTCCATCTGTTTCACATAAGTTACCAACGATAAGAATATTATGAGATTATACTTTCAAAAATAGAGTATTTATATATTCATATGACTTACCTATAGCCTAGTGGAGCATGTTCAGGCCACTGAAAATCATCTCGCATGTCCAACTTTCCAGGTCTACCAACATGCAACCTTTCCCAAGACCACAGTTGCAATAGATGCACACACCCAGATAATCGTCTTTGTTTAGAACTTGGACGACACCTATACAACTGACGATATAAGTATGCTAAAACTGCACTGCCCCAGGAGTATAAACCGCAACGGTCAAAATCCACTAGAAGAGGCAAGTAGCGAAGATGAACCTCGTTACCAGTACCATCTGGTAATAGAAAACAACCTAAAAGGTGTAACAAGTATGCAATTGTGTATCGACGTTTGACTTGATCGTCGGCATTCTCCAAGTCAATGCCTACAAATGTAGAACGCAACCAACTCAACTGGACGGACCCATGATCAAGCCCTTCTGGATGTGAACCTAAGAAATGGTCGCACATGGAAGACCAAGAACTAAATTGACCTTCATTGGGACCTATAGGATGATGAGCTACAACAGCATCGCCATCAACACGTAAACCTAGTAAGACTTCAACATCCTGAAGTGTGATTGTCATCTCACCCAAAGGCAAGTGGAAGGAATTTGTAGTTGAGTTCCACCTTCTAGTAAGTGCTGTAATCAATGATGCATCAAAGTGAACCCTAGAAAGGGTAATGATTGATCCGAACCCCGCTGTACGAACATACCCTAACACATCTGCATCTGTTAACTGCCACCTAGAAATTTCAGTGGAGTGGCATGTAATCCGCAATGTTTCATCTCCTTTCACCATGTCTATACAAAGAAAGAAAAAATATCACAATATGGTATTAAACGACTAAATACATACAATAAAATTACATCTACTATTACTATTACAGAAGTCAGGAGGAAATTTTATTCATCCCGCCCTCCTCATGCGAGTTAGCAAACTAAGATTACAGATAGAGATTTCAAAGTACAAAACAACTAAGATTACATATAGAGATTTCAAAGTACAAAACAACTAAGATTACATATAGAGATTTCAAAGTACAAAACAACTAAGATTACATATAGAGATTTCTAACCATTCCTTTTCTTACATGTTCTCTCATTATGACCTAAACCACCACAGTTTCCACATTTGTAAGAAGTGCGATTAGGATCAATATCCATATTTGTCATTTTGCGCTTCACCTTAGGTCTTCCTGCACGTGTTGTAACAACTGGTGGTAGAAGATATACAAGACCCATGGTTGGATCAAACCCTGGCCAGTATCTTTTATCTGGGATTCCACTAAACTGAGGGGCATATGTCATCCTATAATTGTCTAGCTTGTACCAACTGTTGACAAACTGAAAATATTCATGGTGTATGAAACTAGTGCATGTCAGTACATGTGAGCATGGGATATGATGAACTTGTGGTTTACCACAAGTACACTGTGAAGGATAGGGATTTCGCAGAAGATGCACCTGATAACTATTTCCTGACACATCATTGACAGTGAATTCGAACTCATTTACTCGGACACTAATGTGATGTTTCCGTGCCTCTTGCTCCAACTTCTCCAATTTATAAGCTATTCTCTCGGTGAATTGGCCAGTTAATGATGTTGCGGAGTTCCTCCTTTTAAAGAACATCGCGACCAACCGATAATATGTGCTACATATGAGGGCTTGTATGGGAAGATTGCGAGCACGCTTTAAAATTCCATTAATCGTCTCAGAGTAATTGTTTGTTTTTGTACCGAATCGATAACCACCATCACAAGACATAGCCCACAATCTTGGGTTTAAAAGCATTAGCCAACTGTAAGAAGATGGGTCAATGGCTTTTATAGCACTCATGTGTTTATCGAACTCTACCACTTCAGTCGCCTTAGCTGCTTTCCACATCAAGTTATATAATTCAGTAGACTTAAATTTCTTATGAAAGTTGTCTCTATAATGTCTTAAACAGTTATGTTGAGTGGCATACGGGAACACCTCATCCAAAGCTTGATGAATGTTGCACATCCTATCAGATATAACACAAAAGTCATTCCTTTGTCTGACAATTGGAATTTGATATTTCATGCAATTCAAGAACCACACCCAAGAAGAACGGTTTTCTTTCTCAACAACTGCAAAAGCTAAGGGAAACAATCCATTGTTTCCATCAATGCCAGTAGCGATAAGTAACGTCCCACCATATTTACCATACAAAAATGTGCCATCAACACTAATCACTGGCCGACAATGAGCCCAACCTACAATAGATGGACCAAAACTCCAAAATACACGTTCAAATCGATGGCCAAGGGTTGTTTCGCTGGCTTTGAAATTATATACAGTTCCTGGAATAGCTTGTTGAACAGATCTAAGAAATAAAAGTAACGTCCCATACGATGTCTCCCAATCTCCAAAGATTTATGAAATGGCTTTCTTACGTGCATGCCAAGCCTTCTTGTAGGATATGGTAAGATACAACTCAGCTTTCACTCTTTCAACTATCTCCCTAGCGGTCATGTCTAGTTTTCCTCTCAACATAGGCATTATCATCCTTGCAATATATGAAGACTTGCATTGCATATGATCCTTGTACAAAATTGCACTGTGGCATGAGTGTTTATCAGTGTATTTTGTTATTTTCCATAACCCACCAATCCTCTTAGATGCACATGCATGAAGTCTCCATGAACATTGATCCTTATGCAGACATATAAGCGTAAGGAAACGCTTATTTGATCGGTCTGTCCGAAATTGGACATTATTATTGATTGACCAAGCTTGCAATTTTATAAGGAGGTCTGCCTTTGTTTCAAAAATATCACCTTTATTAAAACCTTGTCCTGTAACAACTTCATCGTCTCCCATGTCTAAAGGGTTTGCAAAGTCATCAATCCAATCATCCACTTTAAAACTTTCATAGTTATCCGTATTGGCATGGTCCACCCAATCATCCTTCCAGGTTTCCAGGTCAACATAAACGTCATGATTGCTATCATATATACGAAGTTGTTGCAATTCTATGTCATTATCAAGGTCATCATCATCATCGTCGTTGTCATCATCATCATCATCATCATCATCATCATCATCATAATCTGGATCATCATCATCGTTATCATCATCATCAACCAAAATATCAGATTTCTCAACATAAAGATTCATACGCCTCCCGTAGCCGATACTGAGTAGGTATTTCCAACTATCATCATCCACAACTTGAGTGGGAAATAAGTTAAATGTCGAACCTAAATCACTTAGAAGGGTGTAACTTAAATGGATGTTGTGCATTGATGAGTTGATGTCAAGAACTTGATGTACGAATGACATAAACTCGGCATAAGTAGATGTCGTAGATATTTCAATTGGCATGGGTGTTCCATTATAAAGTAGGACAAAATGTCTTGAGGTGTCGGCCATAGTCCTGAATTGATGAGTAATTTTTGTTAGATATATAATTTGAAAGTTTTGATCTAAAATCACTAACCATATAGCTATTGCATTAGTTCAAATGGTTTTCATCTAAAATAGTTTTTGTTCAAATGACTTTATAAAATCACTAACCATATAAAAATGATTAAGTTGAGCGAATTTGATATATTTCAGTGGCGTTAAAATCACTAACCGTCTGACTTTGACAAATCGCAACTAAGAATATTGTATCGGTCTCATAGTGTATAATGTGTCCTTATCAGAGATGAAGTGTCCCTCCTTATATCCCTAACTAATATCTAGAGTGCATTGTCCTCTGGACTAAGAAATCAGTTACGATTATAGACGCATTGGCGTGTGTTGTATCAAGAAATTGACATTCTGATTATGTTTTTTAAAAGCGACCTGTTGGATATTAATTAAAGAAATCAGTTCAATTTTGATTTTTGTCCAAAAAAATATAACTGTGCACATCTTAGGCCTCTGAAGCTTATCGAGTGTTTCAAATTATATGTTCTCTTTTTGAAAAATTTGTTCTAGCAAAACAACACCACAAGGCCCGTTCAAGCAACATATAAAAATGACTTTGACAAATCGCTAATCATATAAAAATGACTAAGTTGAGTGAATTTGGTATATTTCAGTGGCGTTAAAATTACTAACCATATTGTCTGACTTTGACAAATCGCAACTAAGAATATTGTATCGGTGATAAAAATGACTTTGACAAATCACTAATCATATAAAAATGACTTTCACAAATATTTTAAAACTAATACATTAGAATCATGTTGTCAAAAGAATATTGAAGTATAAATCTATTTGCCTTGGAAACCATTAAACCAAACCATCATTCACAAAATAAGTGTGAAACAATAAATGTAAAACAATCCACACGATATTAGACAAATGTCAAAATAGTAGAAGTCCATGTAGGACACAGTCCACTTAAATACAGTCCAATTAGTTACAGTCCAATAAAATTACATTCTACTAATAAATACATCATGACTCACACATTCCAAACTAAAATACACATAAATAATCATACTCGCAATGTAATCTCACCTCAATGTTGGCAACCCCTTGCAACAATGCTCGTGTCCAACCTATCTTCTTTGCACCCCCTTGCAACAATGCTCCTACGGTTGCTCCTGTATCTGCCAATACATAGTTGCTGTCAACAAAGCCGCACAATGGGAAGAGGGGAGCAAACAGGAGGAGGAGAAGAGCAGCTACCAGTTACGATGGGAAAAGGGCGGCTGGCGTTGGGCGGAGCGTGAACAGCAGTTATAGGAGGAGGAGGAGCCGCAGCGGTTGGCCGGCTGGGCGGAGCGGCGGTCGGCCGGCTGGGGCCCTACCTGTTGCGAGGAGGAGGGCAAGCGGGGGAAAGTAAGGAGAGAAAAGAGGATGGAGAAGAAGGAAAGCGGGACTGAGAAGGGCGGACGAACTACCTGTTGCGAGGAGGAGGGCAACGAGGAGGCGCGCTGGCTGCGCGGAGCGGCGGTGGCGGTGGAGTTCGTCCTAGCGGCGGCGGACTTCCTCGTAGCGGCGGCGGAGCTCCTCGCGGCGGCGGAGCTCCTCGCGGCGGCGGCTGGAGAAATCGCCGGACGAACAGCGCGGCAGAGCGGGGAAGGACGGAGAAAAAAGAGGATCGAGTGAGGGAGAAAGGAGAGTCGCTCGCTCGGGGAGGTAACCTAGTGGAAAACGCCAACTTATGTGGCGCTTTACCTGAAAACGCCACACAAAGTGGCGCTTTACCCCTCGAAACCAAGCAAAACAAGCCACCTCGTCTGGCGTATTCTGTAAAACGCCACATAATGTGGCGCTTTACGTAAAAGCTGTACAAGGACGCGACGCGACGCATCGGCCAGCTGACCGAATAAATGGAAAGCGCCAAATAATTTGGCGTTTTTCCGCCACGCAACGGGTTGGTGGGCCACATTCAAGGAAAATGCCAAACAAAGTGGCGCTTTTACCTGAAAACGCCAACCAATGTGGCATTTCTGTCTGCGCCAGCCTGAAAACGTCAAATAAAGTGGCGCTTTTGGTTCCAGAGATAGTAAAACGCCAAATTAAGTGGCGTTTTACTCTAAAAGTGTGCTAGTTTGGGAAATAAGATGGGAAGTGTGCTATTTCGGTGATTTTTTTTGCCAAAGTGTGCTATATGGGTTTTTTTTCAAAAATGTTGCTTCTGGCACCACTAAATCTGGAGCCACCAACCTTCATTTTCAAGGAGGAAGGTCGGGCTGAGGCAAGGGGACGAGGAGCAGGAGGTCAGAGACAGCGCGAGGTGGGAGAGAGAAAGGAGAGGAGCAGGAGGAGCGAGAGTGAGAGAGAGAGGAGAGTGGGAGGTGGGAAAGAGAGAGAGGAGTGAGGATGTGATCCGCAATGGGGGTGTGAGGTCTAGTGACATTTTGACGGCACTAGTTCGTTAACTTAATGGCAGCAGACCACTTTTTGGCAGCTCTCTCTCTCTCTCTCTCTCTCTCTCTATATATATATATATATATATATATATAGAGAGAGAGAGAGAGAGAGTCAGGCTAGAATACACTTGAGTGTACGGATCACGCGAATACACTCAAGTGTGTTTGCATATCAAGACTATTTTTTGCAAAATGTAAACTGTTAATCTTCACCGTCATACTATAACTAGGCTACATACAAATTTTGAGCCCATTTGGATGAGTGTAAGTCACTCATCCAAGGGCAACAAAATCGACGCGCGAAACTAATTTGAAATGCATAATTTTTGCGGTCTTCATAACATGAGCTATACATATCCAAATGTGCTCAAATTTTTCGTATGAGTTGTTCACGAGATGTTTAAGAAGATCAACGGATTAGATTTTCAAAAAAAATATTACATCACGAAAAACTACTTGAGTGTATTCCGCTCCGGATACACTCGAGTGTATTCTAGCCTGACTATATATATATATATATATATATATATATATATATATATATATATATATATATGTATATGTATATATATATCTATATATATGTATATGTATATATATGTATATATGTATGTATTTATATATATATATATATATATATATATATATATATATATATATATATTTATTTATTTATTTATTTATTTATTTATTTATTTATGTGCACCAACGTGTTTTATATACTACCTTATTAGTTTTTATTTTAGTATTTTCTTATTTTTATTGCTATATTAGTTTTTTTCTTCTAAGTTTACAAATAAATACATGTATATATTTTCTTAATTTTTATAATTTTAAACTTTATTATATAATTTTAGTATTATATCTATTAATTTTGAATATTTTTATCTACATTTATAAATATTATGCTTTACTAAATATAATATTATGTTATTATTTTATTATCTTCAGATATTATTTTAAATATATGGCTAATTGTATATAAGTTAATGTAGATTATATTAATTTAAAAATTTAACATATATATGTATATATAATATACATGGTATACATGGTATCATAATTAAAAAAATAAAAAAAGCAATACGTCCGGCTTCGGGATGCATTTCCCTCCTGTGGGGGAAATGCGTCCCAAACGGGAACGCATTGCCCCCGAGAGCGCAATGCGTCCTAGCAGGGGACGCATTGGTATGCAAATGTGTCATTTTGGGCAATAAGTTCAAGAACGTGTCATTTAGGGAATAAAATATGGAAAATGTGTCATTTAGGTTTTTTGGCCTTATTTTTATTCCATCAGCGGAGGCAAGCCATCGCCAACTCGATACTACTAGTCTCTTTGTTCTAACATACATGTCACGATACTGCTAGTCTCCTTGTTCTAACGTACATGTAAGGATACGACAAGCTCTCCTTGTTCTAACATACAGGTGCATCAGCTCAAGAGCACGTACCAGAAGCAGCATGACTCTTCTGTCAAGACTCGCAAATCATCCCTCACAAGACTCTTCTGTCAAGAACTCGCAGATGCATCTGAAGGGCAAGCACACGGCGTTGACGAGTTCGGTTGTCTTACTATATCAGCATTTCCGTTCTATTTGATTCACCCGTAGTTTTTTCTATCTAGTTACGACCTGGTATTCTCAATAGCTCATCTTTTAAGTGGTATTTCAATATGTTTGACATTTTTGTTATAAATACAAATTATTAACTTATAATGAACCAGAATACATACACACACAGATATATATATATATATAATTATAAATAAAAGTACATAGAAATGAAGACTTGGATACATTAACTATTATAGAAATAACTAATGACAACATATGAAGAATACAATAGGTCCACTAACATGTTGTTATTTTCCTTTGAGAACCATATATAAACTTTTCCTGCCCAAATATGAGAGTAAAATGACAACTCTAGGACACACTAGACATCTAATAAACTCTCTCAAAGATTCATTACTATAGCTCATCTTCTCTGCCACATGTTTGTTTTCGTCACTTCCGATTACTAAAAAGATGTGGCAAACCACAAGGGTGAGACTCATATCCCAGCAAGAGATATAACCTCCCAGAACCATTTCTGAAACCATGACGATGGGGAATTATGTAGACCATAGGAAGAAGCAAAATTCATGGAAAGATGATTGGTTTTGTTTATATTTTTTCATATGGATGAGCATCTTTGTTTACCAATTTTGTGTCTAGGGGTAGTTTTCTTATAATATTTATTTTTATATTGCAGACCATATGTTTGTTGGTTGGTAATTAGTGAGATCATAAACTTGAGTTTAATGTATGTTGTGTGTATTTGAGGTTGATAGTTCCCCATTCATCATTCTTTTTAGGTCTAATAATCTTATCCCAAGCAACTAAGTGAATTATTTTATTTCGTGTTGAAGTGTTCCAGAGGAAGTTGTCTACATGGTATCAAATAGATTAAATAATTTGGTAGTGCAAAAAAGTATGCTTAATAAATAATAAGGAAAAGATGATAAGGAGGAATTAGGACACTGAGACAACTAGTAAGGCTAATAGAATAAGGTTTCCATCCTACAAATCTATTATGCATTTTGTCTATGATAGGATTGTATATGTATGAAGAAAGGGTGGAGGGAGAGAGGGGAAGACACAAATATTCAGTGAAAATAGAAGTATCACCTCCTAAGATATTACTTATGAAAGTCGAATAAATAGATTATGGAATTTGTTTGGTCAAATTAAGGAGCAATCAAAGAGTGGTAGGCTTATTTGGGTGTTTTTTTTAGGTTAGTTGGGTCTATTTTTGAAATGTTGAGTGAGTGGATGGTGATAGATTCCCCATCCCAAAGAATGGCACCATTATCTTTTGTAAGATAGTGATTCTTTGAAGTTTGTTTCCAATGATTTTACTTTTGATTGAGACGTGTTTCAACTTCAGAGAGTAAACTAACCCTCAATTTGTTGTTAGTGGAACGATCAAATATATCTTGTTTTAAGGGGGGAAAAAGCATTGTGGTGGGAAGAGGTTAAGCCATAGAGGACTACAAAGAAATGTATTGAATTTTCCCAAGTCAGAATGTCTCTGTCAGTGGTCCATGTAAAGTCACAATGGGAATCTTTGAGATCTATCGGTGAGGCTTTGTTAATCCATGTGTTGAATTTAGACATGTTGGATGTAATGTTGCATGAGTGGATTTTTCATGTGTGAACCTATAAACATTGAAATCCCATGCAATGAGACGAGTGTGTGTATTGAATTAGTTAGAGAGGTCGTTTCGTTCCTTAAAGAAGAGAGCTCTATTGTGTATATTCACTGTATACACCAGTCATATCCATGAGGTATTATTTAAGAGGTTGTTGAGTACACATGCAATTGAATGTGAACGAGTAGTAAAGTCTGAGAAAACTACATATTTGTAATTCCAACCTATCAAGATGCCACCACTAGTAACTATTACAAGAAACCGAAACCCCTTATTAATCTTAGTGTCACCCATAGTTTAGAGATGTGAGCTTAGAAGATATGCTTTTTTATGTTTCGTGAATGCTGATAGTATCAAGACTAAGAGAACGTATATTGTGTCTAATACGATTCTTGTTTTTGTGAGAAGCAAGGCCTACAATTTTTCAAGAGCATGTGATCATTGTTGGGAAGGTTAAATTCTTATAGGCAAGAAGTCATTACAGATTGAGTTTATCTACGGAATGTCTGAGGTGATTGTAATTATTATTATTATTATTATTATTATTACTAGGCAATCAAATAGATCTATTTATTTTCTAAAAAAACCCAAGAGGGATTGCCTATTTGTGGGGAAGGTGATATCTAAATCAGCATAGAAGTGCCCCCAACATGGCTAACGGAGTCCCTACCAAGTAAGAGCAATGGAGGATCAAGGCCAAAGGTTACGTTTTTGTGCCTCATACGTATGAGCAATGTTTGGGTCTTTACGTGAGTTGAATAGAGAAGGATGTTGTATCAGCCAAGACTATTGTCCGAAATCCGGACCTGATCCGACAAAAGTTCTGTATATCGAGTTCGAGTCAATTTATGGTGTATGGAACGTACTCACTAAAAATCAGGTGAGCCGCGTCTATTTTTGTCTATCACTTAAATGTGGCTTGATTAGTGTGCTCGATGGTCATTACTATTGTACGATGCACAACGTTTTTGGTATAACGGTAGGGACACATTAGTGGGTAGGATAGCCTTAAGGACAAAATTGATTTTCCCTCAAAAACCGACACGGTTAGCATGCATAGCCGTTAGAAAAGCATGAGCTCGCGGTGCCCAAAATCAAATGTTTCAAGAGAAAGGGTGCCTCCACGGCGGTCCCGAAGCGTGGGCTCCACAGACCTCTTGTAGCCGTTGCTATCCCTAACGGCTGTCACATTGATTATAAAATCCAAACCCCGTGCTCTCGGCGCAGCCAGTTCAACAACCATCAACAACATTTGTTCGAAACTCCGAAACAGAAAAAGAAAGAATTAGCCCAGACAAATATGGCCTCGACTAAGCTCAGGAGTGCTTCCTTCCTCCCACGCCTCCTCCTGTCAACAGCCAACACAGTCCTCTTCCTCGCCACTACAACCTCATTCATCCCCATCCTCCTCCTCCGCACCCCACCGACATCCTTCGGTTACGCCATGGTGGCCACCTCCTGCACAACCCTGGCGTGCTCCCTCGCCGGCTTCTACTCCCAGCTCACACGCTGCTGCTTCAGCACCCACGTCTCACTGACTCTCACTGCCATGACGGGACAGGCTCTGGGTCTCGCCGCGCTGCTGCTCCGTGAGGAGCGGAGCATGGAGCTGCTGCGGTCGCGCCGGAGCGACAGAGAGACCAGGTTTCTGCTCAGGGTGGAAGAAGTTGTGCTCCTGGGGATGCTGGCGATGTCGTTCGTTGTGTTGATGCTGTCGTGCCTGGTGCAGAGGTGCTGGGTCAGGGAGTTTGAAGGGATGGAAATGGAGAAGCGCGGGATGGAGCGGAAGAGGAGTAGGAAGATGGCTAGAGTGCAAGAGGAGGCGATGGTGAATGCCGAGGTGGGTATGGAGATGAAAGCCAAGGAGTTGGATGAGAAGATAAAGGGAAAGTATGGGAAGTGGGACAATGTGGATTTGGAGAAGTGAAAGGGAATAATGAGGATCATCTTGGCACGGTTTTTAATTCCTTAGTTCAGAGGTCATCATGGTGTGGCCTATTCCTTAGTTTAGTTGGTCTTGGGTGGGTGATGACCCCTATTCTTTATCCGAGAAACCTGTCAAGTAGGATTCTTTATTTATTTCTTTCAATTCTTCTTCCTTGTAATCTTCCTGAAACTAGAGCACCTCCAAACTACTCTGGAATCTCTATATTATAAGTTCCATTCCGATGCCTCTGGTTCTATTCACACTATGTAAGTGGCGGAAATTTGTCACAAACAGTACCATTCAGTAATATTAGCTAGCTGAAGATACTAGCTCCCACAGAAAAATGTGAGATACAAGTGAAGCCTCGACGTAGGGTCGAAGATACTAGCTCCTACAGAAAAATCCCTACACCGACTTCAAATGTCATTTATAGAATTAAGAAATTACAACTTATTTCAATCAGAGTGAAATAAATCATTGTTGTACGCGTGTGTTAGTAAGATCTGTTTTGCAGCTAAATGAGAGCAGCAATGCAGTGAAATCACAATGAGTAAGAAGCACCCCTGCCCGTTATATTGAATTTCCGAACAAGGAAAACAGCCGAGAAGACTTGAATCTTCAAGTTGCCGCACATTTGATTGTAACAAAGAGATTGTTACACATGAGGTTATTATCTGCTTAACTTAGAAGAATCTTCAGGTACGAATCAGAGTCGCACCTAAAGATATAAGCGATGGAACAGAACTGGGCACGAATCAGTGTCGCCATAAACACGACTTTATTATGCAGCCTTTCTTTTCTGGCCCCATGAATTTCATGTATGATATATGGTTGCAAATTTACTACAACTAGCTTTGCTTATAGTACAAGATGGGCTTGACGATGATGAAAGATTTAAGCGACGGGGGTAGAATTTTATCAGAACTTGATTATAGTGTAAGACACAAGGCAGGGGTCACGAAGACTACTAATTCAAACCCAAATTACTTAGATATTATCACTCTTGTATTTACTAATTAAGACCCAACTCTACATTGTTCCAACATCCCTTGTATTAACTTCCCAATCTGAATCCCATCATTTCAGCTTCCCTTCTTTTCCTTCCCAATCTCAATCTTGTCATATCCTATTGGCAAACCCAAGAATTTCTCTCTTGGTGACCACCAAGATTGTAATGAAACTTAACCAACTATTTTCATGTAGAGACGGACGGTCTCAATCTAGTCCTTCTACCTCCCACCTACCACCTCGTTGCCTCTCCTCCTTTGGTTTCATGGTGTTCTGCGGTAGGCTTCTGGGTGTATCCCAGGCATGAACGACTGTCGCTATTCAAGTAAGTTCTTGACTATCAAAGGTACGATTATTTACACCTCACCTTATCCTTACACGTATCCTTTGTTTTAGCTCGCACCTGTACACCTCCAATTGAGCCACAACTGTTGCTGTCCACTTGTCATCTCCCAAATTTATGATGAAAAGGCGTGATCTCCTCAGGAGGTGATTTAATGGCCAAAAAAATCTCCCTCGGTTTGGTCAATTGATGAAATCCCAAAAGAGATCTTGTTGTTTCTTTCTCCAACGCTTGTGCTGAATCTTATCTACCCAACAACCGCCAATAAACCCGTGAGGGAAAGGATAATGGGAAAGTATTTGCTATATAAAAACACAATGAGCACCCAATTTTACACCAAGCCGCAACCATGGTTCTCACCAATGAGAACGCTGA
This sequence comes from Alisma plantago-aquatica, assembly GCA_963693085.1. NCBI lineage: Eukaryota > Viridiplantae > Streptophyta > Magnoliopsida > Alismatales > Alismataceae > Alisma > Alisma plantago-aquatica. Next base: position 925,934,620 of record OY856409.1, read on the forward strand.
CAAGATATTCCACGGTGACCTCGAAGCAATGATCACCATCCGGTCATCACTGAGGAGGGTCTTCCTCCCTTCCATATGGTATTATTTCAGCCTCGACGTAGGGTCGGGGTGGGTGGATGTCCAGATTGGGCGAGTTTATTGAAAGGTATTGTTTCTATGGCACCAAAATGAATACCTCGTTTCTGTATGGGGATGGGCGGAGTTGTTTGCAGACCTGGGTGCCCAAGATGGATGGACTTTCTTCATGAACCTAGTTGGTACCAATAAGCTCAACATCATGATGTTTGATGACACTAACAAAATCCAGCCACCCCGTCAAAATGTTTCTAGTGATGACATCAACATTGTTCCACCACCTTCTTTTGGGCACCCAGATCAGTTTGGATTCAACCACAGTGAGTTCATCCATGAATACTATATCTACGCCACAACACACAAAGGTTGTAAATCTACATTTGACTTTCATGGACCTTTCAGAAGCATATTTATCACGATAATGATGTAGTCTGGGTTCATCCATTACAGCGATGGACGAACAAGCACTGGTTTTGGAATATAGATGCATAAAAGAAAATAACAAGCTTCAATGAAGCCTAAATAAAGAACAAATCAACTCGGATATCAAAGAAGAAAGAATGGCCACGGCTAAATTGACTATCCATAGTGACAAAGGGAAAGACATCACTAAGGAGGTGGATGTCGGGTCTTGCGGTTCAAATAATCACTTAAACTCCACTATGGTCCATGATTGTGATGATTTGTGTAGTCCCTTTTGCGTTGTTTGCAATACAACACCTGATGTCTATGATTGGGAGATTAAGAGACAATCATAGCCTAGGATTCTACTTTTTGCTCCAATTGTAAGAAAATAGGACATAGACATCATGGTTGAGAACACCCAAAATATTATTGCACCTATGATGGAGGGGACATTATGCTAGTATATGCCCATTTGAACTAACAAACCCATTTAGGCTAGCCTTTTATGATCCTTGACATCCCATTAGTGGGAGTTTTACATGTAAACAACAATCAACACAAATCAAACCCAGACCACATGATGTGTTTAGATTTGAAGGGGTGATCCTTTAGGGTAACATTAAAACCTACCAAAAACAAATCAAAGGACCATAGCTTCTAGAAGAATTATGATAAGAGAAATGAAAAATATGTTACAAGTTGGCAGTTCTATAGGCTCGCCTCTAGAAACAGTGGAAATGAACAAGTGTATGAATAGTTGTGTGGATAATATTCGCCCAACCACTAATACTCAAATTCCTACTCTATATTGACATCTTTGAGTAATTATGGGGATTTAGAAACAAGACGAAGAGTGAATCCAAAAAGATACATTTGTTGCATAATATTAATGAGGTAGGGATGGAACGATTTACATGAGAGCATATCTGAGACATATCAAAAGCATGAAGGTGTGCACCTCAAAAAGGGGCGCAAAGATGTGACATTAGCTTGTCCTAAAAGCAACACTAGTACAAACAACATGGATACCACATCCTTCTTTGAGCAATGGATCGTCTACTATCCTAACCAAATCTTACAATAAACCCACCTTCTGAACATAAAGGACCCCCTAAACAAGGCTCCATAGTCATGAATAAGCTCTCATCCATGGACATGTAGGAGGATACATTGCACCATGGTGTAGGTGAATTCCTAACCATTGATGTTCTTGTATCCTTGATGAAATATTCAAAAGCCCTACATATTAGAAGATTATCATAATGTTTCCCAAATGCCCCAACTGAGAAACTATCTAAACCTTTGATGTGAGAAAAGGTAGGCACTTTAATACCATGTATTTTTTTACCAAACCTAAGATTTCATCAAATCTTTGATTTCTATATACCTTCCCTGAACATGCATAGGTCGACCATCTGGTTGGACTTATTATCATTGTCTTGAGTGAACTGCATTTCCTTATTGGTCATACACATTTCCTTATTGGTTATATTACAAAATGGAGCCTTAAAAATGTTTTGTGATTACTTCTAGTGGAGGAATAGGATGTACAACCTTAAATGGCCAAGAGGCACACTTATGGGATGTAGAAAAATTCAAATTTATCACTAATTCCCATGGATCCAGGATGTGTTTTCTTCACCCTAACACTTCATAGCCTACTTACTATACCAAATCTTATTATTTAATATCTACAGCCTGGTATACAAACATGGCTAGCAAACTTTGGCTTAGGGTAAGTCAACACATTTATACTATATGAGTCACCACAGATGAACCCACTAAACCAGAAACACCCTATGATGATATTCATTATTATCCTTTCTTATGGATGTCACCTAAAGGGAAGACTAACAGACAACATATGGGGAAGCATATGCCTTCAATGGTCCTTCTCGATAACAAGCATACATTGGGAGTAAACAGTCTAGGAATTCTTAGGTACGTAGATCCCCTCTCTACACAAAATATGGCCAACATATCAAAGTCAACAACATGTGATCTGAGTTTAGAGGATATATAGGGATGAGCTCCTCCAGTATCATGAGAACTTACAACAACATAGTATGATTCTTACAAATACATATGATAATATGGAGATAATTGATGAAATTCCACCAAATAAGACTTTAAACCTAGATCTTGAGAAGTTGGCATTAGGGATATACAACGTCTGAATGCTAAGTCAACCCTACTAAAAGCAATAATAATATGGAAGACAAACACATGCATAATGGTGATGTTGATAAAAGGTGAAGACTTGGTGATATTTTACCTTCAGAATGGCAAAACATGTAAGTGTGTTGATTTTTCTGATGATAATTGTTGACTCAAGGTCAATTAGGTCAATGTTGACTCACGTCTAAATTGACTAAACCCATGTTTTGATGATGACTAACCATTCCACATATTGGTGTCTAATGTATCTACTTGAGTGATTTCATATTAGGTATAGACACACTCCAAATGCCCTAACTTGCGCATATCAAATTGGAGAAAAGACAAGTCAAAGTCAATACAAGTGGATGTTTTTGTAATATGATGTATATCCATTAGAATCATGTTGTAAATCACTTGTAATGATTGTATGACTTGTAATTAAGCTTAGAAAAAATATCAGGAACACTTAGATCGAATATTAGAGCACTTTAAATGCATCTTTGAAAATCAATTACAGGCACTTGGTCGGTCCAGTTTCCCACCCAGAAACTCGACCGGTCAACCTTGATCGATTTTCTGAAGATTGCATCGGTCGAGTTGTGCACTCACAGAACTCGACTGATTGGGTAGTAGGCCATTTCCAGTTGAATGGTCGGTCGAGTTTCCTCAGGACAAACTCGGCCGATCCTTTGAACATCGGTTTGCCTCCTACTTGATCGGTCGAGTTACACCCATAGAAACTCGACCGATTGCACTATACGGAAAAGTGCAGAAAAGTGTTTCTAGCCGTTGTGGAGTTGCAACAAGTGAAAATAGATCTGTTGCAAGCCACAAAATGGCTAGTTTTCATTCATAAGTGTTCCCAAAGGCTAAGAGGCATCCCCAGCTATAAATTGGACCCCTTGGGCTTCATTCCAAGGTTGAGCATTCACTATGAAGGTTCCTATTCTATAGTTGAGTGATCCTACAGCCTCCTCTCTCTCTCTCTCTCTAAGCTTAATCACTTGCTACATCCATTAAAGTGAGTAGGAAATATGTAAGAGAGCTAGTCCTATATGTATATCTTGTGAGGCTCTCACTTCCACCACCTCCCTTTCTATCCTTTCAATCATGAAGATGAAGGTTCTCTCTCTTGTCCAAGAGAGGTGAAGAAGAACAAGGGAAGGAGTCCCTTGGTGAAGATCAAGGTTGAAGACTTGGAGCTAGAGTGGGTCAGCCCTTGGTGAAGGCAGAAGACTCCTTGCTCAAGTAGGTAAGTCCTTGGTGGAAGCTTCTCCAAGTGAAGGTGAAGTCAAAGGCGGAAGATCCAAGAAGAGTGGGTAATTCCTGTAAGGCCGAAGACTTTTGAAAGAGTGGGTAAGTCTTTGGAGAAGGCCGAAGACTCTTGCAAAGTGGGTAAGTCCTTGGTAAGGTTGAAGACTCTTTGTATTGGATAGGTAAGTCCTTTGTTGGTCATGTATTGTAAGTCTTATAAGTGAATATAAGAGTGCAAATTGTTGGAAGTCCTAGAGGTTGACCTCTCTAGGCAAGTGGACTGACACACTTCTAGTTTGAAGTGTGGAACCACTCTAAATAGCTTGTCTAATTGGTGCATGTTCAATCTCTCTTATCCTTGCTATGCATGATTTAGTTGCACTCAAATTGCCTATTTAGCAACCTTATCTTGTCATATATTTTGAAGGTTTAATGAGTTTTGGTTAAGTGCTTTCATCTCTATTCACCCCCCCCCCCTCTAGAGCATCTAATCACCCATCTAGGATACAACAATTGGTATCAGAGCGAGTCTTCTCCAAGCATACTTCCACAAGTAGGAGAATATGGGTGATTATGAAGATGGGCAACCTTCAAAGAGAGAAATAGAAGGAAACAAGAGAGAAAAAGGGATCACAAAGGCTCCATCAACAAACGAAAGCACTAGTGGAAGATCTAGTGAATTTGAAGATGGAAGATGACATTGCACCCTCTTGACAAGCTCAATTAAAGATTTAAATGAGGTAAATCCAAGTGTTGAGATTCTAACCAATTATTATCTTAGTCAACTAAATGCTTCAAAATTTGCAATTTCTAGCTTGCTTGATAAGATTAAATTTTTAGAATCTCAACCTTCTATGACTACTTCATTTATATTGCTTGCTACTACTATTGTTTCTCTCTCTATTGTTTCTTATGCTCTTAAATGTTCTTATGAGAGTCAAGAGCTTACTTTGCAAGGAATAAAATGTGTAGATAAAGTTTATCCTTCAAAGATTACTTGTCTTTCTTATGAACTTGCTTCCTTGCATAGTAGTGTAATTTCTCTTGACCCTCATACTATCTTTTCTTATATAGAGAAAGTTTTTGATGCTCTATCATGTGATAAAGATTCTTATATGACTAAAGATGTTTGCTTAGAAATCTATATTGTGCATTCTAGAGATGATATGAATCTATTGTGTTTTACCTTTACTTCTCTTATGCATGACAATCATAGTTTGAGATATTCTTTGCAAAGATTCTTTGGTGATAAAAAGAATCTTAATCAAATCCTAGACCATACTACCAAACAAATGAGTACAGATGGCATTGGACTTGACTGTAGTCAAGGGAACAACAAAGATGAAGGACCTCCAATATTCCATGGAGAATCCTCTAGTTCCAAGACTATGGGCACATGCAACTATTGCAATGAATTTGGTCATTATTCTACTTGTTGTCCTTTTAGGAAAGCACCCAAGAGAAATAGGACTTGGGTTGCTAAGCTAACCCCTACGGACCCAAAAATATGATTGGGGACCATTTCATCTTTCTTCTTGTAGGTACTTGCAAATGGATTGACTTGAGCTAGTGAATTGCAAATTGACTTGTCAATCCACATAAAAGAAGAAAGGTGAGATGTGTAGAGGGTGACAACAAATAGAAAAGGAATGGTAAGAACAAAGGTAAAGTTTTTATTACTTATAACCATCTCTAACTTGTTTTTGTCAAGTTAGTGTGCACTATGCATATGGTTTTTTAGTCAAAAGTGGCTTTTTGTGATTCTCTTCACACTCTTGCTCAAAAACTGTTCATAATGCTTCTATAGTGCATTACTAATTTGCTTAGACATGTTTGGATATGGTTTGTATATTTAACATGCCTCTATATATGTTTTTATGAAATATATGTGCCTTTTGACAGCTGGTCTTTCGGTCGAGTTTTCCCTATTGAAACTCGACCGATAGGCACCAATGGGTGTTGCCAGCAGTTGTCATCGGTCGAGTTGTCAATGCACAGAACTCGACCGATAACACTGTGCACAGAATATACATTTGGCTTATTGAGTGAGAATTTCCCTCTCAACTAGATTTTCTCAACCAATAGCCTTATTCTTTGGCACTCTCTTTTGGTATCTTTGTATATGCATATTGCCATGTTCTAAATTTCCTATCTTGCATACAACTATATCTCTCTAATTGCTCTAAATTGGTATATCTATATCTTGCAATTACTTGCTTTGAGTTGTTTTGCAGGTTTTAATGATGGTCTCTTTGGATCTCTTGGTTGTGTCTAAAAATTGCTTCCGTTGTGCTCTAACTTGCTACATATATCTAGGTGTATATCTTGTGTTGATACAACCTTGAGGTTCTTAGGGGTAATCATCTTATGGTAAGGATGCATATCTAGTGAGTTATATCCTTTCATGCCTCTAAAAATTGCTTATTTGTTTGTTTGGATATATCTCTATATCTACTCATGGATTGCTTTATCTTGTGTATCTTTGGGTATGTCTTGCTATGATCTAGATCTTACTAGTAGTCCTAACTTGTGATATCATCTACTAGTAGTTCATATACATGTAGTTCTAACCCTATTTATAATTGGCTTCTTTGCTCATCTATATGATATGCTTGTTTCTTGTCTCATACATGCTCAAGATTATTTCTTAAAATTGCATATCTACTATCTTGAGCTGCTTGCATAACATTGTGATGCAGGGTACATAGATCTACATTATATGTAGAAATTGGAGTATTTTTGGATTTTATGCAGCTTTTGCTCCAGTTTCAGTTTTTGGTGCAAGACTAGTGTTTTTCATGCAGAAACAACCTTCTGAGCAAGACTCATGCTTTGCCATGAGCTCCGATGGTTTTTGATCAAATTCCATCATCTTGAGGGTCAAAATTGCAATTTATTATTTTTTTGCAGCACTTTATCTTGCATTTTGGGGTGTTCAAGTATATGTTTTAACTTGCTTTTCTTTCTATGCTTGGACAAGCCCCTATCTGTGCTCTTCTACTCTCCTTATATATATTTGTGTTATCTCCTTTCTCTTTAACAAGTGATGTTTCTTACTTTCTTCATAACCCCATTTTTTGAAATGACAAAGGGGGAGAAAGGTATGTCTTCTTTTAAAAAGAGAAAGAAGGCATGTCTTACATGAAGAAGTGAAGTATGTCCATGTAAGGGGGAAAAGGTAAAGGGGAGAAGACATATATGTGTAGAACATATATGAGTAGAAGACATAGTATTCTATAAATGTTATGAAAGCTAACCATGCATGAGAAATAGCATCAATTGAGGGGGAGTATGAAAACTCCATGCGCATCAATTGAGGGGGAGCATATGAACTCAATTCTATTGAAACCCCTAGGTTTCTCCAAAGGTATGAATTTACTTTAAAGCTTTCAATACATTTATGGAATGGTTTGTCATCTTCAAAAAGGGGGAGAATGTTGACTCAAGGTCAATTAGGTCAATGTTGACTCACATCTAAATTGACTAAACCCATGTTTTGATGATGACTAACCATTCCACATATTGGTGTCTAATGTCTCTACTTGAGTAATTTCAGATTAGGTATAGACACACTCCAAATGCCCTAACTTGCGCATATCAAATTGGAGAAAAGACAAGTCAAAGTCAATACAAGTGGACATTTTTGTAATATGATGTATATCCATTAGAATCATGTTGTAAATCACTTGTAATGATTGTATGACTTGTAATTAAGCTTACAAAAATATCAGGAACACTTAGATCGAATATTAGAGCACTTTAAATGCATCTTTGAAAATCAATTACAGGCACTTGGTCGGTCCAGTTTCCCACCCTGAAACTCAACCGATCAACCTTGATCGATTTTCTGAAGATTGCATCGGTCGAGTTGTGCACTCACAGAACTCGACCGATTGGGTAGTAGGACATTTCCAGTTGAATGGTTGGTCGAGTTTCCTCAGGACAAACTCGACCGATCCTTTGAACATCGGTTTGCCTCCTACTTGATTGGTAGAGTTACACCCATAGAAACTCGACCGATTGCACTGTACGGAAAAGTGCAGAAAAGTATTTCTAGCCGTTGTGGAGTTGCAACAAGTGAAAATAGATCTGTTGCAAGCCACAAAATGGCTAGTTTTCATTCATAAGTGTTCCCAAAGGCTAAGAGGCATCCCCAGCTATAAATAGGACCCCTTGGGCTTCATGCCAAGGTTGAGCATTCACTATGAAGGTTCCTATTCTATAGTTGAGTGCTCCTACAGCCTCCCCTCTCTCTCTAAGCTTAATCACTTGCTACATCCATTAAAGTGAGTAGGAAATCTGTAAGAGAGCTAGTCCTATATGTATATCTTGTGAGGCTCTCACTTCCACCACCTCCCTTTCTATCCTTTCAATCATGAAGATGAAGGTTCTCTCTCTTGTCCAAGAGAGGTGAAGAAGAATAAGGGAAGGAGTCCCTTGGTGAAGATCAAGGCTGAAGACTTGGAGCTAGAGTGGGTAAGCCCTTGGTGAAGGCAGAAGACTCCTTGCTCAAGTAGGTAAGTCCTTGGTGGAAGCTTCTCCGAGTGAAGGTGAAGTCAAAGGCGGAAGATCCAAGAAGAGTGGGTAATTCCTGCAAGGCCGAAGACTTGTGAAAGAGTGGGTAAGTCCTTGGAGAAGGCCGAAGACTCTTGTAAAGTGGGTAAGTCCTTGGTAAGGTTGAAGACTCTTTGTATTGGATAGGTAAGTCCTTTGTTGGTCATGTATTGTAAGTCTTATAAGTGAATATAAGAGTGCAAATTGTTGGAAGTCCTAGAGGTTGACCTCTCTAGGCAAGTGGACTGACACACTTCTAGTTTGAAGTGTGGAACCACTCTAAATAGCTTGTCTAATTGGTGCATGTTCAATCTCTCTTATCCTTGCTATGCATGATTTAGTTGCACTCAAATTGCCTATTTAGCAACCTTATCTTGTCATATATTTTGAAGGTTTAATGAGTTTTGTTTAAGTGTTTTCAGCTCTATTCACCCCCCCCTCTAGAGCATCTAATCACCCATCTAGGATCCAACAATAATATCGTAGATGATAGTCTTGCTTTTGATCCTCCTCGACATCTTCCTTTTTGGAATGATTCTCTCTATCTTTAAACATGTTTATGCATAAAATAAGGTTAACCTTTAAGGATTATCCAATGTGCATATATAGAACTTACACATATTTAAAATGAGTTAGGATGGTCTAGAAAAACTAAGTACTATCATCAATTTGTTAATTATCACCTGTATGCATGTGATTTACTTTTTTTATTGGTTTTTATATACTACTAGCCATTTGTCTCGTGATTATCACAACATAGAATGTTTGTTTTCAGTTTTGGTTGAAAGGAAGAGGTATATTAGGTATGTCGTTAGGATTCACATATCACAGCTAATCACAATACAAGAAAAAAGGCCAATCTGAACCAACAACAACTAAGGGTTTTTGGAGTCAGCATCATCAATAACTAGATAAAAGAATATATGAGAGGACTTAGTGGGGGCATAATTGTAGGTTGTTGTAGTGCTTACCTTACTTTCCAAAATCACTTAATTGGTGATTACTCTAATTCTGTGGAACTTATTAACACTAACAACAACAAAAAGGGCATTCATGGAGATTTATGGTGAGCCTGGTAATAACAAAAATCCTTGTTAATGAAATTGTCATCCTAGCTAACAACTTCAAGACTTGCCATGGTTAATGGGTAGGGATATTAACTATGCTAGATTCATCTATGAGAGATCACACGCCAAGGATGTGATCCTTTATTACCAAGGCAATACGGAAAATTTTATTGAGTTTATCAACTATGATGGACTTAATGATATCAGTGCCAGCAGTACTAGAAATTCTTGGAGAAGTAGTTATTCTTGGTCTATTCTTGTTATATTTATTTTCTCTACTCAATGGGATGATCTCTACCTCTTTGATGGGTGGTCACATTATTTTAGACTATATCTCAGTCCTCCTCATGTGAAGTTCATACCATGGGGTATCTAGATATTCACAACTGAGTGGTTATGGACAAATCACAATAACTATACAACATTTGTCCAAAATTGTTGGATCAATATCCCTAATTTCTCAATTGTTGAGGGGCTTGTGGGAAACCAAAAAAGATTGACATAACACCTCAAAGAGTAGAAGGTCACTTTTTGGATCATACATTATAAAGTTAAACACCTACAACAACAACTTATGCTTGAAGATAAACTCGATACCATAAATGGACTTGAATTAGAAAACATCAAAGATAAAATCCAACAATTGATCCTAGATCAACTAATCATATGGAAACAAATATCTAAAAATTACTTGTTAAAAGATGGAGACTCCAAAACAAAATTATTCTTCCATAAGATATGTAATGGACATATAGGGAGCATCTTGATTAATCTTCTTGATTGTGATAGAGATATCAAAAAAAATGAAGTGATGTTATACACGTCACTACTTATTTCCCAAAAAAATCGATCACAAAAGAGAAGTCTCACAATATATCAACCTTTCTTGGGATATTTGTGTAAAAATAAGATCACTCAAGTCAAAAACTGGTGTCACCCTTCACACAAGAAGAAATTAAATTATTTGATTTCATTCTAGGTATCGATAAATCTCCTAAACCTAATGGTTTTGACATGCCATTCTATAGGAACAATGAGGATACTACTAAAGACCTTATATACCATATTTTCATAGACCTTTTTTATTTGGGATCCTTGGGACTTAACCTTATCAATAATTTTAAACTTTGATTAAAAAAACATAGCATATCCTACTATGATCAACTAGTGTAGACTTACCAATCTTATTAAAAACTCTTATAAAATGATCATGATAACCTCCATGCCAAAATGAAGAAGCGTATGGATAATGTTATTAGTATTAAACAAATTTATTTTGTTGAACATTGGAAAATACATGACGGTCACATTATGGCTAATGAAATCATACACTTGTACCATTATTAAACAAATTTCTTTCACTGAATGTTGATAAATGCATGATGGTTAAATTATGGCTAATGATATCATACATTCCTACCACTCATACAAAATTGTTATCCATAAACATAAACTCGACTTTGAGAAAGCTTTGGACAATCTAAATTGAGGTTTACTAATTCTCTATCTCAAAGGATATAATTTCCCAAAAACATGAACTAGTTGGATTGAATCATGTCCTAAGTCTAGCCATTTCTCAGTTCTCATCAAAGGCTCCCCCTTTGGCTATTTCAAATCCACCAATGGACTTATACAAGGTGACTCATTGTTGTCTTATATGTTCATAATCATTATTTCTATCATGGATTCAATGTTCATGTTAGGAGGAATTCTTGAACTGATTGAAAACCTACAGGATAAACACATTATACAATTTTTGGATGATAGCATATTTTTTTATTCAATGTGCCAATAACATCATTTGCATAATGTATAATTTTGAACATCTCTTAGGACTTCAAATCAATTTTGGCAAAGCTATGTTTTTTGGGACACACACAAATGAGGCTAATATGACTAGATATAGTCAAATTTTACAATGAAGATGAAAACCTCCCTCTCTTAAATACTTGGGCGTGCCTCTTTCCCCTAAAAACTTGGAGTCAAGTGTTTGGCAACCGGTCCTTCATAAAATGCCAAACTAATTGGTGACCTAGAGATAGGCATGCCTCAATAGGGTTGGAAATTCTATTTTACTCAATGCTTCTCTCACATACCCTCTTATTTCCTCAGGTGCATCCTTCTACCACAAAAGTTTTGAGGACCATATTAATGTTTTCAGATGTAACTTCCTCTAGGAGATCATTTCTAAATATAAGAAAATACATCTAGTCAATTGGGCCACACTCAACAAGCCCAAATCTTTGGGTGGTTGGGGCATCATCCACATTATATTGTACTTTGATGTGAAGAATTTTATCTCATAAGCAAATTCACAAGGATATAAAATCTAACCCAAAAAGTAGTTTGAAAAGACTAAATGCAAGAGGGTGGATCTTACTGTAGTATAGTTAAGGATAAAAAAAGAGACAACATTTTAAAGAATCCTGCTAGTTTCTGTCCAGTCTTATTCAAGTCAATATTTATATCTAAATTTTGATTGATTGACTTAACTTACTTGTAAAAAATAAAGATTGAACTAAATTGAGATATAAATCAGTGATGAGAAACATGAGGTGGGACTAAGCTTCATCTCCACTACCCAAATATGCTTTCTTACTTCATATTGACACTTGTAGGAATATTTAAATTGGATCCATGTGAATTCTAATCCTCCTAGCTCGAGGAATTTTTAGGAATGAATATCATTTTAAACTTGCATTCTCCTTATCTACATATCTCATATTCATTACCCCAATGACTACCCATCTAAAGTTCTCATCTAGGAGTCAAATATGATTAACCATTATTCTAATCCTAAGATTCAAAGAGTCAAATATGATTAACCATTATTCTAATCCTAAGATTCAAATTTCTCTTGACTTGGGATTAATAATCATGCAACAGAGGTGATTAATCCACAACATATGCAACAAATCATTAAAGACACATTGAACATGTTCATACAAGCAATAGAATACTAAATAAGTTAGCAAATATAGGTAGTGGGGCCGATTCCCACACCTCAGTAAATAGACTACTGACTTCTCATGTTGAAATCATACAACTAACAGAGAAAAAATACACAATCATGGTCATGAATGTAGGAGGAAGGTAGAAGAGTGTGGTGTGTGATAGGTTATCTCCTTTCTTCTGATTTTCAGGCTTGACCCTAGCCTACAAGGGTCTGAAGATAGTTGTACAATAGTGCTTGATAGTAATAAGTGATGTTGTCTTAATGGAGAAAGGTTGTTGGGGATATGGGAGGTAACGATATCTAGACTTCAATATCTATCAAACCTTAATTGTTGGAATATGCTCGATAGATGATTGGGTGTCAAGGTTATGGACATGATTCCTTGGAGAAAATTGTTGGAGATATCATGGTCTTATGGAGTGTTTTTGGATGTAGGGTCTCCATGTTTTGAATGGTGGTGGAAGCTTGGTATTTATAGCCAACAAGCTCAGAATTAGGGTTTTCTGTGGTGGGATTTGTAAAGCCACGACAATCAATGAGTGAACCCATCATTAAGTGAAGCTATCAAGCTTTAGTTTCATTCCACCATTGCTTGATAGTGTTGGTTGTAAAGAGGTGAGATCACCTCCTGACTAAAATTTAAAGGAAATACAAAACATCCACTTTTTTCCAAGAAAAATAGACCATGTGGAATGCATGTATAATATTCCAAGTAAATAAGAGTGATTCACATACATGTAAAATGTCAATAGCAGTGGAAACAAACTAAGTTATTACATTGCTTATGAACTCTTGTTCACTACATGAGTTTCTTTAAAAAAAGAAAAGAATAGAAAGAAACTATAGGATCTAGCAACAAGCAACCTAGTCATCCTTGATAGCAAAACTTGAATCTACTACTCCTGAACTTATCTTGGCCTTGTTCAACACCTTGATCTATCCTTGGGTGGTTGGGATAGCACCTAGAAAAAAGGGAAAGAAAAACAAGGTATATGTCGGAGTAAATGAACAAGAACAAAGGATCAAAAAACTATAAGGAAATAAGGCTAAGATTTCATCATAAGATGAAGATAGTCAAAAGAATGAGGCATAAGTAAATAGATTCTTGCCATAACAAAAATAGTAAAAAGGTTGCATACATGATTAATATTGACTACCTAAACTATGTTGGGTTGAGGCACCTACTTAACCTCAACCAATAGGTGAGGGAGAGTGACACATTCTAGTCACCTATAAATTTTATATATTGAGGAGAGTAACACATTCCCCAGGGTGAATTTACACATGCCCTATCTATGGGTGGTTGTACAAAAATACCACTACACTAGTTTAATAGTCTAATAAAATCAACATGCTAAGAAATTTGGCAAGTATATGCATCAAGTAAAAGTAAACATGGTAGTGGGGTACAAGACCCAAGAAATAAACATTAAAACTGATTTTGAGGCAATTATAGCTAAGGAATTGTCAAAAAGGAAAATTAGGGTTTTATAGTAGCCTCGTTAGGGAAACTAGGTTAAGTTACAAATCTTCCCAACTTGGGTGTAAGAAAAGCATATACCTTTTCTGAATAGATCCAATTACTCCTCCTTCACTACTTTAATTGATTCCAAAGATTGTTTTCCTATTTTTAATGTTTAAACATGAATTGGGTTTACTCATGTATAAAGGCAAGCAAACCCTAACTTTTGGACTTTTCAAAAAAAAACCTCATTTGTTACCCTAAAACAATCACCTTTGTCTTAGTTAGGTCTTTCTGATTAAGAAAATATATAATTTTGCATATTTTGGAATAAGAAGGTTTAGGTGTATTTTTGGTGATTTTTAGTTATTTTATTCATTTTCTAAAATCCTTTTCAAAAAAACTCAAAATCAGTTCTTGAAATCGTTTTTATTAGAAATATGGGATTTTTTCGAGTTCAGAACATATTTTACTTTTAAATTTGGACAAATAGTTAATTAAATTTGATTTATTAAAAACAGTCAATCAAAGGATGCCACGTAGGCAAGTGATCGCGAGAGAGGAAGAGAGGGTAGTTGGGCCCGCAACTTGGCCCAACGGGAGGCAGCCAAGTCAGCGGTCTACGCCTAAGAAGCATCAGTCAAAGCTGGAAAAAATGCAAAGGATAAAACTACCCCCGCTGGCGGTCAGAGAAGAAAGAAGGGGAAAGGCGGGGGGTAAAACTGTCAAAAAACCATGGGGATTCTTCCCCCAAACAGCCCGCGCCATGGCCGGTGAGCTCCAAGGCCGATTTTGGGCATTTTCACAAACCTAGACCAAACTCAGCAAACAAGGTACCAAAAGAAAGCTTAGGAGAAGACAAATTCAAGGGTACCTTTAATTTGCTCGGAGATGGAGAGGAGAGGAAGCACTAGGTGCCGCAAGGTCTGGGACAAAATCCAATCTTTGGGAGTCTAACACATGAACAATGGTGCAATTGAGTGGAGGAACAGGTTGCAAAAGTACCCAGCAAGCTTCGGGTAGGGGTATTTATAGACGGGGGTAGTTTCTTAGGGTTTCCCAAGTTGGCCGTAAAGCCTTGGGGAGCAAGAATTGGGCATTTCATCATTTCTGGACCAAATGAGGAACCTAGGCGATTAATTGATTTGGAAATCTAATTATAACACAATGGCAAAGAAATCAATCGATTTGGTGGGGTGTATCTCGAGATATTTGTGATGGAATTTTCTCTCTCCTCGTGGTGCTACAGTACACCCGCTCTCGCGAGGGTGATGACCCACAGACCGTTGGATCAGCCGATGTGGGTTCCTGGTCATCTAATCGCGTGTGAAGATGGAAAGAAAGCATGAAATTTTATTTTGATTCCAAATATAATTTGGAATAAAGTGTAACTTGCATTATTTAAGGAATTTCTCTTTCCTCAATTGAGTGCTCAAACAATTTCCAAATTTAATGAAAATTGACACTCTGACTAATTTCGAGGTGTAGAATAATAATATGCAATTAGTTTTCTTTTTGGAAACTTTTAATGGGTTAAATAAATTAAAAATTATTTTCTCTTTCCTCCTTCATTAATGGTGATAAGATTCTCCAAATTTGATGAAACTTCACCCACAAGTCACCTTAAGTGCCTTGGATATTAATTTGTAATTAATTTTACATGTTGAGATTATTTTTTCATTTATTTAATATATTGAAGGTTCTACACACTTTCCCTCTCCTAATTTTACCCTTTAATCAAATATTCTCCAAATTGAGTGAAATTCGCCCAAAGGTATATTTTAATATGTAAAACATGGGTTTGGCATCTATTATTACTTTTAGAGTCATTAAACATTTTATTTTGTATTTTTAAGTTATCTCCTATTTTCCCTTTCAACAAATACAATTATAATTACCAATTTCCAAAAGTTGTAAAACTTCTCACCCAAGCAAACATATACTCAAAGGAAATGAATTTGGGTTTAGAATTATCTTATAAGTTCCACTTTTATACTTTTTAGGCAATTAATCCTTGTATTCACTTAATGGGAAAATAAATTCATTTATTGTCACATTATCCTCACCTTTAGGATTTTCTCTCTTTTTCCACACAAAAGCCATAGAAACTTCTAGATCAATTTATATTTTATCTTTATCTCTCTTAAGTGGTAATTTTGCAAACTAAACCCAATTAGTAAACTTTCACTGAGATATTGTGCTTAATTCCTTACAAAGTAAAATATTGGGAACAAGTGTACAACAAACCTTAATAATTTCCACTAATTCAACATCTAGGACATAAAGGAAAGAAAAGCTTAGAAAAAGGTTGAAACGAATATTATACATGGATTTTAGATCGTTACAACACTCCACCTGTTAAAAAGGATTTTGTCCCCGAAATCTCATACAAAAAGAGAAGGGTGAGTACATAAAATCTCATCTCTAAGCTCCCAAGTGGTTTCTTCCAAACCATGATACTTCCATAAAACCTTCACCAACTCAATCTCCTTGTTCTTCGAATGCTTAACTCGAGAGTTAAGAATATTCATAGGTAACTCTTCATATGTTAGATTTTCTTGAATCTCTAGATGTTCAATTGAGAGTACATGAGAAGGGTCCTTCACATACTTTCTCAGCACAGAGACATGAAACACATTATGGATCTTATCATAGGTAGGAGGAAGAGCTAACCGGCATGCATAGTCTCCAACCATATCCAAGATCTCAAACGGTTCAACATATCGAGGACTAAGCTTGCCTTTAACTTTAGACCTTGCAATAGAACGTATAGGCTTGATCTTCAAGAAGGCATAGTCACCAACTAAGAAACTCACATCAGACCTTTTCTTATCAGCATACATCTTCTGTCGATCTTGAGCAGCTTTCATTCGCTTCTTGATCAAATGACTTTCTCTATCATCATCTACATATCATCAGACTTCATGAAAGCACGTTCCCCCACATCATCCCAATGTAACGGAGAACGACAAAGTCTTCCATACAATGCTTCATAAGGTGGCATACCAATACTAGCTCAGTAGCTATTATTATAAGCAAACTCTGCTAATGGAAGAAACTTATCCCATACACCTCTCCAGTCCATAACATAGGCACGAAGAAGATATTCCACAATTTGCACTGTTCTTTCAGATTAACCATCAGTTTGAGGATGATAGGTTGTACTGAAACGTAAGTCAGTACCCATCTCTGCCTGAATCTGACTCCACAATCGAGAGGTGAACTTTGGATCATGATCTAACACTATCACTTTAGGAACTCTATGCAGACGAATGATCCAATCCATGTACAACTAAGCCATCTCATCAACCTTGTAAGTGGACTTGAAAGGCAAAAAGTGGGCATATTTAGTAAGTCAATCAATCACAACTCACATGGCATCAAAACCCTTCCTGGTTTTAGGGAAATTAGTGACAAAGTCCATAGTAATGTTCTCCCATTTCCATTCTAAAATCTCAAGCGAGTGTTGAAGACCACCAGGTCATTGATGCTCGATCTTGACTTGTTGACAAGTCAAACACTTCATGACGAATAGAGTGATATCCTTCTTCATGTTCTTCCACCAAAAACTTCGATGCATGTCTTTGTACATTTTGGTAGTACCAGGGTGTATGGTGTACTTAGACCCATGGGCTTCACTCAAAACCTTCTGTTGCAGGTTCCCAACTTCAGGTATCCACAACCTTTGTCAGAAACATATAGCTCCATAACTCCAACTAAAAAGTCAGACTGTTGTTTCTCAGCTAAGACTTTCATCTCTTCAAGCTTAGGAATTTCAAGTTGTGTGGCAAAAACTTATGAGATCCAAGAAGGTGTAATGGACAAACTAGCCATGTGAACACACAACTTCTTAGCATCTTCATCATCATCAGGTCACGATTGCCAACAAGAAACAAATTCCAGGTTCATGGCAGCACATACTGCATTCTTCTTCCAACTCAAAGCATAAATTTGCTTTACTGGGATGATAGGTGATGGTAAAGTCGTAGTCCTTGAGATACTCCATCCATCTACACTACCTCAGGTTCAGATCCTTCTATGTCAACAGATACCTCAAACTTTTGTGATATGAGAAAATTTCAAGCTTCACTCCATACAGATAGTGTCGCCATATTTTTAAAGCATGCACGATAGTTGCAAGCTCTAAGTCATGGGTAGGTCAGTTCTCTTCATTAGGTTTGAACTGGCATGAAGCATAGCCAATCACTCAATCTTCTTGCATCATTACACACCCTAACTCTTGCTTAGAAGCATTAACGAAAATAATGTAGGGTTTGCCTTCAATAGGAAGAGCAAGAATAGGAGCAGGCGTCAAAAAAAAATTACTTCTAAAATTGTCCTCACATTCAGGTGTCCAAACAAACTTGACTTTTTTTTGTCAACTTTGTCAAAGGAAGATCCAACTCAGAAAAACTCTTGATAAACCTCCAATAGAACCTCCTTGACTAAGGAAACTACAAATCTCAGATGGGGTCTTCGGAGATTTCCACTTGGTCACAGCTTCTACCTTTGCAGGATCAACAACAATATGTCCGGTAGAAATCACATGACCTAGAACATCACTTCCTTGATCTAGAACTCACACTTTGAGAATTTAGCATACAGTTGATTCTCTCTTAGTGTGTTCAGAACTATCTGCATATGTTCACGATGTTTTTCTTCAGATTCGGAGCAGACCAACACATCATTGATGAACACCACTATGAACTGATCGAGGTAAGGATGAAACACTCGATTCATCAAGTCCATGAAAGCAACAGGGGCATTAGTCAAACTGAAAGGCATGAGCAAGAACTCATAATTCCCATAATGTGTTCTAAAAGTTGTCTTCAGGACATCCTCATCCTTCACGTGCATCTGGTAGTAGTCACTTCACAGACCCATCTTTGAAAACACAGTGGCTGACTTCACCTGGTCAAATAGAACATTGATGTGAGGCAAAGGATAGCAATTCTTTATCGTCACTTGATTAAGCATATGATAATCCATGCAGATACACAACAAACCATCCTTCTGCTTCACGAACAAGATAGGGGCTCCCTAGGGTGAAACACTAGGGTGAATAAAACCCATGTCGAGAAGCTACTGAAGCTACTTCTTAAGCTCGATGAGTTGTGTAGGGGCCAAGCGATAAGGAGGCTTCAAGATGGGAGAAGTTCCTGGTGTGAGCTCGATGGAAAACTCCACCTCTCAAGTTGGGGGCAAGCCAGGAAACTCCTCAGAAAAAATATCAGGGAAGTCCTTCACCACATCTATGTGATCGAGAGCAGGAGGTGTAGCATCAAGGACTATAGAGGCTAAGAAAGCTCTACACCTTTGTGAGATAAGCTTTTCGGCTTTGATGGAAGAGATGACAAACTGCTGATCCTCTCACTTCCTACCCTTGACACGTATTCTTCCCACAACATGATGTATCAAAGTAACTTTGATACTTCACAAAACAAAATAGCTTTGTACATCTTCAACCAATTAATTCCCAAGATGACATCAAAGGCGATCATGTCAAGCAAGATGAAATCTGAGGGAAACATTAATACCAGAGATATAGAGGTCTATGGTTGGGAGTTTAATATAAGAAGAGCATATCCTACCACTAGGGGTTTTAATATCTAAAACATGATTCATATATTTTGATTTTATCTCTAACATGGCAGCAACCTCAGATGATATGAATGTATTCGATGAACCAGAATCGAAGAGAGCTTTAATTAGATGCATATTAAGATGTAAGGTACCTTCGATGAATTCATTATCTCCTTCAGCTTCCTCAGCATTAAGGGCAAACATCCTTCCATTCTGCCTATCCACAGGTGGTTGTCGACCTTTTCAGTTCTGATTGTTGTTTCTCAGAGGCAGATTTTGTCATTGTTGTGGCTGCGGAGCTGGAGCTGGTCCTCACCCAAGCTAAGGGAAGTTGGGTTGAATGTGTCCAGCATGATTGCACTCGTAGAAGATGGGTGCAGGTCGATCATCTCTACGGTGTTGACCATTGCCAGCAGGGCACCTTCCAGGCGGGTGCGAACGTGAGCAACGGTTGCACTTGTCACTTCCTTGGTTTCCACCAGCATTCTTCCTCTTGTTGTTGTTGTGACTAAAAGACTGGAATCTGGGATAAGACTCAACCACCAAAGCCTTATCCACCATTTTTTGGAATGTTCGGGGCAATTGGGGAACAAGGTTCCGGCCAACGTTGTAGCTCAAACCCTTGAGAAATAGGGTTGATCTCCTTTCAGCTCCAAGGTCCACCGCATAGTGCTCCAGTAGGAGGAAACGTTGCACGTACTCAGAGATGCTCATGCTTCCTTGTCGCAGGCAGTAGAATTCTGCCTCTTTCTTCTTTAGAAAGGCGGGGCAGATGTACTTCTCACAGAACATCTTGATGAACTGCTCCCAGGTCATGCTTGTGGTATCATAGGTACGAGCCATACCCGTCAACCAGACACGCCAACACATAAGATGTGAAACGAAGCTTCTAGTGAGGAGGATATGCCATGCCCTCGAAGGGACGCTCCAAGCCAAAACCCAGTCATCAAATTTATCCACCATGTTTGGGTCACTCTCACCTTTAAAGTATGATGGTTGCATCTTGATGAAGTCTGTGAGGGTGAACTCCTTTGGTTTGGCTGCAGCAGCTACAACATTGGAAAGATGTCCCACCAAGGTAATCGAGAGTAGTTGGCACAAGATGGTCAGCTCTCACTCAGCGGTCAGAAGAGGGGTTCCAACATGGGCAGTAGGGATTGTCCTAGTGTTAGAGGGAGTCATCGGTGTATCCCAGTTGTCGGTGTTTCTGGAAGTGGCCCCAGAAGTGGAGTTGTTCATGTCTCCAAACAAATCTCTCTTCCTGAAAGATAAGGGCATGACATAAGATAACAGGAGTAGGTAACAAGGATAGCTAAGGTTACTATTGCCTCTGAGCATACTATTTCAAGCAGTCGGTACCAACGCAGGCCAGGCCGGTATCATATGGATCTGGGAGTCCCCATAAACTAAGATAATGGCACGGAGGAAAATATTGCTAGCCCCAGACCCTGATCCATTCTAGACACCCTTGCTTTCAACTTATGCCCTAGTAGTTGCCCAACAAACTCTGATACCATGCTATAAAGAGGCGAGATCACCTCCTTACTAAAATTTAAAGGAAATACAAAACATCCACTTTTTCCAAGAAAAATAGACCATGTGGAATGCATGTATAATATTTCAAGTAAATAAGCATGATTCAGATACATGTAAAATGTCAATAGCAGCGAAAAGAAACTAAGTTATTACATTGCTTATGAACTCCTGTTCACTACATGAGTTTCTTTATATATAAAAAATAATAGAAAGAAGCTATAGGATCTAGCAACAAGCAACCTAGTCATCCTTGATAGCAAAACTTGAATCTACTACTCCTGAACTTGGTCCTATTGGCCTTATTCAACACCTTGATCTATCCCTGGGTGGTTGGGAAAACACCCAGCAAAAAGGGAAAGAAAAACAAGGTATGTGTCAAAGAAAATGAACAAGAATAAAGGATAAGAAAACTATAAAGAAATAAGGTTAAGATTTCATCACAAGATGAAGATAGTCAAAAGAATGAGGCATAAGTAAATAGATGCTTGCCATAACAAAAATAGTAAAAAGGTTGCATCAATGATTAATATTGACTACCTAAACTATGTAGGGTTGAGGCACCTACCTAACCTCAAATAATAGGTAAGGGAGGTAACACATTCTAGTCACCTATAAATTTTCTATATTGGGGAGAGTAACACATTCCCCAGGGTAAATTTACACATGCCCTATCTATGGGTGGTTGTACAAAAGTACTACTACACTAGTTTAATAGTCTAATAAAATCAACATGCTAAGAAATTTGGCAAGTATATGCATCAAGTAAAAGTAAACATGGCAGTGGGGTACAAGACCTAAGAAATAAACATTAAAACTGATTTTGAGGCAATTGTAGCTAAGGAATTGTCAAAAAGGAAAATTAGGGTTTTATAGTAGCCTCATTAGGGAAAATAGGTTAAATTACAAATCTTCCCAACTTGGGTGTAAGGAAAGCACATACCTTTTCTTAAGATATCCAATTACTCATCCTTCACTACTTTAATCGATTCCAAAGATTGTTTTCCTATTTTCAATGTTTAAACATGAATAAGGGTTTACCCATGTATAAAGGCAAGGA
Organism: Alisma plantago-aquatica; assembly: GCA_963693085.1. Classification (NCBI taxonomy): domain Eukaryota; kingdom Viridiplantae; phylum Streptophyta; class Magnoliopsida; order Alismatales; family Alismataceae; genus Alisma; species Alisma plantago-aquatica. The sequence goes on from OY856409.1 coordinate 925,956,729, forward strand.
AACCCTAACTTTTGGACTTTTCGAACAAAACCTCATTTTTAACCTGAAACTATCATCATTGTCTTAGTTAGGAGAAAACATATAATTTTGCATATTTTGGAATTATGAAGGTTTAGGTGTTTTTTGGTGATTTTTAGTTATTTAATTCATTCTCTAAAATCCTTTTTGAAAAAACTCAAAATCAGTTCTTGAAATCATTTTTATTAGAAAGATGGGATTTTTTTCTAGTTCAAAACATATTTTACTTTTAAATTTGGACAAATGGTTTATTAATTATGATTTATTGAAAACCAGCCAATCTGAGGATGCCATGTAGGTAAATCGATCGCGAGAGAGGAAGAGAGGGCATTCGGGCCCACGACTTGGCCCAACGGGAGGTGGCCAAGTCATTGGTCTGTGCCCAAGAAGCATCGGTCAAAGTCGAAAAACAAAAATACAAAGGACAAAACTGCCCCCACGCACGGTCAGAGAAGAAAGAAGGTGAAAGGTTGGGGGTAAAACCGTCAAAACACCATGGGGTTTCTTCCCCAAAAAGTCCGCGCCATGGCCGGCGAGCTCCAAGGCCAATTTTTGGCATTTTCGCAAACCTGGACCAAACTCGACAAATAAGGTATCAAAAGAAATCTTAGGTGAAGACAAATTTAAGGGTACCTTTAATTTGCTTGGAGGTGGAGAAGAGAGGAAGCACTAGGCGTTGCAAGGTCTGGGATAAAATCTGATCACCGGGATTCTAACACACGAACAACAGTGCAATTGAGTGGAAGAACATATTGCAAAAGTACCCAGCAAGCTTCGGGTAGGGGTATTTATAGATGGGGGGTAGTTTCTTAGGGTTTCCCAAGTTGGCCGTAAAGCCTTGGGGAGCGAGAATTGGGCATTTTTTCATTTCTGGACCAAAAGAGGAAACTAGGGGATTAAATAATGCGGAAATCTAATTAGAACACAATGGCAAAGAAATCAATTGATTTGATGGGGTGTAGCTCAAGATATTTGTGATGGAATTTTCTCTCTCCTCATGGTGCTACAGTACACCCGGTCTCGCGAGGGTGATGCCCCGCGGATTATTGAATTAGCGGATGCGGGTTCCTAGCCATCTGATCACGCTTGGAGAAGGAAAGAAGGTGTGACATTTTATTTCGATTCCGAATGTAATTTGGAATAAAGTGTAACTTGCATTATTTAATGAGTTTCTCTTTCCTCAATTGAGTACTCAAACAACTTCCAAAATTAATGAAAATTGACACCCTGACTAAACTAATTTTGAGGTATAGAATCTGAATATGCAATTAGTTTTGCCTTTTGGAAACTTTTAATGAGTTAAATAAATAAAAACTTATTTTCTCCTTCCTCCTTCATTAATGGTGATAAGATTCTCCAAATTTGATGAAACTTCACCCACAAGTCACCTTAAGTGCCTTGGATACGAATTTTACATTAATTTTACATGTTGAGATTATTTGTCCATTTATTTAATATATTGAATGTTCCACACACTTTCTCTCTCCTAATTTTACCCTTTAATCAAATATTCTCCAAATTGAGTAAAAATTCACCCAAAGGTATATTTTAATATGTAGAACACAAATTTGGCATCCATTGTTACTTTTGGAGTCATTAAAGATTTTATTTTGCATTTTTAATTTATCTTATTTTTAATTTATCTCCTATTTTCCCTTTCAAAAAATACAAATATAGACACCAATTTTCCAAAAGTTGTAAAACTTATCACCCAAGCAAACTTATACTCAAAGGAAACAAATTTGGGTTTAGAATTATCTTCTAAGTTCCACTTTTATAATTTTTAGGCAATTTATCCTTGTATTCATTTAATGAGAAAATAAATTCATTTATTGTCACATTATCCTCACCTTTAGGATTTTCTCTCTTTTTCCCACACAAAGGCCATAGAAACTTCTAGATCAATTTATATTTTATTCTTATCTCTCTTAAGTGGTCATTTTGAAAATTAAACCCAATTAACAAACTTTCACTAAGATGTTTGTGCTTAACTCCTTTCAAAGTAAAATATTGAGAACAATTGTACACCAAACCTTAATAATTTCCACTAATTCAACATCTAGAACATAAAGGAAATAAAAGCTTAGAAAAAGGCTGAAACTAATTTTATAGATGGATTTTAGTTCGTTACATTGGGGGGCGATACCCAATAGGTGGGTTGCCTCCCACAAGCGCTGAGTTTCATGCCTTCAGCTGTGCTTGTTGTTCTTTCACCATCAACCATGGTCCAAAAACAAAATGTTTACACCCACATCATAAGCAATCCTGTCAAATTCTTTCCTTGATTGATCTTCCTCCCAAGGGTCATGCGAGCTTCATAAGTCTTTTTCTGCAATTCTCTCTCCTTGGGGATCATCATCATAGATCTTAATCAGCCTTAAGACCCTCAGAAATCTCATGCCATAGGTTTTCTCTCTCTTGAGGAACGAGTCTTCATATGCACCAAAGAGAGGGGTCTCAATCATATCCATTTTATCATGGGAAGTAGGGGGAACATGTGATAGTTGTGGTGGTGGCATCATTGTTGATAGCCGTTGGACTTTGGGTGGAGGAGGGCATTGAGGTTGGAAGGTGAATTGGTGGGAGGGTTGTGGTGATGGAGGTGGTAGAATGAATTGAGGTTGGAAGGTAAATTGGTGGGAGGGTTGTGGCAATGGAGGTGGTGGTGGTGTGTAAGGCTTAGGATAGCCTTGGAGGTAGGGTAGTGGAGGAGGGAATTGAGGTTAGAAGGTGAAGTGGTGGGAAGGTTGTGACAATGGAGGTGGTGGAGGTAATGGATGGGTTTATGCATGTTGGCCTTCCATCTTGTCTTCTCCAAGTGGCTTGTCACATGTACAAGGCACAACCAAACAAAAGAAAGCAAGTTAGCAAACCAATATACACAAAGAATGTAAAGAGTAATGAATAAAGAATAGCAATGATGAGGGCAGTAGAAAAGTCAAAGCAAAACTAACTAACTAGGCTGAGCGCCTCTAATCCCCGGCAACGGTGCCAGAAAGCTTGGTGTGATTCTGCTAGAGGTGTACACACTAGCCAATTAGGGTGGTTGGATGCACTCCACGAGGTCGGAACACACATGATGGGAATTTGCTTTCAAAATTTATAAACCTAACTTAACACCTACTCACACTAAAACACTACACCCACAAGCGCACGGGGTCGTGTCGTAGTATAGGAAGGTGGCAAGTACAGGGTCGATCCACAGGGAAAAGAGGGGGTGCTAGAGCTAGGTTAGTTTGGCTAGGTTCCTACTGGGGAGACTAGGGTTAAGGGTTTAAAGGTGATTTGATTGTTAAACTACTATGAACAAATGAGGAATTAAAGACAAGAATGAAATCTATGTTAACCCTAGGTTAGACTAAGACTAAGCAAACAAGGAAAGACTGAGCTAGGTATGAAAATGCAAGTTACACTAAGGCAAGCAAGAGAGAAGCAAAAGAGCAATTAAAGAGCTAAGCTAGCATGAACAAGACAAGAGAAAAGCAAGAAGCTAACTAAGCAGGTAAATAGCTAACTAAACTAAGCAAGCACAAAACTAGGGTTTTAAGCAATAAAGATAGGCGTGGGCTATTTAGGGGTATGAACTTATCACTTAAGTTGGGGGGGACATATGAACATTATGATTCCATTTAGATTATCCAAACCAAACAACAAGTTAGAGTCTAATGAATTAACCTAAGCTACTAACTGGCCATGGATATGCTAGGTTGTGTATAGGGGAACTAGTCCCTAACACCCCCTACTACCCTTATGAGGCTCAATTGGGTTAGGGATTAGGTACAATTCAATTAGAGTCTAATCAAGTCTAGGTTTCTAGATTAGGCATTCCTAGGGCAATTAGAGGCCGAGGGTAGTAATGGGGAGGTGAGATTAGGGTTTTGGACCCCAATTCCCCCACATTCTAGCCTTGAGAAGGCTCCATGCTAATTGCACTAGAATTACCTAATCTAGCTACTTAGATCTCTCACTTAGGTTTAGGGAGATTGATTAGGATGTAGGAAGATGGGAGGCAACCTAGGAATCCAACAATTGGACCTATGGGCAAATCCCAAAATTCACACATATAAGCAATTTGCCTAAATTCCTAGGTGATTCCACACACAAACCAACAAACAATCCATGGAGAATGAGATGCAAATAGAATATAATCATTAACAAATGGATTTACAATGTTTACATGTCATTTTCCCCCAACATGGTATCAAAGTAACATAATTTTCCCCAAACAGCCCACCCACATGGGCCTAGCTACTCATAGAAATGGAAAATACAAAAAGAGAGAAGAGAGAGGTAGAAGAAGCCATGGAGCTCGATGTTGATGAATAACTCCTCCTCTCCAGCAGCTGTAAGGCATATTCCTCCCTCCTCCAAGGTGCAAGGGTGTGAAATGAAGGGGATTATGGGTAGGAACTAGTATAAACTAGTGTTTTGGTGGTGGAAATGGTGAAATGGAGTGGATTTGAGGTGGATATGGAGTGGAATGGAGTGGGTGGCGATTTGGGGAGCTAGGAGGGGATAGAAGGTAGCTAAACTCGTGCCCCAGCCACCACCTAGGTATATATATGTGTCTAGGGTTAAGTTAGGGGTAAAATGGGGAAAGTAGTGGAGAAATGGGTGTTTGTGAGTAGCACGGCCGTGGTGGGTTACCACAGTCATGGTGGGTAGGGTCGACCACGGCCGTGGTGGATGGGCACGATCATGGGAATTAAAATGTGGAGATCACATGGATATGTAAATGGATGGCCACGACCGTGGGGTCTCACCACGGTCGTGGTGGGGACCTATGGCCACGGGCATGTTGATCACCAAGGTCATTTTGGCCATTTTCATCAATTTCTGGGAGTTTTAGTGAGTTTTTGTGCTTAGGGCATGTCTACCACGACCGTGATGGGGTACCACGGTCGTGGTGGTGTCTCTCCCATGCATTTGAGCTTTGAAATTGATCATCCATGGAGGGTATTGCTTCAAAAAATTCTTTGACCACTTGGGGTAGGTTGGAAGTGGTTTTGGCCTCATTTTGGGCTCCTCCAAGCCTGAGGAAACCCTAGATTGGACCATCCTCTTTCCATGTCATAAAGTAGTGGACAAAGTACCTATAAAACATGAAAAAGGCCTCCATAAGTGCATTTGATAGAAATAAGCATATTGGGGGAAATAACATGTAATCTAACAAGTATAGATGTGGTTGAAATGCAAAATGACACAAGATAAAGCCCTAAAATAGGGCTGAATCAGTAAGCAATAAATGTGGAGAAAGTTATGAAACTTGCCTCTAATAAGAAGATGAAACCCCATATAGAAGAAATCTCGAGTAGGCAGGGTAGAAAATCCAAGAATAAGCTATGAATTTGTCCATCTAACACCTTTCTTCATCAAATGAGCAAACCTTTGGTACATACAAATGAGCAAACCTTAAACTTAAGGAGCAAGAAAGGTAGGGTTTTAGAGTTTTAGAGCAAATTATACCATGGAACAGCAAGGTTATGACCTGGAAGAAGGTATAAGGAAGGAGAAGAGCAAGAAAAATGAAGAAGGAAGGAAGAAAATAACTTGCCTTGGTCGAATTCCCTAGAAGATGACCTTGGAAACCCTAGGTAGGGCTAGATGGAGCCCTAGGAGACCTTCTTCTCCAAAAAGGGGTGGTCTTCTACCTTAGAGCAGTTGGTTCCACAGCAAAATAGAGTGAATTCATTGCTCCAGGTTAGAGGAAAGAGAAAGCAAGCATAGTTTCATATTTGGACAAGGAAGAGGCAAATATAGCCCATGGATAAGGATAGAAGCAAGCATGAGGTGTAAAAGTAGCTTCCCCATGTGTTTATGGCCTGAAACTATTGAGAATATACAAGCACACAAACATGCAGCTCCCCCAATGTCCCTATTAACATTCTTAGATTTCCTTTGTCGGAATTCCTAGCCAATCACATAATTCATTAGTTGATAGCTACTAAAAGTAGCTCATCCGTGAAGGGGTAAACCCTACCCTTGATGAAAACACCTTCAAACCATGGATCAACTAGGATCCCCATGGCTCAAAAATCTCAATAATGATGATATAATATCCAAGGAACATAATGAAAGTGATAAATTTCAAAGAAAACCTCTCAATTGGGTAAATTATAGAAAAGTCCAAAATGTGCATAAAATTGCATAACTTGCTCAAACAGTGTCCAAATTGGACCAAATTCGAAACTTAAGCTTGTATTATGATTTCAAAGCATATAAAAAGGTTATATTAGGTTTATAAGAATTCAATTATGATAATTAATCTCATTCAAATCATTAAGTAAGTTTAGGGGCCTTACACTATGTATCTATCAACTTCAAGTGTCAGGTAGCTAGCTTCACCTATGTCTTTATCCGCTTCAAGTGTCTGATAGTTTTAATTTTATCTTACAAATGTTGACTAGCTTTGTGTACTCCTTAATTTATTTTTTCCTCTAAACATCGACTTTTGCGTATATTGGTTAATAATATATGTGTATTATTTTATTGTGCTAATTCAACCACTACTCACGTCCTTAGTATGCACGTTTAGCTAGTATGACTCAAAATCATCACTCCATTAACCTATCAAGATAGGTTCTTGATACCCTCACGCAACAATAGAGAAACACCCCTCTATATCTACAAAGCTCATCCTATCAAAACTCACCACACAAGCCAATGACACTATGACCAACACTAAGTATTTGAGCCTTGCCATGTATGCACTTGACATCCTTCCATGCTCTTCTACAAAGCCAAATCTATCAAGGTTATTTTTTTAGCCTCTCTAGATCCTGAACATATGCCACCCACACATTCACAACATGTCCCTCCACCTATCCTGAGTCCCACCTTGACACCTTCCAACTTTGCAAGCCACATACACTTCAATGGCCATGACTTTCGACAACAATGATCAAGGTCTCCACTTCTACAAGCAATGATCAAGCTCCAATCTTGAAACCCAATCGGCCTAGGCACACAGCCACGGCCGTGGGAATTATTGCATCAAGTTGGTTGAAGTTACAGTGTTTTTAGAAGATTGGCCACAGCCATGGCCACCCGCCACGGCTGTGTTGAAGAGGAGTGGCCACGATCGTGGCGATTGACCATGACTGTGGCAAGGGTCGACCACCAGCCACAACAGGGTGACCTACATTCTGATGCTCTGTACCAATCATGATCTTCACCCTACTATCCCTAAGTTCTAGTTTCATGCTGAGGGCATCATGATTCAAAATTTTGGGTTGGTAGGGCGATATGCACCACATATCTCATTCTATCATTTTGATTACCTGTCTGACATGATTTTTGTTTGCTTTTGATCTATCTAGTGTGGATTTTCTTTACTACTTTACATCCTTGTATGCCATGTAGTTTAAATTCCTATCATTTTTTCATAGTTTTCAAAAAAAATGTTCTTCTTTCCATGCATTGCATATCATGTAGATTTTTGGTAATTCTTGCATGTTATAGCTAGTATTTGCTTGTTTAATGCTTTAAGTTCAATAATATATGTTTATATGTGATTGGAGGCAACTTGGCACCATTTTGGCCAATTTTGCCCAAATTTTAGATTTCTTGTCTAAAAGTGTGTTTCAACCCAATCTCTACTTTTTGGATTAAAAATGATGACCTTTGACAAATGCAAGTGACTTATCATTGTTTATTGCTAAGTGGTATCAATGTTTGACTTTTACATGTGCATCACCTCTCTTATGGTTGTGATTGATTTGGCTGAATTGTGAAGTTGAGCAAGCTTTGAACGCTTAGTGTTTATAGAATCACTCGATTGATACATCAATTTCAACTTGTTCATTCATGTGGTGTGATAACTAGGATGAAGTATTGGATTAATTTTCATGCATGATGTCTTATGTGGAGAATCATACCTATGACCCCTCTTTGACCTGACTTTTCACTCACCATCTTCTTACCCCTCCGCCTCATGAAAGGATGTTAAAGTGCACATATTAATCTTGGACACCTCTAAAAGTTTGGGGTGGCCACATCTCCATCTCTCCGCATCACTTTGTCCACCATATGCCATATTTACACCAAGGGCAAGAAAAAAAGAAAAAAGAAAAAGAAAAGCAAAAGCAAAATAAAAGGATGCTCCAGTTTAATAGCATTAAAATAAAGAAAAGATAAGTGTGTAAAAACACTCCAAAAATCATACCGCAGCCCTTTCTTACATTTTCATACCCATTGAGCTAAGAAGCATCAAACTTAGCTCATTTTGCCCTTTTCCACAACCACGTGGGTCATTTGGTGCGATTTGAAATATAAGATTGAATGCATGAATGTGAAACAACACTCCTAGTCATTCTTGATTAATGCCACCATGAAACGGTTTACCCGGAACTTTATGGAAGAAATATGGATAATTTGTGTATTCTATGTGATATATTTGAAGTTCATATGCTTCGTGCTCTTTTCATGATTGGTTTGTGAAAGTAGGAGAGGAGAGAGGTGAAATGCATGCACTTAGTCATCTTTGATCCCATTCAGCGATAATCATCTTTTACATTGCATTTGTCATTTCTTGACTGTGAAAAGTTCGTAGAGAGATTGAGTTGGAGCATACTTGAGAACAAGTATGTTTCAAGTTTGGGGTGGTGATTCAGCCCTATTTTAGGGCTTTATCTTGTGTCATTTTGCATTTCAGCCACATCTATACTTGTTAGATTACATGTTATTTCCCTCAATATGCTTATTTCTATCAAATGCACTTATGGAGGCTTTTTGCATGTTTTATAGGTACTTTGTCCACTACTTGATGGAATGGAAAGAGGATGGTCCAATCTAGGGTTTCCTGAGGCTTGGAGGAGCCCAAAATGAGGCCAAAACCACTTCCAACCTACCCCAAGTGGTCAAAGAATGTTTTGAAGCAATACCCTCCACAGATGATCAATTTCATATCTCAAATGCATGGGAGAGACACCACCACAACCTTGGTACCCCCCCACGGTCGTGGTGGACATGCCCTAAGCACAAAAACTCACTAAAACTCCCAGAAATTGATGAAAATGGCCAAAACGACCGTGGTGATCAACATGCCCGTGGCCATAGGTCCCCACCACGACCGTGGTGAACCCCCACGGTCGTGGCCATCCATGTACATATCCCTGTGATCTCCACATTTTAATTCCCACGACCATGCCCATCAACCACGGCCGTGGTCTATGCTACCCACCATGACCGTGGTAACCCACCACGGTCGTGCTACTCACAAAATCCACCCATTTCTCCACTGCTTTCCCCATTTTACCCCTAACTTAACCCTAGACCTCCTAGACACCTATATATACCTAGGTGGTGGCTGGGGCATGAGGTTAGCTACCTTCTACCCCCTCCTAGCTCCCCAAATAGCCACCCACTCCATTCCACTCCATATCCACCTTAAAGCCACTCTGTTTCACCATTTCTACTACCAAAACACTAGTTTATACTAGTTCCTACCAATAATCCCCTTCATTTCACACCCTTGCACCTTGGAGGAGGGAGGAAGATGTCCTACAGCTACTAGAGAGGAGGAGTTCTTCATCTACACCGAGCTCCATGGCTTCTTCTACCTCTCTCTTCTCTCTTTTTGTATTTTCCATTTCTATGAGTAGCTAGGCCCCTGTGGGTGGGTTGTTTGGGGGAAATTATGTTACTTTGATACCATGTTGGGGGGAAATGACATGTAAACATTGTAATTCCATTTGTTAATGATTATATTCTATTTGCATCTCATTCTCCATGGATTGCTTGTTGGTTTGTGTGTGGAATCACCTAGGAATTTAGGCAAATTGCTTATATGTGTGAATTTTGGGATTTTCCCCTAGGTCCAATTGTTGGATCCCTAGGTTGCCTCCCATCTTCCTACATCCTAATGAATCTCCCTAAACCTAAGTGAGAGAACTAAGTAGCTAGATTAGGTATTTCTAGTGCAATTAGCATAGAGCCTTCTCAAGGCTAGAATGTGGGGGAATTGGGGTCCAAACCCCTAATCTCACCTCCCCATTACTACCCTCAGCCCCTAATTGCCCTAGGAATGCCTAATCTATAAAACTAGACTTGATTAGACTCTAATTTAATTGTACCTAATCCCTAACCCAATTGAGCCTCGTAAGGGTAGTAGGGGGTGTTAGGGACTAGTTCCCCTATACACAACGTAGCATATCGATGGCTAGTTAGTAGCTTAGGTTAATTCATTAGACTCTAACTTGTTGTTTGGTTTGGATAATATAAATGGAATCATAATGTTCATATGTCACCCCCCAACTTAAGTGATAAGTTCATACCCCTAAACAGCCCACACCTCTCTTTATTACTTAAAACCCTAGTTTTGTGCTTGCTTAGCTTAGTTAGCTCTTTACCTACTTAGTTAGCTTCTTGCTTTTCTCTTGTCTTGTTCATGCTAGCTTAGCTCTTTAATTGCTCTTTTGCTTCTCTCTTTCTTGCGTTAGTGTAACTTTCCATTTCATACCTAGCTCAGTCTTTCCTTGCTTGCTTAGTCTTAATCTAACCTAGGGTTAACATATATTTCATTCTTGTCTTTAATTCCTCGTTTGTTCATAGTAGTTTAACAATAAAATCACCTTTAAACCCTTAACCCTAGTCTCTACTATAGGAAACTAGCCAAACTAACCTAGCTCTAGTGCCCCCTCTTTTCCCTGTGGATCGACCCTCTACTTGCCACCTTCCTATACTACGACACGACCCCGTGTGCTTGCGGGTGTAGTGTTTTTGTGTGAGTAGGTGTTAAGTTAGGTTTATAAATTTCAAAAGCAAATTCCCATCACGTGTGTTCCAACCTCATGGAGTGCATCCATCCACCCTAGTTGGCTAGTCTGTACACCTCTAGCAGAATCACACCACTTACCATAAGCTTACTAGCTCATGTTCTTGCTTGAAAATGATGATTTATGCACTAAAAAGCTATGCTTGACTTGGATTTCAATTTTTATAATGTTCCATGTTCTGATTTTAGTTCTAGATGAACCTGTGATCATGTGTATATTATTCCTAAGGTATAATATGACTTGGATCAGGTTGTTTTGACAACCTATGGTTCTAAGCACCTATTGAACAATGGTCAATTTTAGGGTTTAAAGTTGATTTCTTTTATAAACCATGACCCGATGGTGGTATCATTGCAACAACCCTATGGTGTTGTCTTCATAACAACTGATGGTCGTGATCAAGGGTGTCAAATGATGGTGAAAATCTATGGTCACCCCCTTAGGTCAGGTTTTGGACCAATTAGAAGTTTAATGATCAACCATTCAGTACCCTACTGATGTTATCAATTAATGATGACATCAGCTTAATATTTGATGTTGATTAATGAATATAATGTTGATTTAACAACCTATAGTGATTTAATGATCACTAATGATTGTGGATCAGTTCTCTACAATCTATGGTGAGTTAGTCATATAGTTTTAGCATCAATTAAGCCTTAGACCAATGGTTTCCTGGGTCACTTAATGCAATGGTTGAACCTATACTGTAATTGATGGTTTTAATATATGAACCTGACCCAATGGTCAAGATCTAATGTTTATTCCTCTAATAAAGTGGAATGATGGATAATGTAATATGTTGGTCCTAATAATGGGATTTAGATAGTTTCCTTTATATGATCAACTTAAGGACCTTACTTGTTGACAGTGGATGGCTTATTTTAACTGAACAGTCGATTATGTGTTTTACCCTACTCTCAATGGAACTTTTTGTGTTGTTAATCAAGAGATGTCTAGGGTTAGATGATTATTCTTTCTAGAGAACAAATCAAGGACTTCATATGTGGTTTATCTAAGGTGTTTACTTATGTAAACAACCAAAGGTCTTACCTTTTAAACATCTAATGGTTTTTGGTGACATTGTGGTATGGTGATACAGGTTGAATGATGATGGAACAAATGGAGGGTTACCCTTAATAAGGTAGTATTACCTATTCACTCATATGAATAGAAGGGATGATAACCATATTGTGTTGATATGTAACCCTAATGAGGTATATCTTGTTATGCCTAGATTTAATATAACTAAATGATGGTAATTGGGTATGAGTAGTCCTTGAATGACAAATGCAATCATGAAGTACTTTGTTACTGTTGTTGAAACCCTAGTATGCTATAACCCAATCCTTATACCATGATTTATGTGTGGGTTCATACTTGATAATGGTATGGAATGTGATGGTGATGCTTCATCTTATGCATCCATGATCCAATGGGGATGTTGTGAGTTAGGGTTTGGGTATGAGTGCTATTTAGTAACATTGATATAATTTATCATGTTGAACCTAACTCTAATGCAAAAGATAAAGATGAGTATTCATGTTTAACATTCTTATATGATGGAATGATGGTGGAATAACCTCCTTAACATGATCATAACCTTAGTATGTTAATTGGTGGTTATCATAGCCACATGGTTGATACTTTCTTATGTTAAACATGTGCTTTATGAATATCATGAGAGTTAATCATATCTAGATTCATTGCATGTTGATGTAATAAAGGAATGTTCTTAATGTTAATATAACCCTGCTATGATTGTTTATGAATATAACCTAGTTCATTAATGCAATATTGTGCTTATCTGGTGTATTATATATAAGTGATGTTTTTGAGCCTTATTATAAGGCATGCAAAGATAATGATGATCTTACAAGGAATAATATGATGGTCTTAATGACCTTTGGGCATGGTTGAGCCCTGAATGAGGTGTAATCCTCTTGTGTTGATAAGGGTTAATACCATGTGATATTGTGAAAAGGGTTTATATCTTGTGATAGTATGATGGTCTTAATGACCTTTGGGCATGGTTGAGCCCTGAATGAGGTGGAAACATCTTATGTTGATAAGGGTTGATACCATGTGATATTGTAAAAAAGATTATTATCTTGTGATAGTATGATGACTAGTGTGGTCTCATGAATGGAAAGTGAATAGTACCATGTGATGATGAGATGAGAAATTATGTTTCACACGTTTTATATCTTTTCAAAGTTGTGATATTTATATGCTTGCTAGAAGTGAATTAGGGTTTGTATGTCCACTTATTTGATGCGGCCTTAATTCACCTAATTGGAATAACTAATCAAGTGAAACTCTAATCATGTAGCGCCATGTGCCATAGATCCATCTGAGTGTCATAATTTTCCAGATGGTGAAACGAGTATTCTTAAGGGAAACTCAGAGCGCATACTGTTGAGTATGTGGGGGTGGCAAGTTGAGGATATATCCTTGTCATCCACAATGTAGATTGTGGAGGTTGGCTATGGTCATGCCTCATACATCTGATGTGATTGAGAACGACTGCAGTCGTGTCTCGGTGATTATATATGTGACAAGATTGGAGGACGACTATGGTTGTACCTCGGATGGTAGGGTATGTGTACCCACCTCCTTTCACTAGTGTCATGACCTATACCAAGGATGGACTAGGTTGTTAGCAGCTTGACCTTATGTGTCACTGTGGTGGACCTGTACTGACCGGGGGCGGAGAAGATCTTAGGAGTCCAGCTCTTCCTAGATCTTGTATGGCACTGATTTCAACTTAGCAGTGGTCAGTTGGATTTTGAGTGGTATCCTAAAATTCCCCAGGGCATAATAAAAGATGTAATACAGCCGTATAGCATATCTATTTAGGGTTATACATGACGCTTCACATTGGATGATAACCCTTGTTTGTTCTCTTTACATAAAGATGATTATTAGTGCAATTAAGAGATAGTAGATATACTTATGTTATGGATATGTTTAAGATTGTAGATGCGTACATACAGTAGCCATGATTATGTTGTTAACTATACTGCTACTGCTGATTATAATCATGATGCTAGCTATCTCATGTTGTTAGTTATGTTTAGCATGCTAGCCATGTCTTTGTAATTAGAGATGCATATATTGTTGATCATGTTTATCCAGATAGTTGTGCTTATGGTGTTAGCTATTTTTATGATGTTGATATACTCAACCTATTAGACATGCTAATGTTGTTCTCTATGCTTATGTGGCTAGACTTATTCATAATGATAGAGATGCTATGTTACTAGACTTGTTCATGATGCTAGATATGCATATGCTACTGAATTGCTTATGTTATCAACAAGATAAAGGATGATAGTCTGGCTAATGATGATAGTTATTATCTGCTCCCTTGTGTATTTTGATAATCATCATTGTTGTTGAGCTTATTTGTTATATCTGATTAAATTACTTAATTGTTTAATTACTTAAAAATGTTGTAATCAATAAACATTGTTGGAGGTTATATCTCTTACTGGGACTGGGTCTCACCCTTGTGGTTCACCACATTTTTTTAGGTAATCGAAAGTGATGAAAACAAACATGTGGCAGCAAAGAGGAGCTATAGTAATGAATCTTTGAGAAAGTTGATTAGACGTCTAGTGTGTCCTAGAGTCATCCATGTACTCTCAGGTCCGGGCAGGAAAAGTTTGTATATGGTGTTTCAAATGAATCAAGATTTTGTTAGCATGTTAATGCTTGTTTGTGTGACATATATGAATATTGTTCTCTTGTGTATATATGTTGTGGCTAAGGCGATAGATCAATTTGTATCAAATTCTTGGCATAGTATGGATATAAGAAAGATTTTGGGATCTTATGCAAATGTTTATGAGCGGGTGTTGATGCTGAAATCAGTTTTAATTCAGCCATATTTTTGGGTATGTGATTTATTAGTGATTGATTGTGTTTTATGTTTTAAGTAATCCATTTTAGTGTAATAAGTTCATATAGGTTGGTATTAGAGCTTTAGTTTCACTGAGTCTACAGGGACACTAGGACTTAAGACTAGGATGACGTCTAAGTTAAGAATATGACACAAAAATATGGTGCATACTGCCTAATCTCAGTATTTGGGTGCCCTGACCAGGTATTTAATTATCATGAATCCTATATAGTTATTATTTAATCATCGACCCTGAAGGGTTCTCGTCAGTGTCTGAATCACAACACCAAAATCACAAAAGATGAGAGGATAGAGATAGAAGGGTGTAATTATAGGTGGGTGGAAGTCAGAGCGGTTCATACCAATCGCCAGGCAAGGAATCTCATCACCCCAAATATCATCAGGCACAAGAGCAGAGTGCCCACTCGTCAACAAAAACTCATCGATTAGAACATCATCAGTTAAGCCCCATAAGAAATCTCATTGGTCGAAGCCTAGTCGTCAGTCAAGAGCACACACACACACCAAAAACTTCATCAATCAATGGAATCCTTTGGTTGGTTAGCCAGCAACCACATTGGGAGCCGAAGACTCATTCATTGACGATCTTGTAGGCTCTTCATCGACTATTGACTGTCGACCATCAGACACAATACATCCACTACCACATAAAACATGCATAACCCTCATGAAATTAAAATTTCAAAAGCATCCAAAGGAGAAGTAAAAATTGTAAGATTCTTAAGAACTTCATAAACAACTCAAACAAATGTTAAAATCATAATTACACCCCCAAAAAGAGAAATTTACATAAAGGTTCACAAGTTATAGAATCATAAACTAATATCACATTATAATCCCAGGTGAAATTTCTAACCTAAGCATCCAATTAAGACAAACAATTAGGTTTATGTGTTAAGAAAGGTAAGGGTCCTTACATTTGGTGACCAAGAGGGGTTGCTACCATCCAAAATCTTGAAATAAATGATATATAAGGGTTGCTAGTGAGGCTTTGACTTGAGTAAACATATTTCAAGTTTATCAAGTATAATCATGATTTATAGGGCAAACCCAGCTATTTGGTTCTATTTTTAATTAATTCTAAAATCTCAAAAATAGCTTGTAAATTAGTGCTTTATAAATTCTTGAGTAAAAAAATTCCCGGTGTGTATGTCCTTTATCTTTGAGAAACCATTAGAGATATTTAGTTGACCATAAAAGTGGAACATTGATAATTGTATTTGATTGGATAAGAAGATCATATGGTTAGGTATAAACATATTCGACTAGTTAAGTAAGGCATACGAGTGAATGGTTCTGTTTGATCAAAGAAAAAATATATATTGGATTGGGTAGGAAATACCCTCAATCATATTGTGTATGTGTCTGACCAAATGCAACATTAAACTTACAATCTGAATACCATTATGGTGGGATATTTGGAATAAGTTGGCATAATTAGAACTTTGATTGGTGTAAGTCAAGTTCATAAGGTAAAAAGCAAAGAAATATAATTAAGCAACTCAAATGTATTAAGTGCATACTACTAACCATGGTGTTATGTAACTATATGTCAGATCACATCAAACAATGTAAGTCAAATTTATATTCATGTAATTTGGATTTTAGTATTTGCTCTATTTTGGTAGCAAATATGAAGTTGACTTTATATGCATGTAAATTGTTCATCTATTCCAATTTAAGGAAGTAGTTAATGACTAATTGTCAAAAGGACCAAATTGATTTGTAATTTAAATATTTTATTATGAGTCAATATTTAATAAAGAAAATAAATAAGTTATTCATACAATATAAAATCAGTGTTTAAGTTATTAGTAAATAATTTTGGTATCTCGTTTAAATGTTGTTAGTTTATATCTAATTTAGTCTATATTGAGTCAGTGTTTTCCACTCATTGGTTCCCTATATGAGTCTCACAAGGTTGACTATTGTATTTTTAGGATTACATGTTGAGCGAAGGTAAAGCATAATATAGTGAAATCTAGTTTATCTAAAGTGTCCATGTACTCTCGATTTTCTTGGATAGTTGGATGTAATGTTAAAATGGTAATCTGATTTTATTTCCTTCCATAATGTGTAATGAGTTGCATAATATGATTTACCTTTTTTACATCTACAAGATTTTTTAAGAAGAACAGAATGATATGGTTTGAGAAGCTTTTGGGGCTTAAATCTGGTATCTATTTCCTTGAATTAAATTGTTGGTATTTGAAAGAAAACACAAAACTTTCTAGTGTTTTGTCCACTTTGCATCGTAAGTTTTGATGGTTTGTAGCTCAAGTTGGATTGTTTAAAGAATTTTACTTAAGGATTCAACATTTGTGTTTTATTGTAAGTCTGAGACAAACTCTAAGGAAAATTGGGGAAGACAATGTCTAGTTTCTAAAAATCTGACAGTTGGAGAAAGTTTGCATTTTATACTAACTAAATTTTCATCAGAATTAGATTCATCTATCTCACAAAACTCACATCTATCCCAGTTTACTAGGAGACCTCTTTCCAAGTGAAGTGTTATTCGTATTTGAAGCATAATAACTGGATTATAAATGAATTGGCAATAGTAACACTAAAATTAGGGTACTTAACTTCATGTCTCAATTCCATTTAATCATGTATACATACATAACATTTACAAACTCTCACTTTTACCTAACAAAATCTAGTTAAAACTATCCCCTAATCAAATGAGTTTCTCGTCTGGATAGTTTAACTTGATGTCTAATTGATACTCTAAATCTTTTCTTTCTTAATCTCCTGCCTACATAATTCTTGTCTACTACTTTTATGTGTATTTCTACCACTCACCACCTGATAAAAGGGCCCATTTGGATGGAATGTAATCAAACCCAGGTAGTTGTAGTTCTGCTTGTTTTCTACTTCTCGATGTTTGGTCAAAAGTAACTCCAAATTACATCCTTGAATCAAACTACTTCCTAGATTCTTGGTACCAAAATGATGGAAAAGAAACAATACCAAAAAGAGGAAAAATTCATTTTCCATGAAGCCATTGTGTGTCATGACTTGAATGTGATTCTGCCACTTTGAATGGAAGCACCTTGGGTACACTATTTGATAAATGTCATGTCCGTTCAAATACAATGCAAAAGTTATTGGCAAGATATTACATCACTACAATTTTGATTGAACTACCAAATATGAGCAGTGGAACATAACGTCCTACCAAACAGATGCAAACTAGATAACACAAACAAACTACTCTAAACCAAACATATGTGTTATTGTTCTATTTCAGCTCCTTTAATTTTATGTTTTCAAACTCTTGGCATGAATGCACTTTTCATACAAGAAAGTAAGTCTTAAATGCAATATATGGCATAGTTAACATATTGATTCAACCTTAAAATAGTTCATGTTAATATGGTGAGTGTAATCTAAAGTACTGCATGATTACTACATACACATAGAAGTACAATATGCAATATACAAACTAAAATATATGTGCATATTATTATGTTCGATTAGTGTGATTATGTAAATCTAAACTATAGTATAGATGTGTCCTAAAATTTTCAGTTGAGCGTCGTAGTATTCCATAAGATACCCCAATCAGCTAATCTTGTATTTAGTTCGTTATTCAATAACTAGTAGTCTAGTATAATTTGATAGATAAATATATCTCGATAACATAATGTGCTTTTAAATCGTATGTCTATGAAACTATTTAGAGAAATAGATATTTACATTTATATTATCACCTACCTTATTTTTATAAAAAGCAATCATATTATGTATGTATTACTTTTTTTTAACAATACATTGCTATCGTATCATTGAAACGTTAACATCTACATCCTTTTACGACACAATCCATTTTTTCATACAGAGATCGCTTAATTAGTTGCTTCATGCTTATGCGTTGATAGAAATCTGACCGCTCGCCTTCTTGCTTCTATCTTCATGCTTTTCAAAACATAGGTTCATATTTAAGTAGGTAAGTAAGAATTTAGAAGAAAAGTTTGTATACTGAATTTATATGGGCATTATTTAACTGTTGGAGCGGGGCATTGAGTTTGTATCAAAAAGTTATTATAAATTTTATCATTAATAAGTGATGACTTTTAGCGTGCAGATAAATTTGAGTGTTTGCTTCTCTAGTCAAATTCTTATACTAAGATACGAATCATGCAGTGGCGGACTTAAAAATTTATAATAGAAGGAGCTGAGTTGGGCAGTCATCGTCAAAGTAGATGCTCGACAACTATGGTAGGTTTGATAGTTAGTTGGAGCATCCAGAAAAAAGATTTATAGCAACAATTAAACACTTTATTTTATGTTTATATGATAGTTTTGCACATTTTCTCCCCTTAATATAAACTTATAAAAAACTCTGGTCTTTTTAATACTTTTGTTCGACAATTAGCTCTTTTTCTATATAAAAATAGGATGCACGGTGGGAATTCAAATGAGTTGATAGTTTTGATTCGAGAGTTGCACGTGAGTGAAGTCATAGTTCACTTTGGTAGCGTTTTAGAAAAATATATATATTTCATATTTGGTAGCATTTTTTGAATTTTTCATTACAATTAGGACATTTTATCTTATAAAAATGTCACAGCAGGGACTCAAAAATGAATAATAGTTTTAAGTAGGGAGGTGAAAGACAACACAACCAATATTCATTTTAGTTGTATTTCTGAAATAATTCTATATGTTTGGTGTTCGGCTTTGATATATATTTTATATATAAATTTCTCTTCTCAAAAAATAATTCTTGTGGGGACTTTGAACCCAAAATGTTAATCACAACGGAGCACGTCAATACAATAAGGCTCCGATTGGTTCACAATAACTGGATTTTTCAGGGAACTCATTTTCCAGGAAGTTGAGTTCAGTTCCAGGAAAACTAGATCAGATGATTGGTTGAAATTATGGGTTTTTTCTGAAAATAACTTCCACATGATTGGTTTTCAGTAAGGCTCCGATTGGTTCGCAGTAACTGGGCTAAAAACCATGGGAACTGGAGTTAAGGAACATATTTTTAGTGATTGGTTTTCCGTAATTGACAAAACTCAATTTCCTGGAATTTTCTAGAGTTTCCTAGGTATATATAGGGTTTAAGTTCACGACTTCCGAAAAAAAGGAAAATGAGTTTATGTCGATGTGCTCCCATGACGGCGCACGAAGACTCCCGACTGCGAATATGTTCTGAGTCCTCGCGCTGTGGAAGCTTGCTTGAGAAGACCAGCGTCAGTGGATTTCTTGAAGAACGAAGACTCTCTATTGCCAAGACTCTGGTACACGGTAATATAAGAATCGCATTCTCCATGTGCCGATTATAATATTCATCTCATGATCATGATCTCACTCTCAACCTTACTTTTGCATATCTTATTGAGTGCGGCGATTAGTAGATTATGTTCGTATCTACCAGATTTTTATTCCAAGACTTAAATCCTAATACTATGATTCCTAGTCAACGGATTTCACATATTTATTTGAAGAACCTGATTGTAATTCGTCATTGCTCTTGCAATGGTAATAGCTCGAACTTACCAATCACGGCAAGCTATTCACTGTATATCAACTTTTTTATTTGACCCTTGTACATAGTAAATGATTTTAGTTGTATAAAAGGTTGAGATCACCATGCTATCATTAGTCTACTTCTCTTCTTTGGCCGTTGGATATAATCTTTTAACTAACAAATTTGTACCTTACGTATAGGTTGCATTCATGCCTTTGTTCTTTAGAACATATGAACTTAATTATAAACAATAAAACATCAACTATTTATCATCTATAATACAATTGATTAGAATACGCTTGTGTAGAGAAATTTCTTGGCACTTAATATAGTTGATTTATTTTCGAATGTAGATGGCTGATGATATTGACTTTGAGGAAAATCAACAACTTATTGTGATCATGATATTGATGATCATGAAGATATTCATCAAGAGGCGCCAACAAAATTATCTCAAACTCTCAAAATCTTATACACTCAAAGATAAGCCAACATCTACAGTAATGAACTGGATTTTTCTAGGAACTGATAATAGTTGCCTTCAAGAAATGAGAATGCGAAGATTAACATTTTTCAGACTTTGTAATATGATGAGGCAGCGTGGTCTTTTACATGATACACTAAACATGTATGTCGAAGAACAAATGGCAATTTTTCTAAGCATAGTAGGTCAAGGTACACTTCAACGCGGGATTTCAAATGCCTATGATAGATCGCAAGAAACCGTGAGTCGTTATTTCAATAAATGCTTATATGCCATTGGTTGCCTCTGTGATTAGTACATAAAGACTCCTCCAATGACTACTCCCCTTGAGATTATGTGTCGGTCAAATAAATATTTTTCGTATTTCAAGGTATGTGCACAAACATATTTATATTAAAATTATAAAGAAATAGCAACTTATTTGTGAATATGTTGTGTGTAGGATTGCATAGGGGCAATAGATGTCACACACATTACTGCTACAGTGCCAAGTGATATTGTAGGGAGATTCCATGGTAGAAAAGATAATCCAACACAAAATGTTGTATTGGCATGCAATTTCAGTTGTAAGATATGTTATGTTGGAGTTGGTTGGGAAGGATCTGCAAATGACATGACAGTTTTGAAGAGTGCCTTAGAAGACCCATATGGTCTAAAAGTTCCTAAAGGTTACTTTTGAAAAGACAGAATACCAGTACTGGAGACAACAATCATTTTATGGGTCATTGATGAAGTTTTCTTGTTATCAACTGAGAACTCCAAGCTTATGAAGCTTATTTTATTTTCAATTGAAACCTTACTCTTTTGAAATGTTACTTGGTTTGGTTGTTATGAAGTTGCTACAATATTTTCGTACACATGATTTTGTTATTTTGTTTAAATGAAGTTTGTTTGGTTCATGTGAAGTGGATACAATCATTTCGTATACAAGATCTCATTATGTTTCTTGTTTAAAGTTGGTTTGGTTGTGCAAAAATATGTTGTGCATTGTGATTTACTTATAATTCATGTAATCTTTTTACTTGACTTATTCCACTACAAAACTATATGTTCGATGTTTGTTTGTATCCACGTATACATATATCTCATTTCTAAATTGGGGAGAGGGAGGACTATAGCCCCAGTAGCCCCCCTCTATACCTGCCCCTAGAATCAAACATGATATCCTGTTCTATGAAACATTTAACCTTTTACACATGTTATGGTTTTTGGATTTTGCAGGTAGATGAGTGTTGTTATTGTTTGACTAACATGACTTCCATGTCTATGTTGTTTTCAAAAAATACTTGTCAAATGGTATGTTTTGTTAAGATTGGCCAATATGAACATGAATAAGGGGTTAAGCAATAGTTTTCTTCTTAATGTTGAAATTCACATCTTACATTAGATAAATTGAATCAAATTAAATTTATTGTATGTTTACATGATTGACTAATGGCTCTGAATGAAAATTACATGGTATGGAAAGGTATTTGACATTTTGGGTCTTGGAGTTTAGTGTTTCCATCTTCGAATGATACACAGTGATATTATTTTTTAACTAAAAAATTGTTAGAGAAGTTGTTATGAAAAAAATACTCTAATATAACTTAAATTTCCATGATCATATATCTATTTGAATAGCTACTCAGTTTATCCTATGTGAATGACTTTTATGAAGAAATTATATGAATGTCTTACAATCTTCCCATGCAAATAAGAAGCATGGATTTTGTAAAAATATATTTGACAGGCATTTGGAGTCTCATCTACGGTTAGTTGGATGTAGTAGTTGAAATTCCTCATTTATAGCTAAAGGAATCTGATTTCACATTTTTAAGTGATTATTGTCGGATATGAGTTGATATTCATAAGCTCCTCCTAGTCAAATCAAAGTTACTTCTATGCACGCACCCCACTATGTACGAGGGCCATCGTCTTAGTAGTATAGTGGCTGATGGTTGCCTATATATAGATGATCATAGGCTAGTTTAGGGGGTTTTAAATTCACCGTGTTGTATAATATGTTTGCACCAAGAAAGTTGGGTATCTTTTATACGGTTGTACAACAAAGTAGAATTAGTTGGAGTCAAACTACAATGAAAATAAGAAAAGAAAACTTAATTTTGACAAATAAAAATGATTAAATATGAGACTGAAAATAAAATATTAACAAGTGCTCATTGTTTTATAGTGAAGATGTATCATCTTGTACCATTCATGTTTCTTGCTAGATTTACATATAATTTGAATTTGTTCCTATAAGTTGTGTTATATAGAAAACGAGTGGGTAATAGGAATATGATGTTATAAGATATATGAAGTATAAAAGTGAGACGTGTGGTTTCATTTTTGTCCAATGTGAATATGAATGGTTTATTACAAGATGGAAAAATAAAAAATGATAAGAGAACTGGTTTTAATCAAAAATGACAAGAGAAACTAATGTTAATCCTAGCTTTAGAGTCTCTTGGATGTCTTTGGTTGGTGGAATACCTACAAAAGGTAGGATATGCCACTTGCTAAGCAATTATATGGTTAATTTTGCACTATTTATATTTTCTAAGAAAAGCTCATTCAAGGAGCAACATGGAACTCACTGCTTATCTTTTGTTGAGGCAGACTATCATGTCTATATACAATGTTCTTTACTATGGGTTGTATAAATATATGTAACGACAGTTTCACAAGATAATGATATAAATCAGACTTCGTGGGTGTGGCTATAAAATTATCTTAATCCTTTTGAATTGAAATTAAAAATAAAAAAGATACACAAACACTTATTTTATGGCTACTTTTACACCCAAAGAAATATGGTACACAATATATATAGCAAGTACACAAATAACACGCAAGTGTACCACAAAAAAACTCAATAGTTATGAACCTCTAGAAATTATATTAGAATTTTTATTTGTTAATTTCAATCATTATCATCATCTAAGCCCCAATGTCAACCATGTTGGGGTCGACAACAAGGATTGTTTTCTTTTCCGATCAGTTTTGTTATAGGTGATGTTCTGATGGCGATGTAAAGATTCAAAATATCTCTTAGGTTAATTTTGGTATGCCACTTCTTTTAATTATGCTTAACTCATTAGAATTACTTCTTATAGGCGCATTAGTCAGTTTCCACTTCACATGTCTATACAATCTCAGTCAACCCTTTGTGGACCTTGTTCTTAATGCTTGTCACCCCCACTTTGTTCCCGATATAGTCATTTCTGAAGTGATCTTTTTTTGTCTTCCCACACATACATCTCAACATATGTATTTTGTTCACATTCATCATGTTGCAGCATAATTTCTTCACCGTCCAATATTTACTACCGTCCAATATTTACTCCCATATAGCACGGCTGGTTGTACAACTGTTCTGTAAACACAACTGATCACACAATTCGGCACACACAAAATCGGCCACATTCATCTTCTAATTTATTATTTTAATATATGTTTTTTATTTAATGGACACCACACGTATATATAGATAGACACAAATGATCACACAATTGTACACATTGCTTACTAGGCTGTGATTGAGTGTTGGCCTATAGCAAATTAACTTTTGCATTATATTTATATACTTGGAACACGGTACACATTTATACCAAGAGCAGTACACAAAAATGTGTATCAGAATACAAAATATTGAACCATTGATGATTGTTAATAGACTACATTTATGGGTATTAACGGGTTTATTTCCAGGCTTATTATGACGTATCTGTCACTGCTCAATGGTAAATGTTTTCCTTATATTTACAACACTTGTTTAGAAGAGTGGCAACCTGCCAGTATTTAAATAACAATTTAGGGGCCTCTCTGGCTCACTTTCACTTATAGTTATAGGCTCGTTGTAGCATTGCTTTTCGTCATTTTGATTATTTACAGGTAATTATTGCTTGTTTAGCATGCTATATATCCAATCCAACAAGACGATAGTCGCCAAGTCGACCGTAACCAACTTGCTCCTTCAGACGCTAACTGCCACTTCTTCAACACTACGTCCCTACTCCTGCTCCTGACAACCCAGGCGTTGGGCTCATTGTGCTACTGCTCCAGGAGCAAAGGAGCATGGTGCGTGGCAATGATGGGTCTCACGCGGAAAAGGGGTTGTGAGATCGTTGAAGGAAGCCTTTGCAAATTCAAGGTGGCTGTTGAGTGGAATCCAAGCAGTTTTATCAATAAAATACATAAGATGTTTTCATTAGTCTCGTCCCCCTCTGAGCCAGCTTTAGAAAAGAATGCTTAACGATACACGTCTCAATGTACACAAAAAAAACCTACTTGGTACTCAGCCACACCTCAAAATGTATAGCTGCTTGAACACATCTGCCTTACTCTTATGTGTTGTTAACTCGTATACAGTGTAGTTAGAGCCTTATGCATCCAAATGGCAGACATTTCTCGTTACTTGGGGAACCCAAGAAGCTGGATAATAAGATGAAGAGCAAGTACCCTATATCGGTGTCTGCGCCTATATTGACTGATTCGGTTCTTAGTAATAAATGATTGGCTCATCAAAAAAAAGTACAGAGTGGAAATTCGGAAATGGGGAGCCAAAGCAGAGGAGATGCGCTCAGAAGTGAGAATAGCTCAGAGGTCATCATGGTTTGGCCTAATTAAAGGTTTGGTTGGTCTTGGTGGACGGATCCTGTTTTCTCTGAGAAATCTCTCAGGTAAGATGAATGTATTCTTTATGTATTCATTTCTTCTTGCATGGGGACCACGATATGAGAATCTGCAGAGGAAAAGCATGAACACTCTGTTATCTCTATAATCCCATGTCCCTGATTTTATTTGCCTTCAGTAAGTAGTTTACAATTAAATAGGAGTGCATTTACAGTACCAATCAGGGACGGCTTGCTAAACACATCAGCTCTCGCAAGCATCTCAAACAGCCCTATAAGATCTACATCCGTCAGTAACAAATGAGGTGAGGTATATATATTATCAGGGTTCACGGGATGTAGAAAGCGGTTTCCTTTTACTGGGAGACCCGTGAAGTTGTAGGAGGAGTGAATTAGTGACCACGAACACGGAGCTGAAAGCCATGAGCCCGCCTGGAGATAAACACATTCAATCAGCGGCTAAACCTGAGGCTTTTAAAAAAATGCTTAAGATGTTTATGTACCCATAAGTTCCAGTAATACCTGAAAGTGAAGGTGTCATGGCAAAATCAAAGTGAGGAAGAAGCACCCCTGCAGCGACTGGAATTGTGACAACGTTATATGCCACAGCCCACGCTAGGTTCTGTTGGACTTTGGCTATGGTAGCCTGAGCAAGGTCCATGGCATCTACCAACTGCAGGATTTTCAACAAAGGTAATGAACATCAGTTGCAAAGTCCATTTTCCAAGACCAAGATAGCTGACCGGTTTGAATCTTTCAATTCAACTAAGAAACTTAAGCAAATTCTGAAACGTATTGCTTTTTGTTTAAATCCATTCTTTCGCAAAAGAACCTTGAGCTACAGAGCCAATAAAAACACACATGCAATAGAAATAGGGAAAACTCAATGTGGCTTCAGTCATAACAGCTCGATGTAGTAGTTTCTTTCTGCTTAGCTCCACGTACGAAAAAAATAATATGGGGCAACACTGATAGTAGTCAAAATCAAAATGAAGGGTCAGCAGTGAGAACGCAAGACAGGCAGAATATCCTTTTGCTGAGTTCCAAACATATCGATATCATCCCAATATATTCTGGACATACTTTGGTAGGGTAAAACTGTGGCCTTTAGCTGGATGCTCAAATTTAGTATATAATCCAAATTAATCAGACACATCACCACCTTTGTCACCTCCACAGCTTCACCAATCTTCATTGTTGCCCCATTGTGCCCGCTCCACCCTGCCCTCTCCTCCCATCTACCAGCATCTCCTTGCCCTGGCCACCATTGCCACCACCACTGTAGGGCTCAAGGTGTAGTTAATACAGTAATTGGATATGGGTAATACCCACTAACCCGCTAAGTTCTAATTGGTATACATGTTATAGATATATTTTCTTATACGTAAATACATGATTGTCCTTATACACATGACGGATATATTGTTGGGTATATGTATACATGCATAACCGATTGTCCATTTAAACAAAATTATGTGTGTGTGTGTGCGTGAGCATGCGTGTGCACATCTGTGTAGGCGTGCGTGTGTGTGTGTGTACATATATATATATATATAAACACACTTGAGTGTATACATGCGATCTGTACACTCGAGTGTATTCTAGCCTGACTCTATATATATATATAGTCATCTAATTATTAATATCCCTCATCTAAAAAGAAATTTAGATAAACACCAAAATTTTCTATTAAATTTTAGAACTAAAATTCATTAATATCAACTTCCCCACTGGAATTGGCCTCAAATAGATATTTTAATTTTGATATGTTCCTTAAACCTCATACTTTTAGTTTTCCTCATATATATAACATAGAGAGAGAGAATAAAAAATAATAGAATCGATTCTGTGTAGAATTGATTCTTTCTTATACTTATAATCATCACACACAAAATTATGAGAAAATTAAATAGATAGTGTTGGTCTATATCGATGATCTAGCGACACCAAAAATTTGAGCGCATTTGGACAAGTAGCTCTTGCATCTAAACATCACAAAACCGAAGGCCTGCAACTAATTAAATTGTCAATATTTGTAAATGTTAGATGAATGGCCTAAAAGTATCTAAACGAGAAGGAAATTAGTTTATAGATAATTAGTGAGATGAAGACTAAGATCATAAGGTTGAATTTTACTTTCAATCGATGCAAGCATTGCTAGAATCAATTCTAGTCTAGTCTCTCTCTCTCTCTCTCTCTCTCTCTATATATATATATATATATATATATATATGTGTGTGTGTGTGTGTGTGTGTGTGTGTGTGTGTGTGTCTGTGTGTGTGTGTGAGAGAGAGAGAGAGAGTGCACCCACATTTGTGTGTCTGTGCATGTTTGCGTGTATGTGCGTACATGTGTGAGTGTTTGTGTGTGGGTGTGTGTGCGAGTGAGAGAGAGAGAGAGATACACGTACACATGGATAATATATACATACACATGTGACACATATACAAGTAGGGTTGGAAATGGGTACGGGTAGACCCGCGGACCCGCAAATCCGGACCCTTTAAAGACCCGTCACGGGTCTAAATTCTTGTACCCGCATACCCGTAGACCCGCATACCCTTGGACCCGCATATTAGCGGGTCCACTAATGGGTATTCTTAGACCCAGACCCGCTAGACCCGCTATACATAAATAACTACTTAGATAATATGGTATTTATATCATACTTTCCTAGTCTAACTAATATAATACTTGAGATTATGTCCCACTTTAATTTTAATAAGGTTGAGACTAGTCATCTAATTGAGAATTAACTATTCTAGTTTCAATCATGAGCAACATATGTAAACTTAAAATCAAAATAGTTACAAGACATGACACATAATTAAAATATTATGACAATGATTGCAAATATGTTACAAATTAACTCACTAATCTTAATCTACAAAGTTATTTAATATAACTATTGCATGTTAATATACTATATGATAGCAATATTGCATAATATAAATATAAACACAATATAATCATAATTTTCTTACAATGACAATATGATGTCTATATAGAACCGCTTACCCGTATACCCGCACCGCAAACCCGCTATTAATGCAGGTACGGGTATGGTGCGAGTCTAGTTTTTTTATAATGCGGGTCTAGAACCGGAACCGGACCCGCTAAATTAGATGGGTATGGATATGGGTATGGCCAGACCCGCACCGTACCCGCACCGTTTACACCCCTATATACAAGCGTAATACAAAGTTACAAACACCCCACACGAAAAAAAACACACACATATATATATTTACACAAGCTTAAACATAAGCGTATTGGCTTACATGAAACCATAACAAATGTATACAAAAAATATACAATATATGCAGATAGACATACAAGTATACATGCATACACTTGCAAATTACAATTGTGGAACATGCACATGCATGTACTTGCAAAATATAATATTGCAATATGCACATGCACATACTACAAGTATATATATACAATATATGTGCAAATATACATTCTCATAATGCATATGTACATCTTCATACACATAAATATATATAGAGAGAGAGAGAGAGTCAAGCTAGAATACACTCGAGTGTACATATCACGTCGTACACCCCAATGGTGTTTGCCTATCTAGACCATGTTTTTCCAAAATCTAATCCATTGATCTTCATGGTTACAATAATAATAGGTCACATACAAAATTTGAACTCATTTGGATGAGTGTAAGTCACTCATCCAAGGACAACAAAATCGACGCACAAAACTAATTTGAAATACATGATTTTTGCCTCCTTTAGATGCATGACCTATAAGTGTCCAAATGAGCTAAAATTTATTATATAGTATGTTCTTATGATAATTAAGAAGATCAACGGTTTAGATTTTTCAAAAATTTATTGCATCTTCAAAAATGACTGAGGTGTACGGTGCCTCTGGTACACTCGAGTGTACACTAGCCTGACTATATATATATATATATATATATATATATATATATATATATATATTACACTACAACTTGTTTACATAATAAGCATATGCATATTGATATGCATGAGTATATAAATACACATAAATACATCCTAGACATAAATGTAGACATTTCCTCTAGAGGCTAGACATTTCCGAGTACACGTACATATGCATATGCATGTAAGCATTAACATTATGAGAATGAAGAGATGATCCACTAATCAATTAAGTATTACTTATTAGTTTCGCACCACTAAATGAAATTTGCAGTCACTCAATAATAAAATGTTGCACATTACGTTGTCGTTGTTGCTTCGATAATGATATATATACTATGTTGTATTTCCAAACAGTTTCAAAGGGTAGTCCATTGACATTCAGTTGCTATGTAAAGTGGCAAACGTTGGTTTGAATCTCAATGTGATAAATTATTTCTACCATTTAGAACAATAATATACCAAAATACCAGCGTAAGCACCATATTTACCCGTGATTTAACGGGTGTGGGTATGATGCAGGTACAATGTTGAAGAAAGAAGGTCTATATTCATTACCGTACCCATTGTTGTGGGTATACTCATATCTGCATCATATTCTACACATTTACAACCCTAGGTGTAGTGTTGGGAGAGGATAGCTACAAGGCTGAGGAAGTAGAGCCTGAGGAATTAAATGTCTGATTTCGATGTCGTATCGGATGGCTCAAAAAATAGAAATGTATAGAAATTTCATTCAAAATTTTGATATTTAAGGCCATAATGATTTCGACGCACAAATAAGCGAGTTAAATCATGAAAATTTACCAGGGCGATCTAAATGCCAAGATCCAGTCAAATATGCAATAATATTTCATATTGGATATGTTGGGGGGGTCTCCCAAATTTGTAAGTGAATGAAGCTGAACAATTTCGATAGAATTTTGATGATAAAAGAAGGAATTAAGTTATAAAATTTTGCAAACATACCATTTATACAAAAACACCCTAGACTATATAATAAATTTATATGTTTGGAGGTCAAGGTGGGGTCCATGTCTTGATGAGTGAGTGGTGCCTATAGGAGTTTTGTAGGTAGTTATGTATGCCCACAAAGCCTCATTGAGTTTCAAAGCCCAATCGGTCCTAGTGCGATTTACCATTTTCTCTAGGATGGACTTGATTTGCCTATTTGACACCTGAACTTGACCACTTGTCTGAGGGTGGTAAGGGGTGGCAACCTTGTGATGGACATCATACCGTTTCAACAAGGACTCGAAACTCTTCTTTAGAAAATGGGATCCTCCATCAGAAACTACGGTATGAGGTACCCCAAAATGAGGAAAAATAATGTCTTTGAAAAGTACAAATGAGCAAAAATGTCAAGTTTGTTAGACAATTACAAACTTATAAACTTTAAGTTACAACTTAGAATTAAAAACTTACAGTTACAAGTTACAAACTTGCGAACTACAACTTGTATAAGTCTAGCGCCAGCATTTAACTAGGCTACATGGGACATTTATACATAGATCCAAGAAATAACTTTGCTACTTTCAGAGTATATACATAGATCTAAGAAATAACTTTCTTGCTTTTGGAGTATTCTCTAGATCTCTGTAGAAGAGTGTAGAATTTGAAGAAGGTAATGTATAGGTGGTTTAGACATAAGGGAAACATACCTTAGAATGAAGAAAAACAGCCTCTAGAAACAAGAGATTCAAAAAAAAGTTGTCAAAATATCCAAGATGTAGTTGTAGCGGCCCTTGGAATAAATTTCCCAAAATTTAAGTTTTGTTTGCATAAATTTCACGAAATTACGGCCCAAATTGGGCTTTTTGCTGCAAAATTCCCCCCTGTTAGGCAAAATTTTGCACCTTGGTGTGAAATTTTCACGAAATTACGTTCCATTCCTTGCATTTGTGCGTTTTAGATGTCCAGTTGTACATTTCAATGTCTGATTGCCAAAAAGCAAATTTTCGACCGAAATTATACAAATTTCATTCAAAATTTTGTTCCATGGTAGAGCCAACAATGGGAGAAGGCAAGCTAAGGCTAAAGGGATATGTAAGAGTGAGGGTTAGGGTCTGGGGAAATGGTGGCTAACATTGTAGGGAGAGAAAGTGAGGGGAGGGAAAAGAAAGGAGAAAAAATGGTAAGTTGGGAATGAGGAAGAAAGCCACCTAGAATAAGTTTTAGGAGTGCATTTCCATGCTTTAAAAACTAAGTAAAAACAAATTGTGCTACATTAGTGATGTTTAGAACAATCTGCTAGATTTCACCATCCAACTAAGGGTTGTGCTATTCTACAAAATTTTCCCATGTTTGTAATCACATAGAACAGTAGATAGTAGGAGACAACTACACAGCTCTTTTTTTAGATGTGACAAGTAACCAGTGAAATGAAAAACGTTCTGTGCGTTCAGCAGTCCAGACGTTTAAAATACCCCTTAAGCGCCCGATTAATTTTTTTCAAAAAAACGGGCATTTTTTTCCCGCTTAACCCGCTTAATCAGCCGCTTAATCGGCCGCTCAGACCCGTTTTTTAAGAAAACTGCTGCAAGCCTGTAACATTAAGTAATTTTTTAAAGTAAAATAATTATTGACTGTAATATATTGAACTTATATACAATACATGTTCTATGATAAGTTAGTTAATTTAATATGCATACTTTGTATGTAAGACATAGTAATCGGGTACTGCTGTATATCCAAGTAAATTGCATGTAACTAATCATGACATAGATTTTAGAATGCATACTTTGGTTAAATGTACTGCTGTAATTTTTGATCAAGTGATGATATGTAAATGTAGCAATAAGTTAGTAAGGTATCAATGATAAGTCTGCTGTAATGTGATGCAAAATAGTTATTGTATCATGCATATGTACTTAATACTTTTTTGGTTTATAGTTGTATAGGGTGTTTTATGTGTGACAAGTCTATTGTTTAATAGTTTAGCTATAATCATTGTTTTATAGTTGTGTTATAAAGTATTTGGGTGTTTAGTATGGTTATTTAGGGTGTTCAGATATGTCTAAAGGTTCCAAAAAGTATAGTATATATATGCATACATGTGCATTTTTTTATAAAATTGTATAGAAAATCAAAACCCTTTTTTTCAAAAATCGGCCGCTTACCGCTTAACCAGTTACAAGGTGTTGTCCGCACGCTTACCGCTTAACGTTTTTTAAAACATTGCAAGTAACAAACCCGCATGAACTGAGATGCACTCATGGAAAGTTGATTGGGTTCCAGGTAGCATACCTATGACCGGAAAACCCTTCCAGAACTAGGCTGCTTTTGTAATAAACAAAAGGGAGTCAAAAGTTGAACAATTCAAGTTTGGCACAGTTCTGCGTGCTATCAAATGTATTACATATTCATATGGTCGGTCTAAAGGTAGTGTTTGACTCAAAATTAATGTTAAAAATTGTGAATGCTTGCTCTACTCATAAATTAAACCAAATACACTGATATTACAAACACATGGTTTGGAGAACACTCATCATAGTTACTACCTAAGTTTTGTAAAACACGGGAAGTGAGCAGCCCTCTCTAAGCACTTAAAGATGAAGCGGGTTTATAAGCGGCTACTTTCTGGAAAATGTGTATAACTTAGTACAGTGCCGAAATAGCAAATAGTCATTCAATGGCCAACCAACATAATAATCTTGGAAAATTGGTTTGCTATTACCCAAAATCAAAACGTGTCTTTATAGAAAATGTCTATGCCAAACACATGGGATACTAGTGAACAAAAGACTAATGTTAACTATTCTATAGTTAATATACTTTATGTCAAGAATGGTGAATCTTTATATGTTGATCATACTAACTGTTATGCACAAATTTCGAATCTCTATATCCAGTTATATAATACCGTTGAATCTCTATATACTATAAATTTTTTTGCTAAATTCACCCTAACAGAAAATATCTAATTTAGCCTAATACTCATAGTAGATTATGAGATTTCTTTATGTTGATACCTAATAGTAGGTAAGGATTTATTAGTTTACAGCTTATTAGAACTTAGATTAAGTTGCTGTTATGCAACTAATTCTAGGTATCCAAAAGTAGATTAGGAAATTCCTTTATAATAGTGAGCAGTCACAGTAGGTATAGATTTATATAATAAATGTAATATTATGCAACTAACAGCAGATAAAAGAACCAACATTAACTAGGAAAATTCGTTTGTGGAAGGGACCAACAGTAAGTACACATTTGTATAGATGTAAATGTTTGCATACTAGCATGCGACTGATAGTCATAGTAGAGAACCAACAGTAAGTAACAGGAGATTGGGTGACTAGTAACGTTCGACAATGCTCAGGTTGGCTTCTGTTTTGTTTTCTTTTTGTTTTTATATCATTAATACTGCAGACTGACCTATCAACTTCAGACGTAATGACGACCTGCTTAAGCGAGCTCAATAAAGCGCGCAAAAGCGGGCCAGAGTGGCTGCTTCATACCAAATTGTAAAAGCGGCCACTCCGCATAAAAAGCTACATCTTGGCCCATCAAGCGCTTAAGTGGCCGCTCAACAATAACATCCGCAATTGTCTCTTCTTAATATTTGTTTCCACTCTCCAAACAACAATGGGTAGCATATATATATTTCTTAAAGACTGCTTTGATGCATGAAATCATACCTGAGAAAGTTTATTTCCCAAAAGAATCACAGAAGCAGCATCAGATGCAGCATTCTCTTTTGCTTCTATTTGCATTGCAACCCCAACATCAGCAAGGGCTAAAGATGGAGCATCGTTTATACCATCTCCCACCTGAAAAGCACAAGTTTGCAGCGACTAAGAAACTAGATAATCAATGAAATGAAACATTTATTTCGACAAGCATGATAGTAATGTGCAGGCTTTGTATGGTCATGTACCATAGCCACTTTGTGCCCTTGGGATCGCAAATTTGATATGTAACTAGATTTTTTCTCAGGTGTCAGTGATGCCATGATGTTTTCTTTGTTAATACCGACAAAATTCCCGACACTTGCAACTGCCTCTTCTCTATCACCTGACAATAGGGTCAACTCAATGCCTTTCTCCTGAAGCCTTTAACAAACAGGAAAGAGTCAATTACTAGTAAACTATACAACACAAAAGAAAGGGTATAGATCATAGAAAATTGAGTAAGTCAAGGATATTAACATCATGGAAAGGTTTACCTTAAAGAGTTTAAATCAACATGAACTTAAATAAGTGAGTGCCCTCTCCTATATATAGGAGAGGGGAGACGACATGGATCTATACTAAATAGGGCAAGCCGAATAACACGATTAAACTAATTACCAATTATCTTAACATTCCCTCTCAAGTAGGAGAGTAGTCAAAAATACCTCCCTAATGCAGAGAAAAATTACCACTTAAAAGGCAATATCTCCTTAATCTCTCCCAAAGACAATATCTCATCATCTGTCGCAGGTTTCCACCTAGGGTGACTAAGTGCAGCCATATGTTTTTTAAGAATGATGGTGTGATCAAGAGTAACAACAAAGGATTAGGCGGAGGGAGATAAACAAATAAGCCAACAAGTGTTAAAAATATGATATCTACTATTGCAAGTGCAGGGATCTCATCGAAGATGCCATTGATCTATCAGATAATTGCTGGAGTAGACAATGATGGTGGAGCAGGTTTTGGTGAATCTGTGAGCACCCTGCATTGGAATATGCAGGGAAAACATTGAGGTGGAGGTGGTGGTGGTAGCGGTGGTGGTGTGGATTAAGTATCCAGAATTGGAGGTGTAACCTAGTGATAATTCAGTAGTAAAGAAACAAACTCCGACGGTGAAATAGACGGAGTAGTGGCTGAGGAGCTAAAAAACAGTTGATCTTTGTGAAAACTAACATTAGCATATACATGCAACCGTTGGGTTTGCGGATCAAAGCATATATAGACTTTTTGGACTTTGGATTATCCTTAAAGAGATAGTCTTAGTGGCCTGTGGATATAGTTTGTCAGCTTCCAGATCAAAGTTGTGCACAAAAGCAATGCATCCAAAAATCCTAGCCTGGAAAGAGAAAGGTCGTTTTGGACGGTGGAAAACAGAATACGGTGTTTTACCTTTGAGGACAAAAGATAGTTTTTGGTTGATTAGAATAAATGTTAAAATGGCTTCAGACCAAAAGCGTATATTTATCTACCATGTAAGCACCAATTATTTTGTTTTACAAATCTCCACTCCCTGGCTCGTTGCTACTGACCAGTTCCAGCTCAATGTTCATCCCTTCACTCCACCATTACAGTCTCAAAACTTA
Source organism: Alisma plantago-aquatica (assembly GCA_963693085.1). Classification (NCBI taxonomy): domain Eukaryota; kingdom Viridiplantae; phylum Streptophyta; class Magnoliopsida; order Alismatales; family Alismataceae; genus Alisma; species Alisma plantago-aquatica. The sequence continues at coordinate 925,992,214 of OY856409.1, forward strand.
CACTCTACCATGCCACTAGAACCACTATCACCTTTGTAACCTCCCCCCACCATAATAAGCATGATGAAGGAAATACCAAGTCAGCATGCGAAGTTGGAGTGGTGATTCCATCAATAAAGGAGGGATGAGAACTGAAGACGGCATGGTGAGAGTAAGTAGAGGCTGGAGTTCAAGGCTAAGTGATGGTGGAAGGTAGTGCAGGGTTGAGGCAACGATAACTTTGCAACAATGGTAAAAGAGGTTAGGACAGTTGTATATAGTTTTACCTAGCAGGCTAGCACAGATAACCTATCACCTTGGAAGAGTAACAGTAGAAAATAAGAAACGCAGCCCTATCCTTTAGAACCAAAAAAACATGTTTCATGTCGCATTTAGTGTAGAAACACTCAAAAAGAAATTGATAACTCGGTTTCCAGTACATTGTAGAATTTTCCTGACCTTTGAGATCTTACCAATTTATATTTTGAGTTTGAGATTAGGTCATCATCTATATTGACATAAAAAGGCTGCATCAAAAAATTTGAAAAATATGATGAGATCATCAGACTAGCCAGACCACTAGTATATGAGCTAGGAGTTGTTTGCATATTTCTGGTCTTGGTCCGTTATCCTCGGGAAGAAAAAATAATGTTGAATACTATGAAGAAAGAGTGGAAAACTGCAAAATCCACCTGGACTGGCTGCAGCATTATCCTCACTGCCGACCCTGCAGATGACCTTTCTAGACATATAACTATCCGTCCATCTTATATTAAACTTCTAGATCTTAGTTGAGAGAACCTTCTGTAAATTCCACAACACCACTAACCACACACGAAACAAAAATATAGTATGAGAAATCATAATGGTTTCTTCAATGCCTAAGTTAATTTGATCAAAGGCAGTCTACCATCTCAGCAGTTGCCTTTTTCTCACATACAGTAAACCATGACAGATCAAAATAAGCTAGGTGCAGTCCGTGCGGAACATTCTTTATTGTATTAATGGGATACCTTTTGATGGTAGATTTAGCATCCTCGCGGATAATATCAGATATTGCAATGGCACCTATTATGCCTTCTCCTGCACGGCCAACATAGACAAGAGTCTTTGACAGGCTTGAAGATTCTTTTGACCCCTCTGAAAACAAGGAGGAGGTGCGTCTTTCTAATTCCTGCATTTTGGAGTCGGTCAGCTTCTCCTGGAAACGGTTCCCGACCCATGCTAATGTGCCAACAGCAACCAAAGATCCATCAACTTCCGCCAAGGTCCCGAATCCAGGCTCAGTTAACTGTCCTTTGGTAGAAGGAATTCGCAAATTCAGTAGTTCTGCTTTGTTTAAAATGGCCCTTGCTATGGGATGACATGCCGTTTTCTCTACTGCAGCAGCTAGACGAAGAATTTCAGATTCATCATGAACCAGTGAGGCAACAGCAGTGACTACTGGTTTTCCTTCAGTTAATGTTCCTGTCTAGTAATGGTTCACACAATAAAATGGAAGGCATGGTAAGAAAGCACACTAAAGATAGAAGCATTATGATAATGTGATGATGAAAATATATACCTTATCTAAGGCGATAAAATCTACATTAGCCAAACGCTCTAATACATCTCCACCTCGGATAAGAAGTCCTTGTTTGGCTCCTGCATAACATGATGGTGCATGTAACAGTGTCATTTACGCAGGAAGTTTGTATGCTATATGTTGCCTGGTGTAAAAAAATAACCCAAACCCTTTCTCTCCTTCTCTACAAATCCACAGAAACATAGCGAACCATGGAGCAAACTGAAATATGCAGCGCAACTATACTTACCGAGCGATGTGCCAACTAATATGGCTGTTGGAGTAGCAAGCCCTAAAGCACAAGGACACGAAACTACCTGAATAAAGAAAATTAGAACGCCTAAGAAACAGTACAGAGAAGAAGAAAAATAGTGAAAATGAGGAACCAAATGAGATAAACCAGGCAGGTCTATGCAAATTATTTGTACAATCTAAGAGTAAGTTCAAAGCTGAAATACCAAATAGCCCTTATTAGAATACAGAGCAAGGAACTATCATGGACATATGGTCTTCAGAGTTGCAAAAAAGAGAGAAACACATATATATCTACTCTCCCATAATGCATCGAAAGATACATTTTCAGAACAAATCGGTACTCACCAGGACATCTACTGCAAGTTTCAAACTTAAAAGCAAAGAGTTGCCATCCGGTCCAGCTATATCATTTAGCAGGACATCGGGAAATATATTTGTTCCAATATAATACCTAAAATAAAAATTATAGTGAGATGACTAAAAACAGGCCATAATAAAGCGAAATGTCTTGTTACAAACAGTTTGCCCAACCAATACTAAAGCTAATCATTTTCCTTTCAGTCTTGCATATCTCAGAAGAATCTTTACCATTATCATATTTCATGCATTAAATAATAACTCACAAAACTATAAAGCCTCTACAATTGCATTATGGTGTCTTATGGAATGATGCATAGAGAAGGTATAAAAGAAGCACAAAACTACACCAGAACGCAAATGTAGTAGCCGAAATCGTCATGACAGTATAGACAAAGGGCCCCGCTATAGAATCCGCAAGCCTTTGGATAGGTGCTTCACGGCCCTGAGCATCCTCAACCTGCAAAAGAATATAATACATATTTAAGGATGACATAAATAAGGTACCAAAACATAAGATGGACAATTAGAAACAACCAACCATACGAATGATTTTTGAAATTGTTGACATGGCACCAGTCGTGGAAGCTTCAATCCTCAGAGGACCATCCTACACAAAGATATGTAGAGAATTTATTGTTCAGCAACACTAATCCAACGTGGATTTATGTCATTTTTGTGGGACTATGGTATGACCGCTGTGTGGTCAAATATATGTTTGAAAAGGTTATTCAGACAGAATAATCTCCTGTTACATGTTTATTTGTACCGAATTTCTTCATTTTGTTTGAGCTACATAAATGCTGTTAAGTATATGACAAACTAAGACATTACACTTGCTCATATAATGATACAGAGGAGGTAAACTTTCTTTTGATGAAAAAAAAAGTATGGCCTTCTTTGTCTATAGGTGTACCCTGGGACTTGCCGAACCAAGACTAACCTGCCCACAAAACAATGTCGTCACAAATCGACAGGGAACAATCTCAGGTGCAACGCTTCTAAAATCAAGCTGTTTTTGCAAGGGTGTGCTTTGCTGTCAAGGGGAGTTCAGATTCATCCAGTTGACAAGAAAGTTGGCAATAATCTTATAAGAAAAGTTTAATCTTATAAGAAAGGTTTTAGATGTTTATCAGCCAAATTTGGTCTATGTTTTCGCAATTATTGGCATTTAGGATGATTATAAATGTATACACTTAATCTCAGAATTACAGCTCAGCCCATTGACAAGAAGTTCCACGTGATGCTTGAAGGTTGATTTCACCAGATAACAATCGTTTCCATAGAAGCACATAGAGTTTTGCTACGTTTCGTTTGCATCCTTTCATCAAAACTTCGCATAAGATCAAGGGCATTAGCTTCTTGATTACAGAACTAAACCATGGGAAGGACTGCAATGGTAAAGATGAGAAGATCCTCGTGCCATTTGTAGAGTATGGCCAGTAGTTTTCTCGAACATGGCAACATAGGAAATCTTTCATGCGTCAGGCCATTTCATGCCTTCAAGCCACATATGTGATCGATATGCCTTCGGTCCAAAGTTGCAGTGTGATAAAAGATTGTCCTCGTCTCCATTGACTGGCACATCCTAACAAGATTTCTCACAGAAAAAATGTTTCTCATATTTTAGATCAAGATTTATATTCTTCTATGAAGCTATTGCTCAGAATGATCAAAGAGGGGATCTGGTGGTATTTGGGAACTCTTTATATTCCCTTAATGCCAGTCCTGATGTTTGTTTTCCTCCTGTAGATGTTGCCACCTAGGAAGCACGGACACTTCCCGGAGGCTGCCGTGTCCGTGTCCAACCCAGACACGCCTTGGACACGCGGTGGACACTCCTTTAGCGTGTCCGCTTCATTTTTTTTTTATTTGCAAGTTGGACATGGCGTGGACACATCTAGGACACTTAGTGGACACAGCCAACCCAACTCACATAAGATCTAACTAAAAAGAAAAGAGAAATAAGACCCAACCCCGTAGACTCCTCAACCAAACCCCAACTCCTCACCAAAACCCTCATCCCTTCCCCTCGAGAGATGACCAACAAGCCTTGCCCTCTAATTGTTGTTGTTCCCAGAGAACTTATGCAACCGCCTCTTGCAGCAGTTGCTGCAAGTAGCAGCTAGGTCCTAAAGTTGCTGCAAGCAACCACCATAAAGAGATGGAGCTGCTACAAGTACAAGCAGCCTTTGCATCAGCAACCACTAGGAGTTAAAGCCACAATAAGCAACAGCCGTTTGCGACAACCATTTGCAGCACGAGCTGCCAACATCTAGAGCAGCCATTAGAAGCAACTTCCTTCCCTTTCTAGGAACTCCTTCCCTCTTATTCCTCTTGATTTTCTCATCTATTTCCTTTTCTCCTCTTCTTCCTACTTTGTTGGTCCTCTAATGTGTCCACTCCTCCAGCCACTTCTTCTTACTACTCTATGAAAACCTCTCGTTCCCTCCTTTTCCTCCTACTAACATGCAGTCATGTTTTGCTTTTGTTTCTTCCCTTTACCCTCCACTCCTACATGATTACTAAATGTGTTATCTTCTTGCTTCACCACCCATACACATCTCCCTTCTATCACTACTGCTTCCCCTCCTCTTCCCTATACCCCACACCTCCATTAGTATTGTAACTGTTAAATCATTGTGTGTAATGAATTTCTATTGATTTTCTTGTAGTCCATCATTTTTGGATATTATAATAATTTAATATATCATTTTGTATGCTAAATTTTATATCGAGCAGCATAGTAAGTTTGAATACAAATGTGAATATAAAGTGGATATTATGGTGATCTTTGTTTCTGCTTGTTATTAAGAATTATGGAGCTTGTTGTGTTCACAAATAAATTATATACATATACATGTGTTTAACCGTATATATTTATGTATATATGTATATATGTATATATATATATATATATATGTATATATATTGCCGTGTCCAACGCCGTGTCCGTGCCCTATATTTTTTAAAATTGTTCTGTCCCGTGTCCGTGTCTGTGTCCGTGTTCACATTCGTGTTTGTGCTTCTTAAGTTGCCACATTCCTGAAGAAAAAAGCTAAGTTTTGTTCTCTAAAATGCCCAACTATTCCTATAAGCCCCTTTTTCTTATTTTCTTTGCCTAGTGTCATTTGCATCCATAGGACTTTGTTTATATCTCCTAACTCTCTTCTTTGTTCAGCCAGTACTCTTTATTATTTAGCCCAATATATGTGGGTGAGAACATGACTCCATTATCGAATGGGCAAACTTGTGCGTACTTGTATACTTCGCTTGAGGAGAGTGTTGAAAAACCATTTGATCTTTTAATTTCCTTTTGTTCTTGTATAAGGAATGCAATACTATTTTCTAATTTATATGGGTAGAATCACCTATGGATTATTTAGTTGTCAATATATAATGAATAGGGTGTGCAACACCAAAATGAAAACATAAATGAGGAATTTTTTCTCTCAAAATTTATTACATTCCCAACCATGATATTGCAGAAGACCACATCAGAACCACTTCATGAAAACATTTTAAGAACATACGTACATACCACCCACAAAACCTCAGCATTTCTATGCTTACATGCACAACTTTTGGTAACCCGCAAGGAAAAATCATTTTAGTATAAACCAAAAAGTATGCCTTTTTTTAAGATGTAAAAAATAATTTCTACTATTTCTAGCTTCACTTCTCTTCCAACAGTTACCATGGATTATAAATATTCACCACTAAAGAAGATGTATATTAATATCTTACCCAATTTATTGTTCCAGATGAAACATTCAGGCCCTTTTCCTTCAGTACAGGAAGAGATTCACCTGTCAGCATTGATTCATCTACGACACTTCTTCCGGCAAGAACTTTCCCCTGATAATCATCCGGAAAACAATACTTCAGATATTAACAACAGTGTGTTTGGCATGACATCAAAGCTCATTATGAAGAGAAACAATCAAATCATATCAAACACTAGCTTATATTAACTGCCACTATGATGTAATGACCATTGTCAAGTTATGGCAAAGGAAAATCAGTCCATAATTATGTAGATAACTAGATACACAAGATGAATACACAGGGAAGTCTTAGAAACAGGCTGATGCAGATATTTGCTTCAAAACAGGTTGCTTAATCAACTCCAATGCATTACCCTGTTTGAACTTTGAGGCTGCAATTGCTATAGGTTTCGACTAAGGTAAGCATAATAAAGCCACTTCCATGATTTGAGGCAAACTCAATATTTAGACAGATCTTATACCATAGTAGATTAGAGTGAATATTAAACTTCCACAAAACCAGGAACAAGAATCTTTTCATGATAATGAGACTTACAATACAGTTACATACTTTCTTTTAAAAAAGCCTATAAGAAGGTGTTTAACACATGTATCATAGCCAAAGCTTTTTTTGTGCCTAAAGTGTATAATGAAGTAGTGGAACAAGCCAGGAATCACTTAATCTATACTTACATCAACAGGAATGGTTTCTCCAGGAAGTACTAACACTGAATCGCCAATGCGAACATCATCAGTTAGCACTTCAACAGAAATTGTATCCGCACTTAATACATCATCTGATGAAAGAGCTCCATCACTCACCACTAGACGTGTCTTTGAGGACACTAAAGACTGCAATGAGATTTCCAATAGAAAATTATTTAAATTACATGTCAAGAAGAGGTTATAGAAATTTGTTGGCATACACCAATAGTACGAATTCACAAGAAAAAAAAACATAGAACCCAGCATTTCATCTACAGAAGCATGTGTAAAGAGACTACATATAGGCTATAACTATTTGCGGGGTAAAAGTTGTAGTTATTGATCCATTAGGGTAGAAGTGAAAGATGCTAGTAGAGTTAGGTTGGGTTAGAGTTAATGTGCCTGAGATGGAAGCCATAAGACCCTTAAAGCAATATCTCCTCTCCAGCCAATGAATAACAAACACATCAGTCAAAGCACATCATCTCATCATTATCATCATCATCATCATCATCTAAAGCCTCAGTCCCAACTATTAGGGCTGAGCATCGGTCCAGAACCGGACCGGACCGGACCGCGGACCGAATTTTAACAAATATATGGACCGCAGACCGGACCGTTTCGAGGTAGGACCGGACCGGACCGTTTGGACCGTAATCAGCATTTTTTACATGTTTTACAACTTATTTAATTGTACAAAGTGGATAATCTTAGTCACTTCTAACAATTATATAACTTTAGTATCAAACATTTATACTAGTAGTGATTATATATGTACTTTATTTGTAATTATTATATAATACACCTTCAAATATACATGAATTTTATATAAAAGTCAATCTGCGGTCCGGACCGGACCGGACCGGACCGGACCGAATTGAGCAGTCCGGTCCGGTTTTGCGGTCTGGCCCATTATTTGCTCACCCCTACCAACTATGTTGGGGTCAGCTACATGGATCCTTCGTTTCCATTCAGCTCTATCATGGACCATATTCTGGTTGAGATGTAGAGATTCAAAATCTCTCTTTATTAGCTCACCCCATGTTAATTTAGGTCTTCCTCTTCTTCTATTTATTGTGCTCGACTCAATAGCATTGTTTCGTATAGGCGCATTAGTCGGTCTGTGTTGCACATGTCCATACAATCTGAGTCGGCCCTCGTGCAACTTGTCCTCAATGCTATGGGATCCTAGAACCTGTGGGTTATGGGCCCACGACGCATCCGTTGCGCCACTCCGATTTTGTAGTCAAAGTACATCATCTCTCAAAATAAAATAGCAAAATTTGTCGAAAATGTCAAAATTTCACGAAATGCATGTGCCCAAATCGTGCGGAATTCATCGAATTTGTCAAAATTTCGCAAAATGCCTGACAAAGTCTGAGGCACCTCCATTTCTATTTCTGGCCAGCACCAAAACCAAAATTTTAACATTTCGGCCGAAATTTTAAGCCACACATACAATCCAGCACTTCATCTACAGAATCATGTGTACAGAAACTACATATAGGCTGCAACAAAGATTGTGAAGTGCATCTTTTCTTCTTGTGTGATGAACATTATATATATATGTATTTTTCTCCGTAAGAAATTTTAATAGAAGAAGACCAAAATCAACATCTCATAAAAAAAAGAATCTAGATAACACAAAGATCCTACTCACGATCTATATCTAATGAATTGAACTCATTAAAGGAGAAATGGTTTTTTTCTGTTTCTAATTAGTTGTCACGTATATAGAAGCATCAAAAAAGAAAATACAGATTTAATGAGGTTTATGGCGGGTATAATAAACTTTCAAATGTTGGATTTCTTTTTAACACTGGGATATTATAATTGGGAACGGGGTCTGCAATAAGAATACAGGCATTGCAGATAGGACCTTGACAAAGGACCAGGAGACCACATCGATCGATATGGAAGACATCACATGCATGATTTCTCTATAGGTAGCAGAAACTAACTTTTATGGATCTAGAAGACATTAGAGAAGAAAAAGAAAGAAAGGAGCCGAGGAAGAACCTAAGATCACACTTGTTGACCGAGTCCTTGGTAACAAAAGATATTATACAGAAATGCTTTTATATGTGATTTACAAACAACAAGTGATGTGAGTAGCAATAACCAAGATATCATCTCATCGGATTATATATGATACCTATACATAAAAGAATCGAGTTGTGCAATTTTCTACATCTCATACTTTCCATCAAGGAATAAGGTATCCGATTTCGATACCGTTTCGACAGCATGGAAACCGAAATTTATGGAAATTTTGACAAAAATTTCGATAAATGCAATTGTGCCCGTTTCGACGCCAAAATGGACGAATTAATTTATGAAATTTTACAGGCGTGACCTCTACACCTAAATGCATCGTTTTATGCAATAAAATTTTATGTGGGGGTAGGTTAGGGAGGGGTCCTTCATGTGGGGAGGTAAGGGAACTGTCCTTTTTATTGAGGATTTCGATGAAGGATTTCGATGACAAAATGTAGGAATTAAGTTATGTAATTTTGCAATTATGAGCTATATACATGCATGTAATTATTTGTGCTCTAACATCACATATTCGATATGTAGGGCATCCCCCACACATTTTACTTGGGTTGATAGTTTGCTGTTGATATTGACTCGACAGTCAACCATTTCATTGGCCCTAAGAACATTAATGCAATGTTTCCAAGTAGAATCATTATTTATTGTGTATTTGGCTTCCTAGGACCCTCATTGTCTATTAACCACCACTAGGATACATGTCGTCCGCATTGAAGAAAATAAAATATAGCATAAAGCATGCATCGTATTAGTATTTGATAATTTGATTACTAAATATTAGGGAATGCAATGTAATTATGATATATTATAGGTATATGCTATGCATGAGTAATAAATGGTGAAATAACCCCAATCCCCCTATAGTCCTATTCAAAAAACAACAATAACACAAAGGATTGCAATTATCGAAACTTCCATCGAAATTTTTCAATTTGTGTACAAAAAATCTCGAAATTGGCGAAATTCATCGAAACCGTCGAAATTTTTATCGAAATTTCGATAAATGCAATCTTGTTGGAGTTTCGATCGAAATCGGTATGGTTGCATGTTTCGGTACCAGATGCTACCGAAATCGGTATTTTGGGGCGAAATTTCGGTGATTTCGCCGAAACCTTATTCCTTGCTTTCCATTACATAAGATATTTTCATTGCCATCTACTAAAAGGACATATTAGTATATATGCTTTATTGCATTATGCTATGTTAGTTGTTTTGTTATGGGCATTAGACTTGTCATGTCTTTAGCCTCTCTTTTATCCCATATTGCCTAATTCTGCTTTCTGACATACTCTCTTATCCTATAAAAGAGAGAGCATTGTATTTTGTTTTACACATCAAATAAAGGTTTTCCACTTTATATAGTACTAGAGCAATACGATCCCCCTTAATTCCCCACCGCCCACAACCCTAATGCTTCCCACCCATCTCCCAACCTAGCCGCCATAGCCCCTCCCTTCTCCCACCCTAGCCGCCAAACCTCTCCACCCCCCCTAACCCGCTGCCGCCACACTCCTCTCCCTCTCCCACCGTCGCCACTCTCCCTCCCCTTCCTCTCCTACCGCCAACACCTCTTCCCTCACTTTCCTCTCCCACCCCCCTCCTCATCCCCCCTCCTCTCTCCCCTTCCCCACCCCCTCTTGTTGCTCCCATCACCCGTCATCGCCCCTCCCTCCTCCTTCCTCCCACTGCTGCCCCCCACCCCTTTTTCCACGCCGCCACTACATCCCACTTTCCTCTCCCAACCATCACCCTCCTCCCTCATCCCACCATCTTTTCTTCCATCCTACCATCGGCCACCATTGCCTCTCTCATCTAGCCTCCAAATCCCCCTCCTTCTCTTCATCTTTATTCCTCTTCACCTACGGAAACTTTCTAAAAGTTGCACGTTGAGGATCTAAAAGGACTCAGATTGTTGTTTGCCTGCACCCTATGGTGGAGCAATTTTCTCCCCATGTTGGCATAGGTGTTTCTCTCCTCATCTGGCCATGTGTGGGTTTCTCAGATCTGATGAATCAAATCTGCTGCCACATAATGTCCGGTAGCGGGTTTCTTTATATCTTTTGATCTCACTCCACTGCTGCCCATGAGTTGGTTCCTTCTTCTACTTCTACAAAGAAATGGTTTGTCAGTGTCGATGTGGTCTATTTTGAGCATATGCCATTCTACTCTACAATAGGTTCTACTCTGACATCTGATCTGTTGATTAATGCACCACTGCATGTGTCTGTTGACAATGACTTGCCTTCTACTGATGTTGCACCTTCTCCGCCTCTGAAAGTGTATCAACAAAGACCAAAAGCTACAACTCCCTCTATGGCCCCTCCCTCACCAAGTCATGCATCCTCGTTGTTAGATCCACCTCCACCTCAGGTATTTTCTGATTTAGATGTTCATATTAGTCTACGAAAAGGAACCGGGTCTTGCACTCATCATCATTTGGCAATTTTTGTTCTACTGATAACATGGGCACAAACTTTGCCATTTTTACCTCTACTTTATCTGTTGTATCTATTCCTAAGAATGTTGCTCAGGCTTTACAGCATCCTGCATGGCGCCAGGCTATGGAGACTAAAGTGCAGGCACTTACTGATCGGAATATGTGGGACTTAGTTAATGCACATGCCGATTGCTCTCAAGTTGTTTGTCGTTGGATCTTTACTATAAAGTATCAACCAGATGGCACAATTGAACGATTAAAAGATTACCTTGTCGCCAAAGGTTATACTCAAACGTATGCAGTTGATTATTTTGAGACCTTCTCTCCTGTTGCCCGTCTGAATTTTGTTCGTGATCTTATCTTTGTGGCTGTAAATAGTGATTGGCCTCTATTTCAATGAGATGTTAAAAACACCTTTACATATGGTGATCTGCACGAGGAAGTACCACATGGGTTTGTTGCTCAGGGGAGTGTTCTAAAGTGTGCAGGTTACACAAAGCTATCTATGGATTGAAACAGAGTCCCCGTGCCTAGTTTGACAAACTGAGTAATATTCTTCAGAAATTCAGCTTCCGCCGCTCTCATTCTTATCACTCAGTGTTTATTAAGAAAACTTCATCTAGCCTTGTAATTTAGATTGTTTATGTTGACGATATAATCTTATCTAGGAGTGATCAAGTAGGCATTCAGGCTACTAAAGAGTATCTCAAAAAACATTTTGTCACTAAAGATCTAGGAAACTTGAGATGTTTTTTGGGTATCGAAGTTTCTCGCTCTTCTTCAGGTATTTTCTTATCACAGAGGAAATATGTCCGGGATCTTTTGTCGGAAATAGGAATGCTTGGAGCAAAACCTACTACTACTTCCTTAGATCCTAATACCAATTGGGATGATGATACTTCTACTCCATACCTAGATAGCCAACAATATGCAGATTAGTTGGTAAACTTATATATCTGACTTTTACAAAGGTTGATATATCTTCTGCAGTTGGCTTAGTCAGTAGATACATGGGTAAACCCAAAAAATGTCACTGAGATGTTGTGTGTCATATTCTGAAATATCTGAAAAATTCTCCAGGATAAGGCTTATTCTACAGAAAACATGGGCATTGTAAAATCACAAGATATTAAGACTCTGATTATGAAGGCGACATGATAGGTCACAAATCTACTTCTGGTTACTGTACCTTTGTGGGAGGTAATCTTGTTTCCTAGCGCAACAAGAAACAAATTGCAGTCGTCCGCTCTAGCGTCGAAGCTGAGTATATAGCTATGGCTCAAACTACTTGTGAACTGTTTTGGGTCCGCGGTCTACTGAAGGAGTTTGACAGTTCTGACCAATCTTATTCTTATATATTTTGATAACAAGGTTGCTATATTTGTTGCCAATAATCCAACATTTCATGAGCGCATCAAGCATATTGAGGTGGATTGTCATTTCGTTCGAGAGGTTGTCTTATCTAGCAATATCTCTACTCCATATACTCACACTTCTGATCAAGTAGCAGACATCTTCACAAAACTTCTTCCCAAGGCCAGATTCACTACCATAGTGGACAAGTTGGGCATGATCGATATCTATGATCCAGCTTAAGGGGGACTATTAGTATATATGTTTTATTGCTTATGCTATGTTATTTGTTTTGTTAGGGGCTTTAGACTTGTCAGGTCTTTAGTCTTTCTTTTATCCCATATTGACTAATTATGTTTTCTGACTTACACTCTTATCCTATAAAAAAGAAAGCATTGTATTTTGTTTTACACATCAAATAAAGATTTTTCACTCTATAGGACAAAAGGGCAATTTGGACAATTTTTTTGAGTGACACCATTCTGATTGCAGAGGTACTACCAAAGGCACTGTTCAAATCATCTACTTTTAGCTGTATTGCAATCCAATTTCACAGCCCCTAATGCTTATAATTGTATTGGTGACCTAACAAGATTATGAATTTGACTTCACTAGTTCACGACATTGCTATTGCTTAACTCTCTAAGTTCACTGAAACCTCTTATACTTCATCCAATGTGTGATACAGTTGAGAGTTAGAAAGTGAAGCATAGTATCCTTTACTATAAAGGCGACCCTTGTCAACAACATGATTTTGGACATGATAAGCCTCAAATGATATAGAAAACTGCATAACCGTAGGTACCAAGGTTAAAACAAGGCACAAAAAAATAAGTAGGGAATTCCAACGACATAGACACACACCAGAAGTTCATTCATGTCACTTGAAGCCCTGATCCTAGCCCTCTCTTCTAGAGAACGTCCCAGGAGTACAAACCCAAGAAGCATGACCTGCATACTACAAAAAAAACAGTTGTTCATTTAAGCGTAAGGAAGGCGCTAATAGTTCTAACGTTCACTGTTTTTGGTCATTATCATATTCAGACTGGAAGTTAAAATGAGATAACAAATAGAAAATTCTGTCAAAAAAGATGGACAATCTGACCGGTTCATCGAAAAATGCAGCATCCCATTGGAGCTCAGGATTTAAGAGTGATATCTACACCAAGAGAGATAGGAAATATTGGCAAACATGGTGAAGGCAGGACAGTGGAGAACATCACAGCTATATAGAAATGAACTTACTGTGCTGATGAAGAACGCAGCTAAGGATCCGAATCCAACTAGAGAATTCATGTTTGGTGACCTCTTTCCCAAAGCTCTGAAACCATCGAAGAGTATATCTGAAACAGGGTAGTGAGGTCAGTGCTTGAACAAGCAGCCGACGGTTATAATGGCATCTCGCAAATATGAGCATTTGTATACATGGCCCCGTGATGCCACTGAACAGTTTGCCCATAATTGGGCACAGAGAAGTTACCAAGTATTTCAGAAGGTAGACTATGATCAAATGTTACAAGAAAAAAAGAGAGACTACAAATCGTCGGGGTGCAAGAAACAGTATCGCATCTGTGATAGGTCAATGGTGGAAATGCAGATGGCTTTTTGGATATCCAAAATTTTGGGAAGTTATATAATGTTGGTTAATCGGCTATTACCGCCATTCATAATCCAACTGGCTATATCTTTTTTTCAGCATTTGAAGATGGATGTGCGGTTATTAAGCAATAAGTGGGTTCATGGAAATACCTCTGCCAGGCCCCAACAAGGCAGCAACAGCAATGCCACATTTCACATAGGAGTTGTGCAAGATGTCCATAACGGGTCCTGCGAACAAAAGGCAGAATCACTTGCTTTGAGCTCGCAAGAAGAAAACAAAATAACATGATCTAACCGACCAGGAAAGCAAGAGAAGAAGAAAAGCAGAGGATGGCAATCAAAATACTAGTCGATCGTACCATGAGCGACATGGATCCCGACGGAGTGTAGCATGTGCGCGGCGTGCGTGCCACAGCAGAGCGCGACGAGCGACCACGCGAAGGCGACGCTGTTGCGGCTCCTTGCAAGCAGCTCCTCCTTCCTGACCGCCATCTCCTTCCACTTAGCCACGCTCTCCCCAACGCCGGCGCCGCTTTCCCTGCTCCTCCTCTTGGACAGGAACCCGCAGTCCGACAGCCTCCTGGCAAGCTCCTCGCCCACTGCCACTGCTTCATCCTCCTCTACAAGTCCCGCCTTAAGCCTCACCGCCGCCGTTTCCATCACCATGTTCACCGCAGCAGACTCCACTCGAGGGTCAGCGGACAGGACAGACTTGACGCGCACGGCGCAAGCCCCGCACATCATGCCCCCAACTTCCAGCAGAACCGAGGGAGGCGGCGCGGCTGGAGTTGTCTTGCCCTCCTCGACTATGGGAAGGCGGGGTCCCGCGGGGGACCCGATGTCGACGGCCTTTGCCCGCAGCAGGCGTAGGCTGGGGGAGCCGCCGATGCGGCCATGGCCACCGCGGCGGAGGGGCTGCGGCGGTAGACCACGGGGAAGGGGGATGCAGGGGAATTTGGCGCGGCGGAGGGACGATGTTCGAGCAGGGTCGAGTTCCGGGGAGACGGCGACACGGAGGAGGGAGGTCGCCGTCGCCATTGGACTGGGGAGAGGCGTTAGCTCAGAGCTGGCGCTGAGACGGCAGGAGAATACAGGTAGATGGTGTTTCTTTTCTTTTTTTTCTTTATTATTTACTCACTTCAAAATTTAGACCTCACGTTTCGGTTTGGCTATAATCCTCGCGGCTTCTGGGACCCAAGACCTGGTGACATCGCAAATTGGTTCCAAATGGCTGTGCATAGCCAGCCGTTGAAAAAAAAAGTAGGAGAAGCATCCTAATCTATGGTTTCATAATTTTTGTGTACAAAACAACGATAAGATGCATGTCATTGTCATACCTTGATCTTGTTTTACACGGATAATAACTTACCATATATGATGTCCTAGGATAAAATCTTGAACTAGTGTTGAAAGGATACATACCGATAAGATCCTCTATTATTGGATAGTCATAACCGTCTACACTAGAGTATTTGCTTCTCCATCGTGTAGGTTCTAAAGTTTAAATGTTGTAGATGTAAATGGATCAAGTGATTCGGTAAAAGACAAGCTAATGCCTCATAGTTCTGGCATTAATATTTAATGATGAGACTTTAGAGATAGTTCATTACTAATGTTAATAGCACATAAAGAATTCAACAAACCTTATGAAACAAAAAGGAATGTGAACAAGTTACTTATAAATTTCCATATGCCACATTCTAAACTTGTCGCTTTATTTTTTTAACATGAATGTTTGTGAACCAGCCATGTGAACTCGTATTGTGGGCACATTTGATTTGTCGTGTTTTGCCGTAATGGATTGTATTTATGGACAGGATTGTTGAATTAGAAAAGGTAACATAATCTTGTAGTTATTGTTGTCAAGTAATTGTTTGTTGTAGAATGTTCTCAATTCAAAATAGGTAGACGCCGTCGTCCAGCACACACGTCGTATATTTTCTCGCGTCAGCAGTTATTGTTACCAAGCCTAAATAAACACTTTACAAATTTTCGAAAGCATCATTTTCTTACACCGAGATTATCTAGATGTAGGATCTGTTGTAATCCACATCTCGGCAACCAAACATGGCCTATGAGTATGCCAAGATTCACCATATTATCTCGTGAAAGACAAAAAGAGAAAAAGAAATGGTATAACTTCATTTGCAACCCCACCCTAATTATGGAGCACGTAGGACTCCGGTCACAGTCTGGAAAACAAGAGACTTTTTTCCCGTAGTTGTCTTTTTTATATCTTATCCCTTTTATCTATCTATAATAAATAAAATCGACATGAGCGAGGGAAAGCCGGAAGGTATCTGAAAGATGACACGTGGCGCCGAGCAGCACCTCGTGATGCACGGCCGTGGAGTCCGGGAGTCAGATTTTAATCTTTCGCGCGAGGCATGGTCCGCATGGACCAGTAGGATTAGCGTTGCGGAGGTAGGTAGGGTGCTGCTGCTCAGTTTGGGGAGAGCTTTGCTTCGAGTGGGTACCTACCTCTCAGTCCTATCCACGGAGCTTTGTGGTCCGCCCGAAACGTGAACAATGAGGTGATATGATGATCCCGGTCCCGGGGATCTCCAGTTAGATATCAACTACAAGCGTAGAATTTATAAATCCAAGAATTAGTGTGAATACAAACACAAGTCCAAGAACGAGAGTATACGCAACCAAAATCTAGTTCAAAAAGAAAAATAAAAAAGACTACGACTGACAAATAGAAGCCCATATAAAGTGAATAGTTTAACATATACATAACATAGTTTTCTCTCATTGATTTTCGTAAAGGAGGCAGTTGCAGGTTACAATGTGTCAGTCCACCTCGATTTATAGTACATAGATTTTTTTTTTAAAGTACAACAGATTTACAATTAAGAGCCCTGCAGTTGGGATTAACGGTACTCAAAACTTGGAAGAATTGGTTTTGTGAGCCTTCCACTTTTATAGATCTCCTGTTCTTGAGGCCCTGTACGGATAGAACGAAATCCGAGTCGAATTTTACCCAGACTAATCCGGAAGGAGGCCTACTTGGGTAAAAAATCGGGTTCAAATAAGAGATTACACGGGTTGGTGGAAATGTGTAAGCCCCATCAACCATCCCACTAACCCCACGATAGGGCTGTCAATGGGTAAAGGTAAACCCGTTTACCCTTTACCCATATCCTGTAGGGGAAGGGTAAGGATAAAGGATTTTCTTACCCTTTACCCGCCTTCCCGCTACCTTAGTGGGTAAGGGTAAGGATAAGCCATTACACATACCCTCTAACCCGCTATCCACTAATATTTATGTATAATATATTGAATGTATGGTCATATGTTGTTTGAATCTATGTATCATCATTTTAAATAATACATTATATTCTTTTCTATTTCTTATATAGTTAACTTGGTTGTGTATGCAACACAGTTTTGGAGGTACAAGACACATGTATATATGTAGTCTATGTTCCATTAAATTATTTGTGGTGTAAGGCAAACATGTATATAATAACAAGATTTAATCTTTAATGTATCATTTTATACATATGTGAGGTAGTGTTATCTATTTTATTTGTTCTTTATTTTTTTGGATGCTACAACATTTTAGAGGGTATAAGATATGCATGTTTCTAAGAATAACTCTCTATGACATATTATCCTTTAATATCATTTTAACGTAGAAGTATTAATCTACTAGGAATAATTTATTTTTTCACACACCAATGTTGGGGTACTACTATTTGTACATGCATTCAATACAACAATTGTAGAATATTACTTAGAAACATTTTGGATATTTAAAATCCATTATGGAACATCTTGATATTTCACTCAAATAAATGAATGTACTAGCTAGACCATTATTGTTAATATTACCACAAATTTGAAGATGACATATAAATTCCCCACTTAACCCTTACCCTCCCCATTTACCCTGTGGGTAAGAGGGTAAGGGTAAGGGGAGGGTAAGGATATTGGTGGAGTGGGGAATTACCCATACCCTTACCCGTTAGACTTGGTGGGTAAGGGTAAGGGTAAGACCTTACCCTCCCCATACCCTCCCCATTGACAGCCTTGCCCGACGATATCCTCTCTAAACTCTAGCACTCTTGGGATCACGTAGAGTCAACTTAAAAACTTTTTATATCATCTCCTCACCACTTCTGACTTGGCAGACATGACGACTCAACCGGAAACGTATATTAGAATGAGAGTGACATGGAAATGGGAACACAAATACACTACTAGAAATGCATACACTTTCGGATCACATATTTTTACACAAGAAAATATAGAATATTAAATACCCTGATAAAGTCCACATCATTCTATAGCTCATGTGGCACGACAAAAACCCTATTGATGCACACTATAGAAGAATCGGATATCAACGTCCATCCATTTGCCTTATGTGTCAAACACCAGAAGAATTAAATTAACACCTCTTTTTCTACACGTCACATGGTCAAATACACTTCACTAATGCTACCACCATTAAGGCATGTCCTAGACTCAATATGGAATATAGATTTTCACATGACATTAGCCATCCTATAGGAGCATATCACTCTAAACCTCTTTTTGATGTCATCATTTGGGTTATATAGGTTGAGAGGAACAAACAAATTATGAGAATAGCTACACATCTAACGAACAATTGATAAGACTGACACAATCATTATATGATGATTATCTTCTTTGCAGATGATGAAGGTATCGGACGGCTTCTTGCCATCAAGACCACTCCAGATGATGTAGGCAATAGCAATGGACAACATATAACTACTATGAAACAAATCCTTGAGGAAACAAATGAAAACTAGGTGTGTTATGCATTGATATCATCTCTACATGGGGCATGTACTATAGGGAACCCCACCCCGAACTAATCTAGTTGATTTCATTATGTTCTACTTTCATATAGGTATGTCAATGTGACAACTCTAGTGATCACTACCAACATCATATGGGTCATATCTATGTACTCTTCACCTTAATGGGGCTGCATACGGGGTTATCTATTTTATATATCCGGAACAATTATCGAAAAAAGTATCACATGGTTTTTTATTCTTCAACAGAATCCAACTTTCTATATTATTTCAACACAACCCATAGATTGAAAATTCAACTTAGATTTATGCTTGTCTTATGTATAGGGGCATGGCCTAGTTTTTCACTTGCAACCAACTGAGCATGTGGGGTACCCCGTGCATTTCCCTCATACACCTCTAAGCTCTCATCTTTGATTCCCTTGGGATCTTAACAAGAGCTAGAGCGAGCTTGATCCTCCCCAACAGTTGTGCGTGAAAGACATGTTGTTGTTGTTAGATTCCCCTTTTCATGAATTTGTTGTAGGTACATATAATGGTGCAGTCAAACCCTATTGTGGTCACGAGTCACTTCAAGTAACTCACCGCACACAAGAGCTAGGGCTAGTGTCCTCACATCTTGCCCTTTGTAAGAACTCATCCGGATAATCAAGCATTGGCTAACCATTAGGACAAATCCCAATACAAAATCCAACTAAAACCAACAATCATTAAGAAAAATGGAGTCAAAAAATCTGAATAAGACTATTCATATAAATATCAAACTGTCATAAAACATTACATGACATTGTATAAAAATATATCTCATCACATTCGAGTTGTTCCATGAGAAGACATGATAGACTCACATAATTAAATCTCTTTATTAATTTCACCAAAGTAGGATTAATCATGAAGATATAACAACATCAAATATCTAGATTAAGCTACACCTCATAATCATAAGAAAACACCAGATAAAGAAACATAGCAAATACCTCAACAATTAGCCATCCATCACTAAGAAAAGTGAGAGTACAAAAATACTCTAGACTTAACTATGTTGTATCTTATTAAATATTGAACATCACATCCTTTCTTATGCACCGTCATGCCTAAAATATGTGGATAACCACATGGGTGAGATCCCACGTCCCAGTGATATAATATAACAACTAATAACATCACAACTTACATGCATGAGCATGTTATAGAAACATATTTCATAGTATAGGTAGTTCAACAAGAAGTAATTACTATATTGAGCATATGTTTGATTAGATACAAATTCCTCATGACAGAGTATGAATCATATATAATAGTTGTAAGAAGTAAAAGAGTAACAATAGCACATTCATATGCGCATCCATATTATTCATAAATTAAACCTAAATAGATATATTAATCGGCTGGGTTACACATTTTATTATATGCCCTATATAGTTTGAGGTATATCACTCAAACTACTAGCTAGTGGCTGCAAAGCTAGACTAGCCCCATATAGGATCTAAGGATTATATTCCATTATGCATCTTCACACACCTTGAATTGAAGTTAGGAAAAATAAAGTTAAAGTGCTCAAAGGCCAAGCCTATCACAGAATTTCTCAAAAGGGGATCCACATATATCAAATGTCCTCATATACACAAGTCACATCACCAAAAAAATATGGTTTAAAACCCAACAAACCGAGACATGACCATAGTCACTCTTCATCACATATCAATGGACCACCGGCCTCAACTAGGTTCCAACAAAACTTGTGGATGTTAGGGTATACCAACCCCATACGCCTATGTATATTTAAAAATATATGCTTAAAGCATCTTCTCACAATTTATATATTGCTATAAGATTTACTCATTTCACCACATTCCCTAATAATCTAGGGAAATAAGATCTATAGACTTAGTGTGCTACATAATTTGGGTTACAATTGATAAATTAAGCCAGTTACTTGTTGTTCAGTTACATCAACTAAATAACAAATGAGTCATGGAGATGTAATTATTATATTAATCAATTCTAACAACTCCAAAAGATATAAAATGTATTCACATATACCAAATCACCCAAATCAAGGTACATGTAATCATCTTTGGCCATACCAAGACCCCATCCATACAATCAGGACACCAAGATCCAACATACCAATCTTTGCCACAATAAAGCTCAAAACATTAATTAGGGTACATCAACCTTTAACAAGGAAGAAACATAGAATATTTCACCTTATAGTCTTTAAATTCCAATGTGCAATCAGTTTCCACAAAAGATATAATATATGACATGCATAGATATTCTCATAATCATCATTCCGAATAGGACATGATTATATATTATGATTTATCATCCCTGCTTTTATTGTAATGGATTGTCGTGAAGAACTAGCATATTGTATCATTTTCAAGAATATTTATTTGAGATCAATAATTCAACACTTCATGTCTATTTCAGGCCTACTTAATGATCATAAAGTGTACATAATCACTAAGGACATATACAATCTCGAAATCACTTGATTATAGTAGATCATATCTCATTATTTCAAGGGTAAGAGTATCAAAAACATATGACCACATAACTCTCCATATTAGGTGTATGAAAATTATTTCCATTATCTTCTAGTTAACATTGGTCTAAACAAAGATTCAAAGTTTAACCTTTGGACCCTTTCATCATCTTATATTTGTCCAAATTCAAAAATGGATTTAGTTTACATTGGCCATGCCAGCATCCGAATTATGACGCACATATCATTGTTGTAAGACAAAAGCCTCAAGGTATCATACCTCCTTGTATGTCCCATATCCAACATTCATCTTATAAAGTTATAAATTTATGTCACACTTTGTCAATTCCATAAGAATAGAGGTATACAAGAGAAGAGAGGTCAGATCTTAATATGAGAAGATGATTTATCCCATTAGGTGGCATCTTGCAATTAAGGTTTTCCTAAATTACATAAAGCTCACGTTTGATTTGTAAACCCCATGCCACTTCATGTATACATTATTAATTGGTTCCAGGAAATATGTTATGCACATTCATATAGTTATATCCCTGGATTCATATTCACTTCTAGGTTCATTAATAACTCAAACATGTTATATGTAACCATTCTCAGTTATGAGATAATGATGAAACATAATAAATAACTAAAGAATGATATTACTCAAAGATGTATGTCTTCGGATTGAGGACCTAAATAATGAGATCATATGTATGTCAACAACTTATGCATTCTTATTATGTCCCTAGTCATATTTTATTATGGAAGGCTATTAGACATCAATAACATTTAAGACTGGAGTGTGTGTTGGTTGATGACAAATTCTCATTAGTCACGATATGTGATATCAAACCAAGAACATAGATACTTGTTAGAGAACAATGTATCAGACAGACCCACCTTGAGAGTGACACATAGAAACCATGATTGATAGTCAGAGTCATCTCTCATAGTGATGGTGGTGATTGTGGTTATTAGACCTAAAATGAGTACACTCATCATATGTATTTTGGTGTACTTTGACATCATCCTTTGCAATTCTGAATAAGGGTTGCCATAAAGGTGGTGCTCGGGTGCACTGTGTGTGACGTCTGTCTCGGAAAATGAGATCAACGAATGCGGAAGCGAATCATTAGCAGCGGAATTACTGAAAATCACTAATTATTGCAAACTTTTTGTAAATAAATCCACAAACTGTAAAACCATTTCATAAAAAAACAAGGTAAGTTATTTACAAGATGATTCATCAGTACATCTCTGTAACTCATCTCGAGCATCATAGCATTGACTACTCTGTTAAACTTTACATGAGCAGTATACAAAATCTCGAGGCATTAAGCCAAAATCTCATATCTATATCAAACCATCTACTGACTCCTAGGACCTGAGAGTACAGAATCGACACATAGGACTCTTTATATACAAGACTTGACAGACAGTGTCTCCACCTGAGGATCACTGTTGTCCTTGATGTTGCTTTTGCTGTTGCTGCTCACCCACTGAAGGGTGTCTCCTTCCTCGGCGTCTACCTAAAAAGTTGAATCCCACGGGGGTGAGACAATTGAAAAATTGTCCCAGCAAGAGTTATAACTCTCCGCTAGAAGCATTGTTATTGCAGATAATGGAATAACACTGAGCAGTAATATTATAATTATTCAACAGTAGACAATTCATTGAATAAACTAGGTAGAGCAATATTCTCTAAGCAATCATTTCAATTATAACTTGATTGTATAGCAAGTCATTTAATCAATAAGGAATATGAAGAACATGTATACTGATTATCCAACTAGGACATTATAAATAATGTATCATCAATCATTATTTCTCGTAGCTCAACCTAAGCAATTATGGTACACGGCTGATTATGTTTTACAAACATACTTATGTCCTAAGGAGATGAGGTATACCGCTCATACTCCAACCGACCATTATGAAATTGCAATCGGTACCATACATAGGTCATCAGAAGAGCCGGATTCCTATGACCTCATCCTCCTCAGTCAGTGTGAGGAACAACATGCAGGACATCTTGTATCTCTGCCATAATAGCTTTCCAGGGTATGCTGGCAACTTCGCTATTAGAGTTACACTGGCATATTGTACTCTCTTCGCCATCGAGGGCTTTCTTGTTATCTCTCATCGATGCGGCATTAGCAACATCATCGGGAGATTAGTGATACATCATCCTGGCATATACATATAATGAAGGATTGAGAGATTAAATGTTCATCTCACATCAATTCCCCCATTAGGACGTAAGGATATTCGCATCCATAACCCCCACATACTCAAAAGTATGTTCTCCAGGAATTCCCTTAGGAAAACCTGTTTCACTGTCATCTAACTCCTGACGATGATGGATCTATGGTCAGGGCTCTACATGATATCATTTCACTTGATTATTTAAGTACATTACAACATTCTTTTAGCATCAGACATGTTTTCAAACATAATTCATTATAAAAGTTACTATAAATAAAGAGTATTATGTGTATCAAGTTCATTTCACAACTTTATTAACATTGGGATCTCAATCCCCTATCAATTCATCATCATGATTCAATAATATGGGTGTTCAAACCCTTAGATCTTCAAATCACTTGTTACCACTTTAACAGGTAACTTAATGCCATTAAGTCATTTATCAATGTAAACATAATAGTAGCATTGCAGATATTTCTCATGGCTCATACAACCTGTCAATCTCATTTTTTTACCTTTCAATAGGCAACATAGCATATTATTGCTTACAAAGCTCATTAAGTACTTTTTAATGAACAAAGCATCATATCTCTTACCAGGCTATGTTCAATATTTCATAACACCTACAAGATTAACATAGATGATAA
The DNA here is from genome assembly GCA_963693085.1 of Alisma plantago-aquatica. NCBI lineage: Eukaryota > Viridiplantae > Streptophyta > Magnoliopsida > Alismatales > Alismataceae > Alisma > Alisma plantago-aquatica. The sequence continues at coordinate 926,016,424 of OY856409.1, forward strand.
CATGTAAATTAATTTCATATCAACATAAGGTACAATAATGATAGCATCATTATTTCAAGGGTTGCACCACTATGCCCTTACTAGGTCTAGGGTTTCCCTTTTTAATTCAATTAGGATTAAATAACCCCTTTAGCTCAAAAAGGATTAAGAACTTATCATTTCATTATCTAATCATAGAGCTTCATACATTAAAACATAACCCAGGATTAGGGTTTCACACTTTTATTCACCTTGATTGGGATTAGGGTTTACTATTCACATACCTTGATTTAGGGTTTATCATGTCATCATTATGAATTAAGATCACACCATCATCATGCATTAGGGATACTTCCATTATTACCCTCAATTTAGGGTTAAGATTCATTAACCATCATAATTAGGGTTTTCATGATCTCACTATGAAGGATCTTACCCTAATTAGATACTCATTCATATTGGAAGTCCATTAATTGATTAACATTCATAAAAGGAGTCTTCTCTCTCTCATCCTCTATAGGATGATGTTTACTGATGCGATGATTTTGAGTCGCATTTATAGACTGGTTTGATATGTGTTTTATGCATTTATTATTCATTTTCATGGTTAATGTTGCATAATTCATCTACTTTGGTCTATGCTAGTTCTTTATGTCAAATTTCCCTTATTTCAGCATTTTGAGTATTAATTATCAAAAGAATACGTTTTGTGTAGACTTATGTGGTTTCGTGTGTTAATTTTAGGAAAAATAAGTATCTGCTACTGTCGATACCATCGACAGTGGTCGATACCATCGACCAGACCACAGGTTGCCAGCTGCAAGGACCAAAAGAAAGTCGATACTATCGACAGGGATGTTGATGGTATCGAGATACCATCAGGTTGCTGGCGAGAAGTGAGTCGATACTATCGACCCATATGTCGATACCATCGACTAGTGGAGCTTCAGTGACGGGAAAAGGACAAAACCGACGCCTAAGAATGTCGATACCATCGACCCGCGTCGATGGTATCGAGATAGCATCGGCGCAAAGATAAAAGAAAAGAAGAATTGTCGATATCGTGCTAGGTCGATACCATCGACCGGTGTCGATGGTATCGACACTGTCAGATATGAGTTTGCTTCAGATTGATCTTAATCCGACGACTGTGATTAATTGGCAACCTAACTCGGGAATTATACCTAATTACGGCACCCAAGAGGGAATCATCACGTCATTAGCTGCTGCACACATCCCGAGAAGGTGTGGAGAGAAGAACGAAGCCCAGAAGCACGCCCCAGCCGATCCGGATGCTGAAGAAGACGATTTCCACCACCGAAAGGTGGGAGAACGCGTATTCCACGCCAAGGATCGCTTGGATCTTCTCCGTTCAGGGGTTTCACCACTCAATCGCGTTTTTCTCCATGTTTCACTTTTCTACTCCACATTTTGCTCTGAGATGAACATGCGGGGCTAATCCCCTTTGTCTTTAGGACTGAGAGTAGCCTGGGAATTCATTGTATGACAATTTTATCATAGTAATTCATATCTTATCTCTTAAATCCGTGGTATAATTTCATTTTCTCAATTATATTGTTATGCTTGATCACCATAATAATAATCTAATGCCCTTAATTGCTTTGAAAGAAGAATTAATGGTTGAAAAGAGACAGAATTTACATTAATTGATAAATCTCTTGAATAAGATGGTGTAAGGTTAATGGTGGATACCGAGAGATCGTTTTTAATGCACCTAGTTTAGGGTATAGGTTACTACGACGGTGGAACCGACCTAGACGTAGGTAGTGAATTGTACCACGACAGTGGGCAATTTTGATTTCAGGCCACTACCCGGATAGAGAGATAAGATTGAGTGACTGCATAGAATTTAATACAACGAAAGTCCGCGGTGAAACCGCAATCCTAAAGATCTCATTTTGAATTGATTAAACCAAACATTTAATCGATTGCTTTGTTTTGTTTTGTTTTTATTTTCTTTTAATTTTAACAACAACTCTCAACTATTTAATCGGTCTAGCTGATCGCGAGTAGTTATTAGGAGTCTCTGACAATTTCACGTATCCCTGAGTTCGACTTGGGCCTCACCAAGGCCTATATTACATTGACGCGTACACTTGCGTTTCTACGCACGGTAAATTCGTGTCAAGTTTTTGGCGCCGTTGCCGGGGATATGACAAGTTTTCGGCACTACGAGTGCTGCAAGCGGCCACTCTAGGCCACATTTTTTTATTATCATTTTAAAAATTCATAGTTTATTTTCTAAATATTTACAATCGTCAAGCACTGTACTGAAATTAAATTTTTCTATTTGCAGGTACTGTGCATGGTGCAGACGCGTAGTACCGACTACACACAACAAGCACCAGAGGTTCCGCTGACGGGACCTGATGACGAGGAAGGCCATAATCAAGACCATTTAGAAGAAACAGATTCAGAATCCGAACAAGAAGAAATGGAAGAGCCACAGACAATATGGGAGAAGATCAAGGCTTCTTCCTCATTCGCTTCCAAGGGGCCGATCAAGAAGCAGGCGGTTAATATTCCGACATACAAGATTGATCCAGCTTTAATCAACTTCGTGAATTCGAATGCTTTCCATGGGCTCAAGAATGAAGACCCCGTCGCACATATAAGTCAATTTGTGGAGAATTGTGATATGATAAAAATAGACAAATTTCCACAATATGTGCTCTACTTGAAGCTCTTCCCGAGTTCTCTAGTGGGAAATGCACGAGAGTGGTTACATAACCTGGACGATGAATATGTGGAATCTTGGGACCACATGGTGGAGGTTTTCTTTGAACGGTTCTTCCCGTCCGAGAAGACCAATGACATGATCAGGAAGATCCACAACTTCACCCAAAAAGCAGGAGAGACCTACTTTGAGACCTGGGAAAGGTTTCAGATCATGTTCAGGCGGTGCCCGCATCACAGGCTTGACAAGGAGACACAGGTCAAGATCTTCTATTTTGCTCTCTCCGAGCATGATAGAAGCAACCTCGATTCAGCCGGCTCAGGATTCTTCTTGAACAACACGAACACCAGGTGTTGGGAAATCCTAAAGAACATGGCCAAGAAGCAATCGTGGGGCAAAAGAGATGTCGTGGAGCATGTTCGAGTGGCAGGGGAATCTAAAGCAATCAAAGAGCTGAATGAGAAGATGAATCTTCTCGTGAAGAAACAGCTTGCAAAGGAGGATATTGAGTCCGAGGATGAGGCTCAAGTTAAATTCATGAGGCAGCAGCAAGGCTACAGGAATAATGACTATTCATGGAGGAAAGACAAGAAGTTCTCCTGGAAGGATCCAAACAACTTCTTGCAGGATCCAGATGCAAAACCCCAGCCGATAGCGGAGGATAAGAGCACAGAGCTGCTCAATCAGGTGATAAAGCAAAATCAAGAACTCATGACTACTTTTGGCCAGCAAATAAAGCAACAAGGGGAGTTTATGAACCAATTTGGGTAGACACTGCAGAGCCATGGGGCTCAAATGAGGACAATAGAGACGTCCATGGCACAAATGGCAGCGGAGATAGACAATTTGAAGAAGCCGGTGCACCCAGGTTTTCCGGGTAATACTAATGTCCCAGGAGGAAACCAGCAGGCGAAGGCCATCTTGCTAAGAAGTGGCAAGAAATTGTTAAACCCCAGAGCCGATGAACCAAGCAAACCCCAAGTAGAATTTGAAGGTGAGGCCACTGAGGAGCTTCCCATACCGGTCACAGAACCAGTTGTTAACACTCATCTTAAAATGAGGAGCCTCAGAGAACCAGTTGCGGACATAGCAGCAGACGCTACTGACAATCCTATTTTAGAGGAGGAGGAGCCTCAGAGAAGGACACCTTATGTGCCACCGCATCAAAGGGCACAAGCTGTCCCGATCCCATATCCGAACAGTGCTAAGGCAAGGAAAGTGGATGCTCAATTTAAAAAGTTTCTAGACAGTTTTAGAAAGCTTTCAGTCAACATCCCTTTATTGGAAGATATTGAGCAAATCCCTTCTTATGGGAAATTTCTGAAAGACATCATCACCAAGAAGAGAAAAATTCTAGACACAGAGGTTGTTGTGCTTAAGGAGTAGGTGAGTGCCTTCATCATGGGCACATTGCCACCAAAGAGGCAAGATCCGGGTTGTTTCAATATCTCATGTTATATTGGGAAAGTTAAGTTTGGTGAAGCACTATGTGACTCAGGGGCGAGCATTAACTTGATGCCTCTCTATACATTCAAGAATCTAGGATTAAAAGAGTCACGGTCGAGCAACATGAAAATCCAGTTGACAAACAATTTAGTGGTAAAGCCATATGGGATTTGTGAAGATGTGCTAGTGAAAGTGGATCGATTTGTATTTCCAGCAGATTTTGTCATCATGGAGATGCAAGATGAACAAGGCAATGAGCTACTGCTCGGATGACCCTTCCAAGCTACAGCCGACATGATACTTGAGATGGGGAGAGGTCGTTTAACCTTAGGTATAGTCGATGACCGATTTGATATGGTCATGCCTTCCAGCGCCACTTCACCTAAATCTAAGGAGCAATGCCACATGATAAAACATTTTGATAACAATATCTCACTTTGTCTAGGGAAGCCATTTTTAGATATGGCCCATGTAATGACCAAGGTGGAAAAAGGGACTTTGGCTGTGGACATCATGGAGCAGACCAAGGTGGTATCCCTTTGTAAGGCTGTAGGTTTTCTGAACGATGAGGATGAGGACATTCCTCCCTCTACTGAAGATGAGGCTATAGAAAATTCAGTTTTTGATGCATATCCGGAATTACCACTTGAGGCATGTTTAGTCAATATCACTCATGATTGGATAAGAAGAAAATCACTGAAGGAGTGCGCCAAGATGCTTCAGATGTTGCCGTGCTTCTATGCGAGGCACTATGAGGATTTAGGCAAACTACCACCTCCGCTCCAATCATCCTTAATCAGCCCGCCGGAATTGGAGTTGAAGCCGCTGCCACCGCACCTCAAGTATGCATTTCTAGATGAGGAAGAAAAGTTTCCTGTGATTATTTCTGCTTATCTGAGTGCTGAGGAGGAGGACCAGTTGCTGATAGTGCTGAAGAACCACCGGGGTGCATTTGGGTGGTCTGTTGCAGATATCCAGGGGATTTCCCCTACTTTGTGCCAGCATAAAATTCGGCTCGAGGAGGGAGCCAAGCCGGTGATTCAACCACAACGTCGACTAAATCCGAGCATGATGGAGGTTGTGAAGAAGGAGGTTATTAAGCTTATTTCCGCAGGTATCATCTATGCAATTTCAGACTCGACATGGGTGAGTCCCACATAGGTAGTCCCTAAAAAGGGGGGAATAACTGTTACTCATAATCTCTTAAATGAACATGTCACCACCCGCTTGGTAATCGGGTGGCGAGTTTGTATAGATTATCGACAACTAAATGTCGCTACGCTAAAGGATCACTTTCCTCTTCCATTTATTGATCAAATTCTAGAGCGCTTAGCCGGCCGATCACATTTCTGTTTTCTGGATGGGTATTCAGGGTACAATCAGATTTTGATAGATCCTAAGGACCAAGAGAAGTCCACCTTCACTTGTCCCTATGGAACGTTTGCGTACCGCCGCATGCCCTTTGGATTATGTAACGCACCGGCGACCTTTCAGCGTTGTATGCTCGCCATTTTTTCTAATATGGCAGAACACTGTCTAGAGGTCTTTATGGATGATTTCTCGGTTTATGGTGCATCGTTTGATGAATGCCTTTACAATCTGGATAAGGTGTTACAACGTTGCGAGGACACACATTTGGTCCTCAACTGGGAAAAATGTCATATGATGGTGAGTGAAGGGATAGTGCTAGGACATAAAGTGTCTAGCAAAGGTTTGGAGGTAGATCTGGTAAAAATTGAAGTAATTTCCAAATTGCCCCCACCAAATTCGGTGAAAGGGGTAAGAATTTTCTTAGGTCACGCCGGTTTCTATCGTCGTTTCATAAAATACTTTTCAAAAATTGCCAAACCTTTATCTGAGCTTCTAGAAAAGGATGTTGTTTTTTATTTCAATGACAAATGTTTACACACGTTCAACGTGCTGAAGGAAAAATTGATTTCCGCACCGGTTGTGCAAACACCGGATTGGACCAAGCCGTTTGAACTCATGTGTGATGCATCCAATTTCGCTGTTGGAGCTGTGTTGGGACAGTAGGTGGACAATAAACCCACTGTAATTTTTTATGCCTCTAAGACTTTGAATGATGCCCAACTAAATTACACGACTACCGAAAAAGAATTGCTTGCCGTTGTTTTTGCTTTTGAAAAATTTCGGCAATATCTAGTTGGATCGAAAGTCGTAGTTTGGACTGACCACACCGCTATTAAGTATTTGATGGAGAAAAAAGATGCCAAACCTAGATTGATTAGGTGGATCTTGCTTTTACAAGAATTTGATATCGAAATCAAAGACAAGGCGGGGATTGAAAATGTTATAGCTGATCATTTGTCTAGGTTAGAGAGGGTAGATGAAAAAGATTTACACATACCCATTATCGAGACATTTCCGGATGAACAACTTTTGAAAGTGAATTCTAAAGATCCGTGGTTTTCATATATTGTGAACTATCTTGCTTGCAGGATCATCCCGGACGATTGGACGTATCAAGAGAAGAAGAAATTCTTCCATTCTCTATGATATTATTTTTGGGATGACCCTATTCTCTTGAAGCAATGCAGGGATGGTGTCCTACGCAGGTGTGTACCTGAGGTGGAATACGAGAATGTTATTCATTATTTCCACACACTACCGACGGGCAGACACCATGCACGCTCTTGTACGGCAGCCAAAGTATTGGAAAGTGGCATATACTGGCCTACCTTGTTTCGGGACGCTTATGAGTTCGTGAGGCAATGTGATTCCTGCCAAAGGGCGGGTAACATTTCAAAGAGACAAGAGATGCCCCTAAATGTTTTCCAGGAGGTTGAGGTATTTGATTTATAGGGTATATATTTTATGGGACCCTTTGTGTCCTAAAATTCTAATTTGTATATCCTTTTAGCTGTTGACTATGTGTCGAAGTGGGTGGAGGCAATACCCACGAGGACTAACGATTCCGCTGTAGTGTGCAGATTCGTTAAGGAAAATATCTTCTACAGGTTTTGTGTGCCCCGAATGATCATTAGTGATGGGGGTACGCACTTCCGGAATCAAAAGTTCTCGGCATTATTGAGAAAATACGGGGTCAAACATAACATTGGTACCCCGTATCACCCGCAAACTCAAGGACAAGTGGAGGTCTCCAATCGAGAAATTAAAAAGATCTTAGAGCGTACTGTGGCTTCCACGAGGAAGAATTGGAGTGCCTTACTACTGGATGCATTGTGGGCATACAGGACGGCATACAAGACACCTATAGGCACCACACCTTCTAGGTTGGCGTACGGTCGGGCCTGTCACTTACCGGTGGAGTTAGAGCACAAAGCACATTGGGCGCTGAGGAAGCTCAACTTGAGTTATGATGAAGTGGGGAAGAAGATATTACTTGAACTAAATGAACTGGATGAGCTGCGAATGAATGCATATGAGAACTCTCAGATCTATAAGGAGCGCACAAAGTTGATCCATGATCGCCACATTCAGATGCTCACCTTCAAGAAAGGAGAGCGTGTGCTTTTGTTCAATTCGAGGCTGAAGTTGCATCCTGGGAAGCTAAAATCCCGATGGAGTGGACCATTCATAGTAGGAGAGGTCAGACCACATGGTGCAATCATGGTGCGTGATGGGGAGACTACATTTTTGGTGAATGGACAGAGGTTGAAGTTGTATTTTGGTGAAGATTACACGAGGAAGGTGAATGAGGTCAAACTCATTTCACTTTCGGATGCATGACGTGCTTCAAGTCGTCTAGCCTAAGACGTTAAATAAGGGCGCTTGTTGGGAGGCAACCCAACCATTGGTACTTTAGTTTAGTTCCTTTACATTCGTAGTTTGATTTGTTTTAACCTAGTTTTTACTGTAAAAAAGATACCGTGATCGTTTGCTCATTGTGCAGGACTAAGGCAGAGTCGATACCATCGACCCTTGTGTCGATGGTATCGACCGTGGTACAGGTTGGCGACTGTAGAAATCGCACTGCGTCGATACTATCGACTGCCTCGTCGATAGTATCGACACACCAACATGTTGATCGTCAAGTCAAGGTCGATAGTATCGACATGCCAGTCGATACCATCGAGATCTCTGGAGATATTCAGAAGAAATCGTCTTAGTAAAGTCGATACCATCGAAGGCCCTGTCGATGGTATCGACACATTCACACACAAAAGGCGGAGGCGGGGCCTCGCGAGGGTTTGCCCTAATCGGAGAGTCGATACTATCAACTTGCGTCGATAGTATCGACGCGCCACGTCAACAATCCGTGAGGAAAGATCTACGGCGATTGCAGCAACCAGGAAGTCGATCTGGGGGACGAGTCGATACCATCGACTCGCGTCGATAGTATCGACGTGTCAGCAATCCGGGCCCCGCAGATCCAGTCATTGACGACCGTCGATACTCGCGGCAGTACGGATTGTGCTACCCGTGTCGATACCATCGACTCGCGTCGATGGTATCGACGGGTATGCAGCAGCACCGGCTACGACTATATATGAGAAGGATTTGCGTCAGATGACATCAGAACTCCAGAGCAATCCTCCTCCACCTATGCCGAGCGTATTACAGAGTGATCCGAGCCCGACGACGAGCAACACCGAGCACGTTCTTCATCGACCGGAGATTCCTTTCTCCGATCTTCACCGAGCTCTCTCTCTATTCCTCTTTCTGTCGTGATCATGGTGCATGTTGCTGGTGCATCGTCGTCACGCGCCGACCCGATGGAAATCCCATAATTCATGCCACCACCTACCACGTCGATTCCACGCTGATTCATCCATCTGCGGAGGTTAAGAAGATATATGAGGAGATCTTAAAGAGAAAGATCGAGCCGACCCATTATGTTGAACGGGAAACCATCCGCAACTTGGGGTTTGAAGCTAACCTCGACTACGTTCTGAAGGGACACGCCCGACACACAGGAAGACACACAGGAAGACGGCCTGACAAGCTGGAGTTTCATGCAGATGGCCAGCCGTTCTTCGGTGAGTGGCCTACATACTAGGAGCTGGTGGCTGAGTTTATGGCGTCGCTTGACGTATGCGTCGTACCCAATGACGTCATAGCCACCGACCGCGAGTGGATTAAGGGCCGGGTGTCTTTCTGGCTGTACAACAATGACTACACCATTACACTCCGGCAGTTCAACAAGATCTTCAACTAGAATCATTCGCGGTCTGACTACCGGTGGCCGGACAACCGCACCGACTACGATGCAATCTTTGCCGAGCTTGTGACGGTGCCGCCGGGCAAGTCAGTGAGTTACCACAATGCTGCGGTAGCCGACTTTGAGCATCCATTTGTCCGGATACTCCACCGGATGCTGAGTTCTACGTTGTTTTCTAGGGGTGATCTGGCTCTCAGCAAGTTTCAGGAGACGGACCTATTTTTCTTGTATAAACTCCTGAAGAGCCAAGAATGCAACTGGGGAGCTTTCTTTTTGCAGTGGGTTTTGGCGGTGAAGAGGAGTACACGGAAAGCTCCAATTCACTTTGGCGGGCTTATCACCAAGCTGGACTCCTACCTTGGGTTGAATTTCCAGCAGCTTACTCCTCTCTCCAACAGGAGCAAGGTGAACTTGCAACATCTGCACCGCTCCAACCTCATCCTTCTTCGAGATGGCTTGGCGTATGCACACTGCCACATCAACCATGCTTACCAAGAATTCTCGCTTCCTGATCCGGTCTTCAACATCGAAGGGGCGCAACACTTCCGATGGCCTATCATAGCCATTGCTGACTCCGATGAAGACGGCGGCAACGATGACGATGACAATAATGACGATGAGGCTGAAGAGGAAGAGGATGCCTACACCCCTCTTTGGGCACGAGTGGCACCACAGAAGCGTCCTCGCATGCATCCGGGTGCATCTTCATCTTTGTAGCCACCGCCACCACCACCTCCCTCGCAGCCAAGCGAGGATGTCTATTCAATGCAGGGCATGTATGCTATGCTGCAAGACATACAGCAGACACAGTAGCATCACACGATGTTGTATACCGGTGTTTAGGAAACTATGAACCGGTTACTGGACAATCAAAGGGAAATCTTCGAGAACGAGCGTCTTCTCCTCGACAACCAACAACATATTCCTGATCAGTTGCATAGGATGGAGATGCAATAGCAGCCCTTTTACGATCACTATTGGAGCCAGAATTACTTTGGAGGCTATCCGCAACCTCCACCTAGGGCCCAGTTTGATCCGAGCTTCCAGGGGGAGTATCCATCTTGGGACCCCACGGCTCCACAGTACCCGCCTCCGCCTGAAGAGTAAATCGGTATCTCTGTTCCAACCTTTAAGATTGTTTTTGACTATGAGGCCATAGTCGAATTCAAGCTTGGGGGGGGGGTGTTGGAACAACTCTATTTTTTATTTTTCTCTATTTTTAGTTTTATTGCTTTTGTTCTTGTCATTTGTTTCTTGCAATCTTAGTTGTTTGTAGGATCCACATTCTATCTAGTGTAATCGTGGATGTCTTAAGTCTTGTGTCATCTCAGTTGCATGTACATGGGAATTATGGGGAAATTAAAAATTTTTGAGTGTTCGCAAGCTTGAGTGTTGTTCAACTTTGATCACTTAACTTAAGGAAATGATTGGTTTTGTCAACTTTAAAATAGAAAATCACAACTGTACATTCCTAATGATTCATGAAAGTGGACGGAATTGGTTGTTTGAGCCTAAACTGATCAAATGATAATGAGACTCTAATTTGAAGTAAGAGAGAGAAGCCTCTTAACTACTACACAGGTCAGTAAGGAGGGACACATAATACTTTTCAAAGGTTCAGTCAATTAGTCTTGTGATCTGTCCACCTCATTGCTTTTGACAATCCACCACGAGATTTGGAAGTAAAGTACGGTTTCAACCTTTTTGATTGCATGTCATGTAGATAGGACTTGCATTGCAACCACTTTCATATGTTTTGCATGAAAAAAATAGAACAGTTATACATGCACATTACCCTTAGGTGCATGTCATTTAGTTGCATTCATAACTTTTATGCATAGAGTACATCATGTACCTCATTTCTTCCTTAATGGTGAATTAAATTGTTCCATACCTTCTAAATAGTTCAAATATTTGAGTAATGCGGAAAAAGTAAGTTCAATAAAGTATTCATTGGCAATTATGGATATAAGGGCTTGAAAAAAAAATCTGAAAAAAGAAAAAATGAAATTGAAAAAAAAGAGAAAGTCATTAAGAAGCAAGTAGAATAAGAAGGAGAAAGGAGCATAATCTCACCTGCATTTTAAGATGAGTGAGTACATGATGTAGCTCAATTAGATATCCATCTCATTTTGAAATGGGATGTTAGTGCATGCATCATTCCACCCAATCTTAGGCATTAGGGCATTTTTCATGTGCATTTGCATCATTTAGGGCATTTTTGTTTTATGCATGTTGAAATCGTATAATGCTTCCACTTCTTTCATTAGCCACCCATTCCATCCACCCGTTGCTCGGATTGGTAGGCTACCGTGATTTTCTCCTCACTTGTGAATATCGGGAGAACTGCTTCCATGTAGATGGTAGTTAGGGTGAGCAACGTAGTATAGGAGATCACAAGATGCATTAAGTCTGGACTGGCGAATTTTATTATGTTAACTACCTTATGTGATAATGTTCATCAGTTTTGAGGTAGACATCTTTTACAGATTATTACTGTCGCCTTTAGGGTAATTATCATTCTATGGTTAGCGAGGGCTGGTATGCGAATGTCCGGTGGGAGTCATATGGGATGTTTGTTGTGATGCTTTGTTCTTTAGTTGACTCTGGCAATTCTATTCTAAGGTTTAGTTGCTCGAGGGCGAGCAATGTTCAAGCTTAGGGGAGTTTGATGCGATGATTTTGAGTCGCATTTATAGACTGGTTTGATATGTGTTTTATGCATTTATTAGTCATTTTCATGGTTAATGTTGCATAATTCATCTACTTTGGTCTATGCTACTTATTTATGTCAAATTTCCCTTATTTCAACATTTTGAGTATTAATTATCAAAAGAATATGTTTTGTGTAGACTTATGTGGTTTCGTGTGTTAATTTTAGGAAAAACAAGTATCTGCTACTGTCGATACCATCGACCAGACCACAGGTTGCCAGCTGCAAGGACCAGAAGAAAGTCGATACTATCGACAGGGATGTCGATGGTATCGAGATACCATTAGGTTGCTGGCGAGAAGTGAGTCGATACTATCGACCCATATGTCGATACCATCGACTAGTGGAGCTTCAGCGACGGGAAAAGGACAAAACTGACGCCTAAGAATGTCAATACCATCGACTCGCGTCGATGGTATCGAGATAGCACCAGGCGCAAAGCCAAAAGAAAAGAAGAATTGTTGATATCGCGCTAGGTCGATACCATAGACCGGCGTCGATGGCATTGACATCGTCAGATATGAGTTTGCTTCAGATTGATCTTAATCTGACGGCTGTGATTAATTGGCGACCTAACTCGGGAATTATACCTAATGACAGCGCCCAAGAGGGAATCATCACGTCATTAGCTGCTGCACACATCCCGAGAAGGTGTGGAGAGAAGAACGGAGCCCAGAAGCACGCCCCAGTCGATCCGGACGCTGAAGAAGATGATTTCCACCATCGAAAGGCGGGAGAACGCGTATTCCACGCCAAGGATCGCTTGGATCTTCTCCATTTAGGGGTTTCACCACTCAATCACGTTTTTCTCCATGTTTCCCTTTTTCTACTCCACGTTTTGCTCTGAGATGAACATGCAGGGCTAATCCCCTTTGTCTTTAGGACCGGGAGTAGCCCGGGAATTCATTGTATGACAATTTTATCATAGTAATTCATATCTTATCTCTTAAATCCGTGGTATAATTTCATTTTCTCAATTATATTGTTATGCTTGATCACCATAATAATAATCTAATGCCCTTAATTGCTTTGAAAGAAGAATTAATGGTTGAAAAGAGACAAAATTTACATTAATTGACAAATCCCTTGAACAAGGTGGTGTAAGGTTAATGGTGGATACCGAGAGATCATTTTTAATGCACCTAATTTAGGGTATAGGTTACTACGACGGTGGAACCGACCTAGACGTAGGTAGTGAATTGTACCACGACAGTGGGCAATTCTGATTTCAGGCCACTACCCGGATAGAGAGATAAGATTGAGTGACTGCATAGAATTTAATACAATGAAAACCCGCAGTGAAACCGCAATCCTAAAGATCTCATTTCGAATTGATTAAACCAAACATTTAATCGATTGCTTTGTTTTGTTTTATTTTTATTTTATTTTAATTTTAACAACAACTCTCAACTATTTAATCGGTCTAGCTGATCGCGAGTAGTTATTAGGAGTCTCTGACAATTTCACGTATCCCTGAGTTCGACTCGGGCCTCACAAAGGCCTATATTACATTGACGCGTACACTTGCATTTCTACGCACGGTAAATTCATGTCATTTACTTCAGCCTTGATTAGGTTAAGCAACTCAATCATGAAAGAGAATTGACATCATGAGTTAAGTTATTATCATGGTGATCATTATGGCTTAATTACTTCATGGGTTTAAATCACACTAACCATTAAGATACAAGTACCCTGATCACCTTTAATTACATCATGTTTTAATTAACTAATCACTTTTTCCTTTAACCACTTTAAGTACCCATGTGGTTTAGATTAATCAACCACCAAATGATCTTGGCCACTAAGGCCCCAAATGATCTTGACTAACTCAGACCTCAAATGGTCTTGCATACTAAACCTCCAAACGGTCTAAGACCGTTTGGACCTCCATGCGGTCTTGGTCTACCCTTGAGACCGTTTGGTAAAGTTGCACACTCAAGACCATTTGCTAAAGTAGGAGGTGAAGACCGTTTACCAAGTTTGACTTTTGAAACCGTTTGCTAAAGTGGACCTCCAAGACCATTTGCTAAAGTAGCTTTTGAAAACGCATGGACTCAAATGGTTTGGGATCATTTGGTCCCAAACGGTCTTGAGACCATTTGGACTCAAACGGTCTTGAGACCGTTTGGTCCAAAACACCTCAAAACCGCAAGGACCAATTATTGTGACAGAGTGAGTTTTTACATATATATTATTATTTAATTCCTCTCTTACAATTTTAATTGTTCCATTTATGCCCTTAATCATATCTCTCTCAATAATTCGATTAAATGAATCATCAATATCACTTTAGATCATCCATAATGATATATATAGTCAATAATACAAGTATTATGACTTTTAGTCAATTGACAAAGTCAATAATCGAATTGGGACTCTAATTTTGCACCGTAGCTAAATCATAACATTATAAAACTATGCCTAAAATCTCATCCCAATTGGAATTACCAATTTGGAGTTAATTACTTTTGAATTTTGGTGTATTATGTTACCAAATCTAGCCTAGGACTAAGGTCTGCGATTTAAATTGACATTTATATGTCATGCAGCCTTGTTGTAGGCTTGGGCGCGGCTCCTTTTAAAAGGGGAGTAATCTCCACCCTTGGATCGGCCGATCACAGAACCCGCGTGATCCGACGACTGCCAAGTCGTCTCCAACCTCCGATAGACTCGGTCCTCGCCAGGCCGCTGAACCAGCGATCCCTCCAACGACCTTCACGCCCGAACCCCACCTTCTCCTCGCGAGATCCTTGGAGGACTGACCCCTCTCTTCAAACCGAGCTCAACAACCCTCGCCACATCACCCACCTCCCTCAGATCAGGGAGAACGACACCCCGAACTCTCGCGCCTCTCACTGGCGGCAACACAGGATTTAGGGCTTAGCCCCCTACTCCACCCGGGTCTATAAAAGACCCCCAAAAGCTTCCCTGACCTCCCTTTCATCTTCCCGCACCATCAATTCCACCGAGACTTGCCCCCTCTTCCCTACCCTCTAGCACCTCCTGTTCACCGGACGTCGACTCCCCCCTCACTCCGGTCGCACCTTCCACCCAATTCGGCGCCACTACACCATCAGTGGACCTCGGCGAGGAGGTTCCCACTGCCGGTTGGAGCCGCGAAGGCCCAGAACTCCGGGTCGACTAGCCGCCGCAGCCGAGCTCAAAGCCGCCATCGCTGGCGAGGTCCAGGGCACTTCGAGCAGCTGGGAGTGGACCTAGAGCTTCACGAACCTCACGCGGAGCTTCGTGACCCCTCAATCCAGCCGGAGGGCAGGTAAAACCTTAGAACTCAGATTTCGTTTACTGAGCCTCCTGTCATCGCCATTATAGCTGTAGTTATCCCCTGACGAGCTCCTTAGGTTCGTTGAACTCAGGATGACCCCGCGAACGCGACCCGCCCATTCTCACACTCCCAGACCCTTTCTATCCAGCCTGGGCTACTCCACCTTTCTTCTTCTTTGTTGCCCGATCAAGCTGCTGCCATCGCGCGCAAGAAAGGAATCGAAAGGGCATGATTACTAACCTGCCCTGACCTGTCGCCATGCTAAGCAAACCCCAAAGGGGCAGTCACGTCTTTTTACCCCAGCCTGACCTCTCTGGACGAGCACTGGCTCGCGGGTCAGTGAGAGGGTCCGGCTGATTGGATCCCTCGCATGATCCGCGAGGCAGAACTCACAAATTCTTTTTTATTTTCGTTTTATTTCTTTAGAATATTCCTGATTGGTCAGATTTTAGAAAATTCTAGAAAATGATAGGAATATCAAGAAATATCGGACCAATATACCATTTTCATCAAAAAATCCAAGCTATCTAAATAAAATATAATCATGACCTGGATCTGAACCCTTTTTGGAAAATATGGCCAACCATCACTAATGACCTTTTAATACATTGTTTTGTGAAATAATGATTATAACTGATTTTATTTCTGTCTTGGGAATATTTTAAATCCTAATTATGATCTTGGTCATAATATTACTCGAAATCCTACTTAAGGAAGATAGTTGATTTAATAATCGAGAAGAACCCTAATTTCTAGTTTTTCTCACCTCATCATGATTATTATGTACAATTTATGAAAACCCTAATAACTGAAATGTCCTTTTAATAACCTGGATGACTCTAATCTCAGACCCCAACTCGAAACCCTATGTATCCCAAGTGACACCCCAAATGACCTAAACCCTAATAAGAAACCCTAATGTGGAATAATGAGAATCCATAGTAACTTAGGGGTTTGTTTACATTTCAGGGTGATCTACTATCTTCCTCCTAACTTAGGACTTGTGGAATTCAGATCTGAGAATTAGAGGTACGTGGATATAATTATATGACTAGTTTTTGCTGGATGTTAAGTATATGTAATTGTTTGCATGAAATTGATATACATTGATGGATGTTGATATATGATTAATTGATGATTTACCGCCTTGAACATAAAAGAACATAATTGAATATAAGTGAAATGTAGTTACTAGTGGTGCTCATTAAACTCCCTATTAGAGAGGGAAAGCTTTAATGTTGACTAGCACCTCCCTAGAGTACATGGTATACGGGGAGATCCCTAGAGTACAAGGTACACGGGGAAGGGCCCACTATTTATGCAATTATGTGCTAAGTCCACCATAGTAATGCATGTTCACTATAAATGAGGCTAATAACTTGGGATTACCTGATTTTCTACCTTTAAATAACGTTTTCTTTCTTCTTCTTAAATTCGAGTATTTTATATGCCAGCATAGTATAACTTTTACTCCACGTACCAACTTTGTTGATGTATTTGTTTCTCGTATTTTCTAGGTGCAAGGATCAATTGATGATCAAAGTACAATGCATATTCAAAGTACCTGAAGGCACAAATAATAAGCATGGAGGATTTATTAGATAGACCTATTCCTCTTATCTCTTTCTTGCTAGATGTTAGTTTATTTCTTTCCCTAGCTTATGTTGAGGATGATTGAGATCCAATGTAATAATCATAGATTTATTCTTCTTCTTTCCCCAGTAGCAATATGTATGACTTTATCTTTCATTATTGAATGAAATGTTGTGTGGCTATTTGCTATGATGTGAACTTGATCTTGGCTTATCTATGATTTTAGTTGGCTATCTCGATTTCTATTATTTTCCCTTTTGACATTTATAGATATGAGTGCACGCATATCTGTATATGTCACTAAGGAAAGTATGTAGAAATTGGGGTCGTCACAGTTGGTATCAGAGCCAATATTCACACATCATAGTCACTTGACCTTCATTCACCCTATTATGAGTCTAGGGTAGTCCTTAAGTTAGGGATGTGAAGGGTTGAGGTGTCTAGGATAGCATCTGCCATGGGTCTGACAAAAGTCTCCGAGCCACTTAGCTTGGCAATCACGAGGCTACCTTTATGGCAGTATAAGTCTACCTGGCCGATATCCTAAGTGTCCCCTATTCTTGGGCATACCTTAATTTAGGAATTTTCTCATCTATAGATTTTTCCCTCTCACCTCTTCTATAGGAAAAATTCCTCCCTCTCATCTATGTTTTGAAATAAATTAAACTTTCCCTCTTACCTCTGAAATAAGGTTAAGAAGGAGTCTCTCTATTTAGAAAGTCCTAAGGACCGACTGACAAGGATTTTAGGATATCCTCCCTAAATCATAACATTCAGAATATTAATCATTAAATAATGAGAATAATAAAATATCAAGTGAAAATAATAATGATAATGATGAGAATAATTGTTGAAGTAATAATCTAATACGTTCAAATTAATTTCAGGATGCCTCCTAAGACTCGCAGCTCAGGGGAATCGTCCTCTAAGAAAAGAAAAGAATGTGAACCCTCTGAAGTACCTGATCCCGATGCTGAGGCCAAGGAAAGGTGGGAAGAACAGAAGAAAATCCTTTTAGATTTTATGGAAACCCTCACCACAAAAGGAACCCCAGAACCCAACTCATCTAGGAAGAAAGAAGTGACAGTGATAGATTTTATTAAACTAAACCTTGATTCTTTTTGGGGTGAGGATCAGCCTGAGGTTATGGATAAGGCTGAAGCCTGGATTTTGACCATAGAGAATGGTTTTCATACCCTAGAAGTACCCAATGATAAGAAGGTTAGGTTCGCCACCCATATGCTTAAGGGAGGGGCAAAAATCTGGTGGGAGAACTATGGTGGGAATAGGGATGAGGAAATAGACAACATGGAGTGGGAAGCCTTAAAAAACCTCTTCACGGATCGTTTTATGCCCATAGCCGAGAGAAAGAGGAAGGAAAAGATGTACATGGAGTTAAGGCAGGGTAGTCTTTCAGTAGCTGATTACACCCGGAAGTTTAGGCTTCTGGAACGTTATGCACCCATCAAGACTGAAGACCGCCTTACTGAACACTATGTTGACTGCCTTTCCGCCCACCTAAAAACCCTAGTCATAGCCTCTCGTCCCAGAAGCATAGATGAAGCCCTAGATATGGCCCTCAAGCAGGAGAGAGAGCAGGGCATGCAAAAACCTCCTAGCATGGGATACTTAGGGTTAACCACAACTGAAGAGGATAAGTTTAAGAAGTTCAATCCAGGCCATAACAACAAGGGATCAGGGAAAGGAGGAGGTTCAGGAAAAGGAGGACAGAAGAACAATCGAAATCAATAGAAGATTGTCCACCCGAAGTGCAAGACTTGCGGACGACACCATGGTGGAGTATGCCGCCACACCAAGCCAGTCTGCTATAACTGCAAAAAGGAGGGTCATTTTGTCGCCAAGTGCCCCACTCCCTCCATCTTTGGCAATCCTGCGGGTGGTGCTCCGCAGCCTCAGGGACACCGCAATGGCAGGGTGTTTGTAGTAAATGCAGAAGAGGCCAAGGCAAATCCAAACCAGCTCTGTGAAGGTAACCTAATTTCTTTATAATTCAATATCTTATTCAAGCCTGCAATGATTCATAATTTGATTACCTTATGTAGGCACTGTATTATTAAATGGTCATCCTGTTAAGGCTTTATTTGACTCCGGATCTACAAATACTTTTATTTCTCGAACTCTGGCATCCATATTAAATCTTCACATAAGGGATTTGGGATATACTCTGGACGTGTCTACTCCAAGTGGCAAAATACTCACAACTCTGCAGAAAACTAATGAACTTTCTCTTAAGTATGAAAATCATGATATGCCCTTTGAATTCATTCTCTTAACTATGGAAGACTTTGATGTTATACTTGGTATGGACTGGCTTTACACATACCATGCTCACATTGACTGTAGAAACAAGACGGTCGTTCTCTCTCAACCTCATTCTTATCCTGTGAAAATCCCTAGGGGAAGTGGATTCTGTAATAATATTATAATCTCCTCTCTTAAAGCTAAAAAGCTCATTTCTAAGGGATGTAAAGTCTTCCTCGCATTAGTCTCAGAGACCAATCCTAGTAGCGGGCCTGTAGAAAGTCTGGAGGTGGTACGTGACTTCCCTGACATTTTTCCGGAGGAGCTTCCTGGGCTGCCTCCAAATAGAGACATTGAGTTCTCCATAGATCTTCTTCTTGGAACCACTCCGATTTCTAGGGCACCGTATAGGATGGCTCCTGCTGAGCTGATGGAGTTGAAGAAACAGTTGCAAGAACTTCTCGACAAAGGTTTCATTCGTCCTAGTGTTTCCCCCTGGGGAGCTCCTGTTCTTTTTGTTAAAAATAAGGATGGTTCTATGCGTATGTGTATTGACTACCGCATGTTGAACCAAGCTACTATTAAAAAAAAGTATCCCCTTCCTCGTATTGATGACCTTTTCGATCAGCTTCGTACTGCTAAAGTTTTCTCAAAGATTGATCTCCGTTCTGGATACCATCAGCTCAAAATCAAGGATTCTGATATTTCTAAAACTGCTTTTCGAACTCGTTATGGGCATTACGAATTTATGGTGATGCCATTCGGGTTAACCAATGCACCAGGTGTATTTATGAATCTGATGAACAAAGTCTTCCAACCCTATCTTGATGAGTTTGTGGTCGTCTTCATTGATGATATCTTGATCTATTCTGATTCTATGGAAAAACACCGTGAACACTTGCGATCAGTTCTTGACATTCTTCGAACCCAGAAGTTTTATGGCAAACTTTCAAAATGTGAGTTCTGGATTGATAAGGTTATGTTTCTTGGGCATGTCATTTCTGGAGGTAGTATATCTGTTGATCCTGCCAAAGTCTCTGCAGTACTTGATTGGCAACCTCCTCGTAATCCTTCTGAAATTCGGAGTTTCCTGGGTCTGGCCAGATACTATCGTCGTTTTATTCCAAACTTCTCCAAAGTTGCACTCCCTCTTACCAAGCTTACTCGGAAGGACGAGCACTTTATCTGGTCAGATACTTGTGAGTCCAATTTCCAGCAGTTAAAGCAGAAGTTGACGTCGGCTCCTATTCTTGTTCTACCCTCTGGCAATGAAGGGTTTGCAATATTCACTGATGCCTCGAGGAATGGGTTAGGGTGTATCCTACAGCAGAATGGTAAGGTAGTGGCCTTCGCATCTAGACAGCTAAAACCCAATGAACTAAATTATCCCACCCATGATTTGGAATTAGCTGCAATCATTCATGCCCTCAAAATCTGGAGGCACTACCTGTACGGGGCAACATTCGACATCTTCACCGATCACAAAAGCCTGAAGTACATCCTGACTCAGAAGGACTTGAATCTGCGTCAACGCCGATGGATTGAATACCTAAAGGACTACGATTTCACTATTGCCTATCATCCGGGTAAGGCAAATGTAGTCGCTGATGCCCTTAGCAGAAAAAGGGCAGTGTGTGCATCTCTTTCTGTCCCTGAATGGAGGAACATGGAGGATCTAGTGGGCTGGAAGCCACAGTTTCTGTCCTATCATGTGCATGTTAATAACATTTCCGTCACATCCAACCTGCATTTCGAACTTCTTGAGGCACAAAAGGCTAGTCCCGATCTTGCAGAGCTCTCTTCCCTTCTGTCAAAACCGCAAACACATCTGTCCGTGGGTCTTGATGGTGGGCTCCGTTACAAGAATCGTTTGTGGGTTCCTGAGCAGTCAATTGTAAAGACATCAATCCTAAATGAGGCACATGGGTCCAAGTACACAGTTCATCCAGGCACGACAAAGATGTACAAAGACCTACAACGTCAGTTTTGGTGGAGAGGCATGAAGCGCGATATTGCCGATTTCGTGTCTAAGTGTTTGACGTGTCAAAGGATCAAGGCCGAACATCAGAGACCAGGCGGTCTACTACAACCCCTTGAAATTCCAGAATGGAAATGGGAACACATCACCATGGATTTCGTGGTGGGGTTACCCAGGACCAGGAAGGGATACGACGCTGCATGGGTCATAGTGGATCGTCTCACCAAGTCAGCTCATTTTCTTCCTGTGAAGACTACTGCAAAGGTTTCTGAGTTGGCAGACCTCTACATACGGGAGATAGTACGTCTGCATGGATTTCCATCATCTATTGTCTCAGACAGGGACCCAAAGTTCACATCAAAGCTGTGGAAGCAGGTTCAAGAGGAATTGGGCACCAAGTTGAACTTCAGTACAGCCTACCATCCGCAAACAGACGGGCAGTCAGAGCGTACAATACAGATTCTAGAGGATCTTCTGCGAGCTTGTGTTCTCGATTGGGAAGGCTCATGGGACTATTACTTGCCTTTAGCTGAGTTTGCCTATAATAATAGCTATCAAGCAAGCATTGGGATGCCTCCTTATGAAGCTCTTTATGGCCAACCATGCAGATCACCCTTACACTGGGATGATGTCGGAGAGCGTACCCTGATGAAATCCGAGGAGATGCAGTTGTATTCTGATAAGGTTACACTGATTAGGCAGAGAATGAAGCGAGCATAGGATAGACAAAAGTCTTATGCAGATGCTCACCATCGAGAACGTCAGTTCAAGGAAGGTGACCATGTATTTCTAAAGATCCGACCTATTCGAGCTCTGGCCAAGAACAAAGGAAAGCTCAGTCCTCGTTATGTTGGACCCTTCGAGATTCTAGAAAGGGTTGGCGAATGTGCCTATCGTCTTGCCTTGCCACCTCAGTATAGTGCCATGCATAATGTGTTTCATGTATCTAATCTGAAGCCCTATGTCAAAGATTCCAGTCATATCTTGAATCATGAGCCTCTCGAATTGAAGGATGATCTGTCATATGCTGAATCCCCAGTCAGAATTCTCGACTTCAAGTCAAAGGAGCTTCGCAGTAATCATCATATTGAAATGGTGAAAGTTCTCTGGAGCCACCATGATGAGACAGATGCCACCTGGGAACTAAAGACCGAGGTCGAGAAGAAGTATCCATACCTTTTTCAGGATACTTGAATTTTGGGGACAAAATTCTTAAAAGGAGGGGAGAATGTGACAGAGTGAGTTTTTACATATATATTATTATTTAATTCCTCTCTCTTACAATTTTAAATTGTTCCATTTATGCCCTTAATCATCTCTCTCTCAATAATTCGATTAAATGGATCATCAATATCACTTTAGATCATCCATAATGATATATATAGTCAATAATACAAGTATTATGACTTTTAGTCAATTGACAAAGTCAATAATTGAATTGGGACTCTAATTTTGCACCGTAGCTAAATCATAACATTATAAAACTATGCCTAAAGTCTCATCCCAATTGGAATTACCAATTTGGAGTTAATTACTTTTGAATTTTGGCGTATTATGTTACCAAATCTAGCCTAGGACTAAGGTCTGCGATTTAAATTGACATTTATATGTCACGCAGCCTTGTTGTAGGCTTGGGCGCGGCTCCTTTTAATAGGGGAGTAATCTCCACCCTTGGATCGGCCGATCACAGAACCCGCGTGATCCGACGACTGCCAAGTCGTCTCCAACCTCCGATAGACTCGGTCCTCGCCAGGCCGCTGAACCAGCGATCCCTCCAACGACCTTCACGCCCGAACCCCACCTTCTCCTCACGAGATCCTTGGAGGACTGACCCCTCTCTTCAAACTGAGCTCAACAACCCTCGCCACGTCACCCAGCTCCCTCAGATCAGGGAGAACGACACCCCGAACTCTCGCGCCTCTCACTGGCGGCGACGCAGGATTTAGGGCTTAGCCCCCTACTCCACCCCGGGTCTATAAAAGACCCCCAAAAGCTTCCCCGACCTCCCTTTCATCTTCCCGCACCATCAATTCCACCGAGACTTGCCCCCTCTTCCCTACCCTCTAGCACCTCCTGTTCACCGGACGTCGACTCCCCCCTCACTCCGGTCGCACCTTCCACCCAATTCGGCGCCACTACACCATCAGTGGACCTCGACGAGGAGGTTCCCACTGCCGGTTGGAGCCGCGAAGGCCCAGAACTCTGGGTCGACTAGCCGCCGCAGCCGAGCTCAAAGCCGCCATCGCTGGCTAGGTCCAGGGCACGTCGAGCAGCTGGGAGTGGACCTAGAGCTTCACGAACCTCATGTGGAGCTTCGTGACCCCTCAATACAGCCGGAGGGTAGGTAAAACCTTAGAACTCAGATTGCGTTTACCGAGCCTCCTGTCATCGCCATTGTAGCTGTAGTTATCCCCTGGCGAGCTCCTTAGGTTCGTTGAACTCAGGATGACCCCGCGAACGCGACCCGCCCGTTCTCACACTCCCAGACCCTTTCTATCCAGTCGGGGCTACTCCACCTTTCTTCTTCTTTGTTGCCCGATCAAGCTGCTGCCATCGCGCGCAAGAAAGCAATCGAAAGGGCATGATTACTAACCTGCCCTGACCTGTCGCCATGCTAAGCAAACCCCAAAGGGGCAGTCACGTCTTTTTACCCCAGCCTGACCTCTCTGGACGAGCAC
Organism: Alisma plantago-aquatica; assembly: GCA_963693085.1. Classification (NCBI taxonomy): domain Eukaryota; kingdom Viridiplantae; phylum Streptophyta; class Magnoliopsida; order Alismatales; family Alismataceae; genus Alisma; species Alisma plantago-aquatica. The sequence goes on from OY856409.1 coordinate 926,040,200, forward strand.
TGGCTCGCGGGTCAGTGAGAGGGTCCGGCTGATCGGATCCCTCGCATGATCCGCGAGGCAGAACTCACAAATTCTTTTTTTATTTTCGTTTTATTTCTTTAGAATATTCCTGATTGGTCAGATTTTAGAAAATTCTAGAAAATGATAGGAATATCAAGAAATATCGGACCAATATACCATTTTCATCAAAAAATCCAAGCTATCTAAATAAAATATAATCATGACCTGGATCTGAACCCTTTTTGGAAAATATGGCCAACCATCACTAATGACCTTTTAATACATTGTTTTGTGAAATAATGGTTATAACTGATTTTATTTCTGTCTTGGGAATATTTTAAATCCTAATTATGATCTTGGTCATAATATTACTCGAAATCCTACTTAAGGAAGATAGTTGATTTAATAATCGAGAAGAACCCTAATTTCTAGTTTTTCTCACCTCATCATGATTATTATGTACAATTTATGAAAACCCTAATAACTGAAATGTCCTTTTAATAACCTGGATGACTCTAATCTCAGACCCCAACTCGGAACCCTATGTATCCCAAGTGACACCCCAAATGACCTAAACCCTAATAAGAAACCCTAATGTGGAATAATGAGAATCCATAGTAACTTAGGGTTTTGTTTACATTTCAGGGTGATCTACTATCTTCCTCCTAACTTAGGACTTGTGGAGTTCAGATCTGAGAATTAGAGGTACGTGGATATAATTATATGACTAGTTTTTTCTAGATGTTAATTATATGTAATTGTTTGCATGAAATTGATATACATTGATGGATGTTGATATATGATTAATTGATGATTTACCGCCTTGAACATAAAAGAACATAATTGAATATAAGTGAAATGTAGTTACTAGTGGTGCTCATTAAACTCCCTATTAGAGAGGGAAAGCTTTAATGTTGACTAGCACCTCCCTAGAGTACATGGTATACGGGGAGATCCCTAGAGTACAAGGTACACGGGGAAGGGCCCACTATTTATGCAATTATGTGCTAAGTCCACCATAGTAATGCATGTTCACTATAAATGAGGCTAATAACTTGGGATTACCTGATTTTCTACCTTTAAATAACGTTTTCTTTCTTCTTCTTAAATTCGAGTATTTTATATGCCAGCATAGTATAACTTTTACTCCACGTACCAACTTTGTTGATGTATTTGTTTCTCGTATTTTCTAGGTGCAAGGATCAATTGATGATCAAAGTACAATGCATATTCAAAGTACCTGAAGGCACAAATAATAAGCATGGAGGATTTATTAGATAGACCTATTCCTCTTATCTCTTTCTTGCTAGATGTTAGTTTATTTCTTTCCCTAGCTTATGTTGAGGATGATTGAGATCCAATGTAATAATCATAGATTTATTCTTCTTCTTTCCCCAGTAGCAATATGTATGACTTTATCTTTCATTATTGAATGAAATGTTGTGTGGCTATTTTCTATGATGTGAACTTGATCTTGGCTTATCTATGATTTTAGTTGGCTATCTCGATTTCTAATATTTTCCCTTTTGACATTTATAGATATGAGTGCACGCATATCTGTATATGTCACTAAGGAAAGTATGTAGAAATTGGGGTCGTCACAAATTATGGTCTCAACACATCAAATTGAATTAGGGTTTCTAATGTTGATCCCCTCAACGATTCAATACATGTAACCAATCATCAATTGGACTTATCACCATTATTCAATTGAGTTAATTAGGTCAACCTTCAACTAATTTGACCCTCAATTGGTCATCAATTAGGGCTTGAATCAATTGGATTAGGGTTTGGAATCGATGACCCTTCAACATAATTCAATATGAGTTTAATTGATTTGAAACTATTGAACCATCATCCAATTTGGTCATGTCCTGGCCCCAAATGGTCTTGGGATCATTTGGATGACCTCCAAACAGTCTTGAGACCATTTTCTCAAGTCAACATCAAAAACCAACTCAACCAATTAAGGTTTGGCTCATAGGATTGATCACTAGGTCAACAATCGATTGCACTTCAACTCATTATCTTTAGATCTTCAAACACTTAACCATAGTCAACCCTAGACCTCAAAATGGTCTTGGGTGATCACCAAACGTTCTTGAGACTGTTTGGGTGATCCCCAAATGGTTTTGAAACCGTTTGGGTCTCTCAACCCAAGTTTCAACCTTATACAATTATCAAATCAACAATTAACCCGATTAGGGTTTAGATAGTTGATGGACCTTTAATTAGTGAACCACTTAGAGTTAATTGATAATTATTGATAGGTGATTAGTCTACATTATTCTCAACAGGCCTCCAAATGGTCAATGCTTGGTCAATGCCACCAAATGGTCTTAGACCATTTGCTTCTATGCGGTTTGGATGAAACCATTTGCATTCAAACGGTTTGAAACCGTTTGCTCCCAAACGGTTTGGGAAACCGTTTGAGCACAAAGGCAAACTGTTTTCTAAAGTTATTTTTAGATATTTGTCTAGGATGATGTCACCTTCGTCTACCTCTGTTCAACCAAGAACATGAGCTGTTCTTCACAGAAATTATAGCAAGTATTCACAAAAGTATCAAAGGAAGAAAAGAAACTAAGGATTCTTATAGATAAGAGTGCAATACTAATGCTTAAGGGTGAGAATTATAAAACCCACCTCTAGAACTGATCCAGAGCTCCAAGCTCCATGGATTTAATGGTGGATTGAGCTCCAGCAGTTGTCCAAGGTTCGTTCTTCAATCTTTGGATGAACAAGATGGCTAGAAAAGGAAACCAAGTGAAGAAAACCATGAATCTAACCTTGTTTTATGGTTTCCATTATGAATTCGAGGTAGATGATGATCAAAACTTACCAAGATAATTTGGTCGTCCTTCCTCTGGTCCAGAACTCTCCCTTGGTCGGCCAAAGCAAGTTTGAGAAGAAAAGAAACTAAAGAAATGATCCTTTGGTGTTTTGGAAAAAGGACACATATATATTTATGGGTTTTCAAGGAAAATAGAAAAAGATAGTTATCTTCTTTAATTTCCCAACTATATCCACCAAGGCTTCCTCCATTCTTTGTCCACGTATCCACCTTCTAATACTTGCAAAACTTCTCCATTATCCAAGGTTTAAAGGAAAAGGAATTAATCATCTTAAAGAGATGTATATTAATATCCACCCTTTTATTGGATATTGTTTTATAAATTATTAATGTGAATAACTTCCTCTTCAACCAAGATCTTGTTGGTGCCCAAGCATGGCACAAGCTTGTCCAAACTTTTGCAAACACATCCTCCAATTTTTGGTTGAAGGGTTCCATAATTAATATATTTCCCTTTTACATTAAGTTATATTAAAGAGCCATTTGTGCTTAAATCTTGATTATTTTAATATCAAGATTCTCTCTCTTCCATGATAATTCAAATGAGGCACCCCTCTCATTTTATTTGCTCTAATTGATGCCAAGAAACATGAGAGACCCTCAAGAGGTGATATTTTGCAAGTTGAACCCTAGGTTTTGGATAAATTGCACATTACTCAAAAACTAGGTTTTAATGAACAAGGATTGCTCTACAAGCTTTATCTTGATGTCCAAGCTTGTGGAAACCATACCACTCCATCATATTCATTCTCATGATGTCTTAACATCATAGGAACATATTATCATGTGAAATTTGCAAGTTAACCCTTTTACTTGGGTAATTTGCACTTTAGTCCAAAGTTAACAAAACAATGTTCCAACATTATTTAAAAAGGACTGAAAATGAAATATAAGTTCCTAAAAAGCCTTAATTACTTTTTAAGAAATATAAGCAAGCATCTAATCAACTTCATTAGGCAAAACACCTAGGTTTAGTACATAACCCAGGTCAGGGATGTTACAAATTATCCACCCCTTACAAGGATTCCATCCCCGAAATTATTACAAAAACATATTAAGAGAAAAGAGCAGGGTATTTCCTCCTCATCTCTTCCTCTAGTTCCCACGTAGCTTCTTCAATGCCACAGTGATTCCCGAGGACTTTCACAAGACTTATGTCTTTCTTTTTCAACTTTTTAATTCTTCTATCAAGGATTGTCAAAGGTCCTTCAACATAAGATATATCATCATTTAATTCTACTTCCATAGGTTGCAGAACTGATTCTGTGTCAGGATGACATTTCCTAAGCATGGAAATGTGGAACACTGGGTGTAACTTTTGCAGCTCGGGTGGTAACTCTAGCTTATAAGCTACCTTTCTAATCCGTTCAATGATTGGATAAGGCCCCATAAACCTAGGAGTTAACTTTCCTTTCCTTCTAAATCTAATAACTCCCTTCCAAGGTGAGACCTTGAGGTACACTCTGTCTCCAACCTGGAATTCTAAAGGTCTATGACGCTTATCAGCGTAAGATTTCTGTCTATCCTGTGCAGTCTTTAACTATTGTTGTATTATTTTAATCTTCTCAGTGGTCTGCTGCACAAGTTCAGGACCTAAAAGTTGATATTCACCAGTTTCATACCAACATAGGGGAGATCTACAACATCTACCATACAAAGCTTCATAAGGTGCCATGTCAATGCTATGTTGATAGCTATTGTTGTAGGCAAACTCTATCAAACTTAGGTGCAGATCCCAACTTCCTGTAAACTGAAGAACACATGCTCTAAGCAAGTCCTCCAAAGTATGTATAGTTGTTTCTGACTATCCATCAGTATGAGGATGAAAGGTTGTGCTAAACCTTAACTGTGTGCCTAAGGCTTTATGAAGTCGCTCCCAAAAATGACTCGTAAACTGGGGACCTCTATCAGAAACAATGGTAACTTGGACCCCATGTAGCCGTACTATCTCATCCACATATAACTGTGCCAGCTTCTCAACATAATAGGTTGTTTTGACAGGTAAGAAATGTGTTGTCTTTGTCAGCCTATCAACTATTACCCAAATGGAATCATGTCCTTTGGTTGTTCTGGGTAAACCAACCACAAAGTCCATGGTTACATGATCCCACTTCCACTGTGGTATGGGTAAAGGTTGCATTGTTCCTGCAGACTTCTGGTGTTTAGCTTTAACTTGCTGACACACAGGACACCGCATAACGAACTCAGCAACGTCCTTTTTCAAACCAGGCCACCAATACATATCTTTCAAGTTACGATACATCTTGGTGCTTCCTGGATGCATAGCATACATTGAAGAATGAGCTTCTTCTAGGACTATCTTTCTTAAGTTATTCACATACAACACTATCATTTTACCATGATAACAAGTTACTTGATCTTCTGAGTCATGGAAACCTTCTCGTTTCTCATTACCATACTCTGACCTAATCTGTTGAACTGCAACATCAACTTGTTGTGCCTCCTTAATCTGCTGTCGCAGAGTAGGTTTTATGTGTATCTCAGCTAATAATCCAGATAACAACGATACTTTTAACTGTACATTGTCTTTCCTTAAAGAGATAAGCATATCCCTCCTAAAGCACACCAAAGAATTCAGTTGTGCTCTGTCTAAGGCTGGTGTTGCTGATTTCCTACTCAAAGCATCAGCAACTACGTTGGCTTTCCCTAGATGTAATCAATTGTACAATCATAGTCCTTGATTAACTCCATCCAGCGGCGTTGCCTCATGTTAAGCTCATGATAAGAAAATATATACTTAAGGTTCTTATGGTCTGTGAAAATCTGGAATGTCTCCCCATAAAGATAATGTCTCCAGATCTTCAAGGCATGAACTACATTAGCTAGCTCTAAATCGTGTGTCAGATAATTCTCCTCGTGTTTCTTAAGCTGTCAAGAAGCAAAAGAAATCACTTGTTTATCCTGCATCAACACACATCCTAGTCCATTCTTAGAGGCATCACAGAAAACTATATACCCTTTCCCTTGCTCAGGTAACACAAGCACAAGTGCACTTGTCAACCTCTCCTTCAACAACTAAAACGATTGCTGACACTTATCACTCCAGGTAAAAAGAACATCCTTCCTAGTCAACTTAGTCAAGGGTAAAGCTATGGAACTGAAGTTCTTAATGAGCCTCCTGTAATAGCCTGCCAACCCTAAGAAACTTCGAATCTCTGTCGGTGTCTTCAGTTGCTCCCATTGCAGGATAGATTCTACCTTTTTAGGGTCAACACGAATGCCTGAGGCAGATATTATGTGTCCAAGGAAAGAAACTTCTGGTAACCAAAACTCACACTTGCTAAACTTAGCATATAACTTATGTTCTCTTAGCAAAGTTAGAGTCTGACGAAGATGCTGTTCATGCTGCTGAGCATCTCTACTATAGATCAGGATGTCATCTATGAAGAAGACAACACACTGATCAAGAAAAGGTCGAAAGATTCTATTCATGAGTTCCATAAATGCAGCTGGTGCATTAGTTAGTCCAAATGACATAACTGTGAACTCATAGTGACCATACCTTGTCTTAAAGGCAGACTTAGGTATGTCACCTTCCTTAATACGCAACTGATGATATCCCGACCTCAAATCTATCTTTGAGAAAATGGTTGCTCCACGCAACTGGTCAAAGAGATCATCAATCCTTGGCAAAGGGTACTTATTCTTTATTGTTACTTTATTTAATTGTCTGTAATCAATGCACAACCGCATTGACCCATCCTTCTTTTTAACAAAGAGGACTAGAGCACCCCAAGGTGAAGTACTCGGTCGGATGAAACCCTTCTCAAGAAACTCTTGCACATGTTTCTTGAGTTCTTCCATCTCAGCAGGCGCCATCCTATATGGTGTTTGTGCTATTGGCTACGTGTCCGGGATTAGATTAATCTCAAAATCAATCTCTCGGGGTGGTGGTACACCTGGAAGTTCTTCAGGAAATACATCTTCAAATTTCCTGACTATAGGAACTTCAGCAGGATTAAGACTCTCCATGGTAGTATCTACCACATGGGCCAAGAATGCATAACATCCTTGCCTCATCAGCTTTTCAACAACCATAGCCGACACAAGACAGGTTCGTAGAATCTTTCTATCTCCTTGAAAGATCCATGTGTCACTTTCATCAGTGAACACAGCTTGCTTGGACTCACAATCCAAGACAACCTTATACCTTTCTAAGGTATCCATCCCAAGGATTACATCAAATCCATGCATCTCAAGTGGTATAAGATCCACTTGAATGTGATGTTCAGAAAAGAAGAGAATGCAGGGAGAACATACCTCCCGCAAAATAGCAGATCTCATCAAAGGAGTTTATAACAACAAACTATCTGCTCTATGACTTGTAGTCAGGTTGCAGTCAATAATCACTCTTCGAGTGATAAAGGAATGCGTAGCACTCGGATCAATTAAAACAGATACGATGCAATATGTAGACATATCAAAATTAAACAACTCCATCTGACCTGCCACAACCCAAGGGTTGATCACTGCATCAGGTGGATTCATCGCGTAAAACATCGCCATCGCCTGTGGTTGATTTGGTGATCGATGATTAGGTGCTGATGATCCAGCTTGGGACACTTGTCCACGTCCTCTAGCGTTACCTGAAAACTGTCTCCTTTGAGAACCTTGCTGACTTTGCCTTTGAGGTTGTTACACTCACTTCTCTGGCTCTGCAATCCTTCATCAGATGCCCTACTTTTCCACATATATAACAGCTTCTGATCCCTTGCTGTGGTCTGGTAAGTCCTGTAACGGATACAGATGCTGAGCTACGAGCTCCTTCTAGTGGTAAGCTTCGTCCTCTACCCCTATTTGACGTCTACAGCGTCTGGGTACTGAATCTAGATGGTGGTGTAGGCACGGAAAACCTTGGTTTCTTGAAACCTTTAGATGAGGATCCTTGAAACTGGGAGTACATCTTATTGTTCTTGGTCTGTCTCTTCTCTGACACGGACCTCTCTATCCTTCTGACATACTCCATAAAAGTAGAAAATCTTTCCCTTTTATCCAGAGCAGACACAGGAGTGGTCAACTCAGCATTTAACCCCTTCTCAAAATGCCTAATCCTTTCTTCATCTGTAGTTGCCATGTGCGGACAGAACCGTAAAAGCTCCATGAACTTAGCCTCGTACTCGCTAATGTTCATTAGTCCTTGTCTTAATCTCTCAAACTGAGAGATTTTCTCATCCAGGAACGTCTTAGGGAAGTATCTGTTGATAAATTCCCGTCGGAAAACTTCCCATTCGATCTCCACACCTGGCCTTTTCCCTTCCTCCATGGTCCACCAGTGACCAGCACTCCCCTTGAGAAGATACACATCATGTCTAACCTTCTCAGCTTATGGGATATTCAAGATTCTAAAGGCCTTCTCTAGCTCAGTTAGCCACAAGTCAGCATCTGCTGGGTCAGCTGTTCCCGTATATTCTGTGGCTCCAACTCGGTGAAGTCGTTCAAACGTCTTGCTGGATCCTTGTCCTTCTGGATGGGTAGGTGCCCTAGGTACATGTATAGGCATCCTATCAGTCATATGTGTCATGGCAGTCATGAACTGCCCAAACATGGCTTGGAAGGCTGGGTTCCCCATGTCAGCTGGGTAAAACAGAGGTGGTTCAGGTACATGTTCTTCCCTTTCTTAGTTTCTTGCACCTTCTCTAGGTGCAATGACACTACTCTCTGCAACATGTTCCTCATGTGATCCAGACATCTTTAGTTTTCTCTTCTCCTCCTATATGAGCAGAAGACACTATCAGATATACTGGAAGATTCTAGAACAGACTCAACAACCCTAGTCCTATGTCTCTGTAGACTCAGCGAACCTAGAGCTCTGATACCACTAATCGTGACGTCTGTCTCGGAAAATGAGATCAACGAATGCGGAAGCGAATCATTAGCATCATAATTATTGAAAATCACTAATTATTAAAAACTTTTTGTAAAGAAATCCACAAACTGTAAAACTCTTTCATAAAGAAATAAGGTAAGTTATTTACAAGCTGATTCATTAGTACATCTCTGTATTAACTCATCTCGACATTGACTACTCTATTAAACTTTACATGAGCAGTATACAAAATCTTGAGGCATTAAGCCAAAATCTCAGATCTATATCAAACCATCTACTGACTCCTAGAACCTGAGAGTACAGAGACGACATATATGACTCTTTATATACAAGACTTGACAGACAGTGTCTCCACCTGAGGATCACTGCTATCCCTGATGTTGCTGCTGCTGTTGCTGCTCACCCACTGAAGGGTTTCTCCTTCCTCGGCGTCTACCTAAAAAGTTGAATCCCACGGGGGTGAGACAATTGAAAAATTGTCCCAGTGAGAGTTATAACTCTCTGCCAGAAGCATTGTTATTGCAGATAATGGAATAACACTGTGCAGTAATGTTATAATTATTCAACATCAGGCAATTAATTGAATAAACTAGGTAGAGCAATATTCTCTAAGCAATCATTTCAATTATAACTTGATTGTATAGCAAGTCATTTAATCAATAAGGAATATGAAGAACATGTATACTAATTATCCAACTAGGACATTATAAACAATGTATCATCAATCATTATTTCTCATAGCCAACCTAAGCAATTATGCTACATGGCTGATTACATTTTACAAACATACTTATGCCCTGAGGAGATGAGGTGTACCTCTCATACTCCAACCTACCATTACAAAATCACAATCAGTACCATACATAGGTCATCAGAAGAGCCAAATTCCTATGACCTCATCCTCCTCAGTCAGTGTGAGGAACAACATGCAGGACATCTTGTGTCTCTACCACAATAGCTTTCCAGGGTATGCTGGCAACTTCACTATTAGAGTTATAGTGGCATACTGTACTCTCTTCGCCATCGAGGTCTTTCTTGTTATCTCTCATCGATGCGGCATTAACAACATCATCGGGAGATTAGTGATACATCATCCTGGCATATACATATAATGAAGGATTGAGAGATTAAATGTTCATCTCACATCAATTCCCCCATTAGGACGTAAGGATATTCACGTCCATAACCCCTACATACTCAAAAGTATGCTCTCCAAGAATTCCCTTAGGAAAACCTATTTCACCATCATCTAACTCCTGACGATGATGGATCTATGGTCAGGGCTCTACATGATATCATTTCACTTGATTATTTAAGTACATTACAACATTCTTTTAGCATCAGAAATGTTTTCAAACATAATTCATTATAACAGTTACTATAAAGAAAGAGTACTATGTGTATCAAGTTCATTTCACAACTTTATTAACATTGGGATCTCAATCCCTTATCAATTTATCATCATGATTCAAGAATATGGGTGTTCAAACCCTTAGATCTTCAAATCACTTGTTACCACTTTAATAGGTAACTTAATGCCATTCAGTCATTTATCAGTGTAAACATAATAGTAGCATTGCAGGTATTTCTCATGGCTCATACAGCCTATCAATGTAATTTTTTTACCTTTCAATAGGCAACATAGCATATTATTGCTTACAAAGCTCATTAAGTACTTTTTAATGAACAAAACATCATAGCTCTTACCTGGCTATGTTCAATATTTCATAACACCTGCAAGATTAACACAGATGATAACAGGTAAATTAATTTCATATCAACATAAGGTACAATAATGATAGCATCATTATTTCAAGGGTTTCACCAATATGCCCTTACTAGGGTTAGGGTTTTCCTTTTTAATTCAATTAGGATTAACCAACCCCTTTAGCTAAAAAAGGATTAAGAACTTATCATTTCATTATCTAATCATAGAGCTTCATACATTAAAGCATAACCCAAGATTAGGGTTTCACACTTTTATTCACCTTAATTGGAATTAGGGTTTACTATTCACATACCTTGATTTAGGGTTTATCATGTCATCATTATGAATTAAGATCACACCATCATCATGCATTAGGGATACTTCCATTATTACCCTTAATTTAGGGTTAAGATTCATTAACCATCATAATTAGGGTTTTCATGATCTCACTATGAAGGATCATACCCTAATTAGATACTCATTCATATTGGAAGTCCATTACTTGATTAACATTCATAAAAGAAGTCTTCTCTCTCTCATCCTCTATAGGATGATGTTTACTTCAGCCTTGATTAGGTTAAGCAACTCAATCATGAAACATAATTGACATCATGAGTTAAGTTATTATCATGGTGATCATTATGACTTAATTACTTCATGGGTTTAAATCACACTAACCCATTAAGATACAAGTACCCTAATCACCTTTAATTACATCATGTTTTAATTAACTAATCACTTTGTCCTTTAACTACTTTAAGTACCCATGTGGTTTAGATTAATCAACCACCAAATGATCTTGGCCACTAAGGCCCCAAACGATCTTGACTAACTCAGACCTCAAACGGTCTTGCATACTAAACCTCCAAACGGTCTAAGACCGTTTGGACCTCCATGTGGTCTTGGTCTACCCTTGAGACCGTTTGGTAAAGTTGCACACTCAAGACCGTTTGCTAAAGTAGGAGGTGAAGACCGTTTGCCAAGTTTGACTTTTGAAAACCGTTTGCTAAAGTGGACCTCCAAGACCATTTGCTAAAGTAGCTTTTGAAAACGCATGGACTCAAATGGTTTGGGGTCGCTTGGTCCCAAACGGTCTTAAGACCGTTTGGTCCAAACCACCTCAAAACCGCAAGGACCAATTATGGTCTCAACCCATCAAATTGAATTAGGGTTTCTAATGTTGATCCCCTCAACGATTCAATACATGTAACCAATCATCAATTGGACTTATCACCATTATTCAATTGAGTTAATTAGGTCAACCTTCAACTGATTTGACCCTCAATTGACCCTCAATTGGTCATCAATTAGGGCTTGAATCAATTGGATTAGGGTTTGGAATCGATGACCCTTCAACATAATTCAATATGAGTCTAATTGATTTTAAACTATTGAACCATCATCCAATTTGGTCATGTCCTGAACCCAAATGGTCTTGGGATCATTTGGATGACCTCCAAATGGTCTTGAGACCGTTTTCTCAAGTCAACATAAAAAACCAACTCAACCAATTAAGGTTTGTCTCATAGGATTGATCACTAGGTCAACAATCGATTGCACTTCAACTCATTATCTTTAGATCTTCAAACACTTAAACATAGTCAAAACTAGACCTCCAAACGGTCTTGGGTGATCACAAAACGGTCTTGAGACCGTTTGGGTGATCCCCAAATGGTTTTGAAACCGTTTGGGTCTCTCAACCCAAGTTTCAACCTTATACAATTATCAAATCAGCAATTAACCCGATTAGGGTTTAGATAGTTGATGGACCTTTAATTAGTGAACCACTTAGAGTTAATTGATAATTATTGATAGATGATTGGTCTACATTATTCTCAAAATGCCTTCAAATGGTCAACGCTTGGTCAATTCCACCAAACGGTCTTGGACCATTTGCTTCTATGCGGTTTGGATGAAACCGTTTGCTCCCAAACAGTTTGGGAAACCGTTTGAGCACAAAGACAAACCATTTGCTAAAGTTCTTTTTAGATATTTGTCTAGGATGATGTCACCTTCGTCTACCTATGTTCAACAAAGAACATGAGTTGTTCTTCATAGAAATTATAGCATGTATTCACAAAAGTATCAAAGGAAGAAAAGAAACTAAGGATTCTTATAGATAAGAGTGCAATACTAATGCTTAAGGGTGAGAATTATAAAACCCGCCTCTAGAACTGATACAGAGCTCCAAGATCCATGGCTTTAATGGTGGATTGGGCTCCAGCAGTTGTCCAAGGTTCGTTCTTCAATCTTTGGATGAACAAGATGGCTAGAAAAGGAAACCAAGTGAAGAAAACCATGAATCTAACCTTGTTTTATGGTTTCCACCATTAATTCGAGGTAGATGATGATCAAAACTTACCAAGCTAATTTGGTCATCCTTCCTCTAGTCCAAAACTCTCCCTTGGTCGTCCAAAGAAAGTTTGAGAAGAAAAGAAACTAAGGAAACAATCCTTTGGTGTTTTGGAAAAAGGACACATATATATATTTATGGGTTTTCAAGGAAAATAGAAAAAGATAGTTACTTCTTTAATTTCCCAACTATATCCACCAAGGATTCCTCCATTATTTGGCCACGTATCCACCTTATAATACTTGGAAAACTTCTCCATTATCCAAGGTTTAAAGGAAAAGGAATTAATCATCTTAAAGAGATGTATATTAATATCCACCTTTTTATTGGATATTGCTTTATAAATTATTAATGTGAATAACTTCCACTTCAACCAAGATCTTGTTTGTGCCCAAGCATGGCACAAGCTTTTCCAAACATTTGAAAACCCATACTCCAACTTTTGGTTGAAGGGTTCCATAATTAATATATTTCCCTTTTACATTAAGTTATATTAAAGAGCCATTTGTGCTTAAATCTTGATTATTTAAATATCAAGATTCTCTCTCTTCCATGATAATTCAAATGAGACACCCCTCTCATTTTCTTTGCTCTACTTGATGACAAGAAACATGAGATACCCTCAAGATGTGATATTTTGCATGTTAAACGCTAGGTTTTGGATAAATTGCACATTACTCAAAAACTAGGTTTTAATGAACAAGGATTGCTCTACAAGCTTTATCTTGATGTCCAAGCTTGTGGAAACAATACCACTCCATCATATTCATTCTCATGATGTCTCAACATTAGAGGAACATCTTATCATGTGCAATTTGCAAGTTAACCCTTTTACTTGGGTAATTTGCACTTTAGTCCAAAGTTAACAAAACAATGTTCCAACATTATTTAAAAAGGACTGAAAATGAAATATAAGTTCCTCAAAAGCCTTAATTACTTTTCAAGAAATATAAGCAAGCATCTAATCAACTTCATTAGACAAAACACCTAGGTTTAGTACATAACCCAGGTCAGGGATGTTACACTATGACACATGGGTATGACTGTGAGTGATGTATATAGGATTTGTCCCTCCTACATGAGTTTGATATCCTGGCCACTTGATAAGTGAGACTGAGAAATGCATGAATGATTCAGCCCTATTTTAGGGCTTCATCTTGTGGAATTTTGCATTTCAATCACATCTTTACCTATTAGATTACATGTTATTTCCCTTAATATGCATATTTGTGTAAAATGCACTTATGGACATTTTTTGCATGTTTTTCAGGTACTTGGACCACACTTGGATGGACGAGAGAGATGGAGGGGCCCAAAGAAGGCCCCCGAGCTCCCCCAACCTACCCCTAGTGGACAAGAGTCAAGCTTAAGCAAAGAAGTCCATGGATAACGAAGTTTGAAGCTCAAAGTGCAAGCAAAGCCCCCAACATGGCCGTGGTAACACAAAATGATCGTGCTGCAAATGAAGAAATCATAGGAAAAATCTCAATTTTGAAGCAGCTGCAGAGCATACTCTACCAGGGTCGTGCCACACAGCACGGCCGTGCTGCGACCACCCACCACGGCCATGCCACGCAACACGGCCGTTCTACCATCTCCCACCACGACCGTGCCACGTAGCACATCCATGCTACCAGATCCCACCACGGTCGTGCCATGCAACACGACCGTGCTACCAGGTCCCACCACGGTCGTGCTACCCTCAACCCACCACGGCCGTGGTGACCACCACGACCGTGGCCTTTTCAGCCCAAATTTGACCACCAACCTACATTTAGCCATTTTAATTCCCACGACCATGCCCGTCCCCCACGGCCATGGTCTACACTACCCAACACGGCCATGGTGACCCACCACGACCGTGCTACTCACAAAATCCACCCATTTTCCCACTATATTCCCCATTTTACCCCTAACTTAACCCTAGACCCCCTAGACACCTATATATACCTAGGTGGCGGCTGGGGCATGAGGCCAACTACCTTTCATCACCTCCTAGCTCCCCAAATCACCACCCACTCCATTCCACTCCATTTCCACCTCCATTCCACTCCATTTCACCATTTTCACCACCAAAACACTAGTTTATACTAGTTCCTACCCATAATCCCCTTCATTTCACACCCTTGCACCTTGGAGGAGGGAGGAGGACGTCCTACATCTGCTGGAGAGGAGGACTTCTTCATCTACATCGATCTCTATGGCTTCTTCCACCTCTTTCTCCTTTCTTTTTGTATTTTCCATTTCTATGAGTAGCTAGGCCCCTGTGGGTGGGCTGTTTGGGGGAAATTATGTTACTTTGATACCATGTTGGGGGAAAATGACATGTAAACGTTGCAATTCCATTTGCTAATGATTATATTCTATTTGCATCTCATTCTCCATGGATTGCTTGTTGGTTTGTGTGTGGAATCACCTAGGAATTTAGGCAAATTGCTTATATGTGTGAATTTTGGGAATTTGCCCCTAGGTCCAATTCTTGGATCCCTAGGTTGCCTCCCATCTTCCTACATCCTAATCAATCTCCCTAAACCTAAGTGAGATATCTAAGTAGCTAGATTAGGTAATTCTAGTGCAATTGGCATGGAGCCTTCTCAAGGCTAGAATGTGGGGGAATTAGGGTCCAAAACCCCAATCTCACCTCCCCGTTACTACCCTCAACCCCTAATTGCCCTAGGAATGCCTAATCTAGAAACCTAGACTTTATTAGACTCTAATTGAATTGAACCTAACCCCTAACCCAATTGAGCCTCGTAAGGGTAGTAGGGGGTGTTATGGACTAGTTCCCCTATGCACAACCTAGTATATCCATGGCCAGTTAGTAGCTTAGGTTAATTCATTAGACTCTAACTTGTTGTTTGGTTTGGATAATATAAATGGAATCATAATGTTCATATGTCACCCCCCAACTTAAGTGATAAGTTCATACCCCTAAACAGCCCACACACCTCTTTAATGCCTAAAACCCTAGTTTTGTGCTTGCTTAGATTAATTAGTTCTTTCCTTGCTTAGTTAGCTTCTTGCTTTTCTCTTGTCTTGTTCATGCTAGTGTAGCTCTTTAATTTCTCTTTTACTTCTTTCTTGCTTGCCTTAGTGTAATTTGCCTTTTCATATCTATCTTAGTCTTTCCTTTCCTTCTTAGTCTTAATCTAGTCTAGGGTTAACATAGATTTTATTCTTGTCGTTAACTCATTTGTTCATAGTAGTTTAACAATCAAATCACCTTTAAATCCTTAACCCTAGTCTCCGCAGTAGGAACCTAGCCAAACTAACCTAGCTCTAGTGCCCCCTCTTTTCCCTATGGATCAACCCTGTACTTGCCACCTTCCTATACTATGACACAACCCCGTGCGCTTACGGGTGTAGTTGTTTTAGTAGATGTAGGTGTGTTAGTTTAGATCTTATAAATTTCAAAAGAAAATTCCCATCACGTGTGTTCCGACCTTGTGGGGCGCATCTAGTCGTGTCAAATCGGCTAGTGTGTTGCACCTCTAGCGGAATCACACCAAGCTTTCTGGCACCGTTGCTGGGGATTAGAGGTGTTGAGCCTAGCTAGTTAGTTTTGCTTTGACTTTTCCTACTGCCATCATCATTGCTATTCTTTATTCATTTTTCTTTGCATTCTTTGTGTATATTGGTTTACTAACTTTCTTTCCTTTGTTTGGTTGTGCTTTGTGCATGTGACAAGCCATTCGGGAGGAAACGAGATGGAAGACCAAAATGCACCTCGCAAGTCCTTGCAAGATTACTTCATACCAAGCCACTACCAGTCACCTATTGCATCTAGAGTCACCCAAATGCAAGGGGAACAATTTTTTATTCCTCCAGGTCTTCTTGGGCTCCTTCCTACCTTCTACGACTCGGAGAGTGAAAACCCCTACAAGCATGTGGATGCCTTCCTAGAGATGTGTGCCACCTTCAGAACGTCAACGACAAGTGATGACTCAATTCGGCTCACATTGTTCCCCTTTTCACTCAAGGATAGGGCCAAGGAATGGTATGATTCAAGGAGAGACATCATGAGTTGGGGCGAGATGAAGATGGAATTCTTAAGTAAGTTCTACTCTATTGCAAGGATGACACAAATGCGGCGGTCAATAGTGAGTTTCAGCCAAATGGACAATGAAAAGTTCCATGATGCTTGGGATAGGTTGCAAAAGTTGTTGAGAGAGTGCCCGCATCATGAGATACATTTGTGGTAGCTTGTATAAGAGTTCTACTCCGGTTTTTCATAAAGGGATCAAGCTACAGTGGATTCTTCTTGTGGAGGTGTTTTCATGACAAAGCCACCGGAGGAGTCATGGCCGTTGTTTGAGCAATTGGCAGAAAATTCAAGGAACCGAACTTCTAGCATGATCTGTGATGGGGATTAGAACTTTAGTGAGCCTTCTATTTCTAATGATCCTGATGCACAAGTGATAAAGGTTATGGGAGAAATGATGAAACTCATGAAAAGTCAATGAGGAAATGGTCCCTGCCATCCTGTCAACTATATTGGTTCTTTTGAGGGAGAAGTGAAGACACCTTACTCCTACAGCTACTCGGAACCGCAAAGTCTAAGCTACAACTCTAGGTTTGAGGAAGAGGTTCTCTCTAGATTGAAGATCTTTGATGATGTCCAAAAATATGTTGCAAGACTTGAAGAAAGGATAGAGCAGATATCTTCCATAATTGCTCTCCAAGAAGAAAAATTGTCTTCAAAATCCATCTTGAGTTACAATGAAGCAAGTGGGCCCATTCCCTCTTCTCAAATTTTCTACAATCCACCTCCCATGCAAGTGCAACCCATCTACCATTTTCAAGGCTATCCTAAGACTTACACTCCTCCACCACCTTCACCACCTCAATTTTCCCAAAACTTCACTTTCCAACCTCAATTTCCCTCTCCACATCAATTTCAATACCAACCATCACCCCCACCTCCTCCACAGCCACAACATGCTCCCTCTCCCCATCATGATCAAGGTAGTGTTGTGACAGTTCTAAGGAGTGGGAAAACACTTGAGCAGCTTGCAAGTCAAAGAAAGAGTGACAAAGCAAAGTAGAAGCAGTCAAGTGGTGACATTGTGATTGATATTGCCGAAGATGATCATTTGCCACCCCATGTTGATATTGGGAGTCCTAGTGCTCCACCTCATGCTACACCATAGGAAGATCGTGCTGAGTCAAGTGGGTCAATAGCTAGTGAGCCACCATTTCCCGAAGCACTAGATGAGCCCTCGGCTGTGAAAAGAAGACAAAAGCACAATATGGACATTCTTGAGGTCTTCCGACAAGTGAAGGTCAACATTCCTCTCTTGGATGCAATCAAACAAATTGCATCATATGCCAAGTGTCTCAAAGACCTATGCATAGCGAAAATAAGGTCAACAGGGAGGATTCCAAAGAGGGTGAGATTGACTAAACAAGTGAGCTCCATCATACAACATGCCCTTCCCGTAAAGAGAAAAGACACAGGAGCCCCACTCATACCTAGTTACATAGGGGGACATCGCATAGACATGTCCTTACTTGATTTGGGATCTAGTGTGAATTTGATGCCATATCATGTCTATGTTGAGCTGGGCTTAGGCAAGTTAAAGTCAGCACATTGCACTCTCCAGTTGGAGGATTGATCCATAAAAGTTCCTACGGGTCGAGTGGATGATGTTTTGGTGATGATAGATAAAGAAAAAGGCACGGTGTTCCCAACGGATTTCATTGTACTTGATATGGAGCCAGAGGATAGGAAGATTCCCATCATCTTGGGAAGACCGTTCTTGTCTACAGCTGATGCCAGCATTCATGTATGCAATGGCATTATGCCAGTCTCATTCATGGACATGAAGATCAACATCAACATGTACAAGATCCCAACCCGGCGAGTCCGAGATAGGGATATTGGACATGATCACTTCACAAGTCCAAATAAGCATTTGAGAGGACGCCAAGGTGAAGAAATTGGTGATGATTATTGTGATGAAAGGGATGAGGAACCTAGATTGAGTGCAAATGAAGGATGCATGTTTTGCAAGAATGGACACATGAGAATCCCAAATAGGTGAATTTTGAAGAATCTTCAAGAAGCCCAACTGAAGGCAAGAAACTCAGCGCTTGTGGGAGGCAACCCACCTAGGTTTGGGAATTTTTGACCCAACCTTACATTTTTGATACTTTTGCTTTGTTTTCACACTTTCCAAGAAAACACACACACACACACTTGTATTTTATAGTTTTTGTGTTGTTTTGAGATGTACAGGTGGAAACAGTGTGAAATGAAGGAAATTTGAGTACAATTGAGAGAAGGATTCAAAGAAAAATCACTTTGGGTCAAGTTTTTGAGTGTTTGATGTTCCTCATTTTGAGAGTAGCAACTACAGGGACCACCACGGCCGTGGCACATCAATACGACCGTGGTCATTTTCATGAAAAACACACCAAGTCCCTGGATTCAGAAGCAAAATTGAGAAAAGTTGCCAAAGGACTGCACCACGACCGTTCAACCTGAAGCCACCACGGCCGTGCTACGCAGCACGGCCATGTTGTAGACCAATTTCAGCCACTGAAGGTAGATTAGTGCGACATCTACTATGCATATCCTCCACCATAGGGAGGAACACTGTCGAAGCCTCAAGAGAGCCATGATCGTCTACCCTATCATCCTAAACTCTAGGATCATGTTGAGGACAACATGATTCAAAAGTTTGGGGTGGTAGGGAAGGTATGCCCTAGTTTCACTTTGCATTTCACCTGCCACATCCACTTTTATTTTCTTGCTTTTACTATCTACCTTAGTCATCTTTACTGCTTTGCATACCTGCATGCCATGTAGTTTACTTTCTTGTCATTTTTGCATAATTTTCAAAAAAATTCTCTTTTTACCATGCATTGCATATCATGTAGTTTTTTGGTAATTTTTGCATGTTTTAGCTAGGATTTGCTTGTTTACTGCTTTAAGTTCAATAATATAGGGTTTATATGCAATTAAAGGAAACTTGGCACCGTTTTGGCCAATTTTGCCCAAATTTGGAATTTCTTGTCTAAAAAGCATGTTTTGACCCAATCTCTATTATTTTGAGTAAAAACGATGACCTTTGACTAGTGCAAGTGAAATGTCATGATTTATTGATAAGTGGTATCAATGTTTGAATTTTTATATGTGCATCACCTCTCTCATGATTGCGATTGATTTGACTAAATTGTGAACTTGAGCAAGCTTTGAACACTTAGTGTTTATAGAATCACTTGTTTGATATATCAATTTCATCTTATTCATTCATGTGGTGTGATATCTAGGATGAAGTATTGGATTAACTTTCATGCAGGATGTCTTATGTAGAAAATAATACCAATGACCCCTCTTTGACCCGATTCTTCTTCTACCATCTTCATACCCCTCCGCCTCATAAAAAGATGCCCTAGTGCACATAATCAGCCTTGGCCACCTCGAAAAGTTTGGGGTGGCCACATCTCTGCCTCCCCGCTTCACTCTATCCACCATATGCCCCATCTACACCAAGGGCAAGAAAAAAAAAGCAAAAACAAAATAAAAGGATGCTCCTATTTAAGAGCATTCAAATAAAGAAAAGATGAGTGTGTAAAAACACTCCAAAAATCTTACCGCAACCCTTTCTTCCACTTTCATACCTATTGAGCTAGGAAACATCAAACCTAGCTCATTTTGCCTTTTTTCATAGACACGTGGGTCTTTTGGTGTGATTTGAAACATAAGATTGAATGCATAATTGTGAAACAATACTCCTAGTCATCCTTGATTAACACCATCATGAAACGGTTCACCCAGAACTTTATGAAAGAAATATGGATAACTCGTGTATTCTATGCGCTATATTTGAAGTTCATATGCTTTGTGCTCTTTTCATGATTGGATTATGAAAGCATGAGAGGAGAGAGGTGGAATGCATGTACTTAGTCATCTTTGATACCATTCAACAATAATCATCTTTTACATTGCATATGTGATTTCTTATTTGTGGAAGATTTGTAGAGAGATTGAGTTGGAGCATACTTGAGGACAAGTATGTTTCAAGTTTGGGGTGGTGATTCAACCCTATTTTAGGGCTTCATCTTGTGGCTTTTTGCATTTCAATCACATCTTTACCTATTAGATTACATGTTATTTCCCTTAATATGCATATTTGTGTAAAATGCACTTATGGGCATTTTTTGCATGTTTTTCAGGTACTTGGACCACACTTAGATGGACAAGAGAGATGGAGGGGCCCAAAGAAGGCCCCAGAGCTCCCCCAACCTACCCCTAGTGGCCAAGAGTCAAGCTTAAGCAAAGAAGTCCATGGATAATGAAGTTTTAAGCTCAAAGTGTAAGCAAAGCCCCCAACATGGCCGTGGTAACACAAAACAGTCATGCTGCAAATGAAGAAATCACAGGAAAAATCTCAATTTTGAAGCAGATACAGAGCATACTCTACCACGTTCGTGCCACACAGCACGACCGTGCCACACAGCACAGTCGTGCTGCGACCACCCACCACAGCCGTGCCACACAGCATGACCATTCTACCATCTCTCACCATGACCGTGCCACACAGCACAGCCGTGCTACCAGATCCCACCATGACCGTGCTACCAGATCCCACCACGTCTGTTCTATGCAGCATGACCGTGCTACCCTCAACCCACCACGACTGTGGCCTTTTCAGCCCAAATTTGACCACCAACCTACATTTAGCCATTTTAATTCCCACGACCATTCCCATCCCCCACGGCGATGGTCTACCCTACCCACCACGTCCGTGCTACTCACAAAATCCACCCATTTTCCCACTACTTTCCCCATTTTACCCCTAACTTAACCCTAGACCCCCTAGACACCTATATATACCTAGGTGGTGGCTGGGGCACGAGGCCAGCTACCTTCCACCACCTCCTAGCTCCTCAAATCGCCACCCACTCCATTCCACTCCATTTCCACCTCCATTCCACTCCATTTCACCATTTCTACCACCAAAACACTAGTTTATACTAGTTCCTACCCATAATCCCCTTCATTTTACACCCTTGTACCTTGGAGGAGGGAGGAGGACGTCTTGCAGCTGCTGGAGAGGAGGACTTCTTCATCTACACCGAGCTCCATGGCTTCTTCTACCTCTTTCTCCTTTCTTTTCGTATTTTCCATTTCTATGAGTAGCTAGGCCCCTGTGGGTGGGCTGTTTGGGGGAAATTATGTTACTTTGATACCATGTTGGGGGAAAATGACATGTAAAAATTGCAATTCCATTTGTTAATGATTATATTCTATTTGCATCTCATTCTCCATGGATTGCTTGTTGGTTTGTGTGTGGAATCACCTAGGAATTTAGGCAAATTGCTTATATGTGTGAATTTTGGGATTTGCCCCTAGGTCCAATTCTTGGATCCCTAGGTTTCCTCCCATCTTCCTACATCCTAATCAATCTCCTTAAACCTAAGTGAGAGATCTAAGTAGCTAGATTAGGTAATTCTAGTGCAATTGGCATGGAGCCTTCTCAAGGTTAGAATGTGGGGGAATTAGGGTCCAAAACCCTAATCTCACCTCCCCATTACTACCCTCGGCCCCTAATTGCCCTAGGAATGCCTAATCTAGAAACCTACACTTGATTAGACTCTAATTGAATTGAACCTAACCCCTAACCCAATTGAGCCTCGTAAGGGTAGTAGGGGGTGTTAGGGACTAGTTCCCCTATGCACAACCTAGTATATCCATGGCCAGTTAGTAGCTTAGGTTAATTCATTAGACTCTAACTTGTTGTTTGGTTTGGATAATCTAAATGGAATCATAATGTTCATATGTCACCCCAACTTAAGTGATAAGTTCATACCCCTAAACAGCCCACACACCTCTTTACTGCTTAAAACCCTAGTTTTGTGCTTGCTTAGCTTAATTAGTTCTTTCCTTGCTTAGTTAGCTTCTTGCTTTGCTCTTGTCTTGTTCATGCTAGTGTAGCTCTTTAATTGCTATTTTAATTCTCTCTTGCTTGCCTTAGTGTAATTTGCCTTTTCATACCTACCTTAGTCTTTCCTTTCCTGCTTAGTCTTAATCTAGTCTAGGGTTAACATAGATTTCATTCTTGTCTTTAATTCCTCATTTGTTCATAGTAGTTTAACAATCAAATCACCTTTAAACCCTTAACCCTAGTCTCTGCAGTAGGAACCTAGCCAAACTAACCTAGCTCTAGCGCCCCCTCTTTTCCCTGTGGATCGACCCTGTACTTGCCACCTTCCTATACTATGACACGACCCCATGCGCTTGCGGGTGTAGTTGTTTTAGTAGATGTAGGTGTGTTAGTTTAGATCTTATAAATTTCAAAATCAAATTCCCATCACGTGTGTTCCGACCTAATGGGGCGCATCTAGTCGTGTCAAATCGGCTAGTGTGTTGCACCTCTAGCGGAATCACACCAAGCTTTCTGGTGTCGTTGCCGGGGATTATAGGCGTTCGGCCTAGCTAGTTAGTTTTACTTTGACTTTTCCTACTGCCCTCATCATTGCTATTCTTTATTCATTTTTCTTTGCATTCTTTGTGTATATTGGTTTACTAACTTTCTTTCCTTTGTTTGGTTGTGCTTTGTGCATGTGACAAGCCATTCAGGAGGAAATGAGATGAAAGACCAAAATGCACCTCGCAAGTACTTGCAAGATTACTTCATGCCGAGAAACTACCAGTCACCTATTGCATATAGAGTCACCCAAATGCAAGGGGAGCACTTTTCCATTCCTCCAGGTCTTCTTGGGCTCCTACCTACCTTCTATGGCTCGGAGAGTGAAAACCCCTACAAGCATGTGGATGCCTTCCTAGAGATGTGTGCCACCTTCAGAACGTCAACGACAAGTGATGACTCAATTCGGCTCACATTGTTCTCCTTTTCACTCAAGGATAGGGCCAAGGAATGGTATGATTCAAGGAGAGACATCATGAGTTGGGGAGAGATGAAGATGGAATTCTTGAGGAAGTTCTACTCTATTGCAAGGATGACACAAATGTGGTGGTCAATAGTGAGTTTCAGTCAAATGGATAATGAAAAGTTCCATGATGCTTGGGATAGGTTGCAAAAGTTGTTGAGAGAGTGCCCGCATCATGAGATACCTTTGTGGCAGCTTGTACAAGCGTTATACTCCTGTTTGTCATAAAGGGATAAAGCTACAGTGGATTCTTCTTGTGGAGGTGTTTTCATGACAAAGCCACCAGAGGAGTCATGGCCGTTGTTTGAGCAATTGGCAGAAAATTCAAGGAACCGAGCTTCTAGCATGATCAGTGATGGGGATCGAGACTTTAGTG
Source organism: Alisma plantago-aquatica (assembly GCA_963693085.1). Classification (NCBI taxonomy): domain Eukaryota; kingdom Viridiplantae; phylum Streptophyta; class Magnoliopsida; order Alismatales; family Alismataceae; genus Alisma; species Alisma plantago-aquatica. The sequence continues at coordinate 926,064,238 of OY856409.1, forward strand.
ATCCTTCTAGTTCTAATGATCCCAATGAACAAGTGGTGAAGGTTATGGGAGAAATGATGAAACTCATGAAAAGTCAAGGAGGAAATGGTCCTTACCATCCGGTCAACTATATTGGTTCTTTTGAGGGAGAAGTGATGACACCTTACTCCTACAAGTACTCAGAACCGCAAAGTCCAAGATACAACTCTAGGTTTGAGGAAGAGATTCTCTCTAGATTGAAGATCTTTGATGATGTCCAAAAAGATATTGCAAGACTTGAAGAAAGGATAGAGCAGCTATCTTCCATAATTGCTCTCCAAGAAGAAAAATTGTCTTCAAAATCCATCTTGAGTTACAATGAAGCAAGTGGGCCCATGCCCTCCTCTCAAATTTTATACAATACACCTCCCATGAAAGTGCAACCCATCTACCATTTTCAAGGCTATCCTAAGCCTTACACTCCTCCACCACCTCCACCACCTCAATTTTCCCAAAACTTCACTTTCCAACCTCAATTTCCCTCTCCACCTCAATTTCAATACCAACCATCACCCCCACCTCTTCCACAGCCACAACATGCTCCCTATCCCCATCATGATCTAGGTAGTAATGTGACAGTTCTAAGGAGTGGGAAAACACTTGAACAGCCTGCAAGTCAAAGAAAGAGTAACAAAGCAAAGCAGAAGTAGTCAAGTGGTGACGTTGTGATTGAGATTGCCGAAGATGATCATTTGCCACCCCATGTTGATATTGGGAGTCCTAGTGATCCACCTCATACTACACCACAGGAAGATCGTGCTGAGTCAAGTGGGAAATAGCTAGTGAGCCACCATTTCCCGAAGCACTAGATGAGCCCTTGGCTGTGAAAAGAAGACAAAAGCACAATATGGATATTCTTGAGGTCTTCCGACAAGTGAAGGTCAACATTCCTCTCTTGGATGCAATCAAACAAATTCCATCATATGTGAAGTGTCTCAAAGACCTATGCACAGTGAAAAGAAGGTCAACGGGGAGGATTCCAAAGAGGGTGAGATTGACTAAACAAGTGAGCTCCATCATACAACATGCCCTTCCCGTAAAGAGAAAAGACCTAGGAGCCCCACTCATACCTAGTTACCACTACTATAGAAACAACGTTCAACGTCACTTTTAGAGGTGTCGGTTTTTTAGTAACACTGACACTGGTCCCATTAAACGTCAATTAATAAGGACATCCCACGTCTATATTTGAAGACCAGCCAGACACGAGTATCGCTTTTCATTCAGTGTCGGTTGAAGAAAATAAACTAACGCCTAAAGTAGCCCACGAAATCCAATTTTTTCGAGCAAAAAAAAATTGCGCCAACGTATCAGATACAACGTCAGTGTTTTAACTAAAAACCAACACTGAATGAAAATAAAATTTGCACCAAAAGTTCCAATATGGGCTTTGGTTGTCTTAGCATAACCGACATTATAAGGGTGCGCACGTCGTCCCTGCCAAAAAAATTAGGGTAAAGGAATGTCCAATTGGATGTCGGTTTGTTACTATCAACCAACATGTAAGGTTTGAGGTGTTGTTTTTATAGAGAACCGACACCATTTACAAACTTAATAGACCCGCGATCACCCGAGTCTTCCCCTTTCTTCTATTTCATCGCTCCTCTCCTACTACTCGCCTAAAATCGCCTGACGACGCCCACATTCAACCTGCTGGTCGCCGCCGCTGCTACTGGTGTGTCTGCAGCTCGCCGCCAACACCTCTGCTACTGCTGCTCTCCTCGCTGACGCCGCTGTTGCTGCTTCTCTACTCACCGGCGGTCTCCTGCTGCCCCCGGGATCTCCTTCTCTGTAGATGGTCGACGCCTCTCCTTCTCTGCTCGGCGCCCTTCTCCTACCGCTGGTGTGCTCGACGCCCTTCTCCTCACACCGCCGCCTCCGTCTCCACACTGCTACCAACGGTAGGCCACCGCCCTTCTTCTTCCTCCACCTCTTCTTCCTCCTACTCGCTCTCCTTACCAAATGGATTAAAGCAAGGCCACGACTATGTGGGCTGGCCACAACTGTGGCTGTGTTGGCCTATCACGGCCGTGCTGGCCAGCACGGCCGTAGTAGGCCAACACAGCCACGGCCGTGGCCAGCCCACACGGTCGTGGCATTGCTTTTATCCATTTGGTAAGGAGGGAGCAGGAAGAAGAAGATACATTTGCATTTGAATACTAATGCTTGACCTAATTCTGTAAATTTTGATGCATGTTGAATTAAGATATTAAAACCTTAATACACATTTCACCATAATCTTGAATTAACTATATTGCTGAAATCTTGTGATAAATCTATGTAAGATATTAAAACCCTAATGTTAAATCTCTGATTTTGTAGTGATGTGTCACCCTAACATCTACATGAATCCCTATTGTATGATGTAGATTGATGATAATGCATGAGCTAGTTTGAAATTTTGAAAATTATGAATCTCTCCATCCCTAGGTCATACTAATTTATGTGTAATCTTTATCTTGATGATGAACATGCATGGGCACTCAAAATGTTGAAATCAATATTATAGAATGATAGCACATGTATTTGTTGGCCTAGAAACCCGTCCAAGATTTACTCATTAGGAGTAAATTTTGGATAGTCCCCGGTTTGGGACTGTTCTTGAACACCTAATCTCACTTAGGATGTAAGTGTATAATGTGTATTGGGTTTTCAAGAAAATTTCGACAACATTTCCCCGTTTGTTCTCTAAGTACATCTGTACTTGGAGAACAACGGGGAAATGTTGCCGAAATTTTCTTGAAAACCCAATACACATTATACACTTACTAGTGAGATTAGGTGTTCAAGAATGGGATAGGTGGTACACATTTATTATATATAAGAATGATAGCACATGTATTTGTTTTCCTAGAAACCCATCCAAGATGTACTCATTAGGAGTAAATCTTGGATAGTCCCCAGTTTGGGACTGTTCTTGAACACCTAATCTCACATAGGATGTAAGTGTATAATGTGTATTTGGTTTTCAAGAAAATGTTGGCAAAATTTCCCCGTTTGTTCTCTAAGTACATATGTACTTGGAGAACAGTGGGGAAATGCTGTCGAAATTTTCTTGAAAGCCCAATACACATTATACACTTTCTAGTGAGATTAGGTGTTCAATAATGGGATAGGTGGTACACATTTATTATATATAAGAATGACGAAACATGTATTTGTTGGCCTAAAGTTTTAACCATGCAAAAACTCTAATATGTTAACCCTAGACCCTATTCTTGTTGTAATATATACTTGTTTTCCCTTTGATCATAGAATGGATAGATCATGGATGTCCATTCGCAATCGCTGCACCCCAGAGTTTATATCTGGTCTTGACCCATTTATTAGATTTTCCGAGGAACATAGGAAACAACCTGGAGATAGGTTCTACTGTCCATGTAGGCATTGCGGTAACAACTTGAAAGTCAGCACTGGTGACGAAATCAAAAGTCATGTCATGTGCAATGGGATTATACAAGGCTATACAGAATGGCAGTGACATGGAGAGATTTCAAACCCAAAACCAATGGATGTCGATAGCAGTGCTTGTGTGGAAAAAGAAATTGCCTTCGATGACATAGATGTGAATGAACCAGTTCCAGTAGACATCGTTGATGCGATGCTGGATAGTTGTGGGGTAGAGCACACCAATCCACCTCCCATTTTTAGAAACATTGTGCATGATGTTGAGATATCGTTATACACAGGTTGTACTAAGTTTACGAAGCTTAGCACTGTGTTGAGATTGTATAAGCTTAAAGCTAACAATAGATGGAGTGACAAAAGCTTCACGTCATTATTGTCTTTTTTGAAAGAAATGCTTCCTGAAGGAAACGAACTGCCAATCTCAACATACAAGGTAAAGAAATTGTTGTGCCCAATGGGAATGGATGCCAAGAAGATACATGCATGCCCGAATGATTGTGTATTATTTCAAAAGGACTATGTGGATTTAAAAGATTGTCCAAAATGTGGTGCGTCACGGTATAAATTGACGACTTCGGGGGAGTCCAAAACTGGTTCTCCTTCCAAGGTGATGTGGTATCTACCTATAATATCACATTTTCAACGCTTGTTTGATGCGAAGAATTTGAGGTGGCATGCAGATGTTAAGAAAAATAATGATGGAATCCTACGACATGCGTCTGATTCCTCACAGTGGAAGAAGATTGATCTATTGTACCCTGGATTTGGTGAAGAAGTCAGGAATATAAGACTTGGGCTTTGTACAGATGGGATGAATCCGTACGGGACATTGAGCAGCCAACATAGCACTTGGCTAGTCATGCTTGTTATATACAATCTTCCTCCCTTGCTGTGTATGAAAAATAAGTATGTAATGCTGTCGTTGTTGATATCGGGCCCTAAACAACCTGGAAATGATATCGATGTTTATCTTGAACCTCTGATTGATGACTTAAAGAAACTATGGGGTGAAGGTGTGATGACCTATGATTCTTCACAAAGAGAGACATTTCGTTTGCATGCTATGTTGTTTTGCACTATTAATGACTTTCCAGCATATGGGAATTTGTCTGGATATAGTGTCAAAAGAGCTAAAGCGTGTCCTATATGTGAAGAGAACACTGATTCAACAAGACTAAAACATGGCGGTAAGACTGTATATCTCGGTCATCGAAGGTTTCTTACAAAATTCCATCTGTATCATAGGAAGCACAAATCATTCAATGGATTGAATGAGGAACGAAGTGCACCTAAACCTATACCAGGGGAGGTTGTTTATGAAAGAGTAAAAGACTTTGTCAATGACTTTGGTAAGAGATCACAATGTACTATGGCCACATGGAGTGACAAATCTTTATTCAAGAAGAAGTCAATATTTTGGGATCTTCCTTATTGGAGTTCTTTGACAGCCAGGCATTGTATCGATGTCATGCACGTTGAGAAAAATGTCTGTGATAGTGACATTGGTACTTTGTTGAATATACCAGGTAAGACTAAAGATGGGCTAAAATCCAGACTGGACCTACATGAAATGGGAATAAGGTCAGAATTAACAAAATTACGTGAAATGGGAAATCGGAGAGCATACTTACCTCCCGCTTATTACACATTGTCTAGAAAGGAGAAGAAAGCTTTTTGTGAATGTTTGGTAAATGTTAAGGTGCCACAGGGTTACTCATCCAACATCTGTAAATTGGTATCAATGAAAGATCTAAAGTTGATAGGTCTTAAATCTCATGATTGTCACACTCTAATGCAATAAATATTGCCTGTGGCAATTCGATCTATATTGCCGAAACATGTAAGGTTTGCAATCACCAAACTTTGTTTCTTTTTCAACAATATGTGCAGCAAAGTTATTGGCCCTGATACTCTCGATAATTTGCAAAGAGAAGTGGTTGTTACCCTATGTCAGCTTGAGATGTATTTTCCTCCGTCGTTCTTTGATATCATGGTACATTTTGTTGTCCACTTGACTAGGGAAGTGAAAATGTTGGGACCAGTTTTCTTGCATTGGATGTATCCCTTTGAATGATACATGAGCATTTTTAAAAGTGATGTTTGAAACCATTATCGGCCTAAAGGGAGTATTATTGAGGGTTATGTGGCGAGATAGGTTATGGATTTTTGCAATGACTTTCTCAGTGATAATGGAACTCCTGGTAATGACAAGAATATTGAGGAGCAATTTGGCAAAGGAATTTTGGGATCACAGGTGAAAGTAATCAGCCGTGAGCAGTTGGAACAAGGTCACTTGTATATTTTACACAACATGGACGAAGTGAGTGTTTATATCGAGGAACATACCAATTGCATCAAGAGACAATATCCTCGAGCCAATACAATGTGGCTTGTTAGAGAGCATAACAAGATATTTATTAAATGGTTCAAAGAGAAAGTCTTACATCAACTATCTCAAACACCAGATGATATTACTGATACTATCAAATGCCTCGCCTTTAAATCGAAATTGACTGTTATGTCTTATGAAGGGTATGACATTAATGGATTCACATATTACACAAAGCGCCAAGATGATAAGAGTGTCATCCAAAACAGTGGGTATGACATTAATGGATTCACATATTTATATCTATATGTCCATTTCTAGTTATATCCTATAAGTGTGTTTATTTTTTCAAATTTTAGGTTGATGATGCAAATGTACCCTCTGAAGCACTTGAGGAACTTGATGAGCAACACCAAAAAGTTGACAAGAGAAGGGGCATCACTATGATGAAGAAGTTAATAGCGCAAAGGAGCAATGGACCCAAACTTGTTGTGGATTTTGATAATGTAGGAAATGCACTTGGAGTGAATCGCAATTTGTTTGTTTCATATCTTGGGTATGTTACTCGTAGCAATTGCGGTTGTAAGATAGATTCTTTGCATAAAGTTCCTAAGTAGAAGAAAGACGTAATATGGAAGGATTTATGCGTGAGTTATTATTAATTTGCAATTCTATTTGTTATATTACTAATTTTTTGGATACTAGTTAATAGAAATTCTATTTTGCAGAGTATATTTGAATTGGATGAAAAGCTGCATCATAAATGTGTGATGCAACACTGTGGGAGAGTCCTAAGGAACTATAGGACAAATCTCACCCGAGAATACATAAAAGAAGGTGACAAGAGGAAGAAGACAACCACATAACAGTGGAACTTCCTGGACAAAGAAGAATGTGACGCATTTGTTGCTTCAAGACAAACTGATGAATTCAAGGTATTAGGTGTCACCCCCAATTTAATTAATATACGTTGTATTCACCTATTCAAGATTAACATTTAGTGTTACTAACCAAATCATTAATGTGCATACTAACTAGGCCCTCGGTGAGGCGCAAAAAGCAAGGCGTGCACTGAATGTGCATGGCCACACAATGGGCCCAAAGGGGTATGCAGGCATTCGCCAAAGACTATAGTCTGAGGCTACTGCTGAGTCTGCTGCTACTCAGGAGTCCTCTACTATAGGTAGCACACCTCTACCTCACCATGATGTCTAGATAGCTGGGAGGAAAAATAAGAAGGGAGAAATAAGGAAGCCTACAACTACTGAGGAGGCTGCAAAAATGGTAAAATACAACTCTTACAACAATCGTTCAAATATTGATTATTTGTGGTGTTTACTTAATTACAAATTTTTGTTTTGGAGATTAGCGGGAGCTGCACGAGCTGAGGAAACAAGGAAAGTTCATTCCTGAGGGCACAAGGGATGAATTGACAGTTTCTCTGGGTAACCCAGAGCATCCTGGATGTGTTAGGGCTGCAGGCGCTGGTGTGGGCATCAAAGCGTTCTTTGGGCCATCCCAGCGCAAACATGTCCCAAAAGTGGGACTTTCACAAGAAGATGTAACCTATTCTTTCTTTATAATGTTACTGTAAAAGAGAATTCAATAATCAGAAGCTAATATTTCTTTTATCCATATATAGGTAGATAAGATAGTTGATAGGAAACTCAAAGAAGCACTGAGCAAGTGGCAGGCATCTCAGACTACCACTCAGCAGACAATACCTATGGCGTCCCGCTCTACTCCTACTACAGAGGTTGGGAGTAATCCTGTAGACCCACCACCTAGCACATCCAATGTAAGTATTTGTATGACATAATAACTAGTCTTTTCAAGATGATATGTTTTCAAGATGATATGTATATATGTATATAACATTCTTTACACAAAAATTTGTAGGGGTTGAAGCCATGCCGTCTAAAAAGTAAAGAATTTGTCATTGCAGAGGCTTTGGCTTACCCATCCCTACCAGGGGAAATGTTTCATGGGTCTCCATTACCAGCTGGTTGGGTTCGTGTGAGCCCGCTATGTATATTCCCCAACTGGATGGATCTTCCATTGCCATATGCCCACCCAGATTGTGAAACACTTGGTGAGGCACAAGGAGGAGTGATATTGTGGCAAAAAGCGGCTGTCCTCTATACTGAAACTGTATGGTAAATTTACATTACGTTAAATTGTTAGTGTGTGTGTATGATGTCAGTTGATCTGAAATTATATATATACAGGTTAAAAAGAAGACATCCACAACATCTAGGCCTCCACCTCCACCTCCTACATTACCAAGTTGGGTTCCACAGGACCTACCTATCCCGTTAGGTCCTGATTGTAGGGGTATGTCAATATGGTTAGGCGATGATATAAATTGCCCTATAACTGTTTCTATAGATGCGGATGCTGCAGGTCAATCATACGAAAGCAACCTATTTATACAAGATATTTTGGAGTTGTTTCGATATGATTGGTTGAATACATCTGTGATAGAGATATGGATAAGGTGAGATCTTCTTTATACATCCATATACCTTGTGTAGGATTTGGTGATCTGATTTCTTTTTTATTAATGCATACGTAATACATGTTTTGCAGCTACTTAGACAAGATATGTGTAGATTTTTCATTCGAACATGTAGGATTTTTGATTCCATATTTGATTAGTCTAGTAGCTAAAGACCCCCCGTCAATTCAACAATACTGTGTGATGCTTTTACAAGTTTTGCTCAAAATAAGAAGACGTTGATAATATCTCCATTCAATGTGGAGTAAGTTTACTTTGCTTATAATTTGGATTTAAGAAAATTACATTTTTATTGTGGATTTTGAGTTATTAATTTTTAACTTTTTTTTACCTCTAGTGGTATGCATTAGGAGTTACTAGTTATTGTCCCCGAGACGTTCACTGTCTATTATCTAGATCCTAAGGGGACTAAATTGAATTAAAGATATGGACACAAAATGAAAATGGCATTATTCCGGTGAGAAATATTTCATTTTCATATCCGTTAACATATGTTATTACATTACTATTTAATTATGAAATGTACTGTGTTACATTAACATGTAGGGGTTTAGATGAGTTCAAAAAGGCTGGAGGAAAGGTCCCCAGGAAAAAGAACCAGCAAATAATTTGGACAAACGTGGAAGTAAGTTCCCGACTGCAATGTATATATTATTTATGTGAACAATGCTTAATTAGTTGTATTTTTTAATATTTTGTATGTTTCAATTTATAGTGTGCTACACAAGATAGCGGATGGGCATGTGCATACTATGTGATGCGATTTATGCACATGATTATCAAATATGCCGCAGTGGACATCAATACCATTCCTGAGGTATTATATATAGTCTCATTAGATAATATGAAATATATCACTCTTATTTATATATTATTAATTATATATATACATCATTCTCTTTGCAGGTGTTTAAAACTGACCACAATACAGAAAAGGCCTTACCAAATGTACATGCTCCCTATACGATGGAAGAATTAAATGATGTAAAAGAAGAATGGGCAACAACCATACAAGTAGTGGGGGTTTTAACATATAATTGGGATGTTGATAGCGAATAATGACTAAAGAATGATATTTTGTAAATGAATTTTTGAATTATAATATGTGTGAATGTTTCTACTTGTCTAAATGTTTCTACATGTGTCTGAGTGAAAATGAATGAAACTGTTAGTTGCTATATGAATGTTTCTACATGTGTGAATGTGAAAATAAAAAGAACTACAGATTTCTACATGAATGTTTCTACATGTGTGAAAATTGAATGGAACTGCAGGTTGCTAAATGTGTGAACATTTATGTTGTTAATTTTGCAGGTTTGTGGCCTGTTGTTGGCTGATATCAATGGATGTCGTAAAACTTGTAGTTCATAACTGAACTGTAGGTTTCTCATCCTGCGACTAGCCACAGCAGGTCTGCAGACTGACAGAAAAAAACATAAAATAGGCATTAGTGATTTGTATAAAACCGACGACAAATGCTTACAATGTCGGTTGCCCTACTAGTAACCGACGTATATTTCCCTAATGAGGCTAGACACCACGGCCGTGCTGGCCAGCACGGTCGTGGTAGTGGGCCAGACACCACAGCCGTGATGGTCAGCACGACCATGGAAGCGGGTGAGATGGCATCAGTTATCACTAATAAACTGACGCCGATAGTGCCCCAGATGGCGCCCTTGCCGTGGCGTGAAGGTATATGACGTCGACTTCAAAGCTAATAACCGACACCTATACCCCCTGCTGGCGCGTTTTCGGTGGCGCGCGAAGGGTTGTAGCATCGGTTTGAGAACCGACGCCTATACCCCCTGCTTTTAGTGGTGCCCACATAGGTTTCACTTAAAACCCACACTAAAGACCTTAAATAACTGACACTGAAGGCCGGTTATGTACTAGTGTACATAGGGGGACATCACATAGATATGTCCTTACTTGATTTGGGATCTAGTGTGAATTTGATGCCATATCATGTCTATGTTGAGCTGGGCTTAGGCAAGTTGAAGCCGACACATTGCACTCTCCAGTTGGCGGATAGATCCATAAAAGTGCTTAGGGGTAGAGTGGATGATGTTTTGGTGATGATAGATAAAGAAAAAGGCGCGGTGTTCTCGACGGATTTCATTGTACTTGATATGGAGTCGGAGGATAGGAAGATTCCCATCATCTTGGGAAGATCATTCTTGTCTACAGTTGATGCTGACATTCATGTATGCAGTGGCACTATGACAGTCTCATTCATGGACATGAAGATCAACATCAACATGTACAAGACCCCAACCCAGCGAGTCCGAGATAGGGATATTGGACATGATCACTTCACAAGTCAAAATGGGCATTAGAGAGGATGCCAAGGTGAAGAAATTGGTGATGATTATTGTGATGAAAGGGATGAGGAACCTAGATTGAGTGCAAATGAAGGATGCATGTTTTGCAAGAATGGACAAATGAGAATCCCAAATAGGTGAATTTTAAAGAAACTTCAAGAAGCCCAGCTGAAGGCAAGAAACTCAACGCTTGTTGGAGGCAACCCACCTAGGTTTGGGAATTTTTGACCCAACCTTACATTTTTGATACTTTTGCTTTGTTTTTAGACTTTCCAAGAAAACACACACACACACTTGTATTTGATAGTTTTTGTGTAGTTTTGAGATGTGCAGGTGGTAACAGGGTGAAATGAAGGAAATTTGAGTACAATTGAGAGAAGGATTCTAAGAAAAATCACTTTGGGTCAAGTTTTTGAGTGTTTGATGTTCCTCGTTTTGAGAGTAGCAGCTACAGGGACCACCACGGCCGTGGCACATCAATACGACCGTGGTCATTTTCATGAAAAACACACCAAGTCCCTAGATTCATAAGCAAAATCGAGAAAAGCTGCCAAAGGACTGCACCACGGCCGTGCCACACAGCACGTCCGTGCAACCTGAAGCCCCCACGGCCGTGCTACGTAGCACGGCCGTGCTGCAGACCAATTTCAGCCACTGAAGGTAGATTAGTGCGATAGCTACTACGCATATCCTCCACCATAGGGAGGAACACCGCCAAAGACTCAAGAGAGCCATGATCGTCTACCCTATCATCCTAAACTCTAGGATCATGCTGGTGTGAGTCAATATGTGATATTGAGCTTACAGATATCTCAGACAGTCTGTTGTAGGTCAAGGAACATGGATTGAACATTGAAGAGGATGATGATTGCATGCCTTGGGTTCAATCTGGATATCAGAGGCAAATGAACTATACATTCATTGTAACACCAATCACAAATTGCAGGTTGAAGTTGTCCTCCAACTTCTCCAATTACTTGAGGAGCAATGAAGTCTTGCTAGATACCAATCATTGCTTATGAAATCATAATATGACTATGAATATGACTACCAACGTAGTTTGGAGCCCACCAGGTCACACACATAGGATGTGATTGGAATAGAAGTATAATTGTGGATGTGATTGGAAATGTTCTGAATTAAATTGATTACTAAAATGTTTAGGTAATCTATTAGAATAATATTGAAATATAATCTGAGTTAATTGGTTAAAGTGTTTAAGCAAATTAATTAGATTCAAATCATTAAGCCGGATACCTAATCCTGAGTGATTTACTAGAGCCATATGACAAAAGTTTAGTTAATCAATTAATATGATTAATTGGTTAATTAACTATTTCTAGAACATTCTTTTAATGGTCCACAAGCGGCTCATTTTAAACGCAATCACAACATTTTTTTTACCCAAGGGTTTTGGAAAACCTTGCTTCCCTTTGTATCCTATTTATAGGAGCATGACGGCTGGATCATTATGTCTGTCAAACACACTCTTGTACGTGTACCCTATCCATCATCATCCCCAAGAGAGAGAAGGAGAGCGATTCCATGCTGGCACGTCATCAAGCAGAAGGCTACTCCTTCCCATCATCTTGAGAAGCATGATGAGGAGTTCTTTTCCATCCTCTTGGATGAAGTAGAGACGTAGATGATGTGTTGCCTATGTTCATAGGACACCGAAGAAAACCATTTATGCATGTGAGGGTCTATGCATGTCACCATGTGAAGGGACGTTGCTGGACTTGCTCTGGGATGAGGTATATCCCATGCACCCTATTTCTAAATATGTTGTTATTGACGAGATCTACTTGTAGGGTATGTGTGGAGAAATTTGTTTATTGTTTCCACTGTGTCTGTCACCTCCACAAAACCCAACATAGGAGAGTATGTAGGGGTGGGCAAAGTATTCTATGTAAGATGTCTTTCTCAGGGTCACTTAACCATGAGTACTATTATAATGCCAATATTTCTCAACTGTTCGTCATGTTCTAATGTTAGGTGGTTTACATGATTGCCCTTGAAAGACAAGGGGCAATATTTTTTTACTTTCAGGTCTTATTGTCAGGCATGACATATCTGTGTTCATGAGTAATCTATATACTGGCCGGGTAAAACCCTTCTACTCTTACCAGGTACAACTCTCATTTTTTTTATCTCTCTCAAGCTTTTATTCTTGCTAACATGGCTTAGGGTTGATAGGATTTTCGATATGCATCAGCCATAAAGCCTCTTTCATACTTGTAGGATTTCAAGCACTAGAAGGGGTAAATTTTCTCCTTTTCACAAGATTTATGTACTTTCCAACCTGTACTAGGGGGCTTGAGTGATCGATCAGGAGTGTACCGGACTAAGTCCTCCTTATTTCTAAGAATTTCTCTAGGGATAGAATCATTCATTGGTGTTCTACAATGTCTTGAAGTAAAGATGACATAAAAAACATAATCACATTAGCAGGGTATTAGGTGAACTTATTGCCCAAATTCATCACTTACCACCATGATTATGCTAAAAAGCAACTTGGAGACAATAAGATCGAATCAGAAGTGAAGACGACATCCATGAAAATTGGATTCAAAAATTTTGTAGAGAAATACTTTATCCTTCATTTTAGAAGAAAAAACTCCTAATTTAGAGCAAGCAGTCTTGACATGTATAGGCCAAAACGTTCAAAATTTCCAAAAATTGAGAGAAAAAATATATATGTGGAGTGATAAAGAAATTGTCTAGAGGTAAAGCAATAAAAATAGATTTAGGGTAGAGGAAAGAAGGCAGTACTTCTCTTGCATGCTTACACCCTCCAAATTTATCATACACTCTCTCCCAAAGTGTCAAATAGTGAGCTTGAATTAAACTAGCAAGGTTTACTCATTGTTTTGAAGTTCCTCATTTTCCCAGAGAGACCAAAACAATTGAGAAGCATATATCTCGCAAAGGGAGTGATAGAGTTCATGTTGCAGACTTTGACCCTAACGCCCCTCAAAACAAGGCTTGCATATAACTGTGATAATGAAAATCACAATCATTTGATTGAAGTTGTTGTGAAGGGCTTATCTTATAGAATTATGGATTCTTGAAGTTTTTTCCTAGGACATATTTGTATCCCTTGCCTTGTCTTTGCAAAAGCTTGATGATTTCTTGTGCACATGATTTTTGTTTCTCTTTAGTGACACTTTATGCCTTTGTCATGTTTTTTATCTTGTTGGTCTACATTCAACATCAGAACTATTATACAAAACCACTATTTTTGCTTTGACGTTGATTGCCAAAAGCATCCAATGGATGTCATGTAGAAGGGGAAGGAAAATGAAAGTAGGGAGAGACATTTTCAAGCATTCTATTAGCTTTATTTCTCCCTTAAGCTCTTATTCTGAAGGATGTCCTACTGTAGTAGGTAATATGCCATGTGCATGGTTGTCAAACCATCCCTAGTAGAGTTTGGTAAGCCAACATCACATTGACGGACATATACTCATTAAACTTTAGTGTATATCATAGGTCATCTTTTAAGACACATATTCGATCCCTTTGGGGAATAGTATCGCTAAAGTTATCGTCTTATTTAAGTATATCAATGAGCAAGTCCAAGTCTTCTTGTGATAGACTTTCACGTGGACACTTATCAAAGTTAGGAAAGGTAGCTTTGATGGTCTCATCTGGCCCATCAGTCACTGCTTCTTCAAAATATGGGAAATCAATGTCTTCTGGTTGGTTTGGGAGGACTTCATTTGTAGGGACTTCATCTTTCATCTCCCCCTCCTCTAGTTGGTCATTTTTCACAAGATTTTGTACCTATGTATTCATGCCAAATGATTCATCAGTAGGTTTTGTTGGAGGGGATGTTTCTATATGTTCCTCAGTATGGTGCAACTTTTCATCATGTGTCTGTTGGTTTGTGGTGGTTGTCACTTTAGTTGATGTTATTATTGCATCTTCTACTCTGTGGCATTCCATCCTTTCTACCACTCCAAGACCCTTTATTTCTCTATAGGGTCAATCCATAATTCTTTACTGACCTTTTATCATGGTTGCTTCTTAGGAAGATGTATACCTATATATAGTCTATGTGGCACATCATTTGGAGTCATAGATGGATCTTGGAAGATACGCCTATTTTAGATGATCTCCATTGTGTATATACCATGTAGTCCATGTAAACCCTCTTGGTATAGGTCCTTGAAAGAAACCCCTTTGTTAACGACCTCCATAATCCTCAACACAAAGAAATCATGACCCCAGATTCAGAATATTCTTAGGGGACTTTTGTGTTTATTACAATAGTTTTCCAATCATTTTGTGCCATTTTCCTTCCCATTCAATGGCTTGTTCTAGCCCACGTGGAGGAATACCATTGTGTTGCACTTAAGTTCCTAGGAATAACAATTGTAGATGACCATGTGCCTTTTATAAAGGTCAACCACTATTAGAAATGAATGATCCTTGATCTTGAATGGCAACATGATAAACTTTTTATGTGGCCTGTTTACTACATTTGTAGCTCAAAGATTGATTTTGAATCTTCCTTTTTATTGAATACATAATTTTCTAGTGTTGGTGTCCCACTAAATAATATATGCATCTTCTTTGGATTTAGGAACTCCTCAAGGATTGTTGCACATAAGATCTTGAATAGGTGTGTATTAACCTACACTTTCCTCCTAAATATTCCTCTAAAATGATCTCTTGTCAAAGATCATCCCTTGTTTGTGTATAATATATCTACTCTAGAAATATTTTTATTCAAGATATCTACAAGGATGTGAACATCTTTGCAAAAGATCCTTCACACTACAACCATGTCCATTCCTCCATTTTGCAAGGATGGGTGGAGAAATGGGTCCATCCCTAACTTCTTGAGATTTTGGTGCTTGAGTAAAGGGTGTAGGGTCCTTGGCATGTACATTAATGAAGGAGGAGTTCGTCCCTTCTTCGTCTTTGTAAAAAATCTTTTTGACTTCCATGACTTATTTTTTTGTTGCTCCTGTTGTTGTTGACCTAATCTTCCTGGGTCCCATTAGATGATGCATACTTTCCTTGGGCCACATCATCAATTTCACTGAACTAAAGGTACATGTCACATGTATTTGATGTAAAGACATACACATCCATCAGACTTGTGGTAGTAGCGAGTATCTACTCAGTAGTCTATGCAACTTCATCATGAGTACTTCAAGCACAACATCTTCAACACACATTTATCATTGGCTCATTTATTATCATAGTTTCTGGTGGAGGTTTTTGATTTCTTTCTTTATGTTGTTGAGGGACTTCCATAGGTTGAGCATGCATTTCCTCTTCCTACTATTCTACGTCTATAGGTTCATCATTGGATGGTGAGAGGTTCATGTCTATTTCTATGATGGGACTGCTTTGTTTGCTAGGGGAAGCTTTTGGTTTTCTCTCTTCTTTTAGAGTTGACGACGGCTGGTCCATATCCATTGGATATGATGAGGTGGATGGGCTTGATGAAGCGGACTACCGTGATGGGGCTTATCCCACATTGTAATCTTTTTCTTTCATGCTTTTCTTTATATCATTGTTGTTCATTTTCCCATTCCTTTCTGAATTCATCTCATTCTTGCAACATTTTGTCACACTCTATCTATATCTTTGGTAGTTCTACTGCCATAGTAGCCATGGTGTTCATAATCTAGTGTTGGCATTCTACCATTTCATTCATAAACTATAGGGTAGGTGCAGACCTCACGACTGTTCTTTCTACATGCGTTGTTAGTAACTACAGGCTAGATGATATAGAAGCAACATTATGGGAGGAATTGATAATCTACCCATGCATGACGTCAAATTAATGTCCAAGTTCTTCCCCTAACTTTAATAGATGTTCCTATCTTTCAATTGAGGCGGGCTTTGTTGTGGTTTCATCTTTGTTTGCCAGGAGGCTTCAGGTTCAACATGTAGTTGAGGTGGAGCAGCTTTCTCAAGTTGTTCCAGTTGTAGTGTCATAGGAGGTTCCACAACCTGTTCATATGTACTTATTTGAAGTGGCCTTGAAATCTCCCTTCATCCTCTTATTCTTGATTCTTATTTGTATCTCCATCTTTACCTGCACTGAGGTACTATTTGACATCTCAAATTACGTAGTCCACATGTCCTCTATGGGTTGCTTCTGACTCCTTTTCTATGTCCAGTGCAACTGCGTCTTGTTGTTGATCTGTGCTAGAAATATTTTCAACCTTAGGCCCTTTGGTGACAGTTTTGTGTTCTTTGAATTTTATATTTTTCTTTGTTGTTGGTTCTGCAACTAGCTCAACTTCCGTCTCATTTTGTGCTCGAGCTGTCATACTCATCTCAGCTATGGCCTACCACATCGACACACTGGATATTGTCTTCAGTATATCACCAGTGGAGAAAGTGAATATATCATAGTCATAGTTTCCCATCTTAGGGAGAGGTGGTAAGTCAGTCATCTTCTCAAACCTATTATTACTTCTTTCCCTTTTTGGAAATTACATATGTGGAGAGTAGGTATTTTTGCTCAACAAATTTGTTGCTCTTTCTCTCCATGAAACTATTCAAGAGCTGGAGGTAATTAAGGTGGATGCCTATCACTATTATCACCACCCGCATGGATGAAACCATTTGGGGAACTTGCAACATCTAACTTCTTGATCAATATTCACCTAATGCTAATGAGTGTCTTCTCCATTATGCTCTGAATAGTGATAAGGTTTGCCTTGCTTGTATTCCCCATGTTAGACCGTGTGAAGATTTCACAAACAAGTATCTTATGGATTTCTCTAATGATCGTGGAGTGTATCCAAGAAGCCTTTGACTTCCCAAGGTTATGCTTGGGTTCTCCATTTAACTTCTCCTAGACCTTGTTGCAGTTGATCTGCCTTACTTCTTTCTCATAGTCTGCTTTTCTGGAGGCAGTAGCCTATTTGTTTATCGTGCAAAAATCTTGTTCAACATATGTTATGTTAAGATGTAATCTTAGTGAACATGCAGACAGAGAGTTTAAAGGCTCCTGCAGCCCATTCCCTCTCATCTTAAATTTCTTTAAAGACTTCACAAAGTCCACAATGATCTTTCTATAAGATCATTGGTGGTAGGTGCAAGGGAAAAAGAGGTGGACTCCCCTTATCACTCTCTCCACCTTGTCCTGTATCCCCAACTTCTTCAGAGATTTACTGCATGCATATCTTGTTTCTCTAAAAGTCCTACTTTGCATGAACAAGTTGTATTTGGTCCAATGCTCTTTATCTCTAGGCCTGAACTTGTTCTCTGACTGCCAAGTGGATATTGTGGTTGAGGGTTGTTCGTTTGTTGTCACAATAGCTAGATGTTATTTGTAGGCTCATCAGGGGCTGTAGGCTTACTGGTGCCTTTTGGTATTGTTTTTGGCAATTTAGCTTCCTTGGACTTAGATTTTGACTCTGCTTTCTTCCATGCCTTAGTTTTCTTCTTCTCTATGCTTTTTGAGGGTGCTTCGACTGCCATTCTATTCATTTTCTTCCCCTCATTCTCTGATGGCACATATTAAGAGGAGATAGGGGTTGCCTCTCTTTCTCTCTCTTCCATCTCTTCAAGTGGTACAATCCAATAACAGAGTCAACAAATGATCCCTCCCTAACTGCATTTGTAGGTACTTTTTAGAGGGGATCCCCTTGTTCTCATCAAATTATTTGTTGATTTTTTGGTGTAAATGTTCCATTTCTTCCCTTAGTAGAGCTTCTAGCACCTAGGAAATAGAGGCAACATTTTGATTCCTAGTTGCAATGGAAGTAGTGGATTAGTAGTATGGCCGGTTGAAACTTCACCAATGAAGATTAGATATATCATTCAGGTAGGACTTTGTCCTAAGACTGATGGAAGTTAGGGAGTTTGTCATTCTATGCTTGACAGGTCAAACAATAGGGTTAAGAAGAGATTTCATTGGGGTAAAGTCAATGAAAATATAACATCTCATATGAAGAGCCTTCTTCAATAAACTATTGAGAGGATGTCAAGCGTGAGTATCCAATTAAAGAAGAATATAGAACAATGCCCCTAAGATAAGGAAGGCCAACAAAAAGTCAGGAGTTATAGGAGTGATGGTACCAACTAACAGTGATGAAGATTTTTCATTAGGGAGGTGTCAATATCAAAGAAAACCTAAAACAAAGATTTAAGTCAATGAAAATGAGGGATACGATCATCAAGGGAAGGAGGACCATCAACAAGAATAAGGGAGGTCAAGCATCAATGAAATTGTGAAAGACTAGATTTTAACTTAATTATGAGGACAAAATTTCTTTTAAGGTGTGAAGGGTGTGATGGACTGAACTTTTGGAATCCCTAAATACTGAGTGACATAAGTGATTTTCATGTGTGTTTGGGTTACATTGAGAATTCTAAGTGATTTGGTAAAGTTTCAATGTTGATCAATGTTGATATCATAATTAATATCCATAAGTTCATGTATTTTTGAAGTATTTAATTGACAAGTCAAATAGTGGAGTTCTAGCATCAAATTTCAATAGATTGAAGATCTAGTTATGATAAAGCTATGACTAAAGTTTCATAAGTTTTTGATGCTCCTAGAGGAAGATATTTCTGTTTGAAATAGACTAAATGATTATATTTTAATGTACTTGTGATCAACGTCACATATTAGAAACATATGCTTTGATTGCTTGGATGTGTCACACACCCTTTAGGCAGCTGTTCCCTTTGGTTTGAGGAGGCCATAGATTAGGCTTTCACAACCCTTAGATGATGTAGATTGGATGGAAGACACCTCTCCTCCTACCTCCAATGACAACATAGAACCGGGGGGGGGGGGTGACAGTTCTGCTCATGAAAGATCACCACCACGTCCAGGATCGTGGGTCAATCGCGATGCCATGCCTTCAATACACCTCATTTTGTCAAGATGGTCTAAATAAGCCCTCATTTAAGGCAAACAATCACCCACACAGAGAGAGCAAAGTAGCATCCAACAGAACCTCTCCATCATAACTCACAGACCATGATAGGGAGAAGAAGTCTGACGTAGGTGCAATTAAAGAAGAATAGGGAGAGCGGTGGAGAAAGAATGAGTCTAGAGGAGAAGGATGCAAGCTTTAACAACATTTTTCATAGTCTTTTCCATTGCCAGTGAACCTATGGTCCCTGATAAGAAAGGATGAGTTGGGGAGTAGACTGATAGACCTCATGTTTTGTGATCGTAGGGCCACACACGTAGATGGAGGTCCCTCAATGCCTTTGAGAGCTTCAGACTAGTGCAAGATGAGAAGATCTAGTTTCCCCTATTTTCTCCACATCAGCAAAACTCTCAATCAGAGGCAGGATCTCTAAGCCACAAGGAGGAGGCTCTGAAGACTATCCAGAAAGGTTGTAGGTAGAGGTGATCCGAATGGAGTTTTATAGGGAAGAGTTGTGTGTTAATGACAACCTAGAGTGACTGTAGTTGCTCGTCGGAGCAAGGCCGTTAGATAGTACACTCGCAAAATAGAGGAAGCGGAGTCCCACATATGCGTCGAGTGAAGAAAGGGGGAAAGAAAGAGAGGAAGACCTGGTCCACCTAAGTCAAACCCATGAGCTACCAAAAACCCGAGTCCTGGTGCCCTTGAACTGACCGGTTCCACCAGCAAGTAGAAGCAAGGACCCACATCCTCACATGGACTCGTGGTGAGTACTGATTGGCCACAAAAAGGTAAATATCCAATAAACACTCAGATCTTATAAAATCACAGTAAATATCCTGATTATCACAAAAATGCAAAATAAGGTACTAAAATTATAAAAAAAATGATTAAAACAACATGGAAGTATGATATCAGTCTTTTGAAGCTTAAATGTCAGTAATATCATGTGAGATGTTATATGCTTATTTCATAGATAATAAATATCAAACGATGGCCTAAAATTATGATAATATGTAAGTAAATCCATAATCATGTTTATAATGCATATGATATCAGAGATTATGATGTTGATGCTTGAAATCATGTAATTTGCTTAATGTGGCTAATTAGGGCTAATAACCCTAATTAATGTGCAATAATTACAAATATTCTCAAGAAATCCTTTTAGAGTAAGTTTGTATTAGTGATTGGAAGCTAATATGTAATTATGAGATCATAGTTATGCATATAAATAAGGTTACATGTTTAAGGATCCTATAATGATGAGAAAACCCTAATTGGATTAATGTATATAATCTCGGGTTAATACATGCAAACAATGATATGGAAACTAATGTTCATACACTAATTATAATCTGGAATATAACATCAGTAACATTAATCTAGATAATAAGAAGAGTAAGAGAAGAAATAATGATGGGAATAGCTTAATGAACTAAGTTAAACCTTAATGAATTAACTAGGGTTAAAATGATGAGATCTAATGCATGGTATGTGTGATCTTGTCTTGATCAAGGTTTGACCAAGGTGTAGTTGATACGAGGAATATGTGATGGTTAGTATATCTATGATGAAGACCCTTACCTCTTACTTGGCCTACTGTGTATTATGGGAATATTATGTATGTACAAATACTTTTTTTGGTCAGCATGTATGTACAAATACTTGGCATATAGTATTGGATGAAATGATTATTCTTGTATGACATCTTGCTTGATGTTTTCCACACTTATACGACTATGAACACATGAAACATAAGATACCTAATCCATCATATGATAGCACTGAACTCTTTGTTAGTATAGTGCATTGAAGTGATCTAACTCTTTGGTAGGAGATCACATTGTGTAAATGATCTAACTCTTTGGTAGGAGATCATAAGTCCTAAAAGCATATATCCCTTTGGTGGAAGATGTATGAGATATATGATGGAAATATGCTTAAAATATGTGCCTCTTGTTATATTTGTTTACTACTGCTAAGTATTAGCTTTATCTTATTGCCAAGTCACTATAATGAGAGGTATATAAAAGACACGTAGGCGTACTCAGCACAATATTCTTGAATATTGTGCTGACGTATACCACATGTAATCTCTTGTTTAGGTTGTGGACATATGATCTGGAAGACTCTTGATAGTTGTGAGTTGTGTGGCGAGCTGATGTATAGGTTGACCTATTGTCTTAAGAAACTGTTGTTTAGTGGTAGTACATGCATATAGAAAAGTTTACTATTCAATATGTAATATCAAAAGTTGTAACAATTCATGTGTTAATTATATGTTGAATGGTGAACATGTGTTGTATGGTTTTCTAATTGTTCATATGCATGTGCTACTATTGTTTCCTTTCGACTTCCTCTGATTTTCTTCTTCTTAGCCTAGTGTGTGGGGTTTAAATTAAGATTCTCACTGAGGTGAGGTTTTGGTTTGTACGTCACACATTAGATTATATTTTAGAAAATTTGAGGATGTCATAGGTGGTATCATAGCATGAACAATAGCAAAGCCTAACATTTGCTCATTATGCATCTCAAAACTAAAGAAAACCTTAAGCCTAAACATCCTTAGGGTTAAATTAGTCGTCTTTTAGAGACTAGATCTGACCTAGCCCCTAGGTTAGCACCTAGATGTCAGAAAACTAGGTCTAGAGTAGTGCTTGTTGTATATCAAGTCCTAAGGTGTCATTCTTTCCTTGTAATGTGGCGGTATGAGACGTTACATTATTTGGAAATGATGTGCATCAAGGGAAGAGAAATCCTAAGCATATAACACTCATTGTTTAGGGTATCTACACTAGTATACAATTTGTTATCACCCTTTTTACTAGGTGACATGGAACTAGACTCTCTACTATGTCTGGGATACTCATTTTCTAGATTTGGTTTTTGATTCCAATCAGATTAAACCTTGATATTTTTCTCTGACGCATGTTTTATCAGAGAAAAACTGTACACTATTTTATTATATATGTAAGTATTACAAAATTGTGTGCCCACACATGTACGAGTAGGAGGTAGTCATGCAACCTAAGTGAAAGAGAGTGACATTAGTATATAAGAGAGAGTAGTTCTAGATTATATGTCTAAAGCCTTGTTAAAATATAGGATAGATGGAATAGATGAAATAAGTTTTAGTGATATGATGTAAGCCTTATATAGATGATATACGATGAATTGTTATGTTATATGTTTGTCTTTGAGGATTTAAATTCAGTTTTAGGGAGGCAAGATGAGTTTTGATGATGCAAGTACAGAGGCTTTTATGATATAGGATAAGCTAAGTCGAGATCAAAGATGTGAATCAACAAAGGCCTCAATCTTTTTTATGAAGGAGGACCTCTAGTGTTAGGACCAGTTTTAGGGTTAAATACAAAGAGAGTGAGACCCACATGGAGAAGGTCAAAGAACCAAACTCCAAGATATGGGAATTATGAGAAATATGTGTTATGATATGTCCTAAACTATACTACTCCTGAGTGAATGAGTTGAGCTTCTTTATGCATGATTCTCATATATTTGTTGAACCCTAGATGTCCTTGGGAAGACCAAACCCTAGAGTAATAGAGAGGTTGGATATATCTGAACATGTGAACATGAATATGAGAACCTACCATTTGGGTGAGGGAGAGAGATTCCCAAGATCCTAGAGGAGGTAACTATGTTAGTTTCTATAAAGCCTCATGCTTGGGTTGGTGGTTCCTTGTAGGAATCTAGTGGTTGCATATATAAGAGAGTTTTGGGTAAGCATGTTTCATGGGTAGAGAACCTATGAAGAGGTTGTCATATGATGTTTTAGTTTGGTTTGTGCTTATGTATCTAGAGCTTGTGAAGTTGATCATTAGTGCCAACGAGGTAGACCTGAGAACCCCAGACTAATGAGGGAAGATAAGGTATATGAATATATGATAATCATAGAGTTGAGTGAGATCAAAGAGACTGAGCATGACACCACCCTCATGATATGGGTTAGGAGAACCTCAATTGGACTATATAAAGCTTTGATATATGTTTGATTAGACACTCATATAAGCTTCTCTAGCACAACCTTGCTATAATATATGTGTTCATAATCTAATCTCGAGATGTATTCCATGAGGACATGATAAAGTTGAAAATCCTATTGATGTTTTAACATAACTCTCTATAAGTTTTCTAGCCATATGTATGAATTTATGATGACGTGAATAGTTGGCTAATCTCAGGATGAATCTCTAAAAGAGTTTACAACCTAATATGAGAAAGTACAATGAGATGACACTAATGATACATGTTACATGAATCGTGATGACGTAATATGGTTGGTTAATTTAGTGATGAATTCACTAATAAACTTTTAAATTAACATGAAAATGAAATGAGATCATCTTAATGATATATGCCAAACAATAATAATGTTATTGCTTAATAAATATATTGGATATAGTCTAAAATTTTAGCATAATATAAAATGATGTTGGCATCTTGATATGACATAGATGACAAAAAAGAATTGGTTATCTATAAATGACTCTTTTTAAAAAAAAAAAGAAAAAGAAAAAAGAAAGTAATGTTGGAATCTTAATGCTTGAGTGAATAAGGATCAAAATCCTAAATGTGAAATATGTCATAAAATAATTAGAGTTTCTAAATCCTAGTTTTAACCTTATATGAAGGGGTGGTTAACCCTAGATTCTCTTAGAATCTCCTAGAAAGATATAGATATAGTTATGGAACTTTTGTTGGTGGATATGTTACACTTAAAGTGGATCCATACATGTGAATTGAGACCTTTTGGTTTTTCCATTGGAGTATGAGTATGGCTTAATTTTGAGGATGAAATTTATTTTAAGATGTATATGATGTGAAAGACTGGATTTTAACATAATTTTGAGGACAAAATTGCTTTTAAGGAGTGAAGGATGTGATGGACTAAACTTTTAGAATCCCTAAATACTTAGTGACATAAGTGATTTTCATGTGTGTTTGGGTTACATTAAGAATTCTAAGTGATTTGGTAAAGTTTCAGTGTTGATCGATATTGATATCATAATTAAGGTCCATAATTTCATGTCTTTTTTAAGTATTTAATTGACAATTCAAATAGTGGAGTTATGGCATCAAATTTTAATAGATTGAAGATCGAGTTATGATAAAGCTATGGTCAAAGTTTCATAATTTTTTTGATGCTCCTCGAGGAAGATATTTAGGTTTGAAATAGACTAAATGATTATACTTTAATGCACTTGGGATCAATGTCGAATATTAGAAACATAGGTTTTGATTGCTTGGATGTGTCACACACCCTTTGGGCAGCTGATCCCTTTGGTTTGAGGAGGCCACGTATTAGGCTTTCATGGCCGTTAGATGATGAAGATTGGATGGGAGACACCTCTCCTCCTACCTCCGATGACAACATAGAATGTGGGGGGTGACAGTTCTGCTCGTCAAAGATCACCACCACTTCCAAGATCGTGGGTCAATCATGACGCCATGCCTTCAATACACCTCATTTCATCATAATGTTCTGAATAAACCCACATTTGAGGAAAATTGTCACCCACACACAGAGAACAAAGTAGCATCCAACATAGCCTCTCCACCACAACTCACAGACCATGATAGGGAGAAGAAGTCAGAAGTAGGTGCAATTAAAGAAGAATAGGGAGACCGGATGAGAAAGAACGAGTCTAGAGGAGATGGATGCAAGCGTTAACAATGATTTTCATAGTATTTTCCATGGTCAGTGAACTCGTTTTCCCTGAAAAGAAAGAAGGAGTTGGGAAGCAGACTGATAGACCTCCCCTTCTACGATTAGAGGGCCACACAAGTAGAAGGAGATACCTTAATGCCTTTGAGAGCTTCACACTAGTGCAAGACGAGCAGAGCTGGTTTCCCCTAATTTCTCCATAGAAGCACAACTCTCAATCGGAGGTAGGATCTTTGAGCCACAAGGAGGAGGCTCCGGAGGCTATCCAGAAAGACTGGAGGCTAAGGTGATCTGAATGGAGTTTTATATGGAAGATCTGTCTGTCAATGAAAACCTATAGTGGCTATAGTTTCTCGTCAGAGCAAGGCTGTTATATGGCACACTCGAAAAATAGAGGAAGCTGTAACATACTATATCTTGGACCCTTCTCTGGAAGTTGACATTTTGGACTTAGCCAAACAAGGTTGAAGGTTAGACCTAAATAGATGTTTAGTATAAACCCAATGAGCTAATTCATGCATAGATTACCTTAATGTAACATAATGTTCTAACATTAATCTTAGTTTTATAATGGATACATAAAATATGCCACATAACTCATTTTGGTGGTAATATGAAGATAAGAAACTTAATTGGATGAATAATTTAGATAATGGGTCATTAATGGGCCATATGAAATATCTCATAAAAATAAGTCTCAAAAGTGGAAACAAACTTCAAATTTGAAATCTACATATCAAAATTAGCCTACATGTCAAATTTCATCTAATTTGGACCACCTTGAAATATTAGGATAAATTTAGGAGAGAAAATGAGTAAAAGGCATAAGTAATGAATAATGTGATTATATAACTTTAGAATATGGAAATAATGTCAAATTTGTATTCAACACATCAAAGTTAACTTGTGGATGAAGTTTGGTCCAATTTGGACGTTGTTTGTGTAAGTTATGAAATTTTAGGTACTCTTGGACTTTTTTGCAATTTACCCAATTGGGAGGTTTTCTTTGCAAATTAACACATGCATTATAATCCTTATGTATTCCCTTACTATTCTAGAGTTTTTGGATCATAGGGCACCTAGTTGCACCTTGGTTTGAAGGTGTTTCTTTTCAAGGGCATTTTAGGGATTACTCTCTTTACAAATGAGCTTATCTTTAGAAGCTATCAACAATGGGGTTATTTCTTTGATTGAAGGTCGGTTGGGATGGCCTATAAGTGTCCATAAACCGACATTTGATATTAAAAAATCCTCTATGATCTTTCCTCTTGCATGGCCATGAAGGCTTAAGACACATGGAAAGCTCCATGGACACCTCATGCTTGACTTCTTCCTTATCCATAAAGGTTTGCATGTCCATAGGCACCCTCAACATTGGACACATGGAAAGTAACTTGACACCTCGTGATTGACTTCTTCCTTATCCATAAAGTCTTGCATGTCCATGGAAACCCTTATACATGACACATGGAAAGTCTCATAGACACCTCATACTTGACCTCTTTCTTTATATAGCCATATCTACCCCTTCCCAACTCCCAATTCGAAAACTCTTGCTCTCCTTTATTTCCTCTAGCTTAAAGCATCATTCCTACTATATTTTTCCACGAAGGTTCTGTCCCAAGGTAAGAGGAGGTGCCTAACTTGGTGAAGAAGGCTCCTAGGGTTCCAAATTTCTCTATTTAGGATTTCTTAAGCTCCTCCTTGCTGATTTTGACCAAAACTAGTAAGTATCCTCCTTACTTCCCTATTTTCATGTTGTTAGTCTTCATTCCACCTTCCTCCAAGCCGGAACCATGGAATTCCATGGTGAAACTGTTACAACCCCAATTTTGCATGTGTTTTTATAATTGAAATATAATGATTGTCTGAACTTGGACCTAATTGAAAAGGGTGTATGCTTTACTTCAAAGGATGGATTTCTTTGCAAATCTCCCTTTTGATAGGAATTTCGTGGTTCCTGTTAATATATTAATCCAATAATGGATATAAAAGAGAAGAAAAGAAGAAAATTCCAAATAATGGAAAAAGATAAAAGATAATGGATATTAAGCAAAGTATTTTTGAGAAATACTTGGAAATATATAGGAAGTGGCATTAATGGCCACAAAAGAATAAAAATTCGTTTACATGTAATTTCTAATAAAATAAATATGAAAAGAGGAAAAAGGAGATGAAAGATAATGAGAAATCCTTGCCAAAGAATATCTTAATAAAGAAATAAGTAAGACAATGAAAAATGAAGGATATTAGATGCATCTAGAAGGATAATAAGTATCCTTAAAAAAGTAATTTCGAAATAATAGAGTTTCTTAGGATCCAAGGAGTCCCAATAAAGAGAAATAAAGAGAAAAATACCAATAATAATAAAATAAGAAGATAATATGATACATCATCAATGACTTTTTGATAATATCAAAAAGTGATGTTATTTACTTTAAGGAAATAGTTTTTCGTGGCTAAGAGATTATAAGGCAAGGCTAGAGATAATGAAAGGGATAATTTTCTTATTTTTTAATTATCCATGAAATATGGTTACCTAAAAGATAATAAAGAGAGAGAGATGATTGCTTCTTAATTAAGGAAAATTGTTTTCCTATTAAGAAAGGGACTTGTTTCCCTGTTGAGTGAAGTCTTGGGGCATGGATACCCTCACCTATATAAGCGGAAGGGACTTTGGCCGAGTTTAAGATAAACCCAAGCAACCTTTTCTCTTCTCCTTCTCCTTCTTCATTTCAAACCCTAGACCTTGTTAGCTGATCCTCTCTCTTTCCCTCACATTCAAGAAGTGTGCGAGAGGGCATGAGGTCGTCGAGGGGGGAGTGAAACATACCCAGAACCCCTCCTGGGGTGGCAAACCATGTAGAACCAGATGTGCCCATAAGGACGCAACTCCTTCACCTTCATGAAGAAGCAAGTTTGTTCATGGGAATTTTATCGACCCCAGAACTTGGAATGGTCACCGATAGCTTCCTACAACTCTCCTCTACCTAAACCGCGGGTGAAGGCACTTGGAGAAGGGTCTCCCTTGGGTCTGGAGGTCCTCCTTCCTCTGTACTGACCGACGGGCATGCAAGTCTGAACCGAGCCACCCCTGACCACCAGCCGCAGAACAGACACTCTCCTCAACTCCGGTGAGGAGGAGGCGGTCCTCCTAGACCATGTGTGGGGCTCTGGAGGGCGAGGGCGACCTGAGCCGGAAGCGGTTCCGCGCCCATCGTCACAGCAGATGGGCGAAACCCTACGTCGCGAGGTAGGGGATAATAAAGTGAAAATACATGACTGCCCCTAGTGCATGTGCATAAAGGGAGGGGTAGGGCGGTCTTTTACCCCTTGCAAACCCGGCCGACTTAAAAGAATTAGTTTCGCTGATGTGTCGAGCCACCATTGGCTGAAAGGTATATTTTCTTACAAAATTCATAACTAATCACTCGTAGCTCGAATTTAGATAAGTTATATATGAATTTTGATCATGAGAACTCAAGGAATGCAATAAAAATATAATTGAAGCCTGATTTTGATTTCAATTCAAAAAGTGTATAAAGTTATCATCTTTAATGGTTTAATTAATGAAAAACCCTTAGAATTGATGATAGTTGAATATAATGATGTTCTCTGATTGTTTTGAGCAAATATTAACCTGGTGATAATAAAAAGGATTATTTAGATCTAAAAGAATGATCTTTGTACATAATTGTCTTAATTTAGGGTTTCATATACCTAAGTTTGCATTAATGGGCTTAGAAACCCTAATTTAGGAGAATATGTCTTTTAATGGTTTTGAATTGCGCAAATACATGAATAAGACAGAGTTATGTTATTCTAAATCCAATTTGGGTATAAAAGATCATTAATGTGGATAATTTGGGTTTCCTAGTGTATTAAGTGGAATTAATGATAAATTGGGGTTTGCTAACATAAACGATGAGAAATGTAGTAATTAGGGTTCTTTTGAGAATCAAACTATAATTCTTTGTTGAGTTGTCAATTCAAAGAAACCTGAACATGATAATTGGCCTTAATGATCTTGACATGACTTAAAAGGGCAAAGATGGTAGTTTTAGTATAAAAGCGATATATTAGACTTAATTGACTTTCAATTGTGCCTATGATGTTGAAAGTAGGGTTTGTGGATTAACAGAGCATTAAAAATGGTAAATGCATAATGAAGGCTAAAACCCTAATAAAACCCTAAAGTCGGCCTAGAAATCATAAGGTGGAATCCAAGTCGATCCTAAGAATGTTTTGAATAAAATAATGACACTTGGATGTTATGCATTATTTTTAGGATATTGTTGATTACTTGTTTGATTGTATTGGGTATTAATGCTTGGAAATCAAGTTGCTCTGGATCAGGTATGTGGTTACGCTTATGAATAATCGCTTTAGTTTCACGGCGATTCCCAAACATTTTATCAGTTGCTTGAAAATAACTGTTGGATGTCTTTTATTTCATGGAACTATAAAGTGACTATGATTATCACTATAAATATGTATATAACTGGCTTAGATCTGGGTCCACCTCTGTGGCTTTGTAAAGGCTAAAAAGGGGTAACCTAGAGCAAGGTCTAGGTAATCGTGAGTTAGAAATTGGGCTACTCACGTGTAGTTCCATGAGACTCTTTAGCATGCCATGAGTTAAGGAGTGGGATACCTATGGGTAGTGCCATGTGACTCAACCCTAGAAACTGGTTCACCTATAGGTGGGACCATGAGGGGTTTAATGGGGATCTACTATAAGGAAAGTAGCATCCATGTCCACTGCAGGGACAATGCAGAGGATAGGGAATGCATGGATCACAGAATTATATTTAAAACATAAAGTTGATTGTTAAATTGAAATTGACTGTAGTATGTGCATGATTATTGTTTCCCCCACATACCAGCCTTATGCTGACCGACATTTTGTTTTTTAGCATTTTAGGTACAAATCAAAAGACAAACAATAAATAGTCATTCTGTGAAATACACGAATTAAAGATTCAAGGAGGAATAGTTAGAATAAAATCCAGGCATGGATAGAAGTTTAGAAATCCCAGTTTTATAAGGATGTAAAAAGTTTATTTCATTATAACTTTTCAGTATAGTCTGGTAGAATTTAATATTTATTATTGATTATTTGTCGAACCTTTGATCCAGAAATTGGGATAATGGCTCTGACCTCTTGGTTTCCCTTAATTGGGGGTTACTGGGAGGCAGGGTCATTACAGAAACCCCACCTAGAACCCATAAACACCTCATCTCCATATTCTTTTGTTAGGGGTTTTCACCTCTAAAGTGGAGAAGGTGCTTCCTACTCGAGATAGGAGCTTTGTTGGAAAAATTAGCCACTCTAAGCTTGGGAAACTTACTTATTGGACCTATCCACCTTCCCTAGAGGTTCTTTGGAGGCATAGGCTTGGATCTAGGACTGACTTGGACTGTTTAGACTCTGAAGCTAAGGTATTATGTATCCCCTATTCTTCTATGCTGAGCAATTCACTTATGCTTATTCATCCTCTTTGTCCTATGGAGATTTGCCTATACAAAATGTCTTTTCTTTTGAAAATCATGGTTCATGTGAACTACCTTATTTGATATTTATTAGGTGATCATGGATATTCTTTTGAACTCTTATCTTATGCATTATTCATGATGGAACTCTAAAAGATGACATGTGATGTCTTTTTCCCACTTATGAGGTGGATGTATATGTTGGTTACTTATGTGGTGACTAGTTTATATATTCTGACTATACTTTCTACTTGCCTCTACATTTAACATGCTATGTGATTTAGTAGCACTATAGTAGTGTAATTGCATTGGTTTTTATTGCATATATGTTATTTCTTGCTGAGCAGATGTGATATTTCCTACTCTTTTGGGATGGAAAGGAACCTCATACCCAGGACAAGATGTGTAATTCTTGACCCATGTTTTATATATTTAGGAGATTGTAAGTATTCCTTTCTCTATCAAGTTTCAAGTTTATGAGACTTGGCCACCTTTATGTTTATATTGTTCTAGGGCTATGTATATCTCACATGCATGTAGGATGATGATATGGGGTGTGTGTCCTAATTCTTTACATGTACTTGTGTGGCACAATATTTATGTTTTATTAATGGCAAGCATACTTTTGTTATCATATAATTTCAATTCCTTTTCTCTTGATACCCATTTGGGTGGTCCTTATCCTTTCTATGGGAAGCCTTTTATATTTGATGTCCTTTATTCCATATATTTCTCAATTTCCTATTTAGTATGTACATACCATCCTTTGCTGATGTTCTCTATTTTCTCTTCTTGCTGGGATATGCTTCCAACCCTATGTGAAGGACTTGGATGATAAGGCATGAAGTTTTGGACTAGCTTAAGGAGTTAAAGCTTAGAGACAAAGTTGTTATGGTTTATATTTCCCTGTACTAGATCCTTATGTTGAGTGATACATTAAACTCTTTGTGGGATAGTATGATGTTCTTTTGTAACCTTGTGATAAATTGAATATAGTCATCATTTTTATTCCGCTACTATACTTTGGTTGTTTTGAATACCATTTATTGAAATTTGAAAATGTTACACCTATTCCAGCATAACTTTGAGTGTGTTTGGAATGGATGTTTTATTCTTCATTTTTTTTAGTAAGGGGGTGATCCCACCTCCTTACAACATGGTATCAGAGCCCATAGTAGTTGGAATCTGACTATTTCAATTTTGTCTCGCTAGTTAGAATCCTTGTCTTACCTTTAAGTGACATGTTTGCCCTGGAGTTGATCCATAGATGATGAAGGGTTGATTTAGGATCATATAGTTTCACATTAGAATAATGATGAATAGATCCTTAAAATACTTACAAGTAAAAGATGCATAAGTAACCATAGTAACTTGAGGTTGTTTAGCTTGGCTTTAGGTATCTACCAGGACATGAAGTTGAAAGCAAAGGTGTCTAGAAAGGATAAAGGTTTAGGGGCTGGCAAGATTTTCCTCTGCACCACTAGCTTAGTTTAGGAGGACTCCCGAGTCCATATGATACTGTCCTGGCCTGATCTGATATGAATTGTTCAAAATAACATGCTTTTAGGCAATAGTAGCCTTAGACATCTATATGATTTATCTTTAGGGGCCCTAATATGTTGAACTAGTCTCCTAGGTGTAATGACTTGTTTGAGGATAGATACCTAATATAGTTCCCTTATGACCCATAGAACCACATGTTTGGATAGTTATCCCTAGAACCTAGACTTTGAAGTTTGGTGTTTAGTAAGCAATCAGAGTGCACAGTGAAGCGTGATGGATCTTATATATGGTTTAGTTAGATTACCCATTTACCTGTAGATTAGTTAGCTTGGTAAGATGAATCCTTTAAGGGGTGGTGAATAAGTTGTTTTCTTATATGTGGATGTTTTGATTTTGAGGACGAAATCCCTTTAAGGGGTGGTGTGTTGTAACATACTAGATCTTAGACCCTACCCTGGAAGTTGACATTTTGGACTTAGCCAAACAAGGTTGAAGGTTAGACCTAATAGATGTTTAGTATAACCCCAATGAGCTAATGCATGTATATATCACATTAATGTAGCCTAATGTTCTAACATTAATCTTAGGTTTATAATGGATACATAAAATATGCCACATAACTCATTTTGGTGGTAATATGAAGATAAGAAACTTAATTGGTGAATAATTTAGATAATGGGTTGTTAATGGGCCATATGACATATCTCATAAAAAGAAGCCTCAAAAGTGGAAACAAACTTGAAATTCGAAATCTACATATCAAAATTAGCCTACATGTCAAATTTCATCTAATTTGGACTACCTTGAAATATTAGGATACGTTTAGGAAAGAGAAAATGAGTAAAAGTCTTAAGTAATGAATATTGTGATTATATAACTTTAAAATGTAAATAATGTCAAATTTTTATTCAACACATCAAATTTAACTTGTGGATGAAGTTTGGTCCAATTTGGATGTTGTTTGTGAAAGTTATGCAATTTTAGGTACATTCTAGACTTTTTTACAATTTACCCAATTTGGAGGTTTTCTTTGCAAATTGTCACATGCATTATAATCCTTATATATTACCTTACCAATATAAAGTTTTTGAATCATAGGTCACCTAGTTGCACCTTGGTTTGAAGGTGTTTCTTTCCAAGGGCATTTTAGGGATTACTCTCTTTATAAATGAGCTTATCTTTAGAAACTATCAACCAATGGGGTTATTTATTTGATTGGAGGTCGGTTGGGATGGCCTATAACTGTCCATAAACCAATATTTGATATTCAAGAATCCTCTGTGAGCTGTCCTCTTGCATGCCCATGAAATCCCTAGGCTAAGGACACGTGGAAAGCTCCATGGACACCTCATGCTTGACTTCTTCCTTATCCAAAAAGGTTTGCATGTCCATAGGCACCCTTAGCATTGGACACATGGAAAGTAATTTGACACCTCGTTCTTGACTTCTTCCTTATCCATAAAATCTTGCATGTCCATGGACACCCTTATACATGACACATGGAAAGTCTCATAGACATCTCATACTTGACCTCTTTCTTTATATAGCCATATCTACCCCTTCCCAACTCCCGATTTGAAAACTCTTGCTCTCCTTTATTTCCTCTAGTATAGAGAATCATTCCTACTCTATTTTTCCATTAAGGTTCTGTCCCAAGGTAAAAGGAGGTGCCTAATTTGGTGAATAAGGCTCCTAGGGTTCCAAATTTCTCTATTTAGGATTTCTTAAGCTCCTCCTTGGTGATTTTGACCAAAACTAGTAAGTATCCTCCTTTACTTCCCTATTTTCATGTTGTTAATCTTCCTTCCACCTTCCTCTAGGTCAGAACCATGGCCTTCCATGGTGAAACCCTACATATTGTGATTCCCATCACTTTCTCGCTCAAAAATTGTTTCTAATTCTTTCATAATGACTACTAACTTGCTTATACATGTTTGGATATGGTTTAATATTTTTATCATGCCTCCAGATATGTTTTTTGAAATATATGTCCTTTTTGAAAGTAGTTGTTGCCAGTCAAGTTTGTCTTGAAAGAAACTCGACTGACAAGCATTGATGGACGTTGCCAACAGTTGTTGTCGGCCGAGAAGTTCAACTCAAAAACTTGACCGACAAAACTATGCACATAATATACATATGGCTATTTTTATGAGAATTTCCCTCTCAAATGGTCTTTCTCAACCACAACCTTATTTTGTGGCACTCCCTTTGGTACTTTTATGATATGAATTTTTCCATGTTTAAATTGTCTATCTTGCATACACCTTTATCTCTCTAATTTCTCTAAACTAGTATATGTATATATTGCAATTACCTCCCTTTGTGGGAGATTATGATGTTCTTTTGTAACCTTGTGATAAATTGAATATAGTCATCATTTTTATTTGGATGCTATACTTTGGTTGTTTTTAATACCATTTATTGAAATTTGAAAATGTTACACCTATTCCAGCATACCTTTGAGTGTGTTTGGAATGGATGTTTTATTCTTCAAAAAAATTTAGTAGGGGGGTGATCCCACCTCCTTACAACATGGTATCAGAGCCCATAGTAGTCGGAATCTGATTATTTCAATTTCATCTCCCTAGTTAGAATCCTTGCCTTACCTTTAAGTGAGATGTTTGCCCTGGAGTTGACAATAGATGATGAAGGGTTGATTTAGGATCATATAGTTTCACATTGGAATAATGATGAATATATCCTTAAAATACTTACAAGTAAAAGATGCATAAGTAACCATAGTAACTTGAGGTTGTTTAGCTTGGCCTTTATGCAACTACTAGGACATGAAGTTGAAAGCAAAGGTGTCTATAAAGGATCAGGTTTCAGGGACTGGCAAGATTTTCCTCAGCACCACTCGCTTGGTTTATGAGGACTCCCGAATCCATATGATACTGGCCTGGCCTGAGCTGATATGAATTGTTCAAAATAGCATGCTTTTAGGCAATGGTATCCTTAGACATCTATATGATTTATCTTTAGGGACCCTAATATGTTGAACTAGTCTCCTAGGTGTAATGACTTGTTTGAGGATGGATACCCAATATAGTTCCCTTATGACCCATAGAACAACATATTTGGATAGTTATCCCTAGAACCTAGACTTTGAAGTTTGGTGTTTAGTAAGCAATCAGAGTGCACAGTGAAGCGTGATGGATCTTATATATGGTTTAGTTAGAATACCTATTTACCTCTAGATTAGTTGGATTGGTAAGATGAATCCTTTAAGGGGTGGTGAATAAGTTATTTTCTTATATGTGGATGTTTTGATTTTGAGGACGAAATCCCTTGAAGGGGTGGTGTGTTGTAACATACTAGATCTCGGACCCTACCCTAGAAGTTGACATTTTGGACTTAGCCAAACAAGGTTGAAGGTTAGACCTAAATAGATATTTAGTATAACCCCAATGAGATAATGCATGTATAGATCACCTTATTGTATCCTAATGTTCTAACATTAATCTTAGGTTTATAATGGATACATAAAATATGCCACATAACTAATTTTGGTGGTAATATGAAGATAAGAAACTTAATTGGATGAATAATTTAGATAATGGGCCGTTAATGGGCCATATGACATATCTCATATAAAGAAGTCTCCAAAGTGGAAACAAACTTCAAATTCGAAATCTACATATCAAAATTAGGCTACATGTCAAATTTCATCTAATTTGGACAACCTTGAAATATTAGGATAAGTTTAGGAGAGAGAAAATGAATAAAAGGAATAATTAATGAATAATGTGATTATATAAATTTAAATATGTAAATAATGTCAAATTTGTATTCAACACATCAAAGTTAACTTTTGGATGAAGTTTGGTCCAATTTGGATGTTGTTTGTGTAAGTTATGCAATTTTAGGCACATTATGGACTTTTTTGTTATTTACCCAATTGGGAGGTTTTCTTTACAAGTTGTCATATGAATTATAATCCTTATATATTACCTTACCATTCTTGAGTTTTTGAATCATAGGTCATCTAGTTGCACTTTGGTTTGAAGGTGTTTCTTTCCAAGAGCATTTTAGTTATTACTCTTTATAAATGAGCTTATCTTTAGAAGCTATCAACCAATAGGGTTATTTCTTTGACTATAGGTCATTTGGGATAGCCTATAAGTGTCCATAAACCGACATTTGATATTTAAGAAGCCTCTATGATCTTTCCTCTTGCATGGTCATGAAATCCCTAGGGTAAGGACACATGGAAAGCTCCATGGACACCTCATGCTTGACTTCTTCCTTATCCATAAAGGTTTGCATGTCCATAGGCACCCTTAGCATTGGACACATGGAAAGTAACTTGACACATCATTCTTGGCTTATTCCTTATCCATACAGACTTGCATGTCCATGGACACCCTTATACATGACACATGGAAAGTCTCATAGACACCTCATACTTGACCTCTTTCTTTATATAGCCATATGTACCCCTTCCCAACTCCCAATTTAAAAACTCTTGCTCTACTTTATTTCCTCTATCTTAGAGCATAATTCCTACTCTATTTTTCCATGAAGGTGTTGTCACAAGGTAAAATGAGGTGCCTAACTTGGTGAAGAAGGCTCCTAGGGTTCCAAATTTCTCTATTTAGGTTTTCTTAAGCTCTTCCTTGGTGATTTTGATCAAAACTAGTAAGTATCCTCCTTTACTTCCCTATTTTCATGTTGTTAGTCTTCCTTCCACCTTCCTCCAGGTGGGAACCATGGCCTTCCATGGTGAAA
Source organism: Alisma plantago-aquatica (assembly GCA_963693085.1). Lineage (NCBI taxonomy): Eukaryota > Viridiplantae > Streptophyta > Magnoliopsida > Alismatales > Alismataceae > Alisma > Alisma plantago-aquatica. Next base: position 926,101,106 of record OY856409.1, read on the forward strand.
CCCCACCTAACACCTCATCTCCATGTTCTTTTGTTAGTGTTTTTCACCTCTAAAGTGGAGAAGGTGCTTTTTGCTCGAGATAGGAGATTTGTTGGAGAAACTAGCCTCTCTAAGCTTGGGAACCTTACTTATTGGACCTATACACCTTCCTTAGAGGTTATTTGGAGGCCTAGGCTTGGATCAAGGACTGACTTGGATTGTTTAGACTCTAAAGTTGAGGTATGAAGTATCCCCTATTCTTTTATGTTGAGCAATTCACCTATGCTTATTCATTCTCTTTGTCCTATGGAGATTAGACTATACACAATGTGTTTTCTTTTGAAAATAATGGTTCATGTGAACTACCTTATTTGATATTGATCATATGATCATGGATATTCTTTTGAAATCTTATTTTATGCTTTGTTCATGACAAAACTCTAAAAGATGACATGTGATGTCTTTTGCCCACTTATGCGGTGGATGTATATGTTGGTGACTTATGTGGTGACTACTTTATATATTATGACTATACTTTCTACTTTCCTCTACATTTAACATGCTATGTGATTTATTAGCACTAGAGTAGTGTAATTGCATTGGTTTTTATTGCAGATGTGTTATTTCTTGCCGAGCAATTGTGATATTTCTTGCTCTTTTGGGATGGAAAGGAACCTCATACCCAGGGCAAGATGTGTGATTCTTGGCCCATGTTTTATATATTTGAGAGATTGGAAGTATTCCTTTCTCTATCAGGTTTCAAGTTTATGAGACTTGGCCACCTTTATGGTTATATTATTCTAGGGCTATGTTTATCTCACATGCAGCCAGGTTGATGATATGGGGTTTGTGCCCTGATTCTTTACATGTGCTTGTGTGGCACAATCTTTATGTTTTATTAATGGCAATTATTCTTTTGTTATCATATGATTTCAATTCCTTTACTCTTGATACCCATTTGGATGGTCCTTATCCTTTATATATATATATATATATATATATATATATATATATATATATTGTCTATACCGGTTAGAACCGGTTACATCAGTTATCTAAACCAGAAAATAAATGAAGAAAAAGAGTCTTGTCTGAGAGATAAAGTTGTAGATCACTTGATGGGCACCTACTCCAGTTGGTAGGCATAGATGGCTGTTTTAGGAAGAACTTGGTTAGCATATCAGTTAGCTTGTTTTGATCCCTCTTCAGGTGCACAATGTCTTCAATATTCGCCAGCTGGAAATGCTCCCGGATCCTCATTGTAATTGTGAAGTACTTCGATGGAGGTTCGGAGTTGCCTTTGATCCATTGGACTGTATTCCAAGAGTCCAAGATAATGATCCCAGACTGTATATTATTTTGCAATGCCATATCCGCCCATGTAATATCGCTTTCAGTTCCCCCTACATGGCATCCACACCTGCTATCAGCATCGCCGAACCGTGAATCCAATCTCCAGCGGTATTCCTAGCAATAGCACAAGCGCATGACTAATTAACGACAGAGGAAGTGGCCACATCCACATTGATGATAGAGGACGCCCTATGTATTTTCAGAGCTATGTTGGATCCCAGAGCTTCATTGGGTGACCGGGAGGTATGACAGAATTCTTCCTGTATGGAGTTGGCTTCCGAATAGCATTGCACTACCAGGATACAGTGAGGAATGGCCTTGTGCTCAAAGATGAAAGAGTTCCGATTCTTCCATAGCTTCCAACATGTAACCGCGAACTTTGTGCTCCATCCACTCACATATTGGAGTGATTGGAGATTATAATCCAACCAACTGTTGACAATAGTGCTAGTGTAGAAGTGGATAGCTTCAGGGGGTAGTATAATGGACCAGACCATCTTGGCTTCCTTGCAGTCTCGTAAGACATGAATGCAGTCCTCGACCAGTGCATCACATCGTAGGAACCTGGTGTCTTCTGTCATCTTCTTTTGGGCACGGAGAGCATTTGTAAGAAGGCGATTGTGTAGCAACAACCATAAATGGGTTTTGATGCGATGCGGAAGAGATAGAGACTAGATGGTTTGGAAAGGTGCCTGATCTGTATCCACCGGAGCTTGATTAATAAGCACATATGCCGAGCTTGCAGTGAACTTAACATGGGCATATGGTTTCCAAATACGTACATCCTCCCCATAGTGTGGTCGGGGGGTCGAAATGGTAGTGATAATATTAATAGACTCAGAAGTGAACCATGAGTTGAGGAAGTCCAGGTCCCAATATCCATCGTCCTTCACGAGACTGGAAACCTTGAGATCCAGTAGGTCATCAGGGGGAGATAGACCAAGCTTTAAGGTAGGTGCTTGCCCGTGGCCGATCCACCCATCAGTACACACGAGGGTTTCAAGACCAGATATGGCAATGCGACTTGAATTTTGCATGATAAAGGGGATGTGACTCCGTATACTTCTCCAGATATGTGAACCAGTTAACTTGTACTGTCCTCTAGAGACATACTTACCAGTCATGACTTCCACCCATGGTATCTGACGCCTCTGAATGAACTCCCATGCTAGCTTCATTATCAACACAACGTTGAAGTTTTTGGCCTTTTTGATACCCAGACCCCCCAGTATTTTAGGTAAAGTGATGCGCTTCGATGCAACCGAGTTCAGGTGGCCCGCATTTGAGGATCCATTCCAGATGAAGTTCCTCACGATCTGGTCAATATTATCACAAGTAGAGATCGGGAGTTGTATGGATTGCATGATATAACATGCCTGGGATTGAAGCATCGACCTAGCTAGCATTATCCTTCCTGCTAGGGACAATAGATTATTCTGCCAAGAGTTGATATGCTTGTGAAATTTCTCCAAGAGGGATTGGAACAATTCTTTACTCTTCCTTCTATGGACGATGGGAATACCCAAGTGTCTGCCCAGGTTACTGGTTTCTTGGATCCTCAATTTCCTACAGATTTGGCTTCTAGAACTCCTGGGCGTGTTGTGGGAGAAGAACACAGTAGATTTTTCATAAGATAAAAACTGTACAGAGGCGTCGCTAAACTTCCGAAGACATCGAACCAAAACCTTGGCTTGGTGTAGAGAGGCTTCTCCAAAAAGGATTATGTCATCAGCAAAGCTGACATGCGTGATCGACACATTTGCTTTGGATATAATAACAGGTCTCCAGTTTCCTGTAGCTGCTTCCATCTCAATAAGCTGGCTAAATCTTTCAAGACAGAGGACAAAAATATATGGTGAGAGGGGGTATCCCTGTTTGACACCGCAAGAGGGGTGAAAGGAGCCTGTAATCTCCCCATTCCAGAGAATAGAAGATTTTCCTAAACAAATTATCTGCATAATGATATCAGTGATGTTCCTGGGAATTGAGGTGCGAACTAGAGTGTCATGGATGAAGTGCCAGCTGAGCTTATCGAACGCCTTGACAAGATCGATTTTGAGTGCTAGGAACTTCTTAGAGCTTGTTTTGGACTCCATAGTGTGGACGATCTCTTGGACTAGCGTTGTATTATCTCCTATCTTCCTGTCACAAAGCTTGACTGGAAGGGCGAAATCCAATCCTTCAGATATGGTTTGATCCTTATCGCAATGACCTTGGATAAAAGCTTCATACAAACATTATTAAGAGAAATGGGTATGAGCTGGGAGCATTGTTCCGGATAGTTAACCTTCGGTATAAGAATAATTAGGGAGTCTGTCGATGTAGGAGTAAGAGTGGAGCCTGCGAACGGCTCCTGTATGAAACGACATAGTTGTGCTTTCAAGTGCGACAAGTTTTTTTGATAAAAGGCTGCATCCACTCCATCTGGCCCCGACGCCTTCACCGGCGACATGGAACTGAGAGAGGACCAGATTCGTCCGCCAGAGGGGTTGCTGACATCTTCACACGCTGCTCCGATGTCAGAGGTTGGAAGGAACCTACGAAGCTGGGACTTTCCGTCCTCCTAAGCTCACTATTATTTTCCTGGTAAACAATAGAAAAGAAGTTAAGTATAAGGAGTCTTATTTGTTGTTCGTCTTCCTGCCAGACGCCCAAGCCATCCTTCAAGTAGGTAATTCTATTTTGCCATCTCCGTGCTTTTGTGAGAGAGTGGAAAAAGCGAGTGTTGTTATCACCAAGCTTAATCCACTCACACCGGGCTCGCTGTTGGTTCTCAGCCTCCTCTCTTTGAAGAATGGTATCTAAGCGTGCCTGTAGAACTATGGTTTCTTGGGCCATTGCATGATCGAACTGGAGAGCAAAATTCATTTGGTACCATTTGATTTTATTAGAGATCTATTCTTTTGTCCGTCTGTCAGCTTTGCGGCTTGCAGAGTCCCAGCCAGAGGCTGGGGCGAGGAATTGTGCGTTGGTAGCCATTAGGTCCTGGTCCCTGGGCCATGACCGCTTTAGAAGACCATCAAAGCCAGGTGTGGTATACCATCTCATTGATGTGCGAGTAATATGCCTCCAATTTGCCAAGGATAGTGACTCTGACGACACCAGGATAGGAGCATGATCCAAGTGATTCTTTTCTAGAACTTGGACCGAGTTACTGGAAGATTGGTCAATCCAAAGTCTGTTCCCCAAAGCTCTGTCTAGACACTCATGGAGGAGTCTCCTCCTGAATGTGGTATGGGCTCCACTTGCTCCCAGGTCATAGAGAAAGCAGGCTTCATTGGCCTCGATGAAATCCCAACTGTTAGCACTGTCAAAGGTGTTGCTTCCAAATTTTTCCGATGGATACATGACAACATTGAAGTCCCCTACCACCACCCAAGGAGCAGCAATGGAGGGTGCCAACGTAGCGAGTTGATTCCAGAGAAGCTTCCTCCCGCTCCTTAATGTGCTCGCATAGACGAAAGTAAAATAGGACTTATGAATTCTACAATGAACGAATTGTTTGTGCGACACGATGATTTCCAGAGGGATGTCATTACTCCATAGAATCCAGATTCCTCCGGAATAGCCAACAGCTTCTACTCTATGTGAATGCGCAAACCCCAACTTTTAAATGATGCTCAAAGCTCGAGATTGATGTCCTTTATTACATATATTGCTCAATTTCCTATTTAGTATGCACATACCCACCTTTGCTGATGTCATCTATTTTCTCTTCTTGCTGGGGTATGCTTCCAACCCTAGGTGAAGGATTTGGATGATAAGGCATGAAGTTTTGGACTAGCTTAAGGAGTTAAAGCTTGGAGACAAAGTTGTTATGGTTTAGATTTCCCTGTACTAGATCCTTATGTTGAGTGATACATGTAAACCCTTTGTGGGAGATTATGATGTTCTTTTGTAACCTTGTGATAAATTGAATATAGTCATCATTTTTATTCTGTTGCTATATTTTGGTTGTTTTGAATACCATTTATTGAAATTTGAAAATGTTATACCTATTCCAGCATACCTTTGAGTGTGTTTTGAATGTATGTTTTATTCTTCAATTTTTTTAAGTAAGGGGTGATCCCGCCTCCTTACATAAGCGGAGTCCCACATATGCGTCGAGCAAAGAAAGGGGGAAAGAAAGAGAGGAAGACCTAGTCCATCTAAGCCAAACCCATGAGTTGCTAGAAAAATGGGTCTGGGCACCCTTGAACCGACTGACTCCACCAGCAAGTAGGAGCAAGTAGCCACATCCCCATGTGGACACGTGGCGAGTACCGATTGACCACAAAAAGGTAAATATCCATAAAACACTCAAATCTTATATAAATCACAGTAAATAGCCTGTTTATCAGAAAAATGCAAATAAGGTACTAAAATTCTCAAAACAATGAGTACAACAACATGGAAGTATGATATCAGTCTTTTGAAGACTAAATGTTAGTATTATCATGTGAGATGTTATATGCTTATTTCATGGATAATAAATATCAAACTATGGCCTAAAATTATTACAACACATTAGTAAATCCATAATCATGTTTAGAATGCATCTTATATCGGAGATAATGATGTTGATGATTGAAATCATGTAATTTACTTAATTTGGATAATTAGGGCTAATAACCCTAATTAATGTGCAATAATTACAAATATGCTCAAGAAATCCTAATTTTTTTAGAGTAAGTTCATATTAGTGATTGGAAGCTAATATGTAATTAAGAGACAATAGTTATGCTTATAAATAAGTTTACATGTTTAAGGATCCTATAATGATGAGAAAACCCTAATTGGAATAATGTATATAATCTAGGGTTAATACATGCAAACAATGATATGGAAACTAATGTTCATACAACTGATTATAATCTGGAATACAACATCAATAACATCAATATAGATAACAAGAAGAGTAAGACAAGAAATAATGATGGGTATAGCTTAATGAACTAGGTTAAATGCTAATGAATTAGCTACAGTTAAAATGATGAGATCTAATGCATGGTATGTGTGATCTTGTCTTGATTAGGGTTTGACCAAGGTGTAGCTGACATGAGGAATATGTGATGATTAGTATATCTGTGATCAAGGTACGCCCTTACCTCTAACTTGGACTACTATGTATTATGATTGTATTATGTGTATACAAATACTTGGCATATAGTATTGGATGAAATGATTGTTCCTGTATGATATCTTGCTTGATGTTTTCCATACTAATATGGCTATGAACACATGAAACATAAGATACCTGCTTTATCATATGATAACACTAAACTCTTTGGTAGTACAATGCATTGAAGTGATCTAACTCTTTGGTAGGAGATCACATTGTATACATGATCTAACTCTTTGGCAGGAGATTATAAGGCCTAAAAGCATCTATTCCTTTGGTGGTAGATGTACGATATATATGATTGAAACATGCTTAAAATATGTGTTCTCTTTTATTAATAAACATCTTTGTTCAAGTATATGCATTTTTCTATATTTGTTTACTACTACCAAGTATTAGCTTTATCTTATTGCCAAGTCATTGTAATGAGAGGTATATAAAATACACGTAGGCGTACTCAATACAATATTCTTGAATAGTGTGCTGACGTGTACCACATGTAATCTTTTGTTTAGGTTCTAGACATATGGTCTTGAAGACTCTTGATAGTTGTAAGTTGTGTGGCGAGCTGATGTACACATGGACCTATTATCTTAAGATCATGTTGTTTAGTGGTAGTACATGCATACGTAAAAATTTACTATTCAATATGTAATATCAAATGTCATAACAATTCATGTTGTAATTCTATGTTGAATGGTGAACATGTATTGTATGGTTTTATTATTGTTCATAAGCATGTGCCACTGTTGTTTCCTTCCGACTTCCTCTAATTATCTTTTTCTTAGCCTAGTGTGTGGTGTTTAAATTGGGATTATAGATGAGGTGAGGTTTCAATTTGGACGTAACACATTAGATTAAATTTTAGAAAATCTGGTTACATCACATAAATCGAGGATTTACATAACTTTAGGTGGATGATTGCCCAGTGAGATGAGTAATAGAGAGACAAAACAATGAGGAAAATAAAAACAAGGTGAAGGAATTACTCCCATGGAGGTCCTCTAACTAGGACTCAGATGGATTGTAAAGTCTTCATAGACTTATGAGAATTTTGAGTATCTTGGATACTAGGTGTACTTTGATGAAGTGTTAGTTCCAGAATACCTCTGACAACCAAATTGTTTGAGTGGACTCCATGCCTTGTTAAGCTTAAGGCTTGATGGAGATGCTAGACTTGTCAAATTGATGAATATTATATCTTCATGGGTTGATGAAGGTCTTGAAGGTTTTCCTCTAGCTTCACTTGTCTATCCTACCACAATCATTTGATAAACAAATTAACAACTAATCTTATTCTTTATACACTAAAGTTACCCAAAATAAAATTGCTTTAAAAAACAAACAAGGTTGTAGAATAAGGAAAAAACTTAAAATATTATAAGATTGAAAACAAAGATCAAATTATCAAAACCAAAAATGAAGATTGCAAAAGGGTTTATAAATCCTCAAGTTTCCTCCTAACATGTGTTAATTTATAGTCTTTATTATGACTGTCTCTGTGATTATTAAGGTTGGACTGGTAATGGTTTCTCAAGCTACAATTAGGCTATTGTGGTGAATGCCTCATCTTCATATTATCTTTTCACTCTGTGTCCATTGACTGGAAAACGTCCAGACTTCTCACTAAATAATTACTTCATTCTTGAGGATTATATCTTTGTGACTACAAAGGGTCCAGACCATCTTGATCTCAACATTCTTGGGAATAATATGATGGTAAACTTGAATAGGAGAACCTTGTCTCCCTTTTTGACATCTTTTCTCTTTAGGTTTATGTCATGCCACACCTTAGTCATATACTTGTAAATTTGAGCATTTTCATAGGCATGAAACATTAACTCCTCAAGTTCCTGGAGCTACAAGAACCTCTTCTTTCCTGTCATGTCTAGGTCCATGTTAAGAAACTTGATTTCCTAGAAGGATCTATGCTCTAGCTACATTGAAAGATGGCATGCTTTTCCATAAATCAACCTATAAGAAGTAGTCCCTATAGGTGTCTTATATGCACTCCTATATGAAAGCATCATCTAACTTCATTGTCCAATCCTCCCTTGTTCTGCCCAAATCTTCTTTAGGATTTGCTTGATCAACCTGTTATATACCTCAACTTGCATTGACGTATGAGGGTGGTATGGGGTTGTGACCTTATGTTTCACTTTGTACTTCTTCACAAGTGCTTGAAATTGTTTTTCTACAAAGTGAGATCCACCATCACTAATGATTGTCCTCGGGATCTAATATCTTAGAAATAATCTTTTCAAAGAGCCTCATCACAACCTTCGAATCACAAGTAGGGGTCACTAACACTTCCACCCACTTGGACACATAATCAACCACAACTAGTATGTATTGGTTGTAGCATGATGAAAGAAAAAGTCCCATGTAATCGATCCCCGATACATACAAAATTCCACTTCTATCTAGTTAAAGGTGGTAGTTTTTTGCTCCTTATTTCCTATACTCTGGAATTCGTTGCATGATTTCACATAAGCTTAAGCTTCCTTAAACAAGGTAGGCCAGTACAACCCTGACTGCACAATCTTCATGGTGGTCTTGTGGCCTCATATGACATTCATGTAGAATTTGGGTCACCTCTTCCTCATGTGTGCACCTCTTATAGAAATTGTCATAACATTTCCAATATAACAAGGGATCATCCTAATAGTAATTCTTCAGATCAGAGAATAATTCCCTTTTTTCTTTATAGGTGATGTCTAGAGGTAGATGCTGATAGGATAGATAGTTTCATATGTTTGCGTACTAAGGTAAAATTGAGTCTACAACCTTGTACATCATTAGAGCTTTATCTGGGTAGCTGTCATTTATAGGTATAGAGTTATGACCATAGTTGTATCCTCGATAAGTGATCTACCACCACATTCTTCGATCCTTTCCTATCAAAACTTTCATGATCAAACTCATGTAAAAGGAGTTCCCATCTCAATAGCCTAGGCTTTGTGTCCAATGGTGGCATGCTCTGTATGTAACTCAGTAGGCTATCATGTAGCTTGTGTCTTCATCTGTCAATGTCTTACTGATCGGTCATCGAGCTCTAGTGTAGACAAACCATTGTGGTAGGTATATCATTGGGTTTCCCCCAATCTTCTCACCCATCAGTCCATGCTAGTCTACTTGGCCATTGGGTTGGGGTCCGACAGCGGGATCAAGCATCAGTGTGAAGTGCAAGTAACCATCAAGTTGTGCATGCATCAGGCTCTAACTGAGCATCAGAGTTGGTGTGAGTCTTTCGAGTCATCGATAAGGGGTTTGATGGTGGGACTGGGTGTTAGTATCAGTGGGAAATCAACAAATTTCTTGGGTGACAATTTCTGTTGGTGTTGAGTGGCTGGAGGGGATCCTGTCAATGAGTGACTAACAACTCTCCTGCATGATTTCATCGACACTGTCTTGGGTCATTTGAGGGGTCATTGGGATATGGTTGATGGTAATGCTAGTTTTAGTCTTTTTCCTATAAAAGGTAGGAAATATAAGTAAAGAGGGGAACATTTGTGAAATGTTGATTTGTGTGAGATTTATAAAACCTATAATATTAATAGGAAATAAGGATAAAATAGGAATGTAACATCTACAAAAGTTGATCGCCTCGCCCACTATAAGGTGAAGAATGACATTCCTATAGAATTTGGGGCACCTATTCCTCAGGTATGCACCTTCGATATGGATTGTCAAAAAATTTCCTAAACAAACAATGGATCGTCCCAATAGTAATTCTTCAGATCCGGGAACAATTTATTCTTTTTGTTATAGATGTTGTCTAGAGGCAGTTGCCGATAGGATAGATAGTTACATATGTTGGTGTACCAAGGTACAACTAGGTTTACAACCTTGGCCATCATTAGAGATTCATTTGGGTAGCTGTCATTTATAGGTAGGGAGTTAACCTCCCCCAGTTGTATCCTTGACAAGTGATCTCTACCACATTCTCAGATCCTTTCTTATCAACAATTTAATGATCAAACTCCTATAAAAGGAGTGCCATCTCAATATACTAAGGTTCAATCCTTTTTCACCATCAAGTACTTATTTTCTCTATGGTATGCATACATGAAAACCTTAGAGCCTGTCATATACAATCAAAATTTGTCAAATGTATAAACTATCTCCAATATCTCTTTAATAGTGGTCGTTTAGTTAACTTGGGACTCATCAAAAGTCTTTCTCGCATAATATATGACGTAATGCTTCTTGTCTTTCTTCGGCCTAGGACATCACCCACAACATTATCAATTGTATTGCACAACAACTTGAATGGGAGATCCCAGTCTGGTGCTTGGGCAATTGGCATGTAGTAAGGGCATTCTTTAACATGTTGAAGGATTTCAAAAAATTCTAAATTGAAATTAAAGTCACCTAATTCTGATCCATCACTTATTACTTTTGACTCCCCCTTTCCCTACCTTCCTCCAATGTGTGTGGCATCCCTTAGGGTGTGATGAAGAGATCATCTTATATAATCCCAACTCTCCTATAAAATGCTTTGTACTCCATTGCACAATAGTGGTGGACCTTCTAGTTGAAGTTTGTCTACATTTGGCATCTCCAAATGTGATCTCAATAGCTTCCAGGTATGTCTCCACTTTAAGATTATTTTTCCAATTGGGTTTCTTACAAATTTTGAAATTCATAATCAAGGTTTTCAATGGTTCCAATACATGGATTCTGAATTGGTATAATGGAATTTATTCAATGTGATACACTTGATGATTTACATATAGTGGGTACATGTGGTCATGTTGTAGGATTTTTGTTTATGTTCTCATATAACATTTTGTCATCACCAACACTAAACATATTTGTATTATTTAGATATTTATCATCAACATCATTGATTAGACCTCTCATAAAAATCACTTATTAGGACCATCATTGATTTGAAATCATATCAAATATCATAGTTTGAGATAATCATTGATTTTCTATCATTATGTTTTTGTTCTTCACCCCATGGTTTCCATAACCATGTATACCATGCCACCCTGAATCTAATGAGGTGTGAATTTAGCTTGTGTATGGTTATTGTTTTACCTTACGATAGTTTTATAATTTATCTATTAACATAAACATTTATCTATATTTATATATCTTAATTACATATTAATTGTTTAAAATGGAGATATGTTTGGTTTCGGTTTTGGTTTTACTATGGACATTGTTTTTGATAATTTATCTATTTTCTAATAAATTTTATTGGGATTAATATTTTCAAAATTAGATGAATTTAGTTTTTTTTAGTTCCATCTGATGATATACATACAATATCTACTAGATAAGACCCAATTTAGTAAGGTGTCAAGTTTGTACATATGTGGTTTGTATTTACCTTGGTCATTGGTTTTGGAAAGTTTTCAACTTATGCAAACAAGGCTCCATGGAATTAAGTAAATAATTTAGTAACTTGTCATTTTACAATGGCTAGTGGGATTTCAATGCTATTTTGGGTTCTTCTTTAGATGATTTGATGTTATCTGTTTAGGTCAGTGGACCTATTTTACTCATTATTTCATTATGCCATTACCAACACTATGTCATATGTTAGTGATCAAGTTTTCAACATATTTTTCTAGTTTCACATTGTTGCACTTTTCTTATTACCCTCACATATCTTTTCAATTTCATATTGCATCTTATTTTTTATTACCCTCAATCCAGTAAGATAGAATCATAGTTATGTTTGCTTTTGGTTATACCTTGGTTGGTTTAATTATATTGTCAATTGAGATTCTTTTTATTCATCTTAGTGTTTACTAAATTAGATCATATTTTATTTTATTTGTTTGATTTCTATCCCATGGTAACCAAAAACATATAGTAGATCAATATTAATTTAATGAGGTGTCAAGAATTTTGGTTTAGTTTTTGTTTTCCCGTGGTTATTGGAAATCTATAAATGTTATTAGATTTTACAAATGAGACTCTATGAAGTGATAAGACCAATTATTAGCCCCACATTTTTACAATGATTAGTCACTTTTAATGTTATTTTGGGTACTTTAAAAAAACCAATATAACAAGCTAATTTGGAGAGAATATTATTTCACCAGGAGCATCACATGTACTTTATAATGTCAGTTGCATGACCTAAAATTGTTATTGCACTTTATGGGAAATAAAAGACTATGGTATCAGTTTCCATTACAAAACTTACGTAACAATAATGGACATTTATTTCACATGTAGCATAGTCAGGAAGTTTATTATATCCGTTAAATTGAAATTGATGTTATATATCTTGTCCCAAAATTTCCTATAAAATTAAATATCTTGAGGTACTTGTAATGGCAGTTTCTCTTTGGGAAACTGACACTGTAATGAAAGTGGTATCCAACTTTTTCCCTCAAGGGCAACAATCAGACAATTGCAACATTTTCCTTTCTACATCCAACACTATTATTTCGTTGTACCATTTTTCATTGGGAACTGACCTTATAAAAGCAACACCAGAGGACAACAAGTTATTGATGTTTGCATGATTTTATGTTACTGACTTCGATCAAAGAACATTTTTTACTCACAATTGTATTAACATTACCATCACAGTGCCATCTACAATAAGTGATTAGGTTTTCATCATTGTATCAACTTTTCTATTTAGTTTTTTTTATCACCATCAATGTAATGAGGTGAGAATCATAGTTGTGTTTGCTTTTGGTTTTACCTTGGATATTGTTTTTGATATTTTTTCAATTGACATATTCATCTGTACGTATCATTCATGTATTTCTTCATTTGATTTCCATTCCATGGTGTCTAGAAAATATCTAGAATTGCAACTCTATTTTGTAAGATTTCAAGCGTGTCTATGTTTGTGTTTGGTTTAACACAGTCGTTGGTTTAACACAGTCATTGGTTTTGGAAATGTTATTAAACTTTACAAACATGGTTTCAATGGAAGTCTATAAATTATTTATTATTCCTTTGTTTTTACAATTCCCAGTATATTTCCATTTTATTGAGCTCTTCTATGTAGGATTTTGTGGTCCATTTAGTTCAAACGATCTATTTGTCATTATACCATTATGTCATTACCAACAATGTGTTATTTGGAATTGAAAATTAGGTTTTCATCATTGTAGCATCATTTCTATTTGGTGCAATGCAAAATCACATCTCCTCTCTCTTTTTATCTTTACATTCAAGAAAAAGAATAGCCTTACAAGTATATAGCAATTAAAGAAACTAGAAAGTCTATATATGACTTTATGTAACAAGGAAAACTATCTTAAATAAAGATAAAATAATGTAATGCATGTTTTGCCTTCTATTTGAAAAAAAATAGATTAATCATCATAATCATCATGATAGTAGTCCAAACTCTTCAGACTTCATAGTATAAACTTTCAAATTTTCCTCAAATCCCGTTTGTCTTATATCATATGGACTCACATGTACTTAGATTAAATAGATTAGATAGAGGAGACTTGCTTAATAAGTCTTCAAAATTCACAAGAGGAAAATTCAATCTTTCTTCAAAGAAAAATACTCAAGATAGAATAGAGATCTCTCATGTGAGAAAAAAAATAGTTCATAGCAAGTCATAATAGTGGAAATACAACCGCAATACAAAGTAGTATTCCCAAGGGAACCAAGACATTTTAAAAAAATGTAGCATCTTCAAACAAGTCATAGCGGTAAAATTATTGCCACTTAACCTATAGCAATAATTCAATCTAGACATACAAAGTTCCAACATACAAACAAAAAATATTATTATTATTATGTCAAACAAGAAGTTTAAAAACCATGCCAAGCCCCCATTTACTTAAATGCTTGTATCCGAGAAGTTGTTGAGTATAGAAAAAAATAATGTTAGTAAATAAAGAGCTCAAACCATTCTTGGGATGACATTTGACATACATCAAGTTGAAGAAAACATAATCCGGGAAAAGTTGTAATATTCAAACCCCATACCAAGAATTATAGAAAATAGGAAAAATAGTGGGTGAAGATAAACACAAAAACCAACCACTTTCCCATCATATTAATTGAAATTTCTTTAGATAGATCATATAAAATAGATAATATAACTCGTTCCACATAAAACTTTAGGACTATATAGGAAATTTACATGAATTAGAATGAGAAACAAAAGAGACTTTATCTAGATTGTTAAGATCCATCCAAACCAAACTCCCATAATGTGATGTTGTCAATGTAGAAATTCTTATGCATATGTGTATTTTTCTCTCTCCATACATATAAAAATGATTAAACACTAAACATGACTATCAATATCCCTAAGAGAAACAAAACACTAAACTTTTCTTACAATACATTAACAAGTCTTACTTTCATAGGCTTCAACCCATAATAATTTCGAGAAGTCCCATAAAAAAATAATATGATATGTATCCTCATATTCATTTTTACATACAAAACATATAAAACACATGGAAATCCCTAATCTTGTGATGTCATTTGAACTAGGCTGCCTATTGTGAATAATTTTTTAATATTAATTTGAAACATCTTGGGAAATTTGTTTACCAAATCCGAGAGAGTAAATAATTTTAAGTATTTCATGTGTCCTTTTCATAACCCATACATCCTTGAATATGAAATGATTTTTTTTCTTCACAATAATGAATATTATAATGAGTACTATTCCAAAATGGATCTACAAGTTTTTCCATCCGTTGAGGATTGGCAATCCAATTGGTTGTTTGTCATTCTATAAAGGTGTTTCTATAGTTTTTCTTCTTCTTCTGTTACTGAAATATGATATTATATGAAATATCAATTAAAGTATTTTAAGAAATATTCATTTCTTCTACCAATGATCTCTCTTTCTGAATTTTTAATTATATAACTTAGATTGGCATGACTTGGTTTACCCATCTTGAGAATTTCTTCATTACTCTAAACTTAAGGAAGAGGTTTTTGATTTAGAAGACAAGGGTATTGCCATGTAGAGATTACATAACCATTCCAACATACTATTTAATCCTCCTCCTCCCCCTCATCATCATCTAAGCCTCAATCCCAATCATGTTGTGTCAGCTATATGGATTCTTCTTTTCCAATCATCTCTATTATGAGTCATATTCTTATCAAGATGTAAAGATTCAAAATCTATCTTTATAAGCTCTTAGATCTGTCTCTACTTCTTTTAGTTGTGCTTGATTAAATAACCTTACTTAGAATAGGTGCATATCTTAGTTTGCGTTGCACATGTCCCTACCATCTTAGACGGCCTTCAAGTAAGCATTTCTTTCCAATTTTTTCTCTTGAACCTATCTCAACAACCTAACGTCCAATTTCTTTGACCATTCCAAACATTTATAATGATACTAGCTTGAGTTATGATGTCTTAGGTTCTCCAAATGTCCAAACCACCTCAATTTTTGAGAGGGTGATTTTTTCTCATTTCTCTAGATGAATATTATATTAACCTTGTAGTTTCCCATAAAACATCTCTACATAACTTCTTTATGTCATCAACTATAGAACATGGTACAAGAAAAGAAGATCATAGTAACAATACATATATGAAACAATTTAATTGGTTCCATTATAATCTACCTATCATACTGGACAAATTTAATTCCAATCATGAAGCTTGGCTATGATTTTATCCACCAAAGGTGCACAATCAGCTGACATAAGCTTCTTAAAGAATAAAGTACTCCCAAATATCTCAAAGGTAAGGATATTTCATTAACACCAAGAATATAAATAACATGCTCCTTTTTTTCTTATTTTAAATATATAAATAAGCTTTTAGTCTAAATTTACATTGAGAGAAGAAAAATGAGCAAATTCATCAAGAATCAAATTTGAATTAGAAGCATTCTTCGCATTTTCCTCAAAAAAAGCAAATATGTCATAATCAAATATTAGATGAGAGAGAATTAGCCCTTTATAGTATTTTATAGGATTGATCTTTTCAAACTAGACAAATTACTTCATCATCCTTTCATAGCAATAACGAAAAGCAACCGAGCCAAATAATCACCTTATTTGACCCCACTTGTTGGCTTCATAAATTCATAGGGTTTGTAATTTATATAAATTTGAGAAATATAAGTATGAAATATTTCTCTCAATCATACAATCTAGCACTTAGTACATGTTATCTTCTTTAGAATGTCAAACATATAGTTACATTTAAGTAAGTCATATGATTCTATTATCTAAAATGAGGCATCTTAGAACAACTCCTATTATATTGGATATCATAGATGATTCATTTTCGTGAAGGATTCCATATTTGATGCTTAAACCTTTAATAAAAGAACACTAGTTTATCTCAACAAAACGATGATTAAAATATTGATTCCTATAACACATATTTTTGCATTTTTACAGCATTAGAAAAACATAGAGGACACTGATTCTTAATCTCAACATTATGACTTATTTAGGAATCAAAGTAAATAAAAATATAGATTGTAGATTGTAAGATTCATCCCATTTAAAAATATATTAGTAGTGACAACTTCTTTAGCAATCATCCTAGATTTTCTAAAATGATACATATTTAACCCATCCTGACTAGGAGCTTAAACATTATCCAAGGACATGAACGCATATGAAATTTCTAAGAAGAATCTTGCTTATGTTCTCAATTTGAGTTTCATTTAGAAAAGAGAAGCCAAGGACACAACTTTATAAATATCACTACTAGCCTAATTGTTAAATCCATTCAAATTTAATTCATAAAAATTTGACCTTTGGTCTTACTAACTTCATATAATATTTGATTGTTAATCATGATACCTCTAATTCTATTCCTTTTTATTCTAAGTTTATTAGTAGAGTAGGAAAAATAGATATTCAAATCACCCTCCTTCATCCACTGAATATATAATTCTTATATAAATAAAGATTCCTCCCACTCAAGGGCTTTAGTAACTTCATTGACACTATTAATTACTTTATCTTGA
Source organism: Alisma plantago-aquatica (assembly GCA_963693085.1). NCBI lineage: Eukaryota > Viridiplantae > Streptophyta > Magnoliopsida > Alismatales > Alismataceae > Alisma > Alisma plantago-aquatica. The sequence goes on from OY856409.1 coordinate 926,118,446, forward strand.
AGTTTAGTTTCACATAGATTTCATAGAAATGAATTGGGATTCATTAGCAACATGTACAACATACCTATCTCTATCATAGAAAATTCCAGTAAAGTAGAAAAATTAAGAGAGACAAGGAAAAAAGAAACATATTAGAAAAGAAATGCTATGTATACATAGGATATAGCCTAAAGTCTCAACATGATCTTAGTAAATTTGCGTAAGGATGAACCACCATTTTCTATACCTACAAAAATTCTCAGATTCCATTTCCCATAAGTCATAAAAAGTCATAAGAGACTACATGTAGATTCTTTCTCCTTTGAGGTAAGAAAGACCAAGAATAGAATCTGGAATATTACGTATATGTCCATCATCTTTTATGACCATAATTCTAGTGAAAAAGAGCAATGAATAAACAAATGTTCAATATCTTCAATAACATATCTACATTGCTCACATCTTGAAGGTAGGCTAAAGCATCGATTCCATAGATGGTCTTGAGCAAGGATCTTGAATAGCATTAACCTCCAACCAGAGATTTTACACCTATTAGAGGCCTTATACTTTTATACCCAGCTGGACTTGTTGACTTTCGATCTTTTGTATCTTAGAATTTCCCAAAAATGGTTAATTCTATTTGGACTCTTTTCATTGGAAAGTAAGATAGGGGAGTCAGTACAAGCCATATTATAGACGGTATAAGATGATTCATAACTATATTATAATACCTTTATGTGTAAGAAATATACTGACCATTTTTAATAAGGCAACTAATCATTGAAAGATCACCTTTCCCAAGCTTGAAAATGTCCCTTTTATCCATAGCATGTTAATAAACATCCCGCCTGGAAGTGAAGGGTCCCTCCAAAAGAGAGTGGAATTTCCATCACCTATAAAAATGCTCGTAAGAATAAAATATCTGAAATGAATCAATTTTCTCACACACTATATGAATTGGAGGTTGATTTGAATTTCCAAATTGAACCTCCTTTGAGGTATCTTGCATGAGTGCAGTAGACTTAATGTCAATCACCAATGGCTATATTCCAAAATTTCTTAACTATATACGATTTGACATTGTCAGTTGCATGAATAATATCCAGAAACCCCTCTTCTTTAGGTTCACAAACTTTCTTTAAGGATATCATGTAAATCATATATTGTAGACTAGGAACATCCCAAAAGAAAGTCTCTGCGCATTTTGGCATTGTGATTAGGTAAATCAATGGGAAAAGGGAATGAAGTATCCCAATATAGGTGAAAAAATAGGAGTAGAGGTGACAAGTTCAACTCTTCCAGTATAAGAGATATGGTGAGACTTTCAATCTTAGAGTCTAGTTTTCATTATATATATCATAGGATAATCATATAATATGTTTTCTAGTGAACAAAGGCAAGCCCAAATACTTCATAGGCAAAATTTTAACTTTATTAAGCTTGGGTTCAATGAAATCAACATTGAAACATGCTTCCATAAGGTAATACTTTCATCAATGGTATTGTTCATACTAGAAATCCCACTAAATTATTAAATAAGATTACTCAAACCTTCAATAGAATTTGTATTAGTTTCTGAGAAGATCACCACATCTTATGCAAAGAGTGAATGAGATATGGAAAACTCATCAAACCCTTTCAAAAGAGAAAAACTATTTTTTACTTGGCCATGATTCCAAATAATAGACAAACCATCCATAGCAATGACAAAGAGGAAAGGTGTAACATCCCAGGATTTGAGGACTCAGATAACATGATCTTAAAAGGAATGATTGGACTACCCATATCACCAAGGTGCACCTCCTTTTCCGGGAGCCCATCACTAAAGAACTCCATAGTTAAGCGTGCTCGACTTGGAGTAGTAATGGGATGGGTGACCAGTCGGGAAGTTGACCACGGCTTGCGCGTGAGTGAGGACAAAGCGCGCAGTTAAGGCTAGTGGTGGTTTGTGGGGCCAGTTGTCATTCCTGAAACTCTACTAGATCCTTGGGCAGTGGGCCCGGGCATTACAAATGGTATTAGAGCCGATTCCCCATGGGAATGACATGTCAGTCTTGAGTCGTGCGGTCTAGGCATGTAAGAAAGGGCTGTCCATGGTTGACGTAGCCACCCTTGCACTGGTATTCCGTGATCGGGAGTTGGGTGTCCATGGGCCATTGTGGGTATGCACTGAAATGGGGAAGAGATTATGAGGCCTTATAGTTGAGCCTTGACAAGGACGTCAAGAGTCTAAGTGGGGGAGATTGTAACATCCCAGGATTTGAGGCCTCGGATAACATGATCTTAAAAGGAATGATTGCACTACCCATATCACCAAGGTGCACCTCCTTTTCCGGGAGCCCATCACTAAAGAACTCTATAGTTAAGCGTGCTCGACTTGGAGTAGTACTGGGATGGGTGACCAGTCAGGAAGTTGACCCCGGCTTGCGCGTGAGTGAGGACAAAGCACGCAGTTAAGGCTAGTGGTGGTTTGTGGGGCCAGTCGTCATTCCTAAAACTCTACTAGATCCTTGGGCAGTGGGCCCGGGCATTACAAAAGGGGCAATTTGTCCCCTTTTTTAATTCCTCAACTAGGTCTAAAATAGGAAGAGGATGCTATGAGAATCCACCAAAAAATTGCAAGATTACTCAACAAAAAAACTGATCAATCACTAATTAATCACCATTATCAAAATTTTCATAGAATAAATGGTATAAAAATCCAAATTGTATCAAAATGATAAATTTCTCAAAGGACCTTTCCATATTCATTCATAACCACAAACATGTTTACAAAACATGTTGTTTAATGACCTTAGCCACACATGTATACAAAATAGTATGTCGATTCATATCTACAACATGTACAACATGACACGGAATACAAGGAAAAACCTCGAGTCATAAGTGCAGCCACTATAAAAATTCCTAGCCAGCTTGAAAATATAGGGACAATTATAAAAAGCTACTCAAAAAATACATAACCAACCTCCTTTCTATTGACAACCACCAAATGTAGAAACCTCTCCTACACAACCATGTTTGCTCTGTTGGTCACTTAAAATGTTTGGAGAACCACAAGGTGAGACCCATGTCCCAATGATATAGTACACCATATAATAACATTTATCACTCACAACAAGTTCTATAATTAGATTCAATAGGCCATGTAGATAAAAAAGACGTAGAACTATGAAAAGGACATACTAGGGTAGATAAAAATACAAGTGATGCAAATACAAATACATGTAAAAGTTATGAATTGCATATAGTATTTATATGAAGTAGAAGAACACTAGTGCATCTAATGTGATTCTTCAATATAATTATAAATAGATTTATTACACAATTGATTACTTGTTTTATTATTTCATTTGCAGCTTAAGGTGTATCACTTAAACTACTAGCTATTGGGTACTAAGCCTAGACTAGCTCTAGATAATGTCTATGGATTATCAAACTCTATTAGATATTGTCATACCTTCGAATTGGATTCGGGTTAATCAGGGTAGAGTTCTTAAAGGACAATCTACCATGGTTTTCTTGAAGCTGATCTACATATCAAAAGTTCACCTTTGGTACTCAGGTACCATCAACAAAACTAGTCTCTAAAACCCAAAAACCTAGATATGGTTTCATTCACTTCTATCATATATCACTAGAACATCTATTCATCCACTTTCAAATAAGAAATTAGGATGTCAGGGTACACCAATGCCAAACACCCCCTATATTCACAAATATATGTATTTTAAGCATCTTCTCACAATTCTTAGATTACTACAAGATTAACTCATTTCACAATTTACTTCATTGACACTAGGGAAATAGATGAATGGATTTGGGGCACTACATGATTGGGGTCACACTTGATTAATTAGATCAATTACTCAATTTTTGAGTGCATCATTCAAGTTACATATAAATAACATAAAATTAATTGAAACATTACCAAGTTTTCACAGCTTGAGATAATATAAAACATCTTATTGTACATAACCAACTTCTCAATTTGGTGTGTATGTAACACCTTTGACCATACCGATACATGTGAATAAAATTAGGACAACACAAGGCCCAATACTTGACAAAGTATCTTACCAGTGTCAAAACCTCATAGGAAGACATAATCACATGAAATTATGGATTATTACCTAAATAACAATAACATTCCATCATGTAATATTTAAGATTAATATTAAAAAGTGTATAGAAGTTGCATCAAGTGATGTATCATATTGAAACTTGTTCTCCTAGACATGGAAACCCTAATCTTAAAGATGGAATGCCTTTGGGTTTAGTTAAGGGATAATCCCCCCAAACAAGGTATATATTATACCTTGACTTGGATATATGATGAGTTTGGTTGACTTTAGATGCCTTGTTTGGATTAATATGAACATTAGAGATCTTATTATGAGAACGATAAGTCCTTTGTCACCCTAAACCTAATAAGATGAAATAACTAATATCTAATGCTAATATAGTTAATCTTATATATAATAAATAATTAGACTTTTTAATGATAAATCATAACTCTGATGATGTAAATTAAGAATACTCATAACTTTACAAATCATGTACTATAATTTGATTATCCTTGTAAAAATATTTATCATGTTGGAAGGATAGAATTTTCACATAATGGATAATACATATATATATATATATATATATTTATCTTGATGAGACAATAATGCTTTAAATAATATGGAATATTTCTATATCAATAATTATGACGGTAAACCCACTAATTGGCATAAAAGGGATGTAGAGGTTTGTGGAGAATTAGGTTGTTCATGACTAAAAGTATCTTTTAAAAGGAAACTTGGATTGAATAATGGATGTGGTCGTATAAAAGAGTTAAAGAATAATCAATCATGAGAAGATAACCTAAAATAAATATAGAGACAACACAATATTCATAAAGATAATAATGTGGTGAATAAATGGAAATAATCTATTCTAGTACAAATCCATTAGACAACTTAACTAATGATGTTAGAAGTAGAAGATAATACAAAAATTGGATTCCACATGTTCTGGTTGGATTAGGGGTCAAGTTTCACATTAATTTTAACTATTCTAGATGCCTTGATTTCATTAAGGAAAGAAAGTATAAATTAACTCTACAATATTAAATAATGTAATTGTTTACTTCAAAAGTGGAAACTCATCTAAGATTCGTATTCTACATGTAAAACATTGCCTGGGTGCCAAATTTGGTATTAATTGGACATTGTTTGAGCCCTTAAATGAATTAGGAAATAAATATTAGTCATTTACATCAAACGTGTTTAATAGGCCAACTTTGCTAAATTTCTTTTGATTTATCTTACCCTCATGCTACATTTTTATTTTGTATGGGTTCCTATAGCTGTATGATCTAGATTTTGAGGCTCACCTATCGTCTTCCACCTATTGAACATGACTAGTTTTTGTAGATTTCTGAGTTGTCATTCCCTTCATGATTTCTCCCTCATCTCTCATCCCTTTCCTCTATTTTTTTCTTTTGTGGTTTAATCTTTTAATTTGAAATGTTTGATTCTAAATTTTCTAATCTTTCAGGCCTTACACACCCAAAAAGAATCCTAGATCTATGTTTCCCTTTTTAGAAACCTTCATGGTTGAGTTTTATTGCATCATGCCTTACCTATATCTAGAACAACCCTCAATACAATCTGCTACATCCAAAAACCCCCCATGATGTCTAGTTCTCCCCAATCTTTGCCAAAACCGGTCCCCAAAACTCCATCTCCCCCTGATCTTGTTGGAGGTTTGCTAAGATGATTGCTCTACATATCACAAAGCTTCACATTGTCTCCATGTGTAATTGGCAAACTTCCAGGCCAACCAATTCCTCTATCCAAGGTGCATCCTGCTTTCCCTCTTTTTCCTTCCTTGTTTCTAAGACTAGAATACATCCATGATTTCATGACTTTATTTGTTTGTTTTGCTCAATTTTTACATCCCTATATTTGATGAGGTTGTTTAGAAAAAACCTTGTAGTTGGTTTTGTTGATTTGCTTTTAACCGACCATTATGAATAATTTCCTCCTACTGATAATAGCATATAGCATGTATTTTTTTCTTGGGCATCTTTATTCCAAATGTGGGTTCCCTAAGACATCCAAGTGATGGGGAAGATGATGGTATCCCTTGAAGTTGGTGCCAATATATATATATATATATATATATATATATATATATATATATATATATATATATATATTGTAGGCTTGCATATTGACCAAGTCAAGTTTCTAAAGATCTTTGTTTCCCGCTATTCTCATTGCCCGTGTAGGAAGATGATAGTTGAGCATGTCACGTGTCTTCTCTTGTTTAATTTTTTATTTGGTCACACCATGATGGGGGAAACTATCTTTCTGCTACTTCTTTTGATTCTCATCGCGATAACTTATGTTCCTAGCTTATTATAGGCCCGGTCTAGTTGACCAATCTTGATAGAGCCATCTCAGATGGGTTCTTAAAAGTGATTGTGTTATATATGTGGCTTATTGGAAATTTATGATGGTCCAATTTTAAAAAATTCATAGTAAATTATTTATAGATCATAAAAAATATGTTTTTAAATTACATAATATTTACCATATGTTGGCATTGGTTTCATCACCAAAACTAATGTTTGAAAATGTCCTTTTAAGGATTTTCCTTATTGGAAAGAATTTTAACATGCATATGTGATAACTTATAAGTCATAAAAACAAAGTAAAATATTCGATGGCCTCACAAAAATATAATCTACAAGATGATGTGGTTTTGATAACCAAATTGATTAATAATAAAAATACACTTATTCGGGTTTGTGTAATTAGTGAGCATGAACCTAAATTTCATGCATATGCTTAATAAGTTGGTTGAAGTTCTATTGAAGATTAAGAATTAACTTTGGACGTATTAGACTTTATATGAGGTGTGTTGCATTCCTTCAATTCTATATTGTGTAATTGATCTAATTTTTCCCTATTGATGTATGTTGCATCCCTTATTTACTATATTCAACAACCATATATGTTTTCTCTCTCTTAATCCCTTGAGATATACTATATATCTTGTGAACTTGTTGTATTTCAAGGCCTTGAATCATATGAGTGATTGTACTCTGAATTTGATTTTTTCATCTTCTTAAAATGTTGTACATGCTTGTTGGACTCTAAATATGTATCCTGCTCATACTATTTCATAATGTAACCCTAATTTGTGGGTTGGAAACAAATAGAACCCTAGTATTAAGAGAAGGACTCTCATTGTCTTCTTAATTTTGGAAATGAATTAGTTGATACACCTTTGTGATGGAAATCTCATTAAATATATTTTGTGGCTATAGTTCACTCACCTCTACATTATTGCATGCTTGTTGGTTCAATAGTACTAGAAATATATAATACTTTCATTTTATTCCCCTTGGGTTTTATTACCCATGATACAATTAGGCACTGGATTTTGCTTCCTCCCAGAGTACACCTTTCCACTCATTCTTATATATGGATGTTCCTTTCAGTCGAGGGTGTGCCTTTCCACCAAGTATCATACTTTTTAGAGTTTGGCAGTACATCATTCTCTATTGGGTTTCAAATTTTGCACTAACCGCCAATGACTTTATATTTACACTAGTGCTGCAATTGTTTCACTTGCATGCTAAACTATTTGTTGGATATTGTTGATGGGTTGTATGTTGTAAATATTATATTGTGATTTATGGCATACTTTGAAGTTGTTAAATTACTAGTGCATATTTTGAACACCTTAATTGTTTCTCTTTGATATCCATTTGGATGTTCTCTTTCCCTCTTTTGTTGAAGCCTTGTTTAGTTTATTGCTGTCCTTTTTACCAATTATTTATCAATCTCTATTATTGCACATTGTGATATTTTTATACTGACAACTTCCACCTTTTTCATCTTATGTGGGGTATGCTTCTAGCCCCTTAAGTGAAGATATGGAAGACTTGACTTGGTGTCTAGGAATTTTCTTAGTGGAGATGGATTTGGGAAGATATACTTGAAGTAGCTCAAACTTCACTCTACCAAGAAGTTGAAAATGTTATCTTCATGCAAGCCCCAAGTAGGAGATTGTTATGAAATCTTATAAATTAAAGATAGTCATGATATTGTGTTCCAACTTTATACATTGCCCTTTATGATATCCATTTATCAAATATCAAATATTAGTTCTTCATCCATTTTGAAAATTTGGTGTGTGTTTTTTATGGATGATTCTCTTATTTAGTTTAGTAAGGAGTGGATCCACTCTCAGTTCCCACTCCTTAAAGTACAATATGACATAAAAAACACCTTTACACATAAAGGAACTACCATGGTATAGTGTAATTGTTCCATACAAAAATCCACTAGCACAATGGCTAAGGAAAATCACTAAATATTGTAGAAGAGTTCCAAACAAAAAGGAAAAGGAAAACTATTTTAGTTTGAATTTTTATTTCTATGGTAAAAAACCTTTAGTAGCATAATGACTAAGGATAATCATTAAATACTATAGAAGAGTTCCAAAACAAAAAGGAAAAGGATTTTTTTAGTTTGAATTTCTCTTTCTATGGTACAAAACACCATCAAGAATACATTTTCAATGGCATTTTCACATTGTTTTGAATCTTAGTTCATGCGTGACTAAATGAGAACATACTTAACATCAAGGAGTGAATTTAAGAGATTAGGATGAAAATTTTGGATTTCCATATAACTTAGCTAAAACAACTAAAAAGATTGTCTTTTTATCACTATAGGCAACATTAAAGCAAGGTTTAAGTTTGCATATTTAGAGGAGGTACTAATTGCATAAAATATTATATCACTCACCTCAACTAGAGGATAATGAGCTGTAAAACAAAGAACCACTATCTCAATATAAATCTGAGCTTCCAATATACAAGCTCCAACAAAGCTTCTTCTACCACAAACTAGGCAACTAGGGTAAGAAGGAAGAATAATAGCATGGTTTTATCCACTAGAGAAGACTTTTGTCATAAAAACAAAAAAAAATAGTAAAGGAAGAAGAATATAAAAAGAACAACAAGAAAATGGTTTGGAAGCATTCCATTTCTCCTAATTTCTCATGGAATCATATCATGAGAATGAGGGATTTTGTTCTGAGCCATACTGATTTTAATTTACATAATGTCTCTAGATTGCTATTATGAGAGACCACTGTATCAATAACTAATATTGTCTTGATAATTTTGTGGACAATTCCATGTGTTTGAACCTTGGTAAGGGTAAATTAGGTCTGATTAGTTATGTCGTCAAGAACAATGAGTGGTGTCTCGCAATCAATAGAAGATTGGCTCATATATACAATTTCTTATAGGATAATTATAAGCTCAAAGATGAGGTTGGATCCATTACCTGTGATGGAAAAGCCAGTGTGAATATAATATCTTCTTTGAATCTTCTAAGGTCTATTTCTCAAAAGGTTCCTTGGTCTAAATGAGTTTGGAAACATGGTGTTCCTGAAAAATTCAAACTGAATGCCTATATTTTTTTTACTGATTGCATTCCCACTCTTGAGTACCTTTGAAGAAGATGCATATGTCTTACTTATTTTTGCATTCTTTGCAGAGCTAGTGGTGAATCGTCTTATTACATTTTCTTTGAATGCAAAGTGGTTACTAAACCTAGATTCTTTCTTGCAATCTTGGCTTTATCTACATGATACATGCTATTATGATGAAGTTGTTGGACTTCAACAATAAAAGGGAACACATATATTGCAACACTATTCTTTTCCATATTTGAAAACTCAAAAATCATGCTATTTTTTAAGATGTACATCCTAATTCTTCTTACCTCTAGAACACTATTCTAGTATACTATGCTTTTCTTATGTACACTTAATAGGTTTTCTTTCATAGTTCCCTTATATAGGAGTTATACTTTAATTTTGTTTTCTTGGACTGGTCATGGCATAGTGTTGTACCCTCAATGAAACTTGATTGGTTGGTTCTATCAAGGTGGAAAAATGCTTGGGTGATAAAAAAACAGAGAGAATCTTAGGTGGACCAGGGTTGAAAAGAAGCAAATAAATTCTATTATCACCTAGAAAAGAAGAAACATAAGCATGCAAGGGAATTAGAGGCTTCAAGTAGGTTCAAAGTAGGTCTGTCAACATCCAAACTCATTAACCTAAGATGGTCGACCTACAATCAACCTCCAAACTCATTGACCTAAGTTGGTTGACCTACAAGCTTTGATGGTATCAACACACGATTCCTTCAACAATAATGGAATGAATAGAGGTCTATGGGAAGGATGGGGATGTGTATAAATGAGGGCTTGAGAGTGGAAAGGAGAGAAGGTCTATTATACCCTCCTAGGTTTTAAGGTCAGTGGTAGACCCGTCAATAATATTCTCTTTAGGGATCCTCTTTCGACGATGTCATTAGTTGATGACCCTTGACGTGCCACGACTATGATAGTTGCTTTCTCATCATTTGAGATGGTTGTTGGTCCATTGATTGTTTCCACTAATACCTCATCAGTTGGCAAGTAGGGTCCCATCGGTCATCATCACTAGTCACTAGTTGATCACATGCCAAGATATCATTGATCTCCCACATCATACTTCAAATATCATCCCTTTGTCTTCTTATTTTTGAGTGATGAGTAGAATGATTTCGAATTCCTATCCCCTAATTTTATCCCTTAGACACTAGATTTTTGCTTAATGAGTTATTCTTCATATTCATAAGAATCAATATCTCTCTTCCTCTTTAGTTTAGCAATATATTGAAGGTTTATATCTTCAAGATTGTCGCTATACATGCTTTTGGAAATACAAGCATCAACTTATTTAGCATGTATGTTTTCACAAATATCCCACACATCTTTGTTATTCCATCTACAAAGAGACATCCTCACATATTTGAGATTTTTACATGCTTTATACATTGGATTCCCAACAACATCTTCCTTCTATGCCCCTTCAATAGTATGAGGAAAATCAGGGAATGATGTCATGCATTGTTAAATTTAAAAGGACTCTTCTTTTTAAAATTTTTAACATCAAGGTGAAAATATTGAATAATGTGGTCATTATGTATAAAAATAAGATAAAACCCCAAACACGCAGAAAATCATCAATGAAAATATTATTATAGAACACTCCTATAATTTTTGACATAATGACTTTTTTCCCTCTTGTCCATTACCCCATGTTTATGTAGCACCACATGAACTCATCTAAAAAATCTTGACATAATTAACAAATTCATTAAATAGAGTCATATACCTATAAGATGGTTCAACATTACCAAAACACTCATAAGCACACCTAGTAGAATTAAAATTTCCTATGAGAATACCAGGTAAATCATCACCATGCATAATATTGATATCATAATTTTGAGGACATAGAATATTTCTCTTGGATTTTAGATTATTCCCATGCACATTTTCTAAGAGGAAATAACCTTACAATGTATAAATTGTTCATCTTCAAGAATCTTGTCAACTTAAATATCATCTATTTGCCATGCAATCCCAATTCTACCAAGAAGAAGAGGATTGTGATTATAAATTCAATTATAAGAAGTCCATACATTGTTTAAAGCTTTCAAAATCATTATTTTCCTTATTTTAGTCTCAAGAATGCAAATAAGAGAGATAGCATATAACTTCTTTAACATCATTCTAATGCAAAATTTTAATAAGATTTCTGACAAACTAAGAGAGAGAGAGGATATGGAATCAATCATTGGGACCTTGAGCTGGAGACCTACCAATACAATGATGGATCCTTCATCTATGAGTTCATTTTTAGAGCGATGTAGAAAATCTCAGATCTTAAAGCTGTTAGACGTGAGTGGAATATCAATGGATTTTTGTTGAGGAATCTTAGATATTTTCCTCGATGGGGAATTTTTCCCTTGAACATTGGTTCTTATATTCTATTGAGGGTGGGGTATTTTGGATTCCCAACATATTTTTGGAATAAGAGTGAAAGGGATAGTAGATTTTTCCACCACTTTGTCATTGTTAGCTACACTCTAGACTCAAACAATTGAATGACCACCTGAATTTCATTGGGAAGACAATCTAGATTTTTCCCCTTGCTAACCATTTTCTCCACCCAAATTGCTTATTCAAGGAGTACTATTTATAACCCTAACACATTCACCTTAACAATGACCAAACATACCACATGCTTTTGCATCAAGAGTAAACAATTCATGGTCGATCTTCAAGGTGCCTTCAATACCATCATTACAAAGGAGGCTTATTTCACTCAAAAAAAGGAGGTTGTGGGAATGAGTACATGAATCCTAGCAAAGTCTAGTCTCTTTAGTTTCCTGGTAAGAGTATTAGGATTGAGAAGAGTACCTAAATAACTAACAGTTAGACTAATAGATTCTTCATCCCATAGTTCCATTTAGAGGTTGTGAATACATATCCACATCTACTCTTTAAAGTATTTAGGTTTATCCATAGGTTCGACACACTATCATTTCTTTAATAACAATAGTTTACCTGGGAAAAACCAAGGTACTTGCTCTACTATAACTTTCATTTCTTCTGAGTCAAATAATCTAATGACAAAGAAATTGTTCCCTCAAGAAAGGATCTCAAAATTTTCCTTTGATTTTCTATATGATCTCAAATGTTTATGTCATGTATTTTAATGCGGTTTAAGACCAATAATGTAGCTAACAACCTTGGTCATCCATGTAGATATGTTTCTTTCTACAATGATCGTCAGATACTTGATGGATTTATCTACAATCTCCACATGATGATGCTTAAACACAAAATCATTGAAATCCTATTGAGAGAATAGGTCCACCTAAGTTTTGGTTTTGGTGGAGACCATGATACCCTATCTTATTTATGAAGATCTCAATGGTGGTGGAGGATGGGTGGACTAGAAGGTAAAGACAATGGGCATCTATAGATGTGATGTAGTGGTGGGGGAGTCACCATTGTTATAGTCCTTGTTTCCATTCCTAAATAGCCCTCAATCACCTGAGACACTTCAGTTGCTACAAATTAAACTCAAATACTTTTCTCACTAAAATACCTAGAGGCTAATATTATTATTAGTCACTAAATTAGAGTAATCTGGACCATGTAACTTACAATATCTATATAGGAATTCAAGATTGTAAATTATTTTATCTTTTTGGAAGTGATGAAATCATAGTTGGACCTATGGGCTTAAGAGGGTAGGTGGGTGAATTGTGATAAAATTACTTAAATAAAATCCATAATACCTTAAAATAATATCCCAAGATAAGTATGCAAGTATTAATAGCAAGGGAGAGATATATTGAACAATCCTTAAGTGAATGCTATATTAATAGTGGTTCAGTCTCATAGGATGTAGCTGTACTACTTACAGATATCAACCCCTAGAATTTTAAACCTTGAGTCACTCATTTCCATTATAATACTTACTCCAAGAGGTCACTTTTTATAATTTTAAAGGCTAAACTAGATTTCCTTTTTTGAGGAAGGGAGAAAACAACCTTACAAGGGACTTATGTATCTTTAGCTAAAGGATCTATCACCCTAACCAAAGGTCTTACCCACTCATAGCCAAAATTATTAAACCTTCAACTTCACCTCAAATACGGAGAATATTTCACCACCAAAGGATGCATTCCCTTTCTATGGGCCACCACCCTCCAACTCCTCTTCACTAAGAGGTAGTTTCTTTGCTAAGGGGTTTCTTCATTTGACATGTGTCACATGCCCCTCTTCTTGTCTTTTCTAATAGAGAGAATCACACTTCTAGTGAGAGGGAGATATGAAGGTAGAGAGGTGAGAGCCTCACAAGATGTACATGATTGGGCTAGATATCTCACAAATCCCCTACCCACTCTAGTGGATTTAAAGAGTAATATCTTGAGAGAGAATAGGGTCTCTTTGAGGAAAATTATCTGGAGTATAGCATATGTGCCTTAAGGGACATGTAGATAACCATGGGAAGAAGTCCAACGTATTTTATTTACAACTGAGAAAGCCATGTACATATAAGAATCATTTAATATGAATTCTAGATGTTATTAAGGATTTTTAATAGATATACTTTCTCTTACATTACCCCTCTAATAACTACATTGCACTTTACAACAATAGTGTTGTCACACAAATTTGTGTTGCAAAAACTCAGCCAATGCACTAAAGGACAAGGCCAAAACATGTATGTTAGCCAAGTTTTCCCTTGAAATCTTAGCCTATGCAATTGCCTTATGCTCGCCATCCCACATTCTCATCGACTAAGAACTCAACCAGTGGAATTAATTTGGACTACAAATAAGGTAATAAATTTAGTTCAATCTAGGACAATATTGGTCTATGAAAGTGCATTCTTGGAAAACCCCAATTATGTATAAATGTGATATAAGTTCATTCTAATTAATGCTATTATAGTTTTGAGGTTAATTACAATTCATACAAACACTTCAAGTAATTTATAACAAAGATCTATGGATAAAAGTATCTTCTCTTAAATTTGATCTTTGTGATGCATGACATGATTTCTCCAAAATAGGGTTTTCAAGTTTATACATTTGGAGTGTGTCTCTCTGAAATCACTCAAGAAGAAACATTAGAGACAAATAACTGTAATGGTTTAGTCATATTCAAAACATGGGATTAAGGCAATGTAGCCTTTTGACTCTAGATTCTCATGCCTTTTGAAGATGACAGATCATTCCATAAATATATTGAATTATTATAAGTAAATTACACCCCTAAAGAAACTAGGGCTTCAAATAATTGAGGCATATGCTCCACTCAATTTATTATATTTCTCTGACAAGAACAATTTTCATAACATTTATATAAAATATGTCTTGTGTCCATAGAATATATGTGTTATCCCATTTGTCATATCAAAAAGTGTGGGGGTAGAAGAAAAATAATAATTCAAAGGCTTGTCCAAGTAATATAGAAAATGCAAATAAAGGCATGCAGTTGAATAACACTAGATGTAATTATATAAATTATTCTCAAGATAATGTAAGCATATAACTCAAACTAATAGATACACCAATCGAGCAACATGTTTGAGTATATATGAAGTAATATACAATTATATCATAAGCTATATACCATTTGATTGGATAGACTACTAGTAGATGATATCACTTGTTAAAACAACCATTCATAAGAAACAATTGTTAGTAGAATCTATGTCATAGAAAATTTGTGGAAATTAAAACATGTGAAAAGTAGATGTAGAGAAATATCCACATACTATATAAGAAATTCAAGAAGTCAGATATGGATACTACTCACTAGAAAGTATGCAATTGTCAAAGAATTTGCAACTAGAAAGATGCATCAAGTTTGATCATAATGGAAGAAGGTTAATGTGATGCCCCACGCCACAAACTACGAGATAACTCTAAACTAAATGCGAAAACAAAACTAAGCAAACAAATTATTGGAAAACACTAGAAATGAAAACCATTTTCATTAAGAACCAACATCGAGAAACTTATTACATCAGGGTCCAAAAGCTTTCCATCTAAATGATATATCATTAAGCATCATTATTTACAACATGTCCATAAAAGACTACCTGTCACATGTGATATATGTTCATTTACATAAACATGTATAACAACCAACTATATACAACAAGGGTGCATAAACCAGAAACTCCTACCGATAACACTAACGAGAAACATACATAACACCCCCAAGACCTGAGTGTACATGGATGACTCTAGGACTCTAATAACAAAAGGACCACAAGTGACATTCCTAACCTTATCAACTACTATCCTTCTTGTTGTTGTTCTGCCTCAGCTGCTCGATATCTACCTCCTTGTGCATGTCCACCTAAAAGATGAGGAGAACCCACAGGGTGAGATTTCAAATCTCAATGGGAGATATAACTCTCCACCAATACTATTATTAGCACAGATAAGGCAATAAAGAACAGAAGTAAAGCTACAACTATGATAAGAAGGTAATCATTACTAACAATATAAGAAATTGTAGTTGGATTGTGAAGCATCTTATCATCATAAAAGGAATATGAAGAACATGTATGTTTACTAACAGCTATGCTGTATAAAAGAAAGCAAGGCCTCATCCAATATTTTTGCTTTTGATCCTAAAGTAGTATACTACTCGACTGATTACATATTTCATTATGCCCTAAGTATTTGAGTCGTACCACCCAAATCCAACTGACCACTTCTAAATCAAAATCGATGCCATACAAGGTCTATGGAAGAGCCGAAATCCACAACCTCACCAAACCTCATGGTCAGTACACGAGTACACAATAGAGACATATGATTCAACTGCAACATGTGACATATAGGCAAATAGTGAAAGTCCTACCCACCTTGGTATAGGTCATGACACTAGTGAAACTAAGCTACATCTCGTAGTTGCACTCCTGCCAGGGTATGGCCCACAGCCAATTCTATGAAACCACATAAGCAACATATCACTGAGCTATGGCCCACATCTACACTCCTTCCAGGGTATGGCCCCCAACCAATCTTGTGAATGCATATACTCAAAAATATATGACTCCAAGCTTCCTCTAAGGGAAATCTCATTTTACCATCCAACAAATCTTGATACTGAGATGGATCTATGGCACATGGCAAAACTACATGATTAGGTTCCACTTGATTAGTTAAGTTAATTAAGTGTCTTTTAGCATCAATCAAATTACAACGTATAAAGTCATAAAAAACTCTACAAAGGTAAGGGCGTAGCACACTTCTAGAAGGTATAAATGTATAGGGTGTGAACGTGTCACACTATCACCACATGATGCATGTATTATTGTCATTCACCACACCATCAAAACCAAAGTCACATACTATGGGATATCAATTCATCAACTCATCATTCATGTATAGCAAGTGTTTCAACATGCTTCTTTAATGCTCATTCAACATATATCATGTTTCATCAATATAGCATACCCTAGCTATGATTATCAAGCTCATAGAACATTCATGGTTAGAAGTTCATAAACAAGAGAAATAACCACATAACATCATAACCATTCTAATAGAGAGAAACAAGTAAGTCTCATTACACATTGTTAGGGTTAGGTTTCTTCTTAGCCGATTAGGGTTTACAAAGTTAGGTCCAACCATTAACTTTAGAACCATCACCCTCCATTGTATTGGATTGTATAAGGATTAGGAAACATCATTAGAGTTGATTAGATACCATTCTAAATAGCATTATATATGGCTTATGTATCATTCATATATGAATATCATTAAGTGTTCACATGTGCTTCTCATCCACCTACCATCACCCTATGTTGACCACATAACCACATAGGTCGCAACCACCCATCATGGACCATGTCATGACTACAACACTCATGTGTCTCAACCATCCACCAACATGTCACAACCTCCACCCTCTAGAGTGTGTTGTGTCTCCAACACTTAAGATTAGGGTTTCATAGAATATCTCATCCAAAGGTGTCTCGACCCAATACCATCATGGTCACAACCCTACTTTCTAGGGTGAGTCTCAACCCAAGCAAGGTAGGAATAAGATACCAACACCAGGGGTGACTAGGCCACTTAACACCAAAAGTCTTAACCTAACATCACTAGGTCAAACTCAACTACAAGGAAGCATCTCGATTAAAAGCTATCAAGGTCGTGACATCCAAGAGAAAAGTGTTGCGACCACACTAAGATGCATCATCTAGGTCCTAGAACAGAACTGATACCAAGGGAAGAACCAAGGTCACCATGAAGGGAAAACTCAAGCAATCGATCACCAAACCCTAAAGCACATGACAAGAAACCAACAAGAAAGAACCTCTTCCAAAGAAGGGAAAACCATGCTCAAGGTAACCAAGACCGAACCTAACATATATCCAACTTATAGGTATATGAACACCATTCATGGGATCAAGATCAAGGGAAAAACTTAGAGAAGAATCTCCATAACTCATAATATACTGAATTGGGTGCACATAGATTAGGGTTTCATGTTTCTCCCAAACCAAGCAAGGTATCTCCACCAAAAAAGCTCTAGAGATTACCAATAAGTACAAGCATGATGAGAAAGAAATCTAGATAAAGAAGAAAGTAATTAAAATGCATAAAGAAAGGAAATAATAGAGTAGGTTTAGTGTTATATAATCCGCCTTAAGTTGATCACCACCAAGAGATCCAAACTGTAAGATCAAGAGCCCCAAGCACACGATCCCAGTGTTGAAGAAGCTTCACCAAAAGCTACACTCTCAGCCACAAGAGCACCTCAAGAAGGAGATGACACCAAGGTCAAATCTAGCCCAAGGAAAGAAGCAAAGAAGCTCTTGGCTGAACTAAAAGAGAAAGGGAGAAAGAGAGGATAAATCCTCTTCACGCTTGGGTCTACCTTGTCAGAACATGGTCTATGACCCTTGTGATGAGGAGTTTCTCTCCCAAAAAGACCACCATGGAAGAAACATGGTCTAGGGACGTGAAAAGAGAGGAATATAAAGGTAGGATATCAAAAGAAACATCAACTTAAAAGACAAACAATTACCAAGGATGGAAGATGAGCTCGGATCACCACCACCACACATACAAGAGGAGATTGATTCCCCAAGATCCAAGGACGAACCTCCTTACTCCACCAAGCTCCAAGAACAAGAAAAGAAGGAGCACGAAGATAGATGGCTGAAAAGATTTGAAAGAAAAAAGAGATAATGGGTTATATAGATGGAAGATGAGAGAGAAATATAGAGCAAGGGGTGAGGTGTTAACATACTAAGGTACCAAAGGGACACTTGTCCACTCAAAAGGCCAACATGGAACCACATGAAACCACCTAAGCATGACATGAAAGACATGGTGATACACTCTAATTAGTTTCTCGACCACCATGTCAACCCACACGGTCACGGTCATGACCCTCCTAGGGTGCACCTCCCATGGTCTCATCACCACCACCTAACATCACTCCCTGGTCATGAAAAAGCACCTCCACAACCCTATGTCGAAACAACCCATACATGGACAACCATCTCGACTCAAGACCACCCTAGACCTCCTAGGTCGTGACTCAACCACCTGGAGGAGGTGTCTTAACCGTGACACCCTCCAAAATTAACCTTGATCGCGACCCAAGGCCGAGACAACCCAACCAACACACATGGTTAGGGCACTCAACACTCACATCAACCCTAATCACCACCTGGGGTGGTAGTCATCAACCAAGGCTCAAACAACACACCCTCCTATTTCTCTTTCCTCTAGATGATATCTAGAAAGAGACAAACACTCCAAAGGTGGCATATTGCACATTAACCTCCTACATTGGGTAAATTGCAATTTGCACCAAAACTAGCTCATAAAGCACAAACTTCATCCAAACAAGCTCAAACTTGAAACTTAAGCTCTCCACAAGCCCTAATCACATATTAAGAGATTAGAGAAAGGTATAAGAACATGATTAAGCCAAAGCAAACAAGGTTACCCTAAGACTCAGGTCAGGGGTTTTAGAGTTAATTACAAATAAGAGTTCCAAAGAGATTATCATCAAAACTTGCATAAAAACTCAAGAAGAGTAATTTTAAGATATAAAGTACCGATTAGTGATCAAACATAAAGATAGAGTTGCATTCAAGATAAGAAATTTTGAGCACATCAATCCATATAATAAAGAGACAACTAAGGAAATAGTAGATACAATATTGCATAGGTTTAGAACATCTAGTTGAGAGGGAAATTTTCATCTAATAATACTTCTAGACAATCACTTCACATTGTCATTGGCCCAATTTATATGTAAAATTTCTCAAGTGATGGCAATATATAGCAAATTCTAAGGTTTCCTATACATTGAGTTATCCTCAAGGCAAACTCAATGGATGAAAACGTATATTCCAAACTACAAGTTTTTCAAAACACAAGTCTAGAGGATATGCAATTTTTTAACATGATCTAAAAATGTCTAAAAAAGTTATTAATGAACATTGAAAGTATCAAGGGTAGTTATTTAGGAAAAAAATGTTGGAAATCCTAATATGCAAAAGTTGGCTAAAAATCATATGCAAAGTCATACAAATCTGGTGATATCAATCAATGTTTGAATATGAGCATGAATACAAGTACCTCCATTTATAACTTTTCTTTTCACTTGTTTGAACTACCATAATAATCTCACCTTCTTCTTTGGTGTGGATTGAAAAGTTAATTTTAACATGAATAGATATTGTAAATCCTTTTGCAAAATTCCTATAACAAGAAAGATAAATTGGTCCCAAATCATATATATATATATATATATATATATATATATATATATACATACATACATACATACATACATACTAGGGGGTTAGTTTGGTAAACAAGGTCATGTTGCTTTTGGGTGCTCTCCTAAGAGGGAATATGTGGAGTAATGGCCATTTTCTTGCAATAACTTCTAGTTCCTTTAGTCTTGGGGCTATAAGATTCAACACAAAATGTTTGAGGTCGTTTTCCTTTGTTGTTCCTTCGGCTTCCATCAAATATAATATCATGTCTATCACTTTTCTTAGTTGCATGATGCAATTTTTCATTAAAATTATTATCACCATCTATGAATTTACAAATCAGAACTCAGAATATTACTATCATGCATTTGAGAAGAATATAAGAAGATAATTGAGAAATATCAGCTCTAGCATGCAAAAGATTAGTATTTATTAGGAAATTCTTTCTCTCTATTAAGAAAATAGAATGTGATTCATGAGCACTATTTTTTGTAGGCAAGGAAGCAATTTACTTTTTAAAAGAAGTAATTTTAGAAATATAAATTTTATTTTCATGTTTTATTCCTTACAAAGTTATCTCTTGACCCTCATTAGTACACTTAAGAACATAGATATTAAAATGAGAGAATCAATACTTTTACTAAGCTTTTAATTAGTATTAGTCTTAGTAGTTTGAGATTCTAGGGAATGTATTATTAAAACAAGATAGAAAATTTAGTTTTAAGATAATTTACTTGACTAAGGTAGGCACTATTGTCTATCTCAACACCACTAATTTTCAACCCAACTTCTAGAAGAAATGTCTCAAGATTGTCAATAACATCTTGTAAGAAAATGTTAAGATGCTCAAGATATATTTTTCTTCATGCATGTTTTAAACAGTATCAGTGAGTCTTTTCCTTTTATGCTTAGTAGATTTTAGAGAGGCACATGAAGCATGAATAATATCAATGAAAAATTTATTTAGACAATGTGTGTACCTGATTTGAATCTTTGTTTGGGCATGCAATAAGAGAAAAGTGTCATTCCCCAACTTCATTTTCAATAATGAACTAGTGTTCCAAGTGTCACTAGAGCTTTTATGGACTTTCTTGTTCTTCTTATGCTTCTAACACCTTTTCTTGTTTCCATTCTTATGGTGGATTTTAACCTTATGGGCAATCATACTTGTAATTACCCTAATGTCCACAATCACAACACTAGAGGAGAAATAAGAATTGCCTTTGAAGAGTTTACCTCTGGAGTACATGGTATTTTCTTCTCCTGGGAAGGATTGATGACTTGAGGAAGCATGTAAAAGACCATCTTATCCACCTTCTTTTGATTTCTCTCTTCACGATCCTCTTCATCTCTAGTCTGAGCCTTACCTCATATGTTTGGGTTTTCCCTATGAAGTCTTCAACAAGGAGGGTGGAGAGTTTTGTGGGCTCCTCTATGGCTATCAATTTATTGTCCCATCATCAAGGAAGAGAGAGGATAACCTTGGCACATACCTTATCGGACTCCATTGGTTGACAAAGAGTTTCAAGACCACTGACAATGTATTCCCTATGGATTATCTAGAAGTTATCAAGTTGTTGAGTGACCGTCTCTATCTTGGACTCCTTTACATGGTATATCCCTCCTAGTGTGACACATATCTTCCTCCAAATATCATGGGATGTTTCTCAAGATGATATATGGTTGAATTCAGTTGGAGTGAGAGAGGCATAGAGGATGCTTATGAATTTGGGATTTAAGGTATCTTTGTTTTAGTAGCTACATCCTAATCTTCTATATTTTCCTTGGGTTGCCTCTATGGAAGATCCACAATTTTTTACATCTCAAGACTTTCACATTGAATATCAAATTGCATTATTCTCTTCCAATATTGGAAGTTGCTTCCATCAAACACCAAAAAGTGGAAGGAGTATCTCCAATGTAGATGGTCACTCATAATGTCCTACTTGTAGAAGTATTAGCTTGGAGAAAACCTTGGTAAGATACCACTTGTTGGACCTATTAGTTCAATAGGGGATTTAGTTGAATTGAAAATATTGAAACAAAATTCATCAGGCCTTCAAATTATAGCCCAAGATAATTATGCAATTATGAAAAGAAAGGGAGAGATAGATTGAACAATCCCCAAGTAAAGAATGTATTTATAGTGGATCAATCTCATAGGATGTAGCTCCACTACCTAGGAAGGTCAACCTTTTAGGATTTTCAATCTTGAGTCACTCCTTATTCCATTAAAATATTTACACCAAGAGGCCATATTTTTCGAGAGAAAAGTCTAAACTAGCTTCCCTTTTCTGTGCAAAGAAGCCAACAACCTTACAAGGGACCTACCTATCTTTAGCTAAGGATTTATCACCCTTACCAAAGCTCTTACCCACTCTTATCCAAGAGTCTTCTACATTTACTTCACCTTTCAAAGGATAAGTTTTGACCACTATTGGATGCCTTCCCTTGCTATGGGAAACACCCTCCAACTCCTCTTCACCAAGAAATAGTTTCATCACTTAGGGGTGCCTTAATTTTCCAAGGGTGATGCCCTTCTCTTTTCTAAGAGAGAATCACACTTCTAGTGAGAGGGAGATAGGAATATAGAGAAGTGAGAGACTCACAAAATATACATAGTAGGGACATATCCCTTGCAATCTCCTACTCAATTTAATGGGTTTTAAAAGTGATTAATATCAAGAGAGTAAATATGGGCTCTTTGAGGCAAATTCTCTCAAGTATAACATATGTGCCTTAAGGGGTATGTCGATAACCATGAGATGAATCCCAATGGGTTCTATTTGTAGTTTTCCTAACCGCTAGAATCAGTAGGATGAACTCTATATATTATTGCGGGCATTCAGTGGATGTATTTTTCTCATACATACCCCATATAATAGCTATATTGCACTATATAACTACAATAACGTTGGTTGAATTTGTGTTTCCAAAACTTAATGGATGCAATTAAAGACAAGTCCAAAATATATCCATCAACAGAGTTTCTCCCTTGGAATCTTGGTTGATGAACCTACCAATAAAATTACTTTTTACTCATTGGATGAGATTCATATCAGTTCAAAATTACATTGATGGAATTAATTGGCAAACAAACAAGATCATTGGTTGACCTTCATCCAAAAAAATTTCATCAGTTTCTATAAAATTTGGATTAGTTCTAAGTGAAATATGAATTAAATCTAATTAATTTTGTTACACTTTCGAGCTTAACTAAAAGTCACACAATCAATACTAATGTTTTACAACAAAGATCTAATAAAAACTATCTATTTTTCAATCTTTATCTTTGTGCATGTATGACTTGATTTCTCTAGAGTAAGGGTTGCAAAGTTTAGGCATTTAGAGTGTGTCTACCTAAAATTACTTAAGTAGAAACATTTGACACAAACAAGTGGAGTGGTTTATTCATCATTAATACCAAAAATTTAGGTAATTTAGTCTACTATCAACAATGCTCACCTTTTTTATGATTGTCCCATGTGAATTATGAACCATTTAATTCAAGGTTCATAACATGATAATTAAGTAAGTATGTATTTAAGGTTTCCATAGAAGAGCAAGATATTTCTCTATGCCAATTCTTTCATAACCAAGATTCACTACACTTTAAATTACCCATTAGAACCTAAGGCTAATCGACTCTAATTGAAATATTTTTGATGTCATTCTATAATGAAATATGATCTTTCTCATAGTTGTGACAATAAGCTATTTTTGGAAAGAAACAAGCATAGTAAAAAAAAATCTCCATAGGAATCAATTGATAAATAAATATTAATATGATTCAATTATAAAAATTAATTCAAAAAGTCAATAAATTTCCTCTAAACATGTTGCAAATGATTAGGATCCAAGGGTAATCTTAAAAACACTTATTTATAATATGATTCATCTTATCTCAAACCATGGACTTAACTAAACATCAAAATGTGAGGTCTCACCCTCCTCATTTCTCATAGAACATTAATAGTTTGTTATTAAACCCTTTATCATTCCTAAAGGCAATCAATAAATGCTCTTTAATTAACTTTTGGGTCTCACATATCTACCAGAACCCAGGTTTGGAAAATCTTTGCTTAATGACTTAAGACCTTTAAATAATTTTATAACCACAGTGCTACCCAATCTGTGTACGTCTACTTTAGATTTAATATTTATTTTATGAGGGCTTCTAAATTTATTGTTTATTGGGGAAAAATAATCATGAGAACTTAATTTCAATAACTCTTGTGTCATTGTTATGATCATAAGTGGAAAAAAATACTTAGTTTTGAAATCAATCATTTATCAATCATTTTCAAACTAAACCGCTAGGATGGGGTGGGTGATTAGATTCAACAATAGAAGCTACTAATATATTATTATTCTCTAGGGAATTTATATCTATGCAAATATGCATTCAAAGATTGGTTTTGAACTATTTGTCCTAGAAAAAATTACAAAGTTCGTCACTTTTATTTGTTTGACTTTGTTTTCACACTTTTTATCACATAAAATTACAATAACATGCACTAGTACAAGAATGGTCTGTAGCGTCGGTTTTTTTAAGCCTGTAACGTCACTTTATAACCGACGCCTAAGTGGCCGTCGCTATAGAATTTTCTCTATAGCGTCGGTTTATTTAACCAAATAAAACCGACCTTACAGAGTAAACACCGACACAAAATGTTGTAAAAATCTGACCTAGGCGAGAAAAAAGGATCCTGTAAGGTCGGTTATTCGAAAAAACTGACCCTATAAACGTTCTCGGTCGAGAAAATTGTCGAATGAAATATTTTCAGTCGACAACTTTCTCGACCGAGAGAGTTTACAGGGTCAGTTTTTTTGAAATAACCGACCCTAAAGATTGAATAAACATTTCAGTGTAACACTCGGTCGAGATAATTGTCGACCAAAATTATTTCGGTCAACAAACTTGTTGATCGAGGGGTACACTGAAAATGTTTATTCAATCTTTAAGGTCAGTTTTTGTAAATAACCGACCTTATAGAGGACATTTAGAGTCGGTTTTATACAAAAACTGACGCTAGAAGTTATATTTCGGTCGAAAATTTTCTCGACCGAAGAGTGTACACTGAATTCAATCTTTAGGGTCGGTTATTTAAAAAACCGACGCTAGAAGTTTTGATTTTTTTAAAAAAAATTCTGCAGAAATTGAAATAGAAAAGAAGAACAAGAAGATTCATATATTCTGGGAGAGGGGAACATTGATGCTCAACCGTCACCATTCAAAACCACACATTCATAACAAAAATGATTCATAATCACATCATAATTTACAAAATGATAGAGTGCAAGTCTGAGATGATATTAAACAGATACAAAAGTAAATATGAAAGAGTACTCAAACCACATACATAAATGGAGCTGACATATTTAATCCAATGCTATATCAACTTCATTTAGAAAAGACTCTGACCACTCTTCTCGGAATTCATCCAGGTCCACATGTGTGTAAGGCTGAGTTATAAAGATCTGTAACAGAAAATGCACATGCTAATATTTTATAAAATGACTACAATCACTTGTAAATTTATGATGTTATTCTTTATTACCTGACTTATAGTCTGAATGTCATGTGATTCTTGTTTGACAATAGCTTGCATATATTTCATTACATAGTAGCCACAAGCCCAGTCATTATTTTGCATAGGACACTACAAATAACAAATTATACTTAATGTTAGTAAACTACTATAAACAACAATTGAGATAAGAGTATAAGAGTTGACATATATTACAGTTGAAAATTAATACATATAAGAGTAAGCAATTGTCAAAGTATCTACCTTGACATTTTCAAAGTCAATGTCTTTAATTTTGTGGGTATTTGTCCTCCAGCTTCACGAAAAGCCTTTATACCCCTATCAATTAAACGATAGTTGGTAAAATAGAAATTCTAAATAGAAATATCATGTTGAAACATTGATTAAATTTATACTTACTCCATAGCTGGCAATTTCAGTTTGTGACTCCTTGTTGTTTTACCCATTGGGTCAAGATATTCAGAGTCATCAATTTTGGGGCAATCACCACTAATTCCCAATGTCTAGCTCTGAGTAAGAATAAAACAAACATTAAAATAAATAATTTTATTCATTATTAAAATTATATTGAATAATAATACTTACTGAACGTTAAAAGGAATTAGGATAATTTCATTCCCCTCACTAGCAAAATATTTGAATGTATCAGAGAAGTACTCATTCACATCCTCAATATGTGTCTCCACCTGACTAGTGACCGAAGGAACTAAGAATCTAACATTCTTTATATCAAAGTTTGTGGCCTCGGTATATAAATGGCTGTTAAACATTTGTAATTATTTTCATATGTAGAAATAAGCTAAAAATATGTATTGGAATTTTCTATATATATTGATAGATCCTTACCTTATCCATACTTCTATTATCAAAGTATTCAGCCAATCATACCGGAACAACTCTATAATATCATCAAGAAAAATATAAGTCTTAAAGTCCCTTCCAGCTGCATCTTCTGTTAAATTGACCAACATATGTGATCCCGAGCTTTGGTTGGCTAAGTATCGACACAAACATTTAGATTTGCTTCCCAATTCGTCAAATGTAGCTTCGGGAATGAAAGATGGCTTGGGCATAGGAGGACGACTAGTATAAGTTTTACTTTTTGGTTTACAAACCTATTAATTAAATTACATACTTATATTACATGAGTTCATATATGCAGTCAAATATGAAAATATGGTAGAAATAAGGTATACCTTGTCATTGATAACCAAGTGTCTAGGCCAACCCACCATAGCACCCTCAGCTTCTTCAACTGTACTATATTCATGATTAGGTATGGTTAGTGGTTTGTCCCCCATTCCGTCATACACAATATGGATGGACACACGACAAATGTCATCAGTAATTTGTTGGCAATGCAATGTACCACCGAGGTTGTACACCTTACCTGCTGCCACAACATTATATTCTGGAATCTCCACTGCAAGTTTACAGTTCATACCAACCTAGATTGAAATAATATAAGTTATATAAGAAACAATAGAACAGATACATGTTACAACTATATATATTATCATATATTTATCATACTAATAACACAACATATAGAACAAAAACTTACTGCAGATTGTTGTGGTGGGTCATCGGGAGTGCTCCCATGACCTTCTACAGCTGGAGCATGGGCTTGTACCTCATCACTTGAGAGACACGCAATATGAATAGGTTGAGAAGGTTGAGTAGGCTGAAATGAAGACATTATTTCTTTTACTTTCTGCACTACTAATGCTTCAACATCCTCTTGTGTAAGACCTCCTACACGACCTGTTTTAGATTGTGAAGGGCCAAAATAAGACTTGAATCCTATGCCTGCTCCTAATCTCCTAATACGGCTAGGATGCTCCTTCGTACTAAGAGCAACTGCTAGTTTATCCATGTAGCCAATTGGGATGAACTTTCCTTCCTTCCTTTGCTCGTGGAGATCAATCTATTCATAGTTAATAAAAATATTAAATAAAAATATCAATTAG
Organism: Alisma plantago-aquatica; assembly: GCA_963693085.1. Classification (NCBI taxonomy): domain Eukaryota; kingdom Viridiplantae; phylum Streptophyta; class Magnoliopsida; order Alismatales; family Alismataceae; genus Alisma; species Alisma plantago-aquatica. The sequence goes on from OY856409.1 coordinate 926,146,152, forward strand.
ATATAAATAAATCTAAGTTTGTGGGAGTTACTCTTTACTTAGTTGGGATAAACCTACCATCTTTTGTGCCACCTCATTAGTTGCAGGGCTGACAATTTCACCTGCTCGATTCTTTCTAGCATCAATCCATGTCAAGTGTCGGGGTGGTCGCTCAACTTGAGTTGTACTAGATTCTTCTCTAGAAGAGGATTGCTTCTCTTGTAGTTGGTGGCGGAAGGCATAACCACCGAGCCCCAAGTGATGGACATGCACATTTTTAGCCCATCTTTCCTTTTGAGCCTAGTGAATAGCCTGATCATTTAAAACGAGGTATTGCAATTTAGACTTGGCAAACATGTATAAAAAGATTCACCTCCTTAATTGTATAAAATTAAATATTCATACAATACATCACAATCTTTATTACCTGAAACTCTTCCGATCTCCTAGCTGCAACAAATCTTTCCCACACCTCAGGATCTATAAAAATATATACATCCGTAGCTTTCTTCTTTTGTTTAGGATTATTTATAAATTCCCTTACAAGATATGTCTTAAAACCCCTCCATCGTACACCACAACGTTGTAGCACTCTTTTCTTGTGATCTTTTTCATTTAGATGAAAAACACCCTATACATAAAAAAGAAGCAATTAATAATGTTGTTTTGAAAAGGAATTAATTCCAAGCAAACTAAATTAGAATCAATAGATAAAAAACATATTAAAATAATATCACTTCCACTCACAGATATATCTTTCCATATGAGGTCTTTTTTGGTATTAGGAACATCATGCCAATTTTCTATATCTATTGCCACCTTACTGCACGCGGTCGCCCCTACGTAATGCTTGAAAGCACTAGTATGTTCCCCAATAGGTGCTCCTGTCATATCAAACTGGACTGGAAATTTATCCCCTTTGGCCCTGAGCTCATGCAGCCTACGCATCAATGTAGGACCTCTACTTTCCTTAGCATCACCACTACCATCCTCATGGTGCTCATGCTCAGAATGTTCATGTTCACTCGCCATTTTAGAACCTGCAAGTATACATGATAAAAAAATAAGTGATAATAAAAGCACAAGTGATAAGGTATACATGATAATAAAATAAATAATTCAAAGAATACATGCCTTTAATATTGGTTGAGTTGTTAGTCAAGTAAAATTCCTTCAGCATGGTCATGACGTTTATAATATTCATCAGTATTATCTTCAACATTTACACTTGGCAAACCAACTGAGAATGGACTGGAATCATCATACTTTTCGTAGTATTCTTCTTCATTTATAGGTTCTACAGTAAACTGTCTTTTTCCATGAAGAACGACAGACCAATTTTTATTTTCTGGGTCATCAATATAGAATACTTGTTTTGCCTGGTCTGCCATGATGAATGGCTCATCTTTCTCACCAATCTTTTCAAAATTCACCAATTTTAAACCCAACTCATCCACTAAAACTCCTTTTTTGTTGTCAACCCAATTACACCTAAAGATAGGAACTCTAAAATTTGTATAGTCCAATTCCCATATGTCCTCAATGACACCATAATATGACATCTCAGCTTCACGTGGTCTTTTATCTTTGGCACTAGCAAAATACAACGAACAAGCTTGAACAGTGACCCCACTATTTTGGACCACACTAGTTTCGTCTTGACGCTTTGTGTAGTATGAAAATCCATTTATGTCATAACCTTCATATGACATGACATCCATTTTTGGCTTAAAGGCGAGCCATTTTATGTTCTCAGCAACATTATTCGGTGATTTAGATAATTGATTAAATACTTTCTCTTCAAACCACCTAATAAATGTTCGATTATGCTCTCTTGCAAGCCACATTGAACTGGATCGCGGATGATTTCTCTTGATAAGATCATTGTGTTCTGTGATGTAGCTACTAACTTCATCGATGTTGTGTAAAATATACAAATGCGCTTGTTCCCACAACTCATGACTGATTCCTTTCACTCGTCCTCCTAGAGTTCCTTTGCCACAATAAGATTCAGTGTGATGGGAATTTTTTAGATCGCTAGAAGTTTCATTGCAATTCAAAAAATCATTACAAAAGTCCATCACCTCCCTAGCCATGTAACCCTCAACAATACTCCCTTCAGGACGACAACGATTCCAAACATCACCTTTAAAAACACTCATGTAGCGTTCAAATGGATACATCCAGTGTAAGAAAATTGGACCCAACATCTTCACCTCCCTTGTAATATGTACTACAAGATGAACCATGATTTCAAAGAATGAAGGAGGGAAGTACATTTCAAGCTGACACATGGTAACAATTACATCTTTCTGTAATTTATCGAGAGTATCAGGATGTATCACTTTGTTGCATATTTCATTGAAGAAGAAACAGAGTCTTGTGATTGCAAACCTTATATGCTTCGGCAATATAGATCGAATAGCCACAGGTAAAATTTGTTGTATTAAGGTGTGACAATCGTGAGATTTGAGACCTATCAACTTCAGATCCTTCATTGATACCAATCTATGAATATTAGAAGAGTATCTTTATGGAACCTTAATATTATACAAGCACTCACAGAAAGTCTTTTTCTCCTTCTTTGACAAAGTGTAACAAGCTGGTGGTAAATATGTGCGGCGACCCCTGATCTCCACTGATACTTCTTTTCTAATACCCATTAATTCTAAATCTTTTCTAGAATTGATGCCATCTTTAGTCTTTCCTGGTATGTTCAATAGCGTACCAATGATGCTATCACAAATATTTTTTTCAACATGCATGACGTCAATGCAATGTCTAATTGTCAAATATCTCCAATAAGGAAGATCCCAGAATATTGACCTCTTCTTGTATAGAAATTTGTCACATGCGAGTGGACGACTACTTGAACTCTTTCCAAATTCATTAACAATATGTTTCACCCTATCATATACAACATTTCCCGGAATAGGTTTAGGAGCACTTCGTTCCTCAGTTGACCCATTAAAGGTTTTGTGTTGCCTTTCATAAGGATGCACTGGTGGGAGAAATCTCCGATGACCAAGATATATGATTTTACCACCATGTTTCAGTCTGATTGAATCAGTATTTTCCTCACAAACAGGACATGCTTTGTATCCTTTTATGCTATATCCAGACAAATTTCCATAAGCTGGAAAGTCATTAATCGTGCAAAATAACATAGCACGCAAACTGAAGATCTCTTTACGTGAAGCATTATATGTCATAATACCTTCTTCCCATAGTTTCATTATGTCATCAATTAGAGGTTGAAGGTAAACATCAATATCATTTCCAGGTTGCTTGGGCCCTGATATCAATATTGACAACATCACATACTTATTTTTCATACACAACCAAGGAGGAAGATTGAATATAACAATCATAACAGGCCACGTACTATGTTGGCTGCTTAATGTACCATAGGGATTCATTCCATCTGTACAGAGTCCAAGTCTTAAGTTTCTTGCTTCTTTACCAAATTGAGGGTATAATAAATCATTTTTCTTCCATTGTGGTGAATCAGATGCATGCCGTAGGACGCCATCATCATTGGCCTTTAACTCCCCATGCCAAGACAAAATTTGTGCATCTTCTATATTAGCAAATAAGCGTTGAAATTGTGGTATTATCGGTAGATACCACATCACCTTAGCAGGAGAGCCATTTTTAGCCTTAGCTGAATTTGTGGTCTTATACCTTGACGCACCACATTTTGGACAATTTATCAAATTACTATAGTCCTTCTGAAATAACACACAATCATTTGAACATGCATGAATCTTCTTAGCCTCCATTCCCATTGGGCACATTATTTTCTTTGCTTGATATGTTGAAATTGGAAGATCGTTGCCTTCAGGAAGAATTTCTTTTAACAAAGACAACAGTGAAGTGAAACTCTTATCGCTCCACCGGTTTTGAGCTTTAAGAGTATATAATCGCATCACAACACTCAACCTCGTGAACTTAGTACAACCCTTATATAATGGTTTTTTAGCATCATGGACAATGTTTGCAAATAAAGAAGGTGGATCAATGACATTGTCCCAACAACTATGTAGCATCGCATCAACCATATCATCCTGAATCTGGTCATCTTGAATCGATTCATCATTAACATTATCATCATTATCTATATCTTCTATGCCACAACTATTAGTATCGACATTTTCTGATCCATAATTCAATTTCTCTCCATGCCAATACCATTCATTATAACCTTGTATGATCCCATTGCATATGACATGATTCTTAATTTCCTCACCAGTATCAACTTTCAAATTGTTACAACAATTTCTACATGGACAATATAGCCTATCTGTAGGTAGTTTCCTATGTTCCTCAGCAAATCTGATAAATTCATCAAGACCTTTGGAAAACTCTGGATTACAACGGTTCTTGATAGACATCCAACTTCGATCCATTTTCTATATCACATTAAAATTAATTATAAAACTAATCGTTTAATATTGATACTATAATAATATGTAAGTTTTTATTGATAGGAAGTTAATTACTTATATACTAAAGTTTACCACCTATCCCATTTTTGAATATTTAATCTCACTAATAACTGTATAATGTATGTTTAGTTTTGAAGAAAATTTCAGCAGCATTTCCCCTAAGTTCTCCAAGTACACTGATGTAAATAGCAAATAACCACTTACATATGTACCCAGAGAACAAATGAAGAAATCCTATTGAAATTTTCTACAAAACTAAACATACATTATACAGGTACATCCTAAGTGAGATTAAATATCCAAAAATAGTCCCAAACCGGGGACTATCCAAAGTTTACTCCTAATGAGTAAATTTTGAACGGGTTTCTAAGTTAATATATAAATGCATTTTCATATTTATATATTAAGTTAAACATCATGCATCAACCCTAAAGTGTCAATCTAGGAGTACAATTGTCTAATCTAGTATTAATTTCTAGAATTTATATAATGATTACATGTGAAAAAAGACATGTTTTTATTATTGGGTTATCAAATCATATAAAATGGAAAATACTTGTACAAATTAGCAAAGTAAGGTCATTTCCAACAGTCCAAAGATTGAAATCATTATAATATTCAGAACTATTTGTGAACATTACAGCAAATATGATTAAAACATTTATAGCTCCCACATAAATAAGGAGCAGGTCCACTCTCAGTCGACAATTAGTCGACCTCGTCGACCAAGAGTGGTCCTGGACGCTGCGCGCAGGTGGGCTCTCGGTCGACTAATTGTCGACCGAGAGTGGACCTGGACGCTTCAATGGTGGCGGGCGGGAATGAAGGAAGGCGGGAACGAAGGTACGAAGGAAGCGGCGAACTTACTTGGAAATGGGGGTGACCTTCTTGGAGGATGAGACGACCTTCACGGAGAGGCAGCGACCTTCATGGAAGAGTGGAGAGGCGGCGCCGACGAGCTCTTTTCGCAGAGAAGAGGCAAAGCTTTGGCAGTGCGGAGAGGTGGCAAAGTCTTCACGTACAGATACCATGATCCTCTTGGCGGCGCGGAGAGGTGGCACGACTTCACGACAACGGCTTCACAGAGAGGAGGCAAGGCATTCGCGGCGGAATGACACAAGAAAAAGCAAGGGCTTCATGGCGCCGCAGGAGAGAAAAAATAGAACAGAAAAGGTTTTCGTGGGAGGAAGAAAGACTAGGTTTCAGCCTTTTCATGGAGAGAAAGACCTGTAGCGTCGGTTAACACAAAAAAGCGACACTAAAGATAAACGGTGTCCATGTCGGGTTATTTAAAACACTCAAACGCATTCTCGGTCGACTAATTTGTCGACCGAATGGTTATCGGTCGACAATATTATGGACCGAAGAGACCTGTAGGGTCGGTTTTAAAGAATATCCGACGCTACAGGTGCTTATACGAAAGAAATCTAGCTCTTTCTCGGTCAACGATTTTATCGACCGATGGTTATCGGTCGACAAATTCGTCGACCGAGATGGAGCAAGATTTCCTTCGTATAAGCACCTCTAGGGTCAGTTTTTTCCTTATAACCGACCCTAGAGGTGCTTATACATGTGTGAAAAACTAAACTGGATCCTAAGTTTATCTCGGTCGACAATATTGTCGACCGAGGAGGACTTTAGGGTCGGTTATAAGGAAAAAACCAACCCTAGAGGTGCTTCTACGAAGGAAATCTGGCTCCTTTCGATCGACTAATTTTTCGACCGATAACCATCAGTCGATAAAATCGTCGACCGAGAAAGAGCCAGAGGTGAAATCTGGCTCTTTCTCAGTCGACCAATTTGTCGACCGAATCGTTATCAGTCGACAAATTCGTCGATCGAGGATATGTGAACTAAACTGGATCGAAAATTCATGTTGGTCGACAATATTGTCGACCGAGAACGCTTTAGGGTCGGTTATAAAGAAAAAACCGACCCTAAAGGTGCTTATACATGTGAAATCTGGCTCCTTCTCGGTCGATGAATTTGTCGACCGAGAGAGCTCTAAGGTGCTTACACAGCCCTAATATATGGTGATGTCGTATGAAACCCTAATATGGGATAATGTTATGTGAAACCCTAATATGGGATGATGTTATGTGAAACCCTAATATGGGATGATGTTATGTGAAACCCTAATATAGGGTGATGTTGTGTAAAAACCCTAATATGGGATAATGTTATGTGAAACTTTAATATGGGATGATGATATGTGAAACCCTAATTGATAAAGATGGGAAACTCTAACCCTATTGAGGGAATCGTGATGTTATTTTTGTATTGCATGATGTTGATATGAAATTGATAGGGTTGATATGAAATTGAGATGCTTGTGTAACAAGTATATATATATCCTGAATACCTTGGTCAGATGACCTGAAGGTAATAGTTACCTGATAAGTGATAACCATGTTTAGTGATGAACTAAGGGTTTGAATACCCAGATCTAGCAAATGTGATGATGGTGGTATTGAGGGATGTGAATTCCCAACAATGAGACAAAGGATTGAGATCCCAATGCTTTATAACGTTTTGAAAAGTACTAAACTCAATCCAAAATTCATGTCGGTCGACAATATTGTCGACCGAGGAGCCCTTAGGGTCGGTTATAAGGAAAAACCGACCCTAAAGGTGCTTATACACGTGAAATCGGGCTCTTTCTCAGTCGACGAATATGTCAACCGAGAGATTATCGGTCAACAAATGCGTCGACCGAGACGAGCTCTAGGGTCGGTTAAAAGGAAAAAACCGACCCTAAAGGTTCTTATACACGTGAAATCTGGCTCTTCTTCAGTCGATGAATTCGTCAACCGAGGAGCCCTTTAGGGTCGGTTATAAGGGAAAAACCGACCCTAGAGGTGCTTATACACGTTAAATTTGGCTCTTATTCAGTCGACGAATTTGTCGACCGAGGTTCCTTTTAGGGTCGGTTAAAAGTAAAAAACTGACGTTAGAGGTGCTGAACTACACTGGATCCAAAATTGATATCGGTCGACAATATTGTCGACCGAGGAGCCCTTTAAGGTCAGTTATAATGGAATAACCGACCCTAGAGGTGCTTATACACGTGAAATCTGGCTCTTATTCGGTCGACGAATTCGTCGACCGAGGAGCCCTTTAGGGTCGGTTATAAGGGAAAAACCGACCCTAGAGGTGCTTATACACGTTAAATCTGGCTCTTATTCGGTCGACGAATTTGTCGACCGAGGATCCCTTTAGGGTCAGTTAAAAGTAAAAAAACTGACGTTAGAGGTGCTAAACTACACTGGATCCAAAATTGATATCGGTCGACAATATTTTCGACCGAGGAGCCCTTTAAGGTCGGTTATAATGGAATAACCGACCCTAGAGGTGCTTATACACATGAAATCTGGCTCTTATTCGGTCGACGAATTCGTCGACCGAGGAGCCCTTTAGGGTCGGTTATAAGGGAAAAACTGACCCTAGAGGTGCTTATACACGTTAAATCTGGCTCTTATTCAGTCGATGAATTCGTCGACCGAGGAGCTCTTTAGGGTCGGTTATAAGGGAAAAACTGACCCTAGAAGTGCTTATACGTGTGTGAAGGCAAACTGGATTCAAGATGTCTAATTACCTGCGTTTTTTGTAGACATATAAGGTCGGTTATTTGGAAAAACTGACCCTATAGATTGAAGCGCGAAGCCAAAATCAAGCAAAATTTTGCTGTGGGAAACTGTAATTGACTTTCTAATCCAATTGTCTATAAGGTCGCTTATTTTATGAAAACCAACCATATAGAGATGCACTACAAGGTCAGTTATTTTAAGAAAAGTGACCCAAGGGGTCTTAAGTGGTGCCCGCATTTTTTATAGACATATAAGGTTGGCTATTTGGAAAACCGACCCTATAGAGTTACACTACAAGGTCGGTTTTTTTTAAGAAAACCGACCCAAGAGGTCTTAAGTGGTGCCCACATTTGTTTTAGACATATAAGGTCGGTTATTTGGAAAAATCGACCCTACAGGTAGTGACATTATAACCCATTTCTGTACTAGTGATGCTTTTGGTCTCCATTCACAATGTAATGATACTAAAAACATATCACCATCATTTTTATGAAGCTTTAGAGATTCAAGAAATGTGGAATCAACATTTGTTATGACTTGAATATGAGCATATTCATGTGTTTGCAAAAAATAGGTACTTGTCATTGCAAAGAGGTTTCTTTATATAAGATCCAATTCTTGCAAACATTTTCTTCTTCCACATATAAAGAGGAAATTCATAGATCTACATCCATACAAGAACTTTTGTAGGCTTATGCTTGATAAATGGCTCTCTTGGTTTGCATTCATCAACATGATCAGTTTTTTCTTCATAGGCTATGGGACCTCTTTTACAACATATTCAAGATTGTTCATTTGGTCAACAAATTAAAGAAAAAATATCCATCACAGACAATGATATCAATACTTTCATTCATATGGCAAATCAAGTAGAAATGTTGGTGTATAGTTGTTAGTGGGGTTTCATACCTATCATATAACCCTTCAAACATTTATTTCATATTTACCCATTGGCTATCGCCTCCTCCCTTAAGTAGACCACCGACTCTTTTTGATGGTAATTTTTGTGGAAGAAAGGACATGGAAAATTTTGCTTTTGAAGCTTTGAATAGATCATTCTAAGAAGTGGGGGAAACCGCTATCTCAAATACATAGTCATGATAGAGGCTTTAGAGTTAAAGATTTCATCCAAGAATGTAGGATGAAAGATGACAATGTGAATCTACATCTGTTCCTTTTCTCTACCTTTCATTAACCTTTGATTCAATAAATTATTTTTATAATATTGAAATTTTGACTTTCTCATTGGGTTTCCCTTTTTTAACATATTCTGTCTAGTTACGTCTAAATCAAAGATGTGTTTGTTATTAATTATACATGGGATATTGATTTTACGAGTTTGTCTATAGTTGAGTCACATTTAAGTAGGCTTAGTCTTTACTAAACTAGATCCATTTTTGATTTATATATTTGATTTCCATTCCATAGCATCCAAAGAATATATAGGCGATTACCCTCAATTATTGAGGTGTCAAGCATGTCTGTGTCTGGTTTGGGTTTACCTTGGTTATTGATTCTTGGATTTTTTTTAGGTTTTGCAAGCAAGGCTGCATCGAAATGATTAAATGAAAAATATCCCTTGTTTATACATCTCCTAGTTTCTTTCAATGTTATTTCATGTTATCCTTTACAATATTTGTGGTTATTTTTTTAGGCTAGAAGATATTCTTTTACTAATTATTGCATTTTTTGTTACCATCATTTTGTTATATGCAATCACCGATTAGGTTTTCATAATATCTTTTATTACTATCAATTGAATGATGTGTGAACAGAGCTAACTTTGCTTTCGGTTTAACATTGGATAACTATTTTTCTATTTGTCTTTTGTCACGACACAACTTGTTCAACTTACTGTTGACTAAATTACATCGTTTATTTGGTTGATATTCATCACATGGTGTCTAAACAATATCTAGTATAATACCCTCATTTAAATGAGTTGTTACTTGGGTGCATGTATAGTTTGGATTACGATGAAATTTAGTTTTTGAAAATGTTATATATTATATGACTAGTATAGTAGTAGATTTGAGATTTAAATCCTTTTATACAGTATACATATTGCTGTGAAGTGAATCCCATTACATAGATCCCATAGAAATGGCCTTGTTTAAAAGAATATCAAGTCATTATTTTCATGATTTTATGTAACATACAACATTATCAAGTGACTTTGTTATAATTTTTTTTCTCATTACCATTATTGTGGTATTTGAAATTAGGGTTTATGTTTGCATCATTTAGTAGGAAGTTCAAGCTTGTTTTAGGAGTTTTATATCCTTATTAAAAACGTATAACTCATACAAAATAGGGGTCATTTTTGTGTCAAGTTACCATCATTCTATTAACAACATGTAACACTTCAAAATTATGGTTAAAATTTGTATCATGGTATTATTTTCTCCTTTCCTTTAACCTAGTAGCAATCCATGAGATATGCAAACACCCCTCTCTATGCTTACTGAGGTATCATGCATATCTTTGTATATTGCATGTATCTCATTTCATAAATAGATTTTTTTAGTTTCAAGACGAGCTATGATTTCCATGTATTCAAGCCAAACTTAGTATAAATAGGTTCTCACATGGATCCATGGGACTCATAATTTAAACACCCCTATATAGTATCTTTTTAGGGTTGGTGGTTGAATTGCTTTAAAATATTCTGCATGATATTTCCATTTGTCTTTTATGAGATCAATTAGATGATCATTATATGAAATTTCATGTGATGAGATAAGAATGATTTAAACCACTCACCCTAGGTCTCTTATGGTTAATAACTTCCCCTATTTTGTAAAGTTCATACAACATATTATTCAAGCTCTATTGCTTCACAAATAGATCCTTGAAGTGGAATTGAAATGAAGAAGTATCAGAAAGAATAGAAGTTTGGGTTCTAATGATTCCACCTAAGGGGATATGTCCCAAAGGACCCACTGATATCAAATCTAATGAGAAATCATGAGAAACTCCCCCAAGTTCCTCTACATTCACCAAGTTCCTTGGATAAGAACTTTGAACTACCCTTGGTTTAGCTAAAATCCCCATGACCAAAGTTCTAATGGGAAATGGGTTAGAATAAACAAATAAGGACCAAGCTTCAAACTAATAATAATCAAAGTCAAGACTTAATAAGAAAGTATTTAAGGAAAAATCTCAACTTCTCTTTTTTTGTTATGAGACAGAATTGATGTAAAACTACAATTTAGATGAAAATATCATATAACATTCCAAAATTTACTCTATTTCAAACCATAACATACCCTGAACTCTATATTAATAACTCAAGCTTGACCCACATGTTCCTCATCCATAGAACTTTTTAAATGTTGTTAAAATTCCAAAAATTTGTTAATATGATTACAAGTGGGTCAAAATCACTTGATCATCTTTATCCGATGTATCAACATGAAACAAAGGTTTGAACTAATCAAGCATTACATGATAAATTATGCTATTGACTACGTTTCACATTTATAAGTAAGTTCTAAGAAATCAACGAACAATTAAAAGATAAACTATTTTATAACTACTAAGTATGGTAGACTTGGATGATTAAGGAAAACATTATATGTGAAGAGAACAACAAATAGAACATATGCCAATTATTCTAGTAGGAAACTCAAAGTGAGATGTATGAAGTAACAATAGTATCTGTAAACCTAACTATTAAGATTCACAATTTAATAAATAATGGATTATCATATTTTCTAAAATAATTATTTAAAATCCAAATATAGTCATCATACCCGTAGAGGCATCATCAATATTTTATTAAATGTTTTGAAATTTGTTTCATCTTGACCAGGTCCTCACGAATTGTACATCATCAAACATATGGTCCAAAAATCATTTTTTGTACATAATTCTTAATATCTAGGCATATATATTTTCAATGAGTACAAGAAATTCAAAGACAAACCTCAACTCAGGGCGTCTTATTTAAACCAACTTGAATAAATATAGGATTCACAACTGGGGATTCTTCACACTAAAAAATATAATTACTTGTAAGTACATGCCTTATTGCAAAGATTCATCCTACCCCTACTCTTACCCCAGAACCCGTTAGTAGAATACATCCTAAGAACCATTCAAGTGTTCACTTACTTGTATTAATAATTACAACAACCAATATTCTGATCTTTACACAACACAAGGAGTCCTCATAAAGCATGCATAATGAAAGACAATAATTGTCACTTAATCATCATATAAATAAAACTATAACCGATCATCTTGGGTATTATCCATTTTAACAAAGTCATGCAATGTAGACACCTCATCTTTTATGACCTATTTATACAATGAGTCATATTTTGTGCTTATAGCAACCATCCTCAACCCGACTTATTATGAAACCCTTAATGCAAACTCAATTTCTATCTCACTTTGATCCATTGAACATATATAGAACAAGCTAAACCCATCAACTAAATAGAAGGAAAATTGATGACTTAGAAGTCATACTAATCAAAAAAAGAAAGAAAAAAAAATGACAAATGAGAATTCATTTTGTGAACCTTTTTTTATCCCTTTTCATTTTGTTTCCTAGATCAAATGGAAGTGTTTATATATTCCCAATAAGGCTTGGCAAGAACTCAATTATCACTATTGACAAAATACATAAAAGTCCTCTCTTAGGATTCTAGTAGTTGTGCCTTTCACAAACATAATTTCTCATCTTTCTAAGAATCCCGATCTTCAAAACTACCGTAATTATTTGTTTGCAAAAATATGTTGTGTAATGGTGTTTTTTAATCTTCCATCTTTTACATTAATGAGAGACACTTCCAAGGAAGAATCTTGGTCCCTAGACCCTACAATACCTTGTGAACTTAAAAATACATACACCCATATCCTACATAAACCATATGCAATAGTTGTAGAGAGTTTTCCTCAAGTCATTATTAAGAATTCTCCTCCCACTTTCTCACCAGTCAATCCTCCATACCAATTTGGTCTACCAACTATTTTTCAACAATTATTCCGCTAGAAGCCATGAAATCACGATGGTTATTCTTTATTCTCCACCACCCTTCAACTATGAATCCAAACTCTTTTGGACAATGTACTTACATATAAAGTAGGGAACATCCAATACTATGTAGTTAGTTGCTTTTGCTTATTGTTCACCTCTCCTCTTCTTTCCATACATTGTCACAAGAACAAGGATATCAATGATGTTTCTAATGATGTTAGAGATTAAAACCATTATGATATAGGCTTCCATGAAAACTATCCTTTTTTGTGTCATTTCCAACTAGTAAGCTTCATGTAATTAGGAATTTAGCATTTTTTTAATCAATGTAACATGTTTCTAACACCTTGTTTCATATATATATTTCCTTAGTGATAGTTACATGGTTAGGAGGTTCCTTTACAATCATGTCCATGTCATTTGATAGATTGTCAATCATTTCTTTTGTATCCCCATAGCAGATAAGGTGGGATTCTTGTTCTCACTTTTATGCCTTTTATTACCTGGAGTGATCATCGCCATACAAGTTATGCACCCATTTAGTGGGTTGCCCAATTTTTTAATTATGACCAATAATTGTTGTAAATATCAAAGCATAGTATAATTATCCATTTTTATCAAATAATAACTTACTAAAGCATTTATCAAGTTATATTATGAAATAATATTAAGGAATGTGTATCTAATATTCATTATAGCCTATCAATATACTAACAAGAGGTTTCGAATTGAAGTATTAAAGCCCTAGAATGGCTGGAGGAGGCGGCGCCACATATGGAGAAGATTACCCGGACGACGGTGATGGAGAGCGATCCAGCCCCACCTTTCAAGTCCCGATTGGCAACACGGGCATCAACCTAAACTTCTCTAGCTCCAGACAAAAACAAACCAGTATGTCCTCTCAGTGCATCAGTTCCATGGAAGTTGACACTGGAGCCCTAGCACCTTTGCAGTTCCCTGACCTCCCCAACAGGAAACATGGTTCTTCGTCCACATCCATCCCCTAGTAGCAACGACTTTCATACAGTAAGTCTGTGGGTAGAAACATGACTCAAGATTAGGGTTATATTCATATAGATCCAGAAGACAATAACACCACCTTGAAACCTGATGATATAATCATATCTTCTAAGAATGGCATGCCTACTTTTGGACTGAAGCAGGATGCTCGCAAGAACCTATTAAAACCATGGCAATTCACAGTAATAGTGAAACTCCTATCCAAGGAAATCAGCTTTTTCACGTTACAAGATAGAATCAAACTAATGTATAAACCTAAAGGATGCTTCAACCTCATTAATCTATCGAACGATTTATTTATAGTCCAAATGTAGAGGGAAGACGACTACATCCACACTCTGACAGGAGGTCCATGGCTGCTATTCAGGTCATATCTGTCTGTCCAACCCTGGCAACCGGACTTCTCACCTAATTCATCTTCACCCCCTAAATTTGTGGCATGTATACGAATTCCAAACCTACCCATCCACCTTTATAAATAAGTTCTTCTCTCAAAAATTGGAGACCATATAGGCAAAACCATAAAAGTTGATCTCTATACCTTATCGCAATGTCGGGGTGGATTTGCTAGGATCGCTATCGAACTGGATACATCTAAACCACTCACCCCACAAGTCATGATTGAGGGTAACCAATACTGGATTGAATACGAGAACATTCCTTCTATTTGCATTTTCTACGACAGAGCGGGACACTTGGAGAAGGATTGCTCGAAAAGAATTACAACAGAGAATGAAGCAAGAAGAGTCGACACGATGAACGACACCCCAATTCAGCCTTTTCCAGCCTAGGCGTTCACTGAATTCATTCATGCACGACCTATCCAACACAAGCAGTGGGTCAACAAAGCAGCAAACTAGAAGGTTCTGATTCACTCCAGCAATCACATCCAAAGCTTGGACTACCAGACTGAAGAGAACGACACTACTGAAGTTATCGACGTCGACAATGTGACGGAGAGGATTGTTAATGGGATAGATTGGAGGACAAGAAACAAAAATTCTAAGAAGAACAAGACGACCTCAGGAAACTAACATAGCATTAACAAGTAGCACTCAGGTCCCCTGCTGAACCCCAATTAAGTACCATCAATAAATCCCATGAATGAGCAGGAGAACATGAATCACACCGCAGTGAACCCAACTGGAGATGCCCTAGTATCTGGTAGATCACAAGAACTACACCCCTTTGTTACAACAACCTTCTCCTTAGAGACATGTCAAGAATGAACACTCCCTCTCATCCCAATCGTAGTCCCAATCGCAACTCAGTTGGAATTCACTTACGGAATAGGAAAGTGCTGCACACGGGGAACACCTCCACTCTGACTAATCGGAAGAGGGGTAAAACATCACTTCTTCATGACCTAGAGGATGAG
This sequence comes from Alisma plantago-aquatica, assembly GCA_963693085.1. NCBI lineage: Eukaryota > Viridiplantae > Streptophyta > Magnoliopsida > Alismatales > Alismataceae > Alisma > Alisma plantago-aquatica. The sequence goes on from OY856409.1 coordinate 926,161,551, forward strand.
GCAAGGACGATGGGAACATCAACACTTATCAAAACTGATAAATGAGGATCATCACTTGGAATACACAAAGTGCTTGTGATAAGGACACCCAAAATGCAGCTAAAGACTTGGCAAGGAAATACGACATCTCAGTCTTGTGCCTCCTGGAGACTATATGTAGTGGTGGAAGGGCCATGGGGATCATAAAAAATATGGGATTTGTGCAGTCACATAGAGTAGAGGCCATAGGCTACTCTGGAGGTATACAGGTGCTCTAGAGGCACAATGTCAATCTCAACATTATCTTCTCACATAAACAATCCATCCACTACAATTTCCATGGATCCTTATTTACGTTTGTCTATGCAAGCACAACAAGGGGGGGCAGCAAACTCTTATGGAATCACCTCTGTACTATGGCTCACTCCATCACAGACCCTTGGGTGGTGATGGGTGACTTTAACGTTGTCATGCACCCCTCTGAGAATTTTAGTAGTAACTCCTTTGACAGTGCAAATAGTAGGGATTTCATTGAGGCCATGGAAACTTGTCGTCTTTATGATCTAGGAGCCTCAGGTGCTCGCACCACCTTCAGGCGAGGACTCCTCCATGAGCGTCTTGATAGGGTGCTGGCCAACAGATCTTGGATCGACATCCTAGCAAGGAAAGACGTTTGTATTCTCAAGAAGAACCACTCAGATCATGCGCCTATCATGGTCTCCTGTGTTGATCAACCCTCTACCCACAATAATCATTCAACGCACACATCTACATGATGGTACTCAACCCCTGACTACAAGGATTTCTTCACAGAGTCATGGCCCCAAAACCAGGACCTAATGTCAACAAATACCAACTTCCTTGCTAAAGCTAAAAGATGGGACACTGCAAACAGAAAATCCGATAGGAAGGAGAAGGACATAATTTCAAATAAGATTAAATGGAACCAGATGAACCTTGATATCCGGTTCAATCATACGACAACACAAGAAACCATTGATCTGCAATCTAAGTTGGATATGATCCTTAGGAGAGAGGAGGCTGAAAGCCAACAAAGATCAAGATGTGAGTGGATCAAGCTAGGGGATAACAATACTCAGTTCTTCCACTCCCTTACCAAAGCCCAAAGATGGAGAAACAAGATTACTTGTCTCAAGGACTCCAATGGAGAATGGAGGACTGAAGAGTCAGAGATCAAGCTTATAATCTTATCCTTCTTTTCAAATGTGTATCAGGAAGTAGATGATGATCTGAGAAGATTGGCGAGTCCCTCCTTCCCAGGTACTTTCACCCCTCTATCCTTGGACCAGAAGGCCAGATTGACTGGAACTCCACATGAAGAAGAAATTCACATTTCCCTGGAATCTATGTCTCTCGTCAAGGCCCCAAGCCCAGATGGGGTTGACACTGCCTTCTATCAAAGGAACTGGAAGTCATTGAAACACCAACTCTACAATTTCACCCAACTACCATTCGGGGGCACTCCCTTGCCTCCTAACTTGACGAACTCACTCATCATTCTTATACAAAAGATTGCTGCCCTTGAGGTTTGTTCTCAATTTTGCCCAGTATATTTGAATAATGTCAGCTCAAAGCTCTTATCCAGGGTGCTAGCTACAAGGATCAAACCTTTCCTTAAAGATTGGGTGTTACCCCATCAATCAACTTTCATACCAGGAAGGAGGATAAGTGACAACACAACTCTGGTCCAAGAAATTGTCCACTCCATGGAATAAAAAACAAGCAAGAAGACCTTAGCACTGAAACTCGACCTCATGAAGGCCTTCGACAAGTTGAGTTGGCACTTCATTCATGATACCCTTATCAGATTTTCCTTGCCAAGAGTCATTATCAACATAATTATGCAGATCATCACCTCCGATGAATCATCCATCCTTTGGAATGGAAATATTGTAGGTTCCTTCAAACCATCATGCAGAGTGAAACAAGGTGATCCGATATCACCTTACATCTTTGTTCTATGACTAGAGAGATTCAACCGGCTTATTGCATCTAAGGTTGCTCATGGTAGATGGAAGCCTATTATCATTTCTAAAGCTAAAATCCCTATCACCCATGCGAGCTTTACGGATGACATCATCCTCTTCAGAGAAGCCTCTCTACACCAAGAAAATGTTATGAAGGCCTGCCTCAAGAGATTCAGCGACACTTCAGGTCTTTTTCTATAACATGACAAATCCAAAGTGTTCTTCTCCTTTAATACACCCAGGGGTCTGAGAAACCAAGTCTGTAGGAAGCTAGGGATCCAGGAAACAAGAAACTTGGGTCTCCATTTAGGGGTTTTGATCATGCACAGAAGGAAAAGCAAGGAACTCTTCCTCTCTCTCACCGAGAAACTTCATAATCAAATACATCAATGGCAGAACAACCACCTTTCTTTAGTAGGAAGGATCACTCTAGCAAGATCAGTGTTACAATCACAAGCATGCTACATTATGCAATCAATCCAACTTCCTCTGTCTATTTGTGATAAAATAGATCAATCAATAAGGAACTTCGTTTGGAATGGGAGCACCAATAGACACCTCATCTTAGTTGCTTGGAAAAATGTAATGAAACCAAAATATCTTGGTAGCCTCGACATTAAATGAACCAAGGATTTCTATACATCCTTATGATGAAGATGGCATGTACCTTTCTACAATGTAATCGCATCCCTTGGGTGGAACTCATGGCAGGCAAGTACCTAAGCAGAGGATATCCAATCTCCAACGGTTCCCATCTATGGAGAAGTATCAAAAGTCTTACCCCTATTCTCCTCAACAACTCAAGATGTATATCTATTTCTGGACATGACACCCTGGTATGGATGGATGAATGGGTGGGGAATGGTCATATACTGTAACGACAGTCGAACAAATTGAGAAACAAATCGTTACTAATTAAGAGGAATAAAGATAAATAGCGGATTACTGAAAATCACTAAAATTTAAAACCATTTTGCAAAGAGATCCAATCATAGGAAAACTCTTTCAACAAGAACCAATGTATTACATTTACATCCTGGTTCATAAGTACATATCTTGTACCATCTCTTCTCGAGGGTTACAACATCAAATTCCTTGTTAAAAGCTAAACATAGACATCCTAAGAACCTCGAGGCATCAAGCCAAAATCTCAAAATGATTCATTGAAAGCACTAACTATTAACTCTGAGGACCTGAGAGTACAGAGACGACACATACGACTTCTATCTACAAAACATGACAAATAGTACACTCAACCTGAGCTGTCACTGCTGTCCCTGCTGTTGCTGATGTTCTTCCTCTGCAAGATGTTCTCAACCTCCTCTGTTCTTGTCCACCTAAAAATTTTGGATCCCACGGGGGTGAGACAATTGAAAATTGCCCCAGCGAGAGATCTAACTCTCCGCCAAAAACATTATTATTACAGTTTAATAATATAAAACTGAGAAGAGGTTAAGCAGTTTAGATTATTCTCATCTTTTTAAAGTATTGCAACTATCCATGATAGAACAGTAAATCATCTATTCTCTGTATAAGGAATAGGGAGAACATGTATGTCATTTATCTATCATGCTGTATCAACATATCAATATGTCAAGCTTTTCTTATGATACTTATTGTCCTGAAATGCCACCCATGAATTATTCTTGTTTCTATTTATTGGCCTTAGACAATCAACTTAAACAGATATTGAAATTATATCTGTCATGCACTCATACATCATTAATACATGCATTGTGCCTCTGCCAGGTATTGGACTCTTCCAAACCTGATTAAACCGCCAGACATTGGACTTTAACCAACCCTTATTACAGGCACTGAGCCTTTGCTAGGTATTGGACTCTTTCAAACCTGATTACACTGCCAGGCATTGGTCCATAACTAATCCTGATTACATCGCCAGGCATTGGACTTTAACCAATCCTGATTACAGGCATTGAGCCTCTGCCAAGTATTGGACTCTTCCAAACCTGATTACACCGCCAGGCATTGGTCCGTAACCAATCTTGATTACACTGCCAAACATTGGACTTTAACCAATCCTGATTACAGGCATTGAGCCTGTGCCAGGTATTGGACTCTTCCAAACCTGATTACACCGCCAGGCATTGGTCCGTAACCAATCTTGATTACACCGCCAGGCATTGAACTTTAACCAATCCTGATTACAGGCATTGAGCCTCTGCCAGGTATTGGACTCTTCCAAACCTGATTACACCACCAGGCATTGGTCCGTAACCAATCCTAATTATACCGCCAAGCATTGGTCCGTAACCAATCCTAATTACACCGCCAGACATTAGACTTTAACCAATCCTGATTACAAGCATTGAGCCTCTGCCAGGTATTGGACTCTTCCAAACCTGATTACACCGCTAGGAATTGGTCCGTAACCAACCCTGATTACAGGCATTGAGCCTCTGCCAGGTATTGGACTTGAACCAAACCTGATTACACCGCCAGACATTGGTTCGTAACCAACCCTAATTATAGGCATTGAGCCTCTGCCATGTATTGGACTTTAACCAAACCTGATTACACTACCAGGCATTGGTCCGTAACCAATCTTGATTACATTATCATTGTTGTATCCATTTATTATTATTATTATGTTACCGAGTTTCCATTTCCCCGTTTACTTGAACATTGTAATTGCTTTCATGAAACTTTTATAAACATCTTGTTACCTCTCACTAGGCAACAACCATCCACATGGCTCACAAGGCCCATTAAACATCTTGTCCTCTCACTAGGCAACAACTAACCACATGACTCACAAGGCCATTAAACACCTTGTCACCTCTCACTAGGCAACAACTATTCACATGGCTCACAATGCCATTAATCATTATACTTGTTATACAAGTATTTAACCTGCCTTACAAGGCTTACGCAATAAGAGAAATACAACCTTCCCATCATTAGGGTTAGGGTTTTCCATTATCAACCATTTAGGTTTTCAAGATCATATTATCAATGATCAAACCCTAATTCATTGCTCCACACATCTAAGAGCAAACATTGATATCATAAGTATTCAATCATACTTATCAATTCTCATCATTTATCATTAAATGAATCATCAACATAAGGTATGAGTTCCTCTCTCATCCTTACCAGGGTATGATTACATCAGACTTTATTAACTTGGCTTAACCCTTTCTCAAAGAATGTTAGCCCACACTTATCAAAGTGCATTAAACTTATTACATCTCAATGTAACAATTGACATAACACACTTCATGTGTTGCTCATCCAAGTATATTGGACTTAGGGTATATCAAGGTGAATCAACCTTGAGGTGCTGGATGTAGTATTTATCATGCCTTGATGTATTACTTCCCTCATTACTTTCAACTTACTTAACTTCATCAACTTATCTTGTATTTGGGTATATCCCATCCTAATACTTTATGCACTAGATCATCACATTTATCATGTAGTGTATTGGTCATAAGTCACACATTTGAATTGTCTAACCATCATCAATTGATATGGACTCATCTCTGGTTGAGGCATTGTTGATATAAGGTTGTCCATTATCAACCACTCTAGGTGTTTCACCTATCAAAGTATTAGCCACACCATTACTTGGTGTTACACTCATCACTCCTAAGATTGTCTTGCCCTCACATTTACAAGGTATCTCGGGTTAGAAATGTGCATATGTTAACCATATCGGGTTGTAAGTATATACACACCATTCATATCGGGCTAGAGATGTTATATGTGTTACCCATGTCGTGCATGAGGTATTAAGCCATCACCATGTCGGGATAGGCATAAACTAGGGTTGTGTATCAGGCTACCATATCATGCAATAGCATTTGCTATTCTTTACTCATATCGGGTTACCCAATTTAGGGTTTCATGTCCACTTATAAGTATTCATTTAACCTTTTATCATACATGGAGTCTATACTTAACTCCCTATCGTGCAACAGGTGTATGCTACACCCCCATATCGTGCAACAATGTATTCATTCATATCCATATCGTTCAAGCAAAGTAGGTACATCATCATATTGGGTTAAAGGTACTTTCTTGTGTGCTTGCACCCGATATTACTTTTATAAAGTGATACCACCATCTTCAAGCTCTAGACCTTAGTTATAACTGTTATAGTTCATGTCAACAGGTCTAAGAAACTACTAGAACTCATAATATCATCAACTATTTCAGGAAATTTCGGAATTAAAAGTATTTCACTAATTATAGCAATTTAGGTGAAGAATAATAACATGGTTGAATTCAAGTTATATAACCCGCCTTAAGAACGACTTCAAAGCTCCAATCTCCAAAGATCCACGTTCCTAAGGTTGAATATGGACTTCACAACTCATATATATGCAAAGAATAACCATGGATAAGCAATTGGTGAAGAAGAAAAGAAAGGAAGATAAAAACCCTAAATTCATGCTTCAATCCAAGGTTGAAGATGATCTTATCCTCACCTTAGGGTTAAGTATGAGCTCCTTCTTGCTCCTTAACACCTTTTCACGATACACTAGTGTCCTTTCACGATATTACACCCCTCGTGCATGATATGGCACTCACTTGCACGATATGACACTCACTTGGAGTCAACACTCTATGGCCGATATCACCCTATATGGCCAATATCACCTACTTGGGCGATATGCTCTTGCCATGGGCGATATCCCAAGGCCCATGCACGATACCATAGCATACCTTCACGATATGGGATCTATATGCACTATACCTTAGGGTAGGAGGGTGGTAAGGGTCACAAAATTGCACCAAGGGGTGAAACTAGGGGTATATATACTTGTTGTTCATGAAGGAAGGCAAAAATGAGGTGTCAACATTTTGAGCTAGTAGGTGCCACATGTCATGCATAGGTGACACGTGTACATGCATGCATCAACATTTATCTTGTCTTGCAAAATGGTTGAGGATCATCTTGAGATAAAAATTTGTCCATTACTTATCCATTTGGATAAGTCATCTAGGTTTATTCACTATTTTAAATCAAGTCGATACACTTTTTCTAAGGAAACTTGTTGGCCGTCACACCTCACCTCCTTGAGGTTCTTTGCACGATATGGACTTTCCAAGAGTTCACAAAACGATATGGGACACCTCCTTGGTCTCCTTGGCCGATAGGCACTCAAATATAAGTTTTTCATCTTGATACAACTCAAGTTAAGCTTTCAAATTCAACCCTTTTCTTGGTCATTTCTTCACCAAGATTACCATCATTCATAATGGAATAAAGAATGGTGTATCCTCCTTTATCGCTCCTCTACATTATTCTAGGAGGGAGTAGGAACATTCTAGATGTGGTAATTTGCATAGCAACCTCACATTTTGGATAAATTACAATTTGTACCAAAATTGGTGCACAAAGTACCAGCATTGTTCAAAGAAGTTCAAACTTGGAATTTAGGCTTTCCACAAGCCACCATCTTGCATAATTCTCTCTATTATGATGCTAAAACATATAAGGCACGTTAAACATGTGACATATTGCAATATAACCCCTCATCTTGGGTAAATTGCACTTTGGTCCAAAACAAAGGAAAATTGTTCAAACAACATTCAATCGGGACCAAAATTGAAACATAAGTGTGTCACATGATAACAAAGCACCTTAGATGATTATATTAAAGTTCTAAGAAACTTTATTAGCAAAAAAAATAGGGTTACCTCATAACCCAGGTCAGGGTCGTTACATATACCCTCTATCAAAGCAGGTCTAACCATACCGGAGGATCTGCTCGACCTCAAGGTCTTAAGCTTGGTGATGGAAGATGGCACATGGGACATTGATTTTATTAACTACTGGTTCAACACAGATACTATACATTCCATCCTGCACATGCCAACACCTAAGGACTCCTATGGTGAGGACAACTGCATTTGGAAGCCAGCTTCCGATGGGAAGTTTATAGATGGCTCGACATATATCACCATAAGTCACTGGGTCGAGGAGGAACAACCCCTATTCAAGGCCATATGGGCTACTCATGTACCACACTGAATCAAAACACATCTATGGCTTCTTCTCCATAATCGTATGCTCGCTAACATCCTCATAAACCATAAGAGAATGACTGAAGATCCAAAATGCCCCAGATGCAATGCTGTAGATGAAGATTGTCTCCATGCTTTATGTGATTTCAATGTAGCGAGATTGACATGGATCAATCTTCTACCTCCTAAAGCCACCCTTTTCTTCTCATTCCCCAATGTTCAATCATGGCTTGAGTACAACCTCAAAGTTCTTCAGCAGGTCCCTGATTGGGATACGAAATTCTCAGTAGCTTGCTGGAGAATTTGGAAGAATAAAAACTCTTTCATCTTTGAACACATGTCTACCCCACCATTGGTGCTTGCAGTTCACTACATAGCAGAAGCTTCATCAATAACCCACTCAATGTCTCAACCTCTCACCTATTCCAACCGGAGCCTAGACGAGAACAACACTGCTCCACCTCTATCAATTTGGACCTCATCAACTATCATCCACATTGATATTGCCACCTCAAGCAACACACAAACATTATGCATTTGTGCCATGGACAAGAATGCCTCAGGAAACTGGATGAAGCGCTCAGCCAAACTATGTCTCGGATCAGATCCCATGGAAGGTTAATTGAAATCCATTCTACATGGAGCGGAATTAGCTATCCTCAACAACCTCAATGAAGGCATGATAATCTCTGACTCATGGAATGTTGTACAATGGGTCTCACACCTGAAGGAACCTCCAGACAAATACCTAATACTTACACTGAAGATCAAATAAAGCCTATTCCAAGTAGGGATTGAGAAAGTAGTGCACCAAAGAAGAAACCAAAACAAACTCACTGATGAACTGGCGAAGTTCTTCTTGAAGCAACCATCCTCAATACTGCAATGGAATGAATGTCCTCCTCATGGACAACAAATTTATCTTTCTAATATTCTGTTATTCCCAAAATTTTTCCAACTAAGCTCCTGATGTAACCGACTTATAAAAATATATATTCATTATATATATATATATATAAATAAAAAGTAAGATCAATGCCTAAGATTCAATACCCACCTACTAATATAACTACACAATTACATTATTAAATACCATCCACACAAATTATGATCCTCTTAATTGGGGTCTCACATATGTAATTTAGAGGTAAAAAGGAAACCTAAGGTTTCTTAGTAGGTTTTGTTGTTTTCTACCTACAATTATCATATATTTGAGATATATATATTTTCATTCCAAAGCTCACCACTTCAAAGTGCAAAATACAACACTCTTTTAACTCTTTTAGTTTCTCCCTCTATCTAAATCTATGTGAGGATATAGTGGCACATAGTCTCTCTGAACTACACATGTATGCACCCTTAGTCCTATAGATTCACTTCAATTATCTTTGACACTAGCCCAATCAAGGCCATGTGTCCTCTTCTTTCCTTGTACCCTCCACTTCTGGATGCATAACACTATATGCTGGTCTCCTCAAGGTTGAATGGAAGCAAGTCATTATCAAACTAAACTTAGTGCATCTTTTGTGGTGTCAAGAGGAGTATCATGACTACTTAGAGAGTCCCATCCACCTAAAAGTTGTTGGTGAGGAAAAACCTATCCCATATCAATCAACAAGATTTATGATTATTTGGTCCAATAATTGATCTTCATGAGACTATATGATTTTTTTAATCCTATAATTCTCTTGATCATGAGATAAGGATTGAAGAAACAACATCCACCACCTATGAAATCCTACTCTTTCAAGTCCTTCAGGGGAAATGTCGATCGTCTACACATATCTAACATACAAAGGCATCATTGACCATTGTTGCACTCTAAATAAGCTTTTTCATGGGAACAATTGGCCTAGAAATGGAAATTTTAGTCTGCCATTCTCATCATATATGGTGAAGGTGTGGATAGATGGACCTCTGAAGATCTTGGACATAGTGAGGTGTACTTTAGTTTAACAAATCTTCATCGTGTCATCCATTTTGTGCTCCATTGCTTCTTGGAGTCTGAAAATGCCACAAAGTCAAAAGACTTTTTTACTGCAATATATAGAAACTAGGGGATAGTCTATTGCAACAAAAGTGGCCAAATTGTTGAAGTTACTTAGTTGATATGCTCATATATTGTTGTTTTGGAGTGACATGATAACTTCCACTTTTTGTTAAGTGTAATTTAATATATAGGTTTTCTTGGTTAAGGTAATATTAAAACATCACCATTAGATCTCAAAAAGAGGATGATGACTAGATCTGATATAAAAAATTGTGTGTGCCTGTTGCATTCTCAAAACCAATATCTAGATGCTTCTTAGATGGACTCAGACATGCTACATATCTCCATCACACATGTTTGGTACAAATTTGACTGTTATATAGTTTATATGGTACTTTTTCTTTTATTTTTTTGATATTTTCTTTTGATCACAACTTGTTATTTTGGCAGGTTTAAAAAATAATGTCCAACATCTTGACTCATGTGCACAAAGTCCAGATAATAGGGTTAAGAGTGGACTCATCATCCTATTTATGCGGAAGCACAAAAATTGTCATAAAACACTTCATGAAATAGATATATATGCATAAATAAGCATCCAAATATTTGAGTTAGGAAGGTGTTAGCCTCTCCTAAAGGACAAAGTTGGAATGTCAACCTTGACGAGGTAAAAATAGAATACGCGTTTGAGAAAATAAGGGAAAACAATAACTAGTAATTTGAAATTTGTGTATGCATGTGAATAGGTCACAAATATAGTTCAAACAATGATATAATGCATAAAATCACCAATCTTGGGTTCTCATATCATCACACCACAATGGGGTCAAAAAGACGGGATAAAGGGAATCATGTACATTGTTGGTGGAGCATTTGCACCTTTATTTGTCATTGTGAAGATGATGAGAGTTCATTTTCCTTTGACCTGTAATGAATTCATATTCATCCTAGATTTACTTATATGTTTAGATTAGTTTTGCATTTACATTTCACATTCTCATTTAGGACTAGCTTCCATTTATTTTTCCTTAGTTTTATGCCAATTCGATTGGATTTTGGCATAATTCCTTGATTTTCATGGCATGTTCAAGCTTTACACAACAACTTAGGATGATGCGCTAAAGCAAATTTTGATCTGTATTAGCTTTTTCATTGGGCTGGCACCTCATTTACCTCCTCATCCATCTAAAATGTGGGCCCAATGCCACTCACCAATTGCCCCCAGATTCACATCAAACTGCACTCCTTCCAGTTTACTCCTCATAAACTGATGAGATTCCATCAAACAATGGAAATTACACTGGTCTTCACTTACTTCAGTTAGAAGTTCTATCGGTCTGCATTCTCAACAATCATAAAGAACATAGATTGATGGGCACCAAGTAATGGAACCACATACCGATGGCCACCAATTAATCACACCATCGACTGATGAATGCCAGCCTGATGGGGTTTCTTTCTGATGACTCAACATACTGATGATACATGCCAACCCAAAAAAAGTGTCTACCAATGAGACTTCTACCTGATGGCTCTCATGCCCGATGAAAGCAAAAGTCCATAACACCACAAAGCGATGTCACTCTTCAATCAATGATATTCTTGTATGCTTATCACCTAATGAGATTCTTTCACAATTTCTAACTGATGTAATGTGAAGTAACAAGGATTTCATGCATTTCATTGCCTCATCATCTTCCTCCTGTCACTTCCCTTTCATTCATGGTGGCTGATGCATTACTATATGACTATGGAGATATAAAAACCCTAACTTGAAGACTATAAATACTACCCCCTACCTCCATGGCAATGCATCATCTTCACTACACTACTAGGATGCCACACTGTAGTTATTTTCATCAGTTAATCAACCCCATTGATGGATAGTGACCACCTCCACCAAGAATCTAAGGCCCTAATGAATAATTAAACTCTAAGTCCCTGGCCTTGAAAGAGGCTAGGCTAACAACATCTTACCTCAATCAATGACCACTTCCATACATCAATCCAACCATTCTCCCCTCGTAGGGACCAATCCAATCCATGAGAAAGGAGATTGAAAACTAACAACCTTCGAAAAAAAATCAAGGGGTGCACCTTGCTACTTCATCAAATGCCCTCATTTCTAATCTTAAATCTAGTTCAACCGCACACCAAGGATGTGCTTTAATCTTATATTGTGACGATTGCTTTCTCTTTATATTTTCTTATTGAACTTGTTATTTCCATTAAGAGAGAGTAGTCTCCTCGATAGAATGTAGGGAGTAGCCTCACTAATCATTTTTATTCTTTTATATTGCATCTATTTTTGTATGAACTATTTATGTTATGAATCAAATATTAACTTCCTTGATATGTATTTGACCGAGATATTTGCATGTTTATTAGATCTGGGTTGCAAACCTAAGATCTAGGATATCATTTGTTTCATTTTGAGCCCTTGATGAAAACTGCAGATAGGTGTTTTCTGAGGCTATAGGTGCATGACCTATTGGTAATTCAAGTGCGAGCTTAGCATGATACTTATCTATGTGTAATATATATCCCGAGGGGATTGTATTTACATGACCTCAACATTGACTTGTTCAAGTTTTTTTGTGATGTGGTGACATAGTGAAAATAGGTATTGGTGGTGAAACACATCCACCCTTGCGTTTCCATTATATATATATATATATATATATATATATATATAGCCTTTTCTATTTTTCAATCTTATGTTAATCAACCAAAGCCAACTTGTGTGATAAATACTACTTCTTTCTCAGTTACTCTGATCAAGATATTCTTAAATATGTTGTCCTTTGGGTTTGATCTTAAACTATACTACAATAAGATCCATCCTCTTGTGAGTGGGATTTTTGTACACTTTTTTTGATAAAGGTAAAATCTAGGATTTCTATTTCCTAGTGAATTTCCATGAGCAAGAAAACCATGCATCAACCTTCACTTAGATAAGAAGATACCAATCATCAAAATTTAGATTTACCTTAGTTGACTCTTTCAATATCTAACCTTAGAAGATGTCTATAGTTTTGGGGCATGAAGACAAAGTTAGGTTTAGCTATTAGATCTTTGATGTTCTAAATTTCTAAACCTCTCCAAAATGATGACTAGAGACTCATTTTTCTATAGATATATTGATGTATTAGGGTTTTATTAGTGCATGATATTGTCTCTCATGTGATTAAAAAATTATACTTTAAATTGTGCTTGGACACACCTCAGGAACACCCAAGGTTCATGGACTTCTCTAATGTCACCAAGTAGACTGATCCATGTAGGAACCACAAGATAATTTAAAGCGGGTGCTTACCTAGGGTTCTCCATCCTTGATATTTTGGAAAACATTGTGATTATCTAGGATTATGATAGATTTTTCATGATGGAGCCTAAATACTCCAAAAGGGGACCATTATAACTAAGAACTCACATTGACCTCAATTTCACAAATATTTGATCTAGTGGACATGGAAAGTAATCTTGCATAAAAGAAAAGATGTGAGTGGGCACACACTAGGGGTGCACCCACCTTGTTTTGGTTTTTATAGGATGATTAAGGTGATAAGTCTGGATGGTTTGGGTTGGATTTAGGTGGGAATGAATTAGGATGCATTGGTTAGAGCCTAGTTATTTCTCAGTGACATCATACCAGCAAAGTAGGCTGCAACAAAACATCAATTTGTCAGATACCGACCTCATTGTCTGCCTTTCCACTAATGTATAATTATCGTTTGAACCAGTCAAATGTGATCCATAATCATGAAAAAGACTGGAATGGTTCATTGATTAATTCATTTGATGTCTATCAATCTTGTGACCATTGAAACATTTTCATATTTGATCATTTCTAATCTAAACACTCATCTTCCATTGGATTTACTCTTTTTTGGGTAAGTCAGGAGGCATTTATTCATCTCACCCTCCTCATGTAAGAAAAGACAAACAAGAGTTGCATTCTATCCTTCAGTTGAAAGTAAATTTGGTAGAACTATGATCGCTACAGGAGTCCATCTTAATTTGGTCCTTGATCTCCTTAGGAAGCCAATGAAAATAGATGAATCCACTGTTGGTATTTTTATGGAACTTAGCAAATTTACTCACCACATGATTGTGACTTCTAGTTGCATGCACAATAACCCAATCTTCTCTTAACTTCTTGTGCATCTCCATACTCCATCTTACTATTTTTGGGTACTCCTCTAGTTTTTTCACAACATCATCTCTATCTTGTACAAATTTTTTCTCGATAAGTACCTTATCAAGTCCTTGTTGAGTAGCCATGTCTAGTGCCAAATCAATGACATATAATTGTGCCTCCAGTACAGTCTGATATTTTATATGTTTACCGACCCCGCCAACCCAATTAATAGACTTGTCTCTACAAATTGAAACTATTGAAGATTTATTTTCCTTAAACTTAGCATTTGTATTGATCTCCAAGTATCCCACAGTAGGTCTCTGATGCATCCCTATTTTAGGGCTTCATCTTGTGTCTTTTTGTATCTCAATCACATCTAAGCATAGTAGAATACAAGTTAATTCCCTCAATATGCATATTACTATCAAATGCACTCATGGACGTTCATTGTATATTTTTCAGGTACTTGGACCATGCCTTGGATGGATGAGAGAGAAGGAAGGAGTTCTAGGATTCCTTCACCCATGGAGGGGTCTAAAGAAGACACCAAAGCTCCCTCAACCTACCCATAGTGGCCACAAGTCAAGATCAAGAAAAGAAGTTCATGTATCATAAAGTTCCAAGTACAAAGTGCTATTGAAGACCCTAACACAATCATCGTGCCAAGGAACGACCGTGCTCAGCAATGCAAAAGCCTATAGGGTTGAACTTCATTTTGTCAAGTTACAACAACATAGCCAAACTGGCCATGCTACCCAACACGTTTGTGCTGAGAAGCCCCAAAAATGGATGTGCCATCCAGCACGACCGTGCTTCCAAGGATCAAAATGACCATGCTGACTAGAATGACCTCCAGTCCACCTCGCCCAACTTGACCGTGCTACCCAACACAATCGTTCTACCTACCCCCACCATGGTCGTGCTTCGCAGCATATTCGTGCTACCAACCTTCATTTCACCACTTCCACTCTGAAATTTTTCATTTCTCACCACGATCGTTCTCTCCCACCACGGTCATTCCAACCATCATCCACCACGGCCGTTCTACCCAGAACGGGTGTGCTACCACCCAAAGGCTAGCTTTTTCTGCACTAATTTTCCAACTATACCCCTACTTACCCTAGTTCTTCCACCACCACCTCTCTCTCTCTCTTTCTCTCTCTCTCTCTCTCTATATATATATATATATAGAGACACACACACACACTTGAGTGTATTCGGAACAGAATACAGTCAAGTAGTTTTTCGTGATGCAACATTTTTTCAAAAATCTAATCCATTGATCTTCTTAAACATGTTGTTAATACCACATATGCAAAATTTGAGCACATTTGGACATTTATAGGTCATGTTATAAAGTCCACAAAAATTAAGCATTTCAAATTAGTTTCGCGTATCGATTTTGTTGCCCTTGGATGAGTGACTTACACTCATCCAAATGGGCTCAAAATTTGTATGTAGCCTAGTTATAGTATGACAGTGAAGATCAATGGTTTATATTTTACAAAAAATAGCCTTGATATGTAAACATACTTGAGTGTATTCTAGCCTGAATCTCTCTCCTCTCTCTCTCTCTCTCTCTCTCTCTCTCTATATATATATATATATATATATATATATATATATATATATATATATATATATATATATATGGGTGGCAGCCACAACACTAGGCTAGCTACCTTAGCACCCTCCTATATACTCTAGATCATTCATTGCTATGTCCCTTGCATTCAAGACCCCCACCTACCATTTCCATCCCATTTCCACCATAGAAACCTAGTTTTCTAGGTTTTCTACCAAAATCCCCTACATTTCCATGCTCTTCATCCATCTTGGAGAAGGGATGCCATTCAACAACATCTAAGAGGTGAAGGATAAGAAGCTTCCACGAGCTCTATGTATTCCTATCCTTTCTTCTCCTTTCTTTTCTCTTTTGTATGATCATGTCTAGCTAAGCCCCTAGTGGTGGGTTGTTTGGGATTAAAATGTTACTTTGATACCATGCTGGGGGAAAATAACTTGTAATGAACATATTTCCATTCTATGATGATTGCCTCTTGCTGTATCTAATTTCCCATTATCTTGCTTGTGCTTTGTGCTTCTAAACATGGATTGCTTGTTTTATGATGCTTTAAGACACTTAGCTTCTACGAGAAAATGGAGTGTATGTGTATATCTTAGAAATGGCTACTAGGTCCAATTAATGGATCCCTAGATAGCCCCTTTGTTCCTACATACAACTCCCTTCTCCTATAAGTAGGTCTGAGATATAAGTAGCTAGAGTAAGTATGATAAGTGCAATTGCCTAGAGTTTCCTAAAGGATAGATGGCAAGTAACATGAGTTGAAATATTCTCATCTCTACTCCCATTCCTACCCTTGGCTCTCAATTGCCCTAATACCATTTATCCTAGAAACCTAGACTTGCCAAGTCCTATTAGAATGACACCTTGCCCTAGTTCCCCAACTAGTAGCATAAGATATATTCTAATAGCACTTGCCTTGTTGTTTGGTTTGGTAATCTAGGTTGAAGATATAAAACTTTACTATTATGTAACCTCCTCCAACTAATACCAAAGTTTCATTCCCAAATGGCCCACCTATCCATCTTATTTCTTAAAACCCACCTTGTCATCTTAGCTTGTTAATACTAGTTTAGTTAATTGCCTTTGTTTATTCTTAGCTAATTGCTTAGTTCTTGATAGCTAGGTCTTGCTTAAGTAGTTGGAGATCTTTTGAGATTTCTTATGTTTATCTTGTTAGATAGTGATAACTTAGGTTCTTGCTTGCTTTAGTGCTTAACTTTGCTCTTAGTGTTTAATTTCCTTCCTAGTGTAGTGTAGTTCTTCTTTCTCTTGCTTAGTTACTTGTTTAACCTAGCTTCTTAGTCTTAACTCACTTAGGTTAATCTACTCTACTTCTCATTGTTAATTGCTTGCAATTGTAGTGTAATCAACCAAAACTAACTTATAAACTCTAAAACCCTACTCTCCGCTTTAGGGATGTAGCTTACATTAACTTAGCTCCAGTGCCCCCTCTCTCCCTGAGGATTGACCCTTCTCTTACCACTTGCCTATACTACAGAACGACCCCATGCACTTGTGGGTGAAGTGCGAATAGTCTAAGACAGTGTGTTAGACTAGGTCCCGTATATAAATTTCGAAAGAACCAATGTGTGTTTGCCTAAGTTGCAAATAATCAAATCTAATAGGTTAGTTGTAACCCAAGGCAGTCTAAAACACACCAAGATTTTCCTACTACCCTCACCATTACTATTCTTTATTCTTTGTTTACTTCTACATACTAGCTTTCTAACTTGGCTCTTGTTTCTTGTGGAGGTGACATCTGTACATGATCTGTACTCGTTCGACTTGTACCGACGTGGTGCCATAAGATCCCGAGATAGGTAGAAGAAGATGCCAAAGCCACTGCAAGTAACAACAATCAACTGAAATGGAAGGCTCTGATTCTAATGGTGAAGCTTGACCATAACCCAACCACCCTGTCCATGAGTACTTCACCATGGGAAACTACAACTCCCAAATTGCCACCCTTTTTGACCAAATGTCGGGTCAATAATTCTCCATTCCACCAGCCCTTCTCGAACTCCTTCCTACTTACTATGGGATGGAGAATGAGAATCCCTACCACCACATAGATGCTTTTCTTGAAACTCACTCCACTTTCTACACACTCGTTACCACCGATGACTCAATCCAAAGAACCCTTTTCCTCTTTTCCCTGAAAGAAAAAGCTAAGGAGTGGTACATCTCTAAGCCTAAGTTAGTGATAATGAATGTGATGAAGAATGAGTTCCTTAAGAAGTTTTACCCGATCTCCAAGTTGAATCAGACGAGGAGATGCATTACCTCCTTCTCACAAAAAGAGAATGAACCCTTCCATGAAGCTTGGGAAAGGTTCCAAAATCTCTTGTGTGACTTCCCTCATCATGAGGTACCTTTGTGGTAGCTTGTTCATGCATCTTTTTGAGAATTCTAGCCACTGATATTCAACTAAAAGGGAGCAATGTGACAGGAACTACATTCCTCCACTTCCCTCCTACAACTCCAGTCAGAATAGAAGCCAACCCCCAAATGATGAAGATGATGGCGGATATGATGACCATGATGAAGAACCAAGCTGGAGGTTCTTCTAGCCAATTTACAATGGCAATTGATGATGTGGATGAAGAAGTGAATGCCTTGCATGCCTTTGGCAACTACAACAACCAAGGCTCGATGTCCAACTCTTATACTCCAGAGTGGAGAAATCACCCTAATTTCTCATAGGAACCACATGGTGAGGAGAGGCAAGGGCAGCCAAGGCAACATCAAGGCCCTAAGTACAACTCCAAGTTTGAAGAAGAAGTTCTAGGAAGGCTAAGGAGCCTGGATGAAGTGAAGAAAGATGTTTCCTCTCAAGGGAAACACATTGGCCACCTTGAGCAAAGGCTTGATTAGATTTCTCTCTCAAGGGAAACACATTATCCACCTTGAGCAAAGGCTTGATTAGATTTCTCTTTCACTTGCTCATCGTGAAGAGGGGAGACTCCCGTCTCAACCTATGCCTAACCCAAACAATGATGGTAGCTTTATGAGCACTCCCCAAAGTGCCTATGCTCCCCTAAAATACCAAGGACTATGCAAACCTTATTCTCCACCTTCAAAAACCCCATTCAACTACCAATACACTGCACCTGCAGTTCACTCATACCAACAAACCCCTCTACAATATCACCCCCATCCACCACAACCACAACCTCAACCACAATTCATCCTTCAGAACCCAAATCCACAAAACCCAAGACCATCATCACCTCAACAACCACAACCACCTCGACAAGCTTCCTCTTCTACTACCCATGAGAATGTGAAGGCAGTGATAGTGTTGAGGAGTGATAGGACCTTAGAGCAGACATGGGACACTTCCATTGATAGAGCAGCTAGTGATGATAGAGTTGATACTGGGATGAAAGATGGTGATACTGAGATTCAAGTGGTGGATATTGTGATAGGCACTCGGGTTGATGCTATGATATAGAGAGATGATACTATGATTCCTATGATACCGCTTGATTTTTCTATTGATTTGAGTCGGTTGGGAGCACAACTCCCTCCATTCCCAAATGCACTTGAGGAACCATCCACTGAAAGAAGGAAGAAAAAACACACCAAATACATTGTGGAAACTTTTAAGCACATGAAGATCAATATTCCTTTGCTGGACGCAATCAAGAAAATCCAATCTTATGCTAAGTTCTTGAAAGACTTGTGCACATTCAAGATGAAAATGTCAGGAAGGACACCAAGGAAAGTCAAGCTCACTGAGCAAGTGAGCTCAATCCTGCAACACATCATGCCAAGGAAGAGAAAAGATCCCGATGCTTCCATCATCTCATGCTACATTGGAGTGGACTACATAGACCAAACTCTTCTCGACTTAGGGTCTAGTGTAAATATGATGCCGTATGATGTGTTTGCTGAATTGTAAACGGGACAACTGGTTCCAACTCACTGCACTTTGAAATTGGCCGATCGATATGTGAAAATGCCTAGAGGGTGTGTTGATGATGTTTTGGTCAGACTTGATGATGAGACCTCCACATTATTCCCTACTTATTTCATTGTGTTAGAAATGGAAAACACTTGAGTAAATTACCTCCTTCTTAGCTATGGCCGGTGCAGTGATCCATGTGAGGATTGACACCATGTATGTGACTTTCATGCACATAAAGACCCGGTTAAACATTTTCAAATCTTCTGCTAAGGCCTGGGTCATAGGTGTTACAGAGGAGAATTGTTATCTTATTAAGTGTCTTGATGAGATCGTAGAAGAATGTCTACCTACATGGATTCAAACTGCCATACAAAGGTAGATGTCTAGAGCCTATTGTGTAATTTCCCGATGATGATGATGGCGTGGATGAGGAAGATGAGCTAGCCTTAGTGGCTGCAAGTGAGGACCCCCCCTTCCATTTATGAACCATTTAAGAATTCCCTTGAAGAGCCTTCAATTCTTGATCTCAAGTCTCTTCTCAAAGGGATGAAATATTCTTTCTTAGGATCCAATAACACCCTCCCGGTGATCATTTCTTTTTCTCTAGAACAAGAAGATGCATTGATGGCAGTTCTAAAGAAAAATATTCAATCCATAAAATGGTCCATTGCTGATTTTAGGGATATTGATCCCTCCATTTGTGTCCATAGAATCTACCTTAGGATGATGCTAGACCAACCCATCAAATGAAAAGACAGTTGAATCCAAAAATGAAAGAAGTTGTAGCAAAAGAGGCCGTGAAGCTCTTAGATGCTGGAATCATATATCCCATTCTGATAGCCCATGGGTGAACCCCATCCAAGTTGTGCCCAAGAAGGGTAGGATCATAGTAGTTGAGAATGAGATGGGGAGTTGATGCCTATAAGAGAAAAATACAAGTGGAGGATGTGTGTGGATGACAGAAAGCTGAGTGAGAAGACCAACAAAGACCATTACCCTCTTCCATTCCTTCATCAGATCTTGGAAAGATTAGTAGGACAGAGTTTCTACTATTTTCTTAATGGATACTCTGGTTACTTCCTGATAGTTGTTCATCCAGCAGATCAAGAGAAAACAACATTCACTTGTCCCAGTGATACTTTTGCTTATAGGAGAATGCCATTTGGTCTATGTAATGATCCCATTTTTCAAAGATCTGTGACATCCATCTTTGGTGATATTCTTGATTTGTCGCTTGAAGTCTTCATGGATAATTTTTCAATGTTTGGTAAACCATTTGACAAATGTTTTCTCCACCTAGCAGCCATGCTTGAAAGGTGTGTCAACATTCTTTTAGAGCTATCTTGGGAGAAGAGTCATTTCATGGTTCCTGAAGGCATTGTTCTAGGTCATCGAGTTTCTAAGACCGGAATTGAGGTTGATAAGGCCAAAGTGGGTCTAATTTTTACTCTCACCATTCTTTCCATAGTAAGACATGTCTGAACTTTCTTGGGGCATGTGGGTTTCTATCACCGTTTCATCAAAGACTTTAGTAAAATCTCGAGGACTCTTTGTCACTTTCTTGAAAAAGATGTGGAATTCAACTTTGATGAAAATTGTGTTGAAGACTTCAACCACTTAAAGCATAAAATCATCTCTACTCCTATTATGCAGCCCCCAAATTTCTCCTTGCCATTTGAAATCATGACTGATGCATCCGATATGGCAGTTGGGGCTGTGTTGGGCCAAATGATTGATCGGGTTTCGCATGCCATCTACTATGCAAGAAAAACCCTTGATGAAGCCCAAAGGAACTACACCACCACGGAAAAAGAGTTGCTTGTTGTGATTTTTGCTCTTGACAAATCATGTTCTTATCTCTTACAAAACAAGGTGGTGGTATACACAGATCACACAACCTTGAAATATCTTATGTCAAAGAATGATTTTAAGCCAAGGTTGATTTGATGGATTCTATTGCTCCAAGAGTTTGATTTAGGGATTGCTGACAAGAAGGGAGTCAAAAATTCTACAACCGACCATCTCTCCTGCATTGAAGCACCATATGATGATATGAGCCAAATCAAGGAAATAATGCCACATGAGCAACTTTTCTTACTCTCATCCACCCAAAGACCATGATACAAGCACATAGCTAACTTCTAAGCTAGTGGGAGGGTACCAAGTACTTGGACAAGGGAAGAGAGTAAGAGGTTGTTTGTTATATTGAAAAACTATTCTTGGGATGACCCACATCTATTTTGATATTGCCCCGACCAACTCATTAGAAGGCGTGTCCCAAAAACTGAGTAGCAAGAGATCCTATCTATCTACCAATCTAGAGTGTATGGAGGTCATTTCAGCAGAAAATGCACAGCCGATAAGATTCTTCAAAGTGAATTCTATTAGCCAACCTTGTTCAAAGATGCTCATGAATATTGCAAATGTTGCTTGAAGTGCCAAAAGGTGGGCACTATCTCCAAGAGGGACATGATGCCTCTATCACCCATTCTTGTAGTTGAGGTGTATGACATTTGGGGATTTGACTTCATGGGTTCGTTTCCTCCATCCTTTGGATATGTTTACATCTTGGTGGTCATTGACTATGTATCAAAATGGATTGAATCTATTTCTACTAGAACGAATGATCATAAAGTGGTTTTTGATTTTGTAAAGTCAAACATCTTCAACCAATTTGGTGTACCACAACCAATGATTAGTGATAGTGAAAGCAATTTCATCCATAGGACATTTGAAGGGATGCTAAAAAGACATGTAATAAATCATCTTGTGGCTACTCCTTACCACCCTCAAATGAGTGGTCAAGTTGAGTTATCTAATTGGGAGATAAAGCTCATTGTTGAGAAGAAGGTGAGACTGGACCACAATGATTGGTATTTACGTCTCAATGAAGCTTTGTGGGCATATAGGACTGCATTCAAGACCCTAATTGGCACCACACCATTCAAACTCATGTATGGAAAAAGCTACCATCTACCTGTGGATATGCAACACAAGGCTTTGTGGGCATTGAAAGCCATGGATATGGATGGAGACATCACTAGATTGAGAAGAAAGTTGCAACTACATGAGCTTGAGGAGATGAGACATGAAGCTTATGAACTGTCCAAAAGCTACAAGGAAAGGACTAAGTTCTTACATGATAAGCTTATCAAGAAGAAGGACTTTACACCCAGACAATGGGTATGGCTGTACAACTCTAGGATGAAGTTCTTTCCTGGGAAGCTTTGGTCTAGATGGGAATGACCTTATCTAATCCAGAATGTATACCCATCCATGGCTGTTGTGATATGTGAAAAAGACAGAGCAAAAGAGTTTACCATCAATGGGAAAAAATATAAAGCAGTTGTTGAAGTAGGTCTAGATAAAGACAACCACAGTTTTTACATTGTGATGCTGAGTGAAGAACACCCACTTGATGAAGAGATGTGCTTAAATGCACATGAGAGGAATATCTAGTAAAAAGATGCTTTCAAAGTTCCACGAGGATGATTGAGTTCAAGAATCAATAAGCCCAACCTGAAGGTGTAAAATTAAGCGCTAGTGGGAGGCAACCCACCTAGGTTTGGGAACTTTTTCACCCAACCTTCACTTTTTGATACTTTTGATTTGTTTTTATACGATTCCAAGAATGCACACACAAACACTTGTGTTTAAAATTTTTGCTTTAGTTTTGATGATGAGATAGGTCAAACAGATGAAAGTCTAAGGAATGGGGTACACTCAGCGAAAAGTGGTGATGGAACATTAACTGAATTGAATTTGATGATTGGAATATGAATGATTGAGTGTTTTGAGAATTTTTGAAGTTTTGTCAACTTAAAGGTACCGACACGACTGTGCTGGTATGGAATGACCATACTGACATTTTCATTTTCAATGGGGAAAACTCAAGTTTTGGGTCTGGTTAGCACAACCGTTTTGACCACCACGGCTGTGTTGGCCCAGGTCCAGTACTTAAGTTACCCAAAATTTCATGACCTAAAATGACTTCTTCCTCATTTGCTCAACCCAGAATGACCATTCTACGGACTTAGGTGACTAGGTAAACCTCCTTTCACCCCCAAATTGCCTCCTCTTCTTCCCAAACTCTAGATTCGAGTTCCCTTTGGCTCCCAATCACCTTCCCCTACCTCAAGCTCCACTTTCCACCCTCCATTAACCTCTATTTCTGGAAGTGAAAAATTTCTATACTTCTTCGTTTGTCCACCAAATCCTTGCAAAAATGAAGGGAACAGGAAAAACAATCAAGAAAGGGGTAGAGAAGACTATGAGTATCCTGACTGGAGGCAAAAGTCACATCGACCGGGCCTCCAACATCACACTGTCGTCACACAGCCCTACATCACCGTCCAACTCCATTTCTCAATCTCTTCAAAGGTCAACATTGATAAGTGCTTCCCAACTCTGATCCTCCTCAAGCCACCATACATCAGATCCTAGCTACAACAACCCAAGGATGAGGAATAAGAAGAAGAATTAGAAAATATCATCGATTTCATTGATGTTGATGTATCGACCCGAGAAAGGAGGGCCAAGAAAGCATCTGTGGCGTTGTCTTCATGCCTATCTTGACAATCGACTCTGGCGAGGCACTCTACTTCATCAGCCTAGCCTTAACAACCCACTAGACACCAGTTATTGATTAAAGAAGAAAATGAGGATGCATCCATTGAGATGGTGCCCTTGAACTTGGACACAAGTTCAGGGTCACACACTTATGAGGAGGTGGAGGTAGATGAGACTGAGACTAAGGAGATGGAGGATGAGCCAGTGAACTTCTTTTCCAAGCTAGAGGAGGACAGAATGAAGTGGGTTGGTAGGTAACCTGAGGGAGCCACATATGGGAGGGGCACTTAAAGAAGTGTTTTCACGAAACCTCTCTATCCCGAGTGCTTGACACGGAGAGTGATTCACAATAGGTATGCATGTGCGAAAACCATGTAGGCTTTAGGGATCAAATTTGTGTTCAAAGCTCAATTGGAACATTATGGGCTGTACAAGATCTTGCATAAGGTTGAATAAACCTACCTTGAGTTGTCCCATGAATTCTTTGATTCACTGGAAAAAGTGCAAGATAGAGGTGTGGATGCAATAAGATTCATCTTCTTGATTCCACACATGTGTTGAGAGCTTCCCAACTCAATGGGATCTTCACCCCAAATGTAGAAATGGCAAAGAGGGAAGACTCGACAAGAATGGGAAAGCGGATTATTAAAAGATGTGGAAGGCTATCACAGGTCAAGACACGTTCTCTTTAGGAAAATCTATGACAACAAGGTGTACAATCCTTTCATGAGATATTTGCATAAGGTCTTAGCAAACACCATTTTTGTCCACTATGAGAATCAAGCCTGTTGTTCACAGAAGGATCTATTTGTGATGGCTCCAATGGCAAGTAAAGTCTTCATCAACATAGGAAGCATGGTGATTGAGCACCTGAAGACAATCCCCTCAAAAAGAAAAAATACATTCATCATGGGGGAATCATTACCACAATAGAAAAAGTAGTGGGCTGCAATTTAGAAGGACTTACTAAGGTAGAAGGAAGGAAGTTTTTTTTTTATTTAAGCTATCTAGCAAGATCCCAAAATATTTCCTTCAAAGACAATAAGGTCTTCTATATTTTGAACCCCTGATACTCTAGCATCACCTTAGAACTCCCATATCATGCTAGCCCCCTACTCACAGATGTCGGACCACCGAGGGATTTTATGGGGTTGCTAGAAAAATATGAGAAGGTCCACCCTAGAGAAGGATTCAGGGCATTACCGATGGACTTACCTAAAGAAGGAGGAGAGACAAATGTGGCAGAAAAGCAACACATTCTTGAGCAGTCTTGCCGGACGAGACAAAGATATGGGGATTTTGATGCACAACCACCTCCAACAAATGCATATGACATGTCAGCCATCCATTCATAGTTGTAGGTGATTCAACAGACACAACATGCCATGTGGTTAGATCAGCAATAGATACATCATCAGATCAACCACATGTACTAGTATCAGCATGCACAAGTGTAGAGAAACCCCCAATGGGATACCATGAGACATGCCCGCCTCCACAGGCGGACTACTGGAGCCACTATTACTAGCACCCACCTCCATAGGCTGGCCCACCACATGATCCCACACTACCAGAGCAGTGACGCCTAGCCTATCATTCCTAAGATTTAGTTTCATGCTGAGGACAACATGATTTAAAAGTTTGGGGTGGTAGGGCGGTATGCCCCCTTTCTTAGCCTATTTTGTTTATGTTTGTCTCACCTGATCTCTATTTGATTGACATTCTCTTTCTAGTGTAGATTTCTTGATGTTTGCATTCATGCATACATGTAGTCTAATTTCATTATTTTTTGTGTAATTTTTCAAAATCTTTGTTCTTTTTGCTCTTCCATGTCAAGCATTGCATTTCCATGTAGTTTCTGTACTTTTTGTGTGTTTTAACTAGGATTTACTGCTTTATGCTTTAATTTCTGTAAATATAGGTTTAGATGTGATTGAATGCAATTTGGCACCATTTTGATCAATTTTGCCCAAATTTGAATGTTCTTGCCTAAAAATGTGTTGCAATTGAATCTCTATCTGTTGTGATGAAAATGATTAAATATTGGATAATGTAACTTGCTTTTAATGTTTGTTACTAGAATGAGTCCTATGTAGAAATTTTGCACGTGCTCCAAGCATCTCAAAATAATTTGTTATTTTGAATAAAAGTGTGATTCTTGCAAGTCTTGAACGTTTGGGTTTTATTGTTCTTTATGAAAAGGATGCAATCTACCATACTGTTCATATAATGCATGACTTGTTTGATTGGTGAATGTTACATGGACTAACTTGCTTGAGTGAAATTATACATGAATTTCCACTACTTATGACCCCTCTTTGATCTGACATTTCTTCCATCGTCTTCTTACCTCTCTGCCTCATGAAAGGATGCCAAAGTGCTCATATCAACCTTGACCACCCCCAAAAGTTTGGGGTGGTCATACCTTACATCCCTACTTCACTCTTGTCATCATATGGCCTACCTACACTAAGGGAAAAGAAAAGAAAAAAAAAGAAAAAGGAAAAAAGTAAAAAAGAAAATAAACTGTGATCCTATTTAAGAGCATTCAAATATAGAAAAGATGGGTGCAATACCACTCCACTCCCTGTCATAACCATTTCTTCTCTTTTTATACCTAGTAGGGATAGGGTAAATCAACTCTATCCCTCACCCTCGTACACAAGCCAAGTGGGTCATGAGTAATAAAATCAAGTGTATGAGGTAGCTCTAGCAAGTGAAATAAAAATCCTAACCTTTTGAATGTATTTCATGCATAGTACGGTTTACTCAGAGCATTATAAAAATTGCATTGCTTGCATATGTGAGTGGTGATCCATATTCTAAGTTCTAGTTCTCTATGCTTGATTCAGACTTGAAAAGAATGAAAATGAGTAGAGAGTAGTGGATTGTATGCCTAATTCCTCATGTGAACTCATTTTAGCCAATATACATCACAATGTTACATTATCTTTACTACTTGATTGATTTGAAAGAGAGATTAAGTTGGAGCATACTTGAGGATAAGTATGTTTTAAGTTTGGGGTGGTGATGCAGACCTATTTTAGGGCTTCATCTTGTGTCTTTTTGTATCTCAATCACATCTAAACATAGTAGAATGCAAGTTAATTCCCTCAATATGTATATTACTGTCAAATGCACTTATGGGCGTTTTTTACATGTTTTTCAGGTACTTGGACCATGCCTTGGATGGATGAGAGAGAAGGAAGGAGTTCTAGGATTCCTCCTACCATGGAGGGGTCCAAAGAAGACCCCAAAGCTCCCTCAACCTACCATAGTGGCCAAGGGTCAAGCTCAAGCAAAGAAGTCTATGGATCATGAAGTTCCAAGTACAAAGTGCTACTGAAGACCCCATCATGACCGTGGTTCCAAGGAACGACCGTGCTCACTAATGAAAAGTTACAGGGCTGAACTTCATTTTCTCAAGCTATAATAATACTGCCAATACGGTCCTGTTGAGAAGCCCCCAAAATGGTCGTACCAGACAACATGGTCGTGCAACCAAGGATCAGAACGAGCATGCTGACTAGAACGATCTCCGATCCACCTCACGCATCACGAATGTGCTACCCAACACACCCATTCTACATAATCCCCACCATGGCCATGCTTCCCAGCACGGCTGTGCTATCCAGCACACCTGTTCTACCTAGCCCCCACCACGACCATGCTGCCCAGCACGGCCGTGCTACCAGCCTTCATTTCACCACTTCCACTCTGACATTTTTCATTTCTCACCATGACTGTTCTCTCCCACCACAGTCATTAAAACCATCACCCACCATGGACGTTCTTCCCAGAACTCCCGTGCTACCACCCAAAACCTAGCTTTTTTTTTGCACTGATTTTCCAACTGTACCCCTACTTACCCTAGTGCTTCCACCACCACCTATATATATGTGTGTGGCAGCCACAACACTAGGTTATCTACCTTATCTCTCTCCTAGACACTCTAGAGCATTCATTGCTATCTCCCTTACATTCAAGACCTCCACCTACCATTTCCACCCCATTTCCACCATAGAAACCTAATTTTCTAGGTTTTCTACCATAACCCCCTAGATTTCCATGCTCTTCATCCATCTTGGAGGACCGGGTCATTCTACAGTAGCTAGGAGGTGAAGGGGAAGAAGTTTCCATGAGCTCCATGGATTCCTACCCCTTTCTTCTCCTTTATTTTCTCTTTTGTATGATAATGTTTAGCTGAGCCCCTAGTGGTGGGCTGTTTGGGGTTAAAATGTTACTTTGATACCATGTTGGGGGAAAATAACTTGTAATGAACATATTTCCATTCTATGATGATTGCCTCTTACTTCTCATTTCTTATTATCTTGCTTGCGCTTTGTTCTTTTAAACATGGATTTCTTGTTTTATGATGCTTGAAGACACTTAGCTTCAAGGAGGAAATGGAATGTATGTGGCTATCTTAGGAATGGCTCCTAGGTCCAATTAGTGGATCCCTAGCTAGCCTCCTTTGTTCCTACATATAACTCCCTTCTCCTACAAGTATCTGTGAGATCTAAGTAGCTAGTGCAAGTGTGATTAGTGCAATCGCCTAGAGTTTCTTAAAGGTTAGATGGCAAGCAACATGAGGTGAAATACCCGCATCTCTACTCCCATTCCTACCCTTGGATCTTAATTTCCCTAATACCATTTACCCTAGAAACCTAGACTTGCCAAGTCCTATTATAATTACACCTAGCCCTAGTTCCTCAACTAGTAGCATAGGGCATATTCCAATAGAACTTGCCTTGTTGTTTAGTTTGGTAATCTATATTGAAGATATAAAACTTGCTTGTTATGTAACCTCCCCCAAATAGTACCAAAGTATAATTCCCAAATGGCCCACCTATCCATCTTATTGCTTAAAACCCACCTTGTCATATTAGCTTGTTAATGCTAGTTTAGTTAATTGCCTTTGTTACTTCTTATCTAATTGCTTAGTTCTTGATTGTTAGGTCTTTCTTAAGTAGTTAGGGATCTTTTGAGCTTGCTTATGTTGATCTTATTATATAGTGATAACCTAGGTTCTTGCTTGCTTTAGTGCTTAACTTTGCTCTTAGTTGTTAATTGCCTTGCTAGTGTAGTGTAGTTCTTCTTTCTCTTACTTAGTTACTTATTTAACCTAGCTTCTTAGTCTTAACTTGCTTAGGATAATCTAGGGTTTTTGGTAATCTAGTCTCCTTCTTGTTGTTAATTACTTGCAATTATAGTGTAATCAACCAAAACCAACCTTTAAACCCTAAAACCCTACTCTCTGCTTTAGGAATGTAGCATACATCAACTTATCTCTAGTGCCCCCTCTCTCCATAAAGATCGACCCATCTCTTGCCACTTGCCTATACTACAACATGACCCCGTGCGCTTGCGGGTGAAGTACTAATAGTCTAAGCCAGTGTGTTAGACTAGGTCCCATATATAAATTTTGAAAGATCCCATGTGTGTTTGCCTAAGTTACATCTAATCAAATCTAATTGGCTAGTTGTAACCCAAGGCAGTCCAAAATGCACCAGTCTCCTCCATGAAGTTGTCTCATGCTTCTCTATCACTTGTTTCTCCTTGTTAAAATATTCATCATTTGGAGTAGCTTATTGTAGAATAAAATTTACTTGTTGTGCTTTCTTCCTCTTATTCTTGTTGAATATCTCCTTGCTCCTAGATTTCCAAATGTGCCAACAACCAATCATGAACAACATATTCTAGGTCTTGATGTTGGTTTTCAGCCACTTCCACATATCTATTTCATTATAGAATTGGTTGTGGTCCTAATTTTTAGTACCCCTTCCCATACCTTGGATATAGTGATAACTACCTAAAATCATATTCTTATAACTGGATTCCTTGAGATGTAACTTGTGTACTTAAGATATTCTTATTCTTTATCACATTTATATACAACTTTTAATGCCTTATGAGCAAATTTTGGTAACTACACTTACACCAATATTACTTCTACATTTGTTTTAGTTTTAATATGTTCATATATATCATTTTGATTTGTTGTCACTTGATGATGTTTTTCATGATTTGTAGTGCATTTGTCTCTTAATTTTGAGCAGACCAAAAATGGGATGCCAATAGTTTGACCCTTTGAAGATGAGGTTCAAAACGTGTTTGGTTACTTCACCCATGATGTGTAGTGAAGTCTTGATACTAAATTGTAGTCATTTTTGGTTGATCTATACATCTCATGTAAATGATAGTAAATATTGTCTTTGATGTGGTACATTTTGACCATATTAAGAGTCAAATTAGTTCAAATATATGTATGTACTTACCTCAATAACACTTCTATAGGTGCTTATCACAATAAGTCTTAGATATAGGAGCTTGTCCTAACATGACATTTTGTTTATATTAGTTGTATTTATCACCTAAGAAAGGATTCAATTGTAGTCTGATTGGGTGACATTTGTTACAACAAATCAAAATGATATATATGATAGGAAGTGGGGTGATCCCAAGTTATGAACATGCTTTGGGTTGGGCCTATAAAAGGATTTTCTTTCCCTAGGTATAAATACCACAACCACTTGTTATTTGTGTGATTTAAGAGTTGGTGCTATCCAAGAACCACCTGGGGGACCACCTACAAGGTGTCTTCAAAACTTTGATGCTTCTAGGAGTGTTGATGCAATAATAGACAAGTATGTATTGGCGCAACAGTAGAAAAGTGATTTTTGGTCATCACCAGGTCACTTAGAGTGTTATGTGGGAAGCGGTTTGGACTAACTATGCCAGGGAATGGAGATATGTTCTTCTTCATTCTTTTGTATTTAGTAATTTCCATGCATAATAGCTAGTCGAAACTAATTTTAGAAGACTTTGTTTCAAGTTGCCTTTGTTTTGGTTTGTTTTGATTACCCTTAATCCCATTAATATGCATAATGTTCCTATATTACATAGAAGTTGGTTTGGTAGGTGTATAAGATGATGTCATAATTTTGTAGATGGAGCACGATAGTAGTTCCTAGTCGTAGATAAAAAAAGCAACCTTTTGCTACCAAAATTCTTATATGAAGTGGTGTCAACTTTCAACCTCGAGGTTGAGTAGGAGGATGATTATCAGTATGCGTCATAATATAAAGATTTTCATTTATAATAAATATGTTTATATGTTAATTATGCCTGATTGCATAGGCAACATGAATATATAAGTTATCTATATGTGACCCTTTATCTTTGTATATGGGTTCCTTTTGAATGGACTAAACCACAAGGTTGACTAATCTAGGGAGAATGCACATGCCAAGTGATATGATTCTTATGGCTTTGAAATATTCTGGTTGGTTTTTATGTGCAAAGTGTAGGAGGAACCATCTATATTCAGGAGTATTATCAACCTTTCAGGAATGCTTTGGGTTTTTGAATCAGGTTGAGTGAGGTTGCTGGAGTAATTGGGCTTTAAGAAACTAGTTGGCTATCCATTTAAGTTGGGTTGGGTACTAAATGCTTGAGAGGTTTCATCCTAAGATAAAACACCTTCCACTTTGTCTTAGGTGAGATGATACAAAATCCAAGTGATTTTTCCTGTACTAGTCATTATGGTATAATGGTACCACAACAACAATGTTGGAAAGGGGAACTTCTGACAAGGCCTTCTCAGCCTTTAGTGTAGTTCCTCCTTATAATGTGGTAGGCATATAGGGATATAGTCTGTAGATTACATGGTTGTAGGATCTCTTATTTGGAGAAGATGTGAACCGTTACTAGGTTCTATGAGATCCATTGTAAACACACCAATAGATGAATTGAATATTATACATCTTGTTGTTGAGCGTGTACTTGCTCACGTCGATGGGTATCTAGGGATACATTGATTGGTTCTGATGTCTAGTGGAATTGAAGTAATTCCCACCTATGACTTACTTTTTGATCCAAACTTGTGTTTCTATGTTGTTGGTGATATATTTGGGAGTTGAGCCCGCTGTATCAACTGGTGCAACAACTTGATTTCAATGATCAAAGTTCGTTATATTGAGTAATATCATATATTTCCACTTGATATATGACATATATTTTGTTCCTGGTTGCATCATTGGACTTATGATCACTTCTTGTATGAACGACCTTGGATGCCTGATCATGCAAATTTTCTAACTTGCCCAATGTGCACTTTCCAAGTGTGGTTCCATGTTCATTTCTTGGGGAGTTATTGATATGACTACCACATGTTGTGGCAATTCTTTGATAAATGTAGCACTCGAACGGTGAACTTTGTGAGTTTTGAGAAATGTTATCTTATATTTGAGTGAATAACAACTAATGTTTGCTTAGAATATGTGATTATATTGCTTCATGGAGGAACAAAGGAGACTTGTAGGATGAGAGGATGTTGTCCTCTAGTACTCTAGATACTTGTTGGTACTATTTTATATTTTCTATTATTACTTTTGTATAATTGGATATGGTGTGTCATTTTGGTGTCTTAGGAGGTCGACTGTTCCTATGGATTATCCCATGAGCTTGTGGCCAAGGAAAATAGTGAATGTTGATGCCATAGAGTTAGTCCAACATGGTGTAGCATATCCACGATGGTATGTTGTTCTTGGGAAGATGTAACTATTGTCAACATCTTCTTTAGCATATTTTGTGTTCCATGCATGGTAAGTAGGATTATATATTTTGAGCCTTGATAATATGTTGATATATTTTATCCTTTTCATAGAGATTATGCACAATCTAAATAGGAGCCAGAGAAACCCCCAGTGCATGTAGTTGGGGCTTATGTAGAAGTGCCTCAGGAGTGGCTTACAACCTCTTCGTATTAGGAGTAGTGTTCTAGTGCCCTAGGGGGGGCATATGTGATTATGGGACATAATTATCCCCCAATAGTAGTATAATGACTTTTTGGCATCCTAGTTTGGGTCACATGGTGGAAGTTACAACAATGATGCAAAGAGGGACTAGTTTGCACCTCCGCCTCAATTTGGCAAGACTGGGCAAGCTTCTCTATCCATTCTATGTAATGGAGTAGGTTGTACACCAATCATCTTCAATCATGTATTCCTTTGTACGTGGTGATTTGCCACACTTATCTTATGCATGATATAAGGATCCTCTTTGACTAACACTAAGAGATAGCTGGCATGAGGATGATGGTGAATGTGATTATGAAGCTTATTCTAAAGGTGGAATTGTTGATAAGTTGGGTCATGTATTCGTGACTTCTAGTTGGTCTAGTTCTTCTTCCTCTAGTAAAATAAAAAGAAGGGTTTAATAGGGAAGATTTCATCCCTCTAAAAGAAAATATTCTTGGAGTAGATCACATGTTTTTTATTGTTGAGTGTGTCATATGTAGATGGATGCATGTGTAGAAACCATTATATATTGCAATTTTCTAAAACTTTAAGAAATGAATTTTTATTTCCATATTGAAGTAGAAGTTATAGTTGGTTGGCACATTTTGTTAATTTCCCCTCCATTTTTGGCCCAAAATGCATAATGAGTGACATAGCCTCTCTATAGTGTTGAACTAGCTTCTTGGGATGTTAAAAATCTAAAAAACATTTGATGCAACTAGATAGGTGGATGTATTGGTGGGTGGCTATTACCATGCACCTTATTTGGCCACTAAGTGGGTGCGTACTTGATAGTCCTCTGGTGGCTTTTGTTCACATATATGACTATGGAGTCATTGTCTGAAAGGGTAAAAATGGAAGTTAATCAAGCTGATCATATGCCAGATGCACACCAACTTAATCAAGTCTTGTATAAGCATTAAGAGGGCCAGACTGTCTTCTTCCTCAAACTTGTATATGTATACCTATAATCTATTTTATAGAGAAAGAAATCCATCTTAGTCAATCTTTTTCATATGGATGTCAAACTATATGCAAAAGTCATCGTTCTTTTTTTGTAGAGATTGTGTTTTCTTTCACATATGGACTATCTTTAGGTGTGGAAGTAGAACTATAGTATGTTATGGAGGTTGGTTGACTCTGATATTTTCCTATTGAATAATAAGTATGGATAGGATAGAAGAATGATCTCTTCAAAGAAGATAAGTGTAGATTGGCTAGTATCCATGTGCATGGATGATATGTACCATCATTTATCCATGTAGACACTAAACTTATAAGTGAATACATTCATCTTAGGTGCTTATCCTAATACTCAACCTTACCATGATTATTAGAGGAACTCCTGAGGTATGCTACAACGCTAATCCCAAAAACCTAATCACAAATGAAAAACAAGAAAGAAAAGTAGAAAACTTATCATATAAAGGTGATTTTGTCACATCACAACTTAATAATTTTCATCAAGGTTTCTTATAGGTCATATACAAAAATTTAGATCATGGGATACTTACCTAGACATTGACTATATAGAAGATAACATAAAATTACAAAATTTACACTATCAATACAATACTGAATCGAACCAAGAAGTGCAACCCAAAGACCCATATATAGAACATTAGATAAAAAATATATCTAGACAAGACTTTAAAGCACAATGATGCCCCTCAACTTGGGATTTAGAATAAGGATCTAATCAATAAAACCCTAATTTCAAGATGAACTTCAAGCGAAACACTTAACCCTAATTTGTAAGATGAAAATGAATAAAAATGTAGTAAGTAAAAAACCCTAATTTAGGGTAAACAAATGATGCTAGAAAGTAAATCTAGGGTTTAGGTTAACCTGGTTTGTGTCATAGCCATCTAGTTACGGGAGCCTGAGGTGAACAACTTCTAGTTTGGACAGGTGTATCAAGAACCTATTTGTATGCGATGTCATACATTTTGTGTATACTAATACATGATCATTGGTTGATGTAGTTTTCCCTAGAGTCGCCAATGCATCTATTGTATGAAATGTTGGGTGTGAAGAAACTTATGGAAGCAACATTTCTTAGTCAGTGTAGCATAGTGGTGCAGTTCCATTGCTTTTGAGAGTACCTCCAATCTTGTGATCATGTAGTGAGGTGTCATGATTTGCGATGTTAGTTGTATTCTTTCCTGAACACTTTGGTCGGGTATATATTGTTTTACCGTCCCAAAATGTTGGAATCATCTACCATCATTCTTATGGTAGATTTTGTCCTGCTAGGAGAATGTATCATCCCACTAGTATTGTTTGAGTTGTACAAATGTCTGTCAAATTCCAAGTGTAGTGGAAACATAGAAGGAGTTGTGCAATGACTCCAATTTTAAGGCCCCTAACCTTGATTAAATCATAAACATATCTTGTTGTCTTAATTGGATGCTTAATTTAGATATTTCATCTTGGCTTATGATGTAACAATATATTACAATTCTATATGTGGATCTTTGAGAACATTACCCTCTTCTAGGGGTGTAAACATAGTTTTAACACTTTCTTGAGTTGTTTCATGATGATCGTAAGAATCTTATAGTTTTTCTTCTTAGTATGCTTTTGAACTTTTCTTGGGATTTATGCTTTAATTGTTTGACAAAGTAGTAGTAGTGTAGTACTTTAATAGATTGACTGAAATTAGCCTAACTATCAGACCAATGAAGCACAGGTGCTCGATGAGCCTTGTGGTCAATGAAGATCCTACCATCTCATTGATTGATGAGTTTTCATCACCCAATGAGGTTACTGGCTAGCCAACATAAGGATTTCATCGATCTATGGAGCTCGAGTTGAGTGATTGTATTTGACTAGTGAGGCTTTGACTGATGAGATTTGGCTGATGAAGTTTGATTGAAGAATTTCGGTCAACAAGTTCCCTTGTCGGATGACCCGACTGGACCAAACCTGACTGAACCACACCCGATTAGGAAGCCAATAAAAGCCCATTGGGGTTGACGATCATCGGATTTCATGGATGCATGCTGGTATTTGAGTTCTCCTTGGATAGATCTAAGGTTGTTTATCTTATTTATCACTTCATTCATGTAAGATCCTAGTTTCCCTATAATTTTTGTTGTTATTCTTCATCTCACCTCTCCTACAACCATGTTTTGTGGTAGTTTTTGCTGGAAAAAACCTACACATAGGGTTTAGAACTCTCCTTTCCTCCTTCCTTGATCTAGAATTACATTGTTCGTGGAGTTGGGAGGTGTTCCTGGAGCTTTGGTGGACCAAGCTTGGTGCCTTGCTATTGATTTTAGAGTTTTTATCTTAGACTTTGGTTTTCTTCTCTACCAAGGTGAATGATATAATCATAAACACATTTCTTATCTACTTTCTACATGCATGAATTTAATCTTGCTCTAGAAACTCTTAGGATACTAAAAGATTCTCTTTTAAGTACTATTTTACTTAATAAGATGATGTGCGAGCTTTTAAGCTTTACTTGGTCTTGATGAACATTTTTTTATTGTATATCAAACTTTCCTTAAGTATGAAAGGTCTAATTTTTTTAATATATGTGCTTTGACTTCAAAATTGACATATGTGTGATGCTTTGGTATCGATACAGTAAGACAACTTGACCCACTATAACATACCGAATCTTGGACCGTACCCTGGGAGTTTGACTTTTTGGGTTTGACCAAACACAGTTGAGGTTAGAGTGATCCTAATAATAAATGCATGAATAATGTAATCTAACATGTCATATAATTCATACGGAGATAATTAGATGATAAATAACTTAATTGGTTAAGTAATGGAGCTAATGGGCCTTTACTGGGCCAAGTGGCATAACTCATGTAAGAAGGTTTCAAAAGTGAAAATAGAATTCAAATTCGTAATCTACACATCAAAATAAGGCTACATGTCAATTTGCATTTAATTTGGACAACCTTGAAATAATATGGTAAGTTAGGAGAGAGAAATTGCCTAAAAGGTGTAATTAATAAATACTATAATTTATGACACCAAAAGTTGGAAATAAAGGCAAATTCATGTTCAACACAGTTAACTTGTGGATGAAGTTTCACCTAATTTGGATAATCCATGTGTCATTAATGCATCAGGAAAGAGAAACAAAGAATATGTTAAATAATACATCTAAAGTTTCCAAAAGTGAAATCTAATTGGAGATTCAGAATGTACATGTTTAACTTGATTTGTGTGCAAAGTTTGGTCTAATTTGGATAAGAATAGAACCCTTATAAGAGGAAAGAGAAAATATGTACATTAAATGCATCTCACTTTAGTTTTAATCAGATTTATATCAAATTATTTATTTTGACTTTTTCGCCTAAGGTCTGGCTGTCACACGCTTTACTTATGTTCTGAATGATCGTGACCGCCAGATCCTTATTGGATGGCATCCGTTCATCTCCTAACTTGAGTAGGAGCCCGACTCAGGATTGCTCTGTGATCAGATTATTCGATTTTATCATTCTCCCTCCCTACTCTACCGTTCTCTACAATTTTTGTCCCTTTGTGATCAGGAGAGCATTCCGCTTCTTCTAATCCTAACTTTCCCTACCTAAATATTTCCCAATCCGAAACCCCCAAAACCCCTCCTTTGGCCCAAGTTTCTCCTTCTCGTTATACCCTCTCTCCTATATATATTGTCGTTAACGAAGCACCCTGGACCCCAAACTAAACCTCCTATGCCCTCAATTGCCGCCGACATCCACCGTTCCTCCCCTACCAGGTCCACCTTCTTCCTCTGGTTTTGGCAACCTCTTCCCTCTACTGGGTCCCTCCGCCTTCAATTGCTCACACTTGTGTGATCTTTGGGCATCGACAGAGCTGTTGGTTGTTTCATTTTTGCCTCATGCACTGTGGGTTGCTCTCCCCTACTCCAGAGTTGGCACCACAATCTAGCTTGTGGTCCTGGAGCCTCCGGTGTCTTTCCGACCCTGGTAAGTGGTTGTTTGATTTCAATTCCTCTCCTCGCAACCGCCTGTGGCTGTGTTTAGGAGTTTTGCGACCTTCTCTTATGTTTTCTTCCCTTACTGTTCCCCCTGTGACTGAGGTCTCTCTTCCGGTCTTGCCTTCGATGATTTCTCTGGTGTTTGGTTCATTGGATCTGGCCGGTGACCACGAAGACAGTGGCAGTCTTCGTTGTTGT
Source organism: Alisma plantago-aquatica (assembly GCA_963693085.1). Classification (NCBI taxonomy): domain Eukaryota; kingdom Viridiplantae; phylum Streptophyta; class Magnoliopsida; order Alismatales; family Alismataceae; genus Alisma; species Alisma plantago-aquatica. The sequence goes on from OY856409.1 coordinate 926,199,660, forward strand.
TGTTGGGCTCCCAATCTCTGATCTTGTTCTTGGGCTCCAAGCAGACCTAAGCCATGGCTTCTGTCGGGGAGGCGAGAACGGGGTAGATCTGTGGTTGTGTTTTCTTGCATGTGCCCTCCGTTTTCACTTCTTCACTTTGTTTTTTTGAGATGGGTATTATGGTCATTTCGCGTATTTCTTTTTCTTCTGTTTAGTGATTGGTTTTGCTATGTTGGATAAGTGCCATGCTGACATGGACAATTGTGATTGGCCGCCCAGTCCGCGGGGGCCTCTCCCTCTCTTTCTTCTCTTTTGCAAATCAGTTTGTTGGCATGTAATTTCCTGATTGGCCAGTGATTGAAAATTAATAACTAATTAATAGATGATAAGAAAAATATGGAAAAATATTTGTTGGAATCAAAAAAATAATATCTAACTAATGGTATATGTTTTGATAACTGAATCAAATGTTTTATAACATGTGTTTTGTTTAGATTTAATTAAATAAGAATTAATTGTAAAAATTCATAACTAAAGATTTATAAGTCAGAAAAATGTAATAAAATATGTTTTAGACTCAGAAAAAGATAACCTAAAATATGGCATGGTTTTGATAACCTAACTCACATATAATGAAAAAGGTGTTTTTAGGGTTTGGATAATTTACATGAAATTGATACGAAATCTACATATGTGCTTAATAGGTTCTTTGGATGCCTAGGCTTGGACCTAGATGTAACTTTGGATCGTTTGACTCTGAAGTTGAGGTATGTTTGCTGACCCGATTATTATTTTGAGCAATTAGCCTATGTTTTTTCTTTCTCTTGGTCCTATGGACAATAACCGACACATATGTATTTTCTTTTGGAAATATTGGTTCATGTGAACAACTTTGCTTTGTTATTGATCTTGTGATCATGGATATTCTCTTGACCTTGTTTCTTATGCCTTGGTGCAAGTTGGAGTTTTGATGATATGTACCCACTGTGATGTGGATTTTTACTTGTTGATATATGCCCACTATGATGTGGATGTTTATATGTTTGTGTTGTCCATTGTGTGATGGAAAACTTTGTATCATCTTCTGACTATAGTTTTCTACTTGCCTCTACATTTTACATGCTATGTGATTTAGTAGCACTAGAGTAGTGTAAATTACTTTGGTTTTGGGGCAGTAATCCCCTATTGATTATTAAGGAGGGTGGCAGTATACCATTATCTGTAACCGAGTGTGGCAGTAATCCATACTCAACTATTTATATATTGGGAGATTGGCAGTATTCCTTTCTCTATCAGGTTTCAAGTTTATACTTGGCCGCCTTTATGTTTATATTGTTCTAGGGCTATGATTATCTCACATGCATGCAGGTTATTGATGTTGATTGTGTGGTGTGTGCCCTATTTGTGCTCTGTTTCCCACCATGGTAGTGGATTTCTATATATGGCACAATCCTTTTATATTTTTTTATGGCAAGTATCCCTTTTATTATGATTCTTTTCTCTTGATACCTTCTTGGGTGGTACTTTTATTTTCTATGGGAAGCCTTTTATTTTGATGTCCCTTATTATTTATAAATTACTCAATTTGCTTTTTAGTATGTACATACCAACCTTTGCTGATATCTCTTATTGTTTCTCTTTTGCTGGGGTATGCTTCCAACCCTAGGTGGAGGACTTGGATGACAAGGCTTGATGACCTAGACTTAGATTTTGAAGTCAAAGCTTGGAGACAATCTTGAGGTGGTTTAGATTTCCTCTACATGGATCCTTGTGATGTAAGTTAAGATGTTCCCTTGTTTTATAATTGAATATAGTCATGTTTTTATTCTGTTGCTATACTTTGGTCTTTTGATTACCATTATAAAGATTTGAAAATTTTACACCCACTCCATCATACATTTTGAGTGTGTTTGGGCTGGAGTTTCTATTGTACAAAATTTTAGTAGAGAAGTGGTTTCACTTCTTTACAACATGGTATCAGAGCCCATGGTAGTCAGAATCTGACTATTTCAATTTTGTCTCCTCATTAGAACATTTGACTTTGATAGTTACCTCTAAGTGAGATGTTGACCCTAGATTTGATCAATGATGATCTTCTTTTGCAAAAAGGTTTGATTTGAGGATAAGATTAGGTTATGAGGAAGTATTCATATGGAAATATTGTGACTTGGTTTCTCATTTTTAGTTTGGGCCCAAATTTCAGTATTCAATTGCAAAAGTTTTCACAACAAACTATTTTCCATATAATACTATATGTACATGACAAAATGTTTTCTCTGGATTTTCCCGAAGTTTTCTCGAACTAAGTCACAATGAAGAGAAGCTCTAGTTTAAGTAGAATCTAACCCTAGTTTTTTGACTAGGATGATATAATGGTGTAGTTGACCTACCCTATGACTTATGTATGTTCATATAGGGTTGATAGGTTAAAGAGACGAGGACCTAAAAAATCAATCCTAGACGATGACTTTAGTTGGATACGTGAGAAATATTAATCTCTAAAACTTTCATAACTAAAAGATGTGGGTAGCTCTAAAAAGTTGTTTAGTTTTACTTGTTAGGTTGATCCTTTTAAGGGCTGGAGAATAGTTGATAGTTGATGTTTGGATCTATATATTGAGAGGACGAAATCCTTTTAAGGGGTGGAGTGTTGTAATATACCGAATCTTGGACCCTACCCTAGGAGTTTAACTTTTTGGGTTTGACTAAACACAGTTGAGGATAGAGTGATCCTAATAATCAATGCATGAATAATGTAATCTAACATGTCATATAATTCATATGGAGATAATTAGATGATAAAAACTTAATTGGTTAAGTAATGGAGCTAATGGGCCTTTAGTGGGCCAAGTGGAATAACTCACGTAATAAGGTCTCAAAAGTGAAAATAGAATTCAAATTCGTAATCTAAACATCAAAATAAGGCTACATGTCAATTTTCATTTAATTTGGACAATCTTGAAATAATATGGTAAGTTAGGAGAGAGAAATTGCCTAAAAGGTGTAATTAATAAATAATATAATTTATGACACAGAAATTTGGAAATAAAGGCAAATTCATGTTCAACGCACTTAAGTTAACTTGTGGATGAAGTTTCACCTAATTTGGATAATCCATGTGTCATTAATGCATCAGGAAAGAGAAACAAAGAATATATTAAATGATACATCTAAAGTTTCCAAAAGTGAAATCTAATTAGAGATTCATAATGTACATGTTTAACTTGATTTGTGTGCAAAGTTTGGTATAATTTGGATAAGAATAGAACCCTTAAAAGAGGAAAGAGAAAATATGTACATTAACTGCATCTCACTTTAGTTTTAATTGGATTTATATCACATTATTTATTTTGACTTTTCCGCCTAAGGACTGGCTGTCACACGCTTTACTTATGCACTAAATGATCATGACCTTTGGATCCTTTTTGGATGACATCCAGTCGTCTCCTACCTTGAGTAGGAGCCAGACTCGGGATTGCTCTATGATCATATTGTTTGATTTTATCGTTCTCCCTCCCTACTCCACCGTTCTCTACAATTTTTGTCCCTTTGTGATCGGGAGATCATTATGCTTCTTTTGATCCTAACTTTCCCTACCTAAATCTTTCCCAATCTGAAACCCCCAAAACTCCTCTTTTGGCCCTAGTTTGCCCTTCTCGCTATACCCTCCCTCCTATATATATTGTCGTGCACAAAGTACCCTGGACCCCAAACTGAACCTCCTCTACCCTCAATTTCCATCGACGTCCACCATTCCTCCCCTACCAGGTCCACCTTCTTCCTCTGGTTTTGGTGACCTCTTCCCTCTACTGGGTCCCTCCGCCTTCAATTGCTCGTGCTTGTGCGATCTTTGGGCATCGGCAGAGCTGTTGGTTGTTTCATTTTTGCCTCGCACACCGTGGGTTGCTCTCCCCTACTCTGGAGTTGGCGCTACAATCTTGCTTGTGGTCCTGGAGCCTCCGGCGTCCTGTTGACCCTGGTAAGTGGTTGTTTGATTTTGGTTCCTCTCCTCACAACCGCCCGTGGCTGTGGTTAGGAGCTTTGCAACCTTCTCTGAGGTTTTCTTCCCTTGCTCTTCCCCTGTGACCGAGGTCTCTCTTCCGGTCTTGCCTTCAATCATTTCTCTGGTGTTTGGTTCGTTGGATCTGGCTGGTGACCGCGAAGATAGTGGCAGTCTTCGTTGTTGTTGTTGGGCTCCCAATCTCTGATCTTATTCTCTGGCTCCAAGTAGACCTAAGTTTTGGCTTCTGTCAGGGAGGCGAGAATGGGGTAGATTCCTGGTTGTGTTTTCTCGCCTATGCCCTCCGTTTTCACTTATTCACTTTGTTTTTTCGAGATGGGTATTATGGTCATTTCGCGTATTTTTTTTCTTCTATTTAGTGCCTGGTTTTGCTATGTTGGATAAGTTCCATGCTGACATGGATGGTTGTGATTAGCCTCCTAGTCCACGGAGGCCTCTCCCTCTCTCTTCTCTTTTGCAAATTAGTTTGCTGACGTGTAATTTCCTGATTGGCCAGTGATTGAAAATTTATAACTAATTAATAGATGATCAGAAAAATATGGAAAAATATTCATTGGAATCAGAAAAATAATATCTAACTAATTGTATATGTTTTGATAACTGGATCTAATGATTTATAACATGTGTTTTCTTTAGATCTAATTAAATAAGAATTAATTGTAAAAATTCATAAATTTTTTTGGTCGGTCAAAAAGCGTGTTACTATAATACCAAAACTTTGGGCACTAAGTACCCCATTACAGCAAGAAACAAAAAAAACCTTGATACCAACAAGCTAGTAATCAAGGGCAAAAGAACAAAAAGACCTTAAATTGTACATAAGGCTTAGAACCTAAACAACTCGACCTAATGACATGAAGCCTTAAGCATAGCCAAGCACTCAATAGCATGAAGAACACCCACAAAGTGTGAGTACAAAGACAATGCAGGCAGACCACACCCCATCAGACTAAGAACTCTACGGACTCAACACCTACACACCAATTCTAGGCTTTGTAAGATATCCAGGACTCAAACTTGGCCCAAGTCAGCAACTGGAAGCACGAGGACATCCTGTTGAGCAGTAAAGAACAGAAGATTTGAGGTTGAATACCACTGATCCTCTTATCACTAGCTTTTAGATACACCCACAAATAGAGATGAAAGGGGACGGAAATCAAACAATAATGTCAACCCCTACTCCTTGGCTAACTCCAGCTTAATAAGCAACACAAAATGGGTCATACTCAGAATGCTGCTATTTCCACAGTAGCACCACCACATGCACCTAAAGGGTGAAGTCTTCACGCAATGTTAGATGGGTCTAAGGGGAGAAGACGACCTGTACCCCATAGAACCAAACACACTACGATCATCCAGTGGCCAGGACACCTCAAGATGGGAACCTGCCTAGATCCAATGCCCCTGTTTGCGCAGAGGCATTTCCACAAACACATGGAGGACATTCCACCACATAGCAGTAGAGGGTCACCATGCTTGTGCCACCCTCTGCTCTGTCGGGGAACCCAGATCATGAGACATCACCAAGCAAGATACGCCGACCAGGGAGATGCACGAGCCATCCAACAAGGGCTCGACTGCCGTGGTAGATGCACAAAGGGAACTATCTACCGCAACCCCAGATCCAAGGACGACCTAAGGTGAGTACGCCGCCAGAGCAAAGTCAGTTTGAAGGACTGTCAGGTGAGTTGGGGCTAGCCCTAGTCTCCCACCAGCCTTCATAGCCATCGAGTAAGGTCGAAGTCGATGTCGAAGGGGCTTCATCCACCTGGTAGGACCAGGTCTCACTCGGGAGATGAGGAGGAGATGCACGAGACAAAAGGGAACAAACCCTCTATCACCAACGGCGATGCGAAGCAGTTAGCGAGAACCAACTCTAGGTAAACAATTCATAACTTAAGATTTATAAGTTAGAAAAATGTAATAAAATATGTTTTAGACTCCGAAAAAGATATCCTAAAATATGGAATGGTTTTGATAACCTAATTCACATATAATGAAAAAGGTGTTTTTAGGGTTTGGATAATTTACATGAAATTGATACAAAATCTACATATGTGCTTAGTAGGTTATGTGGATGCCTAGGCTTGGACCTAGATTGGACTTTGGATCATTTGACTCTAAAGTTGAGGTATGTTTGCTGACCCGATTATTCTTTTGAGCAATTAGTCTATGTTTCTTCTTTCTCTTGGTCCTATGGACAATAGCCTACACATATGTCTTTTCTTTTGTAAATATTGGTTCATGTGAACTACTTTGCTTTGATATTGATCTTGTGATCTTGTATATTCTCTTGACCCTATTTCTTATGCCTTGGTGCAAGTTGGACTTTTGATGATATGTACCCACTGTGATGTGGATTTTTACTTGTTGATATATGCCCACTATGATGTGGATGTTTATATGTTTGTGTTGTCCATTGTGTGATGGAAAACTTTGTATCATCTTCTGACTATACTTTTCTACTTGCCTCCACATTTTACAAGCTATGTGATTCAGTAGCACTAGAGTAGTGTAAATTACTTTGGTTTTGGGGCAGTAATCCCCTATTGATTATTAAGGAGGGTGGCAGTATACCATTCTCTATAACCGAGTGTGGTAGTAATCCATACTCAACTATTTATATATTGGGAGATTGGCAGTATTCCTTTCTCTATCAGGTTTCAAGTTTATACTTGGCCACCTTTGTGTTTATATTGTTTTAGGGCTATGATTATCTCACATGCATGTTGGTTATTAATGTTGATTGTGGGGTGTATGCCCTATTTGTTCTATGTTTCCCACCATGGTAGTGGATTTATATATATGTCACAATACTTTTATATATTGTTATGGCAAGTATCCCTTTTATTATGATTCTTTTCTCTTAATACCCTCTTGGGTGGTACTTTTATTTTCTATGGGAAGCCTTTTATTTTGGTGTCCCTTATTCTTTATAAATTGCTCAATTTGCTTTTTAGTATGCACATACCATCCTTTGATGATGTCTCCTATTGTTTCTCTTTTGTTGGGGTATGCTTCCAACCCTAGGTGGAGGACTTGGATGACAAGGATTGATGACCTGGACTTAGATTGTGAAGTCAAAGCTTGGAGACAATCTTGAGGTGGTTTAGATTTCCTCTACATGGATCCTTGTGATGTAAGTTAAGATGTTCCCTTGTTTTATAATTGAATATAGTCATGTTTTTATTCTACTGCTATACTTTGGTCTTTTGATTACCATTATAAATATTTGAAAATTTTACACCCACTCCATCATACCTTCTGAATGTGTTTGGACTGGAGGTTCTATTGTTCAAATTTTTAGTAGAGAAGTGGTTTCACTTCTTTACACATGCATACTATGATTTATAGTTTGATGAGCATCTTCTGTAATTTTAGGTCCTATAACAAAGTTATGATGCTTCAATAATGGTTAGACATACCCTATCATTAAAAATAGATCATCTATAATTGGTTTTGAGTGTGTGGTTGTCTAATTCTAAGAAATATAATAATTCTTACATCCACTGGATATTTATGATGAAAGTTTGAGTATGGTCTTGCTTATGACTGGTTAAGCTCTCTACAAAGTTCTAAATGCAGGTGATTTTCTTACAAGAATGATTGCTGATCTGGATTTAGGTGCCTCAGTAGGATTTTATATGTCCAAAATTGTGGCTTGGCCCTCTTACGAACAAGGATGGATACCTATTCCTCGATAGAGTGACATGAAACTGGTTGTAAATTTTGTATCATTTGAGGTTGTAAAACCCAATTATTTTGTACAGTTTATAGGGTGTTTGTATGTAACTTGATTGATGTAATAAAAAATGCTTAATTGACTTAAGTAATCAAGTGAAACATTAATCATGTAGTGCCTTGTGACCGTAGAAATATCCTAGTGTAATAGCTTACAGGATAGTGAAATGAGTAATCCAAAAGGATCTTGGAGTCATGTACTATTCAATATATATGGGAGTAATGAGGGTACATCCTTTCCCCCTAATTTCAAGATTTAGGAGAGCGATGGAGGTTGTGTCTTAGGTATTGATGTAATTGAGAGTGACTATAATCATAACTTGGATTTGAGGGTTTATACCCTAGTTTCTAGTGTCGTGGCCTATGTACCCATGATTGACTAGGTGTTTAGTAGTCAGTTGATATGCCACTACAGATGCTACTCATACTAACTGAGGGGAAGAGATCTTTAGGGTTTTAGTCATCTTGGATCTTATACGGGGCTGATTTCAACCTTGTAGTTTGAGTGGTATACCTCAAACTACCCATGGCTTAGTAAAATATGCAATTCAGTCATGTAGTATAACGATTAGGGATACTTGGCAATCACATTGGATGACGATCCTTGCTATGCTTCTTTTGACATATAGGTGATTTATGATGTTCTAAGAAAAACCAGTTGTACTTATGACTCTAGCTATACCTGATCTTTGCAAAAATTATGTCTTTCAATTGTGTAATACTATATGCCTTAACTGCTCAATGTATATAACCTTGGTAAGAAATAAATGTAATGAGAGGTTATATAATATCGTTGGGACATGGGTGTCACCTTGTGGGTTTCCACAGCCTTCTGAGGTGATCTGTAGTGCGGTCATCCACAGAGTGGCGAGGAGGCACAACTTGAAGATTGGTAGAGGCTGAGATGTTGGTTGGGTTCCTCACAATTTGAATATCTATAGAGGCTGAGATGTTTCTTAGGTTCTGTAGAGTCCTAGAGTTGACCATGTATTCTCAAGTCTGGGTAGTGAGTTTTGTATATCATCTATAGATTAGGATTAACCATGTTGCCTGTAGTGTATAGACATTTATTATATATAAGAATGACATAACATGTATTTTTTGGCCTAGAAACCCATCCAAGATTTACTCATTAGGAGTAAATCTTGGATAGTCCCCAGTTTGGGATTGTTCCTGAATACCTAATCTCACTTAGGATGTAAGTGTATAATGTGTATTGGGTTTTCAAGAAAATTTTGACAGCATTTCCCTGTTTGTTCTCTAAGTACATATGTACTTGGAGAACAATGGGGAAATGCTGCCGAAATTTTCTTGAAAACCCAATACACATTATACACTTACTAGTGAGATCAAGTGTTTAAGAATGGGATAGGTGGTACACATTTATTATATATAAGAATGACAGCACATGTATTTGTTAGCCTAGAAACCCATCCAATATTTACTCATTAGGAGTAAATCTTGGATAGTCCCCCATTTGGGACTGTTCTTGAACACTTAATCTCACTTAGGATGTTTTAACCATTTATTATATATAAGACCTTAAACCCTAAGTTTCAACCATAAACTCTAATCTTTTAACCCTAGACCCTAATCTTGTTCTAATATATACTTGTTTTCTCTTTGATCATAGAATGGACAGATCATGGATGTCCATTCCAAATCGTTGCACCCCAGAGTTTATTTCTGGTCTTGATCAATTTATTAGATTTTCCGAGGAACATAGGAAACAACTTGGAGATAGGTTCTACTGTCCATGTAGGCATTGCGGTAATAACTTGAAAGTCAGCACTAGTGACAAAATCAAAAGTCATGTCATGTGCAACGAGATTGTATAAGGCTATACAGAATGGCACTGGCATGGAGAGATTTCAAACCTGAAATCAATGGATGTCGATAGTAGTGCTTGTCTAGAAGAAGAAATTGCCTCAGATGACGTAGATGTGAATGAACCGGTTCCAGTAGACATCATTGATGCGATGTTGCATAGTTGTGGGGTAGAGCACACCGATCCACCTCTCATGTTTAGAAACATTGTGCATGATGTTGAGATACCGTTATACATAGGTTGTAAGTTTACGAATATTAGTGATGTGTTGAGATTGTATAAGCTGAAAGCTAACAATAGATGGAGCGACAAAAGCTTCACGTCATTATTGTCTTTGTTGAAAGAAATTCTTCCTGAAGGAAACGAGCTGCCAATCTCAACATACCAGTTAAAGAAATTGTTGTGCCCCATGGGAATGGAGGCCAAGAAGATACACGCATGCCCGAATGCTTATGTATTATTTCAAAAGGACTATGTGGATTTGAAAGATTGTCTGAAATGTGGTGCGTCAAGGTATAAATTGATGACTTCGGGGGAGTCCAAAACTGGTTCTCCTACCAAGGTGATGTGGTATCTACATATAATACCATAGTTTCAACACTCGTTTTCCAATCTGATAGATGCGAAGAATTTGAGGTGGCATGCAGAGGTTAAGAAAAATAATGATGGGATCCTACGACATGCGTCTGATTCCCCACAGTGGAAGAAGATTGATTTATTGTACCCTGAATTCGGTGAAGAAGTCAGGAATATAAGACTTGGGCTTTGTACATATGGGATGAATCCATACGGGACATTGAGCAGCCAACATAGCACTTGGCCAGTTATGCTTGTTATATACAATATTCCCCCTGGTTGGGTATGAAATATAAGTACGTTATGCTGTCATTGTTGATATTGGGCCTTAAACAACCTGGAAATGATATCGAAATTTATCTTGAACCTCTGATTGATGACTTGAAGAAGCTCTGGGGTGAAGGTGTGATGACCTATGATGCTTCATGAAGAGAGACATTTCGTTTGCACGCTATGCTGTTTTGCACTGTGAATGACTTTCCAGCATATGGGAATTTGTCTGGATATAGTGTCAAAGGATCTATAGTGTGTCCTATATGTGAAGAGAACACTGATTCAATACTGCTAAAACACGGTGGCAAGACTGTATATCTTAGTCATCAAAGGTTTCTTCCAAAATTCTATCTGTATCGTAGGTTACGCATAGCATTCAATGGACGAAATGAGGAACGGAGTGCACCTAAACCTATACCAGGGGAGGATGTTTATGACAGAGTAAAAGAAATTTCCAATGAATTTGGTAAGAGATCACAATGTATGATGGCCACATGGAGTGACAAATATTTATTCAAGAAGAAGTCAATATTTTGGGATCTTCCTTATTGGAGTTCTTTGGCAGTCAGGCATTGTATCGATGTCATGCACGTTGAGAAAAATGTCTGTGATAGTGTCATCAGTACTCTGTTGAATATAGCAGGTAAGACTAAAGATGGGATAAAATCCATAATAGAGTTACGTGAAATGGGAATAAGGATAGAATTAACAGAAGTAGTTAGTAGCGATCGGAGAACATACTTACCTCCCACTTGTTACATGTTGTCTAGAAAGGATAAGAAAGCTTTTTGTGAATGCTTGGTAAATGTTAAGGTGCCACAGGGTTACTCATCCAACATCCATAGATTGTTATCAATGAAAGATCTAAAGTTGATAGGTCTTAAATCTCATGATTGTCACACTCTAATGCAACAAATATTGCCTGTGGAAATTCGATCTATATTGCCAAAGCATGTAAGGTTTGCAATCACCAGAGTGTGTTTCTTTTTCAACAGTCTGTGCAACAAAGTTATTGACCCTGATACTCTCGATAAATTGCAAAGAGAAGTGGTTGTTACCCTATGTCAGCTTGAGATGTATTTTCCTCCTTCGTTCTTTGATATCGTGGTACATCTTGTTGTCTACTTGACTAGGGAAGTGAAAATGTTGGGACTAGTTTTCTTGCATTGGATGTATCCCTTTGAACGCTACATGAGCATTTTTAAAGGTGATGTTTGAAACCGTTATCGGCCTGAAGGGAGTATTATTGAGGGTTATGTGGTGAGAGAGGTTATGGATTTTTACAATGACTTTTTGAGTGGTAATGATGCTCCTATTAATGACAAGAATATTGAGGAGCATTTTGGCAAAGGAATTTTAGGATCACAGATGAAAGTAATCAGCCATGAGCAGTTGGAACAAGGTCACTTATATATTTTACACAACATCGACGAAGTGAGTGTTTATATCGAGGAACATACCAATTTCATCAAGAGACAATATCCTCAAGCCAATTCAATGTGGCTTGCTAGAGAGCATAACAAGACATATATTAAGTGGTTTGAAGATAAAGTCTTACATCAACTATCTCAAACACCAGATAATCTTACTAAAACTATCAAATGCCTCACCTTTAAACCAAAATTGAATGTTATGTCTTATGAAGGGTTTGACATAAACGGATTCTCATATTACACAAAGTGTCAAGATGATAAGAGTGTCATCCAAAATAGTGGGGTCACCCTTCAAGCGTCTTCATTGTTTTTTGCAAGTACAAAGGATAAGTGTAACATCCCTGACCTGGGTTATGCTTTAACCCTAGATGTTTTGTTTAAGAAAGATAATTATATGATTTCTCTTATCTTTTGAAAAGTAATTAAGGATCAAGAGGAACTTATGTTTCAATTTTAGTCCTTTTTTATTAATGTTGAAAACAATGTTTTGCCCGTTTTGGACTAAAGTGCAAATTACCCAAGTTGAGGGGTTAACTTGAAAATGTTACATGATAAAATGTTCCTCAAGTGTTTAAGCATCATAAGAATGAAAATGATGCAGAGGTATGGCTTGTGGAATCCTGAGCACCAAGAAAGAGCTTATTAAGTAATGATTGTGCATTAAAACCTAGTTTTGGTGTAATGTGCAATTTACCCAAAACCTAGGGTTCAATATGCAAAATACCACTTCTAGAGAGTCCGTAATGTTTCTTGGTATCAATTAGAGACAAGAAAATCAGAGGGGTGTCTCATTTGAATCTCTTTGCGGGAGAGAGAATCTTAATATTAAAACAATCAAGATTTAAGCATAATTGAAACCCTAATTCAATTTAATGCAAAAATAAATATATTAATGGAAGTGCCCTTCAACCAAAAATGTGATGGTTGAATTTATATAATTATGGAATTCCTTGTGCCTTGAAAAGGCACCGAAATATCTAAAGTGAGTGGAGAGCCCACTCTCACATTAGTTAAAGAAAAAGTAATATCCACTAATTTTTTGATATTATTATTAAATTGATTAAGGTGCTTAATTGTTTTCTTTTAATTCATGGATAAATAAGAGGATTTCGAAGGGGAGGATGATGGCTTCGTATGCAAGGAAGTGAGGGGGATAAGTGGCACCAATTTAGGGAATTAAAGGATTTTTATAACACTTTCTCTCTCTTGAATTTCCCTTATATACACTCCATTCTTTCACCCACATGAAAGGCTTTTTCGACTCTTCTTTCTTTACTTGCTTTGTCCGAGCACAAGGGAGCTTAAGAGAAACAGGAGGATGTACCCCAACCTGTAGGTGAGCTCCTTAATCATCTTCAACCTTGATTTCATGGTGGAAATCGAAATGCAATGCTTATTCTCTTCATTTCTCCATTCAATCTTCAACTTTAGCCATTCTTTTCACTCAAAGACATGAGGACGGACCTTGGGAAGTTGAGAAAGCTTCATTCACCATTAAAGACATGAAGCGTGAATCTTGAATTCAACTTTGAAGGTGGGTTATATAACTTGAACCCTTAAATATCATTATTGATTTCATTTCTTCATCATATGTTGATTCCTTTTTCTTTCCCGAATTTCCTTTTGATTAATTGTTGAAATCACCACAAAGATCACAATAAATTTCGAAGGTTTGCAGCTTGAAGATGATGATGTCATCTTATCACACACCTCAAGAAATATCAGGTCCAAACGGTTTCAACTTGAGACCAATCGGTCTCAAGACCGATTGAAACCAAACGGTCTCAAGACCGTTTGGGATCAAACGGTCTCAAGAACGTTTGGAGATACTTGCTGATGTAGTTGGATGTTGATCCAATGGTTATAATTGATTGACTCATAATAGGTTTAGTGATGGATAATCCACTAATTACAAACTCTAATCGGGTTGAAGTGTTGAAACCCTAATTGAATTGAATCAATTTCATGGTTGATGGTCCAAATGGTCTCAAGACCATTTGAGTCCAAATGGTCTCAAAATCATTTGGAGGTCAAGGGCTGTGATGGATGGTTGGAGATCCAAGGGTTATAATTTGATGTACTCTCAATGGACCAATTGATGAATGATTCAATGAAGCAAACCCTAATTGATTGGTTGAAGGAAGCCCTAGATGATCCTTTCAGTTTCAAGGTAGTTTGGACCAAACGGTCTTGAGACCGTTTGAGTCCAAACGGTCTTGAAACTGTTTGGAATCAAATGGTCTTCAAACTGTTTGAGATCAAACAATCTCAAACCGTTTGGAGATCCAATCGGTTTCGAGGTTGATTTATCCAATCAGTTTCAAATGTTGATGGGTCCAATCAGTTTCAATGTACATGTGATCAAATGGTTTCAAGGGTTGAGTGCCCAAATGGTTTCAAAACCATTTGGATGGAAAATGGTCTCAACCCTAGATGCCCAAATGGTTTTAAAACCGTTTGGAGGGAAAATGGTTTCAAAACCGTTTGGAGGTTCAATGCAACCAAAACCGTTTGAAGACCTATTGTGATGAAAGATCAATTAACCCCATGATTGTTAATGATGTATATCAAAGATAATTACAATGGTTGTACCTTTAAGGTACTAGGGTGATTAGTACCCTTAGAGGGGTTAACCTTTGATGCTTATGGAAGCAATATCTCAGTACACTATGGTAACCCGAAATGTATGTACTTGAATGAAGGGTTGACCTAATATAATCAAGCTTGAAGTAATCAACATCCTAGAGAGGATGAGAGAGAGAGGAATTCATACATGTATAATAATCATGTTGTGGTTAAGCCTCAACACTTTCAACATGAATAAAATATGTAATTAGGGTATGATCCTTGATAAAGAGATCATGAAACCCTAATCGAGAAGGTTGATGAGCCCTAACCCTAATTTAGGGCAATGCTAGGTGAAACCCTGATCTAGGGTAATGGTGTAACCCTAATCTAGGGTGATGATATGAGAAATCCGAATTCAGGGTAATACAATGAAAAACCCTATTTAAGAGGATGCTTCATGAAACCCTAATTTCAGGTAAAGTTACATGAAACCCTAATTTGGCAAAAAGTTACAAGGAACCTTAATTCAAGATAATGATGTGTGAAACCCTAATATAGGGTGAAGGTATGTGAAACCCTAATTTTGGGTTATAGTGCATGAAACCCTAATCTCGGGCAATATGATGATAAACCATAACCCTAATTTTGGGTAATGGGATGAGTATCCCTAATCGATAAGAAAGGGAAACCTTAACCCTAATGAAGGGTGATGATATGTAAGAGAAACGCTAATCTATAAGAAAGGGAAACCCTAACCCTAATGAAGGGTGATGATATGTAAGAGAAACCCTAATCGATAAGAAAGCGAAACCCTAACCCTAATGATGGGAAGGTTGTAATTCTTTTGTTGAATAAACCTTGTAAGGCATGTTATATACTTGAATAAAAGTATAAAGATGTAATAGCCTTGAGAGCCATGTGAATAAGTTGTTACCTAGTGAGAGGTGACAAGATGTAATGGCCTTGTGAGCCATGTGATAATGTGTTGCCTAGTGAGAGGTGACAAGATACTTAATGGGCCTTGTGAGCCATGTGAGATGTTTGTGTAACAAGTATCCTGAATACCTTGGTCAGAAGACCTAGAGGTAATAGTTACCTAATAAGTGGTAACCATGTTCAATGATGAACTAAGGGTTTGAATACTAAGATCTAGTAAACATGATGATGATGTTGTTAAGGGATTTGAATTCCTAGCAATGAGATAAGGGATTGAGATCCCAATGTTATATAAAGTTCTGAAAGGTACTTGATAGATGTATCATACTTTTCATTGTAGCATTTGTCATAATAATTCATGTTTGAAAACTTGACTGATGCTAAAAGAATACAGTAATGTACTTAATTAATCAAGTGGAATCTTATCATGTAGTGCCCTGGCCATAGATCCATCAGTGTCAGGATTTGCTGTATGGTAAAAGGGGTTGCTCCGCGGCACAACCCAGAAGGCATATTTTTGAATATGCGGGGGTGATGGGTGAAAATATCCGTACACCCTAATGGAGGAAATGGTGTGAGATAAACATTAAATCTCTCAATCCTTCATTATATGTGTCGGGATGGATGTATCACGAATCCCCTGATGTCAGGATGGATGTATCACGAATCTCCCAATGATGTCTAATGTCGGATCGATGTGAGATAAACACAAGATCTCTCGATTGTGAAGAGAGTGCAGCTGTCGCTGTAGCTCTATAGAAAAGTTGCCAGTATACCCTAGAAAGGTATTTAGCAGAGACACAAAATGTCCTGTATGGAATCTCATACTGACCGAGATAAGGGAGGTCATGGTAGCCGACTCTTCCATTGACCTTGTATGGCACCGACTTTGGGTTTCGCAACCGAAGGTTGGAGTATGAGCGGTATACCTCATCTCCTTAGGGCATAAGTGTGATTGTAAAATGTAATCAGTCGTATAGCATGTTTGCTTAAAGATTGAATACGAAAATCATTGGTTGATGTTACATTTCTTTTATGCATCTTTAGTTGATAGATGATATATTTATGTTTTCTTACATTCCTTGTAAAGTAGATAGATGATGTATAATTCTACCATGGGTAGATGCAATGTTCTCCTTAAGAAAGGAGGTTATCTTATTCTGTACATACAATGATTAATACTGCTTGTTAATATAAAAGAACCCCTGCTTAGTTTTATAATGTTCATCTGCAATAATAATGTTTCTGGTTTAGAGTTATATCTCTCACTGGGACAATTTTCAATTGTCTCACCCCCGTGGGATCCAACATTTTTAGGTGGACATGGATGAGGAGGTAGAAACCATACAGCAGGCGAAGAACAACAGAATTAGGGACAACAGTAACATCTCAGGTGGAGATACTGACTGTCGTGTCTTATAGGTAAGAGTCCTATGTGTCGTCTATGTACTCTCAGGTCCTTGGATTCAGTAGTTAGTGTTTTTATGATCGATTTTAGATTTTGGCTTGAAAGCCTCGAGGTTTTATGATGCTTATGTATAGTTTTGGCAAAGCAACTGTTGTATGTAATCCTTGAAAAGAGATGGTACATGGTATGTACTTTGTGGACCAAAATATATATATAGTACCTTGGTCCTCTTTATAAGAGTTTCATGGAATTGTATCTCTTTGCAAAAAGGTTTTAATTTTTACTGATTTTTGTTAATCCGCTGCTAATGTTTTCTTCCGCATTAATCATTATCCGATGTTTGGGGTCTGTCGCCACAATTTAGTGGTATCAGAGCTTAAGGTTCACTGAGACTACAGAGACATAGGACTAAGGTGTTGAGTCTGTTCTAGTGTCCTCTAGTATATCTTATAGTGACTTCTGCTCATGCAGAAGATAGAGTAAAGCTTAAAGATGTCTGGACTACTGAAGGAGTACATTGCTGCACCAACAGAAGATGCAAGGGACCAGGCGAGCGAAGAACGACTGCCTGGGAACCCCCAAGATGATCCAACCATGATAAGGAATCCTTCTTTTGACATCACTGTTGGGCAAGTTAGGACAACAATGATGCGTATAGTGGACCATATATTAGAAATACAACCTAGATTACCAGCCCCCAATGATGAAGTTTTAGACTCCGATAGGATTCTGGATCAACATCATCATGTCGAAGCAATAGAAATGTTAAAAGAAATAGGTTACAACCCAAAATCAGGGTTTTCTATGGGTGTAGGCAGCCTGGACATATCGGAAGAGACTGTCCTGAAAAGGATAATGAGGAAAGAATTATGAAAAGAGCTATCCAAACTCAGTAATAGAGGACTAGTAGTTTCAAAAAGGGGAAGTTTTTGGTACCCCCAATACAACTAGTGTCTAGTGCACTAGGTAAATGGCTACCCAGAAAGGGTAAAGGACCTTTTAGACCATATCAAGAGAATAGAACCTGTCACCAGTGTAGACAGGTAGGACATATAGCAAGGGATTGTCCAGTTGGAAACACAATGGTAACCCAACCACTGAGGTAGAGACATCAAGGTCATCAGAGAAAATAGTTTTCTAGTGGCACTCAAGGACGTGGACAGACGTTCCAGGAAGGATCAACTGTATTAAATAACAAAGCACAAAGTCAACATCAGGCAACAATAAGATTCTATGAAAAGAATCAGCCTGAGGTAGGGCTGAGCATCGGTCCAAAACTGGACCAGATCGGACCGGACCGCGGACCGAATTTCAATAATATATGGACCGCAGACCGGACCGTTTCAAGGTAGGACCGGACCGGGACCGAACCATTTTGTGCTAGGACCGGACCGAACCGAACCGTTTGGACCGTAATCAACCTTTTTTACATGTTTTACAACTTATTTAATTGTACAAAGTTGATAATCTTAGTCACTTCTAACAATTATATAACTTTAGTATCAAACATTTGCACTAGTAGTGCTTATATATGTACTTTATTTGTAGTTATTATAGAATAAACCTTCAAATATATATGAATTTTATACAAAAATCAATCTGCGGTCCAGACCGGACCAGTCCGGTTTTGGACCGAATCGGACCAAAGACTGAACTTATTGAAATTCCCAGACCGCGGACCGGACCGAACTCAAAATGGACTGGACCAGACCAGACCAAATTGAGCAGTCTGGTCCTGTTTTGTGGTCTGGACCATTATTTGCTCACCCCTAGCCTGAGGCAGTAAACAAATTATGAGATGAGATAGGTCAGATGAAACTGTTTCATTCTAATATATTATTTTATGATTCTATGTGTTAAATATAAGAAAGTACTTATTTTTTAGCTTCCTTTGATTAGTCATATGAGGACACAAGGAAGATGATGACTTATATTTTACTCAGTATTCCTTTAAATGCTTTATAATTTCCCTTATCTATGTGAAAAAGGATGAGATATAGAAGTGATGCCTGAAGAAAATCCAGGAATGTTAAATCTTGTGTTTATAATGATATGAAAAGTGAGGAACATGATAGTAAATATAGTGCATACCACCTAATCTTAGTACTTGTGTACCCTGTCCAGGTATATAATTATTGGAGAAAGGGCAAGTATGGAACTCTTAGATTGTTATCTTTCTAATTACTCTGATCAAGTAGTCATTCTGAGACAATCTAGTGAGCATAAAGAAACCAGAAATATGGCATGGATATTTTTTTTATCACATCCTAAGTACAATAAAATTGAATCAGAAATGATCTCAGATTAATCTATGTGTATGAGGAAGTAAAAAGTATAATCCTCATGATAAAGAAAATAAGGACAAGGAAGATGATCCATGTCTGATAAAGCCTGTGTGTATAGTAAAGATCTTTTCCCATAATGTGAAAATGGGAAATGTGATAAAATCACAAAATATTCATAAACATGATAGACAATAACAAAGAAACGAGTGATGACATGTAATCATCCATATAATTCCTATGTTGATAGCAAGGAACCTAGGATGAAACAAGAGTAAATGACTCATGAACAATTGAAAGTTCATGCTATAATTAGAGAAGATGATAATCCCTTCTCTTTGATAAACAACCCTAGGTGATGATGGGGTGATAAGAGGAATATGTTTTTTTGTGTTCTCTCCTTTTAGGGACATGGCAATCAAGTGAGTACTATGACACTTGATGTGTATGGATTAGAAATAATCTAATGATGGATACTTAGAAAAGTATCAGTTCGTCTTGGACTTTGGATTCCACAATAAAGATATGTGTAATAAATAATGTCCCAAAGATGAAAGAAAGATCCTTTTATATGTGTAATTTTGGTAATAACAATAGAGGAATGGAAATGATGAGGATGTGATGTGTTTATGACACATGTGAAGGTTACCAAAGTAAGGAATTTTGGTATCTAAGAAATATCAGGTGGTATGGAAAAGTAAAAGCATGACTCCTAATTAGATGACTTATGTTGGTTACCTGGAATGTCCAACTGTGAAATTAGTCTAGTTACATAAAATAGTATGAACATCGCATGTTAGGGGTTTATGCTCCGCATAGACATAACATCGATAAGGATATACTAATTGAAGGAACAATTATAGAATCTTTGTGGGAAAAGCTTATCAAGCTAAAAATAATTCCTTAGAATATCTCTATTTAGATCTGTTAAAGCGACTTATATATATAACATCTAGAGATACTTCTAAGATAAGTTCTTAATTGGTAAGTAACCTCCCCTTATGATAAAAGTATGTACAACTAATGAGATAGTTGGTACAAGTAGTAAGAAAGTTTAGTGTTGTGATAGTAGTTTGGATGACACACCAGATGTATGAAGAGACTTGTAGTCACAAGTGGGTGACAAAATGTAACTCTGGTCTTTCCTTGGAAGTGAAATGCTAAACTGAGTAAGGAATATGGAAGACTCCTCAAAATCAAGAATCGTGTCACATAAAGTTGTAAGTTGAGAAAGGTGACAAATCAGTGAGGTTTGACACCTGAGTTAAATAAGGAATGTATAATATTTCTCTGACTAAGAAAAGTATTATCTGTCACAAAGTTGATTCTATAGTCAATAAGGAAAAGAACAGTAGAGTATGTGTCCTGTGTGACAAGTTCTATGATAACCCTATATGGAAGGACTTTGTGTTGATCAAAGTTCTATGGCATCATTGTAGCATTGAAGAAGCTACGTGGGAGCTAGAGGAAGAGATGAGGAGGAAGTACCCTTCTCTTTTCTCTTGATGATTTCGGGGACAAAATCCCTGTTAGGGGTGAATAATTTGTAACATCCCTGACCTAGGTTATGCTTTAACCCTAGATGTTTTGTTTAAGAAAGATATTTATATATGTGCTCTTATATTTTGAAAAGTAATTAAGGCTCAAGAGGAACTTATGTTTCAATTTTAGTCCTTTTTGAATAATGTTGAAAACAATGTTTTGCCCGTTTTGGACTAGTGCAAATTACCCAAGTTGAGGGGTTAACTTGAAAATGTTACATGATAAATGTTCCTAAAGTGTTGAAGAATCATAAGAATGAAAATGATGTAGAGTTATGGCTTGTGGAAGCCTGAGCACCAAGAAAGAGCTTATTAAGCAATGTTTGTGCATTAAAACCTAGTTTTGGTGTAATGTGCAATTACCCAAAACCTAGGGTTCAATATGCAAAATACCACTTCTAGAGAGTCCCTAATGTTTCTTGGTATCAATTAGAGATAAGAAAATAAGAGGGGCATCTCATTTGAATCTCTTTGGGGGAGAGAGAATCTTAATATTAAAATAATCAAGATTTAAGCATAATTGAAACCCTAATTCAATTTAATGCAAAAATAAATATATTAATGGAAGTGCCGTTCAACCAAAAATGTGATGGTTGAATTTATATAAGTATGGACGTCCTTGTGTCTTGAAAAGGCACCGAAATATCTAAAGTGAGTGGAGAGCCCACTCACATTAGTTAAAGAAAAAGTAATATCCACTAATTTTTGGATATTATTATTAAATTGATTAAGGTGCTTAATTGTTTTCTTTTAATTCAAGGATAAAGAAGAGGATTTATAAGGTAAGGATGATGGCTTCGTATGCAAGGATGTGAGGGGGATAAGTGGCACCAATTTAGGGAATTGAAGGATTTTTATAACACTTTCTCTCTCTTGAATTTCCCTTATATACACTCCATTCTTTCACCCACATGAAAGGCTTTTTCGACTCTTCTTTCTTTCCTTGCTTTGTCCGAGCACAAGGGAGCTTAGGAGAAATAGGAGGATGTACCACAACCTGTAGGTGAGCTCCTTAATAATCTTCAACCTTGATTTCATGGTGGAAATCGAAATTCAATGCTTATTTTCTTCTTTTCTCCATTCAATCTTCAACTTTAGCCATTCTTTTCACTCAAAGAATTGAGGACGGAACTTGGGAAGTTGAGAAAGCTTCATTCACCATTATAAACGTGAAGCTTGAAGCTTGAATTCAACTTTGAAGGCGGGCTATATAACTTGAACCCTTAAATATCATTATTGATTTCATTTCTTCACCATATGTTGATTCCTTTTTTTCCCGAATTTCCTTTTGATTAATTGTTGAACTCACCAAAAGGATAACAACAAAATTCGAAGGTTTGAAGCTTGAATATGATGATGTCATCTTAGCACACACCTCAAGAAATATCAAGTCCAAACGGTTTCAACTTGAGACAAATCGGTCTCAAGAACATTTGGAGATACTTGCCGATGTAGTTGGATGTTGATCCAATGGTTCTAATTGATTGAATAATAATAGGTTCAGTGATGGATAATCCACTAATTACAAACTCTAATCGGGTTGAAGTGTTGAAACCCTAATTGAATTGAATCAATTTCATGGTTGATGGTCCAAACGGTATGAAGACCGTTTGAGTCCAAACGGTCTCAAAACCATTTGGAGGTCAAGGGCTGTGATGGATGGTTGGAGATTCAATGGTTATAATTTGATGTACTCTCAATGGTCCAATTGATGAATGATTCAATGAAGCAAACCCTAATTGATAGGGTGAAGGAAACCCTAGATGATCCTTTCAGTTTCAAGGTAGTTTGGACCAAACAGTCTTGAGACCGTTTGAGTCCAAAAGGTCTTGAAACCATTTGGAATCAAATGGTATTCAAACCGTTTGAGATCAAACGGTCTCAAACCGTTTGGAGATCCAATCGGTTTCAAGGTTGATTTATCCAATCGGTTTCAAATGTTGATGGGTCCAATCGGTTTCAATGTACATGTGATCAAACTGTTTTGAGGGTTGAGTGCCCAAACAGTTTCAAAACCGTTTGGAGGGCAAACGGTCTCAACCCTAGATGCCCAAATGGTTTCAAAACCGTTTGGAGGTTTAGGGGTCAAAACTGTTTGGAGGTTCAATGCAACCAAAACTGTTTGAAGACCTAATGTGATGTAAGATCAATTAACCCCATGATTGTTAACGATGTATATCAAAGATAATTACAATGGTTGTACCTTTAAGGTACTAGGGTGATTAGTACCCTTAGAGGGGTTAACCTTTGATGCTTATGGAAGCAATATATCAATACACTATGCTAACCCTAAATGTATGTACTTGAATGATGGGTTGACCTAATCTAATCAAGCTTTAAGTAATCAAAATCCTAGAGAGGATGAGAGAAAGGAATTCATACATGTATAATAATCATGTAGAGGTTAAGCCTCAACACTTTCAACATGAATAAAATACATAATTAGGGTATGATCATTGATAAAGAGATCATGAAACCCTAATCAAGAAGGTTGATGAGCCCTAACCCTAATTTAGGGCAATGCTAGGTGAAACCCTAATCTAAGGTAATGGTGTAACCTTAATCTAGGGTGATGATATGATAAATCCCAATTCAGGTTAATATAATGAAAAACCCTAATTTAAGAGGGTGCTTCATGAAACCCTAATTTCCGGTAAAGTTACATGAAACCCTAATTTGTGGAAAAGTTACAAGGAACCTTAATTCAAGATAATGATGTGTGGAACCCTAATATAGGGTGAAGGTATGTGAAACCCTACTTTTGGGTTATAGTGCATGAAACCCTAATCTTGGGCAATATGATGATAAACCATAACCCTAATTTTGGGTAATGGGATGAGTATCCCTAATTGATAAGAAAGGGAAACCCTAACTCTAATGAAGGGTGATGATATGTAAGAGAAACCCTAATCGATAAGAAAGGGAAACCCTAACCCTAATGATGGGAAGGTTGTAATTCTTTTGTTTCATAAACCTTGTAAGGCATGTTATATACTTGAATAAAAGTATAAAGATGCAATGGCCTTGAGAGCCATGTGAATAAGTTATTACCTAGTGAGAGGTGACAAGATGTAATGGCCTTGTGAGCCATGTGATAATTTGTTGCCTAGTGAGAGGTGACAAGATACTTAATGGGACTTGTGAGCCATGTGAGATGTTTGTGTAACAAGTATCCAGAATACCTTGGTCAGAAGACCTGGAGGTAATAGTTACCTTATAAGTGGTAACCATGTTCAGTGATGAACTAAGGGTTTGAATACCCAGATCTAGTAAACATGAGGAGGATGTTGTTGAGGGATGTGAATTCCTAGCAATGAGATAAGGGATTGAGATCCCAATGTTATATAAATTTCTAAAAGGTATTTGATAGATGTATTATACTTTTCATTGTAGCATTTGTCATAATAATTCATGTTTGAAAACTTGACTGATGCTAAAAGAATACAGTAATGTACTTAATTAATCAAGTGGAATCTTATCATGTAGTGCCCTGGCCATAGATCCATCAGCGTCAGGATTTTCTGGATAGTAAAATGGGTTGCTCCGTGGCATAACCCGGAAGGCATATTTTTTAATATGCGGGGGTGATGGGCGAAAATATTCGTACGCCCTAATGGAGGAATTGGTGTGAGATAAACATTAAATCTCTCAAACCTTCATTATATGTGTCAGGATGGATGTAACACGAATCCCCCGATGTCAGGATGGATGTATCACAAATCTCCTGATGATGTTTAATGCTGGATCGATGTGAGATAAACATGAGATCTCTCGATTGTGAAGAGAGTGCAGCCACCACTGTAGCTCTATAGTGAAGTTTCCAGTATACCCTGGAAAGCTATATTGCAGAGACACAAGATACCCTTCATGGAATTTCATAATAACTGAGATAAGGGAGGTCATGGTAGCCAACTCTTCCATTGACCTTGTATGGCACTGACTTTGGGTTTTGCAACCGAAGGTTGGAGAATGAGCGGTATACCTCATCTCCTTAGGGTATAAGTGTGATTGTAAAATGTAATCAGCCGTATAACATGTTTGCTTAAGGATTGAATACAAAAATCATTGGTTGATGTTACATTTATTTTATGCATCTTTCATTGATAGATGATATATTTATGTTTTCTTACATTCCTTGTAAAGTAGATAGATGATGTATAATTCTACCATGGGTAGATGCAATGTTCTCCTTAAGAAAGAAGATTATCTTATTTTGTTCATACAATGATTAATACTGCTTGTTAATATAAAAGGACCCCTGCTCAGTTTTATAATGTGTATCTACAATAATAATGTTTCTGGAGGAGAGTTATATCTCTCGCTGGGACAATTTTCAATTGTCTCGCCCCTGTGGGATCCAATATTTTTAGGTGGACGTGGACAAGCAGGTAGAAACCATACAGCAGGGGAAGAGCAGCAGAATCAGGGACAACAATAATGTCTCTAGTGGAGATACTGAATGTCGTGTCTTGTAGATAAGAGTCCTATGTGTCGTCTCTATAATCTCAGGTCCTTGGAGTTAGTAGTTAGTGTTTTTATGATCGATCTGAGATTTTGTCTTGAAAGCCTCGAGGTTTTATGTTGCTTATGTATAGTTTTGGAAAAGCAATTGTTGTATGTAATCCTCGAGAAGAGATGGTACATGGTATGTACTTTGTGGACCAGGATATATATAGTACATTGGTCCTCTTTATAAGAGTTTCTTGGAATTGTATCTCTTTGCAAAAAGGTTTTAATTTTTAGTGATTTTTGTTAATCCACTACTAATGTTTTCTTCCGCATTAATCATTATCCGATGTTTGGGGTCTGTCGCCATAATAAGAGTCCATGTGAAGCTAAAATGTCATATTACGGTGTCATTGAAGACATGTGGGAGTTTGACTACGTAGATTTTAGAATTCCGCTCTTTAAATGTAATTGGGTTGATAACACCAAAGGAGTTATAGTGGATGAATTGGGTTTCACATTAGTGAAATTTGAAAAGATTGGCGAGAAGGGTGAACCATTCATATTGGCATCACAGACGAAACAAGTATTTTATATCGATGATCCTGCAAATGATAAATGGTCGGTTGTTCTTCATGGTAAAAGACAGTTCATTAAAGATCCTATAGATGAAGAACAATACTATGATAAGTATGATGACTCGAGTCCATTCTCATTTGGGTTGCCAACACCACCAAATATTGAAGATAATGATGACTTGTATGTGTGCGGAGTTCACAATGAAGGATTGTTAATTGATAAAAGATCGCAATATTAGAGGCACGCATGTTTATATTTTTTTATATGTTTTATTTTTCTGAATGTGAACTTTACAATGTGAATGTGAACTTTACAATGTGAGTTACTTTACAATACGAATGTGAACTTTACAATGTGAATTACTTTACAATGTGAAATTTACAATCTGAATGTGAACTTTCAGATGGCTGAGCATTCATATGATGACCGTGCTGATGATTACCGTGAGGGTGAGGAAGTCAATGCGCCGCCTCACAATGTAAGTTTTAAAAATATATCCCGCCTCACATTTATAGTTATATCCTGTAAGTGTGTTTTTTTGTCAAATTTTAGGTTGGTGATGTACCCCCTGAAGAAATTGGGGCACTTGATGAGCAGCAAAAAAATTTGAGAAAGTGGGGGGCATCACAATGATGAAAAAGTTACTATAGCAAAGGGGCAATGGACCCAAACTAGCTATGGATTTTGATCATGCAGGAAATCCAGTTGGAGTGAACCACAATTCATTTATTTCATATCTTGGGGTTCTTATTCACAACCATTGTAGTCCTATTTTTAAATCCTGGCATAAAGTTCCTAAGGGGAAGAAACATTTAATCTGGAAGGAACTATGCATGAGTTATCATTATTTGCAATTCTATTTTTGTAGATTACTAATTTTTAGGATACTAGTTAATAGAAATTCTATTTTGTAGAGTATATTTGATCTGGATGAAAAGTTGCATCGTAAATGCGTGATGCAACGTTGTGGGAGGGTCCTAAGGAACTATAGGACAAATCTCACTCGAGATTACATACGTGATGCTGAGAAGAGGTTCTTGATTGATTTCCAATTCTAGACATTGATCAATTTTTTACTAACTCTACACTAATAATTTTTATTTGTATTCTCTTTAAAAAATAAATTTAGGAATTAGACAGCCCCTGATCAATGGAACTACCTGGACCCCAAAGACTGGGAGGAGTTTGTTGCCCAAAGAAAAATGGATGAATTCAAGGTATTAAGCGCCACTCCCAATTTAATTAATATACATTCTTATGTATTCACCTATTCAAGATTAACCTTTAGTGTTACTAACCAAATCAATGTGCTTACTAACAAGGATATCGGCAATGCTCAAAGAGCAAGGCATGCACTGAATGTGCATGAACACACAATGGGTCCAAGAGGGTATGCATGTGTTCGCCAAAGACTACATGCTGAGTATATTGCTCAGTCTACTACTCAGTCTGCTGCTACTCAGGAGTCCTCTACTATTGGTCCCGCACCTCTGCATCACCATGCTATGTGGATAGTTGGGAGGCAAAACAAGAAGGGAGATATAACGAATCCTACAACTGCTGAGGCGCACCTCTACCAATTTCTATTGATGGCGATTAGCAGGAGCTGCACGAGAAGAGGAAGGAAGGCAAGTTCATCCCTAAGGGAACAAGGGATGAATTGACAGTTGCTCTGGGTAACCCAGAGCATCTTGGATGTGTTAGGGGTGCAGGCACTGGTGTGGGCATCAAAGCATTCTTTGGGCCATCCCAGCGCAAACCTGTCCCAAAAGCGGGACTTTCTCAAGTTGAGGTAACCTTTTTTTATAATATTATTACGAAAAGGAATTCAATAATCGATAGCTAGCATTTCTTTTATCCATATATAGGTAGATGAATTAATTGAGAGGAAAGTCCAAGAAGCAATGGTGAAGTGGCATGCGTCTCAAATGGCCACTCATTCGGTACCTATGATGTGCCACACTTGTATTACTCCTACTGTAGAGGTTGGGAGTAATCCTGTAGACCTACCACCTAGCACATCCTCTGTAAGTATTTTTATGACATAGTAGCTAGTCTTTGCAGAGGTTGGGAGTTTGTGTATATATGCATATACCATTCTTTATGTAAATTTGTAGGGGTTGAAGCCATGCCATCTAAAAAGTCAAGAATATGCCATTGTAGAGGCGTCAGCTTACCCACCCCTTCCAGGGGAAATGTTTCGTGGGACTCCAGTACTAGATGGTGCGGTTATTGTGAGCCCGATAAGTGTAGTCCCCAAATGGAGGGATCTTACATTGCCATATGCCCACCCAGATTTTGAAACGCTTGGTGAGGCAGAAGGTGGAGTGATATTGTGGCCTAAAGCGGATGTCGTCTATACTAATATTGTATGATAAATTTACATTACGTTAATTTGTTAGTGTGTACGTATATATGAGTCAATTGATATGAAATTATATATACATGTCAAAAGGAAGACACCCACTACATCTCAGCCTCCAGCTCCACCTCATGAAGTACCAAGTTGGCTTCCAAGGGACCTACACGCCTCGTTAGGTCCTAATTGTAGGGGTATGGTAGATTAGATAGGAGAACATGATCCAAATTTCCCTATAAATGTTACTATTCTGGAGGAAGCTGCAGGTCAATTATACGATAACAATCTATTTATACAAGTTTTGCATACATATTAATGCATATGTAATACATGTTTTGCATACGTATTAATGCATATGTATTAATGCAGGTCAATCATACGATAACAAGATATTTATACAAGATATTTGGAGTTGTTTCATTATGACTGGCTGAATACACCTATGATAGAGTTGTGGATATGGTGAGATCTTGTTTATACATCCATATACCTTGTTTTATATATGGTGATCTGGTTTCTTATATATTAATGCATACATAATACATGTTTTGCAGCCACTTACACACGATATGTACATATTTTTCATTTCTCCATGAGGGATTTTTGGTTCCATCTTTGATTAGTCTTGTAGTTAAAAACCCTAGGTCAGTTACTTCATACTACTGTGATGTTTTTAAATATTTTGGTAAAAACAAGAAGACGGTGATAACAAATCCATTCAATGTCGGGTAAGTTTATTTTGCTTATAATTTGTACTTCAGAAAATTACATCTTTATTGTGACTTTTGAGTTATTAATTTATAACTTTCTTACCTCTAGTGGTAAGCATTGGGAGTTACTAGTTATTGTCCCCGAGTCGTTCACTGTCTATTATCTAGATCCTATAGGGAAGGAATTGAATATATATGGACACACAATGAAAAGGCCATTATTCCCGTGAGAAATATTTCATATTTTTATATCCGTTAACATCTGTTATTACATTACTATTTAATTATGTAATTTAATGTGTTACATTAACATGTAGGGCTTTATAAGAGTACGCCAAAGCTAGAGGAAAGATCCCCAAGAAAAAGAACCAGCCACTAACTTGGCAGAATGTGAAAGTAATTTCCCGACTCCAGTGTATATATTATTTATGTGAACTGTGCTTATTTGTATTTTTGAATATTTTGTATGTTTCAATTTATAGTGTGCTACACAAGACAACGACTGGGCATGTGGATACTATGTGATTCGATTTATGAGCATAATTATCAAACATGCCACAATGGAAATCGATACCATACATCAGGTATTATATGTAGTCTCATTAGATAATATGAAATATATCAATCTTATTATATATTATTAATTATATATATACATCATTCTCTTTGCAGGTATTTAAAACTGACTTCACTACAGGTGAAAAGTTATTATATGTACATACTCCCTATACGATGGATGAGTTAAATGATGTAAGAGAACAATGGGAAGAAGCCCTACAAGTAGTGGAAATTTTTAAATATAATTGGGATAATGATGATGATGAATAAAGAATGATATTTCTAAACTTTGTTCTCATAATTATTTTTTTGTGAATGTGAATGACTTTTTATGAATTTCCATATGCGTGAATGTGAAGATGATCAATACATGAATGTTTCTACATGTGTCTGAATGTGAAAAGAGATGTAATGAATGGAACTACATGTTGTTAAATGTGTGTGAAAATGGAGGAAATTTGAATTGGAACTACTAGTTTCTACATGTGTGTGATGAAAAATAATATGAATTAAATGTACTTATACATGTGTGTGAATCACATGATAAATATATAATATTGTCTATCTTGTTAATTTTGTAGGTTTGTGGCATGTTGTTGGCTGATATCAATGGATGTTGTAAACCTGCAGTTCAAAACTGAACTGTAGGTTCTGCATCCTGCTGACCAGCCATACAACAAGCCTGCAAACTGATAAGAAAAAAAAATCAGAACATAGGCATCGGTTATTTGTGTAACACCGATAACAAAACACATAGGCGTCGGTTGTTAGTGTAAAACTGACATCTTTATCCCCTTCTGGCGTCGGTTATCTGTGAAACCGACGCACGACCATGGTGGTAGGGGATATGTCGTCGGTTATTAGTATAAAAACCGACGCCAATGGTGTTAGTTATTAGTAGATTCTGGCCAGGTACCATGGTCATGCTAGGTAGCACGGCCGTTGTGGCTGTGGATATGGCGTCAGTTACCTATATAAAGTCGACGTTGATGATGCCATTGCTGGAGCCTTTTTGGTGGTGGAAAGGGGTATGTCGTCGATTGTTAATTAATAACCGATGTTTTTAATAAGGTTATCGTGTCGGTTTTCTTTAAGAATCGACACCGATAGTCTCCTTGTTGGCGCATTTTTGGTGGCGGGAAGGTTTATGACGTCGGTTGGGGGACCGACGCTGAAGGTGTTGACTTTTAGCGGCGCCCACTTGGGTGTCACTTGGAAACCGACGCCTTAGGCCTTAAATAACTGATGCCAAAGGTTATTTCTGTAGTAGTGCTCAACACCTACACACCAATTCTAGGCTTCGTAAGATATCTAGGACTCAGACTTGGTCCAAGTCAGCAACTGGAAGCATGAGCACATCCTACTGAGCAGCAAAGAACAGAAGATCTGAGGTTGAATACCGTTGATCCCCTCATCATTAGCTTTTAGATACACCCACAAATTGAGATAAAAGGGGATAGAAATCAAACAACAACATCAACCCCTACTCCTTGGCTAACTTCATCTTAATAAGCAACACAGAATGGGTCAACTCAGAATGTTGCTATTTGCACAGTAGCACCACCACATGCACCCAAAGGGTGAAGTCTTCATGCAATGTCAGATGGATCTAAGGGGAGAAGACGATCTGCACCCCATAGAACCAAACACACTATGATCATCTAGTGGCCAGGCCACCTCAAGACGGGAACCTGCCTATATCCAATGCCCCTGTTTGCACAGAGGCATTTCCACAAACACATGGAGGACGTTCCACCACACAGCAGCAGAGGGTCACCAGGCTTGCGCCACCCTCTGCTCTGTCGGGGAACCCAGATCAGGAGGCATCACCAGGCATGACACGCCGACTAGGGAGACGCACGAGCCGTCCAACAAGAGCTTCGCCGCCGCGATAGACATGCAAAGAGAACTATTTGCCGCAACCCCAGATCCAAGGACGACCTGAGGTGAGTACACCACCAGAGCAAAACCACTTTAAAGGACTATCAGGTGAGTTGGGGCGAGCCCTAGTCTCCCACCATCCTTCATAGCCATCAAGTAAGTTTGAAGTCGATGTCGAAGGGGCTTCATCCACCTGGTAGTACCATGTCTCACTTAGGAGATGAGGAGGAGATGTGCGACATAAAGGGAACATACCCTCTATCATTGGCGGCGACGCGGAGCATTCAACGAGAACCAAGACAGGTAAAAAATTCATAACTTAAGATTTATAAGTCAAAAAAATGTAATAAAATATGTTTTAGACTCAAAAAAAGATAACCTAAAATATGGCATGGTTTTGATAACCTAATTCACATATAATGAAAAAGGTGTTTTTAAGGTTGGGATAATTTACATGAAATTGATACAAAATCTACATATGTGCTTAATATGTTCTTTGGATGCCTAGGCTTGGACCTAGATGTGACTTTGGATCATTTGACTCTAAAGTTGAGGTATGTTTTCTGACCTGATTATTCTTTTAATCAATTAGCCTATGTTTCTTCTTTCTCTTGGTCCTATGGACAATAGCCTACACATATGTCTTTTCTTTTGGAAATATTGGTTCATGTGAACTACTTTACTTTGTTATTGATCTTGTGATCTTGGATATTCTCTTGACCCTGTTTCTTATGCCTTGGTGCAAGTTGGACTTTTGATAATATGTACCCACTGTGATGTGGATTTTTACTTGTTGATATATGCCCACTATGATGTGGATGTTTATATGTTTGTGTTGTCCATTGTGTGATGGTAAACTTTACATCATCTTCTGACTATACTTTTCTACTTGCCTCTACATTTACATGCTATGTGATTCAGTAGCACTAGAGCAGTGTAAATTACTTTGGTTTTGGGGTAGTAATCCCCTATTGATTATTAAGGAGGGTGGCAGTATACCATTCTCTATAACTGAGTGTGGCAGTAATCCATACTCAACTATTTATATATTCGGAGATTGGCAGTATTCCTTTCTCTATCAGGTTTCAAGTTTATACTTGGCCGCCTTTGTGTTTATATTGTTTTAGGGCTATGATTATCTCACATGCATGCCGATTATTGATGTTGATTGTGGGGTGTGTTCCCTATTTGTGCTCTGTTTCCCACCATGGTAGTGGATTTCTATATAGGTCACAATCCTTTTATATGTTGTTATGGCATGTATCCCTTTTATTATGATTCTTTTCTCTTGATACCCGCTTGGGTGGTACTTTTATTTTCTATGGGAAGCCTTTTATTTTAATGTCCCTTATTCTTTATAAATTGCTCAATTTGCTTTTTAGTATGCACATACCAGCCTTTGCTGATGTCTCCTATTATTTCTCTTTTTCTGGGGTATGCTTCCAACCCTAGGTGGAGGACTTGGATGACAAGGATTGATGACCTGGACTTGGATTGTGAAGTTAAAGCTTGGAAACAATCTTGAGGTGGTTTAGATTTCCTCTACATGGATCCTTGTGATGTAAGTTAAGATGTTCCCTTGTTTTATAATTGAATATAGTCATGTTTTTATTCTTCTTCTATACTTTGGTCTTTTGATTACCATTATAAAGATTTGAAAATTTTACACCCACTCCTTCATACCTTCTGAGTGTGTTTGGACTGGAGGTTCTATTGTTCAAATTTTTAGTAGAGAAGTGGTTTCACTTATTTACGCCCACATACTATGATTTATAGTTTGGTGAGCATCTTATGTAATTTTAGGACCTATAACAAAGTTATGATGCTGCAATAATGGTTAGACAAACCCTATCATTAAAAATAGCTCATCTATAATAGGTTTTGAGTGTGTGGTTGTCTATTTCTTAGAAATATCATAATTCTTACATCCATTGGATATTTATGATGAAAGTTTGGGTATGGTCTTGCTTATGACTTGTTAAGCTCTCTACAAAGTTCTAAATGTTGGTTATATTCTTACAAGAATGATTGTTGATCTGGATTTAGGTGCCTCAGTAGGATTTTATATGTCCAAAATTGTGGCTTGGCCCTCTTAATGAACAAGGATGGATACCTATGCCTTGATAGAGTGACATGAAACTGGTTGTAAATTTTGTATCATTTGAGGTTGTAAACCCCAATTATTTTGTACAGTCTATAGGGTGTTTGTACGTAACTTGATTGATGTAGTCAAAAAATGCTTAATTGACTTAAGTAATCAAGTGTAGCATTAATCATGTAGTGCCTTGTGACCGTAGAAATATCCTAGTGTCACAGCTTGCAGGATAGTGAAATGAGTAATCCAAAAGGATCTTGGAGTCATGTACTATTCTATATATATGGGAGTAGGGAGGGTACATCCTTACCCCCTAATTTCAAGATTTTGGAGAGCAATGGAGGTTGTGTCTCAGGTATTGATGTAATTGAGAGTGACTAAAATCATAACTTGGATTTGAGGGTTTATACCCTAGTTTCTAGTGTCGTGGCATATGTACCCATGATTGACTAGGTGTTTAGTAGTTGGTTGATATGCCACTACAAATGCTACTCATACTAACTGAGGGGAAGAGATCTTTAGGGTTCTAGTCATCTTGGATCTTATACGGGGATGATTTTGACCTTGTAATGTTCAACTTTTAGTTTGAGTGGTATACCTCAAACTACCCATGGCTTAGTAAAATATGTAATTCAATCATGTAGTATAACGATTAGGGTTACTTGGCAAATCACATTGGATGACGATCCTTGCTATGCTTCTTTTGACATATAGGTGATTTATGATGTTCTAAGAAGAAACCAAATATACTTATGACTCTAGATATACCTGATCTTTGCAAAAATTATATGTCTTTCAATTGTGTAACACTATATGCCTTAACTGCTCAATGTATATAACCTTGGTAAGAAATAAATGTAATTAGAGGTTATATCATATTGTTGGGACATGGGTGTCACCTTGTGGGTTCCACACCCTTCTGAGGTGATCTATAGTGCGGTCATCCACAGAGTGGCGAGGAGGCGCAACTTGAAGATCGGTAGAGGCTGAGATGCTGGTTGGGTTCCTCACAATTTGAATATCTATAGATTTTGAGATGTTTCTTAGATTCTGTAGTCCTAGAGTTGACCATGTATTCTCAAGTCTGGGTAGTGAGTTTTGTATATCATCTATATCAACTCGAGTGTTTGGTTGTATATAGTGAACAATGCAAAGGTTATATATATGTGGACAACATCTTTTGTAACAAGTTGTGGTTGAGGGAATTGAACACATGTAAAGTTATCTAGTTTGTATATATAGATATCTATATGTATGTGAAGTTGGCTATGTGTATGTGAAGTTAAACCCTTATGTAAATGTTCCTGACATGTTTGGAAATTTAGTTCACTTTAAATTCTATATATTTTTGGTAAGATGATTTTAAGTAATCTTGTTAGCATGGAAGGTTGCCACTTTTAGTGGTATCACAACTTTAGGTTTACTGAGTCTACGGGGACATACGATCTAGGTTGTTGTGTATGTTATTACATATCTAACATATCTAAACCATGAGTTATGGTTGTGCATATATGTTTGAGGAATGGGAAGAACATGCTCAGAGTAGCTTTGTTGCATTGGGTTGTGGTAGTAGGAGATGTGTATCAGATGGAAAGGTACCTGAGATGGGACCAGAATTTCCATCCCGCCTCCGTTCAACCCTTCGACCATAGTTGATCTAACCTTTCAATCAAATTTAGGTTAGTTTATGGAAATAGTCATGCATTTGGTGGGTAGGGCACATGCATGTCAACTAAGGGCACCTTCCCCAAATGTTGAATCTCAGGGTTTAGGGAAGACCTTTGAGAGGTTGAAATGTGTGAGGCCACAAAGTATGTGGGCACAACAAACTTGGAAGATGTTGAAATATGGTAGACAAATTTATAGAAGGTGTTTAAGATCCTAAATATATCTAAAGAGGACAAGGTGAAGCATGCGATCTACCTATTGAAGGGTTGTCTTAGACACTAAAGGTCCATAGAAGAAGAGAAGAGACCATAGGAGGTGGTCAATTGGGAGGATTTATGGCAGGAGTTTGTGAGTCCTTACTTCCCATATATGTATCTAGAGGAGAAGGTATTGCTCAGTTTCAGTGGTTGCACCAAGGGTCATGGTCTATTAATGACTACAAGGCATATTTCATGGAGTCAAAGAGGTTATGTCCTCATATGGATGCCATAAAGAAATAGAGGATTATAAGGTTCAAGAAGGGTTTGAATACTAAGTTGGCATAGACAATGTTAGCCCTGGAGTCTCGTGAGAAGTTTTTTACCTTTGTGAAATTTGTAAGGATGATAGAGAGGAAAGTCGTGGAACGACAACAGGCTAGTTCCAGAAAGAGTTCTGCTTAGTTCCAAGGATTGTCGTCTAGTAGTTTCAAGAAGCTAAGTTTTATCCACCATAGTACTAATAGTCACAACATAGGTTGACATTTTCAGTGGCAAGGACACAAGTACAGTCGTAGTGGTCTTCTGGCAAAGGAAGAGGTTGTAGATTCCCACCAGTCGGGGGAAAATAGTTTAGGTTCATAGTCTGTGATAGGGTCATCTAGGCCACAATATGACATGAGGACGTGTTACAACTGTGTATAGATTGGGAATGTGAGATGGTCTTTCCCTATGAGGAACCATGATATTATGCAGCAACTGAGGTATAGTGAGCAAGGTTCATAGAAACAACAGTTTAGTAGTAGTGGTAGTAGGGGGCATGGCCAATCATCACATGTGGGTTCTTTGAGACCAGCTAGCAGAGGTCGACGATGACAATAGGCAACAACTACATTCTATGCCATAAGTCAGTTAGAAGGAGTGGTCAACCTACGTGTTGTGACAGGTCAAATGGAACTTTTTCATTCTGACTTATTTGCATCTACCTTTGTATCTATTTTGGTTGACCCAGGTGTGCCACACTCATTTATCCTAAGAGAGGTGATATAGTTGTAATTTTCCTATTTTTCGTATAGTTGATAATCTTATGTTAGAAACTCATCTGGTTGGTTATTTTGGGAAGTGTGTCCATCTTGCATTCTTTCCTTCTTGGGATGCATCATTCAAGTGGATCTTATGCCACTTGATTTGCATGGATTCGATGTGATCCTAGGGATGGATAACTTATAGAGGTATAAGGTTGTTTTGGACTATGGTTCTAAAGTTATGTTGTTTTGTGAGGAGGGAATATCTCTTGGACTTTCCAAGGAGATAGGAAGATTCTTCCTACCAATCCAATATCGATAGTGATAGCAGAGAAGTAGTTGAGATAAGGGTGTGCAACTTTCCTGGCACACATGGTGGATGACAATGTGAGGATTCCTAGTATCCTAAATGTACCTGTAATGAGGGAGTTTGAGGATGTTTTTCTCGATGAGTTTCCAAGTATTCCACCCCTGAGAGAGATTGATTTTGAAATCAATCTAGTTCCTGGTATTCAACCCATATCTCAGACACCTTATAGGTTGGCTTCAACTAAGATGAAGGAGTTGAAGAATTATTTGCAAGAGTTTTTAGAGAAAGGCTTCATTTGGCCAAACACTTCAACCTGAGATGCTCCAGTGTTGTTCTTGAAGAAGAAGCATGGTTCTATGAGGCTCTGCATAGACTACTGACAATTGAACAAGGTTATAGTGAATAACAAGTACTCATTGCCAATGATTTGATTAATTGAGAGGTTCTACAATGTTTTCCAAGATAGATCTAAGGCCAGGATATCACCTTTTGAGGATCGAGGTAGATGACATACCTAAGAATGCTTTCAGGACTAGCTATGGTCATTATAACTTCATGTTTATGTTGTTTGGGCTAACCAATGCACCAAAAGCGTTTATGCACCTAATGAACAAAGTTTTCAAATTGTACCTTGACCAGTTTGTTGTGGTGTTAATAGATGATATGTTGACATACTCTAGAGACAGTCAACAAAATGATCAACATCTTTGTCAAGTGTTGGAGTTGTTAAAACAACAAAGGTTATATGCTAAGTACAGTAAATGCAAGTTTTGGCTGATCGATGTGTCTTTTCTTGGTCATGTCATCTTACAAAGGTTGTTTGTGAGTAGCCTAAGAAGGTGGAGTTAGTGTTGGAGTGGGAGAACCCAAGACACCAACCAAGTTTTAAAGCTTCCTTAGTTTAGTTGGTTACTACATGAGGTTCATCAAGAACTTCAATGCAGTAGCTATACCTTTGACCATGCTAACTAGGACATGCTAGTGTCACTTAGACAAATGATGTATGATTGGACATCTCTATTGTTGGCAGGTTTGTTGGGACAATTACAAGTGAAATTGACGTTGAGGTTATAGATCAGGATGTACAAAAGGATGATAGCGTGACACATATGATTAGGTTAGAGTTTGATAATAAAAAAGCATGATGGGTTTCATGAGACAGTGTATGGGATAGTATGTTTCCATAATAGGATGGTAGTTCCTAATCCTAGAGGCCCAAGGGAGATGGTTCTTGAGGATGCTCTTTCCTCAATGTGTGTTATGCATCCTAGAAGTACTAAAATGTATTACAATATGAAAGCTTTGTATTGGTGTCCAAATTTGAAGTATGATGTAGTAGAGTTTGTGGCCAAGTGCCTAGTTTTCTAGTAGGTCAAATCTGAACATTAGAAGCCTACAAGGATGTTGCATCCCTTGCCAATTCCTTAGTGGAAATGGGATCATATAACTATGGACTTCATGGTGACTCTTCCAAGGATAGTCAAAGGGCATGATTCCATTCGGGTGATTGTTGATCGGTTAACAAACTCATCTTATTTTTTTCCTGTCAAGACCATTTACACTACATAGAAGTTAGCACAAATCTATGTTGATGATATAGTTTGATTGCATGGGATACCAGTTACCATAGTTTCATACAAAGGCCCTCAGTTTATGAGCAGGTTTTGGGAATTTTTACATACTATTTTGGAGACACAAATGAGGTTCAATACAACTTTTCACCCGTAGACACATGGTCAGTCTGGAAGAACCATACAAACATTATAAGATCTGTTAAGAGCATGGGTTCTTCAGTTTCTTGGTAGCAGGGATATTCAATTGAGTCTGATTGAGTTTTCCTACAACAAAAATTACCAAAAGATTATAGACACCATATGAGGCTACGTACAATATTATTTGTAGGTCACCTCGTTTTTGGTATGTGGCTAGCGAATATCAGTTGTTGGGTCCTGAGCTAGTTCATCAAACTATAGAAAAGATCAAGGTGATTCATCAACAACTGAAGGAAACACAAGATAGACAGAGGTCTTATGCAGAATTGTCATAGACCATTGGAGTTCCAGATTAGAGACTGTATATATCTCAATATTTTCCCTTAGAAGGGTGTGTTGATGTTTTTTAAGAAGGGTAAGTTCTCTCCTAAGTTCATGGCACCTTACCATATCCTAGGAAAAGTTGTGAAAGTATCTTGCAGTCGGAGTTAACTCCAAAGTTACACCAGTTACACAATGTGTTCCATGTTTTGATGTTAAGGAAGTGACATCCTGATACATAGTAGAATTTGTATCCATTGGAGGTGGAGTTAGAGGAGGATGTTACCTATGTTGAGGGTCTAGTGTTGATTTCATATAGGGGTGTACAGAAGCTGAGGAAGAAGGATATAGACTTAGTGAAGGTGTTGTGGCATTATCGTGGTGTAGAGAAAACCATGTGGGAGTTAGAAGATGAGATGTGTAGGTAGTACCCTTCTTTGTTTTCTTAGGATTCATGGGAAAAATTCTTGTTAGGGGTTTATAGTTGTAAGGCCCTTAACCTTGCTTAAATCATAATCATATCAGATTAGCTTAATTGGATGCTTAATTTAGAAATTTCATCTTGGTTTATAATGTACTTTAAGTTTACGATGCTATATGTAACATACTTGAATCTGGGAATATAGTCTAATTTTCCTTTTTCCTAGACCCACATATATAAATATGATAATTAATCCCTTTTGACTTAGATTAGATAAAATAGGAGTGATTGAATCCAAGAAAATATGATAGAAATAAACTATTACATAATTTTTTAAGTCATCAATTTAAAGATAATAATATAAAATCACTACATAATTAATATTTACCCTTAATTGGTGATCCACAGTCATCTCAAGTCAAATAACGGAAGAATATCAATAAATTTAAAATAATATATCAATTTGATTAACAAATGCTTTAAATGAATGCTTAAGTATATAAATAATGAAATAAAATGGAAAATATTTTTAAAAGAAGAAATCGATGATAAAATCAAATTTCTTACGTCTTAATTAACTTACATGTCAAATTTCATATCATTGGTATTGTATGTTCACACAATTAATTAAATGAAGAAAGTATTAAATAACTTAGGATTAATTGATTTAAATGAGTCATTCAGTGAATGTACTCTTTAGTCTCTATTACACCCTCCTCCATCTCTTTCCTTTGCACACAGCTGCTTAGCACTCCTTGCACTGGCCTGGATGTTGTAACGTCATGTAGACCGGCACTCATTTCTTCTTCTTTTCTTCCCTTCTCTTCCTCCCTGTCCTATATCCCCGCCTCTCTTCTCCACTCACCTATCATCTTCCTTTCCTAACCCTAACATGTGACTCTCCCTTCCCTGTGGCCATCCACCATCGCCAGGAGAACGCCCACCACACGAAGAT
The DNA here is from genome assembly GCA_963693085.1 of Alisma plantago-aquatica. Lineage (NCBI taxonomy): Eukaryota > Viridiplantae > Streptophyta > Magnoliopsida > Alismatales > Alismataceae > Alisma > Alisma plantago-aquatica. The sequence goes on from OY856409.1 coordinate 926,239,483, forward strand.
GTTGTGCATCAGAAATCACCACACCACCATAATTTACCTCTTCCTCACTCGTTGCCTGGCTCCCTTGCTATGTCTACCACCACCTGTTGTAGTGATCAGAAGAGGACGCTTTGTCCCCCCCCCCATTGTATCACCACCTTGACCACCTACGGTTGTGACTAACTCAATGCTAGCAGCCATCCCCCATCCTCCTTCTGTCTCTCCATGACACCAAGGGCCCCAGCCACATACAAGCATCAGATCTTTCCATGACGCACAACCAACACAACCGTAGGGAAGTACCCATATGATGGCTTTAGCTGCCACCTAATCCCACCATCAACCAGAAATCACCATACCGTCTCCTCACCAGCATCAACGCCATGAGCATTGACATCACCACAACCAATGTCACCATAACGGTGCCCTGACACCCCACCTACTCCCCTAGTGTCGCCACCATTAGGAGCCTCACTCCTCATCATCACCTGCTGCATATCCATCTACCACACTGTCATGGTGGCAACCAGAGTTCCTTTCCAAGAGGATGCCACTGCCTCTGCACATCCTAGCCATGATGTGTCTTCTTTTGTGACCTAACACTAGCCAGAAACCCTCAGACATCAACGCCATCACCACAGTGAGGTCGCCCACCTTTCAGCCTTATATGCCCAACAATAGTGGTACATGGAACGCTGCTCGTCAACAACTGCTATGGCTAAATCAAAATTCAGCTATTGTCTTTCCTCTACTCCTTTGTCTCTCCTCTATTTGCTGCTCCTCCACCAATTCCCCATAGTGCCAGGAAATGCCAAACAGCGCCCGTGTTGCAAACATTATCGATGCTACCACCCTCGACCCCCACCTGTAGCATCATGTCACAACTCCCTTGCCACCTCATATAGCTACCACCTAGCTACGAAACTCCAACTCTTCATGGATTTGACCCATCATAGGCGTCAAAGACCTATAGACCTCCAAATCCACAGTCCAATGTTCACCGATCAATCATAGGTTAGTTATCACCTTCCTTTATATGTTATTTGTAGATTTCAATCAATAGATCATGAGTAACTACATTCATTGGGAGACTAGCTACATGTGAAATATAATCAAGGGATTCATACTCAATCTAGATCACCTTGGATTTTAGTAAAGTAAATAGATAAGGTATGCATAAGGTCTAAATACTATGGTAATTCAATGAACTTAACGTGTATTTGTAATATGATTGATTGCATGGCATGTATGGGTAAGTGCTTATGCACATGTATAAGTTGTGTTGCAAATGACCTTAAGTTCTAATAGAAACTAGAGTGGTTGAACATTCTCTATATGTAGACCATGCAAGTATACATACTAATACATATACATACATGAATAAATACAATGCAATGTTCCTTGACCTATTTCTTAGTTGCCTAAGAGATTAAGGACTACATATGTACTAGACTAAAGATTAGATAATGATTAGTATGTTTCCACTTAAACTCAATAAGTTTTAAGTGTAGTAGTAATTATATATGATGATGTACTTATACATTCATATCCAAAACCAAAGAAAAGACATAACTATGAGGATGGTCAAGTTGAGAGGGAGCGTAAACCACCACATCAAAGATGAATCATGACAAAGAAATTAAGATATCAATATATCACTTAATATGAGAATGAAATATGTATGTAAAACCTAACCCATCAATATCATGGTCTCTAAGTAGATGGTGATATGTATATGCCCATGGATAAATGTGTATGAGAAAATATTGTACCATGTCTTAAAGTGGGTATTTGCATGTAATAACACCACCATGAACATTAATAAATATACAAGGGATCATATGTTCACTGAAAAAGAGTATAAACCCTAATATGCAACTATGTGATTGGAACTAGGGTAAGAATAATATGTATAGCTATGTTAAGAATGAATACACATATTTTTGTTGGCGTCTTCTGGGGGGAAGGAGTGCCTCCTCAGTGTTTCCCTCCCCCTGGTCCTTCATCGTCCATGATCCTAGTTTTGTAGGCTATAGTAGTTACTGGAGAAAGGGATTCGATCGGTGATAGCGTGGCACTGCGATGCGTTGGTGGGATGCTAATAGTCGAGGGGCGTCACCTCGGATGTCCGGTTGGTGAGGTGATGTGCAACGCCACAAGGAGTAGCCTGGGCTACAGGCATTGCAGTTCGACCTGGTCGATTCTTACCTGTTCAAGTGAGACGGTTGGAAAGAGCTTTTCCCAACCAGGGCTTCTTCGGTGTTGTTCTATCCTGCAGGTGATGGACGAGTTCTCCTTTTCCCTCACAAGAACCTCCCCTTCCTACTTCTGAGTGAATCCCAGGTCTCCTGGGTGACGTTGTATTCTCATCCCTACCCTGGCTGGGCGGCCATCCCTTCAACCATCATCGACGAGGTGGGGCGGCCCGTCTTCAGGATGTGTCTGTCTCCCCGGCGGTGTGCCTCCCTCAACTTTGACTTCTTCGGCGGCTACGATAGTTGGTGGAAGCTTGCCCCAGTTCTCCTGACATGGCTTCCTAGATCCCATGCTCCGGCAGAGATATTAGGTTCTATGACCTTGGATCTGAGTCGGCAGTAGGTATCCTTGCAGGGTTGGATGTGGTGCCCCTTCCTTCTGTTGGAGTGCTTCTTCGACTCTGAGGCTACTCGGAAACATCAATGATTCCCGTTCGATGGGTGTTGGTTAGTGTCTCGGCTGCTTCCCATTTCCAGGTGGTGATTCTCCACAACCTCGACATAGCAGTTTTGTTGTTGTGTATCAGACGCCTTCTAGATGCTCGATGAAATGTCCCACTGCAAATAGGGGCTTCAAGCCCTTGTGTGGGCGTCTCTTGGCCTCTTACATGCTTTCCAGTTTCTGACGAGGAGCTTTGCTGCTCGTGCCTCATGGAGCCGGACCTCTTGATGGATTTCAAGGTGATTGGCAGCCCATTACAGTAGATGAAGAAGAAGCCTAAAGAAAAGGGAGGAGAGGTGGGAGACTCTTCCTAGCTGGTTGCTACATTCCTGAGCTTCCTCTACAGCTTAGATCCAGGAGATTTGGGATGAAGGAAGGTGTTCCGCTTAGATCTCAGTCACAATTTGTGGGTGTTCATTAATGCAGTGAAGGGGGTTTGAATAGATATCCATCTAAATTCTCCTTCACTTGTTCAAAGTTGGAGTAGCTTGTTTCAGTTATGCTTTGCTGCAAGTTTCTTAGGTGTTACCTTGCTGGGATTGTTATTAATTCTCGAGTGTGAATCTCAACTTGGACAATTGCAGGGTGTTCTAGTCTTATGCTCCTGTCACTTCTTGAGGCTTGATGCTGGTGGAGTTCATGTCTTCATACTTTGTGGGTGTGCTCAGTGTTATTGAGGATAGGATTTCTCTATAATCATGTCTTTTGGTGTGTGGTGTATGGTTGTAGTCCTTCCTATTCCATGTCCATGTGTGATGATTATTTTTTGTAACTTTGATACCCGTATGTTTGGTGTATCAAGGCTTAGCTTTTCCTTTTGGGGTGCCAATGTACCTAAAGTTTTTGGTTATAGTAACACACATTTTAGACCGACCAAAAAAAAGAATGAATACACACACTCATTGGGGTTTGACTAACATACCTAATGTGTTTCTTGGATGAAAAGTTGACTTTGTAGACCAAAGTATACTATTCGAGTTAACCTTTATGTGTGAAAATAAGGTATGTGCTATTCCTTATTTAATTTTGGGCATTAAATTGACTAAATTATTCCTATAATGAGGCCTTCTTGTTAATTGACCTTTTTATTGGTCCATGATGAAAATTCCTTATTCTCAGATATTGACAAATATCTTGTTTCCTTGGGTCTATGACCCCACCTGCATTATTGTTTGGATATGAAATCATGATTAATGACTTAAACCATTTCTTGCCACACTATTTATGCATGCCTGACAATTTAGCTAGGTATGTTTTGTATGGGGCATGAGCACAACCATCAGGGCGTGTCTTTCCGCTCGGGGTGCGTCTTTCCACCTCTTTTATATATATACATGGTGCACCTTTCCACCGATTAGACCAAAGATCCAGTGGTGTCTTGGTCGTACATTAGCTATTTAGTCTAAATATATCAACATGCGATTATGTTTGGTTTACTGTGGTATTTTGATTAGTGGCAAGGCCTTTCACATCTCAATTATTGAAATTTGAAATATAAATGCCTCATTCTCTTGAAATTCATTCTTTTTGAACTTAGCTATCTTTAATAGCCCCTCTTGATGGAACACCCTACTTTGCACTAAAATTATTTTAAATGCCCAAAATATTTTATATTGTGTACACATACCAATTGTTACTGACGCATACCGTTTTTATCCATTTCTGGGTTGTTCCTAAAACTACCCAGGTATAGGTGCTTTGAAGGACATGGACACATGAAGGTTTTATATATGAAGTTGGCTTGAGGATAACTTGAAATGGCTAGGTTTCCCTTTACAGTTGGGGCACTTGTGAAAGTAGACATATTTTTTTCATTATTATGTACCACCCTTATGGTGAGAAATGTATGTATATGGAACATTTTGTAACTTTGCAAATAGTTATTGTTTCCACTGCTTATATATTTCATGGCTCCTATTTGTACCATTGAGTGGGCCCGTTATCGGGTCTCACTCCTTACACTATATGTGGATCTCTAATAAAATTACCCTCTTCTAGGGTACAAACATAATATTAGTACTTGCATGAGTTTCTTCATGATGATATTAAGAATCTTTCAATTTTCTCCTTTATATGTTTTTGAACTTTTCTTGGGATTTATTCTTGAATAGTTTGTAAAGTAGTAGCAGCATTGCACTTCCATCAGTTGATGAAAGGTAGCCCTAACCATTGATTCGATGGATATTTGGTGCCAGATGAGCCTTGTGGTTGATTAAGAGCCTGCAAGCTCATCAATCAACGAATCTTTGACACCCGATGAGGTTTTTGGATAGCAAACTGCAGGATTTCATCGATCAATGGAGCTTGAGATATGAGAATATATTTGACCAACGAGGCTTTGACTGACAAGTTCCCTTGCCCGATGACCTAACTGAACTAGACCCACTTCCACCTATCGATAAATACCCCTTCTCTATCCCCTCTCACCTTCTATGATCTTGGTGGTGCAAACAAGAGGCCAAAAAAAACCCATCAGATCTATGATCATGGGATTTCGTGGATGCATGCTTGTGTTTGAGTTCTCCTTGGACTGAACTAAAGTCGTTGATCTTGTTTCTTACTTCATTCATGTAAGATCCTTGTCTCTCTACCATTTTCCTTGTTGTTCTTCATCCATCCTCTACTATAGTTGAGTTTTTCATGGTGGTTTTTGTTGGAAAAACATATGTATAGGGTTTCAGATCTCTCCTTTCTTCCTTCCATGGTCTAAAATTTCTCTGTTCATGGAGTTGGGAGGCTTTCCTGGAGCTTTGGTGGACCAAGCTTGGTGCCTTGCCATTTATTTTTGAGTTTTTCATCTTGGACTTCAGTTTTCTTCTCTACCAAGGCGAGTGATACATGCTTGTGACAAGCCATGGAGTACAACTTTACTTCGTTGGCCAATGAAGATGAGGATGAATTTCAACTTAATGTTTTAGCCACTACATTTGCCTTTCCTAGATGATAATCTATCATACACTATTAGTCCTTGATCAACTCCATTCACCTCCTCTACCTCATGCTCAACTCCTAGGTTGAAAAGATGTATTGTAGAATCTTGTGATCTGTGAAGATTTGGAACTTCTCTCCATATAGGTAGTCTCTCTAAATCTTCTAGGAAAGAACCATGACTTCTAACTTCAGGTCATGAGTTGGGAAGTTCTCCTCATGTTTCTTAAGTTGTCAGGAGGAAAAAGAAATCACGTTCTTGACCTGCATCGACACACATCCTAACCCATTCTTGGAGGCATCACTATAAACAATGTAGCCCTTTCTAGGCTCTAGAAGCCCCAACACTAGAGTACTTGTCAACTTCTCCTTCAATAATTGGAAAGAACATTGACACTTATCATCCTAAGCAAAAGGAACACCTTTCCTTAAATGCATTTCTTGCCTACCTTCTACATGCATGACTTTGATCTTGCTCTAGAAACTATTAAAATGCTAAAAATGATATTTTCACGTACTATTTTACATAATAAGATGATGATGTGAGTCCTTAAGTTTTACTTACTATTCATAAACATTTTATTTTTATATATCAAACTTTCCTTGAGTATGGAAGGTATGAAATTTTGGAATATAAGTTCTTTGACTTTAAAAATGCCACATATGTGATGTTTTGGTACCCAAAGTGTAATGCAATTTGACCCACATACTATGCCTTACAGTTTATTGAGCATCATATGTAATTTTAGGACCTATAAACATAGTTATGATGTTGTAATAATGGTTAGACGAAGCCCTGGCATAAAAAGTCCCTCATCTATTTTAAGTTTTGAGTGTATGGTTGCCTATTTCTTAGAATTATCACAATTCTTACATTCGTTAGTCATTTATGATGAAAGTTTGGGTATGTTATTGGTTATGACTCCTTAAGCTCTCTATAAAGTTCTAAATGTTGGTGATATTTTTACAAGATTTGTAGCGCAGTCATCCACAAAATGGCGAGGTGCGGTTTGGCTTGATTTGGATTTAAGTGTCCAGTAAGCTTTTATATTTCCAAAATTGTGGATTGACCCTCTTAATGAACAAGGATGGCTATTGATGCTTGAATAAAGTGACATGAAACTGTTCTATATGTTTTATATCTTCTAAGGTTGCAAACCCCAATTAATTTGTACAATCTATAGGGTGTTTGTACATAACTTGATTGATGCAGTAAAAATACTGAATTGACTTAAGTAATCAAGTGTAACCTTAATCATGTTTTGACTTGTGATCGTAGAACTATCCCAGTGTTAGAACTTGTTTAATAGTGAAATGAGTAATATGAAAGGAGCTCGAAGTCATATACTATTGAGTATATGGGGGTGTAGCGAGGGTATATCCCTACCCCCTAATTTTAAGGTTTTGGAGAGCTGCTGAGGTCATGTTTTAGGTATTGATATGATTGAGAGTGATTTCATTCATAACTCAGATTTGAGGGTTTATACCCTAGTTTCTGGTGTTATGGCACGTGTACCCAGGATTGACTATGGCTATTTAGTAGTTGGGTTGATATATATGCCACTACATATGTTACTTGTACTGACAGAGGGGAAGATCATTAGGATTGTGGTCATCCCAGATCTCATAAGGGGATGGTTTCAACTTTACAGTGGTTAGCTAGTAGTTTGAGTGGTACATCTCACTACCCAGTGCTTAATAAAATATGTAATTCAACTGTGTAGTATAACTACTAGAGTTACTTGGTGAATTACATTGGATGATGATTCATTATATGCTTCTTTGACATATAAGTGATTTATGATGTAGTAATAACAAATCAACTTTACTTATGACTCTAGGTATGTATGACCTTTGCATAGATTATATGGTCTTTCAACTCTATAATACTATCTGCATTAATTGGTCAATGTATATAACCTTGGTAAGCAATACATGTTATTAGAAGTTATATCATATCGCTGGGAGATGGGTCTCACCTTGTGGGTTTCCACACATTTTTAGGTGATTTGTAGAGCAGTCATCCGCAAAGTGGTGAGGAGGTGTAGTTCAAAGATTTGTAGAGGTTGAGGGGTTGGTTGGGTTCTGTAGAGTCCTAGAGTTGTCTCTGTACTCTCAGGTCAGGACAGGGAGTTTTGTATATTGTGTATACCGTCTCAAGTTTTTGGTTGTATATCTTGAACATTGCAAAGGTGGTATATATGTGGACAACATCTTGTGTAACAAGTTGTGGCTAAGGCCAATGAAATCATGTTATGTTATCCATCCTGTATATGTAGATATTTATATGTATGTAAAGTTGGACCCTTGTGTTAATGTTCTTGACATGTTTGGAAATGTAATTTGGTTTAAATTATGCACCTTTTTGGTAACATGGTTAGTTAATGTTAAATTGCTATTTTTGGTTTTGAGTAATCTCATTTAGTTTGGAGGGCTGCCACATCATATATGGCTTGTGACACACTTAGGTTGTGTGGGATTCATCAAACCTTTGGTTTGAGATACAAATGATGTATGTTTGTTTTCTACCTCATCTAAATTTATTGGTGTCAGACATATTTGAACCATATATGTTTGGTGAAGTGGTTGGTGAAACTAATAGACAAGGATGTTTGGTGGGGGTGTGGTGGTTAGAGGTGATGTTGCACCATATGTAATAGAAATGGAAATCTATCATAATCTTATTATGCTCCAAGGACTGAGTCATTGTGTCGCCTACTATCCTATTTCTTTTCTTTGATAATTTGGATGACACATCAAGTTGACTATAACGTGTTGGATGAGCTACCTACTCAATGACAGTAGGAGACATTGTCCAACCAGGTCAAAAACTTCTATGGTCTTCAATGTAGATGGAGTCGTTAGCAGACAATTACCACAAAGGTGTATCCTCAAGTCTATAGTGTGTCATAAGATAGGACCAACGTCACCTTAAGTGGTCACAAATGTAGGTGACACGTGTTTATGACAACAAGCTAAATGAGGAATCATATCTGTATATAATCTTTGTTTTACAATGTTTATGATTTTTGTTTTTCATGGTTCTCATTATATGGGATTTTGAATCAATTTTAGATATGCATTTTTATTCTAAATTTTAATTAATGAATGCAAATTTCATGGTTTTTGATATGGTTCTTGATAGTGATATGTAGGCACACAATATGTAGTATATTCCCATATGTAGGGATCATACTTATATAGCAAGATGCAATTTTTTCACCATGCAGGGAAACATATGAGGTGATAGAGTGGTTATATGATGGATGTGCAAAGTTTGGTTAGTTGGGCTCCACCATTCTCCACTAATCACGTAACCAATACTCACTACACATGGTGAGTGTGACAATAGGACCAATTTTGTGTTTCCTCACTAGGAAATTGTGTAGGTTATGGTATATTGTTGGGGAAGAAAATGATTCTTGGTCCCACTGGATCTACAAAGAGGCAGTTTCCTTTACTAATGAACCACACAAGGGTCTTTTTTGTAAGTAACACTTTGTACATGGTACACATCATGGTGTTTGTTCAAGTGGACTTAATGCATGATAGTAGGACATACAACCTTAGTATGGAGGTTGTCTCCTCACTGGTCATTGATATTGTGTGAGGTGTTGATTTGTGATTACTTATTCTTGGGGGTATTTGCAGTGATGTTGTGACCACCATCAGATAGTGTTTCTCAAAGATTAGGATGAGGCCATTTTTTGGGTGTGCATAATGCATGGAGGTTGCCCAAAGTTGAATAACAAATAACTAGGGTTTGTTAGGTAACATAAAACACTTATTTCAATAACATGTAGCACAACTATTTAGGGTATTGGTTATATGACCCCATCTTTCCTTCCAATTCAACCCTTTGGTGAAGATTGTGGTTGTAAGGTTGCCTTGCTCTGATGAAGGATATGCATATGGGCAAGGAAATTATTTGCACAACACCTGAAAATAGAGTGACATCCTCATTATTCAAACAAAAAGGAACAAATGGATTATAATTATCTTAACATATTCCATAACTTGTGGAAACCATATCCGACCATAAGATGTCTAATGTCTCATGTTAAATTACATGGTTTGTGGTGGCATTTATTAAGAGACTACTCTATAGTTTCCAAATATCTAGGACCAAAGATGAAGGTCATGGTATACTTAGTTTTAGCCTAAAGATAATTTTGATTTACCCTTGTCTACTCTAGTGACCCATATTTATTACCATTTTAGTAGAACAGGAGCTTATAAAATGCTATTTAAGAATACATTCATGTGCAACCACATTGTCCTCAATAGTTGAACAATAGAAAATGGATGTCCCCGTCCATATCTTGTAATGTTATAGTGATGTTGTTGTATACTTCATGGATGATATATGAGCCTTTTGATGAATGATTGATCACACATGCAAATTCCCTAGGGATGACATACCAAGGTTATACCTTAAATAATCATACAACAATATCACCCACAAGTGGACTCTTTCCATAGATTATGATGGAACCTAAAGAACAATGTATTTAGAAATAGTCTAATCAACAAAGAGGAGCAAGAACTAGTATTTAACACAAGAATGTGATTTGATTTATTGAAACATAGTTTGCAATTAACAAAAGGGCTGAATTAAGATTTTGATTATAAATGAAACACCAAGGCAAATGGGCTTCATCACCACTACATATTTTTTACTCTCTCAATGCATTATATATAACATCAACATACATATTTTGATGTCGGATAAATCTCCCATTTGGCATTAGGATCAAAATCAGACATATATGACTCTAATCTCATACAACATACCTAGAGATCATTTACCTATAGCCTAAAAAAACACATGTAAAAAGCTCTCATAAAGGGTTTAACATGAAACAAATGATATCATGCATCTTAGGTTCAAAGTTCTCTACATACAAGATCTAAGAAACATGCAAAAGAGTTGGCCAAATAAGATTTGCAAGCATAAAACATTTTCTCCATAACACAACATTATTTAGACAAAAGTAGATACAAAGAGAGAAAAACTAGGTAGTACTGATACTCCCTGCACCCTAGTGAGAGGACTACTCGCACATGCAAATAATAACAAGTACAAAAAGGAAAAAAAGGGAGATATTCATTGTCAAATTAGAATAAGGAGACACAATCATGATGTGTAAAAGCATTTCTTCAAACTTGGAGACAATGGAATCAAACAAGCATCCATAACATCCCTTGACGTTCATCAGAGGTGAACAATTAGTCATCAATCTCCTTATTTGTGACTTTTACTAGTAGCATTGATGGAATAGTATATGGTTATTCATGGAACAAGGTGGTCGATTGTTAATGTGGTCATCAACTGATGGAAATGGTTGATGGAAGTTAGAGATGGATGCTCACAATGAAAAATGTCATCATGGTTGCATCAAGATGTGGATCATTTTACATGGAGGTTATGTCTTGTATTTACAGATGGCCTCTAGGTTTTGGAACCATACTGGCCATCTACTGTTAAGTTTTTTGGCTGAATTTGACATTAACTTGTTCTCTCTTTTAATGATGACAAACATTTTCTACTTGAGGATCTAACTTATCATTTAAGTGTTTCAGGAACCAAGCACATCTTGGGAAATATTGATCAAGATTGTATCATTGAATGATTGAATTGTTATTTATATGTGCTTATTTGTAGTAGAATCATGTAAAATCATGTAAAATCAAGCTATGGACCAACCCACCTATCCCAAACCTATTCATATGTCAAAACTTAGTGTCTAGGATAGGTAGGTCTTATTGTAAAAACCAGTAGATTGGATTTTCCAAAATTTACATATCTATTTATGGGGATTTTTCTCAGTCAAAGTACCTTATCAACGGAGACACACTAGGTTGAAGAATTTTTTTTACTGAAGCACCCCTCAATTGAGGACTTAGACAAATGGAAAAACTTTTACAATACAGTAAGCTCTAAGTCAGTCTCTATCAAAGTTTTTCTCATCTGAAACACATCGGTCGGAGACTTGGTTGACCGACAAAAGATCGTTATAAATTGTTAACCAAGAAGATAGACTGACACATAGACGTTAGAAGAATTTTCATACTCAGGTCACTCTCAGTTGAACAATTTCTTGACTGACACAGTTTTGGTTGAACTACTTGTCGATCGAGAATGGTTATGGAATGTTAGTTTATTAACGATCAAATTAGTCATTACAACTTAATTAACTTAATCCTAACAGCTAATTCTCAACATAGAACACTCTAGACTCTCCCAATATTTTCCCTAGCCACTTGTAAACATTTCCTATAAATATGATTGGTCTTAGGACACCTAGTATACAACTTTCACACTTGAGGTACTATACATTGAGCAATTTGAGCTAAAATATTACACTTTCAATCTTCTACAACTGTTATTTCTGTGTCCTACCCATAATTTTCCAATACCACCACTCATCAGTGGCTTATCCTTTGTGGTTTGGTCCATAAACTTGATATAGGACATTGTTGGTGCTAATTGTTGTATTCTCTTCTCCAGTCCCCATTATATTTTCTTGTATTGTGGTTGGACTACTCCAAGGGGAGGAAGTTGTCCAGGACCACACAAGAGAAGGAGTCTTCTCACAAGGTGCTCTTTTGTGGCCATCAAAGAAGAGGTGGTGATTTGATGTTGTTTTGCGTCTGTCAAAGAAGAGGTGGTAATCAGTGCTCTTCTATGTCTGTAAAAGAAGAGGTAAAGTAGATGCTCTTCCATGGTTGATAAAGAAGAGGGTAAAAGTTAAAAAATTGTATTTTGTAATTTGTCCTTATAGATAAATAGTAAAATTGATTGTTACAAATCTTGGTTGGAAACAACTCGGTACTGGACTGACGTCTTATACGGAACCACTCTAAATTTTGTCTCTTGTGATTTCTTGTTTTTATTTTCCTTTTAAGAGATAAGTTATTTTATTTGTTTAAAATTTTGTATAAGCTCTATTCACCCCCCTCTAGATCTTTCAAGGTCATTGACCTCCATGGATGTGAAGAGGTTTCTGCACAAGAAATATGAGAGTCCTCATGACATTCAAAGTTCCCATGAGTTGATGAGTGTGTAGGGTCTTAATAGGTTCTATGGTTTCATTGGTAGGTGAATCATCAATGATTTTCATCAGAACACATGTCATACAATTCACATTGGTAGGGAGATTGTTGGATTTGTCATTGGTGGAGGCACACATGAACTTCATTGGTTAATAGTAGCCTCCTTATTGGTTCATGAGTGGGACTTTCAATCATAAATTAGTGTAAAAAGTTTCACTGGTTGATGTGTGCAAGGATTTTCATCAGTTAGCAGTATGCATGAGCTTCATTGGTTGGTGGATGCAAGATCCTCATTGATAGGTAGCCACCAGTTTGCCTAAATTAATGGCATGTTTTTACTAGTTCCATCGATCATTAGTGGGCGGGAATCCATCATCTGACAACCCATGGAAGTGTTGGTGATGATGCAACTGACAAAAATTTAGTTTTTAAAAAAACCCACCCCTTGGGGGGGGGCTATTGGTGTAGGTTGATGAGGCTGTGTCACTAAAGTTTTTTATTGTAAATCGATGAAAATCCTAATCAAATATCAAAAAAATATTCATCTCCTTGGTCATTTAGTAAGACCACTACTTATACACTAGTTTTTAGAGAATGAAGCTCAATTTTTCCATTAAAAATGAAGAATTGGATCAAAACATTTCAAACTAACAAAAAACCTAGTAAAACCAAATGGAAGCTAGTTCTATAGTAACATGAGGAATATGGATGCAAAACTAACCTAAAAATGCAACTACTGAATATAAATTGCCCACCTTTCCACTTTGGGATGAATTTTCCATTAGTGTCTCACTTGTAGTACATGTGTAGCATGATCTCACCTTTTTATAACTATCAGGGACATCCCTATTTATAGGTTCTTGTAATCATGTATTGGTAACATAGTGTATGGTAGAGAGAACACAGTCTTTGTTCTTCAATCCATTCAGAGTAAAAATACAATATTAAACCTAACATGCTTCACATATGTCTTCTTCTTGGAGTATAAGTAATGTCAAAATAATCAATTTCCATTGTTAACACAATTTCATCCCCATCGAAACTGAAGAAGGGGTTGCACACATTGATATACTGATAGAAGTTCTATAATCCCATAAAGCCATAACCAATTGCTCATGTTAGTTGTTCAACGATTTGATGGTCTTCTTGAGTATCTCAATAAGGTTCTTGTTGGTCACTTTGAGTGCCTTGTACATCTAAAGTTGTTAGGTGATGTGTGTTGATGCTTGATGTTAAAAGAATTAAGATACTCTTGCACTGATTTCACTATGAAATTGGCACCATTACCATATATGAATTTTCTCATAATACCATACTTAGTGATGATATATGTGAAGGAACTTGATGGCTTCATATTCTTATGTGAAGAAAACTAAAACATATATTACCCCACTTGGTAAAGTAATTTATAATGACTTATATGAAATAATCATTCTTGGAAGGCTTCGGGAGTATATTATTGATCATTTCAACCCCAATATTATGAATAGTCAAACCACAACAATGTTGTGTATATGAGTTGGAGGCAAGTAGAATTAATCAATGTTCAATTTACATATTCTATGATTTTTTACACACACTAAACAATCCACCTCCATTGTGCTCCATTAATAGTTGAGAAGTTGCATGTGTTTGGCAAGGGAAACCCCACCCATGTGATTGTCACAGAAACCTTCATGAACTTAATGCATGATGTTTTTGTTTCATTCCTGTCTTGGTAGTGTAATAACTGATTCGGTGAGTGTTGACACATCATGTAAGCTCCCGCAAAATAGGTGGTTATGTGCAATGTATTGCAAGTTGGTCCTACTCAGAGGTGCCTTCAGATATAGGGTGACCTTCTAGGAACTGATTGATGTCTTAGAACCAAAGTTTCATGTTAGCTAAAGTGGTTGGCTTGATTTGCATGTACTAGGCTGGTTGGAATAATGACTTTACCTTGATAGTGAAACTTTATGTATCCTAGACACTAACTAAAGAATCTAGGGTTGCTAGTGCTCTGGATTTGTTGTTCTTGTCTCTTTTGTAATGAGTGAACTTGATTTTCTCAAATTCTTCAGCTAGTTTAGAGAGGAAATCCTAGAATGGGATAAGGTGCTCTTATTTCGTCTTTGATTCATGAACGACCTATGGTAGAATAAAAAATTGTTAATAACATTGACCTTGCAAGCACCGTTCTTTTTTCCACTTGAATGCATTATATGCAAGCTTCATATCCACTAACATTGTTGGTGGTGTTGAATTGTAGTTGGTGGGAAATAGGAATGTATTTTCCATCTAGTTTTATGGGGAAAACTTTCACGTCATTACTATGTTAGTTTGAAGCATCATCTAAGAACATTGTCCATGTTCCATTGGCAGTGGATGTTGGGCATATTCAAGAGTCAACCATATTGTTATCACTATCTGGAAATTGAAGTCTTCATCTTTAGGAGAAGTGGTAGGATTTTTTTGCTAGGTGACCAAAGTGGGCTTGATCTTTCACAACCTTCATGAGGATGTTGGTGATGTCAAATTATAATATAGATATTTGCCATTTGGTGCACCATCCTACCAAGGTGGGTCGATCACAGAAATATCACAATGAACCATGGTGTCCAACCACAAGTACTAAGTATGTAAATAAGTAATGTCACAATTTTCATGTGGCATTAACTACAATGACACAACACTTTTTACCTTAGTGTATCTTCAGTCAATTTTATGAACTTATTGGATATATAGTAGATGGTGTGTTTTTTGTTTTTTATATATTGACTAAGGACTCCATAAATGGATTCCTTAAGTGACAAATAGACACAAGATAAAGGTATGACCTTGTATTGTCAGCCAAAGAACTAGTCAATTGAACACACACTATTGTCAAATGCAACTTTAAAATGATCATTGCAACTATGATCAGAATTCTAACACAACAATTGAAAGACCATTTCACAAACATGTGTCATATTTGTGAAGAATAAAATGATGTATTAGAGTCTACCTTGTAGGCCTTAAATCTCTTTCTCTATGAGTTGAGAGAGTTAGTTGATAATTACACAAGCTTTTTAGGACCAACCTCCATACCTTGATGGCAAACAATTTAGTTTAATATGTTGCCTTAAGTGATAGAAAAGTGCATTTTCCCTAAATTAGTTGGAGGAGGAAAAGTCATTTTCGTTGGAATAGATTTCCTAGAAACATTATGTTATCTTCTATATGTGTTGACTTTATGATCATGTAGTCCACATATAATATGTTCTCTTTGTGTATCAGGTCATGGAAAAGGTATATCATGGCCCATTGATAGGTTGCACCTGCATTTTTAAGTATAAATAGTATGAAATCATAATATAAAATTCTCCATTTAATATTGACGTGATTTCTCCATATATAAAGGTTGTATCGTAATCTCTTTGTATCCTAAGAGCTTATCAAATGAAGATGAGTAGTTAATGTTTTTCCAAATTGTCAACTAACAAGTTGATATGAGGTAGTGTGATGAAGTGGATTTTTCCACATTTAATGATCATATTACAATTATGCTCCTCAATTATCAAGTATTACTCAGTTAACCTCATTTCATCACTCTCATGATCATTGAATAATTTTGACACAAAAATTCCAATTAAGATGCCAAATGTGCACCTTATGACATCAAAACCTAGCTTGATCTATATTGTTACTCAATCAATATTATTCATGACTCAAACCTTTTCTCATTAACTTGAAACTTTTTCTATATCTAGTGGGAATTATAGGAATCATTGGTTAAAATCTGACATATTTTGGGTGTCACATTTGTAAGATATGATTTTATGAAAATCATCTTTTAACCCCCAAATACCATTATTCTAGCCTAATTGAACCCCCAACCCGGACCAGATCCAGATTAGAATCCAGTCACCTGAAGACGATATTCTTCCCTGCCCATGATCAGAGGGTGAGATAGAGTATAGAACACACCAAGTTCAAACCTACCTCTCTCACTCTTCTCTCATTCAAATCCATTCAAACAAGTTGTCAAAGATCTAAAATTCTTTCCTCTACATAATGATCCCTAGAAACCCCTCTCTCTCGCCCTATTTAAAAAATGCCTAATTGGTGGCAGCCTTTGCATGAAATGGAGTCACCTCTTGGCAACCCTAGGCTCTGGGACACCTATTTAAGGGTCCCAATAGTTTCATAGTTACTCCTTCATCCATGCTAGCCCTCAATTTCTTGCCTTCACCCCTCGTTCTCCACCCAACTCCACTTGTGTCTGCCTGAACCATAGATTTATGATATCTTCTCTAGAGGCCTCCTTCAAATTCCTTACTCCTCCGCCATCTAGGGACTCCAGTGGAGACACTTCAACCATCAATTGAAAGTCCTATGGCCTAGAGCACACCATCAACGAATCTCCCCTGCATCACTACATGGATGTGGCTGTCGGGCATCACCAGGCCGCGCCAGAGGTCGACAAGGCCTAAGCATGACTCCAGGAAGTCTTGTGAAGCTTCTCAGATCACTGGATCCCTTATGTTTGTGATATAATTCTCAAATACCATCTCTAATCCGTAACCTACAATTTGACCTAGTGCTTCTCCACTTTGTTCATCGTATCGACCATCGAATGCCTGCTTGAGATCGCCAGAAACTGATGAAACTGACCCATGTTCCCGTTTCGGCCTCATATGATATCCTAAATGGATCACATCTCCAGCTTCATCCCCTTTGGTTTCCATTCTTCTTGAGCACACGACCTAGGTGGGTGATGTCTCTGGTTGATCAAACAATCATGGGGCCAAAAATACTCCTATGCCCTAAGATTTGTCACGCTCTTGATTTCTCTAGCATGGGAATTTCTCACCCTTTTGCTCCCATCACAGCCACTTGAGCAAGGACATGGCTCGTGGGTTAATAGGATGATCCTCCAAGTCAAATCCCTCCCCTGATCTGTGAAGCTAGGCTAACAATTCTTTTTTTCATTTTTGATTTATTCATCTAGCAATTTTCTAATTGGTCAGTCTTGTAAATTAGCTAGTAAATAGTTTGATTATCAAAAAAATGAGAACAAAATAACAATATTCTCAAAAAAATGCTTGGAACAACATGAAACCATTATCTTTCCTTGTTACTGTATGATTTGAGGATAATATTTTATCTCTCACATACTATGATCAATTAGGATTTTCCATTAATATTGAAAACCCTAATCTTGCCAAAACTCTGATGTGACTTGATACATGTATACATAACAACTATACTAGACTTTGATCTTATATTGATGACTTGATCACATGATATAACTCTAGATCATATTTCAATTTACTCTTGACATGATTGTATATGAAAATGACTAAGTCATTTAATATCTTGGATCTCCTAAAATATCTAGGTGACTCATTCATGCTTATCATACTAGATACTGATATTGATGATAGTTTTTGAAATAAAATGATGAACAATCAATTGAGGGACAAATTAAGGGTTAGGAACCCTAGTCATGATATAATGACCCCATGACTTGTACTTTTCCAAGATCTTGAAAAATATTTTACATCTTGGTACTTAGGATCTATCTCGAAGGGTTGACCTATTACTTGTTGAGATATGTACTTTAAAAATCTTTGGTGAAAGGTATTATTTTATATCTCCTCCTTTATTGTATTGAAGATACCATTTATGTATCTATTGATTATATACTTAGCTATATACTTGGTTGAGCTATTGTTCCCTGTTGATTAGTCTTCTATATTTTTATATTATAGTTTGCAACAAACTTGAAATAATAAATGATATTTGCCCATTATGACTGCTTGAATATTGATATTGTTGATATTGAGTACAAGTGACCTCCTCATTTGGAGAGTGGAACTTGTACCTGTCGAATGATCTCAAATCTTATACATGTCAATTGACCTCCTACCTCATATGGAGAGGAGGAGCCTAGTGACCTCCCCCATCATGTTGGTATGATGGAGCCACATAAAATATATAAGCATGCTTCTCGATATCAGCATAATGTGAACTCATAGTAAAATTGAATTGTTTGAAATAAACATCTTGTTAGATATGTGTTGTTTTTGGAAATTGCATGTTATACATTATGAACATTAGTCCTGCCAAGTACTATATTTTGCTATAAATGTTTTCAATTGTTCAATATCTATTCTTTTAAAAGTATACTGATGCATTTTCATTGATTGTATCTCGATTTACTTGATTTTAAGCAAACCAAATGGATCATTGACTAGATCACTTCCGCACATGACAACTTTGATGATATGGACAAATCTATGAAATCTCCTATTGGGGTTAGTTAGATCTTTAAATTCTTTTGTTTATGAGTTATTATTTCTTATTGTATATGCCAGAGTGTGAGATACTTTTGGGCCACTCAGAGATGGGCGCTTAAATCCTTTGGGCATTGTCTACGTAGTGGGATTGGGATTGAGGTAAGAACAGTTATGTGATAGGTAGTGTGAAGTTGTCCTTTGTATGGCCTTATTAAGGTCCCTATAATTGATACACAAATGAAAACAAATATATTTTTAGGGACCAATACTAGATTGGTCACTCTAGTAGGATATGATACAGGATATATGTAACCCATGTAGAATTTCTTCTGGACTTCTTCATTGATCTTCAAGCCGCATTCTGGGAAAATACGTCAGGATTTGTTTTTGATTGGTCTCATTCCTAGTGTCAATGGGAATCTATGTACTACCTTTGAATCATAGAGACCTAGTATGTCCATGTAACTCCATATAAATGCACCACTGTAATGTTGTAGAAGTGCAACCAGATTTGACTTCACATTTGGTGGTAAGGTAGTGCTAATAGTTATAGAGCAACCGAATAAGACCATGTCAATGTTGACTCTTTATGTATTTTCTGAAATTTGGAATAATTTTTATTCCTATGTCATGTATTTTCGTATGGTTTCATCTTCAGGATGTTCTTCTTTTCAATGGCTTATAGTAGTCATTGATAAAATAGTTATATGTGGGAAAGGATTACTAATTTTGAACTATTGGGATTGAGGGGGAAGTTGGTACAATGACTACAGTAGGTACATTGTAAGACACAAGGAGGAGTCTAATGAAAAATTTAGAATGAAAACATTGTCCATTTTTTTACGAGTGAGGTGCCTGAGATAAAGAGTGGGGTTGAAATTATGTGTGGTAGTTCTTGAGGATTTCACCTAGTTGTTATCTGGTGATGACACATTGGATATTGTGAGGCGTGTTAAAAAAAAGATGTTTTCATTAATGAGTTCACAGACTTCATCATCTTCTTGTCTTCATTGACCTCATTTTTGGTTTTCATGGTAATAGTTGGTGGTACTGTTTTCTGACTTCATGTTAGAGTGACCTAACTCTTGACAATTATAACATTCAAATATTGTTTTAGAAAATGTCCATGGGCTTTGTCGTAGTTATCATTCTAGTTTTTCTTTTGGACACCATACCATAGTTGGGTGACAGAATGGAGAGAAATATGTGATGTGGTTCCTTTCTCCCATGAGGTTAATGACATACTAGACCCATTGCATCTTATTTTTCGGAGTCTGAATTACATTTTCTAATTCCTTGCCACATCTTTCCCATACCACGGCCTAGTTCAAGGCCCATGACCTCTAAGGTTGTCATGTAATGCATATAATGTTGGAGTATTATAGGGACAACATGGTTTCTTCTAGTGTATAATTTGTTGTCCTAGGTGACCATGTGTGGAGCATAAGTCTCTACACTCCCTACTAGTGATACTATCTCATGAAGGAGATCCATGTTAATAATAATAAAGGTATCGTTGCATCATCAGGGAAGACGTGGGGATTATTTTTTGGACCCAAGTGCATTCAAAAAATGGTGGAAGTATGTGTTGATATCCAAAACAATGAAAGTTTTGTTACAATTCCTTTACCCCCATATATATATAACTGAATTTCTCTCATTATTTCTTTTATTGACCCATTACATGTGGAAACATAATAGAGTTTACTAGATGTTACTCAAATTGATGCCAAGTGTAAAGAAGGTCGTTAATGGGAAAATATTGAGACCTTCTAGATTCTTGACAAGGATGAGAGGTATGGGAGGTACCTTCGTATCACCATATTTCATGGTTATATGCATATGATGGGTGGGAATTAAGGTCTTATGGGATTTCCTTTTTGCAGAAGGTTATGATTTTAAGTTTGCTTACCAACATAGAGCCTACCAACTTCTCAATTTGGATATCCTTTGGCACAAAGCTGCCATTGAGGAGCATCAATATGGATGAATGGTGTGTTGGTGATCTTTAGATTATATCCCACATGGAGATATTGGTTCTAGTCTTCTTTTTGTGCCTACCAAGTCGTGGGATTTGTCAACATATGGAGTGTCTTCTTATTATGCACCTGAATAAATATGTGAGAAAATTTATCTTAGACCTATGGACTCAAGAAGAATGATTTGCAATAAAAACCACTTAAATACAATTCTTCATACCTTCAATATATTTTCTAAGATAATTATGCAAGTATAAAATGAAAGGGGGAGAGATATTAAACAATCGAAAAGTGAAGGGTGGCTCCATCTCAAAAGATGTAGCTCCACTAACTTGAGAGGTCAACCTCTATGATTTTCAACCCTAAGTCACTCCTTATTTTCCAATATAAGAGTTACACCAAGAGACCACCTTTTTTCAATAGCAAACTAGCTTTTTTTTCAAATAAGGGAGAAAACAACCTTATAAGGGACTTACCTATCCTTATAGAAGGGTCTTCTGTCCTTACCAAATGACTTACCCATTCTTAGACATGAATCTTCTACCTTACACTTCACCTTCACCAAGGAATACCTCTGTCCACCAAAGGATGTTTTCCTTGCTACATGTTACTTCCCTCTAACTCCTATTCTTCAAGAGCCATTGCTTCACCAAGAGATGTCTTCCTTTTCCAAGGACCGGCTGCGCTTCTTTTTCTCTTAGTCAAGAGAGTGAATCACACTTCTGGTGAGAGATGGGAAGATGTAGAGAAGTGAGAGTCTCACAAGATATGCATAGTAGGAAAGATCTTTTACAAGTCTCCTATGCACTCTAGTGGATGTAGAAAATGATTATGTTAATAAAAGTATATAGGCTCTCTATGAGGAATAATCTCTCAATTATGGCATACAAGGGATAATGGGGCATACATAAACCTTCAGAAGCTCCCACATAGGTCCTATTTATAGCTAAGGATACCTACTAGACTTTAGACTTAATCATGAAGAATTCTAGCCTTTATTGGGAGAGTTTATGGGTTTCTAATAGTCATATTTCCATTTTTATATCCCTCAAACAACTATATTACATAGTAGCTACATATTTGATCGAGTTTTTTTAGAAACTAGAACAAAAAACCTTGTTGTCTTGTCCAGAAAGGTTTCTCGACCAATTTTCCTCTTGGCACAAACTCAGCCAAATGGAATTCCAGAAACCTTGTAAATAGAAATTTCAACCAATTTTTCTCATGGGAAATATAACCAATTTCACTACTAGTTTTGGGATCTCCAAAACTTCACAAGTGCAATATTAATTCCTACTAATGATATCTATTACATATGAGATTAATTACAAGTTATACAAATGCTACAAGTCATTTAAAATAAATACTAAGGATATTGTCACAGAACTATTCTTACCCCAATCCCTATCCCACTGCCTAGACAGTGGTAAAGGGATTTAAGCACCTGTCTTTGAGTGACCCAAAAGGATCTCACACACTGGAATATACAATAAGAAATAATAACTCATAAAACAAGAGGTTTAAAGAACTAACCAACCCAAGTATGAGATTTGTAGATTTTGTCCATATTATTAGAGTTTGTCGTGAGTGGAAGTGATCTAGTCAATCATTCATAATGATCCATCTAGTTTTTCCTAAAATCAGGTAAATCAGGACGTAATCAATACAAATGCATTGGTATGCTTTGAAAAGAATAGATATTGAACAATTGAAAACATTTATAAAAAAATATAGTACTTGGTAGGACTTATGTTCAAAATGTGATCAACAAGTGATTTTCAAAACATCGAGTTTATTTTGAATAATTCAATTTTATTACAAGTTTCCCATTATGCTGATATCGAGAAGCATGCTTATATATTTTATGTGGTTCCATCGTCCCAACGAGATGGGGGAGGTCACCAGGCTCCTTCTCTCCATATGAGGTAGGATGTCAATCAACATGTACAAGTTCCACTCTCCAAATGAGGAGGTCACTTGTATTCAATATCAACATTATCATCATCATAATTAGGCCAGTCATAATGGGTGATATCATTAATGTTTTCAAGTTTATTGCAAACTGTAATATAGAAAATCGGAAGACTAATCAATAGGGAACAATGGCTCAAACAAATACATAGACAAGATTTTCAAGAGGTACATACAAGTATCATTCAAAACCAATAGTCTGTTCAAGGATGATTTAAATATAGAAGTGTACCATTCACTAAATATTTAGAGTACAGATCTCAACAAGTAATAGGTCAACCTTTTGAGTCAGATCTTAAATCAACAATATTTGTATCAAGGGTCAAGATCATGACTTTTGAAGATCATGTTTCAGTTCTCAAGATTAGGATTACTCATTCCTATTTAACCTTGGGTTTAGGTCATTCACTTATGATCAACCAATATTTCAAGATATCCAATATTATTCAAGTGTTAAGATTATTTCTAGTACGAATGACCTACCTAGGTATTTTAGGAACATATAAGCTAATCCTAACTACCATCATTAGTCTAGTCATTATCAAGTCTCTAGATCATCATCCTAATGGATTAACACCATTGGTATTCAAAATTAGATCAAGTCTTAATTTATGTAAAAGTAAATCCATGGATTATATATTAGGTTAAAAGATCAAGGGTTTCACAAGATTTTGATCAATCATAATATAAAGATGTCATCATCAAGATTAACCATTATTTCAGGGTACACGATTCATATTCAATATAGATAAGCCAACAAATTTAGATCTAGATTCTTAATTAGTCAAGTCTGATTTTAGTGTTTTAAGATGATCATCAGAGTCAAATATTAGGGTTTCCAGAGATTAAACACAAAACATAGAGTCACTAGATAATTTTGGATAATCAAAGATCATGTTACAAGGATATTAGATATAGACATGTAGAATCAGGTCTCAAAAGTATTTTTATACAAATCCTTAAATTTTTATGATAAAAAATTGACTATATATTCATAATTTTTGGAGTTAGGATGCATTTTATATGATTTAATCAAGACCTAGCAATTTTATTGATTATTTGTCAGAGAGGGAGGTAAAATACCTTTAATAGGGAAATTTCCATGACTATTCAATGTCAAATGAGCGGTCTAGATTAAGCCATATAGGTGAGGCAGTTGTACTGGTTCAATCCTTGGCCCCCTTGGTTTGATGCTTCAATTAGCTGGTTCAATGTGTGGTTTACTAGGTCACTTGGATCGGTTTGATCCCTCCTTGGACTGGTGATTTGGGATCCTTTCCTTTCATTTAGTTCTTCCTTGTGAGCCCAGAAATGGGGTAGAGGGAGGCTCTCTAGTGCAAGGAAGCTTGGGAGAAGGAGGATCGATGTCGGAAGTGGAGGTGCCACTCACGCTCATCGTGGCCTCACGAACTTGTGGGTGGTTGAAATTTGTAGGTTGATGGCACAAGGGCAAGATGCCCAAAATGGGCCATGCAATAGTGTAGTTTGAACAACATAGAAGTCAGGGAGGAATAGGAGGCTATTAGAGCTAATGGAGAGTGTGATCACATAACAAAGGTGAAGGTGGGGTTGTAATGGTCCCTTGGGGTGTTTTTATATGGAAGAGGGGTCAATTTAGGGTTAATGGGGGCTGGGTAGCAGCCCTTGGTTGTCGGAATGAGAGAGGCGAGTGAGTCTCTTATTGTGATGGCATAAAATTACATTAAATATGATAAAAGTTCGGTTAGATAGGTGTGAAGTTGTGAAACCAAGTTTTCTATGCGATCCAAATATCAAATGGTGGTCATATGGGGTTGATTGCTATTTTCGATCTCAATAACTCCTCCTCATAGTCAGTGGAAGGTAGGAGACAAGTTAGTGGCTGTCTAATTAGGCCTAGATCTATGGGGATCATATCTAAGGGTTGGGGTTTGCCCCCTCCCTTTGCAATGCATCGATGACATGGAAAAGGCCAATAAAAGAGCAAATAAAGGGATTTTAAATGCATGGACTTCATGCCCAGACCATAGGTGTGGTCATCCAACCATAACAACAATCTAGTAATATTTTGATATTTCAACATCAATTCCCTCATCAAGTATGGTCAATGTGGGTGAATGATCCATGCCTAGGTCATCTTAGGAAGTTAACCCTATGCATATATTCATCACTATCATCCTCAAATCAACGAGTCAAAATCAATATCGAGAGTCAAAGTTTGGACATCAAGATCATATGTCGAAACATTTCAAAGCTTAGGGTTTAGATTCCAATTTAGACCTTAAGGGATATCATTCATCTATATTAAATATTTGAGCAACAATTAAGCAATATTCGAGAAACATTTGTGATATCAATCACTAAATTTATTACCATGTTATTGAGATTTGATGAATGATCTAGACCTAGGTCTTTCTAGGAAATTAGCCACATGCTATAGTCTAAAATTGGGATTCTAGATTGAGTAATAATATTATTATAAACTTGATCTATTGGAGACTTAGGTTAAGAAAAAGTGAATTTTCAAATCCAAAGATAGGTTCTGAATCATAGGTTAGTGAACCCAATACAACATGGGTGTCAAATTTCAATTTTCAAATATATGGTCAGTACAAGATTCATTTCAAAAAGTTACAAAGGGTTTCATAATCAACATATCATAATCTAGACCTAATACCAATTCATCGGTTCTATCATTGCTATATTTTGCAATTGAACATGTCCTCCTTTGCAATTCCAACCTATATTTTTGTCTCTATCTCCATTACTATGGGTTTCGATGTAGGGGTAAAGGCAGTCGTGGTGATTTGGACTCCTCTAGGGATTATGGATGTTGTGTATCTTGCCCATGTGGTCATAACATCCATCGATATTTTGTTTTGTACTTCCCAACCATCATCCTTGATGGCCCTTTTTGGTTCATCCTCATCACCATCAAGATTATTGCAGATGGGTCTTTTTCCCTTGTCTACATCATTCTCAACTTCTTCTTCAAGAACTTTTTTATTATCAATGGTCTTTTTCTTTTCTTCATGTCTTTTCTTCTCAGTCCTCCTTTCATCAATCTTCCCTTCTCGATCATTATTGGGTCTTGCTCTAAAAGGTGCATCCATTTATAAGTCCTTTAATCACATAGGTCAAGTTAAGAGTATATCTATTTATCGGATATAGTTTCAACATTCAGTTCACAATTTTGTTGATTCCCATACTACCCAAAAATAGAGAGAGTTCATATCCATTCAAGATACCTAGATTAGGAAGAGATTAGGAATCACCCTACTTATAACTAATAGGTGGTCTCTATGTAATCCTTAAAGAGAAGAAAAGATAATTGGAAGACTCTCTAGGGTTTCAATGGAGAACCTTTAGGTGCAGTTCTTGATCAATTAAGGCCAAGTAGAGCGGGAGCCTCAGCCACTATGAAGAAAGATAGGAGGAATTATGCCATAACCTCAAGCCTAGACACCTCAATTTTCACCAATATGGACCTTAGGGTTTCTTGGTTTAAGAGGACTCGAGATGTTTTTTACTTAATGTATATGAGAGTGTGTAGGCTCTGATACCAAATATCATGGTACTGTTCGTACCCCAATCCCAATCCCAATCCCATTGCCTAGATTGTGGTAAAGGGATTGAAGTGCCTATCTCTGAGTGGCCCAAAATGATCTCACACACTGGAATATATAATAAGAAATAATAACTCATTAAATAAGAGGTTTAAAGAACTAACCAACCCAAATATGAGATTTGTAGATTTTTTCCATATTATCAGAGTTTGTCATGAGTTGAAGTGATCAGTCAATCCTTCATAATGATCCATCTAGTTTTGCCTAAAATTAGGTAAATCAATATGTCATCAATGAAAATGCATATGTATGCTTTGAAAAGACTATATTTTGAACAATTGAAAACATTTATAGAAAAATATAGTACTTGGCATGACTTATGTTCAAGTAGTCAACAAGAGATTTTCAAAACATCGAGTTTATTTTGAACAATTCAATTGTATTACAAGTTTCCCATTATGTTGATATCAAGAATCATGCTTATACATTTTATATGGTTCCATCATCCCAATGAGATGGGGGAGGTCCCCAGGCTATTTCTCTCCATATGAGGTAGGAGGTCAATCGACATGTACAAGTTCCACCCTACAAATGAGGAGGTCACTTGTACTCAATATCAACATTATCATCATCATAATTCAGATAGTCATAATGGGCAATATCATTTATGTTTTCTAGTTTATTCCAAACTATAATATATCAGAAGACTACTCAGTAGGGAACAATAGCTCAAACAAATACATAGCCAAGATTTTCAAGAGGTACATACAAGTATCATTCAATACCACTAGTTTGTTAAAGGAGGATTTAAATATAAAAGTGTACCTTTCACAGAAGATTTAGAGTACAGTTCTCAACACGTAATAGGTCAACACTTCGAGTCAAATCCTAAATCAACAATATTTGGATCAAGGGTCAATATCATGATTTTTGAAGATCATGTTTCAATTCTAAATATTAGAGTTATTCATTCATATTTAACCTTGGGGTTAGGTCATTCACTTATGATCAACCAATATTTCAAGATGACCAAAATTATTCAAGTGTCGAGATTATTTCTAGTATAAATGACCTACCTAGGTATTTTAGGAACATATAAGCAAACCCTAACTACCATCATTATTCAAGTCATTATAAAGTATCTAGATCATCATCATGATGTATTAGCACCATTGGCATTCAAGACTAGATAAAGTCTTAATTGATGTAAAAATAAATTCATGGATCAGGTATTAGGTCAAAAGATCAAGGGTTTCACAAGATTTCGATCACTTATAATATTAAGATGTCATCATCAAGATTAACCATTATTTCAGGGTACATGATTCATATTCAAGTTAGGTGAGCCAACAAGGTTAGATCT
Organism: Alisma plantago-aquatica; assembly: GCA_963693085.1. Classification (NCBI taxonomy): domain Eukaryota; kingdom Viridiplantae; phylum Streptophyta; class Magnoliopsida; order Alismatales; family Alismataceae; genus Alisma; species Alisma plantago-aquatica. The sequence continues at coordinate 926,267,261 of OY856409.1, forward strand.
AGATTCCTAATTAGTTAAGTCTAATTTTAGTGTTTCAAGATGATCATCAGAATCAAATAATAGGGTTTCCAGAGATTAAACACAAAAAGTAGAGTCATTAGATAATTTTGGATAATCAATGACCATGCTTCAAGGATATTAGAGTGATACATGTATAATTAGGTCTTAAAAGTATTTTAAAATGAATCCTTATATTTTTATGATCAAATTGACTATCTATTCATAATTTTTGGAGTTAGGAAGCATTTTCTATGATTTAGTCAAGATTTGGCCATTTTATTGATTGTTTGTCGGAGAGAGAGGTAAAATACCTTTAATAGGGAAATTTCCATGACCGTTTGATGGAAAATGAGTGGTCTAGATTAAGCCATGCAATTAAGGCATCTGGACCAGTTCAACCCTTGGCCCCCTTGGTTCGATTCTTCAATTAGCTGGTTCAATGTGTGGTTTACTGGGTCCCCTGGACCAGTTTGATCCCTCCTTGGACCGACGGTCCGAGATCCTTTTCCTTCATTTAGTTCTTCCTTGCGAGCCAAGAAATGGGGCAGATGGAGGCTCGCTGGTGCAAGGGATCTTGGGAGCAGGAGGGGCTGATGTCGGCAATGGAGGTATCGCTCACGCTGACTATGGCCTCACAAACTTGCATGTGGTCAAAATTAGTAGGCTGATGGCGCAAGGGAAAGATGCCTAAAATGGGCCACGCGGTGCGTAGTTTGAACAGTAGAGAAGTTAGGGAGGAATCATGGGCTATTAGATCTGATGGAGAGTCCGATCACATGACAAAGGTGAATGTGGGGTTGCAGTGGTCCCTTGGGGTGTTTATATATGGTCAAGGGATCGATTTAGGGTTAATGGGAGCTGGCTAGTGACCTTGGTTGCCAGAATGAGAGAGGAAAGCGAGTCTCTTGTTGTGATGGAATAACAGTACATTAAACATGTCAAATTTGGGTTGGATAGGCACAAAATTGCAAGACCAAATTTTCTATGCGATCCAAATTTTGAATGGTGGTCGTATGGAGTTGATTGCTATTTTCGATCTCAATAACTCCTCTTCGAAATCAACGGGAGGTAGGAGATAAGTTGGTGGCTGTCTGATCAAGCTTGGATCTATGGGTATCAGATCTAAGGGCTAGGTTTGCCCCCCCCTGCAATGGATCAATGACTTGGAAAAGGTCAATAAAAGAGCAAATAAAGGGATATTTAATGCATGAACTTCAAAAATCTGTAGAAATTAGTAGAAATGTCCAATTTAAGTGAAATTGCCATAGGTTCACAATAATGTGAAGAACCTTTAGGAACAAGTTTTGAGAACCAGAAGTTGATGTTTCATGGACAATTTTATTTCTTTGGGTAAAGTAATAACTTAACCTAATTTGGGGTGTCATAATGCGTATAAATTCACATGGGTCATCGTATTTTGAATTTGAGTATCACTATATATCAAGTAGCCAAGGAAAATTAAATTGAGGTCATGAGTGAGCATAAAGAGGGCAAAAGAGTAAATACACCATACTTATGCTAAAATGCACTTTGTTACAGATAATTATATCTATTCTTCAAGCTTGATCTTTTTATATGTATTACTAACTTATCCACATTTAAGTTTGTAGGTTAGGGGATTTGGAGAGTGTGTATCCAACCTAAAAGTACTCAAGTAGAAGAATCGTATACAACTAAGTGAAATTATTTAGTCATCATTAAAAGATGAATTAGGATATCACACCCCTTGAGCCAATATTCTCCTCCTTTTTTGATATGTCAAATTATTCCTCAAATTTATGTAAAGTTTTTAGGTGAAAACATACCTTTGAAGAAACTAAGGGTTTCAAAGAATTCAGTTCATGTACTTCCCCTCAATTTCTTCTGATTGATTTCATATGTTCCCTCTCAGTTTTTTTCTATAAGATTAGATTTCACAATAACACCAGCTAAGTAGCTTTGTGTTCATACACTTTTACTATGTCTTCTCCCCCTTCTCCATATACAAAAATTGGGGTTAGGGTATAAGAGTAAACTAAAAGGGCTTGTCCAAGAAATGTAGAAAATGCAAATAAAAAGCTACATCTAAACAATCTAGATGAAATTCGAGCAAGTACCATAATAACAATGCAAGAAAGTAACTTAAACTGATAGACATTCTATTCAAAGAACAAGGTTTGATTATATGGAGAAACATACAAGCATAGAACTAGTACAATACCAACTTTTTGAAAAACTACCAATAGATGACACCACTTGCCAAAAGACTGCCATTTGTTAAAAGACAACTTGCAAAGACAAACAAATTTAAACATGATACTATTATATATATAAATATCATACAAAATAATATGCATTTCAAGAATTCATAGATGTATACTACTCACTAAAAATTATGCCTTGAAATTAAAGATGACTACCACTAAAATATCACAGTGGCAATCTTCAAATACACAACCACAAAGATGTAACAAGTTAGACAACAACAGAAGTAAGTTAATCACAACCAAGAGTTTCAAACATATTATCATCAAAATATGGATAACAATACAAGAAAATTAGTATTTTTAAAAATAAGGATAGAGCTACATACATGAAATATGTACAATAAAAACATGGAAATATGCATATAACAAAGCGACTAAGTCATTGATTGATCAAGTCTAATTGAGAGGGAAATTCTCATCCAATAATATTTATGAATATTTGTTTCATACCATCATTGGTTGTGTTTCTTAGTTGAAAATAATGAATAATGTTAGCTATTTGGAAAATCCCAAGGTTGCCCATTGGTCGAGTTTCATCAAGACATAAGTTGGTCACTGGAAGCATTCAAAACCATGAATTTTTTAAAAAGTCTAAATGATATGGAAATATATAAATATGATCCAAATATGTACAGAAAAATTAGTAATGCACTTTGAAAGCTTCAATGATTTTTATTGATCAAGAAAATAATATGCAAAAAATGACTTAAATACCATATGTAAGGTGCATACAAACTTGGCAATACCAAAAAGTGCTTGGATATGGTGTGAATACTAATACATCTATTCTTACCATTTGTTTCTATTTGTTTCCAAACCATACCCTCTCACCTCTCTCTCTTTTTATGTGGAGTGAAAAGTCAATTTACAATTCAATAGCTCATGTTAATCCTTTTGCAAGTGTCCTAGAAGAAAGAAGGTGAAATTATCTCCAAGCATATTTTTGGGTTTGAGGGGGTTAGATTAGACACCAGAATCATGTTTCTTTTGGGTTTGTTCCTTAAAATGACAACATGTATACTGATGACCAATTTTCTTACAATAATTATAGGCTCCCTTAGCCTTTCAACTATAGTATTATCCACTAAAAATTGGAGTTTCATTGCCTTTGTTGTTCCTTTGGCTTCAATCATATTAGATATCATTTCCCTTGGTAACATGATGACGAGTTTCATTTAGATTCTTTTAACCAAATAAGTATCTTTGTGAAGGAATCTCACAGTATGACTATCATGCATATGAAAAGTAATATTGGAATGCATCAAAGAAATATCATCTCTAGCCTGTAAAAGATGTAATAAAAGGGATATAAGTCATATAAGATTGTATTTCTAAAGTAAGATCAAGAAAATCTTTCTCTCTACTAGTAATAATAGTATCAAATTCGAGAGCATTGACTTTAGTAAGCAAGGAAGCAGTTTCATTTTCTAGATAGGTAATACTGGAAATAGAACCTTTATTTTCACATTCTATTCCTTGCAAAGTAAGCTCTTGGTCCTCATAAGAACACTTAAGAACATCAATATCAAATTGAATAGAATTGACAATTTGAGAAAGACATTTATTCTCACTAGGCACAATAGGTTGAGATTCTAAGGCATTTATTATATTATAAAGCTAGAAATTTCAATTGTAAAAGCATTTACTTATGCAAGATAAGCATTATTCCCTATATAAACACCTTTAATATTAAACTTCTTAAGATTTTCAATATCATCTTGCAAGAAAATGTTAACATGTTAAAGATCATCTTTTTCTTCATGCAAGTTATCAACAATCTTAGAAAGCCTTTTCCTTTTGTACTTAGAAGGTATAATATAGGCACGATAAGTATGAATAAGCTCAATTAAATATTCTTTAGTTTAGGTTTACCTCATTTGAGTCTTCAATTGAAATTTCCATAAGAAAAAATGACATTCACCATATTCACTTCCTCAAGAACTTCCACTAGAGATTTCACTTCAACTTGAATTTTCACCTTGGAAGGATTATAGCTTGAGGAGTATTGAGCATTAAAAATAATACCTTCTCCTTCATTTTCTTGTGTTCTTCAAGACCCGTCACATCCAATATTGATCCTTATGTCACACAATTGATGATTTCAAATGAGGTCTTCAATAAGGAGAGTTGAGAGGTTTGTGAACTCCTCCATGTATATCACCTTCTTATCCCACAAACAAGGAAGAGAGAGAAGAATATTTTCACACACACTCTTTGACTCTAGAGGTTGTCCAAGAACCTCAAGGTCATTGAAAGTAAGACTGAAACTTGAATACATCTCAACAATGGAGTCCATATTTATGATGTATAATTTTTCACATAGTTGAGTGAACATGTGTCTAGAGCTTACTCTATATATCATAGTTAGTGTCACAAGAAGATATTAGGTTAAACATGGAGAGAGTGAAGATGGTGTAGAGGATGTGTGTGACTTTAGCATTAAAGGTTGCTTTCTTCAAGGTAGCAACATCCCAATATGCTTGATTTACCTTAGGTGGCTAGATGGAAGAGTCATCATGTTCCACATCTCGAGACTTAGCCCTTGAATATGTAATTACATTCTTTTCTTCCAATATTGGTAGTTGCTTTGTTGGAGTATCTCCCCTTTAGATTTTCACACATATTATCCTACTTGTGGAAGTATTGTTTGAAGAAGACCTTACTTTAATACCACTTCTTGGACCTACAAATTCAAGAGGAAGGGTGAATTTGGATAAAACCACCTAAAAAATTCATTAGACCTTCAAATATTCCCAAGATACTTTTTCAAGTATGAAAAATCAAGGGAGACTGATTGAAAAATGTAAAAAATAAGCCTGCATTTATAGTGGTAACATCTTAAATGATGTATTTATACTAACTAGAGAGGTCAACCTCTAAGATTTTTCAACCTTGAGTCACTCCTTACATTCTATTATAAGAGTTATACCAAGAGACCACCATTTCAAGATAAAAGTCTAAAATAGATTCCTTTTTCCAAAAAAGATATCCAAAAACCTTACAAGGGACTAACCTATCCTTAGCCTAGGATTTATTCCCTTAGAGTCTACCACATTTCAATTCACCATCACCACATAGAAGCTTTGTCCACTACATAATACCTTATTCGTCTACATACCACCACCCACCAATTCCTCTTCACTAAGAGATTGTTGTTTTTCCAAGGGGTTCCTTCCTTTACCAAGGGCTGCATGCAATTCTTCCTCTCTTAGTCAAAAGAGATAATTACACTTGTAGTGGAGAGAGGTTGTAAGGTATGTAAGTGAGACTCACAAATATATACATGGTATGGATATATCTCTTACAAACCTTTTACTGACTCTAATGGATGTAGCAAGTGATTAAGCTCAGAAGAGTGGATAGGGGCTCTTTGAGAAATAATCTCTCAACTATGGAATAGGGGGCCTAGTCGGGAATCTAGAAACCTTTACAAGATCCCACGTAGGTCCTATTTAGAATTGATGATGCCTTTTTGCCTTTGGTATCCATTATGATGAATTTTGAGCATTATTGAAAAAATCGGTGGGTTTCCTATGATCATATTTCCACTTTTACTCTCCCACAATCTACAATATTGCACAGTACCTATGGTGCAATCAGTTGAGTTGTTCTTGGAAACTTGGTTGACATGCCTTTATGTCTTGGCCAAAAAGACTAGTCAACTGAGTTTCTTTCAAGTGCAAACTTGGTCGAGTGGCATTTCTAGAAATTTTATGAACAATGTTGTTGGTTGAGTCTTTCCCAGGGGAAGTGTGTTTAATTTTACTTGTTGTTTTCAGTTTTTCAAAACTTTCAAGTGTAATAATCATTCATTGTGATTAAACCATTTACACACATGAGCTCAATTACAAATGATACAATTATTATAAGAAATTTACTATAATTACATAAGGATAAATATATCTATTTTTCAATCTTGATCTTTGTACATGTATCACTTGAATCCTTCAAATTAGGGTTTGCAAGTTAAGAAACCTGGAGAGTGTAAAATTTGAAATCACTTAAATAGAAGCACATAAACTAGTGGAATGATTTAGTCATCACAAAAAAAGATATGGTTATCCAACCCCTGGAGTCAATAATTTACTAATGTGCAAGTACATAAACTATGGTGATTGTTACGACCCACCTCTCAGTAACCCCCAATTAAGGGAGACCAAGAGGATAAAGTCGCACCCATTAATTCCGGATAAAAGGTTCGACATATAACCATAAACAATTATTAAATTCTAACAGACTATACTGAAAAGATGGTAATAAAAATTTTTCTTTGCATACCTTAACAAGTTGGGAACTATCTTCTAACCACAACTTAACTACTTTATCTAATTCCTCCTTGTTCTTTAATTGTTGAATTCACAATATGTCGCTTTACTGTTTATGCTTTTGAGATTTGTACCTAAAACGCCGACAAACAAAAATGACGATCAGCCGAAGCTGGTATGTGGGGAAACAACTATTGTTCAACTAGGTTAACAACATAACCACTCAATTAATCATTTAACAATCAAGATTACGTTTTAAGCCAAACTACTCAATCCATCTTTTTCCACAACTCTGTGTTGTCCCTGTAAGGACTTACATGGTACCTCTATGAAGGTGACTTGATGGACCTGCCCTCTAGGCAGCCAAAGTCTTTCATGACCTGATGAACCTACCCTCTAGGTAGTCTTTTATTAGGTCAGCCATTACGACACAGAGGGAATCAGAGATTGAGCTAGAAGGCATATACATTATGTGATAGCCATAGTCACTTTATAATTTGCATTAAAGAAATAAACATCCAAACTGTTTAGTTGCATGCAATGCGATTAAACATTCGGGAAACATCGGAAAACATAAGCGGTTAACCATAAGTAACCACATGCCTGTTAATGAAGACGTGAATGCAGAATTATCTTAATCAACCAGGAAATCAAGCAAGCACACACACAATCTCCTGAAAAAGGAATTTAATTCCTCTATTATTAATCATGTCACTATGATTCAATAATTCTAAGGGTTTCCTAGGTTATCTGCCCTTTTTAGGGTTTCGACCATAATTAGGGTTTTATTCCTTTTATTTGCCTTTACCTTACTTTTATCAAATTATACATCAAACCCTAATTTTCTTGTTGAATCATCCATTAAGATTCCTAAGATCAGACTTAGTCCATTAAACCCTAATTTCAAATTACTTTATCATTTCTTTTTCTAAATTAGGGTTTCCAACCTTTTAAATCCACATAAACCCTAAACTTGTAATTCTATCATCAAAATAGGTTAATAATTATCTAAAATAGAAATATGTTAACCATCTTCGAATTACCTTAATTGCAAGACTAATTACCCCTTTTTATCAAGGATTAGGGTTTTTATCCACAAAATAACTCTTTTTCTTATTCCAGAAATACACTTTTACAAAACTACTCAGATTCAAGGTCTCAAACTATTTTTATTAAATCCCTCATGTTTTTTTGATCATTTTTCATGTATTGAGTTTTGAAATCCGAGCTTCCTAGCTCCAGTTATAATTTTTCTAAGAAAAATCATCTTTATCCAATTATTAACTAATTTAGGAAAAACGCGGACCGCGCGATCAATGGTCCGGTGGTCCACTCAGGATCCAGCGGCCATGATCGTGCGCTCCGCTAAACATCACTTAAAATAGGGAAAAGGACAGGAGTGTCCTTACCGGTTTAAGGGGACGCGGAGGGCAGAGTGGTAAAATACCACTCCGTCTTCTTCCTTGATCTCGCGCGAGGTACAACAATGGCGCGGTCAACCGCAAGGTTGACCCCGGGCTTCAGGGCGCCTTTGCTCACGCCGATGGTCCAGATAGTTTTGCCGCCTTCACTTGGACTAGTTGGCGTCACCAATTGCTTGCTGCAACACACCAAGGCTGTCCACCACCTGCCAGACTCCAGCGACGACCTCTGCGAAGTTGAGAGTATAGGTCGACACGAAACCAGCAATTGAATGCACGGGCGTACTCCTCACTTCCGTCCGCAGAGTTTGGGCTATCAAGAGGTGATGTCGGTACCCCCTATTGCCCTCCCCTATTTATAGGGTCGAGGCAGAGACCTGCCCAGTTGGGCGTTTCTCTATTTGGCGATGAAACCCGGAGAAACCAGGATAGAATCTTCGCGATTCCTTCTCCTGAATTCAATGGAACCAAAATCCAACTGGCATGATAAATGGATCGCGAGAAACAAGGATAGCAAAATCAACCTGTAACCATCAGAGTCCTAGTCCCAGTGGGACTTAGACGATGAGCGGTCACCGTTGGATCAAGATCCAACGGGTTGGATTGCTCGCGTTCAAAGGAAAGCAAATCCCCCTTTTTTTAATTCAGGAAAATTCCCAAATTGGCTATATCTTGCAAAATTAATATCTCTCAATCCATAACTCTGATTGGTCTCAAATTTTAAAGGAAATTTCCTTTTAATATTTTCTATTTTTTTAAGAAAATTGGGAAGCAAAAACAATATATGAAAAAGGATTTCTTCTCTCCCAAGTTTTCATATTAAATACTCCCAATTAATTCATATTCCTATTTCTTTTGCCTTTATCTCATTAATTTGGGTCCCTTGGACCTCAAGGAAACCCAAAGGCACGAATTCCCATATTGGGGAATATTAGTTTAGCATTATCTTCTTTTAATTATCAGTTTCTCATATTTCCCTTTTATTAGTCAATTTCTTTTCCTTGTTAATTCCTTTTTCTTTTCAATTGGGCTTAATGGCCTCCAAAGCCCACAATCAAACAATCAAAGCCATCTCACACGAAAATCATTACAATTCAAAGAAAAGATCTCATTTAGTCATTAAAAGAGAAAAGCCTTTTACATTATATTTTCAGAAATTTGAGGTTATAACAATGATGGTGGCACCTTGCTAAGTTTGAACATACATGGTATTTGATAGGTGAAAAGGATGAGTAGAGATTTATCATTAGTTGTCTATTTGAGAGTTGTCCCCATGTATGATGTAACTTTTTCCTTACCCTTGATTATTCCAAGTACATCAACCAACGTCTATGTGGTGTCAGTGGGTGTGGTCTGTGATGAAGATATATCACAAGGCCTTGTTACAATTGAAATCTGTACATATTGTATTGTTGTTGTAGTGTTTTGTTCTTTCGGGGTCAAACCTTATATGTAGAACCTCTATGTTGTTTGTGGATGACTAGGAGACAGTTACGCCACAAGTTATCTTAGTGTGAATGATGGAGGCTTCATTGTAGGGATGTGGATGTAAATGGTGGTTGCATCTTTTTCATTGATTTTATTGATTCCACAGGGATCTTATTGTGAGATTCCATAGTATCTGCATTTACTGTTGATGATGGGTCTCCAAGGACCATGATTGGATGATAGGTTGTCAAATTATTATTTCAATTTCCATTGAATTTTTTGTGCTAATGAACATTGGATACTTAGACATTAGAAACATCTCCACCCATTTAGAGTTGTATGGATTGTTTTATCGGTAATAACTAAGCTATTTACGTAGTTCATTGATATTGTTTTAATCATGAATGGTAGTTCTATGGAAGTGATATAATAGATGAGGATTGTGGTTCCTTGTTGGGCGTATGGACAATGCCTTTGACTCAAGATACTGCATGTTTTCAAAGCAAGCTGATTTGAGAGATTCTTAACCCTTCAAACCTTATTCGTCAAGGTCATCATAGAATTTTCACTGATGTTGAGGCCACAATGGAGGCGTAGACCAGTTTGTAGGTGATGGTCTATGCTCATGGCAGGAAGAAGTTGATTGTCTTGTTGTTCTATGTACATAATTCACAATATATGTTAGATTTAGGTGATGAGGTGCTTCATAGTGCCTTCATAAATCCTATGAAGTAGAGGGATTTCTGGATTGAGAGATCCTTCATATGATATATGTTTACTCTTGTTGTCATAGGTGCGACATGAAGATTTTGATGAGAATAAACATATGAAACCTCCCTAGGTGTCATATTTACCATGGATGCTCCAGTTACTTATGGGTAGCATTTGTGAGTAATTGTTAATTGTCTAGAAACTCTTCTAATATTATTGTGATGGTAATAGTGACATCATGACTGTGTGTGATGGTCCTAAACTATATGCATGAGTACATGACAACCATTCTAGTAGATGATTTGGAAATTGGTGGAATTTACAATACTTTGTTTGATAAAAGTTCTTAGGAACAAGTTTAGTAGCAGTCATTGAGTTGGGAACTTCAATACATTCTAGATTTTATGAAGCAATGAGGCATATATATAGGACAATGGCATAGATTCCTCAGAGATCAAAACTGATTTATTTTTCAGTTCACATATTTTTAGTGACATCCACGATCATCGATGGAACAAGAGATGCTAGTGTAGGAGTTGTTGTCGATGTTGTTGGAATGGTGGTTGAAGGGTAGATGGTATTGACATCCCTCATAGTTGTCGTAGTTTGGAGGGGGATATTTTACTTTTTTTGTGTGTAGTAGTTGTTGTTGTTCAGTTGGATATAATAGTGCATTGGTGCATACAAGTTGGAACTTATTTTTTTTTGTTGTTGTAATACCAATTGAAATGTCACTTCCCTGCATTGTTGTATTCTTAGTAATGGATTAAGTTATGATATTGAGGTTGAGTTGATTTTGTTGTAGATGCCTTCATTGACTGCAATGTCAATGTTCACACCATCTTGGATGAGGTCACCAAAGGACTTACACGACGAGAATGTCAGCATTGCATATAATTTTATGTCTTGATGACTGTGCAGATATCATCTTTGACAATCTCCTCATTATCAATCTATGGTGTGATTTCCCTCCATCATACCTTAAATTGGGTGAAACTTTTATTTCTTTTGTGTAAGTGCCTCGAGAACATGTCTAGTCAGTACTTGATCAATATTTCATGCATACTACTCAATGAATCGGTTGGCTAGTTTAATGTCCCATGATCAAGTTGGTTGTACCAAGATAGGGATGGTCCTTATAATGATGTTTGGAATAGTGAAATCAAGACGTTTTCATCATCTTGTACTTCAATTATTTCATAGTAATAAGTGTAAATGTATAGGCTAGGATGTACACACCATTTATATTTAAAGAATTGTAGAGACTCAAACTTTTTTAGTACTTTTTCCTTCATTAAGTATTAGAAGTCCCCAAAATACTTATGACCTGCTTTCTAATCTTCATTTTCATTCATTTTATTCTCTACTGACTCTAGCATTATTTCAATTAGTTCTAGGACTGTTATGATACAACCTTTGCATTGGTGATGTAAGGTGTGGGAAGGTGCACTATTAGTACTCTTGGTTTCTAATACATTTATTTGTATGTCTAAAAGGAAAAATGAAGGCATATAAGGTGATGTTGGTGTTGACAGTCTTTCTAGTACTACAACTATGGCATGGTTGTTATGGTTTTTTATTTCTTCTTTCTAGAGGGCTTGGTTCCTACTGTTGCTTTTTATCTAGTTTGATGACTGGAACTTGAGTCCTTACACCTTCATTTGTTGTTGGGGTTGTCTCTAACATTGAAGGCTATGAGAGTAAGTGTTGTATATTGGGTAGTTTTGGTTGTTTTCCCTAACATGATGGATTCACCATGGACATCTTGAATGGATAGTTCATGGACTGTCAAGATACCATCCATAGGTCACCATCTAATTTTATGGTAGTTTGACAACAATAGGGCCATTGACCTTTTCACTATTTGAGCTGTCAAAAACCATGCCCAATGCTTGATGGGTCGTTTGAGCATGTCCATGTCCTAGTTGGTTGACAGTTAGGAATTTATCAGTTTTACATAAGTTGATGCTCAATGTATGAGAATGAGTTGTTCACAACATGGCCCATGGCTGATGTGCGGGCCATACCTTCTTGAATATAGCATCTAACAAAAGTGAACTGGATAGTTGGTGTTGGGTTTTAGGGGAGACAGAGAAGGCACCGGAAACAAAAAATTTCTTCTCCCCAAACCCAGAACAAAGGAAACTCTGATTACACCAAATTTTGTGATGTTTTTAGCCCTTATTTCGCTATCAAATCTGCCCTTTTAAACTGTTTTCCTCTCCTTTTTGTCATGTTTTTGCATAAACAGGCCACGCTACGCTCTTAACTCAATATTATCATCTTTTGTAGAGTTTTCCTCGATTTTTAACTCATTTATCAGCAAAAAGGCCCGTCCCGGCCCACCTACGTGTTCCACCTGCATCGACCTTCTTACCAACCAGCCGGACGATACGCTCGCTGCCCGACACGGATGTGCGATACACTACTGTGCGACACGAGGATGCCGCACAAGAAGGAGCGGATGAGCGATACGCCATTTACCTGACAGGGAGCCGGACTCATCACAACAGTTGAAGCGTGTCACATGATGCAGGCCACCCACCGACAGACGCCACTCGTCACAATGACCGACATGCTCCCAGCCCCACATCCTTGTGCCGGGCAATACGCATATTGGGCATCCCCGAATCCGAGATGATAGAGCTGATGAAGGACATGTGGCGTCCGGAGAACCATAACTTCCCCCAACCGCTGCCTATAAATAGCAGCTACATGACTCCGATGGGACAGATCGGAATCTCTCGAAAGCCAACTTGGGAAAAAATCTGGAGCTAACGTGTCGTGCCTCAGAGGTGTATCGGGTGATACTAGGTGAGCACTTCCCCGACCCGAGAGGGAGAGAATGGTTCACTTAGGATCGGCCCCGGGCACCGCTGCAGACCGATATCGGCAAACAAGGACACCCGATATGAGTACCTGATACTCGAAGCAAAACTCTGGCCCGACACAATACCAAGCCCGATACGCATCACCAGTCACGGCGTGTCGCCTGAGAGGGTGCCGCCCGACACGATCGTATCGGGCATGAGCTCCCCGCACGATACAGCTGCCCATCATAAGCGTGTCGCCCAAGAGGGTGTGCCGCCCAACATGGGTGTATCAGGCAAGGCTCTTGCCTGCTATCAGGCTGGAGGGATCTCGGGGATCTGCTACTTCTTGTCGCCCTTCTAAATCAAGAAGGCGACATTTATCTTTACTTATTTCAGTCATTTACTTTCTTTACTTATGCAATGTAATCAGACCCTTTTATGGTAATGGAATTAGAAGAGTTTTAATTATCTGCTGCTTTATGTTTGGTCCCTTTTTGTTGGATGATTGTTTTGTTTAGCATCTGAACTCTAGCTTGTACGCTTGGATCACGTTTCGACTATCTACCGAATTGTGTTTTCCCATTGCAGTAGCCCCGAGAGAGGTTTTGTGGCTCTAGTGTTTGGTCCGATATGGGAGTACGAGAGTGCCCAGGATCGAAGTTGCTTTAGTGACCTTTCCACTCTAACTTAAGACCAGCAACCTCGAGAGAGGTTTTAATGCTTAGTTAGAGGTACCCGCTTTGAGAGAAGGGGTATAGGATGTTTTTGCTGCCGCTTGTTTTACCGAAGCTTTCTCCTTCGTTCCTTACTAAAAGCAATAGTATTATCCTCTCTATTTCCGTTGCGCGAAAACCCCTAAAAACTGATAAATGCTTAAAACCTTAATTTTCCTCGTAGCTCCAGTTGGAGATAGTTTTCTTTTATTTTATCGACCTTAGCCTGTTGTTCCCTTGGGGAACTTTATCATCTCCTTACCCATACCGGAGTGTAACGTGTCGATTCAGCGTTCCCAACACTACCACCCTTGTCCCTGTGTTCGACCCTGTATATCTAATTTGACCCCGTAAATAAAGTTGTGGGGGCCTAGAAGGTTTCAAGTTATAAATTTAAAAGTCCGACTACTTCAAATCTGCTCCCTTTTGGACGCGCAATTTAGGCCGGTCAACTTTTTGGCACCGTTGTCGGGGACAAGGCAAAACGGTACTATTGGCGAACCCGAATCCACTAACTACACTCTAGTGCCTCAAGCTTAGAAATGAGCTTGATAGCACTCTCTTTTTCCTTTATATATATATATATATATATATATATATATATATATATATATATATATATATAACCTGAAATGAGTAGTATTATTATTAATACAGGTTTTCTAACTTGATTTCACATGCTATTTAGGTACTCAGAAGGGAAGCGTTCTGCTCAATTGAGCACCGACATCACCAGACATGTCGCCTCACATTGAACCACCTCTTTCAGATGGTGACCGACACATGAGAGCTAGACCTCACTTGCCTCTGCCTGAAGACAATGACCGCTATGACGGCGATCATCAACTTGAAGATCTTGAAACAGAACAGTTCAAGGATGACCATCACTGGGAGAGACATCGTCATCACCGGAGGCACATAAGGAATCAAAATAATCAGGAACAGAACCAGGGAGACAGTGACAGTGATGATTCCAATGAAGAAGAAAAGACCCTAAGGGAGTTAGCTACCACCAAGGCTAATAATTCCATATGTCTTGTTGTCATCCCAAGATTCAACGCAACCAACTTCGAGCTAAAACCATCAATCATCTCTATGATCCAGAACAAGAGCTTTAGAGGGAGTTTGAAGAATGATAATGCCTATCACCATCTAGATGCCTTTAAAAACATCTGTGACACCATCAAAATGAGGGGAGTCCCACAGGAGGTGATTTATTGTAAGGGTTTCATCTTTTCTTTAGAAGATAAGGCTCTATCCTGGTACCTGGGGCTGCCACACCAAGCTCTTAACGGATGGAGTGCGCTGGCGGATGCCTTTGTAAACAAGTTTTATCCTACCGAGAAAACTGTACAGAATAGACAGAGGATCACGTCTTTCATGCAAAATCTGAACAAGAATATGCATGATGCCTGGGAACGGTATCAAGAATATCAGAGGGACTGCCCTCATCACAACTATAAGAAGGGTTTCTTGATAACTACCTTCTACAATGGTTTAACCCCTGAGGAAAGGGTTTCGCTGAATGCAGAAGTAGGCAGTGACTTTCTGGGGAAGAAGCCTATCAGATCCGAAAAGATCATCAAGAACATGGTCGAGTTGCAAGCCGGCACCGACTACGATAGATCTGACAGGGGACATGCTAAGAAGGCTAGTGAAGGACCTTTAATTGAATCCAAGGCTCTGGAAACTATCACCTCTCAGATCTAGAGGACAGCCACTGATGTCAAATAGCTTAAAGAATCAAGCGGGAAGGGGAAGAAACAAGTCGAAAAGGTCATGAAATGTGTCACCTGTGGAGAAGGTGAACACGGGGTAGATAACTGTATCTACACCCGACCTGACGAGTCGAGTGAAAGTGAGTCTGAGGCTGAGGAGATTGAGAATGTCTCTTTCGTTAATTTCAAGTGGTCAGATCACCCTGGTTTTAGTTATGGCAACAAGGATGCGGCTGAAAACTCACATCAGTTGCATAACCCCACCAAGCAACCCCAAGTTTTCGAGAAAAGAGGAGGACAAAGTCAATTCACCAGAACCACTTCTTTCCAGTCAAACAAGGCAAATTTCCAAGGACAAGGAAAGTACCAAGGTCGCCAAGCGACGAACACTAGTCAAGGTCAAAGTCAAGCCAAGGAGCAAGGTCAAGACAAGGTTTTGAACCAACCAGACTTGGTTGACCAGTTGTTCAATTTTGTAAAAAAACAAGATACCATCAATAACCAGCTGGCGCAGAGTGCGCTTTCAAATTCAAGAGTTTTGAATGCAATGCAGGTCCAGATGTCGGATATGTAGACGCATCAATGTCAAATTGATCAGCAGTTGGCCTAGATGGCCGAATTGATAAAGAATCCCTCGGGTAAGATACCCTCCAACACCGAATCTGCCAAAATGGCAGGGCTGTGATCAAGAAGGACAGAGATCAACTTGCAAGATATGGATACTGCTGGAGGTGAAAAGTGAAGGACCTGGAGCTGTCGAGCTGGCGACGCAAACTACAACGCTCCTCGAGAGGCAGCCCGAGCTTTTACTTTTCCTAGAATAGGATGTTATTTACTTTCTTGTAAGAAAAACACTATGAACATTTGGACTGTAATAAGGCCCGAGTCAGTGCATGCGTCACGTGCGCTAACTCTTCTATTTTATGGGCCACCACTCTATTTTATAGGCATTGATGAGTAATACGATCTGAGGCCGGGAACTTAACCTTAGGCCAATGATGTTTTACCCATCAATCGCTTTTTCCTCCACCTTGTTTTTAGGTTTTTTCATCTAGAATTTTGTTCTGAAGACCATGTATCGGGCAAAGACTCAGCCGGCGCACAGGACGCGCTCGTCTCGGGGATGACTTGTCTCAACGGCCGACACGCATCCCGGATTTACCCGTTTTACCCCCGGCTGAGATTGCTATATATAGTACAGAGGTTTTACTATGTCGGGCTAACGCTTTTACTTTTCACCTACCCGTATCGTGTAGTAATTTTTCCTTTTGCTCGTGTGTCATCCTGCTAACTTTTGCTCTCGTGTCGCGCAAGATAGCTTTAGATATCAAAGGTATAGCCTGACAGTCGTGTCGTCCTGCTTGCCCATCACGAACTTCTTATCGCGCACAACGTATCGGGCTGATGACTTTAGCTAATTTTCTTGTACCGCCCGACACATGTGTCGCGCGAAACATCTCTAAGCCACGCTTGCCCGACACCCTATATCAGGCGATAACCATGTCGCCCATCCTTGTGCCACCTCGCTTGTTCTTGTTGTCGGGCAGCACATTTTTCTATTGAGGAAGACCCTATCGGGCACTTTCTTTCACGTGACTGTATCGCCCGACACAGCGTATCGGGCAACGGGTATGACGCACTGCTTTTCTCCGTATCGTCCAAGTTTTGTATCACCTAGATGTTCTTTTGATGGACGACACTCGGACCTCGTATCGAGCATGAGCCTATGGTGATTTTACGAAGGCTTCGTATCGCCCGGAACAAGCGTATCGGGCAAGCTTCATTTTGTTCAGTTTTGAAGCCCGATACGGTGGTGTTGGGTAGCCTTTGTATCGGGCCGAAATTTTATCGTGCAAACTATTTTTCTCTTAAACACTGGTATCGATTTTTAAATTTTTCCTACCTAATATTGGAACATTTAAATGATCAATGAACTTGTTTAATGATAACAGATGTGGCCCGTACAAAGAAAATCGTCGTTCGAGTTGACGAACATGGCAGAAGAATCGACACTGAGGCCGCAACTGAAGCAACAACGGTCGGGAAGAAATGCCTGAATCTTGAGGCAGCTGGGCCATCAACAGTAGAGAAGAGAGCGAGGACATAAGAAGTAACGACTCCAGCAACAGCTTCAACAGCAGTGGTAGAACCCCTGGATCACACACCAGGAAGGTTCGTGCAAAAAGATAATGAGCATGGACGCCGATACTCAGAACTGGCAACTAAAATCTACAGGCCGAGCAGATTCTGCCACCAGTCGTCCTTCCTTCAATTGGGTATTTTCAGAAGACTGGAGAATGTCCTCGCCACAGTAGGACTGAGGAAGATCTGCCTCAGCCGCTCCGCCTCCTACACCGAACTCACAAGGGAGTTCATGTCATATCTCCGTTGAGTAAAGAATACAGCTGAGGACATTGAAAAATATGGCAAAGTAGACAGACTGCAAGGGTGGTTGTACAACTCGGAGCACGTCATCTTCGAAAAGTTGCTCGACAAAATCTTCTCTTCCAGCGAGGAGGATAAGAAGTTGTTGAATAACGGTGAAAGGATCACCGAAGGAGACAGGTTCAACCTCATGGAGCTCTGGAGGAGGCTGGCCGGCGAGTCATCATACAAGTCGGGAAGCATCGTGGCGGCGGTGCACTCGTGTTTCTAGAGGATAGTGCACAAGCTGGTAGCATGCCTGCTCTTCAGCAAAAACGAGTCCAGCAACGTCTACACTGAAGAACTCCACCTAATGTGGAAAATGATGGAGGGCAAGGTGATCAATCTGGGGCATTTCTTTCTGAATAGGATACACCCGATAAAGGATGCCACCAAGGAATACTACATGGGTGGCATCGTCAATCTGATCGCGGTTGGGTTAGGATACCCGAGGGAACCGCTGAGTCTTTCGAGGACTAGGGGCGACGGATTGATCGACCTCAAGTTCCTCATGAGGACCGACATCATAAAGAAGGAGGGGAGAAGCTACTTCTACAAGTTTGCAAGGACAAACACCCTCCTTCCACTCCCTCACTGTGCTGCCTACGACACAGAAAAGTTGGTCTTCACCGCAGCAGAAATTGAAGTTGTGGTGGTAGAAGCAGCTTATGCCGCCACCACCGGTATTCAAGAGAGGGTGTCCGTGAGAGGAGAATCAATCTGTCTCGAACCAAGGCAGGACAAAACTTCAACGACCTTTGCCGAACCAGCCGCCACTCCAGAGCCACCGACGACGGCAGTTGATAGAGTTGTCGTCGCTCCTACTATACCAGCCACAATCACGACAACACCTGTCGTGGCTGAAGAAGAACTGGCGATCATGGAGGTCACTGATACAACCACGGGAGCTACCGCAGCCCCAGAAGTTTCTGTGGCGCCTTTGAAGGTAGAAGAAGAAGCGCAGCCAGACGCCAATAACGGGGTGTTCGCCAAGATCCTAAAGATGGAGCTCAGAGCAGCACAGCTTACGCCGACACCACCGCCGGTGTCCCCTATAGCAGCTGCTGAGGAGATCACTGACAATGTAGAGGTGGAGCAGCATCCACCCACACCACAGCCTTCTTCACCACCACAAGAAGGCAAGGTAGAGACAGCCATAAAAGCACTAACGCCTTGCCCAGTAACATCCACCTCGCGGACGATCGAGATAGGTTCTACCTTGTCGGGTAGACCCTCACGTGAGAGAAGTATCGCGAGGATGAGAGGGAGATCTGCAGGAGCCCCTCTGTCGCTCGGGAAAATGTTGGGGCATTAACTCGACCACTTGTGGGAGGTAACAGAAAGCCACTCGGCTACATTTACTTATCTAACCCGCAAGTTTTCATTTTTCCAATAGAGGCTGAATAGCCAGGAACGGGAACTGCTGACTCTAGTTGGCCTTCCCGGCCAACTAGAGACACTCAACGCCACGCTTCAGCAGGCCCTCCAGTGCCTTGACGTGATCGAGGAGAGGCTGAACAGGGAAGACGACCATCCACGCCCAAGGTAGCCGAGAAGGTCCCCGTCGCCTCCTGGCCCAGGCTCTCAACCTTCCTCATCAGTAGCCTCGTCAAGATCATTGTCCTCTTCCTCCTCCAGTGGGCCATCCCCAACACCCGAGGAAGGGACGCCACAAAGATCGGCCAACGGAGCTCCAACAGGACAGGCGAGCTCCCGCAGTCTAGAAGAAATAGCTCCCTCAGTCCCCCTAGACGAAGCGGAAGATGACAATGAAGACATCAGCGTCGGGGAGGACTCTTCTGATTAATCAGAGGGAGAGGGGGGGGGGACATATGCGCCGCCAATGAAAGACACCCCCCAGAGGAAGACGTTCGACGGCAGATGCGTTCGTTGCACCGTCTGAGCTACCTTCCTTTAAGATGGCCGACTTCGACAGAAGGATCTTTGGCTACCTGTCGATCAGGGACCAGAAATTGTTGAACAAGGTCCTAAGGTCGTAGGAAGATGAAGAAGATGTCGTCTAGAGCGACGACTACTTCTTTGTACAACGGGGAGCACTTAGAAGCATATTCTGATCGCCAGTCGTCGGCAAGAGGCTGTTCAGGGTCCTAGAAGGTGTAATAATAGAGAACATCAGCACCGGGATAGGTCGGAGAACAATATACAACGCCACCCCGACCTTGGCAAGAAGACTAATGATGGGAGTGCCAGACTCCATTGTAGTGGCCAACATGCTACAACACATCGAAGAGCACAACACAAACATCGTGTTGGCCCCGTACAAGCACCGGAACATGTGGTTTCTGTGTGTGGCAGACCTCCGGAATCACGACGTCCAGCTGCTCAGTTGCTGCAACAAGGAGGTTCCATGCTTCGGGCATATCTTCAGCCGCCCAGAAGACAAACATCTCAGGCTTCTACCACTGCGTCTTCTACGAGCCATCAAGTAAGGAGTCCAACGTTACAGCGGCATTTGGAACTTCTTCTCTATTAGAGACTTCCCCGTCCAAGTAGAAGAGGGAAGCGAAAATAGTGCCTTCATCATCTTGCGTGCCATGGAGTTGCTCAACATATTCGGATACATAAGGCATCTCTAGGGCCAAAACTTTTACCACCTCAGGAGCATATACGCCCTGCTGCTGATCAAAGACATGCGCTATTTCCAAGACGCAGGGGTACCAGAGAGGCTGCTAGACAGTGATCAAGAAAACGAATCTTCACAACCCAGCAGCACTCCAGAGAAAGAAGTTGAGATGGAAACAAACATCTACGGGGCAGGCAAGCAGTTAGAGATCCTGTGGGAAGTGCACGGATTCGAAGACCCTGCTTCGCCTGAAACATCAGAAGAATTGATCAACAATTTCGACCGCTTCTCGTGCTCTACACTCATGCAGGAGCAGGTTAATTAAATTCTTCTGAAGTTAGCGGATTCTACCCTGGCGGGTGTCATCTACGAGGCAGGCAGTGTCATAGTCTCGGTTGATGACTTAAGGGACATGGTAAAAGATGGAGGATGCTTGGAGATATCTGTGGTGGTCGCCTACATCCAGACACTACAGACAACGTTTGAACATGCATACATTGCTCATCCAATACTGTTCAACAACATCTGCCTCGTCGATGAATCAGGAGCAAAGCAATCATTTCTGGCAGAGTTGGAGTACAGGGTTCCACGCACAATCTTCCTGTCCATCCTGCATTACAACCACTGGACGCTCCTGATGATGTACACTCGCCAACAAGCAGGAATCTTCTACAACAGCTCGGACAGCAACAAAGATCATCCAGTGCAGTGTACATCAACATCGTTGACCTCCCTCGAGCGCTTAGTACAAAAATACTATGACGAGATGGCAGTGCTGATACAACCATTCCTGGAGACGGCAGCGAGCAAATGGCATGAGCTCCAGTTCTGCCACCGTAGTCTGCAACAAATTCCTCTATCCAACGACTACGGCATCTTCGTCCTGGAATGGATATCGAATAAAGAGACGCCCGACCAACTCCATCACATTGACTACCATAGCAAACGAGGAGAATATGTGTGGGAGCTTCTATCTGGCGCAGGCGCGCTCACCAGCTAACCCTCACTGGGTTAACATTACCCTACCTTATCTACTTCACAACTCTGGGACAGAGTGTGGAGTAAGTTTGGGGGGATACCATGTACCAATGAGGGAGGTATAAAAAACATTTCTTCAAACTCCACCCTTTTTGTTCATTTATTCTTCTTCTATATCATGTGTACATATACATATACATGCTCATACAAAATTTTGCTAAAAATTCTACTTATTTTGTCTCCACACATATGTACAAAGACATTATATAGTAAAAACCTGATACGACTGCTTGCCAGTTTGTTTTCTATGTGCCCAAGGAGATGCAAGTTTTGTTATGCCTTTCTGATAATGCAGCCTTAAACAACAAAAGACTATGACTTTCTACGCCAAAAATTTCGAAAAATAATCTCGTAACAGCTAAGAGATGTGTATGCAGAAGGAAAAAGCTGTCCAAACAGCAGAAATTCCCCTTGTTTTCCCTTACCCAACAAAACCCCAAAAAGAGAGAATAGCCTTATGAGAGTGAATAAAAGCATGAGAGTTGTGCCAAACAAAAAGAAAGAATATATATATATATATATATATATATATATACACTTGTTTTCCAAAAGTACCCATCTTTAGGCATGGTAGATTCGGGATAGTGGTATGTAGGATGTGAAATCACTACTCTAAAGCCAAGTGGCTTGGACTGCAGGGACCACTCGCCTGCTAACAGACCCGTACCTGGATGGAATGATGGGGAACAAGAAAAACCCAAAACACCTTAAGCCTACCAAAACACACAACTTTTTGTTCCCAAAAGCTATTTGGTGTGAAAGCTAACTTCGGAATCATGCACCCAAGTCTCGCCGAAGCTGTGGAGAAAATGTTTGCTTAAATACAGTAGGAGAAGCAAAGTCTGTTGTTCGTGGTCAGGACATATTCTCTGTAAGACATATCAATGCTCGCTCAAACCCATGGTATGAAAACTATACCGGTCAAAAAAGAAGCGTCGCAAAACAAAGTTTAAAGATTGATTGAGGACAATCAAAATGCTAAGTTTGGGGGAGTTGATAACACCAAATTTTGTGATGTTTTTTACCCTTATTTCATTATCAAATCTGCCCTTTTAAACTATTTTCCTCTCCATTTTGTCATGTTTTTGCATAAACAGACCACGCTACGCTCTTAACTCAATATTATCATCTTTTGTAGAGTTTTCCTCTATTTTTAACTCATTTAACAGCAAAAAGGCCTGTCCCGACCCACCAACGTGTTCCACCTACATCGGCCTTCTTACCAACCAGTCGGCCGATACGCTCGCTGCCCGACACGGGTGCGCGATACACTACCACGCGACACGAGGATGCCGCGCAAGAAGGAGCGGATGAGCGATACGCCATTTACCCGACAGGGAGCCGGACTCGTCACGACTGCTGAAGTGTGTCACGCGATATAGGCCACCCACCGACAGGCGTCACTCGTCACGATGACCGACACACTCCCATCCCGACATCCTTGAGCCAGGCGATACGCATATCGGGCATCCCCAAATCTGAGATGATAGAGCTGATGAAGGACATGTGGCGTCTGGAGAACCATAACTTCCCCCAACCGCTACCTATAAATAGCAGCTACAGGACTCCGATGGGACAGGTCAGAATCTCTCGAAAGCCAACTTGGGAAAACATCTGGAGCTAACGTGTCGTGCCTCAGAGGTGTACCAGGCGATACTAGGTGAGCACTTCCCCGACCCGAGAGGGAGGGAATTGTTCACTTAGGATCGGCCCTAGGCACCGCTGCAGACTGATATCAGCCAACAAGGACACCTGATATGAGTACCCGACACTCAAAGAAAAACTCTGGCCCGACACGATACCAAGCCCGATACGCATCACCAGTCATGGCGTGTCGCCCGAGAGGGTTCCACCCGACATGATCATATCGAGCATGAGCGCCCAGCACGATACGGCCGCCCATCATAAGCGTGTCGCCCGAGAGGGTGTGCCGCCCGACATGGGCGTATCAGGCAAGGCTCCTGCCTGGTATCAGGCTGGAGGGATCTCGGGGATCTGCTAGTGCCTGTCGCCCTTCTAAATCAAGAAGGTGACATTTATCTTTACTTATTTCAGTCATTTACTTTCTTTACTTATGCAATGTAATCAGACCCTTTTATGGTAATGGAATTAGAAGAGTTTTAATTATCTGCTACTTTATGTTTGGTCCCTTTTTGTTGGATGATTGTTTTGTTTAGCATCCGAACTCTAGCTTGTATGCTTGGATCACATTTTGACTAGCTACCGAATCATGTTTTTCCATTGCAGCAGCCTCGAGAGAGGTGTTGTGGCTCTAGTGTTTGGTCCGATATGGGAGTATGAGAGTGCCCAAGATCGGAGTTGCTTTAGTGACCTTTCCACTCTAACTTAAGACCAGCAACCTTGAGAGAGGTGTTGATGCTTAGTTAGAGGTACCCGCTTCGAGAGAAGGGGTACAGGATGTTTCTGCTGCCGCTTGTTTTACCGAATCTTTCTCCTTCGTTCCTTACTAAAAGCAATAGTATTATCCTCTCTGTTTCCGTTGTGCAAAAACCCCTAAAAACTGATAAATGCTTAAAACCTTAATTTTCCTCGTAGCTCCAGTTGGAGATAGTTTTCTTTTATTTTATCGACCTTATCCTGTTGTTCACTTGGGGAACTTTATCATCTCCTTACCCATACCGGAGTGTAACGTGTCGATTCAGCGTTCCCAACACTACCACCCTTGTCCTTGTGTTTGACCCCGTATATCTAATTTGACCCCGTAAATAAAGTTGTGGGGGCCTAGAAGGTTTCGGGTTATAAATTTAAAAGTTCGACTACTTCAAATCCGCTCCCTATTGGATGCGCGATTTAGGTCGGTCAAACTCGTCAACATCTATATAGTAGAAAGGATGGTTTTTAGAGGCGTACCTTATCCCGAGGCTTGCTCGGCGACATTTCCTCACGGCTTGCACGGTCTTCACCTCTGGTCTTGGATGGTGTCTGTGGAGCTCCTGGTCTCACCGAGACTGGCACATCCTGGTCTCACCAGGACTGTTGGCATTGACAGCTATCCTCTGAGCGGCATAAGTCTCCTGCCTCTGAAGTAGTCCACACGGACCACCTGGAACTCCGATCTCCTTGTCCCACAAGGAATTGGAAGGAGTCGCACCCTCCTGTCGGCATACTGGTCACCGACACACTCTCTTGCCACTATTCGCTTTCTGTAGTTCTCTTTTCTTTATTGTGCCTCCCTTATCAGGTAGCACTTGCCCGAGCTCTCTGTCGGTTACCAAAACCAGAGAGAATGACAACTTTGCAGAGCAACTGGTGCACTGAATTGTCATGCTGAGAAGCCCCCACTACCCCTATATATAGGAGGGTCATGGGATAAGGTTCTCTATCCCAGGAAATGCGGGATTAATGTAGGAGTAGAAGGGTTTGAAATTTTCCACAAAAACAACCAACTGTGCCACCTAAACCGATCGTTTCAATCATGAAACGGTCAGTTCGGGAGTTGATCCGATCGGTTGGGGCACCTGAGCCGATCGGTTCACTTCAGAGCCGATCGGTTCGTGGTCCTGATCCAACTCAAATTGACTTTCAAATTTGTCTTTGATTAATCATATATTAATCCTTGTCCAAATCAAATTTGTACAAGTGAAACAAATTGTATTTGCAAAATAGTCTTCTGACTTTCCAAACGATCTCGGTTAGACCAGTTGAGCCGATCGGTTCAACCATTGAACCAGTTGTCTCATCCTGTCTTGAGTTGATCAGTTCATCCCATGAGCCGATCGATTCACCAACCTGAGCCGATCGGTTCATCACATGAGCTGATCGGTTGGAACAGTAGACTTGTACAAATCAGTCAATTGTAGTTTCAATCAATCCAATACTCTAATCAATCGGTCCAACACATTGAACGCTATGATTTTGAGCTATCAATTAATTGAGTGTTTAATTGAACTACTAAACTCCTTTAGTAATCAATCTAAACATCGTTTGTGGATAAACTCCTCTTCCAGGTTAAATCCTATGTGTGTGACCCTGTAGGTCCATTTCACATTGGTAGTGAAAGTCCATAACACTGACGTGTATTTTACTACGCGCTAAAACACAAGTATACACGTCGAGTAGTACAGGCCTTGTGAGGCCCTAGTCGAACACAGGGATACTCGGAAATGTTGGAGACTCCTACTAACTATTTGCGATCAGCTAAGACGAATAACAAAGTGGGGTTGTTCAACAAAATTAAAAGAAAATAAAAATAAAACAAGGCAAACAATCGATTAAAGGTTAATTTAATCAATTCAAAAGGATATCTTTAGGATTGCGGTTTCACCGCGGGTTTTCATTGTATTAGGTTTTATATAATGCCTCACTCTTCTCTCTCTATCCGGGTAGTGGCCTGAAAACATAATTTCCCACTGTCGTGGTGCAATCCACTACTTAAGTTTAGGTTGGTTCCACCGTCGTAGTAACCTATCCCCTAAACTAAGTACATTATGAACGATCTCTCAGTATCCACCATTAATTTTACACCACCTTGGTCAAGGGATTTGTCGATTAATGTAGGTTTCGTCTCTTTTTAGCCATTAATCCTTCTGTCGAAGTGATTGAGGGTGTTAGGTTATTATTATGGTGATCAAGCATAACAATATATGGAGAAAATGAAGCTATACCACAGATTTAAGAGAGAAAATATGAATTACTATTATAAAACTGTCATACAATGAATTCCCGGGCTACTCTCGGTCCTAAAGATGGAGGGGATTAGCCCCGCATGTTCATCTCAATGAAAGACAAAGGAGTAGAGAAGAAAAACATGGGAAACATGGAGCAAACTCGTGTAACCCCTGATACAAAGGTGTTCCTGGAGATCCTCCTTGAGAAACGTGCATTTTGCAGTCTTCCGGCAGCAAAATCGCCCGTCAGAGGTGCCCGGATCACTCGGTTGACGACCTTCGTCTCTCGTCTCCTATCTCTCTCTCTCTCTCCTTCTTGGATGTTTTGCAACACAATCTCCCCTCCCCCTCGGGCCGTCCGTGCTCTTCTTAGGTCATAGGACCACTTTACGGCTCTGAAAAAGCTCAACCGTCGGATTAAAACGCTCCGTTTTAGTGCTGAAAATCGCCAGATCCCGACGTTGTCGATAGTATCGACCCCAAGGTCGATGGTATCAACCATGGCACAGGTTATTCCTTCCAAGATCGCGTTTTGGGGTTGCTTTTTGATGAAATGTCGATACTATCGACCTAAGGGTCGATAGTATCGACTCCGGACAATGCAAAAGTGCTTGAAAAAGTGCCGAAACATGTGTATAAGTCTGGGGATTATATAAAATCATATAAATATTATAAAAGAAGTATAATTTGATGCAAAAAGAGTTTAAAGGCCAACTATAGTGAATTATGCAAATATAATCAAGAAAATGACAAATACATGCATAAAACAGATATAAAATAAGCCTATAAAAGTGACTTAAAACCCATGCATCAAACTCCCCTAAGCTTAAACCTTGCTCGTCCTCGAGCAACAAAACTTTGGATCTGGTTGAGATAAGTCAGCAACAGGACATAAATACATGAAATGAATCTACATCATTCCCACTTTCTTTCTACAAATCGGCCCTCATTGACCACTGAACACTAACTGCCATCCAGGCGACCAAAGACCTATGTAAAAGATGTCTATCCCCCAATCAGTGAAACACTATCAATTAAAGCAGTTAATATGATAAACTCATCCGGTCCATACTTGATGCATCTTGTGATCTCCTATCTACGTTGCTCATTTCCTAACTACCATCTAAATGGAAGCAGATCTCCTGATATTAATGAATGAGGAGAATATCATGGGTGGCCTACCAATTAGAGCAACGGGTGGATGGGATAGGTGGTTGTGGAAGAGATGGAAGCACATAATAGTCAATCATGCAATACAAAAATTAATGACCTATCATGATGCAAAATGCAAGTGAAAATGTCCTAATTTTACATTTTTGGTGGAATGATGCATGCACTATCATTCCGTCTCAAGGTGAGATGGAATATCTAAGAAAACTACACCATGTGCTTATTCTTCTTAGTATGTAAGTGAGAACATGTTCCTTTCTCCCTCTCATTCCTACTTACTTCTCAATTCTTTTTTTTTTTTTCTTCTCTTTTTTTCAATTTTTTTTATTTTTTTTTCAAGCCCTTATTTTCATAGATGACAATGAATTATATGTTGGGCTCACTTCTTGAAACATACTTGTGCATCTGAAGCATTCTATTTGGAGGGTATGGAACAAGTTCATCACCTTTAATGTTTTCAGAGTAACATAAGATACATGGTGTACAATATGCTCAAAAGATGTAAATGCAACTACATAATGACAGTTATGCAACTACTATGACATGCACCTAAGGATAATGTGCATGTATAACTACTCTATCTTTTTTTCTTCATTCTCATGCAAAAAATGTGAAAATAGTTGTAATGCAAGACCTATCTACATGGTATGCAATCAAAGAGTGAAAGACAGTAATGTGCTCCCATTTCTTATGGTGGAGTGTGAATGAAATTGCGGTGGATCAGATCACAAGACTAATTGACATAACCTTCTGAAAATATCATATGTCCCTCTCTAAAGACCTGTGTACATGGTAACTGAAGGATTTCTCTCTTAAACTTTAGTCTAAGGTCACGTTAGCGTTTGGGCTCAAACATCCTTGTCAATCACTTTTCCTTAGACAATAAAGATGGTCATTCATGTCCCCGTGTCCTGAAGCTGACTCACCCAAGCACTTCCTCAGTTATGCAACTCAATTACTCACAAGAATAAGCTCAAAAAGTTTTCAATATGCTCATATTTTCATGTGCCCACAACCCAAGAGTAAAACTCCCAATTGAAACCATGCATTTATTACTCCACAGATTACACTAGATAGATGTGGATCCTACAAAAGCGGTAAACCTAGAAATAAAAACAACTAATAATTCAAAAATAAAAGCAACTAGAATAAGTAAGTAAAAACTAAGATAGAGGGTTGTTCCAACACCCCCCCAAGCTTAAATATGACTATGGCCTCATAGTCAACATTCTCACTTAAGAGGTGGAACATCGGTACCATTCGCTTTGAAGTGTGGTGAAGAAGGATGGTTAGATGCTCAAGTAGACCAAGTGATGCTTGCTATCTCCCTCCTTTTTGTGGCCCATTTTTGCTTCTTAGTGGTTCTAAGACGTGACTTGCTTCATCCATCTTTCCTCTGCAAAAAACTGTTCGAAAAAATCTCATTTTGATACCTTTTACGACCTATTTTATGTAGTTGTCCTGCAGGTGTCGATACCATCGACCAAGGTCGATGGTATCGACCCAGACTCAGCGATTTTGTTGAATCGACGCATCTAAAAGCCTGGGAACTCAAAAGTGTCGATACTATCGACCCTAGGGTCGATGGTATCGACTTTACTGGCACCAATTTTTCTGTAAATCTTCAGGAATCTCGATACTATCAACCCTAGGGTCGATGGTATCGACTTTTCTTCAGCATTTACTGATCCAAACTCGATACTATCAACATGGGTGTCGATAATATCAACCTTAACATTCTGCACACTTCAAAACACGAGTTAGGGTACCATTTTTACAAAAATTATCAAAACCTAAGCAAAAACTAAGTACATAAACATAAAAGAACATAACCAAACATAAAATTGAACCTAAAGTTGGGTTGCCTCCCAAAAAACGCCCTTGTTTAATGTCCTAGGCTTGACATAAAGATATCTTTCACCTGGGTTGTCAAGATATGTCCCCAATGAGTCATGTGGCAATTTGAATTGAACTCGATCCTGTCCAATCCCCAAGGTCAATGTACCTCTCCCAATGGCAGCGATGACATCAGCCGTAGCTTGGAATGGCCTTCCCAATAGCATCTCGAAACTTTGGAGCTGTGGCATGTCCATGACAACAAAATCTACCGGGAAGATGAACCTGTCTACCTTGATGAGTACATCCTCGCACACTCCATATGGCCTTACAATGGACCCATCCTCCAACTCAATCGTTGCCGCCAATTTCTTTATCTCCTTCAACCCAAGCTTTTGAAATGTGGACAGAGGCATAAGATTAATGTTGGCACCCGAATCACACTGTGCTTGTGGAAAATGTTGGTCACCTATTGAACATGGGATATAAAAACTCCCCGGGTCTTTCTTCTTCTCTGGTAAGCTCCCAAGAATGATTGAGCTCACCATTTCATTCATCCTGCATACATCAGTATTTTTGATCCGCCTCTTTTTGTTGATTATATCTTTAATGAACCTCCCATAGGCGGGAACCTTCTCAATCATTTCCACCAACGGAATGTTGATATGCAGCTTGCGGAATATTTCCAAGAATTTCCTATAGTGCTGGTGTTCCTTCTTCGGCTTCGGATTGTCCCGACTTGACACATCTGCCGCATTGACACGCTTGTGAGGAGGCACATATGAGCTTTTCGGGGCCAGGTCCCCTAAGCTTGCTTCAATTACTCCCTCTGGTGTGGGCTTTATCAGAACATCATCAACATTAATCATGTGTTGTGACTCCTCCCCTACAATAGATGCATCAACACCTTGACGGACAGTCTTACTTTGCTCTTCTCGCCTAAGCGTAGGCACAACTATCATGTGCTCGTGGTGGGATTTTCTGAAGAGAGTGTTTCCGCCCGGCAGTCCATAATAAGTACGAGGATACGGTATCTCCGGTGTTGCTTCCGTATCAAACTTCATTTTGCTTTGATCTTCTGCTTCTGACACCTGAGATTCCTCCTCATTTCTTACCACAGACATGTACTTCACTTGATGGTGTGCTTGGGCCACATTTGCACTCTCGGCCGATTTCTGCTGGTTGGCGTGCTTGATGGCCGCCACTTCACTTGAAATCTGAGCCACGGTGGTTTCTAATGCCCGCATCTGTGCTCCATGGCTTTGTAGCATCTGCCCAAATTTGGTTAGAATATCACCTTGAGATTGCAATTGTTTACCAAACATAGCCATCATCTCCTGATTCTGCTGCACCATTTGACTCAGTAATTCGGTGTTCTTATCTTCAGCTCTAGGTTGTGGCTTCACCTCTGGATCCTGCAGAAAATTGTTAGGATCCTTCCAGGAGAACTTTTTGTCCTTCCTCCACACATAGTCATTATTTTTGTAGCCCTGTTGTTGCATGTACTTTACTTGGGCTTCCTCATCCTCAGATGAATCTTCCTTAGCTAGCAACTTCTTGGCTAGTAGATCTAACTTGTCGTTCAGCTCCTTAATTACTTTGGATTCACCTGCAACTCTGACCTGCTCCACGGCGCCTCTTTCACCCCATGAATGTTTCCTAGCCATGTTCTTTAATATCTCCCAACATTTGGTGTCCGTATTATTCAGAAAGAATCCTGACCCAGCTGAATCAAGGTTGCTCCTATCGTGCTCAGAGAGAAAAATAGAAGATCTTTACATGTGTCTCCTTATCCAGCCCATGATGCGGGCACCTCCTCAGCATGACCTGAAATCTCTCCCAGGTCTCAGAATATGTCTCACCGGCCTGTTGGGTAAAGTTGTGAATCTTCCGGATCATGTCGTTAGTCTTCTCAGGAGGGAAGAACCTCTCAAAGAAAACCTCCACCATATGGTTCCAGGACTCCACAAACTCATCATCCAAATTATGTAACCATTCTCGCGCAGCTCCCGCCAATGAACTCGGGAAAAGCTTAAGATACAGTGCCTCCTGTGGAAACCTATCGATTTTTACCATGTCACAGTTCTCAACAAACTGGCTGATGTGCGCGACGGGGTCCTCATTCTTGAGCCCATGAAAAGCATTCGATTTCACCAGATTTATCAGCGTTGGATCAATCTTATATGTCGGTATGTTGATTTCCTGCTTCTTTATAGGCCCCTTGGAAGTTGATGAGGAAGAAGCCTTGATCTTATCCCATATAGTCTGTGGCTCGGCCATCTCTTCCTATTCAAATTCAGAATCTACCTCTTCTTGGTGCTCTTGCTCGTAATACTCCTCGTCCTCAGGTCCCTGAAGTGGAACCTCGGGTGCAGGATTAGCGTAGTCAGTACTACGCGTTTGCACCATGCAACGTGCCTGAAATAGGAAAGTTTAAGTTCAGTACAGTTCTTTGAGTATTTTACTACGCGCTAAAATGCAAGTATACGCGTCGAGTAGTACAGGCCTTGTGAGGCCCGAGTCGAACACAGGGATACTCGGAAATGTTGGAGACTCCTACTAACTATTTGCGATCAGCTAAGCCGAATAACAAAGTGGGGTTGTTGAACAAAATTAAAAGAAAATAAAAATAAAACAAGGCAAACAATTGATTAAAGGTTAATTTAATCAATTCAAAAGGATATCTTTAGGATTGCGGTTTCACCGCGGGTTTTCATTGTATTAGGTTTTATATAATGCCTCACTCTTCTCTCTCTATCTGGGTAGTGGCCTGAAAACATAATTGCCCACTGTCGTGGTGCAATCCACTACTTAGGTTTAGGTCGGTTCCACCGTCGTAGTAACCTATCCCCTAAACTAAGTGCATTATGAACGATCTCTCAGTATCCACCATTAATTTTACACCACCTTGGTCAAGGGATTTGTCGATTAATGTAGGTTTCGTCTCTTTTCAGCCGTTAATCCTTCTGTCGAAGTGATTGAGGGTGTTGGTTATTATTATGGTGATCAAGCATAACAATATATGGAGAAAACGAAGCTATACCACAGATTAAGAGAGAAAATATGAATTACTATTATAAAACTATCATACAATGAATTCCCGGGCTACTCCCGGTCCTAAAGATGGAGGGGATTAGCCCCGCATGTTCATCTCAATGAAAGACAGAGGAGTAGAGAAGAAAAACATGGGAAACATGGAGCAAACTCATGTAACCCCTGATACAAAGGTGTTCCTGGAGATCCTCCTCGAGAAACGTGCGTTTTGCAGTCTTCCGACAGCAAAATCGCCCGTCAGAGGTGCCCGGATCGCTTGGTTGACGGCCTTCATCTCTCGTCTCCTATCTCTCTCTCCTTCTTATATGTGTGCAACACAATCTCCCCTCCCCCTCGGGCCGTCCGTGCTCTTCTTAGGTCATAGGATCACTTGACGGCTCCGAAAAAGCTCAACCGTCGGATTAAAACGCTCCGTTTTAGTGCTGAAAATCGCCAGAACCCGACGTTGTCGATAGTATCGACCATGGCACAGGTTACTCCTTCCAAGATCGCGTTTTGGGGTTGCTTTTTGATGAAATGTCGATACTATCGACCTGGGGGTCGATAGTATCGACTCCGGACAATGCAAAAGTGCCTGAAAAAGTGCCAAAACATGTGTATAAGTCCGGGGATTATATAAAATCATATAAATATTATAAAAGAAGTATAATTTGATGCAAAAAGAGTTTAAAGGCCAACTATAGTGAATTATGCAAATATAATCAAGAAAATGACAAATACATGCATAAAACAGATATAAAATAAGCCTATAAAAGTGACTTAAAACCCATGCATCAAACACTTATGACTTCACAAGAAAAGAGCAGTGCCTAGTCGCACATCAGTGCTACCCAAGTGAAATAGAAAGTTGGAGAACAACTTTCAATCCTACAATCCATGAATGGTGTTATAGTGAATGTATAATTCCTTTGTCATTGATATCCCGAATAAACTCAAGGCATGGAACTGTCATCATGTCAACGTTCATTCACTTTCTTGATCTCAGAGTAGATTAGAGTAGATATGTATGACACCAATATCACATACTGATTCACATATGTATGTGCACACCTATCTCAATCCTACTCATCAAGTGGACATGGATATCAAACTCCCTCAGGAGGGACAAATCCCATATCTATCACTCACCCCTCAAAAGCCCCATGTGTCAAAGCCACCCAATCATCACCTTTATAACAACCCATGTTTCATGACTGTGTTTGATGATGTCAAAGTGTACCCAATGACATGTGTTGAGTGTAGTAATTTCAAGTCAAAGAATCACACTCACCACCATCACTGTGAGAACTGACTGTGACTACCATGTCATGGTTCCATGTGTCAAACTCACGGTGGGTCTGTCCCATAAACTTATTCTCTAACAAGTACCTATGTGTTTGTTTTGATATCTCCATATCATGACTAATGAGATTCTGTCATCAACCAACACCACAATCTAGTCTTTTGTGTCATTTTTGTCTATCTACCTTCCATAATGACATCTGACTAGGGACTTAATAAGAATGTACAAACTCTTAGCATCTATATGATCTCATCATTCAGGTCCTGAACCTGAAGGCATACGTCATTGAGTACTGTCATTCTCTAGACATTTAATGTATTCTATCATTATCTCATATGACTGAACCAGGAAGAATTGGAAGCTTTCCTTTGATGTTTATCAAATCAATCTTAATGTATCCCACCAATCATCCCATGATTGGCTCTCAGGGCATACATACCAACAGACTCCCACTTGCACTGCGAGCCAATTACCCTTGAATCATATTCATAGTAATCTTCAAACATGTCCCACATGTTACTATGCTCTAGTGCTAACATAGTGAGTTATGACAACACCTTGGCAAAGTCAGTATCAACTGCTTGTCTCTCACTTCTTCGTTGTACGTCATACATATGAGATGGAGTTGTCGTAATATGCGATCTAATATTCCTTT
Source organism: Alisma plantago-aquatica (assembly GCA_963693085.1). Classification (NCBI taxonomy): domain Eukaryota; kingdom Viridiplantae; phylum Streptophyta; class Magnoliopsida; order Alismatales; family Alismataceae; genus Alisma; species Alisma plantago-aquatica. Next base: position 926,301,247 of record OY856409.1, read on the forward strand.
GCTAACCTTTAGCCACATTGCATGACCAAGTACTCCTAACTTGTCATCAAAGATCAGAATATTTATAAGTTCATCTCATGAACTTCCAGATCCATATAGTATCCACTGTTGTTCTCTAACACACGGATACTCGGCCTTTCCTTTTAAATGGCTTTATTGGAATGTTTCCAATTATCAAAAAATATTCACTTTTATATATCTCATATATATTTTATGATTAATTTTCTATCCTTTTCAGAAGTTCGCATCAGTGTAACTCTTTACTGTGAACCCTTCCTTATTTCCATAGAACTAGCACTTCTCAAGTACTTATCAAGTTCTTATGGTATTCCAATAACCCTTACTGGAACTAGGCATACATCCACTCGTCATGTCCCACATATGAGTTATCAGGATGAGCACACCATATTGTCATGTCCTACATACAAGATGATGAATGTGTTTTGTTCTTGCCATGTCCATACATGCAAGATAATGGGATGATTACATACACGATAGATCCATATCTATTCTTAGTGTTTCCTGTTACAACCCCAATTTTTTGGGTTCCTTTGGTGAGGAATGTAATTTCTCACATTAAAGATATTGGAACAAATAATTTGTTTTGGATAAATGGATTTTGTTTACAATAGCCTTGATGATTGTGTTGTGGGCTTTATTGGCTATTGGGCCCAATAACAAGGAAATTCAATTAATAAATGAATAATTGAGTTTTTGAGAAAAGAGAGATGTGGAAACCTCTGGAAGGCAAAAGAATGCAATCCAAGGATGGATTTCGTGCCTCTTGGATTCCTTAGGTCCCAAGGAGTCCAAAGTTGCATAGAGAATGCAATAAGAAAAAGAAAAGACCAATTAAGTATTTCCTTACTAAGAAAGAAATTGAAAATAATGATAAAATGTGGAAAATATGTGAAAAGAGGTATAATTGAGTTATCCTTGGTGGATTTTCGTATCCCATGGATTCCTAATGATAAAAGGCATACCAATGAGGAAAATAAAAGAGAAATAAAGAGAAATCCTCAAAAAGAGATATTTTAATGAGAAATAAATAAGATAAGGTGAAATAATGCATTTAGATGCATCTAGAAGGATAATAAGTATCCAATAAAAAGGATTTCTAAATAATAGAGTTTCTTGGGATCCAAGGAGTCCCAATAAAGAGGAAAGAAAGAGAAAATACTAAAATTGCAAAATAAGGGGTTACTGTGAGTATACAATCAATGTATTATGTGGTATTGCTAAAAAGAAAGTAATTGCTATTAAAGGGAAATAGGATTTCGTTCTTATGGATTAAAAAGGGCAAGTATAAAGAAGATGAAAGAGGAATTTCGAATTCCTAATATCCATATAATAGGGGATATTCAAAAGAAAAAGAGGAGAGAGAAAGTTTGATTTCTAATGAAGGAATTGGATTCCTTTTGGGACAAGATCTTGCATCTTAGTGGATGCACATCTTAGGGTGCAAAAACCCTCCCCTATATAAGGGGTTGGCCTTCTGGTTCAAGTTCCAAAGAGATCTCACATGTATCTCTTCTCCTTCTTCGTCGTTCTTGGTTGCAAAACCCTAGCATTGAGTGGTGATTTCTATGGAGCAACGAGGAAGTACGGAGCCATCTGGAGGAAGGCATGACATTCCTCGAAGATCTGTGCATGACCGGACGATGCTCTCGAGCATCCAACTTCATGAGGTTGCCTATGGCACACCTGCAGCGCGGATGCAACATGGTTGCGAGATCGCGAGTTGAAAAGCTTGCTCCCGGCCCTTATGACCATATCCGAGACAACCTTGGCTGTGCAAGGGCACACCGGAGGCAGGGGACCGGTCCCCAATGGCTGCGGAGGTCCCAGGATAGGAGGAGAGGCCACGAGGTTCGCAGCTAGGGTGGCAGGTTGCTCTTTCGTGGGGAGGAAGACGACCTTCGGGTCGTTGGACCATTATGCCCTTTTGTGGGATGAAGCATCCACAACTGAACTGAGGGTGTTTCCGTCTTTTCAAAATATTACCCAAAGTGGCCCCTAACGTTGTATGAAGCAGGCTACTTGGCGCCTCCTCATTGGCCCACAGTAAGTTATTTTTGTTTAATTCGTATCTCAATAACCGTAGCTCGGATGGATACACTTTATACATGAATTTTGCTCAGAAAAATGAGGGGAATCCATTAAAAATATAATTGGAGTCTGATTATGCTTGCAATCCGAAAAGTAATGGAAGTTATTAAATTTAATGTAATGGTGATTAAAGAAACCCTAATTGGGAATGATTAATGTGATTAGTGGGATTTAATTGATGGTTAAAGTTGATATTAACCTGTTAATCATAAAGAGATATGTTGAGATCGAAAAAGTTGAATCTTGCACGTAATTAGTTTAATTGAAAGTTCATGTGCATGAATATGTTTTAATAAGCCTTGAAACCCTAATGTTGGTAATTAGGACTATTAATGGCTTTAATTATTTGATTTCCTGAATAGAACTGAGTTTTCACGGTTATAATCTATTTCAAGCATTAAAGTTTCTAATTTGTGGATAAATACCCTAAATGTAGTTATTAGGGTTTTCTCATGAATAAAAGGTGGAATTAATGGCAAATCGAGTTCATATGTGAATTGGACCATAATGAACTATGAATTGATGATAAATGTGTATAATGATCTTGTCATGGATTAAAGGGATAAAAATAGTAGCTTTAATGTAAAAGAGGCTTAATGAGCTTAATTAATGGTTAATTATGCCTTTAATCTAGAATTAAGGATTAGATGTAGAAATAATTAGGGTTTGTGATCAATTGCATTAAATTAGGGTTTAAAATAGTAAAAGATGAAGGGAAACCCTAATTGCAATAGAAACCCTAAAAGTGAATTAGAAACCCTAGGAAGCAAGCTAGGTTTAATGGATCTTGATGACATGAATGATAAAAAGGGAATTACGTGATTATTTCAGGATCTTGTTGAAAATGCTTGCTTGCTTGGATTCTTATTTGCATGGATAATTCTGTTCAAATCATCAGAACAGGTATGTGGTTAATTATGAATAACCGCCTTAGTTTCCTGAGGATTTTCCAGATGGTTAATCGCATTGAATGCAAATTATCAGTTTGGATGTTCATACTTGCAAACTATAAAGTCACTATGATTATCACATTAATAATAAGAAGTATGGATTCTCGCACTTACATGCCACCCTGATGGATCATGCCAAAGGTCAGGCCCAGATGGGTAGACCAATGGACACCTTGAGTGGTGACCCCAGGCACCAAGCTCGGGAATGAGAAGGTGGCCTATGATATTGCATGACTAGTGGGCACCATGGGTGGTGACCCCCAGGCACCAAGCTCGGGATTGAGAAGGTGGCCTTAAGTCATTGGCAAAGGAAACCCTAAGGTGGGTATGCCAGGGTTAGGGCAAAAGCAGTGGAGAATGTCATACTGAAAAGTGTAAATTGGCTTGTTAATTAACTTGATTGTGATAACTAGATTGTTATCCTTATGTGCAAACTTTTGGTTGTTCCCACATACCAGTATATTTCGATATACTGACCGACGTTTTGTTTGTCTGCGTTTTAGGAACAATAATTGAAAGAACAAACAGTAAAGTGACACATTGTGGAAATAAGAAATAAAGTGCAAGGAGGATTAGATAGAATAATTCAAGATCTGGATAGATAGATTTCCAAAGTTTTCAAAGGTAAGTAAAGTTTTAAATTTATACCAAATTCCAGTTAGTTAGTAGAATTTCATAATTATTATTGATTATTTGTTGAACCTTTGATCCAGTTAATTGAATAACAACTTTGACCTTCGGGTCTCCCTTAGTTGGGGGTTACCGGGAGGCGGGGTCGTTACATTTCCATTCTTCATAATAATTGGACACTTGGCCTTGGGATACCAACTCCATGTAACATGGACAAGTTTTCTCCCACTGAATCTATGCATACTGAACCCTTCAGTATATATTGCCAATGTATGCTCTCTCTTTTTAGGTCAAGAGGTTTTCGAGAACTATCTCTATAGATCTCTATTCCTATCATATAGGAAACATCTTTATCTTCCTTAAAGATAATTTCCACTTTGGATTTCCATTCTAGAACATTTCCATTTCACATCAACATGTGGAATGTGAATACACTCCCACTAAATCACAGATCCCTTCTTTATCTTTGACATATCATTCAAAGCTTTTGACTATATTATCAAAGTAAAGATTGCAGTTCTGAGTTGCTTGTACTCAATCAATCATATTGATTAGTTTATTGTAACTTATAGACTTCATTTGCATTAATGGATTCATAAACCTTATAGGTTGTGTCACATACACATCCTTGTTTTATTCCTCATAGGAATGCAGTTTTAGTATCCATATGCCAAATCTCTCAGTCATTAAGTTGCAATCAACAAGCATCATCCTTCTCAAAATGTCATACATGTGTCTTAACACTTAAGATTCATTTGCACTTATGGATTTCATCCCAATGGGTGCAACCATCAAGGTCATACCTTATGGTTCCCATGGAAGTCATTTAGGATGTAATGGTTATAAACCATAACTCAAAAAAACAGTTCCTCATATTCATCTAGATAGTTGATTCATCACATGACCAACTCATCACATAGATAATTGAGGTGTATCTGTCAAGGATATAATAACTCACAACTCCTTGTGATTCTTAATGTCCTTTATTAGTGTGGGGTATTCTTTATTTAAGAAGAACTTAGTTATTTGATAATCAACCTCTAACTCCTTAGAGTATGACTCCTTCTTGATTTAGACATCACCATGCCTTAATCACGAGCTTACTATGATACACTATCATAATCACTCATAAGGATCTCAAACATTTGGTTCAAGTATTTCATTCATTGATCTCATCAAGAATTAACACTTTACCAAATTCGTACTTCATCTATGATATTCTTGAACACTTCAAGATATTCATATTGGTATTTCTCTAAACACCATTTGAAGTACTAGCATTAACTCCAATAGGTATGTAAATACATCACATGTATTATACCTAATAAGATAATCATTCTCCCACTACCACTAGTGAAGATTGATTAATCATGTCTAAGAGATTCATGTCTCTTACTGGTTCTCTAACCAAAAGAGTCTAGATTTATCCATCATATGGAAACTAGAAATGAACTTCTCATGATTTATGCTAATTTGATTGTTTGAGTTATGAATAACTTTTAGGTATCATTTTATCTTATGCATACCAAGTACCATAAGATAAAAAAGACATTGCCACAAAGAAACATCAACTTTATTAATTGCCATCATTGTCATACAATATGCAAAAATTAAAGTGTTTCTATCCATTGGCAAATATGAAATAGCAGTTCATAACTCTATTACATGCCTTCAAGGCTGAAAATAAACTAAAGTACTCCTATTCTATGGCGGAAACATTTGCCCCATTTATTGAGTGCTTTACATTTTATATCTTGGTATCATATACCTCAAAAAAAAAATTTACAAGTTTATTTCATGACACCTTCAAGTGGATACGTCTGTCGCATCCTTGTTCTTTAGTTCTTCCAGATAGAGTGGACAATTCCTTTTCCAATGTCCTGGCTTTTGACAATGGTGATAATTGCCTCTCTTGGTCACGCCTCCCTTGGCCTTGAGAGTTGAAGACGTCTTGGGCTCCTGGATAGCATTAGAACCCTTCTTAGCTTTGCCCTTTCCCTTACGCTTGGACTTGCCTTTCTTGCTGCTGATCATCATCACAGACTTAGGCTTGTCCTTCTTCATCTGTGTCTCGGCTGTCCTCAACATGCCCAACAACTTTGTCAACAGCTTGTCAAAGTTGTTCATGTTGTAGTTCATCACAAACTGACTGTAGGATTCTGGCAACGATTGCAATATCACGTCAGTAGCCAACTCTTGGCTCAGGGGAAATCCTAGTCTCGTTAGGTTCTCCACATACCCAATCATCTTGAGCATATGAGGACCAACTGGATCTCCTTCGGTCATGACACACTTGAATAGTTCCCTAGAGACATCATATCTCTCTTGTCGTGCTTGATCTTCATACATGTTCTTGAGATGTTGAATCATCTCAATGATACCCATGTTCTCATGTTTTCTCTGCAACTCGTGGTTCATGGAGCACAACATCAAGCACTTTGCATCAATGGCATCATCAGAATGCTTCTTAAAAGAATCCCTTTCTGCCTTTGGTGCGATAGGAGCGGGTTCCTCTGGAACTGGAGAATACAGGACATAGAGCTTCTGCTCTTGCGTGAGAACAATTCTCAATGTCCTAAACCAGTCGTGGAAGTTAGTCCCATTCAGCTTGTCCTTCTCAAGGACCGATCGCAACAAAAAGTGATTGTTGTTTGTTGTCATTTGTACTATAAAAGGAAATATATGCAATTTAGTCCAAAACTCAATTTTGACTTATTTGATTGATTTGAAAGATTGACGATATAATTAGGACTTTAATTAATTATCACTCCCACTATTTATGTTCAAATTGATAGCCCTCACCATCAATTCGGAAGATTACAGCATACAATCTTCTAGTGGGTCAAGATCCTGAAATCCTCTAAGTCATGGACCAACTAGGGATGTCACCCATAACGTAGATCTTCCAGGTAGGCAACTTTTGCCAATTGCATCATATGCAACTCTTGAAAGATTTCATATGCAACTCTTTGCCATGATCACCTCCATGCCTCAAGGTGTTAGATCCTATCTAGGTCACCTTGTTAAATCCAACCCAAAGCTAACACAATGAATATGCACCCTGCTAGGGCAGACCCACACATTCATCCTTCACGCTTCCAAGAGATAGATGGTGCACCATGCTAGGGCGTGCCCACACTTGGCTGATCAAGTTTTTCATGTGTGTCACATTTGGAAGGCATCTAACACTTTAATATTTAATGAGAGATTTGGTTTTATAGGTACATATACATATCCAATCACCACAATATATAGTACATATCATATACATGTTATATCCAATAGAAAACATGTGAAACGATAAAAGCGATGATTATGACCATCCTAATATGATTCCTCGAGCCAAGAGGAATCATGGTCATCTAGGTCTACATCGCATGTAATTTTTACAAGATGAAGTGCTATAGCCGTCCGAGTTGACCAACTCATCACATGAATGACCTGCTCGCCCTGGCCGGTTGTCTGGGTGCCACCAGCCGATCAGTTGGCTCCTCCAACTGATCGGTTCGCCTGGTCATCGTGCATCTCCTCATGGCCGCCACCTGATCATCTCGCTCCTCGAACCGGTCATCTGGATCGCCAACTGATCGGTTCATGCCTTGAACCGATCATCTCAGTCGTCGTCAGGTCGTCTGCCATTCTTTGACATAATAGGAAATAAAAGATCTATCCTATTTTACATTTGAAAAGGGAAACCCCAAGTTACATTCGGGGGGAGCAAAGGTAGGAAAGAAATCTTGAGTTATCTCGTGTTACATCAGGAGATAGGGAATTAGTGCGCAGACCGAGATGCAAGAAACCACATACAACCAATCACACACATAGGGTTTATTGGCCATAACCACACTATACATCCACCACAAAACTCGTTTAAGGGTGAAGCATATCGAGAGCATTTATATTACATATCATATATGTATATTGGGATTTGTGGATTTAGGATTGGACATGCATAAAGCCAATTTTATTCACATCGTATGTAATAAATAAAGGTGACAAACCAAAATCGATCATATCGATAATCCTAAAGCATAGAGTAGTTGGCGTGGCTCTGATACCACTGTGGGTTTTAGGGGAGACAGAGAAGGCAGCGGAAACAAAAATTTTCTTCTCCCCATACCCAGAACAAAGGAAACGCGTCAACGTCTATATAGTAGGAAGGATGGTTTGTAGAGGTGTACCTTATCCCGAGGCTTGCTCGGCGATGTTACCACGCGGCTTGCACGATCTTCACCTCCGATCTTGTACGGTGTCTGTGCAGCTCCTAGTCTCATTGGGACTGGCACCTCTTGGTCTCACCAGGACTGTCGGGATTGATAGCTGTCCTCCGAGCGGCAGAAGTCTCCCGCCTCTGAAGTAGTCCACATGGACCACCTACAACTCTGATCTCCTTGTCCCACAAGGAATCAAAAGGAGTCACACCCTCCTATCAACGTACTACTCACCGACACACTCTCCTGCCACCAGTCGCTTTCTACAGTTGTCTTTCCCTTGTTGTGCCTCCCTTATAGGGTAGCACTTGCTCGGGATCTATCTCGGTTACCAAAACCAGAGAGAATGACAACTTTGCAGAGCAACGGATGCACTGAGTTGTTGTGATGAGAAGCCCCCAATACCCCTATATATAGGAGGCTCATGGGACAGGGTTCTCTATCCCGGGCAATGTAGGATTAATGCAGGAATAGAAGGGTTCAAAATTTTCCACAAAAACAACCAACTGCGCCACCTGAACTGATCGTTTCAATCATGAAATGGTCGGTTGGGGAGTTGAGCTGATCAATTCACACCTCAACCGATCGGTTGGGGCACCTGAGCTGATCGGTTCACTTCTGAGCCGATTGGTTCACTTTTGAGACGATCGGTTCATGGTCCTGATCCAACTCAAATTGACTTTCAAATTTGTCTCTGATTAATCATATACTAATCCTTGTCCAAATCAAATTTGTACAAGTGAAACAAATTGTATTTGCAAAATAGTCTTCTGACTTTCCAGACGATCTCAGTTAGACCAGTTGAGCCGATCGGTTCAACCCTTGAACCGGTCGTCTTAGCCTGTCTTGAGTCGATCGGTTCATCCCATGAGCCGATCGGTTCACCAACCTGAGCTGATCAGTTCATCACATGAGCCGATCCAACAGCAGACTTGTGCAAATCAGTCAATTGTAGTTTCAATCAATCTGATACTCCAATCAATCAGTCCAACACCTTGAACACTGTGATTTTGAGTTATCAATTAATTGAGTGTTTAATTGAACTACTAAACTCCTTTAGTAATCAATATAAACATCGTTTGTGGATAAACTCCTCCTCCAGATTAAATCCTATGTGTGTGACCCTATAGGTCCATTTCATGTTGGCAGTGAAAGTCCATAACACTTATGACTTCACAAGAAAAGAGTGGTGCCTAGTCGCACATCAGTGCTACCCAAGTGAAATAGAAAGTTGGAGAACAACTTTCAATCCTACAATCCGTGAATAGTGTTACAGTGAATGTATAATTCCTGTATCACTAATATCCCGAATAAACTCAAGGCATGGAACAGTCATCCTGTCAACGTTCATTCACTTTCTTGATCTCAGAGTAGATTGGAGGAGATATGTATGACATCAATATCACATATTGATTCACACATGCGTGCGCATGCCTATCTCAATCCTACTCATCAAGTGGCCATGGATATCAAACTCCCTCAGGAGGGAAAAATCACATATCTATCACTCACCCCTCAAAAGCCCCATGTGTCAAAGCCACCCAATCATCACCTTTATAACAACCCATGTTTTAGGACTGCGTTTGATGATGTCAAAGTGTACCCAATGACATGTGTTGAGTATAGTGATTTTAGGTCAAAGAATCACACTCACCACCATCACTGTGAGAACTGACTGTGACTACTATGTCATGGTTCCATGTGTCAAACTCACGGTGGGTATGTCCGGTAAACTTGTTCTCTAACAAGTACCTATGTGTTTGGTTTGATATCTCCATATCATGACTAATGAGATTCTGTCATCAACCAACACCACAATCTAGTCTTGTGTGTCATTGTTGTCTATCTACCTTCCACAATGACATCCGACTAGGGACATAATAAGAATATACAAACTCTTAGCATTTGTATGATCTCATCGTTTAGGTCCTGAACCTAAAGGCATACATCATTGAGTACTGTCATTCTCTAGACATTTAATTTTTTCTATCATTATCTCATATGACTGAACCAGAAAGAATTGGAATCTTGCCTTTGATATTTATCAAATCAATCTTAATGTATCCCACCAATCATCCCATGATTGGCTCTCAGGGCATACATACCAACAGTTGGGTCATTATGATGTGGGTTGCAACCTATAGTACATTAGATTCCATTAGAGAGTGCATTGATACTAGATGTGTGTGTGACCAGAGGAGATAAGGGCTATGTTGGTGGGAATTACTACTAGATGCAAGCCCCATAATGTAAGTTCATGTAACATTGTGATTTGCAAGATAAATCAAGGTGTCATACTAACATTCCATGCTAATATTAATGGCATGACCCAAAGCCACTAACCGGGGTTTAATCCCATCATGGTGAAACTAAACTAACAATTCACTTCTAGTTTCTAACATGAAATAAGCCTTGATTTTTTCCTTTAACTATATAGAAATATTAAACAACTTGCAAACTTACGAGAACGTCTCATTTAAGCATAAACATAATGCCTTCACAACTAAAATTGTCTTCTACAACATAAGTGAATTGAAAATAACTAATCATGGAGTTCATATACATCAAGTACAACATATTATATAACTTCTCTTAATGATCACTCTCACGTCCCTAGGACTAGAGGAAGGATGAGAGATCATAAAACTGAACTACCTATTCCTCTCAAGACCTTAGTTAGTCTACTCCTAATGAAAAGAATCTTATCTTTCTACTTGATGAGCTGGTTTGATACATGAAAAATGTTTCAATAAAGTGATTGAGCTATTGATTCTGTGTGTGGATATTCACCAATAAGACATGACAATTTAGGTATGCATGGTATTTTATTTACATATAGAAGAAAACAAACATGGCAATTGAGATAGATAAATCATCCAACATGGCAAGAGTTCTAATGATAACTACAAGAAGTAAATAACTAAATCTATTTAATATTTTATTATTCCTTTTATTAAGTTTGGGACCCACATGAAGTGTACCCCCAACATGTAAAAGTGTCACAAAAAGCTACAAACTCGCAGTATAAGAATTAGAGTAGATCTGAGACTCTAAATTTAGTAATCTACCTCATTGATGTGACACACATCGGCGGCTAAATAGTTGGTCGGATAAAACTAGACTCCTCTTCTAAACTTTTTTACTCACGTGAAGAGTCAAAGAACTTAGCTTAACTACCTACAACAATGGCTCCATGAGGGCCGACTCACTAAGCATCATCTGAGCTAAATAATCTATACCGAGTACCGCTCGAATCTCTGGTTCATGTTGGTTACCTCACTATATCAAGGAGTCGTCCAAATCATATTTTGTTTATTAATTATACCAACATAGGAATAAGGGAAAATGTGGTATGTTGTCAGTTCCTTTGATTCTACCATTACAATTCACCACAAAATTCATACCAACATTATCTAAAGCTGAAGATATCAATAAACTACCATAATTGAGATAAATCAACCAATGATTCAACTAACATCTTAGGTTTAGACTCTTCAAGCTGCAAATAGTGAAGCATATACAAGATAGTACAATTTCCCTTTGGTTTTAAGCTCAATTTGTATAACTCAAGAAATAAATGATGATTTTTCCCATAAACCTGGATCTAATACAAACTTCTTAGTTTTAATTAGGCTTGATATATCCAAAATTTACATCCAACTAGGTTTGATCAAGGTTGAAAACACCATAGCCCACCTCCTGCATGCTACTACTTGCTTTATACACTCATCGGATCTCACTGGAGGAAGAAGAAGAAGAAGAGGTAAAGAAGAATTGAAACTCTAATTTTTGTTGCTCCAAGCTCTGATGGGGGGAAGAGCAAGAGAAATCGAACTTTGACAAAAACTAGCTTACCACAATCGATCTACGGTTTAGTCTTTTGTTCTTCCTGTTCTTCATGTTCTTCTCCAAAGTTGCCATAGAAATTGCCCCATTGTTTTCTTTTGTGCATTTTAGGGGTTTAGTTGTATTGATAATGAAAATGCAAATATAACGAAATAAATTTCATCTTATTCTACTATGTATAGCAAGATTTTTGGAACTTTTTGTGATTAGATGTCAAGGGCGGTGGTGTTGCTCTCCATCGATGGATTGACCCCGTAGGCCTACACATACTGATGGGACTACATGCCCCCATTAGTCTGAATGCATTGATGGGGTTGCACACCCCATATGGCTACAAACTGATGGGGTTGCTCGCACAACAAACTACACATGGATGGTTGTTTTGTACATGATTACTAAATCTTCCATAACTTTTCTTGTTTTAAAATATATTTTATCCATTCCTTTTGTTTTGGATTCATAATTAAATTTTCTTTAAAATGTAATATAAAAGTTTTATAAAAAAAATGACAATAATCTCTTGATGAAATGGTTACTTGATATTTTTATTTCTCTTTCCATATACATGTGTGGGCTATAACTATCTCAGTTAAAGATCAAATCTCAGTGTGTACACAACACATGTTTTGACTTCATCAAAAATCTTATTATAAGATAAACAGTTAATCAATCAAAAAATAATGCAAGGTCCTAATGAAGATATAATTAAGACTAAGAATACTTTCAACTATAAGATTATCTGAGAAATAAGATATGGGTTGTAGCAATCCCCCTACTAACATAAAAATTTCATCTTGAAATTCGTAAAAAAAAAGGAAAGGATACTTATTGTAAAAAATTGATCTTTACAAGACCAAATTTTGACATAATTTTATTCAGAAGCAAGTACAACAATCTTTACATCATACTTTTCACCAGAGTGCGGAAGCTTAAGAAACATACATCTTGGAACTAGTTCATATGTTTCAACATTTACTCTAATCTTTTCATCAACATAGGACACCTCCTGTATGTTTTATGTTGTCTCTTCTTAGTCCTTTTGGAGCACTAGATCGGTCCATGAATTCCCAATAGGGAATAAGACCACACATGGACCAAAGAAAAAAAGATGGATGAGTCACAAGGACCGGTACAAAATCAGTTATTTGAAAAGTCATCAAAAAATGCAACTAACTAACAGGAATTTTCAAGAAGAATATGCAAGGAATTCAACATATGGCCAAGTATCAAATTATAAATAAGGGTACCAATATGAACAATATTTAGTTTCAATATTCATGACTGGGAGTTTAAAATTATAATAGATAGCACATGTCAATGTCTATTTTGTTGGGGAAGTCGTATACTCTCTCCATGAGAGTGACAACACACCAATTGAAGTTCTCAGTATACTGAGGGACACCTATGTCCTTTCTCTATGCTGAGTCGTGGAAGAGTAATTCCACTTAAACCAATGGGCACAACCTACCCTTTTCGACATTAAAACAATGTGCTACTATTTCCTAGAGATAATTGTTGGTGGCCATTCAAAGATAAGGGCTAAAGTTTAAAAAGTGTGGAAGCATAATTCCACTTAAACCAATGGGCACCAGCCTACCCTTTTTGATGTTTAAATAATATGCTTTTATGTGATAAATGTTGGTGGCCATTCAAAGAGAAAGGCCAAAGTTTAAAAAGCAATGTTAGGCCAACCAAATTATCTAATCATGTATGCATTCAAGAGGAAAATAAACTTTTCAAATAGAAATAGAAATTTCATACCTTGAATTCAATAGTAAGTAAATTTCAAATAGGCAAGTGTTGAGCTCCAGGATCATTCACAAGGGATCTACAATGTCGAGAGATATGGGTTGCCATTAGCTTTGAATCATTAAATTGTATATGCTCATTTATGTATTTCATGATTAATTTTCCATGTTATTATATAGTGTTCTTGCTCACTCGTTTCAAGGGTTATTAAGTAGCTCATATATGATTAGACCCCATGCAACCTCATTTTGGCATTTTATTATACTTTGTTCTCATGTGGTCATATTATGGATCTCGGGTTTCAGATATGTTTGTATGTTCACAACTATTTACTGGCATGTCTATGTTGTATCTACAATTTTGTAAATAATTACAATAGTGTACTTAGTGTCAATATAGATACATAATATGACGTAACTTTGCATATACTTTGAAGTATGATATAATCTTAAGTATTTTCCACAATCATGTTATTTTTTGTTATAAACATTCTTCTAATACATGTATTCTCTTGCACTGCCCCCTTATAAGTAACGAGAGTACAAAGAATTATGGCTTGCCGTCTAATCTGTCTATTATATATATTTTTTCAGGTATACCTACCTATACGCTATCTAAATATGTTTAACATCAATAACTTAACTCTCTGAACATGCATGTTAAAAACACTACGAAAACCTATACAAGTTAGGTACGTGAGATTCATGGTATTCATACAAACATGTTCGTTTTCTTTCTCCTTCCAATTAGAAGTCACAAAAGTATTAGGACTACCGTTATCCTACTGACTATTATATGATATCATAAAATCGATCGGGTTGTTATCATAATCATGATCATTTATTTCTAACAGTAGCTCACAGATGTACATAAAGTGATTAGGTGATTTGCCATGAGACTTTGGTAGTGATATATGTTTATAACAATATATCTCAAGAGTTAAACGATAAATATTTTTTTACCAACTGTTATTAGTAATACCTTAATGTATCGTATCTCTTTGAGAAGATTTCTGGAAACAATAGTTTACTAATTATTCATGACTAAGATCCGTATACTTACACTTATTGGTTAGAAATTTATGAGAATGTTACGAACTTGATTGCTAGTACGATCATTGCCCAAATATGATCAGTTGATCTGATTCATATATCAAGTTTCTTCATGTATATATGGCCATATTTATATCTGCCAGCAGACCCACTAGAAAGCACCACGCTACTGAACATTAGATACATATATGCTAATATGATGCATCTTATCATGGTGAATTAGTAGCTAAGTATTTAAAATAAGCTGTATATTCTCAACACGTTATCTAATTAGCTCCATTTTATCCTGATAACCAATTTCAAGACATGCAGTACTAAAACTGAAACCGTGCATTACCTACAAGGCTACCAAGCCGGAGCTCTTGAGGGAGTGTTTGTGCTCCTTGCGAACTGTCGTAGACGCTGGATTTCCTGGAGCCCAAAGAAGGGGAAGACCAGCAGGCCACGCCATCAAAAAATTTCATTTCTTATCTTTGTCTCCTCCTGATTAAGACCTCAGTCTTTCTTATGAAGCTTGGAGCGTAGGTAAAGGTCCACTCGGCTTGCGTCTTCACCGAAAGGACAATTGGTTGGCTGTCGGTGATTGCAGCAGTCACAGGTCTAGCAAAGGGATAATAAGGATCGACTAGTATTCTAGAGGCAGAAGGTAGCACAAGGATAAGCACATGCGTAAAGAAGACAACGAGGGATCCTTCAGCCTTGTGCGCTGACCAGTCATTAGCTAGCAATCTGGGTGGGATATGACTTTGTAGTTGTTGCAATGCATTAGTCAAAGGACCTAGGATATCTAGGGTGATGGAGGTAGAGGGATGGCGAGGGGTAGAGGGATTGGGAGAGAATGGAGTATGTGACTGGAGTCCACTAGTGTGGGAAGTTCAAATCAAACAGTGCCATCATATTTTTGCATGATTAGAAAAGTCTGTAGCATCAATTCTTGGGTTTAAGACAAACGAGGACTCATACTAGTCATCTTTGATTCTCCTAGAATTTTTAATTCATATATTTAACATCCGAAAATTCTCAAGTTTTGAAAACATGTCTAATTTCATTTATATTATATTATAAAAATATATAAATTTTCAAAAATAGGATTATAAACTTTTCATGAATATGTACCCACTACGCATACAGAGGTCAGTTAATATATTTTATTTTCTTCCAAGGTCAATAGTTTCCAAACTGCGATAATTTAATAATTACAAGATCTGATAAAGTATTGTCATCAACATTTTTTCAAAAGATTTCAATGTCTTCAAAGAATGAGGTTCAAATGATAGAGTATACTGTACAATTTTCTCAAATGAGAATATATAATTGGTTCTGGAGTAGTTAATTTGTATGGCAAATAAATGATGTCAAGTTACATGGTAATTGTTAAGAAAAACTAAATGTGAGTTGATTGAATGAATTGTAAAAAACTCTAAGAAATGGGAAATGAATAGATCTGGGGCCCAATTTCTAGTATGTTACACTTATTACATGTATCACACTCCAACTCCCAAGTAGCTTCCTGTACACCACGATTCCTCTGAAGGATCTTCACTAGAGGTATCTCTCTCCTTTTAAGCTTCTTAATCCTACGGTCTAGAATTTATATTGGGCCTTCAAAATAGGAGATATCTTTTCTCCACTATGTTGGCCCTGAATCTATGATCTTATCGATACATATATGATTTTTTTCATCATGGAGACGTGAATCAAATCATGTAAATTGGCTATCTTAGGAGGCAACTCAAGTTTATATTCTACTAGTCTAATCCTATGAATGATTCAATAGGGGAACATATCTAGGAGTTATATTGCCTCTCTTTGTAAACCTCAACCACACCTTTCCACAGTGACACCTTCAAGGAACCTCATCCCCAGCCTCAATATGAAGTGGCCTATGTCATTTCTCTACATAATATAACTTATTTGTCTGTCATGTGCAACTTTCAATGTTGTCTAGTCATTAATATATTTTCTATTGTTTCTTCTACCAAATCCAAACCTAGAATCTATCTCTCACCAAATTCATACCAAAAATGGGGGTTTTGTACTTTCTCCCATATAGGGGTTCATAAGGGGTCATGCCCAAACTAGAATGATAATTGTTTTCATACACAAACTCCATAAGACTTAGGTGTTGGCCCCAACTGTCATTGAACTATAATACACATGATCTGAACAAGCTCTATAGGGTTTGAATAGTGTGCTCTGATGGTTAAGGATGGAATGATGTGCTAAACTTCATTCTTGTTCCCAAACCATACGGTAACTAATTCTAGAATCTAAAAGTGAACATAGTATCTCTATCAAACATAATGGTGACTGGTATACCATACAATCTAACTTTCTCATCTATGTAGACCTTGATTAGTTTGGGTGCATCCCAACTTGACTTAATTTGAAGAAAATGGGTAGATTTAGTCAATATGTCCATAATCACCCATGCATATTCAAAACCAAGTGATGTTTTAGGTGACCCTACCATAAAGTTCATGATAATATGTTCATACTTTCACATAGGAATAGAGAGTGGTTCTAGGGTACCCTTTCGATCTTGATTTCAACCTTGACTGTTTGGCACACACCAAACTTGTCTACATGCTCAACCACACTCTCTTCATGCCAGGACCTAAGACAGCTCATTGAGGTTGTTATACATCTTGGAACTGCTGAATTTATTACATACACTAAATGATGTGCTTCCTTGGGAATATGCTTCTTCAAATAAAAAGAACTTGAAACACACAACCTTTCATGCCAATATAAAAACCCACCATCTAAATATTTTAATTTTGTCCTTTTACCTTATGTCATATCATGCATGATTTATTTCAATTTGTTATCACTATACTAGAGATCTTTGATTTGATCATACAATTATGTCTAACCTATATTTATGCAATCATCCCACCTTGTTTTGACACACTCAACTCCAAATTCATCTCTCACATATCAGTTAGTGGGTCTCTTGTTGCACATGTCATAGAAAATATTTCAACATCTAGTGTAGATTGACTCACAACATCTACCACAACATTGGCATTTCATGGATTGTAATCAATGGTAACATCTTAATACTCAATAATCTCTAACCACCTACGTCATCTCAGGTTTAAATCTTTTAGTGTGAATATATACTTTAGACTCTTTTGGTATGTAAAATCTTGACACGATTCACCATAAAGATAATCACACCATGTCTCTAAGGCATGTTCTAAGCTACCAGCTCAAGATCATATGTAGGATAATCTCTTCATTCTTCTTGATCTATCTAGATGCATAGGCCACCACCTTTCCTTCATGTATAAGATACCATCCTAAACCTCTATTGGATGCATCACATAACACCACATATCCCTTAGTAGAATTAGAACTTGTGTTGCAATCAGCTTCTTTAATGTTCAAAAACTTTTATCGCACTGATTTAGATCATAAAAGGTCATGTACTTCCTTGTCAAATGTGTAATAGGTTCTTCTAGCACATCAAAGTTCCTTATAAATCTCATGTAATATCTGGCTAACCCTAGAAAACTTTTAATCATGGTAGGAGTTGTCGGTTTCTCTCACTAAATAATAAATTCCACCTTCTTTTAGTATATGTTAACTCCTTCTCTTGATATGACATGTCTAAGAAAGGGAAACTTCATCCATTTAGAATTCACACTTGTTGAACTTAGCATTAACATAAAGTTTATGATGTATCAAGAACTCCAGGGCTATCCTCGTATGTTCTTCATGTTATTCTACATCTATGGAGTATATTAGAATGTCATATGTGAACATTATAATAAATTGGTTCAAGTATGTCTTGAAAACTCTATTCATCATGTCCATAAAATTTGTAGGGGCATTTGTCAGTATAAAAGACACTACTACAACTCATTATGCACATATCCAGTTCTAAAAGATGAACTAGGTGCATATGATACCTTTATCCTCAAATAATAGTAGCCTAACCTTAGATCTATCTTTGAGAAAATTGTTGCTCCATGAAGCTAGTCAAACAAATCATCAATCTTAGGAAAAGAATATTTATTTATGATAGTTATCTTATTCAACTGCATGTAGTCTGTGCACAAACACATAGTTCCATCCATGTTCTTCACAAACAACACTGAAGCTCCCCAAGATGACATACTTGATTGAATGAAACCCTTATCCAGTAACTCATATGGACAGGTTTCTAATTCCTTGAACTTTGTAGGTGCCAGTCTATAATCTATTAATGTTATTTGGTGACTGCTCAATAAAATCCATATATCAAACTAAACATCTCTCTCAAGAGGTGAACTTGGTAATTGATTAGAAAAAACTTCTAGGAAATCACCCACTACTGGAACATTATGTATGTTAACTATCTTTTTCTCCACCTCAGCATCTACCATATGTGCCAAAAAGGCCTTACACCCTTTCAACATCATGTTATCAACTACAACAACTGATATTATGCATGTGGGAAAGACCTTCCTATCTCTAGTAAAGACACTAGAAATCCACCAATTTTAAAGATATCCTCTTTCTTCCAACAATTGAATTGGACATGGTATGTCTCAAGGCAATCCATACCCAAAATAATTTAGAAAGAGACAATATCTAAGAGTATGAGATTAACCACTATAGTATACCCACTAAAACTTAAAAGGCATCTGGGATACAGTTCTTTCAAAACTATAGGCTTTCCTAACAATACTCTTAACAATAATTTATATGACAAATATTGAGTTAAAAGATTGTATAAACTAAGCTAGTGATCTTTATATAAAAGAATGTGCCACACCTGTATCTATCAAAATGACAACTGAATGGTGTTAAAAAGAAGCATCTCTCCCATGATAACTCTAGGCAAGACTTTTATTCTGGTTGAGTAATAGAGAAGAGGCAACTAGTAGATATCACTCTTCCTTGTTCTCCTTGTTGTACAGTATTGGTACTAGGTGCTACCTGAGCCTGAAGCAATTAAAGAACTTTCTCCTTTGGCTGGATCCTACCTTAATAGAGTCTAGGATTGCGACTGTGAACTCTACTTTGATGTCTTTTAAAGCTTAGAGTGATCTCTCTTGAAATGTCCCATTTGTCCATAGTAGTGTCTTCCTTGAAAATTGACTATGTAATAGTGACCAGAATGTTCTCTGCCACAAGTGTCACATATATCTATTTCTTGTCTCTGCATACCCGTTAGTGATGATGATGACCCTGAAGACCTTCCTGAATATGCATACCTGGGTGGTGTATTCCATCTACCATAGATAGATCTTCCCCTACTATGTAAAGATGCATCATCATTCATCTGATATCCTTGCCTTCTATAATATCCAAGATCTCACTAGTACAAAAATGATATATAACGTCACATTTGATGGCATTAGTTAAACATAAAAAATCGATGTCAAAATACAATGACGTCGGTTGAATAATACAACCATCACCATTATGTCAAGTCCGACCGATTTAAAAAAGACATGGGTACCACTTTTACTTTAACATTGGTTTCTTTTCTAAAAAACCAACATCTAAAATTACCCATGAAATACAATTTTCCAAGGAAAAAATTTTCCTCCAAAATTTTCAATATGGCGTCGGTTGTTCCAAAACCGACATTACATGTTTCACGCCATGTCCCCCCAAAAAAATTTATTCCTAATTAGTTTTCAGTTTTCATTGAAAACCGATGACTAATCACCTTCCACGAGACACAATTTATCCCCTCATTAGTCAATTAGTTTTTGACAAAGAACCGATGACTGGGTGTTTTCGTGCGTTGTCCCTGTGAAAATATTTCCCCCTAATTTTCTTCTTCGGCGTCAGTTTTTGTTGGGCAACTGACAACTATGGTCCTAACACAAGAATAATTTTTTTTGTTTTGATATGTTAATAGATGTCAGTTTTTATATCTAGAAACTAACAACTAAAACCTTAATAGGGTGCAACTTTTTTTTTTAAATTACACTTAGTTGTCAGTTTTTCAAGTGTGACCGATGCCAATTAGTATTAGGCGTCAGTTTTTGTAAACAACTGATGACTAAAGGTAACTAAATAGTACCCATGTGAAACAGACTCTTCCCCTTCTCTATTTCATTGTGATTTCATTAGAGGTTTGTGGAGATTCTAGAGATTCCATTACCACTTGCCATCGTCGATCATCTTCCTCCACTCGTCGTTGGGCTTCCTTGCTGCCACTGTTGCGCTGTTGGGCTTCCTCATCATCGTCGCTAGTGAAGAGTCATTGATCAGCTGTGTTGATGCCACTCCCTAGCTACTGAGAGGCTACTTAGTTTTGCCGCCTCACCGTTAGTGAGGAGTGCAAGGTGCTACCCCGTTGCCGCCACAAGCTCTGTGAGGACGTCACTGCCATGATGGACTGGAGCTTGTTGTGTTCACTATCTGTCATTGCTGTTGTTGGACACCATGCCACCGCCGTCAGTGTCGTTATTGTTGTTGGACACCACGCCTCTGAAGGTTTGGGGTTCTTATACCTAATTCTTATGTTCAACCAAAATGAAATAAGAAACCAATATGTTGATTACATGTTGAGACCAAATTATTTCAGTTACTAATTTATCTTAATTAATTAATATTGTTTGCTTTCTCTCTTGATTAACAAATACAAATAGAAAAATGAATTGAATGAAATGATGTTACATAAAGCTAGGATATGAATGATGAAAATAGGATCATAGGTATAGGAATGACAACATACGTGTATTTAATTTGTTGGTCTAGAAACCCATTTGAGATCTACTCATTAGGAGTAAATTTTAGATAGCCCCCAATTTGGGACTATTCTTGAACACTAAATCTCACTTAGGATGTAAGAGTATAATGTATATTTGGTTTTCAGGATGTTTCGTCGGCACTTCCCCATTTGTTCTCTAAGTGCATATGTTGGTGGGCATTTGTCCATATACATCGATGTACTTGGAGAACTGTGGGGAAGTACTGCCAAAATTTTCTTGAAAACCCAATACACATTATACACTTACTAGTGATATTATGCGTTCAAGAATGGGATAGGTGGTACACAAATTTATTATAGGACCCTAAACCCTAATCTTTTAACCCTAAACCCTAATATTTTAACCCTACCTAGTCTTTAAACCTTTACCCCTAAATCTAAAACAATAAACCCTACTCTATCTGTAAATCCTTAACTTAATATGTAATCCCTAAACCCTAATATATACTTATTTTCTCTTTGATCATAGAATGGATAGATCATGGACGTCCATTCCAAATCACTGCACCCCAGAGTTTATTGCTAGTCTTCATCAGTTTATTAGATTTGTGGAGGAACATAGGAAACAACCTGGAGATAGGTTCTATTGTCCATGTAGGCATTGCAGTAACAACTTGAAAGTCAACACTGGTGATGAAATCAAAAGTCATGTCATGTGCAATGGGATTGTACAAGGCTATACATAATGGTACTTGCATGGAGAGATTTCAAACCTGAAATCAATAGATGTCGATAGCAGTGCTTGTGTGGAAGAAGAAATTGCCTCCGATGACGTAGATGTGAACCAACCGGTTCCAATAGACATCGTTGATGAGATGTTGGATAGTTATGGGGTAGAGCACACTGATCCACCTCCCATGTTTAGTAACATTGTGCATGATGCTAAGAGACCATTATACATAAGTTGTACTAAGTTTATGAAGCTTAGCGTTGTGTTGAGATTGTATAAGTTGAAGGCTAACAATAGATGGAGCGACAAAAGCTTCACGTCATTGTTGTCTTTGTTGAAAGAAATTCTTCCTGAAGGAAACAAGCTTCCAATCTCAACATACGGGTTAAAGAAATTATTATGCCCAATGGGAATGGAGGCTAAGAAGATACACGCATGCCCGAATGATTGTGTATTATTTCAAAAGAACTATGTGGATTTGAAAGATTGTCCAAAATGTGGGATGTCAAGGTATAAAATGACGACTTCTGGGAAGTCCAAAACTGGTTCTCCTGCCAAGATGATGTGGTATCTACCTATAATACCACGATTTCAACATTTGTTTGTCAATCTGAAAGATGTGAAGAATTTGAGGTGGCATGCAAAGGTTAAGAAAAATAACGATGGGATCCTACGACATGCACATGATTCCCCATAGTGGAAGAAGATTGATTTATTGTACCCTAAATCTGGTGCAGAAGTCAGGAATCTAAGACTTGGGCTTTGTACCGATGGGATGAATCCATACAGTACATTGAGCAACCAACATAGCACTTGGCTTGTTATATATAATCTTCCCTCTTGGTTGTGTATTAAAAATAAGTACGTTATGAGGTCGTTGTTGATATTGGGCCCTAAACAACCTGGAAATAATATCGATAGTTATCTTGAACCTCTGATTGATGACTTAAAGAAACTCTGGGGTGAAGGTAGGATGACCTATGATGCTTCACATTGAGAGACATTTTGTTTGCATGCTATGCTATTTTGCACTAATAATGACTTTCCAACATATGGGAATTTGTATGGATACAATGTAAAAGGATCCAAAGCATGTCCCAGATGTGAAGAGAATATTTATTCAATACGACTAAAACATGGGGGCAAGACTATACATCTTGGTCATCGAAGGTTTCTTCCAAAATTCCATCCATACTAAAGGTTGTGCAAAAGCGTTCAATGGATGGAATGAGGAACAGAGTGCTCCTAAACTTATACCAAGGGAGGTTGTTTATGAAAGAGTAAAAGACTTTGTCAACAAATGTGATTAGAGATCACAATCTACCATGACCACACAAAGTGACAAATCTTTATTCAAGAACAAGTCAATATTTTGGAATCTTCCTTATTGGAGTTCTTTGGCAGTTAGGTATTGTATCGATGTCATGTATGTTGAGAAAAATGTATGTGATAGTGTCATTGGTACTATGTTGAATATACCAGGTAAGACTAAAGATGGGATCAAATCCAGAATGGACCTACATGAAATGGGAATAAGGACAAAATTAACAGAAGTAGTTAGTACTGATTGGAGAACATATTTACCTCCTACTTGTTACACATTGTCTAGAAAGGAGAAGAAAGCTTTTTGAGAGTGCTTGGTTAATGTTAAGGTATCACACGGTTACTCTTCCAACATTTTTAGATTGTTATCAATGAAAGATATGAAGTTGATAGGTCTTAAATCTCATGATTTTCACACTCTAATGTAACAAATATTTCCCGTGACAATTCGATATATATTATCGAAGCATGTAAGGTTTCATGTCACCAGACTTTGTTTCCTCTTCAACAGTCTATGCAGCAAAGTTTTTTATCCTAAGAATCTCAATAAGTTTCAAAGAGAAGTAGTTGTTACCCTATGTCAGCTTGAGATGTATTTTCCTCCTTCATTCTTTGATATCATGGTACATCTTATTGCCCACTTGACTAGGGAAGTGAAAATGTTGGGACCAATTTTCTTGCATTGGATGTATCCTTTTGAACGATACATGAGAATTTTTAAAGGTGATGTTTGAAATAGTTATCAGCCTGAAGGGAGTATTATTGAGGGTTATGTGGAGAGAGAGGTTATGGATTTTTGTAATGACTTTCTGAGTGGTAATGACGCTCCTATAAATGACAATAATATTGAGGAGTATTTTGGCAAAGGGATTTTAGGAGTATGGATGAAAGTAATCAGCCATGAGTTGTTGAAACAAGATCACTTGTATATTTTACACAACATCAAAGAAGTGAGTGTTTATATCACAAAACATACCAATTTCATCAGGAAACGATATCCTCGAGCCAACTCAATGTGGCTTGCTAGAGAGTATAACAAGACATTTATTATGTGGTTTGAAGATAAAGTCCTACATAAGCTATCTCAAATACCAAATAATATTACTAAAAATATCAAATGCCTCACCTTTAAACCAAAAATGAATGTTGTGTCTTATGAAGGGTTTGACATAAATGGGTTCTTATACTACACAAAGCGTCAAGATGATAAGAGCGTCATCCAAAATAGTGGGGTCACCCTTCAAGCTTCTTTATTATTTTTTTCTAGAGTGAAAGATAAGAATCCATGTGAAGATAAAATGTCATATTATGGTGTCATTGAACGTATATCGGAGTTTTACTATGTAGATTTCAGAATTTCGCTCTTTAAGTGTAATTGAGTTGATAACACCAAAGGAGTTATAGCGGATAAATTGGGTTTCACATTAGTGAATTTTGCAAAGATTAGCGAGAATGGTGAACCACTCATATTGGCATCACAGGAGAAACTAATATTTTGTATCGATGATCCTGCAAATGAAAAATGGTTGGTTGTTCTTCATGGTAAAAGACGGTTCATTAAAAATCCTATAGATGAAGAAGGTTACTATGATAAGTATGATGACTCAGTCCATTCTCAGTTGGGTTGTCAACACCAAATATTGAAGCTAGTGATGACTTATATGTGCATGGAGATCACACCAAAGGAATGTTAATTGATAAAAGATCTCAATATTACAGGCATGTTTTTATTTTATTTTAATGTATTGTTTTTTAAATGTTAGATAGATGTGAATTTCACAATGTTATATTAATTTTAATTATGTTAAATGTTTAATATTTGATTGTTCTTTGTATGACACTTTCATATGGTTCGCCATGAGTATGATGATCGTGATGATGATTACCATGAGGGTGAGGTGTCGCCTCACAATGTAAGTTTTACAATATATCATATATCTAGCTATATATATGTCTATTTATAAGTTATATCATATATGTGTTTTTTGAACAATTTTTAGGTTGATGATTTACCCCCCTGAAAAACCTTATGTTACTTGATGAGCAACAAAAATAAAATTGAAAAATTAGGGGCATCACTACAATAAAGGGGAAATGGACCAAAATTGGTTGTGGATTTTAATCATGGAGGAAATCCAATTGGGGTTAACTGTAGCTCATTTGTTTCATATCTTGGGGTTCTTACTCGTAGTTATTGTAGTGTAAATGCATAATCTTGTCATACAGTTCCTAAAGGGAATAAATACTTAGTATGGAAAGAACTATGTGTGAGATATTATCATTTGCAATTCTATTTTTAAAGTTATCTACAATTCTATTTTTTAGAATACTTTATTAAATATATGAAATTTTACAAAGTATATTTGAACTGGGTGAAAGCCTACATCGTAAAAAGGTGATGCAGCATTATCATAGGGTCCTAAGGAACTATAGGACAACTCTCAACTGACAATACATACGAGAGGCTGATAAGAGGAAGAAGTCATCCCTTGAGCAATGGAACTACCTAGACCCTGCTGAGTGGAAGGTGTTTGTTTCCAAGAGAAATACTGATGAATTCAAGGTATTAAGGGTCTCTCCTAATTTAATTAATATACATTCTTATGAATTCACATATTCACGATTGACTTTGATTGTTACTAACCAATTAACTGTGATAACTAACAAGGCTATGAGTGATGCTCAAAGAGCAAGGAATGCACTGAATGTGCATGACCACATGATGGGTCCATGTGGCTATGCAGCTCTTCGCCAAAAACTACAGACGTCTTCCGTTCAACAGCCTACTACTCCTAATACTGGTACTAGTGAGACCTCTACTAATACTCCCACACTTGTGAATCACCATGATGCGTGGATAGTTGCGAGGCAAAATAAAAAACGAGATATAACCAACCCCGTAAATGTTGAGGTGGCTGCAAAATTGGTAAAATTCAACTCTCAGAGAAATTAGTATTGATGATTGTTATGTTTACTTACCAATTTCTATTGATGATTATTAGTGAGAGATTCACAAGCAGAGGAAGCAAGGCTCATTCATCCCTGAGGGCATAAGGGGTGAATTGACAATTGCTCTCTGTAACCTAAAGCATCCTAGACGTGTTAGGGATGTAGGGGTTGGAGTGGGCCTAAGAGCGTTCTTTGGGCCATCACAGTGCAAACATGTCCAAAAGGGGGGATTTCAAAAGCTGAGGTAACCTATTCTTTATTTAGAAAGTTATTGGAAAGGGAATTCATGAATCAAAAAGTGTTTCTTTTGGCCATGTATAGGTAGATGAGTTAGTTGATAAGAGAGTCCATGAAGCAATGAGCAAGTGACACGCATCTCAGTCTACCACTCCGACAGTACCTGTAGTGTGCCTCTCTTCCCCTACGATAGAGGTGGTTGGGAGTGATCCTATAGAGGTGGTTGGGAGTGATCCTATAGACCCACCACCTAGAACGTCTACTGTAAGTATTTTAGTTACATAGTAGCTATTTTTTTCAAGATGATATGTTTATTTATGTATATAATATATTCTATGTAAATTTGTAGGGTTTGAAGCCATTTCGTCTAAAATTGAAAGAATCCATTGTTACAGAGGGCGAGGCTTACCCACGCTTTCCAGGGCACATGATTCACGACACTCCAGTACCCAATGGCGCATTTCATGTGAGCCTGAGGCTTGTGTTCGCTACTTAGAGGCATCATCCATTTCCATATGCCCACCCAGATGCTGACACGCTTGGTGAAGCAGAAGGCAGAGTGATCTTGTGGCCCGAAATGGATGTCATCTATACTAAACATGTATGGTAAAATTACATTATGTTAATTTTTATATATGTATATACATGACAATTGATATGAAATTATATATACAGGACAAAGGGAAGAAACCCACTATAGCTTGTCCTCCTCCACCTCCACCTCTTCCTGAAGTACCTAATTGGCTTGTAGAGGACCTATACGACTCGATAGGTCCTCAATGTAGGGGTATGGCAATATGGATAGGTGAACATCTCAAAAAATTTCATGTGATTGTTTCTATTAAGGAGGAGGTTGTAGTCCAAGCATATGATAATAATATATTTATACAAGATATTTTGTAGTTGTTTACTTATGCTTGGTTGATTAAATCTATTATAGAACTATGGATATGGTGAGATCTTATTTATATATCTATATACCTTGTTTTATATATGGTAATCTTTTTTCTTATATATTAATGCATGTGTATTATATGTTTTGCAGCCACTTACATAGGGTCTGCACAGAATTTTCATTTACCCATGTGGAATTTCTAATTCCATCCTTGATCAGTCGTGTACATAAAGACCTTCATCATTTATCTTATATTTCTCTATCGCTTTTAAATATTTGGTAAAGCAAAGAAGAGCGTTATAATAGCTTGATTCAATGTTGAGTAAGTTTACTTTGCTTATAATTTAGACTCGAGAAAATTAAATTTTATTGTGGATTTTGAGTTATGTATTTTTAACTTTTTTATATCTAGTGGGAAGCATTGCCAGTTACTGGTTTTTGTCCCTGAGACGTTGACTGTTTATTATCTAGACCCTGAGGGGAAGGAATTAGACAATTTGGGACACATAATGAAAGGGCCATTATTTATGTGAGAAATTTTTTATATCTATATATGTTAACATCTATTATTACATTACTATTTAGTAATGCAATTTAATGTGTTACATTAATGTGTAGGTCTTTAAAAGATTTCAAAAAATCTGGAAGAGTCATGTGCAAGAAAAAGAAAGTGTTAGTTAGGGAGAATGTGAAAGTAGTAAAATGCATATATTATTAATGTGAACTATTCTTATTTTTATTTATTAACATTTTGTATTTTGAATTTTATAGTATGTTGTACAAGAAAATGGTTGGGCATGTGGATACCACATGATGTCGTATATGGACCTAATTGTCAGATATGTTGCACAAGAATTCAAAAACATACAACAAATTTTATATAGTCTTGATCATCGTATATAAGTATAGTATCATTAGATAATATGAAAATATCAAACTTATTAATTATATATATACATCATTCTCTTTGCAAGTGTTTAAAAGTAGTGACCTCACTACATGGGGAAAGTTATTAGATGTACGTGATCCCTATACGATGGAATAATTAGATGGCATAAGAGAAAAATGGGCAAAAGCCATTGAAAGGGAGGCAATTTTTTATTATAATTGGGGTACTGATGATGATAAAGAATGACATTTCTAAACTTTGATGTCATAATTATTTTGTATTTGATGATATTTCTAAACTTTGAAAGACAAGCTTATATATACATGTGTGAATGACTTTTTTGAATTGTCTTGTTGAAATTTTGATTTATATACATGTGTGTGAATGTGAAGATGAATGAATGAATGTGCTTCTACATGTGTGTGAATGTGAAAAGAAATGAATGGATGGAACTATAGGTTGCTACATGTGTGTGAATGTGAAAATAGAGGAATGGATGGAACTACATGTTTCTACATGTGTGAATCATATGAATGAATTAATTGTGTATATGCATGTGTGTGAAACACATGATGTATATATAATCTTGATCATCTTGTTATTGTAGGGTTGTGGCATATTGTTAGCTGAAATCATGGGATATTGTAAACCTACAATTCATAACTAAACTGTAGGTTCTGCATCCTGTTGACTAGCCAGACAACATGCCTATAAGCTGATAATTAAAAAAACAACACATAGTCATCAGTTATTTAAATAAATTGTCACCTAATGTCATTGGTGTCAGTTAAATATAGGAAACTGACAAGTATGCTCTAACCGGGGCCCTTTTTTGTTCAAACATGGAGATAAGTGTCGATTTTAGACACGTATTTTACGTACGTCTAAACGCAAGTGTACGCATCATGTAATAAAGGCCTTGTGAGGCCCGAGTCGAACACAGGGAGACGTAGTCTCAGTGACTACTACTAACTACAGTACGATCAGCTAAGCTGGTATAAAATTTGAGAGAATCAGTTTTTAAAGCAAAACAAGAGAAAATTAGAATTAAAAATTGTTTGTTTGAGTCATGAGAGATGGAATTCCTCAGGAATGCCAATTTCACCACGGATCCCCGCTGTATCTTCTTTTACTGACTTTTATATAATTTACCCTCTTCCAGGATAGAAAGCCCGTAGCGAGGATTGCCCGCTTTCACAGTACAATCCACTACCTAATTCTAAGCCAATTCCATGTCTATGGTAATTTATATCTCAGATCAGGTGTTTTACGTTCAATCTCTAGGTATCTTCCCACTACTCGTGCATTACCTTTACCAAAGAATGCATAAGATAGTGTTTATGCGTGGGTTTCAGGCATTTAATCTTTCCTTCCAGATTAATTATTCGCCTAAGATTTCCAATGAAGGTGATCAATCAACAAAAGAACATTCATTCACATGCATAAATATCCATGAATTAGGAGGGAAAATTGCATTAAATCATGTAAAAGTCGATACAGTGGTTCCCCGGGCTACTCCTGGGTCCTAAGGAATAAAGGGGTTTAGCTCCGCATGGTTTTTAGTTGCAAATATATGGAAGGAAAGAAGAAAAACATGGGAAACATGAAATAAATCGTGTAACCCCTGAAAAGGTGATGTTCCAGATAATCCTCCTGAGAAACGCGCGTTCTGCAGCCTTCCGCAGTCAACATTGCTCGAATCATCCGGTTGTCATCCTTCGGCTCCGTGCTTCTCTGCCTCTCTTCTCTCGGCATCCCATGGCGCAACGTGATATCCCCTTTAGGTTTGGTCATCCTCCCTTTTTGTCCTAGGTTACTTACGGTACCACCTTATGTGGACCGTTGGATCGGGTAGCCGATTTAGATTGCTGAAATCTGATAGAGTCGATGGCACCGACGTTATCGGGCCTTTTTTGATCTCTGGCTGAGTCGGTGCCATTGACTGGGATGTCGGTGGCACTGAGCTAAGGCGAGTTTTCTCCCTTTCTCACTGAAGCTA
The DNA here is from genome assembly GCA_963693085.1 of Alisma plantago-aquatica. Classification (NCBI taxonomy): domain Eukaryota; kingdom Viridiplantae; phylum Streptophyta; class Magnoliopsida; order Alismatales; family Alismataceae; genus Alisma; species Alisma plantago-aquatica. Next base: position 926,331,477 of record OY856409.1, read on the forward strand.
ACTCGGTGGCACCGACCAGTGGGGTCGATGCCATCGACTTGTTTGGGTTATCGCTTCTATCACTAGAGCTTTGTCTTGGTGGTACCGACTTACTGGTCGGTGCTACCGACTCCTTTGGTCAATTTCTTCCTGGCCACTGATGCCACGTCAGTGGCACCGACTACTAGGGTCGGTGGCACCGACTCTGCACTATGCATAATATACCTAAAAAATGCAGAAAATCGAATATAAGTCCATGGAATGTATAAAATCATACAAATATGATGGAAAAAGCATGATTTGATGCAAAAAGAGTGTACATGCCAACAATAGTGATTTATGCAAATATAAACAAAGAAATGACAAATAAGTGTACAAAACACATATAAAATTGGCCGGTAAAAGTGACTCAAAACCCATGCATCAAACTCCCCTAAGATGAATCTTACTCATCCTCGAGCAATAATACCTTTGGATCTAATTGAGATAAGTCAACAAAATGACATCATGCATAAGGTACATCTAAAAATCCCCACCTTACGGTCCTCATTCCGGCCTTTACTGACCACTAAACACTAACTGCCCTATAGGTGACCAAAAATATATGTCCAAGATGTCTATCCCCCAATCAATGAAATACTATCAATTAAAGCAGTTAATGTGATAAATTTGTTCAGTTCATACTTGGTGCATCGTGTGATCTCCTATTTGTGTTGCCCTTTTTCTCTACCTACCATCTAGATGGAAGCAGTTATCCTGATAGATAATGAATGAGGAGAAAATCAATTGAGTGGCCTACCAATAAGAGAAATAGGTGGTTGGAATGGGTGGTTGTGGAAGAATCATGAGCACATAAAATCATTCATGCAATCACAAATATGATAAGCCTATGATGATGCAATGTTTAGAATGCTCCTAATGCCTAATCATTGTGGTGAAATGATGCATGCAACTATTATTTCGTCTCAAGGTAAGACAAAATATCTACAAAACTACATCATGTACTAATTCTTCCTTATGATATAGGTAAGACTATGCCCTTTCTCCCTCACTTTATGAAACTCTACTTAATCCTTTTTTTTCATTTTTTTTAAATCATGACACTATTTTCTTCTTTATTTCAAGGGTATGGGAAAAATCACTACATTCTTATGTTTTAGAAGAATGCTTAGCAAATGATGATGATACAGTTGTAACTATATGAACACAGATGTTATGCAACTAAATGAAATGCACCCAAAAAAAATCTTGTTGTTGTGCATGTGTATTTTTCTATTTTTTTATTTTTCACTAATGCAAGCAAAAATAAACAACTATTATGCAAGGTCTATTATGCAATGTAAATGCAATCAAAAAGAAAGAATGATAATATGCACTCAATCCTCTTATGGTGGGGTGTAAAGCAGATGTATGCAGTGGATGAGAGAGTACACAACTAAGACATAGAACCTTCAGAGAAAATCATATGTCCCTCTCTAATGACCTGTGTATAGGGTAATCACAGGATTTCTTTCTTGAATTTAAATTTAAAGTCACATTAGTGCTTTATCAGTCCAGGCTCAACAATCCTTGTCAATCACTTTTGTAGACAAATTAGATGGTCATTTATTCCTTCTTAATGTCCTAAAGCTGACTTACTCAAGCACTTCCTCAGATATGCAACTCTCGTACTCACAAGATCAGCTCACACATTTTAAATTTATTTCACAAAATTGCACCCGCCCCAGAGATTGATAGTTTCATAGAAACCATGCATTTACTTATCCATAGATTACACTAGATAGAATGTGGATCCTACATAATAGAAAAACTAACAAAAACAAAAACTAACTTTTTTATGAAAGAAAATAACTAAAACAAAAACTACGATAATAGAAAATAAAAGCTAAGATAGAAGTTGTTCTAGCACCCCCCCCAAGCTTGAATATGACTATAGTTGCATAGTCAATATCCTAACTCAAGAGGTGGAACAGTGATACCTGACTCAAAATGGTGGTGGCGGTGGCTGTGTGGGATCTTGGGGAGGAAACATCTCCTAGAAAGTCAGATCAGATGGTGGCATGTCTGACGGCATCAGGTAACTTCCAAAATACCCCTGGCTCCAGTAGTTATCAAAGAAAGGTTGCTGATAAGCTTCCATCCGCTGCATACACTGATGAATATTCTCTTGGTTGGCCAAGAGAAGGCGTTCATTTTCATAAATCGTCTACTGGTTTGTATACAGCCTTCCTTGAATGTCCTGAATGCCAGCCAGGGATTGGGTTTGCTGTTGTTGTTGCGTCTAGATGTCCTACAGCATGCTATACATACCTGCCATAGAATAGGCATCCTCTCCTTCTTGAGAGGGTAGCGGTGCAGAACATGATGAGGAAGCATAATGGCGAGGATGCTTCCTTAGAGACACTCTATGATGTACAGGAATGGTGGCCTCCGCTTCCTCCATGTCGTCGCTACCCACTTCTTCCTCCTCAGCCTGAGCTTGTTGTTGTCCAGCATTGTCATCATTGCCCAGAGCCTGCCATCTATAGTTTCCAACACCCCAAATGTTGAATACGGGATCAGGGAGTCGAAGTTGGTAGAAGGTATCATCAACTGAGCATGTGGCGTAGATGCCACTGGCATCCATAGTGATGAGGTTGTCTTGCTTGAAGTGGTGGCAGTCGATGCATAGCCTAGAATTTAGCAGCTCTAGAGTAGACAAGTCAGGTCCCAAACGAATGGCAATGGGGGTGATAAGTCCCCCAAATAGAATAGGCATAGCTCACTTAACATTGCGCTGCACTTGCATGACGTGTTGGAGAAAGAAAGCTCCCCAGTTGACCGGATTTCCTCCCATGAGTTGATATAAGAAGTACAATTCCAAAAGTTGTACATTTTCTTGTTCCTGGGTTGATTTGGAAAATATCATGTTTGTTAGCATCCGATGTAGCACCCGAACAAAGGTATGCTCAAAATCTGCCAACAAACTGTTGTGAAAGTTAAGTCATTTGCCCTCCGGCACTTTCATAGAGTCCTTCCAGATGGCATCCAGATTGACATTCTCTGGCTGACGGCATGGCTCGTGTGGCCACCCATAAATATCATTGAAGGCACGAAAAGTGAAAGAATAGTTGGTGTTATAGAGGTGAAAATATACCCTCCCCTCTCTCCACTCGTCGCTTGATGGGCGTGCTTGATCAGGGGTGACCACCATCTCCAGAGATGCCATAAACTCGACGACGATTACTTTGTACGCCGACCACCCACCAAAGATGGGATTGACAGATCTTCTATCCCAATCTTATTTCTTGAGGACGTACGCCATATTGTTGGTGAAGCCCATGTCCTCCAACAGTTGAAAGTCACCATATCGCGTGGGTGCAACAACCACTTTGCAAGTTCTTCATAGACCTTTTGCACCTCCGTTGTGGGGTGGCTGATGCGTGGTCATGAGATCAGAGCGTCAGGGGGTCCTCCTCTTCTGGCCATGATAACCGAGCAAGTGGGGAAGAAGATTGATAAAGAAAGAGCTCGATGTAGCTTCTGGATGCTCGGTGTAGCCACTCGTGCTCAGGGTAGTCATGGTTCCTCGAGTTGTGAAGAAGAATCAAGCCACACACCCCTTTTTATAGGGCTGGAACCGTCCTGCTGTGATAGAGTCGGTGGCATCGACATGGAGTCGGTGGCACCAACGTGGAGTCGGTGGCACTGACTTCTGAGACTGAATCCGCGTACTCGATGCATCGACGGCTGTCAGTGCGTGATCTTCATTTTTTCGGATTGCTGATGAGTCGGTGGCACCGACTTTGTATTGGTGGCACCGACTTTTGGGCGGGATTGCAACTTGAGAGAATCCTCGTGGATGCATCTGGGCCATAGATCAAGGTTGCCCATGGATCAGTGTTTCTAGCCGTTAGTGGTGCTGACATCTAGGTCGGTGGTACCGATAGGATGATCGACACACACATGAGACCCAAGTAGAGTCGGTGCCACCAACTTGGACGTCAATGGTACTGACTCGGTTTATCAGTCAAACACGTCCAAGTTCTACACTTTCTTCTGAGATGTCGGTAGCACCGACTTTGAAGTCGGTGGCACTGACACATTTCAGCCGATATGCCCGTCCCACTGACTGTGACTCGGTGGCACCGACTTGGATGTCAGTGGCACCGACTCAGCCACATTCTGCACACTGAACAAACGAGTCAGGGTATCATTTTTATAAAAACTAAGTACTATGAAATGATTTTAATAAAAATGCATAAAACAAACATCCTAATGGTTGGGCCTCCCAACAAGTGCCCTCATTTAATGTTCTAGGCTAGACAACTTTAAAGTGCAAGATCAAATGGGAGCGATGAGTTTCACCTCATCCGCTTTTCTAGTGAAATCTTCCCCAAAGTAGTGTTTCAATCTCTTTCCATTCACTAAGAAGGTTCTCTCCCCCTCTTTGATTCTCATAGCCCCATGTGGGAACACCTCCTCTATGATAAAGGGTCCACTCCATCTAGACCTTAGTTTTCCAAGGTGCAATATCAGCCTAGAATTGAAAAGCAAGACACTCTCTCCCGGATAGAACACCCTCCTCTCGATATGCCTGTAATGAATTTGCTTTGTCCTTTCTTTGTACAATCTAGCATTTTCATAGGAATTCCATCTTAGTTCATCAAGTTCATTCAATTCTAACCTTCTCATCTTCCCAACTTCATCAAGATCAAAATTTAGCCTTCTCAATGCCCAATGACCCTTGTGTTCTAATGCCACCGGAAGATGACACACCCTACCATAAACTAACCTAAAGGGTGTGGTTCCTATGGGTGTCTTGTAGGCTATCCTATAGGCCCAAAGTGTGTCAACCAATAAATCACTCCAATTTCTCCTACTTGACAACACCATCTTCTCCAGGATTTTCTTAATCTCCCTATTTGATATCTCCACTTGTCCTTGAGTTTGTGGGTGATAGTGTGTACCCACCCGGTGCATCACTCCATACTTGCTCAAAAGTGCCCCAAACTTGCGATTAGTGAAATGATTTCCCCCATCACTAATGATCATCCTAGGCACTCCAAACCTGTAGAAAATGTGATCTTTGACAAATTTGCATACTACTGCGGCATCATTGGTGAGGGTTGGAATTACTTCCACCCACTTCGACACATAGTCAATGGCCAACAATATATAAAGGTAGGAATTAGAGGACACAAAGGGTCCCATAAAATCTATTCCCCATAAATAAAAAACCTCTACCTCTTGGAACACATTCAGGGGCATCTCTTTCTTCTTGGATATGTTATCGGACTGTTGGCATGCATCGCACCTCCGCACAAAATCGTAGGCATCTTTAAACAACATTGGCCAATACAAACCACTTTCTAGAACTTTTGCAGCTGTCCTAGAACTAGCATGGTGCCCTCCTGTAGGTAGTGTGTGACAGTGTTTTAACACACTCCCATACTCTCTCTCTGGTACACATCTTCTCAAAATACCATCCCTGCATTGTCTCAACAAGATAGTATCATCCAAAAATAATAACGCAATGAATGGAAAAATTTCTTCTTTTCCTGATACCCCCAATCATTAGGAAACTCCTTGCAAACAAGATAATTCACAATATGTGCAAACCAAGGGTCTTTATGAGTAATAGCCAATAATTGTTCATCGGGAAAGGTCTCTAGGATGGGTATGTCAAGGTCTTTCTCATGTACCCTCTCTAACCTAGATAGGTGGTCATCCACCACATTCTCAATCCAAGCCTTATCTTTCACCTCAATATCAAACTCCTGCATTAAAAGGATCCAATGGATAAGTCTAGGCTTGGTGTCCTTTTTCTGCAGCAAGTACTTAATGGCTGCATGATCTGTCCACACCACCACTTTAGCTCCTATAAGGTATTGCCTAAACTTTTCAAAAGCAAAAACAACAGCCAAGAGTTCCTTTTCTGTGGTGGTGTAATTTAATTGTGTGTCGTTAAGAGTTTTAGATGCATAATAAATGACCGTAGGAACCTTGTTAAGACATTTCCCTAACACAGCCCCCACTGTGTAATATGATGCATCACACATCAACTCAAATGGTTGGCTCCAATCTGAAGCCTTTACAATTGGTGCGGATATGAGTTTCTCTTTAAAATTCTCAAAAGCTTTTAAACACCTCTCATCAAAACTGAACTCAACATCCTTTTCCAAAAGCTCGGATAAGGGCTTAGCGATTTTTGAAAAATCTTTAATAAATCGGTGATAAAACCCGGTGTGTCCTAGAAAGCTCCTAACTGCCTTCACTGATGATGGTGGAGGGAGTTTTGAGATCACCTCTATTTTAACTGTATCTACCTCCAATCCTTTTATAGATACTTTGTGGCCTAAAAGAATGCCCTCGCTAACCATCATATGACCTTTCTCCCAATTAAGCACTAAATGGGTGTCTTCACATCTCTACAACATTTTGTCCAAATTTTGCAAGCAATCTTCAAACGACGTCCCATAAACCGAAAAATCATCCATAAAAACTTCAAGACATCGCTCTACCATATCTGAGAAAATCGCCAACATACACCTTTGAAAAGTCGCGGGTGTGTTGCACAACCCGAAAGGCATTCGGCGATAAGCGAAGGTGTCATAAGGACAAGTGAAGGTGGACTTCTCCTGATCCTTAGGCTCAATTGAAATCTGATTGTAACCTGAATATCCATCAAGAAAACAAAAGTGGGAGCGACCGGCGAGTCGCTCCAAAATCTGATCGATGAACGGTAACGGAAAATGCTCTTTAAGGGTCGCAGTGTTCATCTGGCGGTAATCGATGCAAACATGCCATCCTGTCACTAATGTAGTGGTGATTTGCTCGTTAGATGCATTGGTGGTGACAGTGATTCCCCCCTTCTTAGGTACTACCTATGTCAGACTTACCTACATAGAGTCAGAAATAGCATAAATAATACTTGCCGACAGTAGCTTGATTGCCTCCTTCTTTACCACCTCTGTCATAATCGGATTTAAGCGACGTTGAGGTTGAATGACCGACTTTGCGCCCTCTTCTAGACGAATCTTTTGTTGGCATAAGGTGGGAGAAATCCCCTTGATATCAGCCACAGACCACCCAAAAGCACCTCTGTGGTTTTCAACACCGTGAGAAATTGTTCTTCTTCTGAAATACTCAATGATGCTGAGATGATGACTGGTAGCTTCTCCTCTGCTGCTAGAAAAACATACTTCAGATGAGGCGGCAACGACTTGAGTTCTAACTCAGGCGGGTTTTGGAGTGATGACACCAAAGGCGGTGGTAATGGCCCTAAGTCCTCAAAATGCCTCGTGTAATGGCATGGAAGCACCTTAAGTAGTTGTGCACACTTCTCCCTTGACTGGTCCAGAATACAATCATCACTTTTGTTCATGAGACAAGCTTCTACAAGAATCTATGGGTGGACCTGTAATATGATATCATCTGCATCTTCATCCACAGTAGACGGACTCACTTCCTCTTCTTTATCATTCGGGTATCCTACCACCTTGGTAAGTAAAAGCACCTTGGTGTTCTCCATAATATCTACAGCAAGTGTACCCTTGTCCACCTTTGTCATAACATGTGCCATGTCCAGGAATGGTTTTCCCAAAAACAAGGAAATATTATTTTTCATGTGTTGTACCATATTGCATTGCTCCTGAGAATCAGATCATTTGGAATTTCCCAGCATGGTTATCTCGAACCTATCGTCTTTAATCCCCATAGTCAAGCGGCCTCTTCCCATCTCTAAAATCATGTTTGTTGTAGCTTGGAAGGGCCATCCTAGAAAGAGTTTGTTGCCATGTTCAGCTTGCATCTCCATTACTACAAAATATGTAGGAAAAACAAACTGGTCCACCTTTACAAGCACATCCTCACAAATGTCATACGGTGTAACTACCGAGTTGTTTGCCAATTGTATCGTCATGTTGCTCCTCCCCTATTTTCCCTATCTCAGGTTCTGCTTGCGTTTGCTCTGGAATGGAATCATTACTGTCAACAGGATTGGTCGCCTCATTCTCCTCATACTATGGGGTCAATGTCTTCTTCCCACTTCGCAATAGTATGGATTTGACCTGTTGATTCCCCGTTGGAGTGTCAGTATTTCCAGGGAACCCCTGCTGAGAAGGCTTCTTTAACGCGGCCACATCTGCTGCAAGCTGAGATAATGACGTCTCAAATGTTTTCATCTGCGCACTGTAGTTCTGGAGGTCCTGCTAAACATTATTTAGTAACATGTCATTCTGCTTTACAATATTTTTCAAGATGTCATTAGTGCTCTCTTCTGCCACTGGACGCTGCTGCTGCACTGACCTTTGTTGATTCTGCTATTCCGGAACCTGCAAGAAGTTGTTTGGATCCTTCCATGAGAACTTAGGGTCCTTCCTCCACTTGTAGTCATTATTGAGGTATCCTTGATGACGCATGTATTTCAGTTGCTCTTCCTCTTCAGAAAAATGATCGTCCTTCTCAAGCAACTTTTTTGCAATAAGGTCCAACTTTTCATTCAATGAAGATATAGCCTTGGACTCCCCTATGCTCTTGATCTGCTCTGGATTGTCTCTCTCACTTCCCCAAGCCTAATTTCTCGCCATGTTCTTTAAAATCTCATGACATGTTGATGGTGCGTTATTAAGAAAGAATCCAAAACCTACACTATCTAGAGTAGTCCGTTCACTTTTTTGCAGCCCAAAATAGAATATCTTTACTTGATTTTCCAAATCTATACCGTGATGTGGAACCTTCCTTAGCATTATCTGAAAATGCTCCCACGCCTCAGAATACGATTCGGATGCATGTTGTTTGAAGTTATGTATATTCTTGATCAGCTCATTTGTCTTCTTTGGAGGAAAATATCTTTCAAAGAATGCCTCCACCATGTCGTCCCATGTCTCTATCGACTCTTTGGGCAGGTTGTGCAGCCATTCCTTTGCTTTGTCAGCCAGTGATGAAGGGAACAACTTTATATAGATAGCGGTTTGAGGAAACATGTTGACTTTGACCATATCACTGATTTCCACAAAATTACTAATATGTGCCACTGGGTCTTCATGAGTGTTCCCATAGAATGCTTGTGACTTGACAAGTGCAATCAAACCTGGGTCAATCTTGTACTGAGCCAAATTCACATGTTGCTTGTTAATTGGCCATGTCTATGTCGCTGAGGAAGATGCTTTTATCCTTTCCCAGATGGTCTTTTCTGCTCCAGGGTTACCGTCTCCCATTTCTTGTTACATGGGTGACAATGGTATGCCTTCTAATGAATTTATTTGAATTGAGGCTTCGTTAGCCCCTAGAAATGTAGGTGTAGCTTCTCTGTAATTTGTGGTCCTCGTTGCCACCATACACTAGTACCTGAAAAATTGAAAATAGTTAGCAAAGGTTCCCTCAGAGAAAATGTGATAAACTAATATAAAATGAATATATTATTATTATTATTTATATTAAGAGGCACGAAAAATAAAAATTGGCCTAGAATGGCCGATTGTAGCACTCATAGTATTGATACGTCATCGTCTCCCCGATAACGGTGCCAAAAACTTGACACGTATTTTACATACGTCTAAACGCAAGTGTACGCGTCGCGTAATAAAGGCCTTGTGAGGCCCGAGTCGAACACAGGGAGACGTAGTCTCAGTGACTGCTACTAACTACAGTCGATCAGCTAAGCTGGTATAAAATTTGAGAGAATTGGTTTTTAAAAGCAAAATAAGAGAAAATTAAAATTAAAATAGTTTGTTTGAGTCACGAGAGATGGAATTTCTCAGGAACGTCAGTTTCATCATGGATCCCCGATGTATCTTCTTTTACTGACTTTTATATAATTTACCCTCTTCCCTGATAGAAAGCCCATAGTGAGGATTGCCCGCTTTCACGGTATAATCCACTACCTAATTCTAAGCCAATTCCATGTCTATGGTAATTTATATCTTAGATCAGGTGCTTTACGTTCAATCTCTAGGTATCTTCCCACTACATGTGCATTACCTTTACCAAAGAATGTGTAAGATAGTGTTTAAGTGTGGGTTTCAGGTGTTTAATCTCTCCTTCCAGATTAATTATTCGCCTAAGATTTCCAATGAAGGTGATCAATCAACAAAAGAACATTCATTCACATGCATAAATATCCATGAATTAGGAGGGAAAATTGCATTAAATCATGTAAATTTTGATACAGTGGTTCCCCGGGCTACTCCCGGGTCCTAAGGAATAAAGGGATTTAGCCCTGCATGGTTTTTAGTTATAAATACATCGAAGGAGAGAAGAAAAACATGGGAAACATAGCAGAAATCGTGTAACCCCTGAAAAGGTGATGTTCTGGATAATCCTCCTCGAGAAATGTGCATTCTGCAGCCTTTCGGCGGTAGAAATGCCCGTCAACGGTGCTCGAATCGTCTGGTTGTCATCCTTCGACTCCGTGCTTCTCTCCCTCTCTTCTCTCGTCGTCTCGTGGCACAACGTGATCTCCCCTTTAGGTCTGGTCATCCTCCCTTTTTGTCCTAGGTCACTTACGGTACCACCTTATGTGGACCGTTGGATCGGGCGGCCGATTTAGATTGCTGAAATATGACAGAGTCGGTGGCACTGACTTGGTGGTCGGTGGCACCGACGGTATCAGGCCTTTTTCGATCTCTGGCTGAGTTGGTGCCATCGACTGGGATGTCGGTGGCACCCAGCTAAGGCGAATTTTCTCCCTTTCTCACTGAAGCTAACTCGATGGCACTGACCAGTGGGGTCGATGCCATCGACTTGTCTGGGCGATTGCTTTCTCCGCTAGAGCTTCGTCTCGGTGGTACTGACTTAGTGGTCGGTGCTATCGACTCCTTTGGTCGACTTCTGCTTGGCCAGTGATGCCACGTCGGTGGCACCGACTACTAGGGTTGGTGGCACCGACTCTGCACTATGCATAATATACCTGGAAAAAATGCAGAAAATTGAATATAAGTCCATGGAATGTATAAAATCATAAAAATATGATGGAATAAGCATGATTTGATGCAAATAGAGTGTACAGGCCAACAATAGTGATTTATGCAAATATAAACAAAGAAATGACAAATAAGTGTACAAAACACATAAAATCGGCTTGTAAAATCGACACAAAACTCATGCATCAGTTTCTGACAAAAAAAATTGACGACTATACCAGATGTTTTTTTTTAGATATGGAGATAGGCGTAGATTTTCTAAAATATAACCGACGACTATGGTCCTGCTGGTGTCATTTCTTTTTTCGGTTGCAATCGGGGTCGGCTCTATGTCGTCCATTTTAGAACCAACGTTGTATGATTCTACCTTTAGTGTCACCCACTTGAGAGTCGCTTGAAAACTGACGTAAAAAGCCCATTTAAACCGACGTTAAAGGTGGTATATGTACTAGTGCCTCATCCTCTCTTAGACAATAATCCACCTCCTCTACTTGGTGTATGAATACTCAATCTTCCTCTACCAGAACCTCTAGATATTTCTCTACCCTCAAAATGTTTAGAAGCAATAACTAACTCTTCAATGTGGCTTTCTACCTTCAAAAACTCTTTGAAGTTCCTTCTATCCCTTTAGATGACAAGCGATAAATTTTGTCTAATTTCTAGATTCAGACATTCTTGAAACCTTCTACGGTTCTCTATGTCATTTGGAACAAGATGTGGACATAAGTATACTAACCTTGTATAATATGCCTCACACTCACCAGCTATCATACTACTTGTCTAATGCTCTCCACCTCTTTAATCTTGTTGCTCATAAACGTAGCAGGGAAATACTTTAGGTGGAACTCATCCACAAAGACCTCCCGTGTCATCATTCTACCACTCCTCTTGTCTTATGCACCTCTCCACTAGAAATCGACTTCTCCTCTAAGTAGATATATGGCATGATTCATATGCTCATCCTCTGATAACTCCATAAAGTGAGAATCTTTTATCTAGCTATCATAGACACATGTCCTCCATAGTTGGGTATGTTGTCCCAAAAAAACTCAGTCCCACCAATTTTGTTTAGAATCTCATAGGATCTCATTAGGTCCTTCCTAGAATACAAATATCTCTTGTCCATCTTATACTTCTCTTTGATCTCAAAAAAGATACAATACATCATATATGCCTCATCTCTATCTTCTCCACCATGAGACATTGTCTAAGGATTAGGGCATTATGGCTCTCATCCTTCTCTTCACCATAATCATTTCCTCTTTTGACATCTACATATCTATAACATAACTATATTTTTTGGATATTCATAGTAAAAATAAGAATGCATCCTAATATTATTAGTCTTTTACCACATCTGCTACAAAACTATTATCTGCTACTAAATCTAATGTGATCCAACCCCACTAACTAGGGTTAAGCCTATCATGATGAGATACTATCCACTTTTAATCACTAATAAAAAATCAACCTAATTTTTTCCTTTTCTCTAAATATATACAAATAATTAAACAACTTGTGAATCTACTAAAACATCTAATTTAAGAATAATCATCATGAGCTCAAAATTGAGATCAACTTTTACAACATATAGGAACTGAAGACAAAGTAGTTTCCTATTCATATACATCAAGTACATGTCACAAAACATCTCTTAATACTCACTCTCACATCCTCTATACCAGAGGAAGGATAAGAGACCATCTAACTAAACTAACTACACCTCTCAAGACCTCAGTCGATGTAGTCCTGAAGGAAAGATGTTTATATATCCTCATGTTGAATTAGGTTAGTACTTGGAAAAGGTTTTAGTAGAGTGTGTAAGCTATTGCTTCTTGTCTATACTATTTTTTTACCTAAATAAGATTATAAACATTCCAGATAAAATCTAAAAATCATCAAACATGGAAAGAGTTCTAATAAAAAATGCAAGGAGTAAATAACTAAACCTATCTATTAGTTTCTTATTCCTTTTAAAGTCTTCGACCCACATGAAGTGTACCATAGCATGAAAAAATATCACAACAAGCTACGATCTCATTGTATAAGACTTAGAGTAGAATTGGGACTCAAAGTCTATTAAAGTATCTTCCCAACCTGCAATGTGACTCGCAATATCTATCATGACAACTAAATAGGTAGCTGGACAAATCTAAACTCCTCTAAATCTAGGTACTCAGTAGAGAGACAAAGTACTTAACCTAACTACCCACATCAGTGGTTCAATGAGGAATGACTTATTAAGAATTATATGAGCTAATTAAATACTATCATGTACCACCAGAATATCTATTAATGTTTGATACATCACTATATTAAGGATATCGCCCATACTAGGCTTAGTCCCTCATACGCTCTAGCAACCTCATACTAGACTCTTCCATCAGTATGTGCAATTTCTCCTTCATTATATAAACTTCCTTGATGGATTATATGGTTTTAAAGTCATCTAATGTCTAAATGATACAGTGTATGAGGTAGCTACAAAAAAATTACTAATAGATTATGTCAATGTTACTAATAGATTATATATTATACTTTTCTTAGCTTATCTCTAGAAATAAGGCTTTCCTCTCTTTTCAGTAAGTATTGGACCGTATAGAGATATTGGTGATTTATAAAGCAATGAACTCATACTAGATATTTGATCAATCAAAGAAATAATGAAGTAAATATGCACTTAATTCTCCCAGTGACATCAGTACCAAAAAGCAAACTCAATAATCATTTTTAAACTATTAATTATAATAATATAGGAATTAGGGGAAATTTGGTATGTCATTGATGCCTCTAATTCAACCAGACAATTCACTATGATATTTATATCAAATTTATCTAAAACTGAAGGTATCAATAAAATTCCAAAATTAAGCTAAATCAACCAATCATTCAACTAAAATCTTATACTTAGTCTCTTCAAGCCATAAATAGTAAACCAAATACAAGACATTACATCTTGTCTTCAGTTTTAAGATTAGTTTCTATAAAATAAAATATAAATGGTGATATTTTGACTTATATGAATCTTATACTAGCATTATGGTCTTGAACTCGGGCTTTCTCTAGCCGGTTTGCACCCAACTAGGTTTGGATCGAGGTTGAAAATACCAAATTCTACCTCATGTAGGATATTGCTTGCTTTATACACTCATGGGGTCTCAATGGAGGAAGAAGAGGAAGAGATAAAAGAAGAACAAAATATCTATATAGTCTCACCCTAGGATTTGATGAAGAAAAGAGCTAGAGAGAAGGAATACAAACTAAAACTAGATTACAATGATTGATTTGTAGCAAGGTCTTCTATTCTTTATGTTCTTTTCCAAATTTACCCTATAAATCACTTTTCATTCTACATGTATACCTTTTGGGGCTTTAGTTGTTTAGATAATCAAAAGACAAAACAATGAATAAATTTCAATAAAATTTCATATTTATATAATACGAATGGTATTTTTTGTGGTTGCATGTGATGGGCCGTGTCATTGCTCCTCCATTAGTGGGTTGACTCCATCAGGTTGTACAGATCGATTGGGCTTCATTCCCCAACCAGGTCACACACTCCACTGGGACTGCATGGCCCCGTTGGGCTACAGATAGATGGGACTACTCTCCCGGCAAAAAAGGGATGGTTATTTTGTACATGATTACCAAAATGCATAACTTCATCATTTGAGATTCATTTCCATCCATTATTTTTATGCTAGATTCATAGTTAAACTTTCCACAAATATTATGTAAATATTCTAAAATTATTGGCTAAAAGTATCTTTATTGATAAATTACTTAATATTTTTAATGCTCCTTCCTCACACATGTGTGGGTTATTACTATCTCAATTACAACTCAAATATTAATGTGTTCACAACACATGTTTTTCAATTAGAGAAGAATAAGTTTAAGATAAAACTAATCATTAACTAACTAGAAAATAATGCAATGTACTGATGTAATTAATGGTTTTATTTAGTCCTAAAATTGCTAAAAAAAGCAAGGTATGGGTTGTAACAATCACTTCATACAGAATGCTCCCATTGTGTATCAAGGTGGATTTATATTTGAGTGTTTAATATTAGAGAAATAAATTTTCCATTTTGTGGCCAATGTTTCATATTATTTGGTGTTTTAAAAAATGGATAGAATTTTAACTGTGCCCCTTCATTGCTTTCATGAGGTGGGTAAAAAAATGGTGCTTGCGAAGATGAGAGAATTTTACCCCTTCCAAGGAGAGGTGCCTTGTGTAATATGTGATATGAATAGAATAGCATCACTTCATACTAATTTAATTGGATAAGTAGATGTATGCATCCTTATGACAAAAAAAATTAATATATCATTGCATATCACCCAGTGGAAGAACATAACATTGGCGTATACTAATGTGAATGTAACAAGGTGTGATGGTCCTCTGATGACTAGAAACCTAGATGCTCAAATTAGACATTTTTCATATGCGGATGCTTTGAGTTCAAGGTGAATTTCTACTCAAAGGGATTAGGTTTGTCTAACTTCTAGTCATGTTTGAAGACCTGGATGGGAAGATCAAATACATTACTTATATCATAGGGCCCATCACCAAAAGTTATTGATATGTCAAAGTTGGGACTAAGCCCACTTGGTTGTGAATTGTGAAAAAAAAGTGAGAATTTTTTAATGGAAAAACTTTAAAAAAATTATTGTATTCCTTATTCCTCGAGGAGATTTTGGTTTTCACTCGAGGCTTTTTGTAAATTTTGATTTTCACTTGGATATGGTTTGAGGTTCATTATCTCTATTCCCCTAATAGGGTACCATGATTTCTCATATATATGGGCTTCTTAGTGATCTTAGGAATGTTAAGTCCTTTACATGTGACCACAAGGTTGAAATATTTGGATTTTTTAACATGTTAGGTTCAAAAATATTGGTATCATAAAAATTAGTTGCATTGAAACGTTTTTTGGGTTGTGAAAATTTCATTTTACCAAATTTAAAGCCTTTATAGGTTTTATGCATTTGAGATTTGGAAAAGAAATTACCAAAAGATTGAAACGTTACAATTTTAGATCATTTTTTGGTTGAAAAACAATGTTACCAAAAATCAAAATTTAGCAACATTTTAACGCTATTTGTTTATCAGCTAAGTGTTTTACTCTTTATTATTCAAAGGTGGGTACCACACCACACTAAACAATTCAGTTAGGTACATGCATATCACGGAGGGGGCTATATAGAAGGAGAATATAAAACTATAGCTTATACAAATATAGAAAAGAGAGAGAGGAGGAGCAAGCTTGTACATAAGTATATCACCAAAATAGAGGAGAGCAAAGAATGAGAGATCCTATCAACAACAAGATCCAACACCAGCCAAAGGAGGGAGATAAAAGCAAAGAATAAAATCACATCCTATCAACGGCTACACCCAGCATAATGGCATAATAAAGTCCAAGGAGCAACCAAAATTGAAGTCTAAAGTTCTATGTAGAGACTCTTAATATCCAACAAAATATGATACCAAATACTCCTTATATTTGGGATTAAGTCTTCAAAAATGATATGACTCTTGATATTCCAAATATGAAAAATAATTTAAAGAATAACCGCATAATCCCTTCTTGACTTGAATCATAGAATATCAGTAATATTATAATGACTATTGGGCAGAAGATGACAAGACACAACTACCTCCTAGATAGTATAAGTGAAACTAAACTCAAAGAACAAATGCATATTGTCCTCATTACTGTTTATCTTAAAGCTATTTTGGGATTTTTAAAAAGTTGATTTACCATATATTTAAAATTCTAGCAGCAAGTCGACGCTATTTTGGTTTTGAAAAGATTGCAAAAAAAGGTAAATTGTTGAAATTCTTAACATGTTTGAGTTTTGATAAGATAGTAACCAAGTAGTTAAAATTGTGACAACTTTTTGACACCATTTTGAGTTATACAGTTTTTGGTTACCAAAATCAAAGCCTCATATATTTTTGAAGTGTTTATGATTTTTGAAAATACTAAGCCAAAAGGTAGAAATATTTGGTGTTTGAAACATGTTTGGGTTCTAAAAAGATTGTTACCAGAAAGTCAAAAGGGTAGTAGCATTTTGGGTTTTGATTACCGAAATAAAAACCTTCTATAATGTTTTTGTAAATGATGGCACCAAACGTATTTTGGCTTTGTGAAGGTTATCATCATAAAGTCAAAATTTGGTAGCATCTTGACACTTTTTAGGGCTTTTAAAATTTTGGTTTACCAAAATGTATGGTTCGATGTATATCAAGCTTAGTAAAAACATTTCACCTAAATATTGACATGTTTAGCACTTCACACCTATTTGGTTTTTGAAAAATAATGTTACAAAAGTCAAAATTTTAGCAAAATTTTGATGCTATTTAGCATTCTTAAAATTTTGGTCTATAGAAATCAAAGCTTTATGTAGGTGAAAATTTATATACATATATATATAATTTTAGAAGATATTTTACCAAAAGGTTGCAATAGTCATCAATTGTAACCTACTTGGGTCTGGAAATATTTTTACCAAAAAAAGAAATTTGATAATATTTTGATGTTATTTTGGGTTTTAAACAAACTGGTCTACCAAATTCAGGGACTTTTTCTAGCTTTGGATATATGTCTGGTTTTGAAAATTTTTGAACTAAAAGTTTTAAATGTTTGTCATTTTGAACATGTTTGGGTGTTGTAATGATTGTTTACCAAATAAATGTAAAATTGTGGCAACATCACAACATTGTTTTGGGTTTCAAAAATGTTGGTTTAGTAAAATCAAAGCTTTGGTAGGTTTTGAAAAAGATTTCATCCAAAAGGTTGCAATTCATGACATTTTAAACATGTTTGTGTTTTTAAAAAATTACCAAAAAGGTCAAAATGTCAACAATATTTGGGCGTAATTTTGGGTTTCAAAGCTTTTGGTTTATTGAAACCAAATCTTTGTGTAGGTTTCACTGTATATCGAATTTTTAAAATGAATACAAGAAAAGGTTGAAATATTCGGAGTTTCGAGCATGTTTGGGTTGTGACAATATAGTTTGGCAAATAAAAAATTCATAAGTTTGGCAATATTTTGACACTATTTTTGGTTTGGAAATGTTTGCTTTATTGAAATCATGTTACTTTGTAGGTTTTGATGTCTATTGGATTTTGAAAAGGGTTGAACCAAAGGTTTGAAATGTAGCATGTAGAACCTATTTGGTTTTTTAAAAGATTGTACCAAAAAGACAAAATTTTCATAGCATTTTGATACCATATTAAGTTTTGGAAAACTTGGTTTATCGAAGAGTCAAAATTTTGTCGGTACAAGGATGAGATTCTAGGTTTTGAGTGAACAATGGTTATGTTGTACAAAAACATAAAATAAAAACATATACCTAATATATTAGCCCTCATGAGTTCTAATAGATTATCATTAACATCACCACACCTATAGCTACAAAAATTGAAAATGGTGATCATTACTTCACTATGAAAATCAAGGTCTAAAGGCAAGGTGAATAGACTATAATAATAGTTAGCAATTTTTCAACAATAAAATATTAGTAGCAGCTATGTATATCAAAACTTAAGTAAATAAAGAAGAGGAAGAAGGATTAGAGTGTACAATTTTATTTTTTAAGTAACAAAAAAAGGTTTCCTAATCCATTGCTAACTATATTTTCAACCACTACATTTGGGCAAAGAATATTTACTAATAGTATAGAGGGAATATAATATATAGTTATATCTATCAACTGAAAATAAATATCAAATAATTTCCTATCTCCTTTAGATCTTGATCGTGGGAGATCACAATTGTTTCCTTGTAGGGATGTAGGAAACCACCATAACACCTTCTTTTATTTGTGGATGAAGTAAGATCACCACCTCTATTCTCATTACTAGGTTGAAGGAGAACTACTTCAATGCCTTCTTTTGCTCCTCTTTCCCAGGATTAAGGAGGATTGCATTCTTGCTTCTATATTGGTTGTCACTTTACTCACCTTGAAGTGCTACTAGAAGAGTTCTTCATAAAGAAATAGACTAGAAGAATGAAAATTATACTTTAAAGCATGAAGGATTTTGCTGACGAGATTATCATATGTTGGCATATAGAGAAGCTTTGTTTCAACACAAAATATACATCAATAAGGCACAACATCACTTTAATCCTTTCTCAATGTGTTGATTTATCAAGTACGTGTTCAAGTGATCAAATATGGTTCCCATATATAGGAATGGATCAAAGTTAGTCTAGGGAAGACAGTTTGAGTCTTTACGAGTGTCCTTGTCAATAGAGTTGTTTCAAAGAGTCAAGTGTGAAATTAAGAAACCAATGTGTTCAAGTGCTTCTCAATCACATTTACTTACGTTGGTTGAATTGTACTTCTACCAAGATGTACTTTGGTCATATTGTACTTTGATAGGAGTTCTAAAAAAAAGATCGATTCAATACAATAGCTACATAATGAAATGAGGTCATTTTGACTATCCTTCAGTTGAACTAGAGTTCAGTCTAGATGTGCACAGTAGAATTGGAAGTTCAAACATGCCCATCTTGGTCCACTTATAAGTTAGATCAAGAACTCTATTGGTTGAAATAAGTACTAGAAGTAAAATTTCTACTCTATATACTCAATAAATAAAAGAGTAATTTATATGGCTTCTTAAGCAGTTAACTCAGATGAAATGATCTTTTGGAATCATCAACATTAATCCTTTTCTTTACAATGCTTTAGAATAAAATGAAAGGAACTATTTTCTCACTTCAGGTGATGTGTGCATTTCAGTTTCTCTAACTCATTTGATCATGTTACACTTAATAGAATAGATAGAAACAACATTAATAGAAAGTTGTTCATTCATTAAAATAGGTTTATATTATGCCTAGGGATGCAATATTCCCTTTCTTGATGATGACAATTATTTCCTAAGCAAAATAAAATATGAGCAAATGAATTTTAGATTTTGTTTATATATTATATTATGTCCTTGAGTAGTTCAAAATTTATGAATCAATTCTGAGTCTATGATTAAAGTATAAGTAATTTCATCCATAGCATTAGGAAATATAGTTCAATATTTAGTGGATGATGTACTTTGAAGTTTTTTATTTGTATCAAAAGAATTCTCTTTTGATAAAGAATATTATTTCTTACCTAGATTTGAAAATTAAAATTGAAATTATACAAAGTAAAGATAATTCATAAAGAAAAACATTCTTTTATAATATAGCTTCGTTTTCCCCCTTAAAATAAAAAACTAAAAGAGGGTTAGAGATAAGAAACCTAACAAGCTCCCCCCTTGATATGAGATCCCCCTAATTTAAAGCAATCACAACTATAGGTAAAATTAAGGGAAGCAAAAACTAACCCTAAATGGTTATATATATATATGAAGAGCTTTGTTAAATCATTAAGAGTTAAGAAACAATAATAATATAATGTGTGGAATTTTAACTTGAACAAAAAGATGTTTTTATAGATAAAATACATTGTTCAAGGCTAATTAAAAAATATTTTCCTTGAGAAGCAAACCATCTCATGAGATTATTGTTTGTATGTCCTAAAAACTATCATGGTTTGATTATTAATAAAAAGGTAATTTCACTTATTATGTTTGTTTCATTATTGAGTTAATAAATAAATATAATAATGTCCTAATGATATTTCAATCAATGACATATGGTTTGAGTTAAGGGCCTAAATATGATACCATATGTATACTTAGAGAAATAATTCTTGATCTCTCTATAGTTAGATATTATTATGGATATTATGTAAGGAACCTAACATGGATTTTGTTCTAAACATGTTTGTTTTGCCTAAGTAAGTTTCTTAGAACTTTAATCTAATCCTTTGAGGTGTTTTGTAATCATGTGACACGCTTATGTTTCAAGTTTGGTCCTATTTGGATAATGTTTGAGCAATGTTTCCTTATTTTGGACCAGAGTGCAATTTACCCAAGATGAGGATTTATCTTGCAAAATGTCACATTTTTAGTGTGACCTTAGTGCTTTAGAATCATAAGGGATAGAATGATGCTATGGGGCGCCTTGTGAAGAGCTTAAGCTTCAAGTTGAGCCTATGTGGATGATGCTTGTGCTTTATGTGCTAGTTTTGGAGTAAATTGTAATTTACCCAAAGGAAAGGGGATAGCATGCAATTTACCATCTCTAGAGTGTTCCTTATCTTTTTTACATAATCTAGAAGACATAGGAAGAGGTGGGAGCCTTGTTTGGATATTGGGCAAGGAGTGGCATCCTCATAATGATAAAGTTATATGAATCATGTGTGTTTTGACCTTGGAATATAGTCTATCGGTTTAGGGTAGTGTGGTGTATCAGTTTGGGAGAAGTGGTGCCCTTGGTTGGAATCCAATAGGCGGATACTCTACCTAGATTATATCACCATAACCTTTCATGTTAAGGTGGTTGCATGTGGCCTTTACACGTGGACAAGTGTCACCTAGACTCTTAAGGTGATGGCACCTCTCTTTTGATCTCTCTTTCTTCCCTCAAATATATAATCCCCTCCTTCTTCACATAAGTGAACCCTTTTGCCCCTTCTTGTTCTTCTCCTCTTAGTGGACGAGCTTGGGAGCTTAAGGATCTAGAGGAAGCCCCATGGAGCATGGGAGGTCGTGTTCCTTGCTCATGGTGATTCTTGGTTCAACTTCCATCTTGGTGAGTTATGCTTCTTTGATGGCCATTTGTTTGAGCTCTATTTTTCATCCTCTTCTTCCTCCTCTCTCTCATCCACAGATCATACCTTGGATGAAGTTTTATTAGGACGTGGTTCTCTCTCTCTTTCCTTTCTTCTTGATCTATCAT
Source organism: Alisma plantago-aquatica (assembly GCA_963693085.1). Lineage (NCBI taxonomy): Eukaryota > Viridiplantae > Streptophyta > Magnoliopsida > Alismatales > Alismataceae > Alisma > Alisma plantago-aquatica. The sequence goes on from OY856409.1 coordinate 926,353,163, forward strand.
AACATTGGCACCTTCTCCTTTCTTGAGGTGTTGTTGAGATCGAGATGGGACTCTTGATGGACTATCTTCCACCTTGAGAACATGTGATTTGGATATTTGATCATGGATCTTGAACCTTTGATGGAGACCTTCTTGAGTTGGGTTATATAACTCTTATCCTTCTTTGTTATTTTCACTCTTTCATATGCTTATATTGTTTCACATCTCTAAATCGTTCATCTTATATACGTTAGAAGTTTCTAATAGTCTTGAGAACTGTTTTGGGTGGAGGAATCTCATTTAATTTTATGTCCATATCATGTACCTTCCTGTCATGACAACGGTGGAATTAGTGGAACATATCCTAAGGCTGAAGATGACAAAATTGACACATGCACTAAGTTGAGTGGTCGTCATGACTTATAAATTCTAAACCGACACATTTTGCTAGTGTTAACCCATTGTGCCATAGAGGAGCTAAATCGATATGTTTGCTATATCGACATGCTTTGAGGGTGCTAGGCTATCATGAATAGGAGGATATCTTGTGAACTAGAGTTCCAAACTATGACGCCCGTGGTTGAGTAAGAGGCTGACATGACAATACATTAACCTTAACAAATCGTGACACTTAGGGTTGCTCGTCACACTTAGGGTTTCCTGTCACACTTCAAGTAGGGTTGCCCGATACACCTTGGGGAGGTTAACCCCTTATGCCTTTCATAGAGGTATTCGACATGTTAGGATGGTGACAAGTCGACACCTGATGTCAAGTATCATCCGACACCATGAGTGTTAAACCGATACACCCTAAGGTGAGCTTGCCCGACACACTTTTATGTGGTCAGGACAATACATGAGGATGATGAAATTGGGATCTCCCTAGCCATATGAAACTGATATATCAAGGCTGGACCACGATGTTGCAAACTGAGACACACCTTGATGAGGTAGACTGATACACCTAGTAGGTGTTAAGATTGTGTTGTTAAGTGGATGTCAAGTCCACACACCTTAGAAAGGATGGAACTGATACCTAGGGTTGATGATAAATTGATGCCTTAAGTTGAAGGTGAAACTAACATCTAGGGTTAAAGGATAGACAGAGATTCCATGCAATTGATTAGTTAATACATGTGTAATGATGGGTTGTTACACCTATACTCTTGTGTATGAATATAGCTAATACATAATGTGGTGATCCATCTAAGATGTCGAGATTATGAATGGTTAATCCTTAATTATGATTCTTAGTCCTAAAAATTTCTAATAAGGTGGAAGGTTATGGAAGTGGGTTTTATTGGTAAAGTAACCATACATTGATCTTGATCATAAGATTCTAAGACTTATGTGCACACCTTAGTGAAAGATTGTAATCCATCGCAAGTTTCCTCTATATTCCTATCTACATGATCATAGTTTGTGAGAGAGGTTAGTGAGATTAGTATTTGAATACGTGATAGAGGGGATGAGCCTTGTTGGAATCAAGGGGTGTTAGCTTTGTGTAGAAATCACATGAACAAGTTTAATGATCTAATAAGTACCTTGTATTTAATTTGAAGTGAAACCCTCTAGTTATGTAATCTAAGGTTTTACATTCCTTAGTATGATATTTTGGTTGATAATTAGTGAGGATTAATGAAATATGGATCACTTAATGATGAAACATCATGTTGGTGTGATAGTCAATGTGTTTGAATGATTCCTTGTTGTAACCCACACATAACTCAATAAGGTAATACACATATGCCGTTATGAAATGTTGACACCTAGTGTTGATGACACAATGAGCTAGTCATACCTAACTAATATTGATCAAACTTAAATCGATTCCAAGAAAGTGGAAATGGTATGCTAAGGGTTTGGTGATAATAACCATGATGTAAAACCCTAATCAGCTATATGTGAAAAGCATTGACCCTGATTCTAAAGGCAGGTCATATTATTGAATGCATATGAATAGAAATCATGATATTGTACACTAACACTCTCTCTTAAATTACATGAATTTAACCTTGTGAGTTAATTGCTTGTTATAACTAATGAATACTATGAAAATGGTTAAATAATATCAAGAGTTGACTAAAAGTCTCGGTAAGGGAACATGGAAAGTATGAATATGTGAATGTGCATACTTGGTTATATTGTCAAACTATTAACCTCATACACTCCAACTTATGGGAGGTAGTGAAAGTCAGAAATTTGAGATAGAATGACGCTTGAGAACCTTATGTGGAATAAGCACAAGGCCTAATCCTAAATCATAGAACTTATGATGCATTGCTTGCTTTATTTGAAGGTATATAATGTGTTGTAACATATTCTTTCTCTGAATATAATAGATAACGATTTCTATGGCAAGTACATGTGATGTGGAACAAATGATGATTGGCATAAATAATGATTATATTCCCAATGAAGCATGATGAGATTACAATGAATCATAGGTGTGATGTGATGGGTCTTAGGACCTGGCAAGGGCTTAGTGCCTAGCTGAGGTGATATCCTCTGGTACTAGATTGAGGGATTGATATCCCATAGTGATGTAACATTGGTGATAGCCTTGAGAGGTTGTGCAACAATGGTGATGGTATTTTGAATGACAATGATACATACTTTATGTGGTGATAGTGTGACAAGCTCACACCCTATATGTTTAATCTATTGAAAGTGTGTAATGTCCTTATTTTTTAGAGTTTTCTATGGTTGTATACATTGTAAGTTGATTGATGTCAAAAGACACTTTAGTTGGTCTAATTAATCAAGTGGAATTAATCTAATCATGTAGCTTGCCCTGTGTCATAGATCCATTCAGTGTCAGCAATTGTTGAATGGTGAAATGATTACCTCCTACTGGAAACTCAGAGTGTATACTGTTGAGTATGCGAGGACAGCTTGGTACCCTAATATCAAGCAATTGTGGGTGTCTTTGCCCATGTGTGAGCCTCAGATCATGTCTCAAGATTTGTGATATAAGTGATATGTGATACATGATTGGTTGTGGGCCATACCCTAGAAGAGTGTGGCTTCGAACCATAGCTCAGTGATATGTGACACAGGATTGGCTATTAGCCATACTATGGAAGAGTGCAGCTTCAGACTGTAGCTCAATGATATGTGACATAGGATTGTTTGTGGGCCATACCCTAGAAGAGTGTGGATGTGGGCAGTAGCTCAGTTTCACTAGTGTTGTGACATGTACCAAGGTGGGCTAGGTTTGCACAGTTGGGCTATATGTTGTTGGAAGCAGTTGACTCGTGATGTCACTATAGGTTCACTCGTATACTGACCACGAGGTGGTGGGGTTGAGGATTCTGGCTCTTCCATTGACCTCGTATGGCACGGATTTCGACTTCATAGTGGTCAGTTGGATTTGAGTGGTATGACTTAAATCCTCGGGGCATAATAAAATACATAATCAGTCATGTAGTATACATGTATAGGATCAAATATGAGAACATTGGGTGAGGCCTTGCTTTGCTTTTATACTGTTTAGTTTATAACAATTATACATGTTATTCGTATTCCTTTTCAAGCTTAAAGATAATCTACTGTGTAGTGTAGATGCCTAAACTACTTAAACAAGTGATAGTTTCTTTGCTTAAGAGAACTTGCTAAATCTACTCATCTTATAATAATATTCCTTTCTGCTTAGTGATTTGTGATAATAATAGATCTGGTAGAGAGTTATATCTCTCACTAGGACTCTTGTCTCACCCCGTTGGTTAAATATTTTTTAGGTGGATGTCCATGCCAAGTTGAAGATCGGATAGCTGAGGACATCATATGGACAATAACTACACTTGGTGAATCATGGTATATGGATAGTGTCCAGTAGTAGATTCCTATGTGTCGTCCCTGTACACTCAGGTCCTTGGGGGTGTTCTCGATGTGTTTTGATGACATGATGATTGATATGTGGTTTTTGGCTTGTGTGCCTTTGGGGGTATGTACATACATGTGGAACTGTTATCTTATGTAACAGGTTGATTGGAAAACAATGATGTAGCACTTTGAATATATGTTATGAAATGCAAGTATTGAGTCTAGTGGAATAAATCTCAGCTCATGGTGCTTGTTGCACATCAGTTTTAATTTCCTGTGATTTTTAGTAATACATTGTTAATGGTTAATCGTGTTTTAAGTTTTGAGTTATCTCACTTTGTGTGGAAAAGGGGTCACATATTATAGGACCAATGACTACATCTCTTTAGTCATGATATTGGATATCAAGTCAGACACATAGATAGTTTTTCAAGAACAAGTTGTACTGGACGAACCCACCTTGAGGATGACACATGGAAGCCAACTAATGCAGTCAACGTCATGTCTCTAAGTGATAGTTTTGACTATGAACCTTATACCTAAAGTTAATACATTAATTACATGTTGTTTTGTGTACTTTAACACCACCCACCATGAGTTTGAATAAGGGTTGTCATACATGTAATGATTGGGTGAACTGTGACACATGAGTTATTGTGAATGGCATAGACAAAATTTGACCTTCCTATTGGAGTGATATCCTAGTCACTTGATAAGTGAGACTATGAAATGCATAACCATGCTCAGCTCACACAATCTCAATAGTATATTCCGGTTCAAGAAATATAGTTGAATGTTAAATGGATGACTTCTCCATGACTTGAGTTCAATATGGATATCTATGACAAAGGGACTATATGGTCACAATAGCATTTTTCACTTATAGTTTGAAGTTATTCTCAACTTTTTTAATTACTTGAGTGGAAATATGTGTTTCTAGATGCATATCATTGTTTCCATGGTGTTCAATATCACTGCCAATATAGTGTGGAACCTATAGCGTCATTTGCATAAGGATGAGGGGAACAAGGTTTAAAATCACATACATAATTTGAATGGTTATGAATTATGCATAGAATGATTTCAATATAGTTGATTGACTTAGTTGATCAATTGAATGGTTGGATACCTTGATCAAATGAGTGACCAAATGGTCATCATCAAAGAAAGCAACCAGCCAACTGAATGAGCCAGTCATCTGATTGGATACACACGATAAGTTGGAAAATGAAATAATAGGAAGTCAATAAAAGTAGAAATGCCAATGGTCAACTGAATCATATTTGGAACTTGCCAAAATAGTCCAATTGGTTGATTGGGAGTCCTTGTTTATAAGGAAGATGTCTATTTGAGTTTTTTTGTTTTAAGAGGAATGGGATTGGGTTTTTGTAGGACCTAGTCCCTTGACTTCCCTATATAAAGGGTAGACGTACATGGGGTGAAAATAGAAAAGTTGTACAAAAATTTATTTCTCTTGGAGAGATAGAAATCAATTTGAAGGGAAATTCTAAAGAATGGGACCTAAGAGGGAATCTACTCCTTACTTAATGAAGAATAAACACATATCAATCCAAACATACTAAATTTTATGTGAGAAGGTATGTAGTTGTATTCCTCAAAATCATGATATGCAAAACCTTACAAAAGGATAGCAGCAAAAATTTGAATTATTTACATTATCACAAAATAATCCACACATTATTCCTCACTACAAGGGTTATAAAATAAAAAGGGAAATATGCACTAACCTATACTACAAAGGATCCATTGCAGAGGACATCCTGGCCCTCTCAAAATATCCTTGAAGACTTCTAGTCATGAAGTAAGCTCATCTCAACAAATCTTCTCTAGGTCACTTATACCTAGATGGTATGAAAACAACACATGTGAAATGGCAGAAACAAAGAAAAGGGTATGTTTTAGTATAAACTATTATAAGAGCAACCTATGGAAATATTTGGGCATTTAAAAGGATAAGATATAACAAGTATGAATTTAAAAACTAGTCTTTGTCATGGTTAATCTTTTGTAAAACTCCTCTATGCATGTCCTCACAACTAGATTCGACTGTCATCCAAGCCCTCACAAATGGGCCATGAGGAGAACCTTGTTAAAAAAACTAGTGTCTCTCAAAAAGATAGTTTACATGGACTAAGTATCTCATAAAAATGTAGTTTTTAGGGACTGTTTAGTCTTAACAAATACATTTTTAGGGATTTTTTCATTATCATAGAAACCTTTTTAGGGGATTGATGGTCCTCACGAATATATTTTTGTGGAACTTATGCCTTCATAAACATTGTGGGGGGGGCTATTTGGCCCTCATAACTACAATTCTTGTAATCTATTTGGTCTTCGTCACTACATTTTTTAATGATTAAAGTTTTTGTCAATATATTTACAATGGAGCAATATCCATAATTCATTTATTTACTATATTGTTTTTTATTGTATATGTTAAACAAAAATCAACTTTTTTAGATGAAAAATAAATAAAATTAAAATATCATAAAATAGTTGTATAATGTTCAGGTGACATAATAAGAAGCATTCACTCACCAACATTTCACACAAAAATGTCAAATCACTAGCCAAAATATTATTTATATATTGTGTGATATATAGAATTAAAGAAAAACTCAAATTTGGTACTGATAACAATGAAAATACCATGCCCAGAACTCATGAGATCTATAATGTCTTTAGGTGTCCTAAAATGTTTTAGTGTTCTTCATCAGTGTAAAACCTCATATGATTAGCTTAATGAGTATTTCATTCCTGAGAAAGACAAAAATAATATAAGAATAAAATTTGAAATATTAATAATAACATAAATTGTAATCCAAAAAATGAACTTGCCATAATAATTCAATTCTGGTCTAGTCCATGAAGCATTAAGGGTTTAAATCCATCCTTGAAAGCAATTCTACACTGCCACTATAATTAGGAAAAAGGATAATCTAGAAAGTAGTAAAAGGAACCCCTTGGAAACAATATGAAATGTACATTCTTCAATTACTATAGCAATGAGATGTTCCAAGGAATCAATATATGGTGGAAGATGTAGATGTTGGGTGTGCCCAAAAGTTAAATATTTTAATTTGCACATGTACAAAATTATTCACCTACATTTAGTCTTCCTTCAGAAAAGATTAATTAATGTGAAAGCAATTTGTAGGAACTACTCTTGCGGAAGTGAGATTAATGTGATTGTAATACTGGCAAAGTTCTTTGGTCTACCTAGTTGGTAGTGGAGAGGGACCACCCAAGGATAAATTTGAGGAGAATCCTACCCTTTAGTGAATCAAGATCCTCCCTGTGTGGACAACAACAAGTAGATTTTTAGCACAAATCCAAAGAGCTAGAAAAAAACTATACTCGTGTAGATGGCCAAAATGTTGGCAATTCTATCATAGTCGTCCATTCACCAAGATACAAGCTGAAATTGGGGTTGGTCATCTCTTGTATATCATTTTAGTGGTTAAAGTAACTAATATCCCTCTGTCGGCAAGCATCAATGTCTAAAACTCTTGCTTATATTTTACTACCTTGAACCTCTAAAAACATGTATAGATGGTATGGAACATATAATTCTAAGTTTAAAATATGATGTAGGACTAGAAATAACAAACCTCAATATTCTTTTAGAATCAATCCTTGAGTACCTATTGTTTTGAGTATTCAAAAGGGGTAACCCTAACCGATCAATCTGCCTGAACTAATGGCCTACAAAAACACTAGAAACACGACACCAAGACCAAATCAAAATGCAGAAAAAACAAATAGAAATTAGAATGTATTGCAATCCATTAGGATAGGTATAGTATTCTCATGTGGTCTAATCATTTCATAATGGGAAAGGGAAAAAATAGAAATTATATGCCTATTTTAGGGTTGTGATCTTTTTGTTATGTTATTGTCTATTTGGTGGACTATTGGATCCTTTAGTTGAGTGCAAGTGGAGGGATGACGAACCCAAATTTGTTTTTCATAGAAGAAGTGCTCTAGGGTATTACAGAGAGAGCATGTGTCAGTTTACTAATGTGTGGAGGTGTAGTTTGGAGTTAAGATTGATTTGTTATGTTGGCTCTCCTTATCCCTTTGTTTGCTTATTTTTTTAGATCAGCACATGGTCTATCCTACTGCTCAAGCCTTGTTGGAAAGGTTGTCTGACTGGGTTTTTTTGGCTATAGTCAATTAGTTGATTTATTGAAGCAAAATATAGGAGATAAAATTGGTCATCTGCTAAATTGCATTAGGTTTTTAACACCTTCTGGTGGTGTTGATGTGTAGATTGATCATTTCACACTTGGATGCAATCTTACCTATCTCTAACCTATTAGTGATGATGATTCAGTCTTTGAAACATGTTTTATGTTGATGCCAAGATTTTGTTATGTTGTCAAATAGATTATCTTTATGATAATTTTTACCTCATCTATAGACAATGATATCTTTATTGCACTAACTGTCAAACATGAAACATTCTCATAATGTGGGTCCCAAACATATTTTGGCATGATTTATGCCACATGATAAATATATATTGTATCCATATGTAGTCCTATCCCACACTGGCACACTACACTTGTAACAAATATAGAGATCGAATCCCCTTCTTATCCATTTTCAATATATTATTCCTCGATCTAACGTGTGGTGTAGCTATTGTCGTTATCAATATGGATCCATATTATCTTATTATACTAATTTGCAAAATTTATTATGGTTCCACTCTCCAACTATTGGCATGTGGTTCCACAACTTTTGTCTTGTATTAGTGGATGGACTCTTGTGAGTCTCAAGATCATGAATCACATATATCATTCTTTTTATCCTCCTTAACTTCAAAAAAAGTGTATCATTTACACCTCAAATCCATGGATACCATGTCATCTTGTAGCTCTACTATCATACCATCTTTAAAATGTTGAAACATGTCCTTATCAGTCATTATTAATTGAGGACAAAACTATAACAAATCCATGAGTTCATACTCATACTCATTTAAGGTGATCAAGCAGTGGAATTTTTAAAAAAATTGAGGGATTTTCTCCCCACTGAATGAATGGGGGAGTTCGTCACTATAAAATGTTTAGCACAAAATGACCACAATAAAGTCATATTTTACCCCTTCTATTCCTCTAATTTTCCACCACTGGGTAGATCATTCCTTGGAAGGGTTGGTCTCCTATAGAAACTTATGAATACCTATGGATAAACCTAAGGAGTGTATCCACCCAAGGCCCACAAAATTAGGTAATTCCTAATTAAATTGAAAGGAGAATATTATTCATGCAAGGCATAATGCCATTAAAGTTGAGAGGAAGTAGGTTGCCATAATTGGCAATGTTCACGATTACATCAACATATTACCTCTTAGATAGATACTTGTTATATCCTCAATTTTGGTGAAATTGAATAATAAATATAAACATGAATTGATAAGTATTTTCCCCAATAATATCATTCATGAAATAATAATGGTATCCATCTTGTGTCATGGGAACAACAAATGGTCCATACAAAGGCTCGTGAGACTATTTGCTCTGCAAATAGATCCTTGGGGCGCAAGATAAAAAAAAATCACATAAATAGATAGCAATGACTTTATGACTTTTTTAATAATAAAAAATAAGATAATTTGTGAGTTTCTAAAAAAATAAAAGATATGGTCTTGTAGATAATTAAAGGAATTTTTATCTATCCAGTTTGACAATATATATTTTGAGACATTCTTTGATATTGATTCAATATGACTTTTGGAAACGAAAAGATAATAATAAAAAGAAGAGAATTCTAGAAACTGGGAATAAAGGAAATTCTATGAGATAATGGTATTTTTTAAAATAAATGTTGAAAAAAGAACAAGTTTTGGATATGAAAGAAAATCATAATAAACAGCAAAACATGCAAGTTGACTATGTAGATCAGCAGGAGGCTTCAGGTCTTCAAATCTATACTAACATGGCCACCAGGAATAGATTCACTATCCCCTGATAAGCAAGAAGAGCTTCCAGAACAGATTCATTATCCCCTTCAAATGAAAAAAAAAAAAAAACAAAGTGAAGTAGTGAAATATACCTTATCCAGGAATCCTTAAAACAACCCAAAGCAAAACTGGAAACCAATGTTGGCTAGGCTGCAATACATCAAGAACATGTAAGCATGTACCATTTTGTTGGATTGCATGTAAGACCAGTTCCAGGGTGAGGAATCCCATCTTTGAGTCCTAACAGCAGCTATGTTCATGGAGATTAAAGGAAAGAAAGAAAAGAGAGAGAAAGATAAGGGGTTATATCTCATGGATATCACGGTTGACCCTCTCCTTTGAAGGAAGCAACGATTCTATACATCACTTTTACGTAAAAGATGGGTTTTGGCAAGTGATTATCGCTTGGACTAGGAAACAAGGTTCCTAAGACTAAAGAAAGGGTTCCATGAGTAGTATTTATACATGGGCTCCCATCCTTGTCGGAGACTCGGAGGGTCTCTCCCCCTCCTCCGTCATCTTCCTTAATCCCAACACTAGGGTTTCCTCCTAACACCAAAATAAGGTGAGCATTAACCATGCCTCCACTAATAACATCGTGTCCCAGGAATCAACAAAGGAGAGAAGAATATGGAGGGGTTCTGATTAGAGTATCCTCCGTCGTTTGTTCCTGGCGGCCGTCAGCAGGGTACTGTCTTCCACCATGTGTCGTTTGCTCATGGCGGCAAGGAGCGGCCTGCAGTTGAGGACTTTGCCTCATAAAGATGGGCTTCACAACAGTGCTCGCCAAGTTGCTTGCTTCAGTTGTCTCACACCGGTCGATCATCGCGATGGTAGGAACAGTGAGGCCGAATGTCTGTCGGGGGAGGAAAAGCCTCACGTCGTGGGTCGGGATCGGTGTGGATGTCGGCCCTTTCTGACCATCCGGGAAGGAGGAGGAGAGGCGTTGACATCTCAAAGACCAAAGGTGTACGAATGGTTTGCTCGTACACTGGAGTAGGCGGCGGATGCTCTACCGCTTAGGTACTGCTAGCACCGGCGGCAGCCTCGCGCAGCGGCACGAGGATGAAGAGGCGCGCGTTGGGCGTCTCTTCCTCAAGCAGACGACGATTGGGCCAAGCCCAACGTGGGTCGTGCTGACTGAGCCCAACTAGGAGATAGACAGGCTAGGGCCTGGTTCGGCGGGCGCCCAAATTCTAAAGGCTGCGTGGCCTGATCCTGACCACCCAAGGACCATCCAACGGCCTAGATGTTTTAATAAAGGTAGAAACTTTTTCATTCTATAACAAATGCTAGGATAATTGAAACATAGCGAAATTGTATATCATTATGATCGGGAGAATAAGAGGAACACAAATAAAATGTTGTTGAGACTTAATGGTACTTCCTATTTCAAAAATAGGGTAATATATGATAAAGTCGGCGAGAGTTGGTGCACTGGTTGAGGCTCGGGGGCCCCTAACAAAGGGTCACGGGTTCGAAACCCAGCTGCAACACTCTCGGAAATGAAGTGAGCGTGTCAGGTCATCCGACCTCTGATCTGGCTTAACTGGGTTCTCGGGTTTGCACGCTATTCGGGGGCCCCCAGGTAGTCGTCGGGCGAAGCCCATACAGCGTTCCTGGGTTATCAAAAAAAATAATACATCAAAATCCTAGATTTGGGTATTAAAATGTTGGAAATGTTAAAAAGCTTTTCTTTTGTATTGTCATCTGATATTGTCGAACATAATGGGGGATCTAAGAAGACCATGATGATAATTTTGATATCTAATATGGATAATCATGCAAATGAAGTAATTAGAGTTTAAAGATCCTATCTTGGTTTGTTAATTAATGAACATAATTGAATATAATGTTCTTGATGCAATAATATGCTAGATTTGATAATCATGGAAATAGTTGACATAGAATTAGGGTTTCTAATGTGAGTAGCCATGCATATGTTGAACATGAGAATTGGAATATCAAACATGGCTCTAGTTATAACTTGATAAGTCAAAAACAAGGAAGCATAAACCCTATAATATGACCAAGTAGGGTTTAATTTGAATATGTGATGGTGACACTTTAAGATTTATATAAATGTAGATGAAAGTAGATTGCTTGATTTTCTTGCTTGACTTGGATAATATGCTTGACGACTACATAATATGAATGGCTCGCCATCAAGGTATGTGATTATGCCTAAGAATATTCACGTTAGTTTCACGTGGTTTCTCGAATATTTCTTCACATGGTTTGAAGATATATGCTTGCTTGTTTATTTCATTCCACGTAAAATTTAAAGTAACTATGACTATCACATTATATATGAACATAATTAGTCCAAATCTAGGCCACCTCTGAATCTATGGAAAGGCCATCCTCCTGGATAAGGGAAGGCATATTTTGGTACCAGTCTAATTAGGGGTACATGAAAAGTCACTCACCTGGATAGGGGGAGACATGATGAAGTCATCCGCCTGAATAGGGGAAGACAATGAATAATGTAGTATGAGGCCCTGAGGGGTTATAACAGAGGGTGGATAGACCTAGATTGGGTGGTCATGATGAAAATGTTAAATTTTATTTGTTAAACAATAATTGTTGAATTATGTTGTTAGCATTACATATCAAGTTTTGTTTCCCCAACATACTAGTATAACTTGTTATACTGACCGTGTTTTGTTTCATAGCATTTTAGGGTGTAGTCTCCCTAACCCTAACACTACGTTCGGGTACAGACTTTTTAAATTCTGGGATTTTATACTTAAATAACCAATGTGCGGTAATTGAACTTCTCGCTGAACATGTACTCATTGTAGTTGGTAATACATGGAATGAACGGCGGGGAAATCAGAAATGGGAACTATGTTGCATTTTAGAAGTTTACCAATATTGGCGTGATTCTATCACCATTTTTATTACTGAGCAGAACAGACGCAAGCAATTGTAAAGTTTGTGTGTATTAATAAAATATAAAAGCACCTACAAAAAATGCGGCATTTGAAAATATACTACCCAAACTGGGCCTAACCCTAAAACCCTAATCGTGAGAAATGAGAATGATATGAAAATATAGTACCCTACCCATATGAACCCAATTACGTTAAGAGGAAGGAGAGAACATATATGTTCTGGTAACCCATACATGAAGGATGCATGTGAAAGAGTATGAATATAAACAAGTTAAGTGACTCGGTCTCTCATACGCGTGTGCATGTGGAAAAAGACATTAATAAGAAAAGTTCTAAGAAACTTATGAACAAAATGTGATATAATATAACTTTCTCAACTAACTCTGACGGATGTATACAATACATGTGGGATGTATGATCGGGCCTATCTAATCACCTCGGGTCAAGGGGGGCTATGTATGGTTGCTATGGTGGTTGATGATCTGGCCCAGAAAAGATAATTACCTCAGATAAAGGCCTATGTATGATTGACACTATAGAGATAGGTGATTGGGCCAAGGTTTATGTATGATGTCCACCGCAGGGACTTGCCCTAGAGAGAGGGTTCCCCACATGAATACTCCAGAGAGGGAGTGTCCTATAGAGATTAAGTTGAGAAGTTAGAAATAAAATACATGAATATATAATAAAAAAATAAGAAACTAATGCCATACATGAAAATTGAAATATAATGTAACTTGTTCAAATCCCTCATGTTATCTCTAGAAGTTTGGTCATTCTGAAAATTACTGTGAACCAAGCCCGGATGGGAAGGTTGCTAAGGGGACAAGCCCGGATGGGAAGACTAATGGAATACCAAGCTTGGATAGGAAGGTATATGATGTGTCAAGCCTGGATGGGAAGACTGGAAGAATACCAAACCCAAATGGGATGGTATGAAAGTATATTGCATGGACAAACCCCATGAGAGGGTATCCTAGAGATTAAGAAAACAAGGGTTGAGAAGTTATAATAATAAAAATAAGGCATAAAGATGAAAGTATGAAACCTTTAGGGCTAGTGTTCCAACCTGGGGTGGGTTAACCTAAGAGTGGGAAGATGACCTATGGGGGAGGAAGAACCTTAGACCTTGGGATAAGGTTGTGGCTAGAGAAGCCTAACTTCCTTCTATGATCCATGAAGGCACCCTAGGTTAGGTGTTGTGTGAATTATATATCATCTTTTCACATGTGTTCACACACAAAATTTTATTCATTTTGACAAGATTTAGTCTCTTTTCATATTACTTTTGCCATCATTTCGTTAAAATATTTTGCCATATCTTGCCTTGCCATTTTACCTTGGAAATCACTCATTTCAATGTTTATTTGTGCAGAATCAGTAAATTGCACGACGTTCAAGCTGTTTGTACGGCGTGCAACATTCCAGAAAGATCACTGCTACCTTGACTCACTGTTGTATGGCGTGCACACTCATGGTGCACGGCGCACAACTTTCCTGTAGAATGCACAAAGATATGAACGGCGTGCAAAGGCGTTGCACGGCGTTCACAAGGAGCGCAGAAGTTCAGCAATATTTCTGGAAAATTGTACGGCGTGTACATGCTCCGTGCACGGCGTACACTGCACAGTTAACTGCCACCCTTTTGTTAAGTGCACGGCGTGCAGACACTTTGCACGCCGTTCAGCCGGCAGTTTCAGAAATTTGAAAATCGAGAATTTGAGCCTAAAACGAGGAGGGGAGTGTTGGGACAGTTATCACTGGTCATTTGAGACTCCTTGCTCATCCCAGAGGTAGAGGAAACGAAGGAGGAGGCGAATTTGAAGAGATCTAAGGATTTTCTTGAGAAAGAAGGCCATTCCTCTTCTTCTCCCTTCTCATTTACAACCCCAAGGTGCAGCAGAACTTCCCCAACTCCGAGGAGTTTCTTTGGCGAGAAGCTAGTACGTTCTGGAGGAGTTTTAGAAGAGGAATTTCGTCCTTCAGTCGGAATTCCCTCTTCTCTTGGCTACATCTTGGTTCTTCTTGTCTTTTCTTCTCTTACTCATGTCTAAAACTTCATTTTCTGCTGAAATTATGCAAGGTGTAGTTATGGACGAGTAGTTTTCTTCTTCTTGGGCAGGGGAGAGTAGCTCCCATGCCGTAGCATGTATGGAACTACGTGATCTCATACTAAATACCTATGTTTCTTGTCTCTATTTATGAAAATACTGGTTCCTTTCTTCTTGCATATGATGTTGGCCGCTTGATGTGCATGTTTTCTGCATTTGTGCTTGATTTGAGAAAATAAGTATGAATGTATGGAGGTATCTTTTATAACAACTCTTTCTAGTCCACGAGAGTAGTTAGAAACGAGTTGAAGGTTTGCTTGTGATCTAAAACAAAATTCAAACATGAGAATGTTGTTTTAAGTTGCGATCGTTGCATGTATATCGGGAGATGAAATGCAACACATCAATCCTTTGAGATAAGAACTTGTGTATGTTTAGATTGCTTAGTTCCCTAAGTGCTATGGTATGAGAATGAAATCCCTAATGTCCAAGATCTTTAATCATTTGACTAGAAACCTTTGTTAATCTCTTCTACTTGTATAAATTTAGCTCTTATACATTTTCTTGTCTAGAAATTAAACAACCATCTTCTATTAGAACCGATCTAGATTGCTGAAAATTAGAACTGTTGCGTTCAATTGTTTACTAAAGCTCCTTGTGTTCGATCCTGACTATACTACCTATGTATACTTGTGTAGTTTGGTTGAATCGAGTAAAAGATCATTAACTTGATTGAAACTCGTTGCTTAAATAGCCAACAAGTTTTTGGCATCGTTGTCGGGGAGCTACGGTAAATTAATTGGAGTAATAAGTGTTGATTAGTATTCGAGACCAGATCATCATTTTCATTTTCAAAATTTCCACATACCTTTTAGTTGTGTTCTCAAATTTTTCTTGTTATTTTCAGGTTGCATGCGTCGCTCGCAACGAGGTCTCCAAACAACCCTGTTGTTAGACCTTGAAATAGAGCGGAGTCTTTCAAGCTTGAGGAGATCAAGGAGAAAAGAACAGTTATTACTAGAGGGTACTTCATCACCACCATCACCATCTTCATCCTCATCCACACCATCTTTTTCATCCGTTGAAGGAGCTTCACCAAGCACTTCAACCATGGAAGACGATCGTCCATTGAAGGATTTTGCTATGTCAGTTGCCACCAACATATGTGGAGCCATTGACTTGCCAGCCGTAGAAGCGAACAATTTCGCTATTGCTCCTTCTATGATGCAGATGATTCAACAGAACCGTTTTGGAGGTACCGCCAATGAGGATCTAGGTCTTCATATTGTAGAATTTTTGGAGTACTTAAACACTTTCAAAATTAACGGTGTATCTGTTGATGTGATAAGACTTATGCTATTTCCCTTTACTCTAAGAGATAAAGCCAAGGTTTGGCTTTTGTCTTTACCAAAGAAGTCTATTAAAACCTGGGATCAGCTTCTTAATGTCTTTCTTGCAAAGTATTTTCCACCCAGCAAAACTGCTCACTTGAGGAACCAACTTACAAACTTTTCTCAAAGCGATGGTGAGACTCTCTATGATACATGGGAGAGGTTTAAATACCTTCAACGTCTTTGCCCACACCATGGTCTTACAAATTGGTTACTTCTTCAGACCTTCTACAACGGACTGTTCTACAACACCCGGTTAACTTTAGATGCCGCAGTCGGTGGTGCTCTTATGACTAAGTCCTACAGGGAGGCCTATGACCTCATTGAAGACATATCACTCAACCACTACTAGTGGGGAGGTGATAGGGGATCTAAATCATCATCGTCTACTGCAAGTTCTTCAACCCCAAAGCAAGGAGGAAAATACATTGTTGATGTCGTTGATCTCATTGCCGCAAAACTAGATGTTCTTACTCAAAAGTTTGAGAAGTTGATTACATTGCCGGTCCAATCTGCTGAAGCCACATGTGAAGCTTGTGGTAATCCAGGGCATACTTCTTCACAATGTTTTGCTCCAAACACTATGGGGGGAGATCTTGAACAGGTTAATGCTATTGAGATGCAGAGGAACAAGCAATATAATCCTTATTCAAATCAATATAATCCAGGGTGGAGGGATCACCCCAACTTCTCTTACAAGAATACTAGCAATGCTCAAAATTTTCAGCAAGGGCAACAACAGCCACCGCAGCAATCACAGTTCAACCGCCAAGGTAATCCGCAGGGTTACAACAACAGAAGTTATCAGCAGCAACAACAACCTCAAAATTCCTCTCTTGAAGCTATGATGGAGAAATTCATAAACACACAAACTCAGCAAAATGAGGAGTTTAGGGGGAATGACAAGCTACTTAAATATTCTATTCTTCAACTCTCCGCCAAAGTGGACAGCATATCCACTCACACAAAGATGCTAGATAATCAAATAGCTCAACAAGCTCTTTCTCAACAAGGACAACAATCTGGTTCTCTCCCTAGTGTGCCGGAAGTAAATCCAAGACAGCAGGACAATGCTATCATTCTAAGGAGTGGGGCTGAGATTGAAAGACCCTTGCCATCTAAGGAAAAGGACACGAAGATACTTGATGAAGAGGAGCCTAGTATTCCTATTTGCAGCAAGGAGAAAGGTAAAATTGAAGAGCCACCATCTTTTAAAGCTACTGCACCTTTCCCTCATAGGCTTGTCAACAATAAGGATGATATCAAGTTCAAGAAATTTATGGACATTCTTAGTAAGTTGCAAGTTAATCTTCCTTTCATTGATGTTATTGCTGAAACGCCTTCCTATGCCAAGTTCCTTAAAGATATCTTGTCTAAAAGGAGAAGGGTTGATCAAGTAGAAACAGTTAAGCTTTCCGAACGTGTGAGTTCTATCATTCAAAACTGCACTCCAACTATTCCAGAAAAGCTGGATGACATGGGACCCTTCACATTGCCATGCAAGATCAACAATGTCACGTTTGATAAAGGTCTAGTGGATTTGGGAGCTAGCATTAGTCTCATTCCAACCACTCTATGGCAGGAATTAAACCTTGGTGATCTAAAGCCAACCAAGATGGTTATAGAGTTAGCTGATCATTCTCTTAAGCACCCAAAAGGTGTATTAGAAGATATACTTGTACAAATTGGCAAATTCTATATACCATATGATTTTGTAGTTCTTGATATGGTGGAGACTCCCCGCAATCCAGTTCTTTTTGGAAGACCTTTCTTGCGGACTGCCGGTTGCCTCATAGACGTTAGAGAAGGAAAGCTAACTCTCCGTGTGGGTGAAGAAGAGATAGAGTTCTCTATTTGTGATGCCATGAAAGCACCCGCACAAGTCAAAGAAATCTATTTGTTTGACACCGTTGATCCCATAGAAGAGTTTGTTGATGACATGATTGACTTCATGATAAACTATTGTGATGATGTTATTGCTGAAAATCACGTTTCTGAAAATTCTGAAGCTATTCCTATTTTCAAAGCACAAGCAAATAATGTAGAAGCGCTACATGATGAAGAAAAGGTTGATGAAGGAACAACAAAGAATAAGGTAGAACTAAAGGCCCTTCCACCGGGGCTGAGGTATGCTTTTCTTGATCCTAACTCCTCATCTCCTGTTATCATAAATGATAAATTAACCAATGAACAAGAGAATAAATTGCTTGATGAACTGCGATTATATAAAGATGTCATTGGTTATTCTATTGATGATTTGAAAGGCATTCATCCAAAAATTTGTATGCATAGAATAAACATGGAAGATGATGCCAAACCAACTGTTGAACCACCTAGGCGTTTAAATCAAAACATGCTTGATGTGGTTAAGAAAGAAATCTTTAAATTAATGGATGCCGGAATCATTTATCCCATTAGTGACAGCCCCTGGGTTAGTGCTATTCATGTAGTACCTAAGAAGGGGGGTGCAACTGTCATAAAAGGAGATAATGATGAGTTAATACAGACATGCATGGTTACAGGCTGGCGTATGTGTATTGACTACCGGCGTTTAAACAAAGCAACCCGCAAGGACCATTTCCCTTTGCCCTTCATTGATTTAATGTTAGAACGCCTTGCAAAACATTTATATTTTTGTTATTTGGACGGGTATTCTGGATTTTTTCAGATTCCTATCTATCCGCCCGATCAAGAAAAGACCACTTTTACTTGCACATATGGCACCTATGCTTATCGCCGCATGCCTTTCGGTCTTTGCAACGCTCCCGCTACTTTTCAGCGGTGTATGATGGTGATTTTCTCGGATTTCATTGAAAACATAATGGAAATTTTCATGGACGATTTTAGTGTATACGGTGATTCATTTAATCAATGCTTGTCAAATTTGTCTTTAGTCTTAGCCAGATGCAAAAAGGTTAACCTAGTACTAAATTGGGAGAAGTGCCATTTTATGGTACAATCCGGTGTAGTACTAGGACATGTCTAATAAGGGTATTGAGGTTGACAGGGCAAAGGTTGAAGCTATTGAGAAAATGTCTACCCCATCTTCAGTCAAATACATCCGAAGTTTCCTTGGACATGCAGGTTTTTATAGAAGATTTATCAAGGACTTCTCAAAAATTGCAAAGCCATTATGTTCTCTTCTTGCAAAGGACGCAGAATTTGTGTTTGATGATGAATGCCAAAAGGCTTTTTCTACACTCAAGGAGGCTCTCATTTCTGCCCCTATCATTCAACCTCCGGATTGGGACGCTCCATTTGAGTTGATGTGTGATGCAAGTGACTATGTTGTAGGAGCAGTGTTAGGACAGTGGAAAGACAAGAAACTTCATGATGTCTATTATGCAAGCAAAACCCTTAATGATGCACAAATCAACTATACAACTACAGAGAAGGAGATGCTGGCCATTGTGTATGATTTTGAAAAATTCCGACAATACTTAGTGGGATCTAAGGTGATAGTGTACACAGATCATGCTGCAATCAAATACTTCCTGAGTAAAAAAGATGCCAAGCCACGCCTCATCCGTTGGGTATTGCTTCTACAAGAATATGATCTTGAAATTCGTGATAAAAAGGGGACTAAAAACAATGTTGCCGACCACCTTTCTAGACTGTCCACAAGGGCTGAAGACTCATTACCTATTGATGATCATCTGCCAATTGAACGACTCTATGCGTTGTCATCCGTTTGAACGCCATGGTTTGCCGACATAGCTAATTTCCTTGCTACAGGACAGCTTCCACCGGGTTTGACGTTTCAACAAAAGAAGAAGTTCTTTCATGATGTCAAATTTTACTATTGGGATGATCCATTCTTGTTCAAACATGGGAGTGATGGGTTAATTCGCCGTTGTGTGATTGAAGAGGAAATTACTACTATTATTTCTGAATGCCATGATTCATCTTATGGAGGCCATTTTGGAGGAGAGAAAACTGCAGCAAAGATACTTCAAGCCGGTTTCTATTGGCCTACACTGTTCAAAGACGTGAATCTATTTGTCAAGTCTTGTGATAAATGTCAAAGAACTAGAGGTATATCCCGCCGTGATGACATGCCGCTCAACTCTATCTTAGAGGTTGAGGTGTTTGATATATGGGGTGTAGACTATATGGGACCATTCCCATCATCATGTGGATATCAATATATTCTTGTTGTAGTTGACTATGTGTCCAAATGGGTTGAGGCCATTCCAACCCAAGCACCGGATGCCAAATCCGTAATCAAGCTCTTTCAGAAGATCATTTTCCCCCGATTTGGAGTCCCACGTGCTATTATTTCTGATGGAGGGACACATTTTGCTGAAATAAAATTCAACAATCTTCTCTCCAAATATGGCGTCACTCATAAAATCTCTACGCCCTACCATCCTCAAACATCCGTGCAAGTGGAGGTTTCCAACAGGCAATTGAAGAACATTCTTGAGAAGACCGTTTCTAGTTCAAGGAAAGATTGGGCATTGAAGCTGGATGATGCATTGTGGGCATACCGCACAACCTACAAGACTATCATAGGGACAACTCCTTTCAAGTTGATCTATGGAAAGTCTTTCCATCTTTCGCTGGAGCTAGAGCATCGTGCTTTATGGGCCATCAAACTCTTGAATTTTGATATGAAGAAAGCAGGGGAGAAACGTCTTTTACAATTGCAAGAATTAGAAGAACTTCGTCTTGATGCTTATGAGAATGTGAAGCTATACAAAGAGAGGACAAAAGCATGGCATGATAAGAGAATTAGAAGGAAGGACTTCAAAGAAGGAGACCAAGTGTTATTGTTTAACTCAAGGCTGAAATTGTTTCCAGGAAAGCTAAAGTCGAAATGGTCAGGCCCATTTCTTGTATTGAAGATCTTCCCGTATGGAGCTGTGGAACTACAAGGAAAGGACGGAAGCTTCAAAGTGAATGGACAGAGATGCAAGCTTTATTCTTCTTCTGAAGTGCTAGACAAGGGAGCCTCTTGCCCCCTCCAAGACGCATGAGATGATTGAAGAGTCTTACTCCGGACTCTAAACGAAGGACCTTGTGGGAGTTGACCCCACATTAGGATAGATTTGTTTTAGTTTTTGAGTCAAGAACTTTCTTTAGTTTACTTAATAAGTTGTCATGGATGAATGTAATAATGTAGACTTAATCTAGACTCAATACGTTGCAATTTGTGCTTACTGCTACAAATTTTTCTGCAGGAAACAGCATTTTGCACGGCGTGCAAAACCAATGCACGGCGTGCATTACAGGGAGAAATAAGACAGCAAAGTTCTGGAAACTTTCTGGAATCTTACATGGCGTGCAATATCGCCTTGTACGCCGTGCAATCTGAGCAAACGATTGTGGAATGCCTAACTGATACGATTTGCACGGCGTGCATTTCATCTGAACGGCGTGCATCTAAGTGTCAGGTTTCAGCAGAGTTTTCTGGAAGAGTGAACGGCGTGCAAAATGAACTTGTACGGCGTGCACCTGTGTGCTGTAGAAAACCAAGTTTCAGGACTTTTGCACGGCGTGCACTTGTTCGAAAAATTTGAATAAAAGTGGGTTGTGTGTACGCCCTAACCACCAACCCTAATTTTGTCTCTCAGCCACCCGACCGTGCAGCCGCCTCTCCAGCAACCGTGCGTTCTTCTTCTCCGCCGCCCGTGCAAGATCATCCACCGTGCAAGAGAGTCGTCCAACCGCCGTCCTCCGTGCATCAACCCTTCTTCTTCTCCGTCGAGCAAGAGGAAGCCCTGCACCTCCGCACGCGCTTCTTTTTCTCCGCACAACCCTCCTTCAAGCTACAACTGCCACTCCACCATCCAGATCTGCACCGCCGCTCCTGTAAATCCAGTGTTCGTGCATCTTCTTCACTCCACACCGTCGTGCCTAGCAGCTTCGCCCGTATACAGCAGAACCGCCCGTGCACCGACCGCAGCCAAGCACACCCGACCTCCAGCAGCCGTGCACGAAGCAACAGTCGTGCACCGCCTCTCCTTCTTCACCTCTGCGCCTGCACCTCCGGCGCTACTCCATCCAGTTCCGTGCAGCCGTTCGAGCAAGCAACCACCCGTGCACATCCGTCCGCCGTGCAGATTTCCCCCAATCTGCATCTTGAAGATCTGTCGGAGTGCACGCCGTTCAACCGATTTGAACGCCGTGCAACGCGCTGCTGCAGCCACCTGTCCCGACTTTCTGCACGCCGTTCAAGTATCTGCACCCCGTGCAAAATTTCTGCAGAACTCCAATGGCACACATCAAGCGAGCAACCAAGCGCCCAGCTAGAAGACCTTCTTCAGGAACTCAGGGTGAGGGTTCTCAATCTGCTCCAGTCAACTTCATATCTTCTACCCAGTTCAGGGTAACTCCAGAAGAAGATGCAGCTTACCAGTACCTGGTAGCTAGGCAGGTTCTCCCCACCCACTACATTTGTGAAGACACCCTCGACAAGCTGCAATGCAAGAACGAGGTATACGGCCATTTGACTCTTACTGGTCTTCATACCCTTTGCACAAGAGTATGCAAGACTTATCCTCATCTAGTATATGAATTTCTGACTACTTTTAAAGCACGACAAGATCCTGAGCGCCGCCTGACACAGTATCCACACATTAGTTTTCGGCTTTTGGACAAGCCTTACACTATGGATCTTCGCCATTTTTCTGAGTTACTTAACTGCAACTACAGTGGCTACATTGATTACCCTCCGGCTTTCCAAAGCGACCATTTTTGGACTGATATTTCTTCAGAAATGCATCACCATGCCAATAAGGCACGGGCTACTTCCATCCACAACCCTGTTTTCAGACTCTTGCATCATATTCTTAGTGTCGGTCCGTTCGCTAAGAATGAAACACAAGGGGTTGTGGGTAAGACCGACCTTTCCTTCCTATGGTGTATGGCGCATGACAAGGAAATATCAACTGGCTTCTATATTGTGCAAAAACTTTTAAACACCATCAAGAAGAGAGAGGGAAAAGAAGGAGGTGACATTATGTGTGGCGGCATGATTACTCTACTTGCAATGAACCTTAAACTTGATCTTACACGTTTAGAGCCAACTCCTGGAAAGAATCTGTTGGACATGTCCTATCTTATTTCTTGTGGTGTTCTGCATCGATATGGTAATAATGACGAAAAGTACAAGTTTCAAATCACCAAGAAGCAGTTTCTCATTCTTCCCGACACATCGAAGAACGACATCAGGAAGAAAGAAAATTGGAAATGGGTTGGGCCGGATCCAGATGAGGCGACTGCTACTCATGGTGCTAGCTCTTCTATGCCAGCACCTGCTCCTACAAATGCACCGCCACTTCCTCCTTCTACCGGCACTCATACTGGATACTCTTGGGCGAACCCGAACATGCAGCATCTTTTCGGGTATGTTCAGTGGAGGTTTGATCACATTGAGACGCGCTTTGATCATATGAGTGCCCACTTCGACACCCGGTTTGACAGCTTGGCTACATCTCTCAAGGCCACTATCCTCCACCTCAGCAGTTCCAGCAGCCCTTTTTCCAGCAGCCCGAGTACTACGAGTAGCCCCAGCCACAGTCTGACTTTCCAGAGCAGCCACACCAGTCACCGCAGCAGCAGCATGATCCATCCACACAGTCGATGGATGTTCCTGATATTGTCAGCCAATTCTTCCCCGACCAAGAGGGCGACGGATCTTTTCTTTGATTCATCCATGATGACAGGTACCCGGTTGTGTACCTCTTGAGTTTTGAATGAAGCAGTGAGGCCACTGCTGATTTCAAGCTTAGGGGGGCACAACCGGCCGGTATTTGTGTATTGTTATCTTTATTTAAGTTCTCTTTCTCTAAATCTGTTGTGTATTTTTTTCTTTTCGATGGAAAATTTCATATGATCAGAGATTATCTTGTTGAGATGAACCCCCTTTCCTTTTATTTCCTCTATGTATCCATTGGCTATATTTAAGAGAAAATTTTGGAATATGTTTGAATGAAATGAAAGCTGAAAGTTATTCATGTGCATTGATGAGAAGTGTGCTTGTAATTGATATCTCATTTTTCTACATCATAGACTGCTCAAAACATGTAATGGTTCAAAAAATTTTGCAAATCATCCATCTTGCAGCACTAGTTAGAATACGGGATACTTTTACCAAATGTTTAGTGCATCTGAAAATAAAATTTTACAGTGAAAATTTTGAAAAGAATGATTCAAATCTTGCTAACCTTGACCTTCCTAATTGACTCTTTGTTTGTATTACACACTCTTACCCAGCAAAAGATGGCCCAATGGCCCACATATTATGCTAGCCTAGTGTGAGTCCGATCTGGCAACGACAGTTAGGTGATATGAGAAATGAAAAGAGGGTAATAGAAACGCCCCAACCAGCATTCCACGCGAGCATAAGCCTAAATTAGCAGCCGAATGCTGGAAACCCAAAATCCTTATCGCTATATCCTTTGGAAAAGAGTTCAATCAAGGTTGGTTAAAGATAGCAATCATTTGATGTTCTAAAATCCATATAGCTGAAAATTTTTGTTATGCAAATGCACTAACCTTTGGATTGAGTATCCAAATTCTCATTAATGTTGTTAGTTGGGTATTTGCTTGATTATTGGATCAACCTCAATGAACCAATTCTTTCTATCTTGATGTTGAGAATTTGAAGATATTTTCTACAAACACAAACTCAATGCACATATGTTTCTGAGCTTAAGGCACATCTGCTTCTCTTTTCATCCATACATGATTTAATTTTTTCCTCTTTCATATAGCCCTGTTTCTTTTTGCTCGAGGACAAGCAATAATTCAAGCTTAGGGGGATTTGTTGTGTGAATTATATATCATCTTTTCACATGTGTTCACACACAAAATTTTATTCATTTTGAAAAGATTTAGTCTCTTTTCATATTACTTTTGCCATCATTTCGTTAAAATACTTTGTCATATCTAGCCTTGCCATTTTACCTTGGAAATCACTCATTTCAATGTTTATTTGTGTAGAAACAGTAAATTGCACGGCGTTCAAGCTGTTTGTACGGCGTGCAATATTCTAGAAAGATCACTGCTACCTTGACTCACTGTTGTACGGCGTGCACACTCATGGTGCACGGCGCACAACTTTCCTGTAGAATGCACAAAGATATGAACGGCGTGCAAAGGCTTTGCACAACGTTCACATGGAGCGCAGAAGTTCAGCAAATGTTTCTGGATAATTGTACGGTGTGCACATGCTCTGTGCACGGCGTACACTGCACAGTTAACTGCCACCCTTTTGTTAAGTGCACGGCGTGCAGACACTTTGCACGCCGTTCAGCCGGCAGTTTCAGAAATTTGAAAATCAAGAATTCGAGCCTAAAACGAGGAGGGGAGTGTTGGGACAGTTATCACTGGTCATTTGAGACTCCTTGCTTGTCCCAGAGGCAGAGGAAATGAAGGAGGAGGCGAATTTGAAGAGATCTAAGGATTTTCTTGAGAAAGAAGGTCATTCCTCTTCTTCTCCCTTCTCATTTGCAACCCCAAGGTGCAGCAGAGCTTCCCCAACTCCGAGGAGTTTCTTTGGCGAGAAGCTAGTACATTCTGGAGGAGTTTTAGAAGAGGAATTTTGTCCTTCAGTCGGAATTCCCTCTTCTCTTGGCTACATCTTGGTTCTTCTTGTCTTTTCTTCTCTTACTCATGTCTAAAACTTCATTTTCTGCTGAAATTATGCAAGGTGTAGTTATGGACGAGTAGTTTTCTTCTTCTTGGGTAGGGGAGAGTAGCTCCCATGTCGTAGCATGTATGGAACTACGTGATCTCGTACTAAATACCTATGTTTCTTGTCTTTATTTATGAAAATATTGGCTCCTTTCTTCTTGCATATGATGTTGGCCGCTTGATGTGCATGTTTTCTGCATTTGTGCTTGATTTGAGAAAATAAGTATGAATGTTTGGAGGTATCTTTTATAAAAACTCTTTCTAGTCCACGAGAGTAGTTAGAAACGAGTTGAAGGTTTTCTTGTGATCTAAAACGAAATTCAAACATGAGAATGTTGTTTTAAGTTGCGATCGTTGCATGTATATCGGGAGATGAAATGCAACACATCAATCCTTTGAGATAAGAACTTGTGTATGTTTAGATTGCTTAGTTCCCTAAGTGCTATGGTATGAGAATGAAATCCCTAATGTCCAAGATCTTTAATCATTTGACTAGAAACCTTTGTTAATCTCTTCTACTTGTATAAATTTAGCTCTTATACATTTTCTTGTCTAGAAATTAAACAACCATCTTCTATTAGAACCGATCTAGATTGCTGAAAATTAGAACTATTGCATTCAATTGTTTACTAAAGCTCCTTGTGTTCGATCCTGACTATACTACCTCTGTATACTTGCGGAGTTTGGTTGAATCGGGTAAAAGATCATTAACTTGATTGAAACTCGTTGCTTAAATAGCCAACATTAGGACCTTCCCTAGAAAGGTAAGTTGACTAAATCAATTTAAGGATTGAGGTAACCATGAATGTCACCTAATATAAATGATGAAAGCACATGTATTGAGTATGATTCTTTGAACCCAAGTATGCCATCTCTGAGGGATAGGAGGAAAAGTCACTATGGAAGTGGTTGACCATATGAGACCAAGCACAGAAAAGAAATGTTGCCTTAAAATGTTGCCATGAGTCCAATGAGGGGACATAAAGTGAATAATGAGCATTATAAGAGATGGAGGAAATCAGGTTTAAAGAGTTGCATATGAAAATAATGTGTTAGCGATGAACCCTTGGAAAGGGTATGTAACATCCTCAATTTCATAGATATTGTAAGCCTTTAATGTGGGGTTTTCTGGTTAGTGTATACCAAGGGACCTAATGAACCTAACCATGGCTAGGTATGTAATTAAGTTCACAAAATTTGTAATATAAGTTATTTGGTCAACCAATACACACATAATGGTTTAAATGTGTATGATTGTAGTCAGGTGTAGATGAATATGAATGAATAATTCATGTAAATAGTAATGTGACGAATACATAATATGATGACTTCAGTTACTGGTTTGAGCTCTATACCAACTTAGGTCTCATTATTAAGGAAGTAAAGTAATGCTGACCTAATGTATCATATGAAAGCTTCCGTTGAGGGAATATTGATTCATGCTTTAGTTCCATAACCGAGAATAGATAATGGACCTTTTGGAAGATCAGGGAGTGCTCTAGGGGCCCTAGAACTTTATTCAATCCTGATTGGGCCAATGAGGATTCACATATGGGTCCTTGGAGTATAAATTTGAGAATTAAGCATTTCGTGTTCATAATAAATACTCAATGTAATTTTTTAGATGGATAATTGATATATAAGATCAAGAGAGAAAATTTAGATGTTTTTGTTTTATCTAGTGGCCTAGGTGATTAAATTAGTAATTATCTAGTTTTTATTTTAAAGATAGTTTTGGATTGTCTATCCAGTTAGATTCTACCTAGAATCTTTCTCATGTAAAGGTGATGATAATATAGTGTTTGTACCAAAATTTGGAATCATATGGAGCTATGAGCTAGGCTATAGAAATATTTCTTTTATTTGGACTTTTATGCAAAAGAAAAATAAAATAAAAAAGGGGGTGACCCCACTCCGCGTGGACTGGAGGTCGCGACCCGTGTTTATAGTGTCCAAATAGAGCACCCATGAAAGGGGGCCCTCACCCATGATCGTGGGAATGGGAGGCTATAAAAGCCTCGGATTTCGATTTATGAGGGGCTAGCAAGTTTGATCCTAGGGTTTCACATGAAACTAAGTGAGAGAGAGAGAGAGAGAAGAGGAGGCATGGAGGCAGTAGTAGGACGGAGGCCGAGTTTCTGATCTGGGCCTACCTATACTCATGGATGACGATACCCAAGCCAGCAAGGGCAGATGGAGGTCAGGAATGCTTGGGAGCAAGCTGTGACACCCACAACGTCGAGGTCGGGGTTGCCTGAGGCAGACCCTACGGTGGAAGCCACCTGCGCAGGAAGAATAGGGGGTCTTCCCCTCGTCCAGGTTCATGGGAAAAGAAGGAGATAGATCCTATCTTGGATCCGCGACCAAGGGAGAAACATAAGAGAAGGGGTGTCGCCCTTGAGGTCCTTTGGATTCTAAATGGACGGTTGAGATTGATCCAAACATAGGTAACATTTAAAATTCATATCTTTGGGTAGGGAGTTCAGTTTTTAGCAAATAAGATGTCTTTGGATTTTAGGGATGTTTTTGATGTCTGATATTTATTATAATTGGATTACTAATAGTTATGAGATTTCAATGTGTTGTGCATTAAAAATAGCAAACGACTTCATTAATTTATGAAAATTTCACAGTAGGTATGTTTTGATATGGTAAACATGACTCTAAAGCCTGATCTTTCAGATTTGATATCTTACTAGTATTGTATATGTAAACCCTAATAAGGACATTTTGGGTATTTCACCCATGATTTGATTATGAAACAATCTGATATTTTTATACAAGACCTTACTATATTATATAATTACCTTTTATGGAGATTTAATGGAGTTTCTTGTGTTATTATATTAGTATTTAGTTTTAGACCTGAGTGGCCATTATGTAAGAATAATAGATAATTATCTTGACACAATAAGTGATATATGTATGCCTAATTAGGTCTGATATTAGTAACGTTATGGTATTCTACTTTGATTTCCTAATTGAGTCAGTAAGTTTAGAATATGTGACTATGTTTGAGAATTATTCTCATTATATGAAGTATATGTTCATATTAGTGCATGAGACGGTTTATGTTGAGTATAAAGATTATAGTAACTATATAATAAGAGTTTATTTAATTTCAATGCCAAGATTTTATGGTGATCATAGATTAAAGTTATGTTTAAGAACCCTAAGATGGTATATAAAGTTAGGACGATGGAGTTTGAGATTTAGAAATAGAAAGAGGGAACATACTCTTGGACTGATAAAACTATGATGATATCTAGGTTATCAAAGTTATGGAACTTGGAATCAGGACTTCCTTATAGATACCCGCAGTACAAGAGGTAAGTAGTTCATGCCCATGAGTATTTTAGTTTATCAAATCTAGTACATTTACATGCAGCTTAAATGAGAACTTAATATCCAATGTTCTAATCAGAAATGTAAGCAAGATTTTCTATACTTTATGATTGTGATATTTCATAGGCTCAATGTATTAATTAGAGATCTGTCATGAGATGGTAATGAATTAACAAGGATATAATATTAAATTACTCTCATGTTTCTTAATGTTGTACACTATTAATGTTCAAGACCACAAGACAAGAAATACAAGTTAAGACTGACATACATCCATGGTAATGAGATATAACCATGGGTTAAGATTTTTAAGTAAGAACATACTATAGGGTTCCTCACTTTATACATGTAATTGAGTATTAAGATTTCAAGTAGAGACACGTTATCAAGATTTTTTTTTTTATATAAAGATCTAAGAACTAAGGAGTTAATCAGATTTCATAGAATGAGCAGCATCTAAAAGCAAAATACAAAGTGAGATTTGAATGAATTAGGACATGATATGTTTTCAATATAAGGGCCCTATTAGAGTGTATTGTAATTTGATTTTATGATGATAGATATAAGATTATGATGCATTAAGTTATGTTTAAGTTTCAAGGTACAATTGTATAAGATTCCTATTGTAAGACTTAAGGTTTAATACATAAGTTCATGTGAAGACATTAAGATTCAAGGCAAGATCTATTGTAATAAGTTTTTGTAGAGATTGAATCATCCTGTCAGATTGTATGTTTATAGATATTATATGCTTAAATTACTCTCAAATACTTTATTAAAGTTATTATTTGTAGCATGCATGTATATATTCAGATAAGACCATCCTTCCTAAGCCTTGAGACTCAGTTGTTATGTTTAGTAGCAATGAAGTTATACTATCAAATCAGAGATTCAAAATAAGGTTTATCCATATAATAATAATAATAGATTTAGATTCATACTTAGACTACTCATGGTGTGAATAGCCAGATTTTGAATAAAGATACATGATAAGGGTTTTAGACCCAATCTCAATTATGAAGTAATTGAGATCCATATTCACATTAAGTTGTATATTCAATTTATCACTTAAGAATAAAATATTCAGATTCAGATTTAAATATAAATTTAGAATTCAATACATGCTCAGTACTCAGTAATCAGTTTTGGATAAGTTCAGTTATCAGTATTCAATTTTAATATAAGATAAGTTTAGATTCAGAATTCAGTAAAGCAATCAGTATTCAGCTTCAGTTCAGATTAAGAATTAAGTAAGTTTAGACTTAAGATAAATAAGTTGAAACCTTCACATAAAACATTATATGATAAGTCCTCATTCAGTAGTCCCAGGATGATTCAGATGCATCAGCTGCTAATTTAGAGGAGTGTTTACTCCAATTCAGAGGTGTTGTGGCATCAATTCAGGGTGTAGCCATGCCAATTCAGAGACACCTCAGTGTCATTCAGAGGCATGTAGTGCCAATTCAGCGGTACCTTGGTACCAATTTAGGGCGTAGATACGCCAATTCAAGGGGACTTATTGTATAATGGTGGCCACAATCAGATAAATATTGTAAGTAAAAGATATCTTAGGCTAGAGCATGCACATAAAATCATCCATAAGTATGATGAGAGGGAATTAGATAAGATAACTATGACCCATGCACTATGGTATAGGTCTTGAGATCCAAGTACCAGGGTACATGTCTATAGAGAAAGATAAGGTAGAAAGATAAGAATTTAGATTAAGTAATAAGACAGAATATGTTATAGATTTTACTTAGAGTTTTATGTTAGCTTTATGTTTATAAAATATAATTTTAGTTCTTTAGCAATATATATTTTAGAATACTCATGCCACTTACTCTAATGTATGTTATTTTCCCAATGCATGGTTGGGGACACTATGTCTGTAGGTTTTGGAGCAATTGAAGAACAAAAGGACAAGAAAAGGACTAGGAGATTTCAAGCTCATCCTAGTGGGGTGCCATTTACCTAGACGGTCCAGAGTTCTGCCATATTTTTATTATAATCTTATGGATGAACGTGATGTAGTTTTCTAGTTGACAAGAACTATGTATGAATCACTTTCAAATATATGAAAAAGTGTTTCATTTACTTTAATTGCAATGATAATCATGTTTGTGACACCCCCAGTAAAAAAATGCTTCCGCACATGTGATATAAAAATCATGGTGTTACAATATGGTATCAGAGCAATTTGGTAAATCGCCACTAGGCAAATATGATTCTCATAGTCACCCTAGGATGAAGATAATAGATTAGGGTTTAGGGATAGATTCCCATAGAAAGATACAATGACCTAGAATGACTAAGATTTTTCACCTTAGAAGAAATAGAGATGTCAGAGATAGATGTTTACCTATTCTAGGTCTCATGTTTCAACCTAAGCCTAAATAATGATGTTGCTTCTCCATTCTTAATGGTTATGGCCAGCCGATTGAGAATTTAAGAGGAATGTCATAAGCACTAGACTTTGATAAACCTCTCATTTCTTACTAGTCTGTGTGGTATGGGACACATGTATTAGTAGGTTAATGAGAGATAGCATGTCATGATCTCACATCTCTGGGTATGTGCATGATTACCACATATCTAGCAATGTAGGAGGTACCTGGAAGACCTAATATTAGATGGTCAACTATACATAATGTTAGAAATTCATGATAAGGTTGAAGTAGATTCCCTAAGTATAGAGCCAAGTTTAGTTTCATAAACCCTAAGTATGAGTTGAGCAACAGACCAAGGTAATTGATAATGCTCACATAAATATTTAATGAAAATACATTACATATCTCTTTTCATGCAAATTTTGAGCATGTGTACCTTAATATGTTAATTATCAATATATGAAGATGTAAGAAGAACCCTAACGTGGGTAGTATCCTAGAGAAATTTTGAGGGCGAAATTTATTTTAAGGTGGGTAGAATTGTAAGATCCTCAATTTCATAGATATTGTAATCCTTTAATGTGGGGTTTTTTGGTTAGTGTATACCAAGGGACCTAATGAACCTAACCATGGTTGGTTATGTAATTAAGTTCACAAAATTTGTAATACAAGTCATCTGGTCAACCAATTCACACATAATGGCTTAAATGTGTATGATTGTAGTCAGGTGTAGATGAATATGAATGAATAATTCATGTAAATAGTAATGTGACGAATACATAATATGATGACTTCAGTTACTAGTTTGAGCTCTAGACCAACATAGGTCTCATTATTAAGGAAGAAAAGTAATGTTGACCTAATGTATCATATGAAAGCTTCCATTGAAAGATATTTATTCATGCTTTAGTTCCATAACCGAGAATAAATAGTGGACCTTTTGAAATATCAGGGAGTGGTCTAGGGGCCCTAGAACTTTATTCAATTCTGATTGGGCCAATGAGGATTCACATATGGGTCCTTAGAGTACAAATTTGAGAATTTAGCATTTCATGTTCATAATAAATACTCAATGTAATTTTTGTAGATGGATAATTGATATATAAGATCAAGGGAGAAAATTTAGATGTTTTCATTTAATCTAGTGCCCAAGGTGATTAAATTAGTAATTATCTAGTTTTTATTTAAAGGATAGTTTTGGATTGTCTATACAGTTAGATTCTACCTAGAATCTTGCTCATGTAAAGATGATGATAATATAGTGTTTGTATCAAAATTTGGAATCATATGGAGCTATGAGCTAGGTTGTAGAAATATTTCTTTTATTTGGACTTTTATGCAAAAGAAAAATAAAATAAAAAGGGGGGCGACCCCAGTCCGCGCGGACTGGAGGCCGTGACCCCTGTTTACATGGTCCAAATAGAGAACCCATGAAAGGGGGGCCTTGCCCATGATCACGGACATGGGAGGCTATAAAAGCCTCATATTTCGGTTTCTGAGGGTCTAGCAAGTTTGATCCTAGGGTTTTGCATGAAATTGAGAGCGAGAGAGAGTGAAAAGGA
Source organism: Alisma plantago-aquatica (assembly GCA_963693085.1). NCBI lineage: Eukaryota > Viridiplantae > Streptophyta > Magnoliopsida > Alismatales > Alismataceae > Alisma > Alisma plantago-aquatica. Next base: position 926,386,237 of record OY856409.1, read on the forward strand.
GGCATGGTGGTGGCAGTAGGGAAGAGGCCGGGTTTTTGATATGGGCCTACCCTGTCTGCAGTTCCCACCAATGAAGAAGTCTACAACACCATGAAAGAAATGAATAAGAATACAGCTCCCGGTCCGGATGGTCTCACCATTCAGTTCTTTATTGCGGCCTGGGACATCATCAGTGATGACTTCATGCGGCTGTCATCGGCATTCTTCAAAGGTGATCACTGTCACAGAAGCCTTGTGGCTTGTAAAATTGTCCTCATTCCTAAGATTGAAGACCCGAGACATATTGAGACCAATTTTCGCCCGATAGCCATTGAAAATGTCTCCCTGTGCATTCTAGTAAGAGTCCTGAGCAATAGGCTTGCATCCATGCTAGGTAGGCTCGTTTCGGAAGAACAAGGTGCATACGTTAAGGGCCGCGACATTACTCATCAGATTAAGTTGGAAAAGGAGATCTGTCATGACTTGAATAGAGGAACTGATCAGCCTAATATCATCATAAAATACGACATGTCACGTGCATACGATCGAGTGGAATGGACCATTCTCAGATCTGTTCTTCAGGCCTTCGGCATGAATCAAGACTCCATCAACCTTTGCCTTCGTTTCTTCTCTAATTCATGGGTCTCTATCACAGTAGGAGAGCATTCGGGTGGCTTCTTTCCGTTGCAAAGGGGGCTGAAGCAAGGCAACCCTCTTTCACCGCTTCTTTTTATCCTTTTCGAAGAGCCTTTATGCAGACATATTAAACACCTTACGAGCACTGGAGCCATCGCAAGACTCAAGACCAGAGGAGACGGAAACGCACCTCCCATCCTTGCCTACACGGATGATCTAATCTTATTTCATAATGTGGACCACAGATCCATGTAGAATCTCAATGAAGCCATGCACCTGTACACGCTTTCCACTGGACAAATCGTCAATCTTCACAAATCCTCCTGTATGATCGGCAAGTCGGATCCCGCCACCATTGCCTCGTTGACTGGTCTTCTGAATGTCCCTGTGATTGACCATGCTATTAGATATCTAGGCGTTCCCCTATGCGCCGGACCTAACAAGCTATCTGACTTCAATCATCTTCTGGAGAAAATCATGGCAAAAATTGCATCGTGGAAGGCCAAGTTTCTATCCTTCACCAGTAGAAAAATGCTTATTTCTCATGTTCTCACGTCGACTGCCATCTACTCTGCTGCCTCCATCGGCATCCCTGTCGGCATCACAAAACGTATTGAGGCCATGTTCTCCCGCTTCCTCTGGACAAATAGGAAAGATGATAGACATCGAGCGTGGTTAGCTTGGGATCGTGTCGCGCAGCCTACCCAGTCTGGAAGACTCGGTTTTACTTCTATCAAACAGATTGAACAAGCCTACCTTGTCAAAGACTGATGGGAATTGATCAACGGTTCGTCTCTTTGGGCAACCTACTGTAGACAGAAATATGCTTCTCACTTCAGGAATCACCAAGGATGCTATCCACCTTATCTCAAATTGGGTTCTAACCCGTCACCGAGATGGAGAAGGATTTGGAAAACTTTTCCGAGCGTCGTCCCTAACACGAGATGGCTCATTGGGCAGGGTAATATTTCCTTCTGGGATTCTAGGTGGTGTGACCGCCCCCTACATGAATTTGCACTTCATCAGAGTGACAGGCACAGAGACTTCCTTGTTAAAGACTTCTGGCTTCAACAAGAGGGTTGGGACTGGAGTACGATCGAGCAAATTCTAGATGATGAGGGCTGCCTTCTCATCCGTAGATCTCATGCGCGCATTGATCACTGTCCTGACAAGTTGATTTGGGCGCCTAAGCCGTATGGACAGTTCAGTCTCATATCGGCCAAAGCTATGCATAACCCCGGTGGGCAATATGAAAATGAGAATAGATGGAATTAGATATGGGGCGCTTCACTGCCAAGAGCAAGTGCCATTACCTGGAAGCTAGGCAGACGTGCTCTACCCACTGATGAGAGAATCAGAAGTTGCAATATTCCCATTGATTCGCGTTGTGAATGTTGCCATGAACGATCTGTCGAGAACGATGCGCATCTTTTCCTCCATAGTGAGCTGGCGTCGTGGTTATGGACTAAAGCGGCCAACTTGTTGAATGACGATGATTTTAAACCTAATTCCATTGCTGACATTATTCACAAGGGTAGTATGCAGCATAGATACACCCTCCGGGGTTGGTTCACAATCGAGATCATCACGATGATCTTTTGGTCGGTTTGGAAAGCCAGATGTGCCTCTAGATTCAATAACCAGCCCATTAACTGTGATAGAATCTGGCAAGATATCACCAAGATCGTTAATTTCAAAAGTTGCACCTTCTTCTTCAAGCGTACTGAAGACCCCGAGTTGTACACCAAGCTTATTGACGAGCACATGATACAGCCCATTATCAAGCTTAGGAAGATTCACAGCATTAAATGGGAACCACCTGATATCAATAGCCTGAAGATGAACATAACAATTGGGAGACACCTTTCGGTGGATGGCAGCAGCAGAAGATGGATGGCTGGCATCATTAGAGACAGGAACTCTATCATTCGCCTTGCCTTCAGAACATGGTTGAACGCTAAAGATCATATTTCTGCTTATATTAGTGGCATCATGGTTGCCCTTAAGATCATGGATGATAATAACCTCACTATTTCCTCGATTGAAATTGATGATCCACATGTGCTACAAATTCTCTGGCATGATGCACACGGACCATAGAATAGCAGTCACATTACTAGAATAGTCAAAGAAATGATCGATGACGAAGCTATTCTAGGATACTTGGTGCCCAAGATCATCAATTCTATACCAAGGGAGATCGGCCTTTGGGGGACAACACACATTGGCAACTACATCACGACTGATCATGTTGCATTACCTATGAGAATCAGAGGTATGAACCTTCTTGAAAAGAAGAACACCCCTTATATGTTCTTCAGATTGGAGAAGCTTTAGCTGGCCTTGAGGTGTCTGTGCGCCTTTGTTTCCTTGTTGTTGTTGCTTTGGTCTTTAGGTGGATGCATGCTTAATGTTTACCTACCTTAGGTGCAGGAGATGTATTATTTTTTGATGATTTTGCCCACAAGAGAGGGGTGGGATGAATAGAGAGCCCTCTGACTTCCTTCACACACAAAAAACTGCGACGCCTACAATGTCGAGGTCGGGGTTGCCTGAGGCAGACCCTGCGGCGGCGGCTACCTGTGCAGGAAGAAGAGGGGGTCTTCCCCTCATTCGAGTTTATGGCCAAAGGAGACAGATCTTGTCTTGGATCTGTGACCAAGGGAGAAACATAAGAGAAGGGGTGTCGCCCTTGAGGTCCTTTGGATTCTAAATGGACGATTGAGATTGATCCAAACATATGTAACATTTAAAATTAATATCTTTGGGTAACGAGTTCACTTTTTAGCAAATAAGATGTTTTTGGGAAGCTTGTCATGTATACTATTTTGTAAAAATTGATTTCAGGGATGTTTTTGATGTCTGATATTTATTATAATTGGATTACTAATAGTTATGAGATTTCAATGTGTTGTGAATTAAAAATAGCAAACAACTTCATTAATTTATGAAAATTTCATAGTAGGTATGTTTTGATATGGTAAACATGACTCTAAAGCCCGATCTTTTAGATTCGATATCTTACTAGTATTTTATATGTAAACCCTAATAAGGACAGTTTGGATATTTCACCCATGATTTGATTATGAAACAGTCTAATATTTTTATACAAGACCTTACTACATTATATAATTACCTTTTATGGAGATTTGATGGAGTTTATTTTATTATTATATTCATATTTAGTTTTAGACCTGAGTGGCCATTATGTAAGAATAATAGATAATTATCTGGACATAATAAGTGATATATGTATGCCTAATTAGGTCTGATATTAGTAACGTGATGGTATTCTACTTTGATTTCCTAATTGAGTCAGTAAGTTTAGAATATGTGACTATGTTTGAGAATTATTCTCATTATATGAAGTATATGTTCATATTAGTGCATAAGACGATTTATGTTGAGTATAAAGATTATAGTAACTATATAATAAGAGTTTATTTAATTTCAACGCCAAGATTTTATGGTGATCATAGATTAAAGTTATGTTTAAGAACCCTAAGTTGGTATATAAAGTTAGGAATATGGGGTTTGAGATTTAGAAATAGAAAGAGGGAACATACACTTGGACTGATAAAATTATGATGATATCTGGGTTATCAAAATTATGGAACTTGGAATCAGGACTTCCTTATAGATACCCTCAATACAAGAGGTAAGTAGTTCATGCCCATGAGTATTTCAGTTTATCAAATCTAGTACATTTACATGTAGATTAAATGAGAACTTAATATCCAATGTTCTAATTAGATATGTAGGCAATATTTTCTATACTTTATGATTGTGATATTCCATAGGCTCAATGTATTAATTAGAGATGTGTCATGAGATGGTAATGAATTAACAAGGATAGAAGGTTAAATTAATATCGTGTTTCTTAATGTTGTACTATATGAATGTTCATGACCACAAGACAAGAAATACAAGTTAAGACTGACATACATCCATGGTAATGAGATATAACCATGTGTTATGATTTTTAAGTATGAACATACTATAGGGTTCCTCACTTTTATACATGTAATTGATTATTTAGATTTCAAGTAGAGACACGTTATCAAGATTTCTTTAATATATAAATATCTAAGAACTAAGGAGTTAATCAGATTTCATAGAATGAGCAGCATCTAAAAGCAAAATACAAAGTGAGATTTGAATGTATTAAGACATGATCTATTTTCAATATAAGGGCCCTATTAGAGTGTATTGTAATTTGATTTTATGTTTATAGATATAAGATTATGATGCATTAAGTTATGTTTAAGTTTCAAGGTACAATTGTATAAGATTCCTATTGCAAGACTTAAGATTTAATGCATAAGTTCATGTGAAGACATTAAGATTCAAGGCAAGATCTCTTATAATGAGTTTTTATAGAGATTGAATCATCCTGTCAGATGGTATGTTTATAGATATTCTATGCTTAAATTACTATCATGTACTTTATTAAAGTTATTATTTGTATCCTTAGTATATATATTCAGATAAGATCCTCCTTCCTAAGCCTTGAGACTTAGTTGTTATGTTTAGTATCAATGAAGTTATACTATCAAATCAGAGATTCAAAATAAGGTTTATCCAGATAATAATAATATTATTAGATTTAGATTCAGACTTAGACTTAGACTACCAATGGTGTGAGTAGCCAGATTTTGAATAAAGATACATGATAAGGGTTTTAGACCAAATCTCAATTATGAAGTAATTGAGATCCATATTCACATTAAGTTGTAGATTCAATTTATCACTTAAAAATAAAATATTCAGATTCAGATTCAGATACATATATAGATTTTGAATTAAATACATGCTCAGTATTCAGTAATCAGTTTTAGATAAGTTCAGTTATCAGTATTCAGTTTTAATATAAGATAAGTTTAGATTCAGAATTCAATAAAGCAATCAATATTCAACTTCAGTTCAGATTAAGAATTAAGTAAGTTTAGACTTAAGATAAATAAGTCGAAACCTTCACATAAGACATTATATGATAAGTCCTCATTCAGTAGTCCCGGGATGATTCAGAGGCATCTGTTGCCAATTTAGAGAAGTGTTTACTCCAATTCAGAGGTGTTGTGGCACCAATTCAGGGTGTAGCCATGTCAATTCATAGACACCTCGGTGTCATTCAGAGGCATGTAGTGCCAATTCAGCGGTACCTTGGTACCAATTCAGGGTGTAGATATGCCAATTTAGGAGGACTTATTGTATAATGGTGGCCACAATCAGATAAAAATTGTAAGTAAAAGATTCCTTAGGCTAGAGCATGCTCATAATCTCATCCATAAGTATGATGAGAGGGAATTAGATAAGATAACTATGACCCATGCACTGTGGTGCAGGTCTTGAGATCCAAGTACCAAGGTACATGTCTCCAGAGAAAGATAAGGTAGAAAGATAAGAATTTAGATTAAGTAATAAGACAAAATATGTTACAGATTTTACTCAGAGTTTAATGTTAGCTATATGTTTTTAAAATCTAATTTTAGTTCTTTAGCAATGTATATATTAGAATACTCATTCCATTTACTCTGACGATTGTTACTTTCCCAAACCATGGTTGGGGACGTGATGTCCGTAGGTTTTGGAGAAATTGAAGAACAAAAGGACAAGAAAAGTACTAGGAGATTTCAAGCTCAGTCTATTGGGATGCCATTTACCTAGATGATCCAGAGTTCTGACATATTTTTATTATAATCTTATGGTTTTCTGTTGACAAGAACTATGTATAAATCATTTTCAAATATATGCAAAAGTGTTTCATTTACTTTAATTGCAATGATAATCATGTTTGTGACAACCACAGTAAAAAAATGCTTCCTCTTATGTGATATAAAAATTAGGGTGTTACAGGGTAGAACCAGAAGTCAATCCTAAGGTCAAGTAGGGAGTATTATAGGTACATGGATTGATGGGATTAGGAGTTGATTGATCCCTAAATGCACAAGACCATCTGGTCAGGAGGTAACAGCTACGTTGCCTGAGGCCCATGGATCAGGAGATTGGCCACCTTCCTGAGTTCATAAGGTCAAGGGGTGAATGTGAGAGGCACTCCCTAGATGCATAATGATGAGCACTCCAAAAAGTACCTATACCCCTAGAGACCTCAAGGAAGTGGCTAAGGCTCATAATGAATGAGGTGTAAAAGTAAGAGATACAAAGAAGTCATGTAATAATAAACTCTTAATTGGAAGTGTGCACAACCTCAAGAGTGAAGAAGGTATTTGGATTCCTGAAATATAAGAATATTTGGAAATCATAAAGTATTTATGGTTTAGAATCATGTTGAGGATGATTCAACCTAAAATATGACATTTTATGATAATGTGTATGTACACCCTCTCTGCTTTTGGAATGGGATGAACTTTGTTCTTGAGTTTCGGTCAAGTGCTTATTTCATCTCATTATGAGGGAGAGAGATTGGGTGGACACATTTTATTCTTAAAATTGAGATATGGGAATGAATATCCTATGTTGAAAGTTTAATAACATGACCTAGGGTTTGAGGTGCCACCTCACCCTTATGTGAAAAATAATGAATAATAGGTTGGAAACCTAGGTGAAAAAGGAAATCACCAAGTGAAATTGAAATCACAAATGAAGATGTAATCCTCAAGAAATGATGTCAGGTAAATATTAAGAATGGGATTATAACTTGAATTGAATTCAAGTGTCAATGTTAGTAATTATGAGACAAATTTGCACATTGATAAAAGATGTAAAGACATCTAAGTAGGGTTGCTAACCCTAAGGTTTGAGACTATGTTGAGTTATCATTCACTTTAACCTTACTAGGTGTGAATTTTGGGGGAAAAATTCCTTTTAAGGAGGGGTGAATGTTATATCCTCAATTTTGGTGAAATTGAATTATAAATATAAACATAAATTGATAAGTATTGTCCCCAATAATATTATTCGTGAAATAATAATGGTATCCATCTTGTGTCATGGGTGAAACAAATGGTCCATATAATGGCCCGTGAGACCATTTTCTCTGCAAATAGATCCTTGGGGAACAAGATAAAAAAAAGTTTTGCACATAAATAAATAACAATGGCTTTATGAATTGTTGAATAATAAAAATATAAGATAATGTGCGAGTTTCTAAAAAAATAAAAGATATGGTGTTGTAGATAATTAAAGGAATTATTATCTAGCTAGTTTGACAACACATATTTTGAGACATTCTTTGATATTATTTCAATATACTTTTAGAAATGAAAAGATAATAATAAAAAGAAGAGAATTCTAGAAACTGGGAATAAACGAAATTCTATGAGATAATAGTATTTTTTAAATAAATGTTGAAAAAAGAACAAGTTTTGGATATGAAAGAAAATCCTAATAAATACAATGATGGGTTTCCATGAAATAAAGAGGTTTGATTTGGGACATGTGCCAAAGAAAGAAAAGAGAGAGACAGATAAGGAGTTATATCTTGTGGATATCATGGTTGACCCTCTCCTTTAAAGGAAACAATGAATCTATACTTTACTTTTACGTAAAAGATGGGTTTTGACAAGTGATTATTGCTTCGACTAGGAAACAACATTTCTAAGAGACAAGACTAAATAAAGGGTTCCATGAGCAGTATTTATGCATGGGCTCCCATCCTTCTTGAAGGGTCTCTCCCCCTCCTCCATGATATTCCTTAATCTCAACATTACGGTTTCCTCCTAACACCAATATAAGGTGGGCATTAACCATGCCTCCATGAACAACATCGTGTCCCAGGCATCAACGAAGGAGAGAAGAATATGTAGGGGTTATGATCAGAGTATCCCCGACTGTTTGCTACTGGCAGTTGTCAGCAGGGTACTACCTTCCACCAGCTGGGATCTAAGAAGACCATGGTGATAATTTTGATAACTAATGTGGATAATCATGCAAATGAAGTGATTAGAGTTTAAAGATCCTATCTTAGTTTGTTAATTAATGGAAATAATTGAATATAATGTTCATGATGCAATAGTATGCTAGATTTGATAATCATGGAAATAGTTGATGTAGAATTAGGGTTTCTAATGTGACTATTCATGCATATGATGAACATGAGAATTGGAATATCAAACATGGCTCTAGTTATAACTTGATAACGCAAAAAAAGGAAACATAAACCCTAGAATAGGACCAAGTAGGGTTTAATGTGAATATGTGATGGTGACACTTTAAGATTTGTATAAATGTAGATGAAAGTAGATTGCTTGATTTGCTTGCTTGACTTGGTTGATATGCTTGACGACTATATAATCTGCATGACTCACCATCAAGTTATGTGGTTACACCTAGGAATATTTTTTGTAGTTTCATGTGGTTTCTCAGAGATTTCTTCACATAGTTTGAAGATATATGCTTGCTTGTTTATTTCATTCCATGCAAACTTTAAAGTAACTATGACTATCACATTATATATGAACATGACTAGTTCAAATCTAGGCCACTTATGAATCTATGGAAAGGCCATCCTCCTGGATAGGGGAAGGCATATTTTGGTACCATTCTGAATAGGGGTACATGAGAAGTCACCCATCTGGATAGGGGGAGACATGATGAAGGCATCTTCCTGAATAGGGGAAGATAATGAATATTGCAGTATGAGGCCCTGAGGGGTTATGACAAAGTGTGGTGAAACCTAGATTGGGTAGTCATGATGAAAATGTTAAATTTGGTTTGTTAAAAAAAATTGTGGAATTAGGATGTTACTATTACATGTGAAGTCTTGTTTCCTCCACATACTAGTATAACTTGTTATACTGACTGTGTTTTGTTTCACAAAATTTTAGGTATATGATGATATACATCATAAGGGACATGAAGATAAAGATGAAACCATGTGAAGACATTAATCTAAGTAAGGAGGATTTAGATAGACACTTCTTCTCTATGTACAGTTCTGGTAATCAAATTTCATGTAAAAGCATTTTGTAAACAATATTTGTAAATTAATGAAATTGTTTTGTATACTTATTATTTGCTATATATGGATCCTTGTGAAAATTTGTAGGTAATGGATCTCATCTTTTTGGCCTTAATTGGGGATTTTTGAAAAGTGAGGTCGTTATAATACCCTTCTAGGTGTGAGGGGCATTGACTTGACACCAGGTTAGAAGAAAAGAATTTATGTCAAGATGATATACCTAGGTCTAGTAATAGGGATGATGTCGTGGTGGTCCTTGTGTATGATATGGTTGTAAATGGGTAGGGTGTGTAGAATAAATGCTTAACCAGATTGAAGTTTCAAGTAACATGTAGGGTAATTATCATTTCCCTAAAAAATTACCCTACTTTTACCCTTACACTCTTACTCATAGGGTAAAGGGTTAGGATAAAAGGTAAATGGGTAGGATAATGGGTGAGATGGGTAAAACAACATAGACATAAATATATAATATTTTGAGCAATAATTTCATATGATTTTCTTTATATTGAACACAAGACACTCCTAAAACAATTTTATATAGTAATAATTATGATTTGGCCATATAAACTAAAAATAATTCAAATTTAACCAAATCTTTTCTTGCAAACAATACCTAATCTTTTTTAAAATATTATTTCTTACTGAGGAATTCATTTTTGTCTCTATTATGCTATTATAAAAGGTGTGACATACTACCCATCATTGATTGAAGTTTTGGTGATCATGTTAGTATGAATTAAGAGAGTAGTGGTGATGTTTGTTGGGGTGGGGGCTAGTAGGAAATAATACATGTGTTTGTTTTAACATAAAATTATTAATTCAACCTTATACTATCGATAATAGATGAGTCGGGTAGGGTAAAGCATCTCCCTTACCCCATCCTCTTTAGATGTGGGTAAAGTGGATAAAGGGTAAGCGGGTGGTGGGAAAAAAGTATGCTCACCCTTACCCTACCCTAAAGGGGTTAGTGTTGATGGGTAAATAGGTAATATCCTACCCATTTAAATAGCCCTAGTGTGGGAAGATACTTTGGGGACAAGGGTGGTATGTCTGCTGAATTTCAGCCTTCTTTCAGGGGCTTTGGTAGTTGGCTTGGATTTGACAGAGGCGGTGGTGTCTACGGTTCTGGCCTGGATCCTCCTCAAGAGTAAATTCAATGACTATCATTGTCCTACAGCTACGGTTGTTCTAGCCTAGATCCTCGAAAGTAAATTCAACTAATATCAATGTCCTACTGTTGCTTTTTGAAAATTTTGATGTAGGCTTTTATTTCATTGCCACAAATTTTGGGTAGTACTTACATCGGCTTTTAGATATTATATTGTTACTTGAAACAAATATTATTTCTTGTTCTTTGATAAAGTAACAATTGAGACTGGGCATCTAACTATTGTGAGCAAAAAACAAGATAAATATTCTTTTTTAATTGGACATTCTATTCAACATGTGGTCTGGGATTGATATAGAGACCTCTCAGAAACAAACTGAGTGTATAAACATCTAGGTGACCCCTATTGGACAAGATATAATAGTATAGTGTGTCATCAAAAAATAAGGTGAAATATTGTAGTGCATACAGTAGCATATAATTCATGAATAAGAATTTTGCTACCCTACTCGCCTTGAAGCTCGCAATAGCTTGTAGAGAATATCCTATGCTCGATGAAACAACTTATAAGACATTTGAGAGCACTTCATGATTTCCCTTTGTGTGACAATCAACTGTCCTATGGGGTAGAAATTCCTTCAGAAAACTTTTGGAATTACAGTCAATAGTCAAGGGTGAAATGTATTATAGTCAATAGTAAATGGTCAACAGTGACTTAGCCATGAGGCTGATAAAGGGAGCACAAGGAATATGCTTGGGAATGCCTACTTTTCTTGCACTAGATGAAGTAATTGAAAATCAATAAATGCATCAACCAAACCCCCCCCCATAAAGACCAATGATAAGTTCAAGAGAGAAACACAAACTAAAATGGGTAAGTTCAAAAATTGAGTAGTGAAGGTGTTTTGGGTATGATTTGTATTTAATTTTCAAATAGATTGATAATGCTCAAATGGTTAATTGTTGTGCTAAATGGAGGTACAAGCTATTGTTTTAATTATCAGATAAGAAATGAAAGAAAAAGGTGTGTAAGAATAACTTGATCTAAAAGGAGAAAATACATCATGTGATGAAGGTATAAATTACCAAACAAAGGATAAAGCAAGGGTCTCAACAATAAAGATACAAGTTTCATGCACCTAATTCCTCCTTAATGGTGGTCCCTACTTTTTTCCATCCACTTGGTAAAGGGAAAGATCAACTTAGTATGATTCAAGATTCTTTCACAAATCAAATAACATCAAACATGAAACATTAAGATAGATCACATCCAATATCTAGTAAATTAGCTATCTAAGATAATTACTAATCCAAAACATAAACAAATATTCAAATTTGCACCTATATTATACATCACTAAATAAAAAATCATGGATATAAGTCCAGGATTAAGCATAGGGGAGAAGATGAGCAATAAACAAAATGGAAGGAGAGGTTTCTTTATTGACCACAAGTCAGATAAAAACCTAAAAAATATCATCTTGTTACTAAAAGTTGGTAGAGAAAAGAGTAATGTTCAAAAAATATTAGATACCTCTTCACCCAAAGTTGGTGCAACTGGTCAAGAGGGGCGCCTCCCAACCAGCCCACCCAGGTTCAATTCTCATTGGGAGTGGGCTCTAGGTTAAAAAATGGAAATTAGGTGTTCTGACCAAACAACACCGTGATGGAAAATCATGATATCGAGTGTGGCATGGGATGAGTAACCATCACACGCCTGACCCCGAAGTTTAGCCTAATAGGGAGAGTTCGTTAGTGGCTCGTCCTAGGAGGAGTTCCTCATCATCAAAGAAAAATATTATGTACCTCATCATAATGGAGAACTAGTCATGTGAATGACATCAAGGAGGGCGCGCTTGTGTTTGCAGATTTTTATCATTAGGAGGGCATAAAGTTTTGACAAAAGCATTAAAGAAAGTATATTTTTATTCCAATGTATGTAAGTAGTTATGAACATCAAAATTAGTCTATAGTTATTAGTAGGTACATGTGCCTGAAAGCTTGGTGGGCGTCCTTATTAGCACTTTGCATGGGAACCATGCCTCCAAAAGACCCACTTTCAACACCTTATATGTGAAACATATATGCAATAGATCTAGGTGTGTTACCTTGCTACATGAAACATGCCCTATCTAGCCCCACTTGAATTATTGCCTAAGAAACATGCCTAAGCCAACCCAAACTGAATTATGTTACCCCAAAAAACTGACTACATATACACCACTTGTATTGCCTTGTCTATGAAATGGACTTACACCTGACATGCTTATGCCACCCTGCATATGTGAGACGCCTACACTAGTCCCATTTGCAGCACGTGTATTGTGAAACTCATCATTGATGCCCAAATTTGGGGGGTGTTCTGTTGCACACTTGGTAGTGACGCCACCACCCCAGAACAAAGAAATCAATCATATTATTAAAATATATAAATTACACTGAGATTGAGAATCCAACTCAATTTTGCATTTGATTAATGAACCAAGTCACTAGTTGATAGACATTGTTCTTCAAATGAAAGAATGTTTCAGTAAGTTCTTTAAATTTATCCTATAATGGAAAAATAATTGCAAAGATGACATTGAAAGAATGTGTAACTAATAACTAACATCTTAATTTTTAATGATATAGTTCAACATATAACCTTTGCAATGTTTTCTCAAGTAGAATTTATATATAATAGAGCATCTTTTCCTTTATGTCCTATATCTTTTTTATCAATTCCAGTACATCCAATCCTAGCCCTTTATACCGCTTGTAAACTTGCAAATAAGCTTCATGTTTCAACTCATCAACTTGTCTATGATCTAATTTTACTTGGTTTGCTACTTAGTTTTTTATACTTTGAATATTTCTTATTCTCCATACAAGAAATATTGAAATTGATATAAGAAAACAAATGGAACTTTCTAGATAGAAAGAAATCAAAAGTTACATATTGAGAAACCATTTGTGGGCTTTTGTCATAAACCTTTTCAAGTAATTTATAAAGGGGTATATTGGGTTGTTCTGCATTACACAATTGATCAATTATTTCTAGTTCATATAACAAGTTTCTAGGATATTATAAAGAAATTGAACAAAATACCACTTTTACCCAGTAGCAAATCCCTAGCTTTGACTATGTGGTGTGATCGATCACTTTTTTTTACTATATTTTCCTTCTTGATCTCATAAGTTTTCTAAACAATTAATATATAAACAATACCACAAAATAAACAAGTAAATAAGAAAGAAAATTGTTTATTCCAAATGGACTATACTTTGGACCTCAATTCCTCATTGTTTTACAAAAACAATTACTCGTCATATCTATTGATGTATTTTTCTTGATTTCATCATCAAGTTTGTGTCATTCCTTTACTTTTTTTCAATATCCTTCTTGACATGTCCCCTCGACACTGATATCCCTTCGCTAATGTGTTCATCAACGTGATGTTGTGCATATGAAAACTTAACTAAATCAAAGTATTCCAAAAATAACATAAATTGTTAATTTAAAAATAGCAAATACAAGGACTAAATGAATATGATTACTTCAATGAACAATTTTCTATATGCATAACCTTGTTGTGATCGTTCACTCTACTTCAAGTCTAGATGCCAGATGTGTGGTTTTCTTGCTATCATATGGCATTACCGATTCAATTTGGCACCATTACCTCCAGATAAATTTCCATCATAATCACATGGAATTTATGACGTGGTTCCCTAGACTTGGGAAGAAGACTTCACTCACTTGCATGACCCAGTTCAAACTTTATATTCTCTTGTCCATTCTCAAATGCTCAAAGTTTTGTGCATCTACAACAGTATGTACATCATTATTTGAAGGGGACGAAGATGGTGGAGTATGTACCACATCAATGGAAGGTTCAATAGTGGAGGGAGGGGGCAAAGTAGGTTTGACCGGATGGGATATTACTAATTGATCAAGTTCTTCTTCCTACCATCCTATAAAGAACAATGTAATTTAACTGATGGCGGAATAAAAGTTCATATATCATCATAAGAAAATTCAAGAAGTGTTGCTAACATACAAAGTGAAACATAATCTCTGATTTAATGGACTATAAAAAAAATTATATAAATTACTAATGCTTTATGGTGATCTAGCTGACCCATATTAATTACCAACTTGTGAACTTCCTGACCATGTGATTAGAAACAAGCTAGTCCTTGGAGTCGGCAATATTTGTGTAACATCCTCAATTTCATAGCTAGTCTAAGCTTATAATGTGGGGTTTTCTATTAAGTGTATGCCAAGGGACCTAATGAACCTAACCATGGATAGGTAGGTAATTAAGTTCACAAAATTGTAATACAAGTCAACTGGTCAACTAATACTCACATAATGGCTTAAATGTATATGGTTGTAGTCGGATGTAGATGAATATAAATGAATTATTCATGTGAACAATAATGTGATGATTATATAATATGATGACTTCAGTTACAGGTTTGAGCTCTAGACCACATAGGTCTCCTTATTAAAGAAGTAAAGTAATATTAACCTAATGTATCATAAGAAAGTTTTAATCGATAAATATTATAGTTAAAGAATTAGTTTCATAACTAGGAATACGATTAAGATTATGGACTCTTTAGAAGGCAGAGGAATGGGCCATTGGCCCTAGAACCGAATTCAAGTCGATTTGGATCAATTAAGGTTCACTTATGGGTCCTTTATAAATAAAGCTGACAACGGAATATCTCATGCTCATAATAAGTGTTCAAAATATATTTTTAGTAGATAGATAATTAAAGTATAAGGCCATGAGAGAAATATTAAATCAATTTTGAATTGTCTAGTAGTCTAGGTAACTAAATAAGTAATATCGAATGTTTACTTGAAAGGTAGGCTTGGAGTGTTGATCTGATTGACTTTGACCTAACCTCTAGTCCAAGGAATTATAATGTAAATATAATGGTCTTTTCAAAGTCTAAGACTAAACAGGATCATGGTGTGGCATATAGGATTATTTATAGGACTTGGACTTTTATGCAAAAGAAGAAGAAAATTTTGTACTTATGAAAAGAGGGTGACTCCTAGCCCATCACAGACTGAAGAGTCTACACCCTGGAAATAGAGCTTGAGCCCCTTTGAGGAAGATCTGCACAACGTCCGTGGAAGTCAAGTTATAAAATGTCAAGGATCTTGAGCGCAATGTATTGTAGATCTAGTATTAGGGTTTGGCGAGAGACTATGAGAGAAATAGAAGAGAATCGAGGGAGAGGGTGAGATCTAAAAGAAATAGAGGAAGAGGCGGACGATGGCAGTTTTGGGATGAGTCTACTATCAATGTCTCTTGGCGCCTGAACACCAGCCAATAGGGTTCTGAGGCACTACATGGATGGTATTCATGAAAGCCCACACGGTCTAGACAAGCAGCAACTTGGCTCTCAAAGGAGTACCAAGCGCCTACCCTATTCTTGCCCTCTAAAGTAGGGGAAGTGACGGATGTAAAGAGGGGCTGAGAGCTCCTTGCATGAGACATATGACCAGATCTGAGTGGGAAAGCATCATGGTTGACCGGTGCCATTGCTATGATGGCTTGCGGGTGACCAAGGTAGGAGTGATCCTCGCTGGAGAGCACCCCGACGGACGGCTCTGTTCTACGGTGCAACAGGGCACCACGATCCCTATATCGCGTGCTCCAGCAAGAGGGGGGACCCAGTTGTACTGATGGGCTACTTGTGTGAGAGGAAGAGAATCGTTATCATTGAGGGACTTGAGGCGGCCAAGAAATGAGCAAGGGTGGTCGGAGAACACCTCCACAGCCGCTGCCCTGTTTCACGGCAAAACAGGAGATCGAGATCCCTATTTGCAGCGCATCCCTATGAGGGAGGAAGGGGGAGCAAATTCTGGGCTTCTAAATGTGTTGGGCCACTGGTCACGAGGCCCATCTGGTCTGAAGAAAATAAAAAGAACAAGGTAACCAGGAATATAAGATTTTAATTTGATTAAGATAATTTAGAAGTTCATATAGTTTGATCTGGTTGTCAGAATAGGGTGTTTAAGGGCTCGTTGGAAAGCTCGAGATATGAAGAACATCTTGAAGGTAGACTCTTAAATGATCTAGATAAGGTAATTTAATTTAAGAAAAGTTAGATATGTGAATTAAGTGCATATATGATGTTGCTTTGTTAAAATAATGTTATAGGTGTGGACCTCATCATTGAACTTAAAGCAATTTTGAACCACAATCTTAATAGGTATGATGAAATGGCCACTCATGATCTAGAGGTTTTGTTGATCCTATATGATGTATTGAGTATGCATGCATGCCATAAGATTGTGTAGGATGTGCTTTAAAGATGAATATGTGAGTAGACGGATAGTTCATATTTACAAGAAGTGTCCTTTAAAGGATTTAGACCAAACTAGAGGAATTCAAGATGAAGATCTTATCCTCTATGATACAGGTAAGTGGTCCATGCCCATGAGTACTCGTATTTGAAGCTCAGTATGTTCATATGTCTCTTAGATAATAAGACTTTCATGATTCAATGTGCTTAGACTTTAATGTTAAGATGTGCAAATAGGATTATTCTCATACTTCTATGATTACATAAGTTCATGTGCCCAAAATCCCAAAGAGAGATATGTTGCTCAAAATGGTTGTGACTCATGCACCAGGTCCATGAGAGAGTTAAAGAGTCATGTTTCTATAAGATTTCTTAGAAATGATTTAAATTGATGAATAAAGATTCAAGATGAGATATCCATACTTAGATGATGATTTGGGATACTTTTATTGAGCTTTAAAGTATAATTATGCTATTAGTATTTCTCATATTTATAGATATAAAGTTGTATTTAGATTTCAATTAGAAATATGAGATTAAGATGTCTTATATATGTAGAGAATCTAAGATCTAATAAGTTAATTAGATTTCTTATAATGATTAATATATATAAGTAAACTATAATGTGAAAAATATAAGTTTTGAACATATTAAGATATGGTCCAATTTTTTAGAATAGAGTTACTATTAGGATCAGAATAAATTGTAAAATGAGTTTAGAATAACATAATAAGATGACGATGCATTAAGCTATGATTAAGTTGCAAGACAACATTTTATAAGATTTCCATTTTGATATTTAAAGTTTAATATGTAAGTTCATATGCAAAGTTTCGGGGTAACATCATATTTTATAAGAAGGATTGAAACATCTTGTCAGAATTGATATTTTTAGATATGTTGTACTTATGATACTTTCATAAGCTTGACTTGAGATACTTTTTATACTTAGTATTTCTATATTCATGTCAGATCCTTTCTCATAAGACATTAGACTCATTTATGATATAATTGGTATAATGAAGTAATCTTACCAAATAAGAGTTTTAGAATAAAGTTTACCCAGATAATGAGATACATGCTCAAATCCATCAATGAATTCAGTTTAGAACTTAAGAATAAGAGATTTAGATTCAGACTTAGACTACTCTTTGTGTGAGTAGTCAGATTATGAATAAAGATACATGATAAGGGTTGAGACCCAACCAATTATGAAGTAATTGAGATCCATATTCACATTCAGTTTTAGATTAAGTTTATCACTTAAGAATAAAATATTCAGATTCAAATTCATATTTAGAATTCAGTACATGTTCAGTACTCAGTAATCAGTTTTAGATAAGTTCAATTATCAATATTCAGTTTTAATATAAGGTAAGTTTAGATTCAAAATTCAATAAAGCAATCATTATTTAGCTTTAGTTCAGACTAAGAATTAAGTAAGTTTAGACTTAAGATAAATAAGTCGAAACCTTCACATAAGACATCATATGATAAGTCCTCATTCAGTAGTCCCAGGACGATTCAGAGGCATTTGTTGCCAATTCAGAGGAGTGTTTACTCCAATTCATAGGTACTTTGGTACCAAGTAGGGCGTAGTTACGCCAATTCAGAGACACCTTGGTGTCATTCAGAAGCATGTAGTGCCAATTCAGGGTACTTCAGTACCAATTCAGGGTGTAGATATGCCAATTAAGGAGGACTTATTGTATAATGGTAGCCACAGTCAGATAAAAATCATAAGTAAAAGATACATGAGTATGCCCATAATCTCATCCATGAGTATGATGAGAGAGAGTCAAATAAGATAAGTATGACCTTGACACTTTGGTGTAGGTCATGAGACTCATGTACCAGGGTACATGTCTCCAGAATAAGATAAGGTAGAAAGACAAGAATTCAGATTGAGAAATAAGGAACCATATGCTCCAGATTTTACTCAGAATTTGATGTTAGTTTCGTGTTTATAATGCCCAATTTCAGTTCTTTAGCAATGTATATTTTAGAATAATCATGCCACTTACTCTAATGACAATTTTTCCTAATGCATGGCTGGGGACGCGATGTCCGCGTGATTTGGATTAGCCGAGGATCAAAAGAACAAGTAAAGGACTAGAACATTTCAAGCTCAACCTAGTGGGGTGCCATTTGCCTAGACGATCCAGAGTTTTGACGTCTTTTTATTATGCCTAGTTATGTTGGAAATTAGATTATATTTTATGGTTTAACATGATATAGTTTTCCATTGACAAAAACTATGTATGGATCAGTTGTACAGTAATGCAAAGTGTTTCATTTACTTTCATTGCAATGATAATCATGTTTGTGACACTCCCAGATGAAAGCAAAAAAAATAGCTTCCGCTCATGTATTATAAAACTCTGGGTGTTACAATATGGTATCAGAGCAATTTGGTAAATGGCCACTAGGCAAATATGATTCTCACAGTCACCCTAGAGTGAAGAGGTAAGTTTAGGGTTTAGGGATAGACTCCATAAGAAGAATACCATAACTTAGAGTGATTATGGGTCTTAACCTTAGAATAGATAGATATCTTAGAGGTAGAAGTCATCCTTGTTTAGATCTAAAGTAGCAACCTAAACCTAGCTGATGAGGTTTCTTCTCCATTCTCAATGGTTATGGCTAGCCAATTGAGAATTGAAAAGGAATTTCATAAGCGCTAGACTTTTATGCATCTCTCCTTTCTTACTAGCCCATGTGGTATCGGAAACATGTGTTAGTGGGCTAATGAGGGATAGCATGTCAGGATCTCACATCTTTGGGTATGTGCTTGATCACCACATATCTAGAAATGTAGGAGGTACCTGGAAGACCTAAGATTAGACGTTCAACTATGCCTAATGTTAGAAATTCATGAAAAGGTTGAGCTAGATGCCCTAAGTATAGAGCCAAGTTTAGTTTCATATACCCTAAGTATGAGTCGAGAAGTATACCAAGGTAATAGATAATACTCACATCATTTTTTTTATGAAAATACATTACATACCTCTTTTCATGAAAAAATTTGAGCATGTGTGCCTTAATATGTTAATTATCAATAAATGAAGGGGCAAGAAGAACCCTAAGGTGGGTAGTCGCCTAGAGAAATTTCGAGGGCAAAAATTATTTTAAGGTGGGTAGAATTGTAACATCCTCAATTTCATAGCTAATCTAAGCTTATAATGTGGGGTTTTCTAATAAGTGTATGCCAAGGGACCTAATGAACCTAACCATGGCTAGGTAGGAAATTAAGTTCACAAAATTGTAATACAAGTCATCTGATCAACTAATACTCACATAATGTCTTAAATGTATTTGATTGTAGTCAGATCTAGATGAATATAAATGAATTATTCCTGTGAACAATAATGTGATGATTATATAATATGATGACTTGAGTTACAGGTTTGAGCTCTAGACCACATAGGTCTCCTTATTAAAGAAGTAAAGTAATATTAACCTAATGTATCATAAGAAAGTTTTAATCGATAAATATTATTAGTTAAAGAATTAGTTTCATTACTAAGAATACGATTAAGATTATGGACTCTTTAGAAGGTCGAGGAATGGGCCATTGGCCCTAGAACCGAATCCAAGTCAATTTGGATCAATTAAGGTTCGCTTATGGGTCCTTTATAAATAAAGCTGACAACGGAATATCTCATGCTCATAATAAGTGTTCAAAATATATTTTTAGTAGATAGATAATTAAAGTATAAGGCCATGAGAGAAATATTAAATCAATTTGAATTGTCTAGTAGTCTAGGTAACTAAATAAGTAATATCGAATTTTTACTTGAAAGGTAGGCTTGGAGTGTTGATCTGATTGACTTTGACCTAACCTCTAGTCCAAGGAATTATAATGTAAATATAATGGTCTTTTCAAGTCTAAAACTAAACAGGCTCATGGCGTGGCATATAGGATTATTTATAGGAATTGGACTTTTATGGAAAAGAAGAAGAAAATTTTGTACTTATGAAAAGAGGGCGACTCCCAGCTCATCACGGACTGAAGAGTCTGGACCTTGGAAATAGAGCCTGAGCCCCTTTGAGGAAGATCCGCAAAACGTCTGTGGAAGTCAAGTTATAAAATGCCAAGGATCTTGAGCGCAATGTGTTGTACATCTAGTATTAGGATTTGGCGAGAGACTATGAGAGAAACAGAAGAGAATCGAGGGAGAGGGTGAGATCTGGAAGAAACAGAGGAATAGGTGGACAATGGCGGTTTTGGGACGAGTCTACTATCAATGTCTCTAAGTGCCTGAACACCGGCCAATAGGGTTCTGAGGCACTACATGGATGGTATTCACAAAATCCCATACGTTCTAGAAAAGTAGTGACTTGGCTCTCCGAGGAGTACCAAGCGCCTACCCTATTCTTGCCCTCTAAAGTCAGGGAAGTGACTGATGTAAAGAGGGGTTGAGAGCTCCTTGCATGAGACCTCTAACGAGATCTGAGTGGGAAAGCATCACGGTTGACCGATGTCATTGCTATGATGGCTTGTGGGTGGCCAAGGTAGGAGTGATCCTCGTTGGAGAGCACCCGACAGACGGCTCTATTCTACGGCGCAACAGGGCACCGCGATCCCTGTATCGCGTGCTCCATCAAGAGGGGGAGACCCAGTTATACTGATGGGCTACTTGTGTGAGAGGAAGAGAATCATGATCATTGAGGGACTTGTGGCGGCCAAGAAATGTGGAAGTGTGGCCGGAGAACACCTCCACAGTTGTTGCCCTATTTCACGACAAAATAGGGGATCGAGATCCCTATTTGTAGCGCATCCCTGTGAGGGAGACAGGGGGAGCAAATTATGGGCTTCTAAATCTGTTGGGCCACTAGTCACAAGGCCCATCTAGCCTGAAGAAAATGAAAAGAACAAGGTAACCAGGAATATAAGATTTTAATTTGATTAAGATAATTTAGGAGTTCATATAGTTTGATCTGGTTGTCAGAATAGAGTGTTTAAGGGCTCGTTGGAAAGCTCGAGATATGAAGAACATATTGAAGGCAGACTCTTAAATGATATAGATAAGGTAATTTAATTTAATAAAAGTTAGATATGTGAATTAAGTGCATATATGATGTTGCTTTGTTAAAATAATGGTATAGGTTTGAACCTCATCATTGAACTTCAAGCAAGTGTTGCACCACAATCTTAATAGGTATGATGAAATGACCACTCATGATTTAGAGGTTTTGTTGATCCTATATGATGTATTGGGTATGCGTGCATGCATGCCATAAGATTGTGCAGGATGTGCTTTAAAGATGAAGATGTGAGTAGACAGATATTTGAGATTTACAAGAAGTGTCCTTTAAAGGATTTAGACACGACTAGAAGAATTCAAGATGAAGATTTTATCCTTTATGACACATGTAAGTGGTCCATGCCCATGAGTACTAATATTTGAAGCTCAGTATGTTCATATAGCTCTTAGACAATAAGACTTTCATGATTCAATGTGCTTAGACTTTAATGTTAAGATTTGCAAATAGGATTATTCTCATACTTCTATGATTACATAAATTCATGTGCTCAAAATACCAAATAAAGATATGTTGCTCAAAATGGTTGTGAATCATGTACCAGGTCCATGAGAGAGTTAAAGAGTCATGTTTCTATAAGATTTCTTAGAAATGATTTAAATTGATGAATAAAGATTCAAGATGAGATAGCCATACTTAGCTGATGATTTGGGATACTTTTATTGATCTTTAAAGTATAATTATGTTATTAGGATTTCTCATATTTATAGATATAACGTTGTATTTAGATTTCAATTAGAAATATGAGATTAAGATGTCTCATATATGTAGAGAATCTAAGAGCTAATAAGTTAATCAGATTTCTTATAATGAGTAATATATATAAGTTAACTATAATGTGAAAAATATAAGTTTTGAACATATTAAGATATGGTCCAATTTTTCATAATAGATGTACTATTAGGATCAGAATAAATTGTAAAATGAGTTTCGAATAACATTATAAGATGATGATGCATTAAGCTATGATTATGTTGCAAGACAATATTTTATAAGATTTCTATTTTGATATTTAAGGTTTAATATGTAAGTTCATATGCAAAGTTTCAGGGTAACATCATATTTTATAAGAAGGATTGAACCATCTTGTCAAAATTGATATTTTTATATATGTTGTACTTATGATACTTTCATAATCTTGACTTAAGATACTTTGTATACTTAGTATTTCTATATTCATGTCAGATCCTTTCTCATAAGACATTAGACTCATTTATGATATAATTGGTATAATGAAGTAATCTTACCAAATAAGAGTTTTAGAATAACGTTTACCTAGATAATGAGATACATGCTCAAATCTAGCAATGAATTCAGTTTAGAACTTAAGAATAAGATATTTAGATTCAGACTTAGACTACTCTTTGTGTGAGTAGCCAGATTATGAATAAAGATACATGATAAGGGTTTAGACCCAATCTCAATTATGAAGTAATTGAGATCCATATTCACATTTAGTTTTAGATTAAGTTTATCACTTAAGAATAAAAGATTCAGACTCAGATTTAGAATTCAGCACATGCTTAGTACTCAGTAATCAGTTTCAAATAAGTTCAATTATCAATATTCAGTTTTAATATAAGATAAGTTCAGATTCAGAATTCAATAAAGCTATCAGTATTTAGCTTCAGTTCAAATTAAGAATTAAGTAAGTTTAGACTTAAGATAAATAAGTCGAAACCTTCACATAAGACATTATATGATAAGTCCTCATTCAGAAGTTCGGGGACGATTCAGAGGCATTTGTTGCCAATTCGTAGGAGTGTTTACTCCAATTCAAAGGTACTTTGGTACCAAGCAGGGCATAGTTACGCCAATTCAGAGACAC
This sequence comes from Alisma plantago-aquatica, assembly GCA_963693085.1. Taxonomy (NCBI): domain Eukaryota; kingdom Viridiplantae; phylum Streptophyta; class Magnoliopsida; order Alismatales; family Alismataceae; genus Alisma; species Alisma plantago-aquatica. Next base: position 926,410,066 of record OY856409.1, read on the forward strand.
CTTGGTGTCATTCAGAGGCATGTAGTGCCAATTCAGGGTACTTCGATACCAATTCAGGGCATAGATATGCCAATTAAGGAGGACTTATTGTATAATGGTGGCCACAGTCAGATAAAAATCATAAGTAAAAGATACCTTAGTTTAGAGTATGCTCATAATCTCATTCATGAGTATGATGAGAGAGAGTCAAATAAGATAAGTATGACCTTGACACTTTGGTGTAGGTGATGAGACTCATGTACCAGGGTACATGTCTCTAGAATAAGATAAGGTAGAAAGACAAGAATTCAGATTGAGAAATAAGGAACAATATGCTCTAGATTTTACTCAGAATTGGATGTTAGTTTCATGTTTATAATGGCCAATTTCAGTTCTTTAGCAATGTATATTTTAGAATACTCATGCCACTTACTCTAATGACTGTTTTTCCTAATGCATGGCTGGGGACGCGATGTTCGTAGGATTTGGAGCAGCTGAGGATCAAAAGAACAAGTAAAGGACTAGAACATTTCAAGCTCAACCTAATGGGGTGCCATTTTCCTAGACGATCCAGAGTTTTGACAACTTTTTATTATGCCTAGTTATGTTTTCAATTAGATTAGATTTTATGGTTTAACATGATGTAGTTTTCCATTGACAAAAACTATGTATGGATCAGTTGTATAGTTATGCAAAGTGTTTCATTTACTTTCATTGCAATGATAATCATGTTTGTGACACTCCCAGGTGAAAGAAAAAAAATAGCTTCCGCTCATGTATTATAAAAATCTAGGTGTTACAATATGGTATCAAAGCAATTTGGTAAATGGCCACTAGGAAAATATGATTCTCACAGTCACCCTAGAGTGAAGAGGTAAGTTTAGGGTTTAGGGATAGATTCCATAAGAAGAATATCATAACTTAGGGTGATTATGGGTCTTAACCTTAGAATAGATAGATATCTTAGAGGTAGAAGTCATCCTTGTTTAGATCTAAAGTAGCAACCTAAATCTAGCTAATGAGGTTTCTTCTCCATTCTCAATGGTTATGGCCAGCCAATTGAGAATTGAAAATGAATTTCATAAGCACTAGACTTTTATGCATCTCTCCTTTATTACTAGCCCATGTGGTATGAGACACATGTGTTAGTGGGTTAATGAGAAATAGCATGTCAGGATCTCACATCTTTGGGTATGTGCTTGATCACCACATATCTAGAAATGTAGGAGGTACCTGGAAGACCTAAGATTAGACGTTCAACTATGCCTAATGTTAGAAGTTCATGAAAAGGTTGATCTAGATGCCCTAAGTATAGAGCCAAGTTTAGTTTCATATACCCTAAGTAGGAGTTGAGAAGTAGACCAAGGTAATAGATAATACTCACATAATTTTTTTATGAAAATACATTACATACCTCTTTTCATGCAAAATTTTGAGCATGTGTACCTTAATATGTTAATTATCAAAAAATGAAGGGGTAAGAAGAACCCTAAGGTGGGTAGTAGCCCAGAGAAATTTCGAGGGCAAAATTTATTTTAAGGTGGGTAGAATTGTAACATCCTCAATTTCATAGCTAGTCTAAGCTTATAATGTGGGGTTTTCTAATAAGTGGATGTCAAGGGACCTAATGAACCTAACCATAGCTAGGTAGGTAATTAAGTTCACAAAATTGTAATACAAGTCATCTGATCAACTAATACTCACATAATGGCTTAAATGTATATGATTGTAGTCGGATGTAGATGAATATAAATGAATTATTCATGTGAACAATAATGTGATGATTATATAATATGATGACTTGAGTTACAGGTTTGAGCTCTAGACCACATAGGTCTCCTTATTAAAGAAGTAAAGTAATATTAACCTAATGTATCATAAGAAAGTTTTAATCGATAAATATTATTGGTTAAAGAATTAGTTTCATAACTAAGAATATGATTAAGATTATGGACTCTTTAAAAGGCTGGGGAATGGGCCATTGGCCCTAGAACTGAATCCAAGTCGATTTGGATCAATTAAGGTTCACTTATGGGTCATTTATAAATAAAGCTGACAACGGAATATATCATGCTCATAATAAGTGTTCAAAATATATTTTTAGTAGATAGATAATTAAAGTATAAGGCCATGAGAGAAATATTAAATCAATTTTGAATTGTCTAGTAGTCTAGGTAACTAAATAAGTAATATCGAATTTTTACTTGAAAGGTAGGCTTGGAGTGTTGATCTGATTGACTTTGACCTAACCTCTGGTCCAAGGAATTATAATTTAAATATAATGGTCTTTTCAAAGTTTAAGACTAACCAAGCTCATGGTGTGGCATATAGGATTATTTATAGGAATTGGACTTTTATGCAAAAGAAGAAGAAAATTTTGTACTTATGAAAAGAGGGCGACTCCCAGCCCATCACGGATTGAAGAGTCTGCACCCTGGAAATAGAGCCTGAGCCCATTTGAGGAAGATCCGCACAATGTCCATGTAAGTCAAGTTATAAAACGCCAAGGGTCTTGAGCGCAATGTGTTGTAGATCTAGTATTAGGGCTTGGTGAGAGACTATGAGAGAAACAAAAGAGAATCGAGGGAGAGGGTGAGATCTAGAAGAAATAGAGGAAGAGACGGACGACGGCGGTTTTGGGATGAGTCTACTATCAATGTCTCTTGGCGCCTGAACACCGTCCAATAGGGTTCTGAGGCACTACATGGATGGTATTCATGAAATCCCACACGGTCTCGACAAGAAGCGACTTGGCTCTCCGAGGAGTACCAAGTGCCTACCATGTTCTTGCCCTCTGAAGCAGGGGAAGTGATGACTGTAAAGAGGGGCTGAGAACTCCTTGCATGAGACATATGACCAGATCTGAGTGGGAAAGCATCATGGTTGACCGGTGTGATTGCTATGATGGCTTGCGGGTGGCCAAGGTAGGAGTGGTCCTCACTGGAGAGCACCCCGACGGACGGCTCTGTTCTGTGGCGCAACATGTCACCACAATCCCTATATCGCGTGCTCCAGCATGGGGGGCAGTTGTACTGATGGGCTACTTGTACGAGAGGAAGAGAATCTTGATCATTGAGGGACTTGCGGCGGCCAAGAAATGAGCAAGGGTGGCCGGAGAACACCTCTATAGTCGCTTCCATGTTTCATGGCAAAACAGGGGATCGAGATCCCTGTTTGCAGCGCATCCCTAGGAGGGAGGGAGGGGGAGAAAATTATGGGCTTCTAAATCTGTTGGGTCACTGGTCACGAGGCCCATCTGGCCTGAAGAAAATGAAAAGAACAAGGTAACCAGGAATATAAGATTTTAATTTGATTAAGATAATTTAGGAGTTCATATAGTTTGATTTGGTTGTCAGAATAGGGTGTTTAAGGGCTCGTTGGAAAGCTCGAGATATGAAGAACATCTTTAGGGTAGACTCTTAAATGATCTAGATAAGGTAATTTAATTTAAGAAAAGTTAGATATGTGAATTAAGTGCATATATGATGTTGCTTTGTTAAAATAATGTTATAGGTGTGGACCTCATCATTAAACTTCAAGCAAGTGTTGCACCACAATCTTAATAGGTATGATGAAATGACCACTCATGATTTAGAGGTTTTGTTGATCCTATATGATGTATTGGGTATGCATGCATGCATGCCATAAGATTGGGTAGGATGTTCTTTAAAGATGAAGATGTGAGTAGACGGATATTTGAGATTTACAAGAAGTGTCCTTTAAAGGATTTAGACCCGACTAGAGGAATTCAAGATGAAGACTTTATCCTCTATGACACAGGTAAGTGGTCCATGCCCATGAGTACTCATATTTGAAGCTCAGTATGTTCATATGTCTCTTAGACAATAAGACTTTCATGATTCAATGTGCTTAGACTTTAATGTTAAGATGCGCAAATAGGATTGTTCTCATACTTCTATGATTACATAAGTTCATGTGCTCAAAATCCCAAATAGAGATATGTTGCTCAAAATGGTTGTGACTCATGTACCAGGTCCATGAGAGAGTTAAAGAGTCGTGTTTCTATAAGATTTCTTAGAAATGATTTAAATTGATAAATAAAGATTCAAGATGAGATAGACATACTAGTTGATGATTTGGGATACTTTTATTGAGCTTTAAAGTATAATTATGCTATTAGGATTTCTCATATTTATAGATATAACGTTGTATTTAGATTTCAATTAGAAATATGAGATTAAGATGTCTCATATATGTAGAGAATCTAAGAGCTAATAAGTTAATCAGATTTCTTATAATGAGTAATATATATAAGTTAACTATAATGTGAAAAATATAAGTTTTGAACATATTAAGATATGGTCCAATTTTTCATAATAGAGGTACTATTAGGATCAGAATAAATTGTAAAATGAGTTTAGAATAACATTATAAGATGATGATGCATTAAGCTATGATTAAGTTGCAAGACAATATTTTATAAGATTTCTATTTTGATATTTAAGGTTTAATATGTAATTTCATATGTAAAGTTTTAGGGTAACATCATATTTTATAAGAAGGATTGAACCATCTTGTCAGAATTGATATTTTTAGATATGTTGTACTTATGATACTTTCATAAGCTTGACTTAAGATACTTTGTAAACTTAGTATTTCTATATTCATGTCAGATCCTTTCTCATAAGACATTAGACTCATTTATGTTATAATTGGTATAATGAAGTAATCTTACAAAATAAGAGTTTTAGAATAAAGTTTACCCAGATAATGAGATACATGATCAAATCCAGCAATGAATTTAGTTTAGAACTTAAGAATAAGAGATTTAGATTCATACTTAGACTACTCTTTGTGTGAGTAGCCAGATTATGAATATACATATAAAGGGTTTAGACCCAATATCAATTATGAAGTAATTGAGATCCATATTCACATTCAGTTTTAGATTAAGTTTATCACTTAAGAATAAATGATTCAGATTCAGATTCAGATTTAGAATTCAGTACATGCTCAGTACTCAGTAATCAGTTTCAGATAAGTTCAATTATCACTATTCAGTTTTAATATAAGATAAGTTCAGATTCAGAATTCAATAAAGCAATCAGTATTCAGCTTCAATTTAGATTAAGAATTAAGTAAGTTTAGACTTAAGATAAATAAGTCAAAACCTTCACATAAGACATTATATGATAAGTCCTCATTCAGTAGTCCCGGAATGATTCATAGGCATCTGTTGTCAATTGAGAGGAGTATTTACTCCAATTTAGAGGTACTTTGGTACCAAGAAGGACGTAGTTACGCCAATTCAGAGACACCTTGGTGTCATTCAGAGGCATGTAGTGCCAATTCAGGGTACTTCGGTACCAATTTAGGGCGTAGATACGCCAATTCAGGAGGACTTATTGTATAATGGTGGCCACAGTCAAATAAAAATCATAAGTAAAAGATACCTTGATTTAGAGTATGTCTATAATCTTATCCATGAGTATGATGAGAGAGAGTCAAATAAGATAAGTATGACCTTGACACTTTGGTGTAGGTCATGAGACTCATGTACCAGGGTACATGTCTCCAGAATAAGATAAGGTAGAAAGACAAGAATTCAAATTGAGAAATAAGGAACAATATGCTCCAGATTTTACTCAGAATTTGATGTTAGTTTCATATTTATAATGCCCAATTTCAGTTCTTTAGCAATGTATATTTTAGAATACACATGACACTTACTCTAACGACTGTTTTTCCTAATGCATGGTTGGGAACGCGATGTCCGCAGGATTTGGAGCAACGAAGGATCAAAAGAACAAGTAAAGGACTAGAACATTTCAAGCTCAACCGAGTGGGGTGCCATGTGCCTAGACGATCCAGAGTTTTGACATCTTTTTATTATGCCTAGTTATGTTGTCAATTAGATTAGATTTTATGGTTTAACATGATGTAGTTTTCCATTGACAAAAACTATGTATGGATCAGTTGTACAGTTATGCAAAGTGTTTCATTTACTTTCATTGCAATGATAATCATGTTTGTGACACTCCCAGATGAAAGAAAAAAAATAGCTTCCGCTCATGTATTATAAAAATCTGGGTATTACAATTTGAGTTTTATTTTGGATGTCAAGGCATGAAAGATCCTTCCTTTCTGAACACTTTTCTTCAATTGAATACTTATGAAAGTGATATGTGGGCTATAGCAATACTCATTAGTCAATTTGAGTTTTTGAGCAATGATAGGGGTCAAATTTCTGATAGTGTGTTGAGGGCCGAAGTGGTATATAGTTACTTTTAGTAGTGCGATTATAAATGACTGTTGGGTTAGGGAGCGGATGCAGAGCCGGGTGGGGCCTTAGAAGCGTTGTCTAATCCGTCCGTGGGTTAAAAGGGGCCGACATTCCGGGTGAAAAAGGACCATTGAGGCTAGATACAAATTGGATGCTGTAGCAAACAGGGAGGAAATCCGCCCCGAGATGTCTGTCAGATTCGACCTGCCTGAGGAATATATTTATTTCCCACTCCATCGTTCTACCAATGCAGTTGGCCGTTTGTACCCACCAGAAAGTTTGAAAAACTCCTAGAAATAATAGTTTTCAGGTCTGGCTGGGATACTCACAGCGGCGTTAAAATTAGTTAATCTTCTCCGGCGCCAAGAGCAGTGTATATAATAGACTAGGTAACCAGTGGCTTGTCTTAAAACCAAGGCAACTAATCCTACATTTCTAATCCTTGGGTTGCACCCACACGATAAATAGGAGAGATTTAAATAAACCCTCAAGATTTTAATAAAACTTTCAAGACTTCACAAATTTCTTCAATTTCATGTAATATCCTTATTATTTTGTGCTTATCCAAATGAACCCTAATTAGAGTGTTCCGATGGTGCACCTTTTAGTACAAGAGTTTGGCTCACGGTTCATATTGTTTATAGAATTTCCTGAGGTTGAATGCCACTGGCCAAGCTCAAAACCCAATCAGAATCCTAGTGGACAAATGACAAAAGAATAACATTTGTAAAAAAAATTACCAAAAGCACCTTTAAAGAAAGATAAAACTAATTTAGGTCTACAGTTTGATAGGACGGCACTTTTATAGTTGGAAAATGCAAATAACTGGAAAGAGAAACAACTGCTTGCGCAACACAATTTTAACCAATCGCCTGTTTCGTAGGAGTAAATTACAGATGTGATACTTAAAGGATGGCGTCTGGCAACCTTTAACTATACACCAAGGTGTTGAGCTGTTCTCTCTCTATAACGGTGAAGAACTTATCCGCACGCATATCTATTTGGGATTCAGAAATTTAATTCCCGATGATGATCACAAACATTTTTATTAACTAATAACTTAGCATGTTAGAAGATATAATATAATTTTGAGCAGCTGCCATTGAAATTTATCCAATTAAATAGAAGTAAAAGAACTGGATGTTAGAATTGCACCCTAACAAAGAGAACAGTCGCAGTTTTGAGTTCCATGCTTTTAAATCATTTTCGAAAACACACTTCACACTCCTACACCTAACCGTATGATCCCCAAACATTGACGCAGCACCACGTTATTAGACAATATTATTCCCCAGGAAATCCATAATACTGTTACTGCTATAGCCGAACACCCAAAAAGTGGTCATCCGTAGCTGAAATATTGGAAGGGCAGAAATACATATCAGTTCCATAATGTCGTTCTAAAAATATCACGTGCAATGTTGTGCCAGTATACAAATGAGAAAAATGCATGGGATCAACGTCTTCAATGGCAGAGGGCTCTATTGTATGCATAAGACATTGTTTCATCGAAGGAGCGGAGTGGACCTGAAAAGGGAGAAAACAGAGACTAAATACCAGATAAGTATGACATGGAAAAAAATAAGCAGTTTATGTCCGATCACAGTTCCACAATATAAGGGCATCTACAAATCAAATTTCACCTAAAAATGTTCAACCAGAGCAGAACATGACAGATTATAAAGTCAACACTGTTGACTGAGACCTTGTGAACCCATACCTACAAATTACATTAAGCACCTCACAAGCTGATGTTGTTCTTCCCTTTACCATATATGACCCTCTTCGGAGTTCGGACTTATTTGATATCAAGATAAACCATTAGGCCATGTTTGGTTTGTCGGATAGCATATGAATCGGATAAGTTGGGGTATAGGATTGATAGGTAAACCAAAAGAAAAGGTTAACAGTAATGATAACCTATGTTTGGATGCATGTTGGATAGGATGTGTGTTTGTTTTACCAATTCAGAAATTTATTTCTGCCCTTTTCCAGTAATGTTCCATCATGCGGATATTATGTCAATATCTATTGTCCATTGCAGCGGTGTGTTTGCTAGCTTCGTGTAAATTCTGGGAAAGACTGTCATGCTCCTCCGAGCAAGATCAATTGTTTGTTTACTATGCTTAATTCACCTGGCAAAAGGTTGCTCACGGCAACATATGCCATGAGGAAGGCAACAAACCTGCTGATCACAGAAGCAGTAGTTGATGTGAATTCCTGTGTGAAGGGAGGTGGAGAAGACGTAGTGGTAGAATGACGCCCGTCAAATAGAAATGTCGAGACAGATTTTTCATTACGGAGGAGTTCACTGATTGTGCCTGCTAAAGGTGCGGAAGGGCATCCATCATGAGGAGGTCCACCTGCATGAGGAAGGAGGATGCCGACGACAATGGTTGCGAAGTAGGAGACTGCCGGCCGTCTGTGAGGGTGCTGTGACTGAGACGTCGCACACTGCAAGGAACCTTGCGCTGAATGAAGGGCCGCAAAATATCGTGTTTTGCAGCGGCGTGAGCAGTTGAGGATATTTCCGGAGTGAATACCTGGGGTGAATGAGAACTGGAAAATCCTACTTGCTTGGGACTCCAATACGGCTCATATACCATCCGGTATTTACATTTACCCAACCAAACACAGGAATCATTTACCAACGGGATTAGGAGTCCAATCCTTGCCTGGATCCCATGAAACAAATACGCCCTTAGTAAACAGGGCTCATACCCACCACATATGAATTACTTTCTTAATGGACAACCACTTCAACTAGATGGTCATCTACAGAGCCATTCTTTCTTCGCATAGTCATAATTAAGGATGCGTTCAATGCAAGGGCAAGTTTGGGCCTAGTAAAAGGCCACCTTATTCCTTGACCAGGGACACAGCATAATTTCTCAATAGATTTAATAAGCCCAACGGGGAAAGTTTTCCATTGTTTTATACCAGATACTAAATACCAGTTAAGGGAAGGTATAGCCGTATAGGAAGGAATGGGAAAGAAATATAGGCTAATCATTCACATTCAAACCTTGGTCAAACTAATACCAATTTGTACCGGGTTTCCACCCAGATACTTTTCCAACTAATCCCAAGATCTAATCCGACAAATGCCCTATCGCATTCCAAACATACCCTAAACAGCTAATGACTAGAAACGTACAGGTCAGAGAAAGACCTCAAAGGCTGCTTATGTATACATACACATATATTGCTTGCCGGCAAGGTTGTAGCACGGTGTGAGGGACACGGGATGTAAGAACCCATATTAACCCCTCCAAGCCCAATTGATTAGTTTTCATGCACATCGGGCTGTCAACAGGGAGGGTATGGAGAGGGTAAGGCTTTACCTTTACCCTTACCCTCCAGAGAGTAGCAGGAAAGGGTAACGGTATTTACCCTTCCTAGCAATCCTCTTACCCTCTCCTTACCGTTACCCTCTTTCTCTCATATGGTAAACAGGGAGGGTAAAGGGTAAACGGGAAATTTTGATATATGAAAAATTTACAAAAAGAGATTTATTTTAAGGAGGTGCCTAGGATGATAAAGATTAAGTCACATCTTTCTTGACTTGGATTTTCACAAATGTGAATATAAGCAGACCAATGTTTATACTTGCGTAATATGTTTAGATATTGGTCCAAGAATAAAAATGAAGCATCTTTTTCTATTCAAGTCAATGTGGTTATACTTTAGCACATTGAGGAAGATCTCTTATTGATTTCACCCTCCGACGAGGGCCAAGTAAAAAAAAATTATGTGAAAAGAGTGCAACTATTCTGTCAGGTCAGGCTTCCGCAGGGAAGTTTCTTGACACTACCGGTCTTCACCAGCAGCAACCACTCACTTATCATGGGACTGAGTTGAGGAATGCGACCAAAGAAGGGACACCTAGGCAATTTCAAAACATAGATAAGAAAAAAGAAAAAAACCACATGATTAAGCAAGTAGAGAAGAGGCTAAGGGATGGTTGGTCATCCTTTTCCTATTGTTCCACGTTCATGTCAACTGGTTTAACATTTAATAATAATATACTACAAGCATATTTGAGTGTGAGTGCGAGTGGGAGGCAAGCCGCAACGCGCAAGCTTTCCTGTTGGAAAAAATAGGGTGGTAATTTATCTCGGAGCTTCTATATAATTTTATGTTTTTGTTAAATAAATGTGGGTAGAAGGGTAAAAGGGTATGGATAATGTCCATCCCTTACCCTCCCCTTCTAATGTGGTGGGAAAACGGGGAGGGGATGAATGGAGAACGGGTAACAAAAACTTTTACCCTTACCGGCTTACCCTTCCCCTACAAGATATGGATAAAGAAAAACGGGCAATACCCTCCCCACAGCCCTACATGCACACATGTATTTGTGCATTAAGAGAGGGGTGTTGGGATGGGCTCTCCCTAGTATGGGAATTAGTAGGGAGACACACTGTGACTACTCTTGATTTAGTCACCCCTTCCTGGTCTAGCATTTACAGTTGTGGGTCATAAGGGAAATAACTCCCTACAGACTCACATACATGTATATATTTCCCACAAGGGTGAAGGCAATGGAACGGAGGTACCAACTAAAAAAAGTCCCTGGAAAAGTCATCTTGCAATTTATAGGGGTCCAGTCCCAATCAATGTATTAGAAAGCAGGAAGCGGGAGACGTGCAGACGGCACCCTGTAACCGATTAAGCGGTAGGCGGGCGATTAAGCGGGCGATTTTTGAAAAAGCAGGTGTCTAAATTTTATATATTTTTATACAAAATTACATGTATGTGTATATAAAAAATATATTTATAAGGAACTTCTATACATATCTAATCAGCAAATCAGTAATTAACTAAGTATTCATCAATACTTACTATTAATCAGCATCTCTAATCACTAAAATCAGCAAGCAGATCAGTAATTGTATATAACAAACTATGAATTATTGAATTAAAGTAATCACTAAAGTAATACTAACCAGCAGTACCAATCATTAATCACTGAAAGCAGCAAGGAAATCAGTAAAACTAATCATGCATTACTAGTATAATAGAGCAATAGGATATTTACTTAGATGCATTACAGCAGTACCCAATTATTACAGCTTACACACAAAGTATGCATTCTAAATTAGGACTAGCTATATCATAGAACATTTAATGTATACAAGTTTCGTATATTATAGTCAACACTACTTGGCTATGTAATTAATTAATGTTAGATGCTTACATTAGGATTTTTAAACAAAAGCGGGAAAAAAGCGGGTGAGGCGGGCAAAAAGCGGGCGATTTTGTTCAAAATGATTAAGCGGGCGATTAATGGCAAAATTAAGCGGCTGGGGGTCATGGGCGCTTAAGCGGCCCGCCTGGCCGTTTTTTATTTCACTGGTCCCAATCCACATATTGGCAATTAGTTGATGCTCGAGAACAAGCCATCACAGACACAAACTATTTAGCATGTGGGTCCAAGATCACCGCATATGAGGTTTTGACCAAGCATGCATAGCTAGGGCTGATAAAACAAGACTCGGCCCGAATGACCCAACCCGAACCCGAAATTTTTAAGCGGGTTAGGGTCTAAGGCTTTTTTGACCCCACCCGAAATTGACCCGAACTCGAAGAACCAGAAATTAATTTAGGGTCGGGCCCGGGTTTGGACTTTAGACCCGAATTGACCTGATTGACCAAATTTACAATTATATATTCAAATAAAATTAGAAATACTAAACTATAAGACAAACGATGGCCTATTAAATTTCTAATCCATCAGTCATGAAATTTGTTTTTGACAATTCTACATGGTTTTATATTAGTTTGTATAATTTATTATGTTAATTGTTTTATGAATCTGCGTTTAAAACACTCAAACAAACTACAATGAGCTTTATATGCGTTTCTCAATCACATTGAAAGTTTGTCGCAATGAAATTTGTTGATCACAATTGGAAATTATCAATGTTTAAACAAATCATAGATTTTTTTATAAATTGGTCTCCATGTATTTTGATTTGTGAATAAAATACGATACATCCGAAATGATTTACGGGTCAGGTTAGGGTCAAGGGTTTCGACCCGAAAATCCATCTTTTGTAAGTTTAGGACCCAAAGTAACCCGAACTACAACTCGCTCAACCCGAACCTGATTGCCACCCCTACGCATAGCCAAAGATAGGAAGGACTTTAGGATCACTATGCAACAAATAGGCCCTAACCCTAACCTAACCTAGTCAGAACCCAAATACATGGGCATGCATACCCCCTGTTATCCAGCCCATAACTATGAAGCATGGACATTTATACAGATATGGATACAAACACGAGATGTGTCAAAATTTCATAATATACAATACAGATAAATAAGGAAATGGAAGCAAAATTTTAGTTTATTTATTTTAAAGTATATATAAGATCAATTCTTTTTTCATGAAAACACAAATCAAGAGAATCCAAATTTTTTTTGAAGATAAATATTATGGAGCATGGCCTTTTTAGGCATGATATTTTTCAATCTTTGTTCCACCTCTTGAACAACCTTTTGCATCTCTTGGGTGTTCAATAGTGACTTTTTTGCAAATTTTAATCTCATTGCATACAACCTTTCACATGTGAGCTTTTGCCCTAGTATATGATCCATTGTACTCTTTGTTACCAACATTGTGACATGATATATAAACCTTTTGATACTTCCAATAACAAAATTTACTATTTTACGGTATGATTGTCATTACTTTAGCATAAAAGTACAATTTTAGTTTCTCATGTTACTTTTTTTTACAATATCAATTGAATCAATGACTAATTGAAGATATTACATGCATAAATACATGGATAGTCCATATGAAATTAATTAAATTAAAAAATCAGTAAAGACGGGTATTTTCTGATGCTACTAATATCCTAATATGATTAACCTATATAATACTAACAATGCTCTTAAATAATATGAAACGTGATGCATAACTATTATGCATACTTAAAACATATTTTAAATATAATTCATCACGAGATATCAATGCAAATATAATAGGTTGTATAATAAATTAATATAGAATAGTTCATGTTGCATTACTAATTAACATAACTAATTACCTTGATACTATCCAAAGAATCTAATAACCATCAAAAAGGCTTTGATTGACTTAAAGTTTGAAATTAGGGTTGAAGAAAGAGAAGTTGATACCTATATGATCATGTTTCAGAAATATGGGAAAGTTTAAAAGGATCCTAAGGTTTAAGTGGGCTTTTAAGTTTGTTGCAATATAGGTAAGTGGTCCATGCAATTGAGCTAAGATATTTATTTTCATTTATGCAAGTTTAAGTAGTAGTTCAGATATGATTCTTAAAGGAGATTTTCTTAATGTTTTTGTAATAGTTCTCAAGTACATATTTTGAAAAGAGTTTTAAATACTTAAAATATTTATGGTTAAGATTCCATGTTCATGATGAGAAATCACTAATTCATGTTAATAAAACCACGCACATGTATATATTTTCCCTAGAATTCATGTTCAATTAGTAAGGGGCATTGAAAGATGAAGTCCTTCTGTCTACATTTCTCCTACCTTTAAATTGTTCACATATTTGATAAGGCTCAACAAATTTTGATGTTACTTGCGTGATTTGTTTATAATGTCCAAATTTATGGTTTAAATTTAATGAGAAGTGTTCAGATATACATATAATGAAATATGATGGACCAACACATGAAATATTTGATATGTTCCTTATATATCTATTTTCAAGTATAATTTAGACTAAAACGTGTAAGTTCCCATACTTAAGACATTATAAGAGCTCAAATCACTAACCAATCAATTTGAATGCATAGATGTGTGGATTCATCATGGTTGTCAAAACCAAACCTAATCAGTCAGTTGAATCGGGAACCAGTGGCTGAGACATTTCGGTTCTATCAAAAACCCAAAAAGACTTCAACGACCAAAATTGGTCAACTAATCGGTTGAACCGGAGAACCGGTCCGAGTTTTCTCCAACGGGCCAGTTCTTTGCCATGCACATACCTTGACCACGAACCCCGTTTTATGATTATTCTACTTACTCCTTCCATATTCTCTTCACCCTTTGCTCTTCCACTATAATTTGACATAGGAAATGTTCTGGTTCGTTGAATTTCTATGCTATTTTATGATATTACCCTTGATATGTTTACTTTTCCTTATAAGATTTTTAAATAAATGACATCATTGATTGAACGGGTCCAACCACTAGTTGAACCAGTGAACCAAGAACCAGAAGCATCACCAGTTCGCTCACTGGCTCGGTTCTGACAACCTTGGGATCCACATAGGTGATCGGTAGCAGCCTCGGGACTAGTTTTGAGGAGTTGTGGACGCTACGCTCCTGACTTGGTGGGGTACCATTTATATGATCTGATGATTTGTTAGTTCAATGTACCATGTATGAAGTTTACCTTTAGATTTTGATGTAGTAGGTTTTTTAGGCAACAAAATGTATGAAAATCATATTTGTTATGTTGTCAAGTGGAAACATTAAAATTATTATTGCTATGATTGATACAAATTACTTTTATAATGGAAATAAGCGCAAACCAACCACGCGGAGATGGCCCAGTGGATGGAACCTTTGGCCGCCAATGAAGCAATCTATAACAACTACACGAAAGCATGTATATGTAATGATTCACATGAGCAATTCCTAACAACTACACGAAAGCATAGATAACTCATGGAGATTTTCACAATAAAGTATATTGTATCAACCATTGCAATAATATGAATAACATTTCCACTAGGACAAGAAAATAAAAATGATTCTCATACATGTTTTTCTTTTCTTTTTGAAAGCCTACCATATCATAGTTCAAAAAAATCATACATTATACATTACAACCTAAAATCCTTAGATCATATAGATGGTGTTCCACCAAGTCAAGAACTTTTATTATCCACAAATATTAGCTTCCTAAAAGCTAGTTGTTGTTGTTGAGCACCTATGTGAAATGACACATAATATGCATTTCAACTTATGAATAAGTGGATGGACTTATATAGTACACATAAGTATGAGAAACTAGAAACGTTAATCAAAGATATACTTGAAAAAATTCATAAGGAACATGTAAAACATAATCAAGTGGGATTCATCATATTTTATGACATGGTATCAGAACAGTGATCCAACCCTAAACCTAGAGGAAACACAAACATTTTCTTCCGCCTGCGGGCAACAACCGTCCTTCCTGGCTTGGCCGCCCGCCGAGCAACTTCCTGACCAGCATCAGTCTCTTGGTTCGCCTGAGATATCGTTGTAAACTTTTCATCCGTCAAACTCCCTTCTCCAAAACATCACCGAGAATCCTTGGTTGCCGCTAACTCCTCTGTAATCCCCTTATCCACTTTCCACATCATCTACCCTAAATTCTCTCTTACCCCTTCCCGTCTACTCCCTGAAAAAGACCAAAAGGCCAAGTATGGCCAACTCCTCCAGTGCGTAGAGAAGCTCCCACCCTTGGACCTGCTCCACAAGACTGATTGCGCCTTTGTTGACCGTGATTATCCTGGGGTTGTGCGGTTCCAGGCCGACTCGGACTCCCCTCTTACTAAGGGTCTTGCCGCTTTGCTTTTGCTTGGACTCTTAAGGTCCCCTCCCAAGGTCATCGTGTGGGTGCCACCAGAGTTTGTACACGGCCCATCACTTTCTATGGATCAAAGCCACCACCACTTTCTGAATTACTGTTGTAGCATGGAGCAAAGCCAATGTATGTTTCAGAACATGTTTATGATATTTATTCAATTTTAATTTTTTACATTTTTGGCTATGTGGTTGATTAGCGGTTGATCATGTGGTTTGTTTTGAGTAATCTCGTTTCGTTTGGCAGTGTGTCACATGTTAGATTGGTATCAGAGCTCTAGGTTTGTTGTGTCTACGGGGACATAGGACTTGGGTTTGTGTCTGTTCTTACGTTATCCAACATATCTGATCATAGCTTCTGCTTATGCAGATATGTCTAGAGAACGCGAAAAACATGCTGAGAGTAGCTACGCCGTGCCATGAGGTGGTGTTAGGAGGCAGGCGCGTGATGAGAGACTGCTAGAGACGGGGCCGGAGCAACCCACATGCCTCAGGTTGACCCAACAACCATGGCCAATCATGCGTTCCAATCCATGTTTGAACAGCTGATGGCCACAATTACGCATCTAATGGACAGCCTAGGGCAGCCATCCCTAATGCAGAATCTCAGGGTTCCGAGAAGACGTTCGAGAGGTTGTAAGATGTGTTGGGGCGATAGAGTATGTTGGTACGTCAAACCCCGCAGATGTTGATATGTGGTTAACAGAGCTTGAGAAGACGTTCAAGATCCTCAATGTCCCTGAAGAGGATAAGGTGAAGCACGTTGTTTACCTGTTGAAGGGCAGTGCTGGCCACTGGTGGGCCATAGAAGAGGAGAAGAGACCCGGAGTCGTGATCAGTTGGGAGGAGTTTCGGTGGGAGTTTGTGAGCCGATACTTCCCTGAGACATATCTACATGAGAAGATAGCACAATTTGAAAAGATTCATTAGGGATCGATGTCGATCAATAAGTATGAGGCAAAATTCATGGAGCTTTTGAGGTTCTGTCCTCACATGGCCGCAACAGAGAAGGAGAGGATCCGCAGGTTTGAGAAAGGTCTAAGCATGGATACGACGGCGTCAGTTTTGGAGAATAGGGAGACCTTTTCCACCTTTATGAGTTCGTATGGAGGATAGAATGGTCTGCTATCGAGAAGCGTGAAGCTAACGCTAAGAAGAGACCAACTCAATTTCAAGGATAGTCATCTAGTGGCTTCAAGAAACCAAGGTTTTCTTTGGGACAGTACCAGCAGTCACAGCAGAGATCAACTTTTTCTAACCCGAGATTGTACGTACAGTCACAGTGGTCCCCGAGTAAGGGCAGAGGTCACAATTTTCCACCTGCAGGAGCACGTAGTGCAGCATCGGTGTCAGTAACAGGACCGTCTAGGCCATGGTACGAGGTAAAACATGTTTTAAGTGTGGACAAATCAGGCATATAAAGTTGTTTTTTCCTATAAAGGATGAGGAAGTGACATAACAGCCAAGGCAGAACTAGCAAGGTTTACAACAGCAACAGTTTAGCAGTGGTGGTGGCAGAGGATGCGGTCAGACATTGCAGGCAGGATCCTCTAGACAAGCTAGTAGAGGATGTGGACGACAACATACGACAGCTAGATTCTACGTTGAGTCAGCCGGAGTGAGTAGTTAATCCACGAGTCGTGACAGATAAGATGGAACATTTTCATTCTGATTTGTATGCTTCTTCTTTCGAATCTGTTTTGGTTGACTCGGGTGCGACACATTCTTTTATCACCAGAGAGGAGATAGGTAGTTGTTATTTGTCTGTTTGTCATATATCTGATAGTTTTCGGCTAGAAACCCCTTTAGTCAGTTCCACTCAGTTGCGGGAAGTTTGTCCATCATGCGTTCTTTCTTTCTCGGGACGCAACATTCAAGTGGATCTTATGCCACTTGACATGCATGGATTCGATGTGCTCCTAGGGATGGATACCTTGGAAAAGTATAAGGTTGTTTTGGATTGTATGGCCAAAGTGGTGACGTTTCATGAGAGAGATGTCTCGTAGATCTTCCTACGTGTTTGGCGTCGGCTATGACAGCAAAGAGGCTGATGAGATAAGGATATGAGGTGTTCTTGACTCACGTTGTAGATACTAAGAGGAGTCCTAGTATCAAGGAGGTACATGTTGTGCGATAGTTTGAGGATGTCTTTCCTGAGGAGCTTTTCGGTGTTCCCCCTCCTAGAGAGATTGATTTTGAGATCAATCTTGTTCCTGGAACACGACCCATAGCACAAACACTTTACAGGATGGCACTAGCAGAGATGCAGGAGTTGAACAAACAGTTACAGAAGTTGTCAGATAAGGTTTTCATCAGACCGAGCACTTCCCCTTGGGGTGCTCCCGTATTGCTTGTGAAGGACGGTTCCATGAGGTTATGTATAGATTATCGGCAGTTGAACAAGGTCATGATAAAGAACAATGATTTGTTGCCAAGGATTGATGACCTTTTTTAATTGGTTGAGAGGTGCAATGGTTTTCTCCAAGATAGATCTGAGGTTAGGTTATCACCAGTTGAGGATCAAGACTAATGACATACCCAAGTCAGCTTTCAGGACTAGATATGGTCAGTATTAGTTCGTGATTATGCCGTTTGGGTTGACCAACGCACCAACAGCTTTTATAGATTTGATGAACAGAGTGTTCAGGTCATATCTGGATCAGTTTGTGGTTGTGTTCATCGATGACATCTCTATATACTCCAGGGATAGTCAACAGCATGAGCAACACCTACGTCGGGCTTTGACGTTGTTGAGGCAGCACAAGTTATATGACAAGTTTAGCAAGTGTGAGTTATGGTTGACTGAGGTGTCTTTTCTAGGGCATGTTATATCTGTTAAGGGTGTTTGTGTAGACCCTAAGGTGGAATCTGTGCCGAAATGGGAGCAGTTGAAGACACTGACAGAGGTTCAAAGTTTCCTAGGCTTGGCATGCTATTACAGGAGATTCATCAAGAATTTCAGCTTTGTAGTGTTACCCCTAACCAAGTTGATGAGGAAAGGTGTTCATTTCTTGTGGGATGACAAGTGCCAGCGTTTTTTCCAGTTGTTAAAGGAGAAGTTGTCCAGTGCTCCAGCTTTAGTTTACCAGAGCAAGGGAAAGGCTACATCGTCTTCTATGATATTGAAGAATGGCTTGGGATGTGTGTTGTTGCAAGACAAGAACGTGATTTCTTTTGCTTCACGACAGCTTAAGAAACACGAGGAGAACTACCTGACGCACGATCTGGAGTTTGCAGTCGTGATCCATGCGTTGAAGATTTGGAGGCATTATTTGTACGGAGAGAAGTGTCAGATCTTCATCGACCACAAGAACCTTCAGTATATTTTCTCAAAGCAGGAGATGAACATGCGGCAAAGAAGATGGATGGAGTTGATCAAGGACTATGATTGCACAATAGAGTACCATCCAGGGAAGGCGAATGTGGTAGCTGATGCGTTGAGCAAGAAGTCTTCTTCGTCATGGTCTGCAGACAAGGCATGGTTATATGCTTTGGTATTTTACAAGCGGGACATGTTGGTGTCGCTTCGCTAGACGAATGTACGGTGGGAGGTCTCTCTGTTAGCAGGCTTGTTGGCACAATTGCAAGTGAAGCCTACCTTGATGCAGCAGATCAGAGATGCGCAGAAGGTTGATATCCTGATACAGAACATCTGGTCAGAGTTCGACAGCAAGAAGTATGATGGCTTCCATGAGACAGATGATGGGACAGTTTGTTTTCATAACAGGACGGTGGTTCTAGATGTTGATGGTTTAAGGAAGATGGTTCTTGAGGAGGCACAATCCTGGATGTATGCGATGCACCCTGACAGTACCAAGATGTACCATAATCTGAAGGATCTATATTGGTGGCCAGACTTAAAGCGTGATGTGGCAAAGTTCGTTGTTAGGTGTCAAGTTTGTCAGCAGGCAAAGATTGAACATTAAAAGCCTACAGGGACGTTACAACCTTTGCCGATACCGAAGCGGAAATGGGATCATAACACTGTGGATTTGTGGTTATTCTTTCGAGGACAGCCAAATGACATGATTCCATATGGGTGATAGTCAAGGAATAAGGTGACCGATACCGACGTCGTTTCGACAGCTTGGAAATAGGTATTTACCGGTCGACGAAAATATCGACAGATGCAATCGTGGTCGTTTCGACGCCAAAATGAACGAATTAATTCATGAAACTTTACAAGTGTAATCTCTACACCTAAATGCAACGCTTTATGCAATAAAATTCTATATTGGATGTTTAGGGGGGTCCATCATGTGGGAGGTAAGGAATCTGTCCTGTTTCATTGGGATTTCGATGACAAAATGTAGGAATTAAGATATGAAATTTTAATAGCACAAACCACAAATTTAAATACACACAATTATGCAATAGTATACAATTTACAACATACGAATAACACATTTACTTAAAACTCACATCAGCTATATGTTGAATGACGTGCTGGTTCTCCATACGGTAATGAGTTGATATTACTGAGATATTGCAGCCATAACATGTGCATCCTATAAAGGTGGTTGTATGTAGTCACATGCTCCTCATACACATCATTATTGGCAAATTGTATGAAGTTCCGTGTTGCTCATTCATGTGCAATACTGTGTAAGTGTATATTACTCCTTTGTATTATATTCGCATTGCTCTTTAGTAAAACATCTTTCATTAAACATAAATAAGTAACTAATTATATCAATACTTATTATAATATTCTTAGATAAATTCTATAATAATAGTAATTTATAGTGTTGTAAGTAGGTAGATCTAGTGATAATATTGTATATCTACATAATATACTTATAGATGTATGTATAGTTCGCGTAAACATATAAAAATTGGAGTAATACTAGGCTTTGGCGGTAAAAAAATATTTTTTTAGGCGAAAGTATAAAAAAAATTAAAAAAAAAGAGATAGAGAGGTTGCTAATGGTAGAAATGAACGAGATTAGTTAGAATTACCTTGATTTGGGTTGGTATTAGCTCCAATCGACAAAAATCATCCAAATGTACCTTCTTTTCTCCTCCCAGTAAGTAACAACAGTCATTCTCGCAAAAAATCGTATACCCGTCGAGATACCGCTGATTTCGGTCGGTACAGTGAAGTTAGTAGTGCATTTGCACCGAAACCATCGAAACATGGCGGTATTGGCGGTATACATGTCGGTATTATCGGTATTTGCGATCCTATCGGTACGCACGCATGTTTCCGTGTCGGTACCCATCGGTATCGGTATTTCGGTCAAAATGTCGCCGATAACGACAAAACTTCATTCCTTGGTGATAGTTGACAAGCTAGGAAGCATGGACACGGACACAGACACGGATACAGACACGGACACAGGACACGGGAGTTTTCAAAAATATAGGACGCGACACGGCGCGCTGGACACAGTGAAAAATATATATATACATATATATACATATATTATTTTTATATATAACACAAAAGAACGAGCACATTCAAACTTAAAGATCATTTCATCCAAGCTATATTCACTTTCATAAGTTCACTCAAATACACATTGCACACATCATGAAATTAAGCCATCAAAGGCATACGATCAAACAAGTGCACATTGTAAACACAATAATAGTAATACAAATTTTATTCACAAACAATAACAAGTTAAGCACTACAAGTATGAGAAGAAGAAAAAAGTTGCACATATAAATTTAGACAATAAAAAATAGTAATGGTGGTAGACAACAAAGAAAAAGAGGAGGTATGTTGTTACTTGTAGAAAAGAGTGAAACATTGATGTACATTCAGATTTGGGAAGAAAAGGGAAATAGGAGGTCGTTGTTGGTGGTGGTGGACAAATAAAACATAGATATTGGAGACCGAAGAAGAGGAAGACGAGAGGTTGGTAACAAGCAGAGAGATAGGAGAGGCCAAAGTCTTTAGGTGGATGAAGAGGAGTAATTACCTAGGTGGCGATGTGACAAGCGGAAGACATGTGCATCAGGAGTAGAGAGGAAGTTTATGTGCAATAGGATGTTTCCCCTTCTTAATTAGTGATGTGTCGTATCCTAGTGTGTCCAAGCCCTGTCCAAGACATGTCCAACTCCTGATAAAAATGGGAGACTTGGACACGTCTGAGAAGTGTCCACCACGTGTCCATGTGTGTCTGTGGCGTGTCCATGTTGGACAGTGTTGGACACGGCGGCCTCCGAGAAGTGTTCATGCTTCCTAGTTGACAAGTTAACCAAGTCAGCTCACTTCCTTCCAGTCAAGACAACATATACAGCAGAGAAGTTAGCACAGATATATGTTGATGAGATAGTTCGTCTGCATGGTATCCCAGTGACTAGTATCTGACAGAGGCCCACAGTTCACCAGTCGTTTTTGGGAACGTCTACATACGGCGTTGGGGACACTGCTGAAGTTTAGCACAACTTTCCACCCACAGACAAATGGTCAGTCTGAGAGGACCATACAGAATTTAGAAGATCTTTTGAGAGCATGTGTTTTGCAGTTTCTTGGAAGTTGGGATGTACACCTGAGTTTGATAGAGTTTACCTACAACAACAGTTATCAGAGGAGTATAGATATGGCACCTTATGAGGCTCTGTATGGGAGACGTTGTCGGTCACCGCTTTGTTGGTATGACGGGAGAGTATCAGCTTTTGGATCCTGAGCTAGTATAGCAGACTATATAGAAGATCAAGGTGATACAGTAACAGTTAAAAAGCAATCTAGGACAGGTAGAAGTCGTAGACTACTTGAGTTCCAAGTTGGAGACTGTGTGTACCTCAAGGTTTCCCCTTGGAAAGGTGTTGAGGTTTGGTAAGAAGGGCAAGTTGGCTCTTAGGTTTATGGGACGATACCCTATCTTAGCACATGTTGAGAAGGTGGCATACAAGTTAGAGCTACCGCTAGAGTTGCACAGGTTACACCATGTCTTCCATGTTTCCATGCTGAGGAAGTGTCATCCAGATACAGAGCAGGTGTTGCAGCCAGTGGAGGTTGAGTTGGAGGATGTGTCTTATGAGGAAGGTTTCGTGTTGATCCTGGATAGGAGGGTGAAGAAGCTGAAGAAGAAGGATATAGTCTTAGTGAAGGTTGTGGCGTCACTGTGGTGTGGAGGAAACCACATGGGAGTTAGAAGACGAGATGCGTAGGAAGTACCCGTCTTTGTTTGCGTTGTATTTCGGGGGCAAAATCCTTGTTAGGGTTTAATGGTTGTAAGACCATTGACCTTGCTTAATAGTTGAACATGTTGTGTATCATAATTAAATGCTTAAAACCTTAATCTAACCCTTTGAGGTGCTTTGATATCATTTGACAAGCTTAAATTTCAAGTTTGTCCAATTTGGACACTGTTTCGGCAAGTTATGCAATTATATGCTTGTTTTAGGTTTTTCTATAGTTTACCCATATCTGAGGCTTTTCTTGCAATTTGTCACATGCTTGTGCTTCCTTATATGTTTTCTTATCATGCTTGGGATTATTGTGTCATGGGGCATTTGGTTGCACCTTGGTTTGGTGGTGATACCTTTCTAGGGTTGAGTTAGGGTTTGCCCTCTCATGGATGAGCTACCTAGAGGGGTGAAACTCGAAGGTATCCCTTGGTTGATGGGATTCGATGGTGGGTCCTTAGTGGCCCCTAGAGGTGTGAGGGTCGACGGTTTCTTCTATTGAGCTCCTTGGATCGATGGTCTCTACCTTGAGAAGGTGCTCAAACAATGGTTTCCACCCTTGTGACCTAGGGTTTCAACAAATGATGGTCACCATGTGTTGAAACTCGATGGCCACCCTGGGCAGCCAAGATCTGATGGCCTAGCAGACTCCCACAGCCGAAGGAACTACTGCTTTGCATGGACGTGACCTTTTAAGCCATGGACACATGGCAACCTTAGTAGGACACCTTAACCTTCTCTCCCATCTCTCCCATAGCTTTATATACCCTCCCTCTTGCATGCAAACGATCCCTTTGGATCCCCCCCCTTCTCTTCCTTGCTGTCTAGAGCTCGTCCCTCCTTGGCTAGGTGGAGAAGTGCTCAAGGTAGAAGGAGGCTGATCTCCTTGCATGTGTGGCTAGTGTTCGGATCTAACCTCCTATTGAGCTTGTGGAGCTTCCTTTGCTTGTTCTTAACCTAATGAAGTAAGTTCTCTCTTTTTTCCTTCGTTTCTCTTGTTGTCTTACCTCCTTCCTTCTTCTAGGTCGGAACGATGGTGTTTCATGGTAGAGCTTGCTCTAGAGCTTAAAGAACATCTCTTTCTTGCTTCCTTGACCTAGGGTTTGCTTCCTCTTCGGAGAAGGAGCCAGCTTGGCAGAGTGGAGAGCCCAAGCTAGGGTTTCTTCCTTCTTTCCTCGAGCTTCCTTGTTGTTTGGAGCTTCATCTTCTTCTTAGAAGTGAGTTATATAACTTTCTTCACGTTTATTGCTTACTAGTTACTACTACCTTGCATGCACATGTTCTTGCTCTAAAACGATGTTCTAAGCTAAAAGATTCTACCTTTGCCTAGGGTTTAAGCTTAAGTGATGTTTCTTGAGTAGTTTATCACCATGGATGGACCTTAATCCTTGTGCACGTACCTTCCTTGGTAGAGGAAGCCCTAGACCTTGCTTACATGTGGTCAAACGATGATTTTTTCTCTTTAAACGATGGTCATACTTAGGGCTTTGAGTTGCTTTCCCCTTCTTCTTTTGCATCTGATGGTTTGGTTCTTTTGTTGTTTTGCTTGGCCTTTGTGTGCCAACCGATGGTGGTCACTTAGCTGTTGTTTTGGGTTCTTTCTCTTGAGCACAATCGATGGCCATGTTTTCCCCTCCACAAACAATGGTTAGAGTTCCCACTTTCAATAGTCATTAGTGCTTACATGTGGTGGTTCAAACGATGGTTCTTTTGGTTCAATAAACGATGGTTTTCCCTTGGTCTTTAGATTAGTTTTTCCACCTGTTGACAACAACCGATGGCCTCATTGAGTCTCACAACCAATGGCTAGCCTAGGTCATCAACCAATGTTGTTCTGGTTCAACACTCAATGGCTCTTCTGACTTGTAGGTTGATGGTTCTTCTGACTCATCACTCGATGGTCCACAACCGGTGGTGACGACATTGAGTGTCACAACCGATGGTGGTCCTGGACACCACAACCGATGAATTGACTGGGTCCTATGTGGTGGTTCTTTTAGGTCTTAACTCGATGGTTTCCTTAGCTGAATGATCTAAGGTTTTGTTTGTATAACATCTGATGGTCTTGGATGTAGATCATGATTTGATGATTAGGGTTTGATGTTCCAACATCCGATGTTTTTTTAGTAAAGCTCACGGTTTGATGGTTTAGTTTTGATGGTGTAGAACTGATGGTCCTAACCCCATAACTTGTAGTCTTACATTTGCCCTCTTATGAATACAATATGATGGTCACCATAATAAGTTGATCTGTAACACTAATGTAGCATATCTTATTACACCTAACCCTAATGCAAATAGGTGATGGTGATTAATCATGATCAGCCTTCTTGAAAGTTACTATGATGATGGAACACCTCTTAATTGTTGTTATAACCCTAACACGCTGCTACATGAACACCATAGTTCCTTGTTATGCTAAACTTACATGTCATATGTATGTATGGTAATGGTTTGTTAAGCCTTGTTAAGGCATGGAAAGATAATGATGATCTTACAAGGAATAATTTAATGATGATCTTGCAAGGAATAATAATGATCTTGCAAGGAATAATGTGATGGTCTTAATGACCTTTGGGCATAGTTGAGCCCCAAATGGAGGTGTAACCCTCTTAATGATGTGACAAGGGTTGGAACCCTGGATTAATGTGATAAGGATTTGATATCCTGTGGTGATATAATGCTAAGTATGGTCTCATGAATGGCCATGAAATAGTACCACGTGGTGTTGTAATTTAGAATTATGCCTCATATCTTCTTGAGTTGTTATAACTACATGCTTGCTAGAATAAATTAGGGTTTGTATGTCCACTTGTTTGATGCAGCCTTAATTCACCCAATTGGCATTAACTAATCAAGTGAAACCCAAATTTCAAAAAAAAAAATCAAGTGAAACCCTAATCATGTAGTGTCTTGTGTCGTAGAACCATTTTCAGTGTCAGATTTGTTGGATGGTGAAACGAGTATTCCTAAGGAAAACTCAGAGCGCATACTACTGAGTATGCGGAGTGCAAAAGGCTGTGTATCCTTATCACCTTGACCTCAAGATTTTAGAGGGTGGTTGCAGTCATGCCTCGGAGTGAGAATGGCAGGTCGTGTCTCAAATTTTGTATATGTGATGTTTGAGGACAACTGTGGGTGTACCTTGATGGCAAAGTTTTGTATACCCTGGTGTCTAGTGTCGTGACATGTACCAAGCGCAGACTAGGTGTTATCAGCTTGACTATATGTCGTTGGTAGTTCGACTGATATGTCACTGCATTGTACCCGTACTGACTAGGCGTGGATGAGATCTTAGGATTCTGGCTCTCCTAGGTCTTGTACGGAACTGATTTCGACTTTGCAGTGGTCAATTGTAGTATGTCTGCTAGGGCTAGATGCGCTTCACATTGGATGTTAACCCATGCCTTGTCTCTTATACGCTAGTTGTTATATAATGCAATCAGAGTAATCAACTATTAGAAGAGATAGATTTATCTGTTTCCTTTATATACTAGGTTCATCATGCTTGTTGCAATGCTTACATGTTTAACTTGCTTTAACTTGCTTAAATTGCTTAATCCATTCAATCTGCTTAATTATATAACATGTTGTAATCAATAACCATTGTGGAGAGTTATATCTCTCGTCGGGACATTGGTCTCACCCCGTGGGTCACCACATCTTTTTAGGTGGTCGTCGAAAACGTGGTCAGGATCGTGTTGTTGAGAAAGAGCAGCTAGGAGAGTAGACGCAGAAGGTTAGATAGTAGTAGTTGTTGATAGTAGAGTCCTAGCGTCGTCCTTATGCTCTCAGGTCCGGGCATAGGATGTGTTTTGTAGATGATCTTTATAATGATATGTGGTTTTGGCAGTATGCCTATGGTTGTATATATATGGCATGTATATGTGGAACAACATCTTTTTTGTATACAGGTTGTGGCCGATGCCACTGGACTCACATGTAAATACTATATGATCTCATGGAAAGGTTGGACCTTTATGTAAATATTTCATAACATGTTTATGATGTCTATTCGTTTTAATTTTTTGCTTTTCTGGCTATGTGGTTGATTAGCAGTTGATCATGTGTTTTGTTTTGAGTAATCTCGTTTAGTGCGGGGGTGTGTCACATGAGTACTTGTGTTACTTATGTTGTTGGTGGTCTGGTTTGCTCCATTAAAGTCTTGGCTAAGCTTATTAACTTTTGGAAGAAATTACTAAATTCTTGCGACTCACTAGTGCAAATTGGCATGGATTTTATCCGTCTTGATATTCATCTCTATAAAAATTTGTGCTTGATTTCTCTTCAAAAGTCTTTGTAGACCTTTTTTTGGGGGGCTCTGCCCCCGAGCTCCCACGAGGGGTGGCCTCCCCTCGACTCCCGCCCGCTGAGGGGCAATGGGAACCCCTAATTGGGGGGTTGCACCCCCCAAACCCCCCGGAAGTGCTACGGTTTATGCTTTTTCTGGGCATTTCTTCATCATTGTCCACCCCAACCACTCTTGGTTCCTTCCATGGTTGGTGAGGGGGAGAAATAGAGGAGAGACAAGATGAAAGAGAGGAAGATTGTATTATGTTTCTCAATATAGTTGTGGTTCTTTATGCACTTCTTGAAGAGTTTTTGGAGTTCTATTATTGATATTTTGCTTCTAGAAGTCTTTTGTTGATTATATGCTTCTTGGAGTACCTACTATCTGAAGCTTCATGTCTAGTGTTGCTATTTAAGTTGATGGTCTTCTATCCAGCTACGTTGACTCTACTTTCTACTTTTTGTATGTGCCTTGCGCATGTTGACTTTCTACTTCTGTGTGTCAACACTCTTTGGCTTGTCCGTGCCTTGTACATGTTGACTCTTTACTTGTTCGTGCTTTCTTTGCACGTTGACTACTATTGTGACTGTGAACCAGCACTCTCTGGACTTTTCTGTTGTGAACCAGCACTCTCTGGACTTTGTGAACCAGCACTCTCTGGACTTTTATACTGTAAACCAACACTCTCTGGGTTGTGACGTTAGCGACCGTGATGAAGACCATGATATTTTGTTGTTGTTTACTACTACTCCAGATACCACATCTTTTTATCAAGAAGCTTTTGCTACTTGTTTGTGACCTGCACCGATGACTTGTGACATACTTCAGATTCGACCTGCTTGCATACATGATTTGTGTTATCTACTTGAGGAGAGTATTTGAGGAATGAGTGTTTTATTGTTATCTTGAGGGGCGAGAAATTCTTGTAAGGGCTTGGCTTATCTTTATTTATGCTTCTTCTTTTTTAGTCTATCTCTCTATTTCCAAGCTGACTTGGGATTCTCCCAAGCTTCAGCTTGAGGGGGAGTTTTCGAGAGTCTGGTTAATTTAGTTAATTAAGTAATTTATGTCCAAGTGTATATGGGCCCAAGTGTGTCTTGGCCCATTAGGGTTTAGTCTAAAGTCTATACGCTTCCCCCTTCTCCTATATCAAGGAGGGGGATCCCTCTTATCAATATATTGATTAGCCTTTTACTTACTCTTTAACAATATGTATATGTAAGCACAGCTCATGGACTTCGAACATTAGCATGAACATTATACATCAATCGTGCAAATAATATATATAACTTTGTTGAACCCCATCAAAGATGTGAACAACAATCTAAAGGCAGGAAAAGAACACTCGAAGGGCACAAGTCTCTAGTTAAGGCTGGAGGATTTGATCTTTCAGATCCCCGTTCTAATTAAACATGAATTATATAATCAAGTATTTATGTATACATGATTTTTTTAATATGAATCAGAGATTTCTTTCCTATGAACATTAGATCTTTAAGATAAGTATAAAAGGTGAAAACTCTTTTCAAAATAAAAGCTTGAGACTTTTTTTTTTACTAAAAAAAAAAAAAAAAGCTTGAGACTTTCTTTAAAAAGCTACTTGAGAATTGTTATTAATAGAGTAAGAAAATCTAATTTAAACATCACATCTTAACTATTATTTAAACTTGTATAAAGGAAAATGAATATCTTAGTTCAATTGCATGGACCACTTACCTTTATTGCAGCAAACCTAAATGTCCACTTCAACTCTAAGATCCTCCCATGGTTTCCTATATTCCTAAAACATGATACAATATGTATAACATCCCCTCTTCACTCTAATTTCCTATTTTAAATCCACTATGCATTTACTATGGTTATAAGTTGTTTAGATGGGATTCGGGTTTTAGATTCCAAATAGTTACATATTGATCAATTAGTAATGGAACATAGATGAATATTCCTATATGATTTTATTACACATCCTATTAACTGTGTATTGACATCTCTTGACGAATTATATTCAAAATATGCCTTATATACATATAATACATATCAGTGAATATAATTTTATAAAATCCCATATTGTAACATCATATTAGGATATCAATAACTTTCAAAAACACTTCGTTTTTACTAATTTTCAATTTATTTTGCTTAGTATAGATTATCCATGTAATCGCTCATGTAATATCATCATCTAGTCATGAGATATCATATAATGTTGGAAAACTAAAATACGTCACGGAAAAAAATACTACTATTGCTACAGTAATGACAAACATACAATATCATTCAAATATAGCACCATCTGATCAGTGGAAAAACCCAAAATACCCCAGGTAGTTTTTAGGCTGAAACAAAAGTATTCCGTCAAAATAGCAAGATCAGACCTAGATCTAGTTAGGTAATATTAAATAAGATGATTGGATTTTTCTCATAATTGTTTCATTGTCAGCTATGTTTAATAGTTAAAATATTTAAAAGGTAGATCCAAGTGCTAATTAGATATAAATTAACAACTATAGACATAACTTTTTAGAAAGTAATTTTATACAAAAATAGATTCAATTACCTTCATATTGGTATATTCATATATTGTGTCTCACAATTGAATGTGTGGATTGGAAGTTTGAAAATTTTGAAGAATTGTGTTTTCAGTAGATATGGAAAATTGATTAAAAGTTTGACGGTGGTTGCTCGTCTTCTCCATGCGAGAACCAGGGTCACATGTTGTTGGCACCATCACAACTAACTGGAAAACGAGCCTGTCTCCCTCTAGACTCAATCCCATTGCACAAAGTTTGTTACTCCACCTTTGTAAGAGCAGTCACCTCGTCAGCCTAGGAAAGACTGGATCAAGGAAGCTCCAAATCATCATTTTCCTTCCGCCACACGGCCTCCTTTTCTTCATTTTCTTCAATTTCATCTCAAATTTCTTCCTTCGATAGCTCCAGTTTCCTTTCGCTCTCTTTTCCTTTTATACTTTTGCTTCTGACATCTTCGATTCCTCCTCTCCCTTTCGTATACCGCCGTCGTCCCAAACCCATGCGGGTTGGAACTTATGAGAAGTTGTCGTTGGATCAGTTGATCCAACTGTCCTAATAGACTAAGAGTCATGTTCCTTCTCAACTTCTAATAGACGTATCCACTTTTTCTTTTAATTTCAATGTCTTCCTGTTATCCAAATATTCTATAATTCTTTCCTCGACCACATCTCTAGTTTTATTTTCATATGCAAAAGAAATCACCTCAAAATCGGTTCACATTCTAAAACAAAAATTCTTGGAAGTCAATATTAACAGTATTATTCTCAAAACCAGTATTAAACATTATCCTTAAAATCTTAGAAAACCTTGAGATCATTGTTACATCATATTACATGTCTCTGTCAAAAATTTGCTCGATCCAACCGTCGGGTTTCAAGTTAGACGGAAAACATGACTCCTAATACCCTCCATTTATTCTAGAAAATCCTGATCATTATCTTCTAAATTTCTATTCCGATATCTAGATAAAACTCCAAATTACTTAACACTCGAACATAAGCATCATCTTAACCTAAACAACCATGATATACACGTAATTTATATTTTGGTATATTTTAATGCATCAAATATCAAATATCCTTAAAAGGTAATTTCATTATATCTTATATATTATTAGAAATCCTATTATCAAACCTAAATCCTGGATTCAGTATCTATTGGCAATAAAAGTTGAGAAGGAATTTGTACATTAGAAAGAAAACAGCATTATTAGTCCTAGGGTTTATAGAATAATATATTGACTTAATAAAGGTGTTGTGGTTGGGAAATGATAGCTCAAAATATTGGATGTGTGACACGTGCATTTGTGGGCTCTTAAAATTTATAATGTCGCAAACAAAAAACAAAAACTGTTGAAAAGAAGAGTCCACATTTGACCACTAAGACTGAAATTCAATTTACAATGAACATGCATCAAACAATCAACTGAATATTTAGTATTTAATTATAAAATGATTTGCTTTTGGGACAGACAGTTCATAACTATAACTTCTTGCAATAGTTATGCATACATCAGTTGCATATGTATTGTATTTAATACAGTAGGTGGTATGTTATGACTGCAATAAATAGAGAAATAATACGAACTACATGTTTTTTCTGTCAAAATAAATTTCATAGATTAATTAGCAAAATTAGAGCTATAAGGTGAGATGGTTTTTACTTTTTTACCAGCAAACGCACTGAGCACAGACGATCTAGTTCATGAAGGACGTGCATTTTCATGAAGACAAAGCAGGGCTACTTGTGCATTTTGGCCGACCAGCTGAAACAGTTCTACTTCAAACACAAGTTTTGGGTATACGTTGTCATTTATGTTTGATTTTGCTGTTTGGTTTAGCTACTAGTGCTGAAACATGGTCAACCTTTAGGGTAATTTACTAAACACATACAGAATGTTGTTAAGGATAAACCATAACATATGTAGAACAATTTAACAGATGATCTGAAGGAAGTATCCCTTGCAATTGTCATAAAGGGACCTGAAGGTCAAAAAACTTATGTTCCCATGGTTTAATTAACTAAATAGGATACGAGAACCAACCTGATTATAGAGCCATCTCCGCTTGCATAGCTGCAAGTTCATCTTCTTCAGAATTTCTCTGAGCAGGAAGGCGTACACGCTGTTGGTTTGCTGGCAGACGCACAGCTGGTTCAGGAGCAGGTGTGGCAGGCTGAAGAAGCTGCTCTTCCAACTCAGCACTCTCCAATTCTTGAAGCTCGGCCTCCAATTCATCCTGTAAAGTTGCATGAGTTAGCATTTTATACAGAGAAGTGTTACACAGAAGTAAATAAGGGGACCAACTTCATCCAAGTCGCCGGTAATTCCGATAGGAGCTGAGAGTGCATCTTGTATCTGTTTCATGGCATCTGTCTGCTCATTTATTTCTTCCATGGTCTTGTCAACATCATCAATGTTTCTGCCAATAAAAGGTTAATGAGTACCTGAACTAGCTTGCTGTTGCAATTAAGATAAACAATTCAAGCAGCCATGTTGCCGAGAGAAAACAAATTCAACTAGATGATTAGATGATTTCTAAGACAGACTAGAATGTGAGAAACATAACACATGAAGTGAACCATCACAACACTGAAAAGGCTATTAGTGTAACAAAGTTCTTACGTAGCCTTCTGCATGGCTTTCATGGTAGCAGCACCTGTTCGTAATGCATCCACAGTCTCAGTTGTAGCTTTGGCACCTTCTAGCATTATCATCTACAACAAAATTGACTAAGGTTTTTCAGTGTATCTATTAAATTATAATATGTTTGTCTTAAAAAAGTATATATCAAAGAATACAGAAAATCTCACTTGGTCATGAATTCGCAACTGAAAATTTCCAAGCTGTTCAACTTGCTGTTCATATAGCTTCTTCCGTTTTAGGCACTGTATAGCAGCTGAACGCAATAGAAAGATAATGTTCAAAGCTTAATACTAGTGGCATCTCAATAGATGGAATGAAGCCTAACATATATAAGACAAAAAGAAGAAAAAAAGATCAAAGAGGAAACAACATGAACCTCGTTTTTTTTTAATACAGGTATATGTCCCAAGGTCAAATCATATTAGCCTTTGGGACAACCTTTATTAAAATATAAGCGGGTAAAACTTGTTTAACATGTCCCCCTTAGGCAAATGGACTTGCATCTTTCCTGCGACAAGAAGTAACCCACTCTGCAGATGACATTCATATTGATGCATCTCTCAATAGGTGTAATATTCTATAAAATCACCTATTATGTACATTTGTGTTACCTAACCTCAACCATGCTGCCTCCCATTTATTTAAAAGACATGAACCCCTAACCAAAGACAGAAGGAGGCACCATGTAGTTGTCATACAGATGTAGGCTTCCCCTAGGCATTTCTTGTAGGTTGTCAATGCTCGTTACCTTGTTCATTCTGTAGCCAACCCACTTCATTATAGTGAAGGGGTTGTCAATCACTGGCATTGCTTCTTAGAAAAGCATGTGAGCTCTTCACTACTTCCTTCGCCCTTAGACCTTTCAAAACCTCCTTTGAATCACATTTCATTACATCAATCCTTATGCCTTTGCATCAAGCAATCCTTAAATGATAGCTATAGATAATATTGTATGATCCGTGTAAGGTTGTGTTATTGTATTGCTTCCACATTGATTATCGTGTATTCATGATATAATCACTTGTCCTATAAAATTGAATATAATTAGCTCCTCGCGCAATAATTTCCTGTTCTATAAACTCAAACCATATAAAGAAAAATGTATGCATGTTTGTAATATAAATAAAAAGGTTCACGCATCTCCTGTTTACCTCAAGATAGACACACTCTAGCCAAAAAGGCCCACCGCCCACCTTATCACTAGCAAAAAAAAAGGAACAAATTATAACAATAGCCCCAAACCCTTTCTTTCCACAATGACAAGATTCCTCAAACCTTACTTAAAATTAATGTGAACTTATATTGGGTATACTCGAGCAAAAAAATCACCTCCCTCTCCTCTTCATCAAAACAATAGTAACAAATAGGAACCCAGTAATGAGTTCAAATTGTTAACAGAATTTACCACTCCAATATCAAAGCGGTCATCTAGGTTTGTAATTGGGTATGGCCACGAGTATACCTACAAAAACCCATCATGACTACCCCATTGACCCTCAAATGTAGATAATAATCACGGAGCATGTGGCATATTGAATTATATACATTCTTCTCATCTATATATGCATACCCATCACAAGTGAATAAAATATGAGAGTACATTAATTGATATGCATGTTTATTATTTTATCCAATCATTGGAAATTTTAAGATGTGATCAAACATTATTTATCATGTGATGAAAGCAGAAGTTTAATAATATTGTGTTGGATGGTGATCTTATTATGAATATGCTAAGCTCTAGTTTAATAAGTCAAATGTTCTACATTATGTTTGTGCCATTTAGTTTATTGTCTACAAGACAAAAAGGACTCATACGACCCACATGATTCAATGTTCGTTTGTATTTAATCCATGTGCTTGTACATGGCTCCACATTGCAACCTAAAATCTTTTTTGTTGCTCTTCATACTAGATCCAAGCTAGGTTGGAGTTCACCAGATGATATCTTAATTGGATGAGATACCTTTACACTTATGCAAACTGGAGAAGCCACGACCCCCTTGTCAATGTTAATAATAACTGAATCATAGATGAAGTAACAGGTGTTCTGGACATCAATTGATAACTTCCTCTGTAGTGAGATGACCTTTCATCCTAGAGTCTGGACCATCATTGACTAAACCCCCACCTTCCAACCTAGCACTCGTGTAGACATTTGACACCAACTAAGGAATCTCAAGCCCGAAAGGCATGGGGACAATACACCAAGGCGTTGCTCAAATACGGAGTGCATACTATCTTACCATATATTTTTCCAATTGGTTCATCATCCTGCATAGCAAACAAGATTCCTACAAATTTCCCTCCCTTGCTTCTGTTAAGACAAAGCAATGTGAGTGATTCCAACCCTGTAGCATACCTATAAAAAACATATAATTCCATGATCCCTTTTTCTTGAAAGAAAATTTGTAGGTATTTCAACATAAGACACCAATCCTCCTTTATTTACCTCTTTTATTCAATACAAGAGATTATCAACCTTCATGTTGTCCCTGAAAAAGTCTACGTAAAAGGTTAACCACCTAGGAAGAAGGTATAGGTTCGCCTCATCCCCTACCCTAGTATAGACTTTGCCTCACATATGGTGATTGGCCTTTGTGTTCCTAAGCATTAAACACTTTTTCAACCACCTATTCCTTCAAAAAAAATCAGAAAGAGATTCTCCATTCGACATCTCATGAATAGATTCACCCTAAATGCAACAAAACTCATAGGCATATCCTCTGAATCTAGTTGCTCCTTGCAACCCTATAGAACCTAATATCCCATTAAAGATGGGGCAACTTGAGAGGTTTCCTACCATTTTCAAACATTGACCCTCTTCTCGTCTAACCATAGATAGGGGTGATAGGTGGGTAAACATGATCATTAGCCCTAAGTTTGCTACCTATATAAGATATGACATGGTAACTAAGCAGTTTGAGTCTATATAACATGTTTATATTTGTAAAAGTGATCTACCATGCAAAAAAAACTTATTAACATTGTCATCATAATAAAATTAATAACTATCTAAGCAATCAACCCAACCATGTTCAATCCGCTACATGGATCCTTCTTTTTCCATAACAACTAGTTCGTACATGTAAAGATTTCATCGCTCTACATATTACCTCTTTCAAATTAATTTAGGTCTTCCTCTTTCCCTGATTGACTATCAATTCATTGACTCAATAACATTACTTTGAACCCCAAGCATTTATCAGTTTACAGTGCACATGTCCATACCATCTAAGTTGACATCTCATATGCTTTCTCCTCAATACACACCACACCAACTTTTTCTTAATAGTCCTAAGTCGACCCTCACAGCCATTTGTCAAGCAATGAGCTCAATGGAAATAAAATCACTAATAACACCTAGTAACTTGATCAAATTAACTCATAAAATATGTGGTAAAGTAAAAGATGGTTATGCGATATATTTAATAAGAGGAATCCCCCTCCTATATATAGAAGGAGGAAGCGTACAGACTTTAGACTAAACCCTAATGGGCCAAGACACACTTGGGTCCATATACAAATAGACTCAAATAACTTAATTAACTAAATTAAGCAGACTCTCTAATACCCCCCCCTCAAGTTGAAGCTTGAGAGAATCCCAAGTCAGCTTGCTAATAGACAAACAAACTAAAGATTAAGAAGCATAATAAAAAAGATAAACCAAGCCCATACAAGAATATCCCCCCCTTAGGATTACAATAAAGCACTCATCACTCATATACTCCCCCTCAAGAATAGATAGCTCAAAATAGATATGCATGTTGGTCGAATCTGAAGCATGTCACATGTCACAAACAGGTTGAAGAAGCTTCTTGATCAAAAGGGTGTGGCATCTGGAGTAGTCATAAACAACAGCAAGAAGGTGTCACAGTCTTCGTCACAGTTGCTATCGTCACAGTCTTAGAGGGTGCTAGCTCACAGTAGAAAGTCTAGAGAGTGCTTGTTCACAGTCAAAAAGTCCAGAGAGTGTCAGCTCACAGAAGCAGAAAGTCAATGTGCGCAAAGCATAGACAATGTCAACGTGCAAATAAAGAACGGACAAAAAGTAGAAACTAGAGTGACGTAGCCGCATAGAAGACCATCGTCTTAAATAAGCAAGCAGTAGACATGAAGCTCCAAATAATAAGCTCTCCACGAAGCATATAGCAGCAAACACTTTAAGATGCAAATATCAATAGTAGAAGTCCACAAATATATATAGAGCAACAAGAAGATCCTCATCAAAATAGAAGAAGAATTAAATTTCCTCTATTCATCTCGTTTGTCCTCTATTCTCCCCCTCACACCAACCACGGATGAACGAACCAAGAGTGGTTGGGGTAGACAATGATAAAGAAATGCTCTAGAAAAAAATAGGTTGTAGCACTACTAGAGAGTTTGGGGGTGTTGCCCCCCGATTAGGGGGTCCCACTCCCCTCAATCAGTGGGAGTTAGGGGAGGCCACCCCTCACAGGGGCTCAAGGGTAGAGCCCCTGAAAAAAAGGTCTAGAATAGTTTTCAAATGAAAAACTAAGCATTAACATATGGGAAACGAATATCATGACACCAAAAAAAATCTCCAAATTTGCTTTGCCTTGTAACAAGAAAATCTATGATTTCATCCAAAAGTTAATAAGCTCGAACAAGACCTTCATGGAGCAAAGCAAGCTATCAGTTGTTAAAGCATGCAGTGGGGTCGGGGGTAATATGCAGTTGGCAAATATGATGTGACTAGCTGCATTGGCGGGCGCTCTTCATATAGTATTGTGGCATGTGTTGCAAATGAGAATCCAACACTTCTTATTGAGAGGGTGACTGTTCCATGTGATGCAGGAGTCCTCCACATCCGTCCCTAGATACACCATCACATAGCTAGCGTTCTATTCGCCAAGCACCTCTTGGTAATATAAAAACAGCCCTCTCGGCGGCGACTTCATCATCACTGAACAGTGGTCGGCTTTCTTATGATTCTTCACAAACTCAGTTGTAACAGATCATGTGTGGATAGACAGTTGATGCTTCTTTAAAAACGCATGGGCCGACACTCAGTTAAAAAGCGTGGTGGGTGTTACGTGAAAGTGAGACGCATAGAACCAGCAAGAGAAGGAATTGCGGGCAGAGTCGGCAGAAGTGGCCACCATGGAATCAACAGATATAGATTGGTTCAGCAAATTGTCTCTTTTTTTGGTGTAACATGAAACTGTCTCTTGAACTTATCGAATACATAATATCCCGTCTCTCTCTTAAAGAAGTTGTCAGAACCAGCACACTCTCCTCAAGGAATAGAGGAAGCAAGAGAGCGGAAACATGGAGTGTTTCCGGGTGATGCGGCATGGGAAAGAAAAGACAGGGATCGGAAGAGAGTAGAGGCAACAAGGAAGTGACTTGTAGGTGTGCGGTTGGTTGGAGGGGTGGCTAGCAGATGCGGCAGAGATTATTGTTGACTGTAGGTTGGCGAAGATCAGGACGGAAGATAGGAATTTTTGTGGGCGGCACGACAGGTTACGGGTACCATCCCTTGCATGGAGAAGATCTATGGCAACGCCTGGCGGGCAGCTAGCCAAGAAGTGGTTACAGCCGCCCGCAGGCGGAAGTTCTTTCTCTCTCCTCCTTTGTTTGGGTTAAGGTTGACTCACTGCTCAGATATCATTCTTTTACTTCGTCACCAAAGCCTAGATTACAAAACTGCTGGGATTAGCTACATGATATCATTCTTTTACTTTGTTCTGGGTCATATCTAATTGGGGATGTAATGAATTCTGAACTATCCTTATTAGTTCTCATCTAATAAATGTTACTTGCACTGAGTAGAGAGAGAAACAATATTTGGTTGAGTATACTACATATTGATGAGTCCTCTTAGGGTCTAATTGGTTCACTATAGCTTGTTAGGAAAACATAGGAAGTCAAGTTCCCTGTTTAGTTTTGTGCTATGAAGCACGGATACTCCAAAACAGATGTCGTACTCGTATCCGATACGTATTGGATACCAATACTCCGTGGATACTCCTGGATACGTATCGGATACTCCTAATCCGTATCCATGCCGTATCTGTATCCAGTCGGTAAAAACTAGAGAAAAAAAATCTGTGCATGACATTATTTGATTAGCATTTGACACCAGCTCATGTCTCAACCCTCTCTCCTAAGTAGTAGCTTGCAGCAAGGCTGTCACAGTTGCTTCCTTGAAGTAGTTCAAGGTTAGTCACCATTCCTCTTGCTAAATGCCATCTTCCTTCTTCTCTTTATTGTTTGTACCTCCTCTGCTTTTTGGGATTTCACTTTTTAAAGAACTTTCAAGCACTGATACTCCAAAATAGGTGTCCTACCAGTACTTAATGCATATCTGATACCTATGAAGCATGGATACTCCAAAACATATGGCGTACTTGTATCCGATACGTATAGGATACCAATACTCCGTGGATACTCCTGGATACGTATCGGATACAACTAATCCGTATCCATGTCGTATTTGTATCCAGTCGGTAAAAACTAGAAGAAGAAAAAAATATGTGCATGACATTGTTTGATTAGCATTTGACACCAGCTCATGTCTCAACCCTCTCTCCTAAGTAGTAGCTTACAGCAAGGCTGTCACAGTTGCTTCCTTGAAGTAGTTCAAGGTTAGTCACCATTCCTCTTGCTAAATGCCATCTTCCTTCTTCTCTTTATTGTTTGTACCTATGTTTTTTGGGATTTCACTTTTTAAAGAACTTCCAAGCACTGATACTCCAAAATAGGTGTCCTACCAGTACTGAATGCATATCTGATACTAATACTCCCTAGATACTCTCTAATACATATCAAATACTTTTAAGTCATATTCCTTTTTTTATTAGCAGGATATGACCTCAATGCAGCCAGGATACAACCAACCCATTTAGCAGCCAAGAGAGCACCCCACTCGTGTGATCCCTCAAAATCCCAAAGCCATGTGACTTCCAACTCTAGACTCCCCCTATTGTATTGTGATTTGAGAATGAAACTGGTATTTTCTGTTAAAATTTTAAAATAAACATTAGAAAAACGGTTGTATCCATGTTGTACCTGTATCTTATATTTTCGAAGATCGTCGTATCCCCGTACCATACCCGTACCTGTATCCATTTCTGTATCTATATTTGTGCTTCATTGTAGCTAGCCATACATGATAGAAGATAGTTTGGTATCACAAATGACACAACTCTCTTTACAACACAACATTACATGATACATGAAATGTGAAAGGTTTATAATATGATATTATCATGTCTTTTCGTAACATCTGTCTCACATTAATATGAATGAAAGACCCCATTTTGAATCATTGTTTGATATTATGATATTGGTTTCCATTTTCTTTAGAAATATTGTGATTTTTGAATGAAATTTGATTGTCTTCATCTATTTTTAAAATAAATATATTGGTTATTTTTAAAAATATTAAAAAATTACCGTATCCATGACGTACCCGTATCCTATATTTTCAAAAATTGTCGTATCTCGTACCCGTACACGTACCCGTATCGAAAACATATCCGTATTTGTGCTTCCGAGGTTTTGTGTGATTGGTTATGTGAAAGTCAGAAGCTGAGTTCCCTAATTTTCCATAGACTTCCCAACATATATATAGACTCGAGTTCCAGACTTCCATTGAAAATCGAGTGGAAAACAAGTTCGGCCCATCAGGGTGGCTCTCTCGTTGCATGCGCCGCTTTCACCCACGCTTCTCTCACTTGTGCCGCTTTCACTCGCGTCTCTCGCTGCGCTTCTCTGGCATGCGCCTCTTTCACCCGCGCCTCTCTGGTTTGCACTTCATCTTGCTTGGCTTTTTCCCTGATCAATCAACGACTGAACAGTTTGTTGCGGAGGATAAATAAATCAAAGGCGATGATCGGCTGGATTGTAGCACAGCCACTCCTGACTTTTCTTACGATTTACTCTAAGTCAATTGGGGACAGATGCCACTTCAATGGAAAGTCAAACCCCCATGGAATGTGCTTCGTCGCTGAAGCAACCACCATTTTTGTTTGATTGTGTAGTCTTGTCTTGCTTCCTCTTTTTATTTAATTCATCTAGCATAGATGATACTGATTGCACAGCCACACAACCGAGTCCTCACGCAGGCGGTGGATTATAAAAACCCAAACAATAACTAAGATTACTTTGTATTTGTATATTTTGATTCAAAACATAGTTAACATGCACATTCTTTGTGTCCAAGTCATCTTCAAATTTCATGAGTAAACATACTATAAAAAGACATTAGAGCTTTTTGTCATCGTGGTTCATTACTATTGTGAATTAATTGATTATCATATAGCATGAATGGAACCTATGGAGAATGGCGTTAGGGCAAATAGTCTTGAGGAAAGCTTCCTGAGTTACAATATACCAGTCATGTGGAAGTCATTTGCTCAAGAAAAGTTATGTTTCAAACCAATCGCCTGATTTTTATTTCCTAAAACCAAATTAAGTTTCTGGAAAATGAGTTCCCTTAAAACTACAGTTACAACAAAGCAATCAAAGCCTTAGGACTGGAAACTGAATAAGAGAGCTGTCAGAAATTATTTAATCAAGGAAAATCCATCAAGCAAGAGATACAAGATGGCTTTATTTGATATCTCAAGATGAGGGCCACACAAGGACAAGATTGTAGAATAATTTTTTAGATAAAGAGTATTAAATAATTATATATATATATATATCTAATTAACTATTCCTTTAATAGATCATTAATATATACAGATATCAGTCTGGTTGGACTGTCTTCTTGGTTAGTTTATATATTTGTTTCTCGTATTTCAAAAGTAAAAACCTTTTTGTCATGAACAAAAGTCTAGCGACATATAAACCTTATAAAAAAAGATTATGGCAAAGAGCTTATCTCACCATGCACCATCTTCTGACAAAAAAAACTGAGATGTTGACATTTTGGATGAATTTTTGGTTTATATTTTTCTTATTTATATGATAGTAGTTACAGTCGTCAAATTTTTGCGTCAACAGTTGTAAACAAATTACATTGTATTTTAGTAATGGGAATTATGGGAAAACGCTAGTATTGCCAATATGAGGACATATATGGTATAAATTGTACATTTATTTTAAGGACAAATATTATGATAATATAAC
Organism: Alisma plantago-aquatica; assembly: GCA_963693085.1. Lineage (NCBI taxonomy): Eukaryota > Viridiplantae > Streptophyta > Magnoliopsida > Alismatales > Alismataceae > Alisma > Alisma plantago-aquatica. The sequence goes on from OY856409.1 coordinate 926,451,575, forward strand.
ATATTTTCATAAATTGTTGTTTATGTATCATAGTATAATGACGAATCAAAAGTAGAAGCTCACAACTATGTTCGGGTAATCTAGAATAAGAAAACCTTTATTTGATGGATTTAAAACAAAATAAAATGCACTCTCTTTTATAGGATAAGAGAGTAAGTGAGAAATAGAATTAGGCAATATGGGTTAAAAGAAAAGTTAAAGACAAGACAAGTCTAAAGCAAATCTTGAGATTAAAATGACAAATAAAATAAATAATTTAGCATTTACTTATCAATTGCATGTTTGAATTGCATGCAACATAACCTCAAACTAATCATTAGTTTGGATATATGATTTATACACAATTTTTCTCATTTCAACGACACACGGCTTGTTCTTCGATATTAAGGGCTTATTTCATAGTGGGTTTGTCTTACAGCATGTATGCAGTTGGATAATATTGAGCTCTTAGTTGAGTGGGATGCAAGGAATGAGGTTTTGCAATGTATTCATTGGTGGTGTGTTCCATTGAATGAAACAAGGTGAATGATAAGGTTGAGTTCTAGTTGCTGGTTTGACAATTAACTGTCGAAGATGACCATACAATTTCTCAAACCGAGGACTGAGCATGCATGTGTTACTATAAATTTAGACTCCATGGATTGAGAATGCTAAAAGGATCGTGTGAGTATTAAAATTTGACTTTTGAGTCACATATAGATTGCCTAATTTACAATTAAGAAACAGTGATTTTCAAGATTAAATGCATATTGTATTTGTTTTTGCGTTAATAGGCATTATATTAATAAAGTATTTGTCAATTACATGCTCTTTGCAATTAAAAATTGCTTTTTTTAATAAAAATCTAACAGGATCAAGATCAGGGCTATCAAAATCACATCCACAACCATGAACCCGATTAGGTTCAACACGAAAAACATAGATTCGGGTTCTGATAATATCAATCTAAGTTACGGGTTTTGGTATTTGATCTTTGAATTGAAACTTGGTCATATCTACATTGACTAATTTCAACATCATGTCTTTATGTAAGAGTTCAATCAGTATATATTTGTAGTTGTTAATACTTTAGCACTAGTTTAACACTTTAAAAATCATCATCGCATAGGTTTTATTAACAAAATATGAATGTTAATGCATGATTTAACATTATTTATCTTAATAAATATTTGATTAACTACAGATAATTATGGAATTGGTGTCTGGCACCAGATAGCACACTATAGAACCAGGTTTAGTTCTGGATTTAGCACTTTGTTAAAATTTTGAATATGGAGTTGGCACACTCCCAACTATTTTAAAATCGGTATATCTAGTAAGGAGATGTATTTTGTGTACGGCTTTAGATCTATATGAAGATTATGCTGTTAAGTCATTAAGATTGACTAGGTTTGACACGGAAAATCTAGGCTCGGGTTTTCATAATATCAATGTAAGTTATGGGTTTTGGTAGTTGATCTTTAAATTGAAACTTATTCATATCTAGCTTAAATCATTTTAACAACCTGTATCCACGTAAGAGTTGAAATCAGTATATATTTGTAGTTGTTGATAATTTAGCACTAATTTAAAACTTTAAAAATCATAATAATATAGGTTTATTAACAAAATATGAATGCTAATGCATGATTACCATATTTACTTTTTTAAATATTGATAAGCTATATATAATTATTGAATTGGTGTTTAGCTATATATAATTATTGAATTGGTGTTTGGCGGCAGATAGCACGTTATAGAACCAGGTCCAGTTCTGGATTTAGCTTGTTAAAAATTAGAACACAGGGTTGGCACACACTCAACTATTTGAAATTGATATTTTCTAGGAAAGAGAGGTACTTTGTGTACGGATTTGGATCTAAATGAAAATTATGCCTTGTTGATTCATTGAAACTGTCAAAAAAAATTAAGGCCAGCTCCAAGTCAGTTCCGCATCCAGGTTGATACAAAACTGCACAACCTAGAACTGGTGTGGAACTAGATTTTTACACAGTGTTAAACCCTAAAACGGGACCCTAATTTGCAATATCTAAACCTGGAACGGGACCCAAATTCTATAGTCTTCTACGCATACTCAAATTATATTAATTTAGACCCATGTTAGATATTTTCAAATTTGTCAACTCATAACCGACACAGATTGACTAAATCTAATCCCAAAACTGGCCGGTTTTTAATTCAGACATCAACTTCTCAAAAATCAAGACACGATAAAAGTTCAAACCTGAAACCAGTTTTTTCAGTGTCAGACCAGGTCTAGTTCACAGATTCAGATGCTAGATATTGGATTGTCCAAGTTCATCTACCCATAACTAACCTAGATTGACAACGTATATGCTCGAAACCGACCGATTCGCACTTCAGATGTGAACTTATAAAACTGAAACCTGATAAAATCCAAATGCAAAAATATTTTTGCTAAGTCGGACCGGATGCAACCGGAATAGCACACGACATAAATCTGTTCTCTATAGTGTTACATGGCCAACAAAACGACACTTTTAGTCGTAATGCCATCAAAGCTTTTAGGCAGAAGATGTGCTATCGAGCAAGCAGCTCGAATAGCAGACACCACTATGCACCTTATTTATAGGGTTACAGACTTAGAGGAAGTTTATTTATGTAGTAAAGCTACACTGGCCTTTTATTAGTGAGTCCTGTCTAAATAAATGGTTTGGCGCTCACTCCAAAACACGATGATTCCCAGTCATCCATATTCTTAATTATATGCACACTAGATGAGTATACATAGATTCTAGAGTCAGCATAACTAAAAATGTTTTCAAAATATAGCATAGACGTGAAAATTCAACCTTCTGTACAAGTACAAACTTGCAGCTTTATTGACAGGATCTCTTGTACAAAAGTACAAAAGAAAACCATGTTGTGGAGTATAGATATATCTAAGTATCAGACTATAAAATGTTTATTTAATATTCAAGGAATAAGTAATGGTTATTCAAGGGCCAAGACATACTGCAAAACAATAAATTATGCATTCAAGAGATTATTTCTAACTACAAAACATACCCCTTTTATTCTTTGCTCTAGTAAACGTTTTGGCCTTTTCAACCTCTCCCGCAGCTTTCTTTATGAGAACATTCTCTTTCTTCTCCAGCATAACAAGTGTCTAAACGGTAAAAATAAAATATCTTAGCCAATTAACTAACTCTAATATTTAAATGCACACATGTGCTGGATTCCAGTCCTGAAAGATATATACGAAAGTAAAGCACAAAATGTTACCACTCCAACCAGGATATCATACGAAAAGTCGTATTCATATAAACACAAGAAAACAAAATTGTGTAATCTTGCAGGCTTGAAATTTGACATGTAATAAATTCTTTCTACGTATATTACAGGTCAGATTTGTTTGGTTGCATCATTCATAGCAGTGTTTTGAAAAGTGGCATGCATAGTATGTTCAGAGAGGTCACTGAATAGAGTATATGTGATATGCGGGAGTATATGCTGAAGTATATGCGTTTTTTATTTTCTTATTTATAAATTATTACATCTATATAAATATATAGTATTCATACAATTAAATATTTTTAGATGCAATCATACAAACATGCAATCAAACACAACTTAAATATATACAAATATGCAATAGTGAGCTAAATGCATACTTGTTAAGGCGGCAAGGCGACACGGCGTTGGGGCCGGAAGCCTTGTGCCTAGGCATGACTAGGCGTCGCCTAGGCGACCTTTAAAAATAATAATTTATGTATATATTTTATGTATATATACATGTGTCATGGTTTTTCCCCACTCATATACACACATTGTGTAGTTATATATGTAGTTATCTACATATTTATAGTCGATCTCTCCATATATATATATTTTATTGTATGAAAAAATAACCAATTACATTTCTAATATATTATCATTTGACAATAATGTCAAGGACACGAAAAGAATTATTGTAAAGAATGTAAGAGTGATCAACATATAAATATATATTTATTGTCATACATAGCTACAAATATTAAGCAAACTATCCTTCATAGCATAGCTACTTAGTACAATCTGAATTGAAGGTGCAAACTAAGAAAAATCAAATGTGTACGTGTACTAAGAGTATTAGATCCAGTCAAACAAAAAAGAGTATTAGATCCAGTCAAACCCAAAAAAGAGTATTAGATCCAATTAAAAAGTGATATTTGGCACATAAAATAGGCAACACTATTAATTTTGAGCATTGGTGTAGCCATATCAAACATTAAAATAAGTAAATATACAACTAGACCCACAAAACTAGGTCACTGTAGCATTATAATAAAGCGTCCTCGCCTAGGCGCAAGCCCTGGGGCGCCTTGACACCTAGGCGGCCGCCTAGGCGCGCGCCTTGACAAGTATGGCTAAATGTAAAACAACCATAGATGAACTAATGTAAAAAGGAGGAAATGGAGGCAGAAGGTAGGCTGATTGTAGGTGGTGAATTTAGTTACATGAAGAATAGGGGATGACGGTAAAAAATTGCCAGCTTAGCAGTTTGACCATTTAAAAATCAGTGATTAATCGGCCTAATCTGCAGCTATGTGGCCATGGTCCGCTTATGCACCAATTTCCCATATGCGGTTTGGTCAAGTGTCAGCCTTATATGTGGTCGCATGAACCTTTTTTTTGAAGCCTTGCTTATAGTATCGGTTTGAGTGTTGATTGACTTGGGTGCTACACTTCTGTGACTCGTGATGTCATAGTGAGGTGTCATCTTTCTGTTGTAGACTTACTATATGATTCCTTGCTTGAGATACCTGTTGTACACCCTATAGTTTCGACAGAGATTTGTCCAAGATATGTTTTAAGCTTTAGGGCACGTCTTGTTGGAGGGATTTTCAGAAATATTGCACTTTGCCCATCATGCATTAGTCAAATGATGCATCCCCAAAATCCAGTAAGTTTACGTTTGGTTTGCTATATTTAATAGTGTGGTATTTATTTTTTTCTTGATCCATCATGTAGCCTGGCTGTATTTTGGCATCTGGGATTATTTTGATGAAAATTGAAATGCAGGATTCCTATTATGTCTAAAAATATGGGGAGGGGCAGGCACTTCCCCCTCAGGCTAGAGCATTATATCTGAAACGGAAATCTCGCTACCTAAAGCATGAGCTTGTTTTCAAGGGCTTATGTTGTTATGGAGGTGAGCACTTTCATCTGCAGATTTTGTGAGAGCTACTTAATTTTTTTTTACCTGTCACAGTATCCATAACAAGATGGAATTTCACCACAATATGCTTTGTTCTCTCATGGAAAATAAGATTGAATGGCTATGGATATAGCACTGTGTTTATGGCAGAGCATTAGAATAGTTACCCCCTCATGCTGGAGCATATATATCTAACACGGCCAGCTTGCTACGTAAAGCATCAACTTGTTTTCAAGGTCATATGTTGTTAAGGAGATCGGCACTTATGTCTGCTTATTTTGTAAGAAGCACTTAAATCCTTTTACCTGGCAAGGTATCCCTATGGAATTATACCACAATATGTTTTGTTCTCTCATGGAAATAGAATTTAGTGGCTATGGATATGGCACTGTGTTTATAGCAGTGCATTAGAATTGTTGTTGAGTTTTAATCAATAAAGTCTGGAAGTAGAGATTCAATTCACAGAATTTCACTTGTAATGTGAACACAGTGCCATACTTGTTGAGACGGCAAAGTTGGCTGCCTTGACACCTGCTGGATTAAACAAATAAATAAGAACCATACATGATACCAATTTTTATATATAAGCATTTTCCCCTACATTTACATATATTTTGCAGTTATATATGTATGTATGATCGTATATATAAGGTTAGTCTCCTTGTAAACATATACTTTACGGGATAAGAACATAACCAAAGTACAAATCTAATAACATAACGCCAAACCAAGAAAAGAAAATTCTACACAATACAAGAGATAGAGAATCAACAAGTAAATTCCGATTTTATGCCATTGCTCCATGTTTTCAGCAATGTAATGCCTATCTTCCATGGCATAGCTCCTTAAATAGAAAATGATTTAAAGGCACGAAAAAAAAAGGAAATGTGTTAAATCAGTAGTCATTCCAAATAAAGATGATATGCCGCACATAACATAGACAATCAATATGATATAAAATACGGGATAATAGATAGAGCATTTTAAATATGCCTAGGATTGACAAAAATAACTGAAGTTGCCAAACCAGGCAAGGAGCACAGCCGCTGGGGTGTGCCTTTCCGCCTATGTACAACATTCTGTCCACTAGCTCATGGCAACATAAGACCCTACTAACTAGTCTTATATCTTAAAAATGGTCAGCTCATGTTGCCTGATGGTAACATATCATGCTTATATAGAAGAGTTTGCACACTAGCAATGTAGTAGGTTCCCTCCACTAATGTTTTTATAATCCTTTATAAACCTAACATATATGTCCATATCTCCCCTGTTAATATATCTTTACTTTGTGTTTATTTCATATTTCATATTACTGCTGTACCTACATGTAATTTTCCCTTTACTATAAATAGAGAGGAGAACCCTATTGGGTCTCTCACGTTGCCTAGTGCAACACACACAGATCCGTCTCCCGTACGTTGACATGGTATCAAGAGCAAGTTGATCCGACGCCGCCGCTTCCGCTCCTCTCCCCCCTAGCGCCGCCGCCCCCCTCCCTCCCTCTCCCTTCTCCACCACAGGGCGCCGCCGGCCCTCTCCTTCAGGCCGCCGCCGCCGCTGCCCGGGCGGCTTCTCGGCTAGCCGCCGGCGTGCGGCAGCCGCAAGGGGACTGCCGGTGACGCAGATCCTGCCCGGCTAGGAGTCTCCAACCCCGTCTCTTGTTGCTGGGCCTCCGGTGGCCATCTCTATGCTACCGTAGGCTCATTCGCTCGGAACCGGGGCTTCGTCTTCGTTTTTCGGAAAGTTTCCAGCAACTTTTCGGCTCGTTTTTGGCGGACAATCTTGCTGTTTGAGGACTTCCGGGTGATCCAACGGCTCTCTAAAGCCCTACCCGGAGGTCTAGTCTCTTCCACCGTGCCTTCCTAATCACATCTCCTTCATGTGTGATTAGGAACCTCTCGTTTGAAGGCTGTCGATGCGTCAGTAACGCATCCTCTTTTCAGTTTCTGTTGTGACGTGTATCTCTCCGTCACGGGACGCGTATCTGTCCGTCCACTCAGCCTTCTTTGTGACGTGTATCACTCCGTCACCCATATCCCAGTTGCATCATGGAGAACAAGACCTATTATGAGGTCTCGCCTATTTCGATCAAGCTCAATGGGAAGAATTTTTTGCTATGGATGAATGCGGTTCATACTGTCTTGGAATCGCGCGATCGGGCAAAGTTTGTTGATTCTGCACCTCTCACTAGCACTGACAAAGACTATGCCGAGTGGAAACGTCTTGACAGCCTAGTGAAGACTTGGCTATGGGGTAGCATGGAACCTTCTATTGCTTCTAGGTTCATGTTCTACTCCACCGCTAAGGAGATTTGGGATGCCGTTAAGCAGCACTATGCTCAGGAGAAGAATGCTCTTCGCCAGTTTATGATCTATGATCGTCTGTTTGCAGAGAAACAAGGTGATAGAACCCTTGAAGAGTATTTCGGGGTGATTCAAGCTATCTCCCAGGAGTTGAGCTACTATCATCCAGTGAAGGTTGCTGAGCAGATTAAAGATAGAGATGATCTTGTCACTGCTAAATTTCTATCTGGCCTTAGCCCCTCATATGGTTCAGCAAGAAGTGTGATACTTGCATCCGACAAATTACCGAGCCTTGCAGAAGCTTTCTCTAGGATTCAGCAGTCCACTTTTGAGTCAGTTGATCCTACTCCTGTTGTCCCTTCTGGAGATTCTCATGCCTCCATTGCTGCAGCAGTTCGCGGAGGACGACCTGCACCTACACCAGCTGACAGACCTGGCTTGGGCAGAGGACGTGGGACTCGTCCTCGATGCACTTTCTGTGACAGACCGGGACACACTGTTGAGAAATGCTGGAAGAAACATGGGCGACCTGCCGCCCCACCTGTTGGAGCTGCCAACTGTGCTACTTCAGACTCTACTACTGCGAGCTCGAGTTCCTCTGGCATCACACTTACTCAGGAGGAGTATGACAGGTTTATTCAGGCAACTCAACATTGGAGTATGGGCGCCTCATCTGCTTCTACAGCACATCTTGCCTCTACAGCGGGTAATCAGGCTACATCTTTTATGGCTTCTGGATCCGCAACTCCCTGGGTGGTTGACTTTGGTGCCTCCCAGCACGACTGGTATGAGGCGATTGCTCCGCACATTTGACTCATATATTCCTCACCCATCTGTTACCTTGGCAGATGGTTCTGTGAGGAAGGTGGTAGCTAGTGGTTCTGTGTCCCTTACACCAGATATTGATTTGAAATCTGTTCATTTTGTACCTGAATTTCCATTCAATTTGCTTTCTGTTGCCAAGTTGATTGACACTGTAAACTGCACAGTAACATTCGGGCCTTCTTGCTTTGTTTTACAGGATCTCAAGAGTTTGAAGATGATTGGTGGGGGGGCTAGGAAAGGTGATCTCTACCTCTTTCCTGGTGATTATCTACCTCGCCATCCACCTCCTGCTCCAGTTTCCTCCGCCATGCTGAGTGGTTCCCCCTTGCTGTGGCATTGCAGATATGGCCATCCTTCCTTAGAAAGCTTGAAGAAGTTGGAACCCGATCTAGCTCATGTGTCCTCTTTAGAGTGTCAGTCCTGTCAGTTGGGCAAACATCATCGGTTGTCCTATCCTGTTCGTGTCAATAATCGGGCTTCTAGTCCGTTTGAGTTAAGTCCATAGTGATGTATGGGGTCCTGTTAAAAACCAGAGTTATAATGGTTTTAGCTATTTCATTTCTTTTGTGGATGATTATTCTCGCATGACATGGATTTATCTTTTAAAAAGTCGTGAATCTGTGCTTTCCATTATCAAACATTTTCATAAACAAATTCAGGTTCAATTTAACTGCAATATCAAATTTTTCAATCTGATAATGCCCTTGAGTATGTTCAGAAAGCGATGAATGAGTTTTGCAGTTTGGTTGGTATGATTCATCACACCTCTTGCCCTCACACTCCTATGCAGAATGGTGTTGCTGAGCGAAAGAATCGTCATCTTTTGGATATCACTAAGTCTATCATGTTTGAATCCAATGTGCCTAAACGTTTCTGGTCTGAAGCTCTTCTCACTGCCTGTTTTTTGATTAATCGGCAGCCCTCTTCTGTTTTGCATGGACGCACTCCCTTCTCTGTCTTACGCCCTATGGATAAACCGTTTCATGTTCCGCTTCGGGTTTTTGGTTGTACATCCTTCGTTCATAACTTTGATCCCAAACAAGACAAACTCTCTCCTAGGTCCTTGAAAACCTTGTTTCTTGGTTACTCTGTTACGAGTAAAGGCTACAAGTGTTATTGCCCGAGTTTGCGTCGTATGTTTGTTTCTAAGGATGTCACCTTTCATGAAACCATTCCATATTTTGCACATGCTATGAGCAAGGGGGAGCAATTGAGTGAGGGAGTGCCACCCGCAATTCAAAGTGAGGGAGTGCCACCTATCATTGTTGAGGACATACCGCATGATCCACCTACCATTCAACCATATACCCAGGTTTATCACAGGCGAGGTAGAAAGGATCCAGATGAGGTAGCGGCACAAGTCCATGAGCCTCCTTCGCCATCTTCTACTCAAGAGATTCCTGCAGAGGCTTCTGACCTTGATCTTCCTATTGCTGTCCGGAAAGGTATACGTTCATGTACTATTCGACATCCCATATCGAATGTATGTTGTTTGTCGCACTTATCTACACAGGCTCGTGCATTTGCTGTTGGGATGGACTCCATTAAGATACCAAGAAACCACTTAGAGGCTCTGAAGGACAGTGGCTGGCAGCAGGCAATACAGGTGGAAATCTCTGCTCTGATTGACAATGGCACATGGGATCTTGTTACTTTACCTGCGGGCAAGAAAGTTGTGGGCTGTAGATGGGTCTTTACAGTCAAACACAACCCTGATGGATCGATTGAGCGGTTGAAGGCCAGATTGGTAGCAAAAGGCTACACACAGACATATAGAGTGGACTTCTTTGAGACTTTTTCTCCAGTTGCTCGTCTCAATTCTGTGCGGATCCTTATATCTTTAGCTACTACTTTTGATTGGCCTCTTTTCCAACTGGATGTCAAGAACGCCTTTCTTCATGGGGATCTTCAAGAAGAGGTGTATATGGAGCAACCACCAGGTTTTGTTGCTCAGGGGGAGTGTCAGAAAGTCTGCAAATTGAAGAAGGCTATCTATGGGTTAAAGCAATCTCCTCGAGCTTGGTTTGACAAGTTCAGTGCTGTTGTTTTACAGATGGGCTTCTCTCGTTCCATGACTGATCACTCTCTATTTTATTCAAATTCTTCTGGTGGGTCCATAATTATTGCTGTCTATGTTGATGATATTGTGATTACTGGCAGCGATTCTATAGGCATATCACGTGTGAAGGAAGGACTACAACAACACTTTCACACAAAGGACCTGGGGAAGCTGAGATACTTTCTAGGGATTGAGGTTCTTAGATCCCATGCAGGTATAAATCTCTCCCAGAGAAAGTATGTGCTTGACTTGCTACAGGAAATGGGTATGACTGATTCTAAGCCCGTATCCACTCCTATGGATTATCACATCAAGGAGGTGGAAGATGATACTGCATATTCAGATCCAGGTCATTACAGGAGAATAGTTGGGAAGTTGATTTACCTAACTGTCACAAGACCTGATATTTCTTTTGCTGTTGGAGTAGTAAGTCAACACATGTGCACACCACGACAGTCACATTGGACAGCTGTATGCAGGATTCTGAGATATCTGAAAAGTGCTCCTGGAAAGGGGATCACTTATTATAAACCCAAGAGTCCTCTATCTTCTTTGACTCTCACAGGTTATGCAGATGCAGATTGGGCTGGTAATCAAAGTGATAGAAGATCCACATCTGGCTACTGCACCTTTCTTGGTGATCATCTGATTACTTGGAAGAGCAAGAAACAACAAGTGGTAGCACGGTCTAGTACTGAGGCTGAGTACCGTGCTATGGCACATGCATGCTGTGAACTGCAATGGATCAAATCTGTCTTATCTGAGTTGAAGATTTTGATTCAAACTCCCATGATTCTCAAGTGTGACAATCAATCTGCTATACATATTGCCAGGAATCCTGTCTTTCATGAGCGCACAAAGCATATAGAGGTTGACTGTCATTTCATCAGAGATCAGATAAAGAATGGCAATGTGGTGACGCCATATGTCAAGTCTGAAGATCAACTAGCTGATATCTTGACAAAGCCATTAGGTCCAGCAGTGTTCCAGAATTTATGCGGCAAGCTGGGCATCCACAATGTGTACACTCCAGCTTGAGGGGGAGTGTTAATATATCTTTACTTTGTGTTTATTTCATATTTCATATTACTGCTGTACCTACATGTAATTTTCCCTTTACTATAAATAGAGAGGAGAACCCTATTGGGTCTCTCACATTGCCTAGTGCAACACACACAGATCCGTCTCCCGTACGTTGACATCCCCAATTCAATGCAAGGTCAAAGTGGTCCATGTAAACAGGAGTTTTCATTCAAAGTTTCTAACACGGGGTTAGTTCTATCTACCACTAGTTGTACATAGCTCTTTCCTCATGGTCGGAGCAGAACCAAGTATCTCATTAGTAGAGTGTCACATCTACATGCCTAATACCACATGGAGCAAACCAAACCTCGGGCCACCAGCCTCCTTCAAGTTACATGAAGGCCGAAACAACTTCAAGATACTTAAGCCATGTAGCTTAGATACTAAGACTCGAATCTTACATGGCTCTTTGTTATCCCACCCACCGAGAAAATATGGATATTAGCGTCAAATGATCTAATCAGTAATGAAGCAAGCCTAAGCCCCGAGAACGTTGGCATATATGGCTATTAAGCATGTAGTCCCACTCACAATCATCGTCAGTTTTTAAAAAATATTGGTACTCGAGTCGATATACTCCCACATCCTCACCCGGCGAACTACATCACAAACTTGACGAGTATTAATGTATACGTGCATGTTTTCTTGAATATTACAAACATATTAAAACATATGTTCCATCCATGATCCCAACAAAACAAGGTCTAATCCTCACTTTCCTCATTTATGCAATCACATGATTTAGAAATTTACCAAACATTCACTTTCTTTCAAGACCTCCCATAGAGTATAGACATATGTAATATCTTTGCATAGCTCAACGCTACATGAGTTATTTTTAATAATCCACATAATTTCCTAATTTTGAACTTTTCAATGGCGAACAAAGAATCCAAAATGCCAATTTTGTTTATTATGATTATAGAGAAATGAAGGCTTGTTTATTGAGTGAGTAAAACAGTGTACAATGCAGTCTCTTATATAACAGAAGAGAGTAGAGACTAAAGCAGAGATGAGCAATATGGGACTAAACTACAGAAGTAAACAGCATAAGTGAGGCACATGCTATGCACATGACACTCAACAAGACATAACAGAAAATAGCATATCTCTATATTCCCCCTCAAGCTGGAGCGTAGATGTCGAACATGCCCAGCTTGTCAATCAGAGTTAGAAAGCGAGCTTTGGGAAGTATCTTTGTGAAGATGTCTGCAACTTGCTTTTCGGTACTGAGATATGGTGTGCAAATTTTTCCAGTGAGAATTGCTTCTTGAATAAAGTGACAGTCGACCTCGATATGTTTCGTCCTTTCGTGAAATGTGGAGTTGCTCGCAATAAAAATGGAGGCCTTATTGTCACAAAACATAGGAATAGGGCTAGAATAAGATATGTCAAACTCCTGAAGGAGACTCTGAACCCATAACAGTTCGCAAGCAGTATGAGCCATTGCTCGGTATTCCGCCTCTGCACTGGATCTGGAGACAACAGTCTTCTTTTTGCTTCGCCAGGTGACAAGGTTTCCACCTACAAAAGTACAGTAGCCTGAAGTTGACTTCCGATCAGAACGACTTCCCGCATAGTCTGAATCAGAGAACCCAGATAGGTTGCAGTGGCCATGCTTTTTATACATCAAGCCTTTTTCTGGAGAGCTTTTAAGATATCTCAGAATATGACATACAGCATCCCAATGACATTGTCGGGGTTTGTCAAGATACTGGCTGATGAATCCGACAACAGCAGTAAGATCAACTCGTGTGACAGTCAAGTAAATAAGCTTGCCTACCAGCCTCCTAAACTGGTGATGATCAGCATAGGGAGGAGAGTTTGCATCATCCCAGTCCATGTTTGGATCAAGTGGAGTGTTAGCCGGTTTGCAACCAAGCATGCCAGTTTCCTGCAACAGATCAAGTACATATTTCCTCTGAGAAAGACACAGTCCTGCAGATGATCTAGAGACTTCAATGCCTAGAAAATATCGAAGTTTTCCCAGATCTTTAGTGACAAAATGCTTCTCTAAGTAATTTTTAGTTTCTTGTATGCCCACTGTGTCACTGCTAGATAATATTATGTCATCCACATAAACAATCAAAATCACAAGTCCGGCTACTGTCTTTCGAATGAAGACGGAATGGTCAGAATGAGAACGACGAAAGTCAAAGGTGACGAAAATTTGACTAAGCTTGTCAAACCAGGCTCGTGGACTTTGCTTGAGACCATAGATAGCCTTATGCAGCTTACATACTTTGGAGGCAGACTCCCCCTAAGCAACGAATCCAGGTGGTTGCTCCATGTATACTTCTTCCTGTAAATCTCCATAAAGAAATGCATTTTTCACATCAAGCTGATAGAGTGACCAATCTTTATTCACAGCTACAGAAATCAGAATGCGAACAAAGTTTAACCGTGCAACAAGAGAGAAAGTCTCAAAATAATCAACACCGTAGGTTTGTGTGTAGACCTTAGCAACAAGACGGGCTTTGAGACGTTCAATAGTACCATCCAGATGATATTTAATAGTAAAGATCCAACGACAGCCCACTGTAGGGCAAGAAGTCGGACGATCCACAAGCTCCCATGTCTTGCGGTCACATAGTGCCTGCATTTCCTGGTCCATTGCCTTCTTCCATGCTGGAATAGTAAGAGCCTCTGTAGCATTTTTCGGAATACTGACAACAGATAGTGCATTAATAAAGCAGGCAAAGTTGTTATGCAGATTATCAAAAGTGTAGAAATGACTGATAGGATGCTTAGTACAAGAGCGTACACCTTTCCTTAAGCTGATAGGAAGGTGCAGATCAGAGTTTACCTCAGTGTTTATTTGATCATCCGCAGACGCAGGAATTGGTTGAGAAGGGGCCATGGAAGGAGTGTTTGTCTTCGGTCGGCGTTTCTACACTTGCAGTGGACGTTCTTCAGGTTGGTCAGATACAGACATATTTTCAACAATGTCCGGTAGAGGTGTTTGTGCCAACACATCAGGAGTTAGGCTAGCTCCATCCTCAAAAAAGAGGGGCATATGCTCAAAGAAGACAACATCTGCACTAACAAACCACTGTCTAAGTATCAGATCAAAGCAACGATAGCCTTTCTGAGTTCGTGAATAACCCAAGAAAACGCACTTAGTAGACTGAGGGTCAAGTTTTGACATTCCTGGGCGCAGGTTTTTAACAAAACATGTACACCCAAAAATGCAAGGTGGTACAGGAAACAGAGGTGCATTAGGAAACAAGATAGAGTTTGGGATGCGATTTTGTAAAACAGAGGAGGGCATGCAGTTTATAAGAAAACATGCTGTAGTGACAGCCTCAGGCCAGAAATGGTGAGGGACTTTGTAATGGATAAGAAGAGTGCGAGCAACCTCTAAGAGATGGTGGTTTTTGCGTTCAGCAACACCGTTTTGCTGAGGAGTATAGGGACAAGTAGTTTGGTGTATGGTGCCATGATTAAAACAATATGAGGTGACAGACTTTTGCATAAACTCTAGGGCATTGTCAGTACGAAGAATTTTGATGGTTTTATTGAATTGGGTTTTTATTTCGGAGAAGAAAACACGGATATTGTCCAAAACTGTACTACGGTCTTTAAGCAGAAAAAGCCAGGTAGCACGGGAATAATCATCAATAAATGTCAAGAAATACTTAACACTAGATTGACTCGGGACACTACATGGACCCCAAATGTCAGAGTAAACAATGCCAAACATATCTTTAGACCCAATATCATTCTTTGCAGGAAAAACAGACCTCGTTTGTTTACTCAAAACGCAGATTTCACAAGAGAATTTATGTTCAGCTAAAGAAGGAAATAAAAACTTCATCTTTGCAACAGACGGATGACCCTGCTGAACGTGCCACTGCAGTCCTGAGACAGATGTAGATAAGAGAGTTGACGCCGCAGGTGGTCCATCTAAGTAGTAAAGTTCATCTGGTCATTCATGGCCCGAACCAATCCTCGTCTTCGTGCAGAGATCCTTCAAAACACAACCAGAGGGATCGAATTTAATAGAGCACTGAAGTTGTTTGACAGTTTTACTGACAGATAGTAAATTAACAGGAAACTGAGGTATATATAAAACAGAGTGAAGATTCATCTTGCGAGATAACGGAACCGTGCCAATGTCATGTACAGGTGCTTTCGAGCCATTAGCAACGGTGACAGATGGAATATGTGAAGTTTTAGATAGGGCAGAAAATAGGTGGAGGTCGCCTGCCATGTGAACAGACGCCCCAGAATCAATACACCACTTTTGGTTACCAGTAGAGGGAGACGCCAGCATAGCAGAAGAGCCTCTCGTGGATGTCGAGGGTAGTTGAGTCATTCGCTCTTGGAAAAATTTCTCGAACTCAGAGCGAAGCCAGTCAGTGGATGGAGGAGCAGTTGGTGGATCTGATGCGGCTTCTGTAGTAGCTTCAGTGGAGGTCTGGTTTGCCCAGGCTGACTTGCCGTGCTTGATCCAGCACCTATCTTCAGTGTGATTATCACGACCACACCAGTTGCAGTAGCGAGGTCCAGTGGCTTGACCTCGCCCAGGAGCAGTGGAAGTGCCTCTTCCTCCAAAAGGTGGTGGACGTCCTCCACGGCCACGTCCACGACCGCGGTCACGTCCAGAATCAGTAGTACGAGCAACCAAGGCAGGATGCTCAATTACTGGTGTAGAGGAAACAGAAGGTAGTCGATGGACTCTCTTTAGAACATCGCGAAGAGTCGGTAGCGGATCACTAGACAATATTTGGTCAACCACACCGGAAAAAGAAGCGGGAAGTGCAGCCAAGAACTAAACCAGTTGGAGTTCATTGCGCTGCTGCTTCTGAGCTTCTTTGATGTCAGCAGTCAACGGGTGGTAGATCTCATACTCGTTCCAGAGAGCGGAGCACTAGTTGTAAAAATCTTCAATGGACGCATCTGAGGAGTACTCCTTTTTGGTTAGGTTTTTGAATATTTCAAAAACCCTCTTCAGATTTTGCTGGTGTGAGTAGACATGAGACAGCTGGTCCCACATTGCTTTGGCATCATGAAGGCACAGGAGAGACTGACTAATGCGCGGCTCGGTGCTGTTGAGAAGCCAGGACATAACGCCCGAGTCGTCTTTAGACCATTGGGCATAAGCCTGTTTGGTCTTGTCGTCAGCAGTAGCATCAGGAGCAGGAGGTGGATCAGTAGTAAGATGAGAGTATCTGCCTTGAGCCTTCACATATAGAACAAAGGATGCCGACCACAGATGGTAGTTGGATCCATCGAGCTTGACCGTGGTAACACAGAGAGATCTAGGAGACTCCACAGATGCCATACTGGGCAGAGACAGACACTAGCAGAAAGGTGGCGTAGCAGCAATAGGCAGCAAGTAAACAACCCACGACGAACAGTAGCAGACAGAAATAATAAACCCACTATGGGGCAGTAGCAGCAGCAGGGATCTGACGCATCAGATCAGAAGAACATGTATTCGGGAAGAGATAGATGAAGAAAACCTACGCCGTCATGAGGAAATCAATAATCCTTCATGAGGCGCAGGCAGAAAAGGAACCGGAGACGTAGGGGACTCTCAACGTGAGAGGTCTATGGCTATCCGAAAGAGTCGATTACCCGGTAGGAGAAGAGGAAGGATGGGATTGGTGAAGAAGGAAGAAGATGGATGTGGGTGTGGAGAGGAAGGGATAGCGGCAATCGATGGGTGAGGGGAATGGAGCTGCTACGGCGGCGGCAGGGAGGGGTGGCGGTGGGTGGTGGAGGCAGAGGAGTGGCGGGTGGTGGTGGGAGGGTGGCGCTGGGGGGGGGCACTTCAGGGCATGGGGGCAGGGTGGGATAGAAAAACTGGGACCGGGCCTGCTCTTGATACCATATAGAGAAATGAAGGCTTGTTTATTGAGTGAGTAAAACAGTGTACAATGCAGTCTCTTATATAACAGAAGAGAGTAGAGATTAAAGCAGAGATGAACAATATGGGACTAAACTACAGAAATAAACAGCATAAGTGAGGCACATGCTATGCACGACACTCAACAAGACATAACAGAAAACAGCATATCTCTATAATGATCATGCTAGTCCCAAGCAACATGCAAGTCAAACAAATTGACCGGTTTTTTAAAATTCATAAGCTGATATAATTTGGTAGCAGAAATTGATGCTTATATGAACGTTCACCATCCAAAAACTAGAGTGTGGGATTAAACTCCCAGGTCCCTCCCTTCAATCAAGACTTGAATATATAGGCCCATAGTGTTCTCCCCACATTCATGCAAACTTGCGCTCAAATACCAGTATGTGGGCAGGGGTGGATCGGGGGTGCTACCGGGGCTCTAGCCCCCCTCCTAAAATCCAAAATGTCGATTTATACATATTTAACATTGTAATAGAGTACATATTGGGCTTTTGTAGATGTGTTACAAGGTAAATTGATAGCTGGATTGGTACTACTGCCTTGTCTTCAAACTAGAGACCCAAGTTCAATTCTCACTCCCAACATAATCTATAGTTAACTTAGCCCCCCCCCCCCCCGGGTGCAATTTTCTGGATCCACCATGTGGGCAACTATACTTCGCCTCTATCCACTAATTGATTTCTCATGTCAGGATCTGAACGTCATGTATGCCTATGTTGACTCCACACCTCTATAGAGATCTCATAGGTTTCTTAATGAACAAAACCCAAGCTCTTGGTGCTCTAGCCGAGCTAGTTACCATTTAGTGGTCCTACTGCCCTCCAGTAGCAAAAAGGCCCAACAACTTTTTCATTTCTCAAGATACATCAGATCAGGCTGTCTGATTAGTAGTAGATCATATTTGTATATGCCCGTTTCATCCCATGCACCCAAAGACTTCGTGGTGTTGGGCTAGATCTCTTGGGTCTTTGCCCCACTTGGGCTTGGCGATGGAGTGTTACAAGGTTGTTAGATGGTTTCTTGTTTATCTTTTTCACCCATTGTTTTATTTTCTTTCTGCTTGACATTGTGTAAGGGTGAGCCCCAATGAAAATTTTGCCTCCTTGTATTCCAACAAAGTATAATTTATTATGTGTATAAAATGTTGGTATCATCATGCTTTACGGAAAATGATCAAACCAGGTCATAGTTTATTGATTGATGCAGTATTGAAAATGATCAATCCAGGTCATCCTTTATCGATTGATGCAGTACGGAATATGATCAATCCAGGTCATCGTTTATTAATTGATGCAGTACGAGTAGTAGTCCTCCCAATGGCTGTAAGCCTGTAACGAAGTGAAATCAGATAGTCGTCAAGTAGTTCAGGTTGGTCTTCCTGTTCAGCAGTTCGGATCGTACATTTATTTATCAGCGTAAGAAATAAAAGATAAAGGGTAATACCAAAAAACGATCATTCCAGAAAGCAAAAGCTTTTCTAAAGTAGATAGATTTTCCAATCCAAAATTCCATATCTACCGGTCACCACATGTCCAGAGACACCTACCTCAGTGAGCTTTTCGATTGTAGCGATCGGATTAGTATCCTGCTTCGGCTTCCCGAATATGCGGCCGAACACGTGCGACATGGCTGCCGGACGATACACAGAACCTCGATTTCGGCAGCGATGAAGTGGACTATTGGCTTTTCGATGACCTCTGAGCGGGCGGCCGAAGAGTAGGAAGGGAGGGGGGGGCAGAAGACTTTGCAAGGCGGAGTGGTAGGGAGACGGGCGATGCGAAGGTCTTCCTCTTGCTGTGGATGACCCAAGTAGCAGACGTGGAGGGGAGGAAAGGAGAGAAAGACGAAGAAGCTGACCGCGTTAAGTATCGCTTCTCCGGCCCCCTTCCCAATTGAATTCGGGTAGGAACTCCGAACTACTTTATTCTTATTAAATCGGTATTGGTTGCTGACTCCCGCGTCATATACGATGCCCGGATGCCGGCAACAGCGAGGATACTTCTATGCAAAGTCTTTGGTTGGGAAATAGATTGATATTTTTAAATATGTGCTCGCAAACCATGGAAATCTTACCTGGCACAAGGTGAAAAGATATAATAATTAGGTTTTTACCTTTTTATACAAAACCTGTCCGCATACGCTTCTGTCAATATACAATTGGATTCTTTTCATGTGCAAGCGTGGGATATCATCATAATCAAGCAATGCAGCTCATTTACTTTCACCGGATGTTTTCATTAAAACTAAGAGCTACGCTGCACAACCTCCATGACTCTAATACGTTCAATGACTGTAGAAACCAAATTGACCCGACTGCAAAAGCCCACGCCAACACATTCACAAATGGAACAAACTCAGGAGCATGGACGTTCACCGATTACAAGAGACCCAGACGCACAAAGCCCACGCCACCATGAAATCACATGGGCTCTCATAGACTATTCACAATATCTAACCACTTGGTGTGCATGGAGTTTTTAAGGGGAGCTGAACCTATAACCAATTGGATAGATTATCACCAGTCCATGTAGCAGCATATCTTTGGCTGCCTATAAACCCAGCCTTGGTGAGAACAAAAGGCCGCTTGTTCTCATCTGCCATTTTCATACCTTCAAAAGTTAACATTGCCATCAGCATGCCATAAACCTACAAGGTGTAAACGAAGGTGAGACTTTTGAATCCACCATAATTCACACCCACATTACTCATGCACAGACATGGACACATGCATGCACACACACATAAATATATGATACCTCCCTCCCTCGTGTCAGGCCTCCATTGGGAGGTAGGATCCTTGAGTGAGTATTCTCTCCTTGAATCCATATATTTGGGGGGAAGAACCAACCCCCTCCCCCAAAATGACCCTAAAATCCCTAAGAGGACCAACATGAGTTAAGCAGGTAAATGTAGGGATATCATAACACACTTGTGATGACCTCAATTTTAGGGTTTTGTATCCAATATAGTAATTGAAGCTCATGACTTTTCTTAATTAGTAAATTCCAAGTTGACGTGACATTTATGCAAAGATGGGTATCTTTGACCCACAAATATGACCACAATTCCATTATAGAATACATACTTTTGTTAGGGACTTCTATGGACATGTAGATGCTTAGCATGTATTATTAGTTAATGTTGAGTATTCATGAAGTGAAGTGTCAATTGAAGCATAAATGGACTCAAATGATTTAATGATGAGCCTTGAGGTGTGATGTGATCAAAATGTACAAGGTAAACTTGTTTAGTCAAGAATTGGTGATTTTCAAGTTATGGAAATTACATTGACCTTAATACCCGTATAAATTAAGTTTTTGGAGGAATTAGTTGACATGATAAACAATGGAGCTAGAACGTCAAACTTGGAGGACAACTCATTAGGTCACGATCAATGCAGTTGAATTGCACATAAGTACATATTCAAGTCTTTATGTCTTTGGTTGATTTGACTTATTGAGGTTAAAAACTATACTAGGATATATTAACTTCATTTCACATGAGCATAGCGGTACATATCTGATAATCTCCTAGATCCTAAAACTAAGGAGCAAGTGGCCAAGAAGGTTGCTACGATCTGGACTCGTGAGGAACTAGTCATCGCGAGGTTCCTGCATATTCAACGGAGTTTGTTGTGTTTTGTGTTGATTAGTATACACCTGACGACTCCATTTTCCCCCCTCTCACTGACATGTCTTCATTCTTCTCACTTCTGATATGAGAGAGGAGTAGCAGGACTTAGACCGGCCAGAGACACCGACCTTAGGGATCGACTACTGCCCGTCACCATCCATCTCAGGTGTAGCGCAAACCCAATCACTGACATCAAGAGTAGAGGAAGACATCCTCTGCTCCACTGATATATGGTCGGATCTAGGCTTCGTCGACGTTTGTGCACGGAGGCGTCATCAAATCCGAACGCCGGCTCCAACAACCAGCTGAACCGCCGATCTCGACGGTGACCAAAGGTACAAGGAGCCAGCTTTGGAGCTCG
The DNA here is from genome assembly GCA_963693085.1 of Alisma plantago-aquatica. NCBI lineage: Eukaryota > Viridiplantae > Streptophyta > Magnoliopsida > Alismatales > Alismataceae > Alisma > Alisma plantago-aquatica. Next base: position 926,472,884 of record OY856409.1, read on the forward strand.
TTGTAGGTCCACCTCACAGCGGTGCCCTGTCCTGCGGAATGAAGCAGTGCAGATGTGAGTAGGGAGATGCATTTCCCCTCTTCCTATATCCACGACAGTGCTATGCACCAGCTAGCTTGGCTTTTTCAAGCAGTTGGGTGAATCCAGGGCTGTTGAGGAGCATCGGGTGCCCGTGGTACACAGAGGTGCGACGGGAGGATGGTGAATCCATCTTTAATATGAAAGGAGAGGAAGGAAACAGGCAGATCCCCGTCAAAGAGGTCACCTATGGAGGCGCTAACGATGACCAGGTCGCCGAGGATGACCGCAACATCCCCAAAATGACGCCCAGGTTAGGACACACACGACAAACTCGCGAGAGAGGAGTTGGGGGACGGCTTGCTGTCAGGGTGATCTTGATAGAGGTGTTGCCGATCAGGAACATGTCAAGATTTCCCCTTTTCCAGTCTTGGTGGCGCAGGAAACTTGCGGACAGATCCCAGATCAAGCTAGTTGCCCGATCTTGAGCCAAAGCGGCAGGTGCGGCGGAGCCATCTAGACTCTGAGTTTCGGAGCCCGTCGAGGCACGCCTAGGGACCGAAGCTTCACCGAGATGAGTGGGGAACCTTATGGAGCTAGTACTGGAAGCGTTTTGGCGGGGAGAGTGATGGATTGCTCACTGGAACAGAGAGATCCCATCGGCGGCCCTCTCCTGCGCGTCGCGTAGAGATAGAGAAAGGGAGGACGAGGTCGGGACCAGTTCTTCGTCCTCGGTTCAGCCGCTAAATCGACCAGTCCAACCCAGGACTTCTTAGAGCATGACCAGAGGGGTTGGGGCAGCTACCGTGGCCGAATCAATGACTGCCACGCCAGACAGTGGGGCCCATACTAAAGGTAATTGCTTTAAATTCTCAAAAATATACCAGATCTTAGAAAATGCACTATAAATAGCTCCCTTATCCAAATAATTCCCCAAAAATATCCCTAGACTCAGAAAAATATCCTCTATAATACTGGACCCCTAGATCAGAGCCTTGAACCACTTTCAATGATGATAATTAATTTAGAGTATGATGCTCCTTTTTAGGGTTCATTAAATTAAATAAATAGTATGCAGTTGATATTAATTCTCAGAAAATTGTCCTAGAGCCTTAATGATGATATACATCCATATTTAGACTCTGATCTGAGTAATGTTTCTAAATAATAGGTCATTTTCTATTAATGACTATTTAGATGCTTTTAATCCCATTTTAATTCTAGAAAATGGACTAAGCATCAGAAAATTATGAAATTTGAACCAGACCATAGTTATGGCCTTTAGACCAGTATAAAAATATTAGAGGTAAGCTTAGGTCAGTTTAAACCTAGGTTTGGCCTAAACCCTAACTTAGACCTAAAATATCAATGAAATAATGGACCATGTATTAATGATGATTAATTTGTTATTAATCAGGTGATGACCAAATTGTCTAGATGATCAAAGATATATATGAATCTCTGAACTCAGGTACGTGGGTTTCATTTAAGTATATGACTATGGTTATCTTGCTTGCAATCATGATATGTATGTATGCTCTCTTCTATTTGCAAATATTGGATGTAGTAGCACTATATAGTACTCGGTGTTTTATCACTTGTAAACATAAATGATAAGTAGATGCTTTGTAGTTATTTAAGGTGTTCATTATCCCCCTTACAAGGGAATGGAATAATGTTGGCTAGTACACCTCCCTAGAGCACGCGGTGTACGGGGAGTTTCCCTAGAGTACTTGGTACACTGGGATGGGCCCAATATTTATGTTTTGATACTAGTCCACCTTGATAATGCAATTCATCTAGGAAAATGGCTTAAATTGGAGTATTTCGCTTAATAAAGAAGTGTTTTCTATGATTTTCTTTCCTTCTGCAAATCTTTTTCAAAAATTATGAAATCCATAAATATATGTATCTTTCTGCCCACGTGCACAACACCTTGTGTGTTGATTCATTATTTCACATATGTTTTAGGTTCAGATCTAGCTTGGGATAAAAGACGGGAAGTGAGCAGTTGTCCAGGTTGTACCTATTGTGTTAAGATCCTGTTAGCATACATGCTCATAGACTTGTAAACTTTTCTTCAAATTATGTAAATGTAAGTTGCAATTTTAATTCATGTTGTAATATAAATATGTTGAATGTTGAGAATGTTATGGTTGTATGTTCATGTATATGAGTATTATGCTTCCGCAATGCACTTTGATACAATTGCATAACATTTTCGGATTTTGTCTTCTCATCCCATGGGGTTTTGAGAAGGTGAAAATCCGGAGACGTTACAGTTGGTATCAGAGCGTGAACAATAGCTACACCTAACAATTGCTCACCTTGAAACATAAAACATAATTTCACCCTTCACTTTTAACCCTAGAAACTTAGTAAGTTGTGATATAGGAATAAGGTTTGACCTAGCCTCTAGGTTAGAACCCATATGTTCGAGAACTAGGTTTAGACAAGTGTGTGAGACCCTTTCCATATAGAGCTCATATGTATTGGGTAGCTACACTGGTCTGCACCTTGTTCTCGCCATTTCACTAGGTGACATGGCACTAGACTATCTACTGTGTGTGGGACACTCATTTTGCTGATTTGGTTTTGTTTTCCAATTGGCTCGAGCCTCGACAGTTTTCTCTGACGCCTTTTTTCTCGGAGAAAACCTATATAATATTTTATTAGATATACGTAAATATAAAAATGTGTCCCTCACACAGGAGAGTAGTGGGTGTTCATGCAATCTAAGTGAAAGGGAGTGATATCAGTCTAGAAGAGAGAATAGATCTAGATTAGATGTCTAAAGCCTCATAAGGTTATGTGATAGATAGATAGACAAAAGAAAGACAAAGGAATTAAGCATATAGAATCTTATCTAACTTTGATCTATGATGGTATAAGTTTCCTTATTAAGATTTGAGTTGTATATGAGCTGAATCCACTCTTAGAGGATCTATGCTAAGTCATGATGATGAAAGTACATTCCCTTTTCCTACTTAAGATAAGCTAAGTTAAGATAGAGATGAGTGTGCATGAGCCTCAAGCTCTTATACAAGGAGGATATCTAGTGGTAGGATGAGATTTGTGGTGAACTCTAGAGAGAGTAAGACCCACAGGGAGAAGGTCATAGGACCTAGCCTCCAATATATGAGATATGTGTTAAAAAAAATTGTCCTACACTAGATTACTCTCGAGTAATGAGTTGAGTCCTTATGCATGATCCAAATCTATATGTGAGAATTGGGTAAAAGAAAAGGATGGGTAGATGACCCATATGATAAAGTCAATCCTTTGGCTGAGTTAGGTCCTAGCTAGAGTGACATATTTTTGTAAATCTCATCATTAGTTGCAAATGAGGTAATATATGAACTCTAGTTATGAGAGTATGATGCTTTGTGCATGAGATACTCAACATACATGTTCTCTCTTCTTCTTCTCCTTCTTAATATACGATGATAGAAACCTCACTTTAGCTATATAGATGATTTATATATGAGGAGTCACTCGTATAAGCTGACCTATTCTATATTCCCCCCCCCCCCATATCATACATGTAGTACCCAAGATTGAAATCATGATAAGTTTGACTTTAAAATATTCTCTTCCCCCTTCATATGAAACGTGAAATATATGAGGTTGAGATCATGGGATAGGCTTAGTATATTCTCTTTTTCCCTTCACATAATACATGCAAGACCTAAAAATTTGAACTCATGAACTTGATATAAAGATATTTTTGGGTCATAGGATATATGACTAGAAATATAGTTCACAACTTTGATCCTTCTCAATGTATGCTTCTAAGTTGGGTATGAATATCACACCATAGGGTGAAACCCTAATGGTCAAGCATGTTACGTAAGCCCTTCTTATGTAGAAAAATTCTAATATCAAGGATGAAGATACATCTCATGTAATACTGAAATCATTGTAAGATGTTGATCATAAAACATATTAATGATGTTAGATTTGAACGATCTGGATACCATAGTATATAAATGAATTCCTCTTGAACTTTAAAGGTATGAACAAAACTCGTATCCTTAGGGGTTATGTAATCCTAAGATATCATAATGTCATGTTATGGCTAAGACATTACGCGATGCTTCCACATATATATAAGGTGGGGTGGACACACCCAAGAATCACTAGACCCTAAGCTGACAACTTAGAGTGCATGCAATTATGGTGGTCTTAGAACCTAAGCAATGCTGATGTATATGAAGTTGAACTCCTAAATAACCTCTTAAGGATGAGATTAGTTGAATTTCGAGGACGAAATTCCATATAAGGTGGGGTGAATGTGATGACATCGATTTTAGGGTTTTGTATCCAATATAGTAATTAAAGCTCATGACTTTTCTTAATTGGTAAACTCCAAGTTGAGGTGACATTTATGCATAGATGGGTACCTTTGACCCACAAATATGACCAAAATTCCATTATAGAATACATACTTTTGTTAGGGACTTCTATGGACATGTAGATGCTTAGCATGTATTATTAGTTAATGTTGAGTATTCATGAAGTGAAGTGTCAATTGAAGCATAAATGGACTCAAATGATTTAATGATGAGCCTTGAGGTGTGATGTGATCAAAATGTACAAGGTAAACTTGTTTAGTCAAGAATACATTGACCTTAATACCTGTATAAATTAAGTTTTTGGAGGAATTAGTTGACATGATAAACAATGGAGCTAGAACGTCAAACTTGGAGGACAACTCATTAGGTCACGATCAATGCAGTTGAATTACAAATAAGTACATATTCAAGTCTTTATATCTTTCGTTGATTTGACTTATTGAGGTTAAAAACTATAGTAGGATATATTAACTTCATTTCACATGAGCATAGCGGTACATATCTGATAATCTCCTAGATCCTAAAACTAAGGAGCAAGTGGCCAAGAAGGTTGCTACGATCTGGACTCGTGAGGAACTAGTCATCGCGAGGTTCCTGCATATTCAACGGAGTTTGTTGTATTTTGTGTTAATCAGTATACACCTGACGACTCCATTTTCCCCCCTCTCATTGGCATGTCTTCATTCTTTTCACTTCTGATATGAGAGAGGAGTAGCAGGACTTAGACCGCCCAGAGACACCGACCTTAGGGATCGACTACTGCCCGTCACCATCCATCTCAGGTGTAGCGCAAACCCAATCACTGACATCAAGAGTAGAGGAAGACATCCTCTGCTCCACTGATATCTGGTCGGATCTAGGCTTCGTCGACGTTTGTGCACGGAGGCGTCATCAAATCCGAACGCCGGCTCCAACAACCAGCTGAACCGCCGATCTCGGCGGTGACCAAAGGTACAAGGAGCCAGCTTTGGAGCTCGCTGTAGGTCCACCTCACAGTGGTGCCCTATCCTGCGGAATGAAGCACTGCAGATGTGAGTAGGGAGATGCATTTCCCCTCTTCCTATATCCACGACAGTGCTATGCACCAGCTAGCTTGGCTTTTTCAAGCAGTTGGGTGAATCCAGGGCTGTTGAGGAGCATCGGGTGCCCATGGTCCACAGAGGTGCGACGGGAGGATGGTGAATCCATCTTTAATATGAAAGGAGAGGAAGTCAACATGCAGATCCCCGTCAAAGAGGTCACCTATGGAGGCGCTAACTATGACCAGGTCGCCGAGCATGACCGCAACATCCCAAAATGACGCCCAGGTCAGGACACACACGACAGACTCGCGAGAGAGGAGTTGGGGGACGGCTTGCTGTCGGAGCGATCTTGATAGAGGTGTTGCCGATCATGAACATGTCAAGCTTTCCCCTTTTCTAGTCTTAGTGGCGCAGGAAACTTGCGGACAGATCCCAGATCAAGCTGGTTGCCCGATCTTGAGCCAAAGCGGCAGGTGCGGCGGAGCCATCTAGACTCCGAGTTTCGGAGCCCGTCGAGGCACACCTAGGGACCGAAGCTTCACTGAGATGAGTGGGGAACCTTATGGAGCTAGTAATGGAAGCGTTTTGGCGGGGAGAGCGATGGATTGCTCACCGGAATAGAGAGATCCCCTCGGCGGCCCTCTCATGTGCGTCGCGTAGAGATAGAGAAAGGGAGGACGAGGTCGGGACCGGTTCTTCGTCCTCGGTTCAGCCGCTAAATCGACCAGTCCAACCCAGGACTGCTTAGAGCATGACCAGAGGGGCTGGGCCAGCTACCGTGGCTGAATCAATGACTGCCACGCCAGGCAGTGGGATCCATACTAAAGGTAATTGCTTTAAATTCTCAGAAATATACCAGATCTTAGAAAATGCACTATAAATAGCTCCCTTATCCAAATAATTCCCCAAAAATATCCCTAGACTTAGAAAAATATTCTCTATATTACTGGACCCATAGATCAGAGCCTTGAACCACTTTCAATGATGATAATTAATTTAGAGTATGATGCTCCTTTTTAGGGTTCATTAAATTAAATAAATAGTATGTAGTTGATATTAATTCTCAGAAAATTGTCCTAGAGCATTAATGATGATATACATCCATATTTAGACTCTGATCTGAGTAATATTTCTAAATAATAGGTCATTTTCTATTAATGATTATTTAGATGCTTTTAATCCCATTTTAATTCTAGGAAATGGACTAAGCATCAGAAAATTATGAAATTTGAACCAGACCATAGTTATGACCTTTAGACCAGTATAAAAATATTAGAGGTAATCTTAGGTCAGTTTAAACCTAGGTTTGGCCTAAACCCTAACTTAGACCTAAAATATCAATGACATAATGGACCATGTATTAATGATGATTAATTTGTTATTAATCAGGTGATGACCAGATTGTCTAGATGATCAAAGATATTTATGAATCTATGTAGTTATTTAAGGTGTTTATTATCCCCCTTACGAGGGAATGGAATAATGTTGGCTAGTACACCTCCCTAGAGCACGCGGTGTACAGGGAGTTTCCCTAGAGTACTTGGTACACGGGGATGGGCCCAATATTTATGTTTTGGTACTAGTCCACCATGATAATGCAATTCATCTAGGAAAATGGCTTAAATTGAAGTATTTCGCTTAATAAAGAAGTGTTTTCTATGATTTTCTTTCCTTCTGCAAATCTTTTTCAAAAATTATGAAAGCCATAAATATATGTATCTTTGTGCCCGCGTGCACAACACCTTGTGTGTTGATTCGTTGTTTCACATATGTTTTAGGTTCAGAGCTAGCTTGGGATAAAATACGGGAAGTGAGCAGTTGTCCAGGTTGTACCTATTGTGTTAAGATCCTGTTAGCATACATGTTCATAGACTTGTAAACTTTTCTTCAAATTATGTAAATGTAAGTTGCAATTTTAATTCATGTTGTAATATAAATATGTTGAATGTTGAGAATGTTATGGTTGTATGTTCATGTATATGTGTATTATGCTTCCGCAACGCACGTTGATACAATTGCATAATGTTTTCGGATTTTGTCTTCTCATCCCATGGGGTTTTGAGAAGGTGAAAATCCGGGGACGTTACAACACTGATGCTGCAAACTGTAAAACCAAGTTGTAAATCTCATTGTAATTTGACCCCAACAGGAAAATGGTATCTTCCAGCTGGCACTTTAGTCCAATGACCACTGTGCCACTCCATTATAAGAGATATTAATAGAAACCCACAGAGAGGGTCAGGGGACTCCCCCTAGGACGGCAAAGACTCGACATGAGTGGGGTATGTAAATCAAGGGCTCACTGAATGCACCGAAGTCTCAAACCACAACACTCACTGGAAAATCCCATAATTGATTGGCCCCAACAAGAATTGAACTTGAGACTTGGGAACTAGCACCAGTGCGATTATGGGATTTTCCACACAATACCACACTCTTTTTAGGCATTTATGGCTACACTTGAGTATGTTTATGTACGCATAGTAAGAGTAGGGAGACACCAGTTTATGGTAGACAATATATCGTCTTTTCTAGTTTGATGTTATACAACTAGGTCTTCAATATCCAAATGATGAATCTTCATCAGCATCCATACATATTCCAGACACCAATTTCGAGCTGATTTAGAAACTTTTAACCCATCGATCCAAAGAACATGCATTTCATACAATGTTGACCCTTAAGTTTTATTTTAGCTTGCTCGCATGGGCAAAAGGCATCTAGCCAAACTCAAAATTAGTATAAAAATGTATCTGGAAATCAGATTATGAAAGCAAACGTGTGTCATCTAGACTAAGAAAATGCAAGCTTATGCCTATGTAAACATGCATCTACCTTATATTACACACACATACATGCACGTGAATGAACATACACACTACATAATATTTCCTTTAGCCATGCATGTGAATTACCAAGAGAGATAATTGTCAAAACTTGTGGGAGTTTAATGAAATCTATGGATTCTGCTGCAGATGATGGTTTTTCTTAAAATTTGCAGGATTTACTCCATATAAGTCATTTTCCACATATTCCAAAAAGCAGCAAATTAAAAAAAACAATATTTAAAATACAAAAAATGGAAAAATATCTAGCCTTGATCATGTAACACACATGCACATCACACACACATGCAGACACCAAAGTAAATATGCAAATAGAAGTGGAGAACAATTTACATTATGGTAGTGAGTGTGGGATTGGCGACCACCAAGTTCAGCATCTCCTCTATGAATATTTGTTTCTGGCATTGTTTTAGTTACGGCCTAAAGTTCAAAGACAAAGTATAAGTAACTGTAAATTCCATACAAGTTTCACTATTAACTGGATGAGATAATTACATTAAAAAAGGCAGGTTCATTCATATCATTCCAAATACCATCAACCCCATTCGGAACAAAGTCTTTTACTAATTTTGCCCACCATGATCGAGTTCTTTCTTGAGTATAGTCTGGGAAAATGCAAGGCCCAGGCCATACATTTCCTGAATTTTAAAAAAAAAGTAGCTCTTTCTTGAGTATTATCTTTCATAATGAATTCACAATAGATTATTCTTAAACAGGAATAAAAAGATGTTACCAAAAAAAGGCTTTTCATTATCTGTAAGAACCCATACATCATTCTCAGTCCCACTGTCATAAATGAAGTAACCTAATTCATTCTTGATTCCAAGATCAAGCATCTAGATTGCCTTAAATCCAATTTCATGGAGCTCATGTGCCAATGACTTAGGATCGCGAAAGGATTTCTGCAAATTTATCTAGTCAAAATTTATGCACAATCTCCTACTTAGATGATTACATGATTTACTTGATGGATACTAGTTTATATTGACTAATAATGATAATTTGTTATTATGTTTGGAGATCCGTTATACAATTTAAAACATACTTTGATTTGAATAATTAGGGTTTGCAAGTGAAAAGCCTAGTCAGTTCAAATTGGGATTTTGAAGGTACAACAATACATAATTCAACAAACACAATAATGTTGTAAATTATTTTTAATATTTTATCTGGGACTTTGATTCATTTGAAATTTTTAAATAATTTGTATACCTATATATATGTGTGTTATTGCAAAATAAAATAAAATATTCTGATGTTCTTTGAATTTCTCGGTCGGTCGAATTCCAATTCAACCGACCATACTATATATTATAGTATAGTAATGTGGTGTTTGATTTTTAATTATACATTGGTAATTTTGAATGAGATAACACTTTAACTATAACTCTAATACTCTATTCTAGAAAACAAAAAAAAATTTGATAATTTTTGGAGGATTTTTTATTGATGAAAGATAATGTTTTCTATAAAGTTTTATGACAGAATATCATGCTTAAATGAAAAATTGTAATGTAGGACTTATTTACAATTGTCGTAAGCAGCTAAATTTCTCTATTTTAGTAATATTACACTCTAATAGATTCCACATTTCATGATTGGTATTAGAAAAATGAAATTCTAAATAGAGATGGAGATTAGGATTTGAGTGAGAAATGAGGTGGAGATGTTGATCTAGGATTTTGTCTTCTTAGAAGTGATGCAAGCAAGTAAGTTTACTTTCTTTAGATAGACTTTCATGGTAAATGTTCTCTTTCATGTCAAAATTCAATCCCTACTATGATTTGGACCAAAATAATATCAAATCAATATCTTTTCTTTTTCTTTCTCTCTGATTCCCCTATTCTAGGCTTCTTGGGTTAAAAAGAGCATGAATAAGTTGAATATGTATGAGTTGGTTGGAATTCTAGAAACTCAGAGTATGTGACAATATTTTTTAGGTTCTTGGTACCTAAGGTGAGTGTTTATCCTATAAAGATCTGTAATTATGTTGAAAGCCTAATTATATATATATATATATATATATATACACGCACATATATATATGTATATATATATAATATATGTACAACTAACAGTAAAAGATAACTAATTGAAAGATAAGAAATAATACAAGGTGAAATAGATAACTAGTGAAGCTTATGATTTCTCAAAACCTCCTAGAAAGATAAATTCTTGGAACTAAAATCATGTTTCTATCACAACTCCTCTTAAATTGTTATAAAAAAGCATTCTGACCACATCTTTCACAAGTGAAATAACAACATGGTTCATTGAGAAGGAATAACTAGTATTTTGTTTACAAAGAGTATTTCTTTTCTTCTTCTTCCTATTTTATTTCTTGGAATAAAATCAAGACCACTTGTATTTACAAGATCATTCTTAGGATGTAAGAAATTGTCCAACATATTTACGCTATTCAAAAATTTATTTAAAGATCTCTTAATATATTCACTTTGGCAAACATCAAAGATTATTAAGTAGTAGTGATCATCTTAAAGCATAGTAATTTGATCATTTAGTTCAATATCCACTTGAAGGAGAATATTAAAGTCAACATGAGAGCATAGCATATCATTAAAATTATCAAATAGATAAGAAACTTGAACTTACAAAGAAGTATTTTTTAGACAAAAATCATCTACAAGTTATTTTCACTAGTACAATGATCATTAATCTCACAAAATCCATTATTCAAAAAATTCATAATAGTTTCAACTTATTCTGAAGTAACTTCAACAAGTTCAAAAAGCCCACTTTTAAAAAGGTTGAAAGAGATACCTCACTATCATCAATTTGGGTACCTTCTTCTTATTGTACATCATATCATCATGTTCAGTGATGAGGCACCCAACTACATGATGTCAATTCTCCCCATCATTTGACCATGGATTTGAAGAATACACACAAGAAGCATGGAATTCATTCTTATTATCCTTGGATTTCTTTTTCTTGTTTTTCCTCTCAAGTGACAGGAATTCATCCTTCCAATATCTCTTTTCTCTGCAAGCATGAGATCAAGTAGAAAAGGATCTACAATTTCTGGTTAGAAAAAGAATTTGACTTCTTACCTTTGTCGTTCTTTTATTCCTCACTACTAGATGATCCTCTAGATGAAGAATAAGATTCTTTATAAACCCTTAATTTAGTGGTTGTGCTCTTTTTCTTAACATGATTTTCTCCCTCATATTCCATTACATGTTCTTGGTGCTTAACTTCATAAGTATCTAGATTAACTATAAGTTATCCAAGCTTCAAAGTAGATAGATCTAAAAATCTCCAACTCCAATAACTTTCTTTCCATAGTTAGGGATTAGAGAATGTAATTTTTTGCCCAAGATCTTTATCTATATTATTCTTCCCAAGGGATCTAAAGACATTTTTTACTTAAGTAAATCTAGAGAACATTTTAGAAATAGATTTAATTCTTAAGACTTGTTAAAGCTCCTTGAAGTATCTCTCTAATACACAATGAGAGCTCTAGAGGAGGATATATAAAACAAATTTTATTTATGCAACTTAAAGCATAAAAATGGTTAATTATAACATGCTTAAATGATATTCATAGTGGAAGGTAAAGCAAGTAATCAACATAAACAAGCAACCATAAAAGAGACAATATGTATAATGGTCCTGAATTGAAATTATATAGCTCTACTACCTAGTTTCTACCAACCAAGGTGTCTTAACATATATTTTTTTGCCTTTATATACTAATTCAAAAATTAAATTATCGATGCCTTTTGGGTATGATGACCAACATCCTTATAAAGTGTAAGGATAACTTTTTCCAACTTCACAGAATGTTGAAACAATGCCCTCTTTGGAAAAGATCACAATCTACTTCCACTACCTTTGGATGCAGCCTTCTCATAAAAAGTATCTCAAAAATGTCATGTCACAGCCTTCTCGAAAGCGGTAGCTCTAAAGTAACAAACCAAATAGGGAACAATAAGGAAGAAAAGTAATAAGAAGGAAGAAGGAAATCACAAGTCACTCTCACAAGATATCGAAATGTAGAACTATTGAACAAGTGATGATCAACCTCATAAGATTTAGGCAAGACTATATATGGTGGAGTAGGACACTAGAGCTAGGCTAAGTTTAGGTTGATAACAACTAGATTTTAAAACTATGACTCTTACTTGAAAGAGATATAAGTAGAGGCAACTATCAAGTGTGAATTAAGTTCTTAAGGCACTACTATATATAGAAACACCTAAGAATGGTAAGATAGTTGTTGGGAGTTTTTAGGATGAGCTTAATGCACAACTAGCTATTATAGGATATCTAGTAGGGATAAAAAGACTAAATTCACATTAACTTTTTTTTGCAAAACTCTAGTCCGATCGAATTATAATTTGGCCAAAAAGTCTAGTCAAATTACAATTTTGCTGAGATTCAATCTGATCGAATTACAGTTCACCCAAAATTTTCTTGACCAAAAAGGTCCTAAATTTTAAAAATATGTCAAAATAATTTTTGCAATAAAACATGTACATCATAATGGGTATATATAGGTGCAAAATTAGGTTCAAAATTGTTGTTGTCCATTTATCACTTGTTCTTACATGATTCTTCTTAATTTTAAAAATTCATATATGTAAGTATATTTCTAAGTAAAAAACTTGATTTACAAGCATCTAAACACATATATTATTGACATTCTTTGATTCTAGATCTTTTCTAAGTTCCTTGATCACCTGAAAGACCAAATGCACGCATCAACAACATATTAAAAAAATAGAATGTAACATATCCAAAAATCCAACAAGAAATGAGAATCCAAACAAACTGAACGAAATTATTTAATTAACTATGGTTTTAGAAGAAAAAATCAAACAATACATGAAAAGACACACCCTATTTTTGTAGTAGAATGAATAATATTATATTTGGATTTATGATTTAATGAAATGCATTATGATTATTATTAGTTAAAGAATAATTATGTGTAAATGAATGAAATGGTGAGACAATTATGAGTTTGCCCAAGTTTTAGTGTCAAACAAAGTTCCAAAAAATAAATGTATATTTATTCAATTTTGATTTTGATTTCAAGTTAATAAGCTTGTATCTTTCCAATAATTCATAAGTATACATAATAATTCAATATAAATAATATATAAAATGAAATATAAATAGTTCATCTATATTACATAGATATAACAAGATAAATGGAATATTTTAAACTTAAATTTAAGTTAAAAAATTATAGCTAGAAGATTGGTCAGTGAAGTTAAAGAATTAATTTGGTACTAGATGCCCCAAACAATATACAATCTATCAAAAAATTCTACACACAAAAGGGGTAAATGTGCATACCTACCGGCAGAGTCCATGATGATGTAGATGAATGTACCACTAAGGTACTAGGGATTAGGACCAATGAAGATGTTGGATTGTATATTTATATATTGGGATCAATATTTAGTATTTGAAACATAGGGTTTGATCAATGTGATGTCACATAGTCTCTTATTATAGTAACTAGAGATTGTGGTGTTACCCAAACATAGAAACTACAATTAGATACATTACTACTCATGGATTGAGCCCTAGTGGAACCATTGACATAGGTAGTTTTAGATAAGTGATTTGACTATATGCCTTAGTATCCATATTTAGATGAGGTGTCCAATTGATCATGTTATCTATTAGAGCCTTTAAGACCAGACGTGGTGAGCCCCATTATAGAATGAAGATCTAGTTTGATAGATTTAGAGTCTCTAGTATACTCTAACTCTTTTACAATAAGATTGTAGATCTCTACAATGCTTTCACATATGGAGATACACTTCACATGGGTCCAAGTCATGATACATGAATAAGAGATTAACTATATGATCTATTTCAATTATTTCTTACTATTATCTCCAATAGCATGCCATTTTGTATGATATATAAAGTAGTTACCCGTTACTCTCAATATACAACTGCCTAACTGTATTATTTCTATATGTAGTTCATGAACACATGATATATAGATCATCATGGCTGGTTAGTGAAATTCGACACACTCAATCAGTATCTCACACTCTATTAAAACAAATTTTCAAGTAAAAGCGCATATCAATCAGAAGAGCCAAAAGCTAATCATCAACAAGAGTAAATTGCAAGATGTGTTTCAATGTTAATCGTTATTCAGAAATTACCTATTCCTGGTAATTTAATAGATAAGACAAAAAAATGAATAATTATTTATGTGATGTAAATTAATTTCCAAGGACTAGTTTATATAGCAATCTCCTGGCATATTGTAATAATTAGAAACAATTGTATACATTTTATTTCAAACAAGATAAATTTTGTGTTAGTTGTTTAGATAGATTAAAATAGTTAATGAAAATTGGTTAGCTTAATATCATTGTCGATGTCCCAAATCCCTTGTTAGTGGGTTTGTGTTGTGTCATTAACCTTATCATCATCACTATATTAACATGGTTAAAAATCAATAAATATATAATAGTTGCACCAAAGTTGGGCTTTCTTCCAGTGTCATAAGATCTAGCATGTGCCATCAACCATGAGGTACATTCATCATCTCAATTCATAACCATTTTCTGTAACATCCCTGACCTGGGTTATGAGTTAACCCTAGGTGTTTTGCCTAATTATTTAATTAAGATACTGGTGATTATCTTTTTGCATGTAATTAAGTTCCTGAGGAACATACTTTTCCTTTTCTGTCCCTTTTAAACAATGTTGAATTGATTGTTTTGTAATACAGGGACCTATGTGCAATTTACCCGGTTAGAAGGGTTAACTTGAAATTTGCACATGTTGAGATGTTCCTCTGATGTTGAGACATCATAAGAATGATTATGGTTAAGTTTGAGGGATTTCCCAAGCTTGAGCACCAAGGTGCAGCTGTGGAAGCAATCCCTGTGCTTGAAACCCTAAATTGGAGTAAAAGTGCAATTTACCCAATTTGAGGGGTGCAACTTGTAAAATACACCATCTAAAATATCTTGTAAGACTCTTGTCATAATTTAGAGAAGAAATGATGAAGAAGTCACTTCAATTGAATAATCATATAATGAAAAACACCTTTGTGATTGAATAATCAAGGTGTAAGTACTATAGCCTTTTATGTGTGTGCTTTAGTAATAGGTTAATCTTCTTTGCCTTCATTTCTTGACCTTAGAAGAAGGTTTCCTTAGAAATAAGAAGAAGGGACGAGCAAAGAAGAAAGGAGGGACTTAGTTGAAAGTGAGGAAAACCTATGTGCCTATGTTGAAATTCCACCCCAAGTATATAAGCCCTTTTCCTCACTTAGGAAAGGAATGTCTCTTTCATTTCCTTCACTGTTCCCCTTGCTCAAACCGACTAAGGAGAGATCTGGAGCTCAGGAGGACGACCAGGGGAGTGCAAGGTAGGTTTGGATCCTTCATTTTTCTTAAATTCTTGGATGAAACTCGAATTCAAGGTCAAATTCATGGCTAGCTCACTTAGCTCTATCTTTCTAGCCATCTCTTCTCAACTTTTCTTGGAGGATTCACCTTGGCCGACCTGTGGAGCTTCTAGGACGCCATTAAAGGCTTGGAGCTCGAAAGCTTGGAACTCAAGGAGCAAGCTTTAGGCGGGTTTTATAACTCTAAACCTATGCTTTGTTATATACATCTTTTCTATGCTTTTAGTTGCTAGTTCTTCTTCTTCCCTATCTTCCCTTGCTTCCTTGCAAGTAAATCCGTGAGGAACTGTTTCTGTTCTTGAGCTAGAAGATGAGGGCGTTATTTCCTATGCTTATCCACCGTTTTCCACTTTACCATACGACCTCAACCAATTGCCCATACGGTTTACAAAACCGTTTGGTGGGCAAACGGTTTCAAGGTCGTATGAAGGCATACGGTCTTAAGACCGTATGGATGCGTTGAACAAGCGTGGACCGTATGAGAATCCTGTTCATAATTATGAAGGTTAATCACCCACAAAATTTGAGAGGTTAACTCCAAAAGAATCGTGATATATAGGCAAAACAATTAGCAAATTCAATTGAATTTAGTTCTGATTTTCAATCTGCTTAATTTGCCCTTTTTGGGCAAACGGTCTCAAGACCGTATAAGATGGTTGACTAAGCGTTGACCGTATGAGATTACTGTTCATAATGATGTTAATTAATGACTCACCAAATTTGATGGACTAATTTCAAACGAGTTAAGAGTTGAAGGTTGATTACTAGGGCAAACCCTAATTGAAATCAGTGCTGAAATCACAATGAGCTAATTTGAGATTTTGGGTTGATTAGCCCAAACGGTCTCAAGACCGTTTGGGGAATCATCCAAACGGTCTCAAGACCGTTTGGGGATCACCCAAGACCGTATGGAGGTCTGGGGTCAAGTATAGTTGACCAATTGAAGGTACAAAGATACCAAATTACATTGCAAATAACTATTGATGTAATGATCAACTCAACAAATCAAACCTTGATGAATTTTCACTAGAGTCCAAAGAATGGATGGGCAAACGGTCTCAAGACCGTTTGGAACTCATCCAAACGGTCTCAATACCGTTTGGTGACAACCCAAGACCGTTTGGAGGTCTAGGGTTAAGGTAATTTGATCAATTGAGGGCCCAATTACAATGGGTTATTAAAATAATCAAATTGCTGATTTGTGACTTAATTAAGGTTCAACCCCTATCAAATCAATCTAGATTTTGATGAATTCTTGGGCAAACGGTCTCAAGACCGTTTGGAGTATATCCAAACGATCCCAAGACCGTTTGGGCCAAGTTTGAGCCCAATTGGAGGTCAATTGATGGGTTCAACTTCGATTTGATTCACATTGTTGAGTGTTGATGGTTGAACGTTTATAGACCTTAATTGAACCAACTCCAACCCTAATTGGATATCAATTGAGGGTCAATTGAGTGACCAATTGGTTAAGGGTAACCCTAATTGTCTCAATTGGTAAGTGGTTAGCAAGCTTGAGACCAATTGATGGCTTCAACATAGGAAACCCTAATCGAGTTTACCCTTTGAACCACCTTGGAGGTCCATACGATCTTGAGCTTTTGAGGGCATTCGACCTCAAACTGAATGAGGGCATTCGATCTCAAACCGTATGAGGGCATTCGACCTCAAACCGTATGAGGGCATTCGATCTCAAACTGTATGAGGGCTTTCGACCTCAAGACCGTATGAGGTCATTCGACCTCAAGACCGTATGAGGGCTTTTGACCTCAAGACCGTATGAGGTTATTCGACCTCAAGACCGTATGAGGTCATTCGACCTCAAGACCGAATGAGTCCATTCGACCTCAAGACCGAATGAGACCATTCAACCTCAAGACCGAATGAGGGTAAACGGTCTTGAGTGTTATACGGTCTTGAAGTCAACCAAATCTTAAACGGTCTACAAAGCTTAAACGGTCTACAACCTTATACGATCTCATGATCGTTTGAAGGTTGATGGTGTGAAACCTATTGGAAACTTTTGAAGTTAAGTCTGCCTAATGCCTTGAAGGCTTAAATGGTTTAATAGTTGTTCAACCTGAACCCTAATGATACCAAAAGACATTAAGGGTCAAGTGGTTAGTAAATTAACCCATGATGATGATCAATGTGTAATTTACCATAATACCCTTGAAAGGTTCAATTGAGTGAAACCTTATTCTAATCAAACCCTAATCACTCAATAGTGGTGATTTGGTCTATGTTAATCAAAGAGGACTTAACCCAACCTGATCTAGATTGGTGTTATCACCATCTACAAGTATGAGGAGAGAGAAAGTATCTTAAGAAAGAGAAAGTACCCTTTTATGATGGAAATTCAAGTAAAGTACCTTCAATACACATGAATGTGCATGATTAGGGTATGATCCACCTATGTGAGATCATGGAACCCTAATTATGATAAATGATGAATCTTAAACTAATCTGAGAGCATCAATGATGATGTTCCTCATACATGATGATGTTATGAGTTCAATTCACCATAATGTGAATAGTAAACCCTAATTCAAGGGTGATGACATGCAATATGAGTAGCAAACTCTAATTGATGAGAATCAGAGAACTTAACTCTTATTACAAGAGTGGAAAGTATATTCTTGTTTTGAATTACCTTTATCAGTTGAATTAACCATGCATGTTCTGATATGAAGGTGATCATATCCAGGTATGAATGATGATACTATATTCATTGAAAGCATGTTGTTAGCTTTATGAATAGTAAAATATCTTGATGCCTTGTCAGTGGCATCCTATGTTTTAATGGGCTGTAAGAGCCATGAATACCATCAAGGTCATGCCTTAGAGATGACTTGTGATGAGTATACTGAGAAATGATGATTGATGTGAGTTAGGTTTGTTACATTTAGTATTCTACTTTCATAGCTGTTATGCTACTGTTATTGTTTGAAGAACAATGTATGATGTAAAAGAATACTGAATGTACCTAACTAATCAAGTGAAATGTAGAGCCCTGATCATAGATCCATCATTGTCAGAGATCAAATGATGGTGAAATAGGTTTTCCTACGGGAACTCCTGGATCACATACTGTTGAGTATGTGGGGTATATGGATGTGTAGAACCTTACATCCTAGTGTAGGAATTTGATGTAGATGTATAATCTGTCAATCCTTCACTACAAAACTCATACCGTATCAGTGGATGGTAAACATGAAACCTCCTGATGACGAGGAAAACATAGATATCTGTATCAGTGAAGATAAACATGAAATCTCCTGATGACGAAGAGAGTACAGAACGCCACTGTAACTCTAAAATAGCGAAGGACCAGATTACCCTGGTGAGCTATAATAGTAGAGACACAAGATGTCCTACAAGTGATCCTCTTACTGACTGAGGAAGGTGAAGGTCATGAGAATCCGGCTCTTTCGATGACCTAGTATGATACTAAGGCACTTAACAGTGATTGGTTATGGTATGAGTGGTAAACCTCATCTCCACAGGGCATAATAATAAGAATGTTTGAAAAACATAATCTACAGCGTAGTATACCTGTTAAAGGTAACTATGAGCTAATTGATTGATGTTACACTGTATAGTGCATATGTTCTTCATGCTTGATAAATGTTGAGCTCTTGTATACAACTGTATCTGCTATTGAATACTTTGTAAGCTTTTACTGCTTAAGTTATTCTTTGATATTATAATAAAGCTTCTGGCGGAGAGTTATAACTCTCGCTGGGACAATTATGTACAATTGTCTCACCCCGTAGACTTCAACTTTTTAGGTGGACGTCGAGAACGGAGGAACAGGTCTACAGGTGACCAGTCCCAACAGCAGTAGCACCAGGAGCAGCAGTAAATCTCAGGTGGAGATTTAGCCTGCCATGTGGTGTAGTTAGAGTCAGTCCTATGTGTCCTCTGTACTCTCAGGTCTTGGAGTCTTTTGGTTATGAGTTCTTGAGATTTTGTATCTTGTTGTATATAATTACTCAAGAAGTAATTATCATGAGATGTAAACAGTTTATCTCCTTTTATGAATGAAGCTTTATGGATTCAAGCTCTTGTCTCAAAAAGTTTTAATTTCCCGTGATTTTTGTCTTCTGCTGTTAATCGATTCGCTTCCGCTAAGTTTAAATCGTGTTTATATCGTGGTTTGGAGATCAGAGCCCACAATTAGTGGTATCAGAGCTCTAGGTTCGTTGAGTCTACAGAGGCATAGGACTTAGGATGTTGAGTCTATCCTTAGTATCTCTTCCTTATCTAATAGAATCTTTTGCTCCTCAGGAGAAGAAGATACATAAGGATGGCAGAGCCACATGATGAGTACGTGGCAGAGAGTAGTGCTAGTGCACCTCGAGGCGGTGCAAGGGTTCTAGAAATAGAACAACCTGCACCTGAGCCACCCCAGTTTGACCCAGCTGATATGGGTAACCCAGCAGTTCAGACGATGTTTGGGCAGTTTATGACTGCCATGACACACATCACCGACAGGATGCCCATGCCTGCACCTAGGGCACCTACCCAGCCCGAAGGACAAGGTATCGGTAAGACGTTCGAGCGACTTCGTCGTGTCGGAGCTACCGAGTACTTTGGGACTGCTGACCCCGCAGATGCTGATATGTGGTTAACAGAGTTGGAGAAGGCTTTCAGGATTCTTATTATCCCGGAGGCTGAGAAGGTTAGACATGCTGTCTATCTTCTCAAAGGCAGTGCTGGTCACTGGTGGAACATGGAAGAGCAGAAGAGACCTAGAATAGAGTTCTCGTGGGAAGAGTTTCGTCGGGAATTTATCAATAGATATTTTCCAAAGACCTTCCTAGATGAGAATATCTCTCAGTTTTAGAGATTGAGGCAGGGTATGATGAACATTAGTGAGTATGAAGCTAAGTTCATGGAATTGTTGTGGTTCTGTCCGCACATGGCTGCCACAGATGAGGAAAGAATCAGGATATTCGAGAAGGGTTTGAATGCTGATATGTCAACCCCTGTGTCTGCCTTAGAAAACTGAGAGAGATTCTCTACCTTTGTTGAGTCAGTCCAAAGAATAGAGAGATCTGTGGTTGAGAAGAGGCAAACCCAGAAAAGATATCAACAGTTCCAGGGTTCTTCATCTAGTGATTTCAAGAAACCTAGATTCTCTGCACCTAACCCTCCACCACCCAGATCGAGTTCTCAAACTCAATGGTCACCAAGCAGAGGTAGAGGACGGAGTCACCCACTTCAAGGGACTCACAGTTCTGCATCGATGTCAGTTACTGGACCACCCCGACCACAACAACAGGAGAGGAGATGCTACAACTGTGGTAAGGTGGGACACTTAATGAAGGATTGCCGTTCTAGGCATGTCAGTGTGACACAGCCTCCGAGATAGAATCAACAAGGATCTCAGAGAATGCAATCTCAAGGAGCAGCTCGAGGACGTGGACAAGCGTCTCAAGCTGGATCATCAGCACCACCTCAACACCAGGCGACAGCGAGGTTCTATGCTATGAACCCACCAGATGCAGTGGTCAATCCACGGGTAGTGGCAGGTCAGATGGAACTTTTATATCCTGATATGTCTACATCCTGTGTTGTATCTGTTCTGATTGACCCGGGTGCTACACACTCTTTCATCACTCATAGAGTGATTCGTAACTGCAATGTGACTGTTAGTCATAGGGCAGATAGTTTGTTGTTGGAGACTCTGTTGAGTGGGTCTGCCGTTTTACAGGAGGTATGCTCTCACTGCATCCTCTTCTTTTCTGACCATCGCATTCAAGTGGATCTTATACCGCTTGATATGCAAGGATTTGATATAATCCTCGGGATGGATACCTTAGAGAGGTATAGAGTTGTCTTGGATTGTGAGTCCAAGTTGGCTGTGTTTGCTGATGAAAGCAACACATGGATCTTTCAAGGTGAAAGAAAGATTCTGCCCACCTGTCTTGTATCAGCTATGGTTGCTGATAAGCTGTTGAGGCAAGGATGTTATGCATTCTTGGCCCATGTGGTAGATGTTACCAAGGAAAGTTCCAATCCTGCCGAAGTTCCCATAGTCAGGGAATTCGAGGATGTGTTTCCTGAAGAACTTCCTGGTATACCACCACTTCGGGAGATTGATTTTGAAATCAATATGATTCCAGATACGAAACCCATAGCCCAGACTCCGTATAGGATGGCGCCTGTCGAGATGGCAGAACTCAAGAAACAGCTTCAAGAGTTACTTGAGAAGGGTTTTATCCGACCGAGCACTTCACCTTGGGGTGCTCCGGTCTTGTTTGTTAAAAAGAAAGATGGGTCAATACGGTTGTGCATTGACTATAGACAACTCAATAAAGTAACAATAAAGAACAAGTACCCTCTGCCGAGGATTGATGATCTCTTTGACCAGTTGCGTGGTGCAACAGTCTTTTCAAAGATAGACTTGAGGTATGGATATCATCAACTTCGTATTAAGGATAGTGACATATCCAAGTCTGCCTTTAGGACAAGGTATGGTCACTATGAGTTCACGGTTATGTCGTTTGGACTAACCAATGCACCAGCTGCATTTATGGAACTCATGAATAGAGTTTTCCAACCTTTCCTTGATCAGTGTGTTGTTGTCTTCATAGATGACATTCTGATCTATAGTAAGGATGCTCAGCAGCATGAGCAGCATCTTCGCCAAGCTTTGACCTTGCTAAGAGAACACAAGCTGTATGCTAAGTTTAGCAAGTGTGAGTTCTGGCTGCCGGAGGTATCTTTTCTAGGACATGTGATATCTGCCTCGGGAATTCATGTTGACCCTACAAAGGTAGAATCTGTTCTACAGTGGGAACAACCAAAGACACCGACGGAGATTCGAAGTTTCTTGGGGTTAGCTGGCTATTATCGAAGGTTCATTAAGAACTTTAGTTCTATAGCCTTACCCTTGACCAAGTTAACCCGGAAAGATATTCCTTTTTCTTGGAGTGATAAGTATCAACAGTCTTTCCAGTTGTTGAAGGAGAGGTTGACAAGTGCACCTGTGCTTGTGCTACCTGAACAAGGAAAAGGATATGTAGTCTTCTGTGATGCCTCCAAGAATGGACTTGGATGTGTGTTGATGCAGGATAAACAAGTGATTTCTTTTGCTTCCCGACAGCTTAAGAAACATGAGGAGAATTATCCGACACACGATCTGGAGTTAGCTGTTGTGGTTCATGCTTTGAAGATCTGGATACATTATCTCTACGGAGAGACATTCCAGATTTTCACAGACCACAAGAACCTTAAGTATATCTTCTCTCAGCATGAGCTTAACATGAGGCAACGTCGCTGGATGGAGTTAATCAAGGACTATGATTGTACAATTGATTACCATCCGGGCAAGGCCAATGTTGTTGCAGATGCCTTGAGTAGGAAATCAGCAACATCAACCATGGATAGAGCACAACTAAACTCTTTAGTGTGCTCTAAGAGAGATATGTTTATCTCTTTAAGGCAAGACAATGTACAGTTGAAGGTGTCATTGTTAGCCGGGTTGTTGGCTGAGATGCATATTAAACCTACCCTAAGAGAGCAGATTAAGGAAGCACAGCAAGATGATGCTGCAGTTCAGCAGATCAGATCAGAGTATGGAAATGAGAAGCAAGATGGTTTCCATGACTCGGATGATCATGTAGCTTGTTATCATGGGAGGATGATAGTGCCAGATGTGGATAACTTGAGGAAGTTAGTCCTGGAAGAAGCTCATTCTTCGATGTATGCTATGCAGCCAGGGAGCACCAAGATGTATCATAATTTGAAAGATCTATATTGGTGGCCTGGAATGAAGAAGGATGTTGTAGAGTTTGTTCTGAGGTGTCCTGTGTGTCAGCAAGTTAAAGATGAACACCAGAAGCCTGCAGGAACAATGCAACCTTTACCCATACCACAGTGGAAGTGGGATCATGTTACCATGGACTTTGTTGTTAGCCTACCCAAGACAAACAAATGACATGATTCCATTTGGGTAATTGTAGATAGGTTGACTAAGACAGCGCATTTCTTACCAGTCAAAACAACCTATTCTGCTGAAAGGTTATCACAGTTGTATGTGCAAGAGATAGTGCGTTTGCACGGAGTTCCTATCACAATAGTTTCTGACAGAGGTCCTCAGTTTACAAGTCATTTTTGGGAACAGTTACACAGAGCCTTAGGCACCAAGCTAAGGTTTAGTACGGCCTTTCATCCGCAGACTGATGGACAGTCGGAAAGAACTATACAAACCTTAGAAGACCTGTTGAGAGCATATGTTCTCCACTTTACCGGAAGTTGGGATCTACACCTAAGCTTGATAGAGTTTGCCTATAACAATAGCTATCAACATAGTATTGATATGGCACCTTATGAAGCCTTGTATGGTAGACGTTGTAGATCACCTTTGTGTTGGTTTGAGACTGGTGAGCATCAGTTGTTAGGTCCTGATCTTGTGCAGCAGACCACAGATAAGATTAAAGTAATAAAACAACAGATTAAGACTGCACAGGATAGGCAGAAATCTTATGCTGACAAACGTCATAGACCCTTAGAATTCCAGGTTGGAGACAGAGTGTATCTCAAGGTCCCGCCTTGGAAAGGAGTCCTTCGTTTTGGAAGGAAAGGGAAGTTAGCTCCTAGATTTATGGGGCCTTATCCAATCATTGAACAGATTGGACAAGTAGCCTATAAACTAGAGCTGCCACCAGAGTTACAGAGGTTACATCCTGTGTTTCACATTTCTATGCTAAAGAAATGTCACCCTGATACTGAGTCAATTCTACAACCTATGGAGGTAGAATTGAATGATGATATATCTTATGAGGAAGGACCGGTGTCAATCCTTGATAACAGAATTAAAAAGTTAAATAAGAAAGATATAAGCCTTGTGAAAGTCCTCTGGAACCACCGTGGTGTTGAAGAAGCCACTTGGGAACTAGAGGATGAGATGAGAAGTAAGTATCCTGCCCTTTTCTCTTAATATGTTTTATCGATTTCGGGGACGAAATCCTTGTAAGGGGTGGATAATTTGTAACATCCCTGACCTGGATTATGAGTTAACCCTAGGTGTTTTGCCTAATTATGTAATTAAGATACTGGTGATTATCTTTTTGCATGTAATTAAGTTCCTGAGGAACATACTTTTCCTTTTCTGTCCCTTTTAAACAATGTTGAATTGATTGTTTTGTAATACAGGGACCTATGTGCAATTTACCCAGTTAGAAGGGTTAACTTGCAATTTGCACATGTTGAGATGTTCCTCTGATGTTGATACATCATAAGAATGATTATGGTAAAGTTTGAGGGATTTCCCAAGCTTGAGCACCAAGGTGCAGCTGTGGAAGCAATCCTTGTGCTTGAAACCCTAAATTGGAGTAAAAGTGCAATTTACCCAATTTGAGGGGTGCAACTTTTAAAATACACCATCTAAAATATCTTGTAAGACTCTTGTCATCATTTATAGAAGAAATGATGAAGAAGTCACTTCAATTGAATAATCATATAATGAAAAACACCTTTGTGATTGAATAATCAAGGTGTAAGTACTATAGCCTTTTATGTGTGTGCTTTAGTAATAGGTTAATCTTCTTTGCCTTCATTTCTTGACCTTAGAAGAAGATTGTCCTTAGAAATAAGAAGAATGGACGAGCAAAGAAGAAACGAGGGACTTAGTTGAAAGTGAGGAAAACCTATGTGCCTATGTTGAAATTCCACCCCAAGTATATAAGCTCTTTTCCTCACTTAGCAAAGGAATGTCTCTTTCGTTTCCTTCACTGTTCCCCTTGCTCAAACCGACTAAGGAGAGATCTGGAGCTCAGTAGGACGACCAGGGGAGTGCAAGGTAGGTTTGTATCCTTCCTTTTTCTTAAATTCTTGGATGAAACTCGAATTCAAGGTCAAATCTATCTTTCTAGCCATCTCTTCTCAACTTTTCTTGGAGGATTCACCTTGGCCGACCTGTGGAGCTTCTAGGAAGCCATTAAAGGCTTGGAGCTCGAAAGCTTGGAGCTCAAGGAGCAAGCTTTAGGTGGGTTTTATAACTCTAAACCTATGCTTTGTTATATACATCTTTTCTATGCTTTTAGTTGCTAGTTCTTCTTCTTCCCTATCTTCCCTTGCTTCCTTGCAAGTAAATCCGTGAGGAACTGTTGCTGTTCTTGAGCTAGAAGATGAGGGAGTTATTTCCTATGCTTATCCACCGTTTTCCACTTTACCATACGACCTCAACCAATTGCCCATACGGTTTACAAAACCGTTTGGTGGGCAAACGGTTTCAAGGTCGTATGAAGGCATACGGTCTTAAGACCGTATGGCTGCGTTGACCAAGCATGGCCCGTATGGGAATCCTGTTCATAATTATGAAGGTTAATCACCCACAAAATTTGAGAGGTTAACTCCAAAGGAATCGTGAGATATAGGCAAAACAATTAGCAAATTCAATTGAATTTAGTTCTGATTTTCAATCTGCTTAATTTGCCCTTTTTGGGAAAACGGTCTCAAGACCGTATAAGATGGTTGACTAAGCGTTGACCGTATGATATTACTGTTCATAATGATGTTAATTAATGACTCACCAAATTTTATGGACTAATTCCAAACGAGTTAAGAGTTGAAGGTTGATTACTAGGGCAAACCCTAATTGAAATCAGTGCTGAAATCACAATGAGCTAATTTGAGATTTTGGGTTGATTAGCCCAAACGGTCTCAAGACCGTTTGGGGAATCATCCAAACGGTCTCAAGACCGTTTGGGGATCACCCAAGACCGTATGGAGGTCTGGGGTCAAGTATAGTTGACCAATTGAAGGTACAAAGATACCAAATTACATTGCAATTAAGTATTGATGTAATGATCAACTCAATAAATCAAACCTTGATGAATTTTCACTAGAGTCCAAAGGATGGATGGGCAAACGGTCTCAAGACCATTTGTAACTCATCCAAACGGTCTCAATACCGTTTGGTGACAACCCAAGACCGTTTGGAGGTCTAGGGTTAAGGTAATTTGATCAATTGAGGGCCCAATTACAATGGGTTATTAAAATAATCAAATTGCTGATTTGTGACTTAATTAAGGTTCAACCCCTATCAAATCAATCTAGATTTTGATGAATTCTTGGGAAAACGGTCTCAAGACCGTTTGGAGTATATCCAAACGATCCCAAGACCGTTTGGGCCAAGTTTGAGCCCAATTGGAGGTCAATTGATGGGTTCAACTTCGATTCGATTCACATTGTTGAGTGTTGATGGTTGAACGTTTATAGACCTTAATTGAACCAACTCCAACCCTAATTGGATATCAATTGAGGGTCAATTGAGTGACCAATTGGTTAAGGTTAACCCTAATTGTCTCAATTGGTAAGTGGTTAGCAAGCTTGAGACCAATTGATGGCTTCAACATAGGAAACCCTAATCGAGTTTACCCTTTGAACCACCTTGGAGGTCCATATGATCTTGAGCTTTTGAGGGCATTCGACCTCAAACCGAATGAGGGCATTCGATCTCAAACCGTATGAGGGCATTCGACCTCAAACCGTATGAGGGCATTCGATCTCAAACCGTATGAGGGCTTTCGACCTCAAGACCGTATGAGGTCATTCGACCTCAAGACCGTATGAGGGCTTTCGACCTCAAGACCGTATGAGGTCATTCGACCTCAAGACCGTATGAGGTCATTCGACCTCAAGACCGAATGAGTCCATTCGACCTCAAGACCGAATGAGACCATTCGACCTCAAGACCGAATGAGGGTAAACGGTCTTGAGTGTTATACGGTCTTGAAGTCAACCAAACCTTAAACGGTCTACAAAGCTTAAACGGTCTACAACCTTATACGATCTCATGATCGTTTGAAGGTTGAAGGTGTGAAACCTATTGGAAACTTTTGAAGTTAAGTCTGCCTAATGCCTTGAAGGATTAAATGGTTTAATAGTTGTTCAACCTGAACCCTAATGATACCAAAAGACATTAAGGGTCAATTGGTTAGTAAATTAACCCATGATGATGATCAATGTGTAATTTACCATAATACCCTTGAAAGGTTCAATTGAGTGAAACCTTGTTCTAATCAAACCCTAATCACTCAATAGTGGTGATTTGGTATATGTTAATCAAAGAGGACTTAACCCAACCTGATCTAGATTGGTGTTATCACCATCTACAAGAATTAGGAGAGAGAAAGTATCTTAAGAAAGAGAAAGTACCCTTTTATGATGGAAATTCAAGTAAAGTACCTTCAATACACATGAATGTGCATGATTAGGGTATGATCCACCTATGTGAGATCATGGAACCCTAATTATGATGTTCCTCATACATGATGATGTTATGAGTTCAATTCACCATAATGTGAATAGTAAACCCTAATTCAAGGGTGATGACATGCAATATGAGTAGCAAACTCTAATTGATGAGAATCAGAGAACTTAACTCTTATGACAAGAGTGGAAAGTATATTCTTGTTTTGAATTACCTTTATCAGTTGAATTAACCATGCAGGTTCTGATATGAAGGTGATCATATCCAGGTATGAATGATGATACTATATTCATTGAAAGCATGTTGTTAGCTTTATGAATAGTAAAATATCTTGATGCCTTGTCAGTGGCATCCTATGTTTTAATGGGCTGTAAGAGCCATGAATACCATCAAGGTCATGCCTTAGAGATGACTTGTGATGAGTATACTGAGAAATGATGATTGATGTGAGTTAGGTTTGTTACATTTAGTATTCTACTTTCATAGCTGTTATGCTACTGTTATTGTTTGAAGAACAATGTATGATGTAAAAGAATACTGAATGTACCTAACTAATCAAGTGAAATGTAGAGCCCTGATCATAGATCCATCATTGTCAGAGATCAAATGATGGTGAAACAGGTTTTCCTACGGGAACTCCTAGATCACATACTGTTGAGTATGTGGGGTATATGGATGTGTAGAACCTTACATCCTAGTGTAGGAATTTGATGTAGATGTATAATCCGTCAATCCTTCACTACAAAACTCATACTGTATCAGTGGATGGTAAACATGAAACCTCCTGATGACGAGGAAAACATAGATATCTGTATCAGTGAAGATAAACATGAAATCTCCTGATGACGAAGAGAGTACAGAACGCCACTGTAACTCTAAAATAGCGAAGGACCAGATTACCCTGGTGAGCTATAATAGTAGAGACACAATATGTCCTACAAGTGATCCTCTTACTATCTGAGGAAGGTGAAGGTCATGAGAATCCGGCTCTTTCGATGACCTAGTATGATACTAAGGCACTTAATAGTGATTGGTTGGGGTATGAGTGGTAAACCTCATCTCCACAGGGCATAATAATAAGAATGTTTGAAAAACATAATCTACAGCGTAGTATACCTGTTAAAGGTAACTATGAGCTAATTGATTGATGTTAAACTGTATAGTGCATATGTTCTTCATGCTTGATAAATGTTGAGCTCTTGTATATAACTGTATCTGCTATTGAATACTTTGTAAGCTTTTACTGCTTAAGTTATTCTTTGATATTATAATAAAGCTTCTGTCAGAGAGTTATAACTCTCGTTGGGACAATTATGTACAATTGTCTCACCCCGTAGACTTCAACTTTTTAGGTGGACGTCTAGGACGGAGGAACAGGTCTACATGTGACCAGTCCCAGCAGTAGTAGCACCAGGAGCAACAGTAAATCTTAGGTGGAGATTTAGCCTGCCATGTGGTGTAGTTAGAGTCAGTCCTATGTGTCCTCTGTACTCTCAGGTCTTGGAGTCTTTTGGTTATGAGTTCTTGAGATTTTGTATCTTGTTGTATATAATTACTCAAGAAGTAATTATCATGAGATGTAAACAGTTTATCTCCTTTTATGAATGAAGCTTTATGGATTCAAGTTCTTGTCTCAAAAAGTTTTAATTTCCCGTGATTTTTGTCTTCCGCTGTTAATCGATTCGCTTCCGCTAAGTTTAAATCGTGTTTATATCATGGTTTGGAGATCATAGCCCACATTTTCTATGCCTAGCTTCTTCCTAGGGAAAGAGTAGATTCTCGCCCAAAGAGTTAGACTCCATATTACTCAAAAATTTAGACTCTACTTTCCAAAGAACTTGGCATCATCACACCCCATGACCATGGCTTAGAGTCTTGGTGTTGTATCACGCCCCTAACCAATTTAAAGTCTTGAACTCCCACAATGCTCTCATAGCTTGCCTTCCACTACCCTACATAAGGAGGTGCTCTATCACTACATTTACAAAAAGCAAAATTTTCATCATTTTCATACTTTCGCATGTTGTATAATTGTATTATTCTATCCTATTTATAGCAAACATTTATGTATATCCTTTATTTTTATATATTAATTCCTAATTATGTCTTGAAAGTATAATTTGGTTTTGGTTCTTTTGATCTACTAAAATTCAATCGTGAATTATTGTAAACAAGTAGTTATCACATCATATTTGAAAGAAAAAAAATCTAAACCTAAACATTCAACCACACGTTTTTAGTATTCACTTCAATGAGAAGTGTATACCTATATATCCTTTTTATATATTTTTGGACATGTCAGTGTGGATCCTATGGGATCTGATTTTTGATATAAGAATTTGGATGTATACCCATTGTTAGTAAACAAACTAGGGAAAATTTTGATTATGGCATATTCACATCATGTACAATCCTACATGTAGCATTGACTATGTGGTAAATTTGAAATTGATCTTGTTTTTACATTATTTAACCCAAATCAATCTTAAAAATTATAGTTTGATACTTATTCAAATACTAATTTGATACTATAATATATATATATATATCAGTACTATAACTATAACTTACATATTTATGTTGCTGACAAAAAAAACTTACATATTTATGTTAATATATATATAACTCATGACATATAATTATTAGTACTACCTCCAGTTTGCCCAAATTTTCTCAAAGAACTTCATTTTGGGTATTAATTTGAATACCTAGAATCATATTGGATTAACATAATGTAATTAAAGACTAAATTGTATGAGATTAGATTAGGTTTAGATTTTTAGGGATGGATATAAAAAGCCTAATTGCATTGCGCACAGAATGCACATGATTCCTATACCAAAATTGGGGCTAACTGAGGCATGATTTCATGAGGATTTCTCTCAAATTTATGTATTTTATGAACATTTTGTCTAAATTTGCTAAAATAGGTAGTGTGCATCAATTTATATATTTTCATGTATTTGGTCAAATTTTGGTTTATTGTATTATTTGCTTAGTACTTTGTTAATTTATTGCAAATGTGACAAGCACAAACCAAAGAAAGTTAGTTTCAATGACTCACGATGGCCTCGACATGAGAAGGAGGGGAACCAACAAACATCAAAAGAAGAACCAAGAAGAGAAGAAAGGGAAGTGCCAAAAGATTCTGATAACACCAAATTTTGTGATATTTTAAACTGTTTTTCTGTTATCAAAACTGCCCTTTTTAATTGTTTTCGTCTCTTTTATATGTACTTTTGCAATAATTGGCCAAGCAATGCTCTTAATCTAATATTTCCATCTTTTGCAGAGTTTTTCCTCATTTTGGTACGATAAGGCCGTCCCGGCCCACAAATAAGTTCAAGTCTGCATCGGCCTTCCTGACACCCGATACGACCTCTGCCCGACAGGGTGGAGCGGCACAACGACGCACGACAAGGGGATGTCGCGTAAGAAGAAACTGACGGACGACACGTCTTCTACCCGACAGGGAGCCAAATTCGCAACGACAACCCAAGCTTGTCGCGCAGCACAACCACTCACCGTCAGGTGTTGCCCGTCACGTGACCGACATCTGACACCCCTGTGTCGAGCGATACCAGTATCGGCCGCCCACCGACCCGCGAATAACGAGGAACGTGGCGCTTCGAGCACCATAACTTCCCCCAACCGCTGCCTATAAATAGCAGCTACAGGAAGCCGAAAAGACAATTCGCACAATTGGGAACTTTGAGCGATCTTCGGAGGAAAACTGCGAGAGCAAGAGTATCGTGCCTCAGTGCTCGTACTGGGCAACTCTAGGTGAGCTCTTCCTCATCCCGAGAGGGAGGGGATGGTTCACTTAGGACCATCTTGGGTGACACTACAGGCCGATATCAGCCAACGTTGATGAGCGACATAAGTGTCCGACAGTAGAACATGTTGCTCCATACCCGACACGATATCGAACCCGATACACTTCGCCCGTCATGCGTGCCGCCCGAGAGGGTGCGTCGCATGACATGAGCGTATCGGCCAGGATCCTTGAACGATACAGTCGACCGTTATGGTGTGCTACCCGACACTGCTGTATCGGGCTAGGCCCCTGACCGGTATCAGGCTGGAGAGCCACAGTAGCCTATCGTCCTTGTACATCAAGAAGGCGACTTCTATCTTTAATTCTGTTATTTAATTCCTTACTTATGCAATGTATTAAGACCCTTAATGTTTATGGGAATGGAAAAGCTTAATTACTTGCTTCTCTATGCTTGGTGCAAAATGTTGGATGACTGCTATGTTTGATATCTGAACTCTAGCTTGCATGTTTGGATCATGTTTCGCTTAGATACCGAATCATGTTTCCCCGTCGCAACAAATTTGAGAGTTGTGTTGTGGCTCTAGTATTTGGTCCGATTCTGGAGTACGAGAGTGCCTGGAACGGAGTTTTTTCAGTAACATTCCACTCTAACTTAAGTCCAGCAACCTTGAGAGGGGTGTTGATGCTTGGTTAGAGGTACCCACTCTGAGAGGAGGGGTGCAGGATGTTACTGCTATCGCTTGTTTTACTGAAGTCTTATCCTTCATACCTTGCTCTAGCTCTAGTTTTATCTTTCTGTTTCTGTTGCATGAAAACCCCTAAAAACTGCTAAATGACTAAAACCTTAAATCTTTCTTGTAGCTCCAGTTGGAGATAGTTTTCTTTGTTTTGTTTGTGACATCTTGTTGTTTCCCTTTTGGGAATTTATTATCTCTTTACACCTGCCGAAGAGTAGCGTGTCGATTCTGGGTTCTCAACACTACCACCCTTGTCCCTGTGTTCGACCCCGTATATCTACTTCGACCCCATAAACAAAGTTGCGGGGTCCTAGAAGGATTCAGGTTATAAATGTAAAAGTCCGACTAACTTCAAATCTGCCTCCATTTTTGGACGCACGATTTAGGCCGGTCAACTTTTTGGCACCGTTGTCGGGGACAAGGCAAAAATGATACTTTAGACGTATCTGAATCCACTAACTACACTCCTGTGCCTCAAGCTTAGAAATGAGTTTGACAACACTCTTTTCTTTTTTCTTATTGTTATTCTTTGCCTAAAAGTAAAAATTCAATTTTCTAAACTTGATTTTTTGTGCCATTTCAGGAACTCTGAAGAACTGTGACATGTTCCATCGAGCTTTGATACCATGTCTCATTGTGAGCAATCTCTTTCTGAGGGTGAATGTCAGGGCCAAGGCGATAGGTCGAGCCAGCCTAACTTGGTTGGTCAGCTTTCCGCCTACATAAAAAGACAAGACACCATCATCATCCAACTGGTGTAGGGTGTGCTTCCTAACCCTGGAGCTCTAAATTCCATGCAACGCCAGATGGCAAGCTTGCAGATGCGCCAGCGTGAGGTCGATCAGCGGCTGACCCGGATGACTGCTCTGATGAAGGATCCTACAGGAAAAGCACTCCCATACCCTGAAACTGCCAGAATGGCAGTACTGAGGTCTGGAAGAATGCTGGAGCGCCCTGATGAAGCCAGACCTGAGCCCGAGCCAAGGCCTGAGGGTGCAACTCCAACAGAGGAGGAAGGAAGACAAGCAGACATTCGAGAGTCTGCGCAAAGGTTCCCTGAAGAGCTACCTAGCAAGAGGAATGCTTACGCTCCTAGGATTCTGTTCCCGTATAATATGATAAAGGCGAATATGAGACAACGTCATGAGAAGTTCATGGAGTCGATCAGGAAGCTGCATCTCAAAGTGCCCTTCCTTGACGCATTGGAGGAGATGCCGACATACGCCAAGTTCCTCAAGGACTTTATCACAAAGAAAAGAAGGGGAGGAAGGGTTGAGACAGTGCATCTAGCTTCTGCTTCCTCTACCTTCGTGAAGCCCGACTTGCCAGATAAGAGAAGGGACCCCGGAGCCTTCACAATCCCATTCTCCATCAGGGACAATGTCGAGCAAAAGGGTCTAGCCGACTTGGGGGCAAGCATCAGCCTCATGCCCCTAAGTTTCACGCAAAGGGTGGGTTTAACCGACATGGTTCGAACCACCATGAGGATTGAACTAGCGGACCACACCTTTAAAAGACCCGTCGGCATTGTCGAAGATGTGCTGATCAGGGTTGACGATTTCTTTATTCCTTGCGACATAGTCGTCATCAACACAGCTGAAGACCCCCGCTGCCCGATCATCTTTGAACGTCCTTTCTTGGCAACAGGAAGAGAGTTGATTGATGTCTCTGAGGGGATGATCACTTTGAGGGTCGGAAATGACCATATGGACTTCAAGTTGAAGGAGATCATGAGAAGTCCTTCCCTGTCCGAATCTGCATGTTTCGCAGATAGCTACAATAAATTCTGTGAGGTAATAGAGGAGGATATCCAGACAGTAGACCCCCTCGCGAGGGCTATAAGCTGTCAGGATCCCGACCTCAAAGATCCTGAAGTCGCTAGGTATCTCAACCTTTTTGACCTTTCTGACGAAGACTTGCAAGAAGAGGATAAGGTGGTGGAGTCTGTGAAGTATGCCTCTCTTGAGGGGGAGCCTCAAGAGAAGGCACCCAGACCAAAGCCTGAGTTAAAAGCGTTGCCTAAAGGCCTGAAGTACGAGTTCTTGGATGAAGAGCAGAGAAACCCTGTCATCGTAAACACCAATCTTTCAAGCAATCAACTAGACTGACTCCTTGAGGAGTTAAGGCTCCATAGGGGGGCTATAGGATATTCAGTAGATGATATCAAAAGCCTTAGTCCCGCCTTGTGCATGCATCACATCAACTTAGATGAATCTGCCAAGCCTCTGGCTCAACCCCAGAGGAAGCTGAACCAGATGCTCAAGGAAGTCGTCAAGAAAGAGGTAATAAAGCTTAGGGATGCGGGGATCATTTACCCAATTAGTGATAGCAATTGGGTGAGTCCGATCCACATAGTACCCAAAAAGGGCGGGATGACAGTGGTTAAGTGTGAGAAGGGTGACGAGGTGGCGGTTAGGACCGTCACCCGATGGAGGATGTGCATCGATTACCGAAAGCTAAATCAGGCTACCAAAAAAGATCATTTTCCGCTACCTTTTATTGACCAAGTTCTTGAAAGATTAGCGCATCACAATTTCTTTTGTTTCCTTGATGGCTTTTCAGGATTTTACTAGGTACCCATCTTGCCCGACGATCAGGAGAAAACAACATTCACCTGCCTCTACGACACTTATGCCTTCAGAAGGATGCCCTTCGGACTCTACAACGCCCCTGCCACCTTTCAAAGATGCATGATATCGATGTTCTCAGATTTTCTAGAAGATATCGTAGAAGTTTTCATGGATGACTTTTCAGTCTATGGGAAGGACTTCGATAGATGTATGAAGAATCTGTCATTGGTCCTTCAAAGGTGCGAGGAGAGTGGCCTGGTCCTAAACTAGGAAAAGTGCCATTTCATGGTGAGGGAGGGCATCGTTCTGGGGCATAAGATCTCAAGGTGTGGGATCGAGGTGGACGTAAGCAAAGTTGAAGCAATATCTAAGCTTCCTCCACCGAAATCCGTGACGGGAGTGAGAAGCTTCCTCGGGCACGCCGTATATTACCGAAGATTCATCAAGGACTTCTCAAAGATTTCCAAACCGCTGTCCAATCTTCTGGTAAAAGATGATGAATTTGTTTTCTCTAACGATTGTCTCTAACGATTGTCTCAGTACTTTTCAGGCCCTGAAAAACGCTTTAATATCACCACCTATCCTTCAAGCGCCATAATGGGGTTTACCTTTTGAGCTGATGTGCGACGCTAGTGACTACGTGGTTGGAGCAGTCCTGGGGCAAAAGAAAGATAAAAAGCATCATGTGATTTGCTACGCTAGTCGCACGTTGGATGAGGCTCAGGTAAACTACACAACAACTAAAAAGGAGATGCTCGCGATCGTCTTCGCATTCGATAAGTTCAGGTCATATCTCATCGGAGCAAAGGTCAAGGTATACACAGATCACTGGGCCATAAAATACTTAATGCAAAAGAAAGACGCAAAGCCCAGACTGTTGAGGTGGGCCTTGTTGCTCCAAGAGTTCGACCACGAAATTATCGACAAGAAGGGAGCAGAAAATGTGGTCGCCGGCCACCTATCAAGGATCGTGGCTGAGAGACAGGGAGGGCCACCAATCAACGACGACTATGCCGACGAGGCTCTTATGTTGGCCGAAGCTCAAGAAGAAATCTTACCCTGGTTTGCAGACATCTGCAATTATCTTACTTGCAGAGAGCTGCCTCTTGACATCACGTACAATCAGAAAAAGAAGCTATTCGTGGATGCTAAAAACTACTACTGGGATGATCCTCTCCTGTTCAGAAGATGCGCTGACAACTTATAGAGGAGGTGCATCCCAGAGGAAGAAACTACAGACATCCTGAAAGAATGCCACGCCTCCCCCTACGGTGGACACCTGGGTAGCGAAAGAACAGCTGCAAAAGTGCTACAGTCAGGATTCTACTAGCCCTCCTTATTTAAAGATGCTGCACAATTTGTAAAAGTTTGCAAAGAGTGTCAGTTTACATGGAACATAGGGCGAAGGAATGAAATGCCAATGGCGAGCTGGATCGAAGTAGAAATGGTTGACGTGTGGGGGATCGACTACATGGGACCATTTCCCCCATCCCGGGGGTATCAATACATACTCATGGCGGTGGACTATGTATCGAAGTGGGTAGAAGCCGTAGCCACCCAAACGTGCGACACCAAGTTGGTAATCAAGCTATTCAAAAAGACCATCTTTCCTCGTTTCGGTGTACCGCACACTGTTATAAGCGACGGAGGGCCGCACTTTGGAGATAAACAGTTTGAAGCACTCATGCGCAAGTACAGAGTGAAGCACAAGATCGCTATACCCTACCACCCACAGACGTCAGGGCAGGTAGAGGTTTCCAACAGACAAATTAAGCATATCTTGGAGAAAACTGTCAGCCAAACGAGGAAAGACTGGTCTATGAAGCTTGACGACGTGCTTTGGGTCTACCGTACTGCTTACAAAATGCCCATTGGAACCACCCCCTACAGGCTTATCTACGGAAAGTCCTGCCATCTGCCTTTGGAATTGGAACACAAGGCCCTTTGGGCAATCAAGTTCCTAAATATGGACCTCAACAAAGCAGGAGAAAAGAGGTTTTTGCAGCTTCAAGAGCTCGAAGAGCTGAGAATGAACGCCTACGAAAATGCAAAAATCTACAAATAGAGGACAAAATTGTGGCATGATGCCCACCTCAGGAGAAAAGATGTAAGCGAAGGGGATAAAGTCTTGTTATTCAAGTCCTCTATTCGTCTTTTCCCTGGGAAGTTACAAACGAGATGGTCAGGACCGTTCACTGTGTCAAAGATATACCCATCAGGAATGATGGAGCTCTACGACAAGGACGATCCGACCAAAGTCTTTCAAGTGAATGGGCACAGGGTGAAAAGGTTCTATGAGGATGAAGCTTTTGTCAGGAGAGCAGAGATCAACCTGCAAGATATGGGTACAGTTGAGGGCTGAACAAGATGATCTTACACCGGTCGAGTTGGCGACGCAAACTTCAGCGCTCCTCGGGAGGCAGCCTGAGTTTTTATTTCTTTCCTAGAGTATGGATCATACAAGGCAAACCTCCAGCCGACCTGACAAACGAGGCACAATAATCAGAATTGCGGCCGCAGCTGAAGCAACAACTGTCGAACAGAAACGTCAGAACCCCGAAAAGGATCACTTCCTTATCATAGTCTGTCTTCTGTGGTGGTTTAGGACCATCTCCAGAGATAGCACAAGTCTTGCCCTGATGGCCTCCGGATTAAGTCTGGGCATTCTGGTTCCATCCTCTTAAAAAGGGGGGAAGCATCCACAAGTGTTTTCAAGAGCTCTCTATCTACCATGCACAAGCTTCAAGCCTCCTTTTTGAGAGCTTTGCACTTGTTCCGGCTGCTTCCAACTGGGGAAATAAAATGGTTGTAGCAAAGAAGCATATTGTAGCTTCTACAAGGCACAAGCGAACCCGCTAGATAACCTTCACTGGGCTAACATGACCTCACCCTGTATTCTTCGCTACTCTGGGACAGAGTGCGGAGTAAGTTTGGTGGGGGGTACCCATGTACCAGTGAAGGAGGTATAAAAATTTTCTTCACCTCCACCCTTTGTGCCATTTTGTTCTTGCTCTTTATCATGTGTATGTACCCATGCTCGTATAAAATGTCATGATCATAAATTTTTTTTTTTGAAAAATTTTGCTTTTATTCCCATGCATATGTACAAAGTTGCTATAATAGTGAAAACCTGTTGCGACTTCTTACAAATTTTGTTTTCTATGTGCTTAATGAGATACAAGTTCTGTTATATCTTTTTGATAATGCTGCCTCAAACGAATAAAAGATTATGTTTTGCCATGCCAAAAATTTCGAAAAATATAATAATCTCGCAAACAGCTAAGAGACGAGTATGGAGAAGGAAAAAGCTGCCCAAACAGCAGAAATCTCTTTGTTTTCCCTCACCCAACGAAAACCACAAAAAGAGAAAGAAGCCTTATGAGTGTGAATAAAAGCATGAGAGTTGTGCCAATAAAAGAAAAATATATATATATATATATATATACACACTTGTTTTCCAAAAGTACACATCTTTAGGCATGGTAGATCCAGGGTAGTGGTACGTAGGATGTGAAATCACTGCTCTAAAGCCAACTGGCTTGGACTGCAGGGACCACTTGCCCACTAACAGACCCTTACCTGGATGGACTGATGGGAAATAAGAAAAACCCCAAAAAGCCTTAGCCTACCCTATACACAACTTTCTGCCCCAAAAATAAAGTTGTTTGGTGTGTAAGCTAACTTCGGAATCATACAACAAAGTCTTGCCGAAGCTGTAGAGAAGAATCTTACTTAAATAATAAGGCAGGAAAAATAAAGTCTTTTGTTTGTAGTGAGACAACATTATCTCTAAAGGCATTACGATACTTGTTTTACCTCTTGTCCTGAAAGCTACACCAAGCAATAAGAAGCATCATTAAATAAAGTTTAAATATTGATTGAGAACAATCAAAATGCTAAGTTTGGGGGAGTTGATAACACCAAATTTTGTGATATTTTAGACTGTTTTTCTGTTATCAAAATTGCCCTTTTTAACTGTTTTCGTCTCTTTTATATGTACTTTCGCAATAATTGGCCAAGCAACACTCTTAATCCAATATTTCCATCTTTTGTAGAGTTTTTCCTCATTTTGGTACGATAAGGTCATCCCGACCCACAAATAAGTTCAAGTCTGCATCGGCCTTCCTGACGCCCAATACGACCTCTGCCCGACAGGGTGGAGAGACACAACGACGCACGACAAGGGGATGCCGCGCAAGAAGAAACTGACGGACGACACATCTTCTACCCGACAGGGAGCCAAATTCGCCACGACAACCCAAGCTTGTTGTGCGACACATCCACCCACCGGCAGGCGCCGCCCTTCACGTGACCGACAACTGACACCCATGTGCCGAATGATACCAGTATCGGCCGCCCACCGACCCGCGAATAAGGAGGACACGTGGTGCTTCGA
Organism: Alisma plantago-aquatica; assembly: GCA_963693085.1. NCBI lineage: Eukaryota > Viridiplantae > Streptophyta > Magnoliopsida > Alismatales > Alismataceae > Alisma > Alisma plantago-aquatica. The sequence continues at coordinate 926,512,246 of OY856409.1, forward strand.
GCACCATAACTTTCCCCAACCGCTGCCTATAAATAGCAGCTACAGGAAGACGAAAAGACAGTTCACACAGTTGGGAACTTTGAGCGATCTTCGGAGGAAAACTGCGAGAGCAAGAGTATCGTGCCTTAGTGCTCGTACCGGGAAACTCTAGGTGAGCTCTTCCTCATCCTGAGAGGGAGGGGATGGTTCACTTAGGACCGTCCCAGGCGACACTGCAGGCCGATATCGGCCAACGTTGATGAGCGACACAAGTGCCCGACAGTAGAATGTCTCGCTCCATGCCCGACACGATATCGAACCCGATACGCTTCGCCCGTCATGCGTGCCGCCCGACATGAGCGTATCGGCCAGGGTCCTTGAGCGATACAGTCGGCCGTCACGGTGTGCCGCCCGACACTACTGTATCAGGCTAGGCCCCTGACCGGTATCGGGCTGGAGAGCCGTAGTAGCCTGTCATCCTTCTACATCAAGAAGGCGACATCTATCTTTAATTCTATTATTTAATTCCTTACTTATGCTATGTATTAAGACCCTTAATGTTTATGGGAATGGAAAAGCTTAATTACTTGCTACTCTATGCTTTGTGCAAAATGTTGGATGACTACTATGTTTGATATCTGAACTCTAGCTTGCATGTTTGGATCGTGTTTCACTTAGCTACCGAATCGTGTTTCCCCGTTGCAACAACTTCAAGAGTTGTGTTGTGGCTCTAGTGTTTGGTCCGATTCTGGAGTACAAGAGTGCCTGGAACGGAGTTGTTTCAGTAACATTCCACTCTAACTTAAGTCCAGCAACCTCGAGAGGGGTGTTGATGCTTGGTTAGAGGTACCCGCTCTGAGAGGAGGGGTGCAGGATGTTACTGCTACCACTTGTTTTACTGAAGTCTTATCCTTCATACCTTGCTCTATCTCTAGTTTTATCTTTCTGTTTCTGTTGCATGAAAACCCCTAAAAACTGCTAAATGACTAAAACCTTAAATCTTTCTTGTAGCTCTAGTTGGAGATAGTTTTCTTTGTTTTGGTTGTGACATCTTGTTGTTTCCCTTTTGGGAATTTATTATCTCTTTACACTTGCCAGAGAGTAGCGTGTCGATTATGGGTTCTCAACACTACCACCCTTGTCCCTGTGTTCGACCCCGTATATCTACTTCGACCCCGTAAACAAAGTTGCGGGGGCCTAGAAGGATTCGGGTTATAAATGTAAAAGTCTGACTAACTTCAAATCCACCTCCATTTTTGGACGTGCGATTTAGGCCGGTCAGATTCTCAGTACCACCAACCCAAGTTAGTGGCAATGAGATCATGTGTCTTAAATTGCAATAAATTAAACAAGTCGATGGCACCTATATTTGTATGATGGCCAAGGTTAAGCAAGACACATCCAACAGTTGAGTGGACAAGTGATGCCACGATTATTCCTATGTAAACACTAGAAGGACAACCACAAAAGGGAGATCATTCGGGTTGGATATTGCCTGAAGGAAAGATTTCTTCTATGTAGGCCATCACATAGGCTTTCCTTATAAGAATAAGAGCCCAAGAAGGATACAAAGAGACCAGAGCAACCTTGAACCATTTTACAGGAGTTTTTATGACTTTCTTTTCTTCCTTCCCTATTTTAGGTTCCATTTTAATCTTGAGGGGTTAAAACCCCATTCTTTAGGACCCGGGAGTATCCCAGTGTCGACTTTGTGCATATTTATGTTTAATTTAATGTAATTTGCATTTTGTTTAGGATTTTGATGATACATAAGCTTTTTTACCTTATTTATGCTTGTTCATCATGAATATGTGTTAGGTTTTTAAATAGCTACCAAAGTAGGGTAACAGTTAGAAAACTCATTATCATCACAATCAATAATGTATTCTAAATGTGGGTTAACCACTATAGAGTATTTGTCAAGAGGTAGATTTTATCATTTAGCCTTTTATATTGTTGTTGCAGAAACATATTAGTAATTAGGCTAAATAGTGTGCTAATTTGTGAAAGCATGTAGTATAAGATACATAAGCTTAACCCAAAGAAAAAAGATAAGTTGTAATTAATCTAATAGAATGCCTGTACAGGTTGACAGCATGCTAAAATTATCATCTTAAAGAATCCTCTAAATCTAGTCTTCTATCAACTTTACTTTTTACAATTTTAATTCATATATTTTTTAGTTAACCAATCAACTCTTTTCTTAGGTCTAGATGATCTTATTCAGTTAGTGTGAATCTCTAGCAGTCCCAATATTCTGAGTTAGACATTCAAGCCTCTTTGAGTCACTTTACTACTCTGACACATACACTTAAATTTACCACACACACTTAAGTCGTGTCAAGTTTTTTGCACTATTGTTAGGGATTGTCAGTGGTAGCACTACAAGTGTTGAAACCACACACATTAGGAAACTTTTCCTTTTTTGTAGATTTTTATTTTAGTTAAAAATTTATTACATAATCATTATCTTTTTGCTATTTTTAGTTAATTTTATATGATTCTTACACCTGGTCTAATTTTTAGGTACTTGTTCATGATCCACACACGAACTATGAACTATCGTGTGTCTACTCTACCAACATATGAGGATGATCTAGAAGATGGGCAAGAGTAGGAGTTTATTCCGGAAGAACATGTGTTAGAACCAGAAGAGATGTCTAACCACAAGGAGGATGGTGATGTTGTAGTTTAATATCATGAACAAACCATTTGGTAGAAGATCAATGCATCATCTACTATGACACAATTGGGTCCCATAAAGCAAAAAGTCAACATGGGGAGATACAAGATTGCTGATCCATGATTTTTTGCTCTTATCAAGTCACAATTATTCCACGGGAATAGTAATGAGGAAGACATGCATCATATAAATTGTTTTGTTGGAAATTGTACCATGAACAAGATAACCGACATCCAAACCACTACTATCTATTTGAAATTGTGTTCTTATTCTATCATATTCTGGTGTAAGACTTGGTTTCTGAATTAGTAGGCTCTTGGGAATATATATTTGATGTTTTCTTTAAGAGATATTTCCCCCTCAAAAGACTAGTGATTTGGTTGGGATTTTTTTTTAGATCAAGCAACATGTAGATAAATCTTATTCATAGGATTTGGAGAGATATCAAAACATGTCTTGAGAGGTACTACACTATAGGATTGATCTATATGGTCAAGCCAAAACTTTCTATTATGGCTTGCATAATGTATAAAGGGCCACACTTGATGGTGTTGGTACGGGATTTGTTTCTAAACAATAAAGCATCAAAGTGTCATAAAATTCCTAAGAATATGGCCAAAAATCAATCTTGGGGTGAGGAGCGTGAGTGTTGTACTTCAGCTAAAAGTGCTAAAGAATCAAATGAGGTTATAAAACTCAAGACTCAATTGGCTAAGTTGGCAAGGATACCTGAGAAGAAGAATGTCCTCTCATCTAGAGGATAGGAAGATGATTGTATCTATATGCAACAACCTAATAGAAGAAATGAGTATTCTTAGAGGAGAAATTGAAGAATTTTCTTGAAAATATTCCTGAAACTTCCAACATGATTCATCACAGGAACAACATCATGTGCACTAGAAGTGTATGCCTTGACAATTTCAACAGGATCAAGCCCAAACCAAGTTGATGACTTGAGAGATATTCTTAGGAAATTTATCAAAAAAATGGGGCATATCTTATGTGGAAACACATCCCACTGTCACATAGACAATGAGGTGTTACGCGAAAACGTGCAGAAATCATCATAACCACAGATTACCAAAAACACAGGTTAATTAAAACCGGTTGCGGAAAGCAGATAAACTGAGAAAACTATTACATTCAAGTCCACATCCTGCAAGGAAACATGTTATATAAACATTTACAAGAGCTCGATACGTGTCCACAACTTAGAAGATCAGTTGTCATGTCATCACATGAGTTCATCACCTGTTTATGTACATAAAGGCCCACATCTGGCCAGCAGCAGGATACACAAAACAACAGTAGTTGTACATCGTGAAACAACGTCAAAACACCTCCAAGGACCTGAGAGTACATGGATGACTCTAGACTCTACTACAAAACATCCAAAATAGCAGCATATCCATCACTTGCCTTCTACTGCTCGTCTTGCTACTCGGCCGCAACTCCGCGACCACCACCACGTCTTGCTCGAACACCTAAAAAGGGTGAAAACCAGCGGGGTGACACACACATTCCCAATGAGAAACATAACTCCCCGTCGAAACTACAAAACCTCAGAAAGATAAAGCAACAACAACAGATAACTGATAAGAGGTATAACAAGAGCAGTTTATGAAGTAAAGCTATTCATACCGTCAAGCTTACCACGATGTACGGAAGGCATATGTCCAATTATTTCTTTATGGAACATGATTAACAAGATAAGATTTACAAGATCTTACTACGTAACATGAGGCACATATAAGTAACTGCAAGATATAACGAGGTTAATTACTCAAGAAAGGCCTAAAAAAATGTTCCATGTTTTGCCTTAAGCAGTAAATACTATTCGGCTAGATTACATATTATTATGCCCTGAGGAAGTGAGTCGTACCGCTCAAATCCAACCGACAACTGCGAAACCCGGAGCCGGTGCCATACAAGGTCAATGGAAGAGCCAGACTCCACGACCTCCCACCTCGTGGTCAGTGCACGAGAACCAAAGCAGGACCACAGTCTCGTGCTTAAGTGGCCTCAGCCATAGGGTCAGATCCACATGCTACCCTTCCTCTAACCCACCTCGGTACAGGTCTCAGCGCTAGTATATCTGAGCCACGGGCCTATTCACCGTGCTCTGAGCCATGAACACATTCATGCTCTATCACACTGAGCCATGGGCCTGTTCACCATGCTCTACATATCTATATATATCCGAGTCTGCAACCGTAGCTGCACTCAATTCCCTCTCTATTTAAGTCTAGGAGAAACCACACATATTCAACAATATGTGCTTCCAGGTTAACCCGCAGGAGAACCTGTTTCACCATCACCAACTACTGACGATGATGGATCTATGGCCAGGGCAAACTACATGATATATTCCACTGTGATTAGTTAGTATCTTTTATGTGGATTGCAAGATTCAACCAAGTTATATATAGCATGTGAACTATAACAAGAATAAACAACAGGAAGCTCAACATTATGCTTTTATTGTAATCAACATCATACTGATCCATCACAAGGATCCAACATTACATGTTATCATTTGGTCTCTTACCAATCATCTAGATCTATCTCAAGGATCATCACATTGCCCTGGGATCTCAATTCCTCATCAGATAGTGGCACTGCCTATCAAGGCATTCTCATCAACATAGGCTCTTTAGCCAAACTCAGGTCCTCATACCAAAACACATCATATATGATATCTTATCATCAAGAGTAATCATCAAAGTAGTGTTACTCAATTATATATATACCTCATAGTCCTTTACCTGGATATGCAACTCCATGGAACACCTGCATGGTTAGTATACATAATGATCATGGATTACTTATAAGATCATCTTATAAACTTAGGGTGACATTTGTCATTCATGCCTCAACCTGTGATCATATGCCTAGGTCACAACATTAAGCCAAGCATATTACATGCGTATCATTTGCTTAGCATTATATAAGTGATTCAAGATAATCTCATACATATATAAAGTTATGTTAAGTTACATAGATGAACTCTACCATAACGATCATCATCAAGCATATCAAGGGCCACTATCATGACTAAACGTGATTCATACATAAGGTTTAGCATAGATATTTTACGGAAGGAACAAGATCCTCACTAAAAATGCTCACTACCCTCACCAAAGGTAGTATCGGGTAGGGCACCCTCACCTATCGCCCAACACATAACGGTCAGCACATATCGGCCAACACAAGGGTGTAACGTGAAACGCTGCGTCAGGCATCAAGGGTAATAGCAACCAAGTGTGCAACTAACCAAAGAAGCATATCATGCAATGGGGTGTCATGCTTCATGGCAACGACTACAAGGCTACCTCCTCAGGTCAGGTGTATCAGGCAACAAGGTGTCGTACAACGCCCAACCAGTGTCATGTTGTTGGCCGACACACACAGAGCTAAGGCCAAGGGTGACACTCATAACAGAACTAGATAGCGACGTCCATACCTCAAAGCACAACGACATTGAGCTATATCTGAGTCATGTGTTTCGGGCAGGGCACTCCAAAAGAGGCAACGCCTAAGGGTGAAACTCAAACAACCAGTAGGGAACCTGTCGTTCAGCCAACCTATCCATGGCCTATCGGCCATCACAAAGCAAGGAAGGTAGTGTGACACCCGTCACAAGGTCAGGGACCAGGGGTATCGTCCATCACATCCACCACAACATGTCGTCCAAGGCTCTAGGTCAAGAGGGGTATCAGGCAGCACCTCCCCCAAGATCATAACGGTCAAGATGCAACTCCACAAGGTCCTCATCAACCTTAAGCACAAGGGCACAAAAACCCTAATGGATCAAGAAGATGGCTCACCTCTCAAAAACTAAGAGAGAGGGGTCATGCACATCACCTATCACCAAACGGGCAACACAAGGAACAACCCTAGCAAGGTTCACAACTACCACCAAGCTCACCCTTCAAGTCCATGGTGAGAGGAGGGTGTTGCTCAAGTAACTAGAACACAAGCTCACCTCTCAACTTAAACGAGAGAGGAGTGTTGCTCATGATACTAGAACTCAAGCTCACTCCTCAAGACCTAGGAGAGAAGGGAGTATTGCTCACCAAGAAACCCTAGAACACATGGTTTGGCCAACAAGAACAACTTTAAGCAAGGAACTAACTAGCAACTCATAAAATCACCATGATCATAGCAACATATAAGAACATAGAAAGAGGTAGTGTAGTTAGGTTTAAGAGTTATTTAACCCACCTTAAGCAAGCTCCAAGCTCCACGCACCACCAAGGAAGAAGGAGAGCAAGGCACTCTAGGGTTCAGCCACCACTAGAGGAAGAAGGAGATTCCAAGAAGGATCGACCACCAAGCTTGTAAGAGAAGAGAGTGTGTCGTGCACCAAGGAGAGGGAGACTAAGGAACTAAAGGGATCCTTAGCAGGAGAAGGGAAACACATATATAGAAGGAGATGGAGGAGAAACCAAGGTAGAACAAAGCAAGGTGTCGCCCACCTAGGGATACTTGTCCATGAGCAATGCCACCACTCTAGCATGTCTAAACCACATGTCCAAGGCCATTGCCACATGCAAGCATCAAGCACCAAGAGTCCACTAGTGGTGACACAAACGAGGTCAAAGATGGTCAAAGGAGTCTATGGGTGACACACCTCCATGCCATGGCCAACACAACCCCACTATGGACGACACAACCCAGGGTGACACACCACCAAGGCGACACACCTAGGCCAACACAAGCATGATCTTGTCCGACACAAGGTCCAAAGGAGCAAAGGCAAGGCACCACAAGGCCCAACAAGCTCAACCAAGCCCAAAAGAACTCAAGAAATGAGCCCAAACCTTTCTCTCAACACTAGAGGAAGCAAGGAGAGGGAGGAACACCTCACAAGGTGACAAACTTGCCTACAAACGCTAGACTTGGGTTAATTGCAAGTAGCACCTCCAACTCTCAACAAAGCACAAACAAACCCTAATCACCACTAAAGGTGATTAGCAAGAAACTAAGCATCAGGGTTAAGCAAAGCAAACGGGGTAAACCCTAAACGGAGGTCAGGGTCCTTACATCTTACAAAATCATATAGGGAGAAGACAATTGTGGAAGCTAATGTAGGAGTTTGGAAAGTCAATTGTCGTAGGTGACACCAGATGTAGCATAGTTGAAGATACCTTCTCAATAAGGCTTTCTAGGAAATACAAAAATGACACAACACCACCAATATGTTAAGAAAATTTTATCTATGGCAAGAATGGATGTGCCAATAATATTGAGAAAGCATGTACTCTGAAATTCCCTCCAGACCCACATTGAGACACAACCCTTGCATTTTTTTGTTTGGATAGATGAACTAACAAGAGACAGAGATGAAGAGATAAATTGTCACATGTGAGAGTTCAACCTATTGAAGAAACTATGAAGAACAACAACAAAGTGCCAATTATTCCTCAAGATCAAGAAAAGATGCCCCAACAACTAGAGTAGGTGAAGTTCTACTTTGTAGAGGAATTGTCATGGTTATCAAAGAACCATCTATGTTTGAGAAGGCAATATCAATTATTGTCGAGCCATGTCTAATGGTAATGTAAAATGGCTCCAATTCAAGCTTAGCAGAGCAGATCTGCAAGCAACCATACATTCCTCCCCATAGGTGTCCCATCTCGCTTCCTGCGGTAACAATTTACCCAACTGAATTAATGGACAACCGAAAGTCAAGAATTTCTGAGAAAGGGATTTTGTCTATTTTTGAAACAAGTTGTGCAATTTCTAATGTGGATGACATTCTTTCTTGGCAGTCTACGAGTGATGAGAGATTCACCCTTTGGTCAGCAAAATAGATCGTTGGTAACATGGATTATTACATCCCACATTGAGGTTAGTCAGTAAGTACCTCAATTAGCATGAAGTACCTTGATTAGTGCTAAGTACCTTGTTAAACATCATGCTTAATCAAGATAAGCTAAGATGTGAATCATTAGTCAAGATTGATTCATCAAATGTTATTAATGTTAACTGTAGTGTTAATCATTAAGTTAATTACCTAAGATGATTAACTTAGATAAGATGGTTTAATTATTATGTTTTTATGCCTTGAGGTGCTTGAAATTTTGCAAAAGAAATCATTCAAATTGGATCTTCAATGCAAAAGATATGATGTTTTCAAGGTTTTTGGACTTGGCTACAATTTTTTCATTAATAGATTTAATATATTTTCCCTTATCTTCTTCCCCTTTCACCTGATCGAACAGAACACCGCTTGAGCGGCTCCCAAGCAGTGCCCGATCACAGCAGAGGGAGAGAAGGGAAGGGGCGATTTCAATCCCCTTAGCTCCGATTCAGCTGGCACCGTCCTCCCTTCTTCTTCTTCTTCCTTTCTCCTTCCTCTACCTCACCCCAACAACCTACAACCTAACTAGCTAGGGCAGTGCCCCGACCTGCAGGTGTGGCGCCGCCACCAGCATGTCCAGGAGTCGTTGGGCGTAGTAAGAAAGTAGGGAATGCCGACCTTGAGCTCAGCTTTAGGTCCAAACAAGAAAACGAGGCGCCCCGACCTGCTAGGGAGGCATCCCTAGCAGCAGCCGTAGCAACGGTCAGGGGCCATTTTGGTGTGGCCAACACCACCAAAAACTACCTTCGAGTCCAGCCTTGAGGCCTAGGCACAAATCCACAGCCCTGTGGCCCATGAGCAGTGACGATTAGCCAAGCCTCCTCCTTCCTGTGTACGTGCATAGTAGCTGCTTGCAGCAGCAGGTCCAAACCCGGGCACCCAAGGTTGAAGGCGACCCCACAGACACTCGGAAATAGGATTTGGATGTGTTTCCAGTCAAATTCGGTCATTCCAATCCACTGTGAGTAGAATTTCACTCACTAAGCAAGTATTAACTCCATGAAATAGACAATTTTGGTTGGATATGTGTGTATTGTGGGTAACAACGATTACCTAAATATCGGGCAGTCTTGGCGTTGCCTGACTTCTCATTGCACATTTTTCTTTTTCACGTTTGCAGGACCCTAGTATTTTAACTGGTTTGTATGATTTGGATTACTGAAACTATATGATTGATCAAATCCTAAACTGCTCAGTTTAGAGGTTAAGACATTAGCACATGACCCAGATTTACAGTAGTTGTATGGTTTGGGTATAAACCCAGGTTGTACGATTTTAGTAATTAATTAGTTGCACGATTTACAGAAATAGACGATGACTCACAATGTCTCAATATAAATTTGTTGCACACTCTCTATTATAGTTAATATGTGTAGTTAGTATTAACACAGATTGGCATGTTTCTCAAGGATATCATTAGAAATTCTCAGTTATTATTAATAAATCTTACCATGTTAAGAAATTAACACTTAATTAAGTTATGTGATGCACAACTCAAAATTAGGGTCGATGTGCACATTTTCCAAGAAAGAGAAAATAATTTATAAGTGAAAATGACAATTACTCGTATTCCAAGTAATTATCTCTTATCAGTATATTAATATGTTTAATTGTATGATTCCAATGTATAAGTGCCAAGTAGACATGTATTTTGTTTGTTTAAGTATTTCAGTCTGCCTGCATGTATAGTATGTTGATTACTCAGTAAATTACAGTGTTTTGAATATATTGCTCTGCCAAGTTTAGAATGATATACATGTTGTATTATAAATTTCAAATAAATATATGTGGTACCATAGAGATACTAGAGTCAAGTATAAGTAAGAGAGAGATACAACATAGTAAGAGCTTTCCAAGAATAATAAAAAAATAGACTTAAGAGCCCTGAACACTGTAGATTCCCTATGAGAGGTATGCGCCGTAGGGATGAAATGACCTAACCCTGGCAGTGTCCAGTATACGGGGGTTAGAACGTACTAACAGGTGGTACGTGGGACAAAGCCCTAGTGTAAGTCTCCTTAAAATACAGTATGTAGTATCCAACATCAACCAGAGATCCTGGTGGAACTAGAGTATAGTAAATCCAACAGGTGGCTTGACTCTCTGCCTGTGTGCTCAGGTTAGAGGAGGAGTCTAGTTTTTACGGCATAATAGGTGTGCCGAGGCTAGAGAGCCATTTTTCTATTGCAGACCAACGACGTAGTCAGGCTTAGCATTCCCAGGTGTGTCAGCTAAGTCTTGTACGGTGAGATCGTAGTTCTCTATGAGTCTTCATATGTAGAGTACACTGCATATGATCAGGGCATAAGCTAAAATATGTTCACATAGTTTAGAAGAGTTTCTTATAAGTATGAAAGGCTAAGAAAAATTCAAGTACAAATTCACAACAGTTGTTCTTTAAATGTAAATTTTGGCATTCTATGTTATTTTAACTGTATTGTTTTAGATCTGCTCAGTATAGAAATTTCTGTATTTTATTTTAGTTTAATAAACATAAAATGAGTTATCTATGATGGTTGGGTGAAATTCTATTCACTGAGCCAGTAGCTCGCCAACCTACTGAAACATTTTTTAGGTCAGCGTCAGCACGAGGAAACTGAATGATCTTATCATCTAAGCTCTTAGGAGGTAGTTCATAGTTAGAATAGAGGTCTCTTAGTCCTTTCCCCTCGGTCCTTGGGCATGTGGTGTGGTAGAGAGAGAATGTAATGTAATATGTAGTTTAGTTTTAAGTTATCTGTTGTGCTTTATATTCCGCATGAAAAATGTAATATGATGTGTAAATCTGCTTTACCTACCTAGTAATGTAAATAGTAGTTGCTTTCGCGGTTTAGTAAGATTTTAGTTTATTCCAAGTTATAAGATTTTCCTTTATGTTAATTTTAAGTGATTAAGAAAAGAAAAAGTTAAGGGTGATCTTTGTATTACATTAAATCCTTAATTTATGCCCTAATCTCATGATTATTGGTAATTGCGAGACTAGGGTGTAACAACTTTGGTATCAGAGCATAGGTTACGTAGTTACTCTAAGTCAAGGTCAGGAGACGATAAGAGACCAATAGGATTAGGACTTAGGTGTTTTCCTTCTAACTACAATTTTCTAACAGGAAGTGTTCTGTTATACTATTGAAGATGGCAGGAAGAGGACGTGGTCATGAGGACCAAGCTGAGAGCCACATTGGACCTGATCCTCAAGTGATGGGTCTAGGTGGTAGAGATGATGTGGATGAGGCAACAAGGACGTATGTATTTTTTCTAGAGATAAAAGAAAAATACAAGATGGATAGGAAGTTTTCATCTTCTAGTAAGGGTCTGATGAGATCCTATGAGCTAGTTAAGAAGCTTGGAGGTACCAAGTTTGTTGGAACTACAGACCCTGCAGTGGCAGATGTATGGCTGAGACAGTTAGAGAAACTGTTTCATCTGATGGAGCTGTTTGAGGAAAGACAAATCAATCATGCAGTTTATTTGCTCAAGGGAGATGTTGAGCTGTGGTGGCGAGGAGTGAAAGATAAAAGGAGAAATGCATATATGACCTGGAAGGACTTTGTGGATGAATTTCACCTTAAGTATTTTCCTCCTACCTTCCTAAGTGATAAGATTAAACAGTTGGAGAATATCAGACAAGGAAATATGACAATTGGTGAATATGAGGCACATTTCACAAGGTTGGCAAATTTATGTCCACAACTTGTACCTGATGATATAGAAAAGTGCAAAAGATTTCAACAAGGATTAAGATCAGAGATTAGACACACCATTTCAGCCATTGGTCGAAGAGATAGAGAAAACTTTGGAGAATGTGTGGAAACATCGAGATGTGTAGAAGAGTCAGTTAATGCTGATAAGCAGTCTGAGAGTAAGAAAAGATCTAGAGACTTTATTAGAGGGGGACAAAGTAGTGGTGGATACAGAGGAGGTGGTGGTTTCTTTTCTAAGATAGGACGAGGACTTGGCTGTTTTGGTAGACAAGAATCTAGGTTTTCACCATGTGGAGGAAGGCCTAATTCTGGAAGATGAAATACACAGTCTACATGGACACCTCCAACTAGGTCTTCAAGATCTTCAGTGTCAGTGATAGGACCGCAGAGACGTGATGCATCCATATGTGATATCTATGGAAAGTCACACTCCAGTCAGTGTTGGGATGTAGATTTTCCGGGTTGTCACAACTGCGGACAGGTGGGACACTTCAGAAGGCAATGTCCCCAGCTTCAGCAAGTGGCAACACAGGGTTCCCAGTCACAATACCATAATGTTCTGAGACATGCTCCAGCTGGAGGAGCGAGTTCTTCAGTAGCTTCAGGTTCCCGAGGAGGAGGAGCACCCAGTGGAAGGGAAGGACAACAAGGACATTATGGGAGAGGAAGAGCTTCAGGACGCTTCTTCTCTCTGACACAACAATAAGGTATTATTTCTTCCTGAGTAATTACAGGAGAAATGCTTTTCTTTAATATCATTTCAGTTATAGTTTTGATAGATCTGGGTGCTACTCACTCATTTATACAAAATTCTTTAGCTTGTGAGCTTAACTTGTTAACCCAGGAGCTACCGTTTGAGTTGTTGTTGAGGGTTCCATTAGGTGAACCGACAGTGTTGATAGAGTTTTGTCCCAGATGTTTATTGACCTTTGGTGGTTACACCATCGCGGTTAATCTTATACCCCTAGATATTAACTCTGTTCAAGTTATCTTGGGTATGGGTTTCCTAGAGATGTATCGAGTTCAGCTCGACTGTTGAAAGAAGGAGGCTGTCTTTCAACATGGTGGACTTTCTTGTGTCTTTTCTGGAGACAGGAAAGTTTTGCCTACATGTATCATATCAGCCGTTGTAGCTGATAAGATGTTATAGAAAGGTTGTGAGGCATTCTCACATGTAGTAGATACCAGAGCAGAGAAGAGCACAGTCAACCTATGGGATGTGCCAGTGGTCTGTGAGTTCCCAGATGTTTTCCTAGATGAGTTTCTAGGTCTACCTCCTGAAAGAGAGATAGACTTTGAGATCCAGGTGTTGCCAGGTAGTCACCCTGTAGTGCTGCCAGCCTACATAATGGCACCTGTAGAGTTGAAGGAACTGAAGATCCAGTTACAAGAGTTACTAGATAATGGTTTCATTTGACCTAGTTCTTTGCCATGGGGAGCTCCAGTCTTGTTTGTGAAAAAGAAAGATGGTACTATGAGGTTATGTATAGACTACAGACAGTTGAATAAGATCACCATCAAGAACAAGTACCTCTTGCCAAGGATAGATGATCTATTTGATCAGTTGTGTGGAGTGACGATCTTTTCTAAGATAGACTTGAGATCTGGATATCATCAGTTGAGGATAAAGGCTTCAGATATTCCTAAGTCAGCTTTTAGAACAAGATACATGCATTATGAGTTTCTGGTCATGTCGTTTGGACTGACTAATGCCCCAGCAGCTTTCATGGATATGATGAACTGGATTTTCAAGCCGTTCTTGGATAAGTTCATAGTGGTTTTCATAGATGATATTTTGATTTATTCCAGAGATGATGGGCAACATGACAACATCTGAGGATAGCGTTACAGTTGTTGAAACAACACTAGTTATATGCTAAGTTCAGTAAGTGTGAGTTCTAGTTAGTTGAGGTGTCTTTTCTTGGACATGTCATCTCAAGAGATGGAGTAAGTGTTGACCCTAAGAAAGTCAATTCTGTTCTACAGTGGGAGCAGCCTAAAACTCCTACTGAGATCAAAAGCTTCTTAGGTTTGGCAGGTTACTACAGGAGGTTCATACAGAACTTCAGTGTTGTAGCGTCACCTCTAACATGCTTAATGAGAAAGAATGCACCATTTGTCTGGTCAAACAACCGTGAGAAGAGTTTTCAAATCTTGAAGAAGAGGTTGACTACAACACCAATGTTGATCCTGCCCGAGGCAGATAAAGGTTACACAATGTTTTGTGATGCTTCAAGGAGAGGTTTAGGTTGTGTGTTGGTGCAGGAAGGCAAAGTAGTAGCTTATGCATCTAGATAGCTTAAGAAGAATGAGGAGAATTACCCAACACATGATCTAGAATTAGCTGTAGTAGTTCATGCTCTTAAGACATGGCGTCACTATCTTTATGGTGATGCGTTCCAGGTGTTTATATATCATAAGAGCTTGAAATATATCTTCATCCAGAAGGGTCAGAATCTAAGACAACAGAGATGGTTAGAATTGATCAAGGATTATGAAGTAATGATAGATTATCATCCTAGAAAAGCAAATGTGGTAGCAGATGCTCTGAGTAGGAAGTCAAGTTCAATAGCTGATGTATTCTCTATGGCATGTTTCAGGAGAGACCTGCTAGTAGAGATGTGAAAGTTGAACGTAGACTTAAGAGTGATAGAACATAGTGGTTTTATTTCTGAGATGCAAGTCAAGCCTACCTTTTATGATCAAATCAAGGAACTACAACAGAGTGACAGTGAGTTACAACAGATCATGCATGACATGACAAGGGGAAAAAGACCAGAGTTCATGATTTCAGATGATGGTTTTTAGTATCAGCATGACAAGTTGTGTGTACCTAGAAACAGTGATTTGAAAGAACATATTCTTGAGGAAGCACATGCATCGATGTATGCTATGCATCCATGCAACACTAAGATGTACATGAATCTTAAGGAGTTGTACATGTGGTCAGGTATGAAGAAGGATGTAGTTGAGTATGTGACTAGGTGTAGTGTGTGCCAGTAGGTTAAGGCTGAGCATTAGAAACCTGCAAGTACCTTGCAATCTCTTCCTATACCAGAGTGGAAGTGGGAACATATCACAATTGATTTTGTGGTAGGGTTGCCCAGGACATCTAGAGGTTGTGACTCGATATGGGTGATTGTGGATAGACTAACTAAGTCTGCTCACTTTCTTCTTGTTAAGTCAACCTTTGATGTCCCAAAGTTGGCTAAGATATACATGAATGAGGTATTTAGGTTGCATGGTATCCCTATTTCAATAATATCAGATAGAGATCCTAAGTTCACATCCAGATTTTGGAATCAGTTGCATCATGCTTTAGGAACAAAGTTGAGATTCAGTACAACTTTTCACCCACAGATGGATGGTTAGTCAAAGAGGACCATTCAGACTCTCGAGGACATGCTGAGAGCATGTGTCCTACATTTCGGAGGAAGTTGGGAAGAACACGTGAGCCTTATAGAGTTTGCATACAACAATAGTCACCATTCTAGTCTTGGTATGGCCCCGTATGAAGATCTGTATGGCAGAAAGTGTAGATCACTCGTATGTTGGTATGAGGTGGGTGAAAAAGAGATTCTTGGACCAGAGATAGTGGATTTGACTACTGAAAAGATTACAGTGATCAAAGAACAGTTGAAAACTGCATATGACATGCAGAAGAGTTACGTTGAGAAGAGGCGTAGACCTCTTGAGTTTGAGGTTGGTGATGAAGTGTATCTAAAAGTTTCACCATGGAAAGGAGTGTTGAGGTTTGGCAAGAGAGGCAAACTGACTCCTAGGTTTATGGGCCCATATCCTATCATTGAGAGGATTGGACTTGTAGCCTACATGTTGGATTTGCCATCCGAGTTGGCTAACTTACATGATGTGTTTCATGTATCGATGCTGAAGAAGTGTTACCCTGGTACAGAGAAGATAGTAGACCCAGAACCTACACAACTCAGAAAAGATGTGTCCTATGTTGAAGGACCAATACAAATAGTTGATCAGAGAATTAAGAAGCTCAAGAATTGCAAGATACCGTTAGTGAAAGTCTTGTAGAGGAACCACAACCTAGAGGAAGCTATGTGGGAGCTTGAGTCAGAAATGCATAACACATTTCCTTTTCTCTTTTAGGAATTTTGGGACAAAATTCTTATAAGGGAGGGAGATTGTTACAACCCACATTGAGGTTAGTCAGTAAGTACCTCGATTAGCATGAAGTACCTTGATTAGTGCTAAGTACCTTGTTAAACATCATGCTTAATCAAGATAAGCTAAGATGTGAATCATTAGTCGAGATTGATTCATCTAATGTAATTAACGTTAACTGCAATGTTAATCATTAAGTTAATTACCTAAGATGATTAACATAGATAAGATGGTTTAATTATTATGTTTTATGCCTTGAGGTTGTAGTAGATCTTGTGTTTGAAATTTTGCAAAATAAATCATTTGAATCGGACCTTTGATGCAAAAGATATGATGTTTTCAAGATTTTTGGACTTGGCTGCAATTTTTCCATTAATAGCTTTAATATCTTTTCCCTTATCATCTTTCCCCTTTCACCTGATCGAATAGAACACCGCTTGAGCGACACCCAATCAACACCTAATCGCAGCAGAGGGAGAGAAGGGTAGGGGTGATTTCAAGCCCCTTGGCTCCGATTCAGCCGACGCCATCCTCCCTTCTTCTTCTTCTTCTTCTTCCTCTACCTCGCCCCAACCACCTACAACCTGACCATCTAGGGCAGCGCCCCGACCTACATTAGGTACGGCGCCACCACCAACATGGCCAGGAGCCGTTGGGCGCAACAAGAAACTAAGGAACGCTGGCCTTGAGCTCAGCTTGAGGTCCAAACAAGAAAATGAGGCGCCCCGACCAGCTAGGGTGGCGCCCCTAATAGTAGCGGCCGCATAGTAGCTGTAGCAGTGGCCAGAGGCCATTTTGGCATAGCCAACACCACCAAACACCACCTTCGAGTCCAGCCTTGAGGCCTAGCACTACAACAAACATACTCATTAGTGGCCTTTCAGAAATGCCACTAAAAAAAGCCAGTAAATAGGTTTAGCGGCATTTGTTGACATTTAAAAAAATGCCTCTAGCGCCAATGCCACTAGGAAGATAGTGGCTTAAGTTGTAAAAGCCACTAAAGGTTTGTCTTTAGTGGCTTCAAATAAATGCCACATAAAGGCCACTAAACCATCATTTGGCATTTATAGAAAAGCCACTATCCATCATTTGGCTTTTATACAAATGCCACTGTTTTGTATAATGTTGTTGTATAAAATGGTTTTGATTGAATGTAGTGGCTTATGAAAAAAGCCACTAATGACATACTACTTCTGCATTACTAATTTTTTATGGATTTAGTCAGTTAATTTGTAGTTCATGATCAAGTTTTCTAATTGAATACCAATTGAAGCCGAACACATTCTGGAAGTATTGAACTTTTTATTTATAATCAAATGACAATTACATGGGGAGGACATTTTACCTTGCCCCTTGTATTGAATACAACAGCATCACATATGACTATATATGGTACATATTGTAGACATGAACACTAACTGGATAACAACTCATTTTTCACTTGGAGACCCCCCAAAGGAATACAAACTCATTTTCTTACAAAAACATACAACTCCATTCTAGCATTCCAAGTAGTTGTGAGCTTCTACAGGAGTAGACCAGCTACAGTGCAATGAAGGTTCATCCTTCTTCTCAGCTGTAGTGATAGCATTACGGTCATATGGTCATCATATTCCTTAGCAGGTTCTTCCTTCTTCTCTCCCACCTTGGCAGCAGAAGCAGCATGTGCAACTGCATAGCCTGAAGCAGCAGTAGGGGTAGCAACAATTGCAAACTTGCTAGGATCCTGCAATGAAGTGAGAAAAATGTTGAGCACTTGCATGCAAATGTAAGACAAAAACACTTACAGCACTAGCCTGCTGTTAAGATAGTATCAGGGAAGATAGAACCATTGCCAAATTTATCAATAAGGTCATCTTCAGTAAGGTGAAGGACCTCAGGGCTGAATACAGATCCACTGTCATAAACTGATAGCACAACCAGTCCATATGAGAAGGGCCTGATGCCAAGCTTGGCAAGAAGGGAAGCCTCAGAAGAACCCACCTTCTCACCTTTCCTAATAAGTTCGACAATGGTGATAATTTCAACTATACCATTCATATTATGTCAGCTGAATATATTTTGTCATGTAGCAAAGTTGTAGACATTCAGCTAAGCACACAACTAAGTACATGATAGAAAGGGTGCAAAGCTGGCAATCTTGAGAATTATGTAAAAAGCAAAAGATGGTTATCAAATTCAATGTCGTCCAAGGTTCTCATAAAACTATAATCAATACATAATAAGTTGAAAGATTTTTAGTAAGGTAAGAAAGCATATAATGATTAATAAGAGCAAAATCTGGTGAAGGCCTTCATGTTGTTATAGATAGATCTCCCTTCGCCAACTACAATAACTATTGTACTGAAGTTATCATCAGCAAGAACCATGTCTGAAGCCTCCTTGGTAACCTGGACTGACACATAAAAAGAGAAGAAACAATCATTATCGATAATAATTACTAAAAGACAAGAAGGTTCATCCTTCTTCTCAGCTGTAGTGATAGCATATGATAATTTGGCCATAAAGTCATCAGATTCCTCAGTAGGTTCTTCCTTCTTCTCTTCCACCTTGGCAGTAGAAGACACAGTTGCAACTGCATAGCCTGAAGCAGTAGCAGGGGCAGCAACAACTACAAACTTTGCTAGGATCCTGCCATGAAGTGAGAAAAAAGTTGAGCACTTGCATGCAAATGTAAGACAAAAAAACTTACAGCACTAGCATGCAATAAGATAGTATCAGGGAAGATAGCACCATTGCCAAATTTATAAATAAGGTCATCTTCAGTAAGGTGAAGGACCTCAGGGCTGAATACAGATCCACTGTCATAAACTGACATCACAACCAATCCATATGAGAAGGGCCTAATGCCGAGCTTTGCAAGAAGGGCAGCCTCACAAGAACCCACCTTCTCACCACTCCTAATAAGTTTGACAGGGGTGATAATTTCAAATGTACCATTCACATTATGTCAGCCGAATAGAGTTTGCCACACAGCAAAGCTTTAGACATTTAGCTAAGCACACAACTAAGCAGATTATAGAAAGGGGGCAAAGTTGACAATCTTGACAATTATGTAAAAGCAAAAGATTATAATCAAACTCAATCTCGTCCAATGTTCTCATAAAACTATAGTCTATACATAATAAGTTGAAAGAATTTTAGTAAGGTAAGAAAACATATAATGATTAATAAGAGCAGAACCTGGTGAAGTCCTTCATGTTGTTATAGATAGATCTCCCTTCGCCAACTGCAATAACTATTGTACTGAAGTTATCATCAGCAAGAACCATGTCTGAAGCCTCCTTGGTAACCTGGACTGACACATAAAAAGAGAAGAAACAATCATTATCTATAATAATTACTAAAAGACAAGAAGATAGATATACAAATTGACATATAGTGAATATACTTACCTCAGTTCCAGCAATTCCCATGACAATACCAATGTCTGCCATTTTCAGAGCAGATGCATCATTGACACCATCACCAGTCATGGCAACCACCACATGTAATAAACAACTAACAGCAAAACATGCAAGTTGACTATGTAGATCAGCAGGAGGCTTCAGGTCTTCAAATCTATACTAACATGGCCGCCAGGAATAGATTCACTATCCCCTGATAAGAAAGAAGAGTTTCCAGAACAGATTTACTATCCCCTTCAACTAAAAAAAAGCAAAGTGAAGTAGTGAAATATACCTTATCCAAGAATCCTTAAAACAACCCAAAGCAAAATTGGAAACCAATGTTGGCTACGCTGCAATACATCAAGAACATGTAAGCATGCACCATTTTGTTGGATTGCATGTAAGACCAATTCCAGGGTGAGGAATCCCATCTTTGAGTCCTAACAACAGCTCTCTTCTTGGAGATTAAAGGCCAATCACAAGAGCTGAGCAGAAGCCTTTCACAAGAGATGAGCTGACAACCTTAGCTCTCGAGAATGGCCTTTAATCTCCAAAAACATGCCTTTTTGAGTCCTAACAGCAACTCTGTACTTGGATATTTAAGGTCATTCTCTGTACATGATCTTAGCAGAGGATCCTTACCATAGTTATTGGCTTTTAGGGCCTGCATCACAACCACATGTTAGAGAAAGAGTATTATTGTAGATGTTGTTTTAACAATTAAGGGAACATGGAGGAACCGATATTACTAAGAGCACCCGTTATTTCTTGAGGCTTCTTCCTTGACTTCTTAACCAAAGTAGAGTATGGAAATGTTGAAAATGACTTGTTGTACCATGGAAATGTTGAAAATGACTTGTTGTACCTCTGCAGAGAAATTAGGATGCATAGAAGCATGCGACTAAAATATCTCATTTACATTTCAGACATCTTAATAGCCTAAATATTGAGAAATCATAGAAGCTCAACCACAAACCATCTTGAGGTGAATCACCATAGAAAAATATGTTGTGTAAATCTCACACACAAGATTCCAAAAAGACTTCTCATAGCTAAAAACCACTTTGGCTAGGTTGCAATACTACCTTAGATACTACTTTTAGATACTACTTTGGCTAGGCTGCAATACATCAAGAACATGTAAGGATGTATCATTTTGTTGGATTGCCTATAAGACCAATTCTAGGGTGAGGAATCCCATTTTTGAGTCCTAACAACAGCTTTGTTCTTGGAGATTAAAGGCCATTCATAAGAGCTGAGCAGAAGCCTTTCACAAGAGATGAGCTGACAACCTTAGCTCTCGAGAATGGCCTCTGGTCTCCAAAAACTGGCCTTTTATACAATGACATGTTGTTTGTTGTGGAAGGCACAAAATGCACAATTCTTCATAGAAATATTGACTTAGTAAGCTATCATGCAACATGTGATCAAGTTATGAAAGAAAAATTTACATAGAACTATTGACTTAGGAAGCAAAAAAAGACATTCACATTCAACAGGTCAAAACAAAATATGTTGTGTAAATGTCACACACAAGAAGGTAAGACACTGCTCATAGCTAAAAGCAAAATAGGATTGTCATTTGGCATCATTGTCTACAACAATGGACATGAAACAACAATATCTGGATCGTTATGTACTAATAAAAAAGTGGACCAAAGAAACACAACTATATCTTTCATCTCTCTACAAAGTATCCAAGAATGCAATTATCTATCTTTACACTTCATGACCTGCAATAAATGGAAATGACTTTAGATACTAGTTTTGTTTTCAATTATGTCATATTATAAGCAATACTATATGCTCACTTTGGCAGTAAATGTGATTTCGGCCATGCTATGACATTGCCAATAACTTCGTCCATATATTGATATTGCTCAAAAGGTTTGACTAGAGGTTCGTTGGCCATCACCACAACCTCTACATAAACACCAACACATGATGAGCCTAAAATTGCACCTCCCACCATTTGCAAGGGGTCAACCTCAGATACTTGACCGATTGTAACTTTATCATCTGCATCTGCGATACTCATCACATACACTTCCTATAAACAAAATACAATTTAAATAAAAAAATTTATATAAACGTAGAATGATGTGCAATTTACACAAATACAAACATACTTGTCCCTTATAAATTGTTGAATGTCTCATTCCAATCTGCACAATTATTTTATCTTTGTCATAATGCCATCAAAATTCAACATGGAAAATAATTGATACCACACATCTTGTATAAAATGTATTCATACCTGGCCAGTGCGTACATGTTGTGCTGATTGACTGTTTCCTGCTCTAGACAAGGCTAGTATCTGCTCTATTTTTGCATTTTGTTCTTGAATTTTAGCTTCAAATTTCATCCGTTGTTGTTCAAGTTGATCCTGGAAATGCTTCCTTTGCGCTTCATCAGCTTCTTGGGATTTACGGTTCTTGCCCCAAATATCAGAAGGTGATGGTCCAAGTCCATAACCACAGACATATCCTGGTCTCTCTTCTCCCATAACCTGCCTATAAATTTCAGTTGAAGTAACATCATGTTGGTTTCTTCGCAGCTCGTCACCTACCTCAGAAATTTTTTCCTACACACAACAGAACATAGGAGATGAATTTTATACCAAACATATAAATGTTTCCATGTTGTAAATGTAACATAATACTATAGGATAGGAATCCTTGTACCAAAATTTTGGCGGATTCAATATCAACTATGCCCCCATCTTTTTTTCGTTGAGTTTTCTCAAAAAACTCAATGGGATCAACTTCCCTGCCTGTTTCCTTCTCCAACTGTATCATTCAAACAAGGTTATTGCTAACATCATTTAAACGGATGTCTCCAAATTGTCTAATTGGATCACAATATAGTATAACTTACATCATGTTTCAGACAAGCAAATGACTTGGTTCCTGTTGTGTGGCTAACCTTTTGAAATTTTCTGCTTGTCTTGTTAGTTATACACTTCCTCTGTGAAAAAAAATTGCAGTATTTTCCATAGTAATTATCTGTGAGGTAAATTAAATATCAATTAATAGATACAAAAAATTACCTTTCCTTTGTTGCTCCTTCAGCAATCCACAAGAAATTTTCATTGAGACATTTCCACGCGGGGAACAACTTGTTCAAGTTGTTGTTCATATGGACTATCTTCTATGAAGTATAGTGTCTGTAACTCCCACTTGTGGTCCTTCCATTTCTTTCCCAGTCTCTTCATTGTCCACTCCTTTAATTCTATGTCCATCATGAATTTACTCTACCGACAATAAGGATATCAATTAGAAGCTTCATTTAACTATTTAAAAATAAATTTTAATATTGTACCTTAAAAAAATTCCATATGGATTCTTTTTTATTTGCTGGAAATTGTCTCCAGTCCTCGTAGTTTAACGGACAAAGATTGGGATCTCTTGCAATGGTTGTCAAAAAACTTGATAAGTGACATTGGTTTTTACCCACTGGTTGTCCAAATTGATTTATCTCAATGGGAATTTGATCGCCGGCCTTTCTTTTCCAGACTTGCAAACATTGTGTTCGGCCACGTGTGCGATGTCTTTGACCTAAGCATTCATTTATATATCATTAGATGCAACACTATAAATGCAATGATATGAATAAACCGAATACCTAGCACATCAGTAGGTGTTGGCGTAGCATTCAACGACTCATCATGGTGATCAGAGACGTCATTTTGCTCCATGGTTTCTTGAAATGCATTGCTATTTTGGCTATTGCCAGCTCTACTCTCTACTCTTCTTGATTGATTGGACACGGGAACATTGACAGTAGGCACCGGGGGTCGATGTCTTTGACCTGAGCATTCATTCATAAAGTATACAACATAAATGGAAATTATATATCTTTAGATGCAGCACTATGAATGCAATGATATGAATTAACCAATTACCTAGCCCATCAGAAGGTGTTGTTGTAGCATTCAACGACTCTTGATGGTGATCAGAGAGGTCATTTTGCTCCATGTGGTCATGAAATGGATGGCTGTTTTGGCTATTGGCAACTCTACTGTCTACTCTTCTAGAATGATTGGACACTGAAGCATTGCCATTAGGCACCCGTGGTCGATGTCTTTGACCTGAGCATTCATTCATAAAGGATACAACATAAACGGAAATTATATATCACTAAAGGCAACACTATATATGCAATGAATTAACCGATTACCTAGCCCATCAGAAGGTGTTGTTGTAGCATTTAACAACTCATCATGGTGATCAGATAGGCCATTTTGCTCCATGTGATCATGAAATGCATGGCTATTTTGACTATTGGCAGCTCTACTGTCTACTCTTCTTGAATGATTGGACACTGAAGCATTGCCATTAGGCACCCGTTGTCGATGTCTTTGACCTGAGCATTCATTCATAAAGCATACAACATATATAGAAATTATATATAATTAAATGCATCACTATAAATGCAACGATATGATTACCTTGTCCATCACAAGGTGTTCTTGTAATAGCAGAGCTAGCAATAGTGTTATTGAATTTCCTTGGTCTATCATTTTTAACATTAGGTGGAAGGGAAGCTAATTTTTTTTGGAGCGATTACTGGATGACAGGTTCAAAGCTTTCCAACAACCTTGTGGAATAATGCTAGGTAAATGAGTCCCCATACAAGAGTCAATGATGTTGTTCTGATCATTCCTTGTAGCTGTCTTATTATGGAAGCTGTCACTTAACTGTTCTCTCATCCTGAGTATATCAAGTCACACAAAAATGAAGACACTTAAAACAAAATTGAATAACATAAAAGGTATTTACTACTCGTTCGGTCATCCTCTGCCATCCAACAATTATCCATTCTTAAAAATAGTAAAAAATGTAACATTTATGAGTAAGTATGACATACAAACAACATAGTTATAATAAGGATAAAAGTAGAACATCACTTTGAGGTAATCCTCAAAGAAAAACATCACTCAAAACCACACCAGAGAAAAATATTTGCAAGCCATCATCAAGATCACATTGGGTACCTTAAATTCACAGTACTTGATTGATTACTAATGTTCATTAAGTAATACAACACAAATTATATTTTTTGATTATTTCCTAATTTAAAAATTAAAAAAATTCATCAACAATTGTGACGGCCGTTATGACTATGACGTGTCTGTTTTGTTGATGATGCTGTGTCGAGGATGGAGTCGCTAGAAGACAAATCCGAACTGATGGTCATGGGGTACAAGGCGGTACCAACGAGCAAGGATTGCACCTCAGGCATGCCGAATTCATCGAATGATGTCTCCTTAGATTCGGTACAGCCTAGCTCATGCATATACCGTCTCAGGTAAGAAGGCAAACTGTTGTTGTAGTTATGTATATAAGCATGATGGTATTGTCGCCAGTCGGACGAAGCAAAACCTAGTCCGTACGACCAATTCCCATTCTCCCAATCCACCCACGCCAACTGGTTGTGGATACCAGATTGCCGTCACCATCATACTGAACCTTGATTACATCTATCCAGATGACGTGTAGCGTCTTCCGTCCAGATGACGCCAATGTCTGGGAATGGTGAGTTGTGCAAGTGTACGCTCGTCTAGGGTGATGTCCAGCTTTTCTGCTTCAGGGAAAAGGAGCGGGGGGGGGTAGACACCCATGTCATAGTGACTGTTGTGGGTGAACATAGACTGCAAAATATTAGTACTAACAATTGTAAGTATATATAATGATATTATATAATGATAGTATATGGAACTGCATATAATTGGCTTACCAGGTTAACAGACAACATAATTTAATTGTATCATGTGAACATGGAGAAGCATACACCATGTTGTACATATTCTATTTGGCAACTGCATATAATCTAAGCCTAACGATTTTGTTGACACCTATATGTGCAAGAAGATGGCATTGTAGTGTATTCCTTTTCAGATTAGAATGTAATTCTTAGAGTGGTTTATTAGTCAGGAGGTCATAAGTTCATATCCCTTGGTGAACCAATTTGTGGGGAAGGGAAAATCTTTTGCAAAAACACAGCTAAAGATTAGCTTTGCAATAACAGTTCACATTAATATACTTTCCACGAATGAGTAACTTGCCACCACATTATCCTTGCACGACAAGGATTCCTCCATATCAACACAAAAAAAATCCCACAAAAATGATGGGGATTCGACTATCGTCTAGCAATATCTACAAAAAAGGAGAACCTAAATAAGAAACATCACTTAGTATAATGTAAACAAGTCGAAACAGATTTGGTTAATGTGCATTGGACAATTGGGATAAGGAAATTAGTTCTAATAGGGTGAACGATTCAAATGTGAGAATACAAGAATCAAACCTATTTGTAGCATGCTCTGTATGCGATTTGCTTAATGACCTGAAGCACAAAGTTGTCACTACGGCATGCGTCGTATATGCTGAAGGTCGTCATCAATCACCCAAAATTTATACCAGGAGTCCAGGGACGTAGGGCACAGAGCCACGGATGAAGGTACAGTCTTGCTATTTCTGCAGTCGCCCAACAAAATTGACATGGAATGACAACCCAGTATGTTACTTTATAATGTTACCATGCCAGAACTAATTTGAGACTATCATTAAATTTATAAAATGTGGGTGAGGCATGTGCCTCATGCGGCCCACAAGTGGCTCTGCCACTACTTATAATGGATGGTCTATTGACTCTATTGACGTGCTATTAGTTTGTGTGGTGCCTCACCTTGTGCAAAATCTTGCCTTCACCACTGAACCACCGCAGTCCTCGCCGGCAAGTCGCGCGCCGAAGCAGTAGGGTGGCAAACCACCGCAGTCCTCGCCGACAAGTTGGGAGACTGATCTCTTCCTAGGCGTCCCCTCCAACCCTTGGCAATGTCGCCGACACCTTGGAGAAGAGCAGAGAGTGTTCCAGAAGGTAGCATCCACAGTCTGGCAGATTAGGGCGAAAAGGCTAGCTAGGTCAACTTCGCGGGTTTTGCGAACAAAGCAAATGTCGAGAGTAAATGTCTCTACCCTAACTCGTGGAGAAGAGGAACCGTTTTGCATGCCGGGGGAAGCCGCGCGGGAACATAATTTTTTTACTAATTGTGGCCCGCTCATTTGATTTGGCAATTTTGAAATGCCACTAATTAATTATAAAAATGCATTAATTGGTAAGTCTTTTCTATAAAATCCATAATATGTGGTTTAGAGGCATTAAAATTACAAATGCCACTGCATTACATAGATAGTGGCATTTTTTTAGAAAAGCCACTAGAATAAAAGCCACTAATGGGTATTTTTGTTGTAGTGTAGGCACGAATCCGTAGCCCCCCAGCCCATAAACAATTACGATTATCCAAGCCCCCTCCTTCCTATGTATGTGTGTAGTAGCTACTTGCAGCAACAGGTCTGAACCATGGCACCCAAGGTTGAAGACGACCCCACAGACGCCCAGAAATAGGATTTGGACGCATTTCTAGTCGAATTCGGCCATTCTGATCCAGTGTGAGTAGAATTTCGCTCACTAAGCAAGTATTAACTCCATGAAATGGACAATTTTAGTTGGATCTATGTGTATTGCGGGTAATAATGATTACCTAAATACTGGGCAGTCTTGGCGTCGGCTGACTTCTCGTTGCACATTTTTCTTTTTCATGTTTGAAGGACCCTAGTATTTTAACTGATTTGTATGATTTGGATTACTAAAACTATATGATCGATCAAATCCTAAACTGCTCAGTTTAGAGGTTAAGACATTAGCACACGACCCATATTTGCAGTAGTTGTACGGTTTGGGTATAAACCCAAGCTGTACAAATTTAGTAATTAATTAGTTGCATAATTTAAAGAAATAGACGATGACTCGCAATGTCTCAATATAAATATGTTGCACACTCTCTGTTATAGTTAATATGTGTGGTTAGTATTAACATGGATTGGCATGTTTCTCAAGGATATCATTAGAAATTCTCAGTTATTATTAATAATTCTTGCCATGTTAAGCAATTAGCACTTAATTAAGTTATGTGATGCACAACTCAAAATTAGGGTCGATGTGCACGTTTCCCAAGAAAGAGAAAATAATTTATAGGTGCAAATGACGATTACTCGTATGTCAAATAATTATCTCTTATCAGTATATTAAGATGTTTAATTGCATGATTCTAGTGTATAAGTGCCACATGGACATGTATTTTGTTTATTTAAGTATTTCAGTCTACCTGCATGTATAGTACGTTGATTACTCAGTATATTACAGTGTTTTGAATATACTGCTTTGCCAAGTTTAGAATGATATACATGTTGTATTATAAACTTCAAATAAATAGATGCGGTACCATAGAGATACTAGAGTCAAGTATAAGTAAGAGAGATATACAATATAGTAAGAGCTTTCCAAGAATAATAAAATAATAGACTTAAGAGCCCTGAACACCGTAGATTCCCTATGAGAGGTCTGCGCCGTAGGGATGAAATGACCTAACCCTGACAGTGTCAAGTATACGAGGGTCGGAACATACTAATAGGTGGTACGGGGGACGAAGCCCTAGTGGAAGTATCCTTAAAATACAGTATGTAGGGTCCAACATCAACCAGAGATCCTGGTGGCACTAGAGTACAGTAAAGCCAATAGGTGGCTTGACACTCTTCCTGTGTGCTCAGGTTAGAGGAGGAGTCCAGTTTTTACGGCATAATAGGTGTGTTGAGGCCAGAGAGCCATTTTCTTGTTGTAGACCAGCGATGTAGTCAGGCTTAGCATTCCCGAGTGTGTCAGCTAAGTCTTGTACGGTGAGATCATAGTTCGCTATGAGTCTTCATATGTAGAGTACACTGCATATGATCAAGGCATAAGCTACACATAGTTTAAAAGAGTTTCTTATAAGTAAGAAAGGCTAAGAAAGATTCAAGTATAGTTTCACAGTAGTTGTTCTTTAAATGTAAATTTTGGCATTCTGTGTTATTTTAACTGTATTGTTTTAGATCTGCTCAGTGTAGAGATTTCTATATTTTATTTTAGTTTAATAAACATAAAATGAGTTATCTGTGATGGTTGGGTGAAATTCTATTCACTGAGCCAGTAGCTCACCAACCTACTGAAACATTTTTCAGGTCAGCGTCAGCACAAGGAAACTGAAGGATCTTATCATCCAAGCTCTTAGAAGGTAGTTCATAGTTAGAATAGAGGTCTCTTAGTCCTTTCCCCTCAGTCCTTGGGCATGTGGTGTGGTAGAGAGAGAATGTAATGTAATATATAGTTTAGTTTTAAGTTATATGTCGTGCTTTATATTCCGCATGAAAAATGTAATATGATGTGTAAATCTGCTTTACCTACCTAGTAATGTAAATTGTAGTTGCTTCCGCAGTTTACTAAGATTTTAGTTTATTCCAAGTTATAAGATTTTCCTTTAAGTTAATTTTAAGTGATTAAGAAAAGAAAAAATTAAGGGTGATCTTTGTATTACGTTAAATCCTCAATTTATTCCCTAATCTCATGATTAGTGGTAATTGTGAGATCAAGGTGTAACATGGACACTAATCATAGCTCGGTAACCTGGTTCTGGAATTCAGGTGCTACTCCAAAAGCCAAACCCCTTATATTGAAAATCCTTAAGGGCGCAATCCCTACTGATGAAAATATCACAAAGTGTCATATACACAAGGCATCGATGTGCAATTGATGTGACCAGCCCAGTATGGAGTCAGTGGAATACCTATTCCTCCATAGTGATCTGGCAGGTTTTCTGTGGGATCAAATTCACAAAGTCATGTTGGTAGAAGATAGTTGGCACCATGATGACTTAAATCACCTCTTTCTTTTTTGTGATGATGCCCATTCCATGAACTCCTTGTGAGGATGGGTTTCTTCATCTTTGGTGTCTTTTGTCATTTGGAATATTTTGAAATGTAGATGTGTTGCTAGATATGACGGTCGTAGTTTCAACCTTAATATCGTATGGGAGGCTATATTGCTTGATGTGAATAGATGGATCACTAGTAAGCATTTCAAGAGAATAGACCCCCCCTCTTTCTATAATGGGTTGACAGTAGCTGGTATTATCATTCTGGATATTAAGTTTAGGTATATTTCTCTACTAAGATGGAAAAAGCCAAACATGGCCAATCTTAAGATGAACATTACCGTGGGATGTTCCTCTCATCCAGAAGGCAACACGCATTGGTAGACCGTGGGTTGCATTAGAATCAAACATGGGTACATCAGGTTGGCATTTAGATACTGGGTCAATGGTAAGGACATGTTTGAAGCATATGTGCAAGGTTGTATCATTGCTTTGAAAACAACAGATGACAACAAGTTGACCCTACTAATTATGGAGCTTGACTATAAGTACCTTGTTGACTGCATTTGGGGAACTAGTACATGCCCGTAGAGGTCCATCTTCTTGGTAAGAGAAATTAAGTAGGTGGTTGATGAGTATGCCATTATTGGCCATCATTGTCATAGAATCCTCAACTCAATTCCCAGGGAACTAGGTCGTTGGGGAAATGTTAATAGAAACAATTTTGTGGTTGGTGAACCTTCCTTTTTTCCCTTGAGAGTTAGGGGACTTGCTATACCGGAAAGAAGAGATACACCATACATAGTGACCAAGTGGACATATACCTAAATGGCAATGTTTATTTTTGTGCCATGTGCAATTTATTCCTTTTTGATTTATTTTCTTTTCGGGTGATTGACCTTTTTTGTCGAGAGGTTGAGGGGGAATGAATCACACCTTTATAAGCGGTAGATGTATTTATGATGCTGATTTTGAGTCTTACATGAGAAGGATGGGATGAATAAGATGTTCTACCGACTTAATTAAAAAAATCAAGAAACAAAGATGATCATTTCAAGGAATTTTTGAATATTTTCTACTAGCTCCACATCAACCTTCCTTTGGTGGAGATTTTTGAGCAGATTTTGACATATAGAAAGTTCTTAAAGAATATCATCAACAAGAAGAAGGACATTACAGGTTCAAATCATACCATTGTTGATGAGGTTGTCAGTGCATTGATTCAAAGATGGCTGCCTATAAAGGAAAAGGATCCATGTTTCTTCAACATCCCTTGCTCTTTTGATAGAATCAAGTTTGGAGAGGAACTCTATGATTCTAAGGCAAGTATCAACTTAATGTCACTTTTCATATTCAAAAGACTTAGATTGAGGGAACCTACCAAGACTAGCATGACATCAAAATTAATAGAGACTCTATTGTTAGACCTCTTGTTTGTATGTATGCCCAGAGATTCAATCATATGATGATTATAATGACATAACTTGTAAACAATTTGATTAATAATAAATGCAATCTTCCAATTGATTCTATTTTATTCAGTTATGAGATAATGATGTTACATAATAAATGTCTGAATAATGATATTACTCAATTATGTATGTCTTCGGGTTGATGCCTGAACAATGAGATCATATGGATTTTAAGAGTATATACATTCTTGTTATGTCCCTAGTCGATTGTTATTATGGAAGGCTAATAAACAACAATAACACTTAAAATTATAGTGTATGATGGTTGATGACATAATCTCTTTAGTCATGATATATGATATCCATGCAAGCACATAGATACTTGTTAGAGAATAGTGTATCAGACAGACCCACCTTGAGAGTGATACATGGAACCATTGAACTGTATTCAGAATCAGATGTCATAGTGATGTGGTGATTGTGGTTCTTAGACTTGAAATCACTACACTCATCACATGTTGTTTAATGTACTTTGTCATCATCAAACGTGACCTTGAATCAGGGTTTACATAAAGGTGATGCTTAAATACATTATGAACATGGGGAATGACTACGAGTGATGTAGATGGGATTTGTTCCTCCTGCATGAGTATGATATCCTGGCCACTTGATAAGTGAGACTAAGAAAAACATGACCATGTACATGTGAATCCATATATGATGTTGAGTTCTCATATATCTCAGATAGTCTACTCAAGTTCAAGGAACATGGATTGAACGTTGAAGGGGATGATGATTCCATGCCTCGCGTTCAATCTGGATATCAGAGACAAAGGAAATATACAATCATTATAACACAAATTACAGACTTTAGGTTAAAGTTGTTGTCTAACTTTTTGAATTACTTGGGTAGCAATGATATCTTGTTAGATACCAATCATTGCTTACAATGTCATAAATTATTTATGGACATCCACTTCTAACGTAACTTGGGACCTATAGGGTCACACACATAGGAATGCATGATTTTATTCATGAATGATGTTTAAACTTGATTACTAAGTTTTAGGTATTCAATTTAAACAATATTCACAACATGCACTCTAAAATGACTGGTTTAGTAAGTGAACTGATCGGCTAAGGTGAATGAACTGATTGGCTCAGGTTGTGAACCGACCGTTTGGTTGATCAATGAGATTGGATCAAGGATTGATGTCGACATCATTTTATGCATTAATTGAATATTAATTGCCAAAATAATTGCAAATCAGAAACATAGTGAAATGATCGGTTCAAGTGTTGAATTGGTCATCTCATGTGTGAACCGACCGGTTCATAGGTGAACCGACCGGTTCGACATTCACAAGTTCTAGAAAATTCATGAAATTCTATCTCTTCGACTCTCAGATTGACTGGAAACCTTGACCCTAACCCTCCTATAAATATAGGGGTATCGGGGGCTTCCTATACACAACAATAAGCTCTGACAACTATTGTCTTCTCTGGTTGTGGTAACCAAGAGAGTCCAAGCAAGTTTTACCCTTTGAAGGGAGGAACAACAAGCGAGATACATTTGTGGGAGAGAAAGTTGACACTAGCACGTCAATTAGAAGGGATAACTCATTCATATATGTTCATGTAAAACAATAGGAGTCCCATGTGGTCCATGTGAACTATTGTAGAGGTGAGAGGCACTTGCCCTGCTAGGAGGATGCCATCAGCCAATGTCCATGGTGTTAGACCAGGAGGTCGAAAATGACATTCGTCTAGGTGTGACTTGAAGAAAGGTGCACCCTAATTCAAGGGAAGTGTCTTTGAACTTTATCCAGGACTAGCTATAACCTTGCGACCCTATTTTCCATTTCATAGTTGTTGACACGATCTACTGTTGGCTAGCTTTCTAAAGCTAGCCAGTTAAACCCTCCAGGACTAGGTATAACCTTGCAACCCTGTTTAGAAGCTAGTTCAACTAAACCCCACATATGATCCCTATATATATATATATATATATATATATATATATATATATATATATATATATATATATATATATATATATATATATATATATATATATATATAGACACTCAAAGTTTTAGAACAGGGAAG
Organism: Alisma plantago-aquatica; assembly: GCA_963693085.1. Lineage (NCBI taxonomy): Eukaryota > Viridiplantae > Streptophyta > Magnoliopsida > Alismatales > Alismataceae > Alisma > Alisma plantago-aquatica. Next base: position 926,545,270 of record OY856409.1, read on the forward strand.
AGTTCTAAGGATATCCATAAGCCCAAGTCTTCTATACTCAAAGGAAAAGGAGGGGTTACCAAGGGAGGCAATTGTCACCACTGTCACTAGCCTGAACACAATAAGAGAAAAATTGCCCTCTATATTTGGAGGAACTGAGGAAGAAGGAGGGGATAGCGATCTCCACTTTAGGTATATATGTTACTGAGATAAATATATCTACTTCTTCATCTTGGGTACTAGATACTGGATGTGGATCTCACATATATTCGAATATGCAGGATCTAAAAAGAAGTAAGCCTTTATAGAAAGGTGAGGTTGAATTGCACATTTCAAATGGATCAAGAGTTGTTGCCACTACATTTGAAACCTATAGTTTATCTCTACCCACGAGGCTTGTAATGGAGTTAAAGAACTTCTATTTTGTACCTGCAATTAATAGAGAAATTATTTCTATATCTTGTATGGACAAAGATGGATTACATTTTCATATAAAGAATGGTCTATATTCGATTTCAAAAGATGAGATATTTTATGGCAGTGTCCCAATGTCATATGGTCTTTGTTATTAAGACAAATGTTTATAATGTAAATACCAAAATGCTAGAAATTGATAACTCAAATAAAACATATCTTTGGCATTTTCGTCTAGGGCACATCAATGAGAATCGCATATCTAGACCCCATAAAGACGGTCATCTAAACTTTTTCAATTTTGAATCAATAGAGACATGTTAGTCTTATCTGTTGAGAAAGATAACCAAGACCCCATTCAGTGGCAACAGTGAGAGGGCTAGTGATCTATTAGGACTCATACACAATGATGTATGTGGCCCTTGTAGAACAAATGCTAGAGGTGGTTATCAATACTTCATTACTTTCACTAATGACTTCAGTAGGCATGGTTATGTTTACTTGATGAAATATAAGTCAGAAACTTTTGAAAAGTTTGAGGTTTTCATGAATAAAGTACAAAACCAATTTTGTAAAAGTATTAAGGCACTTTGTTCTGATCTATGTGGATAATACTTAAGCCAGGAGTTTGAGGACCTTCTAGGAGCCTGTGGTATCATATCACAATGGACTTCACATGTAACACCACAACATAATAGTGTATCTGTAAGAAGGAATTACACATTGCTAGATATGGTGCGATCATTTATGAGATTTTTTAATCTTTTGAGTTTCTTCTGGGTTTATGTTCTAGAAACCATAGCATTTACACTAAATTGTGTGCCATCTAAATTGGTTCAAAAGACTCTATATGAGATATGAACTGGGAAACGTCCCAAAATGTCTTTTATGGGGATTTGGGGTTGTGAAGATTATGTCCAGAAAATGTTTCCTGAAAAGATTGTACCTAGATCAGATAAATGTTATTTTGTTGGATATCCCAAGGAAACCAAGAGACACTACTTGTATAGCCCATCTGACAACAAATTGTTTGTTGCCAGGGATGTTGAATTCCTAGAAAAGGAATTTATTTCCTAAGGAATCAATGGGAGAAAAGTAGAACTCAAAGAAGTGCGAGACCAACAAGAAAGCACTAAACTTGTAGAGGTATAAGAGGAACATACACAGTCACAAACCATTGTGGAATCTCAAATTCCTCATGTAACATAGGAACCTTACATATCTAGTAGGAGACACCTTGAGCCAGAAATATTTGGTTATCTTGTGACTCAAGAAGGCAATGAATTGGTCATTTATGATGAGCCAATTACCTACCTAGAAGTTGTTAAAGGACTAGAATCTAAGAAGTGTCTAGAAGCCATGAAATCTGAGATGGAATCCATGTATACTAACAAGGTATGGACCTTGGTGGATCCACCTGAAGGGGTAAAACCCATAGGGTGCAAGTGGATCTTCAAGAAGAAGACTAACATGGATGGTAATGTATAAACTTACAAAGGTAGATTGGTTACGAAGGGTTTCAAAAGAGTTCAAGATGTTGATTATGATAAAGCCTTTTCTCTAGTTGCCATGATTAAGTCCATCAGGATCATGCTTGCCATTGCATCTTATCATGACTATGAGATTTGGCAGATGGATGTTAAAACCACATTCCTCATGGGGAATCTTCTTGAGGATGTACATATGACACAACCTGAGGGTTTTATAAATCCAAAGGATACAAATAAAGTTTGTAAGCTACAAAGGTCAAGCTATGAATTTAAGAAAGCATCTCAGAGCTTCAATATTTGATTTGACAAAACAGTCAAAGAGTTTGGTTTTAGTCAAAATGAAGATGAACCTTGTGTTTACAACAAGGTTAGTAGGAGCATGATTGTATTCCTAATATTGTATGTGGATGACATACTATTGATGGGGAATGATATCCCTACTTTACATATGGTAAAGACATGGCTAGGAAATACATTCTCTATGAAGGACTTAGGTGAAGCGTCCTACATCCTTATAATGAATATCTACATAGATGGATCTAGAAGACTTCTTGGAGTAAGTCAAAGCACACACGCTGAAAAAGTGTTGAATAGGTTAAATATGGAGGACTCAAAGAGAGGAAACATGCCCATGTCTCATGGCATTGCCATCTCTAGAGCTCAATGTCCCAAATATTGTGAAGAAAAGGAACACATGTGTGACGCCTTGTGCCACACAAATCGAGATTACTCAAAACATAACCACAGAAGAAAGATTAACGAACATATTACTAGAAAACACTAAAAATTAAATTTTTTTTCATAAAACTGCCAAATAGCAAGAACCTTGACATATAAGTCCTTTCATGCCTCAAAGCATATATAAGGCATGCTAACAATCTGTAACCAAAGAACTATTCCAGAACATATATACATGATTCCACCACAACTATAAATAACATATATACAAAGGGTACATAAAGAATGAACATTCGCGAAACATCTACAAAATGTTTCCAAAGACCCGAGTGTACAGGGACAACTCTAGGACTCTATCATCAAAAGACATCCAACAACACTGTCAACCTCATCAGTTACGAGCCCTCTTGCTGCTCCTCAACCTCTACTGCACGATCTCTACTTCTTTTTGCTCGACCACTTAAAAAGGGTGTGGGAAACACACAGGGTGAGATTTCAAATCTCAACAGGAGATATAACTCACCACCAACTCTGTTATTATTATCACATATAAGATAAACTAAGCAACAATATAATTTCAACTGTGTGAAGTAGTTATTCATTATTAACAAAAAGGCAATTTCTATTAAATTTATTTAAAAACTTAATAATTTTAAATGAATATGAAGAACATACATACTTCCTATTAGCAACATTGTATAAAGATCAAGCAAGGCCTGGTCCAATATTTTCATATTTTGTTCCTATACAATTATACTACACGGTTGATTACATATTTTATTATGCCCCAAGGATTTGAGTCGTACCACCCAAATCCAACTGACCACATGACAAGTCAAAATCGGTGCCATAAAAGGTCTAGTGGAAGAGCTAGAATCCATGACCTCATCCCCTCGGTCAGTACGAGAACATTGGTACTGACATCACTAGTCAGACTGCTATCATTGACTTATAGTCTAGCTGTACATATCTGGCCCGCCTTGGTACATGTCTTGGTGCTAGTGAGTTACGACCGCAGTTGTACTCTTTATTAGGATATGACTACATCCATTCCTATATCTCAACTTGAGCTACAACCGCATTTGTACTCTTATTGGGGTATGACTACAACCAATCCCATATATATACATTCATGACACAAGGACATACCTCAACTTGCACCCCACATATTCAAAAATATGCACTCCGAGTTAAACTTGTTTCACCATTCAACAAGTGCTGACACTGAATGGATCTATGGCATAGGGAAAACTATACTATTAGATTCCAATTGATTAATTAGACCAATTTAAGCATCTTTCAGCATCAATCAAATTACAACGTACAACCTCTAAACAAGATCTACACAAACAAGGGCATAACTGATCACTAGAACATACTAAAACATATTAGGTGTGATCTCATCACCTCATGTTTATTTTCAACCAGTGTTCATCACAAGGACCACATATTTTGGGTGACAACCCCTCCTCTCATCACTGAGGAAAATATCTCATGCAAGGCAACAAGCCATCAATAGGTCATAAGACCATTTGTTCCTCTTTCAAGAGTATCAACAACACTTTTTGTCTTACAAGGCCCATTCAAACAAATCATAACCACCATAGCTCATACTTGGCTATATACATCAATTGGTATCACCTTCTTGATTAGAAATTGATAACAAGAAGGAAGTACATTATCATCTCATAGGACTCATGTGATACATTTTACATCATTACAATTAGGGTTTCACTTTACCCGATTAGGGTTTACAAGGCTGGATCAACAACCACCCTTAGATTATCACTTTCATCATAATTATGAGATGTGTTATGAGATATGAAACATGATTCTCATTATCATTATAAAACATGTTATGAGGTATAGAAACATAGCTCTCACGTCATACGTACAACTACTCTATAGGGTATCACACCATACCATGTGGCCCTAGAATCAACATGGTGTGTCTCAACCCCCACCACAAGGTATCAACTAGGGTTTTAAGATAGGGTATGGGATTGTCCTTCAAAGGTATCGGGAAACCATACCAAGGTAGGGTATCGACCTACCTACCCAAGGTGTGTTTTGGTTTAGGCATCACTATGTGTGTATCGAGCACAACACCTCAAGGAGAGGATGTCGACCAACAAGGTATATCAGGCAACGCCATCAAGGCATAACAAGTGTCGGCATATCGAGTTCACACAACATTGCAATGGGTTGTAGGTGTGTTGGGCAACACAACCCTAGACATATCAGGCAGTAACACTTTGACCCTGATGGGCTCAACAGTGCATAAAGGCATAACAGTTTGTCAGGGATGTCGGGCATCCACCTTTCTCAGGGCTTGACGACCAAAGCCTGGCAGACAACACTCATCTCTCCAAGCAACACACCCAAGGGTAACGACTAACCGTGGTGGCTACCGCTCCACGTCGCACATCATCATAACACATCACATCTCGTTGCTTGAACATAAGGCATAATGACCTGAATGCTACCGAAGAGTGTTGATCTAGACCTCTCAAGGTCGTGACAACCTGTCACAAAGGGTGACATCCAGGGGCATAACAGGTCGTGACGGCGACCTAAACATATTGGCCTAACCTACCTATTGGCCTCTACAAGCATGTCGACCACAAAATAATATCAATCACCTCATCTTCAACCTCATGATGACATTACTATCAAGGCAAAAGAAAGTGCAAAACAAAGCAACAAGTAAGCAAAGTTCCTTTCCCAAAATAGAATGCAAAGCTACCAAGAAAAGTTACTAGTATGCAAGAGATAATGAGCCAAGAATAAAGAACAACATAACAAGTAGAGGTGATAATAATAGAGGTTTAGAGTTACATAACCTACCTCAAGGATCACCACCAAGCTCTAAGATCCAAGGTAGAAGAAGATCCTCCAAGCTCAATTACAACAACACCTCTAACAGAGAAGATGGAACCATGGTTAAGAGAGCATGAGAGGGAAAGGAGATAACCAAGGTCCATGGCCGAGAAGAAGAAAGAAAGAGAGAAAGAAGATCTCAGGATCATGGCTCACTAAGGAAGAAGATGAAAAGAGAACACCATAAGCTTAAGCTCATCCACCAAGCTCTAAGGGAGAGTACTCTTCAAGCTCAAGATCGGCCACCAAGGAGAGAATGCAAAGATAACCAAAAGGTTTCTCTTGCATGGAGAGAAAGAGATATATATACAAGAGAGATGTAAGAGAGAACAAAGGGAAGGTGTCACCACTAAATAACCCTATATGACACATGTACATGAAGAAAGGCCACATGCAACACCATGCAACAAGGTGATAAGAACTATGTCTTGCCCACTAGGTCACCTTCCTAGGTAATGGCCAACACACACACCCACTCCCTTCATAAACTGACATGGATGAAACCCTAGAGCCACAAACCGATATGATGCATCACTAGTCACCACAAAATGATAGGAGGTTTCCTTAAGACATCCTCAAACTGATAGGATATCCCTCAAGACATCCACAAACCGATACAAGCCCCCTCAAGGCTCTCAATGTAAGGCCCCTAAACTTGCTTAATGAGTTGAATAAGCTTAATTATCATAATTGAATTCTTATAACCCTAATATAACATTTTGATATGATTTTAAATCATAGTATAAGCTTAAGTTTCAATTTGGTCCAATTTAGACATTGTTTGAGAAAGTTATGCAATTTTATGCACATTTTGGACTTTTCTACAATTTACCCAATTGAGAGGATTTCTTTGCAATTTATCACTTGCATTATGTTCCTTGGATATTATATAATCATTCTTGAGCTTTTTTTATCCATGGGGCACCTATTTAATCCTTGGTTTGAAGGTGTTTTCTCCAAGGGTATTTTAGGGTTTACCCCTTCATGGATGAGCTACCTTTAGTAGCTATCAACTAATGAATTATTTGTTTTGCTTGGAAATTCAATAAATGAGGGATAATAATGTCTCTATGTATGGTGGGGGATCTTATTGTGTGTATGCTTGTATATTCTTAATAGTTTAAGGCCATGGACACTTGGAAAGATACTAGAACTTCAACTTTTTCTTTTTCTTCATCTTAAAGTTTCATATACTTATCCCTAAGCACCAAAATGAGCCATTTTCTCTCCACCACTTCCCTCCTTATATGAAACTCGTTATCCCTCTGTACTACTGCGAATTTCCTGTCCAAGGAAGAAGAAAGAGGGGATCTTCTTGGAAAAAGAATCTAAGGTTGCAATTGACTTCCTTTTAGGGTTTGAAAAACTTCCTTCTAGTGATCTTGATCTAAATGAGTAAGAATCCCCTTATTCCCTCCATTTATTTCTTTGTAATCCTTACTCCTACGTTTCTCCAGGTCACAACCTTTCTGTTCCATGGTAGAAATTGCTCTAAAGTTCTAAAACCCTACCTTTCTTGCTCCTTATGCTTAGGGTTTGCTCATTTGATGAAGAAAGGTGCTAGATGGACGAGTTCATAGCTTATGCTTGGATTTTATACCCTACATGCTCGAGTTTTCTTCTATTTGGGATTTTATCTTCTAATTAGAGGCAAGTTTTATAACCTGCTCCACGTATATTTCTTACCATAAGCTTGCTAGCTCATGTTCTTGCTTGAAAATGATGATCTATGCACTAAAAAGCTATGCTTGACTTAGATTTCGATTTTTATAATGTTCACTGTTCTGATTTCAGTTCTAGATGAACCTGTGGTCATGTGGAAGTTATTCCTAAGGTATAATATGACTTGGATCAGGTTGGTTTGACAACCTATGGTGCTAAGCACCTATCAACCAATGGTCAATTTTAGGGTTTGAAGTTAATTTATTCTATAAACCCATGATCCGATGATGGTAACATTGCAACAAACCTATGGTGTTGTCTTCATGACAATTGATGGTAGGGATCAAAGGTGTCAGATGATGGTGACAACCTATTGTCACCCCCTTAGGTCATGTTTTGGATCAATTAGAAGTTTAATGATCAACCATTAAGTACCCTACTAATCTTATCAATCAATGATGACATTAGCTTAATATTTGATGTTGATTAATGAATATAGTGCTGATCTAACAACCTATGGTGACTTAATGGTCACTAATGATGGTGGATCAGGTCTCCAAAACCTATGGTGAGTTAATCATATAGTTGTAGCATCAATTAAGCCTTAGACCAATGGTTTCTTTGGTCACTTGATGCAATGGTCGAACCTATATTGTAATTGATAGTTTTAACATATGAACTTGACCCAATGGTCAAGATATAATGTTCATTACTCCAATAAATTAGAATGATGTCTAATGTAATATGTTGGTCCTAATAATGTGATTTAGATGGTTTCCTTTATATGATCAAATTAAGTAGCATACTTGTTGACAATGGATGGCTTATTTTAAATGAACAGTCACTTTTGGGTTTTACCCTACTCTCAATGGAACTTTTTGTGTTGTTAATCAAGGGATGTCTAGGATTAGATGGTGACTCTTTCTAGATAAAAAATCAATGACTTCATTGGTGGTTTATTCAAGGTGTTTACTTATGTAAACAATCAATGGTCTTACCTTTTAAACATCTAATGGTTCTGGGTGACATTGTGGTATGGTGATATGGGTTGAATGATGATGGAACAAATGGAGGGTTACCCTTAATAAGGTAGTATTACCTATTCACTCATATGAATAGAAGGGATGATAACCATATTGTGTTGTAATGTAACCCTAATGAGGTATAACTTGTTATACCTAGCTTTAATATAACTAAATGATGGTAATTGGGTATGAATAGTCCTTGAATGACTAATACAATCATGGAGTACTCGGTTACTATTGTTGAAACCCTAGTATGCCATAACCCGATGGTTACACCCTGATTTATGTGTGGGTTCATAATTGAGAATACTATGGAATGTGATGGTGATGCTTCACCTTATGCATCCATGATCTAATGGGGATGCCGTGAGTTAGGGTTTGGGTATGAGTGCTAATTAGTAACCTTAATATAAGTTATCTTGTTGAACCTAACTCTAATGCAAATAGATAAGGATGAGTATTCATGTTTAACCTTCTTATATGATGGCATGATGGTGAAATAACCTCCTTAATATGATCATAACCTTAATGTGTTAATTTATGGTTATCATAGCCACATGGTTGATACTTTCTTATGATAAACATGTGCATTATGAATATGATGAGGGTTAATCATATCTAGATTCCTTGCATGTTGACGTAATAAAGGAGTATTCTAAATGCTAATATAACCCTTCTATGATGGTTTATGAATATCTCCTAGCTCACTAATGTAATATTGTGCTGATATGGTGTATTATATGTAAGTGATGTTGTTAAGCCTTGCTATAAGGCATGGAATGATAACGATGATCTTGTAGGGAATAATATGATGGTATTAATGACCTTTGGGCATGGTTGAGCCCTGAATGAGGTATAATCCTCTTGTGTTGCTAAGGGTTGATACTCTGTGATATTGTGAAAAGTATTTATATCCTATGATAGTATGATGGTCTTAATGACCTTTGGGCATGGTTGAGCCTGGAATGAGGTGTAATCCTCTTGTGTTGATAAGGGTTGATACCCTGTGATATTGTGAAAAGGATTTATATCTTGTGATAGTATGATGACTAGTGTGGTTTCATGAGTGGCAAGTGAATAGTACCATGTGATGATGAGATGAGAAATTATGTTCCACACATTTTATATCTTTTAAAAGTTGTGATATTTATATGCTTACTAGAAGTGAATTAGGGTTTGTATATCCACTTGTTTGATGCAACCTTAATTCACCCAATTGGCATAACTAATCAAGTGCAACTCTAATCATGTAGTGCCATGTGCCGTAGAGCCATCTTCAGTGTTAGAACTTACTGGATGGTGAAATGAGTATTCCTAAGGGAAACTCGGAGTGCATAATGTTGAGTATGTGGGGGTGGAAAGTTGAGGATATATCCTTGTCATCCACAATATAGGTTGTGGAGGATGGCTATGGTCATGCCTCATACACCTGATGTGATTGAGGACAACTGCGGTTGTACCTTGTATTAGAGGGTTTTGTATACCCTGGTTTCCAGTGATGTGACCTGTACCAAGAGCAGACTAGTGGTTAGCAGCTTGACTATATGTCACTGTGGTGACATATTTGATTGATATGTCACTACCTTTTTACTCGTACCAACTGAGGGGAAGAGATCTTAGGAGACTAGCACTCCTAGATCTTGTACGAAACCGAATAGCCCTTCGCATGGGTCAGTTGGACTTTGGATGGTACGATTCAAATTCCCCAGGGCGTAATAAAATATGTAATACAACCCTATATCATATTTGTTTAGGGTTATACACGACGTTTTACATTGGATGATAACCCTTGTTTGTTATATTTACATAAAGATGATGCTTAGTTCAATTAAGAGATATTAGATATACTTAGGTTGTGGATATGCTTAAGATTGTAGATGTGTACATATAGTAGCCATGCTTATGTTGATAACTATATCGCTACTGCTGATTATAATCATGGTGCTAGCTATCTCATGTTGTTAGTTATGTTTAGCATGCTAGCCATGCCTTTATAACTAGAGATACATATACTACTAATCATGCTTATCCAGATAGTTGTGCTTATGTGGTTAGCTCTTCTTATAATGTTGATATGTTCAACCTATTAGATAGGATAATGTTGTTAGCTATGCTTATGTGGCTAGAATTATTCATAATGATAGAGATTCTATGTTACTAGACTTGCTCATGATGCTAGATATGCATATGCTACTTAATTTCTTGTATTGTCAACAAGATAAAGGATGATAGTCTGGCTAATGATGATAGTTATTATCTACTCCTTAATGTATTTCATTAATCGTTAGTGTTGCTGAGATTATTTTTTATATATGATTAAAATGCTTAACTGTTTAATTACTTAAAAATTTTGTAATAAATAAACGTTGTTGGAGGTTATATCTCTTGTTGGGGCATGGGTCTCACCCTTGTGGTTCACCACATTTTTTCAAGTAATTGGAAGTGACGAAAACAAACATGTGACAATAAAGAGGAGCTATAGTAATGAATCTGTGAGAAAGTTGATTGGATGTCTAGTGTGTCCTAGAGTCGTCCCTATACTCTCAGGTCCGGGCACAAAAAGTTTGTATATGGTGTTTCAAACGAATCAGAATGTTGTTAGCATGTTAATGTTTGTTGTGTGGCATATACAATATTGTTCTTCTGTGTATATATGTTGTAGCTAAGGTGATAGAACAATTTGTATCAAATTCTTGGCATAGTATGGATAAAAGAAAGATGTTGGGCTCTTATGTAAACGTTTCTGAGCAGGTGACGTTGAAATCAGTTTTAATTTACCCATATTTTTGGGTACGTGGTTAATTGGTGATTGATTGTGTTTTATGTTTTTTAGTAATCTCATTTAGAGTAACGAGTTCTCACACTCAAGCCCGAGACAACACTCCTAGGTTCAAGACACACCCTAAACATGAGTGCAAAACATCACCAAGGATGTCACCACTAAACCAAGGCTCAACCAAGGTGCCCATCTCTCTCTCACTCCTCTAGATGATTCTAAGAGAGAGAAGGAACAATCTAGAGGTGGCAAACTTGCACATCAACCCCTATCCTGGATGAATTGCAATTTTCACCAAACCTCTCCACAAAACACAAGCATCAACCAACCAAGCTCAACAAGGAACTCAAGCTTCCAACATGCCCTAATTACATATCAGATGATTAGATCAAGGAGCTAAGCAACATACTTAAGAAAAACAAATAGGGTTATCCCAAAACATGGGTTAGGGTCCTTACAAGCCATAAACCCCTAATAAGAATTTCACCCCCAAAATCCTAAGAGAAAAGGGAAGGGTACTTCCTCCTCATCTCTTCCTTGAGCTCCCACGTGGCTTCCTCAACACCACGATGATGCCAAAGAACCTTCACAAGTACAAGGTCCTTCCTCTTCAACTTCTTAACTCTCCGATCAAGGATCAACACTGGACCTTCTACATAGGTCACATCCTCATCAATCTCTGCCTCCATTGGCTATAACACTAACTCAATATCCTAATGACACTTCCTCAACATACTTACATGGAACACTAGATGCACCCTGTGCAACTCATATGGCAACCCCAATCGGTAAGCCACCTTCTTAACATGTGCCATCACTAGGTAAGGTCCCATATACCTGAGAGACAACTTACCCTTCTTCCCAAACCTCAGAACACCCTTTAAAGGAGAAACCTTCAGATATACCTTGTCTCCCACTTAGAACTCCAAGGGTCTATGGTGATTATCTGCATATGATTTCTACGTGTCTTGTGCTGCTTTCAACTATTGTTGTATCACTTTGGTCTTCTACGTCAATAGCTGTACAAGCTCAGGACCCAGAAATTAATACTCTCTTGTTTCATAGCAACACAACAGAGATCTGCAACGTCTCCCATACAACACCTCATATGGTGCCATGTCAATACTACTCTGATAGATATTGTTGTAGGCAAACTCTATCAAACTAAGATGTACATCCCAACTACCTGAAAATTGAAGAGCACAAGCCCTCAATAGATCCTCCAAGGTTCGGATGGTCCTTTCAGATTGACCATCTGTCAGCGGGTGGAAAATAGTACTAAACTTCAATTGCATAGCTGTGTGTAGATGCTCCCAAAAGCGACTTGTGAACTGAGAATCTCTATCAGACACGATAGTTGCTAGGATATCATGCAAACACACTATCTGATCCACATAGATCTGGGCAAGCTTCTCTGCTGTGAATGCTGTCTTTACTGGAAGAAATGCACTGACTTGGTCAACCTGTCAATGATCACCCAAATGGAATCATAACTCTTGGCTGTCCTAGGCAGACCAATCACAAAGTCCATAGTTACATGCTCCCATTTCCATTGTGGTATAGGCAATGGTTGCAACGTTCCTGCAGGCTTTTAATGCTCAACTTTGACTTGTTGACATACTAATCATGTTGCAACAAACTCAGCTACATCTTTCTTCAAGCCTGGCCACCCATACATATACTTCAAATTGTGGTACATCTTGGTACTACCTGGGTGCATATCATACATGGATGAATGAGCCTCCTCTAACACCATCTTCCTTAGGTTATCAACATCAGGAACCACTATCATGTTATGGTAACAAACTGTCCCATCATCTGACTCATGGAAACCATCATGCTTCTCACTGCCGAACTCTGATCTAATATGTTGTATCACAATATCTTTCTATTGAGATTCTTTGATCTACTATCTCAGTGTAGGATTTACTTGCAACTATGCCAACATCTAACAAGGAGACTTCCAACTTGACATGCATCTGACGTAGGGAGACCAACATGTCTCGCTTGTGGCACATAAAAGAACTCAACTGGCCTTTATCCATGGATGAGGATGAATACTTCTTGCTCAATGCATCCACTATGACATTCGCCTTCCCTAGATGATAATCAATCGTGTAGTCATAATCTTTGATCAACTCCATCCAACGACGTTGCCTCATATTCAACTCATGTTGTGAAAAGATGTATTTCAGGTTCTTGTGATCCATGAAAATTTGACACCTCCCCATACATGTAGTGCCTCTAAATCTTCAAAGCATGAACCATAATATCTAACTCCAAATCATGGGTTGGGTAATTCTCCCCGTGTTTCTTAAGCTGTCGGGAAGAAAAAGAAACCACTTGCTTATCTTGCATCAACACACAACCCAGACCAGTCTTGGATGCATCACAAAAAATGATGTATCCTTTTCCTTACTCAGGCAGGACCAAAACTGGTGCACTCGTAAACTTTTCCTTCAATGTCTAAAAAGCATGTTGACATTTGTTGTACCAAACGAATGACACATCCTTCCTCGTCAACTTTGTTATGGGTAGGGTGATATTGCTAAAATCCTAGATGAACCTCTAATAATAGCCTGCCAGACCTAAAAAACTGCATACTTTGATCGGTGTTTTCAGCTATTCCCACTCTGTCATGGACTCTACCTTCTTAGGGTCCACACGTACTCCTTCTGTAGATATAACATGCCCCAAGAAAGCTACCTTCTTCAACCAAAACTCACACTTGCTAAACTTAGCATATAGCTAGTGTTGTCTCAACACTGTCAACGCCTGGCGCAGATGTTGCTCATGCTGCTGAATATCCTGAATGTATATCAAAATTTCATCTATAAAGACCACCACGAACTGATCAGGGAACGGTCAAAACACTTTGTTCATCAAATCCATGAATGCTTCTGGTGCATTGGTCAGCCCAAACGGCATAACCAAAAACTTGTAGTGACCATACATAGTCCTAAAAACTGACTTAGGTATGTCATCCTCCTTGATCCTCAACTAATGATATCCTGGTCTCAGATCTATCTTTGAGAACACCATCGTGCCACACAACTGGTCAAGTAGATCATCTATCCTCAGTACAAGGTACTTATTCTTTATCGTGACCTTGTTCAACTATCTATAATCTATGCACAACCTCATAGACCCATCCTTCTTCTTCACAAACAACATTGGAGCACCCTAAGGTGATGTACTCAGCCTGTCATCTCTGTCAAATCCATTGTGACGTCCCAGGATTTGAGGCCTCAGATAAAATAATCTTATAAGGAATGATTGGACTACCCATATCACCAAGGTGCACCTCCTTTTCAGGGAGCCCATCTCTAAATAACTTCATAGTTAAGTGTGCTCAGCTTGGAGTAGTACTAGGATGGGTTACCAGTCGGAAAGTTGATCCTGGCTTGCACGTGAGTGAGGACAAAGTGTGCAGTTAAGGCTAGTGGTGATCTGTGGGGCCAATCGTCATTCCTGAAACTCTACCAGAGCCTTGGGTAGTGGGCCCGGGCGTTACAAATGGTATCAGAGCCATAACCCCTCCAGTAGGTGGGGCCCACATGGGCATGTGGCATGCCAGTCTTGAGCTGTGCGGTCCAGGCAAGTTGGAAAGGGCTATCCATAGAGAAGAGATGGAGCCGCCCTTACGCTGGTAGCCATGGATGGGAGCTGGGTGTCCATGGGCCATTATGGGTCTGCACTGAAATGGGGTCAGATTATGAGGGCATATAGTTGAACCTTGATGAGGACGTCAAGAGTCTAAGTGGGGGAGATTGTAACGTCCCAGGATTTGAGGCCTCAGATAAAATGATCTTATAAGGAATGATTGGACTACCCATATCACCAAGGTGCACCTCCTTTTTAGGGAGCCCATCTCTAAATAACTTCATAGTTAAGTGTGCTCAACTTGGAGTAGTACTAGGATGGGTGACCAGTGGGGAAGTTGATCCTGGCTTGCACGTGAGTGAGGACAAAGTGTGCAGTTAAGGCTAGTGGTGATCTGTGGGTCCAGTCATCATTCCTGAAACTCTACTAGAGCCTTGGGTAGTGGGCCCATGCGTTACATCCATCCTATACAGTGTCTGAGCTATGGGTTGCATGCCGGGGACTAGATTGATCTCAAAATCAATCTCACGGGGTGGGGGAACACTTGGAAACTCCTTAAGAAACACGCCCTCAAATTCCCTAACCACCCTCCTTAGGAACACACCCTCAAATCTCACAGGGTGGGGGGAACACTTGGAAACTCCTTAAGAAACACACCCTCAAATTCCCTAACCATCCTCCTTAGGAACACACCCTCAAATTCCCTAACCACTGACTCCTCACCTTTGTATCCATCATGTGTGCCAAAAATGCCTTGCAACCTTGTCTCAGAAGCTTTCTTGCGACCATGGCTGATACAAGATACGTCGGAAGAATCTTCCTATCTCCTTGGAAGATCCACGTCTCACCACCATGTACAAATGTCGCTTGCTTGTAACTACAATCCAAGACCACTCTATACTTCTCTAGGGTATATGTTCCAAGGATCACATGGAATCCATGCATGTCAAGTGGTATGCGATCCACTTGAATGTTGTGCTCTGAAAAAGAGAGAACACAGGAAGGACACACATTATGCAATATTGTAGAACCAACCAACATGGTTTCTAACAACAAGCTATTCTTCTAACGACTAATATGCAAAGAACAACTACTAACCACTTCATGTGTGATAAAAGAGTGTGTAGCACCCAGGTCAACCAAAATAGATATAAAGCAAGAAGAAGACAAATCAAAATGAAATAACTCCATCTGACCTGTCACCACTTGTGGGTTGACCACCGCCTCCGAATGATTCATGGCATAGAATCTAGTTGTCGCCCCCTTCCTCTACTTCCCTGGGCAGATGATCCAGCTTATGACGCTTGACCACAACCTCATCCTCCTGTTCCACTGTTCTATTATCTCTACGAACTTTGCTGGATCTGCCTCGGTTGTTGGGTCACTTCATCCTATCTCATCGAGCACTCCCACTTCAGATGTCCTACCTGTCTGCACTTGTGACAAGCTCGGGTCTCGATCCGTGGCTTAGACGAACCCATCACCAATACTAATGTTGCACTGTGAGTTCTTGCAGGTGGAAAGCTATGACCTCTTCCTTTACTTGGTGACCACTGTGTTGAAGTACTGAACTTCTACAAAACTGGTGGTGTAGAATACCTCAACTTCTTGAAGCCACCTGACGACTGCCCATGGGACTTTACATTCCTCTTCTTGGCACTTGCCTCTCTCTTCTCCTTCACAAACTACTCCATTCTCTGCACAGACTCCACAAACATGGAAAAACTCTCCTGATTCTCCAAGGCAACGACTGGGGTAGACAACTTAGAATTCAACCCCTTCTCTAAATGATGAATCCTCTCGTCCTCCGTTGCCTCCATGTGAGGGCATAACCTCAACATCTCCATAAACCTTGCCTCATACTCATTGATCGTCATGGATCCCTGTCGAATCCTCTCAAACTGACTGATCTTCTCATCAAGATACATTTGAGGAAAGTACTGACTAACGAACTCACGTCGGAACTCATCCCAACCAACCACAACACCAGGTATGTTCTCCTCCTCTATGGCCCACCAATGGCCAACAATCCCTCTCAGAAGGTACACCGCATGCTTCACCTTATCCTCTTCAGGGATACTCAGGATCTTAAAGGCCTTATCAAGCTTAGTCAACCACATATCTGCATCTGTCGGGTTAGTTTTTCCTGCATACTCGATCGCCCCAACACAGAGAAGCTACTCGAAAGTCTTTTTAGTACTTGAAGATTTAGTATGTGGAACCGGTGCCCTAGGCTGAGGTGCATGCATCCTATCTGCCATATGAGTCATTGTTGCCATAAACTGCCCAAAAAGAGATTGAAAGGCAAGGTTTTCTATCATGGCTGGGTCAAACTAGGGGACTTCAGACATCGGATCTTCTCGTGCCTAGTTCTTTGCACCACCATATAGTACAACAACATTACTCTCGACAACATGTTCTTCATGTTCTCCATACATCTTTTATCTTTCTCTTCTTCTTCTTCTTCTTCTTCTTCTGTATAAGAAGAAGTGACTATAAGATAGTCTAGAGGATACTAGAAAAGACACAAACCCTAGTCCTAGGTCCCTGTAGACTCAATGAACCTAAAGCTCTGATACCAACCTAGTTGTGATGCCCCATGCCACACAAAGTGAGATTACTCAAAACATAACCATGGAAGAAAGATTAACGAACAGATTACTGGAAAACACTAAAAATTAAAACCATTTTCATAAATTTTCCAAACAGCAAGAACCTTCACATATAAGTCCTTTCATGCCTCAAAGCATATACAAGGCATGCTATCAACCTGTAATTAAAGAACTGTTCCAGAACATATATACATGATTCCACCACAACGATACATAACTGGTATACAAAGGGCACCTAAAGAAAGCACGTTCATGAAACATCTACAAAATGTTCCTCCCTCTAGGTTTCTATTAGCAAAAGACATGTAGCAACACTGCCAACCTCGTCAGCTACTGACCCTCCTACTGCTCCTCAACCTCCAATGCACAATCTCCACTTGTTCATGCTCGACGACCTAAAAAGGGTGTGGGAAACCCACGAGGTGAGATTCCAAATCTCAGTGGGAGATATAACTCACCACCAACTCTATTATTATCACAAATAAGATAAACTAAGAAGCAATATAATTTCAACTATGTGAAGCATGTATTCATTATTAACAAAAAGACAATTATTGTTGAATTGATGAAACATCTTAATAATTTAAAAGGAATATGAAGAACATGTATATTTCCTATCAAAAACATTGTATAAAAATCAAGCAAGGCCTCATGCAATGTTTTTGTATTTTGATCCTACACAATTATACTACACGACTGATTATATATTTTGTTATGCCTTGAGGATTTGAGTCGTACCACCCAAATCCAACTGACCACTTGATAAGTCAAAATTGGTGCCATACAAGGTCTAGTGGAAGAGTCAGAATCCATGACCTCATCCCCTTGGTCAGTATGAGAATATTGGTAGTGACATCACTAGTCAGAGTGCTATCAACGACTTATAGTCCAGCTATACATATCTAGCCCACCTTGGTACAGGTCATGGCGCTAGTGAGTTACGACTGCAGCCATACTCTTTATTAGGTTATGACCACAACCATTTATGTATCTCAACTTGAGCTACAACCATGGCTGTACTCTTATTGGGGTATGACCGTAACCAATCCCATATATATACATTCAGGACACAAGGAGAAACCTCAACTTGCACCCCACATATTCAATAATATGCACTTCAAGTTAAAATCATTTCACCATTCAGTAAGTGCTGACACTGAATGGATCTATGGCATAGGGAAAACTATACTATTATATTCCAATTGATTAATTAGACTAATTTAAACATCTTGCAACATCAATCAAGTTACAACGGACAACCTCCAAATAAGATCTACATAAACAAGGGCATAACTCATCACGAGAACATATTGAAACATATTAGGTGTGATCTCATCACCTCATGTTTATTTTTAACCTATGTCCATCACACGGACCACATATTTTGGGGAGACAACCCCTCCTCTCATCACTAAGGAAAATATCTCATGCAAGGCAATAAGCCATCAATAGGTCATAAGAACATTTATTCCTCTTTCAAGAGTATCAACAACACTTTTTTCCTCACAAGGCCCATTCAAATAAATCATAACCACCATATCTCATACCTGGCTATATACATCAATTGGTATCACCTGCATGATTAGAAATTGATAATAATAAGGCAATACATCATCAACATCATCATCTCATAGGACTCATGCCATACATTTTACATCATTACAATTAGGGTTTCACTTTACCTGACTAGGGTTTACAAGGTTGGATCAACAACCACCCTTAGATTATCACTTTCATCATCATTATGATATGTATTATGATATATGATTCATGGTTCTCATAATCATTATAAAACATGTTATGAGGTATAGAAACATAGCTCTCACACCATACATACAACTACTTCATAGGGTATCACACCATACCATGTGGCCCTAGCATCAACATGGTGTGTCTCAACCACCACCACAAGGTATTGACCAGGGTTTCAAGATAGGGAATCAGATTGTCCTTCAAAGGTATCAGGCAATAAAACACCTCGAGGAGAGGGTGTAAGGACCCTGACCTTCGTTTAGGGTTTACCCTGTTTTCTTTGCTTAACCCTGGTGCTTTGGCGCTTGCTAATCACCTTTAGTGGTGATTAGGGTTTGGTTGTGCTTTGTTGAGAGTTGGAGGGGCTACTTGCAAATAACCCAAGTCTAGGGTTTTGTAGGCAAGTTTGCTGCCTTGTGAGGTGTTCCTATCTCTTTGCTTCCTCTTATGTAGAGAAGAAGGCTTGGGCTAGATGCTTGAGTTCTTATGGGCTTGGTTGAGCTTGTTTGGGCCTTGAGGTGCCTTGCCTTGCCTTGGTTGAGCCTTGTATCGGCCAAGATGTGGATGTGTATCGACCAAGGGAGTGTGTCGCCCATGGGGATGAGGTGTGTCGCCCTTGGTGCAAGTTGTTGTGTTGCCCATGATGCTTGACCTAACCTTGACCTTGTTTAGTGGACACTTGGAACATATCTTGGACATGTGTATGGAGCTTGCTAGGGTGGTGGCTCATGCACTAGGACAAGTGTCCCTAGGCAAGTGACACCTTGCTTGGCTCTACCTCGTTTTCTCCTCCCTTTCCTTCTATATAGGTGGTTCCTTTCCTTTGCTAGGAGCTCCTTTGGTTCCTTTGTTCCTCTCCCACCTTGGTGTGCACGACACACTCTTCTTCTTTGCAAGTGGTGGCCGATACCCCCTTGGAGGAGCAGCTTGGTGGCCGATATCCTTGGTGTCTCCTTCTTCCTTGCTTGGTAGTGCTTGGAGCAAGGAGCTTGGAGCTTGCTTGAGGCGGGTTACATAATTTCTAACCCTAACTACATTATCTCTTGCTATGATCTTGTTTATATGCATGGTAGTAGCTTAGCTCTTGCTTAGTATCCATGTTGGCCGATCCTTATGATCTAGGGTTTGTGGGTGAGCAATACTCCTTTCTCCCCTTGGTCTAGAGGAGTGAGTTTGAGCTTCTAGTGTCATGAGTAACACCCCTCTTTCTTAGATGATTGAGGTGAGCTTGTGTTCTAGTTGCTTAAGAAACACTCTCGTCTCACCATGGGCTAGAAGGTGAGCTCGGTTGGTGGTGACTCTTTCTAGGGTTTCTCCTTGTGACCCGTTTGGTGATAGAAGAAGTTCAAGACCCCTCCTTCTTAGTTGATTGAGGTAAGCCTCTTCTTGACCCACTAGGGTTTCGGGTGTCCATGTGAGAGGTGGTATATGACCTTGAGAGTTAACATCTTGGACGACATGAGCATGGGGAGGTGCTGCCCGATAGCCCTCTTGACCTAGACCCTTGTACGATACATGTATGGCCGATGTCCCCTTTGGTCTCTCTTGGTGACGGGAGTCACAACATTGCCATACCCTGTGACGGCCGTTAGGCCATGGTTTAGATAGTTGGACCCTAGGTATGCGATGCTTAGTTGAGGTGAGCTCTTGGACGATAACCCTTGTGGAACACCCTGCACGGATAACTCCTGAGGTGCACGTCGTTGTGCTGTGGCGGGCAAGCACACTGCCCCTGACGCCCAACACAGGATGACGCTCGACACAGACCCTGCACGCTAGTATAGTTACAAGCTACCCGTGCACGTTGTAAGTGAGTTGACACCGTGTCGCCCGACATGAGCTGCACGCCCAGTGCGTGTCTCACAGCTGATACCCCATTACCCGATAGCCTTCATGCCATGGTGCTCGTTGTGCGTTGTCGATATATCCTGCTCGGCATGGCTGGCCCTTGGCCATTGCCCGGTATGCGCTTGACCCGGCGTTGCACGCCGCACACGGGCCGTTGTGAGTTGGTTGCCCGATACAACCTATGGTGAGGGTGAGCCCTGCCCGATATAGTCTTTAGTGAGGGTTGTGAGTACTTCTTGTGAATGTTCCGTTTGTCATGGAAAACTGAAGTGTTATCTATACTCTTGTTAATCAATGGTGACTTGTTGCATGATAAGTATTTCATTGATAAAGCTTGTACGTCTAAACTTAACATAGCTATACACATACATGTGATCACCTTGATTATCTCTTTAATGCTAAGAACAATAATGAGCAGGCAATAGGGTTTGCTTAATGATGTGTCTTATACATGTGGTCATAAGTTGAAGCATGATTAAGAAAGGATATAATCATTAATGTCACTTTGTGTTGATTAAGCACCGAATCCTAAAATGTCACCCTATGTTGATACTATGAGTTTCTAAGTTATTCATGATGATTATTGAATAGTGATAACCATGCAGGTAATGTAGAGCCAAATGAAAGGCTATGAGGAATGAATATATGGGAACAATGAAATGACAGGTACATTATGAATGTTGTTCCATGATGTTGATAATAATGTAAGCCCTGAGAGGCAGTGGCAGCATATAATGGGGATTTAGATCCCATGGTATG
The DNA here is from genome assembly GCA_963693085.1 of Alisma plantago-aquatica. NCBI lineage: Eukaryota > Viridiplantae > Streptophyta > Magnoliopsida > Alismatales > Alismataceae > Alisma > Alisma plantago-aquatica. The sequence continues at coordinate 926,566,748 of OY856409.1, forward strand.
AACCCAGATGATTGGCAAGAGGCCAATTGATAACATGAGATTATGGATCCTTGCGTTGGATCGATATGATGTGAATTATAGTAAAAGTAACTGTTGAGTTCCATATTGTTTACTTCTATTATAATTGCATGTTATACAACTTGGTTGAACATTGCAATCCATCTAAAAGATACTAATTAATCACAGAGAAACCTATCATGTAGTTGCCCTGGCCATAGATCCATCATCGTCAGGAATTAGTGATGGTGAAATGGGTTCTCCTGCGGGTTAACCCGGAGCGCATATTGTTGAGTATGTGAGGTTTCTCCTAGCCTAAAGTGAGGAGGTAAGAGTGCAACTGCGGTTGTAGACTCCAGGGTGCGGATTCAGGCCCATAGCCCAGTTGTGATAAAGAGCATAGTGAATAGGCCCATGGCTCAGGATATGTGATATGAGGAGCATGAATGCGTTCATGGATCAGAGCACGGTGAATAGGCCCGTGGCTCAGTTTTACTAGTGCCGAGACCTATACCAAGGTGGGCTAGGTAGAGGGTAGCCTGACCCTGTGGCTAAGACCACTTCATTATGAGACTGCGGTCCTGCTTGTGTTGTACTCGTGCACTGACCACGAGGGGCGAGGTCATGGAGTCTGGCTCTTCCATTGACCTTGTATGGCACTGGCTTGGGTTTTGCAACCGAAGGTTGGATTTGAGCGGTATGGCTCACTTCCTCAGGGCATAATAATACGTAATTCAGCCGAATAGTATTACTGATTAAGACAAACATGAAACATTGGTTGAGGCCTTGTTTGTGTAGTTACTCTCATCATATCTTGCAATTGCTTTTATGTTCCTCATATGTAGTAGGACTTATATATCTTGTCTTGTTAATCATGCTTCAAAGTAATACTTGAATACATCTGGTAAACTTGATAAGTATAAACAGCTTTATCTTATAACTGCTCTTGCTATACTTTTATCAGATAGCTGCTTTATATTCATACCTGAGGTTTTGTGGTTTCGGCGGGGAGTTATGTTTCTCGCTGGGACAATGTTCGATTGTCTCACTCCGCTGGTTTACACCCTTTTTAGGTGGTCGAGCTAGACGTGGAGGTGGTCGCAGAGTTGCGTCCGAGCAGCAAGAAGAGCAGTAGAAGGCAAGCGATGGATATACTGCTGTTTTGGATGTTTTGTAGTAGAGTCTAGAGTCATCCCTGTACTCTCAGGTCCTTAGCAGTGTTTGACGTTGTTTCACAATGTACAGCTGTAGATGTTTTGTATATCCTGCTGTTGGCCGTATGTGGGCCTTTATGTATGTATGAATAGGTGATGAACTCATGATATGAGAGGACAACTGTCTCTCTAAGCTGTGTACATGTATCAAGTCTTGTATATATGTATATAACATGTTTTCTTGCAGGATGTGGACTGGAATGTAATAGTTTCTCAGCTTATCAATTTTTCACAATCAGTTTTAGTTAACTCGTATTTTTGATAATCTGTGGTTATGGTGATTTCCGCACGTTTTCGCGTAACACCTCGCTGTCTGTGGGATAGTGGGATGTGTTGCCACAAAGTTTTGGTATCAGAGCTTTAGGTTCGCTGAGTGTACAGGGATTTAGGACTAGGTTGTGTTTGTTCTTGTGTGTTTTCCAGATTTCCTCACAATTATCTTCTGCCTCAGCGGAAGAAAAACCAAGATGTCTGGAAACCATGAAGAACATGCTGATGAGCACAGTGATGCTGCATCAGTCGATGGAGCTTTTGAGCAGGCACATGGAGATCGGGTACCTGAGGTCCCCCAACCTAACCCATCCGTTCTTGAACATCCTACCTACCAATAGCTTATGGCACAAATGATGGCTACAATGAATCTCATGGTTGAGCGATTACCAGTGCCTCCTCCGAGAGCACATGCTCCCCATGTAGAAGCATCGAGTATTGGGAAGACCTTCGAGCGGATTTGTTGAGTCGGAGCTTCAGATTATGCTATAATGACTGATCTAGCGGATGCGGATCTGTGGCTGACAAGTATTGAGAAGGCTTTTCAGATCCTCGACGTCCCCGAAGCAGACAAAGTAAAGCACGCTATCTACCTTTTGAAGGGTAGTGCTGGTCACTGGTGGACCATCGAGGAAGAGAAGTGGCCTGGTGAGGTGATCTCTTGGGAGGTTTTTTGACATGAGTTCGTCAGCAGATACTTCCCGAAGACATATCTAGATGAGAAGATCAATCAGTTTGAGAGCTTGCGGCAAGGAACGATGAACATCATCGAGTACAAAGCCAAGTTCATGGATCTGTTGAGGTTTTTTCCTCACATGGCGGCGACCGATGAAGAGCGGATCAGACGCTTCGAGAAAGGTCTGAGTTCCGAGTTGACGACACCTGTGTCTGTGTTGGAGAACCGAGAACGGTTTTCTACATTTGTGGAATCCGTCTGAAGGATCGAACGATCAGTAAGGGAGAAGAGAGAATCTATGGCTAAGAAGAGACCTACTCAGTTCCAGGGGCAGAGGTTTGGTGGCTTCAAGAAGCCAAGGTTTGCAGCACCGTCAGTGATGAGAGGTTCTGGTGGACCGTCTCAGTGGTCTCCGAGTAAAGGAAGGGGTTATGTTTCTTCACCATCTAAGGCACAAAGTACAACTTCCGTGGCAGTGACAGGGCCATCTAGGCCACGAGTTGACGATAGAGCGTGCCATCTGTGTGGTCAGATCGGGCATTGGAGGTTCAATTGCCCGAATAGAGATGTTGAAGTAACACAGCAGCCAAGACATAATCATCAAGGATCGGATAGACAACAGCCTAGCGGTAGAAGAGGACGAGGACGTGGTCAAGCATCTCAAGCTGGATCGTCTGCTCAAGGAAGCAGAGGACGTGGACAGCAAGCAACGGCTCGATTCTATGCTATGAGTCAGCCGGAGGCGATAGTCAACCCGCGCGTAGTGACATGTCAGATGGAGTTATTTCATTCTGATATGTCTCCTTCTTGCTTTATATCTGTTCTGGTTGACCCGGGTGCTACACACTCTTTTATCGCCTATAGTATGCTTGAAAACTGTCGTTTACCTGTTAGTCGTAAGAAAGATAGTTTGTTGTTAGAAACCCCTCTTGATGGTTCCTCGTTGCTTCAAGAAGAGTGTCCATCTTGTGTCTTGTCTTTCTCGGGACACCGCATTCAAGTGGATCTCATGCCACTTGATATGCATGGGTTTGATGTTATCCTTGGGATGGATACCTTAGAGAAGTATAAGGTGGTTTTGGACTGTGGTTCCAAGCAGGCAATGTTTGATGATGCGGGAGAGAAGTGGATCTTCCAAGGAGATAGGAAGATTCTTCCGATGTGTTTGGTATCAACTATGGTGGCAGATAGATTGTTACGACAAGGATGTGAGGCGTTCTTAGATCATGTGGTAGATACTGTTGTGGATACCAAGGCAAAAGGTCCTAGTCTCGAAGAGGTGACCGTTGTTCGGGAGTTTGCAGATGTGTTTCCTGAGGAGTTTCCTGGTGTTCCTCCGCCCTGAGAGATTGATTTTGAGATCAATCTGGTTCTAGGTACGCAGCCAGTTGCACAGACACCGTATAGGATGGCTCCAGTGGAGATGGCAGAGCTGAAGAAGTAGTTACAAGAGTTGCTGGACAAAGGTTTCATCCGACCAAGCACGTCGCCGTGGGGTGCTCCTGTGTTGTTCGTCAAGAAGAAGGATGGTTCGATGCGGTTGTGTATAGAATACCGACAGTTGAATAAAGTCACCATCAAGAACAAGTACTTGTTGCCGAGGATAGATGATATGTTTGATCAGTTGTGTGGTGCTACAATGTTTTCGAAGATCGATCTACAGTCTGGGTATCATCAGTTGAGGATAAAGGCGGATGACATACCAAAGTCAGCTTTTCCGACGAGGTATGGTCATTTCGAGTTCGTGGTTATGCTGTTTGGGCTAACCAATGCACCTGCTGCTTTCATGGACCTGATGAATAGAGTGTTCCATCCGTTCTTAGATCAGTTTGTTGTAGTCTTTATAGATGACATCTTGATCTACAGTCGGGACAGGCAAGAGCATGACCAACATCTTCGTCAAGCGTTGACTCTTCTTCGTCAACATCAGTTGTATGCCAAGTTCAGTAAGTGCGAGTTCTGGTTGAAAGAAGTGACTTTCTTAGGACATGTGATATCCGCTGAAGGAGTCAAAGTGGACCCAAAGAAGGTGGAATCCGTTGCAGAATGGGAACAACCAAAGACACCGACAGAAGTTCGTAGTTTTCTGGGTTTAGCAGGATACTACCGGAGGTTTATCAAGGACTTCAGTGCGATTGCGTTGCCAATGTCGAAGTTGACAAGAAAGGATGTACCTTTTGTCTGGGATGATCAATGTCAACAAGATTTCCAGAGTTTGAAGGAGAAGCTGACCAGTGCTCCAGTGTTAATCCTGCTAGAGCCTGGGAAGGGCTATGTTGTTTTCTGTGATGCTTCCAAGAAAGGTTTAGGTTGTGTGCTGATGCAGGAAGATCATGTGGTTTCTTTTGCTTCACGACAACTTAAGAAACATGAGGAGAACTATCCGACTCATGACTTGGAGCTGGCAGTAGTGGTTCATGCGTTAAAGATTTGGAGACACTATATGTATGGGGAAGAGTGCCAGATCTTCACGGATCATAAGAATCTGAAGTACATCTTTACACAACAAGAGTTGAATATGCGACAACGGCGATGGATGGAGTTCATCAATGACTATGACTGCACTATTGAGTATCATCCTAGTAAGGTGAATGTGGTAGCTGATGTGCTTAGTCGAAAGTCTTCTTTTTCTTCCAAGAAGGCACAGTTGAGTTCCCTGGTATGCCATAGGCAGGATATGTTTGTCTCTTTGCGGCAGATGAACGTGCAGATGGAGGTTTCCTTGTTAGCTGGACTCTTAGCACAAATGCAAGTCAAGCCTATGTTGAGACAGCAGATCAAAGATGCCCAGTAGACAGATGATGCGGTACAGTTGATCAGATCAGAGTTCGACAGTGAAAAGCGTGATGGGTTTCATTAGTCCGAGGATGGACTGGTTTGCTTTCGTGATAGGATGGTGGTTCCAGATGTTAATGACCTGAGGAGGTTGGTGCTTGAGGAAGCACACACATTGATGTATGCTATGCATCCAGGTGTCACCAAGATGTATCATAGTCTAAAGGACTTGTATTGGTGGCCCGGTTTGAAGAAATATGTAGCCGAGTTTGTGGCTAGATGTGTGGTTTGTCAGCAAGTCAAGGCTGAACACCAGAAGCTGGCTGGTACGTTGCAACCCTTGCCGATACCGCAGTGGAAATGGGATCATATAACCATGGATTTCGTAGTTGGTCTACCCAGGACAACTAGGAATCATGATTCCATTTGGGTGATAGTGGACAGATTGACGAAATCTGCCCATTTCCTACCAGTAAAGACGACGTATACAGCCGAGAAGCTCGCCAGAGTGTATGTGGATGAGATAGTACATTTGCATGGTGTGCCAGCAACAATAGTTTCTGACAGAGGTTCACAGTTAACGAGTCGTATCTGGGAACAGTTGCACAAAGCATTGGGAACGCAGTTGAGGTTCAGTACCGCCTTCCACCCACAAACAGATGGACAGTCTGAGAGGACTATTCAGATCTTGGAGGATCTTCTCCGTGCATGTGTTTTGCATTTTCTAGGCAACTGGGACGTACATCTTAGTTTGATAGAGTTTTCTTATAACAAAAGTTATCAGCGAAGCATTGATATGGATCCTTATGAGGCTTTGTATGGGAGGAAGTGCATATCTCCCTTGTGTTGGTATGAGTCTGGTGAATATCAGTTTTTGGGTCCTGAGTTAGTACATCAGACAACAGAAAAGATCAAGGTGATACAACAACAGTTGAAAGTGGCACAGGATAGGCAAAAGTCTTATGCAGACAATCGCCGATGACCTCTGGAGTTCCAGGTAGGAGACAAAGTGTATCTCAAAGTCTCGACGTGGAAAGGTGTGTTGAGGTTTGGCCTGAAGGGTAAGTTAGCACCCAGGTACATGGGGCCTTACCCAGTCATAGCACGTGTCAACAAGGTATCTTATGAGTTAGAGTTGCCTCCAGAGTTGCACAGGTTACATCCAGTGTTCCATGTCAGTATGCTGAAGAAAAGCCATCCAGATTCAGGAACAGTGATACAGCCAGTTGAAGTTGAGCTTGATGAAGATGTGACCTATGAGGAAGGTCCTGTGGCGATCCTTGACAGAAGGGTTAAGAAGCTGAAGAGGAAGGACCTAGTTCTTATGAAGGTTCTTTGGCATCATCGTGGCATTGAGGAAGCCACGTGGGAGCTTGAGGAAGAGATGAGGAGGAAGTATCCCTCGCTTTTCTCTTCAGATTTCGGGGATGAAATCCCTTAAAGGGGGTTAGCTTGTAAGGACCCTGACCTTCGTTTAGGGTTTACCCTATTTTCTTTGCTTAACCCTGGTGCTTTGGCGCTTGCTAATCACCTTTAGTGGTGATTAGGGTTTGGTTGTGCTTTGTTGAGAGTTGGAGGGGCTACTTGCAAATAACCCAAGTCTAGGGTTTTGTAGGCAAGTTTGCCGCCTTGTGAGGTGTCCCTCTCTCTTTTCTTCCTCTTGTGTAGAGAGGAAGTCTTGGGCTAGATGCTTGAGTTCTTATGGGCTTGGTTGAGCTTGTTTGGGCCTTGAGGTGCCTTGTCTTGCCTTGGTTGAGCCTTGTATCGGCCAAGATGTGGATGTGTATCGGCTAAGGGAGTGTGTCGCCCATTGGGATGAGGTGTGTCGCCCTTGGTGCAAGTTGTTGTGTCACCCATGATGCTTGACCTAACCTTGACCTTGTTTAGTGGACACTTGGAACATATCTTGGACATGTGTATGGAGCTTGCTAGGGTGGTGGCTCGTGCACTAGGGCAAGTGACACCTTGCTTGGCTCTACCTCGTTTTCTCCTCCCTTTCCTTCTATATAGGCGGTTCCTTTCCTTTGCTAGGAGCTCCTTTGGTTCCTTTGTTCCTCTCCCACCTTGGTGTGCACGACACACTCTTCTTCTTTGCAAGTGGTGGCCGATACCCCCTTGGAGGAGCAGCTTGGTGGCCGATATCCTTGGTGTCTCCTTCTTCCTTTCTTGGTAGTGCTTGGAGCTAGGAGCTTGGAGCTTGCTTGAGGCGGGTTACATAATTTCTAACCCTAACTACATTATCTCTTGCTATGATCTTGTTTATATGCATGGTAGTAGCTTATCTCTTTCTTAGTATCCATGTTGGCCGATCCTTATGATCTAGGGTTTGTGGGTGAGCAATACTCCTTTCTCCCCTTGGTCTAGAGGAGTGAGTTTGAGCTTCTAGTGTCATGAGCAACACCCCTCTTTCTTAGTCGATTGAGGTGAGCTTGTGTAGTTTCTTAAGCAACACTCTCCTCTCACCATGGGCTAGAAGGTGAGCTCGGTTGGTGGTGACTCTTTCTAGGGTTTCTCCTTGTGACCCATTTGGTGATAGAAGAAGTGCAAGACCCCTCCTTCTTAGTTGATTGAGGTGAGCCTCTTCTTGACCCACTAGGGTTTCGGGTGTCCATGTGAGAGGTGGTAGATGACCTTGAGAGTTAACATCTTGGACGACATGAGCATGGGGAGGTGCTTCCCGACAACCCTCTTGACCTAGACCCTTGCACGATACATGTATGGCCGATGTCCCCTTTGGTCCTTCTTGGTGACGGGCGTCACAACATTGCCCTACCCTGTGACGGCCGTTAGGCCATGGTTTGGATAGATGGACACTAGGTATGTGATGCTTAGTTGAGGTGAGCCCTTGGACGATAACCTTTGTGGAACACCCTGCACGGATAACGCCTGAGGTGCACGTCGTTGTGCTGTGGCGGGCAAGCACACTGCCCCTGACGCCCGACATAGGCTGACGCCCGACATAGGCTGATGCCCGACACAGACCCTACACGCTAGTATAGTTACACACTACCCGTGCACGTTGTAAGTGAGTTGACACTGTGTTGCCCGACATGAGCTGCATGCCCAGTGCGCGTCTCACAGCTGATACCCCGTTACACGATAGCCTGCACGCCATGGTGCTCGTTGCGCATTGTCGATATATCCTGCTCGGCACGGCTGGCCCTTGGCCGTTACCCGGTATGCCCTTGACCCGACGTTGTGCACTGCACGCGGGCCGTTGTGAGTTGGTTGCGCGATACAACCTATGGTGAGGGTGAGCCCTGCCGATATAGTCTTTAGTGAGGGTTGTGAGTACTTCTTGTGAAGGTTCCGTTTGTCATGGAAAACCAAAGTGTTAGCTATACTCTTGTTAATCAATGGTGACTCGTTGCATGATAAGTATTTCATTGATAAAGCTTGTCTATCTAAACTTAACATAGCTATACACATACATGTGATCACCTTGATTATCTCTTTAATGCTAAGAACAATAATGAGCAGGCAATAGGGTTTGCTTAATGATGTGTCTAATACATGTGGTCATAAGTTGAAGCATGATTAAGAAAGGATATAATCATTAATGTCACTTTGTGTTGATTAAGCACCGAATCCTAAAATGTCACCCTATGTTGATACTATGAGTTTCTAAGTTATTCATGATGATTATTGAATAGTGCTAACCATGCAGGTAATGTAGAGCCAAATGAAAGGCTATGAGGAATGAATATATGGGAACAATGAAATGACAGGTACATTATGAATGTTGTTCCATGATGTTGATAATAATGTAAGCACTGAGAGGCAGTGGCAGCATATAATGGGGATTTAGATCCCATGGTATGAACCCGGATGATTGGCAAGAGGCCGAGTGATAACATGAGATGATGGATCCTTGTGTTGGATCAGTATGATGTGAATTATAGTAAAAGTAACTGTTGAGTTCCATATTGTTTACTTCTATTATAATTGCATGTTATACAACTTGGTTGAACATTGCAATCCATGTAAAAGATACTAATTAATCACAGAGAAACCTATCATGTAGTTGCCTTGGCCATAGATCCATCATCGTCAGAAATTGGTGATGGTGAAACGGGTTCTCCTACCGGTTAACCCGGAGCGCATATTGTTGAGTATGCGAGGTTTCTCCTAGCCTAAAGTGAGGAGGTAAGAGTGCAACTGCGGTTGTAGACTCCAAGGTGCAGATTCAGGCCCGTAGCCCAGTTGTGATAAAGAGCATGGCGAACAGGCCCATGGATCAAGATATGTGATATGAGGAGCATGAATGCGTTCATGGCTCAGAGCACGGTGAACATGCACGTGGCTCAGTTTCACTAGCGCCGAGACCTGTACCAAGGCGGGCTAGGCAGAGGGTAGCCTGACCCTGTGGCTAAGACCACTTCAGCATGAGACTGTGGTCCTGCTTGTGTTGTACTCGTGCACTGACCACAAGGGGCAAGGTCATGGAGTTCGGCTCTTCCATTGACCTTGTATGGCATTGGCTTGGGTTTCGCAACCGAAGGTTGGATTTGAGCGGTACGACTCACTTACTCAGGGCATAATAATACGTAATTAAGCCGAATAGTATTATTGCTGAAGACAAACACGAAACATTGGTTGAGGCCTTGTTTGTGTAGTTACTCTCATCATATCTTGCAATTGCTTTTATGTTCCTCATATGTAGTAGGACTTATATATCTTGTCTTGTTAATCATGTTTCAAAGTAATACTTGAATACATCTGGTAAAATTGATAAGTATAAACAACTTTATCTTATAACTGCTCTTGCTATACTTTTATCAGATAGCTGCTTTATATTCATACATGAGGTTTTGTGGTTTCGGCGGGGAGTTATGTTTATCGCTGGGATAATGTTCGATTGTCTCACTCCGCTGGTTTACACCCATTTTAGGTGGTCGAGCTAGACGTGGAGGTGGTCGCGGAGTTGTGGCCGAGTAGCAAGAAGAGCAGTAGAAGGCAAGCGATGGATATGCTGTTGTTTTGGATGTTTTGTATTAGAGTCTAGAGTCATCCCTGTACTCTCAGGTCCTTGGCAGTGTTTGACGTTGTTTCACGATGTACAACTGTAGATGTTTTGTATATTCAGCCGTTGTCCGGATGTGGGCCTTTATGTATGTATGAACAGGTGATGAACTCATGATATGAGAGGACAGTTGTCGCTCTAAGCTGTGGACATGTATCAAGGCTTGTATATATGTATATAACCTATTTTCTTGCAGGATGTGGACTGGAATGTAATAGTTTCTTAGCTTATCAGTTTTTCACAATCGGTTTTAGTTAACTCATATTTTTGATAATATGTGGTTATGGTGATTTCCGCACATTTTTGCATAACACCTCGCTGTCTGTGGGATAGTGGGATGTCTTGCCACAGAGGGTGTCGACCAATTAGGTGTATCAGCAAATCCATCAAGGCATAACTAGCATCGGCATATCGGGTTAACACAACATTATGATGGACGACAGATGTGTCGAGCAACACAACCCTAGACATATTGGGCAACAACACTTCCACTGTGATGGGCTTAGCAGCACATCAAGGCATAACAGTTAGTCAAGGATGTCGGGTATGTACCCTTCTCAGGGCTTGATGGCCAAAGCCTGGCAGGCAATGCTCATCTCTCCAAGAAACGCACCCAAGGGTAATAGCTAATCGTGATGGCTATCGCTCCACATCGCACATCGTCATAACACATCACATCTCACTGTTTACTTAAGCATAAGGCATAACCACCTCAATGCTACCAAAGAGTGTCGATCTAGACCTCTTAAGGTCGTGACAACTTGTCACAAAGGGTGACGACTAGGGGCATCATAGGTCGTGACTGCCACCCAAACATATCGGCCTAACCTACCTATCAGCCTCCACAAGCATGTCGGCCAGAAAAGCATATCGTCCACCTCGTCTTCAACCTCAAGACAACATTACTAGCAAGGCAAAAGAAAGTGCAACGCAAAGCAACAACTAAGTGAAGTTCCTTTCCCAAAACAGAACACAAACTACCAAGAAAAGTTACTAATATGCAAGAGATAACAAGCAAATAATAAAGAACAACATAACCAGTAGAGGTGATAATAACAAAGAGGGTTTAGAGTTATATAACCCACCTCAAGGATCACCACCAAGATCTAAGCTCCAAAGTAGAAGAAGATCCTCCAAGCTCTATCACCACAACACCTCTAAGAGATAAGATGAAACTATGGTTAAGAGAGCATGAAAGGGAAAGGAGATAACCAAGGCCCATGGTTGAGAAGAAGAAAGAAAGAGAGAAAGGAGAGCTAAGGATCATGGCTTACCAAGGAAGAAGATGAAAAGAGAACACCAGAAGCTTAGACCCGTCCACCAAGCTCCAAGGGAGAGTACTCCTCAAGCTCAAGATTGTTCACCAAGGAGAGAATGCAAAGATAACCAAAAGGTTTCTCTTGCATGGAGAGAAACAGATATATATACAAGAGAGATGAAAGAGAGAACAAAGGAAAGGTGTCACCACCAAAGAACCCTAGATGACACATGTCCACAAAGAAAGGCCACATGCAACACCATGAAACAAGGTGATAAGAACCATGTCTCGCCCACTAGGTTACCTTCCTAGGTCATGGTCGATACACACACCCACTCCCTTCACAAACTGATAGGGATGAAACCCTAGAGCCACAAACCGATATGATGTATCACTAGTCACCACAAAATGATAGGAGGTTTCCTCAAGACATCCACAAACTGATACAAGCCCCCCTTAAGGCTATCAAGCCCAAGACAACACTCCTAGGTGGAAGACACACCCCAAACATGAGTGCAAAACATCACCAAGGATTTCACCACTCAACCAAGGCTCAACCAAGGTGCCCATCTCTCTCTCACTCCTCTAGATGTTGCCAAGAGATAGAAGGAGCACTCTAGATGTGGGAAACTTGCACATCAACCCCTATCCTGGGTGAATTGCAATTTGCACCAAACCTCTCCACAAAACACAAGCATCAACTAAACAAGCTCAAAAAGGAACTCAAGCTTCCAACATGCCCTAATTACATCTTAGATGATTAGAGCAAGGAGCTAAGAAACATACTTAAGAAAATCAAACATGGTTATCCCAAAACGTGGGCCAGGGTCCTTACAACATGAATCAGACTCCATAAGCACATGTAATTGGATCTATCATGTACGCAATGTTATGCACTCACCCCGATGTCTCATCCCAGTGATGTCCACTGGACTACCGTGACGAGCATCCTTAAGTACTTGAGAAGAACTAAGGATCAGTTCCTTATCTGTGGTGGTTAGGAAGAGTTGATAGTAGAGGGTTACACCGATGCAGGCTTCCAAACTGACAAAGATGATTATCAATCCCAATCAAGATTTGTGTTTTGCCTCAACAATGGTGCTATAAGTGGGAAGAGTTCTAAGAAAGAGAAAATTACAAATTCTACAATAGAGGCTGAGTATATTATTGCATCCAATGAAGTAAAGGGAGCTATATGGATCAAGAAATTCATTTCTGAACTTGGGGTGGTCCCAAGAATCAATGATGCAATTGAGCTATATTGTGACAACAATGAAGCTATTGTACAAGCTAAGGAACCCATATCACATTAGCATTCCAAGCACATGCAAAGGCAGTTTCATCTCATACGAGATATTGTACAATGAAGAGATGTAAAGATTTTTAGAGTGCCAACCAAAAGCAATATTGTTGACCCCTCGACAAAAGCACTATCACATTAGAAGCATGATGGTCATGTTAGATCACTTGGGAATAAGTTCATGGGTAATTGGGTCTAAGTGCATGTTGGAGTCTTTTGGTATGTATGCCTAGAGAGTCAATCATATGATGATTGTAATGGCATAAATTGTAAATGATTTGAATAATAATATAGTAAATCTTCCAATTTATCCTATTTTATTCAATTATGAGATATGATGTTACATAATAAATGTCTAAAGAATGAAATTACTCAATGACATATGTCTTTGAGTTGAGAACTTGAACTATGAGATCATATGGATGTTAAGAGTATATACATTCTTGTAATGTCCCTAGTCAGTTGTTATTGTGGAAGGCTAATAGACAACAATAACACTTAAGACTAGAGTGTGTGTGTTGGTTGATAACAAAATCTAATTAGTCACAGTATATGATATCAAACCAAACACATAGATACTTATTAGAGAATAGTGTATCAGACAGACCCACCTTGAGATTGATACATGAAAACCATCAAATGGTGGTCAGAATTAGATCTCATAGTGAGGCGACGGTTGTGATTCTTAGACCTAAAATCACTACAATCATCACATGTTGTTTAACGTGCTTTTTCATCATCAAACCTGACTTTGAATAAGGGTTGCCATAAAGGTGATGCTCAAATACATTATGACACATGGGGAATGATTGTGAGTGATGTAGATGGAATTTGTCCCTCCTACAAGAGTATGATATCCTGGCCACTTGATAAGTGAGACTGAGAAAAGCATGGCGATGTGCATGTGAATCAATATATGATGTTGAGTTCACATATATCTCAGACAGTTTGCTCAAGTTCAAGGGTCATTGATTGAACGTTGAATAGGATGAGGATTTCATACCTTGATTTCCATCTGGATATCAGAGACAAAGGAACTATACAATCACTATAACACCAATTACATATTGTATGTTGAAGTTGTTCTAAAATGTTTTGAATTACTTCGGCAGGAATGATGTCTTGCTAGATACCAAGCATTGCTTGTGATGTCATACATTAGTTATGGACGTTCACTGCCAATGTAACTTGGGACCTATAGGGCCACACACATATGAATGCACTTGGAATAGGATTTTATTCACTAATGATGTTTAAACTTGATTACTAAAGTGTTAGGTATTAAATAATATTGGCAATATGCACTCTGAAATGACTAGTTCAGCAAGTGAACCGATTGACTAAGATGGATGTTTGGTTGATCAATGAGATTGGATCACAGATTGATGTTGATGTCATGTTGTGAATTAATAGAATGTAATTGCCAAAACAATTACAAATAGGAAACAAAGTGAAACAGTCGATTCAAATGTTGAACTGATCATCTCATATGTGAAACCGAACAGTTCACAGGTGAACCAACCAGTTTGACAGTTGTAGGTTCTAGAAAATTCATGAAATATTATCTCCTTGACTCCCAGATTGACTATAAATGACCCTAACCCTCATATATTGAGGGGTATTGTTGGCTTCCCAGACACAGCAATAAGCTCTGACAATTGTTGACTTCTCTGGTTATCGTAACCAAGAAAGCTCGTATAATGACCCTAACTTGGGTTTTGAGATAACCCTAGATGTTTTGCCTAAGTAAGATGATTATAACTTTGTATTAGTCTTTTGAGAAGTAGTTAAGACTTGAGGAGAACTCAAGTTTTAATTTGGTCCTGTTTGAATGTTGTTTGAGCAATGTTTGCTTGTTTTGGACCAAAGTGCAATTTACCCAAGACAAGGGGTTATATTGAAATATGTCACATGATGGGTGTCCCCTTAGTAGTTTAGCATCATAAGAGACAATATGATGATAAGGGGCACCTTTTGGAAAGTCTAAGTTCCAAGTTGAGCTTGTATGGTTGATTCTTGTGCTTTATGTGTTAGATTTGGTGCAACTTGCAATTTACTTAATATATGGGGTTGATGTGCAACTTTCCACCTCTAGAGTGTTCCTACTCTCTCTTAGTATCATCTAGAGGAGAAAGATAAGGGTGTGCCTTGTTTGATTTTTGGTTGAATGATAACACTCTTGGTGATGTTAGAACCATAGAATGCTGAGTGCCTTGAACCATAGATGAGCTTGTGTCTAGTTGTGAAGGGCATATGGGGGTGGCTATCAGTTTATAAACCATAGAATATGTCCCCTAATGGTTTAGAAACTTTTGTAAGCATTCATGTCAGGTCAAGAACCTCAAATAGGTGAAGCCTATTGGTTTGAGACTTCCTTGCAAAAGTGTTATTGGTTTGTACATAAAGTGCTGACAAGTTGTGATATCTTGTCAAGGAAGCAACCCAATGGTCGATACCTTACCCTTGGATTATCCACAAGAGTTTTGAATGTAAAGGTAAATGAGGCTTCATGGTGTCACCATGTATGGACACATGTCACTCATGTACATATGGTGATGACACCTTACACATACTCTCTTTCATTACCCTCAACTATATATACCTCTCTTTTCACCTCCTAGTAAACCTTTTGACTCATTTACCATATCTTTCAGAGCTCAAGGAAGAAGAGGAAGTCCAAGCATCTTGCCCAAGGTAAATCAATGGTTATCTCCTACCTTGGAAAAACTATGCTTCTCGGATCATGATTCTTTCCTTCTCTTATTTCTTCACCAAGCTCCTAACTATGATGTATTCTTTCATAGAGAAGTGTTGTGATCAAGTCTTGGACTTTTGAATAGTCATCCTCAACCTTGGGAATGTGGAGCTTTGGATCATAAAGCTCTTGAGTTGATCTTGAGGTGGGTTATATAACTCTACTTCAATTCTATTATTATTCACTTTCAATTGTACAATACTTGGTGATTCCTTCTCAATTTTAATTTTCCTTGATTAAATGATGAATATATGAGATCTAGTGGAAACATGGGGTTGTTCCCCATGAACTAGAGTGTTAAGGGATGAAGGTTTGAAACTTGAAGATGATCAAATCGATATCCCTTTTAAAGCATCTCAAAACCGTTATCCCTTTAAGCACCTCAAGGTCGATATCCTTTTTAGCACCTCAAGACCGATATCACTTTGATGCGTTGTGAGCAACACAAGGTGATAGTAAGGTCAACACATTAGATGGTGGTGTGGCCGATACATCAAAGTGTGGTGTGTCTGATACACTAAAGTGTGGTGTGGCCGATACACCAAGGTATGGTGTGGCCGATAGACGAAGGTATGGTGTGGCCAATACACCAAGGTATGGTGTGGATGATATACCAAGGTATGGTGTGGCCGATACACCAAAGTGTTGTGTGGCCGATACACCTAAGTAAGGTAAAGGTGTTACACCCAAGTGAGGTAAAGGTATTATACTGAAATCAAAAGAAGATATTACAGTAAAATATATGTACCTAAGAAGGGTGAGAATGATATACCAAAAGAGGATAAGGTTGTTCCCTTAATGGATGAGGGAAATAAGGGATTTGATGATGCTTAATCTGATATCATATAACCCTAACCCTAGAAACCAATACATTCACAAACTGATCTCTTTGTAGTCTAAATAAGTGTGATGGATGACACACTTAGGCCGACTCACCATGTGGAAGTGGAGGCAATACATTCCTTGAGATTTTGGTTGACACACCAAGTAGTGGTGAGGTCAATTAGTGAAGGAAATCAAGGTATTGTTGAAGGTTCACCCAATACAACCAAAACACTAATGACCGTTACACAAAGGAATAGCTAGGCTGATACCCTAGTTGATGAAGAGGTCGATACCCTAGTTGAAGGTGAGTCTGATATACAAGGGGTTGAAGAGGCAAATACCCTAATTTAAGGTGAGGCCGATATCCTAGTTTATGGTGTGGCCGATACCCTAGTTGATGTTGGGTGGCCAATACATTAGTTGGTTGAGTTGACCGATACACAGTATGATGGTATGGCCGACACACAAGAATAAGCTATGGCCAATATACCTCAAGAACCATACAAATGATACTACTCTAAGCATCTCTAAACCAATATCATTTGATATGCCATGGTCGAGACAAGTAGATATGTCTAGGCCGACATAAGTGAATGTGTCTAGGCCGATATAAATATTGGAATGAAGGTTGATACACTTTAATGAGTGAAAGTTGATACACCTTAATGAGTGAAGGCCGATACACCTTGATGAGTGTAGGCTGATACACTTTGAATATAATCAATAGATACATATTGAATGTAATGAGATGGATACACTTTAATAAGTGTAAGTTGATAAACCTAAAGAAGGTTAAATCAATGTAATAAGTATGTTAAAGTCAATATCCTAGTAAGGATGAGAGAGAAACTTGTACTACTCATATGATAAAGATAATATCTTATGTTGATAATCAACTAATGTTAATTGATGAGAGTAATCAAGTATGATTGAATACTTATAACATGAAATAAGCTCCTAGATGTGCAAAGTTAGGAATTAGGGTTCGGTTGTTGAATAAAACCCTAAAGGCCCTAATCTATTACAATAGAAGTCCTAACCCTAATTATGATAGGGATGTAACTTGATTAAGTGATTAGTTGTGATACAATTGAATATAAAGATGATAATATAAACTCTTAGAGATAAGGAGTTATGGTCTAGGGTTGGTGATTGAATATAAATCTGGAAACCCCAACAAGTTGAAAAGAGAAACCCTAACCCTAATCACAATAGGGAATGTAACTTGAAATGGAATGGTGATAATAATCAATGGTTACAGTAATGAAATCTTAACCATGAATGCCTTACAGATATAGACAAATGAGGGCTATAGTGGTTATACTAATTATAGTTTGATTATGCCTCATGAGACCAATGGAATAATAGTTTCACAAAAAGAATATATATAGGTCTGATGACCTGGCAAAAACATAATTACCTAGAAGGTGATGTGGTACTCAATGGTGAGTTTAAGGGATTGCTATCCCATGATGAAAATGATAGAGTAACACAAAGGTGTTCTAACTGTTAAGAAATCTAAGACAATATGATGCACCCTTCATGTTATTATATTTGAAAATTGACTAAGGGGTTATTCTTTTACATCATGGTTCTAACATTTAAATTGATATCTCTTTTATCATGAGACCATAACCATGCAAGTGTTTTGAAATAATAAGCATATCCAACAAGGAGCTATGTTGAAGTGACAATAAATAGATTGAATGGGCCTTGCGAGCCATGTGAAATACTTGAAAAACATGTATAATGTTTATATGAGTCTTATGATCTAGAGTTGGTTGTTGTCTAATGAGAGTCGACATTGTTCAATAATGAACTAAGAAGATTGAAACCCCATAGCATGTGATAATTAGGTATATGGGTTTGATGACCTAGATATGATTGTTGCCTGGTAAGAGGTGACATTGTTCAAAGATGAAATGAGGATTTGATACCCAAAACAAGTGCACATGATTGATGAATGTCAATACCTGACTGTATAATCACATGATTGATGAATGTCAATACCTGGCTATATAATCACATGATTGATGAATGTCAATACATGGTTTTATAATCACAAGATTGATGAATGTCAATACCTGGCTATATAATCATAGGATTGTTGAATATCAATACTTGGCTGTATAATCATAGGATTGATGAATGTCAATACTTGGCTGTGTAATCGCAGGATTGATGAATGTCAATACCTAGCTATATAATCATGGGATTGATATAGATTCACTAACATCATACCATGGTGATATGATCACAGGATAAGCTTAAGATGCTGGTATAGCATGATTGATAAATGATATACAAGTTCTTCATATTCCTTCTAAAAGATTAAATAACCTATCGGTCTGTCGTAGATATACGATCTACTCATTTATGGGGATATCTTGTTAATGTTTATAATTGGAACTGCTTAGTATAAATGCTACTTTATCATTATCTATATCTTTACATAACAAAATATATGTGGTAATAATATTGTTGGCGGAGAGTTATATCTCTCGATGGGATTTGTTGTCTCACCCCGTGGGTTCCACAACCATTTAGGTGGATGTGCACAAGAAGATAGTGATTGTATAGCCGAGAGTGGGCAACAGTAGCATGAACAATAGTAACAACTTAAGTTGAGTATGTTGTTATGTGTCTAGTAGAATAGAGTCATATGTATCGTACATGTACTCTTAGGACCTTGGGAGATAGTTTTTATATTTGGTTTCACAATCAATCTGAGATTTTGGCTAGAAATACCTTGATGTATGATGTTGCTTTGAGTACATTTTGGTATAGCAACTCCTGCTGTCTCATATCTTTGCTATATGAAGGAATGATGTATGTACAAGCTAATAATGATGCATATGTAAATATGGCCTTGGTCCTTTTTGTGAATAGTTCCTGGCAGTGGATATTTGTAAAAAAACTGGTTTTAATCTTTAGTGATTTTTTGGTAGTTCGCTATTAATGATTGTTTCCACATGGTTTTGCGTGGTGATTGTTATCAATGGATAATAGTTGTCACAAGTTTGGTATCAAAGTTCTAGGTTCACTGAGTCTATAGGGACATAGGATTAAGGTTGTTCAATATGTTTCTAAGTGTCCTCTAGTAAGTCTAATAGTGGCTTCTGGTTATGTAGAAAAAAGTATAAAGCCTAGGGATGTCTAGAGAACACTATGAACATGCTATTGAAAGTAGTACTGCTGCTCCAAGGAAAGGTGCAAGGGATCATGCAAGAGGAGAGAAAGTGCTTGAGAATCCCCAGCTGGATCAGTGTATGCTAGAAAATCCTACTTTTCATACTCTTGTTGGGAAGGTTATGATGACACTTCTGCACATAGTAGAGAGGACATTAGCAATACAACCTAGGGAACCAGTACCCAATGCATAATTTTTAGGTTATAGTAAGACCTTTGAACGGATACACCATGTAGGAGCTTTAGAATATGCTGGAATAGCTGACCTAGCAGATGCTGATATGTGGTTCACTGAGTTAGAAAAATCTTTTAAAATTATTAGTATGCTATCCTAGATGCTGACAAAGTCAAGCATGCTGTGTACCTTTTGAAGGTAGTGTTGGCCACTGGTGGGCCATAGAAGAGGTAAAAAGGAATGATGAAGAGGTTGGTTGGGAGAAATTTTGTCAAAAATTCATAAATAAGTACTTTCCACAGACATACTTAGATGAAAAGATCTCACAGTTTGAGGGGATTCGACAAGGGACCCTAACAATTAATGAGTATGAGGCTAATTTTATGAAACTTTTGCAATTTTGTCCTCATATGGCTACTACTGAGCAAGAGAGAATCTGACGTTTTGAGAAAGGATTGAATGTTGAGATGTCTACCGTGATATCTCTTTGGAAAATAGAGAGATATTTGCTACGTTTGTGGAATCTGTATGGAGAATAGAAAGGAATGTGATGGAGAAACATGAGGCAAACCTCAAAAAGAAATATACATAGTCATGAGAATAGTTTTTTGGTGGTTCCAAATAGTCAAAGTTCTCATTCCCACTAGAGCAGCAAACATTTAGAATACCAATGCAGTGGTCACCAAATAAGGGCAGAGATCAAATTTTACTTCCACCAGGAGTTTCAAGTGTATCTTTAGTATCTATGAGGAGCCTTCCTAGGTTACAACATGGGGCCTGAGCCTGCCACAAGTGTGGATAGAAAGGACATTTGAGGTGGTAGTGTCTGAAAAGAAATAATAAAGTACCCCAATCGTCAAGGCAGAATCTATAGGACTAACAAGGACCGCAATTTAGTGGAGAAGGATGAGGACGAGGACAAACGTCATAGTATGGTCCATATGCTTTGGGTAGTAGAGGACAAGGGAGACATCATGCAATGACTAGACTTTATAGGCCAAGTCACCTGAGACACTAGATGACTAGTAAGGGGTAACAAGTCAGACAGAACTTTTTCATTCTGAATTGTTTCTCCTTAGTTTATCTGTTAATCATAAGATGAATAGTTGTTGCTTGAATTCCTATTAAGGAGGGTTAGAATTTATATTCTAGTCAACATTTTCTAATTGGTTTTATAATTTCTACTGCTCACATAAAGAGGAAGAGATATGAAAGAGATACCTGGAAAGAACCAGAGATACTAAGTTTTTACAATTCAAAAGAGATGTTTAAGGTAAGAAAGGTGATATAAAATGAAATGCATGCTACCTAATCTCAGTGATTGAATACTTGGCCAGTGTTTGATACCTTTTCCAGGTATTCAATCACTAAAGACAATGAAGTATGGAACTCTTAGATTACTATCTTTCTGATTACTCTGATCAAGTAGTCATTTTGATGTAATCTAAAGAGCAACATGATATCGTAAATGTGGCAAAGAGATTCTTATCACACTCCAAATGATAATAAAGTAAAACATGAGTAATCTTAGACTAACACATGAATATAAGAAATTACAAAATGCAATCATCATGATATATGAAAAGGAAACAAAGAAGACAATACTTGCTCAATAAAGAAAATGAAGAGAATAATGATACTTGTGGTAAGACAAGGAAATGTTCAAAGAAGGAGTAATGACATGTAGTCATCTTTACAGTTCCTATGCCAATGGCAAGGAAACCAATATGAAACCAAATCAAATGACACATGAGTAGTGAAAACTTGTATAATAATCAAAGAAAGTCAATGATCTCCTTCTCCCTTGTAGCAGTCTATATACAGTGCTATGATCATAAGGAAAAGCATGCTTCCTTTATACTTCTTTTCTAGGATATGATGTTCGAGTGAAGTCTCCTATAACTTGATATACATGGTTTTGAAGTAACCTTGATATGGATACTTGAAAAGTATCAGCTAGGGCTTGGACTTTAGTTCCAAGATGATGAAATTTGAGAATAGTGATGTTTTATGAACCTTAAAAGATGTTGGAAGGGTTCTTATGATATGTTAGGTCTAATAAATATTTGATGTATCTTTGGCATGTGCGATAGATACCAAGGTAAGGAATCCTAGTATCTAAGAAATTCCAGTCGTGTATGAACCCGAGAATGTAAGATGATTAAGTGTTTGACTACCTAAGAAGGATTGACTTTGAAATCATTCTAGCTATAGATACTCCACCTATAGTATGGATATCACTTGTTAGGGGTTTATGCACTACATAAGACGATGGAAGCAAGGATGTAAAAGTTGAATAAATAGTTGTAAGATCTTCTTGAGTAAAGTTTATTGAGTTGAGTACAAACTCTTGGAGTACACCTATCAAGTTTTCAAATAAGGAGGATTTTAAAGGGATGACACTGATGAGTAGAATTTCTAATCTATATCTAGATTAGTTGAAAAGAAAAGTACAATTGGGAGTGTACATAATAGCAATCCAATTGGTACGAATCATATGTGTGCTTTGTGTCGAGTCAGTTGATCAAAGTAGCACAACAGAAGCATGGTAGGTCTTGTAATCTCAAGCAAGTAACATAAACATCTCTAGTCTTTCTTTGGAAGAAAACATGATGTGATTTGAAAAGGATATGGTAAACCTTCAAGTTTGAGAATCTTAACATACGATATGGTAAGTTAATAAGGTGATACATAAGAAGGAGTTGACCCCTGAGATAAATAAGGATAAGTATGTATAGTACTTTTATAGCTAAGAAAGTATCACTTAGCATAGGGTTGATATTACAACCAGTGATGGAGAAGATAAGTTGAGCATGTGCCTTGCACATCAAACTCTGTGTTGACCTTGAATGGAGAAACAAATATTCTGGTCAAGTCTCATGACTTTTTCCTGACATCAAGGAACTTTGTGAAATTTGAAGGTGCAATGCATAAGTAATATCTATCTTCTTTCGCCTGGGACTTCGGGGCAAAATCCTTGTTAGGGGTTTATAACTTATAATGACACTGACCCGAGTTTTGAGATAAACCTAGATGTTTTTCCTAAGTAAGATGATTAGAATTTTGTCTTAATATTTTGATAAGTAGTTAAGACTTGAGGAGAACTCAAGTTTTAGTTTGGTCCTATTTGAATGCTGTTTGAGCAATATTTGCTTAGTTTGGACCAAAGTGCAATTTACCCAAGACAAGGCGTTATCTTGCAATATGTCACATGATGGGTGTTCCCTTAGTACTTTAGCATCATATTAGAGAGCATGATGCTAAGGGGCACCATGTGGAAAGCCTAAGTTCCAAGTTGAGCTTGTATGGTTGATTCTTGTGCTTTATGTGCTAGATTTGGTGCTACTTGCAATTTACCCAATATACATGGTTGATGTGAAATTTACCATCTCTAAGGTGTTCCTAATCTCTCTTAGTATCATATAAAGGAGATACAAAGAAGGGGGCACCTTGTTTGAGTCTTGGTTGAATGATGACACTCTTGGTGATGTTAGAACCATAGAATGTTGAGTACCTTGAACCATAAATGAGGTTGTATCGAGTTTTGAAGGGCATATGGGGGTTTCTATCAGTTTATAAACCATATAAGATGTCCCCTATTAGTTTGTAAACTTTTTTAAGCATTAATGTCAGGTTAAGCACCTCAAATAGGTGAAGCCTATCAGTTTGAGACTTCCTCGCAAAAGTGTTATTGGTTTGTACACAAAGTGATGACAAGTTGTGATATCTTGTCAAGGAAGCTACCCAATGACTGATAACTTACCCTTGGATTATACACAAGAGTTTTTAATGTCAATATAAATGAGGTTTCATGGTGTCACCATGCATGGACACACATCACTCATGACATATGGGGATGACACCTTACACATACTCTCTTTCATGAGCCTCAACAATATATACCTCTCTTTTCACCTCCTAGTAAACCTTTCGACTCCTTTACCATATCTTGCTTGGTGGACGACCCTAGGAGCTCAAGGAAGAAGAGGAAGTCTAAGCATCTTGCCCAAGGTAAAGCAATGGTTATCTCCTACCTTAGAAAAACTATGCTTCTTAGATCATGATTCTTTCCTTCTCGTCTTTCTTCACCAAGTTCCTAACTATGATGTATTCTTTCATAGAGAAGTGTTGTGATCATGTCTTGTACTTTTAAACAGTCATCCTCAACCTTGCTAACGTGGATATTTGGAGCTTAAAGATCTTGAGTTGATATTGAGGTGGGTTATATAACTCTACTTCAATTCTATTATTATTCACTTTCAATTGTACAATAGTTGGTGATTCCTTCTCAATTTCAATTTTCCTTGATTAAATAATGAATATATGAGATCTAGCAGAAACATGGGGCTGTTTCCCATGAACTAGAGTGTTAAGGGATGAAGGTTTGAAACTTGAAGATGATCAACTGATATCCCTTTTAATGCATCTAAAACCCATTATCCCTTTAAGCACCTCAAGGTCGATATCCTTTTTAGCACCTCAAGACCGATATCACATTGATGTGTTGTGAGAAACACAAGGTGATAGTAAGGTCAAAACATTAGATGGTGGTGTGGTCCATACACCAAAGTGTGGTGTGGATGATACACCAAAGTGTGGTGTGGCTGATACACTAAGGTATGGTGTGTCCGATATACCAAGGTATGGTGTGGCTATATACACCAAGGTATGGTGTGGCCGATATACCAAGGTATGGTGTGACCGATACACCAAAGTGTGGTGTGGCCGATACACCTAAGTAAGGTAAAGGTGTTACACCCAAGTGAGGTAAATGTATTATACTAAAATAAAAAGAAGATATTACAGTAAAATATATGTACCTAAGAAGGGTGAGAATGATATACCAAAAGAGGATAAGGTTAGTCCCCTAATGGATGAGGGAAATAACAGATATGATGGTGCTTAATCCGGTATCATATATACCTAACCCTAGAAATTGATACACTAACAAACTGATCTCTCTCTAGTCTAAATAAGTGTGATGGATGACACCTTAGGCTAACTCACCATGTGGAAGTGGAGGCAATAAATTCCTTGAGATTTTGGTTGACACACCAAATATTGGTGAGGTCAATCAGTGAAGGAAATCAAGGTATTGTTGAAGTTTCACCTGATAAAATCAAAACACTAATGATCGATACACAAAGGAATAGCTAGGCCGATACCCTAGTTGATGTTGAGTGGATGATACCCTAAGTTGATGGGGTGGCCGATACCCAAGTTGATGAAGAGGTCGATACCCTAGTTGAAGGTGAGGTCGATATACAAGGGGTTGAAGAGGCCGATACCCTAATTGAAGGAGAGGCCGATATCCTAGTTAATGGTGTGGATGATTCCCTAGTTGATGTTGGGTGGCCGATACATTAGTTGGTTGAGGTGGCCGATACATAATATGATGGTATGGCCAACACACATAAGAATGCTCTATGGCCAATATACCTCAAGAAACATACAAATGATACTACTCTAAGCATCTTTAAACCAATGACATTTGATATGCCTTGTCCTACACAAGTAGATATGTCTAGGCCGACATAAGTGAATGTGTCTAAGCCGATACAAAGATTGGAATGAAGGTTGAGACACTTTAATGAGTGAAGGTTGATACACCTTGATGAGTGAAGGTCGATACACCTTGATGAATGTAGGATGATACACTTGGAATATAATGAATAGATACATCTTGAATGTAATGAGATGGATACACTTTAATAAGTGTCAGTTGATAAACCTAAAGAAGGTTAAATCAATGTAATAAGTATGTTGAAGTCAATATCCTAGTAAGGATGAGAGAGAAACTTATACTACTCATATGAGAAAGATAATATCTTATGTTGATAATAAATTAATGATGATTGATGAGAGTAATCAAGTATGATTGAATACTTATAACATGAAATAAGCTCCTAGATGTGCGAAGTTAGGAATTAGGGTTTGGTTGTTGAATAAAACCCTAAAGACCCTAATCGGTTATAATAGAAATCCTAACCCTAATTATGAGAGGGTTGTAACTTGATTAAGTGATTAGTTGTGATACAATTGAATGTAAATTTGATAATATAAACTCCTAGAGATAAGGAGTTATGGTCTAGGGATGGTGATTGAATATAACTCTAGAAATCCTAACCAGATGAAAAGAGAAACCATAACCCTAATCACAAGAGGGAATGTAACTTGAAATGGCATGATGATAATAATCAGTGGTTACAGTAATGAAATCTTAACCATGAATGCCTTACGGATATAGCCAAATGAGGGCTATAGTGGTTATAATATATTATAGCTTGATTATGCCTCATGAGACCTATGGAATAATAGTTTCACAGAAAGAATATATATAGGTCTGATGACCTAGAAAAAACATAATTGCCTAGAAGGTGATGTGGTACTCAATGGTGAGTTTAAGGGATTGCTATCCCATGATGAAAATGATAGAGTAACACAAAGGTGTTCTAACTATTAAGAAATCTAAGACAATATGATGTACCCTTCATGTTATTATATTTGAAAATTGATTAAGGGGTTATTCTTTTACAACATGGTGCTGACATTTAAATTGATATCTCTTTTATCATGAGATGATAACCATGTAAGTGCTTTGAAATTATTAGCATAGCCAACTAGGGGCTATGGTGAAGTGACATTAAATAGATTGAATCGGCCTTGAGAGCCATGCGAAATACTTGAACAACATGTATAATGTTTATATGAGTCTTATGATCTAGAGTTGGTTGTTGTCTAATGAGAGGTGACGAAACCCCATAGCATGTGATAATCATGTATATGGGTCTGATGACCTAGAGATGATTGTTTCCTGGTTAGAGGTGACATTGTTCAAAGATGAACTGAGGATTTGATACCCAAAACAAGTGCACATGATTGATGAATGTCAATACCTGGCTGTATAATCATAGGGTTGATGAATGTCAATACCTAGTTGTATAATCACAATATTGATGAATGTTAATACCTGGCTGTATAATCACAGGATTGATGAATGTTAATACCTGGATGTATAACCACAGGATTGATGAATATCAATACCTGACTATATAATCACATGATTGATGAATGTCAATACCTGGATGTATAATCATGGGATTGATAAAGATTTGCTGACATCATACCATGGTGATATGATCACATGATAAGCCTAAGATGTTGGTATAGCATGATTGATAAATGATATACAAGTTCTTCATATTCATTCTAAAATATTGAATAACCTGTTGGTCTGTCATAGATATATGATCTACTTATTTATGGGGATATCTTGTTAATGTTCTCATTATAATCCCATGGCTCTATATGAATTAGTGGTTTTTGATCCTTCTGACCCTATTCTTGATCTGCTTAGTATAACTACTGCTTTATTATTCTTGAACTGCTTAGTATAACTAATGCTTTATCATTATCTTTATCTTTAAATAACAATATATATGTGGTAATAATATTGATGGCAGAGAGTTATATCTCTCCCTGGGACTTTTTGTCTCACCCCATGGGTTCCGCATCATTTTAGGTGGACGTGCATAAGAAGATAGTGATTGTATAGCCGAGAGCGGGCAGCAACAACAAGAATAGTAGTAACAACTTAGGTTGAGTATGTTGTTATGTGTCTAGTAGAATAGAGTCCTATGTGTCGTCCATGTACTCTTAGGTCCTTGGGAGATAGTTTTTATATATAGTTTCACGATCGATATGAGATTTTGGCTAGAAATACCTTTATGTATGATGTTTCTTTGAGTATATTTTGGTAAAGCAACTGATGTCTCATATCTTTGCTATATCAAGGAATGATATATGTACAAGATAACAATGATGCATATGTAAATATGGCCTTGGGCCTTTTGTGAAAAGTTCTTGGAAGTGGATCTTTGTAGAAAAATTGTTTTAATTTTTAGTGATTTTTTGGTAATTCGTTGTTAATGATTGTTTCTACATGGTTTTGTGTGGTGATTGTGATCAATGGATAATGATTGTCACAGCTAGGGTAAGTTCTACTCCTCAAAAGGAGGATCAACAAGGGTGAGACAATTGTGGGAGAGCAAGTTGATGCTAGCACGTAAACTAGAAGGGAAAAATCCTTCCTGTCCGTTCAACGAGAACAATAGCAGTTCTTGGTGGTTTGCATGGACCACCCTAGAGGCGAGGGGCACTTGCCCCGCTAGGAGGATGCCATCAGCTGATGTCTGTGGTGTCAGACCAGGAACCCGACAATGAAAACCATCTAGATGCGACTTGATGAAAGACGCAACCTACTAGGGAATCATCGTTGGATTTGCTCTAGGACCAGATATAACCTTGTGACCCTATGTCCCATCTCATAGTTACATGATCTACTGTTCAATGGGGAATATGGCAAGTAAAATTTTTGTTTCCACTTCCACATCTGATGCCATATTTCCCAACACCTCTTAGGATTTGTGAAGATGTGTTGGTCAATTACGTAAATTTATATACCTAGTAAACTTTGTAGTAATACATACCAAAAAATAAGGGATCATAATTACTTCTAGCACAACTATTTTGAGGCATATAAGATGTGATAATTGCTTCAAATCATGAATATTTGACTCTTGGGATTGAAAATGACAAGGTGGAATTCTAATTTCCAAATTACTCTTCACCATCCACTCATGACAAACTAGGATAGAGGTAAGAAGGATGCCAAGCCTAAGACATAAAACAAGGGCACTTTTTTAGGAGGCAACACACATTTTTTAAATTTATTTTCTATTTTTTTATTTAGGTAGACCCAGTCTTGCATTTTTATATGTTTAGTGTTAGTTGATTTTGATGCAATTTGATGATGCATGATGATTGTGTTTAGTGTGAAGGAAAAATGAAAACTATTTCAACATGAACAATGCATTTCATGAAATCTCAATAGTTTAACTATAGTGCACAAATGGAAAAAATAATACATAGAATACAAGTTTAAGTTAAGAAATTCTAGGTGAATGCCGATCAATAAAGTAAAAAATAAGTAAAATTTAGTTACCCAAAACACTATACAATATATTTCTACACCATGGAGTAAATATGCATACTAGCAGATTCCACAATGACATAGATGGTGCTTACCATTGAGGTACAAAAACTACGACCAACAAGGATGTGCTCCTTATAACGTTATGGTACCCAATAATATTACGGTGGTTCTCAATTATAGACACTACAATCGGATAATTTACTACTCATGGAGTCATCCATAGTGGTACCACTAATGTCTGTAGTTTAAGACAAGTATTTTGACTCTATGCCTGAATACCCATGTTTAGATGATGTGTCAAATTGATTTTTCTATCGATTATAGCCTCCAAGGCCAAACTTTTAGAGCCCCATTACTAGATGAAGAGCTAGTTTAATAGATGTCAACTCTCAGTTATACTCTATCTCTTTTATGGTGAGATCGTATCTCTATATGATGCTTTTAAATGTGGTTGTACACTTCATGCGGGTCTTTTGCGTACTAAAGTGAAAAAGATATTATTAATGTGATCTAGTCTTTTTATTCACTTGTAGTTATCTTAAATAAAATGTCATTTTGTATGATTTATAAAATATTGACTTATTTAACTTAGTATACAACTATATGGTTGCATTATTTGTGTATTGAATTCATTAACACACTAAATCTAGATTATCATGGCTACTTAGTGAAATTATACACACTAAGTTGATGCCTCACACTCTTCCAAAATACTATATTAGGTATAAGTACATATCAATTGGAAGATATAAAAGACAATCATCAATAATAGTAAATCACAAGAGGTGTTTCGAGAGGAAAATTTAGTCATCAATTTGTCTCTTATTATTTCTCTACTCTAGTGAATTTCTGACCAAGGATGAGAAAAATGTATAATTATGTACACAATGTAAATAAATTTCCAAGAACTATTATATTATATTTTCCTACTATATCATAATAACTAGATACAATTGTTGACAGTTTACTTCATACAAGGTAGTGTTGTATGCTTTGTGTAGACATCTTTCACTAACTAATGGAAAAAGTTAATATTCATTTCCATTAAACATAAAAACAAACAACTAATTAAATATCACCCTTGATGGACCTAACCCCTTGTTAGTGGGTTTGTGTTGTGGTAACATTATCAACATCACTATATTAACATGGTTTAAAACCATTGCCTATATACTAGTATAAGGCCCCTAAACTTGCTAAATGAGTTGAACAAGCTTAATTATCATAATTGAATGATTATAACCCTAATATAACCTTGTGATATGCTTTGAAATCATAATACAAGATTAAGTTTTAAATTTGGTCCAATTTGGACACTGTTTGACAAGTTATGCAATTTTATGCACATTTTGGACTTTTCTGCAATTTACCCAATTGAGAGCTTTTCTTTGCATTTATCACTTGAATTATGTTCCTTTGATATTCTATCATCATTCTTGATCTTTTTGAGCCATGGGGTGCCTATTTAAACCTTGGTTTGAAGGTGTTTGCTCCAAGGGTATTTTAGGGTTTCCCCCCTTCACGGATGAGCTACCTTTAGTAGCTATCAACTAATGAATTATTTGATTGGATGGTAAATTTGGCAAAGGAAATCTAAGAAGGTCTATACACATGATGGGGGATCTTCTTGTGTGTGTGCTTGTATATTCTTAATAAATTTAGGCCATGGACACTTGGATAGATACTAGAACTTCAACTTTTTCTTTTTCTTTATCTTAAAGTGTCATATACTTATTCCCAAGCACCAAAACGAGCCATTTTCTCTCCACCACCTCCCTCCTTCTCCCAACCTCGTTCTCCCTCTGTTCAGATGAGAAATTTTCTGCTTAAGGAAGAACAAAGTGGGGATCTTCTTGGAGAAAGGCTCTAAGGTTGAAATTGACTTCATTTTAGGGTTGAAAAAGCTTCCTTCTAGTGATCTTGACCTAAAAGTGTAAGAATTCCGTTCTTTCCTCCGTATATTTCTTTGTTATACTTCCTACTAGCTTTGTTCAGGTCGGAACCTTGTTGTTCCATGGTAGAAATTGCTCTAAAGCTCTAAAACACTACCTTTCTTGCTCCTTATGCTTAGGGTTTGCTCATTTGATGAAGAAAGGTGCTAGATGGACGAATTCATAGTTTATTCTTGGATTTTCTACCCTACTTACTCGATATTTCTTCTGTGTGGGGTTTCATATTCTCATTAGAGGCAAGTTTTATAACTTGCTCCACGTTTATTGCTTACCATAAGCTTTCTAGATCACGTTCTTACTTGAAAATGATGATTCATGCACTAAAAAACTATGCTTGACTTGAATTTCAATTTTTATAATGTTCTCTATTCTGATTTCAGTTCTCTATGAACCTGTGATCATGTGTACATTATTCCTAAGGTATAATATGACTTGGATCAGGTTGGTTTGACAACCTATGGTGCTAAGCACCTATCAACCAATGGTCAATTTTAGGGTTTTAAGCTGATTTCTTCTATAAACCATGACCCGATAACGGTACCATTGCAACAACCCTATGGTGTTGTCTTCATAACAAATGATGTTCATGATAAAGGGTGTCAAATGGTGGTGACAACCTATGGTCACCTGCATAGGTCAGGTTTTGGATCAATTAGAAGTTGAATGATCAACCATTAAGTACCCTACTAATGTTATAAATCAATGATGACAATAGCTTAATATTTGATGCTGATTAATGAATATAGTGTTGATCTAACAACCTATGGTGACTTAATGGTCACTAATTATGGTGGATCAGGTCTCTACAATCTATGGTGAGTTAAGCATTGTAGTTGTAGCATCAATTAAGCCTTAGACCAATGGTTTCTTGGGTCACTTGATGCAATGGTCAGACCTATACTGTTATTGATGGTTTTAACACATGCATTTGACCCAATGGTCAAGATCTAATGTTTATTCCTACAATAAAGTGGAATAATGGTTAATGTAATATGTTGGACCTAATAATGTGATATAGAGGGTTTCCTTTATATGATCAACTTAAGGAGCTTACTTGTTGACAATGGATGGCTTGTTCTAAATGAACAATCGATTGCGGGTTTTACCCTACTTTCAATGGAACTTTTTGTGTTGTTAATCAAGGGATGTCTAGGGTTAGATGGTGACTCTTTCTAGAGAACAAATCAAGGACTTCATAGGTGGTTTATCCAAGGTGTTTACTTATGTAAACAACCAATGGTCTTACCTTTTAAACATCTAATGGTTCTGGGTGACATTGTGGTATGGTGATATGGGTTGAATGATGATGGAACAAATAGAGGGTTACCCTTAATAAGGTAGTCTTACCTATTTACTCATATGAATAAAATGTATGATAATCATATTATGTTGATATGTAACCCTAATGAGGTATAGCTTGTTATACCTAGCTTTAATATAACTAAATGATGGCAATTGGGTATGAATAATCCTTGAATGACTAATACAATCATGAAGTACTATGTTAATGTTGTTGAAACCCTAGTATGATATAACCCAATGGTTACACCTTGATTTATGTGTGGGTTCATACTTGAGAATAGTATGGAATGTGATGGTGATGCTTCACCTTATGCATCCATGATCCAATGGGGATGTCATGAGTTAGGGTTTGGGTATAATTGTTGATTAATAACATTAATATAATTTATCTTGTTGAACCTAACTCTAATGCAAATAGATAAAGATGAGTATTCATGTTTAACATCCTTATATGATTGCATGATGCTGAAATAACCTCCTTAACATGATCATAACCTTAATGTGTTAATTGGTGGTTATCATAGCCACATGGTTGATACTTGCTTATGCGAAACATGTGCATTATGAATATGATGAGGGTTAATCATATCTAGATTACTTGCATGTTGATGTAATAAAGGAATGTTTTTAATGTTAATATAACTCTGTTATGATTGTTTATGAATATCTCCTAGCTCATTAATGCAATATTGTGCAGATGTGGTGTATTATATGTAAGTGATGTTGTTGAGCCTTGTTATAAGGAGTGGAAAGATAATGAGGATCTTACAAGGTATAGTATGATGGTCTTAATGACCTTTAGGCAAGGTTGAGCCCAAAATGAGGTGTAATCCTCTTGATGTTGATAAGGGTTGATACCCTGTGATATTGTGAAAAGGATTTTATAGCATGTGATGGTATTATGGTCTTAATGACCTTTGGGCATGGTTGAGCCCTGAATGAGGTGTAATCCTCTTGTGTTGATAAGGGTTGATACCTTGTGATATTGTGAAAAGGATTTATATCTTGTGATAGTGTGATGACTAGTGTAGCCTCATGAATGGTAAGTGAATAGTACCATGTGATGATGAGATGAGAAATTATGTTTCACACGTGTTATATCTTTTAAAGTTGTGATATTTATATGCTTGCTAGAAGTGAATTAGGGTTTGCATGTCCACTTGTTTGATGCAACCTTAATTCACCCAATTGGCATAACTGATCAAGTGAAACTCTAATCATGTAGTACCCTGTTCCATAGATCCATCTGAGTGTCAAAATTTTCCAGATGGTGAAACGAGTATTCCTAAGGGAAACTTGGAGCACATACTTTTAAGTATGTGTGGGTGGCAAGTTGAAGATATATCCTTGTCATCCACAATGCAGATTGTAGAGGTTGGCTATGGTCATGCCTCATACATCTGATGTGATTGAGAATGGCTGTGGTTGTGTCTCAATGATTATATATGTGACAAGATTAGAGGACAACTACAGTTGTACCTCGGATGGTAGGGTATGCGTACCCACCTCCTTTCACTAGTGTCGTGACCTGTACCAAGGATAGACTAGGCTGTTAGCAGCTTGACCTTTTGCGTCACTGTGGTGGACCCGTACTGACTGGGGGTGGAGAAGATCTTAGGAGTCTGACTCTTCCTAGATCTTGTATGGCACTGATTTCAACTTAGCAGTGGTCAGTTGGATTTTGAGTGGTATCCTCAATTTCCTCAGGGCATAATAAAAGATGTAATACAGCCACATAGCATATCTGTTTAGGGTTATACACGACGCTTCACATTGGATGATAACCCTTGTTTGTTCTCTTTACATAAAGATGATGATTAGTGCAATTAAGAGATAGTAGATATACTTATGTTGTGGATATGCTTAAGATTGTAGATGCGTACATACAGTAGCCATGCTTATGTTGATAACTATACTACTACTGCTGATTATAATCATGATGCTAGCTATCTCATGTTGTTAGTTATGTTTAGCATGCTAGCCATGCCTTTGTAAGTAGATGCATATACTGCTAATCATGCTTATCTAGATAATTGTGCTTATGTTGTTAGCTCTTTTTATGATGTTGATATGTTTAACCTATTAGACATGATAAAGTTGTTATCTATGCTTATGTGGCTAGACTTATTCATAATGATAGAGATTCTATGTTACTAGACTTTCTCATGATGCTAGATATGCATATGCTACTGAATTGATGATAATTATTATTTGCTCCTTTATGTATTCTGTCAATCATCCATGCTATTTAGTCTATTTGTTATATTTGATTAAACTGCTTAACTTTTTAATTACTTAAAAATGTTGTAAAATATAATAAAATAAGAGAACATACCCAAGTGTGATAAATAGTCATCAAGGAAGAAGTAATGAGACATGTTATTCATGATTATTCCTATGCTAATGTAAAGGAACCAAAAATGAAAAAGGTAAAATGATACATAAGAAGTTGTAATATGCATAATGAAAATAGAATTGGTTACCTTTTTGTTAGTAACCCTGAACAATGCTGCTATGATGTGGGAAGTATGTTTCCCTTTACGTCTTTCCTTTCCAGGTAACAACTTTCAAGTGGACCATTGCCACTTGGTATGTGTGGATTTATTCTAAACATGAGGATGAATATTTTATCATAGAATAAGGTTGTTTGGACTATGGTTCCGCGATCATAAAGTTTGTGATGATTTTTCTTTTGAGACTTCCAATAATTAGGGAGACTCCTCTTATATGTCTTGATATCTGTTATGTTGGTAAAAGTAGATGAGATAAGGATGTGAGTTCCTTATAGCGCATGAGGTGGATACCAAGGTAATGAATCCTAGTATCCAAGATGTATTAATAATATGAGAAATATGTGAAGGTTGGAGATGTTTATTAAATAAACATTCCAAGTATTCCTCTCTTGTATAGAGATAGAGAGAGTTGATGATGATCCTATAAATGTTGTTTGGAAGGACAAACAAAAGTGATTCTATAATGTTGCGTATGGTTCAATGATAGCTAGGCAAGACCACTATCAAGGATCGATGGTTGTTGGTCAATAGATATGTGATACTGTGTTCCTTTAAGATAAACCTATGATCAAATATTAATGCATAATATTTAGATTGGATGATATAATTCACATGACCATGATGAGTTTAGAATTATGTCCTTTAGACTAACCAATGTACAAATAGAATTTATAAATAGGAGGAACAAAGTGTTCCAGTCATGTAATACAAGTTATATCAAGCTTTAAATGATGACATGTCAAAGTATTTCAAATATGGTCAAAAATATGATTAATATTTCTTCAAAAACCTTAGGGTTTCCAAAGCAACATTAGCTATGAGACAAGTTGAACAAGAGTGAGATGGGGTTGATTAAGTATCTTTGTAGAATCATGATATGTCTTCTAAGTAGGTTGTGTAAATCCTAATAAGGTGAAGATAGTGTTTTTGTTTCACCCCTAACAAGGTTTACTAGGAATTATGTTTCCTTGTATGGAATAACAACTGCCAGCGTCAACATTTCTTTTGATGCTGAAAAAGAAGTGACAAGAGTTCTAGTGTTAGTGTAAAAAAAGGGATGGATACATTGCCTTTTTTATGCTTCAAGGAATGGTATGGGACACATGCCATGATTGATAAAAAGCTAGCAAGTATGACTTTGGAGAAATGTGTTGATACAATAGATATAATTTCAGGATGGTAGCTAGAATTTAAAGTTGAAAGTTACTATTAGATTTGTACAGGCGGCACAATAAGTTTCTATGTTCCATATTTGCAAATGTCTTCTTATGTGGGTTTTTTTGTGTTGATCCAAGATGAGATATGTATGAGTGATGTGACATCAAAATTATATGAAATTAACCATGTGAAGGCAATAGGATGATGTGCAAAGGAAGAACCCATCTTTGTTTACCTTGGATTTCAGGGGAGAAATCTCAGTTAGGGGTTTATAGTTGTAAGACCCCTAAACTTGCTTAATGAGTTGAACAAGATTAATTATAATAATTGAATTCTTATAACCCTAATCTAACCTTGTGATATGCTTTTAAATCATAATACAAGCTTAAGTTTCAAATGTGGTCCAATTTGGACACTATTTGAGCAAGTTATGCAATTTATGCACATTTTGGACTTTTCTGTAATTTACCCAATTAAGAGGTTTTCATTGCAATTTATCACTTGAATTATGCTCCTTGAATATTATATCATCATTCTTGAACTTTTTGAGCCATGGGGCGTCTATTTAAACCTTCATTTGAAGGTGTTTGCTCCAAAGGTATTTTAGGATTTTCCCCCTTCACGGATGAGCTACCTTTAGTAGCTATCAACTAATGAATTATTTGATTGGCTGGGAAATTCGACAAAGGAAAGCTAAGCAGGTCTATACACATGATGGGGGATCTTGTTGTGTGTGTGCTTGTATATTCTTAATAAATTAAGGCCATGGACACTTGGATAGATACTAGAACTTCAACTTTTTCTTTTTCTTTATCTTAAAGTGTCATATACTTATCATCAAGCACCAAAACGAGACATTTTCTCTCCACCACCTCCCTCCTTATCCCAACCTCGTTCTCTCTATGTTCATCTGTGATTTTCTGCCCCAAGAAGAATAAAGTGGGGATCTTCTTGGAGAAAGGCTCTAAGGTTGAAATTGACTTCATTTTAGGGTTGAAAAAGCTTCCTTCTAGTGATCTTGACCTAAAAGTGTAGGAATTCCCTTCTTTCCTCCATCTATTTCTTTTTTATCCTTCCTCCTAGATTTCTCCAGGTCGGGACCTTGCTTTTCCATGGTAGAAATTGCTCTAAAGCTCTAAAACCCTACCTTACTTGCTCCTTATGCTTAGGGTTTGCTCATTTGATGAAGAAAGGTGCTAGATGGATGAATTCATAGTTTATTCTTGGATTTTCTACCCTAACTGCTCGATATTTCTTCTTTTTGGGGTTTCATATTCTCATTAGAGGCAAGTTTTATAACTTGCTCCACATTTATTGCTTACCATAAGCTTTCTAGCTCATGTTCTTGCTTGAAGATGATGATTCATGCCCTAAAAAGCTATGCTTGACTT
This sequence comes from Alisma plantago-aquatica, assembly GCA_963693085.1. Lineage (NCBI taxonomy): Eukaryota > Viridiplantae > Streptophyta > Magnoliopsida > Alismatales > Alismataceae > Alisma > Alisma plantago-aquatica. The sequence goes on from OY856409.1 coordinate 926,603,516, forward strand.
GGATTTCGATTTTTATAATGTTCCCTGTTCTGATTTCAGTGCTATATGAACCTATGATCATGTGTACATTATTACTAAGGTATAATATGACTTGGATCAGGTTGGTTTGACAACCTATGGTGCTAAGCGCCTATCAACCAATGGTGCTAAGCGCCTATCAACCAATGGTCAGTTTTAGGGTTTTAAGCTGATTTCTTCTATAAACCATGACCCAATGATGGTACCATTGCAACAACCCTATGGTTTTGTATTCATAACAACTGATGTTCGTGATCAAAGGTGTCAAATTATGGTGACAACCTATAGTCACCTCCTTAGGTCAGGTTTTGGATTAATTAGAAGTTTAATGATCAACCATTAAGTACCCTATTGATGTTATCAATCAATGATGACATTAGCTTAATATTTGATGCTGATTAATGAATATAGTGTTGATCTAACAACCTATGGTGACTTAATGTTCACTAGTTATGGTGTATCAGGTCTCTACAATCTATGGTGAGTGAATCATTGTAGTTGTAGCATCAATTAAGCCTTAGACCAATGGTTTCTTGGGTCACTTGATGTAATGGTCAGACCTATACTGTTATTGATGGTTTTAACACATGAACTTGACCCAATGGTCAAGATCTAATGTTTATTCCTCCAATAAAGTGGAATAATGGCTAATGTAATATTTTGGACTAATAATGTGATTTATAGGGTTTCCTTTATATGATCAACTTAAGGAGCTTACTTGTTGACAATGGATGGCTTGTTCTAAATGAACAATCGATTGTGGGTTTTGGCCTACTTTCAATGGTACTTTTTGTGTTGTTAATAAATGTATGTCTAGGGTTAGATGGTGACTCTTTCTAGAGAAAAAATCAAGGACTTCATAGGTGGTTTATCCAAGGTGTTTACTTATGTAAACAACCAATGGTCTTACCTTTTAAACATCCAATGGTTCTGGGTGACATTGTGGTATGGAGATATGGGTTGAATGATGATGGAACAAATGGAGGGTTACCCTTAATAAGGTAGTCTTGCCTATTCACTCATATAAATAAAAGGTATGATAATCATATTGTGTTGATATGTAACCCTAATGAGGTATAGCTTGTTATACCTAGCTTTAATATAACTAAATGATGGTAATTGGGTATGAATAGTCCTTGAATGACTAATACAATCATGAAGTACTATGTTAATGTTGTTGAAACCCTAATATGCTATAACCCAATGGTTACACCTTGATTTATGTGTGGGTTCATACTTGAGAATAGTATGGAATGTGATGGTGATGCTTCACCTTATGCATCCATGATCCATTAGGGATGCCATGAGTTAGGGTTTGGGTATAATTTTTGATTAGTAACATTAATATAATTTATCTTATTGAACCTAACTCTAATGCAAATAGATAAAGATGAGTATTTTTTTTATTGCCGGGGGAAACCCACCCCCCTAGGCAGAGGTCTAGATAGCAGGGATGGTAAACCCAGGAGACCCGTGCACCCGCACACCGGTATCTCAATAAGTCACATCAGAGGCTGGCTGACGCTGCAGGAAATTCATTTCTGATCAGCGCTTCCAGCGAGAGTCGAACCCGGGACCCTTGGTAAGGGGCCCCAAGCTACGACCATCTGGGCTACTGCTCACCGGCTATAAAGATGAGTATTCATGTTTAACATTCTTATATGATGGCATGATGTTGAAATAACCTCCTTAACATGATCATAACCTTAATGTGTTAATTGGTGGTTGTCATAGCCACATGGTTGATACTTGCTTATGCGAAACATGTGCATTATGAATATGATGAGGGTTAATCATATCTCGATTCATTTCATGTTGATGTAATAAAGGAATGTTCTTAATGTTAATATAACCCTGCTATGATTGTTTATGAATATCTCCTAGCCCATTAATGCAATATTGTGTTGATCTGGTGTATTATATGTAAGCAATGTTGTTGAGCCTTGTTATAAGGCATGGAAAGATAATGGGGATGTTGCAGGGAATAGTATGATGGTCTTAATGACCTTTAGGCATGGTTGAGCCCTAAATGAGGTGTAATCCTCTTGTGTTGATAAGGGTTGATACCTTGTGATATTGTGAAAAGGATTTTATATCATGTGATGGTATGATGGTCTTAATGACCTTTGGGCATGGTTGAGCCCTAAATGAGGTGTAATACTCTGGTGTTGATATGGGTTGATACCCTGTGATATTGTGAAAAGAATTTATATCTTGTGATAGTATGATGCTTAGTGTAGCCTCATGAATGGTAAGTGAATAGTACCATGTGATGATGAGATGAGAAATTATTTTTCACATGTTTTATATCTTTTGAAGTTGTGATATTTATATGCTTGCTAGAAGTGAATTAGGGTTTGTATGTCCACTTGTTTGATGCATCCTTAATTCACCCAATTGGCATAACTGATCAAGTGAAACTCTAATCATGTAGTACCATGTTCCATAGATACATCTGAGTGTTAGAATTTTCCATATGGTGAAATGAGTATTCCTAAGGGAAACTCAGAGAACATACTATTAAGTATGTGGGGGTGGAAAGTTGAGGATATATCCTTGTCATCCACAATGCAGATTGTAGAGGTTGGATATGGTCATGCCTCATACATCAGATGTGATTGAGAATGGCTGTGGTTGTGTCTCAATGATTATATATGTGACGAGATTAGAGGACAACTACGGTTGTACCTCATATGGTAGGGTATGCATACCCACCTCCTTTCACTAGTGTCGTGACCTGTACCAAGGATGGACTAGGCTGTTAGTAGCTTGACCTTTTGTGTCACTATGGAGGACCGTACTGACCAGGGGCGGAGAAGATCTTAGGAGTCCGACTCTTCCTAGATCTTGTATGGCACTAATTTTGACTTAGAAGTGGTCAGTTGGATTTTGAGTGGTATCCTCAATTTCCTCAGGGCATAATAAAAGATGTAATATAGCCATATAGCATATCTATTTAGGGTTATACACGATGCTTCACATTGGATGATAACCCTTGTTTGTTCTCTTTACATAAAGATGATGCTTAGTGAAATTAAGAGATAGTAGATATACTTATGTTGTGGATATGCTTAAGATTGTAGATGCGTACACTCAGTAGCCATGATTATGCTGATAACTATACTGCTACTGTTGATTATAATCATGATGCTAGCTATATCATGTTGTTAGTTATGTTTAGCATGCTAGCCATGCCTTTGTAACTAGAGATGCATATACTGCTAATCATGGTTATCTAGATAATTGTGCTTATGATGTTAACTCTTTTTATGATGTTGATATGTTCAACCTATTAGACATGCTAATGTTGTTAGCTATGCTTATGTGGCTAGACTTATTCATAATGATAGAGATTCTATGTTACTAGACTTCTTCATGATGCTAGATTTACATATGCTACTGAATTGATGATAATTATTATCTGCTCCTTTATGTATTCTATCAATCATCCATGATATTTAGCCTATTTTTTATATCTGGTTAAACTTCTTAACTGTTTAATTACTTTAAAATGTAGTAATCAATAAACGTTGTTGGAGGTTATATCTCTTGCTGGGACATGGGTCTCACCCTTGTGGTTTGCCACATTTTTTTAGGTAACCGGAAGTGAAAAAAACAAACATGTGGCAGCAAAGAGGAGCTATAGTAATGAATCTTTAAGAAAGTTGATTAGATGTCTAGTGTGTCCTAGAGTCATCCCTGTACTCTCAGGTCCAGGCAGGAAAAGTTTGTATTTGAATATTGTTCTCCTGTGTATATATGTTGTGGCTAAGGCAATAGAACATTTGTATCAAATTCTTGGCCTAATATAGATAAAAGAAAGATGTTGTGGTCTTATGCAAATGTTTCTGAGCAGGTGCTGATGTTGAAATTGGTTTTAATTTACCCATATTTTTGGGTATGTGATTAATTAGTGATTGATTGTGTTTTATGTTTTGAGTAATCTCGTTTAGTGTAATGGGTTCTCACAACTAGTAGCTGAAAAGTTGGGTTTTCTATTGTGTGGCACAAGATCTGGTATGTATCATTAACCATAAGGTATATTCATCGTACCATTTAATAAACTATTGATATTTTTCCTAGTGTTTGAAATGTGGAGATGCTAATACTGTGTTTTATCATACTTATATAAAAAATCAGAGGCAAAGAAACAATATTACACCACTTGAAGATGATGATGTAATAATGGTTAATAATCCAACTACTCTAAAGCAACTAATTGTATATTATTTCAAGTCTCAATTTTCTTCTTCCTAGACACAATCTGCCTTATACATTCAATAGGTTCCTACATTTCTCATATAGCATCAAAACAAGATGATATAAAAGCTTTACCTCCTACTACTGTAAGAAGTGTTGGAAATTTTGAAATTTATGGGTCCTAATAAGGCGCCAGGCCCTGATGGGGTCAATGTTGGATTCATGTTGGGAAATTGGTGTTACAACCTCAATTTTTACATATGTTTTCATAATTGAAATGTCATTATTATATGAACATAGACTTGAATTGAGAAGATTGTATGCTTTGCTTGAAAGAATGGGTTTCTTTGCAATTTTCCCCTTTGGTATGAATTTCGTGAATTCTACTATTTTGTTAATTCAATAATGAATATAAGCGAGAAGAAAAGAAGAAAAGTCCAAATAATAGAGAAAGATAAAAGATAATGGATGTTAAACAATGTATTTATGAGAAATATATATAGAATTCTCTAGAATGAGATATAGGTGTCCACAATTGAGTGGTTTCGACTCCACTTCCCTTATAATGTTTATAAAAGTCAAAATAAGGAAAATAGGGAAGAAAGAAAGAGAAAATACAAATAATAAAAGCCTTACTATGGGAATAACATGCCATATACTAATGGAATTATGTAATGACTTTTGGGTGTTTCCAAATAGAAATACTATGTTGTGTAAGATAGTGTATTCTCGTGATCAAAGGATTAAAATCCAAGAGCAAGGGGAATATAATCGAGGACCCTTTGTTTATCCATTATATAAATATGGTAATATATGATTCCTTCATGAATAAGGAACGTGGATTAACAAGGAAGAAATCTAAGGAGTAATTTCATGATTTTAAGGAAAGTGGTCTTTAGCGATCTGAGAGACTGGTTTCCTCATGGGTAAGGGCGCTGGGACGTAGCTATCCTCCCCTATAAAGGGTTGAACCCATAGCCTCGTGTCCCAGAGGATCTCAGGCATCTCACGCTTGTGTCTGTCCGAACCCTAACCGGGGGATGGTGTGACCCCTGGAGCGATGCAGAGTAGTGGAGGGAAGTACAAAGAGAGCATGAGGCTCCCACGTCATAGGAGAGAAGCTTGGCCATCATCTCCTTGCCCTTGCACCTACGCGACGCCCACATGATGGTTGCAGGCCGACCATGGTTGCAGACCTGGCGGGCTTGAACTGGCCATCCTAGCCGCAAACCAGAGGCATCCCCATGTGCGCATGAGCACGATGGAGGCAAAGGAACCTCCCCTAGTGGCCGTCGGGTCCGGGGAAGGGGAGACAACCTGTTCCCAACCCATGCCGCAGTGGCAGCAGAGGGATTCCACGAGGAAGAAGACGAGAAGGTCATTGGACTAAAATGCCCCTATGAGGCTTGAAGAGTTGGATCATCACATGGGGGCAATTTCTCCAATCTGTTATGTTTTTAAGTTGGCCAGGTTACGTAGAGGCGCAATACATGAGACGGATGATGTGTCAGCATCCCATTGGTCCAAGTAAGTAAATCTTGCATAATTCGTAGTTAATTAATGGTAGCTTAGATTGATACATGTAATATATGAATATTGCTTAGAAAAACATGAGGAATCTAGTAAAAAGTATAATCAGACTTTGTTTGTGCTTCTAATGTGAAAAGTACATAAAGTTGATAACTTTAATGCTTTAAATAGATCAAAGCCCTAGATCTTGATTATGGATGTACTTAATAGACTTAGTTGGTGCTAGTAATCAACATCTGACTTAATTTCTTAAATATGATGAAAAGAGATCTAATTAGAGATAATTGATCGTAATTTGTATAATTAGGGTTTACTAACCTAGAAGATGTGAAAAATGGTAATTTGGGTTCATTTGTGAATTTGACTATAATCATTGATGAAATCAGAGTTGTCAATTCAAAAGAGCCTGAACATGCTAATTGGCCGTAATGATCTTGATGTGACCTAAAAGGATAAGGTTGGTAGTTTAATGTAAAAAAAGTTATATTTGACTTTATTGGAATTCAATCATGCATATGATGTTGAAATTAGGGTTTGTGGGCCAAAACTGTATTAAAAGTGATAATTGGTTGATGTAAGCTAAAACCCTAATAAAACCCTAAAAGGTGGCCTAGAAACCCTAATGTGGGACTCGAGTCAATCTTAAGGATGTGTAATGACACATGGGTGTTATGCATTAATTTTAGGATCACTGATCGATTGCTTGATTGATTATTCTTGATTATTGTTGCTTGATTGATTATTCTTGGTATGTGGTTATTTATGAATAATCAATTTAGTTTCATGGTGTTTTCCAAACATTTTATCGATTGGATGCAATCTAAATTGTTGGATGTTTAATTCCGCAATCTCATAAAGTCACTATGTGTATAACAATAACTATGAGTGTACTTCTCGAACCTACATACCACCCTGATGTTTGATGCAAGACCAAGCCCCAGAGGGAAGGTCTGAGTTGGTCAAGCCCTGGAGGGAAGATCATTGGGAACCCGAGTGGTGACCCCAGGCACCAAGCTCAGGATGGAGAAGGTGGCCTTATGTCCCGTGCAAGGACAAAACCCTAAGAGAGGGTAATCTATGGTTTAGGGTAAAAGTGGTTGAGAAGTTACATGCAAAATGTAATTTGGATTGTTAATCAACTATTTGCCATGATTAGGTTGTTAGAGCCTATTTATGATGTTGTGTTTGTTCCCACATACTAGTATAGCAATATACTAACCGACGTTTTGTTTGTCGACGCTTTAGGTACAAATCTGAAAAGGACAAACAATAAAGTGAAATATGTGAAGATGAATTTAAGTAATCCAAAGGAGTATTAGATAGTTAGATTTCTACTATGGATAGAAGTATTAGATCCTACTTTGAAAAGGTATGCAAAAGTTTTATTTAATACCAGCTTTCCAGTTTAGTGTTAGTAGAATTTGATAATTATTTTTGATTAAATTGTTAAACCATTGATCCTGAATTTTAAGATAGCGCCTCTGACCTCTTGGTCTCCCTTGATTGGGGGTTACAAGAAGCGGGGTCGTTACAATTGGTCTACCGTACAATGTTCTATTATTATATCTATGTCATTTGCACTCCAAGGAACTCCTTTTCTGTATGACTTCTGTAGTGTCGTTACGATTGTCATTCCTAAAAATGCTAATCCAAACTAGTGTTCTCATCTACGCCCTATCTCACTTAACAATGTTTGCTTGAAGTTAACAATGAAGATTCTTTCCAACCAACTACAATCTTTGTTGCCATATTGGATTGGTCTTAAAAAATTGAGTTTCATCCTTGGGCGTCATATAAGTGATAACATATTGGTTCAAGAACTATTCATAATATGTGTTGACCTCGTGGCCCTCAATGCATGGCTATTAAGATTGACCCCATGAAGGCTTATGACCACATGTTGTGACAATTCATTGTGGATACTTTGAATAATGTAGGCCTTCATTCATCTACATACTACATTATGAATTCCATATGTGGAGGCTCTATCAAAATTTCCTAGAATGGAGAATTATTATCGAGATTCAAATCAACACATGGTCTTTGTCAAAGTGATCCATTATCAAGATATTTATCTGTGATGTGTTTAAACATACTTTCTTTAATCATCAATGAAGCAGTATCTCTATAGATATGTATATGAATCAAACTCTCACAAAGAGGATTACCGTTGTTCATGTAGCATTTGTTGATGACCTTATTCTCTTTTCTAAGGAAGATATAGTCATATTGAAACCATTATTCATTGTTTTCAATTATTTCAAAAGGCTTCTGGTCGGGCAATCTCCATTAGTAGAAGTACATTTTTCTTCTCCCATTATGTTTCATCTTATTTGAAGCACTTGATTGCTTAGAGAGGCGGAATGCAAATTAGTGACAAACTAGGTCAGTATATGGGAGTTCCAATGATTCATGGATGAATCATGAGAGATACATATGTACATATATATGATAAATTCCTAGGATCACTCTCAAGTCGGGTGGCTAAAAGTTTGATAATGGCATGTCACATATCTTTAGTTAAATATATACTTATTGCTACACTGATGTATCCAATGCATACTATTGTCACCCCAATATCCTTATGTGATAAGTTAGACACAATGATCCATATATTCATACGGAGATGAAGAGATGACAAGGAATTGTTATCTCTAGTTTCCTGGGAATAGGTTCTAGCTACCAAAGAAGATGGAGGTTTGGGAGTTTGTAGTATGCATGAATAGAACATGGCCCTTATAATGAAGTTTGCATCAGAGCTTTTCATTGGACGTCATATTTATTGGCAAGAAGGTTTGAAGCAAAATATAATTCCTTTGAACCTCACTCTGGATATTTTTGCACATCTTTTTGGCACAAAGTTAGTTCAATGATACCTCTAATATGCAATAACTCCTTTTGTTCTATTGGAAATGGTGTAAATATCAATGTATGGTCGAAACCTTTGATTCCACAAGTATCTAACCAATTTGTTAATACTCTGATTCCAATACCGTCTGGGTTATCTGAACTTATTTTTTCCAGTATTACGACAACAAACCATAGATGGAATATATAATTTTTGCTTCATTACTTCCCACAATCTATAACTAATATCATTTTATGTATACCACACCCTGTACTATCACATGATAATGATGCTTGGGTTCGATCTTTGACTCCTCATGGAAAGTTTACTACATCATATCTATATCATCTCTTAATCCATGATCAGGTTAAAAAGAAAATAGAATCATGGCGTCAGATATGGAGATGGAGACTTTCACCAAAAATAAAGGTCTTCTTATGGTTAATATTTCATTGGGCACTAATGACAAATTTTAGAAGATCCAATCTTCATTTCACAAATGATAAATTTTCCTCATGTGTTGCATTTGATGAGACTATCCTCCATTTTTTAGAGACTATCAATTTATAATGGATGTGTGGAAGAAACTACAACTGAAATCTTTATTGCCAACCTTTTTCTGTAATCACTTACAATCATGGATCATTTTGTCATTAAGGGTTCACAAGAAAATTTATATGTCTTTGTTTCAGCATGCTACGAGATTTGGCAAGACCGAAATGAACTCACATTTCATGATAGAAGTTGTTCGGTGGAATCTACTTGTACTAGTGCTCTATCTTTAAAAGATTCATTAAGATCGACATATGATCGACAACATATAGACAACCTACCAATCATTCATTCAGACGCACTACTACCAATGTCCCTTTCTGTATCATTTGTCATAACTTCAATTGATGCATCAATTACATTACATACTACAACCATAACCGTTATAACATGATCTTCAGAAGGAACATGGATACGAAGATGGGATAAAAAGGTGTATAGTTCTTCAGTACTTGAGATAGAGGTTGCTGCAATATATATGGCACTATATAACCTAATGAATATCAATACTTCTACAATTATTGTGTTCTTTGATAATTCTACAATTGTTCAAATAATCCAATCCAGGTAAACCACCTTACCTAGATTGCATACTTGGATTACTTCTACATTCCATCACTTGGATTCCTTCTAGTTCCAAGTTCATATCCATAAAGGATTTACACAACAAGTACATGAGGTTGACATGCTTTCCAAATTGCATTGAAGCTCTACAATTCACTTTATTTCATTTTATCAATCCACCTTATGGAATAGATAATGTTATCGTAATGTAACTTAAGATTTGCTTGGTGCACATTTCAATGAAATGAAAGTTTCACCAAAAAAATCTCACTTAAAGAGTTAAACTCTACTATCCTTGGACTTGGTCTCATCACACCTCTGACCTTGTCTTAGAGTCTTGATGTTGTAGGACACCCATCACCAAGTTAAAGTCTTAAACTCCTACATAATTTTTAGAGTTTGGTCGCCACTTTGTTTACACAAAGCTCTAACTTTCATAGATGTCAAAATTTTCATGTATGCATTTAGTCTTATATATCTTTTCTTGGGAACACTTAGAGATTAGGTTTTATTTGTTCTGCTCTCTAGTGCAGATAGAAATGATATATCAGACATAGGGTTGTAGGATAACCAAATAGGTAGGACATAATGAAAATTACAAGGTCTATTGGATGAAATGGTTTGTTTGGTAATTTGGTCAGCTGAGGAGTTGATTTTGTGGGGAATGTAGAGTCCATGACAGGCAAATTCACCACATGTAAGAACCTCTACTATCCTAGCAAAGGGCTAGAGCTTGGTGGGTGTTTTGTTCGGCCTGCTAAGATGGACAATGTTCTATTGGGATTCCATCAAGATATAGTAGGATGACTAGTTGTTTCCCTTGCAAACATCCAGTGCGTGCAAGATAGCCTGGATCTTAGACTCAAGAGTTGAGTTAGTGGCAATTGGAATACCCCTACCCAATAGGGAGTCCCCTTCATTATTGATTGCATAAAGTCCAATGGAATCCTTGGATGAGGGTAGTTTGTAAGCATCATTGACAAATAGATAGACGTCCTTCACTACTTGGAGGTGATGATGTGACTTCCGAATGATGCCTCCTTCTACAGGTTGGCATGGGATGACTCATAATCGTGGTTGTCCTGCATTGGATGAAAGTGGCTTAAGCAAGAGCTGGTTTTGCAGTGCACTGGTGAATAAAGTTATTGTGGCTTTTCCAAATATGCCAGCAGGCAACCACCCAAAGCGTTTGAGATTCAACATTTGTGCTATGTGCATTACCTGTGAAGGATAACCACTTGTCTTCTTCCATCTTGAAATGGCTATTGCCAATAGGTAGTTATAACCAGACAACGTTACTCATAGGACAATCTCGGAGAGCATGCAGAAGGGTGTCTCGAGCATTGTTTCATCGGCCAGAGAGTACATTTACATCAATGTGGTGACACTGCTTCTCTATATTAGTCAATAGAGCCTTATGTTGAAGCAGCCATAGGAACACCTTTATCCTTTTAGGAAGTTTGGCTTTATCTTTCCAATTGCCTGAATTAGAGACTTCTTTTTCTTTATGTACCCATCGGTATGATGATCGGGAGGATAAATCCCCCATAGGTTCTAGAGGCCATGACTAAGAGTCCTCTCCTATGAAAGCAACTGATGCAAGTGTGCAAACAATACTAATCTAGGTACCTTGGGGAAGGTAGTCATGTATGAAGTCCCAGTCCCACTCCCTATCTCTAATCTCCATAGAGCTGGCAATGATGTCTTAGATCCTAATAGGGATAAGCCAATTGGGATCATGGTCCATGATAGATAGACCACCAATCCATTTATTTCATCAAACATTAGAGGCAACACCATTTTTGATGACTCTATGGCATGTAGACTTGATCTCGCCAATGTGTCATTTGATGAAACTCTATCTCGAGGAAGAAGGCCGGTTAGAAAAGGAGTTTCCCCAGACATACTTACCCTTCATTTCTTGCACCCATAGTTTTTAGGGTTCATTGAGGAATACCCAGACATTTTTTAACATCAATGCATCATTATGATCCCCTGACATTCTTAATGCCAAGACTACCAAAATCTTTATTGGAGGATACTTTTCACCAAGCTACCTGTGAAAGCTTTCTCTTCTCTCCACATCCTGACCACACGAAGTTTCTGATGTGTCTATTAATTTCATCACACAACTATAGTGAGAGTTTGATAGATTGCACAATATAAGTAGGAATTTTTTGTAGCGTTGACCGCACAAGTGTGATCTATCTGACCAAAGAGAGATGACGTATAACCCAACTGTTGAGGCACTCCTGTATATTTGAGATAATATGACCATGTGTGGTCTTGTTTATTCGATGGTGGAGTATGGGAACTCCAAGGTACTTGCCAAGGTCATCAGTTGGTTTAAAACCCAACTTTCTACTGATAGAACAGATTTCTTGGCATGTTGCACTATGCGAGAAGTAACAACATGACTTATCTTTGGAAACAATCTGGCCTGATTCTTTGGAGAATGCTTTCAAGATGCCCGAGATCACCCTTACTTGCGATACAGAAACCTCACCCATTAGAATAATGTCATCTTCAAAGAAGACTTGAGATAGCTGAATTCCCCCTCCAGACAGATCCAAGAGCTTCCACTCACCTGTTGTGACAGCCACAGAAATGACCTAACTTAGTCTTTCCATGTACATTACAAAGACATATGGGATGATTAGATCACCTTGCGTGACACCTTGGGTTGCTTTGAAAGCAAAAAATGGGATACCTTATCAAAGAATGAAGGTAGATCCTCTTGTAGTAATTTGCATAATGAGATTATAGAGCTTATCAGGCATCCCAGTTCATACGAGAGTATCCTGAACAAAATCTTAATTCATATGATCAAAAGCCTTTGAAAGATCAAGTTTAATGCACATGGTCTTTTTCTTTGTTGCCTTGATCCTCATCGAGTGTATGACTTCATGAACTAGGATGACATTGTCACTGATCCTCCATCTAGGGATGAAGCTGGATTGGGTTGGGGTGATCCAATCATCCATGTAAGATTTGATGTGTTCTATAATTACTTTGGAAATGAGTTTGAAGCACATATTGTTGAGTTAGATGGGATAGACATTACTACATCTCTGGGGTACATCGATCCTTGGTATTAACACCATGTATGAGTCTGCCATAGGGGTAGCGATCACCTCCTATGTGGAGGCATCAACAAATGTGTGAACTATGAAAGGTCTGAATTTACTCCAATTATTCTGAATAAACTTGGTGTAAACACCATCTGGTCTAGGATCCTTCATGGGTGCCATCTTAAAAGTAACCTGATGGATTTCATCCACATATGGTATGGCCTACATATGATCATACGAATCATGGTCGATTCCAGGGAAGGTGCCAATGTAGTTGTGGATGTAGTTGAGGTATGATGGTTGCTTCATCGTCATAAGGTCCTCAAAGAAGTAGTGCAATAACAACTTGATCTCGTCACCTCTCTTTTTATATATTATTTTTAATTTGGCCTTATTGATCACCTCTCTTTTTTATATATTAAATTTCGATTTGGTCTTGAAAGTATAATTTGGTCTTGATGCTTTTGATCTACCCAAATATAACCATGCATTCTTGTAAACCAGTGATTATCATAATATATTTGAAATAAGTAATGTTGAATGCAAGACATATTCTATATTTAATTCAAATACAACAATTTACCTATATATCAAATTCGCATGTCCTTGGATAAGCTATTATGTATCTGATTTTTGATATAATGGACTGGACCTATACCCATACCTACTAGACTAACTGGGTATAATTTTGAGTATGACCGTATTTGCATCAATTACAATCCTACATGTACTATTAGAAAATTGGTAAAGTCAAAATCAAGCTTATTTTGACATTGTATAACCCAAATGAAATTTGGAATTTAATAATTCTATGCTTATTCAATTACCAACTCAATATATATTAATGCATATATAGTTGTATTTATTACTAAAATATCATTATTATGATATTACTTACATATTTCTATTATGACATTTACAATTTATGATATATTCTTATTATTCTACCTTTAATAAAATCAAAGTTGCCCAAATTCATATAGAAATTCATTTTAAATATTACCAACCATACCTAGAAGCATGCTAGATTAACAAAATGTAATTCAAAATTGAATTGTATGAGACCAAACCAAATTCATAAATTTATGGACAACTTTGTCAACCAAGTGCATTACTATGCATCAATTGCACATTCTAACCAAGTAATGTGACAACTAAAATTATGTTTTCGGTTTTTGAATGGAAATATTTCCCACTCACACTCTGTTTGTTGGACAGTCTAAAGGAGGAAGATCCCATGTATTGCTTTGGTGATCCAAAATATAGTTCCCCATTGATGATTTCTAAACGTTTATGATGTACTTAAACTCAAGTTCCATTTATCCAAGAACCACCTTACTTGAACTTGTACTACCTTATACTTTGGTAAAAACAAGACATTGAAGGAAGTCGGGTTGATGACATTGATCCTCATATACTGAGTGTGATTAATGACTAGGGTTTCATGGGGGAATCTTTAAGCTATAGATGAACTCTCTTGACTTGTCTCTCAAGCTTTCTTGGGGATGTCTTGAGGCTGTTTGACAGACCTAAAAGCATTTATTTTTATTTTTTGACCCCTTTGACCTAGTATTTCCTATTATACAATGGTTTACAATTCTAGAAGGCTTCCACTGGGAGTATTTTAAAGTCTTCATTCTTGTTGAACTACCTGCCCTTTTGAATCTACTTACAATCTATTATAAGTAATAATTGTTCTCATCTACTATATCATTGTTGGGACTTGGGTCTTACCAAGTGATTTTCCATATCTTTTAGGTGAACCATAGAGCAACCAAAATTATGATGATGATGATGATTTTGTTGGGAAATATGGGAATAAAGTATAACAATGAAAACAAAAAAAATATCTATCTGTATTCCCATAACAACAAGATTGCATCAACTACTATGGAATAAGAAGGATGGTTTTAGTGAGTTATACCTGGTCCTGGAGCAAGTTCAGTGAAAAACCCCGCTTCTTTGAAACTACTGACAAGTTGCTCTTGGACACTGATTGTGCAGCTCCTGGCCTTCACCATGAACAACGTCTGCACAACCTCTACATCGACTCTGGTGGTCTGGTCACAGACAATAGGTTAACTTTGTTCCCCGAGCAGTATCCAAAGGACTCCTGCCTCTAAAGTAGTCCACACAAACCAACTAGAACTCCTGTCATTCACCATGAACAAACAGGAAGGAGTTGTCCTCCCTGTTGGTGTATGAGTCACCAACTTGCTCTCCCACAATGACAACTTCTTAGTTGGTCTCTCTCATTGGCTATCCATCCTTTTCAGGTAGGACCTGCTTGGGCTCTCTTGGTTACCACAACCAGAGAGGACAACAATCTTCAGAGGAACTGATTCTCCATTGTATGTGTTGTAGTTGTGCTCTAGGTAGCCCCCAAAACCACTTTATTTATAGTAGAGACCAGGGTCAAGGTTCCTAGTTACTATCCAGTATGGGATTAATGTGCGAGAGTGAAAAGGACTGAAAGATCTTGAATTTTCACGACCTACAATAGACAAAACGATCGTTTCACACACCCAGACAATCCACTGATGCGAGACGAGCATCTCATATTGCCAAACGACTATTTGGCAGCTCCCAATCTGAAACGAGTTTGGCTATTTTGAATCTAATTAATATCTCATATTAATTACCTTGTTCCTCAAGTAAAGAACAACATTATACTATTCGGGAAACATCCTGAACCTTCGTTCCACCCAACCAGGTCATCTCACCCAGGTGAGACGCCCATCTCACTCACCTAGATGGTCGTCTGATGAGTTGAGTTGAGTTGGTCGATTCAATCATACTGAACCGGCCGGTTCAAGGGCAGAACTAAAACAATTCAAACTCCGATCAACCTGACCCCCAAACGGCCATCTCAACTACTTGAGACACCCGCCTAGATTCCTAAACGGCCATCTCACTTAGTGAGATGGTCGTTTGGCAGACGTGGTCAGCCAATTGAGTGATCAGTTACATGTATTGAATACCTAAACACTTTAGTAATCAATCCAATTGTTGTTCAAGATCAAACTCCTCTTCTAGATGAGTTCCTATGTGTGTGACCCTATAGGTCCCATGTCACATTGGTAGTGAATGTCCATAACTATCTTATGACATCACAAGCAAGTAGTGGTGCCTAGTCATACATCAGTGCTACCCAAGTAAAATGGAAATTTGGAGAACAACTTCAACCTACAATCTGTGTAAGGTGTTGTAGTGATTGTATAATTCCTTTGTCTTTGATATCCATGATGAACTTGAGGCATGGTTGGTCATCCTCTCAACATTCAATCCATGTTTCTTGAACCAAGTGCAGTCTGTCTAAGATAATGTGACATCAATATCATATATTGATTTACATGTGCATGCACATGGGTTTCTTAGTCTCACTTATTAAGTGGCCAAGATATCATACTCCTACATGCACATTGGTTTCTTAGTCTTGCTTATTAAGTGGACAAGATATCATACTCTAGTAGGAGGGAAAAATCCCATATCTATCATTCACAGTCCATCTCCATGTGTCAAAGTCATCTAATCATCACCGTTATAACAACCCATGTTTCAGGACTACGTTTGATGACGTCAAAGCATACCCAATGACATGTGATAAGTGTAGTGATTTCAGGTATAAGAATCACAATCACAACCTTCACTATGAGAGATTATTGTGACCACAAAAACCGTATGTCACTCTCAAGGTGCGTCTGTCCAATAGACTATTCTCTAACATGTATCTGTGTGCTTGGTTTGATTTTTCCATATCATGACTAATGAGATTTAGTCATCAACCAACTCACACTCTCATCTTGTGCATTATTGTTATCTATCAACCTCCACAATAACAACCGACCAGGGACATAATGAGAATATGTATATGTACTCTTAACATCCACATGATCTCATCCTTAAGGATAGTAACTTGACAACTTACGTCGTTGAGCGATATAATTCTCTAGACATTCACTATGTATCCTCATTATCTCATAACTTAGTGAAACAGATGAATTGGAAGCTTGCCTTTATATACATTATTATAATTAATCAAATCCTTTTAGGTAATTATGCCATGTCAATCATCATATGATTGGCTCTACGGGCATACCTTACCAATATACTCCCACTTGCACTAAGATCCAATCACCAACGAATCTCATCCTTAGTGATCTAAACATATCCAACATGCTTCTACTGTGCTAGTGCTAAAACAGTGGGTTAGCAACACTTTTCTATTATTTGGTATATTGGATGTTTCTTATCTCTTCACTTTGAGATGAAACCACTATAATATGGTATCTGATACTCCTTGCCTAACAATTAGCTCCATTGTTGTTACAACATCTCTATTGAGTCATCAATGGTCGAAGCATCTATAAATTCATCATATGAACTTTTAGATCCATATAATATCACTTTACATTTATAACACAAGTATACTTAACTTCTATTGTAGATTATCATTAATGACTATTAGTTCAGAACCTTTCCAAATAATCATCACTTATTCTTTTAAATCAAATATTTTAAAATTTGTGATCATTTTTTTTATCATTATGGAAGATTGCATCAATGCAACTCTTTACATCCAACTCTTCCTCTTATTGCCATCATAATTGACTAGCAATCTAATCCTTAATTACTTCATAAGTACTAATGGATATCTTTTAACAACTTTCCAATTACCCTTATTGGATTTTTGGTAACATCTTGTCATGTCCTTACATACAAGATTGTATGGGATAAACACATTTATTGCACTCACGATAGACTCAATGTTGGGCTGACCCATGGAATCTTATTCATAATATTTCCATTCTTCACAAGAATAGGAATATAGGGTTCATGAGAGACTAATCCGAATTCTCTCTCATTGAATCCATCCATGTTGAACTCTTTCAACACATTGTTATTGTATGTTCTCAAACTTTTATTGAGAAACATTCAAGGACTATCTCATAGGTCTTGGTCCTTATCTCATATGGAGTTTCACCTTATCCTTCATTGTTGAAGGGGTTTTTCATGCCAGTTCTCAATATTCACAATAGTGAGATGTTATTCCTCATCATATGTGGAATATTTATATATGCTCCCACTAAATCTTTTGTAAACACATATTTCATCTTTGTCTTGACTTAAGTCAAACTCTTTGACCTTCTTATCAAGTCAAAAGATCCCATTTTTGAGTTGCTTGTTTCAATCCCAGATTGAACTTTGTAGTTTATAGACTTCATTTGCATTCTTGAAGTTATTAAACCCTTTAGGTTGTGACATGTACACATCCTATGATGTATTCCCTTAAGGAATGTGGTTTTAATCTTCATACACCAAATCTTTTGGTCTATTTTAACTACAATAACAAGCTTGACAATTGGCAAAGGAATTCATATCACGTTCAACTACTTGGACTGACTTGAAACCTTATCCAACCAATTTGTCCTTTTATGTTATCCATGTAGGTCTTTGCAACAAGACCCTATTGCACTCTTTAGGAGTTACCCTTTAAGGTGGCGCCATCAATGTCATACCTTGTTAGCTTACATGGTTTCCATATAGCTTAGAGACAACTTCTGGTTGACTAGTTGTCTCATCCTGTATGACTAACCCATCTGAATTGTTGGATTCACAATCCTCCAATCTCAGATATGTTCTACAATAAATATTTTATTCTGTGTTATATGATGAACATGAGATTCCACAACAACTTGTGATTCTCATTGTTCTCATTGTACCTCTTTGTTGTCCTCTAACACTTTTGAGTTCTACTTTTACTCCCACTGAATCTTTAGGAACTCAATTATCCTATTATCAAAAAAAAATTTATTAGATAGGGATTAATAGTAATCATCAACAATCATGGTTTATAGATAAACCTTCTTCAAGAAACAACTTTCTCAATGTAGGTTTTAATCCCTTATCATATTGGGACATTCCCAAATCATATCACATGTGATGTCTTTACAAACCATTCTGATGGTATATTAATTAGTGGTTGGTATATGTTTATGAGGATGTAAGAAGATTAGATTAATTGATAATTATATCATGACCCATCATGGTACAATTCCTTTATTGAAGATTAGATTAATTGATAATTATATCATGACCCATCATGGTACAATTCCTTCATTCCGACACATCATCATGTTCAGATGGATTTGACATGTGATATAGTATCATATTATTTTGAGAAGGTTCTCAAGATATTGATGTAAAAGTATTTCAACTTTCGATCATATCAAAGTATATTAATACTTTCATCAATGTCACACTTCATTTACAATCTCCTTGAACATTTTCAAGAGATTAATGGTTTCATTTCATTTGGTGCATATCATCATATTACCAAAAATAATGAAATTGAAGTTAGTTATCTATAACATTCATTCCATAAGATCTTCATGCATCATATGCATAAGGTCTAATGAAATATTTATCCTCCCACTACGTTTAGTGAAGGATATCATGTCATATTGTGCATGAATAAGACTTGCATGTTTCCTTAGGTTCAATAACCAAGGGAATCTAGATCAACATCGATATGTATTCTAGGCATGCACTTATCCTATTCATACAAGATGACTAATGCTAATGATAGTCTTGAGTTATAAATTATAATCATTTGGTATAAACATTATAAACACTCATCTTTGGATCATTTTGCATAAAAACCACAAGATGTTTTAGGGCCAATGCCATGCAAAATTATATCTTTGAAATAGAAGCACTATAATTTTTTATTGGTAATCATCCTTGTCCATAAAATATGCATAAAGAAAATATTTCTAATCTAATGGCATAATGAAATAGCACTAATAACTCTATTACATGCCCATTGGGCCAAGATAAATTTAAATGTAGACTGCTGCGTCTTTGCCAATGATGTTGGACACTACTCAATTGGAGTTTGAATAGATGAAACCCTGCGAACAGACACACACAATGGATCTTTCAAAATTTAGATGTGGACCTAGTCTGACACACCTACTTAAACTAATCACATGTACCCGCAAGCACACGAGGTCATGCTTTAGTATAGGCAAGTGGCAATAGTAGGACCGATCCTCAGGGGGAGAGGCATTACTAGAGCTAAGTTAATGTGAGCCATGTTCCTAAAGAGGAGTGTAGGGTTTGAGGGATTAAAGGTTGGTTTTGGTTGAGTAAACTATGATTTCAAGCAATTTAAGAGCAATAAAGAAACTAGATTACCAATAACCCTAGATTACCCTAAGCAAGTTAAGACTAAGAAAAAGTAGGCAAGACAAGAAAAGGAGAAAGAGTAAGGAATTACATTACACTAGCAATTCAAACTATCAACTAAGAGGCAACATAAGCAATAAGATAAGCAAGAGCCTAAGTTATCACTAGTTAACTAAAATTAACATAAGCAAGCTCAAAAGATCCCTAACTACTTGAGCAAGACCTAACTATCAAGAACTAAGAAATTAGCTAAGAAGTAACAAAGGCAATTAACTAAGCTAGAATTAACAAGCTAACAAGGCAAGGGTGTTAAGTAATATGATGGATAGGTGGGCCATTTGGTAATGAAACCTTGATATTAATTGGGGGAGGTTACATAACAAGCAAGTTGTATATCTTAAATCTAGATTACCAGACCAAACAACAAGGCAAGTGCCATTGGAATATACCCTATACTACTAGTTGGATAACTAGGGCTAGGTATAATTCCAATAGGACTTGGCAAGTATAGGTTTCTAGGGTAAGTGGTATTAGGGCAATTGAGAGCCAAGGGTAGGAATGGGAGTAGAGATGAGGGTGTTTCACCTCATGTTACTTGCCATCTAGCCTTTAGGAAACTCTAGGCAATTGCACTAATCACACTTACACTAGATACTTAGGTCTCATACATACTTGTAGTAGAAGGGAGTTGTATGTAGGAACAAAGGGGGCTAGCTAGGGATCCACTAATTGGACCTAGGAGCCATTACGAACATAGCCACATACATTCCATTTTTCCCTAGAAGCTAAGTGTCATCAAGCATCATAAAACAATAAATTCATGTTTAAAAGCACAAACCACATGCAAAATAATGGGAAATGAGATAGAAGCAAGAGACAATCATCATAGAATGGAAATATGTTTAATACAAGTTATTTTCCCCCAACATTGTATCAAAGTAATATTTTAATCCCAAACAACCCACCACTAGGGGCTTAGCTAGACATGCTCATACAAAAGAGAAAAGAAAGGAGAAGAAAGGGGTAAGAATATAGGGAGCTCGTGGAAGCTTCTTCTCCTTCTACTAGCTGTTGTAGACCGACCTCCCTCCTCCATGGTGGGTGAAGAGCATGGAAATGTAGAGGAATAAGGTGGAAAACCTAGAAAACTAGGTTTGTAAGGTGGAAATGGGGTGGAAATGGTAGGTAGAGGTCTTGAATGCAAGGGAGATAGAAATTGATGCTCTAGAGTAGGTAGGAGGGTTCTAAGGCATCTAGGGAGGATCTAACCTTATGCCCCAGCTGCCACCCAAGTATATATAGGTGGTGGGGAGGCACTAGGTCTAGTGGGGGTAGAATAGGGAATGTAGTGCAAAAATTGAGTAAATTTTCAAGTAATATCACTTTGCATTTATAACACAACTATAGTCAACTTCTATTGTAGATTAGTATTAATGACTATTAGTTCAGAACCTTTCCAACTAATCATCACTTATTCTTTTAAATCAAACATTTTTAAATTTGCGATCATTTTTTTATCATTATGGAAGCTTGCATCAATGTAACTAATTACATCCAACTCTTCCTCTTATTGCCATCATAATTGACTAGCAATCTAATCCTTAATTACTTCATAAGTACTAATGGATATCTTTTAACAACTTTCCAATTACCCTTATTGGATTTTTGGTAACATCTTGTCATGTCCTTACATACAAGATTGTATGGGATAAACATATTTATTTCACTCATGATAGACTCAATGTTGGGCTGGCCCATGGAATCTTATTCATAATATTTCCATTCTTCACAAGAATAGGAATATAGGGTTCATGAGAGACTAATCCAAATTCTCTCTCATTGAATCCATCCATGTTGAACTCTTTCAACACATTGTTATTGTATGTTCTCAAACTTTTATTGTGAAACATTCAATGACTATCTCATAGGTCTTGGTCCTTATCTCATAAGGAGTTTCACCTTATCCTTCATTGTTGAAGGGGTTTTTCATGCCAGTTCTTAATATTTACAATATTGAGATGTTATTCCTCATCATATGTGGAATATTCATATATGCTCCCACTAAATCTTTTGTAAACACATATTTCATCTTTGTCTTGACTTAAGTCAAACTCTTTGACCTTCTTATCAAGTCAAAAGATCCCATTTTAGAGTTGCTTGTTTCAATCTTAGATTGAACTTTGTAGTTTATAGACTTCATTTGCATTCTTGAAGTTATTAAACCCTTTAGGTTGTGACATGTACACATCCTATGATGTATTCCCTTAAGGAATGTGGCTTTAATCTTCATACGCCAAATCTTTTGGTCTATTTTAACTACAATAACAAGCTGGACAATTGGCAAAGGAATTCATATCATGTTCAACTACTTGGACTGACTTGAAACCTTATCCAACCAATTTTTCATTTTATGTTATCCATGTAGGTCTTTGCAACAAGACCCTATTGCACTCTTTAGGCATTACCCTTTAAGGTGGCGCCATCAAGGTCATACCTTGTTAGCCTATATGGTTTCCATATAACTTAGAGACAGCTTCTGATTGACTAGTTGTCTCATCCTGTATGGCCAACCCATCTGAATTGTTGGATTCACAATCCTCAAATCTCAGATATGTTCTACAAGAAATATTTTGTTTAGTGTTATATGATGAACATAAGATTCCACAACAACTTGTGATTCTCATTGTTCTCATTGTACCACTTTGTTGTCCTCTAACACTTTGAGTTCTACTTTTACTCCCACTGAATCTTTAGGAACTCAATTATCCTATTATCAAAACAATTTTGTTATTGGATAGGGATTAATAGTAATCATCAACAATCATGGTTTATGGATAAACCTTCTTCAAGAAACAACTTTATCAATGTAGGTTTTAATCCCTTGTCATATTGGGACATTCCCAAATCATATCATATGTGATGTCTTTACAAACCATTCTGATGGTACATTATTTAGTGGTTGGTATATATTTATGAGGATGTAAGAAGATTAGATTAATTGATAATTATTTCATGACCCATCATGGTACAATTCCTTCATTGAAGATTAGATTAATTGATAATTATATCATGACCCATCATGGTACAATTCCTTCATTCCGACACATCATCATGTTCAAATGGATTTCACATGTGATACAATATCATATTCTTTTCAGAAGGTTCTCAAGATATTGATGTAAAAGTATTTCAATGTTCGATCATATCAAAGTATATTAATACTTTCATCAATGTCACACTTCATTTCCAATCTCCTTGAACATTTTCAAGAGATTAATGGTTTCATTTCATTTGGTACATATCATCATATTACCAAAAATAATGAAATTGAAGTTAGTTATCTATAGCATTCATTCCATAAGATCTTCATGCATCATATGCATAAGGTCTAATGAAAGCTTTATCCTCCCACTACATTTAGTGAAGGACATCATGTCATATTGTGCATGAATAAGACTTGCATGTTTCCTTAGGTTCAATAACCAAGGGAATCTAGATCAACATCGATATGTATTCTAGGCATGCACTTATCCTATTCATACAAGATGACTAATGCTAATGATAGTCTTGAGTTATCAATTATAATCATTTGGTATAAACATTATAAACACTCATCTTTGGATCATTTTTCATAAAAACCGCAAGATTTTTTATGGCCAATGCCATGCAAGATCATATCTTTGAAATAGAAGCACTATAATTTTTTATTGATAATCATCCTTGTCCATAAAAAATGCATAAAGAAAATATTTCTAATGTAATGGCATAATGAAATAGCACTAATAACTCTATTACATGCCCATTGCGCCAAGATAAATTTAAATGTAGATTGTTGCGTCTTTTGCCAATGGTGTTGGACACTACTCAATTGGAGTTTGAATAGATGCAACCCTGCGAACAGACACACACAATGGATCTTTCAAAATTTAGATGTAGACCTAGTCTGACACACCTACTTAAACTAATCACACGTACCCGCAAGTGTACGGGGTCGTGCTTTAGTATAGGCAAGTGGCAAGAGTAGGATCGATCCTCATGGGGAGAGGCGTTACTAGAGCTAAGTTAATGTGAGTCATGTTTCTAAAGAGGAGTGTAGGGTTTGAGGGCTTAAAGGTTGGTTTTGGTTGAGTAAACTATGATTGCAAGCAATTTAAGAGCAAGAAAGAAACTAGATTACCAACAACCCTAGATTACCCTAAGCAAGTTAAGACTAAGAAAAGGTAGGCAAGACAAGAAAAGGAGAAAGAGTAAGGAATTACATTACACTAGCAATTCAAACTATCAACTAAGAGGCAACCTAAGCAATAAGACAAGCAAGAGCCTAAGTTATCACTAGTTAACTAAAATTAACACAAGCAAGCTCAAAAGATCCCTAACTACTTGAGCAAGACCTAACTATCAAGAACTAAGAAATTAGCTAAGAAGTAACAAAGGCAATTAACTAAGCTAGAATTAACAAGCTAACAAGGAAAGGGTGTTAAGTAATATGATGAATAGGTGGGCCATTTGGGAATGAAACTTTGATATTAATTAGGGGAGGTTACATAACAAGCAAGTTGTATATCTTAAATCTAGATTACCAAACCAAACAAAAAGGCAAGTGCTATTGGAATATACCCTATACTACTAGTTGGAGAACTAGGGATAGGTATAATTCCAATAGGACTTGGCAAGTATAGGTTTCTAGGGTAAGTGGTATTAGGGTAATTAAGAGCCAAGGGTAGGAATGGGAGTAGAGATGAGGGTGTTTCACCTCATGTTACTTCCCATCTAGCCTTTAGGTAACTCTAGGCAATTGCACTAATCACACTTACACTAGCTACTTAGATCTCATACCTACTTGTAGGAGAAGGGAATGGTATGTAGGAACAAAGGGGGCTAGCTAGGGATCCATAATTGGACCTAGGAGCTATTCCTAACATAGCCACATACATTCCATTTTTCCCTAGAAGCTAAGTGTCATCAAGCATCATAAAACAATAAATTCATGTTTAAAAGCACAAACCACATGCAAAATAATGGGAAATGAGATAGAAGCAAGAGGCAATCATCATAGAATGGAAATATGTTTAATACCAGTTATTTTCCCCCAACATGGTATCACAGTAACATGTTAATCCCAAACAACCCACCACTAGGCGCTTAGCTAGATATGCTCATACAAAAGAGAAAAGAAAGGAGAAGAAAGGGGTAAGAATCTAGGGAGCTCGTGGAAGCCTCTTCTCCTTCTACTAGCTGCTGTAGACTGACCTCCCTCCTCCAAGGTGGGTAAAGAGTATGGAAATGTATAGGAATAAGGTGGAAAACCTAGAAAACTAGGTTTGTAAGGTGGAAATGGGGTGGAAATGGTAGGTTGAGGTCTTGAATGCAAGGGAGATAGCAATGGATGCTCTAGAGTAGGTAGGAGGGTGCTAAGGCATCTAGGGAGGATCTAACCTTGTGCCCCAGCCGCCACCCATGTATATATAGGTGGTGTGGAGGCACTAGGTCTAGTGGGGGTAGAATAGGAAATGTAGTGCAAAAATTGGGTAGATTCTCAAGTAATATCACTTTGCCTTTATAACACAAGTATACTCAACTTCTATTGTAGATTAGCATTATTGCCTATTAGTTCAGAACCTTTCCAACTAATCATCACTTATTATTTTAAATCAAACATTTTTAAATTTGTGATCATTTTTTTTATCATTATGGAAGCTTGCATCAATGTAACTCTTTACATCCAACTCTTCCTCTTATTGCCATCATAATTGACTAGCAAACTAATCCTTAATTACTTCATAAGTACTAATGGATATCTTCTAAACACTCTCCGATTACCCTTATTGGATTTTTGGTAACATCTTGTCATGTTCTTACATATAAGATTGTATGGGATAAACATATTTATTGCCCTCATGATAGACTCAATGTTGGGATGGCCCATGGAATCTTATTCATAATATTTCCATTCTTTACAAGAATAGGAATATAGGGTTCATGAGAGTAATCTGAATTCTCTCTCATTGAATCCATCCATGTTGAACTCTTTCAACACATTGTTATTGTATGTTCTCAAACTTTTATTGTGAAACATTCAAGAACTATCTCATAGGTCTTGGTCCTTATCTCATATGGAGTTTCACCTTATCCTTCATTATTGAAGGGGTTTTTCATGCCAGATCTCAATATTTACAATATTCAGATGTTATTCCTCATCATATGTGGAATATTCATATATGCTCCCACTAAATCTTTTGTAAACACATATTTCATCTTTGTCTTGACTTAAGTCAAACTCTTTTACCTTTTTATCAAGTCAAAAGATCCCATTTTGAGTTGCTTGTTTCAATCCCAGATTGAACTTTGTAGTTTATAGACTTCATTTGCATTCTTGAAGTTATTAAACCCTTTAGGTTGTGACACGTACACATCCTATAATGTATTCCCTTAAGGAATGTGGTTTTAATCTTCATACACCAAATCTTTTGGTCTATTTTAACTACAATAACGAGCTTGACAATTGTCAAAGGAATTCATATCACATTCAACTACTTGGACTGACTTGAAACATTATCCAACCAATTTGTCCTTTTATGTTATCCATGTAGGTCTTTGCGACAAGACCCTATTGCTCTCTTTAGGCATTACCCTTTAAGGTGGCACCATCAAGGTCATACCTTGTTAGCTTACATGGTTTCCATATAGCTTAGAGACAACTTCTAGTTGACTAGTTGTCTCATCCTGTATGACCAACCCATCTGAATTGTTGGATTCACAATCCTCCAATATTAGATATGTTCTACAAGAAATATTTTGTTCTGTGTTATTTGATGAACATGAGATTCCACAACAACTTGTGATTCTCATTGTTCTCATTGTACCTCTTTGTTGTCCTCTAACACTTTGAGTTCTACTTTTACTCCCACTGAATCTTTAGGAACTCAATTATCCTATTATCAAAACAATTTTGTTATTGTATAGGGATTAATATTAATCATCAACAATCATGGTTTATGGATAAACCTTCTTCAAGAAACAACATTCTCAATGTAGGTTTTAATCCCTTGACATATTGGGACATTCCCAAATCATATCATAAGTGATGTCTTTACAAACCATTCTTGTAACATCCGTGACCTGGGTTAAGGCTTAATCCTAGAAGTTTTTCTTAAGTAAGTCATTTAGATTCTTGTCTTTATCTTTTGAAAAGTAATTAAGATTGAAGGAGAGCTCATGTTTCAATTTTGGTCTTATTTGAATAATGTTGAAACAATGTTTTACCCGTTTTGGACTAAAGTGCAATTTATCCAATTTAAGGGGTTACTTTGCAAATGTTACATGATAAATGTTCCTCAAGTGTTATAGAATCATAATAATGAGAATGATACTGAGGTATGGCCTCCACAAGCCTAAGTTCCTAGAAGGAGCTTGTTTGAATAATGTTTGTGTGTTGAATGCTAGTTTTGGTGTAATTTGCAAATTACCCAAAATCTAGGGTTGAATATGTAAAATACCACTTATATTATGTACCTAATGTTTCTTGGTACCATTTATAGAAAATAAAAAGAAAGGGGCGTCTTATTTGAACTACTTTTGAAGAGAGATAATCTTGATAATAAAATAATCAAGATTTAAGCATAATTGAAACCCTAATTTATTTTGTAGCAAAAAATAAATATATTAATTGAAGTTCCCATAAACTAAAAAGGCTGTGGTTGAAATCCTATAATGGGAGGACGTTCAAATGCCTTGAGTTGCACCAAAATATCCTAAGTAGGTGAAGAAACCCACTCACATTTGTTAATTAAAAAGTAATGTCCACTAAAAATAGATAATAGTATTGTATTAATTAAGGTGCTTAAGTGGTTGCTTTTAGTTCAAGGATAAATGAGAGGAAATTGAAGGTAAAGTAAGATGGATTCTAATTCAAGGAAGGGAGGGGGCATGTGGCAAGAAAGTGGGTGAATTTTCCCCTACTTTCTCTCTCCTAGAAAATCAATTACATATACTTGATTTTCTCCTTACTTGAAAGGTTATTTTGCAAACCACTTTCTTTCTTTACTTTGTCTGACGACCAAGGAGCTTAGTAGAAGGAGGAAAACGTTCCCCAAGCTGAAGGTAAGCTCCATGATCATCTTCAACCTTGAATTGATGGTTGAAATCGGATTTCAACATTGAATTTCTTCTTTCTTCCATCCAATGCTCAACCTTGATTATCTTTTGCATCCAAAGAGTTGGAAACGAGCCTTGGCTAGTTGAAGGAGATTCATTCACCATTAGAGACATGAATCTTGAAGCTTTGAAGATACTTTGAAGGTGGGTTATATAACTTGAACCCATCAATGTTGTTATTGATTTCAATTCCTCATCATATGTTGATCCTTTGTTTTCTTCTTAAACAATTGATGAATTTTTCATATATATTATAGTAGTATTCATAGGTATGAAGTTTGAAGATGACAGTTTCACTTTGTGTTGGTCAAACAATTTCAAACCGTTTTAGACCAAACGGTTTCAAAACCGATTGGAGGGCAAACATTTCAAACCGTTAGAGGTTAAATGGTTTCAAGAAGGTGTAAAAGTCTAAAGGGTTCAGTCTGATTTAGTCCACATGGTCTCAACCTTGGATGAACAATCAATTAGAACTCAATTGGTTTCAAAACCCTAGGTCAATTGATGACAAAACCCTAATTTGGGGTTAAACAGTTTCAAGTGGATTGGTGACCAAACTGTCTCAAACCGTTTGAGGACCAAACGGTCTCAAACTGTTTAGGGTTAATTAATATTTAAATCAAATGGTCTCAAACCATTTAGGGTTAACCAATTATCAATCTTTTGAGGATCTTGGATTGAAATGGTTTCAAAACCGTTTGATGGGAAAAAGGTCCAAAACCGTTTGAAGGATTTTGAGACCAAGACCGTTTGAGGGTCTAACTGTCTTCAAAACCATTTGGTGAGTAAAGGGTTCAAGACCATTTGAGGGTATAATGGTCTTCAAACCGTTTGAGGTTTTAGACCAAGACCTTTTAAGTTCTAACAGTCTTCAATATCATTTGGAGGTCAAGTAACCTCAAGACTATTTGAAGGTCAAGTAGCCTCAAGACCGTTTGAAGGTATAAACGGTCCCAAACTGTTTGGAGGTTCAATTAGTTCAAAACATTTGGAAGGTTCAATTGATTCAATCCATGAAAGTACTAATAACCCCATAAGTGGTTGAAGAGTATCTCAAGGATGATTTCAATGGATGTACTTTTAAATTACTTAGGTGATTAGTATAATTAGAGTGATTATCACTTGATGTCCATGAAGGTAATAAATTCAATACACTATGATAATCATAGGTGTATGTACTTAGTGAAAGGTTAAGTCAACTGAATAAGGTTTGATGGTGATGTGTGTTCCTAATACACGGAACAATGATAAGTATGATTTAATACTTAAATAATGCTATGTGCTCCAAGATATGTGGAAGCACTGATTTAGGGTTTGGATTAATGAAATAATCATAAAACCCTAATCAATGGAGAATGGAAACCCTTACCAATAAAGAAAATTACAATTCATAAGTTTATTTGAATACTTATGAAGGTATTATGTAATTCTAGACATGTGGAATAATGAGTTAGGTTTTGGATATTAATTGTAATATCAATGTATTCTCTAAGGTACATGGAGTTTTGATTAGGGTTTGATCTTTGATAATTTGATCTTGAAACCCTAATCGAGAAGGATGAGAAACCGTAACCCTAATTTTGGACTACGGGTTGAGAAACCCTAATTTTAGGTAATGCTATGTGAAACCCTAATACAGGGTGATGCTATGTGAAACCCTAATACAAGGTGGTGTTATGTGAAACCCTAATACAGGGTGATGTTATGTGAAACCCTAATATAGGGTGATGGTATGAGAAACTCTAATTGATAAAGATGTGAAAACCTAATGTAGAATGATGTTATGTGAAACCCTACTAACATGGTAAGGTTATGTGAAACCCTAAGTGATAAAGATGGGAAGACTCTAATCTTAATAAGGGAATAGTGATGTTATCTTTGTATTTCATAATGATGATATGTAAATTGATATGGTTGTTATCAAGTATACTAACCATGCAGGTATCATGAGATGATGAGCATAACCAGGTATGAGTCATGATGATTAATGGGCCTTGTGAGCCATTATTTTAATTGTTGCCTAGTGAGAAGTGACAAGGAGTATTTATGCCCGGTAAACTATGTGAAATGCTTGTGTAACAAGTATCATGAATACCTTGGTTAGATGACCTGAAGATAATAGTTACCTAATAGTGGTAACCATGTTCAGTGATAAACTAAGTGTTCGAATACCCAGATATAGTAAACATGATGATTGTATTGTTGAGGGATGTGAATTCCCAGTAATGAGATAAGGGATTGAGATCCCAATGTTTTATAAAGTTTTGAAGAGTACTTGATAGAAGTATTACATGTTTCTTTGTAACATTGGTCATATTAATTCTTGTTTGGAAACTTGACTGATGCTAAAAGAATATGGTAATATACTTAAATAATCAAGTGGAATATTATCATGTAGAGCCCTGACCATAGATCCATCATCGTCAGTAGTTGGTGATGGTGAAATAGGTTTTCTTGCTGGTTAATCCGGAGTGTATATTATTGAATACGCGATGTTTCTCCTAGCCGAAAATAGGAGGATTAGAGTGCAACTCCAGTTGTAGACTCAAGATATATTTAAGAGAATGGTGAACATACCCATGGCTCAGTGTGATGGAGCATGAATGCATTTATGGCTCAGAGAGCACGGTGAACTGGCCCGGGGCTCAGATTTACTAGCACCAGGACCTGTACCAAGGCGGGCTAGAGAATGGGTAGCCATGAGAGCTAACCCTATGACTGAGGTCACTTAAGCAAGAGAGTACAGTCTTGCTTGTGGTCTCACACTGACCGAGACAGATGAGATTGAGGAGTCTGTCTCTTCCTTTGATCTTGTATGGCACTGACTTTGGGTTTCGCAACCGAAGGTTGGATTTGAGCGGTACGACTCACTTCCTCAGGGCATAAGAATGATTGTAAAATGTAATTCAGCCGTGTGGCATATTTGCTTAAGGACAAATTATGGAAACTATTGGTTGATGTTACATTGCTTATTGTATCCTGAAATAGGTAGATATTATACATGTTCTTCATATTCCTTATTAAAATGAATAGATGATATTGCTCTATTATGCTTAATAGTGATTTAATCCTACTGTTCAATAGAGATTATTCTGCTCAGTTTGTTACTATTTATCCACAATAATAATGTTTCTGGAAGAGACTTATATCTCTAACTGGGACAATTTCAATTGTCTCACCCTGTGGGATCCAACATTTTTTTAAGTGGATGAGGATGAGGAGGTAGAAACCCTACAATAGGGGAAAGACAACAACAACATGGATAGTAGTGATATCTCAGGTGGAGATGCTGACTGTCGTGGTTTATAGTTATGAGTCCTATGAGTCGTCTCTATACTCTCAGGTCCTAGGAGTCAGTAGTTAGTGATTTAATGATTGATCTGAGATTTTGGCATTGAATGCCTCGAGGTTTTATGTTGCTTATGCATAGATTTAATAGAGAAACTATTGTATGTAATTCTCAAGAAGAGAAGGTACATTGTATGTACTTTGTGGACCAGAATGTATATATAATATTTTGGTTCTTATTATAAGAGTTTCCTGGAAATGGATCTCTTTGTAAATGGTTTTAATTTTTAGTGATTTTTGTTAATCCACTGCTAATGTTTTTCTTCCGCATTAATTGAAACAATTTGTTCATCAATTTGGTGTCGGGTCATCTCAATTCTGATGGTACATTATTTAGTGGTTGGTATATATTTATGAGGATGTAAGAAGATTAGATTAATTGATAATTATATCATGACCCATCATTGTACAATTCCTTCATTGAAGATTAGATTAATTGATAATTATATCATGACCCATCACGGTACAATTCCTTCATTTTGATACATCATCATGTTTAGATGGATTTGACATTTGATACAATATCATAGTCTTTTCTAAAGGTTCTCAAGATATTTATGTAAACGTATTTCAACATTCGATAATATCAAAGTATATTAATACTTTAATCAATGTCACACTTCATTTACAATCTCCTTGAACATTTTCAAGAGATTAGTGGTTTCATTTCATTTGGTACATATCATCATATTACAAAAATAATGAAATTGAAGTTAGTTATCTATAGCATTCATTCCATAAGATCTTCATGCATCATATGCATAAGGTCTAATGAAAGCTTTATCCTCCCACTACGTTTAGTGAAGGACATCATGTCATATTGTACATGAATAAGACTTGCATGTTTCCTTAGGTTCAATAACCAAGGGAATCTAGATCAACATCGATATGTATTCTAGGCATGCACTTATCGTATTCATACAAGATGACTAATGCTAATGATAGTCTTGAGTTTGTTGGATAAATTGGATATTATGATAAATCCCTTTGTTTCGATGATGACAAACATTTCATTCCTATTTATCTGACGAGCTACTTGAGTGTGCAGGATGACAAAACTATAAGGAAAATTCAACAAGAAGTATTTATATTTTTCATGCAAATGTAATCATTGTAAAAACTTGTACACAAATATAATGTACAAGTACTTAGAATCGCATGTAAATCAAGCATTGAATTTTCCCTAGCTAAACACCTTAGTCATCCATTCAATAGGATCACCTATGCACACTCACACACATAATTAATGCCTAACTTGAAATCTTAAAACAGGATCTATCTCGGTCGACCAACTCCTCGACCGAGACACTCTCGGTCGATAAACTCCTCGACCGAGAAAGATCCAATGTAGCAGTTAGACACAACTGACAAGTTAGTTGGCAGTTGCAAATGAACGTTAATCCATAGAGCCTGTCGGTCGACAAAACTTCGACCGAGTAGGTGTCTCGGTCGACCAGCCCTCGACCGAGACGATCTCTGACAGAAACTGCAGAGTAAAGTAATTAGCCGTTGTTAAAGCAACAACTTTGTACCTAACGGCTAGTTAAGCACTTAGAAACCCCTAGAAGTTGTCTAGAACGTCCTTAAGCATACTTAGGCCATTCCTATAAATAGGACAAGCCATAGGACACTAGAATTCACTTCTTACACTTGATATACTTGAGAAAATACTTGAGCCCTCTTGTGCAATCTGTGTGAACTGAGCTTTGTGATCAATTGGCCATTTTCCCTTTAGCTCAAGCTCGTCCTATAGGCTAGATTTTCCTAACCCTAGCAATCACAAGTCCATCATATTGGCTAGGAAAATCCAAACGCTTGATCTAGGGAAATCAAGCCTTGAGCTACAAGGATAAGTTGTATTTTCTTTTATTCCTTTCTTGTTCCTTGTATTACTTGTACTCTCCTTGCTACTCCAGGTAGGAGGCTGTGGATTGGAGAGGGTGAAGCTCTTTGTGGTGAAGAGGAAGACTTTGGACTACTTCAGAAGGCTGTCTTGACGGGAAGCTACTTCGGGAGGAAGGCTACTTCAAGGGGGAGCTTGAAGTTACTTCAAGGAAGGCTGCTTCGAGGTTGGCAAGACTACTTCAAGGTGAAGGCTGTCCAAAGGGTGTTTAGAAAGTATTGTAAATTTTATGTAACATCCTTGAGAGGTAATAAAATTTAGTACTTTCAAAATCCCGGTTGGGTAAGCAACCGGGTAGTGGACTGACTCCTTAGTATTTGCTAAGGTGGAACCACTCTAAACACCTGTGTTCCTCTTCTTAATCTTTACTTTGGTTGTTTGAGTTTAAATTACTTTAAAATCATTATAAAACTCTATTCACCCCCCCTCTAGAGGTTTTCAATTGGTATCAGAGCAGGCTTCAAGGAGCCCTAACAAGGTCTTGAAGAGATAAAGGGAGGAGGTGACTACAACCACAAGAAAAAGAGCATGGACCAATGTGCGACAAGTTGCAATTGGTGCTTAGGAACAAAGCACTCTACTTCTAGATGTCCATGGAGGTCAAAGAAAGAAGATACACATAAAGAATGTTTCGTTGCTACAATAAGTGAGGAAGAAGAAGAAGAGGTAAGCTTGCTTGATTTACCTAAAGAAGAGTTAGTTACTATTATTGAAGAAACACATAACAAATATGTTGAATACAAAAAGAAATTAAAGAAATCAAATAAAGAAAATGATGATCTAAATGCTAGACTTCTTGAGCTTACATCCGAAAATGACGATTTATATGCTAAATTGAATACTCTTGGTTTTGAAAAAGATAGCATTATGTCTGACAATCGTACTTTGAAATCATCTCTAAGTAATAGTGAAGTGAAAATTTTCACTCTAGAGACTAACTATGATCTTCTATGTCAAGAAAAGACTGAATTGCTTGCAAAGTTAAATGATATTCAAAAACAACCTATATTGTGCACCCATGTAGATTATGACAATATAGTGAAAGAAAGAAATATGTTATCATCCAATCTAGATCAAGCAAAATTAGATATCAAGAAAAGAATGGATGAGATCGTTAAGTTGCAACAAGAAGTTAGTAAGTTAAGCAACAATGGAATCCTTGATAAAATATTAGAAAATTCCTATCATCAAATAGGGAGAAGAGGACTAGGTTATAAGCCTAAGGAGAAATCCTATCAACAACCTAGTTGGAGAAGGACACAAGCAAGTCAATCCATGAATGTACATAGAGGCAAATATACTTTTGTACCAAAGAACAACCTAGACCAAAATCATAGAAAGAGATATGAGGTTGATTCTATATGTTGCCACTATTGTTCACGTCTTGGACATTACTCCTTCTCATGCCCATACAAGAAAAAGAATGATGAAATGGTATGGGTTCCAAAATCCCCAAATTGATTCGATTAGACTAAGTTGAGATATGTCCAAAGTCTCAAAATTTGCACATCTTTTTGTCTATCTCAACTTAACATATAGGGATAACAAATTTATAATAAATTTGATTATGATATCACTCTGATATCCATATGTTTTTATCTCAAACCGATCTTTGAAAGAATTGAATTAAATACAACCTTTATTGCATAGATTTCTGAAATAGTTTCCAGAAACATGGTCGGTCGAGCAGTTGTCGACCGAGAAAATGTCGGTCGAGCAATTGTAGACCGAGCATATCACTGCTTTTGTTTGAGCTGATGAAATTTTTTTTTCTGTATGAAAATTATTCTTGAAAGATTATATGGATCATGCTTAGATTAAAGAAAAATCCTATTTAATCATGCTCTTATTGCAAATTTATCTCTTAGAAATACTTGCAATGATTAAAATGTTTCAAATCGACTTTTGAAAATACTCATTGTGCTAAACATCACTTAATATGCTTCATCATATTTGAATTAGTCTATCCAAATAGATATTATTCTTGAATATCCTTCATCATATTTGATGCCCTTACTAAGTTCTCATAATTTGTACACTTTAATGAGCCTCATATTGATATTCGTAAGATATCTGCAGAACTTATTCTCCACGTATGAATATTTTTGGAAACCTGCAGAATATGCCTCTTGGTTAAAATAAAATTTGACCAAGGGGCGCCATGGTCGTTAATCAAGGGCGACCTAAAATAAACTTTGATAAAAAAAATTGTTTATTTGGACATTATTTTATTGAACTTAATCTTAGCATATTTTTTAAATCATTTATAGTAATTAGAAGCCTTAAATATTATTACTCCCTTGGAATTTACATATATGTGCTCTACAAAAATGTTCTATGATTTGCATTAAAATACAGTCAAAAATTGAACTCAGTAAGTCTGTCGGTCGACGACTTCGTCGACCGAGAACCACTCGGTCAGCCCATCTCACTCGACCGACAAATTCTAAACAGACTCAGTATCGGACGAACTATCGGTCGACGAGTGCTCGACCGAGACAATGTCAGTCGACAAGCGCTCGACCGAGAAATAGCCGTTGGATATGACCGTTGCAACCCGACCGTTATGACCGTTTTCTTTACCGTTGGAGGACCAAGTGGCGCGTATGCAACTCGACCGTTGCGGACGCTCGGTCGCTGGAATTCTATAAATAAGTGCAAAAACGAGCCACTTACTCACACTTGCATTTCCTTGCCTCCATAGTCCATCTCTAGTGCAATTTCGTGCAATCCTTCAGCATTCTTACCCTCAAATCTTCCTTGCTTCTTCTCCAAACACAATGGCCTCATCATCAGCCGTCCGTGGGAAGAAGAAAGTTGCTGGAAGAAAAAGAAGAGAAGATCGGGAAGCCACTCCGCCACTGACGATCATCAATGACATCGCCTTCGTCGACGGAGATGCTGGAGATAGATACTTTCGGCTTTCCTCTAAAGCTCCTCTTCCCCGACGCCCGGTCGAAGTGATGGACTTCATCAACATAGTCGACCTGGAGCATCTCCTTGGAGTACAAAAGCTGAAGGACTTCATCAATCCATCCTTTCCCTCCTATTCCATTAAGGTAGTAAATGAATTCTATGCCAATCTCTTATCCCACACCGAAAATGAAACCACATTCTTCTACACCATGGTCAATGGGCATAGTTTTAAATTTTCCGAAGGGGATATTCTTGACATGCTAGAAATTGATATAGATGAATATCAAGATTTCCTTGACCTTACCATCGGCAATCCAATAAATTTATTTTCCAATGATGACCACTCCACTAGCCTTAGTGATATAAAAAGAGCCATATTTCAAGCCAATACCACTTGTCATGAAGATAGGGGAACCTATTATGCAATAAACCTGAAACCGGCATGTAGAATAGTAAACCTCATTGTTTCCACCAACATACATCCACGAGCCAATAAATCCGAGGTTCCTATTTTTCGTATGTGTCTAATTTATGCTATCATAAAAGAAATTCCCATCAACTTCATTCGCATAATACTTAAAAATATGCTTGAGTTTTCTGGCAATCCACCATATGCCGATTTTGTATGCCAGATTACTCAACATTTTCTTAAGTCAAACATTGAAGATATGGGATACATATGGGAGCATAGACCACCAAAGATAAGTAAGAACACCGTAGAGAAGATGGGAATTGACTTTGGCCATAAAAGGGCAAGAGTAGAAGGAGATTCATCACATCAGGATATACCACCCCCTCCTCCTACTAACCTTTCCATTGATCCCATCCAAAATACCCTTACTTATATTGCTGGCTCCCAATATCATCTTAGTAGACAATTAAACTACAATCACCATGCCATGACATACTTAAATCAAAGAATGCAAAACCTTTCTCCTGGCCAAACCGATGAATATCCGCATTCTATAAACCCTGGCATGCTCAACCCATTTAACCCCTCATACAACTACTATCAACCTCCACCTTCACCATCAATGGATCTTGCACATACTCAATTTTCTTCCATACAATTGCAAGACATAGCTGC
Organism: Alisma plantago-aquatica; assembly: GCA_963693085.1. Lineage (NCBI taxonomy): Eukaryota > Viridiplantae > Streptophyta > Magnoliopsida > Alismatales > Alismataceae > Alisma > Alisma plantago-aquatica. The sequence continues at coordinate 926,640,898 of OY856409.1, forward strand.
TCACTTCCGATTTGACCGAGTTCCCACTTTCCTGGAAGCATATGCGTTGACTACAACTGGTGCTTTGGATTGGCAAACTCTGGTCAAATACTATGGAGCCGAGCCATTCCTTGGGAAAGATCCGGACATCGATATAATTCTTAAATCTTTCCTGTGAAGTGTTGGAGTTGTAATAGTTGTAATAAAAATGATTAGTCAAATTCTATATGATTGTAATCTTCTTCATGCTCTTGAATGTAATTTGCCATTTTTTATTTGATTCACATGGTTATTTGTTTGGCATATGAGACATCTTCAAAATATGGATTATAAGTTCATTATTGTAGAGCATAACAAATAAGGGAATAATAATTCAAACAAGCAACTATTACAATTAAAATTAAATTTTCAAATAACAAAACAGTTCTCCAGAAACATTCTCGGTCGAGCAACTAGTCGACCGAGAACATTGTCGGTCGAGCAACTGTCGACCGACTGGGTTTCTGTTTTTCCAGATTGACATAAATTGCATACATCTTTGTTAAATCTTGGACATCTTATATATATTTGCTTAGTATTCAAACTTTCATTTGAGATATCTATCTAAGGGGGAGCAAAGCATAAGAAAAAGGGGGAGATTATCAAAACTTTGACCATTTGATTAAAGAAGCTTACAAAAATATTGTAATCACTATGTGTAGCTGAAAATTTTCAAGAAATTAATGAATTTATTGAAAATGGTATCTTGTATTTACAGGAATTCTCTACCCAAAATAGGGCTTTTGGATGGAGACATTTTTATGTAATCTAAGCTTAGAGGATTCTCATTTAATCTAGGACTTAACATCCTTTGATTCATGAGAAATCAATATACATTCATCATATGCTTAAAGGAATCTCATATCATTTCAAGGCTTAACATCCTTTGCAAATGATTGAGAGACAAATTGAGGATAAATTAGATAAAAATCCATGTTTCTAATAGGATCTCTAATTAAGGGGGAGCATTATATTAAGGGGGAGAAGAAAAATAAAACATTCAACTTGGATATCTTTTTGAAATGACAAAGGGGGAGAAAGAATATAAAAATCAAAAATATAAATGAGTTTCATCACATCTTGGCCAGCACTCACTTGCAAAACATAAATGGCTACAAAAGGTAAATTTTCAGGTATGAAACTCACATGCTTTATTTTTCCTTATTTCATAGTTAGGAAATGTTTGTCATCTTCAAAAAGGGGGAGATTGTTGGATAAATTGGATATTATGATAAATCCCTTTGTTTCGATGATGACAAACATTTCATTCCTATTTATCTGACGAGCTACTTGAGTGTGCAGGATGACAAAACTATAAGGAAAATTCAACAAGAAGTATTTATATTTTTCATGCAAATGTAATCATTGTAAAAACTTGTACAGAAATATAATGTACAAGTACTTAGAATCGCATGTAAATCAAGCATTGGATTTTCCCTAGCTAAACACCTTAGTCATCCATTCAATAGGATCACCTATGCACACTCACACACATAATTAATGCCTAACTTGAAATCTTAAAACAGGATCTATCTCGGTCGACCAACTCCTCGACCGAGACACTCTCGGTCGATAAACTCCTCGACCGAGAAAGATCCAATGTAGCCGTTAGACACAACTGACAAGTTAGTTGGCAGTTGCAAATGAACGTTAATCCAGAGAGCCTGTCGGTCGACAAAACTTCGACCGAGTAGGTGTCTCGGTCGACCATCCCTCGACCGAGACGATCTCTGACAGAAACTGCAGAGTAAAGTAATTAGCCGTTGTTAAAGCAACAACTTTGTACCTAACGGCTAGTTAAGCACTTAGAAACCCCTAGAAGTTGTCTAGAACGTCCTTAAGCATACTTAGGCCATTCCTATAAATAGGACAAGCCATAGGACACTAGAATTCACTTCTTACACTTGATATACTTGAGAAAATACTTGAGCCCTCTTGTGCAATCTGTGTGAACTGAGCTTTGTGATCAATTGGCCATTTTCCCTTTAGCTCAAGCTCGTCCTATAGGCTAGATTTTCCTAACCCTAGCAATCACAAGTCCATCATATTGGCTAGGAAAATCCAAACGCTTGATCTAGGGAAATCAAGCCTTGAGCTACAAGGATAAGTTGTATTTTCTTTTATTCCTTTCTTGTTCCTTGTATTACTTGTACTCTCCTTGCTACTCCAGGTAGGAGGCTGTGGATTGGAGAGGGTGAAGCTCTTCGTGGTGAAGAGGAAGACTTTGGACTACTTCAGAAGGCTGTCTTGACGGGAAGCTACTTCGGGAGGAAGGCTACTTCAAGGGGGAGCTTGAAGTTACTTCAAGGAAGGCTGCTTCGAGGTTGGCAAGACTACTTCAAGGTGAAGGCTGTCCAAAGGGTGTTTAGAAAGTATTGTAAATTTTATGTAACATCCTTGAGAGGTAATAAAATTTAGTACTTTCAAAATCCCGGTTGGGTAAGCAACCGGATAGTGGACTGACTCCTTAGTATTTGCTAAGGTGGAACCACTCTAAACACCTGTGTTCCTCTTCTTAATCTTTACTTTGGTTGTTTGAGTTTAAATTACTTTAAAATCATTATAAAACTCTATTCACCCCCCCTCTAGAGGTTTTCAGAGTTATCAATTATAATCATTTGGTATAAACATTATAAACACTTGGATCATTTTGCATAAAAACCACAAGATGTTTTAGGGTCAATGCCATGCAAGATCATATCTTTGAAATAGAAGCACTATAATTCTTTATTGATAATCATCCTTGTCCATACAAGATGCATAAAGAAAATATTTCTCATCTAATGGCATAATGAAATAGCACTAATAACTCTATTACATGCCCATTGGGCCAAGATAAATTTAAATGTAGACTGCCGCGTCTTTGCCAATGGTGTTGGACACTACTCAGTTGGAGTTTGAATAGATGCAACCCTACGAACAGACACACACAATGGATCTTTCAAAATTTAGATGTGGACCTAGTCTGACACACCTACTTAAACTAATCACACGTACCCACAAGCACACATGGTCGTTCTTTAGTATAGGAAAGTGGCAAGAGTAGGACTGATCCTCAGGGGGAGAGGTGTTACTAGAGCTAAGTTAATGTGAGCCATATTCCTAAAGAGGAGTGTAGGTTTTGAGGGATTAAAGGTTGGTTTAGGTTGAGTAAACTATGATTGCAAGAAATTTAAGAGAAAGAAAGAAACTAGATTACCCTAAGCAAGTTAAGACTAAGAAAAGGTAGGCAAGATAAGAAAAGGAGAAAGAGTAAGGAATTACATTACACTAGCAATTCAAACTATCAACTAAGAGGCAAACTGAGCAATAAGACAAGCAAGAGCCTAAGCTATCACTAGTTAACTAAAATTAACCCAAGCAAGCTCAAAAGATACGTAACTACTTGAGCAAGACCTAACTATCAAGAACTAAGCAATTAACTAAGAAGTAACAAAGGAAATTAACTAATCTAGAGTTAACAAGCTAACAAGGCAAGGGTGTTAAGTAATATGATGGATATGTGGGCCGTTTGGGAATGAAACTTTGATATTAATTGGGGGAGGTTACATAACAAGCAAGTTGTATATATTAATTATAGATTACCAAACCAAACAACAAGACACGTGCTATTGGAATATACCCTATACTACTAGTTGCAGAACTGGGGCTAGGTATAATTCCAACAGGACTCGGCAAGTACTAGGGTAAGTGGTATTAGGGCAATTGAGAGCCAAGGGTAGGAATGGGAGTAGAGATGAGGGTGTTTCACCTCATGTTACTTGCCATCTTGCCTTTAGGAAACTCTAGGCAATTGCACTAATCACACTTACACTAGCTACTTAGATATCATACCTACTTGTAGGAGAAGGGAGTTGTATGTAGGAACAAAGGGGGCTAGCTAGGGATCCATAATTGGACCTAGGAGCCATTCCTAACATTGCCACATACATTCCATTTTTCCCTAGAAGCTAAGTGTCATCAAGCATCATAAAATAAGCAATTCATGTTTAAAAGCACAAACCACATGCAAAATAATGGGAAATGAGATAGAAGCAAGAGGCAATCATCATAGAATGGAAATATGTTTAACACAAGTTATTTCCCCCCAACATGGTATCAAAATAACATTTTAATCCCAAACAGCCCACCACTAGGGGCTTAGCTAGACATGCTCATACAAAAGAGAAAAGAAAGGAGAAGAAAGGGGTAAGAATCCAGGGAGCTCATGGAAGCTTCTTCTCCTTCTACTAGCTGTTGTAGACCGACCTCCTTCCTCCAAGGTGGGGGAAGAGCATGGAAATGTAGAGGAATAAGGTGGAAAACCTAGAAAACTAGGTTTGTAAGGTGGAAATGGGGTGGAAATGGTAGGTAGAGGTCTTGAATGCATGGGAGATAGCAATGGATGATCTAGAGTAGGTAGGAGGGTGCTAAGGCATCTAGGGAGGATCTAACCTTGTGCCCCAGCCGCCACCCATGTATATATAGGTGGTGGGGAGGCACTAGGTCTAGTGGGGGTAGAATAGGAAATGTAGTGCAAAAATTGGGTAGATTTTTAAGTAGCACGACCGTGGTGGGGTGTGAGTAGAACGGCCACGATGGATGGGAAAGATCGTGGTGGAAAAATGGAATGAACAGGGGAATTCTGGGTTTTTGGGACTGGTAGCATGACCATTTTGGCCAGCGCGGCCGTGTTGGGATTTTGCGAACATGGTCGTTTTGGCTAGAATGTCCTTTCTGACCAACTGGGTGATTTTTTGAAGGTAGAACAGCCATTCCTTGGTAGCACAACCTTTTTGAGGTCCTTGCCATGCATTTGTGTCTTAAACTTTGTCATCCATGAAGGTTATTGCTTCAATATATTCTTTGACCACTTGGGGTAGGTTGGGAGTTGTTTTGACCTCATTTTGGGATCCTCCAAGCCTAGGGAAACCCTAGATTCAACGATCATGTCTCTCTTCCATCAATTAGTGTTCAAAGTACCTATAAAACATGCAAACACCATCCATAAGTGCATTGGACAAAAATATGCATATCAGGAGAATAACTTGCATTCTAATAATGTTTGCAACTCATGGTTCATGGAGCATAACATCAGACATTTGACATCCATGACATCCTCAATATGCTTCTTGTAAGCATCCTTGTCACCCCTTGAAGCATTTTGAGCTGGTTCCTCAGTGTCTATATTTTCCAGGACATAGAGCTTGTGCTCTTGTGTGAGAACAATTCTTAGCATCTTGAACCAGTCATGGAAGTTGTTCCTTGTAAGTTTGTCCTTCTCAAAGACCGATCATAGAAAAAAGTGATTGTTTGTTGTCTCCATTTGATTCTATAAAATAATTTGCAATTTTATCAAAAACTCATTTTGATCTGATTTGATTAAATTTTGGGCGATAATAGTTAGGTCTTTAATTCATTATCATTTTCATTATTTTGTTCAAACTGACAGCCCTCAAGTATGAATTCAGAAAATTGTAGAGAACAATTTTTTAATGAGCCAATATCCAAAATGATTCAATTATTACTCAGCCTACAGCAGCGTCCATAATCAATCATTAAGGTAGGCAATCATGCCAATTACATCATATGCAATTCTTGGATAGATGATATGTGCAACATCTTGCCATGATCATCTGCATGCCTCTGGGCTTGAGCTCTCCAAGTCACCAGTTAAGCATGACCCAATAGCCAATACGATAGATACACACCATGCTTTATGCAAATCTACATATCTACCATCACACTTCCATAAGATAGACGACACACCATGCTTTGTGCAAATCTACGCTTGGTCGATCAAGCTTTTCATGTGTATTGCTATTGGAAAGCATCTTAGATTTAATATGTTTGATTGAAGGGTTATATATATACATATATATACGTATATATACATATATATATATATATATATATATATGTGTATATATATATAAGTGTATATATATACGTATATATATATATGTATATATATATATATATATATATATATATATATATATATATATATATATATATACACGTATATATATATATATATTATACAATCACCACATATATAGTATGTATCATATACATGCTATATTCCACACCGTAAACATGCAATAAAAAAAATCGATGGTTATGACCATGTCTACTTGTAATTCCTTGGAGCCACCAGGAATTATGACCACCTAGGTCAATCATCACATCACATGTATGAACCTACGGTTGATGTAGATCTGTGCTTGTCAATTTGGGTAGATCAATTCAACCTTGAACCGGTCATCTCACCTCTTAGCCAGTTGGTAGGTCCTCCTATCCAGCCGATGTTTGGGCTCCATCCAAACAGTTGGTTGGGCCTTCTGGGATGATCGTTTGGCCTCCTATCTAACCAATGTCTGCACTCCTTCCAGATGGTCAGTTGGGTCCACCATGCGGTCATCTGGTTCCATCATTCAGTCCTCCTTGATCCTCCAGATGCTTAGCTTGTCTCAGGAACTATTCGTCTCAACTGATGATGAACATCTTCAACGTCATTGTAAGAAAAGAAACCATCCTATTGCTACTTTATTAGATTGAATAATAGAAATCTCGAGTTACATTCGAGGGGAGCAAAGGTAGTAAAGCATTAACTTTACATTTGGAGGAGAGAGGTAGATGCTCGATACATAGACTGAGATAAACAAGAACCAAACCATCCAACCACACACAAAAATAGGGTTGAGGTCATAACTACACTACAACTCCAACATCAAAACTAATTTTAGGGTGACACATGTAAATTGTATATATATATATATATATATATATATATATATATATATATTAGTTTGAGATTATGTGGTCTTTGATCGGATATGCATATGAGAGCAATTTAAATATTTTCATTGTATGCAATAACTAAATGATAAAACCAAAAAATCCAATCATATGGATTATCCTAAAACATAGTAAATTGACATGGCTCTGATACCATTGCTAGGAAATATGTGTAGAGAGTATAGTAGTGAAAACAAAAATTTTATCTAGCTGTATTCCCATAATAGCAAGATCACATCAACTACTATGAAATAGGAGTTATGGTTATAGCGAGTTATAAATGGTCCTAGAGCAAGTCTAGTGACAAAACCCACTTCTTTGCAACTATTGACAAGTTTCTCTTGGATGGCAGTTGTACATCTCCTGATCTTCACCATGAATAACATATGTGCAACCTTTGCAGTGACTCTGATGGTCTGGTCACAGACTACATGTTGACTTTGCTCTCCAAGAATCAGCCAAAGGACTCTTGTCTCTAGAGTAGTCCACACAGACCAACAAGAACTCCTGTCGTTCACTAAGAATGGATACGAAGGAGTTGTCCTCCCCATTGGTGTACTAGTCACCAACTTGCTCTCCCACAATGACAACTTCTCAGTTGTTCCCTCCCATTGGCTATCCCTCCTTTTTAGGTAGGACCTGCCTGAGCTCTCTTGGTTACCACAACCATAGAGGACAATAGTTGTCAGAGGAACTGATTCTCAGTTTTCTGTTTTGTAGTTGTGCTCTAAGTAGCCTCCAATACCCCTCTATTTATAGTAGAGACCATGGTTAAGGTTTCCAATTACTATCCGATACGAGGTTAATGTGCAGGAGTGGAAAGGACCAGAAGATCTTGAATTTTCACAACCTGCAACAGATGAAGCAGTCATTTCACACACCCAAACAATCATATGGTGCATGAGACGGTAGTATCTCACTGCCAAATGGTCATTTGACAGTTCCCAATCTGAAACAAATTTGGCTATTTCAAATCCAATTAATATCTCATATTAATTTCCTTGTTCCTCAAGTAAAGAACAATCAAAACTATTCAGGAAACACTCCAAACTTTTGTTTGACCCAACTAGGCCATCTCACCCAGGTGATATTCCTGTCTCACTCACCTAGATGGTTGTCTGGTGAGTTGAGTTGAGCCGATCAGTTCAATCATATTGAGCCAATCGATTCAAGGGTAGAACTAAACCAATTCAAACTCCGATCAACCTGATCCCCAAATGACCATCTCAACTACTTGAGACGCCTGTCTGGATACTCAAATGGCCATCTCACTCAGTGAGATGGTCATTTGATAGACCTGGTCAGCCAATGGAGCAATCAATTGCATGAATTGAATACCTAAACACTTTAGTAATCAATCCAGTTGTCGTTCAAGATCAAAATCCTATTCTAGATGAGTTCCTATGTGTGTGACCCTATAGGTCTCATGTCACATTGGCACTGAATGTCCATAAATAGCTTATGAAATCACAAGCAAAGAGTGATGCCTAGTCACACATTAGTGCTACCCCGGTGAAATGGAAAGTTGGAGAACAACTTCAACCTACAATCTGTGTAAGGTGTTGTAGTAATTGTATAATTCCTTTGTCTTTGATATACATGATGAACTAGAGGCATGGTTGGTCACCCTCTCAACATTCAATCCATGTTTCTTGAACTAAGAACACATTTTATGAGATAATGTGACATAAATATAATATATTGATGGACATGTGCATGCACATGAGTTTTTCAGTGTCACTTATCAAATGACCAAGATATCATACTTCAGTAAGAGGGAAAAATCACATATCTATCACTCACAGTCTATCTCCATGTGTCAAAGTCACCCAATCATCACCGTTATAACAACCCATGTTTCAGGACTACATTTGATGATGTCAAACTGTACCCAACGACATGTGACAAGTGTAGTGATTTCAGGTCTAAGAATCGCAATCACTACCTTCACCATGAGAGATGACTAAGACCACCAAAACCATGTGTCTCTCTCAAGGTGGGTCTATCCGATACACAACTCTCTAAAATGTATCTGTGTGCTTGGTTTGATATTGTCATATCATGACTAATGAGATTTAGTCATCAACCCACTCACACTCTAATTGTTGTCTATCAACATTCCATAATAACAACTGATTAGGGACATAATGAGAATATGTATATGCACTCTTAACATCGGAATGATCTCATCCACAGGGATAGTAACTTGACAACATACTTCATTGAGTAATATAATTATCTAGACATTCACTCTGTATCCTCATTATCTCATAACTAATTGAAACATATGAATTGGAAGATTGCCTTTTTATATATGTTATTATTATTAATCAAATCCTTTTAGGTAATTATGCCATGTCAATCATCATATGATTGGCTCTATGGGCATACCTTATCAATAGATTCATCATTTATAAGACATGTTGTGTGGAGGCTGCTAACATGTATCCATAATAGTTTGTTAGAGTCGTTCATATACTCTTAGGTCTGGACATGAGTTTTATAGTGGTCACATCTTACAGCTTGAGGTTTTGACTCGTATGCCTTGTAATGTTGTATATGGTGTATATGTCATACATAGATGAACATGCATACTCTTTTGGAAAAAGGTGTTATTGAGGTCACTGAACTTTGTGTTGTATAGATAGTTGAGGAAATGAATATATGCAAAGGGCCTTCATTACAAATTATTCTATGATTATAATTCAAAAATTTTATTCCATATTTTCCTATGCATTTTTTTAGTGATTATTGATTATGTTAATTATAATTTTGTTTTGAGTAATCCCCCATTATTGTGCATCACATGATCCATAATAAGTATATTATTGAAATGTAATGTATGATCAAAGTATTTGAGCACAAGAATTTTAAATCAAACTAAATGATTTGAACGTGGTTCACAAAGATAAATTAAGGGACTAGTTAGTAAGAAAACTTTAAATAAGGATAATGAACTTATTTAGATACAGGAAATTTAAAACTCTAACTAGTCTTAAAGAATATAATAATTGAATGACACATGTTGAATAATACTTCAAATGAAGGATCAATATGTAAATGGACTCAAGTTAGGAGGAAATTACTAATTATAGATCAAAATACATTTAGTACTCAAAATTTAGTATGTTACATAGTCGACATCTCACATCTACTGAGACAAATTTGAGTACAAGTACATATTAGTAGGAAGATTCAAAAATCAATCATCAATAAGAGTAGATTTCAAGAGGCGTTTAGAGAGAAATAGTTAGCCAACAATTAGTCTCTTATTATTCCTCTGGTTCCATGAATTTAAAAGTAAGGATGAGATAATATTTTATAATTATGTACTTGATGTGGATTAATTTCCAATTACTAGTTTATTGTATTCTCCTAGTATATTTTAATAAGTAGATGTTGATGTGAACCATTTACATTGTGAAATATAACTGTTGTATGCTTTGTTATTATAGATTTGAGTAATTAATGAAAAAAGTTGGATTGATTTCCTTAAACTTAAAACTAAACAATTAGATTAATATCACCCTTGATGATATTAACCCCTTGTTAGTGGGTTTTCTCACATCATTAACATTATCATCATAATTCTATTAAGATGGTTGAAAATATTGTCTATATACTAGTTGCAACAAAATTCGGATTTTTTACTAACATGTGATTGGGTATGTAACATCTACTATGATGCACAACTATCGTCTCTCTCTCTAGAGGTGGTCTGTTCCATCTCTAGATTCGGGGGTAGAGGGTTGATGGAGAGCACAGATAGGGTGGGCTCCACTGCCCTATCCTCCACCCTAGGTGGCAGAAGGATGGGGGAGAAGGATGGGTTGCTGGATCCTTCAGTGGACATCGTAGTTGGGTGTGCTTGGGCCGCTCTACTGGTGAAACCGACGGAGGTGGAGGGAAGGTTCAAACCCCTTCTGCTCCCAGAGGATAGAATGACCCTAGTGTTCAAAGAGGGGGACCAAAGGTCAGGGGATGGAGTTCTCTGAACTGGTGGTCAAGACGATGGATGAATACCACAAGTACTCAACCATCATCCAGGTGCTCGGTAGGGCAGATCGGCTGGACCAGCTGTACGGGTGGATGCTGATATCTTGGCAGCCAAAGGGGGAACTATAGCTTTCTCCTCTGGTGGGTGGGCTTTTCCTCGCTAGGTTTGCCTCGACAGAGGACATGGAGGTCGCCCTCGAGCAGGGCCCTTGTTTTTTTCGACAATAAACTCGTCCTCACCCATCGATGGTCGCCGGATGCCGACCTCAGGCGCGCCTCCCTCATGACTGCTCCAGTTTGGATCACCTTACCCGAAGTAGGTAAACATTAGACCAGGAGGGCAATCTCGATTATCACCTGCGGTGTTGGGGAGCCGAAGGTAATCGATTTCCTGAGCAAGGGCAAATACGCTGGGGTGACACACATCTATGTGGAGATCGATGTGAATAGGAACCCACCCCCTGTGGTGATGGTAGCAATGCCGGATGGAAAAGCCCTAGAAGTGAAGGGGATCTACGATGCACTCCCAGAGAGGTGTGACACCTGTAAGGTGTTCGACCACTCCTTGAGACAATGCTAAGATGAGAGGATGACCCAGGAAGAACTCCACATCAGGTCGACACAGGTTGCCCCCCGCCAACAAAGGGTAGAACCAGAGCAGAGGAGCCCAGAGGAGGATTAGGTCGGTGGGTAGACACCCGCTGGTCACGGGCAAGCAGTCAGAATATGCCCTCACCATGACCTCCCGTGAGGAGGTGAGGGTGGTGAACGTGGGTGAAACGGTTGTGGCCGGGACAACCCATGAAGCTCGAGTGATCGAAAAAATGCCTATGGTGGTAACTCCTATTGCTGATGAGCAGGAGAAAGCCAGAGTACAAGCTAGTACCAAGGAGGCTGGAGAGTTTGAGACCCCAAAGGCCATCCTCAATGCTCAGATAGGTGGTGGCTCCGTTGAGGTGGTAGCGATGACGAACACTGTTCTAATGGGTGATGTGACTATGTCTATTGAGGAGGTGGAAGCTAGGCCAATGCAGGATGATATTCAGGAGGAGGGGGAGGTGTTTGATGATTCAGTGAACCCTTTCCTTGGGTTGGTAGATCAGGACATGGAAGATCTTACTCCTCAGAGCTCTAGGTGAGCCAACACAAGGAGCAGTAGGGGAGTGGATAGTGTGAATTGGAAAAGAGGTAGAGGCAGAAATGGAGGATGTAGAAACCCCCCTTTGACTGGGGGGTGGTGGAGATGGAATCCTGATGATTCTCATGGTGTGGAACGTGAGGGGTGCTTTGCATCCTGGGAAGCAGAGAACCCTCTAAAAAATCATCCAGGAGAGGGATGTGTCATTGGTGGTGTGCTTAGAAACCAGAATTTGTCATGAAGTTGTTGACAGAGTGATGGGGTTGTTCCCGTTGGGATGGCATCACTACTCTAACTTAAATAGCATTGAGGGAGGTAAAATTGCGGTGGGTTGGAATCTGGTGGTTTAGGATGTGCAAATGATCCATGAGAGCGATCATATGGTGACATTGAGTTGCATTAATTCTGACAGCTTCCACTGTGTGCTTTCTGTTGTTTATGGCTCCAACTCTGAAATGGACAGGAGAAGACTTTGGGATATTTTGGTGGACTCAACTCAACATGAGCTACCTCAGTTGGTGGTTGGGGACTTTAATCAAGTTAGGAAGGTCAGGGAATAAAGGGGGGGGGTCTGCCTATACCAGAGTCTATTTTGAGAAGGTTCAATGATGCAGTCGATGCAGCAGGTCTGTTTGAACTCAACTTGAGTGGTGACCTTATCACTTGGCATAATAAAAGAATAACGATTGGAAGAATATCTAGCAATATGGACCGTGGTTTGGTTAATGAAGCCTGGCTGGAGGTGTTTCCTGAGGCATCTCTTATATTGGGTGGTCACCCTAATAGTGACCATTCTTGGATGGAGGTGATTCTTACGAGACAAAAGCAACCCAATCGACCTTTTGAGATTCCTTAATCATTGGCTCTCTTGGCCTTCCTTTGAGGGAGTGGTCAAACAAGCTTGGGATGAGAGGGTTATTGGTAATCCTCTTTTTGTTGTGGCAGATAAGCTTAGGAAGGTCAAAGCTGCCCTAAAGGCCTGGTCTAGCAACTTGGTGGATTTACCTAATCTTATTAAGAAAGCTAGAGAGGAGTTTGACTTGAAGGTGACTAATCTCAGGTTGAATCTGGAGGATCATCGCTGTATGGAAAAGGATGCTACTGCTAGTAAAAGAGTTACCCAGTTGGAGAAGGCCAATGAGATAGCTGGATGGCAAAAAAGTAGGCTCAAGTGGCTGAGAGATGGTGATTGCAACTCGAAACTTTATCATGCCACTATGAAGAGAAACAACATGAAGGACCACATCCATAATATGATTAATGAGAAAGGGGAGTTAGTTTATGAAGCAACTAAAGTTGAGGACATGGCGGTGAGCTTCTTCACTAAGTTATATAATCAAGAGGATGTCAACACTATGAATAAGGTGTCACCTCTAGATAGAAGGGTTAATGATGCTATGAACTCTAACCTGCTTAAGAGGGCGACATACGAGGAAATTAAGGAAGCTACTTTCTTAATTGGTGCTTCTAAGAGCCCCAGACCTGATGGTTTTAATGCTAAATTCTTCCAAAGATGCTGGCATATTGTGGGTAGAGATATATGCAATGCAGTCAGATGGTTTCTTGTTGGTGGGAGGATGGTCCGTCAAGTTAACCATGCTTTCATCAGGTTGATTCCCAAGAAGCTGGGGGTTGCTACCATGAATGATTTCTGCCCGATTGCATGTTGCTCGATGGCTTATAAAATTATCTCCAAGTTGTTGTCTCATAGATTGAAGGCTATCCTTCCAGAGATTATATCTCCTCACCAAAGTGCTTTTGTGAAAGGGCGCTCTATATCCGATAATGTCCTACTCACTACTAAATTTCTGAGGGATTTCTAGGTTAAAGGCAGCTCCAAGCAGGCTTGTTTAAATATTGATCTTTCTAAAGCTTATGACCATGTGTCTTGGGAGGGAATGTGGAGTTCTATGGAGGCCTTTGGTTTCTCCAATCGGTTCATCAATATTCTCCAACAATGTGTTTAGACTACTTCCTTTTCTGTTCTTGTTAATGGTATTCCCAAAGGCCTGTTTAGAGCTTCCAATGGTCTTAGGCAGGGGGACCCGCTGTCCCCTCTACTTTTCACGATAGTCATGGAGAATCTGACCTATCTGACTTGCAAGGCGGAAGAGGAAGGGAGGATCAAACCTTTTAAGGTCCAGGGAACCAAAGTCGTGAGCCATATGATATTTGCTGACGATCTTATGTTCTTTGTTGTTACTCATATCAAACTCTTCAGGGGTATTAGAACCATATTAGATGTCTTTGCTGATCTGACGTGCTTGCACATTAGTGATACCAAATCTAAGGTGTTACTTTCCAAATCTTGTGATATAAGAAGGGGGGGATTGAAGTAGGCTCTTCGGATGGAGTTTGGGTGTTTTCCTACTAAGTACATAGGAGTACCCATCTCGGGTGGTGTCGACAGGGGTGCTGATTTCCAAAACTGCTTGGACGATTTACATTTGAAGGTGGAGAAGTGGAGTGGCCTGAAGGTGTCCATGGTGGGCAGAGTTGTTCTCATTAAGTCTGTGCTTACCAATATGATCAGGTACTGGTGCAGGCTTGTGGATTTTTTGGGCTTCATCCTTGAGAAGTGTCAGGCGGTTATGGCTGGTTTTTTGTGGAGTGGTGGGCAGCATTCTATTGCATGGATGGAGGTCGCCCAAGCTCGGCATGGTGGGGGGATGGGGTTGATAGATTCGTGTGACATCTAGGATGAGGCCACATCCAGAATAATGTTTGATTTCTTGATGAGGACAGAGTCTCCTTAGAGCAGATGGATGAGAGGAAGGTATAGTGTTAGTCTTGAGAACGGAGGTTCGCAGTTGAACAACTGCTCTATAATTTGGAGGAGGGTGTGTACAACCTGGAACTACTGTAAGCAAGATTATAGGTGGACGGATGGGAACTGGATGATGGTTAAGGTGGGGGTACCTTGGAAGTTAAACCGGAACCAACCTGAAGTTCTCTGGGATCAGCTGCTGTGGAGTAAGATACACTGCCCCAAGCGGAGTTTTTGCTCGTACAAAGCTATTCTTGGTAGGATGACTACTTTGGACAGAATTAGTAGATGGGGTAATGTGTTGAGCTCAGTCTGCCCACTCTGTCAGCTGGAGGATGAAACACATCATCATCTTTTTTTACTATGTCTACACAAAGTATTTATGGACCAGGTGCTCCCTTAAACTTAATTGGGGCGGTAACCCACCTACGAACATGCATGATAGCATGATGTGGATTTTGGACCGGACAAAATGTGATAGCCATATGAGGCAGTTTGCTGGGCTCATTTGGACTGATCTCATTTATCATATATGGTATGAGAGGAATAGCAGGAAGCATGGGAAAAAAGAGAGAGACAAAGTCTAATGTTTTTATGTTTTTGTACAAAATCTTGTTTGGTTGTGCAAAGCGAACCTGGGAACCCTTTCAAGGGTTAAACCTGAGGTCAATCTGATGTGGGGTCTTAAGTGACCGTGTATAGTATACGGGGTGGTTATACTCCTATACTCTTTTTTTATGATTAGTAATATTTTACCTTATCCAAAAAAAACATCTACCATGATGCATATTCATTGTCCCAATTTCATGAACCATTAATACTATACCTAGTTTCTACTTATGGACATAGAAAATTCTCATTCAAAGAGTTATACTCTACCTACATGTGAACTTGATGTCATCACACCCCTAGTCGTGGCTTAGAGTCTTAGTGTCATAGAATGCCCCTAAGTTTTTTTGAGTCTTGTACTCACACAAGACTTTCATAGCTACCCTATATAAGGAGGTTCTCTATCACTACATTTACACAAAAATCCAGCTTTCATCTATGTTGTAACTTTCATGTATACATTTGGTCTTGATGTATATGTAAGACCCCTGACCTGACTTAATTGCTAAACATGCTTGATTATCTTAATTGTGTTCTTAAACCTTAATAAAACCCTAACATGTGCTTTTATATCATGTGAAAATGCTAAGATTCAAGTGTGGTCCAGTTTGTACACTATTTGATTGAGTTTTGCAATATATGTGTTTATATAGGCTTTTGTGCAATTTCTCCATTTCTAGGGTTTTATCTATAATTTTCACACATGCATTTTGTGCTTCATATTATCCTTAAAAATGTTTGATATATATGCACCTATGAATGCCTAGATACACCATTAGATATGCCTAGATACACCATTAGATAGTTTGTTTCATCCTTCTAGGGTTGAGAACTTAGGGTTTCTCACCAATGTGGTGACTTTTCTAAGTATGGTAAGACTTAGATGGTTCTACCTTGTGAGTAATGATTAGATGGTTTCTACTTGGGGAAGAAGATAAGATGGCCTCCCCTTGAGGTCCATAATCTGATGGAAACCCTAGTTGAAGTGCACAATCTAATGGGAAGTCATAGTTGGCAAAATGACTAAGTATGGTGATGATCTGATGGGTTTTCTAATAGCACATGTGAATAATCCGATGGAAACTATGATAACACATCTTGGTAATCTTTCTAAAGTATGAACTCATGGAAAACATGGTAAATATCCGATGGAAACTCGTACATGCATTGAAAGGACATATTTGGCTTTTGGACACATGGCAAGCCTATTTCCAACCTTTTTACCACCTTCCTCTCTCTCTCTCTCTCCTTGAATATATATACCCTCAACCACTCCCACAAACGAACCCTTTGAACCCTTATTTCATCCTCGAATCTAGATAGACCCTAGATCATCGTTTATTTGTGAAGAAGGAGCCTTGGAGGCTGAAGCTGGGAGATCATGGATGCATGTCGCCCTAGGGTTTTGATCAGACTATTCTAAGGATGTTTGAAGCTTACTAACATAGTTTCTTTTCCTAACCAAGTAAGATATTCTTCTCTACTCTAGTTTTCTTGTTGTTCTCTTCCTTCTCTCCTCATCCATGGGTGGAACTTTAGAAGTTCTTAATGGAAGGTCGTGCATGTGGTTAAAGGAACCCAATTGTTCTCTATTTACCCTAGATCTACTTTGTTCTTGAAGAAAGGAGCTACCTTGGAGCTTTGGAAGTGTAAATCTAGGGTTTTTCTCAAGCCAACTTACTGTTTGAACGCCCACCTTCATGTTGAGGTGAGTCATATAACTTTCATCCTATTTCTTGCTTGCTTTTAACTTGATCCATGTAAATCTTGCCCTTAAACTTGGTATTTTGGCAAAAGATTATCTTGGTTGCACTACTTTACATTCATTCATGATATTTGTGTGTTGTTAATCTATACTTAGATGATGTGAACGTTCCCACTAGTATGGACAGATAATATCTTGGTTTTGATGGTATGAACAAGGTCTACTTAGTGTAAAGAAGTGGTTTTTACTTAGTATAGAAAATTGTTGGTTTTACTTGGTGTTGATTTGATAGTGATGCTTAGCCTATAATTTGATGGCTTTTATTTGCCTTGAGATATTGTTTGGTTAAGTGAAAGAAATGATGGTTCTACGTGTCTTTGGAATAATGCTTTGATTAAAAGATTAGATGGTGATGATGTTTCATAGAGTAAGAAACTTGGACCCTACTTGATAAATGAATCCATGACTATGCAAGTCAATAATCCAATGGCTAGGTTGAGTAAATGAATTGATGGTTTTTCTTATCCTTGAAGCAATGGTTTTACTTAAGTAAAGGAAACTTTATTGTTTCTTAGTGATGACTCTACTTGGTCTCTAAGTCGATGGTTTTGATGCTCTCATCAAGTGGTTTAATATATGATTTCTTAAACCCTAACAAATGATGGTCTTTCTTGATGCTTTAGATCTATTTTCACCTAGTCTTATGATCTGATGGCCTTACTAGGCCTATATTCTGATGGCTTGCCTAGACTTAACATTCAATGGTTTCCCTATGCTTGACATTCGATGGCTTTCCTAGATGAAAAATCCAATGTCTCTACTATGTGCATGATTCAATGGGTTTATATATCTTATAATACGATGGATTTGTTCTTGACCTAGTACTCTCAATGATCTGAAGGTCTTGATTTTGACTAAGTACTTCAATGATCCAATGGTATTGTCTTTGGTGAAGTTCTTCAAAGATCTGATGGTCATCTTTTTGGCTAAGTGCTTTAAAAAACTGATGGTTTTATTCACCAATGATCCGATGACCATGTTTTTGGCTAAGTGCCTTAATGATCTGATGGTCCTGTTCTTGAATTGTTCCATTAATAATCTTATGTCTCTGAATTTGGTTAATTGTTTTGATGATTTGATAGATTTTAATTTGACTAAATTATCCAATGATCTGATGGTTACAATTTAGCTAAGTGTTTTAATAATATGGTGGTTTTGGCTTTGTCTAAGGACATCAACAATCTGATGGGATTTCTAAGTATAACAAGTGATTCTTTGACTAAGTGTAAGAATGAACCAATGGTATTTCTACATGTGCTAAAATCATCAATGGGTTATCGAATAGAGTTAAAGAAATGATGGTTTCCCGAATGCTTATCTCAGTGTACAAATGAAATAATGGTTTTCCTATGTATTACCTAAGAGTGATAGTGAACTAATGGTTTATATACGAATGTAGAGTATGATACAAATCATATCTACAATTGTTGAATCAATCTTGTTAGGATGAGTAGTGATGGTTTGATATCTCTATCTTCCTCCAATATTGAAATGATGACTAGACACAATTCATATTGATAACAGTAACTTTGTTATGTTACTCTTAATGTCATAACTTTTCTTATGATTGATGGACCCTGATGATGGGTCTGAAGGTAATGAGTGTGTTGATGAGATATTAAGCCCTCTAAAAGACATGATTAGGATAATGATGTACCTAACAAAGGGTTCTATATTGTCTTGAATGGGTTTTTGGGCATGCTTGAGCCCTGATGAGAATATAGCCTCTTCACGAATGGAAAATGGTGGGGTGTTTTGAACCTAATGGAAGTTAGCCTTTGCAAAGATGACAATGAACTTATATACTTTGACATTGTGATAAAGGAATATGTCTCATACATTTTATATCTTTTGGAGTTGATTTATATCAATGTTTTATAGAAATGATTTAGGGTTTGTATGCCAAACTTGGTTGATGCAGCCTTTATTCACCCAATTGGCAATAACTAATCAAGTGAAACCATAATCATGTAGTGCCCTGTGCCGTAGAACCATTCCAATGACAAGACATGTTGGATGGGGAAATGAGTTTTCTTAAGGGAAACCTAGAGTCGTATACTATTGTGTATATGCAGTTGCAAGTGACTATGTGTGCTTGTCATCCTGATCCCAAGGTTATGGAGAATGGCTGCAGTCATATCTCGAATTCATATATGATGTGATTAAGGACGACTATGGTCGTACCTTGGACTTTTTGTGAAATGATTGAGGACAACTACATTTGTACGTCAAATGATAGGCTTTTTTTAATACCCTAGTTACTAGTGTCATAACTTATATACCAAGGGCGGACTATGTTATTTTATAGCTTGACTATATATGTCGCTATGGCGGACTTGTACTACTTGAGGACAGAAGAGATCTTAGGATTCTGGCTCTCCTAAATCTTGTAGAAAGTTGATTGTGACTTCACAATGGTCAGTTGGAAGTTTGAGTGGTATACCTCAAACTCCCCAAGGCTTAGTAAAAGATGTAATCTAGTCGTGTAGCATATCTGATTTGGGTTATACAATGTTTCACATTGGATGATAACCCTTATTTGATCCTTTCATATAGGTAATGTATAATGCAATAAGAGAAAGTAACTATGCTCATGCTTATGTTGTTACATATGCCTATGCTACTATCCATGCTTATGTTGTTAGACATGCTTATGCAGATAGCTATGTTTATACTGTTAGCAATCTTTATGATGTTATCTAGGTTTATGATCATAGATATGCCCATGATGTGAGCTACACTTGATCCCTTGAGAATAATATTAACTTTTCAAATCCCACATATATGACTCCGACTAGAACTGCTCTTATTGAAGTTTTTATATTTGGTATTTCCATCCTATTATATTTTCTGCTATATCTATTTAATTTTATAATCTGATGTGAGCATAAATGTTGTTGAGAGTTATATCTCTCACTGGGACATGGGTATCATCTCGTGGGTCACCACATCCTTTTAGGTGGTCGGAAGTAGCGATAGAAGGCATGTGGGAGAGAGGATGAGCTGTTGAGATGGATCCTATAAGAAGTGTTGTGGATGTCTACTGTGTCCTAGAGTCATCCTTGTACTCTCAAGTATGGACATGAAAGTTTTGTATATGATGTTTTAATCAACTTGAGCTATTGGTAGCTTTCTAATGTGTGTACATGATGTATATGTGGATAACTCTTGATGTATATATGTTGTGGCTGATGCCATAGAGAAATTGTGAAAGAAACCTGGTTTGATATATGAATTTACAAAAGATGTTGGGTTTTTATGTAAATGTTCTTGGATATGTTTGTGATGTTTTAAATCAGTTTTAATTTTTCCCCTTTTTGGGGATGTGATAATTTAGTGATTGATCGTGCTTTTGTTTTTAGTAATCTCGTTTAGCATAATGGGTTGTCACAATATAATTCTATTATTTTGTCCTAATTAAACCACATATTTATTTATCTCATATTTTTCATTTTTTCTATTTAAAGTTTTGACTTGGTATTGAAAGTATAAATCAATTATGGTGGTTTTGAACTACTCAAATCTAACGGTGAATTCTTATAAACAAGTGATTATACATCATATTTGAAAAAAAATACTAAACATGAACATCCAACCACACATTTTTCAGATTCAATTTGACTAGAAATGTATACCAATATATTCACTTCACATATCTTTAGATAAGAGGGTCTGGATTTTGTGGGGATTTGATTTTTGATATAAGATTGTGGACTTATATCCATACCCACTAAGTGAACTGGGTATCATAATGCATATGGACATATCCATATCACTTACAATCCTACCTATATTATTGGGGATACTATTTTGATTAGTAGTAATACATAGATACTTATATTTTATTATTTTATAATAACAACATCATTATTGTAATTATTACTTACATATTTGTGCTAAAACACTCAAAACTCATAATATATGCTTATTATTTCTACCGCTATTAGAAACCATGTTTCCCAAACTTATCAAAGCACTTCATTTCAAATATAAATTTCCATACTTAGAAGCATGTCATATTAACAAAATGTACTTCAAAATTGAATTATATGAGAGCATATTAGGCATAAAAATTTAGATATATATATGACAACCCTAACTGCACTATTCACCAATGTCACATTCTAAGCCAGTCGTGTGACAATTGAAATTGTGCTTTGGTTTTGGAAAGCAAATATCATCTCACCGTCTGCCTTGTTAGACAAGTTGAAGGAAGACAAGCACACAAAGCATATTTTATGATGCAACAGGCTGAAGGAAGATGATAATGTAGCACACTTTGGTGATTCAAACCGTAATCCTACATTGATAATTTTGTAGATCTATCGTTTATTTAAACTTCTATTCTAGAGATCCAAGCATGACCTTACTTGAACATTATTTGTTCTATAGGCTCATATAACCCTATCCTTTGGTAAAAAAGAGATAGAGCTTGAATTATTGTTGATGACACAGAGCCCCTTAGCCTGAGTGTGATTAACAATCAAGTTTTTGTGGGGGAATCCTGAGGCTACAGATGATAACTCATAGCTTGCTCTTAAGCTTGCATGGGAAGGCCGTGAGGCTGTCTGACAGACTCAATTTTTTTCCTTTCTTAGTTTGCCCTCGTTAACCTAATATTTCATGCTATACATCAGTTTTTAATTCTAGAAGGCTTGATAGAGAACACAATTAAGGCGATCCATGAGGTTGATAGGGTATCTTCCATGGAAGGCGTCTCTATTGGTAATACAATGCACAAATCTTCATCCCATGTTATGCATACCTTGTGGCCATGCCCTTCATGATAGAGCAGTAGATCCAACCCTCCCTCCTCCAATGTTTTACTATCCTCATAGAGGCATGATATGACATTGATGGCCTTAGACCATCAAAATTACACATTTATGGGTCTATTCCGCTTCCCCAATTATTTTACTAGTATATCAAAATGATAGAGATAGGAAGTAGAATTTGACAACAAGTATATGAATGAAGCACTGATGCAACAATGAGAAGGCATCAAGTTAAAAAGAAGAAAACTTAATGATAAGTGTACACAAAAAACACAAAGATTTTATATGTTTTTACACTCACTCTATTATGATATCGTCACTCAACTGATATTCTAACTATTTCACATTGAACGATTGAATTTGTACAATAGTTACAAAGACTTATAAACTACATGTTATTTAGCATCTACTATGATCGACAATCACTATGTTTCCCTCCTATGTGTAATCATACTCCGCCACAAGCCTATACCAACTCCTAGAAGTGCTTCTCCTATCTCGTGCCACATGCTTTGATGCTGACAAACTGGTGGAAAAACAAGGCACAAATGCACACGCCATCAGATGTTGGTCGCCTCTTCCTCCATGTTTCCATAAAAAATGAAGCAAAGAAGCAATTGAGATATGAGGACTAAAGAGGACAATCTAAAGAACATACATGAAGGAAGTGTTGAATATGGATAGACACAATTGATTTATTTAGAGAGAGAGAAAATTGGTTACATGGGAAGGGGTCATGTACTCGCATGCTACTATTTTTTCTGTCAAATGCAAACCAAGATCCAACGACCTTAAACTTAAGGTGTACCAAATCCCCATACACTCAAGTGTATTGTGGCTCAAATCTCTTTCTCTCTCTCTCTCTCTCTCTATATATATATATATATATATATATATATATATATATATATATATATATATATATAATACAAAAAATCAGTAGCTACACAAGATAAATATAATACCCTTAGTTAACCTTTTAGGGATGGTGTTCAAACTTGGGGTATGCCAATCTGAGCATGGGAAAAGATCTTTGAAGGAGAGATAGCCCTAAATCCGATGCTTAAGAGTGGGTTTCCATCAAGAAGAAACCATCATCCTAGAGGTTTCTACATGAGAAGCCCCCACTCTTCCTATATGAAATGCACCAAGTTTTTTCATTCAACATGAATTCCCAATAACCATTGATGTGTATCCCTCAACCACCACCTCATGATGTATGAGAAAATTTCCATCATTGTCATTGACGTCATGAATTAATGTTGCTAGAGTTTTCATCGGTGATGACATCCATGAATTCTGCATGATCACCATCAAGAATCATCATAGGTGTAATTATGGACACCCTCTTCTTCCTAATAGAGCACTCAGTTAAGGCAATGAGTGGGGCTGATATGGCCCTTTATGTAGATGGTATCCTTCTTGGTAATACAATACATAAATCTCCATCCATGTTATGAATTTTTTTACCCTATGAGAACGTCCTCCATGACAAAGACGTAGATCTAGCCATCCTTCTCCAGTGGAATGACATCCTCATAGAAGCATGACATGACACTGATGACCCTATCCATTCTCATAACATCCAGATTTTCCTTTAGAATTGAAACCCCTTACATAGTTGAAAAAATCCTAGCATTGAGTAGTGGAGATGTATGTTCAATGCATGGAGATGTATGTTCAATGCATGGAGATGTATCATAGGAATACATTATATTATGCATAGCTGGTGAGGTTAGAAGATTATGCATCCATGTATAGAAACATTGAGTTGGTGATGTCAAGGAGGAAGAAAGAGGATTTGAGGTTGGAAGAAGTAGGTGTGATAGAGAAGGGAGATGAGAACTTCATGACGTTTATATTGGCACATGAGTCAAAAGGATGTGGGATGCCTGGAGGGAAAACATGATGGTTTAAAACACAACGTATGGGTATAGGAATAAGAAAAAGGAGGTGCAACAAAAATAAGTAAGCATTGAGGCAGGGGGAAGGGCATGTGATGTATTGGGAAGAAGAAGAAGAAAAAGATTTTACAAAGTTCACAATGCCTAATCACATATGGCGACAGTGACAAAAACAATGTAATTAGCCCAAGTGCCACTATATTATCATACATAAAATTACATTCATGCAAGCTGTTCGATTTTCATTCACTCCATCCTATCAGTTTTAGTTGAATGACCATTTTTGGGTTTCCACTTCCTTGTTTGATAACATGAATATCAATTTAAGTGGGACAAGGATTGGGGCTATATCCATTGGTGAGAGTTGGTTACTTTTTGTAATCTCTACTCACCCCACACTATGTACTTTAGGTCTCTTCATACTATGGGTTAGAGCTCCCTAAATAACAAGATTGACATTGGTCCCAATTAATTTCCTATTGTGGAACACTCTTGCTCACAAAATTTTACAATTTTTATGTTACCATTACCTAATATATGTTTAAATAATAGTTAAAAAAGGAAATATGTTATCAACGCCAAAAGTGAAAAAATTCCATAACATTTGTAATATCTCATTATCAATTTACTATATAATTCATCAAACATTTGACACCAACAAAAAAAGTACAAAACCCTAAATTTTGGTTAGTCAATATAAAAAGTTGACATTATCAAATGCTCATCAACGTCACCGCAAAAATGCCAAATTATGCATGAAATTTAATTTTTGATTCAAATCTTACTAATTATAAATATAACATCACCAAAAAATAACAACGTCATAAAAATTCAGCCACATGATTGAGATTTTTTTGTAGGGACATAATATCTTATACGTACCATCAACCACGAATGACTTCATCATCCCATTTCATGAGCTACTCATGGTATATGTAACATCCCAAATTTTCAAGCCTTAGAATGTAGTTTTACTTAAATAGAAATTAGTTGAGGGTCTTAATGCAAAAATATTATGAAAAGAAATTTCATGGAGGTTAACGGAGTAAGAAGAACAAAATATGATTTAGAATACTTTTCCACTTTCATATGTACATTATGAATTTCAATTAAATAAAAAAATGATATACCATTAGTTTCCTTTTTCCATTTTCTCTTGCTCTTATTATTCATGATGCTTAAAGGTCATAGAAGAGCAAAATGAGAGATTTGAAGTTCAGAAATGATATAATTAGTGGTCAATAAGCTATTTCCTCGTTTTTGACTCAAGGGAAGGGAATTAAGGGAAAATGTACCACATTACACATTTTAATGCATTAAAATCAAGTAGAGTGACAATTATGGAAATTATGGGTAAACATGTGAAAAATAGAAATCCAATGGCATAGAAATAATCTAGACCATTTATTGGACAGGTGATCCAAATTTGAGTTCATTTTGACCATGTTTGACCCTCCAAATGAATTAAACAAGTTAATAAATAGTTTGAATAAGATTTGAATTCAGATGGATTTTATGCAATCAATGTAACCTAAGATTCAAAATTTATCACTGTCACATGTTACTGTTAATCAATTTCCTTCTCATGCGCTCATCTGACAGTCACCATTTAATTCACTTGTGATCCAACGATCCCCAGCCCATCACCTACCTTCCGATTTGGTCGTGGTCTGAATGCAGTTACCACAATTCCTTCCCTTGGATCGTTCTCCCTCGTCTCTCAATCTTTTACAAAGATTTTTCTTACGCTGAGCTCGTGAGACTTCTCCTAATCAAACAAGCCATAACTCACTTTCTATTTTACTCTGTGGACGTTTTTCCCAATTAGGGATTTCACTCCTCTCTCACGCTACCTTTGCAGCTGCCACCATAGTGTCTTTCATTCCTATTTGTTGCAACCCTGAGCACCACCAGATCTGAGGGCTTTCTTCTCTTGTTCCGATTTGGTTATTTGTGCTCTGATCCACCCTGGTAAGATCTGATTTCTCCTCCAGTGACGTTGGCCTCTCCCTAAGGTCATCCACCTCCTTGGGCTCAATTGGCCATCCAGTAAGCATCCTAGACGTCCCTCCTTCGATTTTGCATAAACACTTTACTCCACGAGTTCCCGACCTGTTGTATCCTATACTCCACCTTTGAGGCCTTTACAAACATTCACCACCTTGGCAAGTCAATGGCTATTCTTCTCTCTTGATACATCAGAATATTTTTCCTTGCCTCGAGGATCGATTTTAGATCCTTTTGAGTTCTCTTATGGTCATTTTCTCTAGTTTCTAGTTCGAGCTTTCCTTCTTTGTTTTTTGGTTTTTCTAACAAGCTAGGGCCACGAGGGTCCTTTTCCACCCCACAAATGTTCCTCTACCCCCACCGTTGGTCCGCACAATGGGTAGCACCCTTTGTTCCCTTATTTACTCATGGGTTTGGAGTTTTCAACTCCTAACAACCTCAGCTAGGGCAGTGCCATGGAGTCTGGTGCCCCTGTGCACGCTTGGGCCCAAGTTCTGGCTCATTGGCTATGTCCAGTCATGGAGGACTTATTGATGGCCTTAGTTTCTCATGAAGGATTCTATTTCTCAAATTCTGATCATTGATTCACACCTATAGGTAGCATTCTCTCTCCATGGATGCGAGGAAAAGATCCTAGTTCGCGTAATGACCTTGTTGTCCCTGCGAGTTAAATCTATATGTTAATATTGAATGGGCATTTTAGACCTTTGATGCACACCTTTGATTCATCAGGCGCGAGAAATATCAAATGTCAAATTGATGAGTTTACCCCCACTATCTGAATTATATGTAACGCGCACTATGGTTTCCTCAGTCTTTTTGTGTATTATTTACATTGAATTAATTGTTGACTTAAATTGATGTCACACTAAGGTTTTCCTAAACTCTGATTGGTCCATATTGCAAAAATCATAACTTTTGCATATGATCTAAAAAAATATGCAAAAATATTTTTAGAAAGCTCTTTTGATAGATCTAGTCTATTTTCAAATCATGTTTTACACATTAAATCACCTCAATGATTCAAGACCAAGATTAGGGTTTTAGGGATTTTGAACTAATAGATATATTATGATTTTAATCAAATCACAGATGTTTAAAGACTCCAATCAAGTGAAGGGACATGGCCTTAAGGTGACCTACTCTAGGTAAGCGGGCCATGCATTTTGACACAAGTACTTTGGTTTATTGATTGTTATTTATGGTTATGCACCTTAGTTGATTTCATGAGTTATGAATGTCTTTTCAAGAATACATCATGTATAATTATCATTGATTGATTATTTGTTTACTTATAACCTACGGTAGAACCCTGAGTATGATTATGATTAGGAATTAAGATTTAATGACTCATGTTTAAGAAGGGGAAACCCTATCATGATTTAAGAGGAAGAAATCTCATCATGGCATCAAGAGGGAGTAATCCCATCATGTTCAAGTTTAATATTAAGAAGAGTTAATGTGTAAGTAAAAAGATAAATTAATGACGAAAATTAAGGAATTTGCTAATCTTTTATATGTGCCTCATTTATGGACCTGTAAGGGTTGTTATGGGCTTTCCTAGAAATCATGGGCTCCTATGGGGCGTTAAGAGAGGTGGCATATATCTACTTTTCCAATTCATCATGTTAAATTTTCAAAGATCAAGTTAATGTTAATGTTAAGATAAATAGAATTGAATAATTAGTTTTTATATTCTCCCGAATCATGGGCCTCAAGGGGTCATCAAGGGATTTCCCAACATGAAGGGCTTTCCTAGAAATAATGTGCTTCTAAGGGGGCATTATACATGGATGCATATACTTATTGTTCAATTATTCATGTAATTAATGAATCATGAATGCTTAAGAAAATCCATGTTCAAGTTATGTCATGTTAAATATTATCATGTCAAGTTACATTTACTTTTATGTCATATAAAGTGCCAAATACCGCTTACTAACGTGATGTTTGTTTTGCATGGCTGGGGACAAGATGTCCTCAGGATTTGGAGCAAGCGAAGGACAAAAAGGAAAAATCAAGAATAGGAGACCTTCAAGCTTTGCCTGGTGGGGTACCATATACTAAGATGATCCAAAGAATTAGAGGTCATGTATACCATGTTTAGCCATGTCACCAAGTAAACTAGATTCTGTATATGAACATTATGTAGTTAAGAACTATGCATGAATCAATTTCAAATCAATGCCAGTGTTTCATTTACTTTAATTGCATGATTAGCATATTGTGACACCCAAATTGAGTAAAATGCTTCCGCTCATGTGATATGGAAAATAGGGTGTTACATTATGGTATCAAAGAAGTTTTGGTTAATGGCCACAAGGAAAACATGATTCTCATAGTCACCATTAGGGTTTAGCAATGGATTCCCAAGGAAGGATACCATGACCTAGAACAATTAGAGTTTTCACCTAAGAAAAGATAGAGATGTTGGAAATTGACGATTACCCAGTTTAGATCTAAAATATTAACCTAACCCTAAATAATGAGACAAACTCTCTAGTCTCAATGGTTATGGCCAGCTAATTGAGAGTTGAAGAGAAATGTCATGAGCATGAGACCTGATATGCATTTCTCCTTTCTTACTAGTGCATGTGGTATGGGACGTGTATTAGTAGGTAAGTGAGAGGAAGCATGTCAGAATCCCACATATCTGAGTATGTGACTGATCACCACAAATCTAGGAATGTAGAAATTACCTAAAAGACCTAAGGGTAGATAGCCACCTATGCCAAATGTTAGAAAGTTATGCCAAGTTCAAGGTAAACTTGCCCTAAATGTAAGGATAGCTTTGGTTTCGTAAACCCTAAGTATGATTTGAGAAGATGAGGAGTAGGGTAATAACCAATTGTGCTCAGATAGATAATGTACACAACTTAATTGTCATATGTTGTGTAACCTTTTTCATGCAAACTTTTCAACATACATGAACCTTTTATGAAATACATTTCCTTTCGTGTATAAACTTTGGCATGCTAGCTGACATTAAATCAAAAGGTTAGAAAAACCCTAAGGTGGGTAGTACCCTAGGAAATTTTGAGGATGAAAATTATTTAAGGTGGGTAGAATAATAACATCCCAAGTTTTCAATAATAATTTAAGCCTTAGAATGTAGTTTAACTTAAATAGAAATTAGTTTAGGGTCTTAATGTAAAAAGATTATGAAAAGAAATTTCGTGGAGGTTAATGAAGTAATAAGAACAAAATGTGACTCACAATACTTTTCCACTTTCATATGTAAATTATCAATTTTAATTAAATAAAAAATGATATAACATTCGTTTCCTTTTTCCATTCTCTCTCTCTCTCTCTTATCATTCATGATGCTTAAAGGGGGTAGAAGAGCAAGACAATATATTTGAAGTTAAAAAATGATATAGTTAGTGGGCAATAAGCTATTACCTCGTTTTTGACTCAGGGGAAAGGAATTAAGGAAGAAATGTACCACATTACACATTTTAATGCATTAAAATCAAGTAGAGTGAAAATTATGGAAATTATAGGTAAAACATGTGAGAAACCGAAATCCAATGGCATAGAAATAATCTATATCATTTATTCAACATGTGGTCCAAATTTGAGTTCATTTTGACCATATGTGACCCTTCAAATGAATCAAACAAGTTAATATACAGTTTGAATAAGATTTGAATTCGAATTGATTTAATGCAATCAATGTAACCTAAGATTCAACATTTATCACTGTCATACGTTATTGTTAATCATTTTCCTTCTCAGGTGCTCATTCGATGGTCATAATTTAATTAGCTTGTGATTCGACAATCCCCAGTCTATCACATACCTTCTGCTTTGGTCACGGTCTAAAGCAGTTACCGTGATTCCTTCCCACAGATCGTTCTCCCTCATCTCTTGGTCTTTTACAAAGATTTTTCTTGTGCTAAGCTCACGAGACTTCCCAAATAAAATGATCTATAACTCTCTTTCCATTTTACTTTGTGGACATTTCACCCAATTAGGGATTTCACTCCTCTCTCACACTACCTTTGCATCTGCCATCATAGTGTCTTTCGTTCCTATTTGATGCATCCCTAAGCACCAACAGATCTGAGGGCTTTCTCCTCTTGTTCCAATTTTGTTATTTGTGCTCTGAGCCACCCTGACAAGATCCGATTTCTCCTTTGGAGACCTTGACCTCTCCCCAAGGTCCTCCACCTCCTTGGGAACAATTGGCCATCTGGTAAGCATCATGGACGTCCCTCCTTTAATTTTGCATCAGCACTTTACTCCACAAGTTCCCAACTTGTCATACCCTATAATCCACCTTTGAGGCCTTTACCGACATTCACCACCTTGGTGAGTCAGTGGCTATTCTTCACTCTCGATACATTAGAAGATTTTGCCTTGTCTTAAGGATCGATTTTAGATCCTTATTGAGTTCTCTTCTGGTCATTTTCTCCAGTTTCTAGTTTGAGATTTCCTTCTTTATTTTCTATTTTTTCTGACAAGCTAGGGTCATGAGCGTCCTTGTCCACCATGTGAATGTTCCTCTACCCCCACCTTGGGTCTGTGCAATGGGTAGCACCCTTTGTTCCCTCATTTACTCAGAGCTTTGGAGTTTCAAACTCCTAGCATCCTCATCCAGGGTGGTGCCATGGAGTCTGGTGCCCTTGTGCGTGCTTGGGCCTGAGCTCCAGCTCGTTGGCTACGTCCAGTCATGGAGGACTTACTGAAGGCCTTAGTTTCTCATGAAGGATTCAATTTCTCGAGTTCTGATCATCGATTCACACCTGTAGGTAGAGAGCTCTCACCATGGATGTGAGGAGAAGATCTCAGGCCACGTAACGAACTTGCTAGCACTACGATATAAATTGAAATGTTAATATTGGCTGGGCATTTTAGACCTTTGATGTATGAATATGCAGGATTAGGGTATGATCCACTTATGAGAGATCATGAAAAACCCTAATTAAGATAATTGATGAGTCTTAACCTAATTTGAAAGCATCAATAATGATGATGTTTCTCATTCATGATGGCGCTATGAGATGTGAATAGTAAACCCTAATTCTAGGGTAATCATGAGTAATGTGAATAGTAAACCCTAATTCTTGGGTAATCATGAGTAAATGTGAATAGTAAACCCTAATTCTAGGGTAATCATGAGTAATGTGAATAGTAAACCCTAATTCTTGGGTAATCATGAGTAAATGTGAATAGTAAACCCTAGTTCATAGTAATATGTTGAAATGAACAATAAACCCTAAACTCATATTATTCCTTTAAGCATGAATTGTATGATCAAGATATGAGATGATGAATCATTATTCCTAATCATAATAAAAGGGTTGAATGACCCTAAATGATGTAAACAAGGGAATCTCACCCTTTGTAAGGACACATAAGTTTACCCTTTGAATTGATGGATTAATTCTGTCTTATTGACTGCCGGTCTGACTATGAATTGTTGATTATTATCAATTGATTTAATCATGCAGGTTCTTATAAGAAAATAATCATATCCAGGTAAGGATCATGACATCATATTCATTGAAAGCATGTCAATATCTTATGAACATAAATAATTATGTTACCTAGATGCAAGTGGTATCATATGAAACTGATATGCCTTAAGAACCATGAATGACATCAAGGTCATGCTAATAGATGACTTGATGATGACATGTCATTTGATAGCAAGTGTTATGATGATATAAGGGTATGAACACCTGTGTTCCTGAATTATAGTGATAAGATGATTAAGAATTGATATCCATCTAATAACTGATATGAGTAATACCTGCTACATTTAGTATTTTTATGTTATAGCAATGTCTAGTATTTGAATGTTTGGAAACATGTATGATGCTAAAAGAATACTGAAATGTACCTAATAACCAAGTTTAATCATATCATGTAGAGCCCTGATCATAGATCCATCATTGTCAGAGTTTAAATGATGGTGAAATAGGTTTTCCTAAGGGAACTCCTGGATCACATACTTTAGAGTATGTGGGGGAATATGGATGTGTATATCCTTACATCCTAGTGTAGGAGTTGATGTGGATGTATCTTAATCCATCAACCCTTCATTATATGTTTATACCGGGATGATGTAACACTATTCTTCCAAGGGAATCTTTTATACCGCATCGATGAGAGATAAACATGAAATCTTTCGATAGCAAAGAGAGTGCGAAATGCCACTATGACTCTAATAGCAAAGTACCAGAATACCCTGGTGAGCTATATTAGCAGAGACACTAGGTGTCCTGCATGTTTATCCTCATTCTGACTGAGGTAGTTGAAGGTCATGAGAATCCGGCTCTTTCGATGACCTAGTATGATACCGATGTGACTTACTAGTGATCGGTTGGAGCATGAGCGGTATACCTCATCTCTGCATGGCATAATGATGTTTGTAAAACATAATCAACCGCGTAGCATAACTGCTTAGGTTGAACTATGAGGAACATTGATTGATATTACATTGCTTGCTTTTAATATCCTGTTCAAGTATTAGTATACATGTTCTTCATATTCCTTAAATAAAGATGAGTATTTGTTATCAAGCCTGTTGTGAGTAACCTAAGTTACCTGCTCATGATATTCCTTTGATTGCTTTTAACAAAGTTTCTGGCGGAGAGTTATAACTCTCGTTGGGACAATTATTTAAAATTGTCTCACCCCGTAGATTTCTACCTTTAGGTGGACGTCGAGGTCGAAGGAACCGATCTGCAGGTGGACAGCAGCAACATAAGCAAATTCAGGAGCAGTAGTGACTTCAGGTGGAAACACTGTGATGTCTAGTCTTGTAGTCAGAATAGTCTTATGTCGTCTCTGTACACTCAGGTCCTAGGAGTTTGTTGATCTGAGAATTTTGAAATCTTGAGATTTTGTATCATGACATATATAATCACTCGAGAAGTGATTTATCAGAGATGTAAATAGTTCATCTTACTTTTATAAAAGGAGTTTCATGTTTTTGAGATCTCGTTTTCGAAAAGTGTTAATTTCTCGTGATTTTTGTATTCCGCTGTTAATCGAATCGCTTCCGCTATGTTTATCTTGTGTTTTGGAGATTAGAGCCCACAATTAGTGGTATCAGAGCTCTAGGTTCGTTGAGTCTACAGAGACATAGGACTTAGAGTGTCAAGTCTATCCTTAGTACTTCTTTCTTATCTAATAGAGTCTTCTGCTCCTCAGGAGAAGAAGATAATTAAGGATGTCTAGACCACAGGAGGAGTACGAGACAGAAAGTAGTGTTGCTGCACCTCGAGAAGGTGCAAGGAACCTAGAAATAGAGTAACCTGTGCCGGAGCCACCTTTGGAGCCACCTCAGTTTGACCCAGCTGACATGGGAAACCCAGCGGTTCAGACCATGTTTGGGCAGTTTATGACTGCCATGACACATATCACCGACAGGATGCCCATGCCTGCACCTAGGGCACCTGTCCAGTCTGAGGGTCAAGGTATAGGTAAAACGTTCAAGCGACTTCATCGGGTCGGAGCAACTGAATATTTTGGAACAGCTGACCCTGCTGATGCTGATCTGTGGTTAACTGAGTTGGAGAAAGCTTTCAGAATCCTTAACATCCCCGAAGGTGAGAAGGTTAGACATGCTGTCTATCTTCTCAAAGGTAGTGCTGGTCACTGGTGGACCATGGAAGAGCAGAAGAGGCATGGAATAGAAATCTCGTGGGAAGACTTTCGTCGGGAATTTGTCCGCAGATATTTTCCAAAGACCTTCCTGGACGAGAAGATCTCTCAGTTTGAGAGACTGAGGCAGGGTATGATGAACATTAGCGAGTATGAGGCTAAGTTCATGGAGTTGTTGCGATTCTGTCCACATATGGCTACCACATATGAAGAAAGGATTAGGAGGTTTGAGAAGGGTTTGAATGCTGACATGACTACTCCTGTGTCTGCACTAGAAAATCGGGAGAGATTCTCTACCTTTATTGAGTCAGTCTGAAGGATAGAGAGATCCGTAGTCGAGAAAAGACAAAACCAGAAGAGATATCCACAGTTCCAGGGATCTTCATCTAGAGACTTTAAGAAGCCTAGATTCTCTACACCTACACCTCCACCACCCAGATCGAGTTCTCAGACTCAGTGGTCCCCAAGTAGAGGTAGAGGATGAGGTTTACCGCCACGAGAGACTCACAGTTCAGCATCAATATCGGTCACAGGACCGCCAAGACCACAACAACTGGAAAGAAGTTGCTATAACTGTGGGAAGGTGGGACATCTGATGAAGGACTGTAGGTCTAGGCCTGTCAGTGTGACACAGCCTCTGAGGCAGGATCAACAGGGATCACAGAGAAGGCAGTCTCAAGGAGCAGCTAGAGGATGTGGGCAAGCGTCTCAGGCTGGATCGTTAGCACCAACTCAACCTCAGGCGACAATGAGGTTCTATGCTATGAACCCACCAGAAGCAGTGGTCAATCCACGGGTTGTGGCAGGTCAGATGGAACTTTTATATTCTGATATGTCTAAATCATGTGTGGTATCTGTTTTGATTGACCCAGGTGCTACACACTCTTTTGTCACTCGAAGAGTGATTCGTAACTGCAATATGACAGTTAGTCATAGGGCAGATAGCTTGTTGCTTGAAACTCCGTTGAGAGGATCTGCTGTTTTGCAAGAGGTATGCTCTCCCTGCATCCTCTTCTTTTCTGATCATCACATTCAAGTGGATCTTATACCACTTGATATGCAAGGATTTGATATAATCCTGGGGATGGATACCTTGGAAAGGTATAGAGTTGTCTTGGGTTGTGAATCCAAGCAGGCTGTGTTTGCTGATAAGAGCAACACATGGATCTTTCAAGGAGAGAGAAAGATTCTACCCACCTGTCTTGTGTCTGCTATGGTTGCTGATAAGCTGATGAGGCAAGGATGTTATGCATTCTTGGCCCATGTGATAGATACCACCATAAAGAGTCCTAACCTTGCTGAAGTTCCTATAGTTAGGGAATTTGAAGATGTATTTCCTGAAGAACTTCCAGGTATGCCACCGCCTCAGAAAATTGATTTTGAAATCAATTTGATCCCAGATACCCAACCTATAGCACAAAGACCATATAGGATGGCACCTGCTGAGATGGCAAAACTCAAGAAACAGCTTCAAGAGTTGCTTGAGAAAGGTTTTATCCGACCAAGTACTTCACCTTGGGGTGCTCCGGTCTTGTTTGTTAAAAAGAAGGATGGATCAATGTGGTTGTGCATCGATTACAGACAACTAAATAAAGTAATGATAAAGAATAAGTACCCTCTACCAAGAATTGATGATCTTTTTGACCAGTTGTGTGGTGCAACCGTATTCTCAAAGATAGACTTGAGGTCAGGATATCATCAACTTCGTATTAAGGACAGTGACATACCCAAGTCTGCCTTCAGGACAAGGTATGGTCACTATGAGTTCACAGTTATGTCGTTTGGACTAACTAATGCACCAGCTGCATTTATAGAACTCATGAATAGAATCTTCCGACCTTTCCTCGATCAGAGTGTTGTTGTCTTTATAGATGACATCCTGATCTATAGTAGAGATGCTCTGTAGCATGAACAGTATCTTTGTCAGGCTCTAACTTTGCTAAGACAACATAAGCTATATGCTAAGTTTAGCAAGTGTGAGTTCTGGATGCCAGAGGTATCTTTTCTTGGACATGTGGTATCTGCCTCGGGAATTCATGTTGACCCTAAAAAGGTAGAATCTGTTCTACAGTGGGAACAACCGAAAACACCGACGGAGATTCATAGTTTCTTAGGGTTGGCTGGCTATTATCGAAGGTTCATTAAGAACTTCAGTTCTATAGCCCTACCCTTGACGAAGTTGACCCGGAAAGATGTTCCTTTTGCTTGGAGTGATAAGTGTCAACAGTCTTTTCAACTATTGAAGGAGAGATTGACAAGTGCACATGTGCTTGTACTACCTGAGCAAGGAAAAGGATATGTAGTCTTTTATGATGCCTCCAAGAATGGACTTGGATGTGTGTTGATGCAGGATAAACAAGTGATTTCTTTCGCTTCTCGACAACTTAAGAAACACGAGGAGAATTATCTGACACATGATTTAGACTTAGCTGATGTGGTTCAAGCCTTGAAAATCTGGAGACATTATATTTACGGAGAAACCTCCCATATTTTCACAGACCATAAGAACCTTAAGTATATCTTCTCTCAGCATGACCTTAATATGAGGCAACATCGCTGGATGGAGTTAATCAAGGATTATGATTGTACAATAGATTACCATCCAAGAAAGGCCAATGTAGTTGCAGATGCCTTGAGTA
The DNA here is from genome assembly GCA_963693085.1 of Alisma plantago-aquatica. Classification (NCBI taxonomy): domain Eukaryota; kingdom Viridiplantae; phylum Streptophyta; class Magnoliopsida; order Alismatales; family Alismataceae; genus Alisma; species Alisma plantago-aquatica. The sequence goes on from OY856409.1 coordinate 926,676,913, forward strand.
GGAAATCAGCAACATCATCCTCTGATAGGGCACAATTAAACTCTTTAGTATGCCCTAGGAGAGATATGCTTATCTCCTTAAGGCAAGATAATGTACAAATGAAGGCGTCACGGATTACCGGGTTGTTGGCTGAGATGCACATCAAACCCACCCTAAGAGAGCAGATTAAGGAGGCACAGCAAGTTGATGTTGCAGTGCAGCAGATCAGATCTGAGTATGGTGATGAGAAGCGAGAAGGTTTTCATGAATCAGATGATCAAGTGGCATGCTATCATGGGAGGATGATAGTGCCAGATGTGGATAACCTGAGGAAGTTAGTCCTGGAGGAATCTCATTCCTCAATGTATTCTATGCATCCAGGAAGCACCAAAATGTATCAAAACTTGAAAGATATGTATTGGTGGCCTGGGATGAAGAAGGACGTAGCTGAGTTTGTTCTGAGGTGTCCGGTGTGTCAGCAAGTTAAAGCTGAACACCAGAAGCCTGCAGGAACAATGCAACCTTTACCCATACCACAGTGGAAGTGGGATCATGTAACCATGGACTTTGTTGTTGGTCTACTTAGAACAAACAAAGGACATGATTCCATTTGGGTAATTGTTGATAGGTTGACTAAGACAGTGCATTTCTTACCTGTCAAAACAACCTATTCTGCTGAAAGGTTATCCCAGTTATATGTTTAAGAGATAGTGTGTTTGCACGGAGTTCCTGTCACCATAGTTTCTGACAGAGGTCCTCAGTTCACAAGTCATTTTTGGGAACAGCTGCATAGGGCACTAGGCACCCAATTAAGGTTTAGTACAACCTTTCATCCACAGACGGATGGATAGTCAGAAAGGACTATACAGACCTTAGAAGATCTGTTGAGAGCATGTGTTCTCCAGTTCACAGGAAGTTGGGATTTGCACCTAAGCCTGATAGAGTTTGCCTATAACAATAGCTATCAACATAGTATTGATATGGCACCTTATGAAGCCTTGTATGGTAGACGTTGTAGATCACCCTTATGCTGGTATGAGACTGGTGAACATCAGTTGTTAGGTCCTGATCTTGTACAACAGACTACGGAAAAGATTAAAGTAATACAAAAACAGATTAAGACTGCACAAGATAGGCAAAAATCTTATGCTGACAAGCGTTGTAGACCGTTGGAGTTCCAGGTTGGAGACAGAGTGTATCTCAAGGTCTCGCCTTGGAAAGGAGTCCTTCGCTTTGGAAGGAAAGGGAAATTAGCTCCTAGATTTATGGGGCCTTATCCAAACATTGAACGGGTTGGAAAGGTAGCTTATAGACTAGAGTTACCACCAGAATTACAAAAACTACACCCTGTGTTTCACATTTCTATGTTAAGGAAATGTCATCCTGATACCGAGTCAGTTCTACAACCTATGGAAATAGAATTGAACGAAGATATAACTTATGAGGAAGGACCAGTGTCAATCCTTGATAACAGAATTAAAAAGCTAAAGAAGAAAGATATAAGTCTTGTAAAAGTCCTCTGGAATCACCGTGGTGTTGAAGAAGTCACTTGGGAACTAGAGGAAGAGATGAGAAGGAAATATCCTACTCTTTTCTCTTAATATGTTTTATCGATTTCGGGGACGAAATCCTTGTAAGGGGTGGATAATTTGTAACATCCCTGACCTGGGTTATGAATTAACCCTAGGTGTTTTGCCTAAATATGTAATTAAATCCTTGTGATTATCTTTTGGCATGTAATTAAGTTCCTAAGGAACATACATTTTCATTTCTGTCCTTTTTAAACAATGATTGTAGTATTGTTTGGTAATACAGGGACCTATGTGCAAATTACCCAATTAGAGGGGTTAACTTGCAAATTACACAGGTTAAGATGTTCCTCTAATAAAGAGACATCATATGAAGGAATATGATGAGGTATGATGGATTTCCCAAGTTTGGGCACCAAGGTGCAGCTTGTGGAGCAATCCTTGTGCTTAAACCCTAATTTTGGTGTAAAGTGCAATTTACCCAAAATGTGGGGTGCAACTTGTGCTATACACTTTCTAGAATATCTTTTATCACTCTTTACATCATTTAGAGAAGAAAGGACAGGAGGGGTGCTTCTATTAAATAATTGGATAAGAAGGATGACCTTTGTAGTGAAAACAACTAGTATGAGTAAGAAGACCCTTCGTATATGTACCTTAGTATGCATGTTGGTTTTATCTACCCTTAGATCTTGAGTTTTGATGAGCTTTGCATAATATTATCATGCTTGGACGTGCCTTAGAAAGAAGAAGGGACTTATATGAGAAATCTATGTTTTAGAGGTCCTTGTGGTGGAAAATAACCTAAAGTATATAAGCTCAGTTCCTTGTAAAAACAACCAAACGTATTCCCTTCACTTCCTCACTTCTCATCTTCCTCAACCGACCAAGGCAAAGCTCTGGATCTCAGGGAAATGACCAACCTGTTCTAAGGTAAGAGAGCACCATCTTCTAGCTTGGATTCATGGAGGAAATCCTTGTATAAGGTTGGTTTCATGGTTAATTCACTTAGCTTTCTCTTCCTAGCCGATCCTTCCCAACCTTTCTTGAAGAAACAACCTTGGATGACCTGTGGAGCTCAAGCCACCATTAAAGTATCGAAGCTTGGAAGGTTGGAGCTCTAGGAACAACGTTTGAGGTGGGTTTTATAACTCTACACCTTGCTTTGTTATGCATACTTTTATTTTTGCAAATAATAGTTAGTTCTTCTTCTTCCCCATCTTTCTTTGCATTCTTGCAAGCTTTTTCGTGAAGAACAGACCTTGGTTTCAAGGTTGAAGATGAAGGGCGTTAATACCTATGTTGGTCCTTATCCAACTTTATCAAATGGGTTCACACCTGTTTCACCTCAAACGGGTTCACACTCGTTTCACCTCAAATGGGTCACACTTGTTTCACCTCAAATGGGTCACACTCGTTTCACCTCAAACGGGTTCACACTCGTTTCACCTCAAATGGGTCACACTCGTTTCACCTCAAATGGGTCACACCCGTTTCACCTCGAACGGGTTCAACTCGTTTCACCTCAAATGGGTTCACACTCGTTTCATCTCAAATGGGTTCAACTCGTTTCATCTCAAACGGGTTCACACTCGTTTCACCTCAAATGGGTTCACACTCGTTTCACCTCAAATGGGTTCAACTCGTTTCATCTCAAACGGGTTCACACTCGTTTCACCTCAAATGGGTTCAACTCATTTCATCTCAAACGGGTTCACACTCGTTTCACCTCAAATGGGTTCACACTCGTTTCACCTCAAATGGGTTCAACTCGTTTCACCTCAAATGGGTTCACACTCGTTTCACCTCAAATGGGTTCACACCCGTTTCACCTCAAATGGGTTACACTCGTTTAAGCCCAAATGGGTCCACACTCGTTTAATCTCAAACAGGTCCATACTCGTTTAAGCTCAAATGGGTCCACACTCGTTTAAGGTCAAGTGGGTCCATACTTGTTTAAGCTTAAATGGGTCCAATTAAAGGATACCTTGTTTTATGTAAACCCTAATGACATGATAGTGGTGATTTGGTTTATGTTAATCAATAAGGACTTAATCCAACTCTATCTAGAGTGATGTAATCACCATTTATTAGGAAGGAGAGAGAGTAAGTACCATTTATGGTTAAAACTCAAATAAAGTACCTTCAATGTATATGAATATGAAGGATTAGGGTATGATCCACTTATGAGAGATCATGAAAAACCCTAATTAAGATAATTGATGAGTCTTAACCTAATTTGAAAGCATCAATAATGATGATGTTTCTCATTCATGATGGCGCTATGAGATGTGAATAGTAAACCCTAATTCTTGGGTAATCATGAGTAAATGTGAATAGTAAACCCTAATTCTAGGGTAATCATGAGTAATGTGAATAGTAAACCCCAATTCTTGGGTAATCATGATTAAATGTGAATAGTAAACCCTAGTTCATAGTAATATGTTGAAATGAACAATAAACCCTAAACTCATATTATTCCTTTAAGCATGAATTGTATGATCAATATATGAGATGAGGAATCATTATTCCTAATCATAATAAAAGGGTTGAATGACCCTAAATGATGTAAACAAGGGAATCTCACCCTTTGTAAGGACACATAAGTTTACCCTTTGAATTGAAGGATTAATTCTGTCTTATTGACTGCTGGTCTGACTATGAATTGTTGATTATTATCAATTGATTTAATCATGCAGGTTCTTATAAGAAAATAATCATATCCAGGTAAGGATCATGACATCATATTCATTGAAAGCATGTCAATAGCTTATGAACAGAAATAATTATGTTACCTAGATGCAAGTGGTATCATATGAAACTGATATGCCTTAAGAACCATGAATGACATCAAGGTCATGCTAATAGATGACTTGATGCTGACATGTCATTTGATAGCAAGTGTTATGATGATATAAGGGTATGAACACCTATGTTCCTGAATTATAGTGATAAGATGATTAAGAATTGATATCCATCTGATAACTGATATGAGTAATACCTGCTACATTTAGTATTTTTCTGTTATAGCAATGTCTAGTATTTGAATGTTTGGAAACATGTATGATGCTAAAAGAATACTGAAATGTACCTAACAACCAAGTTTAATCATATCATGTAGAGCCCTGATCATAGATCCATCATTGTCAGAGTTTAAATGATGGTGAAACAGGTTTTCCTAAGGGAACTCCTGGATCACATACTTTAGAGTATGTGGGGGAATATGGATGTGTATATCCTTACATCCTAGTGTAGGAGTTGATGTGGATGTATTTTAATCCATCAACCCTTCACTATATGTTTATACTGGGATGATGTAACACTATTCTTCCAAGGGAATCTTTTATACCGCATCGATGAGAGATAAACATGAAATCTTTCAATAGCGAAGAGAGTGCAGAATGCCACTGTGACTCTAATAGCAAAGTACCAGAATACCCTGGTGAGCTATATTAGCAGAGACACTAGGTGTCCTGCATGTTTATCCTCATTCTGACTGAGGTAGTTGAAGGTCATGAGAATCCAGATCTTTCGATGACCTAGTATGATACCGATGTGACTTACTAGTGATCGGTTGGAGCATGAGCGGTATACCTCATCTCCGCAGGGCATAATGATGTTTGTAAAACATAATCAACCGTGTAGCATAACTGCTTAGGTTGAACTACGAGGAACATTGATTGATATTACATTGTTTGCTTTTAATATCCTGTTCAAGTATTAGTATACATGTTCTTCATATTCCTTAAATAAAGATGAGTATTTGTTATCAAGCCTGCTGTGAGTAACCTAAGTTACCTGCTCATGATATTCCTTTGATTGCTTTTAACAAAGTTTCTGGCGGAGAGTTATAACTCTCGCTGGGACAATTATTTAAAATTGTCTCACCCCGTAGATTTCTACCTTTAGGTGGACGTCGAGGTCGAAGGAACCGATCTGCAGGTGGACAGCAGCTACAACAGCAAATTCAGGAGCAGCAGTGACTTCAGGTGGAAACACTGTGCTGTCTAGTCTTGTAGTCACAATAGTCTTATGTCGTCTTTGTACACTCAGGTCCTAGGAGTTTGTTGATCTGAGAATTTTGAAATCTTGAGATTTTTTTATCATGACATATATAATCACTCGAGAAGTGATTTATCAGAGATGTAAACAGTTCATCTTACTTTTATAAAAGGAGTTTCATGCTTTTGAGATCTCATTTTCGAAAAGTTTTAATTTCTCGTGATTTTCGTATTCCGCTGTTAATCGAATCGCTTCCGCTATGTTTATCTTGTGTTTTGGATATTAGAGCCCACACTAGCAACCTCAACTTCTTCTAGCTTCCAACTATACTAGGCAACTATATCTCAACCAGAGCATTCATTACCACTTCTTATCCTTAGGTGTTAGGTATTGTTGAGAACATACACCTCCATGTATTACACTTATCATGTCATCTCAAACTCTAAGTTTGTCTTCATCAAGAAACTCTGAGCTCATCCTCTTGGTTTTTGAATTCAACCCTGTATGACTCATGATAAAAACATCCTCATAAGATGACTACATTATTCCTTTTAGTGTTTGTAAACCATCCATGTATCATTCACTCTTCCAAGGTATGTTATCATCTCTGTCCTCATACCTCGTAGCAACATTCCAACTGGCATCATCTTTTATCCTTGGTGTATGGCATGCGTACTATCCCATCTCTCCCTCTCATAACAAGAGGAAATAAGCATTTGGCGGCCGTCCAAACACAAAGTTCTTCCTGTTCCAAGAGTAGAGATGATACATCCCACATTTCTAGTACACCTTCGTGCAACTTATGTCTCTACATATCAAACATCTTGACATCAAAGTTACTTCCATGAAAAACTGGTTTCGAACCTACTTGGGTCACCACACAATCCTTGGTCGTCTCCTCTAGGTATATAGGGTGCCGACACTTTTGGGGTCATCCCTTTTCCCTTATGCATCCAGAGAGTGCCCTACTCATATGCCCTTTGGGTCCCATGAGTTCATGAAGGTGATCAGTCTCATAACCCATGACCCTCGGACAATGATAACTGTTACCTCCCGACCCTATGGTCATGAGCAACTAGGGAATTAGGCAACTCCTTCTTCCATCGGTCTTATCCCTACTTGACCCTAGGATAGACTTAGGATTCTATTATAGTACATGTCCAACATAGAACCTTACCCAATCCTTCATCATCTTTCTCTGCATTCTTGGGCTGTCTTTTATCCTTTCTTAGGGATCATGGCGACCTGCCCACCTTGGTCAGGCCCCATACTGGTTACCTCCATGGTAACACATCCACATGCACATAGAGATGGTTATGGGTCTATAGGTTCGTTCTCATGCTATGTACTCTTCACTTAGCTTCTCAAGATCCTATGAAACCTCAACAAAACTGGTATACCCCTACAAAAGGGTCCCTCTCCCAAGATGGGAGGAAACTATACCTTGATAACAAAGGTCACAAGCATCCTTAGGGTTTATATACACATGAGCCTGCTTAATCCAACGACTACTAAGGCACAAGTGTACCTACTAAACCATGCTAGGTCACACTTGTTCTCATTCTCAACACTATATCAACTTAGTTGTGAGGGGTTCATCACACATACCCTTAACTTAAGGGGGTTTCTTTCTCCTCTACACATGCTCGAAGGTATAGAGACTCAAATCTTATCATGAGCATCAGGTACACTGCTTCCCCTCTTAGGCCTAGAAACCCTAGGTCCACCTTTGGGTGTCCAATTGCATGCTCGACCTCTTAACCACGAATCAGGCATGTCCAAGGTAGGTCATCCTTTCATTTGAGCAACACTTTGGAGTTGAGTCCTCTTCCAAGACAACCCACTAGGTATAAGGCCTCACATCCTGCTACTAAACCTCTCTAAGTCTAAGAAACTCCTCTCCCTATCTCGGGAGGTAAACGTCTATACCATAGGCATAGAGGTACCAGCAGACCCATCCTCTCTCTAGGGTTCGCTTCCTTTAAGATATCATCAGCCTCCAGGGATCATGCATGAGGCAACCACTATCATCCACTTAGGTCGCATCATCCTCAACTCCCCATTGTTCCTCATGTCTTGGAATTCTAAGTTTCCAACCTTTTGCTCGGGTCTTGCTTTCTCTCTCCAGAGCTAACTCCACATCCAACCTTACAACTAGAGGTCCTCTCTCCATGAATTTGGATCAAGCTCACGAGCATATCCCTACCTTGATGAAGCCTTTGCTCAACTCATGTTTAGCTCAAGATCATCCTTAGCTCTTTATGTTTATCTCATAAGCTATCTAACATGATCCCTTGTCTAGGGTTTCATCCAACTATCAACACTACTAATGCACTCTAGGTGCAAGCTATACCCTACTTGCAACAGCCAAAGAGGTTTCTATAGGTTCTTCTCTAACATCATCCATGAAGGAGCTATTCTTCACTCAAACATGCACGATCCTTCCCATGAATGGGTTGCCAAAGGTGCTAGGCCGTCTAATCTCTCATGGCTCATATGACATCCAAGGCATGTTTATACAAACATCTAGTCTACCGAGATAACTAACTCATCAGGTCATCTCTCCCTCTAACCTTCACATAGGGTTAGGGTTAACATCATCCTCAAAGGATGTGCCAGGTCTCTACTTTTAATGGAGATTTCTACCTCCATGATTAAATCTCTCTCTTCTCATCCTCCAGATAAGAAGGTCTATCCTCAGGTCTCTCTTGAGGGCAATGACAACTCGTGTCATACGACCTAAGCATGTATCTATTCCTTTACGCTTACTCTACTGAGCTTATGTCCATGACATCTTATTTACATGCTTTTTATTAGTTTGGTGGAGGATTCCTTAATCCTTATCAACCCTACCCATACTTCAAGAGGGTGAGGAGAAGAGAGGAAACCCTAATCCTTAAGGTCCTTAACAGAATTTGAGTTGAGAAGAGATGAACAAGATGAGAGAGTCCTAAAGGTATCTTATTTCGAATCATACCCTAAGACTTTGGCCAGGCAGTCACACGGATCCGGGAGTCCTCGTATTCCGACTAGCGGTGCGGAGGAAAAAATTGCCAGCCCCCGGTCGTGATCCTTTTCTAGACACCTCTGTCTTTCGGATAATCCTCTAATAACTCCCTTGGGTTCTACATAATTTGTAAAATTTAATAAATATTAAAGATTAAGTGAGGAACCTATGCTCTGATACCAATTGTAACGACCCTGCCTCCCGATAACCCCCAATTAAGGGAGACCCGAAGGTCAGAGCCGTTATCCAATTAACAGGATCAAAGGTTTGACAAATAATCAATAACAATTAATAAACTTTACCAACTAAACTGAAAACTGGTATAAAATAAAACTTTTCTTACCTTCGAAAAACTGGGATTTCTAAACTTCTATCCATGAAGATGCTAAACTAACTAATCCTCCTGTGCACGTTATTTCTCATTTAATTCCACAAGTACCACTTTACTGTTTGTTCTTTTCATTGTACCTAAAACGCCGACAAACAATACGTCGGTCAGCCGAAGCTGGTATGTGGGGGAAACAATAAATGTGCAACTATGTTAACAATGTAGTCAACCAAATATCATTTAACATCCCAGATTACGTTTTAAGCAATACTACTCAATCCTTGCCTATCCCCTTTCTCTGTAACGTCCCTGCAGTGGACATGGATACCACCCCTCTCATATGGTAGATCCTTACCCCCATGGCCCTACCACACAGGTAGCCAATACCTAGGGTTATGGAGTCGCATGGTCCTACCCAAAGGTAGACCAATCCCTGACTCATGATGACTTGATGGACCTACCCCATTGGTAGCCATTTACTAAGTCATTTAATGACTTGATGGACCTACCCCATTGGTAGCCATTTACTAGGTCAATCTATAAAGCTACAGAGGGGACTAGGATCTGAGCTAGTAGGCATATCTCTTATGTGATAGTCATATTCACATTATACTTTGCATGAATTAAAACATCCAATAGTTTAATTCAAGTCACGATGGAAACATCGACAAAATCCCAGAAAACTAATTCGGGTAGTCATAAGCATAACCACATACCTGTACATGTAGATTCAGGTGCAGGAATAATCCAAACAACAACGAGCAAGCAAGCATTCAATAAGATCCTGAAACAATTATACAATTTCCTTTTATTACTCATGTCATTAAGATCCATTAAATCTAGCTTGCTTCTTAGGGTTTCTAGTCCACTTTTAGGGTTTCCACTGCAATTAGGGTTTCCCTTCATCTTTTATTATTTTAAACCCTAATTTAACACAATTGATCACAAACCCTAATTATTTCCACATCTAATTATCAATTACGGATTAAAGGCATAATTAACCATTAATTAAGCTCATTAAGCCTCTTTTTATTAAAGCTACTATTTTTATCCTTTTAATCCACGACAAGATCATTATACACATTTATCATTAATTCATAGCTCATTATGGTCCAAATCACATATGAACTCGATTTTCCATTAATTCCACCTTTTATTCATGAGAAAACCCTAATTACTACATTTAGGGTATTTATCCACAACTTAGGAACTTTAATGCTCAAAATATCTTAGTATCATTATATCTTAACTTTATTCATGATTTAGAATAATTAAAGTCATTAAGAGTCGAATTTGCCAACATTAGGGTTTCAAGGCCCATTAAAGTATATTCATGCACATGAAACTCTAAATTAAACTAATAACATGCAAAGTTCATCTTTTTTATTCTTAATGTTCCTTTTCATGATTAAGAGGATAATATCAACTTTAATTACCCATTAAACCCTTCTAAATATATTAATCATCTCAAAATAGGGTTTCTAAATCTTTAATTCCTTAAAGTTGATAACTTGCACTACTTTTCGAATTGCAAGAGTAATTAGCTTCTAAATATATTTTTATTGGATTCCTCTCATTTTTTTGAGAAATTCTCATATATAACACTTCTATATATGAGTTACCAATTATTAATTAGACATTTTGCAAGGTAAATAGGATTAGACCAATCGCGAGCTGACACGTCGGCATCTGCTTCTTTTTATCTAATTATTGGCGCCAGCTTAATAAAATAGAATGAAAAGACGCTCCTGCCCCACGCGCACTGGCTTGGACTACCACGCACCCAGGGGCAATTGTGTCCAACGACACAACGTCATCTCCTTCCTCACGGAAGGGCGCGCACACAGTCCCGACGGCTCTACCAGGAGCCCAACTCCCACTCCGATGAGTCAGGTGTCGCATTGGGCACCTAGGCCCTGGGCTTTGTAGCCCCGACGGTGATCCAGCCACCCCTATCTGAAGCTGCTGAACTCGAACGGGCCCTAGGCGAGGCCGGCGGTGACCAACGGTGTGGGGGAACGAGAGGTCCTAGACAGCTAGGTCTGACGTGTGTCGCACGCTGCAACAGTTTGTAGGGTAGATAAAGGAGTTTAGTTCATACCTAGCCGTCTCATGTAGAGTCCAGAAGGGTAGATCATCCTTGCTGAAGCTAGAACCTCCTTTCTCGGCGGCAAAGCACTCGCAGCTGCTGCACCAGGGCATAGGGCCTGAGCTTTGAAGGCTCAGAGAAGTTCGGGGTACTTCCACACCCATCGTCCATTCTGGTTAGGTACTAGGCACGATCTAGCATCTCCCCAAAGCCTTCCTCTTTGTTAAGATGGTTGGAAGACAAAACTCTAAGATAGGGGAGGAGAAAAACTTTCCGAAAGCCCACTCCTGTACCCCTCTTTACGACATCTATCCTCAAGTATATATATATATAAATATAAATATATATATATATATATATATATATACTCCTCGCAGAGATCATCTACAGTTCCCAAACCTTTAGGGTTTGTCTCCAGTAAACCCCTTTCCTTTTCTACTGTTTCCTTTCCTTACGTATATGTAAGTTAATCAAGGATCCATGGGTCAAGTTCCCATATGTTTTAGGAAACTATATTAACACATATTCCTTTCTATCTTTTATTAATAAAACTCATGATTATTATCTATATATGGATCCGTCAAAACCACCACTATCATATGATGTGAATTTGTTTTAAAGAAAAGAAGCAATCAATACCTTTCCATCAAAAGATATATCCTTTTTTTCTATTATCTTACAAAGATACATTTCTTCTCAAGCATTAAATGATATTAGGGGAAAGGCAAGGTAATTTGTTTGCAAAACAAATAAACATAATCTCCTTATTTTCCCTTATATGAAAATCTTGACTTTTATTATGATTTGAATTTGGCAACAAAAGCCATTATTGTTAATCAATGTACAAATCCGTTTTTATATATATATTTCTCTTGTGCTACAAGCACACATGCCACAAACGCGATTAACATTATTATTCCACCAATAACACAGTTGGGGAATTATCAAATTAATTCATGCATCATATTTTATTATTCAATATTACCCAAAATTGAGGATATTACATTCACCCCTCCTTAAAAGGAGTTTTGTCCTCAAAATTCTAGCAAATATACAAATAAGCAGGATAAGACTGTCACATGTCCATCATGGCTCTTCTGTGACTTTACCCTATCCATGGTGCTTCCCAAGAACCTTTATCATCTTATATTCTTCCATCTGAGTTCTATCTCACCTTGGTATACCGTACCGTCATAGGTGACTCAGGACATTTCAGCCTCTCATAAGGCTGAATAGGTTCAGGGCTCAGCACATGGCTTGGGTACCTCACATAGTGCTCTAGATCAGACTCATGCAACACATCACTTTATCCTGAGGGTCAGGTTAAACACAACCATATCCACCAATCCATCTCAAATGGACCCATATATCGGGGACTCAGCTTTCTCAGCTGCAGCTTAGAGGGGTCAGACTTTCACATTATATTCTCCCACAGTGAACTGCATATCAGTCTGCTTTGCATCAGGTCGTGACTCATGTCACCATTGGTCTCTCTCTCAGCCATTGCATGATCAAAGCGACTTCATCTACACACATTGTGGTTTTTTTCTGACCTTCACGAGGCCTCCTTCACCAACATCATCTTAATGAAGTGGTGACCGACACAACCTCCCTATAAGACTTCTTGCATCCCGATAAAGGCTATGGTGGTTAACATCATATCTTAAGAACTGTCTCTATGTATCACCCTGAATGAGCACACATGCTCTCATCAGACCCTCTAGTCTGGATCATTAGTATGGGGTGATAAACTGTACTATCATCGAGTTCTTCATGTATCCACTTCCACCTCATGGAAGTGAACCTTGGTCATACCCAAGAACCTTTGAACTCGTATCATGGTGTAGTTGAACCATCTCTCTCTCTTGTGTAGTTCAACAGAATCTGTCTCTTGACAGTACTCTTTCTTTCTCATGCTACCTAGGTAAGGCGATCTACCATAACCCATATTGCATCATAATCTTCCTGGTCAAGGGGATACTTACCACCATCCATAGTGGATGAACTCCCATTTCCCTCTCTGGAATCTCTTTATACTTTGTATCAAAGCATTAGGTTACTGGTGTTCGTCCTTCACCCCCAGCTCGCATGGCCACATGCCACATGCAACTTCATATCAAGCATCCAAAGTGCTACTATCACTTACTATCTTTGTAGTATCACTACTACAGAAACAGCCTTTGGCGTAGGTTGTTTAACCCCCTTTGGCGTCGGTTTCTGAGCGACGCCTATGTGGGCGCCGCTAAAGGTCGAACACTTCGGCGTCGGTTTTTTAACCGACGCCTATTTAACATATAGGCGTCGGTCTTTTAGTAGATAACCGACGCCAAAAGGGTTCGCGCCACAGAAAACGGCATCATCTAGGACACATTCTGCGTCGATTATCTACTAAAAGACCGACGCCATACTTCAAGATGACACGGCCGTGCTTCCCTACACGGCCGTGTTTAGTACTATAGGTGTCCATTTTATATGAATAAGCGACGCCTTTTCCACCACGGACGTGCTTTCCTACACGGCCGGGTTGTTTGTAATATTAGGCGTCGATTTTTATCCAATAACCGACGTTGTAGGTCTTTGCTGACGGTTTTCTATAAATAACCGACGCCTATATCTATTTTTTTATATCAGTTTGCAGGCCTGCTGTGGCTGGTCAGCAGGATGAGAACATGCAGTTCAGTTTTCTGAACTGCAGGTTTACGACATCCATTGATATCAGCCTACAAACAGGCCACAAACCTGCAAAAGTCCCAAGGAAAATTTCACACAAGTAGATACATTCAGACATCAATTCAATTCTCACATTCACACATATAGAAACATTCAAATACATGTATTAACATTCAGAAATATTTATTTACAAAGTATCATTCATTATCGCTATCAACATCCCAATTATATCTTACAGTTGCCACTGCTTATATGGCTTTTGCCCATTCTTCTCTTATTTCATTTAATGCTTCCATCGTATATGGAGCATGTATATTTTTTAAGCGTTTACCTATAGTGTGGTCAGTTTTAAACACCTGCAAAGAGAATGATGTATATATATAAGTAATAATATAAAAATAAGATTGATATATTTCATACTAACTAATGAGACTATATATAATACCTCATGTATGGTATCGATGTCCAATGCGGCATGTTTGATAATCATCTGCATAAATCGCATCACATAGTATGTGCATGCCCAGCCATTGTCTTGTGTAGCACACTATAAATTGAAACATACAAAATAATACAACTAAGCACAATTCACATCAATAATATATACATTGGAGTCGGGAACTTACTTGTACGTTCTGCCAATTTATTGGCTGGTTCTTTTTCCTTGGGACCGTTCCTCCAGCCTTTTTGAATGCATCTAAACCCCTACATGTTAATATAACACAATAAATTACATAAGTAAATAGTAATGTAATAACAGATGTTAATAGATACAAAAATGAAATATTTCTCACCAGAATAATGGCATTCTCATTACGTGTCCAATTTTAGTGTTTAATGTACTTCCCACGGGATCTAGATAATAAACAGTGAACGTCCTGGGGACAATAACTAGTAACTCCCAATGTTTACCGCTAAAGGTAAAAAGTTAACAATTAATAACTCAAAATGCACAATAAAAATGGAATTTTCTTAAGTCCAAATTATAAATAAAGTAAACTTACTTGACATTGAATGGAGCTATTATTAGCGTCTTCTTTTGCTGACCAAAAATTATAAAAGCATCTATATAGTATTGTTGAACATTATCAGGGTCTTTAGCTACCATACTAATCAATGATGGAATCAAAAATCCCACATGATCAAATGCAAATTGTTTGCAATGATCTTCGACTAAGTAGCTGCAAAACATGTATTATGTATGCATTAATATATAAGAAACCAGATCACCGGATCTTACACAAGGTATATGGATGTATAAATAAGATCTCACCTTATCCATGTCTCTATCATTGATGTATTCAGCCAATCATACATACACATCTCAATAATATCTTGTATAAATAAAGAGCTATCATATGATTGACCTGCATAATCTGCATCTAAAGAAACAATTATCGGGCAATGTATATTATGTGCCCATAGCTAACATGCCATTCCCCTACAAGAAGGACCTAACGGGTATGTTAGGTCAGTTGCAACCCAAGTTGGTAATGCGGGAAGTGGAGGTGGAGGCCTAGGTGCTCCTGGTGTCTTCTTTTTAACATGTATATATAATTTCAGATCAGTTGACCTCATATATACACATTAACAGTCTAAATCAATGTAAATTTATCTTACAATTTCAGTAGTGTAGACGACATCTGCTTTGGGCCACAATATGACCCCACCTTCTGCATCAGCAAGTGTATCAATATCCGGGAGGGGATATGGCAATGTAGCTTCCCTCCAATCGGGTAACACGCGTAATGGGCCCACACGAACGTAGCCATGTGGCATTGGAGTCCCGTGAAACCTTTCCCCAGGAAGGGACGGGTAAGCCTGCGCCTCTGCAACAACATAGTCTTGTATTCTTAAGCGGCATGGCTTCAATGCCTACAAATTTACGTAAAGAATGTTATACATATATACATATCATCTTGAAAACATATCATCTTGAAAAGACTAGCTACAATGTCATAAACAATACTTACAACAGACGTGTTAGGCGATGGGTCTCCAGGATTACTCGCAGTCTGTGCATCAGGAGAAGAGTGGGTCGCCATAGGCTGATTGGAAGCCTGAGATGCCTGCCACCGCAGCAATTCTTCCTTGACCTTCTCAGCAACTACATCGTTGACCTTCTTAGCAACTATATCCTTGTCTCTCTTATTCTCCTATACATGGATAAAAGAAACATTAGCTTCTTATTATTGAATTTCCTTTTGTAGTAACATTCTAAAAAAAGAATAGGTTTCCTCTTCTTGAGAAAGTCCCGCTCTGAGTTTGCGCTGGGATGGCCCAAAGAATGCTTTGATGCCCACACCAGCGCCTGCACCCCTAACACGTCCAGGATGCTCTGGGTTACCCAGAGCAACTGTCAATTCATCCCTTGTGCCCTGAGGGATGAACGTGCCTTGTTTCCTCTGCTCGTGCAGCTCCCGCTATTCACCATCAACAGAAATTGGTAAGTTAACACCACAAATAATCAATATTCAAATGATTGCTCTAAGAGTTGTATTTTACCATTTTCGCAGCCGCTTCAGCAGTTACGGGCTTCTTTATTTCACCCTTCTTGTTTTGCCTCCCAGCTATCCAGATATCATGGCGAGGCATGGGTGTGGCAGACTCCTGAGTAGGAGCAGACTCCTGAGTAGGAGCAGACTCCTGAGTAGCCGCAGACTCCGCATGTAGTCTTTGGCGAACGCTTGCATAGCCTTTTGGACCCATAGTGTGGTCATGGACATTCAGTGCACGCCTTGCTTTTTGTGCGTCACTGAGGGCCTAGTTAGTATGCAAATTAATTATTTGGTTAGTATCACTAAATGTTAATCTTGAATAGGTGAATACAATGTATATTAATTAAATTGGGAGTGACACCTAATACCTTGAATTCTTCAGATTTTCTTGAAGCAACAAAATTGTCCCAATATTCTTTGTCCAAGAAGTTCCATTGTTCAAGGGCTGACTTCTTTTTCTTATCACCCTCTTTTATGTATTCTCTGTTCATATTTTTCCTATTATTCCTAAGCATCTTTTCAGCGCATTGCATCACACTTTTACGATGCAACTTCTCATCCAATACAAACAGATTATGTAAAATAGAAATGTTATTAACTAGTATCCAAAATAGAATTGCAAATAA
Source organism: Alisma plantago-aquatica (assembly GCA_963693085.1). NCBI lineage: Eukaryota > Viridiplantae > Streptophyta > Magnoliopsida > Alismatales > Alismataceae > Alisma > Alisma plantago-aquatica. Next base: position 926,693,641 of record OY856409.1, read on the forward strand.
TAGAATTTGTAATCTACAAAGAATTGCAAATAATAATAACTCACGCATAAATCCTTCCATATCAAGTCTTTTTTCCCCTGAGGAACTTTATGCCAGTTATCATACTTAACACCACAATGGCTCCGAGTGGTACACCCAAGATAGTTTACAAAATTATTGCGGTTCACTCCAATTGCATTTCCTCCATTATCAAACTCCACAACCAATTTGGATCCACTGCCACTAAGTGCTATTAACTTCTTCAACAGAGTGATGCCCCTTTTCTTGTTAAGTGTTTGGTGCTGCGCATCAAGTTGCTCCAGTGCTTCAGTGGGTACATGTGCATCATCAACCTAAAATTTGACAAAAATAAACACACTGAATTAGCCCAATATAGAAATATAAGATATATGACATAACTAGAAGATAATGAATTTTATAGAAATACATGATATGTTTTTAGAACTTACATTGGTATCCTCGCCATGCTCGTCATGGACAGCATGCTCATCATGGACTTCATGCTCATCATGGACATCATGCTCATCATGGTCAGCCATCTGAAAATGTCATTAAAAAGGCAAACATTTAGCATTTGTATTAACTAAAAAAAGGCAAACATTTAGCATTTGTATTAACTAGAAAAATGCAAACATTTAGCATTTGTATAAACATACATGTCTCTAAAATTGTGATCTTTTATCAATTAACAATCCTTCATTGTGATCTCCGCGCACATATAAGTCATCATTAGCTTCAATATTTTGTGGAGTTGGCAACCCAACTGAGAATGGACTAGAGTCATCATACTTATCATAGTACTCTTCTTCATCTATAGGATCTTCAATGAACTGTCTTTTACCATGAAGAACAACCGACCATTTATCATTTGTAGGATCATCGATATAGAATATTTGTTTCACCTGTGATGCCAATATGAATGGTTCACCCTTCTCGCCAATCTTTTCAAAGTTCACCAAAGTGAAACCCAATTCATCCACTATAACTCTTTTGGTGTTATCAACCCAATTACATTTAAAGAGCGGAATTTTGAAATCTATGTAGTCAAACTCCCAAATGTCTTCAATGACACCGTAATATGACATTTTAGCTTCACGTGGACTCTTATCCTTTGCACTTGCAAAGTACATAGTCGATGCTTGAAGAGTGACCCCACTATTTTGGACGACACTCTTATCATCTTGGTGCTTTGTATAATATGTGAATCCATTAATGTCAAACCCTTCATAAGACATAACATTCAGTTTTGGTTTAAAGGCGAGGCATTTGATAGTTTATGTAATATCATTTGGTGTTTGAGATAGTTGATGTAAGACTTTATCTTCAAACCACTTAGTAAAAGTCTTATTATGCTCTCTAGCAAGCCACATTGAACTTGCTCGAGGATGTTGTCTCTTTATGAAATTGGTATGTTCCTCGATATAAACACTCACTTCGTCCATATTGTGTAAAATATACAAGTGAGCTTGTTCCAACTACTCACGGCTGATTACTTTCACCCGTGATCCCAAAATTCCTTTGCCCTCCTCAATATTCTTGTCATTATCAGGAGTGTCATTACCACTGAGAAAGTCATTGCAAAAATCCATAACCTCTCTCGCCACATAACCTTCAATAATACTCCCTTCAGGCCGATAACGGTTTCGAACATCACCTTTAAAAACGCTCATGTGTCGTTCAAAGGGATACATCCAATGCAAGAAAACTGGTCCCAACATTTTCACTTCCCTAGTCAAGTGGACAACAAGATGTACCATGATATCAAAGAATGAAGGAGGGAAATACATCTCAAGCTGACATAGGGTAACAACCACTTCTCTTTGCAAATTATCGAGAGTATCAGGGTCAATAACTTTGCTGCATAGACTGTTGAAAAAGAAACAAAGTCTGGTAATTGCAAACCTTACATGCTTCGACAATATAGATTGAATTGCCACGGGCAATATTTGTTGCATTAGAGTGTGACAATCATGAGATTTAAGACCTATCAACTTCAGATCTTTCATTGATACCAATCTACGGATGTTGTATGAGTAACCATGTGGCACCTTAACATTTACCAAGCATTCACAAAAAGTTTTCTTCTCCTTTCTAGACAACGTGTAACAAGCGGGAGGTAAGTATGTTCTTTTATTACCCATTTCACGTAATTCTGTTAATTCTGACCTTATTCCCATTTCACGTAGGTCCAGTCTAGATTTTATCCCATCTTTAGTCTTACCTGGTATATTTAACAGAGTACCAATGATGCTATCACAGACATTTTTCTCAACGTGCATTACATCGATACAATGCCTGACTGTCAAAGAACTCCAATAAGGAAGATCCCAAAATATTGACTTCTTCTTGAATGAAGAATTGTCACTCCGTGTGGCCATACTACATTGTGATTTCTTACCAAGTTCATTGACAATGTCTTTTACTCTTGCATAAACAACATCCCCTGGTATAGGTTTAGGTGCACTCCGTTCATCATTCCATCCATTGAATGCTTTGCGCTTCCTACGATACGGATGGAATTTTGAAAGAAACCTTCGATGACCAAGATATACAGTCTTGCCGCCATGTTTTAGTCTTATTGAATCAGTGTTTTCTTCACATATAGGACACGCTTTAGCTCCTTTGACACTATATCCAGACAAATTCCCATATGCTGGAAAGTCATTAACAGTGCAAAACAACATAGCGTGCAAACGAAATGTCTCTCTTGCTGAAGCATCATAGGTCATCACACCTTCAGCCCAAAGTTTCTTTAAGTCATCAATCAAAGGTTCAAGATAAACATCGATATCATTTCCGGGTTGTTTAGGGCCCGATATCAACAACGACAACATAACGTACTTATTTTTCATACACATCCAGGGAGGAAGATTGTATATAACAAGCATGACTGGCCAAGTGCTATGTTGGCTGCTCAATGTCCCGTACGGATTCATCCCATCTGTACAAAGCCCAAGTCTTAGATTCCTATCTTCTTCACCAAATTTGGGGTACAATAGATCAATCTTCTTCCACTGTGGGGAATCAGACGCATGTCGTAGGATCCCATCATTATTTTTCTTAACATCTGCATGCCACCTCAAATTCTTCGCATCTTTCGGATTTGCAAACAAGCGTTGAAACCGTGATATTATAGGTAGATACCACAACACCTTGGCAGGAGAACCAGTTTTGGACTCCCCTGAAGTCGTCAATTTATACCTTGACGCACCACATTTTGGACAATCTTTCAAATCTACATAGTCCTTTTGAAATAATACACAATCATTCGGGCATGCATGTATCTTCTTGGCCTCCATTCCCATTGGGCACAACATTTTCTTTACCTGGTATGTTGAGATTGGCAACTCGTTTCCTTCAGGAAGCATTTCTTTCAACAAAGTCAACAATGAAGTGAAGCTTTTGTCGCTCCATCTATTGTTAGCTTTCAACTTATACAATCTCAACACAGCGCTAAGCTTCGTAAACTTAGCACAGCCTGTGTATAACGGTATCTCAGCATCATGCACAATGTTTCTAAAGATAGGAGGTGGATCGGTGTGCTCTACCCTACAACTATCCAGCATCACATCAACGATGTCTGCTGGAACTGGTTCGTTCACATTTACGTCATCGGAGGCAATTTCTTCTTCCACCCAAGCATTGCTATCGACATCTACTGGTTTCGATTTTGAAATCTCTCCATGCCAGTGCCATTCTGTATAGCCTTGTACAATCCCGTTGCACATGACATGACTTTTGATTTCCTCACCAGTGTTGACTTTCAAGTTGTTACCGCAATGCCTACATGGACAGTAGAACCTATCTGTAGGTTTTTTCCTATGTTCCTCAGCAAATCTAATAAACTGATCAAGACCAGATATAAACTCTGGGGTGCAACGATTATGAATGGACATCCATGATCTATCCATTCTATGATCAAAGAAAACAAGTATATATTAGGAATATACACTTACATCCTAAGTGTATAATGTGATGTCATTCTTATATATAATAAATGTGTACCACCTATCCCATCCTTGAACACCTAATCTCACTAGTAAGTGTATAATGTGTATTGGGTTTTCGAGAAAATTTCGGCAGCATTTCCCTGCTGTTCTCTAAGTACATATGTACTTAGAGAACAAACGGGGAAATGCTGCCGAAATTTTCTCGAAAACCTAATACACATTATACACTTACATCCTAAGTGAGATTAGGTGTTCAAGAACAGTCCCAAACCAGGGACTATCTAAGATTTACTCCTAATGAGTCAATCTTAGACGAGTTTCTAGGCCAACAAACACAATAATAGATATGTACAATGAAGCCGGACTTCATACAAACAGTATATAATTTAGTTATTGTTCATTCTAATTTATACCAATGTACAAGTAATATAAAGAACAATGATTGTTCACTTTCTAGGCCAACAAACACATGTGATGTCATTCTTATATATAATAAATGTGTACCACCTATCCCATCCTTGAACACCTAATCTCACTAGTAAGTGTATAATGTGTATTGGGTTTTCGAGAAAATTTCGGCATCATTTCCCCGATGTTCTCTAAGTACATATGTACTTAGAGAACAAACGGGGAAATGCTGCCAAAATTTTCTCGAAAACCCAATACACATTATACACTTACATCCTAAGTGAGATTAGGTGTTCAAGAACAGTCCCAAACCGGGGACTATCCAAGATTTACTCCTAATGAGTCAATCTTGGATGGATTTCTAGGCCAACAAACACAATAATAGATATGTACATGTTAGGGTTTCATCACAATTGATGTTAGGGTTTCATCAATGTTAGGGTTTAATCAAATCAAATTAGGATGCTAGAATGGATTTAAATCAAATTAGGGTTTAAATCAAATCAAACACGGTCGTGGCTGTGTTGGCCTACCATGGCCGTGCTGGGCAGCACGGCCGTGCTGTCCAAAACGGCCGTGCTGCCCAGCACGACCGTGGTAGGCCATTCTTCTCAGTTCTCAGTGAAAGAAGTGGTGAAACTTAGATTTAGATGCAATATTAGGCGAGCAACAACAACTGACCTCCCAGCAGTGGTGGCGGTGACCGGCGAGCTCCAGGCGGCAGGGAAGGCAGGTGCAGCGGTGGCCGGCGAGCTCCAGGCGGCAGGGCAGCGGTGGTCGGCGAGCTCCAGGCAGAGAAGGGGGCGCGGAGAAGGGGAAGAAGGCAGCAGCAGTGGCGGCGGAGAAGGGGGCGCGGCGGCGGCGCGGCGACGATGTCGTGGAGGAAGAAGGAGCTTTCATGGAGGAGAAATCGGCGGCATGGTCGGGCGACAGTAGAGAAGAAAAGGGAAATCGGCTCGCAATGAAATAGAAGAAAGGGGAAGAGTCAGGCGATCGCGGGATATTAAGTTCCCAAATAGTGTCGGTTGTTTCAAACAACCGACGCCTAAACCTCTTTAGCGTCGGTTGTTTGAACCAACCGACGTCCAATTGGACGATATTTTCACGAAAATGTTTGGCGGGAACCACTTTCAGCGTCGGTTATAGAAGGTTAACCGATGCTGAAAGTGACACTTTTTGCGCAAATTTTCATCGCGCATAGGCGTCGGTTTCTATCTACATAACCGACGCTGAAAGTGACACTATTTTTTTTGCTCGAAAATTGGATTTTGCGGGCAACTTTAGGCGTCGGTTTGTTATTAACAACCGACATTGTATTCAAAGCGGTACCCGTGTCTGGCTGGTCTTCGAATATAGATGTCGGTTTGCCTAAATAACTGACGTCTAATGTTTTAGGCATCCGTTTTCCTAAAGAACCGACGCCCAGAAAAGCGACACTGAATGCTGTTTTTGTAGTAGTGTATCATAGTGTTTGGTGATCTTAAAATCATGATCTCTGGTATGTCATGATTCCTCAAGATCTATACCTCGAAAACCCTAAACCACTCTCTTTAGGGTTTCATCACTTTCCTTCCCAAAGAAGTACATCTGAGGTTCTACAACCATCCTTTCATTATATCACAGACTAGACTGGCTAACCAAACAATCATTCACTTGATTAACCGCTATTGATACATTTGGGTGTTAGCCAAACTTCTCTCTTTTTCTCAACTTACGGTTAGCCTAGCAACCTCAACTTCTTCTAGCTTCCAACTATACTAGGTAACTATATCTCAACCAGAGCATTCATTACCACTTATTATCCTTAGGTGTTAGGTATTGTTGAGAACATACACCTCCATGTATTCCACTTATCATGTCATCTCAAACTCTAAGTTTGTCTTCATCAAGAAACTTTGAGCTCATCCTCTTGGTTTTTGAATTCAACCCTGTATGACTCATGATAAAAACATCCTCATAAGATAACTACATTATTCCTTTTAGTGTTTGTAAACCATCCATGTATCATTCACTCTTCCAAGGTATGTTATCATCTCTGTCCTCATACCTCGTAGCAACATTCCAACTGGCATCATATTTTATCCTTGGTGTATGGCATGCGTACTGTCCCATCTCTCCCTCTCATAACAAGAGGAAATAAGCATTTGGCGGCTGTCCAAACACAAAGTTCTTCCTGTTCCAAGAGTAGAGATGATACATCCCACATTGCTAGTACACCTTCGTGCAACTTATGTCTCTACATCTCAAACATCTTGACATCAAAGTTACTTCCATGGAAAACTGGTCTCGAACCTACTTGGGTCACCACACAATCCTTGTTCGTCTCCTCTAGGTCTATAGGGTGCCGACACTTTTGGGGTCATCCCTTTTCCCTTATGCATCCAGAGAGTGCCCTACTCATCTGCCCTTTGGGTCCCATGAGTTCATGAAGGTGATCAATCTCATAACCCATGACCCTCGGACAATGATAGCTGTTACCTCCTGACCCTATGGTCATGTGCAACTAGGGAATTAGGTAACTCCTTCTTCCATCGGTCTTATCCCTACCTGACCCTAGGATAGACTTAGGATTCTATTATAGTACATGTCCAACATAGAACCTTACCCAATCCTTCATCATCTTTATCTACATTCTTGGGTTGTCTTTTATCCTTTCTTAGGGATCATGGCGACCTACCCACCTTGGTCAGGCCCCATATTGGTTACCTCCATGGTAACACATCCACATGCACATAGAGATGGTTATGGGTCTATAGGTTCGTTCTCATGCTATGTACTCTTCACTTAGCTTCTCAAGATCCTATGAAACCTCAACAAAACTGGTATACCCCTACAAAAGGGTCCCTCTCCCAGGATGGGAGGAAACTATACCTTGATAACAAAGGTCACAAGCGTCCTTAGGGTTTATATACACATGAGCCTGCTTAATCCAGCGACTACTAAGGCACAAGCGTACCTACTAAACCATGCTAGGTCACACTTGTTCTCATTCTCAACATTAGATCAACTTAGTTGTGAGGGGTTCATCACACATACCCTTAACTTAAGGGGGTTTCTTTCTCCTCTACACATGCTCGAAGCTATAGAGACTCAAATCTTATCATGAGCATCAGGTACACTACTTCCCCTCTTAGGCCTAGAAACCCTAGGTCCACCTTTGGGTGTCCAATTGCATGCTCGATCTCTTAACCACAAATCAAGCATGTCCAAGGTAGGTCATCCTTTCATTTGAGCAACACTTCAGAGTTGAGTCCTCTTCCAAGACAACCCACTAGGTATAAGGCCTCACATCCTGCTACTAAACCTCTCCAAGTCTAAGAAACTCCTCTCCCTATCTCGGGAGGTAAACGTCTATACCATAGGCACAGAGGTACCAACAAACTCATCCTCTCTCTAGGGTTCACTTCCTTTAAGATATCATTAGCCTCCAGGGATCATGCATGAGGCAACCACTATCATCCACTTAGGTCGCATCATCCTCAACTCCCCACTATTCCTCATGTCTTGGAATTCTAAGTTTCCAACCTTTTGCTCGGGTCTTGCTTTCTCTCTCCAGAGCTAACTCTACATCCAGCCTTACAACTAGAGGTCCTCTCTCCATGAAGTTGGATCAAGCTCACGAGCATATCCCTACCTTGATGAAGCCTTTGCTCAACTCATGTTTGGCTCAAGATCATCCTTAGCTCTTTATGTTTATCTCATAAGCTATCTAACATGATCCCTTGTCTAGGGTTTCATCCAACTATCAACACTACTAACACACTCTAGGTGCAAGCTATACCCTACTTGCAACAGCCAAAGAGGTTTCTATAGGTTCTTCTCTAACCTCATCCATGAAGGAGCTATTCTTCACTCAAACATGCACGATCCTTCCCAGGAATGGGTTGCCAAAGGTGCTAGGCCATCTAATCTCTCATGGCTCATATGACATCCAAGGCATGTTTATACAAACATCTAGTCTACCGAGATAACTAACTCATCAAGTCATCTCTCCCTCTAAACTTCACATAGGGTTAGGGTTAACATCATCCTCAAAGGATGTGCCAGGTCTTTACTTTTAATGGAGATTTCTACCTCCATGATTAACTCTCTCTCTTCTCATCCTCCAGATAAGAAGGTCTATCCTCAGGTCTCTCCTGAGGGCAATGACAACTCGTGTCATACGACCTAAGCATGTATCTATTCCTTTACGCTTACTCTACTAAGCTTATGTCCATGACATCTTATTTACATGCTTTTTATTAGTTTGGTGGAGGATTCCTTAATCCTTATCAACCCTACCCATACTTCAAGAGGGTGAGGAGAAGAGAGGAAACCCTAATCCTTAAGGTCCTTAATAGAATTTGAGTTGAGAAGAGATGAACAAGATGAGAGAGTCCTAAAGGTATCTTATTTCGAATCATACCCTAAGACTTCGTCCAGGCAGTCACACAGATCTGGGAGTCCTCATATTCCGACTAGCGGTGTGGAGGAAAATATTGCCAGCCCCCGATCGTGATCCTTTTCTAGATACCTCTATCTTTCGAATAATCCTCTAATAACTCCCTTGGGTTCTATAGAATTTGTAAAATTTAATAATTATTAAAGATTAAGTGAGGAACCTATGCTCTGATACCAATTGTAATGACCCCGCCTCCCGATAACCCCCAATTAAGGGAGACCCGAAGGTCAGAGCCGTTATCCAATTAACATGATCAAAGGTTCGACAAATAATCAATAACAATTAATAAACTTTACCAACTAAACTGAAAACTGGTATAAAATAAAACTTTTCTTACCTTGGAAAAATTGGGATTTCTAAACTTCTATCCATGAAGATGCTAAACTAACTAATCCTCCTGTGCACGTTATTTCTCATTTAATTCCACATGTACCACTTTACTGTTTGTTCTTTTCATTGTACCTAAAACGCCGACAAACAATACGTCGATCAGCCGAAGCTGGTATGTGGGGGAAATAATGAATGTGCAACTATGTTAACAATGTAGTCAACCAAATATCATTTAACATCCAAGATTACATTTTAAGCAATACTACTCAATCCTTGCCTATCCCCTTTCTCTGTAACGTCCCTGCAGTGGACATGGATACCACCTCTCTCGTATGGTAGATCCTTACCCCCATGGCCCTACCACACATGTAGCCAATACCTAGGGTTATGGAGTCGCATGGTCCTACCCAAAGGTAGACCAATTCCTGACTCATGATGACTTGATGGACCTACCCCATTGGTAGCCATTTACTAAGTCATTTAATGACCTGATGGACCTACCCCATTGGTAGCCATTTACTAGGTCAATCTATAAAGCTATAGAGGGGACTAGGATCTTAGCTAGTAGGCATATCTCTTATGTGATAGTCATATTCACATTATACTTTGCATGAATTAAAACATACAATAGTTTAATTAAAGTCACAATAGAAACATCGAAAAAATCCCGGAAAACTAATTCGGGTAGTCATAAGCGTAACCACATACCTGTACATGTAGATTCAGGTGCAGGAATAATCCAAACAATAATGAGCAAGCAAGCATTCAATAAGATCTTGAAACAATTATACAATTTCCTTTTATTACTCATGTCATTAAGATCCATTAAATCTAGCTTGCTTCTTAGGGTTTCTAGTCCACTTTTAGGGTTTCCATTGCAATTAGGGTTTCCCTTCATCTTTTATTATTTTAAACCCTAATTTAACACAATTGATCACAAACCCTAATTATTTCCACATCTAATTATCAATTCCGGATTAAAAGCATAATTAACCATTAATTAAGCTCATTAAGCCTCTTTTTATTAAAGCTACTATTTTTATCCTTTAATCCACGACAAGATCATTATACGCATTTATCATTAATTCATAGCTCATTATGGTCCAAATCACATATGAACTCTATTTGCCATTAATTCCACCTTTTATTCATGAGAAAACCCTAATTACTACATTTAGGGTATTTATCCACAACTTAGGAACTTTAATGCTCGAAATATCTTAGTATCATTATATCTTAACTTTATTCATGATTTAGAATAATTAAAGTCATTAAGAGTCGAATTTGCCAACATTAGGGTTTCAAGGCCCATTAAAGTATATTCATGCACATGAAACTCTAAATTAAACTAATTACGTGCAAAGTTCATCCTTTTTATTCTTAATGTTCCTTTTCATGATTAAGAGGATAATATCAACTTTAATTACCCATTGAACCATTCTAAATATATTAATCATCTCAAAATAGGGTTTCTAAATCTTTAATTCCTTAAAGTTGATAACTTGCACTACTTTTCGAATTGCAAGAGTAATTAGCTTCTAAATATATTTTTATTGGATTCCTCTCGTTTTTCTGAGAAATTCTCATATATAACACTTCTATATATGAGTTACCAATTATTAATTAGACATTTTGCAAGGTAAACAGGATTAGACCAATCGCGAGCTGACACGTCGGCATCCGCTTCTTTTTATCTAATTATTGGCGCCAGCTTAATAAAATAGAATGAAAAGATGCTCCTGCCCCACGCGCACTGGCTTGGACTACCACGCACCCAGGGGCAATTGTATCCAACGACACAACGTCATCTCCTTCCTCACGGAAGGGCGCGCATACGGTCCCGACGGCTCTACCAGGAGCCCAACTCCCGCTCTGATGAGTCAGGTGTCGCATCGGGCACCTAGGCCCCGGGTTCTGTAGCCCCGACGGTGATCCAGCCACCCCTATCTGAAGGTGCCGAACTCGAACAGGCCCTAGGCGAGGCCGGCGGTGACCAACGGTGTGGGGGAACGAGAGGTCCTAGACAACTAGGTCTGACGTGTGTCGCACGCTGTAGCAGTTTGTAGGGTAGATAAAGGAGTTTAGTTCATACCTAGCCATCTCATGTAGAGTCCAGAAGGGTAGATCATCCTCACTGAAGCTAGAACCTCCTCTTCTCGGCGGCAAAGCACTCGCAGCTGCTGCACCAGGGCATAGGGCCTGAGCTTTGAAGGCTCGGAGAAGTTCGGGGTACTTCCACACCCATCGTCCGTTCTGATCAGGTACTAGGCACGATCTAGCATCTCCCCAAAGCCTTCCTCTTTGTTAAGATGGCTGGAAGACAAAACTCTAAGATAGGGGAGGACAACGAAGAAGAAGGGGAGGAGAACAACTTTCCGAAAGCCCACTCCTGTACCCCTCTTTACGGCATCTATCCTCAAGTATATATATATATATATATATATACTCCTCGCAGAGATCATCTACAGTTCCCAAACCTTTAGGGTTTGTCTCAAGTAAACCCCTTTCCTTTTCTACTGTTTCCTTTCCTTACGTATATGTAAGTTAATCAAGGATCCATGGGTCAAGTTCCCATATGTTTTAGGAAACTATATTAACACATATTCCTTTCTATCTTTTATTAATAAAACTCATGATTATTATATATATATGGATCCGTCAAAACCACCACTATCATATGATGTGAATTTGTTTTAAAGAAAAGAAGCAATCAACACCTTTCCATCAAAAGATATATCCTTTTTTTCTATTATCTTACAAAGATACCTTTCTTCTCAAGCATTAAATGATATTAGGGGAAAGGCAAGGTAATTTGTTTGCAAAACAAATAAACATAATCTCCTTATTTTCCCTTATATGAAAATCTTGACTTTTATTATGATTTGAATTTGGCAACAAATGCCATTATTGTTAATCAATGTACAAATCCGTTTATATTTATATATATATATATATATATATATATATATATATATATATATATATATATATATATATATATATATATATATATTTCTCTTGTGCTACAAGCACACATGCCACAAACGCGATTAACATTATTATTCCACCAATAACACAGTTGGAGAATTATCAAATTAATTCATGCATCATATTTTATAATTCAATATTACCCAAAATTGAGGATATTACACATCTCATCGTCCCTCTATCCTATCTTTATCTCCATCTATCATTCTTCTTTGTTTCTCCGCGAGAAAAAGGATGCAAATAAGGGGGAAGAAGGGTGAGGATTGCATACATAAGTAGGCCAATGTGGCGTACGCACTCTAGACCCCTTCTCTCTTGTTTGTTGATCTTCTGAGTAACAACTATATTATCATACTTTTTTCCCTTCCTTATACTTAGCTTTTGCATGCCTATACATTTAGTTATCTAAGTAAATAATGAAGTCGTAGGCGGCCATCAACCACATAGCTTTATTTGACCTTGGTTACTATGACTGACCCGACACACCTGCAAGAGTTTAGTTTGATATCAAGTTTTATAACTAAATAAAACTTGACATGAGAATTAAGATTTTAAATTCTACGTATGACACCATGTCTCCACCCACCAAGGGTTTATTAAGTAAACAATTAGTAAATATTCCTGTACTAGACGAAGGAATGTAGATTGGTATAACGGTAAGATGAACTTCATTTTGAGAAGGAAAGGCTGACACACTAGGCCTCGGACGCCTCATGTGGAAGGAGATGAGTGATATTTTCTCTTAGAGGTAATGAGGGATGTATTCCGTTTTCGACTAACGTGATGGGAGTGTGCCACAAGAGAAGCACTGACACCAAAGCCGACATTGTTATCGTCAATCACCACAAATAAATGGAATTAGCTGTGGTGAGGGAGATATTCGTCACCCACCGGTTAATTCGGTTGGAGTAGGTTCCAACTATGCCGTGTTTTCCAATGGTAAGCGTTTGGTTTAGAGCAAACTTTAATGAACAACGAGAAATGCAATTACAATTCATTTTTCTAGCCTCATGCATGCGTCTGGCTCAGAGCAGACTCAACGAACAATGAGAAATGCAATTACAATTGATTTTCCCAGCCTCACACTAGGCTACATGTTATGTCGCTCTATACCTCCATCCCTGATGTGATGTACTTCATCACTTATGAGATGGTCTTGTTTGCCCTCCTACTACACAGACGTGTCAAGGAACATCAACAAACAACACAATACCAAACGAAAACATAGCAAATCAGAAATTTCAATCTGCATAGAACCAAGTAAGACAGAGATGTTGCGAAACGTTTTTCGAATCCTGTTTTGAAATTATTAATGTGAATTGGTTTCATTCCTAACCAAACCGGGCCCTCAATGCCGTTTGATCGAGGCATGCGAAGGTTCGACTTTCCAATTTGATTGAACGTTAATGCGGACACAAAAGTGCATTTTATGGTACACAAGATGTCAAGATTTTCACACAGTCGCACCGTGAAATTACCCCGAACCGTAAGCTTAATTATATCGTTCAACGTTTTAACCCGGGTGTCGCTTTTCCCTCCGCACCCGCCGGGAAATTTGAGATTTGGCGGCGGAAAATTGCAGCCGCGATTGAGGCAAGCTTTCCCGCCAAACATTTTGAAGGCGGTGACAGGAAAACAAGCGCCTGATGCGCCTCCTCATCTAATAGTCAGTCGGCTGCATCCACATCGGCAACAGTAGCGCTCTGGCTCGTTCCATTCCCCTTTCGAAGCGATTGAAAACCCCAGGATCGCGACTCGCGAGCAAGCGCCGGGAACAAAGTGTGTGCCTTCTTCCTCCTCCGCTTCATCGTCGGTACTGGATTACGGCACCAATGGCGGATCTGGCACACCTAGAGAGGATGGGCAGGGAGCTCAAGTGCCCCATTTGGTATGTTCCTATCTCGCTTTTCCCTGTTTAATCACTGATGCTTCCAGAGTCCCATTTGATTTTCATGGGTAAGCTCGCCTGATCTAACTCTATCTACCTTTTCTTTCTCCTCGGTTCACAGCCTGAGCCTGCTCCGCTCCACGGCGACGCTCCCATGCTGCCACATGTTCTGTGGTTCCTGCATCTCGGAGTCTACGAGGACCAATTCTAGCTGCCCCGTTTGCAAGGTCCCCGTCCACCGCCGAGGTATGTTCGTATGCTTGTGTGCGGAATGCCTGCCCCGTGCCAGCCTTTCTTCTTCTTCTTCTTCTGATATTTGTTGCTAACTTTCATTGTTTTGTTTCCCTTGCATCAGAGATCCGCCCGGCTGCGCACATGGATAACCTAGTGAGCATATATAGGAACATGGAGGCAGCGGCGGGAGTCACTATCTTTGCCTCACAGGCTGCACCGCCCCAGGCCAAAACAGAAGGTGCGGGGTTCTCCTTGTTCATCTGCGATGCTTTCTGTTTTTTTAGATTCTCGGAATGTTGTTACACCAGTTAAACCCAGAGGTACCCTGATGTCTCTAGTACTACTAAGTTTTAACAGAGAGACCACCGGCTCCTTGGTCTATGTGACATCCATATTGTTTTGGTGACGATCAGCCGTTTTTTTTTATCAATGTTTTGCTATCTCATATGAAACATCATACCGTATCTTATGACTACACATTACGCTGTATATTGGGCATGCCATTGCTAATAAAGGCGCTTGAGGAACATACTGGGCATGCCATTGCTAGATCAAGGACAGGGGCTGGAGGTATAATTTTACATGTACCTCTCACACCAGAGGCAGTAGGCTAATAGGTACCATTTGAACAGATTGTTGCATCCCTGCACTATTTGCATAGTCAATTTGATGAAAAGCTACATTTTGTTGAAAAAATATTAACTTATTAGCATAAGATCTGAATTTTATCTGAAATTCAGTGTCTATGGTTTTAAGTAAAGTTGACATGAGGTTCGCCAAAACCCAGTTGTTTTATAACACAGAAAATTACTACCTAACATGTCCAGCACGTGTCGCACAGCTGGTGTAGGAAGCACTCCCTTAATGGGAGGTTGAGGGATTGAATCCCCGTGGTAGTAAAAAAAGATCTCCCAGAAGAACCTCTAGGCTCCAGCAGGTTTGGTCTTGACGCAAGCCTTGCAAGATGCGTCCTATGATATTGACTAGAAAAGAAAAGAATCGAACACTGAACTTTGGATCTTTTAACACAAAAGATAGACATATTTAGAAAGAGTCGACTATTTATAATTGCTAACGTAATTAAACTTTAGTATATTTGTCCCTCATAGTTAAAGTGGCTGTTGGAAACTGGTCAGTAAATTCTAATCATATAAACCATGCAGTGTCAGCTGAGGCATACATGCTTGTAGCCATTTAACATGTAAAATTTGACAGAATTGTGTTGGTAAGCTGAAATTTTGAGTGTATTATTGCTCATTGAAGTAAATGCCTTTCGCTGATAATATTGACAGCTGCATTTGGTCAATGACTATTCGTCAACTGAACTATTTCTGGCCCTGTAATTTCAGATCTTGCTCATAAAGATAAGGAGAAAGGCTCTGCAGCCAGTAGATCTAGGAAGAAGCAGATTTCAAAGGAACCGAAGAAAGATAAGCAAAACACCAGATTTAACTCTTGCAATATACCAAAGAAGTCCTCCATTTCATCTAATAAGAGGGTACATGTTACACCGTATTCTGCTTCTGAGACACCAATACAACATAACAAGCTTCGCAAACTAGAGCCCCAACCTGTAGATTCTGATTTGGAAAGAGAAGCTGATGTTATAGGCACTCAAAATCTAAGAATGGGTGAAAAGTCTATCAGCAACAGAGAAGTCCTTCGCATGGACAGTAATGGGGATCCTATCTTATCACCTTTTTTCTGTTTGGGAGAATTTGATGATGATGCTGAGACTCAGGGAAATTCGATATCTCAACAAACGCTTGGTACCCAGTCATTGATGCCACAGCTGCCTTGTTTTAGTGACATCAAAGACTCTGACGAAGAATACAATAATGTGAGGATGACTCCATCTGTAAGTTCTCACTGCCCCCTTTCCTTAAATATCATTTTAAACCATAGCTGCTGCTATTTTTATATCAACTGCTAACAACTTGTGCTTTTGTGAATTTAGAGCAAGAACACAACGAATCAAGTTCTAGACAGTGAGATGTTTGAATGGACACAAAGACCATGCTCCCCAGAACTATGTTCTTCACCAATCAAGAAGCATGCAGCTCGAAGCAACTATCCTAAAAAATATGAAGTAGGTGAAACTGTGGCTAAGGAAAAGAAAACCAATAAGAAAGTCAAATTGCATGCAACTAGGGTTAAGAAAAGCAAGCAACCTAACAGTAAAAGTGCTATGCCTGTTCCTGGCTCTAAGAATGATAACAGCATATCATTATGTCCGGAACCAGTTAAAAGTAAAACACCAATGAATCTGGTAGCTGTAACTCAGAACATAAAATCATCTGCTGGTGCAAGTATTTTTAGCAAAACTACTACCGAGGACAGTGTAAAAGGAAGGAAACAGAAGAAAAGGAAGCAGCTTGATCATCCTGAATTGACTGAAGCTGTCACCGCAGATATCACAAATATTACTCAAAACCAGAGTAGAAAGTCTGAAGAAGGTCAAGTTGTTCAGTCTTCTTGCTCGAGAGTTAAACCAAGCGGCATTGGCACCTCCGTTCATCTGAAGTGTAGAAGATCAACGGTTAACTACACTTTTTCTACTGAACAGAAACACTCTTCTGGTACTGGGAAAGAAAACACTGATGCATGTAATGCAACTTGGGAAATAGAACATGGTTGTAATGTCAGTAACAGAAAAACAAGGAAGAGTGTTGGGTGGGCTGAGGGTGTAAAGAATGAGAAAGAGGCAGAAAAGGAATCCAGGAATCAGAAAGAAAAGACAAACCGGTTAAACACCTGCACTAGCATTGCTGATAACGATTCTCTAGGTATTGATAAGGGTGAGGGAAAAGACTCTGATCCCGGTATTTCTGGCTTCAATAATGCTGAAGGGGATGCTGCTTTACAAGGTTTGAGCAGTTCGGGGAACATGCCAGACATTGCCAATGTAGCTGGGAATCAAATTCTTAGAAAATGTAGCAGTGACATTTCTCAGATTAATTGTGCATTTTGTCATTCTAGTGCAGTTACAGAGGTAGTTTATTGAAAAAGTTATTCTTACTCATTCTTTCAAAAGAATTCTTAATTGTTTATCTACACACTTTTTCTTATTGGTGCGTAATTTACTACCTACTATAGGTTTCTGGAGAGCTGATGCACTATTTTAATGGCAAACCTGTAGCCAAAGAGTTTAATGGTGGTATTGGTCTCATACACTCACACAAGCAGTGTACGGAATGGTAAGCAAACGGCATTTTTTACTGCTATATCTTTATGCTCTAAAAAATTGCTATATCTTTTGTTGATATTCTTTTTTCACTTGGTTAAACTGCTGGCTATCTGTTGCAGGGCCCCTAATGTCTATTTTGAAAATGAAACTGCAATTAACCTTGCTTCTGAGCTAGCACGAAGTAAGAGAATAAAATGCAGCTGCTGCAATGCGAAAGGTGCTTCACTTGGTTGCTACGAGAGGACTTGTCGCAAGAGCTTTCACTTTACCTGTGCTAAGATGATGCATCAGTGTCGCTGGGACACTGTAAGTAGAACAAGTTTTCTCCCTCGTATGTTTTTGGTATAGCTGGTAACATGTGCATTCATTTAATTTATACTGTCCCTTTTAGTAACAGTCCTTGCTATATCCAAACAGGAGAACTTTGTAATGCTATGCCCTCTTCATGTGGCATCTAAATTACCATGTGAAGCTTCAGAGTTACAAAAACAAAAGAAAAGGAGGCTTATTTCAAAAGAGTAATTCTCATTTTCCGTAAGAGTTTTCTGGGCTTGTGACATGACTGCAATCTGACACTAATTTGAACACTGATAATTTTCAGGGGGGCAGGGGCTACCAAAGAAGATGGAAAATTTATCTGGAAATGGCCTCAAGGATCATATAAGTGGCTTTTCTGTTGCTCTGCTTTAAGTCCATCAGAAAAGGTATTGACATTTATATGGCCGAGTACATAATACATTAACTGATAGTATGGCACAATTCAGCTAATATCAGTAGCTTCTATTTCGTTGCAGGAAATTGTGTCAAAATTTGCTAAGTTAGCAGGTATCTCAGTCTCCAAAGTTTGGGCCTCAAATGTGACCCATGTAATTACATCATGTGATGAAACTGGCGCTTGCAGAAGAACCCTGAAGGTTTTAATGGGGATTTTAGAAGGAAGATGGATAGTGAACATTGATTGTAAGGATATTTAAAAATCTTATCTAGTGTGCAATATTGCTAACATTTTGGTTTTGCTCCTTATGTGTTTTAAATCCTTACTGCAGGGTTAAAAGCATGCACTTCAGCAGGCACTCCTGTTAGTGAAGAGCCATTTGAGATCACAGTGGACAACCATGGGATTCGGAATGGTCCTCAGTTGGGAAGATTACGGATCACCAATGAGGTTGATGTTGTCCTAATATCATGCACTGCAATTCATCTTTTCTTCAGCATTGTTTGGGAAAATAACACTGTTATTTACATCTCATTTTAAACTCCTGTTATTTGCTAGATAGTTTGATGGGTCCTGACGTTTTCTTGTCAAATTATCCAAGCGTTTTTTTTTGTGGTTGAATTTTTCTTAATTACATTTTGCAACTGTTTAACATGGATGTCTTCATTGATGGATGGTTCTTGCTTTCTTTTCTTGCAGAAAGCCAAACTTTTCTCTGGCTTCAGGTTTTATTTCATGGGTGATTTCTCAGTTTCTTACAAGGGTTATCTGCAAGACCTTGTCATAGCAGCAGGAGGGAGTGTGCTACAAAGAAAGCCAATTGCTACAGAGTTGCTGCTTCATGACAATTCTCAAATGGATACTTACATAATCTATGGCCGCGAACTAACTGACAAACAGAGCGCTGTTAATTTGGAGGAAACCATGGGACGGCAGAGAGCTGAAGCAAAGTTACTTGCAGAGGCTTCTGGTGCTAAGGTGGCATCAAACTCCTGGATCTTGGATTCCATTGCTGCTTGTTCCTTGACGAGTCTTGTATAGTTAAATATGGGTTGTTCTTATATGTTTGCAGAGTTATATTTTGTTAGTTTAAAGTGCCGGGATAGCAAGTTGTAGGATGTGATGTCTTTGTATAATTATAAAATATGCAATCCCCTATGACTCTGCTTTCTAAGTGTTTGAAAAATACAAAGTGGCTTCTGCGTGGTTATGGTTCTTCAGGTGAGTGGAATTTCTTATACTTATTTTCTGGTGAGTGGAATTTCTTATACTTATTGCCTTTCTACAATTGGTTTGTAGATGAATGTATTTGGAGGATGAGGAAAGTCTCATAATAGAATGATTGGGTATCATGTTAATCCCATCAATCCTGTACCATGCTTTCAAGCAGGTGATAAAAAAACCAGTTGCATCTCTTGTCAGATTAAATCAAGGCTGTTTAGTTTCTTTTAAGCATCTGGCTCCTATCTGATTGTTAGTTGTTACCAAGTACCAACCCCGTTATTGTATCTGCGAAGTAGTTTCTTCCAATGAAACACATAATTTAACCTGGTTGCATGTGAACAGGAGTTTCTACCTTTCTCTCATTATGGTGTGGTCACTGTTTCCAAACTTTACTCGTCTAAGACGTTATTGTTTCTCTTGCAAAGGTATTTGTGGTATATTTTCTTGCAAGCAACAATAAAAAACAAATTAAACTTTATTGAATATTTCACTTATCAAATTAGTTTAAATATCAATAAGGTGCATTATTTCCTATTAGACTTCTGATATGTTATAATTTTCTAGGGCTAGTTTGTTGGGTGTAGTGGAGTTACAAAGGATGATTTGACTTCCTTAAGCTCTACCCATCCGAGAAACTGTTGGGTTGTATATACTCTTTCTTTGCTTAAGTTGTGATAATGTATTTTATATGTGAGCTGTGACAAAAAGCAAGCATTATTGGATATTTGTATTGATAATTCTCAAATATCAATAGAAGCGTGCTGTTCCCCATGAGAGTTATGGATGCAACAAATAATCGGTGTACATTTCTATGGTGCTATTTGGTAGGGTGTAAAGGGGATTGCAAAGTGTGGTATGATAAATTTGACAATACATTCAAACTCATACCTTGTATGCTAAACATAATAGTACTAGATAGATTAGATCTTTGAATGTGGTAGGCCTATCCCAACACGTTTGCATTGCTCTGTTGGTGCAAATGAGAGGATTCATGCGTTTGGCATTCAATTGCCGAAACACCTGAACAAATAAGTGGAAGGAAGAAGGAAATGATATGACTTCATCTTTGTCTATCTCATACAAGCATCTTGCACTCTACACCAATCACACGTTTTCTTGATGCCAACTTGATCATTTATTCTGCATCTGCCCTCATAATTTATCCCTTCCATTGTAATTATGCTTTCATTATATGTTACAACTTTGCTTATGAGATTATTTCTGTTCTCTCTCTTGGATTTTAATAGGTTCCACTAGTGCTTTTCTTTGTGGTCAATTAGCAATCCAAACTAAAAGTATGTCACTATTCATAAGTTTTCCTTCTAGCTCATCCATAATGATTGACATGGATTTTACATACATCTTATCAAGTATAGTAATTTAATTGAAGCACATGTAAAATTGTACACAAATTCTTCAAATACTTCTTATGTTAGTAATTCTACCCACCTGCATCTCAATTTTGACACATCTTCCACTCTAGCTTCCTCAACATGACATTGTTCATCTCTTTAGTTGATTTAGGGGATGCTTGACTCCTATTTTTGTAACTCCATGTAGTTATATACATAGGTCATACTCCAGTCTAGTGTAGCAAATGAAGGGGGGCGGTGAGTAGTTGTAAATTAGACAAGAGAGTGTGTCAAAATGGTGACCAAGATGCTGAATGTGTGAGTCTGTAGTACTAGTAAACTTAGCATGATTGATAAATCTTGTATAAGTTCTTTGTACACCATGAATATAAAGATTTAAACTACAAAAATAGTGAAATCTAGCTTATGTTTTACACATAACTACTAGTATTTATGAGTACGTATGCCAAATAGTCCTTTATGTCCAACAAAATGGCCTTTGTTAGATTATATATTACACCAAGAAACTAGATTTAGCCTCTTCATAGTTCATGAATAATTTGACATACATTTCCTAACTATTTGGTCTAAAGGTATAACAAGTAAATTTCAAGATCCATCTTGTTTTTACACTGTAGATTAGTTGGAATGCTAGCCCTAATTATGCAATGTTGTCGACTTATTATTTGTAGACCATGTAAAAGAAAACGTTAAAGCTTTAATTAAATTTATATAATACCATAACTAGAAATAAATACAAGTATGTAAACACCTACACCTTTTACCACAAAATGCAAAGAAAACAAAATGAACTAATTGGTCAAAAGGAAAAAAAGCTAAAAAAGGGAAGTGACACCGTTACAACTAATGAATGGGTTAAATGCTTTGGATCATTCAAACAATTTGTCTATTTGTTTGAATACTTGCTTTAATGTTGAAGGAAAAAAGAAAAATAAAATACAAAAATGCCCAATAACTTCATGACTCTCAAGGGGAAACACGATAAAGCAATGAATATGTAAAATGGATTCAAGTAAAAAACATTGCATTCAATTACTTATACTATAAGTGAACCACAACAAGTAAGGACAATGGAATGGAGAGTTAGTTAGAATGGAACTGTCTCACAACTAGTTAGGATAAGGGAAGGGGCAAGGAGAATAAAGAGAAAGAAAAATAGAAGAGGGTGGCCGTGGTAAACTAGTTTAATAAAATAGAGAAGGTGAATGTTGTTTATACACATGTTTGAGGACTTAGGAAGGCATTTACATCCCTTAGAGGATCATGCATAGAGGGTGAAGGGCTAAAAAAGTAGAGAGGGGGAGAGATAACTATGCCTTGGGATATGCTGCCTAGATTTGTCAAATGCATGGACATGAGTTATTTGGATCGGGAGTCATTGTGGATGTTTATCCCATGCATTTTCATTTGATGTAATCAATATATATATATATATATATATATATATATTATCAACACATACCTATGAATGATATTGAAATAAAAATGAACAACAATTGCTAGTGCTGGTGTTTGACACCAATTCAAAAGAAATTCATAACTAGTTATTGCTACTTGAAGTATTTATCTTCTTCTTCAAGAATCATATTATTACTTCAAATAAATAGAAAAAAACTTCTTCTATACGTTTTTGGGTCACTTTTAGGGACCCAAGAGCCACCTAGCATACTAATTTTAATATATGACTCTAATTCATATTCAAAGGTAAGCTGATTGACACTATTAAGTGAGTATTAAAATCGATGATCATGGGTTCCCATAGGTATCTTGCCTATTTTAACATGTTTAGGGTTATTTGAATGTAGTGGGTTAGGACACTTAATTCGTGTACGTGTACATTGTACTCATGTGCACAATCATATCATCCATTTACCCAATTTTCTATCAATATAGTTTTCCCAATTGTACCTATAGGATGACATATAAGAAAATCTAAAATGTTCTTATTAATTCAGCTCAATAAATATACATATATGTATATGGAATCATGATATAAGGAGGGGGACCTGAGAGATGATCCACTCCTTACATAATTTAAGGAATAAACCCATCCCATTTCCAAAAATACTAAATTATGTGAAGGGGAAGGTATTTGATTTTATTTCTCAAAAGTATGATACACAAAGACATTATGGATATATAGCAAGGAAATGTTAGATTGTATAAATTTGCAAAATTTACATTGCGCCTCACCACAAGAGGATTCTATTAATAAGGAAAAGGTACATCAAAGGATGGTGTGCCCATGCAAGAGAGGGATATAGTAGCTGGATAAAATCAAGAGAACTTAATAAAAGATGATGAATAAGAAAGCATGAATAACACAATATTGATGCATTTTATCATAGATATACAAATTATGAATGCAAAGCTTCTTGCCTTTTTGTCATTTCACAAATCACAACAACAATATAAAGTGCATGGAAATTCAACAAATACTATCTTTATCTAAGTAGGGTAAGGGCACCATACACCCAAATCCATGAAAAGAGGAATAAACCCTCAGTTCCTAACATATAAAGCATGACAGGGAGACTAAAACCCCAATGCATGGCAAGAGGAATAGAACCTCAATGCCTAGATATCACATGTGGCATGGGAAATAAAACCCCAATGCCTAGAAGGAGGAATAAAACCTCAATGTGTAAAATAAGGTTAAACTACTATTAGACATTACTAGTTTCATGCATACAAAGTAGGCAATATCATAAGTTCATTCCAAATAATATTGAACTGCAAAAGGGATGAAACTATCCAACATATGGCAACTGGTATCAAATGACGATATACAGGTGAAACATGATTTCAATAATGGGAAATTCGTGGATAATACTTACTATTTCAAAAGAGACTTCAATAGATCCAAAAAGAGAATTGTAAGTCTAATATTCCTAACTGATACAAATTACGATTTAGTCATTACATACCTAGATAAAATAAGGAAGATGTACATACCTTACTTGTCCAATGACCAACTTTAGTAATGTATTTTGATCCACAAGCCATGTTTTCCCTCCTAGAAACATATGAGATATGTTAGTCAAATCAAAATATGCGTATACATTCCTATTATAGGTATATATATGTTCTTATCCTAATATTGATCACCTAAAGGCATATTAGGGTTTAGTATTATTACGTGGACATATGATCCATTAGATATTTATTGTAGTTGTAAGATTCATATTCAGTCACATACCATATGATTTGATATTTATTTTTGTTGTAATATTCATATTTAATCACATACAATATTATGGTTAGGCTACATATATGTGTCAATAATAGTAAGCATTTCTCCCATTTAAGCCTTGTGATTTTATTCTCTCTTTATAATATAGTTCAAGTTTAGTCAAACAAGGCCAAGTATATAGTCCACATTAGGTATATTTATTGAAATGCTCTTATTGTGAGAATCTAGGGTTTAAGCTTGCATACACTCATATGGGTGAACCAATATGTGTATACATTCATACTATATTTTGGTACAATCATATTATGCATACTCTTTCACTCATATACCATTTTTATTTGAAGTTGGTAAAACTAAATAAAATACTTCTCAGATTCATATTTTATATCTAAATACCAAATATATATACACATTCATTGTTTTAAAGAATAGCACGATTGCAATCAATATTTCATATTGACTCCATTATAATATATTAAAATCACATCTTTTTATTTCTTAGTTCACTAATGTATATATGTATATATAGATAGTAAACATTAGGGACACTTATAAATTGATATAGATTATTATAGAAACTAAGCAATTTATCTTGAATTATGTAATTCTCATCTTATTTTCTCATTAGTATTTTATATTTAAGATATAGTCTTATAAGAATTTTTTGACTACCTACTTACATAATTAGTGCATTATCATATTCATTATGTATGAATGGACCATAGATCTAGTCTTCTGATACTCCACATAACTAACATGATTATCTATCTAAATTAATCTTATATTGTATTTTATCATTCCCACCAATATAAAAATATATGTAATAATTTGGTGGTCTGATTTATTACATTGACTTGCTTGTGGATCATAATATTTATGTTACAATGTAAACTCTATCTACTATACATTATCGTATTATCTTTTTTTTGGTCGGTCAAAAACTCGTGTTGCTTTTTTTTGTATTTTCTTTTGGTTTATATACAATGCTGTCCATCTTCAAAAACACTCATTATCGTATTATCTGTAAAATGTAAATATATTATTGACTTATGATGTGCATATATTATCACTCCACTATATATATATGTATGTTTCTATATCTATCTATATATAGAGCTCTGAGATATACCAACACCTACTGCAATTATCCATATCACTCAATGTATTATCCTAGTTAATATAATCATCTAACTCACTACTTAAATTTTATGAGGGCATGATTTATATGATACAAACATAACATGTTAATACTGATGTTCATGCTCACTCTCCTTGAGAGAATCTATATGTAGGTTCTTGTACATTTTACTACTTCGTATATCAACATCAAAGTGAGATCTTCATGATGGTGGTCACAAGGTGGAGGTAACTACTTCTATATCTAAGTGCACTTCCAGAATTTGTTGGAGTTGAGATCTCTAGTTGAAGTCAAAAGTATAATTGATGGGAGGAGAGTCTCACTCAATATGCTCATCATGGATAAATGAGAGATCAATTGGACCCCTAGAGGCTTGGAATAAAATGACTATAAGAATGAGTTACAGTATCTGGATCATGGTTCAGTTCAACATCTCAGTATTATCATCACAAAGAGTGCATGAGTATCAAAACTAAACTTTCATAACTACTAAATGGAAGTTTCTTATCCTTTACCCACAAGTAAACACCATAGGGGTAAACGGGGAATAGGTTAAAAGCTCAAAGGGGTGCTTTAGATTGTGACTTGTTAGTTCATCTAGAAGATGTCTCAACATTTGCATGTTTTACTGGATTTATATATCCAATTCAAAACTTGGAAGCCAAAAAAAATGAGAAGATGGCTTTGGTTACCAACTTATCTTTGGTGAAGGTAGGGAGAGGTGTCACATTTGTACTCTCGTGTTAAGGAGCCTCATATAGTGGTTGTAATGAGTCCTTAGTTTAGATCAGTGGTTTTGAAGGTGGTCATTTAGTTAAAAGTGCAAATGTTTTCATGGTGGCATCTAGTTTCTAGGGTTGTAAATCTTGTAGGATACATACTATTAGTGGCACAAATTACATGGAAAGGGAATGAAAAGTTTGTGTTGTATTTTATGATACATGGGGGAAGAAAGAGTTAGTTCTATTCTCCTTTTATCTATACAATTTGTTACTATTACTACCTAAGGGGAGAAGACATGTATTCTCTCAACTCTCACCTTTGTCAATACATTTTCCATAAATGTAAATGATGTTCCTTATCTATTATTTCTATGTATATTTGTAACTTGTAGTCAATAGGTCCAAACACTCTAAAATTTAGACCATAATCTTTATTTTATTAAACTATATTTCAAAAATATTGACAACTTTAGTTATGGATACAACATGACTAACATAAACATCTCCATTATATATTCAAATATTACTATATTTAAATATGATGAGTAATTTTTGTTATTCATATGACCTACACTTGTCAAACTAATGGCACTGCATGCATACAATGTCTAATTAAAATACTTATGAACATATACTTTAATTTGATCAAAAGACTTCAACATGATTCATGAAGTCTAAATTAAGGATCTGGGATACAAAATACTTTCAAGTAAGAATTATAATCCAATTATGCCAAGGAAATTTACATGGGGACTAGTTCTTATCAAAGAACATACTATTGATCAAAATAACGTAATGAGGCTAGGAATGACGAACCATTTTGTAAATGAAGTCAAGTGAGGGAATTTAGGAATTATAGATCATAATAGATTTTGTATCAGAGATTCAATATGTTAGACATGATATATGATTTTGGGATTTAGTAGGCTTGCAATCAGAATATAAAATATGCTAAGATATTAATCAAAAGGCCACTTAATGCAAAATTACATTATATATGGAGAATATATCACTAGATGTAAATTCATATTGAGTTAGTTTAAAAAAGAAAATAATATATTTAATATAAATAGGTCAAGAAGATAGAATCCTACATCCATAGGAAGAGAGAAACTTTACTCTTTTCTATGATAAAAACATAGTAGCAAGAAGGGAAATATAGGAGTGGTGGGTATAGTTTGTACGTTTCACATAATTTTCCACATAGTAACATATTGGTATTCCTAGTCAAGGGATCCCTCCATAGTGTAATGTCTCGTACCTCCTTCATATTTAGTTTACCCCTTAATTGCTCCAACAAATTTAATATATTTTACCAAATTTAGAAGGGAAACTAACTGGTGTTTTGTGCAAAGTAACATTGAATGCATATGAATTAAAATTTTGTGATCTAAAATATGTAAGTAAATCAAAGATGAAAGTTATTACAGTTCATGTATTATAAGTGGGTAATATATAAGAAAATGCAAGGATGAAGCAAATAATTTAGATTCAAATATATCAAGTTGATTCTTGTGACGACAAATATGTGACATCTTTTAAGTGAGAATATGAATAGTTGCATATGAAACAATATACATTGAATAGAATGAATCAAAGACGTTGAATGGAAATCACCAAATTGTGATATGAGGGAGTCATCATTAAATCTTTAAGTTGTTCATGTATTGAAATACCCCATAATTGGTTAGAATGTTTCCAATCAAGAATAATTGCTACTAAAATTCAATGGAGGGATGAGTTTATCAAAACTTGATATCTACATATTAGATTTAAACATGTTTATTCATAACAAATAAAAATATTAATACGTTCATATATCTCTTTAGAGTACACAAAATATTTTAAGGGAAATATATACAATATATACAAAAGGAAATATTCATGATATGATATTTGATCCAAATAGAAGGTATCTTCAATTTTTTTTGCTTGGTGTTGGCTAGTTACTTCCTTCATGAATATATATATATATTTATATATATATAGTTAATATGGAATACACTTGAGTGTATAAGAGATTCTATACACCTCAATCATTTTCCATTATGCCATAATTGTTTTGAAAATCCAAACCGTTGATCTTCTTATATATCTTATGGATAGGCTATGTATCAAATTTGAGCTTGTTTGGACACTTATAGGTCATGCATATGTAGGTAACAAAAATGAAAAATTTGAAATTATTTTTGTACGTCGATTTGTTGTCCTTGGACGAGTGACTTAGAAGCATCCACATGAGGTCAAAATTTGTGTGTGGACCATATTTAATATTAAAGTGAAGATAAGTGGTTTGGATTTTGAAAAAAAACTTGATAGTGGTATGTAAACACCACTGGAGTGTATGATGTGAGCCGTACACTCAAATGTATTCTATCCTGAATATATATATATATATATATGTATATATATATATATATATGTGTGTGTGTGTCTTTGCTACCTGTGTGGGTAACTAAGATTCACTACCCGTGCATCCGTTTTATAATAGGAAGGCATGAATTGTAATGAGACGGTCCAAATTATAATAGATAAAATCATTTTGTAAATACAATGTGATGTTTGTATTCTCCGTATGGAAATAGTAAAATATATATTTATTACTGTAATAGCATTGTAATACAAAATGAGTCTTTGTATTACAATTTCGGTCGTCTCATTACAAATTTGGTTGTCTCATTACATATATGTGTCATCCCATTACAAAATTGATGCACAGGTAGCGAATCTTAGTTACCCACACAGGTAGTGAAGATATACCCTATATATTGTTACGATGGCATTTGAGCATAATTGACAAATTATGATTTACCTGGATGATTACATGCTTAGTTAGATTGATCATCTTAAACTTGATTAAGGATGGTAGCTCAACTATGATGTGTTAAACCTAATGAGAACTCTAAGCTTTCCTTCATTTTGAATCTAGGGTTTGAGAAGTATAAACCGTAGTCGGATGAAATTAGGATTTTTGCCCAATGCATTCTTGGGTGGAACGAGTGAGGTGATTGAAGGGACCATGAAAAGTAGAGTTGGAGGCTTGGATAGCATGACCGTAGTGGGTAGCACGACTGTGAAGAGTTGTTAGTAGCATGTGCATTCTATCTAGACATGTGAAAGGATATTCAGAATCTGCACATTCAACCCAGATTCTAATTCAAACATTTGAAAAAGAATCTAACATCTGCATGATCCGGATCAGATTTCAAATATCAAAATTTGGATCCAAAAATTTAATATTGGATATCGAATATTGATGTATCCTCCAAAAAAATCTAAATTCAACAAATAAATACATATATGTTTAAATATACATTATTTATATATAGAAATATGAAAATGTAGGCACTTTATTATATATATTTAATGTAATACCATAATTTTCTATATATATTAGTTAAAATTAAATGGAAGACTTCAAGTTCAAATCAAATATTTATCATAACTCGAATGTTATTCGTTCGGCGATCCAGATGTTAACATATGATATCTGTCAGATATCAAATTGAACATTTTTTTTGGATTCAAATATTGGATATAACAATATCCACTCCGTATTCAATTTATTTACATGTCTAATTCTACATCACACGACCATTTTGGAGGAATTGAAGTGTTGAACATTTTTGTACTCAAATATGATGGATTCAAGGCACCACGGCCGTGGTAGGCAGAACGGCCATGCTGGGTCCAACCTAGCACGGTCGTGGTACCTTACACGACCATTCTGGGTGTGCCTAAGTCATTCTGTTCTTCAATGACTATTCTATAGACTGTAGTATAGCAGTGCACTGTTTATTTATTGGTAGCTCAATGATTTGAAATTTTTACCAGAGCTCTAAAACTCATGACAAACAACATTCTAATTTTTTTGCAATTTTTGGACCAGTTTTGATCTATTTAGTAAATGATATTCAATAAGATTTTTATGACAGAAAATTATGATGAAATAGAAGAAAGTGTAAGTAGGGTCAATTTTGCAATTGACCCAAGCACCTCAATTTCTTTATATGAGTAACCTAACACATTAGGAGCTCTCATATTTCATGATTCAATCTAGATAAAAAAAATTAGAGGGAGAGAGGGAGAGTTAAAGTTTGGATGGAGAAAGTGGTGAAGATGGCGATCTAAGGTTTTCTCTTCCTAGAGTTGATGAATCAAGTAAGTTTCTAATCTCCATATAGATTTTCTTAGTGATTCTTCTCTCACATTTTAAGATTCCTCCCCTACTCTAATTTGATTTGAAATGTTACCAAATATCTCCCTTTTATCACTCTTTATCCATCATTCTCCATTCCTAGGGTTTCAGAATTAAAAGGAAGAAGAAAGCGATGATTTTCTAGGATTTTGATATGGATTTGAGAATTTTAGATGTGGCACTGCATTTTAAGGTGTTTTCACACCTTAGGTGAGTGGGTGCTTCCTTTAAATAGTAGATTGCAAAAATTAGATTTAAATCCACAATAATCTTCAATTCCTTTGTATGTGACTGTAAACCCTAAATCTGCCTTTCATTTTAATCTTATGAAAGATAATTTAGAAATGAATTTTTTTCCTATTGTGATAAATTTTAGATGATAAAATCATATTATAAATAGATAAAAATAATCTAAAATAGAATTTCTGAAGTTATTGCAGAAGTTATAAGAATATACTAAAATCTAGGTTTTCCGATTATGTCTGAAATTGCTATAATTGAATAAATAACTTTACCTATTTGAATCTCCTTATTTATGAATGATTGTTTTATCTAAATGCATAGTACATATATGTTAGATACTATCTTGGATTTCATGTGATGTTATCAGTGTTTTCCTGATATCTCAGTAAAGAGGGTGTAACCCTAGATGAATGGAAAGTTGGAAGTTTGCAAATAGCCATCATGAAATTCAACTGATGTGATTCTTTTATCATTACAAATTCATTTATCCAAGGTTATTCTTGATGCATGATATTTCAGTGAATGGCATGGAAACCCTATTTCAGTTCATACCATGGTTTACACACACACACACACACACACACACACACACACACACACACACACACACACACACACACACACACACACACACACACACACACACACACACACTTCAATATCCGCACGGGAAGCCTGTAATTCGCTACCTGTGCATCCAAAAAAGTAACTATTTGGCCAGAAAAGTAACTCACTCAAAAAAAAAGTAATTGTATTGACCAAAAAGTAACTATTTGACTCAAAAAGTAAACCCGTGTATTTTAACAACAAAAATTCTGGAATAAATATGTAATTGTATATTTATTTAACTATCTATGTATGAAAAGTAACGATTTGTAAGGTAAAGTAACCCTCTACATGTGTAAAGTAAGAAATTCCAAAAAAAGTAACCAAATGAGGGAGCGGGTAGCTACCCGCATGAGCATTAAATGAATACCATATATATACATACATATACATACACACACACACACACACACACACACACACACACACACACATATATATATATATATATATATATATATATATATATATATATATATATATATATATATATATATATATATATATATATATATAGTATTCGCTGCCCACACAAGTAACTAGTTTTTGTTACATGTGGATCTATTTTGTAATAGGAAGACACCTAATTGTATTGAGACGACCAAAATTGTAATACAAAGATTCATTTTGTAAATGCATCGTGAAATTTTTATTCTCCCTCTAAATATAGTAAAAATGATATATATGACAACAGTTTATGTAATATTACAAAATGAGTTTTTGTATTAAAATTTTGGTCATCTCATTACAATGTTGTCTGTCTCATTACAAATATGTGCCTTCCTATTACAAAACAGATGCACGAGCAACTAACCTTAGTTACCCGCACGAGTAGTGAATGAATGGCATATATATATATATATATATATATATATATATATATATATATATATATATATATATATATATGGTTATATGTGAATTATTGAAAGCACTCTTTATTCCGTGAAAGTTTATGATGCATTAAATCTTAATGCAAGCCATGAGATGTCCGAATGAGGCAAATGAAACCCTAAGGATAGGACATTCAATGAATGAAGTATTTTTCATATCATTGTTTCTTAGTATGCAATGTGGTGATGCTCAATAGTTTAGTTTGTGGTTCATATTATAGATGATCTATGAAATGAACTATTTACAAAGCTAAACTAAGAAATGTGGATGTGAGGATTGAATTGTGAATATAAAGAGTGAATTAGACATTTAGATGTCCTAAAAACTATTGAATCCTCACAAGAGGCTTGCGCCGTGGGGAGGAAATGTGCTTCCTGACTGGAGGTTTCATGTTGGTCGAGGTAAGCTGGAGTGCACTAGTTAGGTGTGGGGGTCTAGGCCAATGAGAGTGGACTCATTAGATGATTGGTATCCAACACCAACTAGGGATATGTTGGTGGTACGTATGTGACAAGTTGTGACGATTAGTTGACATCTTCAGTAGGTATACTG
Organism: Alisma plantago-aquatica; assembly: GCA_963693085.1. Classification (NCBI taxonomy): domain Eukaryota; kingdom Viridiplantae; phylum Streptophyta; class Magnoliopsida; order Alismatales; family Alismataceae; genus Alisma; species Alisma plantago-aquatica. The sequence goes on from OY856409.1 coordinate 926,725,925, forward strand.
GTGCACAACAAGCTTGAGGGCTCTGACTTCCCACATGAGTACCTATATTGAGAGGAGTCAAGTATCTGACTGCTCCCATCAGCCACCAAGAGCCAGACGTGGTGATGCCAGCTACATACATGGTATTGAGACTAAAGACTTAGGATCCCGAGCATGCTTATAAGTCTTGTACAATGAGATAGTAGCTTGCTGTGATACTTTCACATGTTGTGGTATACCTCATGTGAGTTCATGGCATAATAAGATGAATGAGAGATTAATCAAGAGTTTGTAGTTATTCAATTATTCTTTATATGTTTATGAGTTACTAGTTCTCTTTATGATTAATCAAACATGTTTAAATATTGATTCAATCTTGTAGATATCTAGAGTATCCTTCCATATATATGTTTGTGAATGATTAATCCTTACAACTTGTTATTGTTCTACTTTAAACTCAACCGTTAAATAATATGTATCCTTTGACTATTAAAGTGCTTTAATCTATTTCTTTGAAGTACTTATCACTAAGCGACTAGGCTCACCCTTATACTCACAAATTTTTAGGGACACCATGTGAATTTGAAGAATGTCAATGCTAGAGTAGATTTGTCATGAAAGTTAAGTATCAGATTAGTTAAGTTCAGTCGGTCCCTGTCACTATAGGTCCTTGTATAGAACTGAGAGAATTGTGAATGATGATGTGTAACTTTGTTTTCTCAACAATATAGAATGTATTTGATTATCATGTCGTGTTTTAGGGACACCATGTGGATTTGAAGAATGTCAATGCTAGAGTAGATTTTTCATGAAAGTTAAGTATCAGATTAGTTAAGTTCAGTCGGTCCCTGTCACTATAGGTCCTTGTATAGAACTGAGAGAATTGTGAATGATGATGTGTAACTTTGTTTTCTCAACAATATAGAATGTATTTGATTATCATGTCGTGTGTATATGGAAGTGTAAGAAACAAAATGGATTTTTTAGATATGTATCTTTATTGTTGAATTACATTAGAGTAATAAAGTTTTATTTCCCTTGCAAAGTTAGTTTATGTGATCAAATGTGATAAGAAAAAGAGTTTGAAATATCAAAAAAACAAGTAAGGGTGTTCTTCGTATTATGTTTAATCCTCAACTTATGCCCTAATCTCATGATTAGTAGTTATCATGGGATGTTGGTGTAACACACACATAAACACACACATATATGTATATATATGTATGTATACACACACACACACACACACACACACACACACACACACACACCCCCCCCCCCACACACATATATATATATATATATATATATATATGATCATGCATTCAACAAGGAATGTATCATAAATGACTATAAAAATTCATGTCTATCCACAATGACTTATACAACATACAATATAAAAGGAACAATACTAAGTTCTATATCTTGCAATATTTTTCAATATGTAAGCAATGAATGAATAAAATAGGAAGTTTCAAGTGTATGAACAACAAATTTGTTAATAAATAAATATCATCAAAAACACTATACGAAATGAAACCTAACCAATCCAAAAATTGGTGTATGTTGTCTATGATTGGATTCCACGGTGTCCTCACAATTCATACATCAATGAGAAGACACAAACTCAATGTCAATTATCTGGGGCACACTACCCCTTTTATACATAGAGGTGTGGAAGCATCATTCCACTAAAGTAGAGCCCTTATCTCTCTATGAAAACTAACCATGTGTCGTTCAATCTAGATATACATGTTTGAGGACCTTCAAAGATAAAGTATAAAGGTATAACAAAATTTAGACTCCCTAATTCAATTCCAACTAAGCATGACCCCAACAAGTGATGAATGTTCTAGTTAAACTAAATTAATTTTTATACCTCAAATTATGGCTAAGAGAAAACATGCCACTATTTTTGCAGTTAATTTATGTTTTCCAAGCAGATCTAAAGTTATGAGCAAGAGCAACCAAGGTTTTCTCCATGGATTGATATTCAAGGAATTTTTATAAAGTCATTACGTATAGAAGAAAGGACTACAAACTAGTGAGTTAAAATCACCATATGCATCAATTTATGTAATTCTAGGATTGAAGTATTTATTAGGATAGTATTTCTAGGTATTGAAAATTTGTGACTTCCATGTTTAGTCTCACTGGAACAATTCTATCTAAAGATAAGTTCTTCAAAAAAGTTACTTATGAATTACTTTTCTTAGAAATAATATTAGCTAAGAACTAGAGTTTATTTCTAATTAAAACATGCCATAAATAAATATTAGTGAAACTTGAGGATTCTATCAAAATAATATAAATCTAAGAATAAGAATTTCAAATTATTAGTATTAGCTTAAGCCAAGTAGATTTATGAAGTGAGAAAATATACTACCACTCGAGTGAATTTGAATTACTACACCAAAACCATCAGTAACATCATGGAATATTTCCCTCATACACGATGATACCCTATCCTAAATAAGTAGACATACTATAATATACACAAAGTATGAGGTCCGGATTATAAATGAACAAACTATGCTTCTAGGTCACTATATCATTCTTGATTAGTACATACATTATAATATTTATATATTAAATATTGCTCAAGTTTGGTTAAGTTTTGAGTAATTATTTCTTTTCTAGAATCGCTTGACACTTCAAATAATGAAAAAACTAAAATTGATGAAATATTATGATGAATACCTGGCATTTGTTAAAGACCATGATTCAAATTATAATTTATGATTTTCATTGTTCCAACTTATGTTGTTGTTTAGAAAAAAATCCAAATAAAATGTGGCATTTAGATAATATATTATGAATGTAAAAATTAGAAAATAATTATATATAAGGTCATAATTTATTGAAATTATTTAAGAAGTTATGTATTTAAATGTTACATATACATGAAAGTCTTGATGCATAAATGGGGTTCATAGTATGAATTATGTAAATATTTTGTTTAAACAAATGTAGAATATATTATGAAAACTTTGTTTTATAATATGTCACATGGTATGTTGCGTATGTGAACATGACAAATTCTCCTTATTCAATCATTGTGTCATGAGTATGCTAAACATAGATCTGTATATAACTTGGCTAGAACGTGATGGGGATGGAGTCGAGAGGCTCGAATCATTACAACAAGGTGACACTAAACTTCATCCAAAGCTAGGGTGATGGAAAGGATGATAACAGGAGGAAACAAATAAGAATGATTGATTGTGAGGTGGTTTTTAGGGTGATCACCAAAGATGAAAGGGAGCTCAATGGCAGTGACAATGGGATGAAAATGAAATGAAGATTCAAACATTGCTTTATAAACTTTTAAAAGAATTTTGAGCATGTGTTGTTAATTGTGAGGAGTCATATGAAATTATATATGATTTCTCACTAGAGAAACTAAGGAGGAGAAGCAAATATGAGATATTATGTTTCAATTTACACCCCAGTAAGTGGTCACCCAGGATGGTGATTTAATTATGAACTCTTAAGGGACGAATAGATGAAAAAATTTGTGGAGTAAATAAGGGGAGAACATGCTCACCAATTTTCTCCTCAGTGGCTACACCATATGCCATCATATGGTTGAGGATGACTCTCCCCTCCCCAAGATTTACATGTTAGATCGCAAAGATATGGCTCACAAACCTAAAAGTACTAAACAAAATATTTTCTAGAGGGTGACTTAAAACTCCAAATGAGTTGAACTTTTAACAATAAGTGATCAATATTTTACTCCCAAAAAATATAAATACATGATTGACAAAACCAATTTCTTGTTCCTTCATTTTCCTATCTAACTCAAAAACAAATATCTGAAGACCTAAGAGGTATTTCCTAATGATTACAAAGTCATATCTTCACAAATAAATTCTACAATCATGATATGGGGTTTATTTATGCTTGTGATTCAAGAGGAAACTAAGTTTTGAGGAATTCTAGTCCTAACAATAATTGGATGACAAATCAATGATTTTTTTATAACAATATGAATCTATACCAAACAATAAAAGGGTATTGTGTTTAAATATGTTTTAAAATGGATGAAGAAATAAGTAATAATGTGTATTTGTACCTTGAGACCAAAATTGAAGTAGGTTACAACTGTACCACCCTTAAAAGGTATTATGTCCTTGTAAATCCTCTCCCTCCTATTATAACATTTTCTAACTAGGGATTGATTCACACAACTTCTTCCTAAGAACTTCCACTTGCTGATGTGTTATGTCAAATTAGAATCATATATTTTAGAACTCATATCACTACATTTTGGTCCCAACCCCTACTAGTTCAGTGTGAAAGCCTAGGATTTCATTGGGGAAATCAATTATTTCCTAGATTCTTGTTGTAGAATATCAATCTACATCATGTTTTGGATCGTCTACCTTAATTTTCTAATGAATTAGTTGAATGATTGCCAAAAACACATAATAGGTATGAGGAACAAACACCATTGTATCTCCAAGTACCTCTATCCAACACAATAATATAGAATACAAATTAAGAAACTCAAATAGTACTTATCAAAAGCCTTGATGAATCAATAAAATATGTATCAAGTAGTCAACTTCTATGTAGTGAGAGAAATAGATTATTGTAATGCAATTATGCTTGTCGTCATTTAACTAAATTTTGTAATCTAAATCTCATATTTACCAAAAGGCAACTACATGATTTAAATATATTACACAAAATATATCTAAAAGGTTATTTTGAGTGCATATTTATTTCTAACTAATACGTTACTCAAGAGATGAGATTTGCACATGTGACTAGAAATTGTGATTTCTTCATTGGATGATTAACTTATATTAACATTCAATAAGTATTATGAAGTAAATTTTCCAACAAGCAAACAAGTAACAAAATGTAGTATATACATTAAGCAAATATGACCAAGAAGTTCTACCAAGTAAGCAACAAACATCTATATCACATTAGTCAAATTTCTTCTAGCAAAATGTGCATAATCAGTAAGGTTCACAAATAAGGAATCACATATGTTGTCTTCCAATCACAAAGAAAGAGATGTTTTATTATCGAGATATGACTAGACAATACGTTTTGTTTTGAAAATTACATCTTGAACATGCAAGTATATATGAGGAAATAGTTTCTACTAAATAAGAGACTGGATTCTATACTTGAACAAGTAAGGATACTAAACCAAAGTTTTGAAAATAAATAAGGTATAACAAGTATTATTTACAAAATAAGGGAACATTTCAATGTGTCACCATTTCCCTTCCCTCCTTGGAATGCAATTTCTTTCCCAAAACCATTCTCTGTATAATGATTATTTGAGTTATTATAATATAATATTTTCTTTTCTAAATGTGATATTATATATAAAACTCATATATCCAATTTATTACTAAATAGTTTATGACAGAGTTACAAGAGGATATTATGATATGGAATTGCTTAAAAAATTTAGATTAAGCTTTGGATAGTAGCTATAATCTTACAAAAATAATTTTAAAATTCAAATTGAACTATAAGTAATATCAATAAAGGTAACAACATGTGAATTAAATAAGTAATTTAGAATTTATGCTCATTTCTAATTTCATATTCCTATGAATATCCATTGTACATATAACTAGGAGAAGGCTAGGGTTGTCTTTTCATTATTTTTACCTATTGTGGTGGTCGAAGTATCATATGCATTCCCATTGTTGATAAATCCTATAATACATATGTGTTGTTGCACCTTCAATAAGTTCATGTATAGAAGTCCATAATGAGAAGTTAAATAACATAGAAGAGAGATTTAGCAGTTCAGTGAAGAAATCCAATAGTCATTGGAGTCAATTTACGTGGATATACAATACGGGTTAACTTTGGTTGAATGTTAGTACCCTAGGTTAGTAGTACATTCAAATAGTTCTCTATACTCATAATATAAATGTTGATGTTATAGGGTTTACCCGACTAAAATATCACTATACTAGTCAAAAGTTTCTAGATTGTCTCTATAAAATATGAATGAGTGCCCTTGCTTTATAGCTTAAAACACTATCTTGAGAAACCTTAATCTTTACATACCAACTTTCAACACAATTTTATTCATAATAATTAAATAGTATTTTCACATAATGTATTGATTCATCATAGAACATGGAATATCAAAGGGAAACCTTTACATCAATCACAAAAATAAATTTACTTAATTTAATATTTTACCAGAATGGGAGGAAACTCAACCAATCTTGTTTCTAGGCCCCTGATAGGTTCCTTATTCACTAATATCATAACATATATACTCTGTAAATGCACTTCTCTTGGGTATTTTGCACATGATCTTAAAAAATCACAGATCAACCACAAGAACCAATACAAAATTTAGTTTAAGAGCAATAGTAACAAGTGAACTATCTAAAAAGTGCTTTTATGAGTTCTGCAACAAAAGAAACTAGGTAGTATGAATCATATAAACAAAAGGCTATCGATAATCAAACATGTTCCAAATTTTTTATAAAATAAGAACAAATAATTTAGGAACTTAGTATTTTGTGTTAATGCTTGCAAATATGTGGTGACCTCACAAATACATACAAGAATTTGAACACACTAGATGCACATCAACAAAATAGGGGCCACAATAACTTCTTCATGTAAAATCATGAAAGAATAGTTACACTAAATTAGAAAACTTTTCACTTCATAAAAATCAAATGTACCAATTATATGACAGTTTACATGTATGCTATTATTGGCGGCTTTCAAATACAAAGGGTAAAGATATTATAAATTAGGCTTACCACGCCAATCAATCTGTACATGATTCCAACAAGGTGTGTTTATTCCAACTAAACAATGTTAGATTCCATACATCGAGTAAATATCTAGAAGAATCACACCATTTTTGCAAGAATTGATCTTCTATGTATATCAAACATATCTCAAATTATGATAGAGAACAAGCACGATGCTTTTAGGGATTGATCTTTATGATAATACAAGCAATTCAATAAGTATATAAGCAAGGGTTTCAAACTAGTGACATGGAATCATAATTAGAATCAAGTTATGTGCTTATAGTGTTTCAAGATGTTTATTATGATTTACTCATTCTTACTAAACATTTCATTCTAGGGCTAAGATTCTATATGATTTGGTGTGAGGGGACAAAATATAAATAAAAAACATTCTCTCAATAATATCCAAGCCAATGGTTCAATGTGGAAATAAAATGTTGCTACATCAAAGACATAGAAAGGATATTGAATATACCTTAGCACACACTAGTTGTACAAATGACTAGACACGTCTAATGTTGGTGTAGATCTTGCAACTCCTAATCCGTATCTAAAGTGGTTGTTGTTGTTATCTCCTTATCACTGCTTCAACACCTTGTCATATTCTTAAAGAAGCTGTTTGTTCTTAAGCCTCCGCTCAAGGCGCCAGTCTTTATGTCCCACATGTGCATGAACTCTTGGTGCAAAACCGTAGTTGCCAAGAGCAAGAAGAACTCATAGTATTGATGTGCTAGCATCTATCACTCTCTTTCTCCTCATATTGGAGGTTGTTGTCCTTAAGGTGACTTTTTCTTTCTCTAAGAGGAAGAACTCTTAGACAAGTTGTATCACAATACTATGTTAAGTGTGTTTCACTCCATGGAATTACAAAAGAAGATTCACGGGCTTGGAATTTCTAAAATCCAATATTCCTAATTACAACTTAAAAATAGACTCAAACAAGGGAAACTCAAACATTTATCCCATCCACCCGACTAGACTGTCCAATTGACCGACTGGGACCAATTTGGAGCCCCAGTGGACCAACTATCTTACCATGTAGATTGACTCAATATTCATGGTTTGATTTAGTTGGCCAAATTGATTTCGAAACAAACAAGGCAATTTTCCTTTTCCTAAACATGACTTAGTCTAGTTGATCAACTAGGATTTGCATTCAACCGACTAAAAACTTTCTTAATGTGATAATTAGTTGCTTGATTGACAATCAATCATTTCTTAAACCAAACCATCCAGTCAACCAACTAGCTTACCTAGTCGCCTGACTGTGATGGATAGGGATCCTGTAAAAACATCTTTTGAGGAATGGGACAAACCAGGCCATTTCTCAAGAACAATAACTAAGGGTCATAATACTACTACTTGGATCTAGAACCTACATGTTGATTCTCACGATTTCAATAGTCATACCAGTGATGGGTAGGAACTCAACATGTACATGATTGAGGACCATTCTAATCATATGTTTGATTATGAACTTCAATTCCCTTATGCATCCTTATGTGTGTGTCTCTGTAGGTTCCACATTATATTGGTAATGATGTTCATAACCTTATAAGCAAAAATTGGCATCTAGAAACACATAATTGCTACTCAAGTGATTGGAATACGTTTAGAACAATTTGACCTCTAAAGTGACCAATGTTACCATGATTGTATAATCCCTTTGTCACAGATATGAAGATTGGAATTGAGGCATGGAGTTGTAATCCTATTACCATTCAGTCTATGATTCTTGAACTATGTCAGAGTATTGAGATTGTGTGAGCTCATTATCACATATTCATTACATGACCATGACCATGCATTTCATAGTCCCACTTATCAAGTGGTCAGGATATCACCCCAACATATAAAAATATTACATCTACATCACTAACAATAATAAAAATGTGTCACAGTGAACACCACCATCACCTATATCGCAACCATTCTTCAATGTTATGTTGGTCTAGTGTTAGAATAAACAAAACAACTTGTAATTACTGTAGTGACTTCAGGTGTAAGACTCACAGTCACCATTGTCACATTGAGATACAACTCTAACTTTCCATGACATGGCTTCCATGTGTCATTCTCAAAGTGGGTATGTCCAGTACAACTTGTTCTCTAAGAAGTACCCATGTATATGATGGCATCATGATTAAAGAGACATAGCCATTGCTCAATATACACACTAGTCCTATGTGTTATTATTCTTCTAACATTTCAACAAAAATAACCAACTAGGGACATGATAAGAATGTAGACTCTTAAGTATACACACAATCTCATGTTCATGTCCTCAACCCAAATCATATGTCATCGAGTCAAAACATTTTAAGGACATTATTATATTTATTTATTATCTAAATATTGAAACAAACATAATAAGTGGAAGTGTCATTATCAATAATCAACTCATATAAATGTATCCCTGGTAAAATCATCACAATGTGGCTCTCAAGGAATAAAACAATTAGTTGATATTTTTAGCTAAGAATGTGTTGAAACCATTATGTACCATGTAAACTCTAACATACTATAAGACATTGTTTCTATATAATTGATAAGATGTTAACATGACATATGAGTGTGTCTAATGATTGAATGTGTTAATATATTCATTTAGAGGTTTTCTAGGTTTGCAGCCCCAATTCAAAAGAGTTAGCAACTGTAAGGTTTGTGCAACATGCGATCATGTGCTTCTTTAGCCTTATGTGAAACCTAGTTTGGAGATAGTGTCCTTAATTCATGTTTTGTTTTGTTCTAAATAACTTTTGGGAAAGTTAGGCAGACTTTGGCCTAATCAGGTACAATAGTTGAATGTCATGCCCCTTAGCTAGTCCTAACATTTGAGGGAGGTGGCCTAAGGTGTTGATTAATGCAGTAGACAATATTGAGTGGGAACAAGTAAAACTAACATCTCATGATTTGGACCTACCGTTGGTTCGTTGCTAACTCAAGTTGACCAATGTGAGAGAGCCCACTTATGAGAGATTGATTGAGTTGGATAGGTCTTACTCCGTCTTATAACCCTTAGAATAGCAATACATTTTGGGAGATTATCTCTAGGGTCTCGATCCCTTCTTGATCCATTGAGCTACCTTAGTCTTGTTGTTGACATTTGAGGTGATTTTTATGTCATTTTTTTATATTATATGTGCTTATTTTCCTTCTCCTATTCTTATATCCATGCATGACCTGCAACATTTGTATTCCAAGGATATCTATTACATTTCTTCTTCCCTCTAAAGATTCTCTAAGTATTCTTGGCCTAATAGGATCTAGAACCGGGAAGTGATTCCCTAGGGTCTCAATCCCTTCTTGATCCATTGAGATACCTTAGTCTTGTTTTTGACATTTGAGGTGGTTTTGATGTCAGTTATTTATATTATATGTGCTTACTTTCCTTCTCTTATTCTTATCTCCATGCATTACCTAGAGCATTCCTATTCCATGGATATTTATTACATTTCTTCTTCTTCCCTTATAGATTCTCTAGGCATGCTTGACCTAATAGGAGCTACAAGAGGTGTTGTTTGATGATATGTTCTTATAGGGTTGAAGATTGGGGTTTTGTTGTTAGAGTAGGACTATTTGAATGAAATTGATTAGATAGATACCTTTTCTACATCTATATACATTAATGATAATTCCAACCCAACTAGTTCATTAAGGCCTTAACAATGATAAATTGAAATGAATCTAAAGCTTCTTGTGAAATAATTAGTTAATACTCTCTTTCTTATTCAAGAAACCTGAATGTAATAATTATATATTTCTTATATTAAATGATTTTATCATTCGAGATAATCCTTAATTAGATTTAATGCCAAGTTACTCATCCTTATGATCTAGTGAATGCTCAGAGTGATTTTTAAAAAATGAAACCCCAATTGAATTTATTAATTTAAGTGGCCCACTTTAATAAATGCCTAATGAGAATTGTTCCATAGTCATATTATGCCAAGATGACATGCTTTCATGGAAAACCCTGACCAATTATGTTGTGAGTGATATATGTCATATTGTGAAGACTTATCAAATTGTTCTAAATCTAATATTTAATATCTAACTAGGATTCACATATTACAAAATGGTGCTCTAATTATCATATAGTAATGACATGCCATGATGAAATGATTCATGAGATGTGTACATGATGAATCAATAATATGAAATCAGATGATACATTTACATGTCTAAGAGAGTAAAATCTTTTAGATTGAAATAAAATTTATCTCATACAAGTGTACTTCTTAATTATACCTATAGAAATAATAACTCTAAGTAAACACCAGAACATGTCACATGTGATATCACAATCTTTCGCTTATCGTTTTTGGTGCTTGTTTTGGTGTGAGGTGGGCCATGTACATAATTCGCAAACCATGGTTGTTGTTGGTTCCAATGAGAGAGGATGCGTTATAGCCACAAGCTGAGACTGGATAAGAAAGAAAACAACATAGAGATAACCTTGTTCATTGTCTAAGGGGTCGATGGTCTTGTACGCAACCCTTAGTGACATGGAATGTTGGGCCTTAGTCACACTCCAAGGGTTTTGGAAAGGAGTGATATGTTATACCTATGATCATTTCCTATGGAGATTTTGTGCCTTGGGCACAATTCTAACATCAGAGTGGTGTTGGAACAAAGAAGAGATACATGGCTTGGACACATTTATTTTCCTAGATCCCAAATGTAACTAAAAATAATAATAAAAGTAAGACATTAAACAATAGATTATATGAATGCAAGATGTTTTATATGTATGTATGAATGATTTTGCTTTTTTACATTTTTTTCTTACTTTCACACACAACATTGATTGCTTATATAAATTCCAATGTGCCATAAACTTTGAATGCAACTATACATATAGGGTTAGAAGGTCTCAAAGTGTAGTTGATCTATGAATGATAATAAAGATTTCATATTTCACATTCCTATCATGCTTAATCTTCTAAGTGGGAAGTACACTTCACAAATAAAAAAAAAGGTCATATGAATTTGCTAAGATTTTCCAGGCTGATGAGTTTATCATTTGAACATGGTTTTTGGTTTGTTTAGTAGTTTGACTTATATTGTTACACACTAAAGTCTTGGATGCGTCCTTATTACAATTTTATTTTATATTTATTGTACCTAATAGTTTCTTATATGTACATGTAACGACAGTCGCCAAATCGACAAACAAATCGTTACTAATTAAGCGGAATTTCAACATAAACAATGGATTAACAAAAATCACTTAAAATTAAAACCATTTTGCATAGAGATCCATTTCTAGGAAAACTCTTTAAGGCAGAACCAAAACTTTATATACATCATTGTTCACATTGTATATACACTGTACCATCTCTTCTTGGGGATAACATATAACAGTTGCTTTGTCAAAACATATACTGAAGCAACATAAAACCTCGAGGCTTACAAACCAAAAACCTAAAATCGTTCATGAAACCATAACGAACTAACTCCAAGGACCTGAGAGTACAGAGACGACACATAGGACTTCTATCTACAAGACATGACATACAATACACTCAACCTGAGCTGTTACTGCTGTCCCTGCTACTGTTGCTCTTTTTCTGCAGAAAGGTCTTCACCTCCTCGTGCACGTCCACCTAAAAATTTGGATCCCACGGGGGTGAGACAATTGAAAATTGCCCCAGCGAGAGATATATCTCTCCACCAACAATGTTATCATCATAGTTAAATAATATTAAACTGAGCAGAGGATAAGCGGTTTAGAACATTCTCATCTTTTAAAGCATTGCCACTATCTATGATAGAGCAGTAAATCATCTATTCACTTTATAAGGAATATGAAGAAACACGTATATCATTTACTCATCATACTATCTCAAGCTTATCCTATGATGCTCATTATCATGGTATGTCATCCCTGAATCATTCTCATTTCTATCTGTTAGCCTCATCCAATCTGCTAACCAGATATTGAATTGTACCAGTCATGTGAGTATACATCATCATATCCTGTCCAAGCATTGGACTATGCCAATCATATGCAACCATTCCAGGCATTGGACTATGCCAATCCTTTGCAAACATTCCAGGCATTGGACTATGTCAATCCTTTGATAACAGCCAGGTGTTGGATATTACCAACCCTGCGAACAACCTGGTATTGGACTCTACCAATACAGTGATTAACAGCCAGGTATTGGGGTTATTACCAATCCTGTGAACAGCCTGGTATTGGACTCTACCAATCCAGTGATTAACAGCCAGGTATTGGGGTTATTACCAATCTTGTGAACAGCCTGGTATTGGACTCTACCAATCCAGTGATTAACAACCAGGTATTGGGGTTATTACCAATCCTGTGAATAACATGGTATTGGATTCTACCAATCCAGTGATTAACAACCAGGTATTGGGGTTATTACCAATCCTGTGAACAGCCTGGTATTGGATTCTACCAATCCAGTGATTAACAACCAAGTATTGGGGTTATTACCAATCCTGTGAACAACCTGGTAGTGGACTCTACCAATCCAGTGATTACAGGCTTTACGCCTTTGCCAGGTATTGGTCCGTAACCAATCCTGATTATAGGCTTTACGCCTCTACCAGGTATTGGACTTTAACCAATCCTGATTATATAGCCAGGCAGTGGACTCTAACCACTCCTGATTACAGGCTTTACGCCTCTGCCAGGTATTGGTCTGTAACCAAACATGATTACACCGCCAGGTAGTGGACTCTAACCACTCCTGATTACAGGCATTAAGCCTCTGCCAGGTATTGGACTTTAACCAATCCTGATTACACATTCGTTATGGGATATCAATCCCTTAAATTCATCATTGGTTATCACATCCTTTTACTAGGCATTATACCCTGGGGCAAGCCATCATATCAATTCACATTCTTTATATAATACAAGTATTCCTCATGTCTCATTTTAACATATTCAAAGCACCATAGCCCTTATTTTGGCTATGACTATAATGCATGTATGACCAAGATTTCGTTATTATTTTTGTAACCATTTATTATTATTATTATGTTATAGGATTGCCATTTACCTGGTTTATTTTAAACATTACCAATTCTTATGTCAATCTTTAGATCAATATCTTGTCACCTATCATTAGGCAACAACTAAACACATGACTCACAAGGCCCATTAAACATCTTGTCACCTCTCACTAGGCAACAACTATTCAAATGGCTAACAAGGCCATTAAACATCTTGTCACCTCTCACTAGGCAACAACTATTCACATGGCTCACAAGGCCCATTAAACATCTTGTCACCTCTCACTAGGCAACAACTATTAGGGTTAGGGTTTCCCCTTATTTCCAGATAGGGTTTCAAGTTCATATTATTAATCCAAACCCTAATTCATTGCTCCACACATCTAGGAGCATACATGAACATCATAAGTATTCAATCATACTTATTTATTCTCATCATTTATCATTAAATGAATCATCAACACAAGGTATGAGTTCCTCTCTCATCCTTATCAGGGTATGATTACATCATACTTTATTAACTTGGCTTAACCCTTTCTCAAGGTATGATAGCCTACACTTATCAAAGTGCATTCCATCTCAATGTAACAATTGACATGACACACATCATGTGTTACTCATCCAAGTATATTGGATTTAAGGTGCATCAAGGTGTAACAACCTTAAAGTGTTGGATGTGATATTTACCATGCCTTAGTGTATCATTTCCCTCATTACTTTTAACTTACTTAAGTTCCTCAACTTATCTTGTATTAGGGTATTCCCCATCCTAATACTTTATGCACTAGCCCATCACATTTATTCTGTAGTGTATTGATCATGAGTCATACATTTGAATTGTCCAACCATCATCAATTGATATGGACTCATCTCAGGTTGAGACATTGTTGATATAGGATTAACCATTGTCAACCACTTTAGGTGTTTCACCTATCAAGGTATCAGTCATACCATTACTTGGTGTTACACTCATTACTCCTAAGAGTGTCTTACTCTCACCTTTACAAGGTGTCTTGGGTTGGAGGTGTAAGAACACTCACCATATCGGGTTAGGATTTGTACTTGTCTCCATATCGGGCATGAGGTATATTCTTGACCTCATATCAGGCACAAGGTGTATGTATGTGTCACCCATGATACTTATGGGGTATCAAACCATCACCATATCGGGCCAGAAGTACATTCAATCACCCTATCGGGCTAGTCACCATCTAGGGTTAGCCATGACAGGTTAGGGTTACCATATCATCTAGGGTTGTGTATCGTGCAACCATATCATGAAACCATGTCATGCAACCATGTCATGCAAATATGTCATGCAACCATGTCGTGCAACCATGTCATGCAATAGCACTTGTTATACTTCACTTATATCGGGTTACCCAAATTAGTGTTTCATGTCAAGTTTTAAGTATTCATTCAACCTCGTATCGTGTATGGAGTCTATACTTGACTCCCTATCGTGCAAAAGGTGTATACTACACCTCCATATCGTGCAACAATGTATTCATTCATATCCATATCGTTCAAGTGAAGTAGGTGCATCATCATATCGGGTTAAAGGTGCTTTCTTGTGTGCTTGCACCCAATATCACTTTTATAAGGTGATACCATCATCTTCAAGCTCTAGACCTTTGTTCTAACTGTTATAGTTCATGGAAACAGGTCTAAGAAATTACTAGAACTAATAATTTCATCAAATATTTCAGGAAATTTCGGAATTAAAAGTAGATCATTAAATACAACAATTTAGGTGATGAATAATAACATGGTTGAGTTCAAGTTATATAACACACCTTAAGAATGACTTCAAAGCTCCAAGATCCAAAGATACACGTTCCTAAGGTTTAATATGGACTTCAAAACTCCTCTATATGCAAAGAATAACCATGGATAATCAATTGGTGAAGAAGAAAAGAAAGGAAGATCAAAACCCTAAATTCATGCTTCAATCCAAGGTTGAAGATGATCTTATCCTCACCTTAGGGTTAAGTATGAGCTCCTTCTTGCTCCTTGACACATTTGCACGATACACTAGTGTCCTTGCACGACATGCCACCCATCTTGCACGATATGGCACTCACTTGCACGATAGGACTCTCACTTGGAGTCAAAACTTCACTCTATGGCCGATATCACCCTATATGGACCAATATCACTTACTTGGGCGATATGCTCTTGCCATGGGCGATATCCCAAGGCCCATGCACGATACCACATCGTCCCTTCACGATATGGGAGCTCTATGCATGATAACTTAGGGTAGGAGGGTGGTAAGGGTCGTAAAATTGCACCAAGGGGTGAAACTAGGGGTATATATACTTGTTGTTCATGAAGAAAGGCAAAAATGAGGTGTCAACATTTTGAGCTAGTAGGTGCCACGTGTCATGCATGGGTGACACGTGTCCATGCATGCATCAAAATTTATCTTGTATTGCAAAACGGTTGAGGATCATCTTGAGATGCAAATTCGTCCATTACTTATCCATTTGGATAAGTTATCTAGGTTTAATCACTATTTTAAGTCAAGCCGATACACTTTTTCTATGGAAACTTGTTGGCCATCAAACCCCACCTCCTTGAGGTGGTTTGCACGATATGGCCTTTGAAAAGAGTTCACAAAACGATATGGGACACCTCCTTGGGTTCCATGGCCGATAGGCACTCATATATAAGCTTTTCAACTTGATACAACTCAAGTTAAGCTTTCAAATTCAACCCTTTTCTTGGTCATTTCATCACCAAGATTACCATCACTCATAAGTGATTCAAACATGGTGTATCATTAATTATATCTCCTCTAAAGGATACTAGGAGTGAGTAGGGTCACTCTATAGGTGGTAATTTTCATAATAACCCCACATTTTGGGTAAATTACAATTTGTACCAAAATTGGTGCACAATGCTCCAACATTGTTCAAACAAGTTCAAACTTGAAATTTAGGATTTCCACAAGCCACCACTTAGCATCATTCTATCTATTATGATGCTAAAACACATAAGTCACGTTCAACATGTGACATATTGCATTATATCCCCTCAATTTGGGTAAATTACACTTTGGTCCAAAATAAAGGAAAATTGCTCAAACAACATTCAATCAGGACCAAAATTGAAACATAAGTGTGTCAAATGATAAAAAAACACCTTAGAGGATTATATTAAAGTTCTAAGAAACTTTTTTAGCCAAAACAAATAGGGTTACCTCATAACCCAGGTCAGGGTCATTACAAGTTATAAACCCCTAACAAGGATTTCGTCCCCGAAATCTCAGATAAAAGGAGACATATATTATTCATTCGTTATATCATCAAGTCTCCACATAACATATCATTTTTATGGAGACACCATAGAACTTTGATCAATACAAAGTTCTTTTACACAAAAATCCCATGGAATCAAACACATAGGATACATGCTTCACTGTCTTTTCATTATCGACTGTGTAGTTAATTCTGGGTCAGGTAACACTTTTCTCACTCAGATAGAGGTTGTTTGTTAATCTCATTTGACAAACTTTTATTGTAATATTTTTACAATTATTCCTTCAAGTAGATCATTCTCATCAATGTTATGTTTATGCAAAGCATAAACTCCTAACATATGATGTCCATACTACATTAGGTAACTGGACTGATTCCACAGTTAACCATTCCATGTAACTATCATAAGATAGTCTGATGTTTCTCAGATACCAGAATTCCTTACCTCGGTATCTAACACATGTGTTAATAACACATCACTTCCTCATTTTTGTTTATAAGTTGACTTATGAGTAAATCAAATTCCTTCATATATCGATTAGAATGTGGTAGAAATATCCATGCCACATCTCATTCTTCTTTAGACTCTTGAGATTGTTTCAGAATGACTTCTTGATCAGAGTAATAAAAAAGATAAAAATCTAAATATGTCATACTTACCTTGCCTTCAATAAATGAATACCTGGCCAGGGTATTCAAGAACTGAAATTAGGTAGTATGTATTTGTTTTATATTATGTTTCATACTTTTAACATCTCTTTAAATTTTACTACTTAGTATCTTAGATTTTCTCTGGGTGTTTCTTTTACATCTCTTCCTTTTCTACATGAAGAGAGACATTTCAAAACATATAAGAGAATATTAATCTATATATAGGTTCTCATCCTTCTTATCTCTTCCTCATTTCCTCATAGGACTAATTAAAGGGAGTTCAACATCAACTACCTTCTTATAATTATTAGATAAAATCAAGAGAAGACATTTCAGAATGAGAAAGCTCTATCTGACTGTCATCCCTCGCAGTCATCCACCACATCCGGTTGACTCAAACATAGAGTCTAGCTGTTTCATGTTGTTTCTTTTTCCTTTACTTAACGACTACTGCCCTGGTGCACTAGGCATTTATTGCACTGATAGCACCAAAAACTTTGTCTTTTAGACAACTAGGCAAATGTCTCTAGAATTATAGAGACCTTTCCTTAATTCTTAGCTTATTGCCCCTCCTTGGCCATTTCCATCACATATGTACTATCTATCTATACTTATGGTAGAGTCTATTTTCTTGCCATATGTTAATTCTTCCCACATTTTCCACTGTTCCAACATGACTATGTCATTTAGGAACCCTTTCAAAACCCAAAGTTTCCGCATTAAGGACTAGTAACCTCGGTTGTAATGCTAGTATCCATTCTATTATATGCATCACTATTGTCCTAACTTGCCTCACAAGAGCATAAACATAGGATTCTCTATCCTGATCGGGTCATGATGGGAATCCTCAGGCACTTGTTCTTCTCTTGCCTGATCCCATGCATTCTCTCCTGGTACAACAACATTGCCCTTAGCAATGTGTTCCTCATGTTCCCCAGTCATTTATAAACTTTACCCTTTACTCTGCATAAGCAGAAGTCACTAAAGGGTATACTGGAGGACACTAACACAAACTCAACACCTTAGTCCTATGTCTCTGTAGACTCAGCGAACCTTAAGCTCTGATACCAAACTTGTAACGACAGTCGCCAAACTGACAAACAAATCGTTACTAATTAAGCGGAATTTCAACATAAACAACGGGTTAACAAAAATCACTTAAAATTAAAACCATTTTTCATAGAGATCCATTTCTAGGAAAACTCTTTAAGGCAGAACCAAAACTTTATATACATCATTGTTCACATTGTACATACACTGTACCATCTCTTCTCGGGGATAACATATAACAGTTGCTTTGTCAAAACATATACTGAAGAAACATAAAACCTCGAGGCTTATAAGCCAAAAACCTCAAATCGTTCATGAAACCATAATGAACCAACTCCAAGGACCTGAGAGTACAGAGACGACACATAAGACTTCTATCTACAAGACATGACAGACAATACACTCAACCTGAGCTGTTACTGCTATCCCTGCTGCTGTTGCTCTTTTTCTGCAGAAAGGTCTTCACCTCCTCGTGCACGTCCACCTCAAAATTTGGATCCCAAGGGGGTGATACAATTGAAAATTGCCCCAACGAGAGATATAACTCTCTGCCAACAATGTTATCATCACAGTTAAACAATATTAAACTGAGCAGAGGATAAGAAGTTTAGAACATTCTCATGTTTTAAAGCATTACCACTATCTATGATAGAGCAGTAAATCATCTATTCACTTTATAAGGAATATGAAGAAACACGTATATCATTTACTCATCATACTATCTCAAGCTTATCCTGTGATGCTCATTATCATGGTATGTCATCCATGAATCATTCTCATTTCTATCTGTTGGACTCAGCCAATCTGCTAACCAGATATTGAATTGTACCAGTCATGTGAGTATACATCATCATATCCTGTCCAAGCATTGGACTATGCCAATCATATGCAACCATTCCAGGCATTGGACTATGCCAATCCTTTGCAAACATTCCAGGCATTGGACTATGCCAATCCTTTGATAACAACAAGGTGTTGGATATTACCAACCCTGTGAACAACATGGTATTGGAATCTACCAATCCAGTGATTAACAACCAGGTATTGGGGTTATTACCAATCCTGTGAACAGCCTGGTATTGGACTCTACCAATCCAGTGATTAACATCCAGGTATTGGGGTTATTACCAATCCTGTGCACAACCTGGTATTGGACTCTACCAATCCAGTGATTAACAACCAGGTATTGGGGTTATTACCAATCATGTGAACAACCTGGTATTGGATTCTACCAATCCAGTGATTAACAGCCAGATATTGGGGTTATTACCAATCCTGTGAACAGCCTGGTATTGGATTCTACCAATCCAGTGATTAACAACCAGATATTGGGGTTATTACCAATCCTGTGAACATCCTGGTATTGGACTCTACCAATCCAGTGATTACAGGATTTACGCCTCTGCCAGGTATTGGTCCGTAACCAATCATGATTATAGGCTTTATGCCTCTACCAGGTATTGGACTTTAACCAATCCTGATTATACAGCCAGGAAGTGGACTCTAACCACTCCTGATTACAGGCTTTACGCCTCTGCCAGGTATTGGTCTGTAACCAAAAACTGATTACACTTCCAGACAGTGGACTCTAACCACTCCTGATTACAGGCATTAAGCCTCTGCCAGGTATTGGACTTTAACCAATCCTGATTACACATTCGTTATGGGATATCAATCCCTTAAATTCATCCTTGGTTATCACATCCTTTTACTAGGCATTATACTCTGGGGCAAGCCATCATATCAATTCACATTCTTTATATAATACAAGTATTCCTCATGTCTCATTTTAACATATTCAAGCACCATAGCCCTTATTTTGGCTATGACTATAATGCATGTATGACCAAGATTTTGTTATTATTTTTGTAACCATTTATTATTATTATTATGTTACAGGATTCCCATTTACCTGGTTTATTTTAAACATTACCAATTCTTACGTCAATCTTTAGATCAATATCTTGTCACCTCTCATTAGGCAACAACTAAACACATGACTCACAAGGCCCATTAAACATCTTGTCACCTTTCACTAGGCAACAACTATTCACATGGCTCACAAGGCCATTAAACATCTTGTCACCTCTCACTAGGCAACAACTATTCACATGGCTCAGAAGGCCCATTAAACATCTTGTCACCTCTCACTAGGCAACAACTATTAGGGTTAGGGTTTCCCCTTATTGCCGGATAGGGTTTCAAGTTCATATTATTAATCCAAACCCTAATTCATTGCTCCACACATCTAGGAGCATACATGAACATCATAAGTATTCAGTCATACTTATTTATTCTCATCATTTATCATTAAATGAATCATCAATACAAGGTATGAGTTCCTCTCTCATCCTTATCAGGGTATGATTACATCATACTTTATTAACTTGGCTTAACCCTTTCTCAAGGTATGATAGCCTACACTTATCAAAGTGCATTCCATCTCAATGTAACAATTGACATGAAACACATCATGTGTTACTCATCCAAGTATATTGGATTTAAGGTGCATCAAGGTGTAACAACCTTAAAGTGTTGTATGTGATATTTACCATTCCTTAGTGTATCACTTCCCTCATTACTTTTAACTTACTTAAGTTCCTCAACTTATCTTGTATTAGGGTATTCCCCATCCTAATACTTTATGCACTAGCCCATCACATTTATTCTGTAGTGTATTGATCATGAGTCATACATTTGAATTGTCCAACCATCATCAATTGATATGGACTCATCTCAGGTTGAGACATTGTTGATATAGGATTAACCATTGTCCACCACTTTAGGTGTTTCACCTATCAAGGTATCAGTCATACCATTACTTGGTGTTACACTCATTACTCCTAAGAGTGTCTTACTCTCACCTTTACAAGGTGTCTTGGGTTGGAGGTGTATGAACACTCACCATATTGGGTTAGGATTTGTACTTGTCTCCATATCAGGAATGAGGTATCTTCTTGACCTCATATCTGGCACAAGGTGTATGTATGTGTCGCCCATGATACTTATGGGGTATCAAACCATCACCATATCGGGCTAGAAGTACATTCAATCACCCTATCGAGCTAGTCACCATCTAGGGTTAGCCATGACGGGTTAGGGTTACCATATCATCTAGGGTTGTGTATCGTGCAACCCTATCGTGCAACCATGTCGTGCAACCATATCGTGCAACTATGTCATGCAACCATGTCGTGCAACCATGTCATGCAATAACACTTGTTATACTTCACTTATATCGGGTTACCCAAATTAGGGTTTCATGTCAACTTTTAAGTATTCATTCAACCTCGTATCGTGTATGGAGTCTATAATTGACTCCCTATCGTGCAAGAGGTGTATACTACACCTTCATATCGTGCAACAATGTATTCATTCATATCCATATCGTTCAAGTGAAGTAGGTGCATCATCATATCGGGTTAAAGGTGCTTTCTTGTGTGCTTGCACTCGATATCACTTTTGTAAGGTGATACCATCATCTTCAAGATCTAGACCTTTGTTCTAACTGTTACTAGAACTCATAATTTCATCAACTATTTCAGGAAATTTCGGAATTAAAAGTAGATCATTAAATATAGCAATTTAGGTGATGAATAATAACATGGTTGAGTTCAAGTTATATAACCCACCTTAAGAATGACTTTAAAGCTCCAAAATCCAAAGCTCCACATTCCTAATGTTTAAGATGGACTTCACAACTCCTCTATATGCAAATAATCACCATGGATAATCAATTGGTAAAGAAGAAAAAAAAGGAAGATCAAACCCTAAATTCATGCTTGAATTCAAGGTTGAAGATGATCTTATCCTCACCTTAGGGTTAAGTATGAGCCCCTTCTTGCTCCTTAACACCTTTGCACGATACACTAGTGTCCTTGCACTATATGCCACCCATCTTGAACGATATGGCACTCACTTGCACGATAGGACTCTCACTTGGAGTCAAAACTTCACTCTATGGCCGATATCACCCTATATGGCCAATATCACTTACTTGGGCGATATGCTCTTGCCATGGGCGATATACCAAGGCCCATGCATGATACCACAGCATCCCTTCACGATATGGGAGCTCTATGCACGATACCTTAGGGTAGGAGGGTGGTAAGGGTCGCAAAATTGCACCAAGGGGTGAAACTAGGGGTATATATACTTGTTGTTCATGAAGAAAGGCAAAAATGAGGTGTCAACATTTTGAGCTAGTAGGTGCCACGTGTCATGCATGGGTGACACGTGTCCATGCATGCATAAACATTTATATTGTATTGTAAAACGGTTTTGGATCATATTGAGATGCAAATTTGTCCATTACTTATCCATTTGGATAAGTTATCTAGGTTTAATCACTATTTTAAGTCAAGCCGATACACTTTTTCTAAGGAAACTTGTTGACCGTCACACCTCACCTCCTTGAGGTGATTTGCACGATATGGCCTTTTCCAAGAGTTCACAAAACGATATGGGACACCTCCTTGGGTTCCATGGCCGATAGACACTCATATATAAGCTTTTCAACTTGATACAACTCAAGTTAAGCTTTCAAATTCAACCCTTTTCTTGGTCATTTCATCACCGAGACTACCATCACTCATAAGTGATTCAAACATGGTGTATAATTCATTATCTCTCCTCTAAATGATACTAGGAGGGAGTAGGGTCACTATAGAGGTGGTAATTTTCATCATAACCCCACATTTTGGGTAAATTACAATTTGTACCAAAATTGGTGCACAATGCTCCAACATTGTTCAAGCAAGTTCAAACTTGAAATTTAGGCTTACCACAAGCAACCACTTAGCATAATTCTCTCTATTATGATGCTAAAACATATAAGGAACGTTCAACATGTGACATATTGCATTATATCCCCTCAATTTGGGTAAAGTACACTTTGGTCCAAAACAAAGGAAAATTGCTCAAACAACATTCAATCGGGACCAAAATTGAAACATAAGTGTGTCACATGATAACAAAACACATTAGAGGATTATATTAAAGTTCTAAGCAACTTTTTTAGCCAAAAAAATAGGGTTACCTCATAACCCAGGTCAGGGTCATTACAGTGCATGTGTAGCTCTTTAACGATTGTAAGATATCACGTAATAGACAATATATTTTATTTTATTTCAGTTATAAACCTACCATGTATAAGAATTGTTTAAGTTTATTATATCAAAAGAATGTTAGATATGCGTATGTGATATGTCTAGATATTGATTTTGTGGTTTATTCCCCAACTGCCAATGATTCACTTCTTTTTGGTTTCCCCTCTATTGTTTCCTTAGTTGAATATAGAGTCCAAGTGTGCTTCTAGTCTTATTAGACTTATTGAAAACAAAATATACATGTTAGAAATTTATAAGGTGTGTTTTTATTGTTCATTGTGAGTAGGGGTAGTTCTATATTGCCTTATGGTTTTGAACTAGATGTGGCTCTCCATGTCAGTGTCATCTTCATTAGGGTTCACTTTTATGATAACCCTAGTGGCATGTATCACAAGATTGATATCCAAGTTGATTTTTGTTTTACATGTCCCTAGTTGTATTTTCTTTGGTTGTCTAATACTATAACTATGGTATTAAAGCTAGAGTTTTGAGTTTGGGTAGCAAGCAGTCACTCTATTCTAGGTTGGAGGTCTCTGTTTAGTTTTTAAATTTGTGGTATATTTTGTTTTTAAATGACCAATAGAGGAGGAGTTTATGTTCGTGACTTTTCTAATGTCTCTATCAGGAACCCAACTAAAGGTTCAGATTTGATCAGGGTTTTTGGATGAGTATTGGTGTGCCTAATTTGTATAGACTTTTTTCCCACTTTTGCATGCACTTTCAATCCACTTTATACTCATTTTGCCTCTAATCATACTAAATATCCCACTTTATAGTTGTTTTTACTCGTGTAATGTTTGTGACCACATGTACATGATGTTGAAGAGAAACTGGGGCTAATCTTATCAAATTCCAACCTTAGTTGGATTCCCTAAGTGATTACACACTCTAGAGAATTTCTCAAGTTTTTGATAGAAACACACCATGTCAAGCGTCGAATATGGCTTGTCGGTTGCAGTCAGATACACCCCCTGATGTGTAGCAACACGACGTCTCTACCAAACGACACACCGTCCCTTCTTTCAAATAATACACCAAAGCCCCTACCTAGAAACAAAATGGTATGTCTAAAATACACACATTGTGTCCTCACAATCCAACAGCCACTGTTTCACACCAAGACAACGTGTTGATATATACACACAC
This sequence comes from Alisma plantago-aquatica, assembly GCA_963693085.1. NCBI lineage: Eukaryota > Viridiplantae > Streptophyta > Magnoliopsida > Alismatales > Alismataceae > Alisma > Alisma plantago-aquatica. The sequence continues at coordinate 926,750,876 of OY856409.1, forward strand.
CATGTTCAGTAGAGCTAGGTTTGCTAGATCTTTATTGATTAGAAGAAGAATGATGTGTCGATCAACTGACACACTATACATACTTTGAACAGGGAAGTTTCACCTTCAATTACTAAAAGTGACACACTGTGCATCCTTCGAGCATGACAGTTTCACCTTCAGTTACTAAGAGCAACATGTCGTGTCATTTCACTGACACGCCATGCCACTAATATTTCTAAACAATTTTGAAAATAATCATCCCTCACATTTACATACGACATGACTCCTATAGGATAGTTATCACTTGTCATTTGAAAGACTTGTTGACCAGATAACAGAGCAGAGAAGGAGGGTGATTTTAAAAAAGAAGAGGCAGTTAATCTAGAGGGAACCTCTTCCCTACTATATTTCTCTTCACCGTCTATAATAGATGCGTCTATTCTCTGTTCCAACCCCTCAGGAGAGAAGGCTGCTGGCATACGAGTAGTAGCAAGGAAGAAACTTCATCTTCTAGCCAAAGTTCTTCTCTTGCTTCTTTCCTTCCACAGATTTCTTAATTCCTTTTCTCCTCTAATCATGTTCAACTGCATAGTTCTCCACCTGTACTTGTGTTGTACCATCATGTGCAAACAGAACTCTTTTTTTGGACATGAGAGAGTATCTCCCATGTCATAGCTTATGTGAACTCAAATTTCATGTCCAATACTAGTTTCCTAGTATTCTAAGATTGCATCGGTGCCTAAATTTATTTGCTTGCTTGACTGGCCATATAGTTTGCTAGTTTATGCTTCTTATATGATTTAGGAAGATGTATTTAGAAGTATGGAGATTTAATATTGGTAACATCTCCTTGATTATGGAAGTGGATAGGAATGGGTTGTGGAATCAAGGTTTATAGTTCAAAATGAAACATATGCACATGAGTGCTATGTGGAGTTAGAACTCTGTCTTATCACCATGAGGTGTATAAGACACAAACCTCTTTTGTATGCTTAACTATTATGTTAGATATTTTTGTTCCATTAAGTTATGATATGGAAGTGAAATCCTATCCCCAAGATTCATTAAATCTAGTTTAAGTACTCCTTCAAAAGGCTTGTATTCACTTACTTTGTTCAGCTCCTTTATACTAGTTTGATATAATCAATCTAACATTTGTAAACAATATAGCTTGCTAAACTTTAATATTCTTATGCCTAATTAGCCTAGCTTCCTGTGGTTCGACCTTGACTAAAATTGATCTCATATACTTGTGGGGAGAAACAAGTTGAGACAATTATAATATGAAAACTTGTTTGTTAAAGGAACAATAAGTTTTTGGCACTTTAATTAGAGTAAGAGTGTTGATTAGTATATGAAACTAGATCACCACCATTCACTATATCCATAATCATTTCAATCATTTTCATTCTCCACTTTTTTGTGTAACTCACACATCTTATCTTTTTATAGGACCACATGTGGCATTCTAAAAGGGATCTTGAACCATGTATATTTCTAGACCTGGAGTTAGAACACAAATATAGTAGCCGTAGGTGATCAAGAAGGAGTGAAAGCTCTACAAACTTGGAGAGTTCACAAACATCATCAACACTTTCAACATCTTCATCTTATCCACCATATTCACCCAATCACAAAGATCCAATCATGGAAGACAAGTAGCCATTAAAGGATTTTGTTGTACTTGTTGCCATCAACATATGTGGAGCCATCAACCATTTGATTATTGAGGCTAATAACTTCTTTATTAACCCCACTATTGTGTAGATGATCCCACAAAATAGATCTTGAGGAACTCCTAGTGAAGATCCAATCTTCAAATAGTTGAGTTTTTACAGTATATGAACACCTTCAAGATAAATGGCGTTCTTTGAGATGGGATACATTTACTGTTGTTTCCATTGACTTTGAGGGACACAACCAATGCATGGCTTTATTCTGTACCCAAAAGGTCCATCAAAAGCTGGGATGAGTTGCTAAATGATTTTCTTGCTAAGTAGTTTCCACCTAGCAAGACCACATAGTTATGGAGTCAGCTCACAATTTTCAAGAAACAACAAGGTGAAATGTTGGATGACACATGGGAGATATTTAATGACCTTCAACATCTTCACCCTCACCATGATTTGACCAATTGGCTATTGTTGCAAACCTTCTACAATGGGTTATTCTACAACACTCGTATGACTGTGGATTTTGTTGCAAATGGAGCCTTGATGAACAAATGCTATAGAGAGGCATATGATATTATTTAAGATATGCCTCTCAGCCATTTCCAATGGATCTCACATAGGAGAAACCAACCTTCTTCATCAAGCTCTTCTACTAAAAGTTAGAAGGACGGTTGATCTCATTGCATCCAAGCTAGACACCGCTAGATGCCCTTTCTAAGAAATTTGAAAAACTGAGCACCATCCTATCTAAGCTGCTGAACTAGTTTGTGATGCATGTGGAGTTGCAGAGGACACTTCTTCATCTTGTTTTACCCAACAAATGAATGCCAAGGAGATGCTGGAATAAGCAAATGCAATAGGAATTTTTGGTAACAAGCAATACTACAACCCCTAATCCAACACTTACAACCCGAAATGGAGAGATCATTCCAACTTCTGCTATAGGAACAAAAGTAATGCTCAAAATCTAAATCAGCAACAAGATGAAAATCAACAACAACAAATGGGAAACTGACAACCCATGAACAACAACCCGTCAAGATTCGACAACGACAATCAAAGATACAATCAACAACAATCCCAACTAAAGTCCACTCTAGAGGGATTTGTTGAGACCTTTGTCTCAACACAAATCCAGTAGAATGATGAATTTCACAACCATGGGCAACTTCTCAAATATTCTATTACTCAAATCTCTTCTAAAGTAGACAACATTGCTACCCACACAAAGATGCTAGAGAATAAAATTTCACAACAAGCTCTATCCAATCAAAGGGCCCCTTCTGGGTTAGTGCCAAGCCAACTAAAAATGAACCCAAGAGACTGCAAGTCCATTACCTTGAGAAGTGGAGTTGTGATTGGAAGACCATCACTAGAATGAGAAGATAGTCAATGATGTTGTTGACAAAGAAGATGATACTGATGAGAAGTAAGAAAAGAAGACTACCATTGAAGCACTACCTTCTTAGAAACCCACTATTCCTTTTCCTCAAAGGTTTGCACACAAGAAGGATGACACAAAATTCAACAGTTTCATGGACATCCTCAACAAACTTTATGTCAACCTTCCCTTGGCTAAAGTTATTGCTGATGCCTTCCTATGAAAAGTTTCTCAAAGACATCTTGACTACGAAGAGGAGGCTTGATCAAGTAGAGATGGTTATTCTATTAGAGATGATGACACTAGTACATAACCTACCTTTAGTGTCAGTTAATACTAGCCCATAACATCATTTTCAAAATGACATCTAAGGGTCGACACTACACTCTTGGTCTACATACATGGGGACACACAAACTGACAACAGAGATCCATCCTCAGTTGCTATGATAAAAGAAACTGACATAGTTAAGAGTCTGAGTCATCGGTTCAAGTACTCAAACTGATGTTGTACTGACATACCAAGTCACAATTGTAAATTGTAAATGTCTCTAAGTTGTCATTTTCCACTATAGTCTAACACCGTTTTATCATCTTAGTCATCAGTTAGGTCAAGAGAAATTGACGATTAAGTTCTACAGTGTTAGTTGTCTAATAAAAACTGATGATTAGGACCTTATAGACCGTGCTGCTCAATTGAACCATTTTAGGGTAGTCCTATAATGTTGGTTTTAGGCCTAAAATTGACAACTCAGACCTACAATTTTGGGATTTTTGTAACAACCGACGACTAAGGATTTTTTTAAATAGCAGGTCTGTAAACATGCTGTCTGGCTAGTCAGCAGGATGTAGAACCTACAGTTCAGAACTGGAGTTCTGAACTGTAGGTTAAAAACATCCTATGGTTCAACTTAGTAATAGACCACCAAACATGCAATAAAAAACATAATATGCACATAATTCTAATCATTCTTCAATTCCATTCTCATCACATGTACAAACATAATTCTGTTCATTCATCTTCAAATTTATTCACACACATATTACTTCATTCACATATACACCAATTCCATTCTCATGACATGTAGAAACAAAATTCATTCATTCATCTTCACATTCACACACATGTATAGATGATCATTCACATATGCACCAATAATTTACCCGCATCAAATTTAAAGTTGCAAGAAGTCATAAGCACCACATCTATAATGAAATAATGACATACACATTTATAAAACTCAATCTTTACCCCAATCAAATTTAAAGTTCACTTACTTAATAAAGGCTTGTACCCATTGTTTTCGTATCTCATCTAGATATTCTATCATATAGGGCTTTTTTGTGTCAAACACCTGTAATGAGAATGACATATATAATTAAATTTTTGATATTTTCATATTATCAAATGAGACTATTACTTATGATGATTAAGACTATATATATAGATTACATTTTGTATGCAGTTGATGTCTAGTTCCCCATACCTGACAATCATCTCCATATACCACATCACGTAGAATATGCATGACCAACCATTATCTTGAACAATGCACTATAAATTTCAACATACAAAATCTTAATACATAAAGTAAGCATAGTTGGCATAAAAATGAATTGGATTCAGAAAACTACATCAACATCCTACCAAGTTATTGCTTCCTTTTTTTGTCCACCTTTGCTCTAGCCTTTTTGAAATCTTTTATAGCCCTATATATTAACTTAACACATCGAGTTGCATTAGTAAATATTCATGTATAATATATGTTAACGAATATAAATATAAAAATTTACTAACGTGAATAATGTCGTATTCAATTCATACCCCCCAATGTCTACTTCGTCACCCTTAGGATCTAGATAATACACAGTTAACACCATGGGGACAATAACCAATAACACCCAATGGTTATTCCTGAGTGAAAAGAAGTCAAACAAAATAAAACTCAAAATTACAATGAAATGTAATTTTGAAGTCAACATTATAAGAAAAGTAAGTAAAGTTACTCAACATTTATAGAGCTAACATCACACTCTTTTTCGCTTTACCAAAATATTTAAATGTGGTAGAGCAGTATTGGGTAACAAATGCAAGATCTTTAACTACATGATTGATCAATGATGGAACCAGAAATGCCACATGGGACAGTGTGAGCTCTTTACATATCCTATGTAAGTAGCTACAAAACGTATATCATGTATACATTAATATATAAGAAAATAGATCAAAATGTATATAAAGACATATTTATCTATATAATATCTCACCATATCCAAAGTTCTATCACAGACATATTCAAACAAGCATAATTAAACATATCCACAACATCTTGTAAGAATATACTAGTATCATGAGGTTGATCTACAATGCCCTTCTTAATATGGACCATCACAAATGACCATTCTTTAAAGTTTCCTATCCATACTGCCATACCCTTGTAATGAGGACTTAGCTAGTTGAACAGGTCCTTTGTAAGACAACCAGGTAATTGAGGAGGAGGTGGAGGTGGAGGATGAGTTGTAGGGTTTTTTTAGGTGTTGTGTACTAGATATATATAATCTCTTCTTCAATGGTCATGTATATATAGATATAAATGCAATGTAAATTTACCATACATCAATATAGATAACTCCCGCTTTGGACCACGTGACCATGCTGCCTTCTGTTTCACCTATCATATCATGCTTGAGGTGGTCGTATGGAAGTGCAATATACTTCCATGGGGTGTAGACAAGCCTTGTCGACACACGAACCACATCGACGGGCATTGGAGCACTCTAAATTGTGTCACCTACAAGGGGTGGATAAGACACACCCACAACAACGACATATCATTGTAATATAAGATTACACAGCCTCAACCCCTACAAATTTGCATCAAGTGTTATAAATATACCTAAAGTAAAACATATTATACAAATCATTGTGAAATACTACTATGTCATAAAAATGCTTACAACAGGTGTGATAGGTGGTGGGTCAATGAGATTACTCCCAACCACCTCTGTCAGAGGAGGATCCACCTTGTATGAAGAGTGGGGTTCCACATGTGCTATCTAATAATAATGATACTTTCTCATTGCTTCCTCTATACTCTTTACAATCATCTCTTGTGCCTTTTCTTCTAAGAATCCTTCTTTCAGGATAGATTTGTGCTTATGCTTTAATGGCCCAAAAAAGTCTCTTATACTGATACCAGCCCCAACAACCCTAACACACCCATGATGCTCTAGGTTACCTGGAGCAACTGTCAATTCATCCCTTGTGCCATCAGGGATGAACTTGCCTTGTTTCCATTGCTTATAGAGCTCCCACTAATCATCATCATTAGTAATTGTTAAGTAAAACATAACAATCATCAGTGCTAATTGCTTTGAGAGTTGAATTTTATCATTTTTACAGTCGCCTCAGGAGTTGTAGGGTTGGGTAATTCTCCAAATTTAGTTTTCCTCCCAACTATCTATAGATCATGGATAAGTAGAGGTTCGGTAGTAGTAGAGGACTCAGTAGTGCCAGGAGTAGGCTATTGGGAAGAAGATGCTTGCAATAGATTTTGGCAAAGATTTGCATAGACACCTGGACCCATCATGTGGTTGTGCACATTCTTTGCATGCCTTTCTCTTTTTGAACATTTCTTATAGTCTGGTTAGTCCAAACCATATGTTAAATATGTAATACAATGAATTTAATATGAGGAGCGAGGCTTAATACCTTGAATTTGTCAGTTTGTATCTTAGGAATAAACACCTCCTGCACCTTCAAGCCAGGATAGTTCCATTAATGAGTGGCTGAATTTTTCTTCCCAATGCTCAATATGTATTCTCTTTTCATATTTGTCCTATAATTCCTTAGTACCCTGCCACCGTGTTGCATCACCTTTTTACAATGCAATTTTTCATCCAGGTCAAATATGCTCTGCAAAAGTTCATATACGTAATGGAATATTCTTAAAAATAGAATTGTAAATAGCTTTAAAATAGAATTGTAAATGGTGATATCTCACACATAGTTCCTTTCAAATTAAGTCTTTCTTGCTTGGATCAACTTTATACTAAGATTCTACATTTACATTCATTTTTCTACGAGTCAGAACCCCTAGATATGACACAAAAGAACTTTGGTTCTTCCCAACAGGATTTCCTTAATCATCAAACTCAACAACCTACTTCAGTATGTTACCCCTTTGCTCTAGTAACTTGTTCATCATGGTGATGGCTCATGTTGTTGCATTCTTATGATGTTGTGCATCAATCTCAACAAGATCCTCAGGGCACACATCCTCATTCTAAATTTGACAAAAAGCACACATAAGTCATAAAAATATATAACTTATAAAAATGATAAAATAATACAACAAGATAGACATTGTAAAATGCACATCTATGTAATAAAACAATATAACTTACAATAGTGTCAGGGATCTCATCCTCACAGTGCACATTGTCAAGGTGCCCATCCTCACGGTAATCATCATCACCATCATCAAACTCATGGTCAGACACCATTTGAAATAATATCATATAAAAATAGTCAAAAAAATGAAATATAAGTGATAAAGAATATAAAATGCTTATCTAACATTTAAAAAAATAAAAGCATGCCTCTAATATTTGGGTCTCGTAGCAATTAACATTCCCTCATTGTGATCTCCACACATATGTAAGTCAATGTCAACTTCAATATTTGCTATTGGCAAGCCAACTAAGAATGGAATAGAGTCATTTACTTGTTATAGTACTCTCCTTCATCTACAGGATCTGCAATGAACTGCCTTTTACCATGAAGAAAAACTGATCATTTTTCATTTGTAGGTTCATCAATATAAAATACTTACTTTTCCTATGATGCCATTATGAATGATTCACCCTTCTCGCCAATCTTTTCAAAATTACTAACATGAAACCCAATTCATCCACTACAACTCCTTAGTGTTATCAACCTAATTACACCTAAAGACTGGAACTCTATAATCTATGTAGTCAAACTCCCATCTATCTTCAATGACATCATAATATGACATTAAACTCCCATCTATCTTCAATGACATCATAATATGACATTTTAGCTTCACATGGACTCTTATCCTTCCACACTAGGAAATACAATAAAGATGCTTGAAGGGTGACCCCACTGTTTTAGATGAGACTCTTATCATCTTGATGCTCTGTGATATATGAAAATCCATTTATGTCAAACCCTTCATAAGACATAACATTCATTTTTGATTTAAAGGCAAGGCATTTGATATTTTCAACAACATTATTTGGTGTTTGAGATAGTTGACGTAAGACTTTATCTTCAAATCACCTAATAAATGTATTGTTATGCTCTCTAACAAGCCACATTGAATTGGCTCAAGCATATTTTATCTTGATGAAATTGGTATGATTGGTGATATAACTACTCACTTCATCTATGTTGTGTAAAATATACAAGTGTGCTTGTTCCCACAGCTCGCAACTGATTAATTTCAATCATGCTCCTAAAGTCCCTCTACCAAAATAGTCCTTAATATTCTTGTCATTTACATGAGCTTCATTAGAACTCAGAAAGTCATTGCAAAAGTCCATAACCTCCCTGGACACATAACCCTCAATAATATTTACTTCAGACCGATACCGGTTCCGAACATCACCTTTAAAAACACTCATGTACCATTCTAAAGGATACATCTATTGAGAGTTTTAAAAAGGGAAAGATTTCAACTCACTAATTACCCGCAAGTATACGGGAATCAATGTAGTCGAGTGTCGGACACGAGGAGCTAGGCTAGTTAGGTGCAAACATGCTAACTTTCACTAATATAAATTGGATTGTAAAAGTTTAATTGTTTATAGACTCAAGAAAAGTAAAACAAGGCAAAGGTTTAAATAACAAAATTGATTTAATGATTAGGAACTTGAGCATAAGGTTTCACTACCATTACCATTATATCATATGAATGTAAGAAACAAGATCACTGTTTAATAAGCAAGGAGGTTGTCATCGTCATGCATTTCCCTATTCCATGAGATGGTTCTCAACTTCACATAATGCTCCCACGTCTATGCTTAGCATCAAACACAACCAAAACCCTCAATAATCCCTAGCCACTTTCGTTGTCAAGAGAATATTTCCATAGATCCTACTCCATACTTTTCTAATGCATTCTCCCGAAGCACAAGGCAAGCATAAACCATGTATAAAAGGTGACCTTCCTAGCATACAAGCAAGAAAACACCATAGGAATCCATGGAAGAAAGCAAATTAAACAACAAGCATAATATTTGAGTTCACATGATAAATGGCATGGGAGAGTATCTCGCATGCTCAAGAAAAGAGCTCTACTCATCCATAGTGAAGATATGCATATACGTGATAGTAATTTCAAAGTTTTGCATGCTTAAGAGAAGGAAAAACTAGAAGAACCACAGATGCAAGCTAAGGGGAGAGAACTCCAACTAGAGGATGAAGTTCCACCACTAGAAAGCTCCCACTTGGACCAACTTACCTCCTAGAAAGCTAGAATGAAGAGAGTAACTCTGCTGCACCTTCAGAGAAGAAAAATGGAGAAGAAATGGAGTAGAATGAGGGTTCTCTTCTAAGAAACCACCTTCTTCTACCCTAAAATTGCCTTCCTCTGCTCTAGAACTTCTCTTGGGAGTGAAACACTTCAATATGACCGAGCATAACTGCCTCATAGGCTCCCATTTTCTTTTAAAATGAAGGGCACTTGTTTTCAATTTTTATAGAAACTGACAATGACACGACGTGTCTTTTGTTGAACATGCCGTGTCACTTTGTTTGTGCTTTCTTAGTGTTGTTGTTGCATTGAGGTACATGACATGTTTGAATTAGACACGCTGTGTTTCTGTCTTTAGGGAGTGAATCAAATGAAAGGCACATGGCTTGTTTGAATAAACACATGCCATGTTCTTTGGCAGAAGGGTGCGGACGGTCTTCATGTACCAAGAACACACCATGTCTGATGAAGGACACATCATGTTACCTCTTTTATTTGATATGGACTAGACGTTGCTGGAGAATCACACGCAGTGTGTTTAATAACAAATGATGTGTTCTTTTCCTGAGAGACTGCCTATAAGTGAACACGTCGTGTTCTTAATAGAACACATCGTGTCTTCTGTCGTTTCTTCAAAAATTTTCTTTGGGTCAGTAGCAAAACTTGGGGAAGTCCCATTGAGGTTGGATCCGAGTTAGGTTATCTCCAATTTGACCTTTTTAATACATATATGCAATCAACATCATGTGATAAGCAAATAGACTAAAAAGTGTGGCAAAATGGATATAAATAGAGGCTAATTTGGGACAGAATGAGCTGAAACTGTGTGTGAAAAAGTGTAAAAAGTTGATATAAAACACACACAACAAACCCCCCTAATCTTGAACTGTTGCTTGTCCTCAAGCAAAAAGAACATAGAAACACACATGAAAGAATTTTGAAGCTCATGTATATATTAGTTGAAAGAAAGATATGCAATGTTCAACCAACAATGATCAACGGTTTATACTCATGGCCATCAACTCAACTTAAACATCAATGAAAAAGATTCTTAAGTTCAGCAAGGGCGGTTTCAATTTAATGAATCAATCAACTCAACAACATTAAACAAAATTTGGATAACCAAGCCAAACAATTAATGGATGCACAACACTATTTCTCAGCTATGAAGGATACAAATGATGACGTCTTAGCTAACATTAACATAATTAGCTGCACTCTCCTTTTTCCCCAAAAGTGATATGGCAATGGATTATGGGTTCCGACACTCGGCTGCTAATGTAGGCTTATGCTCACGTGGAGTGCTGGTTGGGGTATTTTACCCTCTTTTTAAGACATACCACCTAACCATAATGGCTAGATTGGGCTTACAGTAGGCTAGCATTATATGTGGGTGAATAAGCCATCTTTGATGGGGTATGAAGGTGAAATGAAATAAAAGTGATTTTAAATATTTTCCACAACATGGGAGAGTCAACTAAATAGCAACATTAGCTAGATTTCATCCATTTGTTTTGAATATTTTTTCATTGAAAGAAAGGTTGAAAAATGCACTAAGAGTTTGTCAAGGGTATCCCGTATTCCAAATGATGGTGAGATGTTAATTTACTCACAAAAATGAAACCATTACATGTTTTAGGAAATCAATGATGAAAAAGGCGAGTGTTCAAGCTACAAGTATAAACCAAAAATAAACACGTGTTGAAGGCCAAAAGATTTCAACTAATCTATGCATGCTCTTTAGAATTATTTCAATGACAAATTAAGGTGCAAATGGACAAGATGGTTCAAACTTGGGATAAAAATTAGTTCATTACATCAAGATAGCCTCACATCATACATGATTTTGCCACATAAGGAAAGAAAAACAAAGAACAACATGAAAGAAGAAAAGACATGACAACATAAAAAACAATAAAAGTAAATTATATTATCGGCCGGTTGCATCCCCCTAAGCTTGAAATTTGCATTGTGCTCATTGCATCAATCAAACCTATGAAGGAAACAACCAGGCTCCTGTCATGGGGTGGGCATCAGTGGGATGGGCCAGGGCCCATGTGATCAGAGGGGAAGAACTGGCTAATGAGATCATCGTCATCTGGAATATCAACCCGCATGCGCTGTAGAACAAACTCAGGATGCGGCAAAGTAGGCTGGTGCTGCTGTGGCATGGAGTAGTGGCCTTGAGAAAGGTGCCAACTATCCATGTGATGAACCATATCATTCATAGTAGAATATTGTTGACCCATCAGGTCCATGCAGTTGTCTATGTGGTTAAACCACTGCTGCACATAGCCATATAGATGCCTGACATCAGGCATGGACCATGAGTACTCTGTTTGTGTGCTTGTGGAGGGAGGTGGTGTAATAGTAGGGGGTGCCCCGGTATCATCAGTAGCTCTAGTTGCATATTCTTCTTCTTCAGTGTTCAGAATGACTTTCCAATTATCTTTGTTCTCCAATGTGATATGCTCAGGATCTGGAATGTCAATGTATTGATCTTTGTCAAAGAATTGCCAAAATTTGGTATTACTGTTGGGAACCCTTGAGATCAATCCTGCAGAAAGTAGATATTGAATGTCTACCAGGTTTCTACCTGGTGCAGCCTCGAGACCTATCAGATCAACATCTAACTTTTGTGCTATCAAAGTGCTCAAGCCACCACACATTATGTCTCAAGATTCCCTCTTCTTCATTTTATTAATGTCTAGGAAATGTGTAAGGATATAATAAGCTGCATTGATCTAATAGTCATACATCATTCCCCACAAAAATAAAAGATCCTATTTTCTGAAGACCCCTTGAGTTTCTTTCTTAGCAAAGACTCATGTACTAAGAAGGCAGTGCATGTATCAAAAAATGGGGTTGTGAATAGCGAACACCCTAGCTTGCTTGGCATCATGTCATTTCTCATCTGATATCTCAAACCAGAATTCATCACTTTCAAAAGCTGGTGGATAACTAATTGCCCCCTCGTAGTGGCAATCCAAAACCTCACAGAAACGCCTGAAGGTAAGCTTAAAACTATGACCCAAAAGGTAGAAACGGATGATGCCATAAGGTTCTATATTCTTTTATGGGTCTTGCTCTGTAGTGAGCGTCGTCAAAAACTCATAAACTAAACATGGGTAAGTGTTTGATACCGTGCAACATACATAGCTTAGCCCCAAATCTTCCAGGTGCACAAAGACCTCATCCTTGAAGCCGAGGGTGGTGAGAGTCTTCTCACAAGCAAATAACATAGGAAGCACCCTCCTTGCTATGAGGAAACTGGTACGTCGGGTCTTCCTCAGGAGTGACCCAAAATTGGGTCATGGAGATGTATGATGGTGCGGAGGAGGAGCTAGCACCATGCTTGCGGTTAGACGTCTACTTGAGAGGTGCCATTGCTGAAATGTCAAAAAATATGACGTATCTTTTTGTGAACACGGCGTATCAGCGTGGCTTACTGCTACAGAACTCACTGACCAGAAGAAAGACATGTCGTGTACCTGGGCGAATGTAGTGGCATGAACACGAAGAACACGTCCGATTTGTGACTTTCACGACGTGTCTCTAGTGTGGGAAAAGAAGGAAATGATAAAGACAGGACATATGGAGCTTCTTGCTGCGATTTCATGCCATAAATGGCCAAATGATGCCGAAAATGAAGCTTTTTCTTCTTAGAGATTGATAAAAGAAGAAGAAGAACCAGTCTTAACGGTGCCAGAGAAGAAGATCGGCGGAGAAGAGGGAACTTCACAGCCTTGGTGCTGTCGATGGCGGCTTGGAGATGTGGTTTCTTGCTCCAAATCACACACGATTGGTCATCGGTGGAGGAGGCTCAGACATGGTTGGAAACATGTCTAGAATGAAGTGAGGAACTGGGGAAGATGGCGACCAGTTAGGGTTAAAAACATGTATTCTCATCAAAAGACATGGCGTGTCTTTTGTAAGACACGACATGTTTCTTGACAGAACTTCCTTTGTACGTTACAAGACACATCGTGTTCTACTATGTACACACCATGTTCGAATTTAGAAATTCAAATTGTGTCCCTTTCACTAATAACTATATGACATGTTAAAATAAAGACACACCATGTTAGTTTCCAGATAAGTTATGCTCCCCGTTGCTGCTGAAGTACACATCATGTCTGAATGAAGACATGTCATGTTCTTTTCCAGATCGAGTATTACTTTGGTCTGCTGGACAGTGACACGACGCGTCTTTTTCTGACACGTCGTGTGTTTTTGAGTTTATGCTCACTTTTTGCCTACTGTAAGAAATGACACGCCATGTCAAATAAAGACACATTGTGTCTCTTTGAGTTTATGTAGAATTTAGCTTCTGTCTAGAACCTACAGAAGTATAGTGATGCAAGTATAAGTGTTTAAGTTATTACATACACCATGACAAGCTTATTTTTGGGAAATTTAAAGATTGTTCTTGACTAAATCTACTAGAATAAATTCTAATCTAATGTGGGGTCAACTCCCACAAGTTCCTCCATTTAAAGTCTGGAGTAGGACTCTTTAGTCTTTTGATCAAGCATCTTGGAGGGAGCAAGTTGCTCCCTTGTCGACTTCATCTCCTGTGATGTAAAGCTTGCATCATTGTCCACTGACCTTGAAGGAGGATTGTTTCCCTTATAGCTCCACGATTCTGTACAGAAAGACGCGTAGGACTAAGAATGGTTCATACCACTTGGATCTTAACTTTCCTAGAAACAACTTGAGTTTAGAATTGAAAAGAAAAACTTGGTCTCCTTCTTTGACGTCTTTGATTTTGATTCTCTTATCATGCCATCTCTTTATTTTCTCCTTGTATATTTTGGTATTTTCATAAGCATTCATTCACATCTCCTCTAGCTCTTACAGTTGCAGTAGCCTCTTCTCTCCGCTTTCTTAAGATCATAATTTAGAAACTTGATTGCCCATAATGATTTGTGCTCCAATTCTATGGGTAAATGTCATGATTTCCTATAGACTAACTTGAAAGGTGTTGTTCCAATGGGTGTTTTGAAAGCTGTCCTATATGCCCATAATGCATCTTCCAACTTAAGTGCCCAATCCTTTCTTGAGCCGGAGACAATCTTTTCTAGAATTGCCTTTAGTTGCCTATTGGAGATCTCCACTTGGCAAGATGTTTGAGGGTGATAGTGTGTGGATATATTATGTTTTACACCATATTTGCTAAGAAAGTTGTTGACGTTTCTCTCCTTAAAATGGCTGCCACCATCTGAAATGATTGCTCTTGGAACTCCAAATCTTGGGAAGATGATATTTTGAAAAAGTTTGACTATTGACTTTGCATTTGGAGCTTGAGTGGAAATTACTTCCACCCATCTGGACACGTAATCACAAGCCACCAATATGAACTTGTAGCTGCATGAGGATGTGAAAGGGCCCATGTAGTATACACCCCACAAATAAAAAACTTCTATCTTAAGAATTGAGTTTAATGGCATTTCATATCTCCTTGAAATTCTCCCACCTCTTTGGTAGTTGTCACAAGCCTTGATAAATGTGTGCACATCACAAAATAGACTTGGCCAATAAAGGCCGAATTCTAGGATCTTTGTTTCTATTTTGTGGGCTCCAAAATGTCCTCCATAGGGAGAAGAATGACCATATAAAATCACATTACCAACTTCCTCTTTTGGGATACACCTCCTTATGAGTCCATCAACACATTGCTTAAACAATAACAGATCATCCCAGTAGTAGAATTTTACATCATGAACAAACTTCTTTTTCTGTTGGTATGACAAGTCTGGAGGTAGTTGTCTTGTAGCAAGAAAATTTGCAAAATCTGTGCACCATGTTGCTTGTGTGGAAAACAAGGCATAGAGTTTCTCAATTGGAAATTGATCCTGAATAGGCAATGAAATTTCAACACTTGTAGTCAAACTAGATATGTGATCTGCTACGTTGTTGTTTGTCCCTTTTCTATCTCGAATTTCAAGATCAAATTCTTGAAGGAGTAATATCTAGCGGATGAGATGGGGTTTAGCATCTTTCTTGTTAAGCAAGTACTTCATTGCAACATGATCTGTATACAGAATGACTTTGGATCCTACCAAATACTATCTGAACTTGTCAAAAGCATATACTATGGAAAGCATCTCCTTCTCGGTGGTTGTATAGTTGATTTGTGCCTCATCTATGGTTTTGTTTGCATAATGTATATCATGAAGGTTTTTATCTTTCCGCTATCCAAAAACTGCTCCTACTACGTAGTCACTTAAATCACACATTAATTCAAAAGGAGCACTCCAGTCCGATGGTTGTATGATTGGGGCAGAGACAAGAAGTTCTTTGAGCTTGTTGAAGGCTGCATGACAGACATCATCGAATATGAACTCGGCATCTTTTGCAAGCAAGGAACACAATGGTTTTGCAATATTGGAGAAATATTTGATGAATCTCCTGTAGAATCCTGCATGTCCAAGGAAACTACAAATGTATTTGACTGAAGGAGTAGACATATTCTCTATAGCTTCCACTTTATCCCTGTCAACTTCAATATCCTTATTAGAAACAATATGTCCTAATACTATACTAGATTGTACCATGAAATGACACTTTTCCCAGTTTAGTACTAGGTTAACCTTTTTGAAATAGGCTAAAACTTTAGATAAATTACACAAGAAATGATCAAAAGAATCTCCATAAACACTAAAATCATCCATGAATATTTCCATTATATTTTCAATGAAATTAGAGAAAATAGCTACAATGCAACGTTGAAACGTGGCTGGGGCGTTACAAAGACCAAAGGGCATGCGACGGTAAGCATAGGTCCCATAAGTGCATGTAAATATGGTTTTCTCTTGATCGGGAGGGTAGATTGGAATTTGGAAAAACCTAGAATACTCATCCAAATAGCAAAAGTAAGAATGCTTTGCAAGTTTCTCAAGCATCAAATCAATAAAGGGTTAGGGAAAATGGTCTTTGTGAGTTGCTTTATTCAAACGCCAGTATTCAATACACATACGCCAACCTGTGACTATACATGTTTGTATTAACTCGTCATTATCCCCCTTAATGACAGTTGCACCCCGCTTATAGGTACCACATGAATGGCACTAAACCAAGGGCTGTCACTTATAGGATAAATGATGCCAACATCTTTCAACTTAAAAATTTCCTTTTTAACCACTTCTGGCATGTTTTGATTTAAATGTATAGGTGGTTCATAGTGGGTTTAGCATCATCTTCCATGTTTATTCTATGCATGCAAATGGAAGGGTGGATTCCCTTTAAATAATCAATAGAGTAACCAATGACATCTTTATATAAACATAATTCAACAAGCAATTTATTTTCTTGTTCATTAGTTAACTCATCATTGATTATAATTGGAGAAGTGGAATCGGGGTCAAGAAATGCTTACCTTAGATAGGGTGGAAGGGCTTTGAGTTCTAACTTTCTCCCAGCTGTGTTTTGTTTGGCTTTATCATCAAGAAATGAAGTATCTTCATTAACAACATTTGGTTGAGCAATAGAATATAATCCAAAATTTTTTGGAGTTATCATTTGTAGCTTCATCATCATCACAATATTTAAATATCAATTTAGCATCATTATGATCTTCCTCCACAATAGATTCAATAGAGTCTATAATACATATTTCTTCCACTTGTGAAGGTGCCTTCATGGCTTTAAACACAGAAAACTCCATCGCTTCTTCACCGGCCCAGAGTGTAAGCTTTCCTTCCTGGACATCAACAAGGCATCTGATAGTCCTAAAAAAAGGTCTCCCAAAGAGAAGGGATTGGAAGGGATTTCAAGCATGTCTAACACAACAAAATCACAGGGAATGTAGAATTTACCAATTTGTACTGGTACTTCCTCCATAATACCTTTGGGATATTTGATTGAGTGATCAACTAACTAGATAGCCATCTTTGTAGGTTTCAAATCTCCAAGGTCTAGCTCCTACCACAAAGTAGACAGAATGAGACTAAAGCTAGCTCTAAGGTCAAAAAGACCTTTTTCAAATGTGGTGTTGCTAATATTGCAAGGCAGAGTGAAAGCTCCCAGATCATTTAGCTTTGTGGGAAGTCTGTTTTGAATGATTGAACTCATTCTCTCAAAAAGCATGACAGTTTCAATTTGGTCTATCCTCCTCTTCTTGGTGAGAATGTCTTTTAGAAATTTGGCATATGATGACATCTCAGCTATGACTTCAGCCAATAGAAGATTGATATGAAGTTTATTTAGAATCTCCATAAATTTTCTAAACTTTGAATCTTCCTTTTTATTTGCAAGTCTTTGTGGAAATGGTGCACTTGTTTTGTAAAAATGTGATGCTTCAGCTGTACCTTTTAGTTTGTCATCAACGTGAGTGTCTATCTTTTCTTCATCAACAACCTCAACATTCTTCTCCTAGGGTGGAGAAGGTCTTTGGATTTCAGCTCCACTCCTTAAGGTGATAGGATTTACTTGCCCTCTTGGATTCACCTCTGGTTGGCTAGGAAGGGAACCAGACGATGTGTTCTTTTGCTGCACTAAAGCTTGCTGCGCGATTTGATTATCCAACATCCTTGTATGTGTGGAAATTCCATCCACTTTAGTGGAGAGTTGAGCAATTACATCTTTTAGCAGTTTGACATTGCCTCAGAACTCTTCATTATGCTGTGCTTGAGTAGAGATAAATTGCTTCATCATAGTCTCCAAAGAAGATTTTTGGGGTTGTTTCTACTGTTAGTAACCCCTATTGTTATTGAAACCTGGAAGATTTTCATTTGATTGTCGGTTGAAGAGTTTTTGTTGATGTGGTTTCTGTTGTCCTTGTTGATAGTTTTGTGCGTTGCTAGTGTTCTGGTAAGAGAAATTAGGATGATATCTCCATACCAGATTTATGTGTTAGAATAGGGATTGTATTGCTTGTTCCCATGCATTCCAAGAACATTCACTTGCTCTTGGTTCTCTTGATTCATATTAGGAGCAAACCAAGTAGAAGAAGTATGTCCAACAAATCTGTAAGCTTCACAAGTTACCTCAGCTGCTTGGATCTGCATTGTAGTCATCTTCTGAAACTTTTATGTAAGGACATCAAGCTTAGCTGCAATCAAATCAACTCTATCAACACTATGCTTTCCTCCTTGCTTTTCGGTTAAATAACTCTATGTAGAAGATGATTGCGCTTTTCTATCCGACCCCCATTGGTAGTGGTTGAGTGCTATATCTTCAATGATATCATAAGCCTCCCTATAAGACTTATTCATTAAAGCTCCATTAGATGCGACATATAATGTCATACGGGTGTTGTAGAACAGTCCATTGTAAAATGTTTGAAGTAGCAATCAATTAGTCAATCCATGGTCAAAATGGCGCCACAGGGAGATCTGTAGGTTGTGGATCCCTTGCTTTGGTTGCTAGGGAGATTTCTAGTAGATGCCCTTGGCTTGGCATGGGGAGGGAAGACAACCAAAGAAAATGGAGCCATAGAGTGAAGAAGACGTTGTTGGCGAATGGAGAACTATTGGTGATTAGATAATTATCACGGTTGCGGACCTTCAGTTGAAGGGAAATGATGATGAGATCAAAGATTATTTCATGTGGTTGCTTGACAAAATGGGGATGAGGGTAGAATTGGTTGGGGGTGCGGGTTGGGAGCGATGGGAGGGAATTATTTTTTGCTCCAATTGGTTTAGAAAGGAGAATGTATAGTTTAAATAATCATTTGAGCTACATTTATTTAAGTTACAACAATTCAGAGAAAAAATGTATCCATGTGAAATATATGGGATTCACTACACTTATTTTACTTACATTTATGTCTTTTATAACTAAACGTCATTTTAGTTACATATAAAATGATTGTAACTAATGATAGGCAAATCATATTTTTTTTATAGTGTACACCGCCACCTCGAGGAAGAAGTAGGCAGAATTGTATAGCTTGAAGTAGTGATCCCTGAGCATCTCTGCCTATGTTTAGATATTCATGTTGTTGGAGCGCTATGCTACTGGTCTTGGAGAGGATTGTCAATATACACTCTTTTTGGAGGGGCAGAGCTACCACATTGAACGAGCTCTAGTCCCACAACCCTCCTCACCTTTTAGCATATGGTGGATAAGGTCCTCGCCATGGAGGCCTATCTAAGTTTTAAACCCTTAAGATAAAGTCCCAACATAAATACTCCTATTTAGGGTTCATTAAATAAAATAAATAGTATCTAGATGATGTTAATTCTCATAAAATTCTCCTAGAACCCTACTGATTATTTAAATCCATATTTGAACTCTGATTTGAGTAATATACATAAATAATAGGTATTTTTCTATTAATGACTAATTATATACTTTTAGCCAGACATTAATCATAAAAAATAGATCCAACATCTGAAAAATATGAAATTTGACTAGACCTAGATTATGACATATAGATCTGTATACAAATACAATACACATGTCTTAGATCAATGGAACCTAGGTTTGGCCAAAACCCTAACTGGACCTAAGTTACCAAGAATAATGATGTACATTTATCAATGATGATTAATTTTTATTAATCAGGTGATGACTAGATATCTATATTATCAAGGATCATTAGGGATCTATGAACTCAGGTACATAAGTTTTATTTAAGTATATGACTATGGTTTTCTTGGTTGAAATCATGATATGTGTGCTCTCTTTCTTATTTCCAAATATTGGATTAGTATTAATATATATACTTAGTGATTTCTCACTTGAAACATAAATTATGTGTAGATATTTTGTATTCATTGAAGGTGTTCATTATCCCCCTTATTCGGGAATGTATTAGTATTTACTAGTACACCTCCCTAGAGCACACGGTGTATGGGGAGTTTCCCGTGTTCTAGGGCCCAACATGTATGTTTTGGTACTAGTCCACCTTGATAATGCAACTCATCTAGAAAAATGAATAAATTGGCATATTTCATTTATTAAAGAACTATTTTATATGATCTTCCTTCTTTCCTTTTGCAAATATTTTCAGATTATGAAAACCATAAATATATGTACCTTTCTACCCATGTACACAACACATTGTGTTGATTCATTATTTCACGTATGCTTTACGTTCAGAGCTAGTATGGGATAAAAGACTAAACGTGAGAAGTTGTACATGTTGTACCCATTGTGTAAGATCCTAGAAACCATACATGTTCAGACTATGTAGATTTCTCTTTTTGATATGTAAATGTAAGTTGTAGTAAAACATTTTGTAATATACACATTGAATGTTGAGATTGTTTATGGGGTATGCATTATGGTTGTTTGTTCATGTATGCGTATGTATGCTTCTGCATCACACTTTGATACAATTCTGAGCATTTTTAGATTTTTCTTCTCATGCCTTATAAGTCTCGAGACGGCAGAATCTGGGGACGATGGTTGGTATCAGATCATGAACAATAGCTACTCCTGCAAAAGAATTTCATTGATGATCGTTGTGCAACCATTTACTATTTCACCACCATCCTAGAAGGTGCCCTACCGCATATCTTGGAGTTTGATCAAATGTTAGAAAACTCAAACTATGGTTTCTTCATCAACATCTTCATCTCATTAGTATGACACATCATTTGAATAAAATGTTATTAACTTAAGCGGAAGCGATCACTAAGCAGCGGATTACCAAAAATCATTAAAAATTAAAACCATTTTACAAAGAGGTCCACACATAGTAAAACTCTTTCATAAAGAACCAGATCAACTTAATTACATACTGGTTCACAAGTACATGTCCTGTATCATCTTTCTCTGAGGATTACATGCATCAACTGCTGTTAAACTAGACACATGCAGTATGAAATCTCAAGGCACTAAGCCAAAATCTCAAAAGCATTAACTACTACTCCGAGGACCTCAGAGTACATAGATGACACATAGGACTCTATGTACATATATACAAGACATATCAGCCAGTGTCTCCACTTGAGAATTCACTGCTGTTCCTGCTACTGCTATTATTGTCCTCCACCTACTGAAGGATTCCTTCCTCCTCATCCACGTCCACGTAAAAATGTGGTTCCCACGGGGGTGAGACAATTATAAAATTGCCCCAGCGAGAGATATAACTCTCCACCAGAAACATTGTTATTGCAGTTTATTAAGATAAAATTGAACAGAGGAATCATAATTACTTAACAACAGTTAATTCATTGTTTAACAGATTAGAACATTATTTTTATCTGAAGCATTGCAGTTGTAACCTGATGGAGCATCATGTCACTTATCCAATAAGGAATGTGAAGAATATGTATAACATTTATTCACTTATAGAGTTATGACCGTAGCATATATTCTTTTCAGGCTTAGATCACATAGCTAATGCATGTCATTATCTTTGTGGAGTCATGGCCTGTAGCCATATTCTTTTAACAAAGTACTGGGATCTTAATCCCTAATCTCTTCAAGTACATTTCCATTTCTTAACAAGTTCATCATCATGATTATAGAATATGGGTATTTGAACCCTTAACTCATCATAGAATACTTATTACCACTTATTAGGTAACTTAATACCTTCAGGTCATCTAACCAAGGACATTATGGTTCTTTTTACACAAAGCATTCCACATAGTTTACAAAGCTCATATTACCTCTTGTTACCCCTTAATAGGCAACAAGGCATATTATGGCTTATGAAGCTCATAACCAATTTCAATAGTTAAAACATCATATGGCACACATGGCTCATACATTTTTAGATTACTTCTCACTAAGCAATAAAGCATATGAAGGCTTATAAGGCCTATAAAACATTTTCAATATACATAGCATCATAGCCCATACCTGGCTATGCTCATCATATTAACACACCTGCATGATTAGTACTCATGATAACAATCATATATCAATACCATGCAATACAAGGGTTTTCCTATTACATTCATAACTCATCAATCTATATTTAAGCTTCACATAGAATTTCTCTGTGTTAAGACTTCACATAGCATCACCATGTATTAGGGTTTCACATAGCATTACCTTGTATTAGGGTTTCACATAGCATTACCCTATATTAGGGTTTCACATGGCATTACCCTGTATTAGGGTTTCACATAACATTACCCTGTATTAGGGTTTCACATAGCATTACCCTGTATTAGGGTTTCACATAGCATTACCATGTATTAGGGTTTCACATAGCATTACCCTGTATTAGGGTTTGTTATATCTCATTACCCAATTTAGGGTTAGGATGCACTATTCACATTAGATTAGGGTTCATCATGTCCTTTTACCCAATTAGGGTTTACTGTAACATTACATAACATCACCCTGGATTAGGGTCTTGTATAAATAACCATATAGGTTCTCAAGATCATTTTATTAATGATCAGGTCCTATTCCATTACTTCACACAGCTAGGAATCAATATGGATAACATAAGTATTCAATCATACTTATTTATTCTCATCATTCATCATTAAATGAATTATCAACACAAAGTATAAGTTTCTCTCTTCATCTTTACCAGAATATAATTGCATCATAGTTTATTGGTTTGGATTAACCTTTTCATAAGGCATGTTATCCTACACTCATCAAAGTGCATTACTTCTCAAAGTAACAATTGACATGACTCACTTCATGTGTCACTCATCCAAATATATTGGATTTAAAACACATCAAGGTATATAAGTTTTGAGGTGTTGAATGTGATATCTATCATATCTTGACGTATCACTTCCCTCATCACCTTTATCATACTTGAGTTCATCCACTTAGCTTGTATTAGGGTATCCCTCATCCTAATACGTTATGCACTAGTTCATCACATTTATCATGTAATGTATTGGTCATAAGTCACTTATTTAGAATATACAACCATTGCCAATGATACAGAATCATCCTTGAATTAGGAACTATTGATATAAGGGTATCCATTATCAACCTCTCTAGGTGTTACATTTGTCAATACATTAATCACTATTCCATTATTAGGAATATGATTTTCCATATTTATAAATTGAGGTTCACATAGCATCTCCCATAAATATGGATTTCACCTAATATCACTCTTCATTAGAGTTTCACATAACATCCTTCTATATCAGGGTTTCACTTAGTATTACTTGAAGTTAGGATTTCACTTAACATCTCCCTCAATTAGGTTTTCACCTAGATTTTCCCTAAATTAGGGTTTTACATGACTTTGCCCTAAATTAGGGTCAAGGCTCATTAAGCTTTCCAATGACATGATCTCATTATTATGGATCAAACCCTGATTTCATATTTATTCATAATGAGGGAATTAGGGATTAATTATATAAGAATTACTCTCTCTCTCATCCTCTCTAGGATGTTTAAGTACTCCAAGATTGATCTAGGTCAGCTCTTCATTAAGTACACATAGTTAGGGTTAACCATTATGATCACCTTTAGTCTACATCATTATCAATCAAGTGGCTAACTGACCTTTAATATTATTAGGTATCCAAATGGTTTTACCCATTTGGACCTCAAAAAGGTCTTGGTCACTTAGACCCCAAATGGTGTTGACCACTTAGACCTCAAACGGTCTTGACCAATTAAGTTCAAACGGTTTGAAACTGTTTAGCAAGGTTGATGCTTGAAACCGTTTAGACAACACATGTGAAACCGAATGAACTTGGGTCTCCAAACGGTTTGAGACCGTTTGGACCCAAATGGTCTTGAGATCATTTGGACTCAAATGGTCTTAAGACCGTTTGGTCCAAACCCTCTCAAAACCGAATGGACCAACAAGGTCTTCTATCACTTAGTCAATTTAGGGTTTCAATCCTTGAACCATCTATCAATTGGACTACCAATTTATTCTTCAATTGAACCATTGAATCACCCTTCAATTGGACCTTCAATTAGGGTTTTAAACCCAATTTAACTAGGGTTTATAATCAAGAAACCATCACTTAGGGTTTTGAAATCGAGGAATCTTCAATTAGGGTTTGCATCATTGAATTAATCATCAATTGATCTATTGATTGTATTTCAATGTAATATCATTGGATCTTCAACCATCCAATCATACTTCATCAAAAACTTCCAAACGGTCTTGGTTGACCTCCAAACTGTCTTGAGACCATTTGGGTGACCTCCAAACGGTCTTGAGACCGTTTAGGCTTAGTCAACCCAAAAAGTTGATTCAATTACTTAGGGTTCCACACTCAACCCGATTAGGGTTTACATTTAAGGAATCATTCACAATTGAAACCTTCAAGATCAAACAAATTGGAACCATTGGATCAATATCCAAGTACAACAACATATTTCCTCAAACGGTCAACCATATCAAATGGTCAACCACTCCAAACGGTTTGGAACCCAAACCTCCAAACGATTTGCAAACCCTTTGGTCACCAAATGGTTTGGAGAAACCGTTTGGACCAAATGTTAAAACCATTTGCAAAAGATATTTGTGGAGGTGTGTGCTTATGATTATGTCATCATCATCAAGCTATAAACCCACTAAGCTTTCTGTGATTTTCATGGTGATTGCATCAATTAACCAAATAAAATTTCATAAACAAAGAAAGAATCAACAATTGATGAAGATATGGAATCAATAACAAAGTTTAAGGGTTCAAGTTATGTAACCCACCTTCAATTGAGCTTCAAAGTGCTTCACATCAACAATGGTGGAAGAAGATTTTACAACCCTCCCAAGGCTTGTCCTCAAGCTTTGGAGTGAAAAGATTGGCTAGCATTGAAGATCGAGTGAAATAGAGAAGAAATCATGCATTGTTTTGTGATTTCCACCATGAATTCAAGGTGAAAGAAGGTTAAGAAGCTTACCAACAGGTTGGGGGTCATCCTCCTGTTGCTCCGAGATCCCTTGGTCGTTTTTGCAAGCAAGAAGTGAAAGGGGTTTCGAAATTATCCCTTCACCTCAAAGATAAAGGAGCTTATATATGAATTTTATTGAAAATTCATTTAAGAGAGAGAAAGTAGGAATTATCTCCTCAACTTTCTTGCCATATGCCCACTTCTATTCCTTAGAGGCGAGGCTATCCTCTTTTCCTCCTATTCCTCTCAATTATTCACGATTTAAAGGAAAATAAACTAAGCACCTCAAATCATATTATAATAATACCCATAAGTGAGTGGATATTTCTTTTTCTTTTCTTAATGTGAGTGGGTTCTCCACTCATGTAGATATTTCCTTTGCCTTTGCAAGGCACAAGGACGTCCAAACATAACCAAACTCAAACATTATAGCTTTGGTTGAAGGACAATCCAATTAATGTAATGATTTTTGCATTAAATTGAATTAGGGTTTCAATTATGCTTTAATCTTGATTATTTTAATATCAAGATTCTCTCTCCTTCAAAATGATTCAAATGAGGCGCTCCTCTCAAATTATTTTCTTTACATGATGCCAAGATTCATGAGGGACCCTCTTGAAGTGGTATTTTGCATATTGAACCCTAGATTTTGGGTAAATTGCACATTACACCAAAACTAGGTTTTAATGCACAAACATTGTTCAACATGCTCTTTCTTGGTATTCAGGCTATCACAAGCCATACCTGTACATCATATTCATTCTCATGATGCTTCAACACATGAGGAACATTTTATCATGTACAATTTTGAAGTTAACCCCTCAACTTGGGTAATTTGCACTTTAGTCCAAAACTAACAAAACATTGTTTCAACATTATTCAAAAGAGACTAAAATTGAAATATAAGTTCCTCTTGAGCCTTAATTACTTTTAGAAAGATAAGAGAGAGCATATAATCAACTTAATTAATCCAAACATCTAGGTTTAAGCATAACTCAGGTCAGGGATGTTATAATTATGCTCATGATTGTTTAGCTGTACAAAAATAACATTGTGAACCCATGTGAGAGTGCCACACAAACTAGCCATCTACACACTCAGCTTATCCACAGAAGAATCATCATCAAATGTTGCAGCTCAAGTCTCTAACTCGAGACCCATTCTAAGGTCCCCCATAAGAAGCAATAGATAGAAGCACAAGTTGCATCTTTCTTCCTACTTAGGGTATTAATGACAACATTAGCTTTACCTAGTTGATAAGTGATGGTAAAGTCATAATCTTTGAGATACTCCCTCCATCACCTCTAGTGTATTTTTAGCTACTTTTGTGTCATTAGGTAACATAGGCTTTTGTGGTCACAAACGGCTTCAAATTGTAACCCATATAAGTAGTGTTGCCATATCTCCAACCCATGAACTATGATAGCTAGCTCTATATCATATGTAGGCAAATTTCTTTCATTTGGATTCAATTAGCATGAGATGTAAGAGATAACTCATCCTTCTTGCATACAGACACATTCCAACATCAATTTAGAATCATAAGTGAAGATAACATAGGTCTTACCCTCAATAGGTAGGAAAAGCATAGGAGCATAACTCAAACACTTCTTCAAGTCTAGGAAACTCTTCTCACACTCAAGAGTCTAGAGAAACTCTACATCCTTGTGTGTCATCTTTGTCATTAAAAAAACCAAATTGGAGAAATTTTGCATGAACCTCTGATAGTAGTCCACAAGGCCCAGAAAATTGTGTATCTCTGAGGGGTAATTCGGTGATTTTCACTTTGTCATAGCCTCAATATTGACATGATCAACAATATTGCACCCAAAAAAAGACACGATCAACAATATTATGTCATTTATATATGACAAGGAACATGAGGTTATTAAAGGCACGATGCACTTACTTCAACACCTATTAAAGTATTATGTGGTTATGGATCTTCTAATATCTTCATAGTTTCTAAACTTGTAATCGTGTTAGGACTAAAATTGATGCATATGGACCATATATTAGAGGTCCATATTCTTAGTGGTAGGGTTTATTCTACCTATATGAAAATCCCTCCTGTATACTTGTGTATTTCTAGCAAGAAGTTTGAGTCAGACTTCATCATCCTCAACATGAGGCAGAGCTACCACATTGAACGGGCTCTAGTCCCACAACCCTCCTCACATTTTAGCATATGGTGGATAAGGTCCTCGCCATGGAGGCCTATCTAAGTTTTCAACCCTTAAGATAAAGTCCCAACAATCAAAATAATTTCATTGGTGACCATCGTGCAACCATTTACTATTTCACCACCATCCTAGAAGGTGCCCTACCGCATAGCCTCGAGTTTGACCAAATGTTTGGCACTTGATTTGTCACGAGTGTCGCTAGGTTGGGCACTTTAGACCTCAGTGTCCCAAGCTCGATAAGACTACAATCCCAACTCATCTGCAAGCACCTCAACAACCACATCCACAACAAAATCACACCCAGAGGTATGAAAAAAATAGGAAAGGATGTGACACATTTTTTGAATGATGTGCAAGACACATCTTTGCCATGGACGTTGTGGAGGCCACTAATGAACATGAGGTAATTAAAGGAATGATGCACTTACTTCAACACCTAATAAAGTATTATTTGATTATGGATCTTCTAATATCTTCATAGTTTCTAAACTTGTAATCGTGTTAGGATTAAAATTGATGTATATGGACCATATATTAGAGGTCCATATTCTTAGTGGTAGGGTTTGTTCTACCTATCTGAAAATCCCTCCTATATACTTGTGTATTTCTAGCAAGAAGTTTGAGTCATACTTCATCATCCACAACATTATGGCCTTCGAGTTACCTTAGGGACAAATTGGCTGGAGAAGTTTGACATGACTCTTTTCTATTGAGAGAACAAGGCCATCTTGTTGCATCCTAATAGTGAGAATCTATGTATCAAAGAAAGGAATAGTGATGATCAACAGTTCATTATCTCTACATTCAAGGTGGAGAAGCTCATCACACATGGTTTTAGAGCCTACATGGCATCAATTATTATTAACCCTATGCCACATGTAGTGGATGACATTGATGTAGTTTGGGACTTTCCTAATGTCTTCCTTGATATGATGCTTGAACTTCCTCCTACATAAGAAGTTGAGTTTTCTATCAACCTCATATCGGGCATGACTCCTATCCTAAATTCACCTTATCACATCGCACTTGCTGAGTTTATTGAGGTCAAGAAGTAGCTGTAGGTACTCCTAGAGATAGGGTCTATACACCCTTGTGTCTTTCTTTGGGGAGCACTAGTTCTATTTGTGTATAAGAAGGATAGATCCTTACGAATGTGCATGGATGATTTAGAATTTCTATCCTCTACCATATGCATCAATGACTTGTTCCAGTAGCTCAAGTCATCTACTGTGTTCTCAAAGATGGACATGTGTAGTGACTACTACCAGATGCATGTTAAGGATGATGATGTATCAAGGATGGCCTTTCTCACTCGTCATGTACATTATGAGTTTATGATTATGTGGCTTGACCAATGCTCTAACCAACTTCACGGACCTAATGAACCGAGTCTTTCGCCCCTACCTCAACAACTTTGTGGTGTTGTTCATTGATGTTCTCATCTACTCTATGTCTATAGACCAACATTATGAGAATCTACTTATTGCTCTTTAAGCTTTATAAGACCACCAACTCTATGCAAAGTTCTTGAAGTGTAAGTTTTGGCCCAACAAATTAAGTGACGCTCAGTGTCACTAGGTTGGGCACTTTAGACCTCAGTGTCCCAAGATCGATAAGGCTACAATCCCATCTCATCTGCAAGTACCTCAACAACCACATCCACAACAAAATCACACCCAGAGGTACGAAAAAAATAGGAAAGGATGTGACACATTTTTTGAATGATGTGCAAGGCACGTCTTTGCCATGGATGTTGTGGAGGCCACTGATGAACATGAGGTTATTAAAGGCATGATGCACTTACTTCAACACCTATTAAAGCATTATGTGATTATGGATCTTCTAATATCTTCATAGTTTCTAAACTTGTAATCATGTTAGGACTAAAATTGATGTATATGGACCATATATTAGAGGTTCATATTCTTAGTGGTAGGGTTTGCTCTACCTATATGAAAATCCCTCCTATATACTTGTGTATTTATAGCAAGAAGTTTGAGTCAGACTTCATCATCCTCAACATGAGGCAGAGCTACCACATTGAATGAGCTCTAGTCCCACAACCCTCCTCACCTTTTAGCATATGGTGGATAAGGTCCTCCCCATGGAGGCCTATCTAAGTTTTCAACCCTTAAGATAAAGTCCCATCAATCAAAAGAATTTCATTGATGACCATCGTGCAACCATTTAATATTTCACCACCATCCTAGAAGGTGCCCTACCGCATAGCCTAGAGTTTGACCAAATGTTAGGCACTTGATTTTTCACGAGTGTCACTAGGTTGGGAACTTTAGACCTCAGTGTCCCAAGCTTGATAAGACTACAATCCCAACTTATATACAAGCACCTCAACAACCACATCCACAACAAAATCACACCCAGAGGTACAAAACAAATAAGAAAGGATGTGACACATTTTTTGAATTATGTGCAAGGCACGTCTTTTCCATGGATGGTACCATATGCTTTTTCCATAGGCTATGGATAAATGATATTGCTAACATGAGACTAATAGTTCTGGTCAAAGCCCATGGGTCCAAGTACATGATTCATCCTGGTACCACGAAGATGTAGAAGGACTTACAGGGGGTTCTACTGGAAGAACATGACAAATATTTCTACATATATTGCAAAGTGCTTGACATGCGAATGAGTGAAGATATAACATCAACATCATGGTGGTCTTCTCCATCTACTTGAAATACTGGAGTGGAAGTGGTAGAAAATAACTATGGACTTTGTTGTATGATTTCCAAATTCAAGGCATGGGTATGATACGGTCTGGGTTGTTGTTGACGCCTAACCAAATTGGCACACTTTCTACCTTTCAAGAGCACAGAAAAGGTTCTTGATATGACACTATCAAAAGATCTAGAGGGGGTGAATAGAGATTTTTTATAATTTAAAGATAATTAAAACAATTAAAACACTCAACCAAAGAAGGAAGAGGATATAAGGAAGACACTACAGTTTAGAGTGGTTCCGACCTTTGAATCAAAGGTTGTTAGTCCACTACCCAATTATTTCCAATTGGGATTTTGAAAGTGATTTATTTTATTACCTCACAAGGATGTTACATAAAATACAATCACCTTTCACTCGAAGTATCCTTCACCTTGAAGTATCCTCAACCCCCTTGAAGAAACCTTCTTGAAGGAACCACGAGCAATCCTTGGAGCAGCCTTCACCACCTTGAGATAGCCTTCACCTAGAAGTAGCTCCAACCTCCTTTGAAGTAGCCTTCTTGAAGTAACCTCAAGCACACCTTGGATCAACCTTCACTTTGTTGAAGTAGCACCAAGCAACCTCCATTCAACATCCTCCAACCCTAGGAGTAGTCAAGGAGAACAAAGTACAATATAGAAGAAATAGATTGGAAGAAAGAAAATACTTATCCAATGAAGTACATCTCTTTGATCCTATATCAAGCGTTTAGATCTCCTATCCACTTGATCTGGGCATGGATATATGTGGTGTGTAGGAGATTGTGACTATAGGACACAACTCTAGAGGAAAAGGAATAAGATGGCAAGTGAATTCTAGCTTTGTTTCTCTCAATAGTGAGCTCAAGTGTAGCTTGGATTCTTTAGGTGTCCTAAGGCCTCTCCTATTTATAGGAATAGTTTTCAAGTATCTAGGGACATTCTAGGGAGTTTCTAGAGTGTTCTTAGTGCTTAAATAGATGTTATATGTACATTAGTTGGATAGCAATTGCTAATTTGTTCGTGCTTGAAAAGAACAATCCAGAACCCTACTCAATCGACAATTTGGTCGACCAAACCGTGTCTCGATCGAGGTTCTCTTTGATTGAGCCTGGGTTTAAGGCCAAAGTGTTGCAACATCTATATTCAACTCCCAACTACCAACCACCTAGTCTAACGATCATAAGCTTTAGACTGAAGTTTGCTCAATTGAGGATATTTTTGACCAAAGGCTATTTTAGATTACAAATGTGTAAGTTGTTGAACAGTGATCACAATTTCGACCGAGGTGGTTCTCGGTCGACAAAAACTTCAACTGAGTGTGTCTCAGTCGACAAGTTCTTCGACCGAGGGTGTCCCTATCTTAGACTTTTGAATCACCTACTATGTGTGCATTTCAATGTGTGTTGGTGACTCTAACTTTGAGGGGAAACGTATCTAAGGGTTATAAGTGGGTAGGGAAGATCTAACACTTGATTTACATGATGTCTAACTACTTGTACATTATATTCTTGTACAAGTTTTTACATTTGAGTATAATCAAGAACACATATACAATTAAGCACATTTGATCTTGAATTTTGCACTGAATTTATTTTCCACTTAGTAGAATCTCCTTATTACATTGAACCCTGACATATTCAAGTAGCATGTTAGATCCACAAGAATGAATTATTTGTCATCATCAAAACAAAGGGTATGCTAATGTCCAATTTAGCCAATAACTATTGTATGTGGATTGGGTTGTTTTCCAACACATAATTCATAAAGTGATAGTTTTTGGTCATGACTCGAAGTTTTCTAATAGGCACAAGAGGAGACATGTTTTGATTTACATTTCAATACAACTTACCAACCATAGAATGATGGATGGTCCAAGTGGAATATACATATTTTGGAGGACTTGTACATGCTTGTGTGATGAATTGGGGAGGTTTTTGGGATAAATACCTTCCACTGGCTGAGTTTCCTTATAATAACATCTACCAAGACATCACTGGTATGCCACCCTTTGAAGTACTCTATGGTTGGACTTGTCATTCACCACTACACTAGGATGATGTGAGATAATGAGATTTTATGAAGAGTGATGACATGAAAATTATGAATAATAATATTTTCTTGATTAAGAAGAGGATGAAGTATGTCCATGATCAAATACAAGGTGTATGCTGACAAGAAGAGATCAGATTTGAGCTTTTTAGTTAATAATTATGTATTAATGAAGATACATATAATCTGATCCATAGAAAGGTGAAATGTCAAAGGTAAGTTGAGCCCTCAATATGTGGGACCATTTGAGATCTTGGATAGAGTTGGGGAGTGTGCCTATGGACTAGCTCTTCCTCCCACCTATGAGAAGATTTATAATGTGTTCCATGTGTTCATTCTGAAGAAATATGTGAAAGACCCCTCTCATTTGTCGATATTGAGCTTATTGAGTCGCTAGAGGATATATATTATGAAGACTTTCTAGTGAAGGTATTAGACTCCAAAATGAAACATCTAAAGAATAAGGAGATTGATTGTGAAGATTCTATAGAAGTACCATGGCCTTGTGGAAACTAATTTGGAGTTGAAAGAAGAGATGATGTAGACTCACCCTCCCTCTTTTCTTGAGATTTTAGGGACAATAATTTTAAGGGGTGGTGTGTTGTATCCTCCCAAATTCAAGGTACAAATTTTTCATTTTTATTTCTTGTCCCTTATTCAATCAGGTACCCCTCACTGTCAACTTTTTCCTATTTTATGATGGGCTAGATGTTATTGAGACCTTTTAACTCTAATTGACCCATTATGATTCCACAAGTATGAAATCTTAAGATATTATAACCATAATACTTCAATTTTGGAATTAGTGAGTAATAATACTAATCTACATACATGCCTTGAGCATAAAAATATACACTAGGACATCTAGGGACAAAATTCGAGATAATATAATAGGTGTCACCATATTTGACTATTAGGTTAAGTTTATTACCCTAATTAGGTGACTAATGCATAATGGAAAAATTGTAATACACATATTCTCAAACATCAAATATAAGTTGAAGTTTATGTTCCTCATTCTCTAATTATATAACCCAAAAATATTGGGCTTAATTAGAGGTCACATACACCCCTATTCCCAACCTAAAATATTAACCTCAGTTAGGATGAATTATATACTCATTATCATTAACCTACCAATTTCTCTCCTAAGTTTCAGATTTAATAGTTGCCACATGACTTGATTTTATTTGGTGTGCTCTATGTCATGAATCTACATTCAGAGCACACAGATCAACAATCTTAGTGAGGGATCTATTGATCCAATGATGGATCAGTCTTCCCCTACCTCTGGTTTCCCCACACATACATGATCAACTTAGTGAGTCTCCTTATGTTCTTCCTTCTACTATGATCACCTAATTCTCATGAATCCTTTGCTGACAAACTTCTCTCACTCCTTTAAGTCCAATGAGGTATGATTCCCAAGGTGTTTCGAAAAGGACATAAAAAAACCCAAATAACCCCTAAGAGTGTCACTTCTACTCTACTCGCAAACCAAAAATCCCTCTACTTTTGAATCATCTACCCTCATTGATCGATCCAAAAATACTCTACCTCACTTCTCCTAGCTTTCCCATCTCCCAATTGGGAATGACCGACTATGAAGTGCCTAGACGGATCCAAGTTTCTTCTTTGATAAGAATCTTGGATCATCGTATATTGGAATCACTACTAGAAAATTCACCATGAGGCAATCCACTAGGAACCTCCCTCTTTCATTCCACATAATTATTTCACCCTAGTTTCCCCTGAGATTCTTTGTCAAAAAACCACCCATCATAAGGACATGACTCTTGGGGACTCGGTTAAACCCATCGTGGGCAATTGAAAAATCTCTTGGGTTGGTCAGATGGTTGACTAGGTACTAGGAAAAATATTACATGTTTGAGTTTGTATCATGGGGCTGCCATTTTGGCTGAAGCCTTGGTTAATGCCCCAACCATGTTTGTACGCCGTGTTGAATTGTTGGAGGCTATGGATGACTGATGCACCCTTGTTATAGGGCTTTATCTTATGTCCTTTTGAATTACAATAACATCTAAACATTGTAGATTGCAAGTCATTTCCCCCAATATGAACTATTATATCAAATGCACTTATGGATGCTTTTTGCATGTTTATTAGGGCACTTGTACATGCATTGGATGCAAAGGAGAGAGATGGGTCTAAATCTTCACCAAGCATGCCTTGGATGTAAAAGAATTGATTCGAATAAAAAAGAAGTCATTTAAAGAAGTTTGGAGTCAAGATCAACAGTTTGCCCCCCTACCTTGTCCGTGCTATATCACCACGGTCGTGATGAAATGGCCTAAAAAGTCACAGTGAAGTTGCAAGTTTTGTACAAGAAAACCCACAACCATGTAGACCAAAAATGGCCATGGCCAATGAAGACAACACACATGTGGTCATCAACACAGCCATGGCCAAAGAGCTACAACTCACTCGTGGCACATGCCATGCCTGTGGCACAAGGACCCCAAAAAGTCACAGTGACTCAGTGCAAAATACACACGAATGACCACGGTCATGGCCATCTACATTACTGTGGCCCATGAAGGCCACCTCACATGTGGTGTCCACCACGACCATGGCAAGCTGAAGACAAGATGAGTACAAAGATCAAAATGATTGTGGCACCTTCCTTCAACACAGCTGTGCCACCCAACACGACCATGTACCCCCTACCTAACACAACTGTGGTGCCCTCCATGAATGTGACCACTCCATATATTCCCCTCTACCTCAAAGCATACCTCCACCATGCCTGTATCACCCCCCACGACCGTATCACTCAACCCCCAACACGGCTGTGGCACATCACCACAACTGTAGTGACCACCTAATCCTACCCAACTTTTCCATTGTATTTCCATTTCTACCCCCACTTAACCTAGTGCTTCCCCACCACCTATATATGCATAGGTGGTAGCCACAACATGAGGTTACCCACTCCTTAGCTACTTCCTAGCATTCATGGCCACCTTCCTTGCATTTAAGAGCATCACCTACCTCCCACCTTCCATTTCCACCCAAAAACCCTAGTTTTCTAGGGTTTTCCACCGTAATCCCCCATATTCTCATGCCATTTCCATATTTGGAGGGAGGAACTTCATTCTACAACAGCTAGGAGGTGAAGGAGAAGGGTCTTCCACGAGCTCCATGACCTTCTACCTCTTTCTCCTCTCCTTTTTGTTCTTTTGTTTAGTTATGTGTAGCTAAGCCCCTTGTGGTGGGCTATTTGGGGTAAAATGATACTTTGGAGAAGATAGCATATGTGGGGAAATTTTGGGAGTTGCTCCTAGGTCCAACTAGTGGATCCCTAGCTAGCACCCCATATTCCCCTACATATAATCCTTCTCCTACTCCTAGGTGTGTGATCTAAGTAGCTAGTATAGGGTTGATTGGTGTATTTCCCTAGGAGTTTGTTAAAAGTTAGGTGGTGAGTAATGTGGGGTGAAATACCCTCACCTATACTCCCCAATTCTACCTTTGGCTCCGAATTGCATTAAGAAATCCTATTATAGAAACCTATATTAGTCAAATCTTAGTGAAATCTCACCTATACCTTAGGCTAAATTATAGTATAGGGTGATTTCCTAGCATTTGACTAGTTGTGTGGTTTAATAATCTAGAATGAATAATTAAGCTTGCTTGTTATATCCCCCCTTCCAATTGAATCTTAGTGTCATTCCCAAACGACCCACCTTTCTTTATAATTTCTCAAACCCATCTTGTTAACTTAGCTTGTTCATGCTAGTATAGTTGCTTGTCTTAATTGCCTCTTAGTCAATTGCTAGATTTGATTAGTTATTCTGGTTAAGGTAGTTAGTTCCTTTGTTTGCACTTGCTTAAACTAGAGAGTTGTAAGTTAGGTCTCTAATTGCTCTAGATCCTTAATTGCTTGTGTAGTGTAGTTTCTTTCCCTTGCTTAGTTAATTGTCTTGTCTTGATTCTTAGACTTAACTTGTTTAGGATAACTTAGGGTTTTTGATAATATAGTTTCCTTCTTGCCTTTAGTTTCTTTCCCCCATAATTTAACCATTCAAACCATAAACAAACCCTAAAAACCCTACTCTCCGCATTAGGAACATAGTCACCCTAACTTAGCTCAAGTGCCCCCCTCTCCCTGTGGATTAACCCCTTTACCTTGCCTCTCACCTACACTACAATATGATCATGTGCGCTTGCGGGTGATATATTTTGGTTTATGCGATTGTGTTCGTCTAGGCCCCCCTTATAAATATTGAAAGATCCCAAGTGCATGAAAACACATCAAGCTTTCTAGTGTTGTTGTCGGGGATAGAAAGTGCCATAGCTACCTAGCAGTTTTGGTGTTGACTCTCCCCTTTGGAACCATCTTTTCCCAGTTTACTTGTTGTGTTTGAAAAATGCACCAAGCTTTCTAGTGTTGTTGTCGGGGAGTAGAGGCTCTCAGACTAGGGTGATGCTGATTGATCCCATGATCCATGAGGAGAGAAGGGCTTTCACCGTACAGAACAAGTCCCTTTCTCGCACCATGGTCTAAGCACTAAGCTTGACATTTTGGAGCTTGGCCTAGGGCATGATCACTAACCTACCTCTTATCCATGTGCCACTAGGATGCATGGACTCCCATTACCATCGTGGGGCTAGGATGGGCAGTGTGAGATACTTCCCTTGTCCATGTCAAAGACACGAGGAAGAAACATGCCCTATGAAGATACAACAAGCTAAGGACAGATCAAATAGGGGAGAAGGGAAGAGTATAAAAATGTTTGTATAGGCACATGAAGCTCTCCATATCCTAGGATAGAGTCTAGTCCTTGGTGCATTTTTCAAATGCAACAAGTAAATTGGAAAAAGATGGTGCCAAAGGGGAGAGTCAACACCACAACTACTAGTCAGCTATGATGCTTTCTATCCCCGATAATGATGCCAGAAAGCTTGGTGCATTTTCATACACTTGGGATCTTTCAATATTTATAAGAAGGGGGGCTAGACTAACACAATCACATAAACCAAAATACATTACCTACAAGTGCACAAGATCGTATTGTAGTGTAGGTGAGATGTAACTAAAGGGGTTGATCAACATGGAGAGAGAGGGCACTAGAGATAAGTTAGGGTGACTATGTTCCTAATACGTAGAGTAGGGTTTTTAGCATTTGTTGATGGTTTTCTTGAATAAACTAAAGGGGGAAAGCAATTAAAGGCAAGAAGGAAACTAGATTATCAAAACCCTAAGTTACCCTAAACAAGTTAAGTCTAAGAAGAAAGACAAGACAATTAATTAAGCAAGCACAAGAAACTACACTACACTAGCAATTAAGGATCTAGATCAATTAGAGACCTAAGTTACAACTAGCTAGTTTAAGTAAGTGCATAGGAGGAACTAACTACCTTAATAAGATCAACTAATCAAATCTAGCAATTGACTAAGAGGCAATTAAGACAAGAAACTATACTAGAATGAACAAGCTAAGTTAACTAGATGGCTTTTAGAAATGATAAAGATAGGTGGGTTGTTTGGGAATGACACTAAGATTCTGATTTTGGGAAGATAGAACAAGAAAGCTTCTTTATTCATTCTTGATTGCTAAACCAAACAACTATTCAAATGATAGTAAATCACCCTACATTATTAGTTAGCATAAGGTATAAGTGAGATTTCACTAGGATTTGACTAATCTAGGTTTCTAGCATAGGATTGCTTAATGTAATTGGGAGCTAAAGGTAGAATTGGGGAGTAAAGGTGAGGGTATTTCACCCCCACATGACTCACCATCTAGCTTTTAACAAACTCCTAGGCAATTACACCAATCAACCATATACTAGCTATTTAGATCACACACCTAGGAGTAGGTGAAGAACTATATGTAGGGGAAGATGGGGTGCTAGCTAGGGATGCACTAGTTGGACCTAGGAGAAACTCCCAAAATTGCCCCACATATGCTATCTTCTCCTAGACTTAGGTGGGTTAAAGCACATAATCTCAAGAAATTCATATTTTTAGATACAAACCACAAGTAGGGGCCTGGGAAAAAAGATATAAATAGCAAGCAATCATCATAGAACAAAATTGAAGAGTTTACAAAGTATCTTCCCCCAACATGGTATCAAAGTATCATTTTTATTCCAAACATCCCAACACAAGGGGCTTAGCTACACACTACTAAACAAAATAGAAAAAATGAGAGAAGAAAGAGGTAGAAGGCCATGGAGCTCATGGAAGACCATTATCCTTCACCTCCTAGCTGTTTTTGAACGAAGCACCTCCCTCTAAAGATGGAAATGACATGAGAATATGGGGGATTATGGTGGAAAACCCTAGAAAACTAGGGTTTTTGGTGGAAATGGAAGGTGGGAGGTGGATGAAGCTCTTGAATGCAAGGAAGGTGGCAATGAATGCTAGAAAGTAGATAAGGAGTGGGTAACCTCATGATGTGGCTGCCACCTATGTATATATAGGTGGTGGGGAAGCACTTCTTAAGTGGGGTAGAAATGGAAATGCATTGGAAAAGTTGGGTAGGGTTAGGTGGTCACCACGACCATGATGATGTGCCATGACCATGGTGGGGGTTGAGTGACACAGTCATGGGGGGTGATACGGGTGTGGTGGAGGTATGCTGTGAGGTAGAGGGGAATATATGGAGTGGCCATGACTGTGAAGGGCACCACAATCATGATAGGTAGAGGGTACCACGATCATGTTGGGTAGAACAGCCATGTTGGAGGAAGGTGCCATGGTCATTTTGATACTTGCACTCGTCTTGTCTTCAGCTTGCCACAGTCATGGAACACACTACAAGCAAGGTGGCCTTCATGGGCCATGGTCATGCTAATGGCCACAACCATGGTCATTCATGTGTAGTTTGCGCTGAGTCACTGTGACTTTTTGGGGTCCTTGTGCCATGGGCGTGGCATGGCATGCGCCACGAGTGAGTTGTAGCTCTTTGGCCACGTCCGTGTTGATGACCACAGTCATGTTGTCTTCACTGGCCACGGCCATTTTTGGGCTCCACGCCCATAGGTGTTCATGTACAAAACTTGTGACTTCAGTGTGACTTTTTGGGCCATTTCACCATGATCGTGGTGATGTAGCACGGTCAAGGTAGGGGCCCAAGCTGCTGATCTTGGATCCAAACTTCTTTAAACAATTTTTTTCGCTCTGGATCAATTCTTGTACATCCAAGTCATGCTCGGGAAAGATTTTTACCCATCTCTCTCCTTTGCATCCAATGTATGCATAAGTGCCCTGAAAAACATGCAAAAAGTAGCCATAAGTGAATTTGATAAAATAGTTCATATTGGGGGAAATGACTTGCAATTTACAATGTTTAGATGTGATTATAACGAAAAAGGGCACAAAATGAAGCCCTAAAATAGGGCTGCTTCACCACCCAAAACTTAAAACATACTTTTCCTTAAGTATGTTCCAACCTAATCTCTCTCTTCAGTTTCTTTCAATCAAACAAGAATGATAAATGTATTGCAAAAGATGATTATTGATTAAATGGTCTCAAAAGTGACTAAGTGCATGTATTCCACCTCTCTCCTCTCCACTTTCACAATCCAATCATGAAAAGAGCATTGATTATACAAAGTTCAAATATAAAGCATAGAACGCATAAGATATTCATGTCCCTCATGTAATTCTGGGTAAACTGTTTCATGACGAAGTTAACCAATGATGACTAGGAGCGTTGTTTCACTTTCATGTGTTCACTCTTATGCTTCAAACTACACCAAGTGACCCACGTGGCTGTAGAAAAAGGGTGAAGTGAGCTAGGTTTGATGTTTCCTAGCTCAATGTGTATGAAAATGGAAGAAAGGATTGTGGTAAGAGATTGGAGTTCTTTAACACTCATATTTTATTTAGATGCTCTTAAACAGGAGCATCTTCTATTTCATTTTTGCTTTTTCTTTTCTTCTTTTCTGTTTCTTTGTTTTTTCCCTTGGTGTAGATAGGGCATATGGTGGTGAGAGTGAAGTGGGGAGATGTAGATATGGCCACCCCAAACTTTTAAAGGTGACCAAGGCTAAATGTGTGCACTTAGGCATCCTTTCACAAGACAGAGGGGTATGAACATGATGAATGAAGAGTCAGGTCAAAGAGGGGTCACTAGTGTGGTTCTCAACACAAAATCTCCTGCATGAAAACTAATCCAGCACTTCAATAATTAATATCACATCACATGATTGAACAACATGATATTCATATTTTTATCATGTGATTCTATAGGCCCTAAGTGTTCATAACTTACTCAATTTACAATTCAACCAAAATAGTCACAAACGTAAGAGAGGAGACACACATGCAAAAAGTCAACAATCAAGACCACTTAGCAATAAACTCTAAGAATATGGCATGCATTTATCAAAGATCAACAATTGTTAGTTCAAAAATTAGAGATTTAAGTTGGAACATACTTTTAGACAAGGATTTTCATATTTGGGCAAAATTGGCTAAAATGGTGCCAATTTGCATTTTAATCACATCTAAACCTGCTTTAGGGAAATTAAAGAATAAAGCAGAAAATTCTAACTAAAACACACAAAAATTACCAAAAACTACATGGCAATGCAATGCATGAGATGGAATGGTCAAAATAGCAAAAATTTTGAAAAATTACTCAAAATGCATGAAAAAGAACTACATGTATGTATGCAAGAAAAACACACAAGGTCAGGATAGACAAGTACGAAAGTTAGTCAAACTATTTGGTCATCTTGCAAAAATGTAGAACGAGGACTATCAAAGGCAAAATGAGGGAAAACAAGGGCTTACTGCCCTACAACCCCAAACTTTTAAACCATGTTGTCCTCAGCGTGAAATATAAGTTTCAAATAGTAGGGTAAATGGTATGGAGTCATGGAAAACCACCTCCAAGTGAGGGGGGGAGATCAACATATCACTAGGTGAGCAGGGCATTCCACCACGGCCATGCTCCGCAACACGACCATTCTGGCTTGCAAAAAACACAGTCGTGTTGTGGAGCACGGTCATTCCTAACTTCTTCCTGTAGCTTCTTCGATGTATTACAATCTTATTTTCAATTTTGATCTCCCCTTTGGTTAGCTCCTTCGTGCCTCATCTTTTCTCCATCGTATTTGTAACATGATTCACAAACAACAAAAATATCAAGTATGGTGTGTGTGTTTTTGGAAAAAACAAAAGCATGAGAAAACAACAAGGTTCGAGAATCTCAAACCACATGGGTTGCCTCCCACTAGTGCTAAATTTAGAGCCCTTAACTGGGCTTGTTGATTTTACTTCATCAAGTGTTCACACCCCAGGTGTCTCCTTCCTCCTCTAAGGTAACCCTTTCTAAAGCTCAAACAACATGGGCATCATCCCATGGAGTGTACAACGATATGAAATAAGGACTTGCCCTCCATTGTTCTAGGGGATCAGGGTAGTCTAAAATGGTGCCTAGATCTTATTCACCCAACATGTGCCTTTCTTCCTCAGTGAACATAAAGAAGTCCCTCTTCATTCTTCCATAAGTTACTGTCACAACGCCTACATGCACATTGATTTCAACTTCAACTGTGGACAAGAAGGGTCTTCCCAAGATAATGTAATCTTTCTCCCCCATTGGGTCGATGTCCACAATCAGAAAATCAGTTGGAAAGGCAATGTTTATCCTTTGATCTAATGCCAATATCACATATTTCAGCATGCCCATAGGCGTTCTCCTAGATCCATACCCCAACATTATGACACAATCTGTTGGTTCCAATTTCTTTAAGCCCAACTGTAGGTAGATGTAAAATGGTATGATGGTCATAGTTGAGCCTGGATCTAGGAGAGCACATTTGACAGTTCATTGATTGATGTAGCAAGTGATAAGAGGGGTTCTTGGGTCATCCCTTTTCTCTAGTAAGCTGATATCTAAGATGAAGTTTGCATATCTTATAACAAATATTTCCTTGGGTGGCATCAGTACCACTCTCCTCCTCCCTGTGCAAACATCCTTAATTGAGGAAAGGAATGTTTTGATACCTACCACCCTTTGTTTCATGGTCCCTAAAAAAATCATGATATAACCATGTTTCTCTTAGGTAAAGGGGTCTTCTAGAGCATCGTGGAAATTTTGGCCACTTGCATAAACCTCTTTTGTAGAAAGTTGTGGTCATTGGGGTGGTATGATGGTAATTCTTGTCACATGCGGTGGAGCATGGATTGTCATTGACTCTTCATAGAATGGCATATCAAGTCTTATCTTTTTCAAGATGGTTGGGACAGTGAAAATTTGGGTACCCATGGAACTTCCATGAAATGGTTGGGTAGTAGATTCTTCTTTTTAAAACAAGGATTGAACACGTGGGGGTGCATCCCCACACAAGGGTGGAACATTGGGAGTCGTCTTCTCAACAAAAGGAGGGACACTAAGCATTGTCTTCTCAATAAATGGCTGGGGACTTTGTGGAACCTTCGATGGTGTAGTAAGAAATTTGATGCAGTCGCACTCTCAAGAAAGAATGGAACAATAGTATCTTTGATGCTCTTATTTTCTCTACAAAACCTCTTTGGTAGTGGTTCTCCTTCACGAACCTTGTCCACCTCATCT
The DNA here is from genome assembly GCA_963693085.1 of Alisma plantago-aquatica. Classification (NCBI taxonomy): domain Eukaryota; kingdom Viridiplantae; phylum Streptophyta; class Magnoliopsida; order Alismatales; family Alismataceae; genus Alisma; species Alisma plantago-aquatica. Next base: position 926,793,642 of record OY856409.1, read on the forward strand.
TCCCTTCCCATGAACTTTCCAACAGTCGTGTTCCCCCATAAGACTGACACCATATTCACTTTCTCAAGGGAAGAAGGGGGAGCTTGTGAGGATGATGGTGGCAGTGGTGGTGGTCTTTGGTGGGGGGGTTGGGTTTTGGAGAATGAAAGTCGTTTGTCATGGGGGATGTTGCAGAGGTGGTTGTTGTGGTTGTTGTAGAGGGGTTTTTTGGTATGATTGTGGAGGAGGTGGTGTATTGATAGTTGGATGGAGGTTGTGGAGGTGGGGGAGCATATGTGTTAGGTGGTCCTTGGTACTATTGAAGTGTGGGTATTTGGATTGGTGGCAGGAGGTACACACCTTGAGGAGTGCCCATGGAACCAATATCATTGTTAGGATTAGCCATGGGTTGGTAGGGGAGTCTTCCCTCCTCACAGATGGCAAGAGAGTGGGAAATTTGATCAAGTCTTTATTCACGATACATGATTCTTTGTCCTTTAGTGGACACATATTTCTTCACATCATCAAGGCTCCTCAGCCTCCCAAGCATCTCATCTTCAAACTTAGAATTGTACCTAAGGCCTTGATGTGCCTTGGCTGTCCTTGCACCTCTTCACCTTGTTGTTTCCAAGAGAAGCTAGGATGGTTCCTCCATTTTGAAGTATAAGAGTTGGACATTGGAACTTGATTGTTCCAGTTTCTAAAAGTATACAAAGCATCCACTTCTTCATTAATGACGTTGACTACCATGGTAGACTGTCTAGCAGAACCCCTGGCTTGTCTCTTCATCATGTTCATCATGTCAGCCATCATCTTCATCATTTGGGGGTTGGATTCTACCATAACAAGAGATGTAGGAGGGTTAGGAGGAATATAGTTCCAGTCAAATTTCTCCCATTTACTTGAAGATTGATGGTGGGAGTTCTCATAAAGATGCTCAAAGAGGGGCCAAGACTCCTCCGAGGGCTTAGCAATGAATGCCCCTCTACAGGAAGAATAAACAGTAGTCTGACTCATCTCAACAAACCCGGTGTAGAACAACTATACAAGCGGTCATAGAGGAAATTCATGATGAGGGAAGTCACACAAGAGCTTCTAAAATCTTTCCCAAACTTCATGGAAGGGTTCATTCTCCCTTTGGGTGAAGGAGGTGATACACCTTCTCATCTGAGTCAGTTTTGATATCGGATAGAGCTTCTTAAGGAATTCATTCCTCACCGCCACCTACGTTACCATCTCAGGCTTGGAAATATACCATTCTTTTGCTTTTTCTTTTAGGGAGAAAGGAAAAATGCTCCTCCTTATAGAATCATCTGTGGTTTCTGGGGTATAGAAGTTTGAGAAAGTTTCTTGGAAAGCATCAATGTGGTGGTAGGTATATTTGTTCTCCATCACGTAGTAAGTGGGGAGGAGTCCGAGAAGGGCTGGAGGGATGGAGAATTGTTGACCTGACATTTGGTCAATGACGGTAGCGATTGGGGAGGTGTAGTTCTGTGGGGTGAAGTAGTTGTGGAGAGGGAAGGCAGGTTGTTGTGGGAATCCCCCGAGAGGATTATGTGGGACACCCCTAGGAGGGTTTTGTGGAACACCCCCAGGAGGGATTTGAGCATCTGGGCCTTCCATTTCAGATTCTCAATGTTTCTTACATCGGTGTTGGCATCTTCTTCTACCTATATCGGGGTCTAAGGGCACCATAGTAGTAGAAGTAGACTATCTACCAAGCATGCACAGTGGTCAATTGATATAGGATGACATTTTATTTTCATGCTTGTACTCTAAATTTTAATACACCTCATTTCCCTTATTATAATCCTTTTAGAACGTACCTAATTGAATAGATCCCCTCTCGGAACATCTCTTCTGCATTTATAACCCAATATAATATTCAAAGTGTTTATTATATGTACATACTCAGCCTTTGCTGACCTATACCTTGTTTCCTATGTTTTGGGTGATGTTCCCTTCCACACAGATGTAGAGAAGATTGTTGCTACCTTAGAGGAGGTGCATGTACTGAGGACCCACAATTCAAGGAACCTATTTAGAAATAGGTTCAGAAGGCTTCTGAGATATCTCGGTTGCTACAACTGATCCACTTGTTATAGTTTCTTTTTATTTTTCTTTGTATCCATATAGACAAGTACTTACAACTACTTGAAGCATGTATCAGTTCAATTACTGTTTTGTTTTTTATGGATTTAATGCTCTATTTATCCATGTCATTTGAGATTATTTTGGCTCCCCTTCTATCTATTTGTGGTGAATGATTGACCAGGGTATTGCTAGATTAGTCTCAAAGTAAAAGATAAGGAGTGGTCCCAATCCTTACAAAATGGTATTAGATCATTAAGCAATCAATAGTCTAGTATCTCAAACCTTATGTTAGGATTCTTACCTCTACCTATCCTTTTCAAGAGAATCAATCTCTTTGGAGACAAGAACAGTTAGACATTTTAGTCTTGTGACATACTAGATGGGTATTCTACATCACTGAGCCCACCCTTTAGAATGTCACATGTGGAGCTACCATTGACAAATCCAGAAGTATAGGACACCTCTGGGGGCCACCATGTCATTATCATGCCTCCTCTTGTTATGGAGATCCTTCCTTAACCTCACTACAAACCTAAGCATGAGGTGCCTTCCATGCACCAAATTGTGACCACTTCCATTATGGGGTGTGCCAATTTCTTTCCTACTCAAGAGAATTCAAAAGAGTACTCCCTCACAGAGTTCATCCAGATGTAGCCACCCTACTTTAAGGGAAAAGGAGAGATTGAGATGGTGGACAAGACCGATGAGTGGGTATTGGACATTGGGCGCACTTTTAAGGGTATGGAGTGCCCTCCTCACCAATAGGTCCTCTTCACCACCTATGTGCTCAATGGGGCAGTTACATTGGTGGAATGGTGTCTCCCACACTTATGACACTTGCATCATGACTTGGGAGAAATTTCTTACACTATTATGTGATAAGTATGATTGCACCACCGCCTTGAGGAAGAAGAAGGTGATATTCTATAAGTTGAAGCAGGATCCCTGATCATCTTTTCTATGTCTATAGATTCTTGTTGTTGGAGTGTTATGCTACTAGTCTTAGAGAGGATCATCAGGCTACACTCTTTTTGGAGGGGTTGAGATACCCTCATACGAGCTTTAGTCCTACAACTCCCCTCACCTTTCAATAGATGGTGGATAAGTATTGATTACCTAAGGAAAAAGATTTTTAAATCTTATATGTCTCAACTCGTCAATCACCTGCAAGTATACATTATCAATTGTAGGCGAGGTTGAACCACAGGGAGCATGGGTAGATAGGCACAAAAGAACTAATGTTCAACAATCAAAGTCGATTAGATCAGTGGAGTTTGATTTCAATTAGATAAAAGTCAAGTAACAACAAAAGGGCTAAATTTTAAAGGTTGAAAACAAATTTTAGAGAGCCTTGGACATAAAATTTCACTACGACACCATTACATCATGCATAACTACAAAATTAAAGCATGCCATTAATATGCAAGGAGGTTGTCATCGTCATGCACCTCCCGACGACATGAGATGGTTCTCATCTTCGCATAACACTTCCATATATATGCTTAGATTCAAAAACAACCTTGAACCCTCAACATTCTCCAGTCACTCCCATGGTCAAGAGATCATTGCCATGAATCCTACTCCCTGCTCCCTCATACATCCTCCTGAATAACACAAGGAAGCATAAAACATGTATAAAATGTGGCCAATCAAGCATACAAGCAATAAAACACCATAGGCATCCATGGACCAGCAAATTAACTAGCATTCAATATAAATCCTGAGTTCACATGAGTAATGGCATGGGTGATAAATTAACTAGCACTCAAATGATGAGTGATAAATTCCCCAAGTGGTTGCACTCATTTTTAAAATGAGGGGTGGCTGCTACTGAAATCTACAGAACACTGATGAAGACACGATGTGTCTTTCTAGAAACACATCGTGTTACCGGCTGCTGAACGACTTCCTCACGATAAGTACACAGTGTGTTCCAATAGGGACACACCGTGTAGCTACTACTAGAGTCGATCTGGGAAGATATCACACGTCATGTGCTATTAAATGCACGGTCGTGTGCGTCGGTAGTAAGCTAAAGTTGGCCTTTGAATGTGTAGACACGTTGTGTCTTTTGCTATGTAGTTTGGGTATCAAGGCCACTGGAAACTTACACGCCCATGTGTTAAATAACACACAAAATGTTATTTGCTTCGTGATATCTTTATGGGAAGTTACACTTCATGTTTTAATAAAGACACGTCGTGTTAGGTGTTGTTTCTTCAATATCAACTCTGAATCAACTACAAGTCAAAGGGAGATCCAAATGAGGTCAGATTTGGGTTGGACTATCTTCAATTTGTCATTTTCAACGTGTACCTATGATCAACATCATGCAACAAGTAAAATAACTAAAAGATGGTAAGTTAAATATTATTAGAGGATAAATGGAAGGCAAATGAAGTGAATTTGTGTTCAAATGTGTGCAAAAAGTAGATATGAAATGTGCACATCAAATCCCCCTAAGTTTGAACTATTGATTGTCCTCATGCAAAAAGAGCATAGAAATAAAAATCATGCATATATCAAATGAAATGGAAGATGTAAATGAGGCCAAATCAACCATAATAATCAAGTTCATATTCATAGCCTTGATTTCATTTTAGACATACAGGAAAGAAAATTAAGTTCGACAAGGGTGGTAACGCATTAAATGAAACAATCAACTAGGCAACACTAAATGGAACTTGGATGACAAAGCCAAACAATCAGTGAATTTCCAACAAAACTTTCAGCTATTAGGGATGCAAACGATGGAATCTTAGTCAATGTTAGCAAATTTTATCTCTCTCCTTGTTTTACCAAAAGGTATGATAATGGATTAGGGGTTCTGACACTCAGTTGATAATGTAGGTTTATGTACATGAGGAGTACCAGTTGGGGTATTTTACCCTCTTTTTAGGCCATATCACCTAACCGTCATGGCCAGATTGCACTTACACTAGGTTAGTATGATATGTGGGCAGTTATAGCCATCTTTTATGAGGTAATTAAGGTGAAGTGAACCAACAGTGGATTTAAATTGGTCATGGGTTTCACTTTTTTTTCTCGGAACAAAAGATATTTAACTAAATTGCAACATTATCTAGATTCCATTCATTTGATTTGAAAAAAATTCACTAAAAAGGGGTTGTTGTAAAATCACTAAAAGTTTGGCAAAATCATCCCATGTTCTGAGTAGTGTTGCAAAGTTCCAGTTACATGTAATAGGCAATCCAAGATGAAAAATATGAAAATTTAGGCTACAAACATAAATATGAAATTAAGCACATGTTGGTTGCCATAAAGTTTCATTTGATTCATGCATGCTCTTTTTTGCAATTTTCCCAAATGATAATTCTTATGGGGGGGCAAGATAGTTCAAACTAGGAAGAAAAATAGTTCACTACACAAGATAAGCCTCTCATAATACTAAACTTGTAATGAGAAAAGTAGAAACGAAAAACAAGAACTAGAGAACTAGAGGAAAGATAATGAAAATGACTAAACAACTACAACTACATTACCGACTGGTTGCACCCCCCTAAATTTAAAATTTGTGGTGTCCTCACTACATTAATCAAACCTAAGGCAGAAGCAACCAGTTACCTATCATGGAAGGTACCAACAAGAAGGGCCAACGCCCCCATGACTAATAGTGAAATACTGGTTGGCCAAATCATCATCATCAGGAATGTCGACCGCCATGGGCTATGGAGTAGGCTCTAGATGTGGCCAGTGAGGCTAGGGCATCTGATAGTGTCTCTGAGAGATATGTCACATATCTGTGCACTGGACCATCTCATGCATCACCTAGTACTACTGATCCCTCAGATCAAGACGGCTGTCCAGATGGTCAAAGCACTGCTGAACATATCCATAAAGATGTCTGACATCAGGCATTACCCAAGTGTACTCAGTTTGAGTGATGGTTGAGGGTGGAGGCACTATGTGTGGCTGAGAGGTAGGTGCATTTGGAGAAGCTTGGTCTTTAGGAGCATATACATCATCATTTTGGTGACTAAGGTTGAAATTCCAATTGTCCTTATTTGTTAAGGTGATGATCTCCAAGTCAAGCAGATCAATGTACTGGTCATTATCAAAATATTGTTTGAACTTTACATCATCATTGGGGAACTTAGCAATCAGCCCTGTAAAAATCAAATATTAGATATCCACCAGGTTCCTACCTAGTGCAACCTCTAGATCGGTCAGGTCCACCTCAAGCCTTGTAGCCATGAGGGAGATGAATTCCCCACACATGTCTTCTTTATATCAAAGAACCTATTGAGAATGAAATAACATGAATTGATATGGAAATCATAAACCATACCCACAGAAAAAATAAATCATGCTTCCCGTGCATGCCTTAGGTTTCTTTCTTAGCAAAGAGCCCTGTGTTGAGGAGGTGGTGGACGTATCTAAAGATTGGGTTATGGATGGAAGATTCCCTGGCCTTCTTGGCATCATGTCTCTCTTCACTAGTTATCCCATTATAGAAGACATCACTATTAAAAGTTGGAAGGTAGACTCACCCTCGTAATGACACTCTAAAAGCTCACAGAATTGCTTGAAGGCGATTATGTAGTTTTGGCCCAGTAGATAGAAATGAATGAAAGCATATGGTTCCAGTCTATTCCTCGGGTCCTCCTAAACCTTAAGAGTATTAAGAAATTCATAGACAAGGAGAGGGTAAGTGTTGCTTATTGTGCAACATATATACTTGAGATCCAACTCTTGGATGTACTCCTTGACTTCATCCTTGAACCCCATGGCTCCCATTGTTTGATCATACGCAAAATGTGTAGGGAGGACCCTACGAGAGATGAGGAATTTATACGTGGGGTGTTCCTCTGCAGTTACCCTAAATTGGGTCATGGAGACATAGGCATGTGTTGAATATGAGCTTGGTCCATGCATGTAGTTTGATATCTACTTGACCAGGACCATTGTTGTTGAGAAATTGCTAAAATGGCTTGGGACACAGTGTGCAAAGAAAAATTTTTCTCATGAGAAGAATGCTCTTCATCTTTATAATGTTTATGATCGCCTCTTTGCAAAGAAACAAAATAGTCGCTCTCTCGAATATTATTTTAGTACTATCTAGTCTATTTCTCAAGAACTCAATTTTTACCAACCACGAAACATTGATGACCAGATGAAGGACCGAGATGATCTAGTGACAGCAAGGTTTCTATCCAGCTTAAATCATGTGTATGTTTCAGCTAAGAGTGTTATTCTGGCTACAAACAAACTACTAAGCCTTGAAGAAGCCTTTATGTGAATCCAACAATCATCTTTTGAATTCTTTTCTTCCACTCCAGGAGAACATCACACTAAGAATCAGACTTCCCTTATCGATTTTGCCAAAGGAGTAGGATGAGGTGTTGGCCGAGGACGAGGTGTTGGCTGAGGATGAGGTGTTGGAAATCGTCCTAAATGTACTTTCTATGGGAAACTTGGACATGTAGAAGAAAAATGTTGTTCTAAGTATGGTCGGCCTCCAATTGGTGTTGCACATTATACTGCCAATTCATCTAGAACATCTACGTCTGGAGGTTCTAAACGTGTGCAATCAGATGTTACAATCTCCAAGGAAGAGTATGACAGTCTTCTGCAGGCTTCCCGCTAGGCTTCCCTTGGCACCTCCATCAATTTAATTTCAGATGCAGGTAACCAGGGGACTTCACTTGTTGCCTCTCATCCATCCTTTATATGGGTAGTGGATTTTAGGGCCTCCCAACATATGACACGTATACGATCTATGCTTCTTTTCTCTTCTCATATATCCCACATTCTTCTATGACACTGACTGGTGGTTCTTCCAGAAGAGTCCAGGCATGTGGCACCATACAAGCATCATCTAATATGACTTTACAATCTATCCATTATGTCCCAGACTTCCCTTTTAACTTAATGTTTGTTGTTGAGATGGTTGATTCTTTGAAATGTTTGGTAATTTTTGGAGCCTCTTTCTTTATGTTATAGGATCCCAAGAGTTGGAAGACGATTGGTGAGGGATCTAGGAAAGGTGATCTCTACTTCTTTGAAGGTGATTGCCCAGCTCGCCAGATTCCATCCACCACATCCACCATTTTTAGTTTCTCTCCCTTGCAATGACATTGTCGCTATGGACATCCATCCCTACAGAGTCTTCAGAATCTTGTCCCAAGCTCAACCTCAATAAAGTCATTAGTGCCAGTCATTTCAACTAGGCAAGAATCATCACATTTGTTTTCCGATTCGCACTGTGAAACACTCTAAGCGTCATTTTGATCTTATTCATAGTGATGTTTGGGCACCTATTAAAGAGCCAAGTTATAATGGCTTTCGATATTTTCTGTCGTTCATTGATGATTTCTCCCGCATGACTTGGGTTTATTTACTTAAGTCTCATGATGAAGTCTTGTCTATTATTCAAACTTTTCATCGGTTAATAAAAATTTAGTTTGATGCTCATATTAAGATTCTTCGTACTGATAATGCCCTCGAATATGTTCAAAAGGTTATTTCTACATTCTATAATTCTGTTGGCATGATTCACTAGACGACTTGTCCTCATACACCCCCAACAAATTGGGGTTGTTGAACGCAAAAACCATCACTTGATGTAGCATGTGCATTGTTTTTTCAAATATTTGTGCCCAAGAAATATTGGCCTAATGCTCTTCTCATTGTTTGTTTTTTGATTAACCGCCAACCATCTTCCATCTTACAAGGGGCTACACCTTCTCTGTTTTATGACCTAACGAGCAACCTTTTCTTGTTACTCTTTGTGTGTTTGGATGCACAGTGCTTGTTCACGTGGTTCATCCACTCACTGACAAGTTGTCTCCTCGTGCAGTACAAACTGTCTTTTTGGGATATTCTCCCACACAGAAGGGATACAAGTGCTATTGTCCTCGCCTCCATTGTTTTTTTGTGTCGGCTGACATTACATTTCATGAGTCTACCATGTTCTTTAGTAACTATGTTCAGAGTGAGGGGGAGCACAATCATGAGAGTGACTACATCGTTGAGCGTGAGAGAGAGCCACCACTCCATGTGTCGAGTGATGAAAGTGTTATAGAAACCACCCCACCACTACCACCTCCTCCACCACCGCCTCCATCTTTTCCACTAGTTTACACCAGGCGAGCAGGGAGTCGCTAAGAGGATGTAGCATTATCAGTCCAACAGTATGCCTCCTCATCATATGACACTCCTAAGGTACATGTTCCTACTAAGAGTACTCTTGATGCTTCAGTTTCAAATTTACATGTTTCAGTTCAGCTTGAAAGGTGTCCGGTCCTGCACTATTTGTCATCCTTTGGCGAATGTTTGTTGCTTGTCTCCTTTGTCAACCGCAACCCGCATGTTTGCTCTTCAACTGGACTCTACGGTTGTTCCTCGTTCTTATAGAGAAGCGGTCCGACATGATGGTTGAGTACAAGTTATGGACAGTGAGATGGCAACACTTCATGAGAACTCTACCTGGGACTTGGTGGATCTTCCTCCTGACAAGTCTATTGTAGGCTGCCGCTGGGTTTATACTATGAAACAAAAACCCGATGAGTCTATTGATCGCTTGAAGGTGCGTCTGATGGCAAAGGGGTACACTCTTAACACATGGTGTTGACTTCTTTGAGACCTTTTCTCCAGTGCTCGACTCAATTCTATGCAGATTCTTATTTCTGTTGCTACTCTTTTTCACTGGCCTCTTCTTCGACTGGATGTCAAGAATGCTTTTCTTCATGGTGATCTACTTGAAGAGGTGTACATGGAGCAACCTCTTAGGTATGTTTCTCAGGGGGAGTGTCAGAAGGTGTGCAAGTTAAAGAAATCCTTGTATGGTCTGAAGCAGACACCTCGGGCATGGTTTGATAAATTCAGTGTTGCATTTATACTGTTTGGAGTCACCCAGTCTTCTATTGATCATTTAGTCTTTGTGCATAAGTCTTAAAGTGGCACTATTATTCTAGTTGTTTATGTAGATGATATTGTCATCACCGGTGATAACTCTACTGGCATTCTACAACTCAAGAAATGGCTGCAAACACAATCAATTTCAGACGAAAGATCTGGGTAATCTTTGTTATTTCCTTGGTATTGAAACACTCCAAGAAGGGCACAAACCTCTCTCAAAGGAAGTATGTCCTTGACCTCCTTGCAGAGACATGCATGGCACAGTGCAAACTTGTCTCTATGCCTATGGATTATCATACGAAAACTTCTATTTCTGATGACAATGAGTTTTCTAATCCAGCAAAGTATAGAAGGATTGTAGGGAAACTGATTTACTTGACAGTTACTCATCATGATATTTCTTATGTTGTTGGAGTTGTTAGCCAGTTCATGAGTACACTTAAGATGTCACATCAAATGGTAGTCGCCCGGATTCTTCGTTATATTAAAGGATCTCCAAGGAAGGGCCTTACTTACTTTATAGGGAAAAATCTCACACATACATCCTTGAAATGCATTGGGTTCACAGATGTGGATTTGACAGGTGATGTTGGAGATAGATGCTCTACTTCTGGCTAATGTGAGTTTCTTGGGTCACATTTGGTGACTTGGAGAAGTAAGAAACAGAATGTGGTAGCATGACCTAAAATAGAAGTTGAATATTGAGCCATGGCACATGCTTGTTGTGAGCTATAATGGGCTGTGTCTGTTTTGTCAGAAATGGGAGTGTCTGTTGAGACACCTATTTCCCTCATGTGTGATAACCAGGCAGCCCTTCATATTGCTAGAAATTCGGTGTTTCATGAGAGGACCAAGCATATAGAAGTGGATTGCCACTTCATTCATGATTTAGTGCTCTCTATGAAGATTCATACTCCTCATGTTCGGACTGGTCAGCAAGTGGCATATATCTTCACTAAGCCACTTCCATCTTTAGCTTTCAAGCATATGACTTCCAAGCTATGCATGCATGATGTGTATGCTCCAAGTTGAGGGGGAGTGTTATAAAATAGTTTTCCTACTTATGTATCTCTTTACTATTTCATTTTCCTGATAAGTCTATTATGTAAATAGTCTTCCTCTATATGATAAAGGAGAGCCCGATCTAACTGGGTATGCTTTCACCCAAATCCTTTCACAGATGTCTTCTTGATTTTGGTGCTTGCAAGTCACAAAATTGGATAGTTGAGCAATTTTACCTTCAACAACATATAAATTACAAAAAGATAAGAATCTAGAGTTATATAGGGCATATTAAGTGTATAACAGCACAAATCTATAGATAAATACTTAGCATAAATGCCTAAATTTGAGTGTTATCAACCTACTACTGGTGTTTCCCATTATACCGCTACTTATTCAGAAGCAATTGCATCTGGAGCCTCTAAACAGTCAGATTATACAATCTCTAAGGAGGATTATGATTGTCTTCTTCAAGCTACCCAGGAAGCTTCCCTTAGCCCCTCCATCAATCTAGTTTCATATACATGTAACCATGGGACTTCGCTTGTTGCCTCCCATCCATTTTCTACATTGGTGATGGATTCCAGAGCCTCTCAACATATCACCGGTACATGATCTATGCTTCTTTCCTCTGACTTGTATATCCCGCATTCTTCTGTGACACTTACTGATGGATCTATCAAGCAAGTCCAGACTTGAAGGACTGTACAAGCATCATCTAATTTGACTTCATGATACGTGCATTATGTACCAGACTTTCTTTTTAACTTAACGTCCATGGTAAGCTGGATGATGCTTTAAAAAGCTTGGTAATTTTTGGAGACTCTTTCTTTGTGTTACATGACCTAGGAGTTGGAAGATGTAGGATCTAGGAAATGAGATCTCTACTTCTTTGAATGTGGTCACCATACTTGTTGAGGAGTATGACTAGTCGGCCAATCATTTTTTTTGGCCTCCACCTAGCCTACCGCCAAGAAATTTCCCCCTTTTAAATGGGCCGCTCGGTCGACTAGCCCGACTGGTCAGATACGATCCTACCCGGTCGGCTGCTTTTTTTTGGTGGGTTTGTTTTTTTGTTAAAAGGTGTTTTAAGTCAGGACTTTTGAGATGCCCGAAACGAGCATTTGTTGGTGTTCCCTCGCGCACAGGAGCACAACCCAGAAATAGCATGGCCGACGCACACCACTCGGCTCCAGCTCTCCGGTTCTCCGATGAGCAACCATCTCTAACAGTTCCTCTACCTCTCTTCTCTGGTGATTCGTCTGCCTTTGTTCTCTGATAGAAGTCTTATCTGTTGCTTGTGTCTCCCCTGTTCTACAGGAGGCTTTTTCCCCTGCTCTACATCTCCTACATTCGAACAAAGCCGACAAACTTCGGTTTGCTTCTCCTCCTCTGCGACAGACTTTCTCGGGGAAAGTTTCTCCCGTGGTCTAATCCTCCATGTAGTCCAAGTTTGGTGATCATCTTTTTCCACATACGAAGGCAATGATAAGCATATGTAGTACAACTTATTTTAACCTTTACATCTTAGTTGTATAGTTGACGAATATATTGAAAATAGTTTGGTATTGTGTTGTTCTTTGTGTATATGTAGAACCAAAATCATGGAAGGTGAGGCAGAAATTCCAACACAGGTTGGGGAGATTCTTCAACGATTTCGGGAGTTGATTAACGACCCCACCCGTAAGGCAAAATCCAAGGATCCAGGTTGGAATCATCGTTTTTTGCCAAATTTGTCTGAAAAGAACAAAGTACAATGTGCATTGTGTGATCATGTGAGCAGTGGTGGGATCAACCGTTTGAAGCAACATCTCATTGGAGGGTTTTCTGATACTATCAAATGTGTAAGATGTTCTCAAAATATACGTGATGAGTTGAGGAACTATAGAGAACATAATAAGAAGTGCAAGGTTGACACAACTTTCAATGATGGCAATAATATTGTTGTTGATGTTGAGGATGTTACTAATGGGGAGAATCTTGTTCCACCAATAGTTGATGGGGATAGGAAATTTTGTTCCCTGCTGGTTTTAAAGGTAAAGTTATTGTGCAAGGCTCTGTAGAGGGTTTTAAAAATCTTACTCCTATTGAGTATGTAGCACAAAGGAAGGCAGAAAAAGTACAGAAGACCAATGAGACTGCATTTAAGAAGGATGCCTTACAAGTTGCATATGATAGTATTTCTGTCTTCTTTTATGATTCTTGTATACCCTTCAATGCAATGAACCATACATCTTTTGAGGTAATGGTGGAAGCAATTGGATAATTCGGTAGAGGACTCCCTCCTTCAAACCACCAGATGAGGCAACCACTTTTGGAGAGACAATATACAATGGCCAAAGAGTTGGAGCGGAAGCATGAAAAGCATTGGAAGTTGTATGGCTGCACTTTGATGTCAGATGGCTGGTCTGATAGGAGAAAGAAATTTAATAAACTTCCTGGTGAATACTCCTGAGGGTTCATTTTATTTATACTTTATTGACTCTTCTTCTATTGAGCACACATCTGATTATATGTTCACTGTTCTTGATGAGGCAATTGAGAGGATAGGGGGTGAAAATGTTGTGCAAGTTGTAACAGATAATGCAACTAACTATGTAAGTGCAGGGAAGAAGTTGATAGAAGATAGGAGTCATTTATTCTGGACCCCGTGTCCTGCACATTGTGTTGATCTCATGCTGGAAGATATCGGTAAGATGAGAAAGTATGCCTCTATTGTCACAAAGGCAAGGAAGGTCTGCCTACATATACCAACATGTCTGATTGCACGATGCATTTATCAAGAAGAGTTAGAACAACACTGAGTTGATGTGACATGGGTTCACTACATTTTCTACTTCCTTTCTTATCCTGCAGAGCATGCTAGGCCATAGGGACACTTTGTTAGCCTCGTTCAATTCAACGGCTTGGGAGGAGAGCAGTTGGTCAAAGACAAGTGCAAGGAAGATGGTATCGACAACTTGTCACTCACTGGCATTTTGGAATGCAGTTCAAGATTTATTGAGACCTTCACAACCCCTTATGCAGGTTTTAAGACTTGTAGATGCAGATGAGAAGCCCACCATGGGCTATATTGCAGTTGCTATTAAGAAAGCAAAAGAAGAAATAAAGCTGAATTTTGCCCACAAAGAGAGGGATTACAAGCCCATCATAGATATTGTGGAGAAGAGATGGGAATTTCAGATGTCATGACCTCTATATGGAGCAGGTTTCTTACTTAATCCCTCATTGTATTGTGAAGCTAGAGTGAAGAATGACCCAATGCTTGGCACATATGATTCTGTGTTTGTAGATTGCCAAGAAAAAAAATGGTTGAGGACAAAATAGATCAAGATAAAATTTCAGCAGAGTTAGATTGTTACAAAGAGGCATGTGGGATGTTCGACAAAGATATTGCCATTCGACATAGGACTGTGAAGACACCACGTAAGTATCTAATATTATATATTTTGTGGGTGGACTGCTATATTGTTGATTGTTGAACTTATTACTTAATGATTGTTAATTATAATTTGCTTCAGTTGCTTGGTGAGATGCATATGGGGGGCATGCTCGAAATCTACAATGGATGGCTAAGCGTATACTAGGGCTTTGTTGCACATCATCTTCTGTTGAGAGAGCTTGGAGCACTTTTGACCTTGTTAGTTCTTTTGAAATAGTATTTGTATATAATAACTATATATAAATGTATTTCAAAATATGGTTTAACGTACTTTGTTACTTTTTAGGTTCATACAAAGAGGAGCAAGCTTGAGGTTAAAAGGATGGATAAGCTTGACTATATCCAATACAATCGCCAACTGCATGAAAGATTTAAGAAGAGGCAATTGGACAACTTGCAGAAGAGTTATGATCCCATTGCCCTAGATGATCTTGATTGGGGTAGTGAGTGGATGACAGGAGTTCCAAATGATATTGTAGTTGCACAAGGAGTGAGATTGAGTCAGGTTGATGCTGGCATGGGTGCATCTGAATATCAAGCTAGCCCTAATAGACCAAGGAGAGCTACTAGAGCTGTGGGGACTAGTAGGGACATAGATTTGACAAATGATGACACAATGGAGGAAGACAATGATGACGACACAATGGATGATAATAATAATAATCTTGAAGATGAGGGTGATCACGATGAAGAGGATCCAGAGGATGAAGAAGAAGAGCCATTTGATTTTTAGTTCATTTTCTTCTATGCATTTCATAAAGCTTTAGATATGTTTAAATTTTTATTTAAATTCTGAATTTGAACAATATGAATGTTAGTTTCTTGGCTTTTTGCCTTTGGGATATTTGTCATTCAAATAGTTAGACCTTAGAAGTGTTTGCATTTGTCTTGTGCCAATTGCCTTTTATTTTAACCTTTTAGTTGCAGCAATTCGACAAGTACTTCAAGTCTGAATTCAAAAAAGGTATGTCACTGAATCACTCTTATTCGCAATTATTTTTTGTGTTTATGACATATTTTTAACAAATATTGATTATTAGTTTATTTCTTCCTTAGAAATGTGTTTATATTAGTTTTTTCTATATAATGTGTTGTATATAAGTATATAACTATATATATATATTACTATACATAAAAAAATTATTAAAAAAAACCTACGCTTGGTCGCCCAGGGATCTAGGTGACCGACTGGCCGCCTTGACAAGTATGGTGGTCACCCAGATTGCCAGATTCCATCCACCACATCTATCATTTTCAGCTGCTCTCCCTTACAATGCCATTGTCGTTATGGACATTTGTCTTTGCAGAGTTTTGAAAAGCTTGTTCTAGGCTTAGCATCAAAAAAGTTGTTAGAGTGCCAGTCATGCCAAGAATGCAAGCATAATCACATTTTGTTTTCGAGTCGCACTCTGACACGCTTTGAGCTTCTTTTTGATCTTATTCATACTGATGTTTGGGGCCCTGTTAAAGAGCCAAGTTAAAATGGCTTTCAATATTTTCTATCTTTCACTGAGGATTTCTCTCACATGGCTTTGGGTATACTTATGTCTCGAGATGAAGTTTTGTCAGTTGTTCAAATTTTTTATTAATTAATAAAATTCAGTTTGATGCTCATATCAAGATCCTTCGTATTAATAATGCTCTAGAATATGTTCAAAGGGTTGTTTCCACATTTTATTATTATTTTGGTAAGATTCATCAAACAACTCGCCATCATACACCTCATCAAAATGGGCTCACTGAACGCAAAAAGTGCCATCTACTTGATGCAGCACGCATGCTACTTTTTCATATGTTTGTGCCAAAGAAATATTGGTCCAAGACTCCTCACTGCTTATTTTTTATTAACTGTAACCCATCCCCTGTCTTACATGGGGCCACCCCCTTTTTTGATTTACGACCTGATGAGCATCATTTCCATGTTCTCCTTTGTGTTTTTGGTTGCACTATGTTTGTTCATGTGTTTGACCCACTTGCTGACAAGTTGTCTCCTCGTGCAGTTCACATCATCTTTTTAGGATATTCTCCAACACAGAAGGGATACAAATGTTATTCTCCTCATCTTCATCGTCTTTTTGTGTTGCCTAACATTACTTTTCACGAGGCTACTCTGTTCTTTAGTGATTTTGTCCAACACAAGAAGAACAATCCTGAGAGTGACAAGAGCCACTACTTCCTATTTCGTGTGATGATAGTGTCCTAGATATTACTTATACTTTACCACCAACACCGTCTACACCTCCACCTATTGAACTTTTTCCATCGGTTTACACCAGGCGAGCAGGGTTTCACCAAGAGGATATAGCGTCATGAGTCCAGCATATTGACTCATCATCGTCAAACTCTCCTGATGTTACTATTCAGACTGAGAATTCTTTTGATGTTTCTGTTTCAAACTTGCACCTTTCGGTAGAAGCTTGTAAAGGTATTCGATCTTGCACTATAAGCCATCCCCTCTCGAGTGTTTGTTGCTTGTCTCGTATGTCACCCGTAGCCCGCACGTTTGCTCTTCAGCTTTATTCTATGACCTTTCCTCATTCCTATACAGAGGAATCCCGACAGAATGGATGGATCCAAGCTACGTACAGTGAGATGGCAACCCTTCATGAGAACTCCACTTGGAAGTCTGGGACTTGGTGGATCTTCCTCTTGGAATATCAATTGTTGGATGTCGTTGGGTTTGTACTATTAAATAGATACTATATGGTACTATTGATCGCTTGAAGGCTCGTAGTGGCAAAGGGATACACTCAAACACATGGGGGTAGACTTCTTTGAGACTTTCTCCCCAATTGCTTTGCTCAATTTTGTGTGGATCCTTATCTCTATTGCTACTCGTTCTGAATGGTCTCAACTTTAGCTGGATGTCAAAAATGCCTTTCTTCATGGTGATCTTCTTGAGGTACATAGGGAGTAACCTCCTGGGTCGGCCTGGCAATGGGTCGGGTTTCTTAGACCCGGCCCGAGACCCGAGCGTCTCAGGGTCTAGAACCGACCCGACTTGAACGAATTTTGATAGCAAAGACCTGAAATTTACCCGACCCAATTTTGCCCGACCGAAAAGTTTAGACCCCACCCGGCCCAAAATACCCGAATATTGTTTTTTTTTTCTGTAATGGTCCGACCGCTTTTGGCCCAAACCAAAAAATTGGACCCATTTTTGGCCCGACCCAGAAAACTAGACTAAAACATTTACAAATCTGATGTCATATTTAATGTATGTATATTGCTTTTTGTCTGCGTATTATTGTTATGTCGCTATCTTTCATCAACAACATATTGTTAATCTGCAACTACCACTTGGTGTCCATGACCTAAGAAGGTTTTTCTTTCCATTCAAATCCAACATTTGCAGTCACATATCCAGATTAACCACCCATTATATAGAAATATTAAAATGTAGAGATACATGACCAACCAAAAATGTGTAAAATGTACAAATGAATCTCTAATTACAAACCAATCTACCAAAATACAAGACAAAATGAACCCAATAGATTTTCGGCAATTTACACTAGCATCTCCAGCTACAAAGCATTCTATTAAAATACAAACAAAAATGACTCTTGGGCCACTTCAGAAATGCATCTTCCACAGTTCAATCATGATGGATAACCTTTGGCCACTCTCGCAGGAATCTTTGATTTTGTCAGCAAATGGGGTTAGTTCTTTGATCCTGAATGAAAGAAGAAATATGGTCAGCTCGCAGTGTGTTAATTATGCATACACCACTTCTGTTGTGTACATCATTAAAATAAGTAAAAAGATTTGTATCAGGCTTTTGGTGAATAGTGCAATCAATCAGAGTCATTAAAAGGGAAAAGGGCAAAAGAGAAATTTGGATGTAGTAAATAATAGGTGAACATAATAGGTGAAGAAAACAACAAGCATATCTAGTGACGACGCGCTTATCTGTATCCATATTTGAGAAATTTGAGATGAAGAAGATAAATTACAGCTCGTTTACAAGATATCGAGATGGGAAATGAGATAGACATGGCTCTGTGTTAGATAATAATCGATGAATGGCTAGGTTAGATCGTTGTCCAAACAAAGAATAGGAAACCAACAAATATCAGTAAAAAAGAAACACCAAAAGAAGAAGAAAAGGAAAATCATGCCCGAATACAGCTCATAGCGGAAACGAGGAAGAAGAGAAAACGCCCAAGGCAAAAAAATGGAAACAATACAAAAAGGTGGGGATCTTACCAGAAGAAGAGAGAAGATGAATAGGTCGATTCCGTCTGTTGTTGTTGATCTGATCACAATAGGTAGTTGGATGAGTTAGTCGTTATGCCATTGGAGGAGGCGGCGGTGGCAGGCATACAGTTTGTTTTTGCTGTGTTTGCAAGTTGTGCGTCGGGGGGAGGACATGGATGAGTGGGGTGGTCGGTGGGAGAAGAGCGAGTTGCAGCTAGAAAATGTGTGCCGAAGACGGAGAGGCAAAGACAATGCACAATATCCCGATGTTGATCTCGAACAAAAGAATGTGTACCGATGAGGAAGCAACAATCAGCTACCAACGTCTCAAACTCCTTCATCGTCTCAATCTCTTCTTCACTTCCTTGCAGGGTCGCGGTCGCAGTCGCGATCTTTAGCTCCTTATAGTTGTGGCAGCTAGGATTAGGGCTTGAGTGAGAGAGAGTTTTGAGTTGAGAACTGAGGAGCCGTCCCGCAAGGTTACCTTTCCAGGTCTTCCGCCCTCCAAACTCGGGTCCCTCGAGTCCTCAAGACCTTTTTCCGGGAACAAGTGTGCCTGACCAGGAGTTAAAAGACCCGATTCGGGTCTGCCCGACTTACACCAAAACCTTGTTTTAGACTTAAAAAGACCCTATTTTAGGGTCGGGTCGGGTCGGGCTGCAATATTTCTGCCAATCCTACTCCTGGGTATGTTGCTCAGGGGGAGTGTCAAAAGGTATGAAAATTGAAGAAATCATTGAATGGACTGAAGCAGTTACCACGAAGTCACGGACATGGTTTGATAAATCTAAAGATGCACTTATTCATTTTGGGTTTAATTACTAATCATTCTTTATTTGTGTATAAATCTTCAAGTGGCACTATTATTCTGGTTGTCTATGTAGATGATATTGTCAATAAAGGTAATGACTCTACTGGCATTTTATAGCTCAAGGAGTGGCTGCAAGCACAATTTTGCAAGTGTAAATTCTTGTGTAATAAATCTCAGCTCATGGTGCTTGTTGTAAATCAATTTTAATTTCCTACAATTTTTAGTAATCCGCTGTTAATGGTTAATCATGGTTTAAGTTTTGAGTAATCTCACTTTGTGTGACAAAGGTTGTCATAGTGTCCCCTTGAAGTCACATCGTGTCCGTAGTCTAGTTCGCCAGCCTTTCTGTCAGAGGACACACCATGTTCATTATCATGAGTAAAATCCTTTTCCAGGTGCATCCTATGTGTGTGACCCTACATATCCCAAGTTTTGTTAAAAGTGAATGTCCATAACCAATTTATGACATCACAAGCAATGAGCAATATCTAGAAACACATCATTGCTACCCAAGTAATTAGAAATTTGGAAAGCAACTTCAACCTGCTTCAAGGATTAGTGTGATAGTGTTTACTTAGTTCTGTTGTCTCTGATATCATGTGTTATATGTTAATTTGTTAAATTGTTGAGTTAACTACTATGCAATATGGTAAACTGAATGGTTGATTCATAGGCATCAAAATCCCCAAGCTTGTGTGACCCAAGAAACACACAATAACTAGAGTTAGACCGTCTATCTCCAACATCACCTTCCCAAATCAACATCAATATATCCAGTTTGCTTTCGTGAGATCTTTCCCTTTGAAGTAAGTGAGACCTTTCCTTGGTGATCCTTAAACATAGCATAGAATCTGAGTGACTGTCATCTAATGTGACATCTTAGGTGCATACGTAAACTGGATAACAACTCCCATAATATATGGGATATCAGGATGAGTAACTGTCAAGTAAATCAGTTTCCCTACAATCCTTCTATACTTTATTTGATAAAAAAATCACTATCATCAGAAATTGATGCCTTGGTATGATAATCCATAGGCGTGGAGACTGATTTGCACTATGTCATGCATGTCTCTACAAGGTCTAGAACATACTTTCACTGAGATAGGTTTGTGCCCTTCTTGGAACATAGAACTTCTAGTCCAAGGAAATAGCGGAATAAAAAGATGGTAAAATTCCAGGAAAAGCTAATACAAGATATAGTAAAAGAGGTATAAAATATATACAAAAAGTACGTAAAATGAAGTGTTATCAACTCCCCCAAACTTAGAATCAAGCATGTCCTCAGGCTAGGTGTAGATTCGCAAACTCAGAGAGAGAAAGAACAAACTTAGGTGATAAAATTGCATAATATTACATGACTAAAATATCTCATTCTTGCATCAAGATTGTTGTGGTATGTTTTCTAACTTGTAGGTCTCATTCCTCCCCCTCAACTAGAGTTGCATAACTTCATTTTCTTACCATTGCCTTCAATTGTAAAAGGTTCCTCCTTCTCAACTTATCACCCTTCCCCTTAGGTAATAACCATACTAATACAAGATATTTTTCGAGGGGTAGCTTTCACACCTTTTATTTATTTTTCAGTTGGCCCTATGCTAATGTGTTTCGATAAGCTTAAGGCTTCAAGTGTTTTCCTCTTCCCTCTGAACTCCTCACCCACAACCGTCATAAGAACAGTGTTGCCCTTTTTAGTCTTCTGACTTTAGGTCAGGTGGTTTTGTGAGTTTTCATTCAGGATTGGAGGTGTGTAAGTTTGGCTTTAAGATTCCACTTATGGGCATGGCATATATGCATTCATGAGTGCAGCAATATGCCAACCATGTGGAAACTTTTGGCATCTTTTTGGGCACAACTCTCATTATTTTTTTCTTTCTTTTTGGCTTTTTACATCTCCTTTCAGGCTTGGGTGCGAGGGATTTTTACTTGGTCTTCTGGGCGGCCAAGCCTCTTTTTAGATATGCCTTGAAAAGGGCAGTTGTTTCCTTCTCTGTGGAGATAAGGATTTTCTGGTCAAAAGCATCAAGTGGGGGTGGTTGGTCAGGAGTATGGCTAGGTGAAGTTATCTAGTCTCTGAGGGTTTCATGAGTTAAGGTTGTCACATGTACAACGTCTTATTGCAAGAATGAGGTAGAGTAGGATTGCTATATTGCTTGTTTTACTCATATATACATATATATGTTGCTCAATATTTCTCTCTAGGAGGGTGAAGGTACTACAAGTTTTGAGAAAAATAGCAAGAGAGGAGGCTAGATTCTGAATTCAAAAGGTAGCATTTGCAAAAATTTTGAAAATTTTTGAGAATTTTTTTAAAGAGGTAAAATATGGTAAATGTACCTCTGTAGCCCGTTTATGACTCCTCCCCCGAACTTATCCTGCACCACGTCTCGGGGTGTCAAAATTTGAGTGAGATGTATAAATGGGCTTTCTTTATTCGTTACTATTGTTGGTGGAGGCCCACTCGAACTTGAGAAGCATGCTTGCGTATACTCCTCGTAGCGCATGATATTGTTCGTATTGCATGCCCTCTACTTTGACGTCAATAGTGGCTAGGGCCACCATCCAAGCTAGACAGAAGAAGCCACAGTCATTTGATAGGGGAACCTGTTGGGGGCTCCTGTGGTAGAATTGTGTCTTCTTGAAGTCTTTGTCTTCCTTTTGCTCGTACCCTTTGCCATGCCTTTTTATCATATCAATAATCGCCTCATCGCATGTGTTTGCCTTTTCTTCTGTGGGGGTCTTTGTTGTTGTCATATTAGTCTTCTTGTTAAGTCTGAAGGCTGTGTCTGAGATGTTGTAGAGGACTGCATTCCTTTTGATGATATTGACGGCCAGCAAGGTCCAATGATTGTCATGAAGAATTGGCAGGAAAATGTAGTCTGGTGGGGATGTCGCCAGGCATTGTTGCAGCCACTTCTTTTCTCCTGATCTTTTATCTTTTAAGATGTCATCTACTAGTAAGAAGTATGCCATGTGAGCATTTGACATTCTATTTCCTAGCAGCGCTTGGTAAGCTGACATCGTGCTTACTGAAAGATACCTTCCTATTTTCAGCATTTCCTAGAGGTCATCTTTTAGCACGCAAATGCCATCTCTCTTAAAGATGACATCTCCCGACGAATCATCTTCTTTCAAGGACCTCATGATTATAGTCAGTTCTTTTGAAGATAGACTAAGGCAGCTCCATCTGTCGAGGTCCTTAGAAGAAGGTATAATTTCTCCTATCGGTCTGTCTGGCTTTACATCGATCATGTCTTCTTCTTCAACCTCTCCCTCCTCATGTTGTTCCCTTGAAAGTTGTTCTTCAGGAACTTTTACTACCGGAGGCTGCTTTGGCTCATCATCTGACGCTTGTTTTATAGCTTCTCCAGTATTTTCATGCCAACCTTCTTTCCAAGCTGCAGCTCTGGCTAGCTCTGTCAGATCCACCCATATGGTCTTTAGTTGCTCCTTCCAGGTGACCTTTTCAGGTAGAGGGATATCCTTGTGAAGCCTTCGAGGTACAAATTCTGAAGGCATCGCTGGGTCGCTGAAGAAATGACGATCATAGATGACCTCCATAGCATACACACCCCATAGTCCATGCATGTCTTCATTGTCTAGATCTTCCAGGGGGATGCCCTTGTTGATGGCTTCCATCATTCTCAACACTATGAAGGCACAATCTCCCAAACTAGCCTCTTCTTGAGGGACTTTCTTATTGATGGAGAAGAGCTTCCAGGACCCCTGAAATTTGTTATCTGCATCTTTGATTGCTCATTGTAGACGCAGTGGTATTTTCAGGACATCTCTGGCATCCTTCCTTTTATAGACTAGTGAAGTGTTGTCCAGTTCGGCTGTACAACAGTTTAGCACCGTCGTTTTCCGCTCATACAGGTCGACGAATATCAGTGCCCAATGATTTACATTCCTTATGGGAAACACTACATATCTTGTTTCCTTTCTTCATACTGGTGCCTTTAGTTTGGCGACATCTGCTTCCCTGTAGTCTTCTTTGTAGAGGAGGCTAGCTAGACATGTCGTTCCATTGAATACCGGCTGTGGCTTGTCCAGGTGCAGAAATTCTTCTAGGAGGGTGGTGCAGAGTACCTTGAATAGCTTTTTATGTACTCACGCCTTTTTTGTGAAGATCCCTTGTTATTATATAGTATGTTTGTCCCAGGTAGATCATTGAGGAGGATTTCTGCCAAGATGTGGACGTCTCTGCATGTGATGACATGTCCATCTCTTTCATCTTGCATGGAAGAGGGAGAGCTACTCCAAGCATTTTTGTTCTAGCTGGCACACTTTGCTCCCTGGAGGGCTCATTCGCAAGGAAGGTTGCCATCCCGCCATCCTCATCGTTAGATGTTACTTATTGTGCAAAAAGTGCCAGAGTTTCATCTATGGTCGGCATGGCTGTGGCCACTTGTTCATCTTCCTTGTGTGACGGTTGTGTTGTGGCCACATGTTCTGCTACTTCTGAGGAAGTTTCTGCAGCCACATTGTCTTTGATATTGCTTTCCTCAAAAGTTTGGCCCAGCTTGGCGGCCGCCATCATTGCTAGAGTTGCCTCCATCTTTCCATCATAGAGGTAGTCGTTATGCTCATGGTGGGTTTGGAATAGGAGGAACTCGCTTCTCTCTTCAAGACCGGTGCCCAGCTCAGCTAGCATCTTGTCAAGCTCTACTACCCCTGTCATGCTGAATTCTGTGGTGATTTATTCTCGATGAATCAGTTCTTCTAGCGGCGTAGCATTTGTAGGCAGGGTTAATAGTTGCTCTGCTAGTCTACCACTGCCTTCATTAGTTTCATCTTGGCCTTCTTTAGGATTGATGTTGTGGTTGAGATCCCTCGACAATGTTGTGTTTTTTGTTATGTATTTGTCGTTGGGGGAGCTCGATTGTTGTGGAGGCTCATTTTTTTTGGCTCAGCCGCCGATGCCGTCTTTACATTTGCACTTTCTTCTTTCAGCACTCCTGCTCCCGTACTGGTCCCTCCTGCGTTGTCATTGTCATTGTCATTGTGGCTGGAGGGGCTCGATGAGGAGCGTGATGGGCTTGCTATGCGCTTCGCCTTCTTTTTCTTCCGCTGGTTCTCGATTTCTTCGTGTTCCTTCTCAAGCTTCCGGTGGTCCTCTTCTAGGTGTTGGCGTTCTTCCTCGAGGCAAGCCATAACCGCATCGTAGTCACGACGCATATGCTCATTGTCGGCTCAAATGACATGCCTCTCCTTCTGTAGGTCTTCCATTTCATTCTTCATGTCCTTCAACATTCCCATCGTTATCCATTGGTTGATTAAAGCTTCTTGGATAAAGTCAGGGAGTGCTCTAGTCCTTTCGTTGAGGACTTGTACCTACGTTGTCAGCACAGATAGAGAAGAAGAAATGGTTGTATTTATTGTATTAGTTTGATGCATGTGTTCCCATGGCATCAAACCTTATACCTAACACAACTCTGAAGGAAGGTGCATGTTATTGTTGTTGGTGTAGTTGTTGCTCCATGCGCGTTGTTGATGAACTTGGCATGGTTATTTGTGGAGGTGGACCTTGCTCTTTTTCCTTGTCCTGTGGGTCCATGTCCACTCCACAGATCTCTTGTTCTGGTATGGCCTAGGAGTCTTGTCCTTCTGACTCATCCTTTGGTTCTTCATCATGACGTAGGTTAGTTGTTGGGCCTTACTCTTTCTCTACTCTGGCTCTACCATAGCCTCTTCCTTGTGTGCCTCTAGAGGTGTGGGTTTTGCATTCCCCACTAGTTCTTCTAGAGGGGGAGCTATGGAGGGTGGGTTGTTCTACAGCTGTTGTCTTTTCAGTTGGTTGTGCAGTTGCATCTGATGTCTTTCTTTTCTTCTGTACTGCCAATTTCTTGAAATATACGACAGATTACTCAAATCTAAAACCACGATCAACTGTTAACACAAAGTGAGATTACTCAAATCTAAAACCATGATCAATTGTTAATAGTGGATTAATGAAAATCATAGGAAATTAAAACCAATTTGCAACAAGCACCATGAGCTGAGATTTATTACACAAGAATCAAAACTTACATTTAATAGCATATATCAAGGTGTTACAACATTGTTTTCCAATCAACATGTTACATAAGATATCAGTTCCACATGTACATGCCATCGAAGGCACATAAGCTAAAAACCACATATCGATCATCACGCCATCAAAACACATCAAGAACACCCCCAAGGACCTGAGTGTACATGTACAACACATAGGAATCTATTACTAAACACTATTCATATACCATGGTTCACTAGGTGTAGTTTCTCCTCGTATTATGTCCTTAGCCACAAGATCATTAACTCATCATGCACATCCACCTAAAAAGATATTTAACCAATGGGGTGAGATAAAAGTCCCAATGAGAGATATAACTCTCTACCAACTTTATTATTATCACAAATAAGTAAATAGATAGGCTAACATACTGAGCAGGTTGAACAAGATGAACTAAATGACATATATCTCATGGATGAAGTAAAAAGAGAAGTAATATGCACTTGCTAATGAGTAATAAAACAACTAATAATTTAAAAAGGAACATGAAGAACATGTGTAACTGTTATAAACTAAATTGTATAAAAGCAAGGCAAGGCTTCATCTGACGTTTCCGTGTTTGATCCTATACATGTACGCTTCATGGATGATTACGTATTTATCATGCCCTAGGCATTTGAGTCGTACCACCCAAATCTAGTCGACCACTGCTAAGTTGAAATAGGTGCCATACAAGGTCTAGTGGAAGTGTCAGAATCCATGACCTAACGCCTCGGTCAGTACAACTAAACCTGTAGTGACATCACGAGTCAATTACTTCCAGTGACATATAGTCCAGCTATGCAAACCTAGCCCGCCTTGGTACAGGTCACAGAGCTAGTGAAACTGAGTTGCGGCCTGCATCCACACTCTTCTAAGGTATGGCCCACAACCAATCATGTGAAATCTCATAAACATAATATCACTTAGCTACGGCCCGAAGCCGCACTCCTTACAAGGTATGGCCCGCAGTCAATCCTATGTCACATATCCTGAGGCGTGATATGAGGCTCACACATGGACAAAGTTACCCTTGATTGCTTGATATTATGGTACCAAGCTGTCCCCACATACTCAACAGTATGCGCTTTGAGTTTCCCCTAGGAGTTACTCGTTTCACCATCCAGCAAATGATGACACTAAATGGATCTATGGAACAGGGCAAGCTACATGATTAGATTCCACTTGACTAATTAGACCAATTACAGTGTATTTTAGCATAAATCAAGTTACAACGTACCAACCACAATCAAATCCTTCAAAAGAAAGGGGCATAGTATTACAATAATAGATATTATCGTTTAAACTATAAACTGATTCCCATCATCTCATATCATTGTATCACTGCCATCTACAAGGCCATCATCATCAACATATTATCATGGGATATCAATCCCTCATTCCACTGCCAGAGGATATCACCTCAACTAGGCACTAAGCCTTTACAAGGTCATAAGACCCATCACATCATACTTATGATTCATTGTTATCTCATCATGCCTTATTGACATATAAGCCTTACTTATGCCAAACATCACTTATGCCACATCACATGGACTTGCCATAGGAATCATTAGATATTACATTCATCTCTGTAACAAAGCTAATATTATATTCATAGAGAGAGAATATGTTTCAACACAGTAAACCTCTTTAAGTAAATCAAACAATGCATCATAAGTTCTCTAATTTATGGTTAGGCTTCATGCTTATTCCACATAGGGTTATCAAGCATCATTCTATCTCAAATCATTGATTTCACTACCTCTCATAGGTTGAAGTATATTTAGACAATATAACCAAGTATGCATATTCACATATTCATACTTACCATGTTCCCTTACCGAGACTTATAGACAATGCTTGATATTATTTAACCACCTTCATAGTATTCTTTAATTACAACGCCCCATTAACTCATAAGGTTAAAGTTATGTAGTTAAGAGAGAGAGAGAGAGTACAATATCATTCTTTCTATTCACACACACTCAATAATATGACTAGCCCTTAGAATTAGGGTCAATACTCTTTATATGTAGCTGATTAGGGTTTTGCCTCATGGTTACATCACCAAACCCTAATCACACTGATTCCCGTCATTCTGAAACTGCTTTAGGTTGAACATCATTATTTAGATATGCATATATTATTGTTTCATTAGCACTAGGTATCACTATTTCATAAATGCATATGTGTATCACGTCATTAAGTTATGTGTGGGCTACAACAAGGCATCATACAGACACATTGACTATTGCATCAACATAATGTTTCATCATTATGTGACCCGTATGATGTTACTCTTCACAAGTTATCAACCACATTATTATGCTAAGGAATGCCAAGCCTTGGATTACATAACTAGAGGGTTTGGCTTCAAATTATGCACAAGGTACTTCATTAGATAATTTAACTTGTTCATGTGATTTCTACACAAAAACTAACACCCCTTGATTCCAACAAGGATCATCCCCACCATCATGTACTCCCATAGTAGTCTCATTAACCTCTCTCTCAAACTATGATCATGTAGAAAGGAGCATGGAAGACACTTGCCATGGATTATAAACCTTCATTAAGATGATCACATGGGTCATATTCTTCCATGATTAAGGTTATCATATGTATACTCAAACATCGGACCCTACATCCATTGCTTCCCACATTGTTGGAAAGTTTAGAGCTAAGCTCTTTAGTTAAGGATGGACCACTCATAGTAGCATCATCCTATGGTGCACTAGGTTTAGGAGAATAAATTAAGATTGATATTACATTATCCCAAACAACACGCACATATGTGTACATCATTGGGTATCTGAGCATATCCTTCAATCCTGATCATGGGATATCAGTTTCACCTCATCCACCTGTGTCGGCTTGACCTCATCATGGTGTGTCGGGAAGGCTCAACCAAGGGTATGTTTAGACTACCTTGTGGTGTATCGATTTAGACCATCTTGTCCAAGCATGTTGGTTTAGCTACACATAAGTTGTGATGGGTTAGCTACACTTGAGGTATCAGATTAACCACACAAGAGGTGTATCGGTTTAGCACTCATGGTAAGTATCGATTTAGCCCTCATGGTGTGTATCAGTTTATCCCTTCTTGAAGATGTGATGGGCAACCTCACTTGAAGTTGTGATGGGCTGCACTACTTAAAGGTGTGACGGTCTGTACTACTTGAAGGTGTGATAGGCTGTAAGGGTTAGGGTTTCAACAAGGCATCACAGCTCACTTCCTCAAGGTGTATCAGGCAACCATACATGAAAGTGTGTCGGCCTCTTGCTCAACCAAGGCGTCACAACTTAGCACCCAAAACATACCAGCTCCATGACATCTTCATGGTCATGATGGGATAACACCCCCAACGCATGACTATTTAGCAACATGTCAATCTAGGCACCTCTAGGGATTGATGGGTTAGCTCCATAAAAGCATGTCAGCCTAAGAAAACATATCGGTTTAGCCTACATATCAGTTTAGCATCCCCTAAGTCATGACGACTTATCACATGATGTGTCGATCTATGCTCCATAAGTCATGACAACCATCCACAACATAGTACATGTGTGTATCGACTTGGTAATCTTCAACCTTAGGAAATTCATCCACTAGTCTATCTACTAACATGGAAAGAAGTTGCAAGATGTAGGCAGTAACTTAAATGAAATTCCTTCACCAAAACAATTCTCAAAACCACCAAAAACTACTAGCATGCATGAAATAAATGATCTAGAGATGAGAAACAACATAAACACATGAAAGAGTGAAAATAACAAAGGAGGTTAAGATTTATATAACCAGCCTCAAGAAGGTCTTCTTCAAGGGTTCAAGCTCCATGATTAAATTCTCCAAAGTACACGTTCTTCAACTTGAAGATGATCCATCAAGATTCCCAACTCGACCTCAACATCACCTCAAGAAAGAAGAAGATGACAAGGTTATGATAGCTCAAGGATAAAGGAAAGAAGGAGAGTACCACTTCCTAATCATCCTTCATCCAAGGTATGATCCATGGTCGAGAGAGGAAGAAGAAGATGAAGAAGAGATCTCAAAGAAATGGCCGTCAAAGAAACATAACTCACCAAGATGGAAGTTGAATAAGGAATCACCATGAGCAAGGAACTCGACCTCCCAAGATCCATGGGGACTTCCTCTAGCTCTGTAATCTCCCAAGCTCATCCACCAAGAGGAGAGGAACAAGAATGGACAAAAGGGTTTATTTGTGTGAAGAAAGAGGGGGTTATATACTTGAGTGAAGAAAGAGAGATCAAAGGAGAGGTGTCATCACCTTAGGAATTTAGGTGATGCTTGTCCACAAAAAAGGTCCACATGCAACACCATGCAAAACATGGTGATAATGTCTCCTAAAGGTCATGCCTAATATTCCAAAACCCTACACACTTCACAAACTGATAGGGTATAACTCCACACACTCACAAATCAATAGGCCTCAACCCTACACACTCACAAACCAATAGGCCTCAACCCTACACACTCCCAAACTTATAGGGCATAACCCTACACACTCACAAACTGATAGGCAACCTCTCCAAGGTCCTCTAACTCGAGATATCACATCTAAGAGCAAAATACATCTCTCTCGTGTGTTCTAAACATCACCAAGGATGCTACCACACAACCAAGATCCAAGCAAGGTGCCCATCTCTCTCTATCCTCTAGATGATGTCAAATAAGATAAGGAACACTCTAGAGATGGAAAATTTCATGTTAACCCTTTACTTCATGTAAAATACAATTTACACCAAAACTAGCACATAAAACATAAGCATCATCCACAAAGGTTCAACTTGAAACATAAGATCTCCACAAGGCACCCCTTAGCATCATTATCTCTCTTATGATTCTAAAGAACTAAGGGTACGCTCATCATGTGACACATTGCAATATAATCCCTCATCTTGGGTAAATTGCACTTTGGTCCAAAACAAGCAATCAATGCTCAAACAACATTCAAATAGAGCCAAACTTGAAACATAAATGTGTCACATGATAACAAAACACCTTAAAGGATAAGATCAAAGGTCTAAGAAACTTACTTATGCAAAACAAATAGGGTTATCCCAAAACCAGGTCATGGTCCTTACAGACACAACATGTACCTGGAGCTTGGCAGCATCTGGAGATTGGTGACGAGGGTGATTTCTTTACACTGTGTGGCTTTGACCGCTTATGGTGTGTCTTTTGGATCCGATGAAGAAGTAGAACCTAACAGTGGAGATAGAAATGGAGTTTCTTTGCTCATGGAGGCGGAGAAGAGGCTTGGAGTTGCTGTAGAATTATGGGGGAGATTCATGGTGGAGCTTAAGCTTGCTCGGGCAGAGAGATGGAGGAATGGAGTAGCTTTGGAGCTGCAATTGTAGCTTGTGGTCGTCTCTTAGAGGTGATGGAGAATCTCGGTCATTGATTGGAATTTGGAGTCATTGCACACAACTGAAGAGGATCGCACGCGGCTAAAGACACAACTAGTTGTGAGTGGAAGTGAGAGAGGCGGTTGGAGGTTAGGTTTAAAAACCTAACTACTTATCTTTAGACGTGGTGTGTCTTTTTAAGGTCACGATGTGTTCTCTTGTATAATTTTCTGGATCCTTTTAAAACTTGCTTTGACTAAAGAAGACATGACGTGTTCGATTTAGAATGCATTGTGTAATTTTCCAGGAGCAATGGCAAAAGTTTCCAAACTGATAAGGACACTATGTGTACAAATAAAGACACGTTGTGTGTTTCTCTAGAAAAATGAGCCATCAGAATGAACACTGGGACTTGGTAGTTTTGAATTAAAACATGTCGTGTAACATTCAATATGTATACATAGAACTCTCAACCTGATAACGACACGACATGTTCAAATAAAGACACGACGTGTGTTTTTCCAGAAAACACATTGCATTTGAATGATCTAGAGGACACATCGTGTTTTATTAAAAACATGTTGTGTCTGTTTCCAGCAGATGTCTTCTGTGACTGTACACGTTATGTCAAAAATGGAAGATGTCGTGCGCTCTTGCATTTTTTCATAAGCGCCCATCTATGAGTGATGGACATGATGTGTGCAAATAAAGATGTGTCGTGTCATCCTGAATTTTTGCAAAATTGTCTTCTTTTGGTCAACACCTATAGAGATGATGATATGTATCTATGAGGGTCTACATTATTACATTCATCCACTACAAGTTTATTTTTGGAATTTAAAAATGTTTTTGATTGAAACTAATTAAGGAAAGCTATCCTAATGTGGGGTCAATTCCCACAAGTTCCTCTATTTAAAGTCTAAAGTGAGACTCTTTAGCTCTTTGATCACATGTCTTGGAGGGAGCAAGAGGCTCCCTTGTCAATCTCCTCCCCTATAGTGTACATCTTGCATCTCTATCCATTAACCTTGAATGTTGATTGCTTCCCTTACAGCTCCACTATCCCGTAGGGATAAACCTTCAAGACTAAGAATGGTCCATACCACTTCGATCTTAGTTTCCCTGGAAAGCAGTTAAGCTTAGAATTGAATAGTAGAACTTTGTCTCCTTATTTGAATTATTTGACTTTGATTCTTTTGGTATGCCACCTCTTTGTCTTTTCTTTATAGATCTTTGTGTTCTCATATGCATCCATTCTGAGTTCTTCAAGCTCATGGAATTGTAGCAATCTTTTCTCCCCTTCTTTTGTTAGATCATAGTTGAGAAATTTGATCACCCACAGTGCCCTATGCTCCAATTCTATAGGTAGTGACATGATTTGTCATAGACTAGTTTGAATGGAGTTGTCCCAATTGGAGTCTTGAAAGTTGTCTTGTACGCCTACAATGCATTGTCTAATTTCAATGCCTAATCTTTTATATAGCTTTTAGTTTCCTATTGGAGATCTCCACCTGACCTGACGTTTGAAGATGATAAGGTGTGGACACCTTATGCTTCACTCCATACTTGTTGAGTAGGTTATTGAAGTTTCTTTCATTGAAGTGGCTACCACCATCAGATATGATTGCTCTTGGGACTCCAAACCTGGGAAAAATAGTCTTCTGAAATAGTTTTATCGTGGACTTGGCATCTGGTGATTGAGTGGGGATTGCTTCTACCCATTTGGATACATAGTCGCATGCTACTAGGATGAACTTGTAGCCGCATGAGGATGGAAAAGGGCCCATATTATCTATGCCACACACATTGAAGACTTCTATCTCCAACATTGAATTCAATGGCATTTCATCCTTCTTTGAAATCCCTCCAGCTCTTTGACACTTGTCACAAGCTTTGAAAAACATCTGTGCATCATAAAATATAGTTGGCTAATAGAAACATGCTTGAAGAATCTTGGTTACAGTCTTATCCACTCCAAAGTGTCCATCATAGGGGGAGGAATGACAATATAAAATCACACTTGCAATCTTTTCATTGGGAATGCATCTCCTAATAAGCCCATCTACACATTGCTTAAACAATAAGGGACCATCCCAATAATAGAACTTGACATCATGAAGGAACTTTTTCTTCTGTTGGTATGTGAAATCAGGTGGAAGGCATCCAGTGGCTAGGTAATTTGCAAAATTAGCAAACCATGGCATAGAAATAGGGTTTACCACATACAACTTCTCAATAGGCAAATTATCATCAATTGGTACCTTCTCTTTAGCACTAGTTGATATATGTGAGAGGTGATCAGCTACATTGTTTTCTATCCCTTTCTTATCTTTGATTTCCAAGTCAAACTCATGTAATAGTAGAATCCAGTGAATGAGGCCAGGTTTGGTATCCATTGTGCTCATAAGGTACCTAATTACAACATGGTCCATGTACAATGACCTTGAAACCCATTAGGTACTGTCTGAATTTGTTAAAAGCATAGACTATAATGAGCATCTCTTTCTCAGTTGTGGCATAATTGATCTATGCATCGTCTAAGGTCTTACTTGCATAGTGGATGGCATGAAGTTTGTTATCTTTCCTTTGCCCTAAGACTACTTCTATAGTGTAATTGATTGCATCACACATCACTTCAAAAGGGGCACTCCAATCTGGTGGTTGGATGATAGGTGCTGAAATTAGAGCATCCTTTAGTGTCCAGAAGGTTGTTTGGCAATCATCATCAAATACAAACTTGGTGTCTTTTGGTAGCAATGAACATAGAGGCTTTGCAATCTTAGAGAATTCCTTTATGAATCATATGTAGAAACATGTATGTCCCAAAAAACTATGAACTTCTTTCACATTTCTTGGAGTCAACATCTTTTCAATTGCTTCTACTTTTTCTTTATCCACTTTGATTTCCCTACTTGAAATGATATGGCCTAGTACAACCCTTGTTGCACCATAAAGTGGCACTTCTCCTAGTTAAGCACAAGGTTTACTTGTTGACATCTCTGCAAAAATTAGTTAGATTCAGAAACAATCATCGAAAGAGTTTCCATAAACACTAAAGTCATCCATCAATATTTTCATAATTTTTCCAATATAATCATATAAAATTTTCATCATACACCTTTGAAATGTGGTGGGTGAATTACAAAGCCCAAAATGCATCCGCCTATAAGCATGTGTTCCATAGGTGCATGTGAAAGTGGTCTTTTCTTGACCGGGTGGGTAGATAGGAATTTGAAGAACTCAATGTACCCATCAAGATAGCAAAAGTAAGAGTGATGGGAAAGTCTTTCCAACATCAAATAAATAAAGGGAAAGGGGAAATGGTCTTTTCTAGTGGCTTTATTTAATTTTCTATAATCAATACACAATCACCATCCAATGACGATTCATGTTTGAATTAATTCATCATTTTTCCCTTTTATTATAGTAGTTCCTCCCTTCTTGGGTACGAGATGTATAGGGCTCACCCAAGGACTATCACTAATGGGATATATAATTCCTACATCTTTGAGTTTGAAAAAATCTTTTTTAACAACTTCCATCATATTTTGATTTAATCTTCTTGGAGTATCTATGCAAGGTTTTGCATTTTCTTCTAAATCTATGCGATGAATGGATATAGATGGGTTGATTCCTTTAAGGTCATCAATTGAGTACCCTATTACATCTTTATAGATTATAAGTTCATTCAACAATTTTTCTTCTTGTTCTTTATTCAATTTAGAATTTACAATGACTAGAGAGGTGCAATTTGGGTCTAAGAAAGTATATCTCAATCCCGATGGGAGGGGTTTTAATTCTACATGTTTATTTGGAGTAGTGGTGTTGCTTTCTTCATCCTCCTTTGATTCTTCCTCACTTGTTGGAATCTTTAAGGCTTAAAAAATCTCCTCATTGAAGGTGACTTTTGTGTCTTCTTCATTATCCTCTCTTTCAAAATCATCAAGAAAAGGCTCAATAGAATTCTTTTCTTCCTCAAGCAATGTATCAATAGTATCTATTAGACAAATATACTCCTTAGAGTTGGAATCTTTCATGGCATCATAAATAGATAACACAAGTTCTTCATCTCCAACTCTAACTGTGAGTTTTCCTTCTCTAACATCAATAAGACAACTTGTAGTACAGAGGAATGGTTTTCCAAAAAGAATTGGGTTTGTCGGATCCTCTTGCATGTCAAGGACTACAAAATCCCATGAAACGGAAAACTTCCCTATTTGTATGGGAACATCTTCAATCACCCCTCTAGGATATTTGATTGAGAGATTAGCTAACTTAATCATCATTGATGTTGGTTTTGAGTCTCCCAAGTCAAGATTTTCTCACAAAGAAACAAGAATCAAGTTGATGCTAGCACCAAGATCAACAAGGCTTTATCAAAAGTTGAGTCTTATTTCTTACAAGGGAGAGTGAAAGCACCATGATCATCTAGTTTTTTAGGCATATGGTTCTGGATGATAGAGCTTAGGCTTTCTGATAACATCACAGTTTCAGCTTGACCGGATCTTTCTTTGTTAGAATGTCTTTCATAAACTTAGCATAAGAGGGTTTTTTAGTTGTGACTTGAACTAGAGGCAGATTCACATATAGCTTGTTCAAGATGTCCATAAACTTATTGAACTTGATATCAACTTTGGTATTAGAAAACATGTGAGGGAAAAGAGCATAGGCTTGCAAGAAGAGTCACCTTGATGCATATTTATTTCTTTGTTTTTCAATAGTCTCCTCAACAATGATGTCAACAACTTCTTCAGATTTCCTCTTAGAAGGTGGTGTAGACCGTCCTATGACTGATCCACTCCTTAGAGTCACAGATTTACAAGTCTTGTTGGGATTCATAATCAGTTGACTGGGTAAAGAACCTGAAGGTGCTCCTTGTTGGTTAAAGCTTGTTGAGCTATCTGGTTCTCTAACATCTTGGTATGGGTGACAATCCCATCAACTTTAGAAGGAAGTTGTGTGATGGCATCCTTTAAGAGATTGTTGTGTGCCTAGAACTCATCGTTCTGTTGAATCTATGTAGCAACAAAGTCTCAAGGAGACTTTCCAAGCTAGACTTTTGTGGTGGTTGAGTCATTTGTTGAAGATGGTTGAAGTTCATGTTATTATTGTTTCTATAACACTGTAGTTGTTGACGGTTAGCATGCATTGGCTAGTGATTGCTCATAGGTTGTTGACCTTGAGCTTGACCTGGCTGTTTCTAGTTTTGAGAGTTATTATTTCTATAAGAGAAGGTTGGATGGTCCCTCCATCCTGGATTGTAGGTCTCTGAGAAAGGATTGTCATCTTGTCTGTTGTTCAAGTTGCCTACAACATTGACATGCTTCAGCATCTCAGTGGCATTCATATATGGTGCAAAACAAGATGAAGAATTGTATCCAGATGCTCCACACGCCTCACACACTTGATCAACTACTTGAATAGAGTGAGTAGTCAACTTTTCAAACTTTTGATTCAAGGCATCAAGCTTGGCTGCAATGAGATCTACTGCGTCCAAAGTGTGCTTCCCACTAGATTTCTCACTTGATCTAGTGGAAGAGAAGGGTTGAATGGTCCTTTCATAACTCCACTAACTATAGTTGAGTGTCATACCTTCAATGATAGCATATGATTCACTATATGACTCGTTCATTAAAGCTACATTTACAGCGACAATAGTATACATATGGGTGTTGTAGAATAACTTGTTGTAGAAAGTTTGAAGTAGCAACCAGTTGGTCAAACCATGATGAGGACAAAGGCATTGGAAATCCTTAAATCTCTCCCATGTTTCATAAAGTATCTCACCTTGTTGTTGTTTGAAGTTGGTGATTTGATTCTTCGGTTGAGTTGTCTTGCTAGGAGGGAAATACTTAGTAAGAAAAGAAATTAGCATCTCATCACAATTCTTAATAGAATGCATGGGTAGAGAGGAGAGCCACGCCTTGGCTTGGTCTCATAAGGTGAACGTAAACATGAGCGGACATACTCCTTCAACTGAAACACCATTGATCTTGAAGGTGTTCATGTACAACAAAAACTCTACTATGTGAAGATCTGGATCTTCCATAGGATTTCCTCCAAAGCGGTTCAATTGGATTATCTATATGATTGTAGGGCTGATTGAGAAGTTATTGGCTTCAATGGAAGGATGATAAATGGATCCACAAATGTTGATGGCATTCAGCACAACAGACTCTTTAAGAGGGTAGCTTTCCTCCATCTCTGATGCTTGACAGTGATCGGGTGAGGACGGTGGTGAAGGTGTTGAGTGAGGTTAAGGTGATTGTGATCTCTACAAGTTTTTAGAGTTATCACCTATCCTTTCTCTCCTTCGATAGCAAAAAGTTTGCTCAATTTATGGGTCTAGGAAGATGGATGTATGAAGACCCCTCTTGGAGCGATGCATGCAACCTATAAAAGCAATAGATAAGTGAGAATCACACTACATAAAAGGTATCATAGTATGAAAGATGGAAAATGGTGACTTAGTCTTGAATATTAACTAGCATTTTTACTCTAACTAAAATATTGTATATCCTCGGCAATGACGCCAAAAACTTGTTGATTTCTTAAGGCATTCAAGTTTTAAATCTTATATGTCTCAACTCTCCAATCACCCGTAAGTGTATGGGATCAATTGTAGTCAAGTTCAAACCATAGGGAGAACGGTTAGCTAGGTGCAAAAGAACTAATGTTCAACAATCTAAGTCGATTACAATAGTAGAGTTTGATTTCAATTAGCTAAAAGACAAGTAACAACAAAAAGGGCTAAATTTTAAAGGTTGAAAATAGATTTTAGAGAGTCTTGGACATAAGATTTCACTACCACACCATCACATCATGCATAACTATGAAATTAAAGCATGCCATTAATCTGCAAGGATGTTGTCATCGGCATGCACCTCTCGGTGACATGAGATGGTTCTCATCTTTGTATAACACTTCCATATCCATGCTTAGATTTGAACACAACCTTGAACCGTCAACATTCTCTAGCCACTCCCATGGTCAAGAGCTCATTGCCATGAATCCTATTCCCTACTCCCTCATATATTCTCCTAAATAGCACAATGAAACATAAAATATGTATAAAAGGTGGCCAGCCAAGCATACAAGCAATAAAACACTATAGGCATCCATGGACAAGCAAATTAACTAGCATTCAATATAAATCTTGAGTTCACATGAGCAATGGCATGGGAGTTACTCTCCCATGCCCAAGAAGGAGGTTCTACTTGTACATAATGAAGAAATACAAGCATATTGTAGAATTTTCAGAGTTTTTCATAGTTAAAGTGAAGAAAAGGCAAAGGGAACCAAAGGTGTAGTCAAGAGGAGTATAAATCCAGTTAGAGAATGAAATTCCACCCTTGGAGCTGATTCAACTCAGACAATCTTCCCTCTCGAGAAGCTTGAATGAGGAAGAAAGCTCTGCTACACCTTTTGGAGAAGAAATGGTGAAGAATGGAGGTTCTTTCCCAAGAAACCTCTTCTTCCTCCCCAAAATCACCCTCCTCTTCTCTAGAACTTCTCTTGGTAGAAACATGTCTTAAATGATGAGCGATAACCATCCCAAGTGGTTGCACTCATTTTTAAAAGGAGAGATGGTTGCTTCTAAAATCTGTAGAAAGCTGATGAAGACACACGTGTCTTTGTGGAGACGTGTCGTGTGTCATCGTGTAACCAGTAGCTGAATGATTTCCTCACAATAAGTACATATCATGTTCCAATAGGGACATGTTTTGTAGCTACTACTGTAGTCGATCAAGGAAGATAGAACTTTCCGTGTGCTACACATGGTTGTGTGTGTTGGCAGTAAGATGAAGTTGTCCTTTGAACGTGTGGATACGTCGTGTCTTTTGCTTTGTAGTTTGGGTATCAAGGTCGCTGGAAACTTACACACCCATATGTTAAATAACACATGACATGTTCTTATCTTCATGAGATCTTTCTAGAAAGCTACACATTATGTCTTAATAAAGACATGTGTGTTCAGTGTTGTTTCTTCAAGATCAACTCTGAATAAGCTGCAAGTCGAAGGGAGATCCAACTGAGGTTAGATTTGGGTTGGACTATCTTCAATTTTTCATTGTTGACATGTGCTTGTGATCAACATCATTCAACAAGTAAAATAACTAACATATGGAAAGTTAAATACGATTAAAGGCTAAATATAAGGCAAAACGAACTAAATTTGTGTGTGAATGTGTGCAAAAAGTAGATATGAAATGTGCACATCAATAAGGCCGCCACTGTGGATTCCTTTGTGTATTTTTATCCCTTGATGCAGAGTCCCATCAAATGAAACAACTTGAGTGATTACCTCCACGACAAGTGCAACCATTTCATGCATCACTACCCTCTTGGTAGGTGTCCTACCACACAACCATCAACTTGATCAGATGTTATGTACTTGACTTGTAATGAGTGTGGCCATATTGGTACATCAATCCTTAGTGTCCCAAGCTTTGGTAGGCCACAACCCTTTGTGTACATCAATTAGGCCCCCATTGTGGATGCCTTTGTGTATTTTTATCCCTTGATGCAGAGTTCCAGTAAGTGAAACAACTTGAGTGATTACCGCCATGACAAGTGCAACCATTGCATGCATCACTACCCTCTTGGTAGGTGTCCTACCACACAGCCATCAACTTGATCAGATGTTATGTACTTGACTTGTAATGAGTGTGGACATATTGGTACATCAATCCTTAGTGTCCCAAGCTTTGGTAGGCCATAACCCTAGCTCAAACATGAGCACCTAAATATCCACAAACATAAAAACATCCACAAAAAACCCCAATGAACAATAACAATCAGCAAGGATGTTACCCACCAGTTGATAAATGTACAAGAATCATCTTTTCCATGGAGGCCACTGGTGATAACGAGGCTATTAATAGTACCATACACTTACTTCAACAACCTATTTTAGCCTTATTTGATTTTGGATCTTCAAATGCCTTCAAAGATTCTAAACTGGTAAACTAGTTAGGATCATAATATATGTATATGGACTATATCTTAGAGGTCCATACCACTAGTGGTATGGTGTTTTCTTCCTATATGAAAATCCTTCCCCTAGATTTGTGTATTTCTAGAAAGATATTCAATTTGGATTTTATCATCCTCAACATGATGACCTTTAACGTTTTCTTGGGGATGGACTAGGTGAAGAAATTTGGCATTTCTCTTTTTAGTAGAGATAAGAAGGTCAAATTGTTGCACCCTTATGATGAGCATCTCTATATTGAAGGAAGGAAGTAGGATGATCAGTAGTTCATTATATCCATGCTCAAGTTGTATCCTATCTTTAAGCCACCTTATTGTATGGCACATGTTGAGCTTGTTGAGATCAAGAAGCATATGGAGGAACTCCTAGAGATGTGGATTGTACACCAAGGGTGATACACTCGCATCCCATGATTACCACTAATCATGAGATTAGAGCATAAGTTTGAGGATTATAGTTAATACACAGTTCACTCCTGACTTTTTCCTTTTCCTATCAAAAACTCTTTGTTTTCTCGCATCTAATCACATAGATAAACTTTACAAGAAAATTACACTTTGATTACTCTAATATGATCTCAACATTAATGATACACATCCATATATTCATTATGTTTCTCACACTTCCATGTACATATGACATGATAATCATATACATTCTCTCTTATTAAGGAAACAAAGATACTTATCAACATTTACAATTCCCTCACTTCCATACAAGGACGTACAGTGAGAGGGACTGACTAAACTTAACTAATCTCATACTTTAACTCCTGTGGAAGATCTACTCTGATGTAATGACATCCTCAGTCCACGAGTTATCCATAAAAATTTTGAGTAGAGGGGTGAGCCTACTTGCTCAGTGAATGAGTACTTCATAGAAATAGTTTAAAGCACTTATATAATTATAGATATATTGTCGAGTAACTGATATCAATTATAACAACAGTAAGATTCAAAGAGATTAATCATTCACAAACATAAATATAGCAGGATACTCTAGACATCTATAAGAGTGAATCAATATATGAACATGCTTGATTGATCATAAAGAGAACTAATAATTTAGAAACATACAAAGAATAATTGAATAACTGTGCACACTTGTTTCACCTCTCATTCATCTTATTATGCCCTGAACCCACATGAGGTGTACCACAACATGTGAAAGAATCGTAGCAAGATACGATCTCACTGTACAAGGCTTATAAGCATGCTCGGGTTCTTAAGCCTATCTCTCGAGTAAGACCCTGTCTACAGTGGGCCTCAACATGTCTACCTCTCGATGGCTAATGGGAGCAGTCAGATATCTCAGAATCCACCTCTCAACCTAGGTACTGAGGTGGTGAGTCAAAGCCCTCAGGCTTATTATGCATCAGTGGACATATTGACCACTGATCACTCAACATGTAACACATGTACCACCAACATCCTCAGTTGGTGTTGGGTATCACACAACTATAAGGAGTATGTCCTACTGGTCAAGACCCCCACACCCTACTGGTGTGCTCTGGCTTACCTCAATCTGGACTACCTCTAGTCAGAAAACTATTTCCCCCCACAACGTAGGCCTCATCATGTGAGGATTCTACATTGTTCAGGGCATCTAAATGTCTAATTCACTCTTTAAATTCACAATTCAATCATCACATCAACATATCTTAGTTCAACTTTGTAAACAGTTCATTTCATAAACCATCTAATAACATTTACTACAACTAAACCGTTAAGCATAACCACATCTCATACTGAGAAATATTAATATCACAATACTTGATTCACTGAACACCCTATCCTTAGGGTTTCATTTACCTCATTTACTAGTCACATGACTCACATAAGGATTTAATACATCATAACATCATTGAATAAAGATTGCTCTCAATAGTTCATGTATAATCAAATATATATATATATATATATATATATATATATATATATATATATATATATATATATATATATATATATATATATATATATATATGAAACCTATAATGAACTAAACTAGGGTTTCCACACCATTTACTAAAACATCATACATCAAGAATAACATTGAATCAAGATGTCTAGTTGCAAACCTCCAACTTTCCATTCATTTACGATTTCACCCTCTTATTGATATATCAAGAAAACATTGATATCATCAAATGAAATCCAAGATCTTATCTGACATATATGTAATATGCACACAAATAAAACAATCATTCGTAACCAAGGAGATTCAACTATGCAAACTTTTTTATTCAATTATACAACAATTTTAGTCATAGTCAAAAACCCTAAATTTTAATATATTCATGTAACCTCTACAATTACTTTAAGAATTCTCATATAGATGGATTGCAATCATTTCTAATGTGATTTCATAATCTAAAATTCATCACAGTAGAGAAATAATCCATTTCATATCATCTTACAAAAGCTAGATCAAAAAGGCAACTTAGGGTTTGTACTAGCATACTAAGAAATTAAAGATTTTTATATGATTTAACTCATTTTTGTGCAATATACTATTTAATGGAAGTACCCACTCACCCTAAGGTGTGAAAACACCTTAAAAACGCAGCCAATCTTT
Organism: Alisma plantago-aquatica; assembly: GCA_963693085.1. Lineage (NCBI taxonomy): Eukaryota > Viridiplantae > Streptophyta > Magnoliopsida > Alismatales > Alismataceae > Alisma > Alisma plantago-aquatica. The sequence goes on from OY856409.1 coordinate 926,836,030, forward strand.
GAAAATCTCAAATCCATATCAAAACCCTAGCACATCAGTGGTTTCTTCTTCTTTTTGACCCTAAAGAAGGTCTGTTGTAGGTAGGAGGTGAAGATCAAAGGTTAAACCGAACCTCAGATTCATTGGAATATAGATTCTGAGCAAGGGGAAATGAACAGAAGGAAGAATCTACAGTTAAAACTACTTACAAAGTCGAATCTATGGCAACCCTTTTTGAATTTCCGTCGTTCTTCAAGTTCTTTCCCAAAAATCATCTTTTAGGTTTTTCTCTTATTTAGCAAAGAGTCTGAGATGATATATGATCGAATTTCTATTCCAACGCACTTCATTTCGTTGAAAATGGATAGGTATAGCCCGAGATATGATCATTTTATGATTGGTTGTCTTGAGCGGCATCCGTCGTAGGCGCGACACATGATGCAGTGTCACGGTCGTGACACTAGCATCATGGTTATGACACACAACACAACATCACGATCACAACACATGACATAGCATCATGGTCACGGCCCCTGACACATCATCACGGTTGCGACACTCTATACATGTTTATTAAAAAGGGCATAACTCTCTCATTTTAACTCTGATTTGGTTCATTCTTTTTTTGTTAGATTCAATAATTGAATTCTCTAAAATGTTACAATATTATTTTGATAACATTATCAAAAAAATTCCTCCAATGTTATTAACTCTTTTCTTGCATACATGTACGAGTTAATGCTATATTAACTCCAACTCAGATCTTTATAGTATGCTTAAGTCATGATTATGAGTTGCCCTAAAGTTAAGATAAAGAACAACATAGAATATTACTAACAAAAGCATGACAAGCATTAAGATTATCTTAAATATCTAGGATTATATCAAAGCTAGGAATGGGTTGTAATAATTCTCCCCCTCTAATAAAAAAACTGTGTCTCGAAATTTCTAAAAGAGGAAAGGATACTTGTTAAACATCTCCGACTCCACTTCCAAAGTAGATTCTTCTACACCATGATTCCTCCAAAGAACCTTTACTAGGGGTATTTCTCTCTTTTTAAGATTTCAAATTTTGCGGTCTAGAATTTTATTTTCAACATTGAGTCATTTGTTTCTCTTCTAAGCAAGCCTTCTCAATGATAGCAGAAAATTTTTCTATGATACAATCCATAATAGGAAAAAGAAAGATAAACAACCATTTTTATTCATGCCATACTCGATTGAGGTGTTACCTCAGTACTGGTAATCTGATCCCACTATCTTAATTTATATGGCTCAATATGTACTATTGTTCTGTATTACCTCTGAGTCACAAAAGAGAATTCACCATGTTATTTTGAATTTTACTATTGTGCTACTCAAATAGCAAATCACTAATGAGTTGGAAGACTAGATTCAACCACAATTGTACAATACTAAGATGGATTACTAGTAAGAATGACTACTACTATTAGACACCTTTTATTAACATATTGTTTGCACATGTACAACTAAAATCATGCGTAAAACAAATTTACATCCCTTAATATACCTTCAAAAAATTATACTTCTAAAAATAAATTCACGTATTACTGAAATCCATTGTTTTCTCTTATTTCTCTTCTCATACATTACTACTTACTTCTTGTTACTTATCCTTCTCATTTTGATCATATTGAATAAGCATCCCTAACATTGAAACATTCAAGGTAAGAATAGATTATTCATCATTCTTTTTATCACTGTAAGAATTTATTTTAGATTACACTTTGCTCATGTTGCACTTCTCCTTTTGTTTAAATAACACCTCTTATATTTCAAATCTATTTCTTATCCTTTTTTCTGAATCATTTCCATATTGTTTATCTACATTTCAGATTAGCTACCTTTAAACCCTGGATTACTATCGGTGCTAGTTTACTTCTCATAGTGCAAATCTCATGATCTTATTTTATAGAGATGCTAGTATTCAAGTTCAAATCACTATTGACATCCTTTGAACTACTACAACTCTAAACATGCTAGGGTTTGGTCCTTATCAGTATCATGACATCTCACAAGTTTTACTTAAGTCTTCCTTATCTTATCAATTGAATTTCCTCTCTTACTTGGCCATTCAGATAGATTACATTCTCAATTTACCCTGCTAGGGTTTCTTCATCATATTTTGTGTCATTATTACATTCACTAGATGTCTCCACCATGGTGGTTATGCATCATATATGATTCATTTTCTTATCACTTCATTCCCACATTACTCTCATTAAGTAATATATGAAAAATAACATGATTCTGAGACTTAGAATTCTTATCCTCAAACATTTTCTTAATACATTTCTTGTATGTAGGTTTAATTGGTTATCAACAAGGATACTTGACTAATTAGCACTTGCTTGAATCACCTGACCTCTTTCTTTTATATTCTATATTACTCCATCATGTTTCAAACCCTTCCTTACTTTCCATAATCCTCTTACCATATATTGTCTTCCACCTATCATCTTTAACTTCTACTTTTTTCTTATGATCATGTTACTTATTCATGTGTATGATCATGTATACCATGTTGCATATATTTCTTTTTATCCTTCTACTAATGTGAAGTTGAAATTCTAAATCAATAATCCCTCTACTAGTTTCACCTCATGTTTAATACATTACATATCCTTTATTTTAAATCAAACGGCTCATGCATGGGTCAAACTTAGTTTCTCTTTCAATCAAGTTTTTCCTTCTGGAATATAGTCTACCTTTGTATGACTTATTCATTTGTTAAACTGCACTTTTGTTCTTCTTTTAGAAACTAGTTTGTTGTTCTATAGAGACTTATAATCCAAAGGTCGTAAGGATGAATGTATTAAAAATTATAATAGAAGTATACATTCCATTCTATCAATCATATCATGTAACCCTCATTCCTTAATCAAACTCATCACTTCCAATATTTCTCTTTGATTTAACTAAGTTTCTTGTCTTGGTCCTATAATTTACATGTTCATCTAATTCTCTTTACTTTAACTCTTCTGAAGACTCTTCAATTCTATGTAATTGTATACTTAACTCTTTTCTTCTATTTTCCCTTTGCTTGGAGTACATAAAAGCATTTTACTCGATTATATGATCCATTCTTCATTATTGATTCTTACTATCTTGGCCCTTACATACTTTTCTAATATATTCTCCATATTTCATATCTCGAGTCCATATAATACTAATTATTAAACTTAATCTGAATCTTATGTCGTGTTCCTTTATTCCCAATTATGGGTTTCTCATATGAGGCCCCAAAGTTGGATCTCAGATATCAGTTCCAACTGATTCTTATCTATTATAATCTTTCCCTTATATTTTAACATCTTAGTGTATGTACATTCTCACTATGATGTGGGTCTAATTTATCCAGAGTCTACTCTTATTATGTTTTAAATAGGAGTCATTAGATCCTAGTAACGCACCCTGCCAGTCGGACCACACTGAACCTCAAGTTCTGAAGCCAAGAGATACTCAAGATTAACCAACTCCTATTAATCTCAAACATGTGAAAAGAAAATCCACTTAGGGCAAACTCATTTAAACATAACTTCTTGTCTACTTGATACAAAGAATAACTGAATCAACTTCATAATACACAACAATCTAAAAGAATCATACATATTCTACAAATTGATAATATGAATTCATACATAGAAGAGGATTTTATTGATCTCCAATCAAAGAAGCTATATAAAGCAAGAGTTGTATCACATTCTATGTTTAATCTCTTACTCCTTCATTACTTTCTGGTCTCGTAACCCTAAGAATTCTAGGGTTTCTCTCTAGCCCATCCTTCCTCTGCATACCTGACCAGGGCATCTAGATAATAATAGATAGTGTAGCTTGATACTGGTCAACCTAAGTATTCAGATATAGGGCCATGGTATCTAAATACTCAGACCTCCCAGAGCTATAGACACACCACCTCCTATCTGCCACACTTATAACTCTAAATTTCTATCCTAATGGTCCCTGACAACTCATCCTAAGCTCCGATACCAAGCTGATACACCTGCATCCCACGATTACCACTAATCATGAGATTAGGGCATAAGTTTGATGATGATACTTAATAAAAATTTCACTCTTGACTTTTTCCTTTTTCTTTCAAATCTTTATTGTCTTGCATCCAATCACATAAAAAACATTATAAAAGAATTAAACTTTTATTACTCTAATATAATCTCAACATTAATGATGCACATCCATATATTCATTCTGTTTCTCACACTTCCATGTACATATGACATGATAATCATATACATTCTCTCTTATTAAGGAAACAAAGATACATATCAACATCTACAATTCCCTCACTTCCATACAAGGACCTAGAGTGATAAGGACTGACTGAACTTAACTAATCTCATACTTAACTCCTATGTTAGATCTACTCTGATGCAATGACATTCTCAGTCCACGATTTATCCCTAAAAAGTGTGAGTAGAGGGGGTGAGCCTACTTGTTCAGTGAATGAGTACTTCATAGAAATAGTTTAAAGCACTTATATAATTATATATATATTGTCGAGCAACTGATATCAATTATAACAATAGTAAGACTCAAAGAGATTAATCATTCACAAACATAAATATAGTAGGATACTCTAGACATCTATAAGAGTGAATCAATGTATGGACATGCTTGATTGATCATAAAGAGAACTAATAATTGAGAAACATACAAAGATTAATTGAATAACTGTGCACACTTGTTTCACCTCTCATTGATCTTATTATGCCCTGAACCCACATGAGGTGCACTAACAACATGTGAAAGAATCACAGTAAGCTACGATCTCACTGTACAAGACTTAGAAGCATGCCCGGGTTCCTAAGCCTATCTCTCAAGTAAAACCCCATCTACAGCGGTCCTCAACATGTCTGCCTCTCAGTGGCTAATGGGAGCGGACGAATATTTCAGACTCCACCTCTCAACCTGGTTACTCAGGCGGTGAGTCAAAGCCCTAAGGCTTATTTGCATCAGTGGACCTACTGACCACTGATCACTCAACATTTAACACAAGTACCACTGGCATCCCCAGTTGGTGTTGGGTACCATAGAACTGTAAGGAATCTATCCTACTGGTCAAGACCCCTGCACCCTATGGGTGTGCTTTGTCTTACCTTGATCTAGACCACCTCCAGTTGAGAAATCATTTCCTCCCCATAGCACAGGCCTCATCCTGTGGGGATTCTACTGTGTTCAGGGCATCTAAATGTCTAATTCACTCTTTAAATTCACAATTCAATCATCATATCAACATATCTTAGTTCATCTTTGTAAACCATTCATTTCATAAACCATCTAATAACATTTACTGCAACTAAACTATTAAGCATACACATCTCATACTGAGAAACATTAATATCACAATACTCAATTCACTGAACACCCTATCCTTAGGGTTTCATTTACCTCATTCACTAGTCACATGACTTGCATAATCATAACATCATTGAATAAAGAAATCTCTCAGCAGTTCACATATAATTGAATATATATATATATATATATATATATATATATATATATATATATATATATATATATATATATATATATATAACCCTATAATGAACTAAACTAGGGTTTCCACGCCATTTACTAAAACATCATACATCAAGAATAACATTGAATCAAGATGTCTATTTGCAAACCTCCAACTTTCCATTCATTTAGGGTTTCACCCTCTTACTGATATATCAAGGAAACATTGATATCATTAATTGAAATCCAAGATCTTATCTGACATATATGTAATATGCACACAAATAAAACAACCATTCATAACCAAGGAGATTCAACTAAGCAAACTTCTTTATTCAATTATACAACAATTTCAGTCATAACTGAAAACCCTAAATTTTAGTATATTCATTTAACCTCTACAATTAGTTTAAGAATTCTCATTTAGATGGATTGCAAGCATTTCTAATGTGATTTCATAATCTGAAATTCACCACAACATAGAAATATTCCATTTCATATCATCTTGCAAAAGCTAGATCAAAAAGGCAACTTAGGGTTTGTACTAGCATACTAACCAATTCAAGATTTTTGACGATTTAACTCATTTTGCGCCATCTAATATTTAAAGGAAGTACCCACTCACCCTAAGGTGTGAAAACACCTTAAAAACGTAGCCCAGCTTTGAAAATCTCAAATCCATATCAAAACCCTAGCACATCAGTGGTTTCTTCTTCCTTTTGACCCTAAAGAAGGTAGGTAGAATATGAAGATTAGAGGTTAAACCGAACCTTAGATTCGTTGGAATATAGATTCTGAGCAAGGGGAAATGAATAGAAGGGGTTAAAACTACTAACCAAGTCAAATCTATAGAAACCCTTTTGGATTTCCACCATTCTTCACGTTCTTTCCCAAAAATACCCCAAACATCACCTTTCAGGTCTCTTTATCATTTATAAAAGAGTTTGGGATGATAGATGATTGAATTTTGGTTCCAACGCACTTCATTTTGGATAAGTATATCCCGAGATATGATCGTTTTATGATTGATTGTCTTGGGAGGCATCCGTCGTGGGCGCGGCACTAGCGTCGTGGGCGCGGCACTAGCGTCGTGGTCGCAACACACGACACAACATCACAGACGTGAGACTAGCATCAAGGTCATGGCACACGAAACAACCTCACAATCATGGCACATGACACATCATCGTGATTGTGGCCCATGACACATCATCGTTGTCACGACACTCTATATATGTTTACTAAAAAGGGCATAACTCTCTCATTTAACTCCGATTTGGTTTATTCTTTTTTTGTTAGATTCATAATTGAATTCTTTATAATGTTACAATATTATTTTGATAACATTATTAAATTAAAAATTATTAATTAATTATTTCCTCCAATGTTATTAACTCTTTTCTTGCATGCATGTATGGGTTAATGTTATATCAACTCCAATTCAGATCTTTATAGTATGCTTAAGTCATGATTATGAGTTGCCCAAACAAGTATTTAAAGTTACTAAAGTTAAGATAAATCACAATATAGAATATTAATAACAAAAGAATGATAAGCATTAAGGTTATCATAAATCTCTAGGATTATTAGCAAATCTAGGAACGGGTTGTAACAAAGTGTCTCTCTCTAGGATCAACAGATCTATTCGTGAAGAAGAGGGACATATTATATTGTATCACATGGAACCTGTTGAGCTTGCAAAAGTTTATTATTTTAAACTAAGATTATGGTTAATTGATATGGAGAGACATTATTTATTGTACCCTAAATTTTAATAAGTCTCATTTTGTTGTTATATACTTTTGAAACTTACCTAATTGCAAATAGGCCCCTCTTTGTGGAAACATCTCTTTTACACTTATAACTCAATATAATTCCCAAAGTATTTATTATATGTACATAATCAACCTTTATTGACGTATACCTTATTTCTTATGTTCTGGGTGATGTTCCCTTCCACCCATATGTAGAGAAAAGTATTGATACCTTAGGGGAGGAGCCTATACCTGATGACTTAGGGTTCAATCGTGCCCACTTTTATGTCTAGGTTTCCCACTACAATTGATCCACTTAGTTATAGTTTCTTTTCAATTTTCTTTGTGTCCATGTGGATAAGTACATAGACCTACTTGGATCATGTAATAATTCCATTTCTCTTTTTTCTTTTATGACTTTGATCTCTATTTATCCATGTCATTTTGAGATTATTTTAGCTCCCCTTCTATCTAATTGTGGTGAATGAATGTGTAACGTCCCAGGATTTGAGGCCTCAGATATAATGATCTTAAAAGGAATGATTGGACTACCCATATCACCAAGGTGCACCTCCTTTTCTGGGAGCCCATCACTAAAGAACTCCATAGTTAAGCGTGCTCATCTTGGAGTAGTACTAGGATGCGTGACCAGTCAGGAAGTTGATCCTGGCTTGCGCGTGAGTGAGGATAAAACATGCAGTCAAGGCTAGAGGTGGTCTGTGGGGTCAGTCGTCATTCCTTAAACTCTACTAGAGCCTTAGGCAGTGGGCCCGGGTGTTACAAATGGTATCAGAGCCAATTCCCCTCCAGTAGGTGGGGCCCACATGGGCATGTGACATGCTAGTCTTGAGTCGTACGGTCCAGGCATGTAGGAAAGAGCTATCCATGGTGATGTAGCCACCCTTGCGCTGGTATTCCATAATCGGGAGCTGGTTGTCCATGGGCCATGTTGGGTCTACACTGAAATGGGGAAATATTATGAGGCCACATAGTTGAGCCTTGATGAGGATGTCAAGAGTCTAAGTGGGGTAGATTGTAACATCCCAGGATTTGAGGCCTCGGATATAATGATCTCAAAAGGAATGATTGGACTACCCATATCACCAAGGTGCACCTCCTTTTCTGGGAGCCCATCACTAAAGAACTCCATAGTTAAGCATGCTCAGCTTGGAGTAGAACTAGGATGGGTGGCCAGGTAGGAATTTGACCTTGGCTTGCACATGAGTGAGGAAAAAGCACACAGTTAAGGCTAGTGGTGGTATGTGGGACCAGTCATCATTCCTGAAACTCTACTTGAGCCTTGGGTAGTGGGATCGGTCGTTGCAAGTGGTATCAGAGCCATAACCCCTCCATTAGGTGGGGCCCACATGGGCCAGTGACATGCCAGTCTTTGAGCCATGCAGTCCAGGCATGTTGGAAAGGGCTATCTGTGGTGATGGAGCCACCCTTGCGCTGGTAGTCATGGTCAGGAGCTCGGGCTTTGGCATTTTTGAGCTGGTCCGGGTTGTCTATGAAAATTTCATTAAGAAGATTTTCTATTATAACAACATTGTTTCTAAAAAGTTTGGTGACCAGCCTGCGGTCACCTATGTCCCTTGTTCTATGCAAAATGTCCACCACTTCTTTGGTGAGATGTGTAAAGAATTCTGTAGTGGGTTCAACATATGAAATTCCGGGGACAAAGCACAGTCTGGAGAGATTTGTGTTGTCTAGCATGGTGAGGATTCTGTCATAGATCCCCATCTTGAGTAGTATGCTTGAGCAGACGTACTATTTTGGTTTTAGTACTTTTTGGATGGATGGGAGGGTGTGGATGTAGAGGTTTTGTGGTGGTGGTGCGGTGGTGGTGAGCACTGAGAAGACGGGGGTGGTAGTGGCGGGTTTTGGGACGGATGTTCCCTAGCAGTAGCGGGGCGAACTTGCTTTCTTGCCTGTTTCTTTGGTGGTTGTTCTTTTGTAGCTTCCTGGGCCTTTCATTTCCCTTTCGATATGTTGGTTGGGGATGCATCTTCGGAGTTAGGCTCCTACTCGGAGCCTTCATCACTGGAAGAAATTTCTTCCACTTCTTCTTCAGGCTCCTCAGCCAGACATTTGTTGATGCGGTCAATTTCACACAAGACCGCTATAATGTTGACATTTGGTGGGGTCTTTTCAGTCTTGTTGTAATTATCGACGATCTTTTGGAGCTTTGCACGGATTTCTATTAGCTGTTCCCTTGTCCAGAAGGGAGCGTCTTTGATTCAAGTGGGTTGCTGTGCTGGTGAAGCCATTTCTGAAAATTGGAAGTCATGTGTTAGAATAACAAATTTATTAAAAGGAAAAAGTTTGATTTTGTATGTGTTTATGTGTTTTTATTTTTTTAACGAAAAGTAAGCGGTTTTTAAAGACCAAACGGTTTGAAGACCGTTTGGTTTCCAAACGGTTTCAAGACCGTTTGGCTCCAAACGGTTTCAGGACCGTTTGGCTCCAAACGGTTTCAAGTCCGTTTGGAACGTGAAACTTTGGGGTCACGGCAGATGGCAGAGAGGTGGAAACGGCGGCGAAAGCAATGGTGGCGGTGAAAGAGATGACGACGGCGGTAGAGATGATGGCGGCGATGTGAAATGGGGCCGCGTTGGTGACGTAAACATCGGCGACGATAGAAAATGGAGGTGGTGCAAAGACGGAAGCACCGATGATGCGGCGTGCTGGTCTACCTTGCAACAACAGGTGAAGATGACGATGATGATGCTAAGAGCGGTGGTAACTGAGGTGCGATCATCGTGAAGATGCACGAAAACAGGAATGACGGTGGAGGAGAGAACCTACATCGCGGGCTGCGCGGGAACATGGGCAGGGGAGATGAAATAGTGCGTCGAGGGTTTTAGAAAGCTCGAGAGTCGAAAGAAAGAAGGAGAGGGGAGTGGGGTTATATTTATAGGAATCAGGGGTTGACCCTACAAATTCCCCAGGTCAAATGGTTTGAAGACCATTTGGCTCCAAATAGTTTGAAGACCATTTGGCTCCAAACAGTTTCAGGACCGTTTGGCTCCAAACGATTTCAAGACCGTTTGAGATGAATTAGGTTTTTGATTTTTATATTTGTTTTGGTTGTTTATGTGAATTTTTATATTTTTATATTAAATATAATAATCAGAAAACAAAGATAAAAGGTGATACTCAGAACTTGGGTTGGCTCCCAAGTAGCGCCTGGGTTTTACGTCACTGGCTCGATGAGGTTTTGATTTTGTTATGGTGATGTTGTGGGGTCTTTGATCTCAATAGTCTGTCATGGAATTTTGTCTATTGGACTATAGTATTTTTTCAATCTATGGCCATTGACTGTTCTTTCTCCTCCATTGTCGTCAACAATTATGATGGCTCCAGTCAGGTATATATGTTTGATGGTGAAAGGACCGGACCACTTTGTGCGGAGTTTTCCGGGGAACATTTTGAGCCCGGAGTTCAAAAGAAGGACTTTATCTCCAACGGAGATGTCTTTTCTTTTTAGAGGACCTTCGTGCCACATCTTGATTTGTTCTTTGTAAATCCTGGTACTTTGATAAGCGGTCATTCGGAGCTCCTCTAGTTCTTGTAGTTGGAGTTTCTGTTTTTGCCAGCGCTTTTAAAATCAAAATTCAGTTGTTTAATGGCCCACCAAGACTTATGTTCTAGTTCTACTAGAAGATGACATGATTTCTCATATACCAAACGGAACGGGGTTGTTCCAATTGGTGTTCTATAAGCTGTTTAGTAAGCCCAAAGGGCATCGGGAAGCTTGGTGGACCAATCAGTACGGTGTCTATTGACTGTTTTTTCTAAGATTGCCTTCAGTTGTCTATTCGAAACTTCAACCTGACCACTGGTTTGTGGATGGTAAAGTGTGGCAACCTTATGGTTGACTCCGTATTTCTTTAAGAGGGCTTCAAAGCTTCATTCCAGAAAATGAGTTCCTCCGTCAGATATGACAGTTCAGGGGACTCTGAATCTGGGAAAAATGATATCTTTAAACATCTTAATGACTGGTTTGGAATCCCTGGAAACTGTGGGTATAGCTTCTACCCATTTTGAGACATAGTCCACATCGAACATTATGTAAGAGCATCCATAAGAAGAGGGGAAAGGACCCATAAAGTATATCCCCCAAACATCAAAAATCTTGATCTCCTGCCACATAGTGAGAGGCATTTCGTTTCTCTTTGTTATACCACCGGAGAGTTGACACTTGTTGCATGATTTTACAAAATCATGGGAATCTTTTGCTATTGTTGGCCAAAATAAACCCGATTGGAGGACTTTTATGGCTATTTTGTTCAAACTCATATGTCCTCTAGTGGGGCCAGAGTGACAATGTTCTAGGACAGGAGTAATCTCTTCTTCGGGTAGGCAATGACGAAAAAGTCCGTCTGCACATAGACGAAAGAGGTAGGGTTCATCCCAATAATATTGCTTGATGTCGTGGAGGAATTTCTTTTTGTCATGGTAAGAGGCAGAAGGGTGGATGATCCCTATAGCCAGATAATTCACTATGTCGACATACCAGGGGAATCCAGTGGTAATTTTCATTAGCTGGTCATCAGGAAGGGAGTCTCTAAACTGTATCATCATCCTTGACTTCAATACGGCTGAGATGATCAGCGACGACGTTTTCTACTCCACTTTTGTCTTTGATTTCCAAATCAAATTCCTGAAGCATCAACACCCAGTGGATAAGTCTGGGTTTTGCATCTTGCTTCTGAATTAGATATCGTATAGCGGAGTGGTCAGTGTAGACAATGACCTTAGCTCCAATCAGGTAGGAACAAAATTTCTCGAACGCATAGATGATAGCTAAGAACTCCTTTTCTATAATGGTGTAGTTCTTCTGTGCTTCATCGAGCGCTTTGGATGTGTAATATATCACATAAGGTCTCTTGTCAATTCTCTGCCCTAACACGGCCCCTATGGCATAGTCGCTTGCGTCACACATGATTTCAAAAGGTTGTGACCAATCTGGGGCTCTTAGTATGGGTGCGGAGATTAAAGCATTTTTCAGAGTTGTGAAACTTTGTAAGCATTCTTGGTTGAAATTTAACTCAGTGTCTTTGGTTAGCAGTCGGGTCATGGGTTTTGCTATTTTTGAGAAATCTTTAATAAATCTTCTGTAAAACCCAACATGACCCAAAAATGCTCATACTCCTTTTATGTCTTTTGGCGGAGAAAATTTCAAGATAACATCAATTTTTGCCTTGTCCACCTCAATCCCTCTTTCACTCACTCTATGTCTGAGGACGACACCTTCAGTTACCATAAAATGGCATTTTTCCCAATTTAGGATGAGGTTTGTTTCCTCGCATCTTTGTAAGACTCGTCCAAGGTTAAGTAGACAATTGTCAAAGGAATCTCTGTAGACTGAGAAATCATCCATGAATACCTCCATTATAGATTCCGTTTATCCTGCAAAATAGCAGACATGCACCTTTGGAAAGTAGCAGGTGCGTTGCACATCCCGAATGACATTCTTATGAAGGCATAGGTCCCAAAGGGGCAAGTAAAAGTAGTTTTCTCTTGGTCTTCCGAGTGTATAGGGATTTGGTAGAACCTGGAATAACCATCTAGATAACAGAATAACTTTTGATGGGCTAAGCGTTCTTGGACTTCGTCAAGAAAGGGAAGAGGGTAGTGATCTTTTTGCGTTGATTTGTTTAGTTTCCTGTAGTCGATACACATCCTCTACCCCATCACAATCCTTGTAGGTGCTAGCTCATTCTTGTCATTTAGCAATACAGTGGTTCCTCCCTTTTTGGGGACCACTTGGACAGGGTTGACCCATTGAGAATCTGAAATTGGGTAAATTATGCCGGCTTTCAGCAGTTTGAGGACTTCAAGGCAAACCACTTCTTTAAGATTGGGGTTCAGCTTCCTCTGGTGTTCTCTTGATGGCTTGAATTCTTCGACCATGGGTAGTCTATGCATGCATAAGGCTGGGTTTATACCTGTCAAGTCAGTTATTTTGTAGCCAATGGCTTTCTTGTGTTTCTTTAGCTCAACAAGAAGCCTTTCTTCCTAGTTTTCCGTCAGGGTGGAACTGATGATGACTGGACATAATTTTTCTTTGTCCAAGAAGACGTGTTTAAGTCTCGTTGGTAACGTCTTCATCTCGAGAGCCTTGGGTGCTTCTGTTGCTTCTAAAATAGTGACAGATTTGAGCTTCTCAAAGGCGGTTGTTGGCACTTCTTCAGCTTTCTCTAAGTGCTGCAAGCTTTGTTGAACCAATTCATTGGCTGATAATTCGACTTCTGGATTTGTTAGAACATTCTCTAACTCATCAGATGGCTCAGATATTTCCAATTGGGACATTTGATGTATTGCATCTAAGAGAAAAACCTCCTCTTGAATGTTGGGACCTTTCATGCTGTTGAGAACCCAAAATTGAATTGCTTCTTTTCCCAGTCTTAGAATGATCGTGCCAGTTTCAACATCAATAAGCGCCCTGGCTGTGACAAGGAAGGGTCTGCCAAATATTATTGGGTATCTTAGATCCTCCTTGATATCCATAATGACAAAATCGCATGGGACATAGGCATCTTTGCCTATCCTGACTGGAATATCTTCAATAATTCCTAGAGGCGCAATGATAGTGGAATCAGCTAACTGAATTGTCACCGTGGTGGGTAGCAAGTCAGTGAAACCTAATCTTTTACACATGGAATAGGGCATAATTGATATGTTGGCCCCTAAGTCAGCTAATCCCTTTTTGCTCGAAGCATTTCCAATACAACACTGAATATCGAAGGAACCAGGGTCATTCTTTTTCTTTGGCATCTTATTAAGAATGATATCAGAGGTGGTCTGAGCTAGTTTGACGGTCTCTTGTTCTTCAGTAATGTACTTTCTTAATAGAAAGGTTTTCAGGTATTTAGCCCAAGTTGGTACTTTGGAGAGGGCGTCGAGGAGCGAGATGTCGATACAGAGTTTCTTCATCACCTCTTTGAACTTTTGGAATCTAGTGTCCATCTTAGTCTCTTTCAATCTTCCTGGATATGGCATCCTATGTTTATATTGTGGGACCTCTGACTCCTTGGGGGCTTGTTCCTTTCCTTTGCCTTTTTCAGTCTCTACAGAATTCTCAGTTGCTAGATTCGAGCTTGCATTTGGAACAAAGATAGGTGTATCATCATCATCATGAGTGATCCTTGTAGCTTCATGAAAGACGCGACCTGATCTTGTAGTGACGACATTCAATTGCTCTGGTCTATTCTGACCGTGTCTTGGGTTCGATTCCGATTGGCCAGTAAAAGTGCCTGCTGGTGGCTTCAATTGGGCAACAATTTGTGCTAGTTGAGCCTCTATAGCCTTCTGCTGAGCTTGCTGATTGGCAAGCATGGTTTGTTGTGACTGTAGCATCTGCCTGATCATAGTGATCTCGTCTGCTAGCTGGGAGGGGGCATTTTTCTGAGTGAGTTGTTGTCGTCCTTGATGTGGTTGTTGCGGTGGCAGTGCTAACTGAGGTTGCTGCGGTTGCTGCAACTGAGTGTGCAATTGCGGGTGCAGAGGGGGATGGGTGTATTGGTACTAGGTGGAGGGGTTTCTAGGGTAGTTGGATCTTGGGAAGTTATTTCTGAGGTTCCCTTGATTTTGATTAAAGTTTCTTTGGAATCCAGGTGGCAACCTATTGGAAGACCCACCCTATGTTTGATGTTGCAGGTTAGCAGTCCCCACAGGATTCCCATACTAAAAACTGGGGTGGTTTCTTAGTTGATTTGGATTATAGTAAACTTGTCCCGGTATGGAATGAATGGAATTAACTTGTTTGGGCATCTGATCTTTAGGGTGTTCGATGATTGGTTCATACTGCTGTTGTGGTGGTTGCATATCCATCATCACATTGAAAAGCAGACCACATGACAGCATAGGGTGATCGGATGTGTGACAGGCTTCACAAGTCCCTGTAGCAGCTTTAACTTGTTGGACTTGGGGGCTTTTTCTTCTTATCATATTCTCTGAATGAAGTTTCAAGTGCCTGCTATTTGTGAGCTATAGTCTTTAAAGCTTCAGTAATAGCCTTCATTTCCATTGATTCCTCAGCTTTATATTGAGGACTCTCTTGCCGAATGATCGTCCCCAATTGGATTGGTTCTCAGCTCCAAGTGTAACGATTTTCCAAGCATCCTCATAGTTCTTCCTCATAAAATTTCCTCCAGATGAGGAATCCAGAAATTGCTTGATATCATCAGTCACTCCCCTATAGAACATTTCTATTAGTTGATTTTGGGAGATGCCGTGATGAGGACACTTTCTTAGAAGTTCCTTGAATCTTTCCCATGCTTCTGCGAGTGATTCTCCAGGAAGTTGGGTGAAGTGGTTGATCTGCCCCCTAATTTTGTAAGTTAACGAAGGGGAAAAAACTTCTCTAGGAACTTTTCTTCCAAGGGAGCCCAAGTGGTGATGATTGGCTCCCTATCAAGCGAATTATACCAACTCAGAGCCCTTCCGGATAGAGTGAAATGGAAAAGATGTAACATTATTGCGTCAAAGGCAACTCCAGCCTGTGGGACAAGTAAAAAAAGTGCCTTGAATCTCTTCAAGTGATCCATGCAGTCATCTCTAGATCCACCAGAGAATGAGATGCCTTGCATGATTTGAATCCATTGTGTCCAGATTTCGAAGTTGGGTATGTTAATGATCGGTGGCCAAACTGGATGATTGTCTTCATAGTTCTTAGGTACGACATAGTCCCTCAATTGCTAGTTTCTTAGCTCTAGTTGGGCAGCTTGGTTAGCTACTTCATTTTCAGCTCGGATGTGGGCCTATTCTTCAGCTCGGATCTCTACTTGAATCTGAGCACGGGTGTCAGCAATGAGTTGTGCTCTCTGAGCGGCTATGGCGGCATTGACCCTTTCCATTACTAATGTAGCTTGGCGTTGATCTTCAGCCATTTGCCTGGCTCTTTGGCGGTTAAGTCTGATGCGGTGGTGGAAGCTTCTCTCTACCTCAGAGTCGTACTCTGGATCAAGGGAGAATCTGAAGTTATGCGATGGTTGCATACACGTCTTCTACCTGAGTAGAGAAAGAAACACACCTTTTAGATGATGCAGGAGATATGATGAATTCAAAAAGATAGGGACTAATGGTTAAATAAAAATGTAAAACCCTAACCAACTAGTAAGATAGTAAATGAAATTAAAACGTTCCGTTGTCCCCGGTAGCGACGCCAATTTTTGATGGAGCTTCCACTCGCGTGGAATTGCGTGCACCACTAAAAATCCTAAAGATAGTAAGTCTTTAGAGGTTTAGCCTTGCTTATACTAGATTGAGAACTCCACCCATGTATTCTGAGATACATGGAAGTCTTATCATAGTATAGTTAAGGGTCGAATCCACAGGACAACGGGCTTGTTGAGAGCAACAAGATGAAAATCGTTAGAATCTCATTTAACCTCTTAGCAGTTGGTATCTAGACCGAAAAGTTTGTTTTGGTTGTTTTAAACTAAGTATAAGTAAAGTAGAGCAAGAAAGTAAACTTAAGGATGTTATCAATGATAAAGAGACACTAGGATGTGATCGGCTTTCGCCACCACTACACATGGATCAAAACATACAACACAAAACATAACCTGCAAAAGAGTCTTAAACAGTTAGTATCTTTGTAGATTTAGCTTCCTTTAGGAGAACTAGCTATGAGAAGTGTGGGAATGTTGCAAAGCCAGCTATCCCCGAACAAATGGTCGCCTACTTTACATCATTCCCTTCGCAAAGTGTGTTTCTCGACTCATCAAGGTTGTACTTTCATACATCAACTGATTCCATTTCATAGTATGGAAGTACAACAATGGAAGTGAGTTTACTCCACTTCTTGAAAAGCACTCCTAGATACCGAAACAGATGCATGGTGGATACATGCATCAAGAACCAACATTCAATTGAGATTCGAATCTGATAGTACGAATGCAGCCAATTCATACTAAAAGATAAAAGATAACACAAGTTGATGATCAAGCAACAAGCATTCATTAAACGATTGATGTTGAACTGAAAAGAAAGTATGTCTCTTATTGCAAACTATGGATTACATTGCACGGAATGAAAACATGGGTAGCGGGGCTACTCCCCGCACCCTAGTGAAGGAGACTACTTGCTCATAACTAGGACAAAGAAGGAGGCGAGAAGAGAGAGAGAGAACACCATCCCCACAAAGGAGAGAGGAAAGTCAACCCCTTAGAAGGAGAGAGAATGACGATCTTCACACTTCATAGGTTGCTCGATGATGAGGTCTCCTCTTCCCACCTTCTTTGGCGAAGAGAGAGGAAGCAACTTCAGGATGGAGTGTGGATTTCAGATTGGCAGCCTTTGGGCGGAGGATGGAGGTTGGATTAGCTCTGGGGTAGTAGGGGCGGCCTCTGGATGTCTAAAACTTGATGTCTTTGGAAGGACCTCCCAGGTCTTATTTATGGGTTTTAAGTGGGGTCCAAACAGTTTGGGCAGTTTTGGGTCCAAACGGTCTTGAAGACCATTTGGGATCTGAGACCGTTTGGACCCCGAGACCATTTTGCTTCATGCGGTCTTGGGACCGTGTGACTCCATGCGGTCTCGTGACCGGTTGGCTTCATGCGGTCTTGGTACCGTGTGACTCCATGCGGTCTCAGGACCGGTTGGCTTCATGCGGTCTTGAGACCATGTGAGGCTTTTATGATTTTTTGTGTGTCTCATTCTGTAAGTAAAAAGAGAGAAAAGTTAATCTAACAGTATATTTGCAATAAGGGAGGAAATTTAAGGATTCTATCTAATTTATCTGAAAAAGAGTGTGGAAAGCTGAGGAAAATTACTAAGATATCGTCACAAAACTGGAGGTTATCAGTGTACATGGCCATGTTGGGTCTGCACTGAAATGAGGAAATGTTATGAGGCCACATAGTTGAGCCTTGATGAGGACACCAAGAGTCTAAGTGGGGGAGATTATAATGTCCCAGGATTTGAGGCCTCAAATATAATGATCTTAAAATAATGATTGGACCACCCATATCACCAAGGTGCACCTCCTTTTCTGGGAGCCCATCACTAAAGAACTCTATATTTAAGCGTGCTCAACTTGGAGTAGTACTAGGATGGATGACCATCCAGTAAGTTGATCTTGGCTTGCACATGAGTGAGGATAAAATGTGCAGTTAAGGCTAGTGGTGGTCTGTGGGGCTAGTCGTCATTCCTTAAACTCTACTAGAGCCTTGGGCAGTGGGCCCGGGTGTTACAGAATGATTAAGGTATTACTAGAGTGTTATCAAAGAAAAAGTTAGGGAGTGCCCCCTAGTGGGTCCCACACCTTACACAAATCATCATCAAAACATTAAACTTTCTCCATCAATTGCCATTGTTCTAGGGGGAAAGAGTGTTAAGAAAGAATGCTACATACTCATTCATTGACATCTATCCTCAACTATCATATATTATTAAATTTTTAGATATTCTCCTATGTATATTCCATTGGGAAGTAGTAATCCTTGAACTCTCTCTTGAAATCTAAGCAAATCCATGGCTCATTTTATACTACCCATCAGTGCCTATGAATACCTTTTAATGTATAAATAACACGATAAATATTATAGTCATTCACTATCTTTTGGAGCCTAAATACCTTCTCTGACTATGTAACTCAGAGATTTGTCTTAGTTGGGTCGACACTACCAACAAAATTAGTAGATTCAAGCATCAAAGTTTTTTTTGAGAGTTATTGGTGTTGTGCCTAGGGTCCACTACCAGAGAAAACAAGGAGTCAACATACTTTCTAAGTTTTTTTTTTTCATTCGCACATCTATAGTATTGTCATAGGTTACCAACATAAGATCACATTTTTTTCCATACTTATTGGTCCTTTAACATACAAGTTTTAATATTCTAATTGTCTCAACTCGTTTCTCCCCCGCAAGTATATGTGATCAATTGTAGTTGAGGTTGAACCACAAGGATCTAGGCTAGTTAGGTGTAAGAATGTTAAAGTTTAGCAATCTAGATCGTTTACAAATGTTGGATCGATTAGGTCAAACTAGTTTAAAGGAAAAGAACAAAGTATGTGAATATAAGACTTTTGAAGTATTACTTAAACTAGATATAATAAATCTTGGGGATTGGATTTCACTTACATATCATAACTTAGTAGAACAACAAAAATCTAACATACTGGTTAAGCATACAAAGGAGGTTTGTGTCTCATACACCTCTTCGTGATTTGAGACATTCTAACTCCACATAGCTCCCATGCATACATTTTGTGTTGAACTACAAACCATGATTCCTCAACTCATTCCTATCCAATTCCATAGTCAAGGAGGTGTTGCCAATATCACATCTCCATACTACTAAATATATCTTCTCAGATCATAGAAGAAGCATAAAACTAGCAAACTAGATGTCCAGTCAAGCAAGCAAGTAAAACTAGGCACTTATGCAATATTATAATAGTAGGAAACTAGTATTAAGCATGAAATTTGAGTTCACATAATATATGACATGGGAGCTACTCTCCCATGCCCAAGAAATTAGTTCTACTTGCACATGATGGTAGAACACATGTACAAGTGGAGAATTATGAAGCTAAACATGACTAGAGGAGAAAGGGAACTAAGAAATCCATGGGAGGAAAGAAACAAGAGAATAACACTGGCTAGGAGACAAAGTTTCCTCCTTTCTACTGCTCCTACTCTATCAACCTTCTCTTTCAAGGGGTTGGAACGATAAATGGATGCCTTTGTTGCAGTCAGTTAAGAGAAATAGAGTAGGGAAGAGGTTTCTCTTGAGTAACTGCCTCTTCTTCTCCAAAATCTCCCTCCTTCTTTGGTGCTCTTTTCTCTACACAAAAAGTCCTTCAAATTACAAGTGATAATCATCCCATAGGATTCCTCTTTTATTCAAAAATGAGGGACGATTCTTCTCAAAACTGTGCAGAAATCACCGACACTACGACATGTTAGTGAAACAAGATGGTGTGTTGCTCTTAGTAAATGAAGGTGAAATTACCATACTCGAAGGGTTGACAACATGTCAATTGGATGACACACCGTGTTGTTGCTAGACGATAAAGATCTAGAAAACCTAGCTCCAGTGCACACAATGTGCGTAAAATATCAACACATCTGCTGGTGTGAAATAAAGGCTCTTGGATTGAGAGGAAATGACACGTGTGTTTTAAAACTTCGTGTTTTTGTCAGGAAGGGGCTTTGGTGAATTCTTTGGATGAAGGGACATGGTGTGTTATTTAGCAAACATGATGTGTTACCGCACATTAGAGCGAGAAGTATCTGTCGGCAATTGAAAAGCCATGTTTGACAATTTATACGATGTGTTTCTTTCAAAAACTTGACATATTCCCTAAAGAGTGTGCAATCACTTGGGGAATCCAACCAAGGTCGCACTTTGATCGGATTAACCTCCTTTCATCATCATGTACATGTGGTCACAAACATGGCATGAGTAAAAACAACTATAAAGTGAGAAATTTGATATGATTAGAGCAGAATGAGGTATAAAGTGGATTGCAAGTGCATGCAAAAGTGGGCAAAAAGTCTATATAAATTATTCACATCAAATCACCCTAAGTTAAACTATTGATTGTCCTCAAGTAAAAATAACAAGGAAACACAATTGAAGAAAGCACCAAGCAAAAGTATCAGTCAAATGAAATGGAAAAAGTATATCAAACCAATCCAACCATGATAAAAGGTTATTGATGTTAGCCACAAGTTCAACTTAAAAACCCAAGATTGAAATTTTAGTTCAGCAAAGGTGCAAAAATCCAAATGGGAGAATCAACATAACAACATTAAGTAGAATTTATATGACCAAACCAAATAGATAGTAAATATGAAACATGATTCTTTCAATTATTAAGGATGGAAAAGATGAAATCTGAATTAAGAATAACATTCTAGCAGTGTTCTCCTTGCTTTTCTAAACAAGATTATAAGATTAAGTATGAGTTCTGACACTTGGCAGCTAATATAGACTTATGAATATGTGGAATGTCAGTTGGGGTCATTTACCCTCTTTGTGGACGTCACACCTAACCATCCTAGCCAGATCAGACTTACACTAGGCTAGCATAATACATGGGTGGTTTAGCCATCTTTCATTGGGATAAAAGTAATTTTTTGTCGAATAAACCAATATAATCAAAAGTGAGTCGGGTTCCACTTGAGAACCTTGAGGCCTTAAACTTAAGCCTTTTCCCCAAGGCATGGAAGAGTTAACTAGATTGCAAACCAATAGAATTTCATCAATATATTAAAAGATTTCATTAAGAGTATGGTTGGAAATGCACTAAGAATTTGATAAGGGCATATAGAACACTAAATAAGGTTGTAACATTGATTAGTCCAAGAAGATTTCATTCATTACCATGTATTATATAAACAAGAGTGTGAAAGATGAACATATAGGATGAAAGAAATAAACCAAAATGAAATGAATGTGGTTGGAAAAATATTTCATTTTATTGATACATGACTTGTACAATTTTTCTTCAATTGACATTTCTTAATACATATTTGGACAAAAAACTTAGCATAAAGGGGATTCAATTCAATAAGGAAAACAAACCTCAGATAAAACTATATTTTCCATAATCTAAAACAAAATGTAAAGCAAAAACTAAGACAAAGATGATGAAAGAAACTAAAACTACACTACCAACTGGTTGCTCCCACCAAGCTTAAAATGTGTAGTGTCCTCACTGCATAAATCAAACTCAAGCAATTTGCAACCAAGTACCAACCGTGGTTGGATCAAAATGAAGGGCTAGTGCCCTTATTGGAAGTTGGGAAATGTTTTTGGAGGGTAACATTGTCAGGGATGATTGTGAATGTCGGCCCTTGAGGTGGTGGTGGATGTAGTGGAGGCATGGCATAGTTCCCTGAGAGATGTTCCATGTATCCATGCTCTAGATCATGGAATGCATATCATTGTACTATTGGTTGATCTAGGTGGGTCCCCTACTAATAAAAGTGTTGTTGGACATACCCATAGAGATGTTGCATGTATGTAATAGTTCAATTGTAGTCCTTTTGTGTGCTACTGGAGGGAGGAAGAGGAGGTCATGCTGATGTAACAGAAGCCTTGGGTTGGGTTCCAGAATTAGTCCCATCATCAAACCTAACTTCCAATTGTCTTTATTTGTCAAGGTGACCCCCTCTAGATCAGGAAGTTTAATGAATTGTTCATATTTGTAGAAGTATTATCTAAACTTATTGTAATATGAGGGGTCCCTAACAATTAAACCTAAGGAGATTAGAAATTGGAGGTCAACCCTATTCCTCCCCTTGGTAGCTTCCAACCCTGTCAAGTCAATGTTCAAGTTTTAGGTGATATGCGTTATTAGTCCTCCGATCATTATGTCACTAGATTTCTTTCTTCTAACTTCAAAGAAATAGTAGAGGATACAATAAGTTGTATTGATCTTATAATTATGTAGAATTTCTCATAAGAAAAATAAGTCCAAACGACTTGTGTTTCCTTGTGTTTTACAAGTGCTAAGTAGCATGTGTGTGTATTGGAAGATTGGGTTGTGATTGTGTGATGTCCTGTCATCTTTAGCATCATGAATGCCCTCTTTAGTAATCTCCCTCCTAAAATCATGAGCGTTACATTGTGGAGACATCATTATACTCCCTCCATAATTACATTGCATCACATAATTGCTTAAAAGTAAGTTTATAACCATGCCCAAGAAGTTGAAAGGTGATAGTACCAAAAGTTTCAAAAGGCTTTCTTGGGTCTTCCACCAAAATCATAGTAGTAGGGCATTGATAGTTTAATCTGGGATAAGTTGGCCTTACATTGCAGTAGGTGTGTTTGATCCCAAGCTCCTCAAGAAATCCCAAGACCTCATCCTTGAATCCTAGTGCTTTTAATGTCTCATTACAGGAAAAATGTGTAGGAAGGACCCTAGGTGAGATCAACTTTGGATATGTAGCATCTTCTTTAGCCATGATGTAAAATTGAGTCAAAGAGATGTAGGTTGGTTTTGAAGAAGATATCTTGCCTGTTTGGCACTTGGAAGCTTGCTTAATTGGGGTCATCAATACTAAAGTTGTTGCTACTAGAGTAAAAAACACAACGTGTTTGAGCCTTAGACATGATGTGTCTTGTGTGATTTCTGAAAATTGTAGGTTGAAGTTGACAACTATTGAAAATGGCGTGTTTGGGCTGCTCACGTCATGTTCCTTGAATCCCGACGACCTTGAATGGAAGCGATGTGGAATGGGGGCATCGCTCCTGCTGAGTCAACAAAGAGGTGAAGAATATGGCAAAGAGCTTCACAGCTATGTTGATTTACCTTGAGGCAACTGAACAGATCTGGACATAGCTACTGGAGCAGGGCAGAGCAATTGGTAATTGAAGAGTACCGGAGAATGATGGCTTTCGATGAGAGGTGGAGAAGAGAGCCAACAAAGAAGATGTATTTACAGTTGATTGGATCTGCATTGAGTAGCTTACAGATGCGAACCAACCATGGCGCCGGGTAAGGAGCCAAGGGTAGTGCACTTGTAGGTGTGAGCATGATAGTAAGGTTGGCATACATGACTGTTGACGGATGCTTGAACATAGTGTGAGATAGGGCTTGGTGTGGAGAATGAGTTTGAAACTAGAGTTATACCCTCTATTTCAATTTGCAAGCACGATCTGTCTGGATAGACACACACCATGTCTACATCATGCAATGTGATTTCCTTTTGTAATTTTTACTCTGTCTGAAAAGACATGGCATGTTTGAAAATATACACATCGTGTTCTTCTTCATGCTTCTCGTTCTATGTTGTTGGCTGTCTATAGATATAAGGACCCTGACTTGGGTTTTGGGTAATATTTTTTTTCTTAAGTTGCTTAGAACTTTAATCTAATACTTTGAGGTGTTTTTATCATGTGACACACTTATGTTTCAAGTTTGGTCTTGTTTGAACAATGTTTGCTTATTTCGGACCAAAGTGCAATTTACCCAAAATGAGGGGTTATCTTGAAATATGTCACATTTGAGTGTTCCCATAGTGTATTAACATAATAAGAGATAGAATGATGTTAAGGGGAACCTTGTGGAAAGCCTAGTTCCAAGTTGAGCTTGTATGGTTGATGCTTGTGCTTTATGTGCTAGTTTTGGTGCAAATTGCAATTTACCCAAGGTATAGGGTTAACATGCAATTTTCCATCTCTAAAGTGCTCCTTCTCTTGTTTGACATAATCTAGAGAAGAGAGAGATATGGGAACCTTACTTGTATCTTGGTTGTGTGGTAGCATCCTTGGTGATGTTTAAAATACATGAGTGAGATGTGTTTTGCTCTTATAGGTGTATATCGGTTTAGAGAGTCTTGGAGAGGTTTTGTATCATTTTGATAAGTTGTGTGGGGAAGCATCTCAGGTTGGTGAGTATGCAAGATGAGATGCATCTCAGTTTGGAGGAGTTGGAAGGGTGCATGTGTAGGGTTATGCCCTATCGGTTTGTGAGTGTGTGGGATTATGACCTATCGGTTTGTGAAGTGTGTAGGGTTTTCGTATATCATGCACGACCTTGGTAGGATACCAAGAGGGAAATATCTAGCCAAGATCTTATCACCATGTCTTGCATTTTTTTGCATGTTGCCCTTTCTCATGGACAAGTGTCACCTAAGCTCCTAAGGTGATGACACCTCTCCTTTGATCTCCCTTTCTTCTCTCAAGTATATAACCCCCTCCTTCTTCACACAAGTAAACCCTTTTGCCCATTCTTTTTCCTCTCCTCTTGGTGATGAGATTGGGATCTTAAGGATCTAGAGGAAGTCTCCATGGATCTTGGGAGGTCGAGTTCCTTGCTCATGGTTATTCCTTGTTCAACTTCCATCTTGGTGAGTTATGTTTCTTTGATGGCCATTACTTTGAGATATCTTCCTCATATTCTTCTTCCTCTCATGGCCATGGATCATACCTTGGATGAAGGGTGATTAGGTCATGGTACTCTCCTGATTTCCTTTCTTCTTGAGCTATCATAACCTTGGCACCTTCTTCTTTCTTGAGGTGATGTTGAAGTCGAGTTGGGACTCTTGATAGACTATCTTCCACCTTGAGAATGTGTGCTTTGGATCTTTGATCATGGATCTTGAACCCTTTATGGAGACCTTCTTGAGGCAGGCTATATAACTCTTACCCTTCTTTGTTATTTTCACTCTTTGATGTGTTCATGTTGTTTCTCATCTCTAGATCGTTTATTTCATGCATGCTAGTAGTTTTTGGTGGTTTTGAGAACCATTTTAGTGAAGGAATTTCATTTAAGTTTCTACCTACATCTTGCACCTTCTTTCCATGTTAGTAAATGGATTAGTGGCCAAGTTTCCTAAGGTTGAAGATGACCAAGTCGATACACACATGTACTATGTTGTAGATGGTCGTCATGACTTGTGGAGCATAGACCGACACACCATGTGACAATTCGTCATGACTTAGGGGATGCTAAATCAATATGCAAGCTAAACTGATATGTAGGATAAACCGATATGTTTTCTTAGGCCTACATGCTTTAATGGAGCTAACCTGTCATGCCCTAGAGGTGCTTAGACCGATATGTTGTTAAATCATCATGAGTTGGGGTGTTAGCCCTTCATGACCATGATGATATCATGGAGATGGTCTGTTTTGGGTGCTAAACTGTGATGCCTTGGTTGAGTAAGAGGCCAACACACTTTCATGTAGGGTTGCTTGATACACCCTGAGGAAGTGAGTCATGATGCCTTGCTGGAACCCTAACCCTAATAGCCCGTCACACCTTCAAGTAGTACAACCCTTCACACTAGGGTTGCCCATCACACTTTCAAGTGGAGTTGCCCGTCACACTTATAAGAAGGGCTAAACTGATACACACCATGAGTGCTAAACCAATACACCTCTTGTGTGGTTAATCTGACACCTCAAGTGTAACTAACCCATCACACCTTATGTGTAGTTAACCCGACATGCTTGAAGAAGATGGTATAAACTGATACACCACAAGAGGGTCTAAACTGATACCTTGGATGAGCTCACCCAACATACCTAGATGTGTTAACCCAACACACCATGATATAGTCAAGCCGACACATGCAGATGAGGTGAAACTGATGTCACATGATGAGGGTTGAAGGATATGCTCAGATACTCAATAATGTACACATATGAGAAATGTATGATATAGAAGAGTGTTGATTTGGATAATGTATGATCAATCTTAATTGCTTCTCCTAAACCTAGTGCACCATAGGATGATGTTATTATGAGTGGTCCATCCTTAACTAAATAGATTAGCCCTAAACTCTCCAACAATTTGGGAAGTAATGGATGAAGGGTTCAACAGTTGAGTATCCATATGATAACCTTAGTTATCGATGAATATGACTCATCTGCTCATCTCAGTGAAAGTTTATAATCCATGACAAGTATCTACTATATTTCCTTTTCATATAATCTTATCTTGTGAAGCGAGGTTAATGACACAACTATGTAAAAATATATGTAAGGGTGGTGATAAGCCTTGTTGGAATAAATGGAGACAACATTTGTGTATAAATCATATAAACAAGTCTAATGATCTAATAAATGCCTTGTGGATAGTTTGAAGTGAAACCCTCTATTTATGTAATCTAAGGTTTGAGTTCCCTTAGTATGATATGTGGTTAATGATTCGTAAGAAGCAATAATGTATGGGTCACAAAGATTATGAATGTTGCATGGCCAACATGTTTACATAATGCAAGGTTGTAATACATATGTACATGTATGCTATGGTGATACCTAGTGCTAATGAAATAATAATCTATGCATATCTAACTAATGTTTTTCAAACCTAAATCAGTTTCAAGAAAGTGGAAATTGGTGTGATTAGGGTTTGGTGATGTAACCATGAGGTAAAATCCTAATCAACTATATGTGAAGAGCATTGACCCTAATTCTAAGGGTAGTTCATATTATTAAATGTGTGTTAATAGAAAGCATGATATTGTTTTCTCTCTTAATTGCATGACTTTAACCTAATGGGTTAATTGGGTGTTATAACTTGTGAGTACTGTGAAGGTAGTTAAATAATATTAAGCTTTGTCTATGAACCTTGATAAGGGAACACGAGAAGTATGAATATGTGAATGTACATACTTGGTTAAATTTTCTAATTCTTAGCCTCATATACTCCAACTTATGGGAGGTAGTGAAAGTCAGAGATTTGAGATATAATGATGCTTGGGAACCTTATGTGAAATTAGCATGAAGCCTAATCCTAAATTAGATAACTTATGAGGCATTACTTGCTTTATTTAAAGGTGTTTAATATGTTTGAGATATTTCTTCTTTGAATGTAATAGCTAATGATTTCTATTGCAAGTACATGTGATGTGGCATAAGTGACGATTGGCATCAGTAATGTTTATAGCACAATGAGGCATGATGAGATAACCATGAATCATAAGTATGATGTGATGGGTCTTAGGACCTGGTAAAGGCTTAGTGCATAGTTGAGGTGATATCCTCTGATAGTGGAATGAGGGATTGATATCCCATGATAATATGTTAATGATTATAGCCTTATGGCTGGCAATGATACAGTGTTATGAGATGATGGGAATCAGTTTATAGTTTAAACAATGATATTTGTTGTTGTAATACAATGTTCCTTTCTTTTGAAGGATTTGATTGTGGTTTATACATTGTAACTTGATTGATGCTAAAAGACACTTTAATTGGTCTAATTAATCAAGTGCAATATAATCATGTAGCTTGCCATGCGCCATAGATCCATTCAGTGTCAGCATTTGCTGGATGGTGAAATGAGTAACTCCTACAGGAAACTCAGAGCGCATATTGTTGAGTATGTGGGGACTGCTTGGTACCCTAATATTAAGCAATCAAGGGTGACTTTGGCCATGTGTGAGCCTCAGATCATGCCTCAGGATATGTGACACACGATTGTTTGTAGGCCATACCCTAGAAAGAGTGAGGCTTCGGGCCGTAGCTTAGTGATATTATGTTTGTTGGGTTTTGCGGAGAAAACATGAGTGAAGGAAGCAATAAAATCCATGCAACCCGAAATAGGATCTCGTCGACAACAACATATTTGGAAGGAGTGTTTGCGGGATATACCTTATCGCGGAGTAAGTCCGGCGATGTCCCGTTGCACGACGGTGTGCAACGCTGCTGGCCTACACGGACGGAACTTCTCTCCCATTCTTCAAGCGCGTCGTAGGAAGATCCAGAGGCATTTCTTTGTGGCGGTGACGTACGTTGATCGCAGCGCGTATAGGTGGTCGTCGACGTCCTCCGAACGCAGGCTTCAAGGCGTCTGCGTCTCTACTTCGTCCACGTGGATGGATGAAACTCCACGTCACGCTTCCCAAGCCGGACGGAAGGAGTCGTGTCTCTATGGCGGCGTGCTAGCGACACGTTTCTCTCCTTTCTCTCCTAAGGATGATGACGGCTAGGGTTTACGTGCGTGAGCATAAACTAAAAAGCCTCTATCTATCTTATATAGATATCGACCGTCAATACTCCTTTAAACATGATACGAAGGGAAGTAGGGTTTCCTAAACCCATCGGTAAATAGAAACGTTGCATTAATTAAAATGCTCATGGATTAATTAGAATATTCTGGAATTCATTAATTAACCAAATAATCACATTAATTGATTAATCAATATCTGACTCCATGCAATCACTTGGGATGGCTTTATGTGCATATACGCCAGCAAACTCCCACTTGCACTTAGAGCCAGTCACTCCAATATTATTCTAATCGATTACATAAACATTTTAGTAATCAATGTGATTCGAAGCAATTCCAATCAAATCCAAAATTATACTCCTATTCCAACACATCCTATGTGTGTGACCCAGTAGGCTCCAAATTATGTTGGTAGTGATATCCATAATCATATTATTATTTCACAAGCAATGATTGGTATCTAGCAAGACTTCATTGCCACCCAAGTAATTGGAGAAGTTGGAGAACAACTTAACCTATCATTCATGACTGGTGTTACAGTGATTGCATAGTTCCTTTGTCATTGATATCCAAATTGAACTCGAGTCATGGAATTGTTATCCTTTTCAATGTTCAATCCATGTTCCTTGAACTAGAGCAGACTGTCTGATATATATGTAAGCTCAATATCACATATTGACTCACATCAACATGGCCATGCATTTCTCAGTCTCTCTTATCAAGTGGCCAGAATATCAAACTCCCGTAGGAAGGACAAATTCCATCTACATCGCTCACAGTCATCCCCATGTGTCACAGTGCACCCAATCACCATCTTTATGGCAATCCTTATTCAGGACCACAGTGGATGATGTCAAAGTACACCGAACGACATGTGATAAGTGTAGTGACTTCAGGTCTAAGAACCACAATCACCACCATTATTATGAGATGTGACTCTAACTACCAATCATGGTATCCATGTGTCATTCTCAAGGTGGGTCTATCCGATACACTGTTCTCTAAAAAGTATATATGTATTTGGTTTGATATCTCCATATCATGGATAATGAGATTCTTCCATCAACCAACATACATTCTAATCTTATGTGTTATTGATGTCTATGGATATTTCCACAATAACAACCGATTAGGGACAAAACAAGAATACATACTCTTAACATACATATGATCTCACTGTTCAGGTCATCAACCCGAAGACATATGTCATTGAGTATATTATTCTATAGACATCTATAAGTTTTATGGTCATCTCACAATATAAAACACAAACATATAGATTGGAAACTTTCCTTTATTGATATGATCAATGTAGTATTACAAATCATTTACATAGTATCCCATTACAATCATTGAATGATAGTCTCTATGGCCATACATACCAACAGATTCCCACTTGCACTTATGCCCAATCACTCATGAATCTCAATCCAAGTGATCAAACATGTCCGTCATGTTTCTGCTGTGAAAGTGCTTTTGTGAGCAGGCCAGCCACATTGCTTTCTGTAGGTACTCTGCAAATCTTCACATCTCCTCATTGTACGATCTCTCATATGAGATGGAACTGCCATATAATATGTTTGGAACGTTGGTGCGATCTTGGTTCTTTAGCCTGTGTAATTGCTCCATTGTTGTCGCAAAATAACTCAAATGCATCACCAACGCTTGGAACCACTCCAAGTTCAAAAATGAACTTCTTGATCCACACCGCTTCCTTCGCAGCATTAGATGCGGAAATATATTCAGCCTCTGTTGTAGAATCCGCAACCGTCTCTTGCTTGGAACTCTTCCAGCTCACAGCTCCGTTGTTCAGGAAAAACACAAATCCAGATTGCGATCTGTAGTCATCTTTGTTAGTTTGGAAGCTAGCATCAGTGTAACCTTTTACCATAAGCTCTTCCTCACCACCGTATACCAAGAATTGATCCTTAGTCCTTCTCAAGTACTTTAGGATGTTCTTTACGGCCGTCCAGTGACATTCACCTAGATCTGACTGATACCAACTCATCATGCTCAAAGCATACGACACATCAGGACGAGTACATAACATCACGTACATGATAGATCCAATTGCTGATGCAAATGGAATCTTACTCATGCGTGCCTGTTCATCACATGAAGTAGGACATTGGGATTTAGAGATCGTAACCCCATGGGACATGGGCAAGTTACCTCTCTTATAACCCTCCATGCTAAACCTCTTTAGCACCTTGTCAATGTATGTGCTCTGCTTAGGCCTAGAAGCCTTCTAGATCTATCTCTATAGATCTTGATCCCAAGTATATAGGATGCTTTACCTAAATCCTTCATAAAGAAAGTCTTCCCTAGCCAATCTTTTACTGTCTGAAGAGTAGGGATGTCATTTCCCATCAATAGTATGTCATCCACATACAATATGAGAAATACGATTGCGCTCCCACTAACCCTTTTGTAAACACAGGGTTCATCTTCATTTTGACTAAAGCCAAACTTTTTGACTACTTCATCAAAATGTAGATTCCAACTCCGAGATGCTTGCTTCAATCCATAGATTGACCTTTGTAGCTTACAGACTTTATTGGCTTCCTTTAGATCGATAAAACCCTCAGGTTGTGTCATGTACACATCCTCGAGTAAATTCCCATTAAGGAATGTTGTTTTAACATCCATCTACCAAATCTCATAGTCACGATAAGCTGCAATGGCAAGCATGATCCTGATGGATTTAACCATGGCAACTAGTGAGAAGGTCTCGTCATAATCAACACCTTGAATTTGACAGAATCCTTTCACAACCAATCTACCTTTATAGGTTTGAACATTTCCATCCATGTCAGTCTTCTTCTTGAAGACCCACTTGCACCCTATGGGTCTTACCCCTTCGGGTGGATCCACCAAGGTCCATACCTTGTTGGTGTACATGGATTCCATCTCAGATCTCATGGCTTCGAGCCATTTCTTAGATTCTAGTCCCTTAGTAGCTTTTAGATAGGAAGTTGGCTCATCTGCTATGCCCAATTCATCACTGTCTTGAGTCACGAGAAATCCAAATCTCTCAGGCTCAAGTCGTGTCCTACTAGACCTACAAGGTTCCTGTGTTACATTTGGAACTTGAAATTCCACAACAACTTGTGAGTCTTCATGTTCCTTATCTACCTCCTAAGGTTCTCTACTTTCTTGTTGGTCTCAAACTTATTAGAGCTCTATATTCCTCCCACTAATTCCTTTGGAAATAAATTCCTTTTCAAGAAATACAGCAGTCCTAGCAACAAACACTTTGTTGTCAGTTGGTGTGTAGAAGTAGTATCCCCGAGTTTCCTTGGGGTATCCAACAAAATAGCATTTTTTCAATTTGGGTCCAAGCTTTTCAATAAATTGTTTCCTAACATAAGCTTCACATCCCAAAATCTTTAACATAGACAAATTGGGATGATTCCCATTCCATATCTCATATGGTGTCTTTTGAACCGATTTGGAAGGTACACGGTTAAGTGTAAACACTGCAGTTTCAAGAGCATATCCCCAGGACGATATTGGAAGTTCGTCTGAACTATCATTGATCGTACCATGTCTAATAATGTACGATTCCTTCTTTATGACACACCATTATGTTGTGGTGTACCAGGTGGAGTCCATTGTGATACAATACCACAGTCTCTCAGAAGGTCCTCAAACTCTTGGCTTAAGTATTCACCACCTCGATCTGAACGGAGTGCTTTAATACTCGTACCAAGTTGCTTCTCTACTTCATTCATGAAAGTCTTGAACATTTCAAGAGTTTTTGACTTGTGTTTCATAAGATATACATAACCATACCTACTGAGGTCATCAGTAAAGGTAATGAAGTATTGATAGCCTCCTCTAGCATTTGATCTAAAAGGTCCACATACATCAATATGTATGAGCCCTAGCAGATCACTGGCTCTCTCACTGTGTCCAGTGAAATGAGTTTTGGTCATCTTCCCTAATAAACATGCCTCACATGTCTCTAATGATTCAAAATCAAAAGAGTCTAGATAACCATCCTTATGGAGTCTAGATATGCGCTTCTCGTTTATGTGCCCAAGACGACAATGCCATAAGAATGTTTTGTTTGAGTTGTCAAGTTTTAACCTTTTAGTATTTACATTGTATATGCCAGTCTCAAGTTCTAACAAGTAGATACCATAAGACATAGGGGCATTGCCATAAAAGATCTCATCTTTAGATATAGAAATAATTCTATTCTTAATGTGAAATTCAAATCCACTCTTGTCCATACAAGATACAGAAATAATATTTCTATTAATGGCAGGTACATAATAGCAATTATCTAATTCTATTACAAAGCCCGTAGGCAAAGATAAACTAATAACTCCAACTGCGGTGGCAGCAACTCTTGCTCCATTAGCAACCCGTAGCTCGACTTGGCCCTTTCGTAAAGGCTTACTTCTTATCAGATCATGCATATTAGAACATATGTGAGATCCACATCCGGTATCCAATACCAATGATGAAGAAGTATTTAAGTTTATCTCAATAACGTATATACCTGAAGTGGAGATCTCTATCCCCTACTTCTTTTTCCTCAGTTCCTCCAGGTAGAGAGGACAGTTTCTTTTCCAATGTCCAGGCTGGTGACAATGGTGATAACTGCCTTCTTTGGAGATCCCACCTTTAGCTTTGAGCGCGGATGACTTTGGCTTCTGCCCAGCTTTAGAACTTTTTTTAGCCTTGCCTTTGCCTTTTGACTTTCCCTTTGCTTTGTTGATCACCATCACAGACTTGGGCTTGTCTTTCTTCATCTGTGCTTTAGCTTTCCTCAACATGCCCAACAATTCTGACAACGGCTTGTCAAAATTGTTCATGTTGTAGTTCATGACAAAATGATTATATGATTCAGGAAACGATTGTAGAATCACATCAGTGGCCAAATCTTGACCTAGGGGAAATCCCAGCTTGGATAGGCTTTCCACGTACCCAATCAAGGTGAGTATATGGGTGCCAACTGAGTCTCCCTCTTTCATCTTGCTTTTGAACAAAGCCTTTGAGACATCATATCTCTCATGTCTTTCTTGATGTTGATACATGTTCTTGAGATGTGTTACCATCTCCATGACATTCATGTTCTCATGCTGCTCTTGCAACTCATAGTTCATTGAGCATAACATCAGGCACTTGACATCCACGACATCATCAAGGTGCTTCTTGTAAGCATCCTTTTCAGCCTTGGGCGCATTTACGGCGGGCTCCTCTAGCTCTGGTGTTTCAAGGACATAGAGCTTACGCTCATGTGTGAGAACAATTCTCAGCGTCCTAAACCAGTTTTGAATGTTGGTTCCGGTAAGTTTGTCCTTCTCAAGGACCGATCACAACGAGAACGTGTGAGTGTTGTTTGCCATTTGATTGCTACAAAAGAAAAATTTGCATTTAGTCCAAAACATTTTGACTTGTAAATATTTGATAAACGAGATTAATTAGGCCTTTAATTAATTATGCTCCCACTATTTTATTCAAATTGATAGCTCTCACTATCAACTCGGAAGATTGCAATGCACAACCTTCTAGTGAGCCAAGACCCAAAATAATTGGATCAATGCCCAGCCAACGCCGGCGTCAAAGACCAAATACTAAGGTAGGCAACTTTTGCCAATTGCATCATATGCAACTCTTGGATAGATGATCATTCACAACTCCTTGCCATGATGCATTTGTGTGCCTATAGGTACTTGATCCTATTAAGGTTCCCTAGTTAAGTCCAACCCATAAGCCGACACGATGAGTGTGCACCCTGCGGAGGCAGACCCACACACCCACCATCACACTTCTACGAGATAGATAGTATACCACGCGAAGGCGTGCCCACACATAGTCGATCAAGTTTTTCATGTGTGTTTCTTTATGGAAGGCAACTAAAACTTAATATTATTAATTGAGGGGTTTTATTAATACATATACATATCCAAACACCACAAACTTATAGTATGTATCATATACTACTATATCCACAACCATAAACGATAGACAGGAAATCACAAACAAAAATACATCGGTTATGGCCATACTATTGTAATCCTTTGGAGCAACAAAGGATTATGGTCCACCTATGGTCTTTTGCATCTCATGCAACACCTGTGAATCAACCTGTAAGCATGTAATGATCAACATTACAATGAAAAACTTCATGGATGCTTCGTGAGGTTAGAACTTCAAGTTGCTTCTTGGAATTGGATCTTCTTGTTGCTTCTCCATGGACGCTCCTTGGACTTGGATCTTTAGGTTGCTTCTTGGAATTGGATCTTCATGGTGCTTCTCCATGGACACTCCTTGGAGTTGGATCTTCAAGTGGCCTCCTTACATCAAGTTTACAAAAACTAAAACTAATCCTATCTCTATTACATCATATGAGTACAAATATAAAAGAAAAGAATTAATTACACTTTGAAATAAGAGATGGGGCTCGACATGCAAGCTGAATACTTTATACAAAGGATCCATATGCAACCATTATACATCCATAGCATTCATAAACAACCATATCCACAAGATAGACATCCACATTCACAAAAGGGGATACTAGGCCATAACCGTGCATGCACTCACCACATAAAATAGATTTTAAAGGTGACGTGTATGCTATCATTGGTATATCTACATATACATATATACATATTAAAATTGCAGTACTTGTAATGCGGGACATTCCCCATTAAATTTTTTTGACTCCCACACAAACAATGCGGGGTACACATGGTCAGTAGGCGGGGGTCGAGGGGAGGCCGCCCCTCGCGGGGTCTACAGAATTTTACTTCCGTGCACTTAGGAAAATCAATATTTTCCATAGTCGACCCCGTCCAAAATGTCAAAAACAATAGCCTGCGGCGTATGTGGAATTAGGTTTAGATTTGCACATTAGCAGGTTTAATTCGCATCGTATGCAACATAGAAAATAGTATACAATGATTCGATCATATCGAAACGAATCCAAATATGCCGTAGATCGACGCTGCTCTGATACCACTGTTGGGTTTTGCGGAGAAAACATGTGCGGCGGAAGCAATAAAATCCACGCAACCCAAAATAGGATCTCGTCGACAACAACGTATTTGGAAGGAGTGTTTGTGGGATATACCTTATCGCGGAGCAAGTCCGACAATGTCTCACTGCACGACGGTGTGCAACGCTGCTGGCCTACACGGATGAAACTTCTCTCCCGTTCGTCAAGCGCGTCGTAGGAAGATCTGGCGGCATTTCTTTACGACGGTGACGTATGTTGCTCACAGCGTGTACATGTGGTCGTCGACATCCTCCGAACGCAGGCGTCAAGGCGTCTGCGTCTCTACTTCATCCATGCAGATGGAAGAAACTCCACATTGCGCTTCTCATGCCAGCGGGAAGGAGTCGTGTCTCTGCGGCGGCGTGCTAGTGGCACATTTGTCTCCTTTCTCTCCTAAGGACGATGACATCTAGGTTTTACGTGCGTGAGCGTAAACTGAAAAGCCTCTATCTATCTTATATAGATATCGGCCGTCAATCCTCCTTTAAACATGATATGAAGGGAAATAGGGTTTCCTAAACCCATCGATAAATAGAAATGTTGCATTAATTAAAACGCTCGTGGATTAATTAGAATATTCCAGAATTCATTAATTAACCAAATAATCACATTAGTTGATTAATTAATATTCGACTCCATGCAATCGCTTGGGATGGCTTTATGTGCATATACACCAACAATGTTTTTGAGATTTCATAGGATTGGCTATGGGCCATACCCTGGAAGAGTGCGGTTGTGGGTTGTAGCTCAGTTTCACTAGCGTCGTGACATGTACCAAGGTGGGCTAAGTTTTCATAGTTGGACTATATGTCACTGGAAGCAATTAACTCGTGATGTCACTGCAACTTCACTCATATTGACTGAGGGGGTGAAGTCGTGGATTCTGGCTCTTCCACTAGACCTTGTATGGCATTGATTTTGGCTTAACAACGATCTGTTGGATTTGGGCGGTATGACTCAAATCCTCAGGGCATAATAAATATGTAACCAGTAGTGTAGTGTACATGTATAGGATCAAACACATTAACATTGGATGAAGCCTTGCCTTGCTTTTATACTGTTTAATTTATAACAGTTATACATGTTCTTCATATTCCTTTTTTAATTACTAGTTGTTCTATTACTCATTGGCAAGTGCATATTTCATGAGGTATATGCCATTTAGTTAATCTTGTCCAACCTGCTCAGTAAGTTAGTCTATCTATTTAGTTGTATGTGATAATAATAGAGTTGGCAGAGAGTTATATCTCTCGTTGGGACTATTGTTTCATCCCGTTGGTTAAAAATCTTTTAGGTGGATGTGCATGCCAAGCTAAAGATCAAATAGTTGAGGTCATAAAATGAAGAATAACTACACCTGGTGGATCATGGTAAATGTATAGTGTCTAGTAATAGAGTCCTATGTGTCGTCCCTATACACTTGGGTCCTTGGGGGTGTTCTTGGTATGTTTTGATGATGTGATGATCGATATGTAGTCTTTGGCTTGTGTTCCTTTGATGGTATGTAGGTATGGAACTGATATTTTATGTAATAGGTTGATTGGAAAACAATGTTGTAACACCTGGAATATATGTTATGAAATGCAAGTGTTGACTCTTGTGGAATAAATCTCAGCTCATGGTGCTTGTTGCAAATCGGTTTTAATTGCTTGTAATATTTGGTAATCCACTATTAATTGTTGATCGTGGATTAAGTTTTGAGTAATCTCGCTTTGTGTGGCAAAGGGTGTCACAATAGACATGCTATGTTTCTATGTACACACTCCCTATCTTTGATCCACATGAACTTCTATAAAGCACACTAAAATTACACACATACGAAACACACCATGTTTCCTTCCAGACTTCCTCTGATAATCTTTATTCAATTCATGCACATTGTGTCTATTTTATCACATGATGTGTCTCGACTTCACAGAATTTTGATGATTTCAAAACCCATCACAAGCACAGTGTGTCAGTTTTTCCACACATTGTGTGTTCTGGACTGAGTGGCCATATGCTTTATGGTAGGGATTGACACAAAGTGTCATTTGACAAACACACTGTGTCCCTACCAATTTAATGCAGAATTTTGATTTCTTTGCATTACCTACAATAACGTTTGCATATAATCTGAGGATTAAGTGTATTACATTCATCCATGAAAATTTTATTTGGAAAAGCAAAAGTTCTTTGAATAAAAGCTTAAATAAAATCTATTTTAAATGTGGGGTCTACTCCCACAAGGTCCTTCATTTAGAGTCTGGAGTGAGACTTGAATCTTCATTAGAAAATTTCATCCATGGAGAATGAAACTCCCTTCTCGATCTTCTATCCTTATTTATACAACTTGTATCTCTGGCCATTAACTTCAAATGTGTACTGCTTTTCTGGGAGCTCGACGATGAGATATGGAAATATCGTCAACACGAGGAATGGTCCAGACCATTTGGAGCATAGCTTGCCCAAACAAAGCTTCAACCGAGAGATGAAGAGTAGCACTTGATCTCCTTCATTGAAGTCCTTCCTTCTAGTCTTTTTTGTCATGCCATGCCTTCATCCTTCCTTTGTAGATTTTTGCATGTTCAAAGGCATCTAAATGAAATTCTTCAATCTCTTGGAGTTGCAACATTATCTTTTCACCTACTTCCTTTAGATCAAAATTCAAGAATTGATTGCCCATAGAGATTTGTGCTCTAACTCCAAAGGAAGATGGCATGACTTGCCATAGATCAGTTTGAATGGTATTATGCCAATAGATGTTTTGAAAGCTGTCCGGAATGCCCATAGAGCATCATCTAGCTTGACTTCCCAATCTTTTATTGAACTAGAAACTTTTTTTTCTACAATGCTCTTTAGTTGCTTGTTTGTTACTTCGACTTGTCCCACTGTTTGAGGATGATATGGAGTATATATCTTATGCTTGACTCCATATTTGTTGAGAAGATTATTAAATTGTTTTCTTTTCTGAAGTGAGTGCCTACATCAGAAATCAAAATTCTAGGAAATCCAAAATAGGGAATTATTATCTTATGAAATAACTTTATCTCAGATATTACATTTGTATCTTTTTTTTGATGACCGGGAACCCCCCCTCAGAAAGTGCCACTTTGTGACCCCCTTGGAAGGGTAAACCCGGGGGCCCACCTAGCCGCATGAATGGGTACCCAAACAGTAGCATCGTTGGTCGGCCGACGTTGTGACAAGTTCACTTCTGGGGCATAGCCACGAGTCGAACCCGTGACCTCTCGCAGAGGCCTTACGAGCCGCACCGCCTGAGCTACGCCCCATCGGCTGCATTTGTATCTTGAGTAGAAATAGCTCCAAACCACTTAGATACATAATCACATGCAACCAAAATGTATTTGTAGCCACAAGAAGATGGAAAAGGGCCCATGTAGTCTACTCCTCATACATCAAATATCTCTCTTTGAAGAGTAGAGTTGAGAGGCATATCATCTCTTCTTGATATACCTCCCATCCTTTGACATTTGTCCTAGGCTTTGACATAAGGATGAATGTCTCTAAATAAAGTTGGCTAATAGAAACATGCTTGCAAATCTTTATAGCTACTTCTCCCCTCCAAAGTGTCCTTCATAGGAAGAATAGTGGAATTCAGAAATAATAGTAGGAATTTCTTCATCGGCTACACACCTTTAGACCAACCCATTTTTTCCTTTCTTGAACAGTAGTATGTCATCCCAAAAGTAGAATTTGACATCATGTAGTAACTTCTTATTTTGTTGATAAGTTAGACCATGGGGAAGATGTCCAGTTGTGAGAAAATTGACAATAGCAGAAAACTAAGGGACTGGAAAAGAACCAATAGCATACAATCTTTCAACAGGTAATCAATCATTAATGGGGAGAGAGTTTGATGTATGTGTGTTCAGCCATGAGAGGTGATCAACAACATTGTTTACAGTACCTTTCTTGCCCCTTATCTCAAGGTCAAATTCCTAAAGCAATAGTATCCAACGGATTAGGTGTGGCTTGGCATCTTTTCTATTCAGCAAATACTTTATCACAGCATGGTTAGTGTAGACCACAAATTTGGACCCTACAAGATATTGCCTAATTTTGTTTAAGACATATAATATGGTTAGCAGTTTCTTCTCTGTGGTGGCATAGTTTATTTGTGCTTCATCCCAGGTCTAGCTTGCATAGTGAATATCATGGAGTTTGTTTTCCTTCCTCTACCCTAGGACTACACTAAGGGTGTGGTCACTTACATCACACGTAATCTCAAGAGCTGCATTCTAATATGGAGGTTGAATAATAGGGTTAGATATAAGAGAATCCTTCAACTTCCTTGAAGTGGCTTGACAATCATCATTGAAAATAAAATCAACATCTTTGGCAAGAAGTGAGCACAGTGGTTTTGCTATCTTGGAGAAGTCTTTGATAAAATGTCTATAGAGCCATGCATGGCCAAGAAAGCTACAAAAATATAGATGTAAGGATGGACATCTTTACAATTGCTTCCACCTTATCCCTATCAACTTCAATACCCTTGTAAGATACCACATGGCCTAGTACAACCACACATTGTACCATGAAATGGCACTTCTCCCAATTAAGTACTAGGTTAACATTTTTTCAATACTATAGGACTTTAGATAAATTCAATAAACAATCTTCAAACAAATTGCCGTACACACTGAAACCATCCATGAAATCTCCATTGTTTGCTCGATGAAATCAGAGAATATGGCCATCATACAATGGTGAAAAGTCATTGGTGTGTTACAAAGACCAAATGACATGTGTTTATAAGTGTATATCCTATAGGTTCATGTAAATTTGGTCTTTTCTTGGTTCACTGGGCATATTGGTATTTGGAGAAATCATGAATATCCATCAAGATATAAAAAATAGGAACGGTTTGCTAATCTTTCAAGCATCAAATCAATGAAAGGCAAAGGAAAATGATCTTTACAGGTTGCCTTATATAATTATTCTGTATTCAATACACATGCACTATCATGTGACTACACATGTTTGGATCAACTCATCATTATCTCCTTTTATGATAGTTGCACCGCCTTTCCTGGGTATTACGTGAATAACACTCACCCAAGGACTGTCATTTATAGGATAAATGATTCCTACATCTCTCAATTTGAGATTTTCTTTTTTATAATCTCAAGAATATTTTGATTTAAATGCCTAGGAGGTTCTATACATGATTTGGTATCATCTTCTAAATTAATACATTGCATGCAAATGGAAGTATTGATGCCCTTTATTCATCAATGAAATAACCAATAACCTATTTATGCAAACGGAGTTTGTTAAGTAACTTGAGTTCTTTTTCATTAGTTAAATCAACGTTAATAATCACTAGAGAAGTAGAATCGGGATCAAAGAAAGCATATCTTAGCCTAGTGGGAGGGATTTGAGTTCATCTTTTTATCCTTTTTTTGACTTGCTAGAATCATCTTCTAGTGGTGGAATATCTTCACTGGTTGGTTATGAATCAGGAATAAGAGTAGAATCTAAGATTTCTATTGTCATGGTGGTGTCTTGCTCATCTTTTTCACAATAGTTGATGATGAAATCAACAAAATATTCATGTTCTTCTAGAAGCTTGTCAGCATAATCAATGAGGCACATGTCCTCTCTTTTGTTTGGAGCTTTCATGGCATTAAGAACAGAAAATTACATAGTCTCCTCTCCTACTCTAAGAGTGAGTTTACCTTCGTGCACATAAGTTATACAATTAGTTGTTTGGAGAAAGGGTCTTCCAAATAGAATAGGGTTGGATGGAACTTCATTCTTCTCTAGTACAACAAAGTCACAAGGAATGTAAAATTTTCCAACTTTCACAGGCACATCTTCTACAATACCTTTGGGATAGTTGA
The DNA here is from genome assembly GCA_963693085.1 of Alisma plantago-aquatica. Taxonomy (NCBI): domain Eukaryota; kingdom Viridiplantae; phylum Streptophyta; class Magnoliopsida; order Alismatales; family Alismataceae; genus Alisma; species Alisma plantago-aquatica. Next base: position 926,877,556 of record OY856409.1, read on the forward strand.
TGGAATGGTCTGCCAATTGAATGTCCATCTTAATTGGCTTCAATCCAATATCAAGTTGTTGCCACAATGAAGAGGGAATAAGGTTGATACTAGATCCAAGGTCAACTAAACCTTTGTCAAATGTGGTTTCACCTATCTTGAAAGGAAGGGTCAAGGCTCCAAGATCAAGTTTCTTTGGTATCCTATTTTGGATGATAGAACTCACACTAGTACATTTCTAACCTCTAATGTCACTTTTCCTGATGGTAGTAAAATGACACTATATAACAAACAATGTCGGTTAACTAGAAAAACATCACCATTGATCAAGTCTTGGAGATTAAGAAAACACAGGGGTACCATATTTTCTTTGACGTCAGTTACTTTTTTTTTTTAAATTGACATTTAAAATAGCCCACGAAATATAATTTTTCAGAGATAAAGAATTGCCTTCAAAAGTTTCAAGATGAGTGTCGATTATGTTGGAACTGAGATAGACACCTTCATGTGAAAAATGTTGCCTCCAAAATACTTCTAGTGTTGGTTTGTCTCTCTGAAAACCTACATTGATTTGTAGGAAAAACCACAAAAACTACACAATCGGTGTCAGTTTGTTGTCAAGAAACCAATGTCAGAGTGTTTGTGCCACATCCCCATGACAAAAGTGTCCCCCCCCAAATGCACTCTAGTGTTGGTTCTTCCAGGAGAAAGCAATGACTCAGACCCTACTGAGGCTAATTTTTTTCATTTGGATAATGGCCTCTGGCATCAGTTTCTTAAAGTGAGTTGATGTCTAAGTCACTAGGTTAGGTGTCGGTTTTGGGTATGGAACTGACAACTAAGGGCATTACTTAGGCTGATTATTTTCATTCAAATGATGACCTATTGCATTGGTTTTTTTATCTATAACCAACATTAAGTCACTAGGTTAGGTGTCATTTCTTTGAAAGAAACTAATGTCTAAGTATTTAGTTGTCGGTTTTTAAAACAATCAATGACTATGTACCCACTTAATACCACCTATGAAATTTCTTTCCCCCATTCTCTGTTTCATCATCCTAACTTCACTCTGCTCTGGTGATTGTCGTTGCTGCTCCTCTACTCCAACTAATGTGCTTGTTGTCGTCCCTCGTTTGCTCACTGCCGCCACCACCACCACCACTGGAGCTTGCTTCCATTGTTATTGTTGGAGATCTCCATCACTGGAGCTTGTTGCCGCCATCATTGGAGCTCACCTATGTTGCTGCCTGAGGAGCTAGTTGTCATTGTTGTTGCTCATGCTTCTACTCTGTGTTGCACTGTTGTCATCCATTGTCACCAACAGACCAAGGTTTTTTTATTATTTAAATGACAATAGTTCCCACTTCTTGCATTATACATGTTAATAAATAAGTAAGATTCCTAAATGATGAACTGAAATCTAGGGTTTCTATGGGAATCTTTTTTTTACTGTGCCTTTGTGATTATATGGGATGATGCAATTGAGTTATGTTCTATATTAAGTTTCATAACTAGTATGAAATTGAGTGGCCAATTATATTATGTTATCTCTAATAGTGTGTACCTTATTGAAAATGTATGTGTTATTAATAACCCAAATCTTATTAGAACCATGTTTTCTAATGAGAAACATGAATACTTGATGAGAGAAGACAACCTAATATTGATAATTAGTAGGATAAATATTATGATGCTTACGGGGAAAGGAAAAGTGTATATCTAAAATATGTAATGAATGGTAGGGTGAATGTGACTTATTATTTGTAGGTTTGTATTTACACAGAACTGATATCAATCATAAACCTTAGTTTTGGACATATATATCTTTTGTCTTAGAAACTCATCCAAGATTTACTGATTAGGAGTAAATCTTGGATAGTCCTAAGTTTGGAACTATTCTTGAACACCTAATCTCACTTAGGATGTAAGTGTGTAATGTATATTCATTTTTCAAGATGTTTCTTCGGCACTTGCCCTATTGTTCTCTAAGTACATATGTTGGTGGGCATTTGCCCATCTAAATCAGTATACTTAGAGAAGTGTGGGGAAATGCTTTCAAAATTTTCTTGAAAATTGAATACACATTATACACTTACTAGTGATATTAGGTTTTTAAGAATGGGTTAGATGATACAAACATTCATTACTAAACCCTATCCCTAATCTATAAACCATAAATCCTAATCTATAAGCCCTTATCACTAAATCCTAAATAATAAAGTCTAATCTATAAATCCTGATTCTAATATGTAAACCCTAAAGCCTAATACTTATTTTCTCTTTGATCATAGAATGGATAGATCATGGACGTCCATTACAAGTCGTTGCTCACTGGAGTTTGTTAGTGGTCTTGATCAGTTTATAAAATTTGTGGAGGAACATAGGAAACAATCTGGAGATAGGTTCTATTATCCATGTAGGCATTGAAGTAACAACTTTAAAGTTGACATTGTTGATGAAAACAAAAGTCATGTCACGTGCAATGGAATTGTATAGGGCTATACATAATGGTACTGGCATGGAGAGACTCCAACCATGAGATCAGTAGATGTCGATAGCAATACTTGTGTTGAAGAAGAAATTGTCATTGATGATGTAGATGTGAATGAACCAATTATGAGTAGACATGGTTGATCTGATGCTAGATAGTTGTGGGGTAGAGCATATCGATCCACCTTCCTTATTTGGAAACATTGTGCATGATGCTGAGAGACTGTTATACATATGTTGTACTAAGTTTATAAAGCTAAGCGTTGTGTTGAGATTGTATACTCTGAAGGCTAACAATAGATGGAGTGACAAAGACTTCATGTCATTGTTGTCTTTGTTGAAAGAAATCATTCCTAAAGGAAAGGAGTTTCCAATCTCAACATATGCATTAAAGAAAATGTTATGTCCAAAGGGAATGAATGCTAAGAAGATACATGCTGTCCAAATGATTGTGTGTTATTTCAAATGTGGGGCATCAAGGTATAAAATGACAACTTCGGGGAAGTCCCAAATTGTCTCTCCTATCAAGGAGATGTGGTATCTACCTATAGCATCATGGTTTAAACTCTTGTTTTCCAATACCATGGATGTAGAGAATTTAAGGTATCATGTAGAGGTAAAGAGAAATAATGATGGGATCCTAGGACATGCGTCTGATTCCCCACAATAGAAGAAGATTGATTTATTGTACCCTAAATTTGGTGAAGAAGTTAGGAATCTAAGACTTGGGCTTCATACCCATGGGATGAATACATACATAACATTGATCATCCAACATAGCACTTGGCATGTTATGATTGTTATATTCAATCTTCCTCCCTGGTTGTGTATAAAAATAAGTTCTTAATGTTTTTGTTGTTGATATCGGGCCCTAAACAACCTGGCAATGATATCGATATTTATCTCAAACCTATGATTGATGACTTAAAGAAATTCTAGGGAGAAGGTGTGATGACCTATGATGCTTTGCGTAGAGAGACATTTTGTTTGCATGCTATGTTGTTTTCCATTGTTAATGACTTTCCAGCATATGGGAATTTGTCTGGATACAGTGTAAAAGGATCCAAAGCATGTCCTACATGTGAAGAGAACATTGATTAAATACAACTAAAATATAGTGGCAAGACTGATATATTGGTTATTGGAGGTTTCTTCTCAAAGTTCATCCTTACCAAAGGTTGTGCAAAGTGCTTAATGGATCAAATGAGGAAAGGAGTGCCCCTAAACCTATATCAGGGGAGCTTTTTATCAAAGAGTAAAATAATTTTTCAATGCACTCGGTAAGAGATCACAATATACCATTCCCACACAAAGTGAAAAATCTTTATACAAAAAGAGGTCAATATTTTGGGACCTTCCTTATTGGAGTTGTTTGCAAGTTAGGCATTGTATCGATGCCATGCATGTTGAAAAAAATATCTATGATAGCATCATTGATACTCTATTGAATATACCATGTAAGACTAAATATGGCATACAATCTAGAATGGACCTACGTGAAATGGGAATAAGGAAATAATTAACAAAAAAAGTTAGTAGTGATAAAAAAACATATTTACCTCCTACTTATTACACATTTTCTAGAAAGGAGAAGAAATTTTTTTGTGAGTGCTTACTTAATGTTAAGGTACCACAGGGATACTCTTCCAATATATGTAGATTGTATCAATGAAAGATCTGAAGCTAGTAGGTCTTAAATCTCATGATTGTCTCACTCTAATGCAACAAATATTGCATGTGGCAATTCGATCTATACTGTCAAAGAATGTAAGGTTTGCAATCACCAAGCTTTGTTTCTTCTTCAACACTCTATGCAACAAAGTTATTGGATCCTGAGAATCTCGATAAGTTGCAAAGAGAAGTGGTTGTTTACCTATGCCAGCGTGATATGTATTTTCCTCCTTCATTCTTTTATATCATGGTCCATCTTTTTGTCCATCTAACTAGGGAGGTGAAAAGGTTGGGACCAATTTTCTTGCAATAGATGTTGTTGTGTGTGTTTTATATCAACTTTTTACACTTCTTCACACACAGTTTCAGCTCATTCTGTCCTAAATTAGCATCTATTTATATCCATTTCGACACACTTTTTGGTCTCTTTTCTTGTCACATGATGTTGATTGCAAATATGTATTAAAAAGGTCAAATTGGAGACAACCTAACTCAGATCCAACCTCAATGGGACTTACCCAAGTTTTGATGTTGGCCCAAAGCAAAATTCTAAAGAAACAACAGAAGACACGACGTGTTCTACTGAGAACACAACATGTTCACTTACAGGTAGTCTCTCAAGACAAAGAACACGTCGTGTGTTATTAAACACACGGTGTGTGATTCTCCAGCATCGTCTAGTCCAGATCAAAGAAAAGAGGTAATACGACGTGTCCTTCATCAGAAATGGCGTATTCTTGGTACATGAAGACCGTCTGCACCTTTCTACTAAAGAACACGGTGTGTGTTTATTCAAACACGTCGTGTACTCAATGCAAAGACAACACTGAGCAAGCATAAACGACATGACACGGCGTGTTCAACAAAAGACACATCGTGTCATTGTCAGTTTCTGCAAAAATTGAAAATGATTGCCCCTCGTTTTAAAAGCAAATGGGAGCCTATGAGGCAGTTATGCTTAGTCATTTTGAAGTGTTTCACTCCCAAGAGAGGTTCCAGAGAATAGGAAGGCAATTTTGGTGTAGAAGAAGGTGGTTTCTTGGAAGATAACCCTCATTCTACTCATTTCTTCTCCGTTTTTCTTCTCTGAAGGTGTAGCAGGGTTACTCTCTTCATTCTAGCTTTCTGAGAGGGAAGTTGGTCCGAGTTGGAGCTTTCTGTGGTGGAACTTTGTCCTCTAGATGGAGTTCTCTCCCCTTAGCTTGCTTTTGTGGTTCTTCTAGCTTTTCCTTCTCTTAAGCATGAAAAACTCTAAAATTACTATCATGTATCAGTATATATTCATTATGGACGAGTAGAGCTCTTTTCTTGAGCATGGGAGAGTAGATCCCATGCCATTGATCATGTGAACTCGAATAGTATGCTTATTTTTGTTTAATTTGCTTTCTTCCATGGATTCCTATGGTGTTTTCTTACTTGTATGCTAGGTTGGCCACCTTTTATACATGGTTTATGCTTGCCTTGTACTTCGGGAGAATGCATTAGGAAAGTATGGAGTAGGATCTATGGCAGTATTCTGTTGACCACGAGAGTGGCTAGGGATTATTGAGGGTTTCAATTGTGTTTGATTCTAAGCATAGACACTAAAGCATTATGTGAAGTTGAGAACCATCTCATGGCATTGGGAAATGCATGATGATGACAACCTCCTTGCTTATTAAATAGTGATCTTGTTTCTTACGTTATTATGATATAATGGTAATGGTAGTGAAACCGTATGCTCAAGTTCCTAATCATTAAATCAATTTTGAGGTTTAAACCTTTGCCTTGTTTTCCTTTTCTTGAGTATATAAATAATTAAACTTTTGTAATTCGATTTAGATTAGTGAAAGTTAGCATGTTTGTGCCTAACTAGCCTAGCTCCTCGTGTTCGACACATCAACTACATTGATTCCCATATACTTGCGGATAATTAGTGAGTTGAAATCTTTCCCTTTTTAAAACTCCCAACAAGTTTTTGGCACTATTGTGGGGGAGCTATGGTATTTTTTAGTTAGAGTAAAAAGTGTTGACTAGTTATTGAGATTAAGTCACCGTTATCACATTTTACCTTGTGTTATCTCTTAGTCTTATGAATCTCACTCAAATCCTACTTTTCAAGTTGCATGGGTCGTTCTAAGAGAGGTCTACAAACCTCTATCTTCTTAGATCTGGAGATTTAATGCACATTTAGTAGTCTTAGATGAGCAAGGAGGAGAGAGAACTCTTCAAACTTGAAGGGATCACAACCATCATCACCACCATCATCTTCTTCATCCTATGAAGAAGTCATATAAGAAGATCCAACCATGGAGGACAACCGTCCTTTGAAAGACTTTGCTATGTTGGCTACTGCAAACATTTTTGGAGCCATTGATCTACCTGCAATAGAAGCAAACAAATTCTCCATTAGCCCTTCTATGATGCAGATGATCCAACAAACTCATTTTGCGGGTATTGCCACCGAAGACGCAAACCTTCATGTGGTTGAATTCCTAGAGTACATGAACACCTTTAAAATCAATGGTGTATCCATTGATGGAATAAGGCTTCTACTGTTTCCCTTCACCTTGAGAGATAGAGCCAAGGCATGGCTTTTATCTCTTCCTAATAAGTCCATTAAAAGATGGGATCAACTATTAAATTCTTTCCTTACAAAGTATTTTCTGCCAAGAAAAATAGCTCAACTGAGAAACCAGCTCACAAACTTTTCTCAATCAGATGGAGAAACTTTGTATGACACATGGGAGCGGTTCAAGGACCTGGGGATCTCCCTATGGTGTTGTATGTCTCTCCATCCTCCTCACATCTTGATATCCACTGACAAACTTCTCCTTGTGCCAGTCTATGTCTTCATCAGAATTCAAGTGATCTCCCCATCAAAACTAATGCCAGGGCACCTCACTTTTTCTTCTCTATCATTACTAGATTCTTGATATTTGCATGTCTTTTCCTCTTTCAGTATATCATATGCATTCTACGTGTGATATCAGTCAACTGGTTGATTCTTCTCTGCTTCATGTGAGGAAGTTAGTCTCTAAAAATAGTCAAAGAGAAGTTTCTAGAATGATAATGTTTTCTAAATTAATAGGAAGTAACATAACCATGATCCTATTTTCTTAACTTGATCATATTTGTAAGTTTGTTCTCACTTTGTTCAATGTAACATGATCATCATATTATTTTCTGCCAAATTCATTTTGTTTTAAGAATGATTGTCCAAGTAACAAATTGCTAGAACTTATTGAATTAGATCCTATGAACCCTAAATAGTGATAATGTAGAGACTTAGAGAATTGAGAATTAGTACATTACTAGAAAAGAAAATGGAAACACATAATATACATGGATGATATATGCCTCCTATTCTAAACGTGCAGTGCGTCATAAATTTTCAGATTTCAGCATGTACACTTTTGCTTTTCATAATTGTTCTCCCTTATATGGGTTGTATATAAATGGTTGCAATTCTTGGTTAATCTAATTCCATTTGATATAATAGCCAAAACAAGATGTGTGTACACAATTCTCTCAAAAATTTCCTTTTTAGTTAGAGAGTTGATACTTCTAAAGTGTTACACATACTTTTTATTTCCTATAACTATCGTTAAATACATACTCAACATTCCTCCCATTTTGTAACATACTAAAACTTAACAATATTTTCTTTTCCCCTCCTAGGATTAGTTTAGTCACTCTTTGAACTAAACTAGTTGTCGATACATGTCTTAAGATTAAGCTAGATTCCATACAATGAACATTATATGCCTTTGTATGCAGAGTGGTTTATTTTGGATTATAATGCGATGATAATTATGTTAGAATAAATTATTATTTGTTATATTTGGTTTAAAATATCTATGTAGATAATAATTGAACACCTACATATTTTAAATAACCATTATAGGATTTATTAAAATAATATTAGATGAACATGCATCAAATTGATCAATTTAATAAATAAATATATTTTTCAATGAAAATAATTATGTTTACTTTAAAATGTGTGATCTAATTAATATAAGTTAAAATGTTAACCTTTATCTCAAATTTGGAGATATAACTCTTTTACCAACATCACTTTACATTTAAAATGACCATTTTACCCCTAGTGTAATTAAGTGCCTTACTTTGCATGAAACCTCAATATAATATTTTATTTAGGTTATATATTATTTTTTTAGGGTTAGGTTTTATATTATTTATTATACCCTCTTATCAAATTTTGTGGCCAAACCTTTGGTAGATAATTAAAAATGCATGAAATGACTCATTTATGGCATTTTTATAAATCATGACATTTTAAATGGATAAAGTCATTAAAAAATCTCGAGGGTGATTTATTTAGTTAGAGAAATATATATTTTATATGTGGGAAGAATTTCATAGAATAAATCATCTTTTATACTTAAATAAAATGCTAAAATGACAATATTATCTCTTGCTTATTTTGTGATCTTCATTTGTCTATAATATATAACTAGGATTTTTCTAACATGATGAACTATATAAACCATCATCTTACCAATTTTGGTATTAATAGGACTTCAAATGATCATGCTTTCAATCAACCGAATATCTACCTATCATAAAAGCTAATATTTACATTTAATTGCCATTACCTTCCTTATTTCCCTTACAACCCCACGTCGTGCGACGCTTGGGCACGACAGCCGCGTGAAACGGCCGTCGCTCCCCGTCGTTTCTTTGCTCCGCCTCTTCATCTTCCTCTTCCACTTCTTCTCCTTCCTCCTCTCCCCTTCTCTTCTTTCTCTTCCTCTTCCCTCTCTATTTCTTCCCCTGCACTCCGTCGTACTCGGCGCCCGGAGCCCTAGCAGTCAGGTCCTCTTCAACTCTACGCCAGCCACCAAGGCTGTTGGACGCCATCTGCATCTACCGCTATTGTCTCCTCTCTGCCTTCTTATTTCTTCATCCCCTTCCTCCCGCCTCCTATTACCAAACCCTAAAGGCGGCAAGTTTGTAACTCCTACTCCATCCCTCGTGGTTCTTTATCTGACATCAAGTGGCTGGGCTGGGAAAAACCCGCACCTGCAGTTCCAGTTCAGGGCCACGATGACGACCTGGTCTGATGGCCCTCCACCTTGTGGTCCCCTACCACATGGCCATCGAGGATTCTACAAGCCATCCAGCACCTACTAATCATCTACTACCTTCACGAATTGGTCAGTGCCGATTCTCAACCAAGGACTACAGACGTACAACATGGATCTGTCTTCAACCGTTCCCAACCTTCTAGGCATCGGAACCACTCGCATCACTGCAGGCCTTGCCCATCGCTCTAGACACCTTGGTGACCACCACCAGTTGAAGGGTCTAAGCCCTTCCATCTGTTGATCACCAACAAATCAGAAATTTCAAACTGCACCATTTTCACCACCTTTCAGTTTAGAGCTCGCTGCGTGTCCTACTCTTCCTCATTCTTGATCCTTCTATCTCGTCCAACACTTTCCTTACTGGTGAGTGCATTGGTTTCAATCACGACAACGGCACCGAGACCTGCAGCTTCGGTACTACTCTGTCGGCCTGATGTTGGACTGGTACCTCCTTGGTAAGACATCTACTCGGGCAAGGAAAACTCAGTGACGGAATTCCGAATACTGTGCTTGGGCCTAATCAAAACGTGCATAGGGATCAGTCGGTACCTCGCCAATAAAGGTTAGTATTAGGGCTGTCAATGGGGGAGGGTATTATCTGTTTACCCTTACCCATACCCTGGAAGGTAAGGGTAAGGTAAGGGTAAGGGTAAAGATTTTTATTACCCTTTACCCATTTACCCATTCCCCGTTTCCCCACTATACTATAAGGGGAGGGTAAGGTATAGACATTATCCATACCCTTTTACCCTTTTACCCGTACATGATATAAATGTTACACAAAAATATATTTTAAAGGGGTTTGTATGTAAATGTTTAACCCTAATACTTTATTCTATCATTGGAAAATGACTTGGTGTTGTGCTTGTAATACTTTCTTATTGAGGTAAAAACATATATATCTTACGGAAAATGAGGTGTTGGTGAAACACTTATTTGTTATGCATACTTATACAAAGGAAAAAAAATGATTTATGCATAAAAAATTGTTATTGTGTGAATTCACTTAATTTTACATGGAGAAACATATGCTTTAGAATTGAATATAATGTTTTATATGTTGTTATCAATAAATTAGTTATAAAATTATTAAAAATCAACACACAATGTGTATAAAACTCTTTTTTGTCAAAATTACCCGCTTACCCTTTACCCTCCCCATTTACCCTGTGGAGAAGAGGGTAAGGGTAAGGGGAGGGTAAGGAGATTGCTGAGAAGGATAATTACCCTTACCCTTACCCGCTACCCAAAGAGGGTAAGGGTAAGGGTAAGACCTTACCCTCTCCATACCCTCCCATTGACAGCCCTAGTTAGTATTAACGTCGTGCTTTCCGAATTTTTAACTAACTGACCAACTATTACACTAGCTCATGTAATGCTTAGGCTAACTCATATAATAAACGATGATATGAACGTTTTACTAACACAATTGACTAGTCCGACCATAAAAGTAATTGTATCACGTGCTACATAAATATGCAGACAACAGAAACTGTAACTGCAGATATACTATATTATGAATTAGAGATCAACCCATATGCGTACACCGTTTTATAAACAATCGTACTTGTGTGCATGTATATGTTATCTTGTTAAATAAAAGTATATAAATTGGTATTTTAAACGATTTGTCAGCGAGCCAATGCTAATCGGACATGCTGTAAATAAACTAGAGCATTATTTGGATATGTGACTTTAATATCTCCTCTGATATCTAATACAACTTGGGTTTCTTAATTATTCAACCTTCTCTATTCATCTTTTACTAGTCAGCGTATGTTGTAATATATTAACCATCTGCTGTGGGAAATATAGTAATTTTGTAGACTAATATGTTGAATCACAAATTGAGTTTTAACCAATGAATTAAAGATGTAAAACTTAGTGATGGTAATAATTTATTACATTTAACCGAAATACTCTATATCCACATACATGTATACATATGTATGTATTTGATGATGATTGAAGGAATACATATCAATACCAACATTTATTTGTAATATAAATATATTTAGGTTTATGTATCCAAAGGTGAATCTTAGAACTAAAATTCATACACAAGGGATCATATATTCATTATAAACCATAATATGCAATTAGATGAGGGAACTTAGCAAAGAACAATATGTATAACTAAACTAGGAATGCATACACATGTTTCGTGTGGCTTGACTAAGATATTTAATACATTTCTAGGATGAAAATCGAGCTTTGTGGACTAAAGTATATCAATCGAGTTAACGTTTAAGTGTGAAGTTCAGGTATGTGCAGGTCCCTATTACTTTGGGTATTTTAAATGACTAAAAACCCATTATTTCTACAATGAGGCATTCTTTTGTATAAATTTTCTTTTTGACTTAATTGAATACTTTATCATTCTTATTGATTGGGTATGTAAACCCCACTGTCATGTTATCTTATTGTGCCTCTTGAAATGTGATTATGATTGGACCAAAATTGTCTTGTCACTATATTATGTGTGTATTGTATTAGACTAGTTATCTATTGTAGATGCTTATGCATAACCATTAGGACGTGTACGTTTCCATCCAGGGTGTGTCTTTTTCACCCTTACATTGTACATTTGGGCGTGTCTTTTTCCGCCCTGGGCGCGTCTGTTTCCGCCCATATTTTGTATATTTGGGTGTGTCTGTTTCCGCCATGGGTGTGTCTATTCCACCCACTTTTAGGCCAAAGGCTTAGTGGTGTCTTGGTCCTACATAGGTAGACTTAGTCTATACATAATTGCATACAAATTATTTTACTTTATGGATTGTGAAATCATTGGCAAGAACTTTATTTATATCATTGGGCACTCTTATATTTATGCCTCATTCTTTTTTTGAACACTTCTTTTGGAACTTACCTAAATTCGATTAGCCCCCTCTTGAAGGAACACCCTCTTTTGGTACTTAATGTTTGTAAAATGCCCAAATATTTCATTTGTACACATGTACCAGTGTTTACTGACACATACTATTTTTTATCTATTTTTTGGGTTGTTCCCAAAACTACATAGGTTTAGGTGCTTTGAAGTACATGGAAATATGAATGTTGTATACTTGAAGTTAGCTTGAGGATAGCTTGGAATGGTCGGGTTGCCCTCTGCAACTGGTTCTATGTATAATTATATGTAGCCTTTTATTTTGTAATACCACCCTTAGGGTGAGAAACATTTGTATATGATTTATCTTATAACTTTGTAAATAGTCATTTTTTGTTGCTTGTTATTCATTGTGCTCTATGTTACATACCATATGAGAAATAAAAATAAAATGCATCCTTCCCTTCATACATTATAGTATGATTGGAGATGGATCCCCTCTCGTGTCCCACTCCTTACACATTTAGATGAACAAACTTGTGGAAGTGTTAAAGTCTGATGCGGTTAGTTGGCATGAGATTTTAGAGTGTAGTCATTGGAGTGTTATTTATAGTGGGAGGAGGCTCAACTGAGTAGTAGTTGAGGCAAAGTTGTAATATACATGTTTTTTTCCCCATGGTAGTTATTGAGGAGAGATTATATGTTGGTATAGGCAGCTATAATTTAAGAGTTGTGGTTTAGATGTTTGTTAACAATATGTGCTTTATAGATGAACTTGGGGTGACAAATTGTTAAAGCTTAGAATAAGTAGAACTGTGAACTCTAGTTTTGTCCTATTATTTGTTGGAGACTCATGTGGTAAATTTAGTAGTGTTATTTATTGGAAATGATTGCATGGTGTAGTACATTATTCTCATATGTATTGGATAATGCCATAAATTTTGTATCCCATCAATACTGACGTGTTTATATATTAGACATCATGTCTTCGGCAAAATTGGGTCTCTTAAAACCCAAAACTATCCTTTTCTTTTCTCCTCCCCGCTAATTAGTTTAGTTATCTTATGAACACCTTGTGTACAACTAGGATGGTGCCACCACATCTTGTGCCCTATGCCTGCCATCATTTCGAGTTGGAGTAGGTGTCATCAGTGCTAGTTTCCACCTCAATTCACTTTATATCGCTATTGGTTGCCTCTCTCATCTGTCACTATCACTGCACCTCATTCCATATCTTGGCACCCTATGTGCCTCTCTCCCATTGTATATCCCAATATTTGTATCTAAGAAAGATATTGTTTTATGGGAAGAACTCAATTGTATCTAACACTCTATTTTATCTAAGGCATCAATGGATACCCACTTCTATAAAATTCTAGCCTTTTGTCTTTTGAAAGAGCAATGATGATAGCTCTGGATTTGAGTTAACTAAGGTTGGGTGTTGAAGTAGTAGATAGTGATACTGCATCAGCTAGATTCATGGTGGCATGGCAAGACACTTGGAAGTTGGATTAAAGAGAATCGATTCAATTGATATAATTAAAATAATTTTTGGGGAGATATTGACACTATAATCCCCCTTTCTTCCACCATGTTACTTTGTGATTGGTAAATAGGTTGATGTACTTGTTGCATAGTGAAGATATAGAAGATGTTTATGATTGTTCCTATACTACTAGATAGTGCATATTTTGATCGTGAAGAGAACTTAAATGAGTGACTAACCATTGTTCATTTGGTTTCTATTCATTATACTTATCCTCTCATATTTTTGTTGGTTGCATCATGTGACCTATTTTTTGGGTTAGCCATCAACCCATGATCGTTGCTTGATATTGTGGTGGCAAGGTTGGACTTCTAGTGGGGGGACTCTTACCTCTAGAAAAACTTTTTGGGAAGATATATCTAGCGGGATCCTACAAATTAAAGTTCAAGGAGCAATCTATTATTGATCGGGATCCTCACCAAAAAAATTTAGCATAATAAGAAAAGGATCATCAATATGTTTAAACTTATTTTGGTTCAACGCTTTAATGTATCTTACCTTTTTTATTGAATGAATCTAACTTTTATCCTATTATTCTACTAGAATTTAGTAAATTTTGGAGTTCTTCCAACAATGTCCAGTTAGCAGACTGATTTAGCATATTCATTCCTAAATGGCATGGTCACGAAGGCTCTTTTTGGAAAAAAGAAGGGTCAAAGACCACAAATTGAGTCGATACATATATAATTATAAAATAGTCCCGTTAAATGACAAATTGTGAAATGTCTATGAGCTTATAAATTGGAAATATCTTTTATTCCTTTTGGTGAATGGTCACAAACCTTTAAATATTTGGTTTCATAACTCTACTCCATTAGATCATTCATGGTTGTTTTTCTCCTGCCATAATAAGATTTTCTTGTGATATCATTTAATAATTATGATATATGCATTTTTTATTTTTCCTTAATGAATTTGACCATGTGGTAGGCTTTTTCTAAAAAATATTTCATAAAATATATAAATAAAAGGTTCTTGTTATTCAGTTATGGCATTGATGACAAGTATACATAATGATTTAAAGTGGTATATTGATGTTCTATTGTGGCATATTGACTTAATTATGGCAGTTTAGGATTTGTGGATGATGTGTACATATGTCATTCCTTAGTTTGATCTAAATTTTCTCTTTCTTTTTTCTCTTAATCTCAAAAGAATTAGATAAATTTTGCCTTTATCTTGACTACTAAAGCATTAACATTCACATTGTATTTATCTATGTTATAGCTATTTATTTGTAGAAATTGTAGCAATCATTGGTGGTATCAATGTGTCCTATTATCATTACCATGGATATGATTCATCATAGGAAATTTGAACAGAAACATGATGCTCAATCCAGAGCACCTCCTAGAAAGGATTTTTAGTATTTTTAAGTTATATTGTGAATTCTCTCCCTCATAAGTTAAAGATTTGTGCTATTTTGAGGATTGGTTGGAATTCAATTCCAGCAAGCATTGGTGGTATCAATGTTATTATCATTATGGATATGATTCATCATAGGAAATTTGAATAGAAACATGAAGCTCAATCCAAAATGAGCACCTCCCAAAAAGGATTCGTAGTAATTTTTATGTTATATTTCAAACTCTCTTCCTCATAAGTTAAGGATTTGTGCTATTTTTTAGGATGGGTTTGAGTTCAATACCACATAATTTGCAATGAATTGCAAATTGCATCAAATTATAAAAAATACCTTTCTAAAGTGTCTTGATATTTGTCATACTTTAACCACAGGCTGGAACAAGTCATATTATTTATTCTCATGAGTTAAAGATAATCAAATAGTTTATCAAGATGTATACTTATATCCATGATATCTTGTTTATATGTATTTTATTGTTTGGTGGAGGATACCTTAACCCTTATCATCTATAACCCCAATACTCAGGAGGAGGAGGAGAGAGAGGAAAAAAACTTAGACACTGAAAGTTTGTTAACATAAAGGGGATAAAGAAGTGATGAGATTAGATGAGAAATCCCTCAGATCATGATCCTTTTCTAGACACCTCTATCTTTGGAAAATTCTCTAATAAATCACTTTGGGCTCTAAAGGATTTGCAAATTTTAATAATTATTAAAGAATATATGAAAAATCAAGCTCTAACACCAATATTCCAAAAATAGGATCAAATGGTTTTGCAAATAATAAAAAATAATTAATAAATTCTGCTAAATTAAATAGGTTTATTACATGATAAAAAATATATTTTCACCAAGGTTTACAAAATATGGGTTCTAAGATTTTACCGAGAAATAAACCATCTATTTATATCCTCTGATCCTTACTTCATTTCTTTGCTTTCAATGTCTTCTTTCCTTGAATGTCTAGTTTCCAACAAGATTATCCTAAAAATGCTGAAAATCAAAACGTCGATCAGTATAACGAGTTATACTAGCATGTGGGGGAAGCAAAACTTCACAAGCAAGGGTAATAACATAATTCAGCAATTATTTTTTAACAAAACAAATTTAACATTTTTATCATGACTACCCAATCTAGGTGTCTCCACCCTCTGTCATAACCCCTTAGGGCATCATATTGAAGTATTCATTGTCTTTCCCTATTTGGGTAAATGACTTCATCATGTCTCCCCCGATTCATGCAGGTGACTTCACATGTACCCCCTATTCATGCTGGTACTAAAATGTGCCTTCCCCTATTCAGGCAGATGGCCTTTCCATAGATCTAGAGGTAGCCTAGAAATGGGCTAGTCATGTCCTTATAAAATGTGATAGGCATAGTCACTTTAAAGTTTGCATGGATTAAACAAGAAAGCATATATCTTCAAACCATGCCAAGAAATCTTCAAAAAACCATGTGAAACTATGACGATTATTCTTAGGCATAGCCACATACCTGTCTCAAGAGTATTTGTAGTCTAAATAAGAACAAGTAAGATAAAACACACAATCAACCAAGCAAGTCAACTTGAAATTCAAGGCATACATCCATGTGTCACTACATGATTCTAAAACCTATCAAAGTACTAACTTGGTTCTCAAGTTAGGTTTTTAAGTCCACTTTCTTATGTCATCCATAACACTCCACTAGTCTATTTATTTCTCTTTTTCACTTTCTTAGTCTACAAACCCTACTTTTAGGTTTCATACATAAGATTTTGCTACATGTCTTTTATAAAAAAGTCCTCATCTTTATCCTTTTTAAATCAAATTAGGGTTAGGGAGATAGAAAGATAGATATTTCACACTTTTATGTTTATTGGGTTGACAAACCCTAATTCTATCACTAGAGGTACTTTTATGCATAAAGAAACCATAATCCTTCAAATCTCGAATTATGATGTTCATATGCGTCCCAGGTATTCCTTTTATTCATAATAGATCAATCTTTGATTAAAAACACCAACTAAGTCTATTAGATTCATCAACACTCACAAATTAGGGTTTGGATCCATTTAATCACTTTAAAGATAGCTTCTTTGAACACTTTTCAAATTACAAGAAGATATAGGTCAAGATTATATTTTTATTGAATAGCTTGCATTTTTCTTATTTGAATTCATATGTTACTTGCCATTATCTAATCATCCTACTAATTACTAGAATTTTTTTCAAGATTAATCTTTTTAGGCCAATAGGGGCTTGGCACCTAGGTAGAGAGCCCCAGGCCCGCCCTACCAACTTGGTTGGGCTGGCCTATAGGCTTTCACCACATCGACGACCCGCTCATGGCTATCCTTTGATTAAATAAGAAAAAGGGGGGGAAATATCATAATAGCCCTAACTGGTTAGAAAGAAGAGGAGAAAAGATGTCTTTTACCCATGAGTCGCCTTCCTCCTTGGTTCGTCATGAGCTCAGTGTGAGAAATTACACTAAACAAGATTACTCAAAACATAAAGCACAATAAATCACTAATTAATCACATACCCAAAAAATGAGTAAATTAAAACTGATGTCAATGCCAGCACCTGCTCAGAAACATTTGCATAAGAGCCCAACATCTTTCTTTTATCCATACTATGCCAATAATTTGATACAAATTGTTCTATCACCTTAGCTACAACATATATACACAGGAGAATAATATTTGTATATGCCACACAAACAAGCATTAATATGCTAACAAAAGTTCGATTCGTTTGAAACATCATATACAAACTTTTCCTACCCGGACCTGAGAGTACAGGGATGACTCTAGGACACACTAGACATCTAATCAAATCCCTTAGGAATACTCATTCCACCATCCAGCAAGTTTTGACACCGAAGATGGCTCTACGGCACATGGCACTACATGATTAGAGTTGCACTTGATAAGTTATGCCAATTGGGTGAATTAAGGCTACATCATACAAGTGGACATACAAACCCTAATTCACTTCTAGCAAGCATATACATATCACTGTTGGTATGTATGCCCTGAGAGCCAATCATGGGATGATTGGTGGGATACATTAAGATTGATTTGATAAACATCAAAGGCGAGCTTCCAATTCATTCTGGTTCAGTCATATGAGATAGTGATAGAACAGATTGAATGTCTAAAGAATGACAGAACTCAATGACGTATGCTTTCAGGTTGAGGACCTAAACGATGAGATCATACGGATGCTAAGAGTTTGTACATTCTTGTTATGTCCCTAGTCGGATGTCATTGTGGAAGGTAGATAGACAACAATGACACACAAGACTAGATTGTGGTGTTGGTTGATGACAGAATCTCATTAGTCATGATATAGAGATATCAAACCAAACACATAGGTACTTGTTAGAGAACAAGTGTACCGGACAGACCCACTGTGAGTTTGACACATGGAACCATGAGATGGTAGTCACAGTCAGTACTCACAGTGATGGTGGTGAGTGTGATTCTTAGACCTAAAATCACTGCACTCAACACATGTCGTTGGGCACACTTTGACATCATCAAACGCAGTCCTGAAACATGGGTTGTTATAAAGGTGATGATTGGGTGGCTTTGACACATGGGGCTTTTGAGGGGTGAGTGATAGATATGGGATTTGTCCCTCCTGAGGGAGTTTGATATCCATGGCCACTTGATGAGTAGGATTGAGAAAGGCGTGCACGCATGTGTGAATCAGTATATGATACTGATGTCATACATATCTCTTCCAGTCTACTCTGAGATCAAGGAAGTGAATGAACGTTGACAGGATGACTGTTCCATGCCTCGAGTTCTTTCGGGATATCAGTGACAAAGGAATTATACATTCACTGTAACACCATTCACGGATTGTAGGATGAAAGTTGTTCTCCAACTTTCTACTTTCA
Source organism: Alisma plantago-aquatica (assembly GCA_963693085.1). NCBI lineage: Eukaryota > Viridiplantae > Streptophyta > Magnoliopsida > Alismatales > Alismataceae > Alisma > Alisma plantago-aquatica. The sequence goes on from OY856409.1 coordinate 926,896,419, forward strand.
CTTGGGTAGCACTGATGTGTGACTAGGCACCGCTCTTTTCTTGTGAAGTCATAAGTGTTATGGACTTTCACTGCCAACGTGAAATGGACCTGCAGGGTCACACACATAGGATTTAACCTGGAAGAGGAGTTTTGTCCACAAAGCAATGTTTAGATTGATTACTAAAGGAGTTTAGTAGTTCAATTAAACACTCAATCAGTCGATAGCTCAATATCGTATGGTTCAAGGTGTTGGACGCATTGATTGGAGTATCAGATTGATTGAAATCGCAATTGACTGATTTTGCCCAACCTGTGCTCCCAACCGATCGGTTCATGTGATGAACCGGTCGGCTGAGGTTGCTGAACTGGTTGGCTGGAGTGTCCAGGCCGATTGGCTCATGCCCAGGTTGAAATGACCGGTTCAAGGGTTGAACCGATCGGCTCAACTGGTGCAACAGATCAGTTGGGAAAAGTCATGTCGGCAAGAATTTTCCTTTAGTTTCAAATTGCCCAATTCGATTGGGAATAATATTGATATTCGATACCAATTGGGAAAGAAACAAGGAAAGTCTTTTTGAGCCGGATTAGGACCATGAACCGATCGGTTCAGGGCACCAACCGATCGGTTGGAGTGCCCCAAACGATCGGCTCAGGTCCAACCGATCGGCTCAATGGCCGAACCGATCGGTTCAGTTATGAACCGATCATTTCAAGTTGCGAACCGGTTGTTTTTTGTGGAAAATTCTTGAACCCTTCTACTCCTGCATTAGTCCCGCATTGCTCGGGATGGAGAACCATGTCCCATGACTCTCCTATATATATAGGGGTATTGGGGGCTTCTCAATGTACAGCTCAGTGCAACCAGTTGCTCTGCAAGTTGTCGTTCTCTCTGGTTTTGGTAACCGTGAGAGAGCCCGAGCAAGTGCTTCCCGCAAAAGGGAGGTGCAGCAAGGGAAGGACAACTGTAGTTGCAACAGGAGGCAGGAGAGCGTGTTGGTGACTAGTACGTCAACAGGAGGGTGCGACTCCTTCCACTTCCTTGTGGGACAAGGAGAGTGGAGTTCCAGGTGGTCCGTGTGGACTACTACAGAGGCGGGAGGACACTGCCGCTTAGGAGGAAAACTGTCATCCGACAGTCCAGTTCGAGTAGGAGTTGTCAGTCCCGGTGCGACTAGGAGCTGCACAGACACCATCGAAGTCCGGAGTTGAAGACCGCGCATTGCGCGAGGTATTGTCGCCGAGCAAGCCTCGGGACAAGGTATGATTCTGCAAACCATACTTTCCTATTATATAGACGTTGACGTGTTTCCTCGGTATGGGTTGGGGGAGAAATTTTTTTTGTTTCCGCTGCCTTCTCTGTCTCCCCTAAAACCCAACAGTGGTATCAGATCCATGTCAGCTGTTCTATATTTTAGGAATATCGATATGATCGATTTTGGTTTGTCGCCTTTATTTATTGCATACGATGCGAATAATATCGGCTTTATGCATGTCCAATCCTAAATCCACAAATCCCTAATTACATATATGATATGTATTATTAATGCACTCGATACGCGTCGCCCTTAAATGAGTTTTGTGGTGGATGTGTGTAGCATGATTATGGCCTATAAACCCCTATCTATGATTGGTTGTGTGTGGTTGCTTGCATCTCGGTCTGCGCACCGATATTCCCTCTCTTATTCCTGATGTAACTCGAAATAATTCGAGATTCTTTCCTACCTTTGCTCCCCCCCGAATGTAACTCGGGGTTTCTCTTTTAAAGCAATGTAATAAATAGAATAGGATTTTATTTCCTGTTATGTCAAAGACCGGCGGACATCAAGACGACTGCTCAGACGGTCGGTTCAAGGCGTGAACCGATCGGTTGACCTTCCAGACGGTCGGTTCAAGGAGTGAACCGATTGGTTGATGACCGGTTCGAGGAGCGAGACGAGCAGGTGGCGGACATGACGAGATGCACGACGACCAGGCGAACCAATCGGTTGGAGAAGCCAACCGATCGGCTGGTGGCACCCAGACGACCGGATGGAGAGTACAGATCATTCGTGTGATGAGTTGATCAACTCGGATGGCAAGGCACATATGTTCATCTTGTACAGGTTGCATGTGATGTAGACCTAGATGACCGTGATTCCTCTTGGCTCAAGGAATCACATTAGGATGGCCATAATCATCGCTTTTATCGTTTGTGCATGTTTTATGTGGGATATAGCATGTATATGATACGTACTATGTATTGTGGTGATTGGATATGTATATGTATATAAAACCAAATCCCTCATTAAAATATTAAGTTTTAGATGCCTTCCAAATGCAACACACGTGAAAAGCTTGATCGACCAAGTGTGAGCACGCCCAAGCGTGGTGCACCGTCTATCTCGTGGAAGCGTGAAGGATGAATATGTGGGTCTGCCCAAGCAGGGTGCATATTCATCGTGTTTGCTTTGGGTCGGACTTAACAAGGTGACCTAGATAGGATCTAACACCTTGAGGCATGGAGATGATCATTGCAAGGATTTGTAGATGACATCTTATCAAGAGTTGCATATGATGCAATTGGCAAAAGTTGCCTACCTGAGAGATCTATGTTGTGGGTGACAGCCCAAGCTGGTCCATGACTTAGAGGATTTCAGGATCTTGCCCACTAGAAGGTTGTACGCTGCAATCTTCCGAATTGATGGTGAGGGCTATCAATTTGAAGTAAAATAGTGGGAGCGATAATTGATTAAAGGCCTAATTATATCGTCAAACTTTCAAATCAATCAAATAAGTCAAAAATGAGTTTTGGACTAAAATTGCATATTTTCCTTTTTGTAGTTCAAATGGCAACAAACAACAACAACTTTTCTTTGCGATCGGTCCTTGACAAGGACAAGCTAAATGGGACAAACTTCCACGACTGGTATCGGACATTGAGAATTGTTCTTACTCAAGAGCGTAAGCTCTATGTCCTGGATACTCCAATTCCAGAGGAACCCGCTCCTAATGCACCAAGGACAGAAAGGGATGCTTACAAGAAGCATTCTGATGATGCCATTGATGCAAATTTCTTGATGCTATGTTCAATGAACCATGAGTTGCAGAGGCAACATGAGAACATGGGTGTCATAGAGATGATTCTGCATCTCAGGAACATGTATGAAGATCAGGCACGGCAAGAGAGGTACAATGTTTCTAGGGCGTTGTTCAAGTGCGTCATGACAGAAGGAGATCCAGTTGGTCCTCACACACTCAAGATGATTGGGTATGTGGAGAACCTGCAGAGACTGGGATTTCCACTGAGCCAAGAGTTGGCTACTGACGTGATACTGCAATCGTTGCCAGAATCTTACAGTCAGTTTGTGATGAACTACAACATGAACAACTTTGATAGGCCACTGTCAGAGTTATTGGGCATGTTGAGGACAGCCGAGTTACAGATGAAGAAGGACAAGCCTAAGTCCGTGATGGTGATCACGAGCAAGAAAGGCAAGTCCAAGCACAAGGGCAAGGGCAAAGCTAAGAAAGGTTCTGAAGCTAGCCAGGAGTCCAAGCCATCTTCAGCTCTCAAGGCCAAGGGAGGCATGACAAAGAAAGGAAATTGCCACCATTGTCAAAAGCCAGGACATTGGAAAAGGAATTGTCCTCTCTACCTGGAAGAACAAAAGAAGAAGGAGGCGACTGAAGCCTCTACTTGAAGGTGTCATGTAAATAAACTTGTAACACTTTTTGAGATATATGATACCAAGATGTAAAGTGTAAAGCATTCTTACTTGGGGCAAGTGTTGCCTTTATAGATAGGAATACTTTAGTTTATTTCCAACCAATAAGGCATGTAATACAGTTATGAACTGCTATTTCATACTTGCCAATAGATAGAAACACTTTATTTTGCATATTGTTTGACAATGATAGCAATTAATAATGAGATGTTTGAATTTATAAAGATGTGATCTTTATGGCAATGCCTTATTTATCTTGTGATATTTGATATGCATAAGATAAGACGATACCTAAAGTTATTGATAACTCAAACAATCAAATTAGCATCAATCATGAGAAATTCATTTCTAGTTTCCATATGATGGATAAACCTAGACTCTTTTGGTTAGAGAACCATTAAGAGACATGAATATCTTGGACATGATTAATCAATATTCACTAATGTAGTGAGAGAATGATTATCCTATTAGGTATAATACATGTGATGTATTTACATACCTATTGGAATAAATGCTAATACTTCAAATGGTGTTTAGAGAAATACCAATATGGATGTCTTGAAGTGTTCAAGATCATCATAAATGAAGTGCGAATTTGGTAAAGTATTAATTCTTGATGAGATCAAAGAATGAAATACTTGGACCAAATGTTTGAGATCCTTATGAGTGTTTATGATAATGTATCATAGTAAACTCATGATTAAGGCATGGTGATGTCTGAATCAAGAAGGAATCATACTCTAAGGAGTTAGAGAATGATTATCAAATAACTGAATTCTTATTAATAAATGAATACCCCACACTAATAAAAGAAATTAAGAATCACAAGGGTTGTGAGTTCTTATATCTTTAACAGATACACCTCAATTATCTATGTGATCAGTTGTTCATGTGATGAGTCAACTATCAAGATGAATATGAGGAACCGAATCTTGAGTTATGGTATAAAACCATTACATCCTAAATGACATCCGTGTGAACCATAAAGTATGACCTTGATGGTAGCACTCATTGGATCATATCCATAAGTGCAAATAAGTCTTAAGTATTAAGACACATGGATAACATTTTGAGAAGGATGATGCTTGTTGATTGCAACTTAATGACTAAGACATTTGGCATATGGATACTAAAACCGCATTCCTTTGAGGAATAAAATCAGGATGTGTACATGACATAGCCTATAAGGTTTATGAATCCATTAATGCAAATGAAGTCTATAAGTTACAATGGACTAATCAATGTGATTGATTGAGTACAAGCAACTCAAAATTGGATCTTTACTTTGATGATATAGTCAAAGGGTTTGACTGATATGTCAAAGATAAAGAAGGGATCTGTGATTTAGTGGGAGCGTGTTCACATTCCACATATTGATGTGAAATGGAAATGTTCTAGATTGGAAATCCGAATGTGGAAATTATCTTTAAGGAAGATAGAGATGTTTCCTATGCAGGAGTAGAGATCTATAGAGATAGTTCTCGAAAATATCTTGACCTGGAAAGAGAGAGCATACATTGGCAATCTGTACTGAAGTGTTTAGTATGCACAGATTCAGTGGGAGAAAACTTGTCCATGTTACATGGAGTTAGTATCCCAAGGCCAAGTGTCCAATTCTTATGAAGAATGGGAACACTAAGAATAGATATGGATCTATCATGTATGTAATCATCCCATTATCTTGCATGTATGACATGGCAAGAATAAAATGCATTCATCATCTTGTATGTAGGAAATGGCAATATGATGTGCTCATCCTGATAACTCGTATGTAGGACATGACGAGTGGATGTTTGTCCACTACCAGTAAGGGTTACTGGAATACCATGAGAACTTGATAAGTGCTTGTGAAGTACTAGTTCTATGGGGATAAGGAAGAGTTCGATGTAAAGAGTTACATTGATGCGAACTTCCGAAAGGATAGAAAATTAATCGCAATATATACATAAGATGTATAAAAGTGAAAGTTTGTTGATAATTTGAAATGTTCCAATAAAGCCATTTGAAAAAGGGAAATGTCGAGTATCTATGTATTAGTAAACAACAGTGGATACTATATGGATCTGAAAGTTCATAGGATGAGCTTATATTCCACTCATTGATGATAAGTCTGGAATCCTTGATCATGCAATGTGGCTAAAGGTTAGCAATGGAATACTAGATCGCATATTACGGCAACTCCACCTCATACGTGTGACGTACAACGAAGAGATGAGAGACATGCATTTTGTACAGACTTTGGCAAGGTGTTGCCATTACTCACTAAGTTTGCACTAAGAGCACAGTAACATGTGGGACATGTTTGAAGATCACTATGAATATGATTCATGGGTAATTGGCTCGCAGTGCAAGTGGGAGTCTGTTGGTATGTATGCCCTGAGAGCCAATCATGGGATGATTCATTAAGATTGATTTGATAAACATCAAAGGCGAGCTTCCAATTCATTCTGGTTCAGTCATATGAGATAGTGATAGAACAGATTGAATGTCTAAAGAATGACAGAACTCAATGACGTATGCTTTCAGGTTGAGGACCTGAACGATGAGATCATACGGATGCTAAGAGTTTGTACATTCTTGTTATGTCCCTAGTCGGATGTCATTGTGGAAGGTAGATAGACAACAATGACACATAAGACTAGATTGTGGTGTTGGTTGATGACAGAATCTCATTAGTCATGATATAGATATATCAAACCAAACACATAGGTACTTGTTAGAGAACAAGTGTACCGGACAGACCCACCGTGAGTTTGACACATGGAACCATGAGATGGTAGTCACAGTCAGTACTCACAGTGATGGTGGTGAGTGTGATTCTTAGACCTGAAATCACTGCACTCAACACATGTCGTTGGGCACACTTTGACATCATCAAACGCAGTCCTGAAACATGGGTTGTTATAAAGGTGATGATTGGGTGGCTTTGACACATGGGGCTTTTGAGGGGTGAGTGATAGATATGGGATTTGTCCCTCCTGAGGGAGTTTGATATCCATGGCCACTTGATGAGTAGGATTGAGAAAGGCGTGCACGCATGTGTGAATCAGTATATGATACTGATGTCATACATATCTCTTCTAGTCTACTCTGAGATCAAGGAAGTGAATGAACGTTGATAGGATGACTGTTCCATACCTCGAGTTCTTTCGAGATATCAGTGACAAAGGAATTATACATTCGTTGTAACACCATTCACGGATTGTAGGATGAAAGTTGTTCTCCAACTTTCTACTTTCACTTGGGTAGCACTGATGTGTGACTAGGCACCGCTCTTTGCTTGTGAAGTCATAAGTGTTATGGACTTTCACTGCCAACGTGAAATGGACCTGCAGGGTCACACACATAGGATTTAACCTGGAAGAGGAGTTTTGTCCACATAGCAATGTTTAGATTGATTACTAAAGGAGTTTAGTAGTTCAATTAAACACTCAATCAGTCGATAGCTCAATATTGTATGGTTCAAGGTGTTGGACGCATTGATTGGAGTATCGGATTGATTGAAATCGTAATTGACTAATTTTGCCCAACCTGTGCTCCCAACCGATCGGTTCATGTGATGAACTGGTCGGCTGAGGTTGCTGAACCGGTCGGCTGGAGTGTCCAGGCCGATTGGCTCATGCCCAGGTTGAAATGACCGGTTCAAGGGTTGAACCGATCGGCTCAACTGGTGCAACGGATCAGTTGGGAAAAGTCATGTCGGCAAGAATTTTCCTTTAGTTTCAAATTGCCCAATTCGATTGGGAATAATATTGGTATTCGATACCAATTGGGAAAGAAACAAGGAAAGTCTTTTTGAGCCGGATTAGGACCATGAACCGATCGGTTCAGGGCACCAACCGATCGGTTGGAGTGCCCCAAACGATCGGCTCAGGTCCAACCGATCGGCTCAATGGCCGAACCGATCGGTTCAGTTATGAACCGATCATTTCAAGTTGCGAACCGGTTGCTTTTTGTGGAAAATTCTTGAACCCTTCTACTCCTGCATTAGTCTCGCATTGCCCGGGATGGAGAACCCTGTCCCATGACTCTCCTATATATAGGGGTATTGGGGGCTTCTCAATGTACAGCTCAGTGCAACCAGTTGCTCTGCAAGTTGTCGTTCTCTCTGGTTTTGGTAACCGTGAGAGAGCCCGAGCAAGTGCTTCCCACAAAAGGGAGGTGCAGCAAGGGAAGGACAACTGCAGTTGCAACAGGAGGCAGGAGAGCGTGTTGGCGACTAGTACGTCAACAGGAGGGTGCGACTCCTTCCACTTCCTTGTGGGACAAGGAGAGTGGAGTTCCAGGTGGTCCGTGTGGACTACTAAAGAGGCGGGAGGACACTGCCGCTTAGGAGGACAACTGTCATCCGACAGTCCAGTTCGAGTAGGATTTGTCAGTCCCGGTGCGACTAGGAGCTGCACAGACACCGTCGAAGTCCGGAGTTGAAGACCGTGCATTGCGCGAGGTATTGTCGCCGAGCAAGCCTCGGGACAAGGTATGATTCTGCAAACCATACTTTCCTATTATATAGACGTTGACGCGTTTCCTCGGTATGGGTTGGGGGAGAAATTTTTTTTGTTTCCGCTGCCTTCTCTGTCTCCCCTAAAACCCAACAGTGGTATCAGAGCCACGTCAGCTGTTCTATATTTTAGGAATATCGATATGATCGATTTTGGTTTGTCGCCTTTATTTATTGCAAAGGATGCGAATAATATCGGCTTTATGCATGTCCAATCCTAAATCCACAAATCCCTAATTACATATATGATATGTATTATTAATGCACTCAATACGTGTCGCCCTTAAACGAGTTTTGTGGTGGATGTGTATAGCATGATTATGGCCTATAAACCCCTATCTGTGATTGGTTGTGTGTGGTTGCTTTCATCACGGTCTGCGCACTGATCCAATTTTGAGTTGCTTGTACTCAATCAATCACATTAATTGTGGGTGACAGCCCAAGCTGGTCCATGACTTAGAGGATTTCAGGATCTTGCCCACTAGAAGGTTGTATGCTGCAATCTTCCGAATTTATGGTGAGGGCTATCAATTTGAAGTAAAATAGTGGGAGCGATAATTGATTAAAGGCCTAATTATATCGTCAAACTTTCAAATCAATCAAATAAGTCAAAAATGAGTTTTGGACTAAAATTGCATATTTTCCTTTTTGTAGTTCAAATGGCAACAAACAACAACAACTTTTCTTTGCGATCGGTCCTTGACAAGGACAAGCTAAATGGGACAAACTTCCACGACTGGTATCGGACATTGAGAATTGTTCTTACTCAAGAGCGTAAGCTCTATGTCCTGGATACTCCAATTCCAGAGGAACCCGCTCCTAATGCACCAAGGACAGAAAGGGATGCTTACAAGAAGCATTCTGATGATGCCATTGATGCAAAGTTCTTGATGCTATGTTCAATGAACCATGAGTTGCAGAGGCAACATGAGAACATGGGTGTCATAGAGATGATTCTGCATCTCAGGAACATGTATGAAGATCAGGCACGGCAAGAGAGGTACAATGTTTCTAGGGCGTTGTTCAAGTGCGTCATGACAGAAGGAGATCCAGTTGGTCCTCACACACTCAAGATGATTGGGTATGTGGAGAACCTGCAGAGACTGGGATTTCCACTGAGCCAAGAGTTGGCTACTGACATGATACTGCAATCGTTGCCAGAATCTTACAGTCAGTTTGTGATGAACTACAACATGAACAACTTTGATAGGCCACTGTCAGAGTTGTTGGGCATGTTGAGGACAGCCGAGTTACAGATGAAGAAGGACAAGCCTAAGTCTGTGATGGTGATCACGAGCAAGAAAGGCAAGTCCAAGCGCAAGGGCAAGGGCAAAGCTAAGAAAGGTTCTGAAGCTAGCCAGGAGTCCAAGCCATCTTCAGCTCTCAAGGCCAAGGGAGGCATGATAAAGAAAGGAAATTGCCACCATTGTCGAAAGCCAGGACATTGGAAAAGGAATTGTCCTCTCTACCTGGAAGAACAAAAGAAGAAGGAGGCGACTGAAGCCTCTACTTGAAGGTGTCATGTAAATAAACTTGTAACACTTTTTGAGATATATGATATCAAGATGTAAAGTGTAAAGCATTCTTACTTGGGGCAAGTGTTGCCTTTATAGATAGGAATACTTTAGTTTATTTCCAACCAATAAGGCATGTAATATAGTTATGAACTGCTATTTCATACTTGCCAATAGATAGAAACACTTTATTTTGCATATTGTTTGACAATGATAGCAATTAATAAAGAGATGTTTGAATTTATAAAGATGTGATCTTTATGGCAATGCCTTATTTATCTTGTGATATTTGATATGAATAAGATAAGACGATACCTAAAGTTATTGATAACTCAAACAATAAAATTAGCATCAATCATGAGAAATTCATTTCTAGTTTCCATATGATGGATAAACCTAGACTCTTTTGGTTAGAGAACCATTAAGAGACATGAATATCTTGGACATGATTAATCAATCTTCACTAATGTAGTGAGAGAATGATTATCCTATTAGGTATAATACATGTGATGTATTTACATACCTATTGGAATAAATGCTAATACTTCAAATGGTGTTTAGAGAAATACCAATATGGATGTCTTGAAGTGTTCAAGATCATCATAAATGAAGTGCAAATTTGGTAAAGTATTAATTCTTGATGAGATCAAAGAATGAAATACTTGGACCAAATGTTTGAGATCCTTATGAGTGTTTATGATAATGTATCATAGTAAACTCATGATTAAGGCATGGTGATGTCTGAATCAAGAAGGAATCATACTCTAAGGAGTTAGAGAATGATTATCAAATAACTGAATTCTTCTTAATAAATGAATACCCCACACTAATAAAAGAAATTAAGAATCACAAGGGTTGTGAGTTCTTATATCTTTAACAGATACACCTCAATTATCTATGTGATCAGTTGTTCATGTGATGAGTCAACTATCAAGATGAATATGAGGAACCGAATCTTGAGTTATGGTATAAAACCATTACATCCTAAATGACATCCGTGTGAACCATAAAGTATGACCTTGATGGTAGCACTCATTGGATCATATCCATAAGTGCAAATAAGTCTTAAATATTAAGACACATGGATAACATTTTGAGAAGGATGATGCTTGTTGATTGCAACTTAATGACTAAGACATTTGGCATATGGATACTAAAACCGCATTCCTTTGAGGAATAAAATCAGGATGTGTACATGACATAGCCTATAAGGTTTATGAATCCATTAATGCAAATGAAGTCTATAAGTTACAATGGACTAATCAATGTGATTGATTGAGTACAAGCAACTCAAAATTGGATCTTTACTTTGATGATATAGTCAAAGGGTTTGACTGATATGTCAAAGATAAAGAAGGGATCTGTGATTTAGTGGGAGCGTGTTCACATTCCACATATTGATGTGAAATGGAAATGTTCTAGATTGGAAATCCGAAAGTGGAAATTATCTTTAAGGAAGATAGAGATGTTTCCTATGTAGGAATAGAGATCTATAGAGATAGTTCTCGAAAATCTCTTGACCTGGAAAGAGAGAGCATACATTGGCAATCTGTACTGAAGTGTTTAGTATGCACAGATTCAGTGGGAGAAAACTTGTCCATGTTACATGGAGTTAGTATCCCAAGGCCAAGTGTCCAATTCTTATGAAGAATGGGAACACTAAGAATAGATATGGATCTATCATGTATGTAATCATCCCATTATCTTGCATGTATGACATGGCAAGAATAAAATGCATTCATCATCTTGTATGTAGGACATGGCAATATGATGTGCTCATCCTGATAACTCGTATGTAGGACATGACGAGTGGATGTCTGTCCACTACCAGTAAGGGTTACTGGAATACCATGAGAACTTGATAAGTTCTTGTGAAGTACTAGTTCTATGGGGATAAGGAAGAGTTCGATGTAAAGAGTTACATTGATGCGAACTTCCGAAAGGACAGAAAATTAATCGCAATATATACATAAGATGTATAAAAGTGAAAGTTTGTTGATAATTGGAAATGTTCCAATAAAGCCATTTGAAAAAGGGAAATGTCGAGTATCTATGTATTAGTAAACATCAGTGGATACTATATGGATCTAAAAGTTCATAGGATGAGCTTATATTCCACTCATTGATGATAAGTCTGGAATCCTTGATCATGCAATGTGGCTAAAGGTTAGCAATGGAATACTAGATCGCATATTACGGCAACTCCATCTCATACGTGTGACGTACAGCGAAGAGATGAGAGACATGCATTTTGTACAGACTTTGGCAAGGTGTTGCCATTACTCACTAAGTTTGCACTAAGAGCACAGTAACATGTGGGACATGTTTGAAGATCACTATGAATATGATTCATGGGTAATTGGCTCACAGTGCAAGTGGGAGTCTGTTGGTATGTATGCCCTGAGAGCCAATCATGGGATGATTGGTGGGATACATTAAGATTGATTTGATAAACATCAAAGGCGAGCTTCCAATTCATTCTGGTTCAGTCATATGAGATAGTGATAGAACATATTGAATGTCTAAAGAATGACAGAACTCAATGACGTATGCTTTCAGGTTGAGGACCTGAACGATGAGATCATACGTATGCTAAGAGTTTGTACATTCTTGTTATGTCCCTAGTCGGATGTCATTGTGGAAGGTAGATAGACAACAATGACACACAAGACTAGATTGTGGTGTTGGTTGATGAAAGAATCTCATTAGTCATGATATAGAGATATCAAACCAAACACATAGGTACTTGTTAGAGAACAAGTGTACCGGACAGACCCACCGTGAGTTTGACACATGGAACCATGAGATGGTAGTCACAGTCAGTACTCACAGTGATGGTGGCGAGTGTGATTCTTAGACCTGAAATCACTGCACTCAACACATGTCGTTGGGCACACTTTGACATCATCAAACGCAGTCCTGAAACATGGGTTGTTATAAAGGTGATGATTGGGTGGCTTTGACACATGGGGCTTTTGAGGGGTGAGTGATAGATATGGGATTTGTCCCTCCTGAGGGAGTTTGATATTCATGGCCACTTGATGAGTAGGATTGAGAAAGGTGTGCACGCATGTGTGAATCAGTATATGATACTGATGTCATACATATCTCTTCCAGTCTACTATGAGATCAAGGAAGTGAATGAACGTTGACAGGATGACTGTTCCATGCCTCGAGTTCTTTCGGGATATCAGTGACAAAGGAATTATACATTTGCAGTAACACCATTCACGGATTGTAGGATGAAAGTTGTTCTCCAACTTTCTATTTTCACTTGGGTAGCACTGATGTGTGACTAGGCACCGCTCTTTGCTTGTGAAGTCATAAGTGTTATGGACTTTCACTACCAACTTGAAATGGACCTGCAGGGTCACACACATAGGATTTAACCTGGAAGAGGAGTTTTGTCCACAAAGCAATGTTTAGATTGATTACTAAAGGAGTTTAGTAGTTCAATTAAACACTCAATCAGTCGATAGCTCAATATCGTATGGTTCAAGGTGTTGGACGCATTGATTGGAGTATCGGATTGATTGAAATCGCAATTGACTGATTTTGCCCAACCTGTGCTCCCAACCGATCGGTTCATGTGATGAACTGGTCGGCTGAGGTTGCTGAACCGGTCGGCTGGAGTGTCCAGGCCGATTGGCTCATGCCCAGGTTGAAACGACCGGTTCAAGGGTTGAACCGATCGGCTCAACTGGTGCAACGGATCAGTTGGGAAAAGTCATGTCGGCAAGAATTTTCCTTTAGTTTCAAATTGCCCAATTCGATTGGGAATAATATTGGTATTCGATACCAATTGGGAAAGAAACAAGGAAAGTCTTTTTGAGCCGGATTAGGACCATGAACCGATCGGTTCAGGGCACCAACCGATCGGTTGGAGTGCCCCAAACGATCGGCTCAGGTCCAACCGATCGGCTCAATGGCCGAACCGATCAGTTCAGTTATGAACCGATCATTTCAAGTTGCGAACCGGTTGCTTTTTGTGGAAAATTCTCAAACCCTTCTACTCCTGCATTAGTCCCGCATTGCCCGGGATGGAGAACCCTGTCCCATGACTCTCCTATATATAGGGGTATTGGGGGCTTCTCAATGTACAGCTCAGTGCAACCAGTTGCTCTGCAAGTTGTCGTTCTCTCTGGTTTTGGTAACCGTGAGAGAGCCCGAGCAAGTGCTTCCCGCAAAAGGGAGGTGCAGCAAGGGAAGGACAACTGCAGTTGCAACAGGAGGCAGGAGAGCGTGTTGGCGACTAGTACGTCAACAGGAGGGTGCGAATCCTTCCACTTCCTTGTGGGACAAGGAGAGTGGAGTTCCAGGTGGTCCGTGTGGACTACTACAGAGGTGGGAGGACACTGCCGCTTAGGAGGACAACTGTCATCCGACAGTCCGGTTCGAGTAGGAGTTGTCAGTCCCGGTGCGACTAGGAGCTGCACAGACACTGTCGAAGTCCGGAGTTGAAGACCGCGCATTGCGCGAGGTATTGTCGCCGAGCAAGCCTCGGGACAAGGTATGATTCCGCAAACCATACTTTCCTATTATATAGACGTTGACGCGTTTCCTCGGTATGGGTTGGGGGAGAAATTTTTTTTGTTTCCGCTGCCTTCTCTGTCTCCCCTAAAACCCAACAATCACAACTACAAAAGATATAAAATGTGTGAAACATAATTTCTCATATCATCGTCACATGGTACTATTCACTTGCCATTCATGAGACCACACTAGTCATCATACTATCACAAGATATAAATCCTTTTCACAATATCACAGGGTATCAACCCTTATCAACACAAGAGAATTATGCCTCATTCAGGGCTCAACCATGCCCAAAGGTCATTAAGACCATCATACTATCACATGATATAAATCCTTTTCACAATATCACAAGGTATCAACCCATATCAACACAAGAGGATTACACCTCATTCAGGGCTCAACCATGACCAAAGGTCATTAAGACCATCAAACTATTCCCTATAAGATCATTATTATCTTTGCATGCCTTATAACAAGGCTCAACAACATCACTTACATATAATACATCAGATCAACACAATATTGCATTAATGAGATAGGAGATATTCATAAACAATCATAGCAGGGTTATATTAACATTACAAGCATTCCTTTATTACATCAACATGCAAGGAATCTATATATGATTAACCTCATCATATTCATAATGCACATGTTTAGCATAAGAAAGTATCAACCATGTGGCTATGATAACCACCAATTAATAAATTAAGGTTACGATCATATTAAGGAGGTTATTTCACCATCATTCCATCATATAAGATGTTAAACATGAATACTCATCTTTATCTATTTTCATTAGAGTTAGGTTCGACAAGATAAATCATATTAATGTTACTAATCAGCACTTATAGCCAAACCCTTACTCATGACATCCCCATTGGATCATGGATGCATAAGGTGAAGCATCACCATCACATTCCATACCATTCTCAGGTATGAACCCACACATAAATCAAGGTGTAACCATTGGGTTATAGCATTCTAGGGTTTCAACAACAGTAACAAAGTACTCCATGACTTTATTAGTCATTCAAAGACTATTCATACCCAATTACCATCATTTAGTTATATTAAAGCTAGGTATAACAAGCTATACCTCGTTAGGGTTACATATCAACACAATATGGTTATCATCCCTTCTATTCATATGAGTGAATGGGTAAGACTACCTTATTAAGGGTAACCCTCCATTTTTTCCATCATCATTCAACCAATATCACCATACAACAATGTCACCCAGAACCATTAGATGTTTAAAAGGTAAGACCATTGGTCGTTTACATAAGTAAACACCTTAGATAAACCACCTATGAAGTCCTTGATTTGTGCTCTAGAAATATTCACTATCTAACTCTATACATCCCTTGATTAAAAACACAAAAATTTCCATTGAGAGTAGGGTAAAACCCACAATCAACTGTTCAGTTAAAACAAGCCATCCATTATCAACAAGTAAGCTCCTTAAGTTGATCATATAAAGGAAATCATCTAAATCACATTATTAGGACCAACATATTACATTATCCATCATTCCAATTTATTGGAGGAATAAACATTAGATCTTGACCACTGGGTCAAGTTCATATGTTAAAACCATCAATTACGGTATGTGTCTGACCATTGCATCAACTGACCCAAGAAACCATTGGTCTAAGGATCAATTGATGCTACAACTATATGATTAACTCACCATAGGTTTTGGAGATCTGATCCACCATCATTAGTGACCATTAAGTCACCATAGGTTGTCAGATCAGCACTATATTCATTAATCAACATCAAATATTAAGCTAATATCATCATTGATTGATAACATTATTAGGATACTTAATGGTTGATCATTGAACTTCTAATTGATCCAAAACCTGACCTAAGGGGTTGACCATAGGTTGTCACCATCATCTGACACCTTTGATTCCGACCATCAGTTGTCATGAAGACAACACCATAGGGTTGTTGCAATGGTACCATCATTGGGTCATGAGTTTATAAAAGAAATCAGCTTAAAACCATAAAATTGGCCATTGGTTGATAGGTGCTTAGCGCCATAGGTTGTCAAACCAACCTGATACAAGTCATATTATACCTTAGGAATAACGTACACATGATAACAGGTTCATCTAGAACTGAAATTAGAATAGGAAATATTATAAAAATCAAAATCCAAGTCAAGCATAACTTTTTAGTGCATAGATCATCATTTTCAAGAAAGAACATGATCTAGAAAGCTTATGGTAAGAAATAAACATGGAGCAAGTTATAAATCTTGCCTCTAATTAGAATATAAACTCCCAAACAAAAGAAAACATGAGTAGGTAGGGTAGGAAATCCAAGCATAAGCTGTGAACTCGTCCACCTAGCACCTTTCTTCATCAAATGAGCAAACCCTAAGCATAAGGAGCAAGAAAGGTAGAGTTTAGAGCTTTAGAGCAATTTCTACCATGGAACAACAAGGATCTGACCTGTAGATCGGTAGGAGGAAGGATAACAAATAAGTAAATTGATGAAAGAAGGTGATTCTTACTCTTTTAGGTCAAGATCACTAGAAGGAAGCTTTTCAAACCCTAAAAGGAAGTCAATTGCAACCCTAGATTATTTTTCCAAGAAGATTCCATCTTTCTTCTTCCTTGGACAGGAAATTTGCAGCAACACAGAGAGAGAATGAGGTTTGTATAAGGAGGGAAGTGGTGGAGAGCAAATGGCTCGTATCGGTGCTTAGGGATAAGTATATCAAACTTTAAGATAAAGAAAAAGAAAAAGTTGAAGTTCTAGTATTTTTCCAAGTATCCATGGCCTTAAACTATTAAGAATATACAAGCACACACACAAGAAGCTCCCCCAACGTCCATAGAGACATTCTTATCCCTCTTTTCTTGAATTTCCAAGAAAAACAAATGATTCATTAGTTGATAGCTACTAAAGGTAGCTCATCATGAAGGGGTAAATCCTAAAATACCCTTGGAGAAAACACCTTCAAATAAAGGTTTAAATAGGTGCCCCATGTCTCAAAAAGCTCAAGAATGATGATAGAATATCCAAGGAACACAATTCAAGTGATAAATTGCAAATAAAACCTCTCAATTGGGTAAATTGTAGAAAAGTTCAAAATGTGCATAAAATTGCATAACTTGCTCAACTAGTGTCCAAATTGGACCAAATTTGAAACTTAAGCTTGTCTTATGATTTCAAAGCATATCACAAGGTTAGATTAGGGTTATAAGAATTCAATTATGATAATTAAGCTTATTCAACTCATTAAGTAAGTTTAGGGGCCTTACACTCAGTTAAGCGGGTCAACGAGGAAGTTGACTTCAAGCCTTGGCATTTCTAATCACCAAGAGAGGGTTCCCTTACCTTCGTCTCGGTCAGCTGAATCCTCTGAGGTCTTCAATTACTCTGGAGATGGTTGTTGTAGGTCAGTTGACACAGAGGTGTTTTTGGCAGACTTAGAACAGATGTAGGTGTCAAAGGCAAAGTTCTCTGTGAAATTGAGAGGAGAGAAGAGAGGATGGATTCGTGCGGCATCTCGAGAGTGAATTTGTGTCCTTGCATATGATCAAAAGCCCTCTATTTATACTTGTGAATTTTCCATGGGGCTGTAGATTAGGGGATTCTTCTAAAGACCTTAAACTTAGGGCAAATCTAGGGTAGGTTGGTTCAATTTTCTCTCTCAGACTCAATGGGAAAGTTATTTAGTACTAAAGAGATTGGGGTATCGAGAAATCTTCTCAAGATCCCAAGACCCAATTGTTCCCTATTTCCATATGCTTCACAAGCTAGAAGACAACAGAGTCACTGTTGGATCTCTGATCTGATGACCTACAACACACGTTCTAGAACAAATAATCCTATTAATAATCAGAATATCATGACATTAATGATATTCCTTTGTATTATCCATTCTTTAGGGATTTTTAGAAAATTCATATCTCCTAATCTGGTTGTCCTTTCAATATCAAATTTTAAGGGAAAGTTCTTGATGACCTTATATACTTATGGACACAATTTGAGATCAAATCTAAAAAATAATAACACATTATCCTCAAGTGAAAATCATACACTAAAACAACATATATTATGTATTAAAACTCATATTTTCTCTTTCTTCTTTTCTAATCTCCTAATTTCAACTTTTCTACATAGTACAAGGCAAGTGGAACCTAAACCACCCTATTGTGGCCTCTTATGCCACCTTCAATAGAATTCCATGTTTTTCTTAAATAAAACACATATTATTTATTTTCTTCTTGCATTTTCTCTTATTATGGGTTTTTCTCTTGTCCTTTATCCTTTTACACTTACATTGGCTTATTAAAATAGGGAAAAGCATGAAATTCATTATTCAGCCGGTGGGGTGTAGCTCAGGTGGTGCGGCTCGCAAGGCCTCTGCGAGAGGTCACGGGTTCGACTCCTGGCTACCCCCAGAATCCATACCTCGCCCGTCACGTCGGCCGGCCAACGATGTGGTTACTGGTGGCCCCCCGTACGGGTCAGGGGGTCCATCCGGGGGTTTACACTGCCTGCGGGGGTCACAAAAGTGGCGCTCGTGCGGGAGTGGTTCCCACGTCACAAAAAAAAAGAAATTCATTATTCAAGACAATATTGCAAAGAAACTCAAGTTATAAAACAATGCACACAAATTGTCTAGCTAGTCCTTTTCTTATGAAATATTTGCATAAAATACAATCAAAATTGGGGTTATAACAAATACGGTTTGGTATGTGGACCTAAGAAAGTGACAACAACCTAGAAGATCATGTGCCAGCATAACAAACAATGCATAACTCTCTTCTTTTATCCTATACACTAGCATTGAAGACATGATATTCATTGGTGTGGTTTAGCAATGACTCTGATAGTAATCATTGTTGTTGCTCTTATTTAGCAGTATGCTCTTCATAAGTCTTCCTTTGTATTAGTTTGTTTTATGTTTAAGATTATAGTCATTAAACTCTATCGAAAGTTGTTGAATTCTTCTTGGATAGGTTTGAATATTCGAAAGTCACCAGTTTTTTTATGTAACTTGTATCCGTCCTTACTAATTCACCCGCATGAGGCAGTTAGGATTTCATAATGTATTCACACCCAAAATATCTTCATGAAGATGTTTCCATGATGCAATATAAACACTTCAATGTGAGTTTGGATCTACTTCCTTAAGTATACATTCAATGCACTACCGATAGCAAGCAACCTAGGTGAAGGTTAAAGCACACAACTATTTTTTTTAATGATTTTACTATTGTTTCAAATATGCATCCATGCCATTGGATGTAATAATTTGTTTTTGTCTTATTAAATTTTTTTCTTGTAATAGATATTTAACTGATTTAACCATTATTTAGTCTCTTAGTTCTGCTACTACATAGTTTTACTAATTTTTCATAACATCCAATAACCTTACTAATCACACCCCTACGTCATCACCAACACTATGCTCCATGCAAGATAAGGCCTTCCCCAGCTTCAGGAAGTTCTTATTATCATCCTCATACTATGTTATCATGATAGTCATGCACTCCATAAGCTCTTTGGATGTAACGTCTCCCCTCAACACCTTCTTAGCCATCATATCTGCTAAGGTAGTGGCACTCCTTGCTCTAAAAGTGACTAAACATTCCTCAAACTTCAAACTGACGTCCAAATGCCTTGAACAAGATTCATGTACCTGGTTGGATAGCCCCCTATTCAATAAGAAAATGTCCACTGCAGTCCTTGATCCTAAACTAAACAAACCTTTCGTTATTTTAAGTCTGTCAGCCCACTTGCAACAAGCCCAGTAGCTCCCCTACAATGGATCTCTACCTAAATGCACAACTCATCTGCCCTTAACCCATTTTCATGAGCAGTCCCTCGAAATGGAACTAGAGCACCAATGTTTTGTCTATATATTCAACATAGTGTTTACATTAACAACCAACTGATCCCTTGATGGACCATACTAGGGTTCTCCTTTCACATCCTTCTTGCCATCGAGACCTTCCTCCTCCTTAAAGAATAGCAGCCTAATGTCTTCAATTCAAGCATGAGTCGTCAATAGGAGTTCCATACTAGATATTTTTTATCAATTGTGATCAGCTTGTTCCTAGATTTCAATGCAGACCAAGATGTGATAGAGAAATCTTCTTTCCAATTCCTACTCCTTTTAATCTCTTTTATATTTCTCATCAATGATTCTACCAGTCTCTCTCCTAAAAATAACATCACCTGCTTAGGTGGAATCTAATCCACCATAGTAGTCTAATCGACGGACAAACCCTAATAGCATGCATAATTTCTCCTCCTATGCACCACTCCTCTCACGTATGACATCAGGTGTCATCATCATGGTAATCTTGAAGAGTTTCATCATCATTTTTTCATGTTGGAGATTCCACATAAGCATCCTAATTCTCAGTGGCACCTTGATTTTCCCTATGGTATTCCAGTTCCAATTTGAATTCACAACCCTTCCATCAAAAATGGGTAAGGTGATGTAATAGTGAGCTCTTCATTTTGACTCCCTTTCCAGGTAAGAGTGTACTCTCCAAATTCATCCTCAGGTGGATGCATGAGATGCATATCCAACACTATACAATCACAAAACTATTGTTTTAGAAATTTTAAGTTCCAAACCCCAGATTCATCCATTGTACTTGCTACCTGCAGATTCTTACGGTCCTCAATATTATCTTTGTGGCATATTTATCCCACCACATAGTGAACACTCCAGTCAACACATAGGCAAAAAGGACATATTTAGGTCTGTTGGACATCTTCGAGAAGTAATAGACACTTTTTACATCTTAGACAAGCATCTACGTTGTTGATAATATTTAGTTTGTTTGGATGTTTTACTTTATAAGTTACCCTATTTACCCATAAATTTAGATGTGATTGCATGGTTCTTATAATAATTTATCCTAGTTTTTCCTTGATTAATACTCACAACTATATTATTGATATTTGAGGTAATCCCAAGGCTTCTACATCAGCCAAGTACAAGCCCAAAGAAGTTTGCATCAATCTACCTGGGTGAGTTTTTTATATATTTTTCTCCTATGCATATAGATGGTGATGAGGGTGTGATGAACAAGAGAAATTCCATTTATTCAAATTGTTGAAAACAATTTTAATTACACATTTTCAAACATTGTAGATCTAGTGGTTGTGGTGAAATCACATGCAATGTGCTCATTCAAACAACAATTTCTGATGCCTTAAAACAACAACTACCATAATTTCCTAAAGTAGAAGATATCATGCTATCCTAAAGTTGTTTCCTTGTGGTGAAAGATCTCCACACAGTCAACTTTAGGTTATACATTTAATTTCTATCCTTGACTCTATAGACATTTTGACTATTTGTGCATCGATCTCCATTCTAAATTATTACTAGACTACTTTGCAATATATGTTTTTAAAGAATTATCTCAAAAGTCCACAATTTTTTGATAGGTAGAATATATGTGTCATGGAACCATTCTTATCCCAATCCAAATCCCACTGCCTAGACAGTGGTAAAGTGATTGAAGGGCATGTTCATAAGTTGCCCAAAAGGATCTCACACACTGCATATACAATAAGAAATAATAACTCATAAAACAAAATATTTAAATAACTAACCAACCCAATTTATGATTTTGTATAATTGTCCTTGGAATAAAAGTATGTCAGGTGCGGAAGAAATCATCTCTTCATAGCTCATCATGGTTTCCTACTTGGGGAAAATTAAGACATGTGGTCAGTGCAAACGCACAGGTATGTTGTTGGTGAAACAAAACAAGTTCCATAATGAAAGTAGGATATTTTCATTTGTAAAATAAATAAAGTACACACTTGAAATCGAGGAAACACTTTTTAGAAGAAAAAAATTTCTTTTATACCAATTTTTCCATTATACAACTTATATGGCCATTATTGTCAAGTATATAGGTATTAAACCCTTTCAAAACACATAGGTGAGGGTCTATTTACCTCCACATTAAATTGATTTACTGCACCCCAAGGTGTGGATCTATTTGTGTTAATGTACATTAGGCCCTATCTACACCCTAAAGTGAGGGCTTGTTTGCACCTATTGCATTAAACCCTAGCTACACCAGATGGCGAGGGTCTATTTTCATGTCAAGTTCAATATCAATGTATAATGGATTTGTATTTAATGTACAAGGTTTTCATAACATACTTATAATGCAAAATTAGAACATAGTATCCTAAAAAGGTCACTTAGTTCATCCAAAAACTACTATAAGCCAAGGAAGAGAGATGTAATCATACTATACAAAAAGCCACTACTATACATAGGTCAAGGGGGAATATAAGTGTACCTTTCACCAAAGATTAGAGTAGTAAGATTCTTGAGAGTCAAAAGTAAGTCAAGACAAGCCCTAGAACAATAATGGGTATTCATTCATTAGTATTTTGGTCAAGAATATTTAGGGTCACAAGGACCAGTTAGGGTTTCTTAAGCCTCATTATTTTTATTAGGTGTGGTATCACATTATTGGCCAATATTCCAAATTATCAAGTTTTTCAAGTCCAACATCATATTATGACATCTTATCATCAATAATAATGGATGGTCCACACCTAATCTATAATCAGCACTTAATCTCTAAATCATCATCAAAGGTGAGGCCCAGGGTCAAGATCATGGTTTTCATCAAGGTTCATCATCACTTTAGGGTGCATAAATCATATTAAAGAGCGGAAAAATTATCAAAGTTAGATCTAGATCCGTCATAAAAGTATTAAATGTCAAAATTTTGATATTATGATTTGAGTAATAGATACAAACTGATTATACAAGATTTCATGATATCTTGTCAAAATTTAGATGAAGTTTCGAACTTGTTTACAAATCACCAAAAAAGATCATTATGTAAATATAATTTCAAAAAGTATAAGGAATTAGATGTTGCAAGTAATTTCATTGCGGCCGAAGCATTCTTGCAATCAAAATGAACTATAGGTTTGCATATTTTTGACATCAGATGAAGGAGATATGATCATAATATGATTTCAGAGAGATAAACAGAGAGGAGGCCAACCTCATGAGAGAGAAGCATGTTGTGGTACTGTAGCAGTGTGCAAAAAGCCCAAAAGTGGGGCAAAATCACACAAGAGAGAGGGAAATAGCTCAATCTAAGTTGATATTTGGATTTATGGAAGTGTGGAGGAATCAGGGGGTTATATAGGTAGATAACACATAGGGTTAGGGTTTTATAAGCTTAGAACAAGGAGCAAAGTTCCATGGTAGTGCTCAAGTTTTGGAGCTTCTAAACTTCATAAAGAGTCGAGATTAGGTGAGAAATTATACACGAATATGGTGGAGGTTCTCAAGATGGGTCTAACACACTGTTAAACATGTGAAACAGAGCTAAAATGGGGGAGATCCGGTTACCCAAAGGTCTAGGGTTTTCCCCCTACCCATGGCTACTCTAGCATCTGCCCAAGGTAGGGGATGACCCTGACCGAGCTGGCTAGGCGGGGCCCAATAAGCTCAAAACACGACCCATTTTGCCAAAAAAAGGTTATTTTAAGGTGCATCTTTGGGAATTTGTAACAAGAGCTAGGAAACTCTGATTGGGATGAAATTTTGACACGAGGATAGAAAAATGGTCTAGAATATTCAAAAAAATTTTGTGATTCAAAGGATAAAGATAGATATTGGAATGAGATAAAAGTTTAACAAGTCTAAAATAATTAGAAATCTATGTATTCAATGTATACATTGCTATCAAATTCCTCAATTAAGTTTACCAAAGTCCTCAAATATCACTATTATATAAAATTTCTTCCACATGAGTGTTTGACATCTATTTTATAATAAAGTGGGGTTATTGAGTACAAGAAATATAGAACTAGATTTTGAAGTCAAATGATAAAAATCCACTTTATCACATCCTACCCCCATTAAAGGGAATTTTGTCAACAAAATTCAAAATATCCTCAAACACATTGAAATCAATAATCTCTTAATAACTTGTATTGATCAAGTAGAGGTCAAAAGATCATAGTTCACTATTCATGTTTACTTACAAGTCATATATCCATATTGAGTGAAAATTGGGATCGAGAGTCGAGATTACACTTCATGGATTAAGTCGGATCATGTACGAACAAGATCATAATTCGAGAGTCAAGATTCAAATATCTAAAATTTGGGATCCAAACATGTAAGTCTAGGGTTTTAATTCCTATCCAGGCTATAGGTGTGGTCATTCATCCATTTATAACAATCTAGCATTTTTTTAGATTTCAACATCAATTTCTCATCAAGTATATTTGAGGTGGGTGAATGATCCAACCCTAGGTCATTTTTAGGAAATTACCCTATATATTAAGTATCAAGATGATCATCATGTATTAAACTTTTTAAGTCAAAAGGTCAAGAAATTCAAGTTCAACATAGATATGATTAAACTGGTCCAACAAGGAATATTAATAAAAAAATTCAAACCAATTACATCATAATAGAAGGTAGCAAGTCTAACACAATAGGGCATAAAATTTCAACTTTCCAAGACATGGTGATTACAAGGTTTGTTGTAAAAAGGTTACAAGAGTTGCATAAATTATTTTTGATTCCCTCCTTGTTTGTTGGCATGCTTGTCATTGGCAACCCATGGAGGAGGTGGGTATGGGAATTGATTCTTGAAGTATCATTCTTTCTTGTAATAAAAGCATAGTGGATTTTGATGCCAACATGATCCAAGGTGCCTAAATCCACAATTGAGGCACATGTGTGGCTTTGGCCCTTTCTTGTTCTTCTGATTAGGTCCATTATGACCATTCTGGTCACCTTCAGATTCTTCACTTTGTTTAGAGTTGGCCATCATAGCACTAGTCAACCCTGGGTAGGCAAAAATCTAATTATTTCCATGTATTGTACTGAGTGTTCTTTCCATCTTCATAGCATGGTCAGATGCATCTTGGAAGTTGGTGGGTCTGGATGAAGAAACCAAAGCTTGTATAGCTACATTAAGTCCCTCAACATAATGGTCCAATTTTTCTTCTTGGGTCAAATTCTTAGCGTGACGCTCCAAGAGTCGAAACTATCGATTGTATTCAGATACAGAGGAATCACTTTGATTCAAGGCCAGAAATTTTTTCTTCTTCTTCTTCTTCTTTAACTCATTACTGGGCATGAAACAAGCTATAAAGATAGGATTGAAGGCTTCTCAGATCAAAGCAATGATTTGTTGGGAGTTGGTGTAATTTTCCCACCATATTTTGGTTGCACCCCTCAATTGATATGTAACAAAAGTGACTTTATTACTCTCAGGGCAGCCTAAGACTTTAAAAGTATTCTCCATAGAGACTATCCATGCATCAATTTGTCTAGCACATCCTCCTTGTCTTCACCATAAAATTATTATGGGTTCAATTTGAGAAAATCAGTGATGGTGATAGGTTTTGGTTCATTATTGCGGATTCTTCCAGGGGCCAAGGACATTGTGTGGTTTGTCAAGTTTATCATGGAATCCATAAATTTTATTGTTTTGTACCTCCCAACCATCATCTTTGGCACTTTTTCTTGGTTCTCCTCATCACTATCCTCCTCATTGTGTCTGGTTATTTTGCCCTTGTCCGCTTCTTTTCCTTTTCCTTCTTCTTTTTCCTTTTCCTTTTCTTTTTCTTTTTCTTTTTCTTTTTCTTTTTCCTTCTCCCTTTCTTTTTCAGCTTCTTCTTCAGCTACCTTCTTCATTTCATCTTCCTTCTTCTTCTTGTCAGCTTCTCTATTCTTTTCAACTTCCCTTTTCTTTTCATCTAACTTCTCCTTCTTGTCATTCTTAGTTCTTGAGGGTCCTGCCCCTTGGTTAAGAGTTCGTGGGGCCATATGCAAGATACATCTAGTAGGAGTCTTTCTATTGTATATGTTGAGTCAAGAGTATAGGAGATCATAGTGTGATATATAGTCATATATGTGTATATATTAATCTCTTATTTTATTTTTTGCCCCATTCTACCCAAAAATAGGGAGAGTACATGTCGAGTCAAGACACCCTATCAAAGATGAGAAGATGAGGAGTCATCCTACTACTTTCTAGCAGGTGGTCTCTGTGTAATCCTTAGAGAGAAGATAAGATAACTAGAATACTTTCTAGGGTTTCAATATATAACCTTTAGGTCTAGTTCTAGATCAATTAAGGCCAGGTAGAGCGGGGAACCTCAACCACTGTGAAGATGGAAAGGAGGAATTATGCCAAAACCCCGAGCCTAGACACCTTAATTTTTACCATTATGGAATTTAGGGTTTTTTTGGGTTCATGGGACTCGAGATGTTATTTACTTAATGCATATGAGAGTGTGTAGGCACTGGTACCAATTATCATGAAACCATCTGACCCCAATCCCAATCCCACTACCTAGACATTGGTAAAGGGATTGAATCACCCATCCCTAAGTTTCCCAAAAGGATCTCACACACTACATATACAATAACAAATAATAACTCATAAAATAAAAGATTTAAAGAACTAACCAACCAAATTTTTTATTTTATAGAATTGTCATTGTCATCAGAGTATGTTGAGTGTGGAAGCAATCTTAATCATCTCTTCATAGTTCATCATGGTTTCCTAATCAGGAAAAATCAAGATACGCATTCAGTCTAAATGCACGAGTACGTTGTGGTAAAATAAAACAAGTTCCATAATGAAAGTAGGATATTTTCATTTGTAAAATAAATGAAGTACACATTTTAAATCGAGGAAACACTTTTGTGAAAACATTTTTTGCTTTATAACAATTTTTCCATTATACAACATATATGGCCATTATTGTCAAATATATAGGTATTAAACCCTTTCAACACACATATGTGAGGGTCTATTTACTTCCACATTAAATCCATTTACTGCACCCCAAGGTGTGGATCTATTTGTGTTAATGTACATTTGGCCCTATCTACACCCTAAAGTGAGGGCTTGTTTGTTCCTATTGCATTAAACCCTAGCTACACCCGATGGTGAGGTTTGTTTGTATGTCAAGTTCAATATCAATGTATAATGGATTTGTATTTAATGTACAAGGTTTTCATAACATACTTATACTGCAAAATCAGAACATTGTACCCTAAAAATGTCACTTAGTTCATCCAAAAACTACTAATCCAAGGAAGAGATATGTAATCATACTATACAAACAATCACTACTATACATTGGTCAAGAAGGAATATAAGCATACCTTTCACCAAATATTAGAGTAGTAAGATTCTTGAGAGACAAAACTAAGGAAAGATCAAGTCCTGGCACAATAATGGGTATTCATTCATTAGTATTTTGGTCAATAATATGTAGGGTCACAAAGACCAGTTAGGGTTTCTTAAGCCTCACTATTGTTCTTAGGTGTGATATCACATTATTGAACAATATTCCAAATTATCAAGTTTTTGAATTCTAGCATCATATTATGGCATATTATCATGAATTGTAATGGATGGTTCACACCTAATCTATATTGAGTACTTATCTCTCATCAAACATGAGGCCCAGGGTCAAGATCATGGTTTTCATCAAGGTTAATGATCACTTTAGCATACATAAATCATATTTAAGAGTGAACAAGTTAACAGAGTTAGATCTAGATCCTTCATAAAAGTATTAGATGTAAAAAGTTTGATATTATGATTTTCTTAATAGATACAAACTGATTATACAAGATTTCATGATATCTTGTCAAGATTTAGATGATGTTTTGAACTTGTTTTGCAAGTCACCATCAAAGATCATTCAATAAATATAATTTGAAAAAGTATCAGGAATTAGATGTTGCAAGTAATTTTTTTGCATCCAGATCGTTCTTGCAATCAAAATGGACTATAGGCTTGCCTATTTTTGACATCGGATGAAGGAGATATGATCATAATATGAGTCAAAGTGGGGTTTATATAGGTAGGTAAGACCTAGGGTTAGGGTTTTATAAGCTTAGAATAAGGAGAAAATATCCATGGTGGCACTTAAGTTTTGGAGCTTCCAAACTTTGTGAAAAGTCAAGATTAGGTGAGAAATTATACACAAATTTGGTGGAGGTTCTCAAGACGATCTAACGCACCGTTAAACATGTGAAATAGAGCTAAAATGGGGGAGGTTTGATTGCACAAATGTCTAGGTTTCCCCCCTACCCACAACTATTCTAGCAGCCACCCAAGGTAGGGGATGACCCTGACAAGGCTGGCTGGGTGCGGCCCAATAAGCTCAAAACACGGCCCAGTTTGCCAAAAAAGGTGATTTTAAGGTGTATCTTTGGGAATTTGTAACAGGAGCTAGGAAACTCTAATTGGGATGAAATTTTGACACAAGACTACAAAAATGGTCTAAAGTATTCAAAACAATTTTGTGATATAAAGGATAAAGATAGATACTATAATGAGACAAAAGATTAACAAGTCTAAAATAAGTAGAAATTCATGTACTCAATGTATACAATGTTATCAAATTACTCAATTAAGTTTACCAGAGTCCTCAATCACTATTATCCAAAATTTCTTCCAGATGAGTGTTTGACATCTATTTTGTGATAAACTGAGGTTATTGAATCAAGAAATATATAACTAGATTTTGAAGTCAAACAATGAAAAATTCACTTAATCACAATATGCTTTATATATATATCAGTAAAATTAATCTCAAACCCTTTCAGTAGAAGCCTATACCTTTCCACCTCTAGAACTAGCCAATCACTTAACATGTCCATCTACCATCTCTACCACCATGGGTTGGGGCCTGATATTTCAACCCAATTCATGCCTGTCATATTTGAGCATTTGACTTAGCCCTATCTACTGAACTATGTGGGGCTGAGTTGATGGTGTCTCTTTGGTATTGTGATTACAACAGAGGAGCTTTACTCCAAGATTTGAGGAATAGTGTCATGGGATGGAGAAGAATTAGAACCACTTGTCAATGAGCTTATTCCTTCCAAGATTTTTGAGTTGTGCTTGTTCATTTATATGTTTTCCATCTAACTATTGATCTATAGTATTGTCTGTGTATTTTTCTCCTCACCAAATATGATTATGGGTTCATCTAGAACATTTTCAAATTTTGTAACTAAAATTATTTCATCACCATGAGTGGAATCTTGATCTCCATCATCATTAGCTTATTGAGCCCATTAATTCAGATCTATTTCTACCTCTTCCTGACTATCCTCAAAAAATGTTACTTGCTTATCAAGTTCATTAACCACATAAATTTGCAATTGTTCACTGTCTCCATAAGTTTTGGTGTGAGAGTTTCAGTCTCATCTCATGGTCTTAAATGTTGCTTCTTAAACTAAAGATAGTGCAATAGAACTTTCAATATGCTATTATGTTATGTAGAAAGAGTTATAGTATCATTAAGAGCAGACTCCTCTACTTTTTTCTTTTTCTAAAGATGGTATGACAACTAAAGTTTCCAAATTGTTAGTTTATATGTATCACTTGTATTATATATGTATATGTATATATGTTACATGTTCGGGGCTTTGTGTGTGTGTGTGTAAATACAACATTCGGTCATTAGTTTCAAGCTTTGGTGTCAGGCCAACCCATTAAATTAGTCTTTAACTCAATGGAACTAATGAGTATCTGTGTTTAAGCTAATTTGTTTAACTCACTTGATTCCTATAATTATAGAAGAAAAACTCAAAGTAGTAAGTTATAGATTGTCTCTTCTCAACATACAAAGGGCCTTATATAATTATGTGCCACTGACAAAGGCCCTTATATAATCAGTTGTGTCACAGACACTATCCTAGCATTAGAAAGTGAACATAGAGGTGCTTCTCAAATTAAGATATATTTCATTCTAAATAGTGTACTTACTCCCATACTTCTTTTTCTATGCAGTAAGTTTTCTCTGGAAGGAAACTCTATTTCTAGCCATGCAGGTAAAAAGAGCTAGCATGAATCAAGAAGGCAGAGTGGCAGGTAATCACATATGAAAAACATGTCCATGTTATCATCGCAGTACATACATACATACATAAAACACATTCTTTTTTTACAATCACCAACCTTATATCATTCAGGATCCACCTTATCATAGCATGTGCATAAACACCCATGAACTAGATCATTAAGGATTAACCTCTTGCATCAGGATGAAAGATGATTGGATCATACACCCAAAAACCCATCCATAGTAGTATCATAAAAGATACAAACAAGCACTAGTTGCTTACTGCAACAAAACCCATAATGGGCCAGATTACTCAGTAAATCATCCAAGGTAAAACCTCAAAGTTGATGGAAAAACTAGTGTCTTTCATGTCATAGGAGCATGCCATGGTTTTTAATTTCTATCTTGGGGACCAACAACCACTGTCTCATAATAAAAAGTAGACATAATTTGAACTATAGTCTTTGTAATAAAATTGGAACTTATACTTACAAACAAAAGATGACACATTAAATATATATTTTAGATTTAAACAATAAAAACATCTTCTGGGATTGATGGTAATAGATGCACATATCCACATGTGATGTTACAAAATTCAAATTGATGCAAATAACAAGCCTTCTCAAGAGCTTGATTGGGAAAGAAACAAGAAACAAACATCATTAGCTTGAGAATAAACATCAAACATCTGAAACTTCATGACTTCAAAGTGACAGAACCAGCACATGGCATCACATGATGAGAAACATGAACCCTTAAGGACCTAAACCAAGTAATTAGGAAACCCATGCATATGACATAATCATACCCTCATAATACCAATAAGTTTGCTAAGAAAGTCATATGATTCACAATCCTTCAAAGGCATACCAACTGACATCTCAAGAAAAGTGGCTAACAAAATGTATTGCCTAGTAAAATTTATTGATACATACATAAGTAATTTAGTATGTTTTCTCAATGATTTAGTCTTGATTTTTATCTATTTATTTGATGCAAGTAGTAGAATCTCATACTTCCAATTTTGGAAAGAGGACCATGAGTAAGTTGTTGTGTCCACAAAAGGTGTGGCCAAAATTTATCTTCTATTATGGTTTGCAGTATACTAACATTACCATGTTTCAAATTTGTTTGCCCTCTTTAAAGTTTAAGTAATAATATTGTTGATGATCAGGGTGTGTTGTTAGTGGCATACAAAAAAATAAAGACCAGGAAAATACCAATTTTCTTGATACTTTTGGTGAATTTCTTCATTTACTTTATGTAAGTTTTCTATCTTGGTAAATTTCACAGTGAAAAGGTTTTCACTTTTCATTTTATAGGCCACTCTCTTGCTTCCATCATATTTTTCCAAGCTAGAAACTATATATGAATCTAAAAGCTTGAAATCTATAAGATCATTGCCTCTCCTTAGACAAAGTGCTTTAGCCATTTTAAACTTTGCCACACTTACATCTGTCGATCAGGCAAAACATGGCTTAACTTGCCCCAGCTATCCTTGGCCTCAGTGGTATCCTTGGCTCCTATCATCGTTCATCGTAAATGACATTTTATTTTGCATGCCCCATTATCTACAACAGATTCGTGATTGAGTAGTTAATATGAGCATTTTCACATCCATCGTAATATTGAGTTCTCATAACATCAACCAAATGAGCTGGTAAAGGTTTTACCCAACACATTAAGTTGTTGGAAGAAAGGTCCTAAATTGATATCTATTCGCAATTTTCAAATCAAGTCACTGCAGCAAATATGGTAGCCTGTTGTGTGCTAAAACTCAAGGTAATATCAAGTCACATTTGGGTTTGATAGCTTTTTCCTGTGGTGTTTTTAGCAAATTGAACTTTAACGATTACATTTTACATTTAGGTTTATGAAACACAAAGTTGGTTGGTAATATTAGTGTAATGTATTGTATCATGTTCTTGCTTTCCAAATTTCATATGAGTTAGCTTGGAGATAGTTCTTCAGTTGTACCTGTGACCAGATAACAATACTACAAAATTGGTTGATTTTTAGAGAGTAGATTGTATCTGAGCTTTTGAGGAGTCATTTCCTTACAAATCTCAGGTGTTGGCGATACCTTGTTTTATATCAATACATGGAATGGACACCTTGTTGGTCCCAAATTTATTACTTTGATCTTTCTTATGCAATCTAAAATCACTTAACATTTTTGGCTCTATTTAATGAATTCATATACTCTTATATATGTTATTGTGTTCATGCTAAAGCTAAGGTGGTAGACAAATCATTCCTACACTACTAGTAGGATGACACTTGCTTCAATTGACTTCAAGGATTTTGCTACTAATGACAATGTAAAAATCTTGTCCCCATCCTATGCCACTACTTTGTCCCTTGTTGCTAATATAAGTAGTTTTCTAGAATGAGGAAAGTTGGTGGAGATATGGCTCGTGGGGAGTAGTGCAATTAACATCATTTCTTTTATAGGATATGATACCATATACTGAAATTTTAGTGAATAAACTATTATGGATACATGACAATAAATTAGGCATATCATTGTTGCTTGCATAGGATCAATTAGATATATTTCTTGTCAAGTTTCTAATAAGCAAAATCTAGTTGTATTAGTATGATTTGTTGTTGTTTGCACAGGAATAGTTAGTAAAGGGTAGTAACTCTGGACAAAAATGTATAAACTAGAGTAACAGTGTTGGGGTAACATGGTGGATTCTTCATGTTGTTTTTTGATGCTTGGATATATTAGTAAAGAATAGTGACCTGATATCATTACTAGAGTCAATTTTAACCACTTTTGTTCTACCACATAGGTTTCCCTTGTATTTCTTTTATTTTGTATAGTATCTTACCCTAGCTTATTAATGATGGTTGAAGTCATGTACTGCAAGTTCTCAATTTCATTTGTTTGTAAGTAGGTTTTTTTATTGTCTTCCCCATGGATGTTCATAAAATATGGTTTTCTCTGTAAGTGATCTGCTCAAAGTTTCTCCTAGTTACACTTTCAAGATTTCCTTTTACTGACTGGTTATATACTTGAAAGGATGAGTGACTTCCTTCTTCTATTGATTTTAAGGATACTAGTATGCATGTAACAAAGAATGTTGCTTATTTGTATGGTCCTTAGGATGGGAAAGGGTTTATTTTCCAACATGTATGTCATGTATAGATATGAATTTCGTCACTTGTTTGTAAATTGCATGAGAGGTAACATAATCTATCCCAAGTGGGCATTGTTAATTTCATACTTCAAAATAATTCTATTAGATATCTACAAAGGTTTAATTTCTTTTTGTTGTTTGAGTAGGCAATGTATCCTCAAATGAATAGTGACAATCTAAAGTTCAAGCATTGTTTTGTTTCAATTGGGATTATGACATGTTTGTGGTTGTTGAGTCAAGTAAGCTTGCAGATAGATTTCTACAAAATGTTAAGACTAGTTTGACAACAATAATGTGGTCTCATAATAGAAAATCTTAGTATCCATTGGGAATGAAAAAAGTAACCTAGAGTCTCATTGCCAGTAGGAGGTTGACCCTCCATATTTAGGTTGCCCACCGACTATGCTTTTGGTGTTAGGTCAAGTTTTAACATTAAGGTCTGTTGCTCCTATGTTCTACTATTGGCTTGCATCCGTCCTTTCCCCCTCCTTTCTTATGCTCCACTGTTGGTCTGTTTAGGTGATGTAATTGGACTATTTATATGTGAGACTTGTTTTCGACCAATTTTCTTGAAGCATTGATGAGCTATCTTTGTTCATGCATGGATAGATTTGAACAACATCTATGTTGAATCAGTTCAAGGTCGAGCTTCAACATAGAGTTCTGGTGTTTCATGGCTTGTATCACTATCAAGAATACATGTGTTTTCTACTTATGGTTTTGATGTCAAGGTTGTATTAAGAGTTTAGCACCACGTGGGATGAAACTTTGATAATGATACAAACTTATATTCTCATAGGGGGGTCATTATTTACATGTATCTTTATATGCATATTGTAAAATAGGGGCAAGGTTAATGTCCTTCCCATGTGTACTCAGTTTTCCAATATAAACAAAAGTATGATTATTGACATTACAAGCACACCTTGATCTGGATCAATATTAGCTTTTTCTTCTTTCTGAAAAATACTTTTGTATTGGCACGTAACTAACTGGATACATAATTTGACTACATAAATATGTGTAGTGCATGATGTCTTTCACTACACACTAACTACATTTACATTTTCAATAAGTTCCATTTTTTGCTACACACAAACTACATATACATCTGTAGTAAATCTCATTTTCCCTACATATCATAGCTACATATACGATTGTAGTCATATATTTAGCTACAAATAGAACTACATTTGCATGTGTATAGATATTTGTAACTACATTTTGGGTTACATATGAAATTATAGATAAATGATTTTATAACTACATATTTGAAAAATGTAGCAAAAATAATTAGCTACACGGGTATTAGCTTCATATTTTATATGTGAGGATAAATGTAGCTAAAACTTTAGCTACAAATTTTGGGGGTTTTGCTACACTTTTTTCTTATAGTTAAAGACCTTATTTTTTAGTGTACGTAGGCATACTTCTCATGGAATAGAGTAAGGAAATTGCTCCCAAGTAATGATGGAAGTGTCATGAGTGCGATCGAAACCATTCCATCAAACACCTACTAGCCCATCTAGCACATAGGTGGTGAAGCAGACCTTCTGGTGAGGAGGGCATGCCATACCCTCAAAGGTACACTCAATGGCCAAAACTCAATCATTGGCCTTGTCCACCATCTCAATATTTGTATTTCGCTTCAAGTAGGGAGGCTTGATCTTGGTAAAATCTATGATGGGGTACTCCTTAAACTTATCTAGAGTAGGAATGACATTGTACACAACCCATCATGGAAGTGGTTAGAAGTTGGTGCAGGAAAGTCAACACTTGCTCCAGTGTAAACTTAGGTGAAGGACGGATATTCATAAGAGGAGGTAGCATGATGATGACATGGTGGCCCCTAGAGTTGGCTTGTGCATCCAGAGTCCTTAGTGGTGGCTCCTCATGTGTAGGCTAAGTGGTGTTCACGAGATAGGGATGTCTCACCGTCCTTGTTCATAAGCAGATTGGTTCTCCTAAAAATCATAGATAAATCTAAGAATCCTAATATAAGATGTTAAGATATTGGACTATCGACTGTTAAATTATTTGATACCATTTTGTAAGGACCCACTAGGGGGACCACTCCCTAACTTTTACTTAGAGAATAATCTAGCAATAACCCAATTATTCATTCACCATAATTGGACAGAAGGGGAGATAAATTGATCTCAAACTGAAATGGATAAATAGATCGCCAAATCCATTATAGTGGAAAGAGTGATTGAATTATTACATACTCCAAGTAGTTTTAAGTGATTTTCCACATGAACACAAAGAAAACTGAAAAGAAACTATCACTAAGTGGATTAGTTCCAATGGACAACATAGACATCTCAAAGACATGGTGCTATGTAGGTTCCTCGAATCTTGGGTCCTTATGTATAGGTGTAATATACTGAGATTTAACTATCCTGACTCTAAAAACCCTAATTCGTGGAATAGTATGACAATGTGCTTAGATCATTAGAATTGACCCAACAAGGTTAGATATATACCCTAACATGCTTGTTTGTATCATACTGAACATATAATGGGCATGTGATGAGTAGTTCAGACGTTTGAACCCCAATGAATATTTGATGCACATAATATGAGTAACTTACATTTTAACCATAATTGTGGATACATATGTTCATGACCATGTAATGGACCTACAAACCCTAGTGTGTTGATGAATGAGATATATGGAATCAAACCTAGACATCATACATATTGGTGAGGTTTTAAGATATATGATGATCATGTTGACCGAAACCTAGGTTGAGGATGACTAACTCTAATACATGCATCCTTGGTATAAATTATAATATATTAGTGAAATTAGGTGACTTAATCATACATCATATACTAATACACCTAATTTGGACTTAATCATCTAATCATGGTTGGATATGTAAATTTGTTCATCAATATGTAATATATTTCACCTTGCTCTCTAGTATACATATAATGACTTAAATATGGTTAATAAGTAATTTGATTTACGTAGACATGCATAAATTGCTAATGTGGGGTTAAATGTGCATATTTAGGAAAAAGAAGTGAATAAATAGGAATAATTGGTTCATATGGAAAATGATATGAAAAATAAGTATAATGTGACAATAAATAGATGATTAATGTTCCATAATTTGAATTCATGTTGAAAGTAATGGACTTAATGAGAAATTTAATAAAATAAACCATCTTTTGTGCAAGATAATCTAATATAACCCCATAGGGTGACAATATGGGCATATGATGTCTAAATCCAGATTATTGAGGATAATGGTAATATATAATAATAGATAATGAGATATTTGGATTAAACCCTAATTGTGATCAAACTCATACAAGATAATATCAAAACCCAAATCTAAGATTGTAGTCGTATTCTTTGGGTCCTAATTAGTCTAGATGTCAAATTTGAACCCAATTGGATAAAGTTTACTAATCCAAATTAATGAAAGAATGTAATTTTCAATTATGCTAACCCCAAGCGATTGGGACTATGGTTTTACCCTAATTTCTATTATTTAAATGTCATGCTTATTTTTCTCAATTTGCATATAGTAAGTTTTATCACTCCTCCAGTTTTATGGATTTCCCAAGTCCAAGTGTCACGCTGGTTTGCAACTCACGCTAATTTTAGGCTTTATGTGAGACGTCAGATCTTCATCTCGTGGCGCTTGACTCATCTCCTTCCTTGAGTCAAGGCTATAAGGACTTCTTGTAGTCTATAGGCTTGTTGTCTCCTCCTCCTATCCCAAACTTTCTCTTCTCGAAGCCTTGCTTCCATTTCTCCATCTCTCTATAATCCCCGCATTTGGCCGAGTGGGAAGAGCCCCATCTCTAATGGGTTTCCTTTCCTCAATCTCCCAGTCAACAAGGGTGTGTTCTTATCCATTGTTCTCACCTACTCCATGGCTTCCAACCACTCTAGGACTCGATACCTATGTAAAAGCCTCCCTTCACCATCAGTATATACTACATAGTGGTTCTCATCCATTGGTTTCCTCTAGTTTCACCCAAACCTTGCTTCCCAGATTTGCTTCTACTTGATCGAGCGGTCACAGGTTTGACACAGCCTTGGAGGTTATTGCAAGGCATGTTGATCATCACAACTCTTTCCCTTAGGGCTTCGATTTCTATCGCCATTGCCAATTTCTTGATGAAGATGTACCCTTCTATTTCCCTCTTTTTGTATTATGTAACAATAGCAACCTGGGTGGTCATTTGAGGGGTATTTCTATTGTTTTATCATGGATTCACTATCATGCGGATATGTTCTAGGATGATGAAGCCTCAGAAGGCATTGGCCCTTGATGCATCTCTCCCTCTTATCTCGGTTTCTAGTTTTCACTCCTTGTCGGTCAAGCCATGGTGGCAGAGGAAGGACACACTTTGGTTTCACTCCAATGCCTTGTCGTGGTGTGTTAGATTGGTCAGGCCTTGACAAGTTCAACGGCGGGTTGTTTCCCCAAGATTCTGGTAGGTGTAGATCAATTTGTGTCAAGCTTGCACTGAATAGTGGGGTAGAGCAGTCAATGAAGATGATCGTCGACAGATTTATGGATGTACCCCTAAATTAATTTAATATCCATCACGCATCCATGGCTATATCATCCTTTGATTTATAATGTGATTTTATATGGTAGGTTGATTTAACTGGCCAATTTTATGGATATACCCTTTAATGAAAATATAGTCCTTGCACACAATGTAAGGGTATTTCAGTAACTATATAATCAATTTTGTTTTATAATTCACTAATCATCATATATTGTAAAATTCATAATAACTAACTAGTAAGTCCAAAAAATAAAGTGATACATCTTTTGGAATTTATTAAATATGATCTATGGGCTAGTATAGTTTCTTTAACCTAATTCCAATTAATCAAATATGTGATTTGTATAGATTTCCATATTACCTCTAATCTTCTAAAATTGATATCTAATGATATATAAGTCAAAATTCAACAAATAGATATGTTTTGAAATCATGAAGATGTAATCTATCTGATTATATAATTTTCATAACCTAAAATTAATAATGATAAAAATGATCATTTTAGGGTTTTATTTATAGGAGTATAAACCCTAATTCATTTAAATATTATATTAGCTAGATTTGGACCTTGGTTTGGCTCTAAGGTTTGACCCTGACTTTGGATACACGTTCTTGAGGTATGTTGCTCTCTTTGTGAGTCAGATTGGACAATAATGATATTTTTTTCTCTCTCTTTGATATGATTGTGGCATATTGTTTTGTAAGTCACTTGGTTGTATATATTTGACCTGGTTGGGTCCGATCTCTAAATTTTATCTTATGGATTTCTTAAAATGGTAAGTTAAATCTCTTTATTTCATCTTTCTCATACTTATTCAATTTGCAAATCTTTATTTTTTTTCATCTTATTGATCCATTTCATAATGAAAATATTAAATTGAGTGCTTGGACTAAACATTATCTTGCCTCTCTATTATATTCACATTTGGATTATTGAGACTATTATTATCTATTGGTGGTGGTACATTATGGGTTCCTGCCCAATTGAGTAACTTTTGAATCTTTGGGTGATGGTGCTCTCACCTAGCCCCATGTGCTCTCACATGTTTTATACATATTATTATGTAGGATTGTGGGTTCTCTCACCTCTTTCCTTAGCATGGAATGTGGAATGTTATGGCCCTACTTTTAGATGGTTCTAGTCTAATATTTAATCAACATGCAAAATTCTTATTATTAATTGTTGTTCTCTTATTTAAGATTTAAAGGCAAGAATTTCATTGTTGTACTTTTTATTTCTTCATGTAGTCTCTTTGTATTACAATATGAAGAACTCTTTTCATATCCACTTGGATGTTTCTACCTCCCTCTTCATTGGGAACCATGTTAATTTACTTTTGATGCACTTTTCCCATATAAAATGTCCAATCTCTATTATAAGCGCATACCAGCTTTTATTGATAATCTTCCACCTTGTCTTCTCTTGTGGGGGTGTTTCCAACACCTTTGGTGAAGAAGATCCTACCATAGGTGACCCTAAGTTGTGACCTTCTCGAGAGTAGTTGTTCTTTCTAGATATAGATTGAAGTGGTTGGTTTACCTTCTATTTATCATATGTTATAGATTACTTTCCTATGGTTTATTTTATGTACATCCAGTATGGTGAAGAGAAATGTTGAACAATGAATATTGAAATAGTTAGATTTTATCTTCTGCTGCTACACTTCTGGTATTTGATACATTACAAACTTGAATTATAGTTATCATCCTTCACGGAAAAGAAGTTGTGATAATTGGAATTGGATGGTTTTCTATTATTCACGTCAAAGTAAGTTGAGTGGATCCCCTCTCAGGTTTCACTACTTACAAGTATGGTGTCAGATCCCAAGCAGTTGGTTCATCTAACTTTTTCAATATTTATCTCCCTTAGGTTTCACCTATCCTATAGTTTCCTTATATCTTATACCCTTGCCTTGAGAAGGCATACTAATATGTATGGCAACAACTCAACTATTGATAAACTAGCTGGAGCCCGCATGACCCAAAGTACATGATGTTGAGGATGGATCCTCCTTTTACCCATCCAACGTCTCAAGCCTCCCAGACAACTACGAGTCAACCCCTATTAGTGTCATCTACTTCGACACCAACTTCAACTAGTCCAAGTTTTGGTTTTCCCCTAACGAAGAGATGGCTTATCTCTAAGGACTCCTTTCCTTGGTCTAGAGGAGTAGTTCTACTTTACAACCCAAGGAGTGTCCTCTCACATCCTTCTTGAATTTTCTTCCCCTGCACATTCATGGTGAGGGTGAAGTGCACATGGTGGAATCATCACATGATTGGATTCTCACTATTGAATGATCTTTTGAAGGCATGGCTTGCCCTGTGTATCAGAAGGTTCATTTTGCTATGTACATGCTAAGCGGACCATCTCGTCATTGGTGGAATAGTATGGCCAAGCCTCTTAATGTTGCTTCCATGGTGTGGGATCAGTTTTTAACTCTATTCACAGAGAAGGATACATCATCTACAATGCTAAGGAAGGAGTCTGAGTTCTACAATCTATTTCAGAACTTCATGACGACAGTGGAGTATGTATAGAAGTTCACCTGGCTAGAGCATTATGCTAAAGGATTGACTGACGAAAGACAAGCTAGTATGTTCCTAAATGGGATGTGATTTAGTATTGGAAGGAGGTTGGTTCCTTGGCTACCACTAACCTTCTCACAGTTGGTGTACAAGGCTTGCATACCCATATTTTCAAGATAAGAGTGACCATAAGAGGAAGTTCTCAAGTTAAAAACAAAAGAGGGACAAGTGTGCCAAGTGTCATGAAAATCATCCTCCTGGGAAGTGCCCCTCTGCATCAGATTTTCATGTTACGTGCCACCACTGTGGAGAGTCAGATCATATAAGTCCATGATTCCCTTCATGTCATGAAGAGATACTTTATGAGGACTGTATTGGACTAATTACTGCCATAGATGGTGAAGAAGTTCATGACAATAATGATAAAGGTGACCCTTATGTTTCTAGTTAACCTGACTTTGTAGCTATGCTTTTTTTATTTGCTCCATGTTGATTGGATTTGGTGAATGTTGAGGATGTTACATGAAGTATATATGGTCTCACCCTCTCACCTCTAGTTTTGTTTGACCAATTAGGCCAAACCTTTTAAGGGGTGGAAGGGTAGTACCTTATAAAACATGGATATGCTAATTTCGGGGACAAAATCCTTTTTAAAGGGTGGAGTTGAGATTAGCTATTCTGACTCTAGAAATCCTAATTCCTAGAATAGGATTATAGCATGCTTGGATCATTAGAATTGACCCAAAAAGTTTAGATATATACCCTAACATGCTTGTTTATATCATAATGAACATATAATGGGCATATGTTTAATAGTTCACAAGCTTGAACCCCCGGTGAATAATTGATTCACATAATATGAGTAGTGTACATCTTAACCCTAGTCATGGATAGATATGTTTATGACCATGTAATTGACCTATAAACCCTAGTGTGATGATGAGTGAGATATATGGAACCAAACCTAGACATCATATATGTCAGTGAGGTGTTTGAGATGTATGATGATCATGTTGACTGAATCCTAGGTTGAGGTTTACTAACCCTAATACATGCATCCTTGGTATTAATTATAAAATATTAGAGACACTAGGTGCCTTAATAATAGATCATATATTAATACACCTAATTTGGACTTACTCACCTATCATGGTTCTATATTTAAGTCAATTCATTAATGTTTAATATATTTCACCTTGTTGACTAATATATATAATGACTTAAATACGATTAATAACTAATTTGAGTTACATAAATAATACATAAATCACTAATATGGGGTTAAATGTGCATATTTAGTAAAAAGAAGTGAACAAATATGAATAATTGATTCATATGGAAAATAATATGATGAATAAGTACAATGTGACAATAAATAGATGTTTAATATAAGTGGAGATGATTAATGTGCCATAATTTGAATTGATGTTGAAATTAATGGACTTACTGAGAAATTAAATAAAGTAAACCATCTTTTATGCAAGATAATAACCTCATAGGGTGATGATATTGGGATATGAAGTCTAAATCCAGATTATTGAGGATAATGGTAATATATAATAATAGATAATGATATATTTATCTTAAACCCTAATTGTACTCAAACTTGTACAAGATAATTTTAAAACCCAAATCTAAGCTCATAACTGTGTTCTTTGGGTCCTAATTAGTATAGTTGTCAGGTTTGAACCCAATTGGATAAATTTTACTAATGCAAATTAATAGAAGAAGATAATTTTGAATTATGCAAACCAAAAGCAATTGGGATTATGGTTTTATTCTGGTTTATGAGATTTAAATGTCATGCATCATTTTATCAATTTGCATATAGTCAGTTTTGTAATGCCTTTGATTTTCTAGATTCCCTAAGTTCATGTGTCACGCTGATTTGTAACTCACGCTGATTTTGGACTCTATGCAAGCTGTTGGATCTTCAACTTGTATCGTCTGACTCATCTCCTTCCTTGAGTCCAAGGCTATCAGGACTCCTCACAGTCTATAGGATTGTCATCTCCTCCTCCTCTTCTAAACTCTCTCTTCTCAAAGCCTCACTTCTATTTTTGGTTCTCTCTATAATCCTCACATTTGGCTGAGTGGGAAGAGCCCCAATCACTTTGTACCTCTCCCTGAAGTTCGAGCCACTTAGTACTCTACTAGGTTTCCTCTCCAAAATATCCTAGTTGGTGAGGGAGTGTTCTCCCCTATTCTCACCTGCTTTGTAGATTCCAACCACTCTGGGACTAGCTACATATATATAACCTTTCCTTCACCATCAATGTATAATGTGCATTGGTTCTCAACCATTGGTTTCCTCTAGTTTTGCCTAGACCTCACTTCTT
Organism: Alisma plantago-aquatica; assembly: GCA_963693085.1. Lineage (NCBI taxonomy): Eukaryota > Viridiplantae > Streptophyta > Magnoliopsida > Alismatales > Alismataceae > Alisma > Alisma plantago-aquatica. The sequence continues at coordinate 926,939,090 of OY856409.1, forward strand.
GGATTTTCCTCTACTAGATCAACTGGTCGCAGGTTCGACACAACCCCAGAGTCTATCGCAAGGCACATAGATCACAACTCTTTCCCTGAGGGCTTTGTTTGTCGTCAACATTGTTGATTTCTCAGTGGAGAGGTACCCTTCTATTTCCCTCTTTTTGTGTTTTGTAATGGTAGCAACCAAGGGTGATCAATTGTGAAGTATTGCAAGTGTTTTCTATTGGATTCAACATCATGCATATTTTATCTAGGACAATGAAGCCTCAAAAGGCATTAGTCCTTGTTGTATCTCTCTCTCTTATCCTGGTTTCTAGTTTTCACTCCTTGTCAGTCAAGTCATGGCCGCAGAGCAAGGGAACGCTTTGGTTTTTTCCCAATGCCTTGTCTTTGTGTTGGATTCATTGGGCCTTGACGGGTTCAATGGGGGATGTTTCCCATAGATTTTGGTAGCACGAGTCACACTAAGATTGTGTTTTGGCTACTGTAAATCAAGAAGTACTAAGCTTGCACTGAATAATGGGTCAGAGCAGTCGATGAAGATGATCATTGGTAAATTTATGGTTCTACCCCTAAATTAATTTTATATCTATCACACATCCATGGATATTTCCTTCCTTTAATTTCTAATGCAATTTTATATCACGGGTTGATTTAACTGGCTAGTTTTATAGATATACTCTGTCACACAGATATAGTCCTTATGCATGATGCATGCATATTTCGATGATTGTATAATCAATCATGTTTTATAACTCAGTGATCGTCATATCTTGTAAAATCCATAATAAATAATTGGTAAGTTAGAAAAATAAAGTTAAACCTATTTAAGAATAAAGTAAAATCTACTGGTGGGTATAATTTTTTAACAAAATTCCAATTAATTAAATGCATGCTTTTATGGTTTTTCCTAAATACCTTTAATCTTGTGAAATTCATATCTAATGATCTATAACTCAAAAGTTAACAAATATATATGTTTTGAAAACATGAAGATGTAATCTGTCTGATTACATAATTTTCATAACCTAAAATAAGTATTTATAAAAAGGATTGCTTTTAGGGTTTTTTTATAGGAGCATAAACCCTTATTCATTTGAATATCTAATAGGTAGCTTTGGACCTTGGTTTGGATCTAAGGTTTGACCCTGACTTTGGATACACGTTCTTGAGGTATGTTGCTCTCTTTATGAGCCATATTGGACAATAATTATATTTTCTATCTCCCTTTGATTTGATAGTGGCATATTGTTTTGTATGTTACTTGGTTGTAATATTTTACATGGTTGGGTCCAATCTCTAAATTTTATCTTATGGCCTATTTAAAATGTAAACAAAACTCTTTTATTAAATCTTGCTCATACTTATTCAATTTGTAAGTCTTTATTTCTTTATTTCATCTTATTGATCCATTTCATATTGAAGTGTGTAAATTTATTTCTTGGATTGAACTAAATATTGACTCTCTATTATATGCATGTTTGGATTGTTGAGACTATTATTATCTATTAGTGGCGGTACATTATGGGTTTTGACCCCATTATACAAATTTCAATATCTAGGTGATGGTGCCTCACCTAGCCCCAGGTGCTCTCACCTATTTTATACATATTATTATTTAGGATTGTGGGTGCTCTCACACCTTTCCTTGGCATGGAACGTGGAGGTGTTTTGGTCATGATTTTAGATGGTTGTAGTCTAATATTTAATCAACATGCAAAATTCTTATTATTTATTGTTGTTCTCTTATTTGAGATTCAAAGGCAAGAATTTTATTGTTGTACTTTTTATTTCTTCATATAATCTCTTTGGCTTACTATATGAAGAACTCTTTTGATGTCCACTTGGATGTTTCTACCTCACTCTTCATTGGGAATTATTTTAATTTACTTTTGATGTACTTTTTCCATCTAAATTATCCAATCTCTATTATAAGCACATACCATCTTTTGTTGATACTCTTCCACCTTGTCTACTCCTATGGGGGGTGTTCGCAACACCTTAAGTGAAGAAGATCTTGCCATAGGTGACTTTGAGTTGTAGCATGTCAGTTGTTCTTTCTAGAGATAGATTGAAGTGGTTGGTTTACCCTTTGTTGATCCAATGTTATAGATTAGTTTCCTGTAATTTCTTTTATGTACATCTTGCATGGTGAAGAGTAATGTTAAATAATGAATATTGTAATAATCAGATTTTATCTTCCATTGCTACACTTTTGGTATTTGATACATTGCATACTTGAGTTATAGTTATCATCCTTTGTGAAAAATTACTTGTGATAATTGGCATTTGATGGTTTTCTATTATTTGCATCAAAGTAAGTTGAGTGGATCCCCTGTCGGGTCACACCCCTTACAGCATGCTCCTCCTATGAGGTATCGACAATATTATCTATACCTAGATGGAAAGGAATAATACCCAAAGCATAGGAAACAAGGTATACATCAACAAATTTTGAGTGAGTATGTACATATAATAAACACTTTGGCCATTATATTGGGTTATAAGTTTAGAAGAGATGTTCCCACAATGAGAGGAATGTCTGCAATTATGTAAGTTCCAAAAGGATTATAACAAGATATATGAGGCATAATAAAATTCAGAGTACAAGCATGTGAATAAAATATCATGCCATATTGATTAATCACAATTTCAATTTCAAACAATACACTTTTTCATGTGTAACAATGTAGAATAAATACCCCTAATGTAGGTCCATAACACCATAGGATAATGGCCTAGAAAGGAAGGTTGCAAATGCACACCCTAGACAGAATAAGTGATCCCTTTATAAATGTATGGTTGTACATACACTACTATAGAACTGACCTTTGGCGTCAGTTATTTAAGGCCTTTGGCGACGGTTAAAAAGTGACACCTATGTGGGCGACACTAAAAGGTGAACCCTTAGGCGTCAGTTTTAAAACAAATGCCAGAACCCTTCACGCCATCCAAAATGCACCAGCAGGGGCACTATAGGCATCGGCTATTAGTGGGAAAACTGACGCCATAACCCTTCACGCCATAAAAAGGGCACCAGCAGGGGCACTATAGGTGTCAGTTATTAGTAGGGCAACTGATGCCCAAACCCTTCATACCACAAAAGGGTGCCATATAGGACACCATCGGCTTCGATTTCTTAGTAATAACTGATGCCATATCACCTGTCGCCACCACGGTCGTGCTGGCCAGCACGGCCATGTTTCCTGGCCACATTAGACGTCGGTTTTTTGCTATTATCTGACATGGTAAGCCTTTGTTGTCAGTTTTCAACTAATAACCGACGCCTATGTTTTGATTTTTTTTCTTATCAGTTTGCTGGCATACTTGGCCGGTCATAGGATAAAGAAACATGTAGTTTAGTGGAACTGATCTGCAGGTTTACGACATCCATTGATATCAGCCAACAATAGGCCACAAACATGCAAATTTAACAAGATTCACACACATGTAGAAACATGCCACAACCCTGTAGTTCCTTTCATTTTCACATTCACACATGTAGAAACAATCAGACACATGTAGAAAATTCATGTAGCAACCTGTAGTTCCTTTCATTTTCACATTTACACATGCACATGTAGAAACATTCATGTAGCAACCTGCAGTTCTTTCATTTTCACATTCACACATGTATAAACATTCAGACATATGTAGAAACATTCACACATATGACAATTCAAAAAAATTCATTTATAAAATATCATTCTTTAGTCATTATCGCTATCAACACCCCAATCATATTTTAAAACCCCCACTACTTATATGTCTTTTTCCCATTCTTCTCTTACATCATTTAATTCTTCCATCATATAGGAAGCATGTACATCTGATAAGGCCTTACTTGTAGTGTGGTCAGTTTTAAACACCTGCAAAGAGAATTATGTATAAGAGAATGATGTATATATATAATTAATAATATATAAATAAGATTGATATATTTCATATTATCTAATGAGACTATATATAATACCTCATGTATGGTATCGATGTCCACTGCGGCATATTTGATAATCATGTACATAAATCGCATCACATAGTATGCACATGCCCAGCCGTTGTCTTATGTAGCACACTGTAAATTGAAACATACAAAATATTAAAAAATACAACTAAGCACAGTTCACATAAATCATATATACATTGGAGTCGGGAACTTACTTTCACGTTCTCCCAAATTATTGGCTGGTTCTTTTTCCCGGGGACCTTTCCTCCATCCTTTTTGAACTCATGTAAACCCCGACATGTTAATGTAACACAGTAAATTACATAATTAAATAGTAATGTAATAATAGATGTTAACGGATATAAAAATGAAATATTTCTCACCGGAATAATGTTATTTTCATTGCATGTCCATATTTTGGATTCAATTTAGTCCCCTTAGGATCTAGATAATATATAGTGAACATCCCGGGGATAATAACTAGTAACTCCCAATGCGTACCCCTAGAGGTAAAAAAGTTAAAAATTAATAACTCAAAATCCACAATAAAAATGTAATTTTCTTAACTCCAAATTATAAGCAAAGTAAACTTACTCCACATTGAATGGATCTATTATCACCGTCTTCTTATTTTGACCAAAATTTGTAAAAACATCACAGCAATATTGTTGAACTGATGTATGGTCTTTAACTACTAGACTAATCAAAGATGGAATCAAAAATCCTACATGTTCAAATGAAAAATCTACACATATCTTGTCTAAGTAGATGCAAAACATGTATTACATATGCATTAATATATAAGAAACCAGATCACCAGATTCTACATAAGGTATATGGATGTATAAATAAGATCTCACCTTATCCATATCTATCACAGATGTATTCATCCAATCATAGAGAAACAACTCCAAAATATCTTGTATAAATAGTTTGGTTTCGTATGATTGACCTGCAGCATCCGCATCTATAGAAACATTTATAGGGAAATTTACATCATGTTCGTCTAACCATACTTCCATACCCCTACAATTAGGACCTAACGGGGTAGGTAGGTCATGTGGAACCCAACTTGGTAATGTAGGAGGTGGAGGTGGAGGCCTAGCTGCTCTGGGTGTCTTCGTTTTAACATGTATATATAATTTCAGATCAATTGACCTCATATATATACACTAACAATTTAACATAATGTAAATTTATCATACAATTTCAGTATACATGACATCCGCTTTGGTCCACAATATCACTCTACCTTCTGCCTCACCAAGCATTTCATAATCTGGGTGGGCATATGGCAATTGAAGATCTATCCAATTGGGGAATATATGTAGCGGGCTCATACGAACCCAACCATTTGGTAATGGAGACCCATGAAACATTTCTCCTGGAAGGGATGGGTAAGCTGACGCCTCTACAATGACGTATTCATTACATTTTAGACGGCATGTCTTCAATCCCTACAAATTTACGTAAAGAATGTTATATACATATCATTTTGCAAACATGTCATCTTGAAAAGACTAGCTACTATGTCATAAAAATACTTACAGCAGATGTGCTAGGTGGTGGGTCTACAGGATTACTCCCAACCTCTGTAGTAGGAGTAGAGCAGGAAGCCATAGGTACTGTCTGAGTGGTAGTCTGAGACGCCTGCCACTTCACCATTGCTTCTTGGATTCTCCTATCAATTAATGCATCTACCTATATATGGATAAAAGAAATGTTAGCTTGTGATTATTGAATTCCCTTTTATAGTAACATTCTAAAAAAAGAATAGGTTACCTCTTCTTGTGAAATTCCCACTTTTGGGACATGTTTGCAATGGGATGGCCCAAAGAACGCTTTGATGCCCACACCAGTGCCTGCACCCCTAACACGTCCAGGATGCTCTGGGTTACCCAAAGCAACTGTCAATTCATCCCTTGTGCCCTCAGGGATGAACTTGCCTTGTTTCCTCAGCTCATGAAGCTCCCGCTAATCGCCATCAACAGAAATTGGTAAGTAAGTAAACACCATAAATAATCAATATTCAAACGAATTGCTCTAAGAGTTGTATTTTGCCATTTTTGTATCCGCCTCAACAGTTGCGAGCTTCTTTATTTCTCCCTTCTTGTTTTGCCTCCCAACTATCCAGACATCATGGCGAGGTAGAGGTGCGGTACCTATAGTAGAGGACTCCTGAGTAGCAGCAGACTGAGCAGTACACTCAGCCTGTAGTCTTTGGCGAATGCCTGCATAGCCCTTTGGACCCATTGTGTGGTCATGCACATTCAGTGCACACCTTGCTCTTTGTGCCTCACTAAGAGCCTAGTTAGTATGCACATTGATTTGGTTAGTAACACTAAAGGTTAATCTTGAATAGGTGAATACAATGTATATTAATTAAATAGGGAGTAACACCTAATACCTTGAATTCATCATTATTTCTTGAAGCAACAAACGCGTCTCATTCTTCTTGGTCTAGGAAGTTCCACTGTTCAGTGGCTGAATTCTTCCTCTTTTCACCATCTTTTATGTATTCTCAGGTGATATTTGTCCTATAGTTCCTTAGAACCCTCACACAGCGTTACATCACACATTTACGATGCAACTTTTCATCCAATGCAAATATACTCTGCAAAATAGAATTGCTATTAACTAGTATCAAAAAAATTAGTAATCTACAAAATGGAATTGAAAATAATAATAACTCACGCATAAATCCTTCCATATTAAGTCTTTATTCCCCTTAGGAGCTTTATGCCAAGAATATATCTTACAACCACAATGGCTATGAGTAACATACCCAAGATATGAAACAAACGAATTGTGGTTCACTCCAATTGCATTTCCTGCATTATCAAAATCCACAACCAGTTTGGGTCCATTGCCCCTTAGCACTATTAACTTCTTCATCATAGTTATGCCCCTTCTCTTGTCAACTTTTTGGTACTGCTCATCAAGTGCCTCAAGTGCTTCAGAGGGTACATGTGCATCATCAACCTAAAATTTGACAAAATAAACACACTTACAAGATATAACTATAAATGGACATATAGATAGAAATATATGATATATTTTTAAAACATACATTGTGAGGCAGTGCATTGGTATCCTCACCATTCTCATCATGGACATCATGGTCATCATGCCCATGCTCAGCCATCTGAAAATTTCATTAAAAAAATCAAACATTTAGCATTTGACATAACTAGAAGATAATGAAACATTGAAAAATGAAACATTGTATAGTTCACATATACAAATGAAACATTGAAAAATGAAACATATAAAAAATATAAACATGCATGCCTCTAATATTGCGATCGTTTATCAATTAACAATCCTTCATTGTCATCTCCGCGCACCTACAAGTCATCATTAGCTTCAATATTTTATGTTGTTGGCAACCCAACTGAGAATGGACTGGAGTCATCAAACTTATCATAATAGTCTTCTTCATCTATAGGATCTTCAATGAACTATCTTTTACCATGAAGAACAACTGACTATTTATCATTTGCAGGATCATCGATATAAAATACTTGTTTCGCCTATGATGCCAATATGAATGGTTCACCCTTCTTGCCAATCTTTTCGAAGTTCACTAAAATGAAACCCAATTCATCCACTATTACTCCTTTAGTGTTATCAACTCAATTACATTTGAAGAGCGGAATTCTAAAATCTATGTAGTCAAACTCCGATATGTCTTCAATGACACCATAATATGACATGTTAGCTTCACGTGGACTCTTATCCTTTGCACTTGCAAAAAACATAGTCGACGCTTGAAGGGTGACCCCACTGTTTTGGACGACACTCTTATCATCTTGGTGCTTTGTGTAATACGTGAATCCATTAATGTCATACCCTTCATAAGACATAACATTCAATTTTGGTTTAAAGGTGAGGCATTTGATAGTTTCAGTAATATCATCTGGTGTTTGAGATAGTTGATGTAAGACTTTATCTTCAAACCACTTAATAAATGTCTTGTTATGCAATATAGCAAGCCACATTGAATTGGCTCAAGGATATTGTCTCTGGATGAAATTGGTATGTTCCTCGATATAAACTCTCACTTCATCCATGTTGTGTAAAATATACAAGTGAACTTGTTCCAACTACTCACGGCTTATTACTTTCACTCATGATCCCAAAATTCCTTTGACAAATTGCTCCTCAATATTCTTGTCATTACCAAGAGTGTCATTACCACTCAGAAAGTCATTGCAAAAATCCATAACCTCTCTCGCCACATAACCCTCAATAATACTCCCTTTAGGCCGATAACGGTTTCGAACATCACTTTTAAAAATGCTCATGTATCGTTCAAAGGGATACATCCAATGCAAGAAAACTGGTCCCAATATTTTCAATTCCCTAGTCAAGTGGACAACAAGATGTACCATGATATCAAAGAACAAAGGAGGGAAATACATATCAAGCTGACATAGGGTAACAACCACTTCTCTTTGCAAAGTATCGAGAGTATCAGGGTCAATAACTTTGCTGCACAGACTGTTGAAAAAGAAACAAAGTCTGGTGATTGCAAACCTTACATGCTTCAACAATATAGATCGAATTGCCACGAGCAATATTTGTTGCATTAGAGTGTGACAATCATGAGATTTAAGACCTATCAACTTCAAATCTTTCATTGATACCAATCTACGGATGTTGGATGAGTAACCCTGTGGCACCTTAACATTTACCAAGCATTCACAAAAAGCTTTCTTCTCCTTTCTAGACAACGTGTAACAAGCGGGAGGTAAGCATATTCTCTGATTTCCCATTTCACGTAATTTATTAATTCTAACCTTATTCCCATTTCACGTAGGTCCAGTCTGGATTTTATCCCATCTTTAGTCTTACCTAGTATATTCAACAGAGTACCAATGACGCTATCATAGACATTTTTTCTCAACGTGCATGATATCGATACAATGTCTGACTATCAAAGAACTCCAATAAGGAAGATCCCAAAATATTGACTTCTTCTTGAATAAAAATTTGTCACTCTGTGTGGCCATAGTACATTGTGATCTCTTACCAAATTCATTGACAAAGTATTTTACTCTTTCATAAACAACCTCCCTTGGTATAGGTTTAGGTGCACTCTGTTCCTCATTGGCCACGGTCGTGGAGCAGCATCACGGTCGTTTTGTTCTTCATTGGCCACGGTCGTGGCAGATGGCCACGATCGTGGCGAATTGGGGAAAAACCCTATTGAAATGTTGGTTCTTGGTCATAAATTCGCACGACCGTGGGAAGTGCCCATGACCACATCCCCCTCCTCCAAAATGGTTGTGTGACCCAACACGACTATGGTACCACTCACCCACCACGATCGTGGCACTCTGCCACGGCCGTGGCTACCAACATAGCATACTACCAGCCCCATACCACGACCGTATTCTTACCCCACAACCGTCCTATACTACCTCACCATGGTCGTGGCACACCAACACGACTGTGGTGACCAACCTACCCTACCACTTCCACCACATATCCACCTCAAATCCACTCCATTTCACCATTATCATTAGAGCTTCATATATCAACATACATACTAGGTCATATTTCAAGTCAAGATTTAGGCATTTAATCACCTTAGGGCACATACATGATTCACAAGGTATTTGGGTGCACAAAGAATAATATACGTTACTGATTTAGGATTTCACATTATCATTTTAGAAATAGAAGACCCACATGTGAGTTAAGTTTGAGATTTAACATCAATGTATCTTTAACACGCATGTTTCAAGGTTCAAAGCACATAATCAAATCAAATTAGGATGCTAGAATGGACAAGTTGAATCTTATTTCAACATGCATCAAAATTTACTGAATTAGGTCAAGCATGAGGATTAGAAGCAAAAATATATGCAAGTACAAGATTTGAATCAAAATGAAGCCTAATGGCACATTGGGAGAGTGAGATTATACCTCACTTGAAGGCTAAAGAACAAATATATGCAAGCCAACAATGCAAATGGATGACACAACAACTTAATTCAGCCCAAGAGCACAAGTGTAATCAACACAATTCTATTATAATGAATTAATTAGGTGTCAATAAGCATCAATTTTAGTGAGACTCTCTTAGTCCATGCTACTACAAATGGGAAATCAAAAAATATGTTGCATGTGTAACCTTAATTGCAAAAATACAATCTAAGTCCACTATGATTCTTATCCATCCAAACTTCCATGCTTCTTGAATGGCTAAATGACGACATTCATTTTCAGGTTCTCTAACTGAGAATAAATGTATACATTATGCTCAATGCAAATAAATTTTTACGACAGTGTGCCCTTGCAACCACTACATTTGCTGATTTACCACTGTTAACAGCTGCCTCTGACGTCAAGGACATAGGAGGAAGAAGAGGAGAAGGAAGAAGAAGAGTAGGAGGACGATCAAACAGGGAGAAGAGTAGAAGAAATTAATTATACCTGTCAGTAGCGAGCTCGTGGAGAAAGAAGAGGAGCAGCTCTGTCGGTAGTGAGCTCGGTCAGGGAGGAAGAAGATGAGCAGATGAGCAGCTCAGTCGATAGTAGCGGCGGCGTTGAGCAGGCAGCGGTGGCATGGAGCAGGAGAGTCGCGGCCTGGAGAGCAGCGGCCAGAGCACCAGCAAGTGGCGGCGGCAAAGGCGAGCGGCGAGTGGCGGCGGCGACGACGACTAGAGAACCAGCAAATGGCAGCGGAGGTGGAGGCAGCAAGCACAAGAGCAGGGGGTGGCAGTGAGCAGAGGAATCATCAGACCTAACCCTCAATCGAGAATGAATGAAACAGAGAAAGGGGAAGAGTCTGGCTCGCATGGGTGTTGTTAAGTTAACAATAGGCGTCGGTTATTAGAACTAACTAATGCACAAAACTATAAGTGTCGGTTACCGACAAGAAACTGACACTTCTATTAGTTGATAGTCGTCGGTTCCAACAAGAAAAACTGACATCTATCTATATATGCCGACAAAAATAAATGTTCTCAAATTAAGACTATAGTCATCAGTTTTCGTATAAAAACCGACGCTAAACGGAGGTGAAAATCTTCACGGTTAAGCGCACAAAAACACATCGGCGTCGATAATTGTAAGACAACCGACGATAAAAATTGGTCAAATTTATGTCTCGCGGAAAACCTTTAGTCGTCGGTTTCTTTGTTAAAAACCGACGTTGTATGTTAATTTTTAGGGGTAATTATTTTCACGGGAAAATTTGGATTTGGCGGTCAATTTTAGGTGTCGGTTTCTTATTAAGAAATCAACACTAAATAAAAAGTGATACATGCATCTGGTCGCCCTTCACAGATAGATGTCGGTTATTTTATTTAACCGATGTTGTATGAATTAGGCATCAGTTTTTGTATACAACTGACGCCTGTAAATGTGACGTTATAAGTCATTTTTGTAGTAGTGATAAGTACCTCTAGTCTAGATATTATAGTCAAACATGAATCATGCATAAATAGAGATTTAAGACTAGTTTGTTAGTCTCTTTCTCATAAAAGGCAATCAGAGCATGTGGGTCCAAGAACCCATATAAATAGAGTAGTTCAATAGTCATAGGGATATGGTGAATTAAAGATAGGAAATATGATAGTTCTGGCAATTAAATTTCCATTAGAACTAATAGTTCAAGAGATGCCTCGTTAATTGAATGTAGGTTTCAGTAAAATAGTACCCAAAATAAAATAGAGGATTTACATAACTTATGGTTAGAGATAACTATTCAATAACAATCCTTAAGCTTAGGGTCAGAGCTTTCACAACCTAACCATCATATTTATTTGTTGAATTAAGATTAATTATGTTGAATTCAATAACTAGAAAATGATCCTATTAGAAGTTGGAAATATGGTCGAACCTTTCCCATCGAATATAGTTTACTATTATAATCCAAAATTGTACTTATTTGTATTATTTGGATAAACTAAAAACTACATATGGATTTTACAAGTTAAATCAATTTTCTGTAAGATGTGAAGAGACTGTCATGTCCTTGAATGAGATTTGATCACTAAATGAATGTCACAAGGAAACTATAACCTTCATCGGTGATGATAGTTGCACTCATGATCTGTGGAGTAGAGAAGGGATTTCATCACAACAAATGAATCCCTTTCGCTGACCTACCATCTGTTCCTACACCACTAGGATCCATGGACTCCCATTTTCATCGTGAGGCTAGTATGAGTCTAAAATTCCCTTTTGTGGGTGATGTTGATTGACCCCATGCTCCATGTGTAGAGAAAGTCTTTGTTCATAGGGAATGAATCCCTTTCTCATGCCATGAACTGAGGACTAGGCTCAACATCCTAGAGCTTGGCCCTACGCATGCTCACTGACATTTTTCCTATGCCTCCATCATTGGGATCCATGGACAGCCATTGACATCATGATGCTAGGATGAAAAGAGAGAGTTGTTTCTCTTGTCGAGGTTGAAGAAGAGAGGAAGAAACGTGATAACTCAAGACAATGACATGATAGGGAACCGATCAAATAGGGAAGAAGGAAAGAGGATGATGAGGGTCATAGAGGCACGGGAAGCTACCTCTAGAGCATGGGATAGAGCATGATTTTTGATAGCCTCCAACAATCCAACAAGATGTAAAAAGAGGGTCAGGGTAGTGACCAAGGGTTCAGCCAATATGATGGTTCCATGACATAAACTCGAACCTAGAAGCTTTTTTTTGAATACCTAGTCAAACATTTGATGAAGTTAGGAGCTTTGCTAATTGCCCTCAATGGGTTTGGATGAGTGCCCATGAGTCAAGTGCCTTAGTGACCTCCTATTGAAGGCTAGCACAACTCTATAGGCAATGATGTTTGATCAGAAAAGAACCTCAGGGAAAACTAGTCTGAAATAAGTACACAAAATGAAGGTGGGAGGCTTCTAGAGGGTTACCTCATAATGAATAGCCTAGTAGTGACTCTAGTTGATGATGATTTAATATGCTCACAGAACAAGTATTTTTTCTTTGTCCAGATGCTCTATAGTTGGACATTCCCAGTTGAGAGAAGGGAAATCTAGGGGAAGTGAGGAAGAGTATTTCTAGATCGATAAGGGAGGGGAGAGAATTAAGAAGAGGGATTTCTTCTTTGTGAGTAAAACAACATCGATGCTCTTAGGGTTTGCTTAGGTTTTTTACGTATTTTTAACAACACATTGAGAATCATGTTGTTTTGGACTCAGAGGAGTGAGGGGAGTTTGTTGTTGAAGGAATTGTGAGGATTAGGCGAGCTTAGTGGAAGGAAGAACGTGAGTAGACTCACTGAGTTGAACATGTCGTCTGCATGGGGAAGTCAGAGGTGGGGGTGACTAATCCATTGTTGGATTAATGGACCCCTCACTAGGACCATTGATCAGTGTGCGCCCAATGTGGACCATGTGAGATAGAGGACACCTAATAAAATCAAGGTGTATGACAACTATTAAATCTAAAACGTAAGGGAAATTTTGGGAAATTTATGTAATTCCTCCTAACTTAGGTTTAATCTTTTAGGTATCTAATAGGGTGTACTTGACCACTAATTAATCCTAAATTTTGTGGTTTACATAATGAGGAACATGAATTCGAACTTATATTTGAGGTTTGAGATTACTTGTGTTACAATTTTGCCATTATGTGTTAATAACCTCAAATTAGGATAACAAACCTACCTAATAGTCAAATATGGAAAAAAAATTATATTATCTCAAATTCTATCCCTCTAGACCCTAGAGTTATCATAGTGTTATTTATTATGGTTAAGACATTTAGATTAGTATTACTATTCACTAATTCCACAAAGAAAGTATTATGGTTATAATATCATAAGATTTCATATTCATGGAATCCTAATGAGTCAATTAAAGTTAAAAGGTTTCAATAACATATAGTCCATTATAATATAGGAAAATGTGTATACTAAGAGGTACCTAATTCAATAAGGGACATGGAAGGGAAAAGAAATATTTATACCTAGAAATGGGGTTGTTATACTTTGTTTATTAGATCCATGAGAGGAAAATTTCCACGAAGTTGAGTGATGTCCATTTTACTATACCCCCAAACTTGCTAGATTTGAATATTTGTATTGTAATCCTAAATATAATGATAAACATTCCCTGTCAACCTAGAAAGTCTTAGATTAATATAGTCAACGGACGAACCCACAGTTTAATGTTTTAAGAAAAACTAGATTATTACTCCACTTGAGAATTTTTTTTAATAATTGATTGATGACTAATAAAATAAAATTAGTACAAAAATAGTTAAGACATGTACTACACCAAACTAATTAAATGAGTTGGATGAAATTTTCACCACGGCTTGATTACACCCTATCTCTGAAATCGACAATTACAATAGAATTTGGTTGATAAATTAATAATTATATAGTTATTATCTCAAAAATAAGGGTTGCAACAACCAAAAAAATCACCAAAATCACTCTCTGGTGATATGCATAAGATCCTTTATTGTTTCAACACTAGGCATTTTTTTGTAATCATATAGAGATCCTATATAAACCCTATGATATTATTGATAATTACCACACCTTTTAAATATAGAATAACCAAGATATGAAAACAAAACATATAACTCATGATATTATTGATAATTACCACACCTTTTAAATATAGAATAACCAAGATATGAAAACAAAACATATAAATCATCAATAAATTGAAAAATTTAACCAATGATGCTTAGATATAAACAAGAGAACAATTCATAGTGGTGGGATACTCCCATGCCATATCAAGAGGAAATATTATCTACAATTTTTTATGGTGTATCATAAAATAGTGGAGAGAATAATATCATGAATACAAACAAGAAGCCATAGAATATGATCTATTTTATGTAGATCAAATGAAATAACAACTCCGAACAATGGAATTTTCATCTCGAGTGTGTCTCATGATGAAAAGATTGTCCTCTCATTAGTGCTTTCTCCCAAATTATTGTGAAGGCATGACAAATCTGAAAGAATGTACACATATGCCTCCTATGTGATATATCTCGCAGTAAAATAAGAAGTCTCATTGTGTGTGTTCTCAAAAGATGCATGTGAGAAATACTACTAGTCATGTAATCTAATATTTTGTTGTCTACCTTGGCCAAAAGTTCGTTCCAGTTATGATTCTTTCTAGCTAACTTGTTAGATTCTTATCCTTTCAAGTAAATAATTTATAAAGACATGCCAATTCAACTTGCCTAGATGATCGACTAGCTAGATGTAGTATTATCGACACCACATTTTTTCAATCAATCAATGATCATGATCAAATAAACTCTCTAGCTAATTACAAAATATATTCAATTCCTTCTCTAGGTTCCCATATTTTCCATGTATTTGATCTACCTCAGTTACCCACATTTCCACTTGTTGAGGGTTTGTGTATATAAAGCACCCTTCTCCTAACTAAGTAAAATGTGGCCTTCAATTAAGCTTTTGAATAAGTCTTTTTAATATATTTCCCCTAAAATAAAATACTCAATTCCAATCCCAAATGTAAGTTTCATTTCCTTTTCATCTCTCATTGAAAAGTTATAACAATATTTATTAGAGAATATATTTGATTCTATTCAATGTCATATTTGAAAACTCCATTTACCTTAGCCTCAACTACCATTTTTATGAAAAGGGATAAAAAGGAAGATATTTCACTCAACTTTTCACCTATCCCTTCCTCTCATGATATTTAATCAAAAGTTCATTTATTAAAGAAAAATTCTCACAAACTAAAAAACAAATACACTCAATCCCTTCCAAAAAGTCATAAAGTTGAATAGGAAAAGACCAAGATTCCTGCCCATGGACACCAAATATATCACCTCATTATGCCCATGTGCCACATGGTAGAAAGTAGTATTCCTTCATTGGTCCACCTTGTGAAATTAAGCAATTTGCGGGCCCCTTAGGACACAAAATCATATTTTCCATTTCCTCTTCCTGACGTGAAGGCAATCCAGTTTGGAAACCTATTTTCTCAACATTGAGCCCTTTGACCCTCATAAAACTATTATAAATACCCCCATTTTCATCATCAACCTTTGCCCCACTTGACTCTCCTGGAGCCAAAGAGAGTACATGTTGACACCTTACTTTTTTCTCACTCGGGAGAATATCATGGTAGTAATGGTTTTATGTATGGTGATGGAGTTCAATTCACTTCCCTACATTTTCCAATTTCCCCATATTTTCTCGCATTATTCCACCTATCAAATGCATTGATATTCACCAATTTTTACCTATTGGAGTTTCTATACAAAAGTGATTTTCCTTGAATTTAAGTGCAATTTCTCTCCAACTCTACTTCTTTTTTTGAAATTGCTCAAGTGTAATACATTGATAAAATATCCCCTTTTCTTCAATAGATATTTAATTACTTTAATCCTCAAAAAAATCCATACCTTTCTTTTACAATAATTAATAAAATAAATAAATTTATGTCTTATTGTCTTCCTTTAATGTTTTATTGAATTTTATTCAAATCTACATTGTCCACTAAATTCATCTAATTTTTCTCTAGAATGCTCTAAAATATCCAAAAAAATCAAGAAAAAGAAAGTTGGACTCAATCCGGCTCGGACCACCCGACCAATCACAACCATCTACCATGTGACACATGGAAGATTGGCACTATCTGTGGTCATGCGCAAGTGCCACATCACAAAAAATCCACTGCCACTCTAGAATATTTTATAGGGAATCCATGAACCCTAATTCTACCCTATATATAGACCCAATATCCACCATATCCCAGGTCCCTTCTTGATTCTCCTAAAGTCATAGGATCAACTACCATTCTCTTTACTTTTTGTCTCACTCATTATTAGAGTATCCTTTCTTTAACACAATGGTTTTTTGGGTGTTGTTATATTGAATATCAATAATCTCATACTTCTAATATGGTCATCTTCAAGTATTCATAACTTTTTTCATCTACTTGTAACTACTTCGTTCATTCATAAATGATTAACTATTTATCAATCTAAACTCTATGAAGTAATGTGATGTGCTCAACTTGCTTGATCTAACTACTCATGTAGAATCAAATCTTGCTCTTAGTTGAATTCTTTTCATGTCATCTCTCCTTTTTTTGACACGTCAGTCCTAACCGCCAGAAATAGATCTCCATGGGAGGATATCCTGAGGTGATTAGGACCCCACATCTAAAAAATAAGATCTTTGGGGAATGATGGGAAAACCATGATCGTCTCCTACTCAAAGATCAAAAAGATTAAAAAAAACACATTTAATCACTTTTCCACTATTTTGTTTTCTTTTTACCCGATTGGAAACCATCCAAACTTGAAACATTAAGAAAAGGGTTCAATATCAGTTTACCGAGCTATAACGGGGGTACTAAACCTTGCCCGCTCCTAACAATATTGCTTGAGTAAAAAATTTAATTATGCTTTTAATCTTTCTCCTTATCCATCCTTGGTTGGAGTCAAAATCAGTTATTCACATTTTGCCATTGATATAAACATTTATCTTGTTTTTCCTGATTTATGAATAAAATTACTCTAAGCTTCTTCCATTTTATCATTTTTTAGGAACCTCAAATTAGTTTCCTTGTGGAAGATTAATATTTTTTCAGATTAGGTACAACAGTTTGGGGACTCTGTTGGGGATTTTCAGACAATCTAGGTTGATGTTCTAGTTTCCTTTTATTTTCTTGATGTCTTTGTTGGGTTCAGATCAAGTTTTCATTCTTTTTTAGATTTTTCATTTTTTTCCTTTGATTTCTAATTGTTGAGTCGACCAGGGATCAGGGGCAGGTTTCTTGATCCCATCATCCCCACCACTCAAATGGAATGGTGATCCACCATCATTCAACCTACAAACATATCCTCCATCTTTATATGCCGTCTAATATGGTATCTACTTCAATTTTTTGTCCTTTTCCTTTTCTTTTTTTTTGTTTTTTTTCCTTTGGTTTTCTCAGTGTTTTGAGTTTGCTTCTTTTCTTAGAGTTTAGCATTTTTTCCCTTTCGGGTTTCAATTTTGCACCCTTCTTTCCTTTTTATTTACTTTTCCCCTTTTCTTTATCTATTTCAAAATCTATTAAAAATCTAGAAAAAAATGAAGAAATTGTAAGAAACTTCTTCTATTATGAGCATGATTCTTTCCTATTTGTATGAGTGATTGATACGATTTGGAATATGGAATGATCTTTTGCATTTGGTTTTGTTCATGTTTTGACTATACTTTTCTTATATGTTATGGGTTTTCTTTAGAACACGTAAAATTTGTGAACTCGCACTATGTACACCTACAAACCTATGTGTCTAAGGAACGTGTGTAAAAACTCACAATGGATCCTAGGATGTGGTGTGGGAGTGTTAGTAAATCTATCAACACAGTGTTAAGCTCGTCCAAAGGCCTTGAGGACACCCCCTCTCCTAGCAGTCATGAATGATTGCGGTCTTCACAGTCACGATGTATATTTAGAGCAGTTACCATGTGTGATGAACTTGGTTTACCCCTACTATGAGTTCCATAATTCCATATACAAGTTAAAGGCCAACCCCTCCTATGTAGGACACGCTTGATCTAGGTCATAAATTAGATCTAAACTCGTGGGCTAAAAAGGAGGGAAGGTTTACTCATGTATTTGCACCTTACAATTGTTGCTTGAGTTCTGAATCTCTTGACTGTTGCTTGCTTTATGGTTTTAAGATTGTCAGAATGATTTAATAGTGTCTTCATATGTAGAGCAATGATTTCAAATCAACAATCTTAAAATTTATGACCCGCAATCAAAATCTTGAATTTATGATATTTCAAAGACTAGTAATGTTTTCCAAATCAAACTGACAATTTTCAAAAGGTTATCGATCTTCTTTTTTTCCAAATGTAACAATATTATAAAACTAATAATCTTTTCCAAATCAAATAAACAATTTTCAAAAGGTTAATAATCTTTTTCTTTCCCAAATGAAATAATCCTTCAAAAATTAATAATATTTTTAAGACCAAATAAAAAAATTTAAAAGGTAAACAATCTTTTTTCTCAAAATGGAAGAATCATTCGAAGATTAATAATATTTTCCAAACCAAATCAACTATTTCAAAATCTTAATAATCTTTCAATTATTAATAATGTTTTCTAAATCAAATCAATATCTTTCAAAGATTAACAATCTTGTTCACATCAACGACCTGTGCCTCAAAATTTCTTCAAGATAGATGGTCTTTCAATTGTGACAGAGATGACATTTGTCAACACATGGTTTGTCCATGTGATATGGTCATAGAATATGTCCTAAAACTATAACATCACAACCCTTTCATGCTCATACCTATATGATACCAGACAATGACCAAAGACTAGTCCTTGACCTGCTTCAGACCCCCCTCACCAATTCGGAGATGCCTGATCAAGGTTCCCTCCCTTTTACCCTATTGTCGCATACTAAGAAGGGAGACCCCTGAGAGAGCTTCTCCAAATAATGTGATAGACATGACGCATAGGATGGTACCTATAGTTTGGAACGTGACTGGACGATGACGCCTTAGGGAAAAAATCAATTAATTCTGAACATTCACTAGTCTAAAATAGGCTACATTACTCTTGATTAACCGCTCAACTCCTAAATATCCCCTTTTTTCTTTGATAATTCTCTTAGGAGTACCCTCTAAAGAACATCACACCTTACTAGCCATGTGATACAATTTATCATCCTATATTTGACTCTTTTGATCCACCCAGCAATGCCACTAGAAAGTACATCTCATATCAAAATTGAGAAATGTGTAGACCTCACCCAAGCCACACACCACTACATGTGTCCCTAGTTCCATGAGAATCACAGAAGACCCTAAAGTATCATTGTTGACTCTCCAAAATGAAGGGGGAAGTCCTTTGTTTTTACATTATGTGTAAAAATCACAGAAGGATGTATATCTAAGCATAAATGTTTTCATATTTCTACTAAATCCTACTTTTGAATATTTCTAACCTAAATTTTAGGCCATCACGGTGTTGGGTTTTAGGTGAGGGAGAAGGCAGTGGAAATAAAAAAATTCTCTCACCACAAAACCATAACCACATATTCCATCAACAACTATGAAATAGGAAGGATGGTTTTAGCGAGGTGTACCTAGTCATGAGGCTTGCTCAGTGACAATACCTCACAGCTAGTGCGGTCTTCAACCACCTGGTCTTCGACGACATTTGTGCAGCTCCTAGTCCTAACCTGGATTGCGGTTGACAGACGTCCTCTTGAGCGACAGAAACCTCCTGCCTCTATAGATAGTCCACACAGACCACCGAGAACTCTAGTCGTCATGTCCTACAGGATACTAGAAGGAGTCATCCCCTTCTATCGGTGTACTAGTCACAGACACACTCTTCCACAATCAGTTATTTTTCTACAGTTGTCTTTCCCTCATTGTACCTCCCTGGACGGGTAGAACTTGCTTGGGCTCTCTCGGTTACCACAACCAGAGAGGACAACAACTTTACAGATCATTGATGTTTAAGTTGTGCTCTCTGGGAAGCCCCCTGTACCCCTCTATTATAGTAGAGGGCAGGGTCAGGGTTCCCAATCTGTGTGGGAGTAGAAGGGTTCAGAATTTCCATGAACTGATTACACTGCGACAGCTGAACCAGTCATTTCACAAATGAACCAGTCGGTTGGGAGTGTGAGCCAATCGGTTCACCAGTTGAACTGGTCGTTTCACATTCCTAACTCACCTCCAATTGACTTTGCTCTTCGTTTCCTACTAATCCAAAGATTAATTCTTGTCCCAATTGAATTGTACAAGTGAAACAAAAAACTTTCCTCACAAATCAGGACAATCCAACCTTGCTCATTTGGTCCATTCGAACTGATTGGTTCACCATGTGAACCGGTCGTCTTACTGACCATGAGTCGATCGGTTCACCCAGTGAACCAGTTGGTTGGTGGTCCAGATTGTGCAGAACACAGTCACTGCAGTTCTCAATCAATCTGACACTCAAATCAATTAGTTCAACACTTGAACTTGACGATTTTGAGTCAAGTCAATTGACTGAATGTTTGATTCAGTACCTAAACACCTTTAGTAATCAATCCAAACATCATTCATGGATAAACTCCTCTTCCAAGTAAATCCTTTGTGTGTGACCCTATAGGTCCCATTTCACGTTGGCAGTGAATGTCCATAACTAGCTTATGACATCACAAGAAAAGAGCGGTGCCTAGTCACACATCCGTGCTACCCAAGTGAAAAGGAAATTTGGAGAACAACTTTCAATCCTACAAACTGTGATTGGTGTTCTAGTGAATGTATAATTCCTTTGTCTCTTGGTATCATGAATGAACTCAAGGCATGGAGCTGCCATCCTTTCAACGTTCATTCATGTTCCTTGATCCAAAGCAGACTGTCTGAGATATGTGTGCCATCAATATCACATATTGACTCACACATGCATGCACATGCCTTTCTCAGTCTCGCTTATCAAGTGGCCATCAACATCATACTCCCTCAGGAGGGACAAATCCCATATCTATCACTCACAGTCAAAACCCCATGTGTCAAAGTCACCCAATCATCACCTTTATAACAATCCATATTTTAGGACCGTGTTTGATGATGTCAAAGTGTACCCAAGACATGTGATGAGTGTAGTGATTTTAGGTCTAAGAATCACAATCACCACCATCATTGTGAGAGTTGACTATGACTACCATGTCATGGTTCCATGTGTCACTCTCACGGTGGGTCTGTCCGATACACTATTCTCTAACATGTATCTATGTACTTGGTTTGATATCACATGTCATGACTAATGAGACTTTGTCATCAACCAACACACACTCTAGTGTTGACATGTCATTGTTGTTTATCAACCTTCCACAATGACATCTGACTAGGGACAAAACAAGAATGTACAAGTTCAGGTCCTTAACCTAAAGACATACGTCATTGAGTACTGTCATTCTCTAGACATTCATTCTGCTCTACCATTATCTCATAACTGATTGAACCAGAATGAATTGGAAGCTTGCCTTTGATGTTTACCAAATCAATCATAATGTATCCCAATCCAAATCATCATATGATTGGCTCTTAGGGCATACATACCAACAGACACCCACTTGCACTGTGAGCCAATCACCTTTGAATCATATTCTTAGTGATCTCCAAACATGTCCCACATGTTTATGTTGCTCCAGTTCTAATGTAGTGAGTTAGCAACACTTTGCTTTAGTCGGTATATTTCATGTTTCACATCTCTTCAATGTACGACATATCGTATGAGATGGAGTTTCCGTAATACACGATATGATATTCCTTGCCTAACACTTAGCTCCATTGTTTGACTCAGTATTATTACTTGTCATCAATGGTTGAAATATCTATAAGTTCATGTCTATGAACTTCTAGATCCATATAGTATCCTATGTTGTTCATAACACAAGGATACTCAACATTTCCTTTTAGAATTAAATGGCTTTTAAATCAGAACATTTCCATTTATCAACTCATATTCACTTTTATATTTTATATTTTGCAAACATTTTCTGACATTTCAGAAGCTTGCATAGTGTAATTCTTTACACCCATCTCTTCCTTATATTACCATAGAACTAGTACTTCATAAGTGTCAAACAAGTTCTTCATTGTATTCCAGTGACCCTCACTAGAAGTAGACAGACATCCACTCATTAAACGAGTTAACAGGATGAGCATATCATACCATGTCCAATACATACAAGATGATGAATGCATATTTTCTTATCATGTCTAATACATACAAGATAATGGGATGATTACATACATAATAGATCCATATCTATATATGTGTTCCTATTCTTCGTAAGAATTTGGGACACTTGGCATCTGAGATACTAACTCCATGTAACATAGACAAGTTTTCTCCCATGGAATTTGTGCATACTGAACCTTTCAGTACATATTGCCAATGTATGCTCTCTCCTTACCAGGTTGAGGTTTTTGAGAACTATCTCTATAGATCTATATTCCTATCACATAGGACATTTCTCTGTCTTCCCTTAAAGAAGGTATTTCCACACCAGTTTCCATTTTAGAACACTAGTATATGCACGTGCTTTGCACGTGGCTTATATATAAATAATAACAAATGAAACAATATTTTTAAAATGATATTAAATGTCTTCATCTCTTTCACCTCTTCTGATGATTATAATGTTTACCAGTTGCCAAATAATTTAATGGCATGAGGATTTTATTAATTTCTATTGATGTTATAAACGTGTTTGAATGAGAGGTAGATGATGTGGGATTCATAAGTGAGAATAGAACAAGTTTGTGAACAACTTCTAATTAGTTTCATGTGTGTTCATGTTGTGAACAATATGTGGTATAATTTTGAATAGAAATTTCTTTTGTATGCCTAATCTAACATAGATAGATTGGTTCAAAATTACAATCAAGTAATATATACCTTCAAAAGGAAACAACAAGGAATCAAAAAATGTAGTTATCGATTTTATCATTGAGTTAGTATTGTTTTAAGTTCAGTATATATAGACATAACTATTTGAGTTTTTCCTTCAAAATAATATAAATATAGTTAATGTCAAGAACAAATCCATAGTATTGTGAATGATGAAATATTATGTTAAATATAATTAAACGTTTTCCTATTCTCTACCATGTGTATTAGGTGAATGATACAATTTCTAAAAATAATATATATTGATGAATTTTAATAAGTTAGAGCCACAAAGCTAGATACATATATAAGTTGACCACAATGGGTTGTCATATGCACCATACATGAAAAATATGTGTGCCTTTGATATTTTCTCTTATTGTATAAATTAACATCTAAATCATGATATGTAATATATAATTTACCTTTTTGTATACATCAAAATAACATTTTCTACTTTTGTTGATAAATGTAGAATTTTGTAGGAATTTGATATCATAGTTCTACAACATCACCAACCACACTAAATTGTATGAACTTTTATGTACAATAAAATTAAGATTATAAATAATATTAAAAGATACTTAAATGAATAAAATTTATTTCTGGTGAAAAAAAAATTCAGTGATTCAATTACCATATTTCTAATTTAGTTCAATTAAAAATTCATTTATTTTTAAGGAAAAAGATGAATATAAGAAACATATAATGTAAATATATATAATTATAGAATACAAAAGTAGAATCACTAGACTACATATTATGAATGTATCATTTGGTATTTATATCAGTAATAATAAAATAAAGGTCAACACTTTGGTAAGTATAAAAGTCAAGTGTGTCCCATTCCGATAAAAGTCAAGTGTGTCTTTTAAAAGAAATATATATTGAAGCAAAAAATGCTAGAAAATTCTAGAAATATATAATTATTGAAGTGCATAAATCTTTACATAGATATTATTATTGAGTTTGAGGAGATCTCAAGGTGTACTATTATCTATTCAACTATGTAGCTAAATTCATATGACTGAATTTATTAAATATAACTATTGATGAATTGCTCTTTTTATGAAATAACTCAATGTTGATAAGTATGTAAATTACATATCTATGTGAAAAAGACCCTAAGATTTTAAGATTGCATTATATTAAAAGTAAAATTAATAAAAACATTATGATTTTCATTAGTCCATGCCAACAAATAAGGTCTAATGTGAATTATTGTTTGAGTGTGTGGAATGGTTAATAAAAGGAAAAGTAAATTTTGTAGACGTAAATAAAAAGAGAGTTATAATATTTTGTTTCTATTTGAATGTAATCTCATTTATTGGTAGTTTTGTTGATGTAAAGAATTTAACCAAAAGACCATAAATAAAAAAATAGAAGTTCAAATAGACATTGACTTCAAGAAAATCTTGTCAAAAGATACTAAGTTGAATTTCAAAATAATATTGTATTATTTTAACATTTTAGGGTTGTATTTATAAACATGTTTTGATTCAATGCACTAATAAGAAAAATTTCTCAATCACATATGGTATATAATTGAAGTCCAAATATGTCCAATAAAACTTAAAGCAAATAGTAACAAGAGACATTATAACTAATAAAGAGGATCTATCTCTTGATCTATTATTGTCATTTTTCTAATTATAAAAAACACACTTATAAAGTAATCATAAAAGGTTATCATAGTATCAAAATTAGTAACTAATCAATAAATGTGTGAAAATGTGTCCTTTCATAACTCAGCTGGATCGAGTTCCATTATTACATATGGGGGGGAGAAAATATTTAGATATGATAAACATGCAAAGAAATGTGTTGTCGTGGTTGGAGATTATAATTTTTTAATTGAAAGAAGAAAGTCTTTCTACATAATTTTATATTCCCAAGTCTATAGATGTAGTATTTAGGAGTATTGGTTTTACTATTCAAAAAGGACTGGAGGTGCAACTTGTTTCCCATCTACCTTCCATTTTGATGTAATACTTTTTTCTATATAGTAAAGTAGAATAGTAACTAAATGAATCTTTAGATCTATATATGGAATATATGTTTAATGGTGTCATTTTTGGGAATGACATGTTTTATTATACTTGGTGGTCGATATTGTTGTTTCCTACATCACACTAGTTATATGAATCCATAAATAGGAGCAGTATATGTTGGACAAAAAGGATATTGAGGAAAAATAATGAAGTTATGCCGCATGAATAAGAGATGTGTCCATACTCCCTAGCTTGTAGAATTGTGATAAAAATATGAAGAATAATTATATAAATTACTAACATGCAAAAATAATTCTTGCATATTCTAGCTATAAGAGAAGATTATCCAAAGAGAAGAAATATTAAAAAGAAAATCTTACCCATGACATTTCTTTTATGCATATACCATCATTGAGGTAAAATGGAGAGGTAAAAGGGAGATGATAGAAGATGAAAGATGGGTGAATGGTTTGGCAACACTTCTTCTTTGTCACCTAATGAAATGACCTTTGACAACCTAGCTTTTGTTTCGATTATCATTGGTTACATATATTTAGAGCATATTGTCTTCACTTTATTTTATTGAAACTATAAATTAGAGATTGCATTTTCTGCATAGAAATGATATGTAATTGTAATGGGTCTAATGAATATCCATAGACAAACATGAAAGGATATTAATCTTCTTGTGACATTTTAGATGCCTTTTGCGGTCTTAAGCTCGAACACCCTATAGCATGCTAATCTTGAAAATCTTAGTTCTTCCATGACAGAAGTCCCTGGTTCTATTGAATTGATGGTAGTTTGTATGATTAAAGATTATGAACCTTATTTATTTTCTACTATCCTTATCATGATAATGAGACACACTAAGCAGTCTTATTACTTCTTCACTTGTTGTAAAATGAAAAATAACATCTTTTTATTTTTGTATCTAGAATATCAATTTTATAATATATTTCATTAAATTGCACCTTCCAAATGTGTAATGTCGAGAGATAAATTCAATGCTTCATAATATTTTTTATTTTTATTCACTCTGAACCCACATGACTATCTATTTGAATTACATGAATAAATTAGAAAATTTATGTACTTATTAAATTTGAAATTTGGATGTAATGAATACACACACATATGTACTGAAATCATACATTTAAAGACATTATTATTTTATAAGAATAGAGTGTATTGATATTAAAGTCATAGAACTACATATTATCACTAACTTGAAAATATAAATAACACCATACTTTAGTATATTTAATTCACAACATAATACAAATGAAAACTAATGCGAGATTCACTCTAGGTCTAAATTTCTGTTACCGATTACAAAAATAGGAAGGTAAGTTTTTCCATCAAAAAAGATATATGAATTACTTTCAACTAATTTGTATTTGGTTTTTAAGTTGATTAATATGGATTTAATAGTATCATGGTCCATGTTCAATGAGACTGTATTTATTCAAAACACTCTCAATTGAAGTTTTTTTATTTTTAGTCACGTTAATGGCAACTATAATTTTTTTATTTGTGGTTTGCTATTATTTTCTAGATTTATATGGATTAAAGATTCTATCATCTGATAATGCCTTTGTTATGTCGTGACACATCATATGAGATATAATAAAAGCATATGATATATAGTAAAGCTTGTTAAGAACAAATAATATCTATTTAAAACATTTAGAAAAATAATGAACTCTAGAAGCACTTAAACATTGATTACATAACAAATAAAAATAGAATTTATTGAGGAACACAAAGATTCTCAGAAAGAAATCAAATAACGGGATAAATCCATCACTTCACTGACCCAACAAAACAAGAAATAGAGTTGTGGGTCTGTAAATACAAATAAACATTGGTACAGATGAAAAGTAATGCTTGATTGTCGCAAAATATTGAAAGGTGGTAGAAGTTGTCACTCTTACCATTAAAGAAGAACCCGACACCTAGAAAACTAATGACAATGGTGTAGTGAACAGAATGAAGGATTTCCTTTATAGCTTGTCTGGTTTCTACCTACTAAATCAATGTCTTATAAGAAACCAAAAGAATCAATTTACCACATAACAATCCCAAAACCTTACCTCTTGTAGTTGAGATAGATCAATTGATGGTATATTTATTTTCAGTGCTCACTGTGTGTATCTAACAAACATTAGTGCAAGGAAAACCAATGCTTAGGTAGTGTCAAGTCTAAATAGCTGGCAGAAGAAGTCACCTTAAGGGCATAAATGAACCCTTAGGAAGAAGCTTTAGGTGTTGTTTCCCAACTAATCCAGCCCAATTCTAGTTTTATTTTGTTTGACAGAAATTGGACTGACGAGGTCTATTTTGGGTTCTCTAATTCTCTAATCCAGACAAAGTCAGTCGTGTTCTTAGTAGGATTTGAAAAGCCAGTCTAGATTTGACTATGTCTTTTGTGTTATTTTGTATTATATGCCAGACTGAAAAACACAAGTTACCAAGCCAGTCTAATTTAAAGACTGCTTGCAATGGGATACACTACCAAATAAAAAAGGACAAAATCCAAATAAAGTAATCTAAATCTATCGACTAACCCAATCCAGATTTCATAATCTCGATCTTGAACCAAATAGGGGCTTAGGGACTAACAAAGAGGGTGTTATGGCAGAAACATTAGAGCTCATGTTAGTCTGAGATTATATAACAATGTAGGTTGTCTGGTGTTTCTTGCGGAATCAATTGTACAAATTGTGAAAAAAAAGGAATCAATTTCTCATAATAATGTTATGTTATGTTTACCCTTTGCATGAAATAGATCAATATTCATTTGTTTGTTTATACGCATAGTGGTAGAGTGACTAAATGAAACAAACATCAATATAGATATAGAATTAATGCTCGTCCGTTGTCAAATCTATAGTGTAGCTAAAAGTTGTCTTCCTTACCATTAGAGAATAGCCTGAATCTAGAAGCTGCTAAAATTTTATGACGGGATTGGAGCATTTTCTGTTGTTAGGTTCAAATGACAAAGCTTTGTAGCATCTCTCAAAAATCATTGTACACATGAAATTGAACTGAAAATAAAAATAAAAATAGATAATTAGAAATGTTGCATTTGAGAAAAGACAGATAACAGCTATCAAAGAAGGATGATAAGAGATGAATGAATAAATGAGAAAAAAGAAGAACAACAACTAAAAATTAAGATGATATAAATTATCATGAGTAGAACAAATTACAAGAGAGTAGAAGTTAATTTCCTAGAGTAGAACTGATTGGATAATTAGACAGGATAACATATAGGACAATTGGAGAAAAATAAAAAGAAGACAAGAGAAGAAAAGGATGAGCAATGACTTGGGAGAGAGCAACGAACAAAGAGAAACATGTCAGTGTGACCGCCATGCAGAGGGAAGATGGCGTGACACAGCTGATGGTCTTCGCCCCGACGTAAGGCTTTAGCTCTAGCAAATCATCCCAGCTTTGATTTAGTTTGGTAAAATCGAACGTTTAAACTCACTAAAAACCCACTGATTAATGGGAAGACAGGACAAAACTAAATAAGTATTGAAGGAGACAAAAAGAAGAATGAGAGAAGAATTAGATGAGGAACGTGAAACCTACCTTCTTGGCGACGTAGAGCACAGATGGCTGGATGTGGTAGACTGTCAAGAACTCGTGAGTGTGGCTTTTTGAATAGATCTATAACCTTTATATTGATCTATATTAGTAATATGTTGAAGAGTTCAACGATGCATGGAGAGATAGTCGGGACGGAAATGAGTATTTGTATCTAAATTGGTAAAATAATAGATTACCAACACAGGATGGGAATTGAAGAGGACGGAGATGATTTTATTTGGCTTAGTGCTTAGTAGAGTAGAATAGTCGATTTCTTTCCTCATCATCATGTAGAATGTGAATACGCTCTCACTAAATCTTTGTAATCGCAGATCCCTTCTTTATTTTGATATATCAGTCAAACCTTTTGACTATATAATCAAAGTAAAGACTTCCAGTTTTGAGTTGTTTATATTTAATCAATCATATCGATTAATCACTTGTAACATACAGACTGTATTTGCATTATTCGATTTTTAAAACCCTTCAGCTTGTGTCACGCACACAGCCTTATCTTATTCCTTCCAGGAATGCGGTTTTAATATCCATATGCCAAATTTCATAGTCTTTCAAGTTCCAACATTAAGCATGATACTTTCTCTAAATGTCATCCATGTCAATCTTAATTCTTAAGACCCAATTGCACTTATGGGTTTTATCCCAATCAAGTGCTACCATAAGGTCATACCTTAATTGGTTCACATGGAAGTCATTTCAGATCTTATGGCCTCAAGCCATGACTCAAAATCTAGTCCCTCAACATCATCTAGATTATTGACTCATCAGGTGACCAATTCATCACATAGATGTATGAGGTGTATCTGTTACATAAGGAATTTTGAGAATCCATAACACTTGTGATTCTTAATATCCTTTTGTATGTTTATTTAGTTTAAGGCATGTTCTTTAGAAGAATTCTATAAGATTTGTTATTTCATGATCATGCTCTAACTCTTCAAAGTATGATTCCTTCTTAGATTTAGACATCATGAGTTCTCTATGATACACTATCATAATTACTCACAAGGTCCTCAAACATTTGGTTTAAGTATCCCATTCATTGATCACATCAAAGAGTTAATACTTTTACCAAGTTTGTACTTCATTTATGATATTCTTGAACACTTCAAGATATTCATATTGGTATTTCAATAAACACCATCTGAAGCATTAGCATTTATTCCAATAGGTATATAAATAAATCAATATATATTATACCCAATAGAATAGTCATTCTCCCACTACATCTAGTGAAGGTTGACTTGTCATCATGCCCAATGAACAAGACATTCATATCTCTTAATGGTTCATTAACCAAAAGAGTCTAGCCTATCCATCAACATGGAAACTAGAAATGAATTTCTTATTCATACATGATAATGCTAATTATTTGTTTGAGTCATCAATAAATTGTAGGTATCATTTATTTTATCTCATGCATACCAAGTACCACAAGACAAATAGGGCATTGCCACAAAAGATCATATCTTTGAAATTGAAACATCAACTTTATTGATAAACATCCTTGTCATTACAAGATGCTGATATAAAATGTTTCTATTTATTGGCAAAATGAAATAGCAGTTCATAACTCTATTACATGCCCTTTGGGATTAAATAAACTAAAAGGTACTCCTATCTATGGCAGCAACACTTGCTCCAATGATGAGTGCTCCTTCTTGGTCCTTTCATAGAGGCCATCACTTCTTTTTAGATCTTGCATATCATATATGTCAGATCTATATCTTGGCATCATATACCTCAGATAAAGAAGTGTTTCAAGTTTATTTCATGATACCTGAGGTGGAGACTTCCTTCCCCTCCTTCCTCTTTTGTTCATCCAGATAGAGAGGGCAATTTCTCCTCCAATGTCCTACCTCTTGACAATGGTGACATTTGCCTCCCTTGTTCACCCCTCCTTTGGCCTTGAGAGTTGAAGATGACTTGGGCTACTAGATAGCATCAGAACCCTTCTTTGCTTTGCCCTTGCCGTTGCCTTTAGACTTACCCTTCTTTCTACTGATCAACATCACATATGTGGGTTTGTCTTTCTTCATATATGCATCGGTTGTCCTCAACATGCCCAACAACTCTGTCAACGGCTTGTCAAAGTTGTTCATGTTGTACTTCATCACAAAATGATGGTAAGATATTGGCAACGATTATAGTATCACATCATTAGCCAACTCTTAGCTTAGAGGGAATCTCAGTCTTGTTAGGTTCTCCACATACCCAATCATCTTGAGTGTGTGAGGACCAATTAGATCTCCTTCTATCATGACGCACTTGAACAGCACCCTGGAGACATCATATCTCTCTTTCCGTGCTAGGTCTTGATACATGTTCTTGAGATGTTGAACCATCTCAATGATGTCCATGTTCTCATGTTGTCTCTACAACTCATAATTCATTGAGCACAACATCAAGCACTTCACATCAATGGCATCTTCAGTATGCTTCCTATAAGCATCCCTTCCTGCCTTTGGTGTGGTGGGAGTGGGTTCCTCTGGCACTGGTGTATCTAGGACATAGAGCTTTCGCTCTTGAATGAGAACAATTCTCAATGTCCTAAACCAGTCGTGGAAATTAGTCTCATTCAGCTTGTCCTTCTCAAGGACCGATCTCAATGAAAAGTGATTATTATTAGTAGCCATTTATTCTACAAAAAGGAAATTTGCAATTTTAGTCCAAAACTCTTTTGACGTAGTTTGATTGATTTGAAAATTTTGATGATATAATTAGGCCTTTAACTAATTATTTCTCCCACTATTTTGTTCAAATTGATAGCCCTCGCCATCAATTCGGAATATTGTAGTGTAAAACCTTATAGTGAGCAAGATCATGAATTCCTCTTAGCCATGGACCAGCTAGGGATGTCACCCACAACTAGAATCTTTCAGGTAGGCAACCTTTGTCAATTGAATCATATGCAACTCTTGATAGATGTCATGTGCAACTCCTTGCCATGTGCATCTCTATGCCTCAAGGTGCTTGATCCGATCAAGGTCATCTTGTTCAGTCCAACCAAAATGCCAACACGATGAATATGCACCCTGCTAGGGCAGACCCACATATTCACCATTACACTTTCATGAGATAGATGGTGCACCACACTAGGGCGTGCTGATACTTAGTCGATCAAGCTTTTCGTGTGTGCTGCTTTTGAAAGGCATCTTAAACTTAATATTTTTAGGGGTTTTAATATTCTTATATATGCAGATATGTATCCAATCACCACATATATAGTACATATCATATACATGCTATATCCCACAACGAAAACATGCAATAATGATAAAGTGATGATTATGGCCATCCTATTGTAATTCCTTGAGCCACAAGGAATTACGGTCATCTAGGTCTACATCACATGCAACCTGTTGTTGATGAAGATCGTGTGCTTAGCCCGTTCTGGGTTTGATCATCTCATCACATGACTGATCGGCTCACCTCCTGGCCGGTCAGTTGGTTGTCTCCAACCAATTGTCTCGCTCCTCCAGACGATCGGTTTGTCAGGTTGTCTGCTCCTCGTCAGGCCACCAGCTGCACCATCAGCCGGTTGTCTCGATCTACCAGTCGATCAGCTCACACCATCAGTCGGTCATCTCATTCCACCGGCCGATCGGCTTACATCATCATTCGATCGTATCGCACCTCCAGCCACTCGTTTGGGCCCCGCTAGTCTCCGACGTAACATGAAATAAACTATCCTACTTTTACATATTGCTTTGGGAAACCCTAAGTTACATTCGGGGGGAGCGAAGGTAGAAGAGAATCTTGAGTTATCTTGAGTTACATCAGGAAAAGAAGAAGAGGGCACAATGCACAGACTGAGAGCAAACAACCACAACCAACCAAGCACACACATAGGGGTTTATAGTCCATAACCACGCTATACTTCCACCATCAAAACCGTTTTGAGCAACGTGTATCATTTTCTTAAATATACCATATCATATATGCATATATTTAGTTTAGGATCATGTGGTATTAATTAGATATTCACATTTAGACAGTTAAATATTCACATCATATGCAATAAATAAAAGGCAGTAAAACCAAAAACCGATCATATCGATTATCCTAAAACACAATACGTTGATGTAGATCTGATACCACTGCTGGGTTTTAGGTGAGGGAGAAGGCAGCGGAAACAAAAAATTTCTCTCACCACAAAACCATAAACATAGATCGCATCAACAACTATGAAATAGGAAGGATGGCTTTGGCGAGGTGTACCTGGTCCTGAGGCTTGCTCAGTGACAATACCTTATAGCTAGTGCGGTCTTCAACCATCTAGTCTTTGACGGCATCTATACAGCTCCTAGTCCTGACCTGGACTGCAGTTGACAGTCGTCCTTTGGAGCAGTAGAAACTTCCTATCTCTATAGATAGTCCACATGGACCACTAGGAACTCTATTCATCCTATCCTACAGGATACTAGAAGGAGTCATCCCCTTCTATCGGCGTACTAGTCACTGGCACACTCTCCCACAATCATTTATATTTCTACACTTGTCTTCCACTTATTGTTCCTCCCTAGATGGGTAGAACTTGCTTGGGCTCTCTTGGTTACCACAACCAGAGAGGACAACAAGTTTTTAGAGAAATATATGTTCAAAGTTGTGCTCTCTAGGAAGCCCCATGTACCCCTCTATTTATAGTAGAGGGCAGGGTCAGGGTTCCAAATCTATGCAGGAGTAGAAGGGTCTGGAATTTTCATGAACTGGTTGCACTGCAGAAGCCAAACTAGTCATTTCACAAATGAACCGGTCAGTTGGGAGTGTGAGACGATTGGTTCACCAGTTGAACTAGTCATTTCACATTCCTGACTTTCCTCCAATTGACTTTCCTCTTTTGTTTCCTACTAATCTAAAGATTAATTCTTGTCCCAATCAAATTGTACAAGTGAAATGAAAAACTTTTCTCACAAATCGGGACAACCCAACCTCGTTTGGTCTAGTCAAACCAATCAGTTCATCATGTGAACCAGTCATCTCACTGTCCATGAGCCGATCAGTTCGCCCAGTGAACCGGTCAGTTGGTGGTCCAGATTATGTAGAACACAGTCAATGCAATTCTCAATCAATCCGACACTCAAATCAGTTAATTCAACAATTGAAGTTGATAATTCTGAGTCAAATCAATTGATTGAATGTTTGATTGAGTACCTAAACACCTTTAGTAATAAATCTAAACATCATTCATGGATAAACTCCTCTTCTAGGTAAATCCTTTGTGTGTGACCCTATAGGTCCTATTTCACGTTGGCAGTGAATGTCCATAACTAGCTTATGACATCACAAGCAAAGAGTGGTGCCTAGTTGCACATCAGTGCTACCCAAGTGAAAAGGAAAGTTGGAGAATAACTTTAAATCCTATAGTCTATGATTGGTGTTCCAGTGAATGTATAATTCTTTTGTCTCTTGATAACCTGAATGCACTCAAGGCATGGAGCTATCATCTTTCAACGTTCATTCATGTTCCTTGATCCAAAGCAGACTGTCTGAGATGTGTGTGCCATCAATATCACATATTGTTTCACACGTGCATGTACATGCCTTTCTCAGTCTCACTTATCAAGTAGCCATGGACATCATACTCCCTCAAGAGGGACAAATCCCATATCTATCACTCACAGTCAAAACCCCATGTGTCAAACTCACCCAATCATCACCTTTATAACAATCCATATTTCAGGACCACATTTGATGATGTCAAAGTGTACCTAATGACATGTGATAAGTGCAGTGATTTTAGGTCTAAGAATCACAATCACCACCATCAATGTGAGAGCTGATTGTGACTACCATGTCATGGTTCCATCTATCACTCTCACGATGGGTCTGTATGATACATTGTTCTCTAACATGTATATATGTGCTTGGTTTGATATCACATATTATGACTAATGAGACTCTGTCATCAACCAACACACATTCTAGTCTTAATGTGTCATTGTTATCTATCAACCTTCCACAATGACATTCGACTAGGGACAAAAAAAGAATGTACAAACTCTTAGCATCCGTATGATCTCATTATTTAGGTCCTTAACCTGAAGACATACGTCATTGAGTATTGTCATTCTCTAGACATTCATTTTGCTCTATCATCATCTCATAAATGATTGAACCAGAATGAATTGGAAGCTTGCCTTTGATGTTTATCAAATCAATCATAATGTATCCCAATCCAAATCATCATATGATTGGCTCTCAGGGCATACATACCAGCACACGGGAACTCACTAGAGTTTGTATTGTGCCTAATCCATAAGAGATTAACCAATATGGCATGTGCGAGCAATACAAACTGGCAATATGAAGGTGGGTTCAAAGGAGATTTCAAAAATAGGATAGACAATTCAATCAAAGGTGAGAATCCCAATGAGTCCATGTCAGAACATAAGTGTCTATTTCACAAGAAGTTTCTTCATGGAGTACACCAGAACAACCAAAGAGCATCACTTTCATGCACCCATGTGACATGCATTACATGGATAAGTTGCACTATTTGTAATATGTTGGACACAGATTTCAATATGCCAGCTTATCAACACATTGATTCCCATAAACATATGGAACCCCTATCTACACCAATTGGGACATTTCTAGCTAGGGCCATACCAATATCCACCGCACATGAATGTTGAGGCAATCCTAGTGATTCAAGAGGCAATAGTGTTTGTCCCAAAACCCAAGGACACAGTTGATGAGAATGAGAAGGAAAAAAAAAGTTGAGGTCACTGGAGAAAATCCTAAACATGCAGAGAAGGTCAACATTTCCGAAAAATGTAGGAATAATACATAAACCACCCCCTAGTACAACATGTACATGGGAGGACTGTATGGGTTCTCTCCATCATTATATCCAGTGCAACAAACAACAATCCAACTACCCTATTATATGTTTCAACAACCCGCCAAGAAGATGCTACCCTATAGTCCACTACCATGGATCCCCCTTATGCTCAAGATTCTGCATAAGCTCAAATACTTGGAAGGAAAAATGACTCCAAGAAGGGAGAACCATTAGTCCATATCAAGTCATACTTCTCATACATGGTGGAGGTACAAGATGATGATAAGGTCTTGATCTGCTGCTTTGGCAAACCTTTTAAGGCTTAGCCTTGACATGGTGCAACAAGCAAGACCTAACAACAATCACCACTTGGTCCCAATTGGCTAAAAAGTGCATTGATCAATATACATAGAACCTAGATCAGGTCCCAACCAAAAGAGGACATGGAAGTAGTAAAATAGGAGTTGGAGGAGATTTTCTATAAGTTTGTCAGACGATGGAGGGAATGGGCTTCCAAGCTAGAGTTCAAGCCTACATATAAAGAATCCCTTGACATGGTAACCAATGTAGCTTACATGTGCTCCCAACATTTCTATCCTTACAAAGGTACAATACATTCTCAAAGTTGATCCAAGTGGGGGTCCAGATTGAGAATTCTATAAAGACAACAGCCTATCAAAACATAGGCCTCACCCTTCAGCCTCAGTCCTCATCCAAAAAAACCAAATAGAAGTCAAAATGGAGGTGGTTGATTCAACACTAGGAGCCATCAGAATTCCAGCCAACAATAACAAGCAACAATATCCAATTGTACACTTAGCTCCATTCAATGCACAACCACCACAAGATACCAACAATGTGGCACCAAAGCAACGAAAAACTCAAATGATGTCACCCAACACTATAATATCAATTCCAACCAAATCAGTGCTATGGGTATGCATCATCACCATTCCAACCACCTGTACAACAACCAATGGCAAGTAATATGCATTTTGCAAGCACCCCAACATTATAAGTGGAGCCTCCAACAATGAACCCCACATTAGAAGAGATTATCAAACCCAAAAGTAAGTTCACACCTTTAAGAGCTTCTAATAGCTATATCCTCCCTACCGTCAAATGTTTACTAAATTTTCCTACCACAAGGGAGCCTCCAAACCCCTGAATAAGGGTTATCATCCTAATGCCTTTTGTGACATCCACCAGACATAATACAGACTCATGCATCACACTCAAGCATGCTTTGCAAGACTAAATCCAATCTGATGGGGGTCAATACGGTCACACCTAAAGAAATGACATCATCATATGATGATGTGTCCATCATATTATCATACAAAGATCCATATCTCATGTCGATTGGCCCCTTGAAACAAACTCTCAAGAATCGGTACCAAAGTGCTCATGTTATCGCTATTATTCAAGAGAAAGAAAAAAATCAATGATCTCCATAAGCACTCAAAGTCTAGTCAACATACCAGGGACACATACAGGGCAAAATGGCTGCCCAATGGGGATTCCAAATGTGCTTATAACAGCAAATGCCCAACATGTTATGGTTCTTAGACCTACTACGGTAACTCTTGTCACTCCTATTGTGATGAGTCAATCTGAAGCACCAAGATCAACATAAATATAGATGGTGGCTCAAACCACCTCAATAGAGGTCCATTCATCCCTTGACAAAGGGAAAACAAAGATAACCACATATGAAGGAGTCCCTATTGATGCCCTTCAGGAGAAGCAAGCAAAGTTTTCATCCCACTATCACCACCAAACAAGTCCCTCATACTCCAGAGCTCTGTGAAGAGATTAATCTTGAGGGCTCAAATATCATTCAATTCCTTGATGAATCCAAAGGAGAAGTATCCCTGGATAAGGTAATGCAAAGTTCTACCATCCATAGAGAGGTATGAAGACACTTAAAGGAGCCTATGTCTCTAAATATGTATACCATAAGCAATTGCATCTACGATTGGGTTAAATGTAATTCCACACCTGGCTTTTTTTAAAATAAATATCTAAAGGAGTTAACCACAATGGACCCCTACTAGTCACTTCTATATATAGGGTTCACAATATTCCTTCATTTCTTCATTGAAAATAGGTCATGCCTCACGTATGTCCCCTCAAGAAACTTATTAATATGGCAAGGGATCCCTCAGACCTACAACCAACTATTAGAAAATAACATCCTTTGACAGAGAATCAAAAGATGCATTGGGGGATATTTCCCTCGAGCTATAAATCAAATCACAAAGATTCTCAGTTTTGTTCATGGTCATGGAGTTGAATTGTAATGACCACATTTGTGCTTAATTGGTAAACTAGGGTTTACCTGAATGATTACATGCTTGATTATATTGAACATCATTTAGACTTGATTAATGATAGTAGATCAATTGTGATGTTTCAAACCTAAGAAGAAACTCTAACTATGATTTTAGTTTGAAGAATTAGGGTTTGAGAAATGTAAACCCTAATCGGCAAAAATTAGGTATTTGATAGTACATGAATATGGAATTTGATCAGGATAGTAGTGTGGTAAATGATTTTTCATATTTTCTACATATTTTTTATTTAATTGAATTTTTGATATGATATATATAACTCAATCATGCATATTGTAGAAAAATTTCAAAATATTTGAGTGTTCTTTGAATGTGGTTCTCAGTCAAACTACACTTTGATCAAAATGTTGACAGAGTGCTTTTCAGCAGTGTAGTGTTTTATTTTTAATTATTTATTGGTAACTCCAAATATATGAAATTTTAACTGTATATCTAAAACTCAATAATAAACAACATATAAAATTTTCATAATTTTTGGATGCGTTTAGACCTTATCAGTAGATGGATTATAGTAATATTTTTATGACAGAAAATTTAGCTGAAATAAGAGAAATTATAGTGAGGGGTCAATGTGCAATTGACCCAAGAAGCTCAATTTCTCTATATGGTCAACCTAACACACAAGGAGCTCTCATAATTCGTGATTCAATCCAGAGAAATGAAATCCTAGAGAGAGACTGAGAGTTAGGGTTTGAGAGGAGAAAGTGATGGAGATGCTGACTTAGGGTTTTGCGATCTGAGGAATGATGGAATCATGTAAGTTTAGATTCTTTGGACATAGTTTCATGGTGAATCTTCTCTCACATGTCAAGATTCTGTCCCTCCTTTGATTTCATCTGAAATGGTATCAAAACTTTCCCTTTTCTCACTCTTTCTTTATAATCCCTCATTTTTAGGGTTTCCGAGTTGAAAGGAAGAAGAATCGGGTGAATTGCTAGGGATTTGATATGGATTCAAGATTTTCAGATATGGGATACGTTTTTAAGCTATTTTTCAGCTTAGGGTGAGTGGGTAAAAGAACATTTCAGTAAATTGTACTCAATTAGATGGTCTTAATTTATATTCTCGATTTCTCCCTAGATGACAATAAATGAAAAGAACTGTTCTTGAATTCAGTTTATAGAATACTTCAATTCATGTTCCAACTATGATCTAAAAATGTTTATATGATGACATGGATATAGATATCAATGTATCTTGAATAATATAGAATTAAGAAGTTTATTGAGAATCTTCTGAAGATCTGAATTTTCAAGTTATTCGGGTGCTTGAACAACATTATAGTTGAAATTCAGATTTATGCTCATATGATCTTACTTATGGTGCTAGTGCATATAATTCTGCATGTTTGATCTCTTTGATTTGATATATGGACAAATAGAGTTTCTAATTTTCACAATACAGATCTTGTGAATAGCAAGTAATCAAGGATGGAAACCCAATCTAGTATGCTTTTACAAGTATACATATCTAATTTAGTAGTAAATGGCTTATTGAAATGATTCATGTGATATTGTGGGATTTTATCTGAATATTATCTTATATGTATACATGTTTTTTATGAGATTCATGCTTTCTAACTCAAATACTTGTCATGAAATGCATATGTTGTTATGCTATTACAAGTGGAGATATGACATACCCTAGATAGGTATGTTATCGATGCCATGCATAAATGTGAGAAATGTTGAATGAGAATATTTATATTAGTAGACATGTTATATGTTTGAATACATGAGAAGTTCTATATGTGCATGAGTAAAGAGAAACCCTAAGAAAGGGGTAAACAATATGTTAAGCATTCAATTCAGTATTATCAGTGTATTAAGAAGTTCAATTGCATGATTCAAGTGCATAAAGTGCCAAGTTGACATGTATTTTGTTTATTTAATAATTTTAGTATGCATGTATGTATAGTATGAAGATTACTCAGAATATCACAGTATTTTGAATATAATGCTTTGCCAAGTTTAGAATGATATACATGTTGTATTATAAATTGCAAATAAATAGACGTGGTACCATAGAGATACCAGAGTCAAGTATAATTAAGGAAAAGATACAATATAGTAAGAGCTTTCCAAGAATAATAAAATAATAGACTTAAGAGCCCTGAACACCTTAGATTCCCTATAAGAGGTATGTGTCGTAGGGATGATACGACCTAACCCTAGCAGTGTCCAGTATATGGGGGTCGTAACGTACTAACAGGTGGTACGGGGGACGAAGCCCTAGTGGAAGTCTCCTTAAAATATAGAATGTAGTGTCCAACATCAACCAGAGATCATGGTGGCACTAGAGTATAGTAAAGTCAATAGGTGGCTTGACTCTCCTCCTGTGTACTCGGGTTAGAGGAGGAGTCCAGATTTTACAACAAAATAGGTGTGTCGAGGCCAGAGAGCCATTTTCCTGTTGCAGACCAGCGACATAGACAGCCTTAGAATTCCCAGGTGTGTCAGCTAAGTCTTGTACGGTGAGATCGTATTTCTCTATGAGTCTTCATATGTAGAGTACACTGCAAATGATCAGGGCATAAGCTAAAATATGTTCATATAGGTTTAAAGAGTTTCTCATAAGTAAGAAAGGTTAAGAAAGATTCGGGTATAGTTTTACAGTAGTTGTTCTTTAAATGTAATATTGAATATAGTGAGGATTATATTTCCATACTTGTTTATTTCTAATGATGTAGGCTTCAATGTCATTAGTAAGTTTTGAAATATCTAGTCTTTTAAGTTGAAATTACTATCTTGTTTAATTTCAATTATCCAAGAATGATAAATGTATGATTCAGTACTTTAGACTGCATTATTGTTTTTCTCATTCACTGGGCGAGTAGGCCCACCCGTCTACTCAAAAATTTTAGGGAAACTGTGGGGATTGAAGATATCATTGCATCAGAGTAGATCTGCCACAAGAGTTAAGTCTGAGTATAGTTAAGTTCAGTCAGTCCTTGTCACTCTAGGTCCATGTAAAGAAATAAGAGAGAGTTGTAAATGATGATGTATAACATTATTCCTCTTTTAGAAATAATCAGCAAGTATTATGTGCTTAAAAGTATGAGAAACATAATGAATGTTCATACATGCATTTTTACTGTTGAAATCAGATTAGAGAAATTAATGTTTAGATTCCCTTGTAAAGTTAGTTTATGTGGTTCAATGCGAGAAAACAAAGAGTTTGAAAAAGAAGAAAAAGTTAAGGGTGATCTTTGTATTACGTTAAATCCTCAATTTATGCCCTAATCTCATGATTAATGGTAATTGTGAGATCGGGGTGTAACAACTCGGTATCAGAGCTTAGGCTGAGTTGTCAAGGACCATTAAGTTAGTAAGTTAGAGTCATAAGTGTGGTAGATAGGAGATGTTATGATGTTAGCTCTGTGGATTTGAGTATTTGGATATCCTGGCTCGGTATCTGAGTACTTGGATCAACCAGTATCAAGCTACTATGTCTATTCTTTCATGTATACCCTGGCCAGGTATATAGTGGAAGGATGGTCTAGAGAGGAACCCTAGAAATATTAGGGTTAGAAACAAGATAAGTAACATGAATTAAGAGCGTAAATATAAAATGAGATAGAAATTTCATTTCATATTGTTGTTTTATTGGAGATGAATAGAAAAGCTCTTATATGTTTGAATTCAGATATTCAATATTTTGAAATATATGTGGGTCTTTAAGATTTGTTGTACACTATGCAGTTGTAGCATTTATTTATTACATTCTTTGTATCAAGTAGACTAGAAATGATCTTTGAATGAGCTTTCCTAAGTGGATAAGTTTTATTCCACACATTTGAGATGAATAGGATTTGAGTAATCCTGAGTAGCTCTTGGCTTCAGGACTAAAGGTTCGTCCTGGTCTGGCTGGTAGGATGCATTACTAGGATCTAATGACTCCTATTAGTAACATAACAAGAGTAAATTCTGGATATATTAGATCCAAATTCTAGTATGAATGTATATATTCTAAGATTTTGAAGTATAAGGGAAAGACTGGGATAACTAAGAATCAGTTGGAACTGGTATTTAAGATCCAACTTTGGGGCCTCATATGAGAAACCCTTCATTGAGAATAAAGGAACATGACATAAGGTTCAGATTAAGTTTAATTATTAGTATTATATGAACTCTAAATATGAAATATGGAAAAGATATGAGTAAAGTATGTAAGGGCTAAGATAGTAAGATTCAATCATGAGGAATGGATTATATAATCGAGTACAATGCTTTTATGTACTCCAAAGCAAAGGGAAAATATAAGAAAATAGCTAAGTATACAATAAGTACATAGAAGTGAAGAGTCTTTAGAAGAGTTAAAGTGAAGAGAACTAGATGAGCATGTAAATCATAAAACTAGGATAAGAAACTTAGTTGAAACAAAGAGAAATGTTGGAAATAATGAGATTGATTAAGGAATGAGGGTTATGATATAATTGAGAGCATGGAATGTATACTTTTGTTAATAAGTTTAATACATTCATCCTTACTGCCTTTGGATTCTAAGTCTCTATAGAACAACAAACTAGTTTCTAAAAAAAGAACAAAAGTGTAGCTTAACAAATGAATTAGTCATACAAAGGTAGACTATATTCAGGAAGGAAAAACTTGATTGAAAGAGAAACTAAGTTTGACGCATGCATGAGTCGCTTGATTTAAAATGAAGGATATGTAATGTATTAAACATGAAGTAAAACTAGTAGAGAGATTATTGATTTAGAATTTCAACTTCACATTAGTAGAAGGCTAAAAGGAAATATATGCAACATGATATACATGATCATACACATAAAAGAAGCAACATGATCATCAGAGAAAACTAGAAGTTAAAGATGACATGTGGAATAGTATTATATGGTAAGGGGATTATGGCAAGTAAAGAAGGGTTTGAAACATAATGGAGTAATATAGATTATAAAAGAAAGAGGTTGTGAGATTCAAGAAAGTGCTAATTAGTCAAGTATCCTTGTTGATAATTAATTAAACCTACATATGAGAAATGTATTATTGAATGTTTGAAGATAAGAATTCTAAGTCTCAAAATCATCTTCTCTTTCATATCTTCCTTAATGACAGCAATGTGGGAATGAAGTGATAAGAAAATGAATCATATATGATGCATAACCATCGTGGTAGAGACATCTAGTGAATGTAATAATGACACACAATATGATGATGAAACCCTAGAAGGGTAATTGAGAATGTAATCTATCTAAATGGACAAGTAAGATAAAGGAAATTCAATCGATAAGATAAAGAAGACTGTCATGCCTGCATCCCACGATTTACCACTAATCATGAGATGTGGGCATGAGATTGTGGATTTAACGTAATACAAATACACCCTTAATTTTTTCTTTTCTTAATCAATTAGAATTAAC
Organism: Alisma plantago-aquatica; assembly: GCA_963693085.1. Taxonomy (NCBI): domain Eukaryota; kingdom Viridiplantae; phylum Streptophyta; class Magnoliopsida; order Alismatales; family Alismataceae; genus Alisma; species Alisma plantago-aquatica. The sequence goes on from OY856409.1 coordinate 926,982,555, forward strand.
TTAAATGAAAAACCTAATAGCTTGAATAACATCAGAAGCACTTACCATTTACCTTACTAGGAAGATAAAATAAAGTTACACGACATATACATTTTTCCATGCAGAATATAAAGAACTACAGATAACTTAAACCTAGTTTACATGTTACATTACATTATCTCTCTACAAAACCACATGCCCAAGGACCGAGGGGAAAGGACTAAGAGACCTCTATCTAACTACGAACTACCTTCTAAGAACTTGGGTGATACGATCCTTTAGCTTCCTCGTGCTGACATTGACCTGAAAATTGCTTCAGTAGGTTGGTGAGCTATTGGCTCATTGAATAGAATTTCACCCAACCATCACAGATAATTCAATTATGTTTATTAAACTGAAATAAAATGCAAGAATTTCCACACTGAGAAGATCTAACAATTTCAATTAAAATAACAGGAAAATGCCAACATTTCATTAAAAGAACAACTATTACAAACTATACTCAAATCTTACTTAACTCTTTTATCTAAGAAACTCTATAAACCTAGATTATCATATTTTAACTTATGCCCTGATCATATGCAGTGTACTCTACATATGAAGACTCGTACCAAACTACGATCTCACCGTATAAGACTTAGCTTAAAACATGGGAAGCTAAGACTAGAACTGAATCTGGGTATGCTTGACTCGAACAGTCACATCTGACTAAGGCGGATAAACAACTGGCCTTTAACTGGACCTCTCCTCTAGGCTGAGTACACAGGCAAAGGGTCTGAGACACTCGGTGGGCCTCATCTTGGTACGCTTTGTGGGTACCTCTGAATTACCATCGGGGTCTCTAGTTCATGTTGGGTAACCTATCTTTTCTTAGGAGACTTCCACAAGGGCTTCGTCTCCCCGCATGCTCTGTGGGTGCGTTCCGATCCCCATATACTAGTCGCTGCCAGGGTGGATCGTTTCCTCCCTACAATGCAGACATCTGTAGGGAATCTATGGTGTTCAGGGCACCTATGTCTTATTATTTTATTATTCTAGCAGGGGCTCAGCTAATCATCACTGCTCGTGACTTGTTGGTTACGGAATCGAGTTCTAGACCCTTGGCCGAATTTGTTGGCACCATTATCTTGGTGTTTCCTAGGCAAATCTTCCCCTGGTCCGACCTGCTGCTGCAAGTAGTAGCTTCTTCACACACAGGTTGAAGAGGGGGCTGAGCTAGGTGCTGAATCGAAGCTATTGGCTGTGGATTTTGGTTTGGACCTCAAGGATGAAGTCGATGGCCCCATTCCCTGGTGCTTTGCATGCCCATGGCGGCTCCTAGCCGCCCCGTGCAGCTGTTGTGCTACAGCAGGCCAGCTGCCCTAGCTAGACGGATTATAGGAGGTTGGGGCAGGTAGAGGAAGGAGAATGGATGAAGAAGAAGGAGAAGATGGTGCCCTGGCTGGATCGGTGGTGAGGACTCGAAATTGCCCGCCCCTTTCCCCCTTCGTAGGTCGGTCGAGTGTAGCCTGTGCGCTGCTCAAACAGACCGATCGGGGAATATGGTATAAGGGAGAAAGGAAAATAAAGGAAAGGGAAAAGTTAATAACCAATTAAATGGAAAAATTGCAGATTCAACCCAAGAACTTGAAAACATCATATCTTTCTCTTCGTAAGTCTGAATTACATGATTTATTTTGCAAAATTCCAATCACAAGATCCACTACAACCTCAATGCATAAAAACACAGAAACTAGACCATCTTAGATAGGTTAATGAATTTAGGTAATTAACTTAACAATTAACACTGCAGTTAACATTAATTACCTCAAATGAATCAATCTCGTCTATTGATTCACATCTTAGATTATCTTGATTAACCATGATGTTTAACAAGGTACTTAGCAATAATCAAGGTACTTCACATTAATCGAGGTACTTACTAACAAACCTTGATGTGGGTTATAACAATCTCCCTCCCTTATAAGAATTTCGTCCTGAAATTCCCTAAAAGAGAAAAGGAAATTTGTTACACATCTCTGACTCAAGCTCCCACGTGGCTTCCTCTAGGTTATGGTTCCTCCAAAAAACCTTCACTAATGGTATCTCACGATTCTTGAGTTTCTTGATCCTCCGTTCGACTATCTGAATAGGTCCTTCAACATAGGACACATCTAATCTGAGTTGTGCAAGTTTTGGGTCAACTATCTTCTCTGTACTAGGGTAACACTTCTTCAGCATCGATACATGAAACACATCATGTAGATTAGCCAAATACGATGGCAAATCCAACCTATAGGCTATAGGTCCAATCCTCTTAATGATAGGATATGGGACCATAAACCTAGGAGTCAGTTTGCCTCTCTTGCCAAACCTCAACACTCCTTTCCATGGTGAAACTTTTAAATACACTTCATCACCAACCTTAAACTCAAGAGGTCTATGCCTCTTCTCAGAGTAACTCTTCTGCCTATCTTGTGCTACTTTTAATTGGTCTCTGATCACTGTAATCTTTTCTATAGTCAAATCCACTATCTCTGGTCTAAGAATCTCTTTTTCACCCACCTCATACCAACATACAGGTGATCTACACTTTCTACCATACAGAGCTTCATACGGGGCCATACCAAGACTAGAATGGTGACTATTTTTGTATGCAAACTCTATAAGGTTCAAGTGTTCTTCCCAACTTCCACTGAAATGTAAGACACATGCTCTCAGCATGTCCTCAAGAGTCTAAATGGTCCTCTCTGACTGACCATCCGTCTGCGGGTGAAAAGTTGTACTAAATCTCAACTTTGTGCCCAAATCACGATGCAACTGATTCCAAAACTTGGAGGTGAACTTATGATCTCTATCTGATATAATTGAAACTGGGATACCATGTAGTCTGACTATCTCATCCACGTATATCTTAGCCAACTTTGGGACATCAAAGGTTGACTTAATAGGAAGAAAGTGAGCAGACTTAGTTAGTCTATCCACAATCACCCATATCGAGTCACAACCTCTAGGTGTCCTGGGAAACCCTACCATAAAATCCATTGTGATATGTTCCCACTTCCACTCTGGTATAGGAAGAGATTTCAAAGTACATGCAGGTTTCTGATGCTCAACCTTAACCTACTGGCACACACTATATCTACCCACATACTCAGTTACATCCTTTTTCATAGATGACCACCAGTACAACTCCTTAAGATTCATGTACATCTTAGTGTTACCTAGATGCATAGCGTACATCGATGCATGTGCCTCCTCAAGAATCTGTTCTTTCAAATCACTGTCTCCATGTACACACAACCTGTCATGCTGATACAACAAACCATCATCTAAAAACCTAAACTGTAGTCTCTTTCCCCTTGTCATGTCCTGCATGATCTGTTGTAACTCACTGTCACTCTGTTGAAGTTCCTTGATCTGATCATAAAAGGTAGGCTTGACTTGCATCTGTGCAATCAAACCACTATGTTTTGTCACCCCTAAGTTTAAGTTCATATTTTGCATCTCTACTAGCAGGTCTCTCTTGAAACATGCCATAGAGAATACATCAGTTGTTGAACTTGACTTTCTACTCAGGGCATCTGCTACCACATTAACCTTACCAGGATGATAATCTATCATCACATCATAATCCTTGATCAATTCTAACCATCTTCATTGTCTAAGATTCAGATCCTTCTAGGTGAAAATATATTTCAAACTCTTATGATCTGTAAACAGCTGGCATGCCTCACCATAAAGATGGTGACGCCTTGTCTTAAGAGCATGAACTACAACAGCTAACTCCAGATCATGTGTCGGGTAATTCTCCTCATTCTTCTTAAGCTGTCTAGATGCATAAGCTACTACTTTTCCTTCCTGCATCAACACACAGCCTAAACCTCTCCTTGAAGCATCACAAAACACTGTGCAGCCTTTATCTTCCTTGGGCAGGATCAACACTGGTTCTGTAGTCAACCTCTTCTTCAAGATCTGGAAACTCTTCTCACAATTGTCTGACCAGACAAACGGTGCATTCTTTCTTGTTAAGCGTGTCAGAGGTGACGCTACGACACTGAAAATATGGATGAACCTTCTGTAGTAACCTGCCAATCCTAAGAAGCTTTTGATCTCAGTAGGAGTCTTAGACTGCTCCCACTGTAAAATAGACTCGACTTTCTTAGGGTCAACAATTACTCCATCTCCTGAGATGACATGTCCAAGAAAAGACACCTCAGCTAACCAGAACTCACACTTACTGAACTTAGCATATAACTGGTGTTGTCTCAACAACTGTAATGCTATCCTCAGATGTTTCTCATGCTGCTCATCATCTCTGGAGTAGATCAAAATGTCATCTATGAAAACTACTATGAACTGATCTAAGAACGTCATGAAAATTCAGTTCATTATATCCATGAAAGTTGTTGGGACATTAGTCAGTCCAAATGACATGCCAGAAACTCATAATGTCCATATCTTATTCTGAAAGCCGACTTAGGAATATATGAAGCCTTTATCCTCAACTGATGATACCCAGAAGTCTATCTTAGAAAAGATCGTCTCTCCACGCAACTGATCAAACAGATCATCTATCCTTGGCAACATATACTTATTCTTAATGTTGATCTTATTCAACTATTTGTAGTCTATACATAGCCTCATAGTACCATCTTTCTTCTTCACAAACAAGACTGGAGCTCCCCATGATGAAGAACTAGGTCGAATGAAACCCTTATCTAGTAATTCATGTAATTGAATCTTGAGTTCCTTCAACTCTGTAGGTGCCATTTTGTAGGCTGGCAACGCTACAGGGTGACTACCTGGCAACACCTGGATTTCAAAGTCTATCTCTCTTTCAGGAGGTAGACCTGGCAACTCATCTGGGAAAACATTTGGGAACTCACAAACCACTGGCACATCCCATAGGCTGATTGTTCTCTTCTCAGCTCTAGTATCTACTACATGTGCCAAGAACGCCTCACAACCTTTATGCAACATCTTATCAGCTACAGCGGCTGATATGATACACGTAGGCAAAACTTTCCTGTCTCTACAAAAGACACAAGAAAATTCACCCTATTGAAAGACAGCCTCCTTCTTCCAACAGTCGAGCTAAACTCGATACGTCTCTAGGCAATCCATACCCAAGATAACTTGAAAAGAGTTAATCTCTAGGGTTATAAGATTAACTGTGATGGTGTAACCACCAAAAGTCAACAAACATCGAGGATAAAACTCCATCAACATTGTCGGTTCACCTAACGGAACCCTCAACAACAACTCAACCGATAACTCCTGGGTTAATAGGTTAATCTCATAAGCTAAAGAGTTATGTATAAACGAGTGAGTAACACCCAGATCTATCAAAACTGTAACTGAAATGTTGTTAAAGAAAAGCATTTCTCTTGTAATTACTTGGGAAGAAACAATACCTTCTTGTGGTGTCAAAGAGAAGAAGCGTCCTGAAGCTCTTCCTCTCCCACGATGTCCTCATTGTTTTTCCCTAGCACTGGGTGTTGCACCACCTCGAGAACCTGAAGCTACAGAAGAACTTGCTCCTCTAGCTAGATCTTGTCTCAGAACATTATGGTGCTATGACTGGGAGCCATGTGATGCTGACTGCTGTAACTGGGGGCAATTCCTCTTGAAATGTCCCATCTGTATGCACTGATGACATCCTTGAAACTTTGTTCCCCAACACTGTCCTGAGTGTGGTCTTCCACAGATATCACATTCTCACGTCTCTTGCCTCGGTGGACCTATCACTGAAACTGATGATCTAGAAGACCTAGTTGGAGGTGTCCATGTAGACTGTGTACTCCATCTTCCAGAATTGGGTCTTCCTCCACTTGATGAAAAACTAGATCCTTGTCTACCAAAACAACCAAGTCCTCATCCTATCTTTGAAAAGAAACCACCACCTCCTATGTATCCACCACTGCTTTGTCCCCTTCTAATAAAGTCTCCAGATCTTTTCTTACTCTCAGACTACTTATCAGCATTAACTAACTCTTCTACACGTCTCGCTGCTTCCACAAATTCCCCAAAGCTTTCTCTATCTCTTCGATCAATGGATGAAACAGTGTGTCTAATCTCTGATCTTAATCCTTCTTGAAATCTTTAGCACCTTTCTACATTATCAGGAACAGGTTGTGGACAAAAATTTACCAACCTTGTGAAATATGCCTCATATTCACCAATTGTCATACTTCCTTGTCTGATATTTTGCAGTTGTCTTATCTTCTCACTCAGAAAGGTAGGTGGGTAGTACTTAAGATGGAATTCATCAATGAAATCCTTCCAAGTCAGTATCGTGTTCCTCCTTTTATCTTCCACTCCATGCCACCAGAGCTATGCATCACCTTTAAGCAAATAAACTGCGTTATTGATTTGTCTTTCCTCAGACAACTCCATCAGATGGAACACTTTCTCTATCTGCCTCAGCCATTCATCTACCACTGCAGGGTCCATAGTTCCAGTGAACTCAGTACCTCCAAGCTTCTTAACCAGCTCATAGGATCACATCTGCTCCTTGCTGCTCAAGGTAGAAGCTCACCTCTCCATCTTATACTTTTCCCTAGTCTCAAGAAACATCATGTACATCCTTGATGCCTCATCCACATCATCTCCACCACCTGGACCCATCACTTGAGGGTCAGGTCCAATGTGGCTCTCAGCTTGGTCCTCATGACCATGTCCTCTTCCTGCCATCTACAATAATATAATAGAACACTTCCTGTTAGAAAATTATAGTTAGAAGGAAGACACCTAAGTCCTAATCTTATTGGTCTCTTATCGTCCCCTTACCTTGACTTAGAGTATCTACATACTCAAACCTTTGATCTGATACCAAAAGATGTCACGCCCGCATCCCACGATTTACCACTAATCATGAGATGTGGACATGAGATTGTGGATTTAACGTAATACAAATACACCCTTAACTTTTACTTTTCTTAATCACTTAGAATTAACTTAAAGGAAAAACCTAATAGCTTGAATAACATCAAATCCTAATAAAACTGTGGAAGCACTTACCATTTACCTTGCTAGGAAGATAAAACAAAGTTACATGACATATACATTTTTCCATGTGGAATATAAAGCACAATAGATAACTTAAAACTAGTTTACATGTTACATTACATTCTCTCTCTACCACACCACATGCCCAAGGATCGAGGGAAAAGGACTAAGAGACCTCTATCTAAATATGAACTACCTTCTAAGAACTTGGGTGATACGATCCTTCAGCTTCCTTGTGCTGACGCTGGCCTGGAAAATGTTTCAGTAGGTTGGTGAGCTACTGGCTCAGTGAATAAAATTTCACCCAACCATCGCAGATAACTCAATTATGTTTATTAAATTGAAAAAAAATGTAAGAATTTCCAAACTGAGCAGATCTAACGATTTCAATTAAAATAACAGGAAAATGTCAACATTTCATTAAAAGAAAAACTATTATGAACTATACTCAAATCTTAATTAACTCTTTTATCTAAGAAACTCTGTAAACATAGATTATCATATTTTAACGTATGCCCTGATCATATGCAGTGTACTCTACATATGAAGACTCGTAGCGAACTACGATCTCACCGTACAAGACTTAGCTTAAAATCTGGGAAGCTAAGCCTAGAACTGAATCTGAGTCTGCTTGACTCGAACTGTCACGTCTAACTAAGGCGGCTAAATAGCTGGCCTTTAACTGGACCTCTCCTCTAGGCTGAGTACACAGGCAGAGGGTCTGAGACGCTCTGTGGGACTCATCTTGGTATGCTCTGTGGGTACCTCTGGGTTACCACCAGGATCTCTCGTTCATGTTGGGTAACCTATCTTTTCTTAAGAGACTTCCTCAAGGGCTTCGTCTCCTCACATGCTCTGTGGGTGCGTTCTGATCCCCGTATACTGGTCGTTGTCAGGGTGGATCATTTCCTCCCTACAGTGCAGACATTCGTAGGGAATCTACAGTGTTCAGGGTACCTATGTCTTATTATTTTATTATTCTAGAAAAGCTCTTACTACATTGCATCTCTCTCTTACTTATTCTTGTCTTTGGTATCTCTATGGTACCGAGTCTATTTATCTGAAAATTATAAAAACAACATGTATATCATTTCTAACTTGGCAGTGCAATATGCTCAAACACTGTAATTTACTGAGAAATCCACATACTGTACTTGCAGGCAGATTTAAATAAATAGAATACTACTCAACTTGGCACATACATACATAAATTATGCAATTAAACATCTTAATATATTGATAAGGGTTGATTACTTAACATATGAGAAATCATCAGTAGCACTTGTAAATTATCTGAAATTCCTAGAAAAATGTAAAAATGTGCACATCAACCCAAATCCTGAGTTGTGCATCACTTCACCCAATTAAGAGTTAATTACTTATCATGACATGAATTATTGATAATAACTGAGATTTTCTTATGATATCCTAGGGAAACGTGTCGATTTGTATAATTATTAATAAATCAACATTAAATATGACTGGGAGTGTGCAACTAGGTTTCTATTGAACCCTTTTCATGTCATCGTCGTTTCTTTGAAATCGAGCATCTATTAACTTACTAAAAATGTGCAGCCTAGGTTTATACCCAAACTATGTCATTACTGGTCGTGTGCTACTAAGTTCAACATTTAATCAAGAAATTTAGGTTTTGATTAATCATGTATTTTCACTAATCCAAATCACACATATCAATTAACTAATTAGCATCGTGCAGAAGTTAATAAATAAAACATGCAAATTAGAAATCGAGCAGCGTTGGCACTTCCTGGCACCTGAGTAAATGTTGTTACCTATGAATAACACAGATCGAACTGAAATCATTCATTTATTGGAGTTAAATCATGCTTAGTGAGTGAAATTCTACTCACCATGGTCCAAGATGATCAAAATCGTCTGGAAACATGTCCAGAGGCCAGTTCATGGGTGTCAGTGGGTCTTCTTATACCTTGGAATTATTCTAGAACAACCTGTGTCATGTATAGATTCAGACGCTCACACACAGGAAGAAGGGGCTTAGCTAATCATCACTACTCGTGGCTTGTTGGCTATAGAATCGAGTTCTAGACCCTTGGCCAAACACATTGGCACCATTATCTTGGTGTTTCCTGGGCAAATCTGCCCCTGGCCAGACCTGCTGCTGCAAGCAGCAGCTACTTCATGCACAGCTGAAGAGGGGGCTGAGTGAGGTGCTGAATCGAAGCTATTGGCTGTGGATTTTGGTTTGGACCTCAAGGACAAAGTCGATGGCACCATTCCCTGGTGTTTTGTGTGCCCGTGGCGGCTCCTGGCCACACCGTGCAGCTGTTGCACTGTAGCAGGCTGGTCGCCCTAGCTGGCTAGATTATAGGAGGTTGGGGCGGGGTAGAGGAAGGAGAATGGAGGAAGAAGAAGGACAAGACGGTGCCCTGGCTAGATCAGTGGTGAGGGCTCGAAATCGCCCGCCCCTTTCCCCCTTTGCAGGTCGGTCAAGCGCAGCCTGTTCGCCGCTCAAATAGACCAATCAGGGAAGATGGGATAAGGGAGAAAGGAAAATAAAGGAAAGGGAAAAGTGAATAACCAATTAAATGGAAAATTTGCAGATTCAACCGAAGAACTTGAAAACATCGTATCTTTCTCTCCATAAGTCTGAACTACACAATTTCTTTTGCAAAATTCCAAGCACGAGATCCACTAAAACCTTAATGCATAAAAACACAACAAATAGACCATCTTAGCTAGGTTAATTATTTTAGGTAATTAACTTAACAATTAACACTACAGTTAACATTAATTACCTCAAATGAATCAATCTCATCTATTGATTCACATCTTAGCTTATCTTGCTTAACCATGATGTTTAACAAGGTACTAAACACTAATCAAGGTACTTCACACTAATCGAGGTACTTACTAACTAACCTTGATGTGGGTTATAATAAAGAATTTAGTAAAACTTGTGAGATCCAAAGTTTGAATTTCAAATTAAGGGAGAAAAGTCACATCACAATAACGTCATGCTACTGATAAGGACCAAACCCTAGAATGTTTAGAGTTGTAGTAGTTAAAGGGATGTCAATAGTGATTTGACCTTGAATACTACCATCTCTATAAACAAGATCATGAGATTTGCACTATGAGAAGTAAACTAGTACTGATAGTAATCTAGGGTTTAAAGATAGCTAATCTAAAAGGTATATAAACAATATGGAAATGATTCGGAGTAAAGAGTAATATATAAATTTAAAATGTAACAAGTGTGTTTTGAACAAAAGGAGAAATACAATATGAGTGAAGTGGGATATGAGATAAATTCTTGCAGTGATAGCAAGAATGATGAATAATCTATTTGTACCTTGTATGTTTCAATTTTAGGAATGTTTAGTCTACATGATTAAAATGAGAAGGATAAGTAGCAAAAAGTAAGTAGTAGTGAATGAGGAGAGAGATAAGAGAAAATAATGGCTTTTAGTGATATGTGAATTTATTTTTAGAAGTATAATTTGTTGAAGGTATATTAAGGGATGTAAATTGGTTCTACGTATTATTTTAGTGCACATGTGCAAGCAATATGTTAATTAAAGATGTCTGATAGTTGTAGTCATTCATACCAGTAATCCATCTTAGTATTGTACAATTGTGGTATGGTGATATGGGTTGAATAATGATGGAACAAATGAAGGGTTACCCTGAATAAGGTAGTCTTACCTATTCACTCATATGAATAGAAGGGATGATAACCATATTATATTGATATGTAACCCTAATGAGGTATAACTAGTTATACCTAGCTTTAATATAACTAAGTGATGGTAATTGGGTATGAATAGTCCTTGAATGACTAATACAATCATGGAGTACTTTGTTACTGTTGTTGAAACCCTAGTATGCTATAACCCGATGGTTACACCTTGAATTATGTGTGGGTTCATACTTGAGAATAATATGAAATGTGATGGTAATGCTTCACCTTATGCATCCATGATGCAATGGGGATGCCGTGAGTAGTATTGTACAATTGTTGTTGAATCTAGTCTTCCAACTCAAGACTGTTTTGCTATTTGAGTAGCACAATAGTAAAATTCAAAAGAACATGGTGAACTCTCTTTTGTGACTTAGAGGTAATACATAACAATAGTACATATTGAGCCGTATGAATTGAGATAGTTGGATCAGATTATCAATGTTGAGGTAACACCTCAAGAGTATAAAAAAATATTGAAATGGTTGTTTCTCTCTCTCTGCTATGATTGATTGTGGCATAGAGAATTTGTTTGTTGTCATTGAGAACTATTTCAAACATGTTGTGATTAGAAAAGAAATGAAGGACTTAATGTTGAAAACTGCATTCAAGTATGAAATACAAGAATATAATGACAAGTAAGATTTCAAAAGCTTAAAATTAACTTTGAATATACTTTTTTTGCATATTTATGTTTTGGGGACAAAACTTTTTAAGGGGGTGAGAATTGTAATGACCGCATTTGTGCTTAATTGGTAAACTAGGATTTACCTGAATGATTACATGCTTGATTAGATTGAACATCGTTTAGACTTGATTAATGATAGTAGATCAATTGTGATGCTTCAAACCTAAGAAGAAACTCTAACTATGATTTTAGTTTGAAGAATTAGGATTTGAGAAATGTAAACCCTAATCGGCAATAGTACATGAATATGGAATTTGATCAGGATAGCAATGTGGTAAATGAGTTTTCATATTTTCTAAAAAAAATTATTTAATTAAATTTTGTATATGATATGGATAACTCAATCATGCATATTAGAGAAAAAAATTAGAATATTTGAGTGTTCTTTGAATGTGGTTCTCAGTCGAACTATATGTCGACAAAAATGCTGATAGAGTGCTTTTTAGGAGTGTAGTGTTTTATTTTTAATTATTTATTGGTAACTCCAAATGATCTGAAATTTTAATTGGATATCTAAAACTCAATGATAAACAACATGTAAGATTTTCATAATTTGTGGATGCATTTAGACCTTATCAGTAGATGAATTACAGTAATATTTTTATGATAGAAAATTCAGCAGAAATAAGAGAAAGTATAGTGAGGGGTCAATGTGAAATTGACCCAAGCAGCTCAATTGCTCTATATGGTCAACCTAACACACAAGGAGCTCTCATACTTCATGATTCAATCCAGAGAAATGAAATCCTAGAGAGGGAGAGAGAGAGTTAGGGTTTGAGAGGAGAAAGTGATGGAGATGTTGACCTAGGGTTTTGCGATCTGAGGAATGATGAAATCATGTAAGTTTAGCTTTTTTGGATACAGTTTCATGGTGAATCTTCTCTCACATGTCAAGATTCCGTCCCTCCTCTGATTTGATCTGAAATGGTATCAAAACTTTCCCTTTTCTCACTCTTTCTTCTTAATCACTCATTTTTAGGGTTTCTGAGTTGAAAGGAAGAAGAATCGGGTGAATTGCTAGGGATTTTATATGGATTCGAGATTTTCAGATATGGGATACGTTTTTAAGCTATTTTACAACTTAGGGTGAGTGGTTAAAAGAATATTTCAGTCAATTGTACTCAATTAGATGATTTTAATTTATATTCTCAATTTCTCCCTAGATTACAATAAATGAAAAGAACTGTTCTTGAATTCAGTTTATAGAATACTTCAATTCATGTTCCAACTATGATCTAAAAATGTTTATATGATGACATGGATATAGATATCCATGTATATTGAATACTATAGAATTAAGAAGTTTATTGAGAATCTTCTGAAGATCTGAATCAAGTTATTCGGGTGCTTGAACCACATTATAGTTGAAATTCGGATTTATGCTCATATGATCTTACTTATGATCCTAGTGCATATAATTCTACATGTTTGATCTCTTTGATTTGATATATGGATAAATAGTGTTTCTAATTTTCACAATACATATCTTGTGAATAGCAAGTAATCAAGGATGGAAACCCAATCTAGTATGCTTTTACAAGTATACATATCTATTTTAGTAGTAAATGGCTGATTGAAATGATTCATGTGATATTGTGGGATTTTATCTGAATATTATCTTATATGCATACATGCTTTGTTTATGAGATTCAGATTTTCTAACTCAAATACTTGTCATAAAATGCATATGTTGTTATACTATTGCAAGTGGAGATATGACATACCCTAGATAGGTATGTTATCGATGCCATGCATAAATGTGAGAAATGTTGAATGAGAATATTTATATTAGTAGACATGATATATGTTTGAATACATGAGAAATGCTCTATGTGAATGAGTAAGGAGAAACCCTAAGAAAGGGGTAAATAATATGTTAAGCATTTAGTTCAGTATTATCAGTGTATTAAGAAGTTCGATTGCATGATTCTAGTGCATAAAGTGCCAAGTTGACATGTATTCTATTTATTTAAGAATTTTAGTTTGCCTGTATGCATAGTATGAAGATTACTCAGAATATCACAATATTTTGAATATACTACTTTGCCAAGTTTAGAATGATATACATGTTGTATTATAAATTGCAAATAAATAGACGTGGTACCATAGAGATACCAGAGTCAATTATAAGTAAGGAAAAGATACAATATAGTAAGAGCTTTCCAAGAATAATAAAATAATAGACTTAAGAGCCATGAACACCGTAGATTCCCTATGAGAGGTCTGCCCCGTAGGGATAAAACGACCTAATCCTGGCAGTGTCCAGTATACGGGGGTCGAAATGTACTAAGAGGTGGTACAGGGGACGAACCCTAGTGGAAGTCTCCTTAAAATACAAAATGTAGTGTCCAATATCAACCAGAGATCCTGGTGGCACTAGAGTACAGTAAAGCCAATAGGTGGCTTGACTCTCCGACTGTGTGCTCAGGTTAGAGGAGGAGTCCAGTTTTTACGGCATAATAGGTGTGTCGAGGCCAGAGACCCATTTTCCTATTGCAGACTAGCGACGTAGTAAGGCTTAGCATTCCCAGGTGTGTCAGGTAAGTCTTGTATGGTGAGATCGTAGTTCGCTACGAGTCTTCATATGTAGAGTACACTGCATATGATCATGGCATAAGCTAAAATATGTTTAGATAGGTTTAAAGAGTTTCTCATAAGTAAGAAAGGTAAAGAAAGATTTGGGTACAGTTTTATAGCAGTTGTTCTTTAAATGTAATATTGAATATAGTGAGGATTATATTTCCATGTTTATTTCTAATGATGTGGGCTTCAATGTTATTAGTAAGTTTTGAAATATCTAGTCTTTTAAGTTGAAATTACTATCTTGTTTAATTTCAATTATCCAAGAATGATAAATGTCTAATTCAGTACTTTAGACTGCATTATTGTTTTACTCATTCACTGAGCAAGTAGGCTCACCCTCTACTCAAAATTTTTACAAAAACCGCGGGGATTGAAGATAACATTGCATTAGAGTATATATACCACAAGAGTTAAGTCTAAGTATAGTTAAGTTTAGTCAGTCCTTATCACTCTAGGTCCATGTAAAGAAATAAGAGAGAGTTGTAAATGATGATGTATAACATTATTCCTCTTTTAGTAATATATGTGAATCAGCAAGTCTTATGTGCTTAAAAGTATGAGAAACATAATGAATGTTCATACATGCATTTTTACTGTTGAAATCAGATTAGAGAAATCAATGTTTATATTCCCTTGTAAAGTTAGTTTATGTGGTTCAATGCAAGAAAACAAAGAGTTTGAAAAAGAAGAAAAAGTTAAGGGCGATCTTTGTATTACGTTAAATCCTCAATTTATGCCCTAATCTCATGATTAATGGTAATTGTGAGATCGGGGTGTAACATGAATTGTTCCTTCAAACTTCTTTTGGATAGGCCATGGACTGACCATAATCAGTGGTCCCCTCATCACTACATCAAAAAGTCAAGTACGGACTGGGGCATGCCATTATCACAATCTACTTCACTGATGTGATTGCCACCATAACTTTCATAAAAGATGACGACATCTATCTTAAGTTTAATATGTTACATGCCACCCCCATCAATTATGTGTAGCCGTTAACTTGACATTGGCATGCATTGATCATTGAATGGTGGGTAACCTGAATATAGGCACAACTATTCTGTTACTGGTATTATAAAATAATAATCTCTCCAAAGAAGATGACCATGCCATCTTGCACATGAACCTAAGCTATTTGCCCACCAATTATGAGAAATGAATATTCATATAGATTAAGGCATGGGACTAGACAACAAGGGAGTATAAAAGTCATTTAAATTATGTCAAGAAGAAAGGGGTTAGGCTTAGGATTTTATGGACCATCATACACATGCCTCGAGATCACCGGGTGGACAACATACAGGAGCCTTACATCATTGTATCCTTCTATGAATGACTTAACCAAGAAAGATTACCTAAACTATTTGCATCCTGCTTACAATCTAAGTGGTGAGGCCAGACAAATTTGTATGGATAGAGAATGTCATATTAGGAAATTATTTGATTGGACCTAGGTTGCCATTGTAGGGGTCCTAATCCTCACTTTCTTTATATTGTCATCCCAAATGAAGAGGATTTTTCCACCATGAAAGACATCATCTTGTGATGATACCATATCTAGTGTAAGAGGTTGAGGAAGACAACCAGGATGACTACCCTAGGATTGCCTTAAGAACCGAGGAGATCACACTCATTAATGAAGACACCCACAACCCTAGATCACCCAAAATAACTGGTAGTTTAAAGACAACACTATTCTTCCAAAGGAGGAACCACCAAGTTCATGATTACTCCCATGATCAACTATCTAGGCATGAAGGGAGGTTAAGTCCTTATAATGATCATTTTGAAAAATTCATGTATGACTACATGAAGGTCATAGGTCCAACACTTAAATAAATGGATGCACACTTCAACTTAGGTAACTTGGTCACACCAATGTTGGTCCTTGATTTTCCATTCCCAAGAACTCTAAGAAGTGGGGTTATGAAGACATGGAGGAATTACATGGCCCACACGAGGACTATGCTGCAACCTATGAAATATTCGAAGGATTAGGGTTCGATGCCATCTGTTAAGCATAAGATATAGAAGGACAATAAACACTCATTTGCCTCATGCAAAACACCAATGAGGTTCAAAACCGGTGTGTCGAGGATTGTAATTTCTTGAAGGTGATGCCCTCCCATGACAAAAAAGCATGTTATAGAAATGACACCATGATGTGATGGAGATCCTAGAGTGATAGTATAAATACACTCCACAACATCCACACCCTCTCCCATAAAATCTCAATAAACTATAAAATCCACAAAATTCTCAAAAATTACAAAATCTAGAAGGAAAAAATGTAGAAAATATTCTGATTCTCTAGGATCTGTTGATTACTTCACATAAAACTCATTCCCTACTTGAGCCCTTGAGAAGAAGTATGTAGTGATAGAAAGCTCCAACCTCACTCTAGAAACACCATCCCTCTCCGTCCTACATTAGAGAAAACATTCTCACCTTCTGATTGCTTGGGTCTTCCCTTCCAGTGGCTTCACCGCCCTACTACCTCTATGAGCGGTGACAACCTAGTCTCCCACTACAACAACATCATATTAGAAGCTATACTTGATTCCCTTTAATGGGTAGGATATGCTCGATCTCTCTATTAGTTACCACGACCAGAGAGGACAATAATTGTCAAAGTAATTGATTCTTAATTGTATGTGTTGGGAAGCCCCCACTACCCCTCTATTTATAGTAGAGGCCAAGGTTAGGGCTCCGAGTCTGTGTGGGAGTAGAAGGGTCCAAAATCAAGAATTTTCTAGAGCATGTGAATGGAGAACCGATCGACTCACACACCCAATTGGTTGGTTGGTGTATGAGCCAGTCAGTTCACTAAGTGAACCGATTGATTCGTTCAATTTCGTATTCTGAATTACATTAGTATTCAATGCCTGATTAATGCTAAACATGACATCAACATCAATCATTGTTCCAATCAAATTGATAACTGAATCGGGCAACCCAGAGGGTGAACCAGTCATTTCACATTGTAAGACGGTTGTTTCACAAGTGAAATGGTCATTTCACTTTCCCAGTTCAACAAAAATTTATTCCAATTGACCTGACACTCCAATTGATTGGTCCAACACTTGAATCGGTTGGTTCAGAGTCCATTCAGTCAATTGTGTACCTCAGTTGTTAACTAAATACCTAAACACCTTTAGTAATCAAATTAAATGTCATTCATGGATATACTCCTTTAATCCAAGTGTATCCTATGTGTGTGACCATATAGGTCCAAAATTACATTGGTAGTGAACATCTATAACAAACTTATGACATCACAAGCAAAGAGTGGCATCTAGAAATGCATCATTGCTACCCAATTAATATGGAAAGTTGTAGAATAACTTCAACCTACAATCTGTGATCAGTTTTATTGTGATTGTATATTTCCTGTGTCTCTAATATCTAGATTGAACTTGAGGAATGGAATCATCATTCTCTCAACATTCAATCCATATTCCTTGAACTAGAGCAGACTATCTGAGATGCACGTGAGCTCACATATCATATCTTGAATCACATTAGTATGATCATACATTTCTCAGTCTCTCTTATCAAGAGGCATGTATATCAATCTTATGTAGGAGGGAGAAATCCCATCTACATCACTCACACTCATTCCCCATGTGTCACAACCACCCAATCATCACTGTTATGGCATCCCTTATTCAGGGTTACGTCAGATGATGATGTCAAAGTATAGAAAATGTCATGTGATGAATGTAGCAACTTCACATCTAAGAACCACAATCACCATTATCACTATGAGAGCTGATTCTGACTACCATTACATGGTCTCCATGTATCACTTTCATGGTGGGTCTATTTGATACATTGTTCTCTAACATGTGCATGTGTGCTTGATTTGATATCATATGTCATGACTGATGAGACTCTATCATCAGTCAGCACACACTCTATTCTTATGTATTACTGTTGTCTATTTTTCTTCCACAATAATATCTAACCAGGGACATAACAAGAATGTATGTACTCTTATCATATAGTCATACATATGATCTCATTGTTTAGGTCCTCAACCTGAAGACATATGTCATCGAGAAACGTCATTGTTTAGACATGTACTATGTATGTGTCATCATCTCATACAAACATAACAGACAGAATTACCTTTATTATTATCAAATCAGGTATCTAATGCCACATTCCAATCATCATATGATTAGCTCTCTGGGCATACATACCAACAGACTCCCACTTGCACTTAGAGCCAATCACTCACGAATTGTATTCCAAGTGATCTTAACATGACCATCATGTTTCTGCTATGCAAGTTCTTTTATAGTTGATTTAGAAGTGTTTGCCTCAAGTTGGTATTTTGCAATTTTTGCATCTATTCATTGTACGACATCTCGTATGAGATGAAAGTGTTGTAGTATGCTATCCAAAATTCCCATCCTAACAAGTAGCTTCATTTTTGTCATTAGTATTTCTACTATGTCATCAATGGTATAACCTCACACAAGTTCACCCATAAGAACTTCTAGATACATACAATATTCTATATTGTTCTCATAACACAGAGATACTCAACTTCTTTTATAGAAAACAACTATCACTAGCTCAGAACCATTTCCAACTTACAAGTTCTCATTTAAGGTCAAACATAAACATATATTACAATCATTTATTTCTCATTTCAGAAGCTTGCATCAGTGTAGCCCTTTACACCCTAAGCTTCCTTATTACCATATTCAAGGAACATATCCTTTTAGTGCTTCACAAGCACCTAAGGATGTTCTTTATGGTAGTCTAGTGATTCTCACTGGCATTTGACATATACCCTCTTGTCATGTCTAGTACATACAAAATTGCTATATATATATATATATATATATATATATATATATATATATATATATATATATCCTCTCATCATGTCCAATACATACGAGATAATAGGATAAGTACATAATATTGCATTCAAGATAGATCCAATTGTGATCAATGCATATGGCATATATCCATGTGTTCCTATTCTTCACAAGAACTAGGAGACTAGGCTCTTGAGAGACTAGCTCCGTGGAACATGGAAAAGTTTTCTCTCATTGAGTCTTGCATGTTGAACCCTTCAACATCTTGCCAATGTATGTTCTCTTTCTTAGGTTAAGAAGCTTTTTAGATCTATCTCTATAGATCTCAATTCCTATCCACATAGGATGTTTCACCTAAACCCTTCACAGAAGTACTTTCCTTGCCAGGTTTTAATATTTTAGACTAAGGACGTTATTCTCCATCATCATGTGGAATATAAATATGTTCCCACTAAATATTTTGTAATCACAGATTTCATATTCATTTTGACTTAAGTCAAACTCTTTGATTGTCTTTTCAAAATAGAAGATTCTAGATCTGAGATGATTGCTTCAATCCACATGTTGACCTTTGTAGCTTATCGATTTTATTTGCATTCTCAAATTTATAAAACATTTTAGGTTGTGTTACATACACATCCTTTTAATTATTCCAATTAAGGAATCTGGTTTTAACATCCATATGTCAAATCTCATAGTCATATTAAGCTGCAACAACAAACATGATTCAGGTGGATTTAACCATGGTAACTAGTGAAAGACTTCATCATGTTCAACACCTTGAACTTGTTTGAAATTCTTTATAACCAGTCTACCTTTCCATGTTTGTCTTTTCTCAAAGACCTAAATGTGCCCAATGGGTTTTACCCCTTTTAGGTGGATCCATCAAGGTCATACCTTGTTGGTTGACATGAAGTCCATCTTGGATCTTATGGCCTCAAGCCATTTGTCATACTTTGGTTCTTCAATAGCTTCTAGTTAGTTATTGACTCATCATATATTACCAACTCACCACCTTTTGAGACATAAGATGTCATAATATTTCAAGCTCAAGGTGTGTTCTACTAGAAGTACGAGTCTTGTGTGTTACATAAGGAACTTGAGATTCCACAACAACTTGTGATTCTCCTTGTTCCTATTGTACCTCTTTAGGTTCAATATTTTTCTTATTTGTCTCAAACATTTTGAGTTCTACTTTTACTATGAACGATTCTTTTGGAAGTAAGTTCCTTTTTAGGAATACAACCATCCTGATCAACAAACACTTTGTTGTCAGAATGGGATAAGAGTAGTATTTTAAAAAAATAACATTTGTGTGATTTGTGGACAAACCTTTTGAAGAAACTATCTTCTTTCATAATCTTTAAATCCTAATCACTAAAAAAGATATATAGGGACACTTCCTATGACATATCTCATATGGTGTCTTTTAAATCATTTTCGACGGTACATTGTTTTAGTGTAAAGCATGTGCCCAAAAGAAATTTTAAGATTCACTACATTTTATTGATAATCACACCATGAATTAACAAGGTGTGATTCCTTCTTTCTAACACATCATTATGTTTTTGGTGGAGTTCATTGTGATACACTCACATTCTCTCCAAAAGGTTCTCAAACTCTTGGTTTAAAATATTTAAACATTGATCGCATCGAAGTATCTTAATACTTTTACCAATTTAGTTACATACTTCATTCACATTCTCCTTAAACACTTCAAGAGATTTATACTTGTATTCCATTAAATACAAATTACCATATCTACTGACAACATCAGTAAATATAATGAAGTACTAGTAACTACCTTAAGCATTTATTCGAAAAGGTCTATATACATCAGTATGTATGAGCCCTAATAGAATAGTCACTCTCCCACTACATCTAGTAAAGATGCTTTTGTCATACAACATATAAGATATGCATGTCTCTATTAGTTCAATAACCAAAAGAGTCTAGATAACCATCATATGGATTCTAGAACTCATTTATGCACTCTAGATGACAATGTTATAGGTATCCAATGTTTGAGTTATTAGGTCATTCAGTATATGTGTCATACACATTTGTCTCTGTAAGTATCAAGTATAGTTTATGAGACATAGGGCATTGCCATGAAACATCAATTCTTATCCATACAAGATACATGATGTTTTCATCAATGGTAGGTACATAATAGCAATTCACTAATTCTATTATATGTCCATGAATGACAGCTTCCAACTATTGAGACAACAACCCTTGCTCCATACAATTCTAGCTTACTTCTTCTCAAGTTTGGAAGTAGAGATCTCTATCTCCATCATCTTCCTAAGATCCTCTATAAAGAGTATAATTCCTTTCCAATGTCCAGACAAGTGACAATGGTGGCACTTTCTTTCCTTAATCCTTTAAGTGAAAAGGGCATATTCCTTTTGCACTTACCCTTCTTCATATATTGAGTGCAAAAGACTTAGACTTCAGCTTGGGATCAGAACTCTTCTTGGCCTTGCCTTTGCCCTATGACTCATTTTCGTTGATCACCATCATGGATTTGTCCTTCTTTATGCATGATTTAGCATCAGCATGCCAATTATTTGATAAACTGACTATATGATTCATGCAATGATTTGTAGAATCATATCCATGGTCAACTCTTGACCTAAGAGAAATCCCAATCACTCCACATGTCCAATCACATTGAGCACATGGGGATCTATTGGATATCCCTTTGTCGATTTGCACTCAAACAATGATTTGTAGGCATTATACCTTGTTTGCTTTACATGATTCTGAAGATGTGTTACCATCTCGAGAATGTCTATGTTATCATGATGTCCATGCAACTCATAGTTCATACAGAAAAGCATGAGGCACTCAATGTCAATGGTATCATAGGCATGCTTCCAGTAAGCATCCATTTAGCCTTAGGCGCATTTGGAGTGGGTTGTTCTGGATCTGGTCTTTTAAGGACATCGAGATTTGGCTCACTTATGAGAACACTTCTCAAAGTCTTTAACCAATTGTGGAACTTTATCCCATTTTGTCCTTTCTCAAGGACATATCTCAATATAAACATGTTTGTCTTTGACATTAGATTCTACAAAGAAATATTGCAACTTTTTCAAAACATTTTTATTTGTTTTATTTGATAAGTTAACAATATTAATTAGGCCTTTAATTAATTATCGCTCCCACTATTTTGTTCAAATTGATAACACTCATGTATCAATTTAGATGATTTCATCATACAATCTTCTAGTGAGACAAGATCTATGTTTCATCAAATCATGAGTCAACTTTGGATGATCACCCACAACTTGACTATTTAGGTAGACAACGTTTGTTAATTGCATCTCATGCAACTCTTGGATACATGGTGTGCACAACTCTTTGTCATTGACCATCTTTATGCTTCTAGGTACTTAATCCCTTTAATATCATCTAGTTAAGTCTGACCCAAAAGCCAACACGATAGAGTACGTACCCTACTTTGGCAGATCTACATACCTACCATCACACTTCCATGAGATAGATGGCTCACCACACTTTGGCATAACCTATGTTTGGTCAATCAAGCTTTTGATGTGTGTTGCTAATGGAAAGAATCTAAGACTTAATAATTATAATGAGGGATTTTATATATAAATACATATACATATCCAACCACCACATACTTAGTTCATACATGTTATAACCACAAATGATAATACACAATAATTAAAACATACAAGTGATGGTTATGGTCATTCTAATGTAATTCCTTGGAGCCATAAGGAATTATTGTTGCATGTGATCCACATCATATGCAACCTGTTTTTGATGAATATGTGTGCTTAAACCAATCCTGGTTGATCGGTTCAACTCTTGAACTGCTCGGCTCACCTCCTGGTCACTCAGTTGGGCTCTTAAAATGGTTGTCTGGTTCTCTGGTCCAAGCGGTGTCCAGACTCCTCTAGAGAGATCGGTTGGGTCACCAGTTGGCCAGTTCATCCTCTTGTCATCTGGCCTCCTTGGCCCTTTAGTCAATCAATTCGTCTCACAAGCTTGTGGATTCATCATTATGCTGAACTTATTCTCACAACTATACATAAATTAAAACTATCTTATTTCATATTACCTTGAAAAAGGAAAACCTTGAGTTACATTCTAGGGGAAATAGGAAGAAGATAATTAATTTATTTTTGGAAGGACGAGAGAAGCTCGATGCGCAGACTAAGTAACAACATGAATAAACAACCACAACCATGCACACACAAATATAGGGTTTTTAGCCATAACCATGCTTCACATCCACCATCAAAACTAGTTTTAGGACGACGCGAGTTAATTTCATATATATATATATATATATATATATATATATATATATATATATATATATATATATATATATATATATATATATAAGTTTTAGGAGTCGTATGTAGAATTTAACCGGATATGCACATTAATTATTTTACTATTTGCATCTATGCAATAAAAGAATAAAAATTAAATCTGATCGTATCGGTTTAAATCTCGAATACATTGTAAATTGATGTGGCTCCGATACGAGTGTAGGGAAATCATGTGTAAATATAGGTAGTAGAAACAAAAAATGTAAAAGTCAATTTCCTAAAATAGTGATGTGGTTTATTATTGCACTAACAAATTCACTCGGGGTTGAAATCCCCGAGCTTTACTAAAACCTTGTGCAATAATACCACCTGCAAGTGGATGGGTCTTATCGCAGTATAGTTGAGGATCGAATCCCAAGAGACAACATTTTTAAGAATCATCGTTAGTCGAATCTAGATCAAGTAAGACTAATATTTAGAACGATTGCACTACTACAGAACCTACCTTTAGTGTCGTTTATTTAAGGCTTTTAGTTTTAGTTTCTAAGCGACACCTATGTGGGCGACACTAAAAGCTCAACCATTACACGTCGGTTCCAAAATCGACGTCCAAACTCTTCGCGCGCCACCGAAAACGCGCCATCGGGGGACTATAGGCGTCGGTTCTTAGATAAGAAACCGACACCATACACCTTCACGCCACAGAAAGGGAGCCATCTTGGGCACTATCAGCGTCGGTTATTAGATAAGAAACCGACGCAATATACCTTCGCTCCACAGAAAACACGCCATCAGGGGACTATAGGCGTCGGTTATTAGATAAGAAATTGACACCTTACACCTTCGCGCCACAGAAAGGACGCCATCTTGGGTACTATCAGCGTCGGTTATTAGATAAGAAACCGACGAATATACCTTTGTGCCACAGAAAACACGCCATCAGGGGGCTATAGGCGTCGGTTATTAGATAAGAAATTGACACCATACACCTATCAGCGTCGGTTATTAGATAAGAAACCGACGCCATATACCTTCGCGCCACAGGAAATAGGCGTCGGTTATTTATATAAAACCGACACTATAACTTTGTGTGTCGGTGTTATACAAATAACCGACGCCTATTGTTTTGTTTTTTCTGTCAGTCTGCAGACTTGCTGTGGCTGGTCGCAGGATGAGAAACCTGCAGTTAACTGTAGGTTTTACGACATCCATTGATATCAGCCAACAACAGGCCACAAACCTACAAAATTAACAACAAAAATATTCACACATGCATTTAGCAATGCAACCTGCAGTTCCATTTTATTTTCACACATTTAGAAACATTCATGTAGCTAGCAATCTGTAGTTCCATTCATTCACATTCACACATGTAGAAACATTCATATAGCAACCAACACTTTCATTCATTTTCACTCAGACACATGTAGAAACATTCAGACATGTAGAAACATTCACACATATATTATAATTCAGAAATTCATTTACAAAATATCATTCTTTAGTCATTATTCGCTATCAACATCTCAATTATATTTTAAAACCCCCACTATTTGTATGGCTATTGCCCATTCTTCTCTTACTTCATTTAATTCCCCCGTCGTATAGGGAGAATGTACATCTGGTAAGTCCGTTCCTGTAGTGGGGTCAGCTTTACACACCTGTAAAGAGAATGATGTATATATATAATTAATGAGCTATAAATAAGATTGATATATTTCATATTATCTAATGAGACTATATAATACCTGAGCAATACAATCGATGTCCAGTACGGCATGTTTGATAATCATGTGCATATATCGCATCACATAGTATCCACATGCCTATTCGTTGTCTTGTGTAGCACACTATAAATTCAAACATACAAAATATTAAAAAATACAACTAATTAAGCATTGTTCACATAAATAATATATGCATATATTGCAGTCGGGAACTTACTTTCACGTTCTTTCAAATTATTGGTTGGTTCTTTTTCGTGGGAACCTTTCCTCCAGCCTTTTTGAACTCATCGAAACCCCTACATGTTAATGTAACACAGAACATTGCAATTAAATAGTAATGCAATAACATATGTTATCGGATATGAAAATGAAATATTTCTCACCGGAATAATGTCATTTTCATTATGTGTCCAAATCTTGTATTCAATTTACTCCCCTTAGGATCAAGATAATAGACAGTGAACATCTCGGGGACAATAACCAGTAACTCCCAATGCCTACCACTAGAGGTAAAAAAGTTAAAAATTAATAACTCAAAATCCACAATAAAAATGTAATTTTCTTAAGTCCAAATTATAATAAGCAAAGTAAACTTACTCTACATTGAATGGAGCCATTATCACCGTCTTCTTATTTGGAGCAAAATTTGTAAAAGCCTCACAGCAGTATTGTTGAACTGATGTAGGGTCTTTAGCTACTAGACTAATCAAAGATGGAATCAAAAATCCTACATGTTCGAATCCAAAATCTGCACATATCTTGTCTAAGTATCTGCAAAATATGTATTAATTACACATGCATTAATAAATAAGAAACCAGATCATACACAAGGTACATGGATGTATAAAGAAGATCTCACCTTATCCATAGCTCTATCACGGATGTATTTAGCCAATCATATTGAAACAACTCCAAAATATCTTGTATAAATAGTTTGCTTTCGTATGACTGACCTACAGATCTGGATCTAAAGAAATAGTTATAGGGCAATTTATATCATTTTCGCCTAACCATACTGCCATACCCCTACAGTTAGGACCTAACGGGATAGGTAGGTCCTGTGGAACCCAACTGGGTAATGTAGGAGGTGGAAGTGGAGGCCTAAATGTTGTGGGTGTCTTCTTTTTAACCTGTATATATATATAATTTTAGATCAACTGACATCATATACACACACTAACAATTTAACATAATGTAAATTTATCATATAGTTTCAGTAAAGAGGACATCCACTTTTCGCCACAATATCACTCCGCCTTCTGCCTCACCAAGCGTTTCACAATCTGGGTGGGCATATGGCAATGGAAGATCCACCCATCCTTGCAATATATGTACTGGGCTCACACGAATCCAACCAGCTGGTAATGGAGACCCGTTAAACACGTTCCCTGGTAGGGATAGGTAAGTCGATGCCTCTGCAACGACATATTAATTACTTTTTAGACGGCATGGCTTCAACCCCTACAAATTTTTGTGTAAAGAATGTTATATACATATATACATATCATCTTTTTTTGAAACGACTACAATTTCATATATACATATCATCTTGAAAACATATCATCTTGAATTAAAAAACTAGTTACTATGTCATAAAAATACTTACAGCGGATGTGCTAGGTGGTGGTTCTACAGGATTACTCCCAACCTCTACAGTAGGAGTAGGAGTAGAGCCTGCAGTAGGTATTGTCTGGTAAGTGGCAGTCTGAGATGCCTGCCACTTTTTCATTGCTTCTTCGAGTTTCCTATCAAATAGCTTATCTACCTATATATGGATAAAAGAAACGTAAAATTCTAATTATTGAATTCTCTTTTACAGTAACATTATAAAGAAAGAATATGTTACCTCTTCTTGTGAAAGTCCCACTTTTGGGACATGTTTGCGCTAGGATGGCCCAAAAAAAGCTTTGATGCCCACACCAGCGCATGCAGCCCTAACACGTCCAGGATGCTCTGGGTTACCCAAAGCAACTGTCAATTCATCCCTTGTTCCCTCAGGGATGAACTTGCCTTGTTTCCTCAGCTCGTGCAGCTCCCGCTAATCGCCAAAACAAAAATTTTTAATTAAGTAAACAGCACAAATGATCAATATTTGAACGATTTCTGTAAGAGTTGTATTTTACCATTTTTGCAGCTGCCTCAGTAGTTGCGGCCTTCGTTATTTCTCCCTTCTTATTTTGCCTCCCAGCTATCCAGACATCATGGCGAGGCGGAGGTGTGCTACCTATGGTAGAGGACTCCTGAGTAGCAGCAGACTGAGCAGTAGCCTCAGACTGTAGTCTTTGGTGAATGCCTGCATACCCCTTTGGACCCATTGTGTGGTCATGCACATTCAGTGCACGCCTTGATTTTTGTGCCTCACTGAGGGCCTAGTTAGTATGCACATTAATGATTTGGTTAGTAACACTAAATGTTAATCTTAAATAGGTGAATACAACATATATTAATTAATGAGATTGAGACTGACGCCTAATACCTTGAATTCATCAGTTTGTCTTGAAGCGACAAACGCGTCCCATTCTTCTTTGTCCAGGAAGTTCCACTGTTCAGTGGCTATCTTCTTCCTCTTGTCAGCTTCTTTTACGTATTCTCGGGTGACATTTGTCCTATATTTCCTTAGGACTCTCCCACAGCGTTGCATCATGCATTTACGATGCAGCTTTTCATCCAATTCAAATATACTCTGCAAAATAGAATTTCTATTAACAAGTATCCAAAAATTTAGTAATCTACAAAATAGAATTGCAAATTAATAATAACTCACGCATAAATCCCTCCATATTAAGTCTTTCTTCTCCTTAGAAACTTTATGCCAAGAATCTATCTTACAACCGCAATGGCTACGAGTAACATACCCAAGATATGAAACAAATGAATTGCGATTCACACCAGATGCATTTCTTGCATTATCAAAATCCACAACAAGTTTGGGTCCATTGCCCTTTTGTGCTATTAACTTCTTCATCATAGTGATGCCCCTTCTCTTGTCAACTTTTTGGTGATGCTGATCAAGTGCCTCAAGTGCTTCAGATGGTACTTGTGCATCATCAACCTAAAATTTGACAAAATAAACACATTTACAAGATATAACTATAAATGGACATATAGATATAAATATATGATATATTTTTAAAACTTACATTGTGAGGCGGCGCATTGATGTCCTCACCCTCACGGTAATCATCAGCATGGTCATCAGGAGAATGCTCAGCCATCTGAAAATTCACATTCAAATTGTAAAGTTCACATTGTAAAGTAATTCAAATTGTAAAGCTCACATTGTAAAGTTCACATTATTACAACAAAGTATATATTACAACAAAATTGTAAAGATCTATGATCAAAGAGAAAACAAGTATATATTACAACAAGATTAGGGTCTAGGGTTAACAAATACATGTGATGTCATTCTTATATATAATAAATGTACATGTACCACCTATCCCATCCTTGAACACCTAATCTCACTAGTAAGTGTATAATGTGTATTGGGTTTTCAAGAAAATTTCGGCAGCATTTCCCCGTTGTTCGCCAAGTACATATGTACTTAGAGAACAAATGGGGAAATGCTGCCGAAATTTTCTTGAAAACCCAATACACATTATACACTTACATCCTAAGCGAGATTAGGTGTTCAAGAACAGTCCCAAACCGGGGACTATCCAAGATTTACTCCTAATGAGTAAATCTTGGACGGGTTTCTAGGCCAACAAATAATGTGTTGTCATTCTTATACCTAAAATCCTAGTTCTTCAAGTTAGGGTGATTATTGATGTCTTTAAAAGCATGATTGGCAATTTAGGGAAAAGTTCATCATTTACATTCCAAGCATGTCACATGTGTGCATTAAAGTTCACATATTCAGAAAAATAAAAACATATAAAATAAAACATACCTCTAATATTGCAATTTTTTATCAATTAACAATCCTTCATTGTGATCTCCGCACACATACAAGTCATCATTAGCTTCAATATTTGCTGGTGTTGGCAACCCAACTGAGAATGGAATGGAGTCATCATACTTTTCATAGTATTGTTCTTCATCTATAGGATCTTCAATGAACTGTCTTTTACCATGAAGAACAACCGACCATTTATCATTTGCAGGATCATCGATATAAAATACTTGTTTTGCCTGTGATGCAAATATGAATGGTTCACCCTTCTCGTCAATCTTTTCAAAGTTCACTAAAGTGAAACCCAATTCATCCACTATAACTCCTTTGGTGTTATCAACCCAATTACATTTGAAGAGCGGAATTCTGAAATCTATGTAGCCAAATTCCCATATGTCTTCAATGACACCGTAATATGACATTTTAGCTTCACGTGGACTCTTATCCTCTACACTTGCAAAAAACATAGTCGATGCTTGAAGGGTGACCCCACTATTTTGGACGACACTCTTATCATCTTGGCGCTTTGTGTAATATGTGAATCCATTAATGTCATACCCTTCATAAGACATAACAGTCAATTTTGATTTAAAGGCGAGGCATTTGATAGTTTTAGTAATATCATCTGGTGTTTGAGATAGTTGATGTAAGACTTTATCTTCAAACCACTTAATAAATGTCTTGTTATGCTCTCTAGCAATCCACATTGTATTGGCTCGAGGATATTGTATTTTGATGAAATTGGTATGTTCCTCGATATAAACGTTCACTTCGTCCATGTTGTGTAAAATATACAAGTGACCTTGTTCCAATTGCTCACGGCTGATTACTTTCACACGTGATCCCAAAATTCCTTTGCCAAACAGCTCGTCAATATTCTTGTCATTATCAGGAGTGTCATTACCACTGAGAAAGTCATTGCAAAAATCCATAACCTCTCTCGCCACATAACCTTCAATAATACTCCCTTCAGGCCGATAACAGTTTCAAACATCACCTTTAAAAATGCTCATGTATCGTTCAAAGGGATACATCTAATGCAAGAAAACTGATCCCAACATTTTCACTTCCCTAGTCAAGTGGACAACAAGATGTACCATGATATCAAAGAATGAAGGAGGGAAATACATCTCAAGCTGACATAGGGTAACAACCACTTCTCTTTGCAAATTATCGAGAGTATCAGGGTCAATAACTTTGCTGCAGAGACTGTTGAAAAAGAAACAAAGTCTGGTGATTGCAAACCTTACATGGTTCGGCAATATAGATCGAATTGCCACGGGCAATATTTGTTGCATTAGAGTGTGACAATCATGAGACTTAAGACCTATCAACTTCATATCTTTCATTGATACCAATCTACGGATGTTGGATGAGTAACCATGTGGCACCTTAACATTTACCAAGCATTCACAAAAAGCTTTCTTCTCCTTTCTAGACAACGTGTAACAAGCGGGAGGTAAGTCTGTTCTTTTATTACCCATTTCACGTAATTCTATTAATTCTGACCTTATTCCCATTTCACGTAGGTCTAGTCTGGATTTTATCCCATCTTTAGTCTTACCTGGTATATTTAACAGAGTACCAATGATGCTATCACAGACATTTTTCTCAACGTGCATTACATCGATACAATGCCTGACTGTCAAAGAACTCCAATAAGGAAGATCCTAAAATATTGACTTCTTCTTGAATGAAGAATTGTCACTCCGTGTGGCCATAGTACATTGTGATCTCTTACCAAATTCATTGACAAAGTCTTTTACTCTTTCATAAACAACCTCCCCTGGTATAGGTTTCGGTGCACTCCGTTCCTCATTCAATCCATTGAATGCTTTGTGCTTCCTACGATACGGATGGAATTTTGGAAGAAAACTTCAATGACCGAGATATACAGTCTTACCGCCATGTTTTATTCTTGTTGAATCAGTGTTCTCTTCACATATAGGACACGCTTTAGCTCCTTTGACACTATATCCAGACAAATTCCCATATGCTGGAAAGTCATTAATAGTGCAAAACAACATAGCATGCAAACGAAATGTCTCTCTTTGTGAAGCATCATAGGTCATCACACCTTCACCCCAGAGTTTCTTTAAGTCATCAATCAGAGGTTCAAGATAAATATCGATGTCATTTCTAGGTTGTTTAGGGCCCAATATCAACAACGACAGCATTACGTACTTATTTTTCATACACAGCCAGGGAGGAAGATTGTATATAACAAGCATGACTGGCCAAGTGCTATGTTGGCTACTCAATATCCCATACTGATTCATCTCGTCTGTACAAAGCCCAAGTCTTAGATTCCTAACTTCTTCACCAAATTCAGGGTACAATAGATCAATCTTCTTCCACTGTGGGGAATCAGATGCATGTCGTAGGATCCCATCATTATTTTTCTTAACATCTGCATGCCACCTCAAATTCTTCGCATCTATCGGATTGGCAAACAAGCGTTGAAACCGTGATATTATAGGTAGATACCACATCACCTTGGCAGGAGAACCAGTTTTGGACTCCTCCAAAGTCATCAATTTATACTGTGATGCACCACATTTTGGACCATCTTTCAAATCCGCATAGTCCTTTTGAAATAATACACAATCATTCGGGCATGCGTGTATCTTCTTGGCATCCATTCCCATTGGGCACAAAAATTTCTTTACCTGGTATGTTGAGATTGGCAGCTCGTTTCCTTCAGGAAGCATTTCTTTCAACAAAGACAACAATGACGTGAAGCTTTTGTCGCTCCATCTATTGTTAGCTTTCAGCTTATACAATCTCAACACAGCGCTAAGCTTCATAAACTTAGTACAACCTGTGTATAACGGTATCTCAACATCATGCACAATGTTTCTAAAAATGGGAGGTGGATCGGTGTGCTCTACCCCACAACTATCCAGCATCGCATCAACGATGTCTACTGGAACTGGTTCATTCACATCTACGTCATCGTAGGCAATTTCTTCTTCCACACAAGCACTACTATCGACATCCACTGGTTTCGGGTTTGAAATCTCTTCATGCCAGTGTCATTCTGTATAGCCTTGTATAATCCCGTTGCACATGACATGACTTTTGATTTCGTCACCAGTGTTGACTTTCAAGTTGTTACCGCAATGCCTACATGGACAGTAGAACCTATCTCCAGGTTGTTTCCTATGTTCCTCGGCAAATCTAATAAACTGGTCAAGACCAGAAATAAACTCTGGGGTGCAGCGATTGCGAATGGACATCCATGATCTATCCATTCTATGATCAAAGAGAAAACAAGTATATATTACAACAAGATTAGGGTATACACTTACATCCTATCCAAGATTGTTCACTTTCTAGACCAACAAACACATGTGATGTCATTCTTATATATAATAAATGTGTACCACCTATCCCATCCTTGAACACCTAATCTCACTAGTAAGTGTATAATGTGTATTGGGTTTTCAAAAAAAAATTGGCAGCATTTCCCCCGCTGTTCTCTAAGTACATATGTACTTAGAGAACAAACGAGGAAATGCTACCGAAATTTTCTCGAAAACCCAATACACATTATACACTTACATCCTAAGTGAGATTAGGTATTCAAAGACAGTCCCAAACCGGGGACTATCCAAGATTTACTCATAATGAGTAAATCTTAGACGAGTTTCTAGGCCAACAAACACAATAATAGATATGTACATGTTAGGGTTTCATCACAATTGATGTTAGGGTTTCATCAATGTTAGGGTTTAATCAAATCAAATTAGGATGCTAGAATGGACAAGTTTAAATCTAAGGCAAACATTAAAAAGGCAAACATTAAAGGATGGGATAGGTGGTACACAGAACTCAACCGATCAGGTA
This sequence comes from Alisma plantago-aquatica, assembly GCA_963693085.1. Lineage (NCBI taxonomy): Eukaryota > Viridiplantae > Streptophyta > Magnoliopsida > Alismatales > Alismataceae > Alisma > Alisma plantago-aquatica. The sequence goes on from OY856409.1 coordinate 927,015,144, forward strand.
ACAGTTGATTTACCTTTTTGCAAATAGAATGAATGAGTTGAATATATTGGGAATGCTATCATGTGCCAATATTTAGTTTCTCTATGAGTGAAATAAAGTTCTCATGTGTTATTGGGTATTTCACTAGCCAAATAGGGTGAAAGGGAAGAGTTGATAATAATGGTCATTTATATCATCTATAAGCATAATTTAAAATGTTCATATAGAAAGTTAAAACCAAAGTATTTTCAATATATCTACCAAAATGCTGGACCAAAACCATTGCAAATGGATCCTAAGAAAACCCAGTTTGTGATTGTGTGTACAGGGCATGATGCAGAATTCTCAAGAAATCGGGAGAACTCTAGGCTATAACATTAGTAATTACCTTTCAGTATAGTAATCTGACTACATTGTAGATTATCATCAATAATCATTTCAATTTTGCAATAGAATTTTCTAACCAAATAATATAACTAATCGAAAAATAAAGTTAAATCATTTGTAAATAAATTTCATTAAGTAGATGATTAAATCATAACAAAATCAGTACCTAAACACAAATAAGTGAATAACTTTTAAAAAAAATAAAAAAATGCCCAGCAGCTGCTTGGGCGTGCCTTGGCACCGCCCAAGCAGCCGCCGGAGCAGAGGAAGAAGGAAGAAGGCAGGGCGGGCATACCTTGAGGGCAGAGGAGAGCAGCGGCCGGAGCAAGACCTAGCAGTTGCTGGCAGCCGGTGCCGGCGGTGAGGAGAGAAGACGAGCGGCGACGAAGGCGGTGAGGAGAGCACAGCAGCCACCGGCGGGGGCGGCGGAAAGGAGAGGAGAAGCGTCGGCGAGGAGCGGTGGCTGAAGGGAGAGCAGCAGGAGCGGTGGCGAGGGCGCCGGCGGCGAGTGGTGGTGGTGCGGGGGAGCAACGGTGGTCGGGGCAACGACGGCGGCGACGACGGGGAGCAGAATCGCCAGACCTAGCAGCTAGAGTCGCAATGAAATAGAGAACAATGGGGAAAAGTTCTGTTTGCGGGGCTATTAACTGTACGATAGGCGTCGGTTATTCAAAAAAACCGACAACTAAAACTAACAGTGCCGGTTCTGAACAACAACCGACACCAATTCTTGATTATAGTCTTCGGTTTTAAGCTACAAAAAAAACCGACGTCTATATTCATATGCCGATTAAAAAAATTGTTCTCGATTTATGACCATAGTCGTCGGTTTCTACTTCAAACCGACACTTAAAGGGTGTGAAAAATTCCCCGCGGACAGCGCGGGAAAACTCATAAGCGTCGGTAGTTGTAGTAAAACTGACGACCAAAATGTGCCCAATTTCTATCTCGCGAATAACCTTTAGTCGTCGATTTTTTATTTATCAACCGACGCCATATGTCAAATTTTGGAGGTAATTTTTTTCGCTGGAAATTTTGGATTTGGCAGTTAATTTTAGGTGTCGGTTTTTTATTAAGTAACCGACACTTAATAAAAGCAGTACCAGTGTCTAGTCACCCTTCATAGATTGGATGTCGGTTTATGTTATCAACCGACATTGTAGAGTTTAGGTGTCGGTTTATTTATACAACCGACACTTTGAAAAGTGACTTTATAAGCCAATTCTGTAGTAGTGAATTGGTTGATTTGAGGTTAATTAAACTAATTGCAAGAAAGTAAATAGCAAAACTAAAGTTGGATCTAGATTAATGATATGGGATCGTTGGGGTGGTCTTGGGTTTCACCACCACTACACATGCAAACACATCCAAACATCGAACATCCAAGCAAGATATAACTATCCAAATAGAACTACTGTGAACCCTCCCTGAGGGATGTTTAGGTCTGTGTAAGCATCCCATTAGGCATCAGATGTCTCGTCGCCATCCAGATCATACACTTATGGTTCCGAAGATATAAAATCCAACTGAAGTTGTGGCCCCCTACACAGGCATTAGGTACACAGAAGTGTCACTGTAGGCTAGATGGCTCATCCCCTCATGGATCACACACTTACAACCTCAAGGATTCCTATCAGAAGTTCTCGTCAAGGAGTCAACCGCATTAATTGACAAGCAAGCAAGTGATTTATCTACAAGCAAACATCGACAATTAACAAAGAAGATACAAAATCCAACTAAGGTTGTGGCCCTCCCTGAGGGATGTTTAGGCCATAGAAGCATCACTATAGGCTAGATGGATCATACACTCACAAATCATACACTTATGACCTCAAGGAATCCCATTCTATTTCTAGTTTGGGAGTCAACCTCATTAATCGACATTCTACCCTACGCATAGAAGTTCTCACAACATAGGGAAAAACATGATGAAAGCAAGCAGGTAACCAATCTACAAACATAAATGATTAACAACGAGATGAAAAGTTATATACATTGCCTTAGAATGTTAAATGAAAAGACATGAAAGCATGGGCAGCAGGGCTAGTCCCCGCACCCCAACAAAAAGGAACTACTTGCTCATGATGCGAGAAATAAGAAGAACAAGAGAGAGGAAAGATTCCATCATGAGCATGATGTAGAAGGTAGTCGCAGCTCGGTGAAGATGATGTGGTCTTCTACGTCATGTCGGGGCAGATCTTGGATGAGGAGGAAGAACCACCAAGGCAGACTGGGTGGAGCTTCTTCTCCACATTCCTACTCTACTCGACCTCCTTTCTCACAGCAAGAGGAGCAGGTGAAGTGTCTATGGCGTGGCCGTATGTGGATGGAGCTGGATCGAGCCTTGCATTTGGGCAGCCTGGTGGCATCCCCGGATCGATGCCCAAATGAGGACCCTTGTGATCCTATTTATAGGCTCAGGTCTGGTCCTCACTTTTTGTGTGAGCCCTTCTCATGGTTTGGTCTTAACGGTTTGGAGACTGTTTAGATGACCAAACGGTCTTGTATTACTTTTCTCCAAATGGTCTTCATGGACTCAGCCTTCAACTGGTCTTGTGCTTTAGAGGAGCAATCGGTCTGCAACAACTAGTTTTGCAGATCGATCAATGACCAAACAGTCTTGGATTAGCTTTCCTCCAAACGGTCTGTTATCAAACGGTTTTAGAATATATCCACCAATCGGTCTTGGCTAACGGTCTGCGTCCAACCGGTTTCCATTCCAAACGGTTTGGAGTTCTATCGGTCTGCTAAGTCCATATGTTCTTGAGTCAGCGACCATACGGTCTCGCATACCGTTAAGCCCTAGCGGTCTCGGTTCTGTAGTTTGCTGCCTCTGATCATTCTTCATCCAGCAGTCTTTGCCTATGGCTCTAAACGATCTTGCTCTTGATCGGTCCTTATCATCCAAACTATCTCGGTGGGTGGCTGGCATATCAGTTTCCTCCCGAACAGTCTTCAAGACTATTTACAGCCCTGCGGTCTGCTATGCAACCGGTCTTCAGCGATCGATCACATGTTCTCATCCTCGCGGATCGACATAGATCCAAACGGTCTTGGACCTTTGATCGATCTCGCGCCCAACTGGTCTCGTGGCATGTTGTTCTATCGGTCATGAGATTGTGCGCCGCCTATGATGTAGGTCCTAGTCGAGGAGGTAGCGTGGTGGTGAGGCAGCCATGGATGATGAGGAGTTGTTGCGTCGAGAGCTAGGGTCTATGAGGTTGAAGATGATAGCAGGAGGGTTTCTTTGCACTTTCCTAGACGTGCGCTTCATATGGTCTTGCGAAGAAACTGCTCATATGGTCTTGAGATCGTATGGAAGGGCAAGACCGTTAGGAGGGGAAGGGTGAAACTGATTGACCAAGACCGTTAGAGTCAAGACCCTTAGGGTCACTTGGCGATGGAGGTGATGATGGTGGTTGAGTGTGGAGAGGGTAGAAGGATGATGTTTGTGAAGATGGAGGTGAAAAGGGTTAAAAGAATGTGGGTTCCACCTGATGGCTCAACATTCTCATGACCTGCATAAAATTGATATAAATTTAGTTAATAATCTTGATAATTGCACTAATTAAGCAATTTTGCATATTGTGATATTTAGGAGAAGAAATTGGATGTATTGAATCAGAATGAGCCCAAGATGGAAATTGAATTTCATGATGAATATTGATTCATCAAAACACCCCGAACTTAAACGTTGCTCGTCCTCGAGCAACACAAAATCTGAAACAGTCGCCAAATGAATATTTTCAACTCGTGTGATTGCCTCATTTTCACATCACGAATGTTTTCTTTCTGCTCAGTATGACTAAGTATCTCAACCTCCTGAGACTACTAAACACATCTTACCATATCTTCGTTCATGAGTTTGCTTTCCAATATCACTTCCTCCTCACTTTTTCCAACAACAAGCATAGGGTTGTAAATGGGTACGGGTAACCCGTGGACTCGCAAATCTGGACCCTTAAAAAACCCGTCACGGGTCTAATTTTTTATACCCGCATACCCTTGGACCCGTATACCCTTGGACCCGCATATAAGCGGGTCCAATAATGGGTATGCTTGGACCCAGATCCACTAGACCCGTGTACCCGCTATACATAAATAACTACTAAAATAATATGTTATATATATCATACTTTACTAGTCTAATTAATATAATTATTGAGATTATATCCTACTCTAAGGTTGAGACTAATCATATAACTAAGAATTAACTATTCTAGTTACAATAACGAACATCATATGTAAACTTAAAATCAAAATGTCTATTAATCTACATTACTTTCTACATAAATTAAATGTTATGATCATGACTACAAATATGTAAACAATTACTCAATTAATTTTATTGTATAGAATATAGCATTGTCTAATATAACTATTACATGTTAATATACTATATGATAATAATATCTTGTTGTGTTAAATATATATAACATAGTCATTTCTCTTACATAAACAATATGATGTTTTATATAATCGCTTACCCGTATACCCGCTATTATTGTGGGTACGGGTATGGTGTGGGTCTAGGTTTTGTATTATGCAGGTCTAGAACCAGAATCGGACCCGCTAAATTAGATGAGTATGGGTATGGGTATGACCGTACCCACACCGTTTACACCCCTAAACAAGCATGTCAAAGAGATTTGTAAGAGTCCAGAGATATCCGCAGAATCAACAAGTATGCACCTGCTCTGACACTGGTGTTTTTCAGGATAGTGGAGGCATTCAATGTGCCTTTAGGTAAAAAAGGGAGTGAATGGTGGTATGGAAGGAAGAAATCAATCTCTCCTCTATTCAACTCGAGATTTTTATTATATGATTGCAATTTCATTGATTGCATTTTTTGTGTGAATCTCTCCTCTATTCGACTCGAGATTGCATTTTCTTTTTGTGTGCATATTGGCATCTTTTCTTGATGGTACGCCCCTATTTATTAGAGAGGGGTATGGAAGAAGCGAATGTAGAGGTAAGTGGCATGCCACCCCAAACTTAGGGCTTGGCACTATTTTGGCTATTTTTGTTTCTTTTTTATGAATGGAGGAGTACGAAGATGGTAGAAGAAGTGTAGAAGAGAGTTCATATCAGAATGCAACTTGATTTATAATTCAGTGCATTGGGTCGTTCTCTTTATCGTACTCTACTCAAATAATGACTTGATGAGGATCCAATGAAGATTCCATGTTATTGTTCCACTAGTCAGTTAGAAAGTACGATGTGTTTGATCCCTATCAGTTTGACAGACACTTGTCATTTTTGCATAAGTATCATGATGTTAGGAATCATAAGCTTCACAAGATGATTTCAATCAAAAGGCTAGTTTTCAGAAAAAAGGTCCTTTTAAGGATCTGCTTCAAATAAGGGGGGTGTAATGATTCAAAATGCATGTAAAGAGAAATGATAGGTGTCAAAACTTCATCCAGTATTTGTTCAATTTCTAATTTTGAAAATTTTGGTCAAAATGCAACGATGAAATTCTTAAGTCTAAAATAGATGGGTGAAGGTGGAAATTGAAATACGTACCACACACCCTCCATCCCAAACTTAGAAATTTTCTCGTCCTGAGCAAACTCTAAATCCAAGATGGAGGGGGAAATTCTTGCCGGTTGGACCACCAGAAGTGGTTGCGTTCCAATCAGCATATATCCTCCATCTGAAAATCTCAAAAATGGAGACTAGTTAAAACTTAATATAGCATCTCGTGATGCAATTTTTATTTAGTGCAAAATTTATAAAAAGTAAAAACAAGATTAAGGAAATTTTCTAATTCAAAACTAAAAGTAAAAATGAAGTTATTGATAGGGTTGCCTCCCGAAAAGCGCTTTTGTTTTATGTCAATGGATCGACGTGGATACTATCACCATGGTGAGGCTCTTGGTGGAATTTGAGCTGGACTGACATATTCTTTTGGTGGTTTCTTTCTCAGCCATTTAATAACCCTCACTTTGATTTTAGCTTCTTGTATTCTTCCCCATAAAGAGCGAGCAATGTCAGAGCACATAGGGAAACAACTTGAGTTATGTTGAATTGTTTTCTGTTGCTCAATTCGAGGGGGAGAATAGTTGTAGGGAATCTGAACAGCATCATTGATGATGTAGTGTTGTTGAGGCTCGGAAGAAAAGTTCATTTGTTGATGCAGTATCCCTTCATCGTAGCAATGTTGGCCATTAACATCTATCAGATATGGATCTGAGGGATGTTCCAATCCAAATCTTGTTGCAGAGGGAAGATGAAATCAGTAATCTCTATCTGTTGGGCTATCGGTGCATTCCAGAGGATAGTTGTTTCTGGATGAGGAGGCTCATGGACACCTGAAAATGGTTTGGTATGTTCCATGACAGGGTTGAGAGGTGTCTCCTCCTTTTCACAAATGTCTTCACTTGTTTCTATAGGCTTGAGTTCCTCAAAAGTAGCTTCAACATCTTCTTCTGTAGAGTCAAGAAATTTGATGCAATCCTTTACTTGTTTGTCAATAAGTTCATCAATTGATGGGTCTGTTAGAGAAACTTCTAAAGGATCATCTGATTCATGATTCTCTTGAGTGAGAAGTGACATCTGCTCTATGCAATCAATAAGGTAGACTTCTTCTTGCATGCTTGGTTTTGTCATATTTTCAAAAACTTTGAACTCGAGAGTTTCTTTTCCTAGTCGAAGAAGCAAGGTTCCTGCTTCAACATCAATTAGAGCTCTTGCAGTGGCGAGGAACAAATGTCCAAAGATGAGAGGATATCTGGCGTCTTCTTTTATGTCCATAATGACAAAGTCACACAGAACATATGCGTCCTTTCCTACCTTAACCGGGACATCTTCAAGGATTCCTAACAGATGTTTTATTGAATTATCTGCAAGCTATATAGTTATGCCAGTAGGAAGAAATTCTGAAAATCCTAGCCTCTTGCAAAGGCTAAGCGGCATGATCGAAATGCTAGCACTAAGATCAGCTAGTCCCTTCTTATATGTAGAATCGCCAATATGGCATGAGATACCAAAAGATCCAGGATCTTTCTGTTTCTTTGGCATCTTGCTTTAAATAATATCATAAGTAGTAGTTGCCCGTTTAACCATCTCAACTTCCTCGATTTTGTATTTCCTTGTGAGGAGAGACTTGAAGTACTTTGTCTAGGTTGGTATCTCTACCCGCGCATCTAGAAAGGGTATACCAACATGAAGTTTCTTCATAGCTTCCTTGAACTTGTTGAAACGGGTATCAAGCTTCGTTTGCCTAAGATGAGCTAGAAAAGGTATATGAGGCTTGTACACTGGCACATCTAGCTCTGGTATTTATTTCTCAATATCAGTAGGTTTTTCCTCATCTGTCTTATCAATTGTTGTTGACCCTTTTGGTTGAGATTCAGGTGTTTTAGAGTCTTGAACAATCATCGGTTCATCCTCATCTATAATAACCACAAGTGTCTTGATAGGAGGATCAGAATAGTCTTTTCCAGACCTGGTGGTGACAGCCTTTAGTTGTTCTGGGTGCTTAGGATTGTTTTATGGTTGGCCAGTAAAGGCTCCAGCAGGTGGCTTCATGCTAGCTGCAAGTTGAGCTAGTTGGGATTCAATGGCTTTCTGATGGGCTTACTGGTTAGCTATCATAGTTTGTTGTGCTTGTAGCATCTTCTTAATGGCTGACAGTTTGTCATCAGGAGAGATGGGATTAGCTTGCTGTCCTTGTTGTTGATTCTGGTAAGGGACTTGATTGGGGTCTTGGAAATGAGGGTTGTTCTGGTAATTTTTGTAGTTCTTGTTCTGGAAGTTACCCCTAAAGTTCCCTTGATTCCCGAAATTCTGTTGTGGTTGTTTGAACCAAATTGATAAGAGTTTACTACTCCCAAAGGATTTCCATACTAAAAATTGGGATGGTTCCTATTCTGATTCGAGTTATAGTATCCTTGACCAGGGATAGTGTTGACAGCATTCAGACTTTCCATATGGCCATCATCTCTTTGTCTTTTGACTTTGCTTAGGATAACATCATAGAGAACATTGCAGGATAGTGTAGAATGATTAGTGCCTTTACATGCTTCACAGAACAATGAAGTTGACTTGATCTATTCTTATTGTTGTGGGAGTGAGTGTATTCTTTCATAGGCAGCGAGGAATGATTTAATATGGTATTTCTTGGCAACTAAGAGTTTGAGGGTCTCAGCGATAGACTTGTATTCAGGAATGGCTTCAGCCATATCCACCTTCAATACTCCTTTTCCTGCTGACCTACCCCAATTAGCTTGATTTTTAGCTCCAAGGGTGACGACTCTCCATGCATTTTCATAACTTTGACACATGAAGCTCCCTCCAGATGAGGAGTCTAAGAATCTTTTGTTATCGTCATCCACACCCCTATAGAAGATCTCGATGAGTTGATTCTTAGGAATGTCATGGTGTGGACACTTGCGTAGAAGCTCTTTATATCTTTCCCATTCTTCAGCAAGGGTTTCTCTAGGGGCTTGAGTGAAATTTGTTATCCATCCCCTAATTTCATAGGTGAGAGAGGGAGGATAAAACTTTTCTAGAAAAATATTTTGTAGTTGTTCCCAAGTGGTGATGGGTTCACTTTGCAAAGAATTGTACCAACTTATAGCTCTATTAGCAAGAGAGTATTTGAAGAGTCAGAGTCTAATGGCATCATCAAAAACTCCATTTTGCTTTGTCGTAGCACATAGATCAATAAACCTTAGAAGACGTTCCTGACTATCTTCTCCTTGTTTACCATAGAATGGGCTGTTTTGAAGCAAGGTAATCCAATGTGCCATGATCTCAAAATTGGGGGCACTGATGGGAGGAGGTTGTACTGGGTGATGTACATCAGTAGATTTAGGGATTGAGAACTCCCTAAGATCCTTTTGCAGTTATGCTACTTGCGCTGGTGCTTGTACTGCTTGGATTTCTTCTTGTACCGCAGCTCTGGCTTCTTGCATGAACCTTTCTCTTTGTGCATTAAGGGCTTGAGCTACCCTTCGGGCTATTTCCTCCTCTTGAGCCATTCTTGCTTGATTCTCTCTATTTTGACGATGAAAGGTCATGTCTATCTCTAGATCAAAACTAGCAGAGAGTATGAGACTGTTCAAATGGTGCATACACTAGTCTTTTGGATGTACCTGAAGTGGAAAAGTTTCAAAAGTGAGATCCACAGAATAGAGTCAAATTCAAGTGAATGATCAATTGTGTCAAAAGAAAAACAAAACCTATATTAGCCTTAAAAGAACTAGATTTGACTAACTGATTCTGTTATCCCCGGCAACAGCGCCAGAATTTGATGTGGTTTATTATCACACCAATAAATTCACTCGGGGTTGAAATCCCCGAGCTTTACCAAAACCTTGTGCAATAATACCACCCGCAAATGGATGAATCTTATCGCAGTATAGTTGAGGATCGAATCCCAAGAGACAATGTTTTTAAGAATTGTCGTTAGTCGAATCTAGCTCAAGTAAGACTAATATTTAGAATGATTGGTTGATTTGAGGTTAATTAAACTAATTGCAAGAAAGTAAATAGAAGAACTAAAGTTGGATCTAGATTAATGATATGGGATCGCTGGGGTGGTCTTGGGTTTCACCACCACTACACATGCAAACACATCCAATCATCGAACATCCAGGCAAGATATAATTATCCATATAGAACTGCTGTGAACCCTTCCTGAGGGATTTTTAGGTCCGTGTAAGCATCCCCTTAGGCATCAGATGTCTCGTAGCCATCTGAATCATACACTTACGGTTCCAAAGATACAAAATCCAACTGAATTTGTGGGCCCCCTATACAGGCATTAGGCACACAGAAGCATCACTGTAGGCTAGATGGCTCATCCCCTCACAGATCACACACTTACGACCTCAAGGAATCCTATCAGAAGTTCTCGTCAAGGAGTCAACCGCGCTAATCGACAAGCAAGCAAGTGAATAATCTACAAGCAAACATCGACGATTAACAAAGAAGATACAAAATCCAACTAAGGTTGTGGCCCTCCCTGAGGGATGTTTAGACCACAGAAGCATCACCGTAGGCTAGATGGCTTGTCCCCTCATAGATCATACACTTACGACCTCAAGGAATCCCATTCTATTTCTAGTTTGGGAGTCAACCTCATTAATCGACATTCTACCCTATGCATAGAAGTTCTCACAACATAGGGAAAAACATGATGAAAGCAAGCAGGTAACCAATATACAAACATAAACGATTAACAACGAGATGAAAAGTTATATACATTGCCTTGGAATGTTAAATGAAGAGACATGAAAGCATGGGCAGCGGGGCTAGTCCCCGCACCCCAGTGAAAAGGAACTACTCGCTCATTATGCGAGAAATAAGAAGAACAAGATAGAGGGAAGATTCCACTATGAGCATGATGCAGAAGGTAGTCGCATCTCATTCAAGATGATGCGGTCTTCTACGTCATGTCGGGGCAGATCTTGGACGAGGAGGAAGAACCACCAAGGCAGACTAGGCAGAGCTTCTTTTCCACCTTCCTTCTCTACTCGACCTCCTTGCTCACAGCAAGAGGAGCTGGTGAAGTGGCTATGGTGTGGCCATACGTGGATGGACTTAGATCAAGCCTTGCATTTGGGTAGCCTAGTGGCATCCCCGGATCGATGCCCAAATGAGGACCCTTGTGGTCCTATTTATAGGCTCGGGTCTGGTCCTCACGTTTTTGGTGTGAGCCCTTCTCACGGTTTGGTCTTAACGGTTTGGAGACCATTTAGATGACCAAATGGTCTTGTATTACTTTCCTCCAAATGGTCTTCATGGACTCAGCCTTCAACCGGTCTTGTGCTTTAGAGGAGCAAGCAGTCTACAACAACCAGTTTTGTAGATCGATCAATGACCAAATGGTCTTGGATTGGCTTTCCTCCAAACGGTCTATTATCAAATGGTTTTGGAATATATCCACCAATCGGTCTTGGCTAACGGTCCGCATCCAACCGGTTTCCATTGCAAACGGTTTGGAGTTCTATCGATCTTCTAAGTCGATACGTTCTTGAGTCAACGACCATACGGTCTCGCAGACCGTTAAGCCCTAACGGTCTTGGTTTTGAAGTATGATGCCTCTAATCATTCTTCGTCCGACAGTCTTTGGCTATGGCTCTAAACGGTCCTACTCTTGATCGGTCCCTATCATCCAAACGGTCTCGGCGGGTGGCTGGCCTATCGGTTTGCTCCCGAACGGTCTTCAAGACCATTTACAACCCTACGGTCTGCTACGCAACTGGTCTTTAGCGATTGATCATGTGACGCGTCGTTTGAATAAAACGTTATTAACTTAAGCAGAAGCGATCACGAATCAGCGGATTACCAAAAATCATTAAAAATTAAAACCATTTTACAAAGAGGTCCACACATAGGAAAACTCTTTCATAAAGAACCAGAGCAACTTAATTACATACTTGTTCACAAGTACATTTCATGTATCATCTTTCTCTGAGGATTACATGCATCAACTGCTCTGTTAAACAAGACACAGGCAGTATGAAATCTCGAGGCACTGAGCCAAAATCTCGAAAGCATTAACTACTACTCCGAGGACCTCGGAGTACAGATACGACACATAGGACTATGTACATCTATACAAGACATATCAGCCAGTGTCTCCACCTGAGAATTCACTGTTGTTCCTGCTACTACTGTTGTTGTCCTCCACCTACTGAAGGATTCATGCCTCCTCGTCTGCGTCTATCTAAAAATGTAGTTCCCACGGGGGTGAGACAATTGTAAAATTGCCCCAGCGAGAGATATAACTCTCTGCTAGAAACATTGTTATTGCAGTTTATTAAGATAAAACTGAACAGAGGAATCATAATTGCTTAACAGCAGTTAATTCATTATTTAACATATTAGAACATTATTCTTATCTGAAGCATTACAGTTGTAACCTGATGGAGCATCATGTCACTTATCCAATAAGGAATGTGAAGAATATGTATAACATTTATTCACTTATAGAGTTATGACCGCAGCATATATTCTTTTCAGGCTTAGATCACATAGCTAATGCCTAGCATGCCCTGTAGCCATATTCTTTTAACAAAGTATTGGGATCTTAATCCCTCATCTCTTCAAGTACATTTCTATTTCTTAACAAGTTCATCATCATGATTATAGAATATGGGTATTTGAACCCTTAACTCATCATAGAATACTTGTTACCACTTATTAGGTAACTTAATAACTTCAGGTCATCTGACCAAGGACATTATGATTCTTTTTACACAAAGCATTCCACATAGTTTACAAAGCTCATATCACCTCTTGTTACCCCTTAATAGGCAACAAGGCATATTATGGCTTATGAAGCCCATAACCAATTTCAATAATTAAAACATCATATGGCACACATGGCTCATAAATTTTCAGATTACTTCTCACTAAGCAATAAAGCATATGAAGGCTTATAAGGCCTATAAAACATTTTCAATATATAGAGAATCATAGCCCATACTTGGCTATGCTCATCATCTTAACACACCTGCATGATTAGTACTCATGATAACAATCATATATCAGTATCATGCAATACAAGGGTTTTCCTATTACATTCATAACTCATCAATCCGTATTTAAGCTTCACATAGAATTTCTCTGTGTTAAGACTTCACATAGCATCACCCTATATTAGGGTTTCACATAGCATTACCTTGTATTAGGGTTTCACATAGCATTACCCTGTATTAGGGTTTCACATGGCATTACCCTGTATTAGGGTTTCACATAGCATTACCCTATATTAGAGTTTCACATAGCATTACCCTGTATTAGGGTTTCACATAGCATTACCTTGTATTAGGGTTTCACATAGCATTACCCTGTATTAGGGTTTATTATATCTCATTACCCAATTTAGGGTTATGACGCACTATTCACATCAGATTAGGGTCCATCATGTCCTTTTACCCAATTAGGGTTTACTGTAACATTACATAACATCACCCTGGATTAGGGTCTTGTATAAATAACCATATAGGTTCTCAAGATCATTTTATTAATGATCAAGTCCTATTCCATTGCTTCACACAGCTAGGAATCAATATGGATAAAATAAGTATACAATCATACTTATTTATTGTCATCATTCATCATTAAATGAATTATCAACACAAAGTATAAGTTTCTCTCTTCATCCTTACCATAATATAATTGCATCATAGTTTATTTGTTTGGATTAACCTTTTCATAAGGCATGTTATCCTACACTTATCAAAGTGCATTACTTCTCAAAGTAACGATTGACATGACACGCTTCATGTGTCACTCATCCAAATATATTGGATTTAAAACACATCAAGGTATATCAGTTTTGAGGTGTTGAATATGATATCTATCATATCTTGACGTATCACTTCCCTCATCACCTTTATCATACTTGAGTTCATCCACTTAGCTTGTATTAGGGTATCCCTCATCCTAATACGTTATGCACCAGTTCATCACATTTATCATGTAATGTATTGGTCATAAGTCACTTATTTAGAATATACAACCATTGCCAATGATATGGAATCATCCTTGAATTAGGAACTATTGATATAAGGGTATCCATAGGTTCACATAGCATCTCCCATAAATATGGATTTCACCTAATATCACTCTTCATTAGAGTTTCACATAACATCCTTCTATATCAGGGTTTCACTTAGTATTACCTAAATTTAGGATTTCACTTAACATCTCCCTCAATTAGGGTTTCACCTAGCTTTGCCCTACATTAGGGTTTCACATGACTTTGCCCTAAATTAGGGTCAAGGCTCATTAATCTTTTCAATGAGGGTTTCATGAACTCATTATTATGGATCAAACCCTGATTTCATATTTATTCATAATGAGGGAATTAGGGATTAATTATATAAGCATTCCTCTCTCTCTCTCATCCTCTCTAGGATGTTTAAGTACTCCAAGATTGATCTAGGTCAACTCTTCATTAAGTACACACAGTTAGGGTTAACCATTATGATCACCTTTAGTCTACATCATTATCAATCAAGTGGCTAACTGACTTTTAATATTATTAGGTATCCAAATGGTTTAACCAATTTGGACCTCAAAAAGGTCTTGGTCACTTAGACCCCAAACGATCTTGACCACTTATACCTCAAACGGTCTTGACCAATTAAGTTCAAACTGTTTGAAACCGTTTAGCAAGGTTGGTGCTTGAAACTGTTTAGACAACACATTTGAAACTGAATGAACTTGGGTCTCCAAACGGTCTTGAGACCATTTGGACCCAAACGGTATCAAGATCGTTTGGACTCAAACGGTCTTAAGACCATTTGTCCAAACCCTCTCAAAACCGAATGGACCAACAAGGTCTTCTATCACTTAGTCAATTTAGGGTTTCAATCCTTGAACCATCTATCAATTGGACCACCAATTTATTCTTCAATTGAACCATTGAATCACCCTTCAATTGGACCTTCAATTAGGGTTTTGAACCCAATTGAACTAGGGTTTATAATCAAGAAACCATCACTTAGGGTTTTGAAATCGAGGAACCTTCAATTAGGGTTTGCATCATTGAATTAATCATCAATTGATCTATTGATTGTATTTCAATGTAATATCATTGGATCTTCAACCATCCAACCATACTTCATCAAAAACTTCCAAACGGTCTTGGTTGACCTCCAAATGGTCTTGATACCATTTGGGTGACCTTCAAACGGTCTTGAGACCATTTGGGCTTAGTCAACCCAAAAAGTTGATTCAATTACTTAGGGTTCCACACTCAACCCGATTAGGGTTTACATTTAAGGAATCATTCACAATTGAAACCTTCAAGATCAAACCAATTGGAACCATTGGATCAATATCCAAGTACAACAACATATTTCCTCAAACAGTCAACCATTTCAAACGGTCAACCACTCCAAACGGTTTGGAACCCAAACCTCCAAACGGTTTGCTGAAGTTGTTTGGACCAAATGTTGAAACCGTTTGCAAAAGATATTTGTGGAGGTGTGTGCTTATGATGATGTCATCATCATCAAGCTATAAACCCATGAAGCTTGTTATGGTTTTCATGGTGATTGCATTAATCAACCAAATAAAATTTCGGAAACAAAGAAAGAATCAACAATTGATGAAGATATGGAATCAATAACAAAGTTTAAGGGTTCAAGTTATGTAACCCGCCTTCAATTGAGCTTCAAATCTTGGAGCTTCATGTTAACAATGGTGGAATAATCTTTTACAACCCTCCCAAGCCTCGTCCTCAAGCTTTGGAGTGAAAAGATTGGCTGGGATTGAAGATGGAGTGAAATAGAGAAGAAATCATGCATTGTTTTGTGATTTCCACCATGAATTCAAGGTGAAAGAAGGTTAAGAAGCTTACCAACAGGTTGGGGGTCGTCCTCCTGTTGATCCCAGCTCCCTTGGTCATTTTTGCAAGCAAGAAGTGAAAGGGGTTTTGAAATTATCCCTTCACCTCAAAGATAAAGGAGCTTATATATGAATTTTATTGAAAATTCATTTAAGAGAGGGAAAGGTGGAATTATCTCCTCAACTTTCTTGCCATATGCCCCCTTCTCTTCCTTAGGGGCGAGGCTATCCTCTTTTCCTCTTATTCCTCTCAATTATCCACGATTTAAAGGAAAATAAACTAAGCACCTTAAATCATATTATAATAATATCCATAAGTGAGTGGATATTTCTTTTTCTTTTCTTAATGTGAGTGGGTTCTCCACTCACGTAAATATTTCCTTTGCCTTTGCAAGGCACAAGTACGTCCACACATAACAAAACTCAACCATTATAGTTTTGGTTGAAGGGAAATCCAATTAATGTAATGATTTTTGCATTAAATTGAATTAGGGTTTCAATTATGCTTAAATCTTGATTATTTTAATATCAAGATTCTCTCTCCTTCAAAATGATTCAAATGAGGCACCCCTCTCAAATTATTTTCTCTAAATGATTCCAAGAGTCATGAGGGACGCTCTTAAAGTGGTATTTTTCATATCGAATCCTAGATTTTGGGTAAATTGCACATTACACCAAAACTAGGTTTTAATGCACAAACATTACTCAATAGGCTCTTTCTTGGTATTCAGGCTATCACAAGCCATACCTCTGCATCATCTTCATTCTCATGATGCTTCAACACATGAGGAACATTGTATCATGTACAATTTGCAAGTTAACCCCTCAACTTGGGTAATTTGCACTTTAGTCCAAAACTAACAAAACATTATTTCAACATTATTCAAAAGAGACTAAAATTGAAATATAAGTTCCTCTTGAGCCTTAATTACTTTTAGAGAGATAAGAGAGAGCATATAATCAACTTTATTAAGCCAAACATCTAGGTTTAAGCATAACCTAGGTTAGGGATGTAACAAATTATAAACCCCTAACAAGGATTTCATCCCCGAAATCCCAGATAACAAAAGATAGTTGTTACTCAAGTCATCAAGTCTCTAATTATCATCTCAATATCATGGAGATACTATAGATCTTTAATCCACACAAAGTTCTTCCACATAGGATTATTCTAAGAAAATATTTTCAACTTGATAACCTTTTCCACCATAGTTACACTTGTTTCTTCCATTAGTTCAACCTTATCGTTGTTTATGTTTATGCAGAGCATAAACCCCTAACATATGATGTCCATATTGTTTTATGTAACTAGATTGATTTCACAATTGGCCAACATAGGTAGCCAACATAATCATCTATTATTTCTCATATATCATAATCCTTACTTTGGTATTCATCATATGTATTGAGAACACATCTCATCCTTATCATATTCGATTCCCTGTTGTTACCACCAAGGGTACACATATACAAAGTATTTCTTTTACTTTAGGACATTGCTTGTTCCATATATCATTATTCTTGGAACCAAAGTCCAAAGCAAACTGATACTTTTCTAAGTATTCATCAACGGATTATTTCTAATCCCAGTACATCAACTGTCATAATACTTACTTGATTGTCATGTAAATGAAAGGAGAAACATAAAGTATCATACTCCTATCATTACCCAAGGTTGTTCATAAAAGGGAAAACATATATATTTAACAGAGGTAATCCACTCAGCAATCCTTTATTTGTTTGGGAAAGTTCATTTAGCACTTCCTATGTTATTAGGAAAGTTCACTTAGCACTTCCTCATTAATTGGGAATATTCACTTAGCTCTTCCTCATTGGTTGGGAATGTTCACTTAGTCCTTCCTCATTAATTGGGGATGTTCACTTAGCTCTTCCTCATTAATTGGGAATGTTCACTTGGCTCTTCCTCATTAATTGGGAATGTTCTCTTAGCTCTTCCTCATTAGTTGGGAATGTTCACTTAGCTCTTCCTCATTAGTTGGGAATGTTCACTTAGCTCTTCCTCATTAGTTGGGAATGTTCACTTAGCTCTTTCTCATTAATTGGGAATGTTCACTTAGCTCTTCCTCATTAGTTGGGAATATTCACTTAGCTCTTTCTCATTAATTGGGAATGTTCACTTAGCTCTTCCTCATTAGTTGGCAATGTTCACTTAGATCTTCTTCATTAGTTTTAATTATACTCACTAAATTGTTTCAGAATGACTACTTGATCAGAGTAATTAGAAAGATAACAATCTAAGAGTTTCATACTTGCTTTATCTCAAATAATCATATACTTGGCCAGGGTATACAAGTATTGAGATTAGGTAGTATGCACTTTATTTGCTATCATATTCCTCACTTTTCATATCATTATACACACAGGATTTTTCATTCTTGGATTTTCTTCAGGCATCACTTCTATATCTCATCTTTTAACACACAGATAAGGGAGATTATAAAGCATTTTTAAGGAACACTGAGTAATATGTAAGTTCTCATCTCCCTTGTGTCCTTATAGGACTAGTCAGAGGGAGTTCAAAAAAAACTACTTTCTTATTTTTAACACATAGAATCATGAAATAAAATATCAGAATGAATCTATTTCATATGACTTGTCACAAACCGAGGGTTGACTATTGCATCAGATTGATTCATTGCATTGATCCTCACAGTTGCTGGTTGTTGACCATGTGCTTGATTATTAGGTGTGGATGAACCATCTTGGGACGCTTGTCCACATCCTCTATTGTTACTAGAAAACTGCCTCCTTTGTGAGCCTTGCTGACTCTGCCTTGGAGGTAGAGTCATCATCGAATTCCCGTCTGGACAATCCTTTGCTAGATGTCCCAGTTGTCTACATTGGTAACATATCTTGGGCGTAAAATAGGGTCTGTGAGATCCAGTCACCAATGTTGATGCTATGTTGGGGGCTCTACTTAGAGCAATACTATGATCCCTACCCCTACTTGACGTCCATTACGTCTGGGTATGGAATCTTGATGGTGATGTCGATGTAGAAAATCTCAGCTTCTTAAAACTTTCGGATCTTTGTCCTTGAGACTGAGTGTACACCTTCTTACCACTGGTCTGTCGTTTCTCGACTTCAGACCTCTCTATCCTCCTTACCAACTCCACAAAGGTGGAAAACCGCTCCCTATTCTCTAAAGCAGACACAGGAGTGGTCAGTTCAGTGTTCAACCCCTTCTCAAAATGTCGAATTCTTTCCTCATCATTGACTGCCATATGCGGACAAAACCGCAACAGCTCCATGAACTTAGCTTCATATTCACTAACATTTATCTGTCCTTGTCTGATATTCTCAAATTGAGAGATCTTCTCGTCTAGATACGTCTTAGGGAAGTATCTACTGACGAACTCTCGTCGGAATACCCCCCATCCAATTTCTTCACCTGGTCTCTTATCTTCTTCTATCATCCACCAGTGACCAGCACTCCCTTTCAGGAGGTACACAGCATGTCTTACCTTTTCGGCTTCAGGAATATCAAGGATCCTGAAAGCCTTCTCCAGCTCTGTCAGCCACAAATCAGCATTTGCTGGATCAGATGTACCAGTATAATCTATGGCTCCAACCCAACGAAGCCTCTCAAAAGTCTTACCGGCTCCATATCCCTCATAGTGGGTTGGTGCCCTAGGTGCAGGTGGTGGCATCTTGTCTACCATGTGTGTCATGGTCGTCAGGAATTTGTCAAATAGAGCATGGAGGGATGGGTTTTCTATCACAGGTGAATCAATCTGGGGTTGTTCAGGTACAGACCCTTCCCTATTCTGGTCTCCTGCACCTCTTCCTGGTGCAGCAACACTGCTATCAGCAGTGTGTTCTTCGTGTGTTCCAGACATCTTCAAGTTTTTCTTCTCCTCCTATATGAGCAGAAGTCGTTATCAGATAACTGGAAGACACTAGAACATACTCATCATCTTAGTCCTATGTCTCTGTAGACTCAACGAACCTAGCGCTCTGATACCACTAAATTGTGACGCATTGTTCGAATAAAATGTTATTAACTTAAGCGGAAGTGATCACTAAGCAGCGGATTACCAAAAAACATTAAAAATAAAACCATTGTACAAAGAGGTCCACACATAGGAAAACTCTTTCATAAAGAACCAGAGCAACTTAATTACATACTGGTTCACAAGTACATGTCATGTATCATCTTTCTCTGAGGATTACATGCATCAACTGCTCTGTTAAACTAGACAAAGGCAGTATGAAATCTCGAGGCACTAAGACAAAATCTCGAAAGCATTAACTACTACTCTGAGGACCTGAGAGTATAGAGATGACACAAAGGACTCTACATACATCTATACAAGACATATCAGCCAGTGTCTCCACCTGAGAATTCACTATTGTTCTTGCTACTGTTGTTGTTGTCCTCCACCTACTGAAGGATTCCTGCCTCCTCATCCACGTCCACCTAAAAATGTGGTTCCCACGGGGGTGAGACAATTGTAAAATTGCCCCAGCGAGAGATATAACTCTCCACTAGAAACATTGTTATTGCAGTTTATTAAGATAAAACTGAACAGAGGAATCATAATTGCTTAACAGCAGTTAATTCATTGTTTAACAGATTAGAACATCATTCATATCTGAAGCATTGCAGTTGTAACATGATGGAGCATCATGTCACTTATCCAATAAGGAATGTGAAGAATATGTATAACATTTATTCACTTATAGAGTTATGACCGCAACATATATTCTTTTCAGGCTTAGATCACATAGCTAATGTCTGGCATTGTCTTTGTGGAGTCATGGCATGTAGCCATATTCTTTTAACAAAGTACTGGGATCTTAATCCCTCATCTCTTCAAGTACATTTCCATTTCTTAACAAGTTCATCATCATGATTATAGAATATGGATATTTGAACCCTTAACTCATCATAGAATACTTGTTACCACTTATTAGGTAACTTAATACCTTTAGGTCATCTGACCAAGGACATTATGATTCTTTTTACACAAAGCATTCCACATAGTTTACAAAGCTCATATCACCTCTTGTTACCCCTTAATAGGCAACAAGGCATATTATGGCTTATGAAGCCCATAACAAATTTCAATAGTTAAAACATCATATGGCACATAGGGCTCATAAATTTTCATATTACTTCTCACTAAGCAATAAAGCATGTGAAGGCTTATAAGGCCTATAAAACATTTTCAATATACAGAGCATCATAGCCCATACCTGGCTATGCTCATCATCTTAACACACCTGCATGATTAGTACTCATGATAACAATCATATATTAGTACCATGCAATACAAGGGTTTTCCTATTACATTCATAACTCATCAATATGTATTTAAGCTTCACATAGAATTTCTCTATGTTAAGACTTCACATAGCATCACCCTATGTTAGGGTTTCACATAGCATTACCATGTATTAGGGTTTCACATAGCATTACCGTGTATTAGGGTTTCATATGGCATTACCCTGTATTAGGGTTTCACATAGCATTACCCTGTATTAGTGTTTCACATAGCATTACCATGTATTAGGGTTTCACATAGCATTACCATGTATTAGGGTTTCACATAGCATTACCCTATATTAGGGTTTCACATAGCATTATCCTGTATTAGGGTTTCACATAGAATTACCCTGTATTAGGGTTTATTATATCTCATTACCCAATTTAGGGTTAGGATGCACTATTCAAATCAGATTAGGGTTCATCATGTCCTTTTACCCAATTAGGGTTTACTGTAACATTACATAACATCACCCTGTATTAGGGTCTTGTATAAATAACCATATAGATTCTCAAGATCATTTTATTAATGATCAAGTTCTCAAGATCATTTTATTAATGATCAAGTCCTATTCCATTGCTTCACACAGCTAGGAATCAATATGGATAACATAAGTATTCAATCATACTTATTTATTTTCATCATTCATCATTAAATGAATTATCAACACAAAGTATAAGTTTCTCTCTTCATCTTTACCATAATATAATTGCATCATAGTTTATTTGTTTGGATTAACCTTTTCATAAGGCATGTTAGCCTACACTCATCAAAGTGCATTACTTCTCAAAGTAACAATTGACATGACACACTTCATGTGTCACTCATCCAAATATATTGGATTTAAAACACATCAAGGTATATCAGTTTTGAGGTGTTGAATGTGATATCTATCATATCTTGACGTATCACTTCCCTCATCACCTTTATCATACTTGAGTTCATCCACTTAGCTTGTATTAGGGTATCCCTCATCCTAATACATTATGCACCAGTTCATCACATGTATCATGTAATGTATTGGTCATAAGTCACTCATTTAGAATATACAACCATTGCCAATGATATGGAATCATCCTTGAATTAGGAACTATTGGTATAAGGGTATCCATTATCAACCTCTCTAGGTGTTACATTTGTCAATACATTAATCACTATTCCATTATTAGGAATAGGATTTTCCATATTTATAAATTGAGGTTCACATAGCATCTCCCATAAATATGGATTTCACCTAATATCACTCTTCATTAGAGTTTCACATAACATCCTTCTATATCAGGGTTTCACTTAGTATTACCTGAAGTTAGGATTTCACTTAACATCTCCCTCAATTAGGGTTTCACCTAGCTTTGCCCTAAATTAGGGTTTCACATGACTTTGCCCTAAATTAGGGTCAAGGCTCATTAATCTTTTCAATGAGGGTTTCATGATCTCATTATTATGGATCAAACCCTGATTTCATATTTATTCATAATGAGGGAATTAGGGCTTAATTATATAAGCATTCCTCTATCTCTCTCATCCTATCTAGGATGCTTAAGTACTCCAAGATTGATCTAGGTCAGCTCTTCATTAAGTACACACAATTAGGGTTAACCATTATGATCACCTTTAGTCTATATCATTATCAATCAAATGTCTAACTGACCTTTAATCTTATTAGGTATCCAAATGGTTTAACCAATTTGGACCTCAAAAAGGTCTTGGTCACTTAGACCCCAAACGGTCTTGACCACTTAGACCTCAAACGGTCTTTACCAATTAAGTTCAAACGGTTTGAAACCGTTTAGCAAGGTTGGTACTTGAAACCGTTTAGACAGCACATTTGAAACTGAATGAACTTGAGTCTCCAAACGGTTTGAGACTGTTTGGTCTCAAACGGTCTTGAGACCATTTGGACCCAAACGGTCTTAAGACCGTTTGGTCCAAACCCTCTCAAAACCGAATGGACCAACAAGGTCTTCTATCACTTAGTCAATTTAGGGTTTCAATCCTTGAACCATCTATCAATTGGACCACCAATTTATTCTTCAATTGAACCATTGAATCACCCTTCAATTGGACCTTCAATTAGGGTTTTGAACCCAATTTAACTATGGTTTATAATCAAGAAACCATCACTTAGGGTTTTGAAATCGAGTAACCTTCAATTAGGGTTTGCATCATTGAATTAATCATCAATTGATCTATTGATTGTATTTCAATGTAATATCATTTGATCTTCAACCATCCAATCATACTTCATCAAAAACTTCCAAACGGTCTTGGTTGACCTCCAAACGGTCTTGAGAATGTTTGGGTGACCTCCAAACGGTCTTGAGACCATTTGGGCTTAGTCAACCCAAAAAGTTGATTCATTTACTTAGGGTTCCACACTCAACCCGATTAGGGTTTACATTTAAGGAATCATTCACAATTGAAACCTTCAAGATCAAACCAATTGGAACCATTGGATCAATATCCAAGTACAACAGAATATTTCCTCAAATGGTCAACCATTTCAAAAGGTCAACCACTCCAAAGGGTTTGGAACCCAAACCTCCAAACGGTTTGCAAACTGTTTGGTCACCAAACGGTTTGGTGAAACCGTTTGGACCAAATGTTGAAACCGTTTACAAAAGATATTTGTGGAGGTGTGTGCTTATGATGATTTTATCATCATCAAGCTATAAACCCACGAAGCTTTTTGTTATTTTCATGGTGATTGCATCAATCAACCAAATAAAATTTCGGAAACAAAGAAAGAATCAATAATTGATGAAGATATGGAATCAATAACAAAGTTTAAGGGTTCAAGTTATGTAACCCGCCTTCAATTGAGCTTCAAATCTTGGAGCTTCATGTTAACAATGGTGGAATAATCTTTTACAACCCTCCCAAGCCTCGTCCTCAAGCTTTGGAGTGAAAAGATTGGCTGGGATTGAAGATGGAGTGAAATAGAGAAGAAATTGTGCATTGTTTTGTGATTTCCACCATGAATTCAAGGTGAAAGAAGGTTAAGAAGCTTACCAACAGGTTGTGGGTCGTCCTCATGTTGCTCCCATCTCCCTTGGTCGTTTTTGCAAGCAAGAAGTGAAAGGTGTTTCGAAATTATCCCTTCACCTCAAAGATAAAGGAGCTTATATATGAATTTTATTGAAAATTCATTTAAGAGAGGGAAAGTAGGAATTATCTCCTCAACTTTCTTGCCATATGCTCCCTTCTCTTCCTTAGGGCTGAGGCTATCCTCTTTGCCTCTTATTCCTCTCAATTATCCACTATTTAAAGGAAAACAAACTAAGCACCTTAAATCATATTATAATAATATCCATAAGTGAGTGGATATTTCTTTTTCTTTTCTTAATGTGAGTGGGTTCTCCACTCACGTAAATATTTCTTTTGCCTTTGCAAGGCACAGGGACTTCCACACATAACCAAACTCAACCATTATAATTTTGTTTGAAGGGAAATCCAATTAATGTAATGATTTTTGCATTAAATTGAATTAGGGTTTCAATTATGCTTAAATCTTGATTATTTTAATATCAAGATTCTCTCTCCTTCAAAATGATTCAAATGAGGAGCCTATCTCAAATTCTTTTCTATACATGATGCCAAGAGTCATGAGGGACCCTCTTGAAGTGGTATTTTGAATATTGAATCCTAGATTTTGGGTAAATTGCACATTACACCAAAACTAGGTTTTAATACACAAACATTGCTCAACATGCTCTTTCTTGGTATTCAGGCTATCACAAGCCATACCTATGCATCATCTTCATTCTCATTATGCTTAAACACATGAGGAACATTGTATCATGTACAATTTGCAAGTTAAACCCTCAACTTGGGTAATTTGCACTTTAATCCAAAACTAACGAAACATTGTTTCAACATTATTCAAAAGAGACTAAATTTGAAATATAAGTTCCTCTTGAGCCTTAATTACTTTTAGAGAGATAAGAAAGAGCATATAATCAACTTCATTAAGCCAAACATCTAGGATTAAGCATAACCCAGGTCAGGGATGTTACTGATCACATGCTCTCGTCCTCACGTATCGATGTAGCTCCAAATGGTCTTGGATCTTTGATCGGTCTCGTGCCCAACCGGTCTTGTGGCATGTTGTTCTATCGGTCATGAGACCATGCACCACCTATGTTGCAGGTCCTAGTCGAGCAGGTAGTGCGGTGGTGAGGCAGCCATGGATGATGAGGAGTTGCTGCGTCGAGGGCTAGGGTTTATGAGGTTGAAATTGATGGCAGGAGGGTTTCTTTGCAATTTTCTGGATGTGTGCTTCATAAGGTCTTGCGAAGAGACTGCTCATACGGTCTTAAGACCATATGGAAGGGCAAGACCATTAGGAGGGGAATGGTGAAACTAATTCACTAAGACCGTTAGAGTCAAGACCGTTAGGGTCACTTGGCAAAGAAGGTGATGATGTTGGTTGAGTGTGGAGAGGGTAGAAGGATGATGTTGGTGAAGATGGAGGTGAAAAGGGTTAAAAGAATGTGGGTGCCACCTGATGGATCAACCTTCTCATGACCTGCATAAAATTGATATAAATTTAGTTAATAATCTTGATAATTGCACTAATTAAGCAATTTTGCATATTGTGATATTTAGGAGAAGAAACCAGATGTATTGAATCAGAATGAGCCCAAGATGGCAATTGAATTTCATGATGAATACTGATTCATCAAATAGCAAGATCGCAACAACAACAACAACAATGTATCTAGGAAGGAAAGTTTGTAAGGTTATACCTAGTCCTGGAGAAAGTCCAACGACATTACCCTTATAGTAGCATCGTGCTTCTTCTTCTTTTTCAGGCATCAACACGCTCCTTCGACATCAACAACACTCAAAGTGTCATATCCACTTCCCTCCTGGTGCAACACCACAGATAGTGGTTGATGATGTGCTCCTAGAAGTAGACAATGGCCTCCCACCTATAAAGTAGTCCACGCGGACCAATGGGAACTCCATGTTGTGCTACCCGAGCCAACGAGAAGGAGTTGTCCTCTTCTGTCGACGTACTAGTCACCAACACGCTCTCCCATAATTATTTTCAATTTTTCTCTCCCTCTCTGTCCCTCCCTTTAACAGGTAGGACTTGCTCAGGCTCTCTATTGGTTACCACAACTAGAGAGGACAACAATTGTCAGAGCAACTGATTCTCAATTATGTGTGTTGGGAAGCCCCCAATACCCCTCTATTTATAGTAGAGGCCAAGGTCAGGGTTCCCAATTTGTGTGGGAGTAGAAGGGTACATAATCATGAATTTTTTGGAACCTGCAAATGCCGAACCAATTAGTCCACACACCCAACCATTCGGTTGGTGCATGAGTTGGTCAGTTCACTAAGTAAACCAGTTGATTCATGCACTATCCTATTCTGAATCACATTGGTATTCAATGCCCAATTAATGCTAAACATGACATCAACATCAATCATTGTTCCAATCGAATTGACAACTGAACCGGGCAACCCAGAGGGTGAACTAGTCATTTCACGTTGTGAGACAATCATTTTAAAAGTGAAATGGTCATTTCACTTTTTAGTTCAGGCAAAGTTTCACCAAAATTGATTTCAATTGACCTGACACTCCAACTGATCGGTTCAACACTTGAACTGGTCGGTTTAGAGTCCATTCAATCAATTTTGAACCAATTGTTTAATTGAATACCTAAATACATTTAGTAATAAAATTAAACATCATTCATTAATATACTCATTCAATCCAAGTGTATCCTATGTGTGTGACCCTATAGGTCCTAAACTACGTTGGCAGTGAATGTTCATAACAAACTTATGACATCAAAAGCAAAAAGTGGTGTCCAAAAACACATCATTGCTACCCAAGTAATTCAAAAAGTTGGAAAACAAATTCAACCTACAATCCATGATCAGTGCTACCATGATCATATAGTTCCTTTGTCTCTGATCTCTAGATTGAACTCGAGGCATGGAATCGTCATCCTCTCAATGTTCAATCCATGTTCCTTGAACTAGAGTAGACTGTCTGAGATGCACGTGAGCTCACATATCATATCTTGAGTCACATGAGTATGAGCATACATTTATCATTCTCGCTTATCAAGAGGCTTGTATAGTTCTATATCAATCTACTATAGAAGGGACAAATCCCATCTACATCACTCACACTCAGTCCCCATGTATCACAGCTACCCAATCATCATTGTTGTGGCAATCCTTATTCAGGGTTACATTGGATGATGTCAAAGTATACTAAATGACATGTGATGAATGTAGTAGGGGTGAGCAAATAATGGTCCAGACTGCAAAATCGGACCAGACTGCTCAATTTGGTCCGGTCTGGTCCGGTCCATTATGAGTTCGGTCTGGTCTACGATCTCAGATTTTTGGTGAGTTCAGTCTTTGGTCTGGTGCGGTCCAAAACCGGTCCGACTGTGGACCGGGCCGCAAACTGACTTTTATATAAAATTCATGTATATTTGTAGGTATATTACGTAGCAAGTACAAATAAAGTACATATATAAGCACTAGTAGTGTAAATATTTGCTATTAATGTTATATAATTATTATAAGTGACTAATACTATCACTTTGTACAATGAAATAAGTTGTAAAACATGTAAAAAAAGGCTAATTACAGTCCAAATGGTCCGGTCTGGTCCTACCACAGAACGATCCAGTCCCGGTCCGGTCCTACCTCAAAATGATCTGGTCTACGGTCCATAAACTCTAATGAAGTTGTTCCTCAGTCAAGCCCAATCTGGCTATGGACCGATGCCCACCCCTAGAATGTAGTGACTTTAGGTCTAAGAACTGCAATCACCA
The DNA here is from genome assembly GCA_963693085.1 of Alisma plantago-aquatica. Lineage (NCBI taxonomy): Eukaryota > Viridiplantae > Streptophyta > Magnoliopsida > Alismatales > Alismataceae > Alisma > Alisma plantago-aquatica. The sequence goes on from OY856409.1 coordinate 927,042,922, forward strand.
CTATCACTATGAGAGTTGATTCTGACTGCCATTCCACACTCTCCATGTATCACTCTCATGGTGGGTCTGTCTGATACATTGTTCTCTAACATATACCTCTAAGCTGGACTTGATATCACATATCATGACTAATGAGACTCTGTCATCAGTCAAAACACACTCTAGTCTTATGTGTTATTGTTGTCTATTTTGCTTCCACAATAATATATGACTAGGGACATAACAAGAATGTATGTACTCTTATCATGCATATGATCTCATCGTTCAGGTCCTCAATCGGAATACATATGTCATCAAGCAACATCATTATTTAGACATCTACTATGTATGTTTCATCATCTCATGATTGAGACAAACATAATAGACAGAATTGCCTTTATTTTTATCAAATCATGTATATAATGCCACATTCCAATCATCATATGATTGGCTCTATGGGCATACATACTGTAGCACCCCGCACCATAGACCAATGAGATAACTCCAAACTAAATGCAGAAACAAAAATAAACAAGAGGATTACCAAAAAACACTAAAAATTAAAACCGATTTCATTAAGCACCAAAGATGCAAAACCCTTTACACATGAGTCTTCACAAGACACATGCATTAGATATCATAAATCACAAGGTGCTTACATTAACATGTTCCTATCACATAGGCCATCATCCTACTACAAGAGAAACTTGTCCCATATATATATATATATATATATATATATATATATATATGAACATCTGCCATATCTTTACATCAAAAGGGCACACAAGACAAAACAACGTATCGATAGCATGTCTACAAAATGCATCAAAAACACCTCCAAGACCTGAGTGTACAAGGATGACTCTAGGACTCTACACCAAAAGACTAGCAGCACATCCAACCTTATCAGCTACATTCCTTCTTGTTGTTGCTCTACCTCAGTTGCATGATATCTACCTCCTCGTACACGTCCACCTAAAATATGTGGAGAGTCCACAAGGTGAGATCCATATCTCAGTGGGAGATATAACTCTCCACCAATGCTATTATTAACATAGTTAAGATAATTAAAGAACATAAGTAGAGCTAAAACTATGATAAATAGATCTAGCTAAATAATATGTCTAAAGTAGATAATCATTACTAAATAGTATAAGCAATTGCAATTGGATTGTAGATCATCTTATCATCATAAAAGGAATATGAAGAACATGTATATCTTCTACCAACTAATCATTACAAAAATAAGGCAAGGCTTCAACCAATGTTTCCGTATTTGATCCTATACAATTACACTACACAACTATGTTACGTCTTTTATTATGCCCTGGGGAGATGAGGTATGCCACTCATGCTACAATTAAGCACTACTAAGTCGAAATCAGTTCCATATAAGGTCAATGGAAGAGTCAAAACCCACAACCTCCCCAACACCTCATGGTCAATACGCGAGTACACCATAGAGACATATCAAGTCTAACTGCAAAACAACCTAGCATGCCTTGGTGTATAGGCACAACGCTAGCGAACTGAGTTATGCCCCAGAGCCGCATTCCTGCCAGGGTATGGCCCACAGACAATCCTATTAAACCTCATAAGCATCATGTCACTTAGCTACATCCCACATCCACATTCTTGTCGGGGTATGGCCCGTAGTCAATCATGTGAATGCATATACTCAACAATATATGACTGTGAACTTCCATTAAGGGAAAGCTTGTTTCACCATCCAACAAATACTAACGTTGAAGATGGATCTATGGCACATGGAAAACTACATGATTAAGTTCCACTTCATTTGTTAAGTTAATTAGGTGTCTTTTAGCATCAATCAAGTTACAACGTATAAAGCCATAACAAGCTCTACAAAGATAAGGGCATGATACACTCCAGAAGATATAAAACATATAAGGTGTGAACCTGTCACACTACCACCATATGAGACATGTAACACTACCATTCACAAGACCATCAGGTTGTCACCAGGTCATAGAACCCATTCACATCATTCATGTATCACAAGTGTATCAACATGTCTCATGAGGGCTCATTCAACCTATGTCACATCATACTCATCATAGCATGTACTATCTATGATATCCATTACATTTCACCTATAAGGTTAGGGGTTTATAAACAAGATAGAGAAAGCATCATAACATAATAACCAATCTAAGAGAGAAGTGAATACATCATACATTCTCATATTGGGTTTAGAGTTCCACATTATGGACAATTTGGGTTTTTTATCATATAATCATCACCAAACCCCAGGTATATTGTTTTCCCACTTTCTTGGATCATATAAAGGTTAAGCATCACATTCAAGACTAAGCATTATGTTATCCAAATAGTACCATACATGTATTATCATGTGTTCATATGTATATGTACTAACCATGTATTCATGCATAGGTGTTAACCCACTTACCTACATGTGTTACGACCCTCTACCATCTAGGTCACGACCAAGCAAGGAACAAAGGTGCAGCGAACTGCATAACTCATGTGTTAGGACCGTAACACATCACTAGTCTCGACCTCAACCCCTTAGAGCATGTCACAAGCACAACAACCCATTAGGTTAGGGTTAGGTCAAAACACAAGGCTAAAGCACCACTTCCAACATGTATCGACCTACCAACCAACTAGGGTTTCGTCCCATGATCAAACCAGGCTATTTTGGCTGCAACAAAGTAGGTCAAGAATGCCCAGGTCAAGAGGGTTACGACTGCTATAAAAGCTGACCCATAGGCCCTTGTCACGACTGTTACCAAGGAATAGTAGCAACCCCTCATGGTCAAGGGTGCACATGTCACGACCGAGCTGAAACAAGCTAAGGTATCAGCCACAACACCCAAGGGTAGCGACCCCACGTGGTCAAGATCATCACAAAAACACAATCAAGGTAGAAATAGGAAATAACAAGATCTAAAACAGCAAGAAACTCCATGGAACATTACCATCATCAAGGTGGAAAACTCCACATAATGTGGTCACCACAAACCCCTAAACTCGACCCATGTGAAATCCAACAAAGGGCTACATGCAAGGGTGATAAACCATGATCTACACACCCAAAACAGAACCCCAAACAGAAAGATAGGTCAAGATACATGATCCTAAAGAAAGATGATCAATATCATGGTCAAGAGATAAGGAAAAGCCATCATATATCATACTCACCAATAAAATGAGTATGAGGATTAGGATTTCAAATTTAATCCAAGTAAAGCATGATTTCCACTACCAATTAAGTTCTAGAGATTATCATCAACTAACAGCATGTTAGGGGAACGTTTTAGAGAGAAAAACAATTGCATGCATGTATATAAAAGAGTGCCATAATAAGGAAGGTTAAATGTTATATAACCCACCTTAAGAATCCCAACACCAAGGGTCCAAGCTCTAAGATCAAGGGATCCAAGCACAAAATCCAAGGGTTGAACAAGCTCCTCCAAAGGCTCCTCTCATGACCACAACAACACCTCAAATAAAAAGAGATACCAATGTCAAGATAGTCCAAGAAAAAGGAGGAAAGAAAACCCTAGCCAAACTAAAGGGAGGAGGAGGAAAAAAGAGAGAAAGAACTTCCTCCTACTATGGCATGTAACCCTTGTGATGAGGGTTTCTTCCTCAAGAACAATCATCACATCCAAGCAGGGTCCATGGCTAAGAAAGGGAAGAAGATGGAGTAGACATTCCAAGGAAAATGTTGCAAAAGACAAGGAGATACTTGCCAAGGTTGAAGAGGGATAAAGATCACCACAAGCAAGAGATCCGACCACCAAGAGCTCCAAGGTCAACTCATCTTGCTCCCAAGGTTCCAAGACAACCAAAAGAGAATGAAGAATAAGAATAGTTGAAAGGGTTCACTTGTGTGGAGGGAAAAGAGGTTATATACTTGAGGGATGAGAGAGAAGGTCAAAGATGAGGTGTCAACACCCTAAGGCACCTAAGGGACACTTGTCCACCAAAGAAACCCACATGCAACCACTTAATGCATAGGATGGTGATGAAACCTATGTTGGGTGTCTACCTACTTAGGTCCCCAACAAGTGGTTTAGGTCACAACACCTCCTACATGTCAAAACAAGAGCAAACATCATGACTAGGTTGAAACATGATCATCACCATCAAAGAGGTCGGGACACAAAAAGACAAGCATATAGGTCAAAACACATGACCCCAAACCTTCGTGGTTGTAGCAACATCAGGCCTAGGCAAGCGTTTCAGTCGAAACACATCCAAAATAGCCCCTAGGTGGCTACCATCAACAAGGTACATCAAGATCGAAACAAGGCAACCCTAGAAACCCTAATCACTACCAAGGATGCCACCAATCATCCAAGGCCCAAACAAGGCACCCACTTCTTCCTATCTCCTATAGATGATGTCAAAGGATGGAAGACACATTCTATAAGTGACAAATTTCACATCAACCCCTTACTTTGGGTAAATTGCAATTTTCACCAAAACTAACACACAAAGGGCAAACATCATCCAAACAAGCTCAAACTCAAAACTTAAGCTCTCCATAAGCCCTAATTACATATCAAAAGATTGGAGCAAGGTTGTAAGTATCTTATTTAAGATAAACAAATAGGTTTACCCTAAAACTCAGGTCAGGGGTCTTACAAGCCATAAACCCCTAACAAGGATTTCACCCTCAAAATTCTAAGAGAAAAGAGGGGGTACTTCCTCCTCATCTCTTCCTCAAGATCCATGTGGCTTCCTCCACACCACGGTGATGCCACGGAACCTTCACAAGCACTATATTTTTCTTCTTCAACTTCTTCACTCTCCTGTCAAGGATCAACACTGGACCTTCCACATAGGACATATCCTCATCAAGCTCCACCTCCACATGCTATAACACTAACTCTTTATTAGGATGGAACTTCCTCATCATAAACACATGAACACTGGATGCAACCTGTGCAACTCAGGTGGCATCCATCTTATAGGCCACCTTCACAACACGTGCCACCATAGGGTAAGGTCCCATGAACCTAGGAGCCAAGTTACCCTTCTTCCCAAACCTCAGAACACCTTTCCAAGGAGAGACCTTGAGGTACACTCTGTCTCCCACCTAGAATTCCAAAGGTCTATGACGATTCTCTGTGTATGACTTATGCCTATCATGTATTGCCTTCAACTATTGTTGAACCACTTTTATCTTTTCTGTCATATTCAACATAAGCTCAGGACCAAGAAGATGGTATTCTCATGTCTCATACCAACACAATAGAGACCTACAATGTCTCCCATACAATGCCTCATATGGTGTCGTGTTGATGACTCTCTAGTAGTTGTTATTGTAGGCAAACTCTATCAGACTGAGGTGTACATCCCAACTTCCCAAAAATTCAAGAACATTGGCTCCCAACAAATCCTCCCAGGTCTGAATGATCATCTCAGACTGACCATCTATCTGTGGGTGAAAAGTAGTGTTGAACCTCAACTGTGTACCCAAAGATGTGTGTAATTTCTCCCAAAAGTGACTCATGAACTGAGGACCTCTATTAGGCACGAGAGTTGTTGAAACACTGTGCAAACACACTATCTCATCAACATAGATCTGAACAAGCTTCTTAGTTGTATATGTTGTCTTTACAGGAAGAAAATGCACTGACTTGGTCACCTGACAACGAACATCCAGATGGAATCATGACCTTTGTCTATCCTAGGTAGACCAACAATGAGTCATGGTCACATGATCCCATTTCCACTATGGTATAGGAAATAGTTGCAACGTCCCTACAGGCTTCTGGTGCTCGACTTTAACCTGTTGACACACTTGACATCTCGCAATGAACTCAGATACATCCCACTTTAAGCCAGGCCACCAATACATGTCCTTCATATTATGATACATCTTGGTGCTACCTGGATGCATAGCATACATGGACGAGCGAGCCTCTTCTAGAACCATCTTCCTTAGATCATCAACATCAGGTACCACAACTCTACCATGGTAACAAACTATCCTGTCATTTGACTTGTAAAAACCATCACGCTTCTTGCTACTAAACTTTAATCTAATCTATTGTATCAAAGTATCAACTTATTATGCCTCTCTGATTTGTTGTTTCAGTGTGGGCTTCCCCTATAGTTGTGCCAACAACCCAGCTAGCAAATACACTTCCAACCATACATTCATCTAACGCAACGACACCAACATGTCTCGTTTGCAGCACACCAAAGAACTCAAATGTGCTTTCTCCATGGAGGAAGATGAATACTTCCCTGTTCAATAGTGCAGTCGCAATCCTTGATTAATTCCATCCAACATCACCGCCTCATATTCAACTCCTATTGTGAAAAGATGTACTTTAGATTCTTGTGATCCGTGAAGACCTGACACTTCTCTCCATAAACGTAGTGCCTCCAAATCTTCAAGGCATGAACTACAACAGATAACTCCAGGTCATTGGTTGGGTAGTTCTCCTTGTGTTTCTTAAGTTGTCAAGAAGCAAAAGAAACTACATTCTTGCCCTGCATCAGCACGCAACCCAAACCATTCATGGACGCATCACAGAAGATGATGTATCCTTTCCCTTGCATAGGCAAGACCAACATCGGTGCACTTGTCAACTTCTCCTTCAACATTTGAAAAGCACACTGACATCTGTCATCCCAAACAAATGACACATCCTTCCTTGTCAACTTTGTTAGGGATAAGGCTATGACACTAAAGTTCTTGATGAATCTCCTATAATAGCCTACCAAACCCAAGAAGCGGCAAACTTCTGTTGGCGTATTTGGCTGCTCCCACTCTATCACAGACTCAACCTTCTTGGGGTCCACACGAACACCCTCAAGAGATATAACATGCCCCATAAAAGCCACCTCCTTTATCCAGAACTCGCACTTGCTGAACTTGGTGTACAACTGATGTTGCCTCAACAAGGTTAACGCCTGACGGATATGTTTTTCCTGTCGGTTGTCAAGATTGTATATCAGGATGTCATCTATGAAGACCACTGCAAATTGATCGAGAAACGGCCAGAACACTCTATTCATAAAGTCCATGAATGATGTTGGTGCATTGGTTAGCCCAAATGGCATAACCACGAACTCATAATGATCATACCTCATCCTAAAAGTTGACTTAGGTATGTCATACTCCTTGATCCTCAATTGGTGATATCATGATCTCAGGCCTATCTTCAAGAACATTATCATGCCATGCAGCTAATCAAACATGTCGTCTATCCTTGGTAAGGGATACTTGTTCTTTATCATCACCTTGTTCAACTGTCTATAGTCTATACACAGCCTCATGGACCCATCTTTCTTCTTCACAAATAGTACTAGAGCACCCCAAAGCAACGTACTTGGTCAGATAAATCCTTTGTCAAGCAACTCTTGTAACTGTCTCTTCAACTCTACCATCTCAGCTGGAGCCATCCTATACGGTGTTTGAGCTATCGGCTACGTTCTTGGGACTAGATTGATTTCAAAATCAATCTCTTGGGGCGGGGAACAATTGGAAACTTCTCGGGAAACATGTCCTCAAACTCTCTAACAACTGGCACCTCCTGAGTACTAGGACTCTCCACCTCAGTATCCATCACAAGTGCCTGGAACACCTCACAACCTTGTCTCAACAGCTTCTCCACCACCATCGTCGGCACCAGACACGTCAGAAGAATCTTCTTATCTCCTTAGAAGATCCACATCTTATCACCATCTACAAACGTTGTCTTCTTGGAACCACAATCCAAGACCACTATATACTTCTCCAAGGTGTCCATTTCAAGGATTACATCGAATCCATGCATATCAAGTGGTATGAGATCCACCTTAATGTTGTGCTCTAAAAAAGAAATGACACGGGAAAGACACACCTCCCACAACACCATAGAACCAACTAACAAGGTTTCTAACAACAAGATATCTCTCCTATTACTAACAAGTAAAAGACAATTGTCAATCACTTCACAAGTGATAAAAGAGTGTGTTGCACCTGGATCAACTAAAACAAATATGAAGCAAGAAGAAGACAGATCAGAATAAAATAATTCCATCTGACCTGTCACCACTCATTGGTTGACCATCACCTTCGGCTGACTCATGGCGTAGAATCTATTAGTTTCCTATTGTATCCCCCGTCCTCTACTTCCCTAAGAAGATGATTTGACATGTGACGCTTGTCCATGCCCTCATCCTCCTGCATCGCTAAACTGTTGTCTCTACGAGCCCTACTGGCTCTGCCTTTGTTGTTGGGTCACCTCATCGTCTCTCACTGGGCACTCCCACCTCAGATGTCCCACCTGCCCACACTTTTGGCAAGTCTTGGTCTCATATTGTAGCCTAGGCGGCCTCGTCACTAACACTGACAATATACTGTGAGCTCCAACAAGTAGAAGGATATGGCCTCTGGATGTGCTTAGTGATCATTGCATCTACACACTGAACCTTTGTGGTGTTGGCGGTGTAGAAAACTGCAGCTTCTTAAAGCCTCCTGACGACTATCCTTAGAACTGTACAAGCCTCTTCTTGGCACTTGCCTCTCACTTCTCTATCACATATCTCTCTATCCTCCTGATAGATTCCACAAACACAAAAAACCTTTCTCAATTCTCTAATACAGTCACCAGGGTAGACAACTCAACATTCAACCCTTTTTCAAAATGATGAATCATCTCATCATCTGTAGTAGCCATGTGAGGACAAAACTATAGAAGCTTCATAAACTTAGCCTCATACTCGTTTATCATCATGGATCCTTGCCCGATCCCATCAAACTGTGATATCTTCTTATCAAGATATGTTTGTGGGAAGTATTGACTGATGAACGCTCATCAGAACTCCTCCCAACCTACCTCAGCACCATGCCTCTTCTCCTCTTCTATGGCCCACTTATGGCCAACACTCCCTTTCATAAGGTACACTGCATGCTTCACCTTATCAGCCTCTGGGATGCTAAGAATCTTGAAGGCTTTCTCAAGCTCATATAGCCACAGATCCGCATCCGTTGGATCAGTTGTCCCAACATACTCCTCTGCCCCAACACAGCGAAGCCACTCAAAAGTCATCACAACGCCCAAAGATTCTACATTGGGAACAAGTGCCCTAGGCTGAGGTGTGGGCATCTAGTCTGCATTATGCGTCATGGTAGCCATTAACTGCCCAAAAAGAGACTGAAAGGTAGGATTCTCAAGCATGGTTGTGTCCAACTAGGGGACCTCAGGCACCCGATCTTCTTGTGCATGGTTCCTTGCACCACCATCTGATGCAACAACATTACTTTTAGAAGTGTGTTCTTCATGTTCTCCAGGCATCTTTAAGCTTTTCTTCTCTTTCTGCATAAGTAGAATTCACTATAAGACAAATTGGAGGATACAAGAACATATACAAACCCTAGTACTAGTTCCTTGTAGACTCAGAGAACCTAAAGCTTTGATACCAACCAAACTATGGTGTCCCGCACCACAGACCAATGAGATAACTCCAAACTAAACGCGGAAATAAAACTAAACAAGCAAATTACCAGAAAACACTAAAAGTTAAAACAGGTTTCATTAAGCACCAAAGATGCAAAATACTTTACACATGAGTCCTCATAGGACACCTGCATTAGATATCATAAATCACAAAGTGCTTACATTAACATGTTCTTATCACATAGGCCACCATCCTGCTATAAGAGAAACATGTCTCATATATATATGAACATCTGCCACATCTTTACATCAAAAGGGCACACAAGCAAAAACCATGTATGGATTGCCTATCTACAAAATATCAAGAACATCTCCAAGACCTGAGTGTACATGGACGACTCTAGGACACTACACCAAAACACTAGCAACACATCCAACCTTATCAGCTACAGTCCTTCTTGTTGCTGCTCTGCCTTAGGGCCCGTTTGGTTTCGTGTGCTTGCAACCCAACATGTAATTTAAAAATAGGAAATTAAAAACGTGAAATGAAACCGCAACTCAACAAGTTTGGTTGCACGTCCTTGCAACTCGGTACATTGGTTTTCCAGCGTTTGGTTGGCTGTTGTTTCAGGGTCATAACACCCACGGTGAAATTACCTTTCAGAAATATTTGCAGACAATATAATTAATTTCATGTCTGTAATTGAATTGCTAATGATAACAAATTAATACACAAGTCACATGTGATCGTAAGATAGGATAATAGGAAGATCAGATAGAGCAGAAGCATTTACAAGCAACATGTGTGGGTAGTTTATAGTCTGCTCTTGTAGAGCGAACACAGTATGTCCACCCACCCAATCGAATAGAATGTTGTGATACTACAAGAAGAGCAGTAAGCTTGCTCACTGCTCGCCACTGGAACACACCAAAATCACCAAGCACAGAGGACATGGGAAAAACACATAAGGCCAGAGATAGATAAAATCGTGAGAAACCCAAAATTGCCATGAGCAAACCAAAGACGAAGAATGTAAAAATTAAAAAGACGAAGGCTCGGGAAACATTGAGAGGGAAGCAACCCACCTGTTGAACGTCTGTTGGGGACGACGCACGACAAGCGTCGATGACACTGCTCCATCACAACTACCCGAGATGACTGGCTATCAGGTGAGCAAAGAGGAGTTTTGCCGCCGCAGGGTGAACAAAACAAACGTGCCTCCGCAGCCGTCGCTAGGTGAATAGAGAAGAAACTGATGCCGTTGTTGGGTGAACAAAGGTGGAAAGATGAAGGTCGGAGGAGAGAAGGATGGAGCGCAGCAGTAGCCCTAGCGCACTGCGTCTCGCGGAAAATGAACCGTGCCCAAATGGGGTGCGGTTCCTTTCCTCATTTTCGTATTGGGCTGGCCGGTAAATGTGTGTTGGTTTTCCAGGTGTGGGTTGGGCTTACACCGAACCAAACGCTGGTATTGAAAAACAATATGTACTTGCAACCGCACTAGTTTGTTTGCGGCCCAACCAAACGGGCCCTTAGCTGTACGATCTCTACCTCCTCGTGCACGTCCACCTAAAAGATGTGAAGAATCCACGAGTGAGATCCATATCTCAAGGGGAGATATAACTCTCCACCAATGCTATTATTAACACATTTAATGTAATTAAAGAACAAAAGTAAAGCTACAACTATGATAAATAGATCTAGCTAAATGATATGTCCAAAGGAGATAATCATTATTAAACAGTATGAGCAATTGTAATTGGATTGTAGAACATCGTATCATCGTAAAAGGAATATGAAGAACATGTATATCTTCTACCAACTAATCCTTACAAAAGAAATGCAAGGCTTCAATCAATGTTTCCATATTTGATCCTATATAATTACCCTACAAGGATGTGTTACATCTTTTATTATGCCCTGAGGAGATGAGGTATACCACTCATGCTCCAACTGACCACTGCTAGGTCAAAATCAATGCCATACAAGGTCAATGGAAGAGCTAGAATCCATGACCTCCCCAACACCTCATGATCAGAACACAAGTACACCATAGAGACATATCAACTCTAACTGTAAAATAGCCTAGCCTGCCTTGGTATATAGGCACAGCGCTAATGAACTGAGCTACGGCCCACAACTGCACTCCTGCTAGGGTATGGCTTGTAGCTAATCATGTGAAACCTCATAAGCATCATGTCACTGAGCTACAACTCCAAACCCCACTCATGCCATGGTATGGCATGCATCCAATCATGTGAATGCATATATTCAATAGTATATGACTCTGAACTTCCACTAAGGGAAGGTATGTTTCACCATCCAGCAAAAAGTGATGTTGAAGATGGATCTATGCCACAGGGCAAACTACATGATTAAGTTCCACTTGATTTGTTAAGTTAATTAGGTGTCTTTTAGCGTCAATCAAGTTACAATGTATAAAGCCATAACAAGCTCTACAAAGATAAGGGCATGATACACTCCTGAAGATATCAAATGTATAAAGTGTGAACCTATCACACCACCACCATGTGAGACCTGTAACACTGCCATTCACAAGGCCATCAGGTCATCACCAGGTCATAGAGCCCATTCGCACCATTCATGTGTCACAAGTGTCTCAACATGCCTCATGAGGGCTCATTCAACCTGTGTCACATCATACTCATCGTAGCATGCAATAGCTATGATATCCATTACATTTCACCTGTAAGGTTAAGGGTTTATAAACGACATAGAGAAAACATCATAACATATTAACCAATCCAAGAGAGAAGTGAATACATCGTACATTATCATATTAGGTTTAGAGTTCCACATTATGGACAATTAGGGTTTTGTATCATGCAATCCTCACCAAACCCCAGGTATATTATTTTTCCACTTTCTCAGATCATATAAAGGTCAAGCATCACATTTAAGACTAAGCATTATGTTATCCAAATAGCACCATACATGTAACATTATGTGTTCATGTGTATATGTACTAACCATGTATTCATACATAGGTGTTAACCCACACCACCTACATGTGCTACAACCCTCTACCATCTAGGTCATGACCAAGCAAGGAACAAAGGTGTAGAAACATGCCTAACTCATGTGTTACAATAGTAACACATCACTAGTCTTAACCTCAACCCCTTAGAGCATGTCACGATCGCAACAACCCATTAGGGTTGTGGTTAGGTCGAAACACAAAGCTAAAGCACCACTTCCAACATGTAGCGACCTACCAACCAATTATGGTTTTGGCCCATGATCAAACCAAGATGTTTTGACCCCAACAAAGTAGGTTAAGAATGCCCAGGTTAAGAGGGTTACGACCGCTACAAAAGTTGACCCATAGACCCTTGTCACGACTGCTACCAAGGAAGAGTAGCGACCCCTCATGGTCAAGGGTGCACATGTCACGACCAAGCTAAAACAAGCTAAGGTATCGGTCGCAACACCCAAGGGTGCTGACCCCACATGGTCCAAATCATCACCAAAACATAACCAAGGTAGAAACATGAAAGAATAAGATCTGAAACAATAAGAAACTCCATGTAACACCACCACCATCAAGGTGGAAATCTCTACACAAGGTGGTCACCACAAACCCCTAAACTCAACCCATGTGAACTCCAAGAAAGGGCCACATGCAAGGGTGATGAATCACGATCCACACACCCAAAACAAAACCCCAAATAGAAAGATAGATAAAGATACATGATCCTAAAGAAAGATGATCAAGAGGTAAGGAAAAGCCATCATATATCATAATCACCAGTAAATTGGGTATAAGGATAAGGGTTTCAGATTTAAGCCAAGCAAAGCATGATTTCCACTACCAATTAAGTTCTAGATATTATCATCATCTACTAGAATGTTAGGGGAACGTTTTAGAGAGGAAAACAGTTGAGCATATGCCACTTATTTTAAGTTGGGAATGACTGTATTCATTCCGTCTCCCCATAAGGGCTCATCAAAAAAAATTACAAAAAATGTCATATGTAACGTACTAGACATCTCTCAAGGCCTCATACCCAAAAAGACAAAAACAGAAAGCTAATCGATCTGCTATGCTGCAAGGTATGACAATACGTGCATGCCAAGCCATGTTAATTTAGCTGACTGATACCGCGTGTAGTGGGTGGTATTTCGGAAAGCACCGTGCTCATGAAGGTTCCATGATCACGAACCCAATTCACCAAGAATTTGGTCGCTTCAATGCACTCCCTCCCGTACTACCACATGCGCCTGCAAGAAAAGTTTTCAATATCTGCCAGCGTGTGCTACACTCTCTTAGGTGTTATTCGCTTCGGGATGTGATCCGAACTAGTAGCTGTCTTTTTGTGTTTGTGTCACATGGGCACTAATCCGACTAATCCAGTCTAGTTCCAGTCTTGTTTTGTTTGGCAGAAATACGGATCCATTTTGGGTTACATAATCTTCTAATCCATACCAAATCAGTCCTACTATGAGTATAATTTCATATTCCAGTCTAGATTTGACCGTCTTTTGTGTTGTTTTGTTTTATGTCTGATTGAAAAATGCAAGTTAGGAGGCCAATCCAATCTAATGAGTGTTGGCAATGGGATGAGTTGTCAAATACAAATAGGAGTGAATCCAGATAAATTAATCCAGATCTATTGACTAATCCGGGTTTTTTTAACTTGATCTTGAACCAAAGACAGGTTTAGTGGCTTGGACTTGTTGTCCATGCCAATTGCCAAGATGTCGGGTCACGTCATGCTAAGGTGGGATATGACCCTGATCAGACAGTTGGCATGACCTAGGTTACTCATCTTTTTAAGATATCAGATCAAAGTTACACCAATACAATTTGACCATATTTACACCACTATACAGATCATCCGAGGAACAACTCAATAGATAGCGCGAGAAGAGACGAATTTAGATCCAGTAGCTCACAGAAATACGTTAAAAAGATATATGGCAGGCAAGGAGAGTATAAAAAGTATAGAAAGCAGATGTGGCCGGTAGGGAGGAGATTTACGACTAACAAAAGGTAGAACAGGATCAACGGCTGACAAAACATAGAGCAGGGGGGCGTATCGACAGTCTTTCACAATCCTAGTAGTTAAGCTACTAAACAATAGCCCGTCACTCTCTGTTCAGAATTTATAGATATCATTACGCATGGCTTCCGGCATACATTTGACGGAGTACAAGTCACGCCAAATTTGTGGTGTTTCAGAACTACCGGAATCACCTGCTGTTCCGGCTTTTTTACAGCTCATCCAGCTGAAATTCTAACCTGCCACTTACAGCTGGTCAAGTCTCCTCTCAATCAAGGTTCGGTGATATGCATCCCCGCTAGCAAATACGGGCAGTCACAAATTCGTTAAACAAACCAGGCCTAGGTAGAAGGCCGAGTGAATAAGCGGGGTCCGAAACCCGCTGATACACTTGAATGGGGAGGAAGCAACAACAAAAAAAGCCTTGCAGCAAATTTGAAGGCCTCTTGCCATGCCCTCTGTCCAGTTTAGGAAAGGGTCATGTATCTTTGTCAGTGTTTCGTAACATGTGGGATCTCATTCAGCGGCTACAGATAATCTGATGGAACCAGAAAACTTGAGATCAGTGTTGCCCAATTAAACACGTAATAGGGCATATGAACTTTGCCATAAACAGCGGGATTGTAGTTGATTTGATTGATATCACATTCATAAAACCTACAATTAATAGTGTTGAACATTACGCCTCAGCACTTCAGTCGTTACTGAGAAATAACTAGGCATCCTACATAATCACATGGCAGCATACCCCGTTCATATTCCTGCAGCTCACTTTCAAATGGCAACTGTAACTATTCCGTTAGCCAAATTCACTTCAATAGAGTTATACATGAAGTATTTCAAGGTTTCGGCATCAAAATAATGGAGACACTGGAGGGGCCTCTATTCTGGATCAGGAGAGCCGCCAGGAACCAACTGGAGCAATATCACAAAAGGCCGAGTTAGAATTTTCCCTAGTGAAGAAATATACAGTGGAAAGATTTACTTAATGCGAGTGAAAATGGCTGAGAAACACATTATGTACTTATGCAGAGATAGCAAGCAAGGTTCTACACTACCAAGTCTACAACGCATGATACCGTTTTGAGCTACAGGTGTGAACTATTGGATATGATAGCTATGTCTAAGCATGGTAGATTGCAACAGCATAATACGGAAATGCACTTGGATGATACAGATTTTAGATGCAAGATATAGGTAGAAACAAGTGACAAAATAGTGTGGACAAGACAAAAGAACAACAAGAATTATGCGTAGAAGTACGTGATATATTTGCTTTCACAGATATAGCAACGGTGAAAACCCTTCTTACACCACATATCATAGGAAACTGGCCAAGACTCTTTAGCCCATCTAGTGAATTAGTTGTAGTGATTATACAGCCTAGTTACCATGACACCCTCTTGGTAACCTCTTGATCTGTAGTTACACTCCCGACCCTCGTTTTTTCTGACTCGGGTTGACAAGGACCGGTTGAACTAATGATCTTCACCAAACAGACCAGCTAAAGTACATGAATGGTTCTCAAAAAGATCAATATGTTGATCAAAGAATTCAAAGTGTGTTTTGTTGGATATACACCACTTACTCAACACGCCAATTGAGTAGATTCATTTTACAAAAGATCAAATGTCGTTCCATGAAAGTTGATGCTCGTTTTAAATAAAATAAAATAAAATAGATAATAAATAATTTAAATTGAAAATTTGATAACCCATGTAAACTTTATATTGCATTCCATATTTAATGAATTACCAACTTATGGGTGGGGGGGGAGGGGATATCACTTTAGTATTTGTTAGTATTACATATGTTGAACACTTAGAAAAAACTCTGTAAAACTAATTTCAAACCTATAAAATACATTATTATCTTTTGATTGTATAATGTAGTAGTTAATTTATAATTGGAATTCTTAGTGCAAAATTTTTGTTTCACGTTTATATCCATATCCAGACAGCAACTTTTCGAATTAACTTAAATGCAGGTGAATATCGACTTCTATATTCACTGAATTGAACATCAAAAATAAGCATTCAAAGTATATGTATCTAATTAATATAACCAAACATTATTTGATTAATACAGATATATCTATTTAAGTGCTCAATTGGTGTATAAATGGTGAGCAGATCTATGGTGAGTACGGTAGGATAATGTTTGTTGCAATGGAAGACTGGAAGAAGATTTATGTGTGCGCTTATTTTGTTTGAAACTTGGTGGTTCATTATCAAGTTTTGAGTATTCCCTAATAGTTGATTCCAATTTTACTGCTGTTGAGTTCCATATAGAACGGACAAAAATATAATGGATGCACAATCTAGCCAAAACCTTCTCCAATTATCATGTATCGACTCAATACCTATATATAAAAATCCCACTATATAAGGTTGGAAGTGGATGTTGCTATATTTTACATGTGTGTGTGACAGTGTAAGTGCATGCAGGCACATATTATTACTTAGCTTATTACCTGCATGCAATATTAATCATAGATTTTGTCACATCTGGTGTAGTGTCCATTTCCTATGATTTCAATTATCATCATCTCTGTTGTGCTCATGTCTAGAGTTGTGCATCCAAGGGCAAAACCTAGCACAGAAATACCGATATGGGGATTACGCAAACACATGAGGTGGAATTAACAAGTTGAAGCAAGACATAATGGGAGGAGTTGTTAGCACCACAAAACATATACAGAACACTCCACCTATCCAAGATGAATTTATAGAGTTCATAGAGAGCAAGGGGGAGCTCAAACTAGATACCAAATGTGATTTTAGTGATCAGACTTCAATTGTTGTCCAATTAGGCAATGACGAGGAAGGTAGTCGTGTTTGTAAAGAAAACTTGACTGTGCGAACTAGTGATCAAAGGGTTCACTTGATGCACTTGTTTCTCCCACCCCCTATGAAGTTGTTGCACAAAGTCTAAGAACTATTGATCAAATTCTCAAGCAAGAGGCTAGGCAAGTAGCATATGATTGCAATGCAATTGATCATATCATACAACACTGCCTTTCAATGTAGCAAACCATGTTTCTTTTTGGGTTCAGATTCCATGTTCCAATGTTACTGTTCCGAATGCATCCCAACCATGTATATTTGGAAGAGGGAAGTAATCCCCAACTGCAGGTGAATGCATGGTCAAGATGTGTTTGACAAGCCGCAACAGGATGCCGTCACAGGGAATTCGCTCCCTTTCTTTTTCGGTAATGATGGAAGCAGCTGTCCAAAGTTAGCAGGAGTCTCATGTCCTTATCATCCCCTTAGGAAGAAACTATTTCAATAAAGACAATATGAGCTGACAAAGAAAATGGGATCCAGAGCATGGCTGCACACTTATATGATGGTTGTTCTTATAGAAGGCAGAGAAGCCTAATCAGTTTCTTTGCCAAAAATCCTGAAGGATCCCTCTGCGGTTCTATCTTATTCACTTGATGCTTCTTCTATGGATCCTATCAAGTGAATATGTGCCCACTAGTTGTTGATGAATGTATCGAAAAGCTTGGAGAAGATAATGTCCGTATAAGTGATCATTGATAATGTGTCGGACTACATCAGTGCAGAGAAAATAATGATGCGTGAAAAGAGAACTATTCCAGACCCCATGGCAGGCCACTAAAATAAATCTCATGCTGGAAGGTGTAGAAAGGTTGTTCAAATTTATGCATGTTGTTATCACAAAAGCAAGACACGTGACACCCTATACCTACTAGAACACTCAGTTGTGTGATGAATCAATAAAGTGAAAGGCAATAATTAGCTGACAAAACTTGGGAGTGATGTGATTTGCCGCTTCCTTTACAAAGTGTTCTTAGTCATAGGGAGACGGTTGTTCTGTTAAATTATATAGGACTATAGCAAGCTAGCCAAAACAAACTTGGAAAATAACAACATAGTGAATTGTTACATGCATGCAAGCAGAAGTTGGTGGGCGCCCAGCACCAGGAAGAGGAAGAGGAGGGGGAAGGGAGGGGAAAGAGGAACACAAAGAGGAGGCAAGTAGAAGTTGGTGGAAAAAAAACAAAAAAAGAGTACATGCATGCAAGCAGCAAGGCAACGACCAAGCAAGTCACCATTGGGGGCAACAGGAGCGCGTCGCATGGAAGACAGTAACAAGGTACTTGTTTTTTTTAAAAAGCCCGTGAAACAGGCTCATTAGCCGCCCAACTGCCCATCTGGTATGGGCACCCAGTACCAGGCAGCTGGAGGGACGCGCAAGCCACCCAGGCGCGCCTAGGCGGCGCTTCTACAACACAGTTGTCGACAGAAGATGGGTGTGGGTTTTTTATTTGGATTCAATGGAAAAGAAAAGTCTCTTGGTCGATGCAAGCTTAATTCTTAGACTGCCTTGTAAGACGGTTGATAATGGAGTGCGAAGAGACATATCTAGAGTTGGATCACTAAAACATGTTGACGATGCTTGCAAAAGACACCAACTGAGTATTATAGTACTAAACTATAGATTTTGAATCCAATATCCATATGTTAATTCATTGATAATTGATATTATGGTTCACCTTTGTTTAAGATATAGATCCACGTGGTCACATATGTGGTTGCTTATGCATGTGTGGCCACCAAACCACATTGCATAATGCAAGTCGATTCAATAAGCAGTCTTACGCCGTATGTGTCTACTAAGGTATGAGTAAATGCCGGCTTTTGGAAAATGTATTACTTACACTCATCCACATTTGTGTAATTGCTTATATAGAAGATAAATAGATAGACACGGATATTTTAATTCCGACTGTATATATGTATGTGTGTCGGTGTGTGCGTGCGCGTGTGTATGTGTATAAATAGGTTGAAGATAGGCTATTGGGTCAGCTTAAGCGCCGCTATGAAGCGATACGGGTTGTATATACCTGATGGATACCCATCGACAATTTACCTTCTTGGCACTCATTTTGGGTTCACAGGAGGTCACTTCCCCATTATGTGTGTGTATCAAGCTTTATTCATAGATACACAAATAAATAACACAAATCTTATACATACACAAGTATCCATGTGTACATGTCCAACAATTTAAATTTTTTATAAGCTTAACAATATAAATTATGCTTATATAAAATTAATTAATTACAAAACATCATATATTCTAGCATATCGTGTATACTTCGTGGTACCCTCTCTATATGTACACATTAACACCACATACCACTTATCAAAACAGTGTTGCTCATTTCAATCATTTGGTGGAACTCTTATAGTGGCCGAACCAGTGAAATGAAAAACGTTCTGTGTGGCCGCTTAATCGGTTCAGCAGCCCAGCCGTTTAAAATACCCCCTAAGCGCCCGATAATTTTTTTTCAAAAAAACAGGCATTTTTTCTCGCTTAATCAGCCGCTTAATCGGCCGCTCAGACCCCTTTTTTTAAGAAAACTGCTGCAAGCATGTAACATTAAGTAATTTTTGAAAGTAAAATAATTATTGACTGTAATATATTGAACTTATATACAATACATGTTCTGTGATGAGCCTTAGTTAATTTAATATGCATATTTTGTATGTAAGACATAGTAATCGGGTACTGCTGTATATCCAAATAAATTACATGTAACTAATCATGACATAGATTTTAGAATGCATACTTTGGTTAAATGTACTGCTGTAATTTTTGATCAAGTGATGATATGTAAATGTAGCAATAAGTTAGTAAGGTATCAATGATAAGTCTGTTGTAATGTGATGCAAAATAGTTATTGTATCATGCATATATACTTAATACTTTTTTGTTTTATAGTTGTATAGGGTGTTTTATGTGTGACAAGTCTATTGTTTAATAGTTTAGCTATAATCATTGTTTTATAGTTGTGTTATAAAGTATTTGGGTGTTTAGTATGGTTATTTAGGGTGTTCAGATATGTATAAAGGTTCCAAAAAGTATAGTATATATATGCATACATGTGCATTTTTTTATAAAATTGTATAGAAAATCAAAACCCGTTTTTTAAAAAATCGACTGCTTAATCGGCCGCTTACCGCTGAACCAGTTACAAGGTGATGTCCGCACGCTTACCGCTTAATGTTTTTTAAAACATTGGGCCGAACTCAATCTCGTTGTTGGGTGACAATGTGCATTTATTGGTTTATATATACCTTCTTTGTTGCTCAAAGGACAAGGAGCATATTAATTACATGAATAATGACCCTGTGATCATATTCTTGTAACTTAAAAATCTTCTGCAATTGCAAGTAGATCCCATGGCCCAAGTACTTGATGAGGCATGAGGTACCTTCACTTAAACAATATGTACAGAACTCATAGTGTTTATACGACTCGGATCCAACTTAATCGCTAATATGAATTGAAATATTAAATGGATATTTTCGTCAACTTGAAATAGTGGATTTGTTGCAATGTTGACCTAACAAATACAAAGGGAGTGCGCAGGGGCAAAGCCCCTGTGGGTTGAAAGATGAAAATCTTATGCGACACCATCTCGACATATGTTTGGGTCATGACAACATTGTCACGACATCTATCACTATCGCGGCAACCACTTGCCAAGTTGCAACATCTGCTTTTGGCCATGCCACGCCGCAATCTAAATGCAAGTCGAGATTGTCAGAAGGTTCCACACGAGATGGACCGGTATGTTCTGGTTTCTTACAATTTCCATAAGGAGCCTATTTATTTAAACACCATCCAATCTATTATTTGGGACAAGTTGTTTTAGAATATGTAAGGCATGCAAGGGTAGGTATAAATCATCCTAATCCATGTGTCGCCACCTTCTTTGTAAACCCTTTTTGTTCTAGTAAAATTTTGATATGTTGTCGCCTGTGGACATAGCTTGAATTTAAGTGAGCCACATAAATCTTGTCTTCCTTTTGGATCATGTTTATCTCTCTCTTTCTCGATTTCTATTTATACTTCCACTCGATGTATGCAACACCAGTGTTTCAAAAAAAAGGCCGCACGAGCCGCATAAGCGGCCCGCATATACTTAACAGCTTATAAGGCCGATTAGTCAGCGCTTTTTAGAAAGACATTTGTTATCTCATCCCAACTAGATTATACTTTTATTAATAACATTCTCTTAATGTACTATTTTGTTGATGTTTTGTACATGAGTTGCATGCTCATTTCATGTTTGTTGTTTTGGACATTTCGGACATGTAGGCATCTTTTTGTATGATTTGGTTAGTATTCATTGTTATGTACATGTGTTAAACCAGTTTGTGCATGCTTCATTGAAGTTTTTTGTGTAAATAACTCTAGAATGCATTCTAAATGGTGCTTGACTTTTCATTTAAACTTTAAATTTAATCTATTTCAAATTTTAGGGTCCAAATATGTAATTGTACAAATTAAATATGCAATTGTGTGATTAACTTATATATTAAGAATTAAATTATTAAAAAATTTCAAAACCGCATATACTTCCGCATATACTCCCGCATACCGCATATACTCTACAAGGTAACCTCTCCGCACGGATAACGCATAACGCTTTTTAAAACATTGTGCAACACATAGCCAAGAGGGTAGAGGACATAGGATGTCATCCCAATCCGGGAGGTCATCAAGCCAGCAATCAAGGGGTGGACCACATATTCCAAACTCTCTGGCCAAAGTTGAAGCAATAATGAAACATCAAGCGGTAGAGAATAAATGGTGAAGAATGCTAGAAATGAGGCGCATGAGCAGCTTCAAAATGAAGTTAATGATGAAATAATACCAGATAGAAGTAGAAAGACAAAAAGGAAGCACCTGGATGAAGAGGAAATGAGTCGTGTATACAACAAAGCCATCAATGCTTTTGGCAATCATCCAAGCAAAAACAATGAGTTGGGTTGTGATCGCTATGTGTGGAATTGATTTTTCATGTGGGCCAATGCATGGAATAAGTAAAATAGGAAAAGGTACAAAACAGAAGTAGAAAGACAAAAAGGAAGCAGATTGATGAAGAGGAAATGAGTATTTTATCCAACAAAACCATTTGTAGCTAGAAAAGCCAAGCAAGAAAGGTGAGGACAATCCTCACGTGGAATTGATTTTTCATGTGAGTCAAACGCATGGAATAAGTAGAACCAACTAATACACTTCAAAAGGATGATATGATAAATTTGATACCACGGGCAAAAGGTGAGGATAAATAATACCACACAATGCATGAGTGGGTTGTCTCGTCTTGGGACAAGAGACCTAATATACTCCATCCTTTGTGGCTCAAGATGCCCTTTACGTCTAAAAAGTTGGTCTGGGGGTATAAAAGTATACCTAAACTTGATGAGTGCACAAAAGAATTGAACTATTTAGTCTGTTGAAACTTACAAACTTACAAGTTGTTACTTAGAATCAAAAATGTACAAAAAAGACTTACAAGATATAGCTTATTAATTATGATATCAAAAATAAAGTAACAAACCTCATAACATTTTTTCATAGATTTTCAAGTCTAAAAACACGGAATATTTGTTAGGAATTTATTTTTAGTATAGATCTACTACATATTTCATACCATTAGTTTATAGATCTACATGTTTTGATTGTAGATCATGTGATTTTAAAAAGATCTAGCACTTAGAACTTTGTTTTTTTTTTAAGTCTTCCTTTAGATCCATATAGAAAAGGGAGATATAGAAAGAGGAGTTGATGGGATAAGGATAGAGGAAACATACTCTGGTAGTAAGAGATTCATGAAAAATTACCAAATACACAAAGCTTTAGAGCATCAGTCCAAGAATATTGTTCCCCAAAATGCATGTTGCATTTAGAGTATAGAAATGTGATCGGTGCACTCGTATATGCAGTTCGGGATCACAGCATCACCACATAGGACCAAGCGAGCCCAAAAGCAGCACAGCAACGGGTTGATTACATGGGTTGCGGTCCACATATGCGGCAACTTAGGCAGCTCAGTCCATATAGGCAATTTATTATAAAAGAAATAAACTAAACCCCCCTCCTCCCAACCCGTCCACCCGATAAGCCTGACAAAACCCTTGCATTCTTGCAAACAAGAACCCAGCATGGAAGGCAACAGCAACTTAGGGCTCTACCAACGACTCCTCAACACATCATCTCTAACAATGAACCAGGCATGTTCCTACTCCAACGGTGACGAGGCTTCTTTTTCCTCCAGTGACGATAAAGATCCTATTCCTCCAACAGGGATGAGGCTTTTTTTCCTCCAGCGACGGCGAAGATCCTATTCCTCCAACGGCGGTGCTTCTCCCTTCTCTCCCCACTAATGTGTGGATACAACCACCTCCTCGCCTCTTCTTGAGGCCAAACTATAAAGGGAACCAAGTAGTGCTCTCCTTCACCTCCTTTACTATTCTTTCCGTTTCCCTTCTTCTCCCTTTCTCGTCTTCTTCATGTCTCCTTGTTTAACGCCAAACGGCCAAAGTATTGAAGGTTGTCTTTCATCATTTTTCTTTTTTTTCTGTCACTTACTAACGCCCATTTTCTTTCCCTATTACTTGCCACGCCCATTCAACTTCATTACACATCCTAATTTCTCTTCTTCTCCCTTTCTCTTCTTCCCCCTTTTGCAAGTTTTCTTCCTATCCACGCCAAAGTATGGTATGATGCTTTTTTTCTTACAAACAACTGTCTTCTTCTCCCTACTACTTCCATGCCCATTCTTCTTCATTCTTGAAACCCAAGGAGAGGTGGCATTTGGGATGAAGAAGAATGGGCTTGGAAGTAGTAGGGAGAAAATGGGTGCAAAAAAAGAGCATCACGAGACATTTAGTACTTTGATGTAAACAAGAAGAAGAATTAAGAAATGCAGAAGAAAAGAAAGGAAGAAAAAGAGAAATTGTGATTTTGAATGAAGGCTTGGAAGCAATTCAGAAAAAAAAGACAAGCATTTGTAATCAGAGAAAAAGGTCAAACCTATAGTGCTTTGGTCGTTTGGCAGCAAATAGGGCAACATGAACAAGACAAGAAAGGGAGAAGATAAAGAGAGAAGAAAAGTAGTAGAGGCTGAGGAGAGCAGTTACATTGTTCCCTCTGTAGAACGGCCTTAAGAAGAGAGGAGTTTGTATCCACCCAGCAATGGAAGAAGCAACTAGAGAAGCAAATCGCCACCAAGAGAAGCGAATCGCCACCACTGGAGAAGGGATTTTGTCAATGTTGGAGGAGGAAGAGGCCCGACGGTTGACGAAGATGATGCGTTGAGGAGTCGTGGGTAGAGCCCTAGGTTGTCTTCGCCTTTCGTGTCAGGTTCATGTGGCGTGAGAGTGTGACATTCTTGTCAGGACTATATGACAAACAGTTTGGGAGGGGGTAGTTTAGGTTTTTTCAATATGTTGCCTATATGGAATGCTCTACTTGATCGGTCACATTTGCAAACTGTAGTCCACGTAATCGGCCCACATGTCTTCTTTTGGGTCCACTTCGCCCTATACAGTGTGGATGTGATCCTGAACCGCATATACGGCCACATAAACTACATTTTGGAACACTGGGAGAGAGAGTAAACTCACCTTGGTTGGATCCAAAGAAGAAAGCTTCAAAGAGCAAGGGAATGCAAAAGATTGCCAAAGAATAAACTCTCCAAGAGCAGTAGGTGTTGTGCAGTCGTTTTGCTAACCAGTGAACCCATTTCGAGTGTGTTTTGCGAAATGAAGGCTCAAACTAGGCTTTTTACCAAAATTGCAGTTTATGTGAATCCCCCTTGTGCAAAATTGTGAAAACAGTTTCTAAATATTATCTTACTAATCCTTGGGGATAGGAATGAGCATAGGACCGAGTCAAGCCGATCCAACTCACGTCCCGACCTAGGGCCCTAGCCTGGTCAATATATTTGCATGGATTGGCCGAGACAAATTTTGAATCATTTTCTACAGGTCGGGTCAGAGAAAGATAAACCCAGACACGAAAAGCCAGATAGACAGATGCATTACATATAGATGTCAATATAACCACATGTTAATATATAATATGTATCTTTATATCTAAAATTGCTTGATTAGGCTAAAAGAATAGTGTATCAGAGAACATTTAAGTGATATGTACTCATTTAGTATTTAATATTTTACAATAATATGTAACATAATCTAGCCTTATGTATTGAATTTGTACTACATATATCAGATGTGTTTCTAAAATCATCTCAAGTAGATATCTATGGACCGTTCGATAAACTGTGCATTTCTTAATAAATTGCAAGTTTCATTAATTATAAAAATGGTAAAATGATTTTATTTGTATCTCATAAATAAATAGGATATGGATGTGACTTTTTGAATAAGTCTAACCTAAGACAATATATCTTTTGCATATTTAGATTATGTTAACAGGTTGTAAGTGTAGCAGTTTATGACCAGTACATATAGGTTTCATGTACGCACTTCCTAAACTTTATTCGTCAATGTGAATCTATGTAGATGTTTGAATATATCTTCATTTTCGTATGATTTCTGATTGCTAACTTGTTAGAAACCGACCCAAAACCTAGTTTTAATACATGGGTCGGGTAGGGGCCAAGACTTTCAATAATATATAGGCCTAAAAACTCGGCCCACTAACCATTTAATAATATGGGTTTAGGCAAGTGACTGCCAAAACTCAATATGACGGTATGACCTTGTTGGAGGAGATGCTCTATGTGTGATCTTGATCGAAATCAAAACTTCCAAGATTTTGACCGCAATCAAACCATGGGATAAAGTTTGGACCGCCCAAGCTCAAATTGTCAGAGCCAATGGGTTGGTGGATGAGTTGTAATTGGACCAATTGGGGCTCAACTTAGGATCATCAAGTACTAGTGATTAGACCCTTAGGCAAACGGTCAATTCTATATGGGAGTCACATAGGGCCTATAAGGACCCGCCTAGGTCTAGTTTTGAACAGCGGCAATCCAACGTGTGCAGTCCCTAGCCAAACCCATCTAGGTATAGGGACTTGGAGAGGTGAGTATAAGGGTTGAACCAACTGGGTCTAGATTGAAGCCACTAGTTGTAGGGAGTGTTAACACATATGGGTCCAGTTTGGACAAATGCAGCTCCAAGATGATACAGATTACAAAAAAATCTCCATTAACTTGACCCTACCAAGAATTGAGTGTAATAACCCCTCAAGCAGCTTAAAATCCCTACCTAAATATGATATTTTGCACTTGAATATTTATATTATAGACACAACTCATCTAAACTCTCAATTCCAACTCTAGAGAAAGGAAAATTTAGGGTTTCCTGCACATACAAGGCAAATAATTTCTATAAAATTTCTTTTTGAATCTCCTTTTGTCTCTCTACCAGGAACAATTGGATTGTCATCCCTAGACTAGCTCTCCTTCTCCATCATTCTTTCTCTTGTACCTTAATAATTCAACCGGATTGTTGATGGTGAAGGTTGAGCATAAGTTGGAATAAAATTCTAGACATGAGTATCATCTAAAAATTGATAGGCCTCTAGAGATACATGCGCCTCAAGTACAAAATTAAGAGGTGAGTGGGTGACTCGCACAACGAAGATCTCAATTTACATAAAGAACTTCTTATAGATGAAATGTAGTATGAACTATATTTGACTTCAATTCCCACACAAAAATCATGATGAATGAAATGATGCTATTATCATTATTAATTACAAGATTTATTATGATTTTAATGCATTAGATGATAATGCATTTCCATGACAAATATAGTTGTGAATCTACAGTCTGAGATTTTTTAGAGATTTTTCCACAGCATTGGAGGATACATAATTACAATGGTATGAGTGAATCTCTCTCTCCCTCTCTCCATATATATACATATATATATAACTCTCATTAGCTATTCTCTTGAATCAAATTTATATCAATTTGGATTTATATAGTCTCAAGACCCAAACAAAAACTGAACTGATAAATTGTGAACTACAAAGTTAGTTTGAGAATATAATCATTTCACTATGTGTAGTTTGAGTTATAATCATTTCAAAATGTGAAATTGATATAGCAAATTAAATTAGTGAGGAAGTACTTAAAGAACAATTATTATAATATAAGATAGCCCCTAGATGTTTTAGATCCTTCCACCAGGGTCCACACTAGAGAAGGAGAATCAGATCCTTGTTACTGGATAGAGAGTCAAAAGCAAGGGGATTTATAGCACACTCAGCTGATAGTTGAAGGTGTGGAAAATCCGGTTGTGAAGAAGGTATCTTAAATGTGAATTGGCATGTGCGTGCATATGTACGTATGTATGTATGCGTGTATTTATAAATTTGAATTGGTTCTCACGATAACTTTCTGTATCATCTTATTTATGTTAGAAGGAATAGAGGTCCACCGTGTAGATGTTCAGATTTTATATTCATGTGTGCAGCGTTGTTATATGTGAATGTTGAACTTGTTGAAGGATTGGTTTCAAGATAATATGATCAATTGATAACCAACTTTTCAAGTGCTTTTTTCATCTGCAATTTAAAAAATGCGACGAACTTTAATTTGCACCTAATTTTGGTATAGAA
The DNA here is from genome assembly GCA_963693085.1 of Alisma plantago-aquatica. NCBI lineage: Eukaryota > Viridiplantae > Streptophyta > Magnoliopsida > Alismatales > Alismataceae > Alisma > Alisma plantago-aquatica. The sequence goes on from OY856409.1 coordinate 927,070,746, forward strand.
TAGAGATAGAGCCCAATCTAAGTTTTCTTATAGAAAAATCAGAAGAGGGGGTTCCACAATCCACATACCCATCTCTTATCATATAATGCCATTGAGGTGCAATGATGTGCACCTTGCGTGTAGCCATTGTCCAAAACTAAGATGGGATCATGGGAATCATTAAAATACTTCATCATGCCCACAAGGTTAGGATCTATTAAGCAGTATCCCTGTTGGGCACGTAATAGACGTTGACACTTCTTGGACACTCCCAAATACATCTTTTTTTTGGACGTTGGGTATGTATTCGATACTTCTCTAGTCATGTCCTTATTTTTCTTTTTTGCTCTGTAGTGGGATTGTGGGAAGGCTACGAGACCTAGAGACGACCAACAAGGAGACTATAGACTATAGAGGAGACATGGTCTCCCCATACTCTAATAGTTTTGTGATCCCTTTCTATCGCACTTCATTCCTCTTTCAATAAGAGAAGAACCCTAACAGCCATGAAGGGAGGTGTGGCCTTGTAGGGAGGTTTATAGCAGAGGTTCTACTTCTTAGGCGATCATAGGATAGACTTTCAAGGGAAAGTGTGATCTTAAAGTATGCGTTGCACACTCCCCTTTTTAAATATTCTTCTACTCAACCATGTTTCCTTCTTTTTATTCCCCTATGTTCTACGTTTACATATCTTATTTGAAAGCCAATAGTGGTTTCTTTCTAGTGACAATGGATCCCAAATTCTATTGCATTAACTTGAAAGATTTTGGCTCAATGTGTAACATAAACCCCATTGGCATGGGGTCGGAAGTCAAAGTTGCTATATATAAATCAATATTTATCTATATTATAAATTATATATTTTGCTGTGTCTAGCGTTGGGTCTTTGTCCTATATATCACATTTCCGCTTGTGTTCTTCCTAGATTGAGATAGTTAAAGATAAACTACAATCTACAATGCATACAGCAAATGTTCAACATAAAGCTAGAAGGCAGGTGAATATCCTAGAGATATTCGCTGATTAGTTCTGGTTACCTAAACAAATAGTCTAGTGCATGATATGAAATATTTATGTAATCAAACGAAGATCAAGACAATGTTTCGTTTACCTAATATCCAATAATGGTGAATGCTTTTTATCAAGTTATATTTTTTATACTTATTCCAAGAGTTTACAAAAATTATATACATGTACATTTACACACATGGTGGTCATCTTCCTACATCCTAGACTATTGAAATTTTGAAATTGCCAAATTCCTCCTATTACCCTAAAGGTATCCATGTAACTTAGCCAATAGGACAGCCGGAAGCAAGCAAACTATCAAAGACATATGAGGGGGTAGAGGCCATGTTAATCACCGCCTTTGTTATTAGCCTTTGAATTTGGCTAAGTACAGGAGCCTGCAGCCTCTTCCCTAAATACCACAGGCCCACATCTCTCACATCGAAATGCCATATTGATATCAATTTTATTGCATGGACCCTCTCTAGAGGCCCGGCTATAAAAGATTTAATTAAGCAGTAAATATCCTAGACCAAAACTTATCAGAGAAATTTGAATTTGTTTCTGATATACTTACAATTGCAATGTTGTTGCCATTCAATAGTATCTGATCCAGTCTTGTTATTCTGCGTCCTTCTGCAGTGGTTTCACTGTAAACATAAAGGTGTTTATATCAATCTGCAGTCACACATACCAAAATATGGCTCAATAATAGACCCTTCTATGCTATGTTTCGATGACCAAAAGAAGAAAGAGGAGTTTATATCTAGAAAGAAGGGTGTTTGCTGGAAGACAACTGACAACCCTATACATAGTAGGAGCATAATACAATACAATGCAATACAGGTATAAAATGTGGTTTTAGTTTCAAATAAGAGCAATTCTGTAGAAGTGAAAAAAAATCTTATTATATACATTAAATATGTACATACATTGCAGATTGTCAGGGTTCTAGTTTCTCAGTTTGAGTACCAATTTCAGATAATCAAGATTTGAAAACATGTATATATTTGTATAGCGCTTGATAGAAATACGTGAATCCAAGGCACAGTATGAATGATGCCACATATCATGATAGTTACCACCGTCTACAATCCAAACTAGTAAAGAAAATTGAAAAAGCATTTATATTTGCTAGCACATATCCAAGAACATTAATGTAAACTGCTGACCACTGAAAAACTAAGGTTCAACTCCTACCGATCTCATTTCATTAATGATGTAGGCCATGCATTGGCTGTGATACCATGAGCTAAAATGATCAGCCTGCAATTTATAAAGGGAAAGGAATAGACATAAACACAATGATGCTTCCTACAACATCATACCAGTACAAGAAAGCGAAACTCCACCCAAAAATTTGACTCGGCCTGAACAAAACAAGCCCTTGAGTTTTTAATATTTTTTTCAGAATCTTTGCACTCTATGTCGGTGATGGATAGTTTTGGTAACATTATGGAGCTAAACAATGAAAAAGCAAAGAGAGATGCATGTTTCTTATAAACTAAGAGCTACAAGTTTCTTACAAAACCCCATACAAAATGTTCTTAAATGTAAACTCTGCTTTGCACAGACCTTGAGGTCCACTGTTAATATGGAAACAAACTTCTTTCGAAATAACACAAATCAAACTCTGACAATAGTCAAAATATCAAATAACCACTAATCTGAAAATAAACAATCAAACACCAACATATCCAACTTTTTCAACATCATATCCAGCACCGCCACCACTCACCCCTGTGTACATCTTTAAAAATAAGATATTTCACAAGGGACCAACCCAAGAATGCTTCTCCAATTTAGGATGGAAAAGGTTCTCAACTTTTAAATGATAACGCCATGAATATGAGACAAAGAATTCCATTACATTGTGCAGTCTTGAATATGAGACACCTATGAGTTGTGGATGATGTTAGGACAAATCCATGTTTGGCCGTTACTTGGATCCAGACTAAAACCAGAAAGCTCAATTAGTTTAATTAGCTTTTATCATGGTTGTAAGGACGCCCGCCAAGGTGCGCTTTGCCCCCCCCTGGAGAGACACCCTCAATACGCATCTAGGCAGAGCAGGCGGCCCCCCTGGAGGTTAAATGCGCCTAACTATTGGACTTTAGGAAAGAAACAAAAACCTTAAAAAATCTAACTAACTTCTTGGGCAAGTCACTCTCCCCATCTCCATGTTTCCCGAGAGCGACTCCTCCTTAAAACGCAGGCTTCCCAGCGACGATTCGCGACGACGCAGCAGGTATCCTCCTTCCCCACCTCCTCTTCCTCCTCTCCCTCTTCTTCCACCTCTCCCTCTCATATTTGTGTTCTCCCAGAGAGGCACAGCAACCTTGATTGGAGGAGCAAGGAGCAGCAGCAGCAACCTTGCATGGAGGAGCAAGGATCAGCAGCAACTTCACGGTTAATTTTTTTTTGTTCTTTTTTATTTACTGCTATCTCCGCCTCTTCCTACTCCCCTACTTCCTCTATCTCTGCCCCCCTCCTCTTCCTCCGTCCCTGCCTCCTCTTCGTGCTCCTCCCCTTCCTTTTTTTCTTTTCGTTTTTGTTAAGTTGCGGCTGTTGTCAACCTCCTCCTCCCCCTCCTTGCCTTCCTCCTCACCCTCCAGCGCTTCCTTCTCCCCCTCCTCTTCTTGCTCCTCTTCCACTGCCTTCTTCTGTCCTTCGTCGTTGTTGTTGTACTTCTATCCTTCTTTGCTGCTATCCTCCACGACCTCCTCTTCCCATCTCCTCTTCTCCTACCCCTCCTTTTGTGCTCCTCTTCCCCTGCTTCTTCTTTTCTGCCTCCTCTCCTCCTGCCTCCCTTTCTCTTGCCTCCTTTTTTTAACAAGTCAGCAGCAAGTTTTAGATTGTATCCCCTGCCTCCTCATCAAATATTTGTGCTCAACATATTACCATATTTACATTCAGTTGCCTGCTCACCAAATTGCACAATTTAAACAAATTAACTTGCTGAGTATATATTAGTAAATTTATAATACATGTCTATTGTTTTGCTTGTTCTATATGTTTATTCCTCTTTCCTCTTACTGTAATTTTTATTAGGATCCTCTGTTGATGTTCAAAATTTCGCCAATTATTTTGATGCCGACAGCCATCAAATATAGAAACGACCAAACATGTCTTTATGTAGTGAATTTTGCCAGAAAAAAACAAAATTCCGATGAAAAAAGGCTCATTCGAGAAATATAGGTAAGATTTCGAGAAACGGGCTATGAGGTATCATTTCGAGAAACAGGCTACAGTGTCAGCATATTTTACTATATAACTCCTTGGACTTTTTAGGAGCAATGTAAGTTATGTTTCTTCTCTTCCTAGCCTAATTCTACCTCTCTCTCTCTCTCATATTTCTCCCACTTCTATAAAAATCTACGAAGGAAATATTTAAAAATGGGTGTGGGAGCTATATCTATGACTATGATGACCCGCTAGCTTCAATTCTGAGGTCACACGATTTGTAATGATAGTGTGCAAAATTAGCATGACCACTAAGACATTTTGTATGTATGCCATTATCAATCACACCTTTGACTACATGGCTGCCTCCTATAGGCTCTAGCTACATAAGCACACAACCGACAATAATGCTTGAGTTAATCCATTGAGAATGCATTTTAGCACTAGTAGGCATATAGAGATTAATACTGAGACACATATATGCTTGTATAAAACAAAATAAACTGGATCCAATATCTTGATAGGTATTATCAACAAGGAGGATGACAACCATCATGGCTCAACTAAATACATAAACCACAGTTGTCTCATGCTTCCTCAATACTCACATACCACTGCAATGTTGTTTATGTAATACGTCTTGTCATCCTACCTTAGAGGTCCTACCATCCTAGACATATCATGTTTCCATAAATTTATGTCTTTAAGTCTATATATTGTGCTTGCAAGTTCCCAAACTATAATGACTTATTTCATTCATTTCGTCATTTAATTTGACCTCAAAATCCCCATCAAAACAGTTCAGCTTCCTTCACTCACATATGAGGAGCCCCACCACACCCCACATATCCAATATGAAATATTATAGCATATTTGAGTAGATCTACACTAATAGATCTTCTGGTAAAATTTCACCAAATAATTCAATCATTTGGTACTCGTAACGTCAGGAATGCATCTGTCAAAAATTTTTTAGAAATTTGTTGGAATTTTTGTTTCTGAAACCACCAAAACGGCTCAAAATCAAACAGTTTCTTCCTTGTCCTCCGCTATTGTGGGCTGAGTTGCTCAATTGATGCTTTTGTGCTTGGTTATTGCTCCTCCGTTGGAGATTACTCCACAACCATCGAGTTAAATCATTACGTGATTTTGTTTGTATATTTACTTGTTTAATATAGTATTGGCTATGTATGTCGATAAAATATATTTATTATTCTTGTTTTGGAATATGATTTGTCTATTTTTAGGATGGCTAACGAGCAGGAGACAACAAGAAGCGGGGGTGGTAGTGGCAACCAAGGACGTAACACCCCTACTAGGAGCAGTGCTATAGGGGGGGATCATTATTCAATCTTGATGAAGGATCCAAAATGAGAGGCAAAATCCACCGATCTTGGGTGAAAGTACTCTTTATGGCATGTTCTGAGTGATAAGAACAAAGTGCAATGTGGCTTGTGTGGCCATTTTGCAATGGAGAGATCAAGAGGATTAAAGGATCATCTAATTGGAAAGGTTCCAATGTAGTCAAGTGCAACTAACACTACAGTTGATATCTGAAAGAGATACTTGACTACATAGGGATGACTAGGACGATGTCTCAAACCCTAATTGTTGATAGCATGGAGAAAAAAAAAGCGCGCCCTGAGGCGCACTAAGGGACGCCCCGAGGCTTAAGCCTCAGTCACTTTTGCAGAGGCGGACGCCTCATTTTTCAAGAGGCGTAAAAAGGCGCTGAGGCGCTGAGGCGTAACTGAGGCGTAAGCCTCTGTCTGCCACCTAAAACTGATGGTTTGTTGTACTATTTGGACTGCTATTGGGCCCAGCTCAAGTGGTATTTATTCAAATAGAAGATCTCCACCTCTAGGCAACCAGGAAACATCAATCTTTAGGCTACTCCAGCCCTTGCTGGTGGCCGTGGTGGCTAATCCAGCTGCTGCTAGCCAAGTTGTTGCCGCTACACGTCAGTGCTATACTGTTTTGTGATTTGATTATTTAGTTATATACTTATATATATATAACTTGTATATATAGACATATTAGATATACATATATGATACATATATATATTTTATTTATTTATTCATACGCCTCGGTACATTCTGAGGCTTACGCCTCGACCGCCTTGAGGCTTACGCCTCGCCTCGCCGAGGCAAAAACGCCTCGTTACGCCTCACGCTTTTTTCAACCTTGGTTGATAGCATTTGTTCCCTAGTGGTGATGGTGATGGGGCCAAAGTTGGCACTGCTTCACAACAGGCGGGTACTTCTACCCCCAAGGCTAGTGGTATGTCTCGTTGTTCGGTAAGAATTTGGGGGTTACTCATAGAGGTGTCATGGATGCATACATGTCACCTCTTCCGTGTGAGGTGATCGCTCTTAGGTTGGCAGGGCAAGACCCTAAGTACTTTGAAATAGCCTACAAGAATGAAGTGCAAGCTAGAGTATCAACCTTCAACTTTGACAATATGAAAATGATACTTGTGAAAAGCAAATACAGCTTCCTTTGAATCATGACCTATGGTCTAATGATGGAATGCAATTCAGATGAGCATAGAAGGGCAGCTGATATTTCTACAGGGAACATGAATCTATATTAATCTCTTGCCCTCCTAGGGGTACACTCCTAGATAGCTGCCACCAAAAATCATGCAGATTTAAACCCATTAATGTTGTCTGGCACTCTCGCTAAAATCAGCTATTAGATTAGATTGATTTGTTGAAAAAAAAATGCTTGGAACTCAAAATCGAAATAAGTTGATTTATCGCCTATTATGCAGCTTGCGCTCTCAATCTGTTGTCTTTCAGCTTTCATCCAGGCAAACAGCACATCAATTGAGGGAAGTGAGTCATTATGATAAGTACAGAAAGGCAGACCAAAAAGGATAAAGAAATGATGATATATGGAGTACTCCGAAGGATGGTGGCTATAGCCGCAACAATAAAGATAGAACATTTGATTATGCACTGCAGAAATGCCCGGAAGTGAAAATGGATGTTTACTTGCTTTTATATTTTTGATGCCATTGAACTCATAAACAGGATCACCTAGTGCTTCCAGTTTGGTCGGATAACATTTCAGGTTACAATAAAGCATCCAATTGATTAGAGTCATTAGAATTATATTTATCAAGTGAAACCGGGTGGATTCCGTTTGAGAAATAAACAGGTGTTTGTGAGCGTTACCTGATCACAGATTTAGTTACTTGCAGATGAAGAATTGAAATCAGCTTTGGTTTCTGGGAGGGCCTAGCCAATCTTTTCTTCTTTTGGTGATTACAAGTTGAAATGATTAGTGATAATGAAATTGGGGCACTGGTAAGCCCGTCGATTTTCTAGCCGTATGTTGTTATGTTGTAGGTTCAAACCCCCACTAGAGCACTGGGAAGGGTAAATACAATAGCCTCTTCGCGCATGGGCGATAGGCTGAACTCCCTCCTAGCTGGATTAAAAAAATCCACAGAAATCATGGGGTGAGTTCACAAATACTACCAGCATAATGGGGTGCCCTGGAATAATGTGTAATCGGGTGAATCAGTAGTGCTTGTTCTTCTTCGTCAGTTCGTCATCCCCTACCTCTACTTTTGCCATGGTCAGTTACATTCATTAGCTTGCTATAACTATAGTAAGGCTCTGGCAACCTTTTAAGTCACAGTCCTTCCCTCGGCCTATTGTACCAATGTATGTTCGGCTGGCAATCCAGCTTCCAGAGCAGGGGAACAAAATGGAGGCCAGAATTTTAGGCTAGTTAACATAGTTGCGTTCCAATTTAGACATTTCATCGCATAAACCCTAATATAAAACCTAAACTAGATGGAGAAAGCCAGGAAACCGAGGGAGCTTGTTGCACGTAAAGTAACGTTCTCGAACACCACATAGAATCAAGGATCAAAATAATTTCTTCCAATTAAACCAAAAGACAAAAGCTGCAGAAAATTGCAACAAAACCGATAGAAAGAGTCATTAGCGATAGGCGAAAGGGTTCTTACTACTCCGTGACGTCCTCCAGCACCATGTTGACGTACACGTCGAACCCCCTGAGGGTACCCACGAGCTCCTTGTCCCCCTTCATGATCACCCAAATCTTAGACCCTATGCAGCGGTCGATTAGTTCTGCGAGACACAGGAAAGAAGCAAGCAACCAGTGTCAGTTGGTGGGGCGAGGACGCGAATAGAGGACATGATCTTAAGCATGTTGACCTTGTGGAAGCAGCTGAGAGGGGTTGGGGTGAGCCATGGCGGGATTGTTCGACCAGCGGTGTCCGGCCTGCGCGGCTGCAACAGTCTCCTCGCGGCTCTCGTCTAGGGCGGGGACATACAGCGACGGGACAGTGTTGTGCGGTTGCGAGCTTCTATAATTTTGTTTGCTGTCGTTTGGCGCCGGTACAATTAAAACATGAGAAAGCTTGGGTACACTTTTTTTGTATCTTTTCGATTTGCACTTTTTTTCAAGTGGGTTCAAAACTTTTTGCATAGTAACATCGTGAACCTCAAGTTTATAGATGTGGTGTTACGAATGATTGATTTTGTTATTCTGAAAAGATTGACAATGCAGTTTGTTGTTTGTCTGGCTTCCTTCTATCTCAACATAAATTAACCGTAATAAAAGACCTATTATTTGACTTAAAAAAACACATTATGTGATGATATCTTGTTTAATTTTTTTGTGTTCTCCTAAAATTTGTGTCTCATTTTGCTCAAACCCCTTTGCTCACCAAAAATTTTAAAAAGTTTCATAATGTTCGAAAATTATAATGAAACTCCATCCCACCATCCTTTATAAGGGCTAGTTCAGTGGGGTTAGACATGTCAAACTGGGTCCAAATCTGCGGGCGCCCATGGGTCGACCCGTTTAACATGGGTTTGGGTCATAAAATTTACCACCCGTGTGAAATCACCCAAACCCGTACCCACCCATTTATTTGGCGGGTTTCATGGATAATCCGCGAGCACCCGCGGGTGCCCAGTTATTTAAGACAAATTAATAACTATAACAAGCTAATAGCAGTCAAGAGCGTTGCGATTTTGCGAACTGCGGCCTAGTCATCCAGTGGCCCAATAACGGAATAGCAATTTGGTAATTGGCAATTCGATTTTTCTTTCTCACAAAAGGATAGAAGTGTCAAGTGGGCAAGCGGCTTCCAAATCTGTCATGATTGCCGACTCCCACAGCACTACTCCTGCGCTACGGCGTGCCCTAGCAAACGGCAATATGGAGAAGCTTTCCAGCGGTCCAACCAAACACCAACTGGGACGCTTTCTTGCTCAGTGACTCGGAGTAGACACTAGACACAGACGTCCGGCTCAAAGACGACAACCCACCAAGCGGCCGAACTGCACTTAGCCTCCCCGCCCACGACGGAAACCCTCGTATTCAGAGTCCTCATTCTGTCGTCGCCAATCAGGATGTCCTTTGCAAGCTTGCCTTCATCTTCCGCTTCATCTACCTCTTCTTCACATGTTCTGCGCTGGCTGTTGTAGAAGTTGCGGAGGGATTTGAAATCGCCTGAAAAGTCAGGTATATATATTGAATGTGACCAAAGATTAGCATATGTGTATCCTTAGTTCCTCACATCACTGGATAATATAATTTAGTTTAATCATGTTCATTTATTTGGTATTACAACCGAAATTTCTTGGTAGAATCCCACATTTATACTTTGATTTCTTCTCCTTATTGTTTCTAAATTAATGAAATGAAATCACTTTGTTCAACTATAGTTATTGGTTTACAGCCAAATGATTTACAATTTCGGAATTAATGAAATGACTTTGTTCAAATATTGTTATTGGTTTGTTGTTAGCTATGGTTGGGCTGGCTGTGATTTTTTTTGCTGCTGCGTGATGTTAGTATTACACTTATATAGTTGCTCGTGACATTTGAGAGCACCATCAAGTTAATTTGTTGCAGGAGCCTCTAGTCTTGTTCTTGTGACGTGGATTTGTTTTCGTAAAGTATACAACAACAGCTTGTTCTTGTGAAATATACAGGACTATTTGTTGTGAAATATATAGGACCATCTAAGGTTTTTTGCTGTAATCTGCTTATTTAAATATACAACATAGAATTGTGTACACAAACACACACCGGCTGGTCATTGAGGCACATTAGTGATACACCATAGAGAAGATATCCAACAATGATAGGAACATATATGCTTCGTAGCATGTGGTTTGTAAACTAACATATGCTTCTTTGTTAAATTTTTTATGGGCACCCGCGGGCAACCCGCTGGGTCGGGTTTGGATTTATGTTTGTCCCACCCGTTTAGAACAACATCTTTTTGACCCGCACCCGCGATACCCAAACCCAACCCACCCATCTGTTTGACAGGTCTAAGTGGGGTATAATTGGGCTGCAAAATCTACTTCCTTTTATGTACAAAATACAATAAAAATTCACACTTTGTCATCCAACTATATCCTATTAAACATGTCATGACTAACCAATTGCATCATATTCATTTTTTTTCATGGTCTTCCTTGATAGAACAGTCAATATATTGATACTAGAGACAGAGAATGCAAGTGCATAAATCATTAAAATAGATTGGCGATGAAGCCGCTAATGTATTGAAGATGACCAATAAGACCTCATATGTGCTTCTTAATTTTTGGATAGGGCATTTCCTAAATAGCTCAAGTCTTTCTGAGATCGACCTCTACTCATCTTTGATTGATAATGTACACAGATGCAACCCTATAGGTACAGTTGACTGGATTTAAGAGCAATGAGAATTATCGCAGTTGTTAAAATAGCTTCTAAAGATTGGTGATGTGATCTTTTAGACTTTTATATTTGGCTATTATGTTATCCACATAGACCTCCACCTCTTTATACATCATGTCATGGAATAGAGTAAACATTTGACTTTGATATGCAACTCCAACATTAGACCAAATGGCATGACATGATAGCATAACACTCCCAATTATGTAATGAAGTATGTCTTCTCTTTATCTTCATTGGCTAATTTTGTCTGATTAAAATTGGAAAAACCCATCCATGAACTCGTGAGTGCATGGTCAGTGATGTTGTCAACAAGCACGGTAAGGAAAAAGTGTCTTTATGGGATGCTTTATTGAGATTGCAATAATCCACTAACATTCATACTTTCCCATCATTCTTCAGTGCATGTACAATGTTGACGGACCACATAGGGTAGTTGATCGGCTCGAAGAAGCTAGAGTTGTAGTGCTTTTAGAATTCTTTTCTAATTTTGAGGTTCCATTTCAGTCGAAACGGACCAAGCAGTCGGCCTTTTTCTTGATTGGGTGAATGCTTAGGATGATAAGTAGTTGATGAATTGTGATGGTTTCATCCAATCTCAGCATATTTGAGTACCTCCATACAAACACATCGACATTGTTGCGTAAGAGTTTTATCAATTGGTCTCTGATAATCTGAGGTACATGCACCCCGATTTTGACTTTATGTAGCTCAGGCTTAGTCTGAGATTAACAGACTCTCTCATCTTCAATATGAAATATTTGATGCCCTTTCTGTTAGAAAATAGGGACGGTAGAGAAGGCAGCAGAAACAAAAAAATTATCCCTATTTCTTTCCAGAAGAACACGTCAACAATGATATATTTAGGAAAGAATGTAGAAAGAGATATGTCTGGTCCTGGAGCAAGTCCAACGACTACTTTTGCATGGTGATGTACACTCTTCATAAGACACACACAGACAAATGGCAAGGATGGCCTCCTGGTGTAACACCATGGATTGTGGTGATTGTTGTCCTCCTAGCGTTGTGGCAATGGCATCCACGCCTCTACGTAGTAGACGCGGACCACCAAGAACTCCATGTCGCGCTTCCCAAAGACAATGGGAAGGAGTTCTCCCTTCAAACATTAACCCATAGTGTCGAACAACTCTCCCTTATTATCTCTCCCTTGTTGTCTTTCCCTTTTATGCGTAAGACTTGCTCGGGCTCTCTAGTTACCATAACTATGAGAGTACAACAATTGTCAAAGATTATTGTGGTGTCTCCTGAAAGCCTTGACTACCCCCCCCCTTTTTATAGGATGGCTAGGGTTAAGGTTCCCAAAGCATCTGGGAGTCAAAGAGACAGAATATCATGAATTTTTTGGAAGATATGAACCATGAAACAATGTGTTCACTGTTGAACTGGTCGGTTCACATGTGAAACAGTCAATTCAACACTTGAACTGGTTAGTTCACTGTGTTTCCTATTTATATACATATTGCCTTTCAATACAATGATTAATACACAACATGAGGTATGCGTCAATCTTTGACCCAATCTCATTATCATTGAATCGATCGTTTTAGACCTTGAACCGGTTGATTCACTAACTAAATTGGTCGATCCAGGCCCCGGTTCAGCCAATGTTCAGGAAATGTAGTTTAAATTGACTTGACACTTGAATCGAATGGTTCAACACTTGAACCGGTTGGTTCATAGTCCAGTCAATCAATTTTCAGCCATTTTTGTTTAATTTGGATACCTAAACACATAAGTAATCAAGTTCAACCATATTTATGAGTAAACTCCTATTCCAGATGCATCCTATGTGTGTGACCCTATAGGTCCCAAGTTTCATTGGCACTGAATGTCCATAACTAATTTATGACACCACAAGCAATGAGTAGTATCTAGCAATACATCATTGCTATCGAAGTAATTGGAAAGTCAAAGAACAACTTCAACCTACAATCTGTGATCAATGTTAGAGTGATCTAATAGTTTCTTTGTCTCTGATATCCAAATTGAACTCGAGACAAGGAATCATCATCCTCTCAACGTTCAATCCATGTTCCATGAAGTAGAGTAGACTGTATGAGATACATGTCAGCTCACATATCATATATTGAGTCACACGAGTTTGGCCATACGTTTCTCAGTCTTGCTTATCAAGTGGCCAGGATATCAATCTCTTGTAGGATGGACAAATACCATCTACATCACTCGCATTCAATCCCCATGTGTCATAAAATACCCGAGCATCACCTTTCTGGCAACCCTGATTCAAGGTCATGTTAAATGATGTCAAAGTTCATCAAATGGCATGTGACGAGTGTAGTGACTTCAGGTCTAAGAACCACAATCACCACTATCATTGTGAGAGTTGATTCAAACTATAATTCCATGGTATCCATGTATCACTCTCAAGATGGGTCTATTTGATTCATTATTCTCTAACATGTATCTATGTGCTTGGTTTGATATCATATATCATGAATAATGAGATGGTGTCATCAACCAATACACACTCTACTCTTATGTATTACTTTGTTTATTTTTCTTCCACAATAATATCCAACTAGGGACATAACAAGAATGCATGTACTTTATCATACACATGATATCATCATTCAGGTCCTCAACCTAAAGACATATTTCATCAAGCAACATAATTCTTTAGACATATACCATGTTTGTGTCACCATCTTATGATTGAGACAAGCATAATAGATTGAATTACCTTTATAATTATCAAATCGAGTATATGATGCCCCATTACTGTCATCATATGATTGGAACTATGGGCATGCATACCAACACTTTCGTCATATATTCTGGGATGGTACGTCTTCAAACTTGATGTCTTAGTCATTGTAAATTTGTGCTACTTATGTGAAGTTTTTTTTATAAATAGCAATATCATAGGTATTGTTTACTAATACAAACGTCTATAAACAAGCAGCATACAAAAGAAATAGATAAGGTTAATGTCATTTGAAGAATGTAGCCTATATTCTGGTGATAGTCTAAAGAGTAGGCACGATGTAAAAAAAGTAACTAAAGTTCCTGGGGGAGGCACCCCTTAACAATGAGCCTCAAATCAAAATAACCACTACAATAGATAGATGATAACCAAAATGAAAGCGAAGTGTTGATGGCAGCGTCGTAGATGGCAGAACAATTAACATTGAAGAAGTTGACACTGAAGACGTTGACCAAAACAAAACCCCTATCGAGTGCAAGGTTTTCCTCCAAGGTGTATCTCCCTTCTCCGCTGTGGTCTCCAAACACTATCATTTAGTCCTCATCCTCGTCCATCACTTGTGTTGATGTGGATGTCAGTTCTACAATGCAAGATAATATATAAGGAATGTTTGATCTTTTCTGGATTTGTTTTATTAGGCGGGAAACATTGTTATGTTTTCTGAAGTTTCTTTCAATACATATATTCCACATAATGGCGATTATCAGGTTTGGTAGGGAATGGCTTAGGTTTAATGGTTGGAAATGTGTCATCTAATTTGGTGCTTGGATGGATTCTATGAGGGATCTAGGTGAGAAGTATCTGTGAAGAACATGCATCATGTACGGGCATTTGGTGAAATGGTGGTCGGTAGTATCCCCAACTTCATGACGTAGATAACATCTAGTAGGTCCCTGAAAGTCCCGCTTTATGAGATTATGGTATGTGGGGATCTTATTATTAGAGATGACACAGTAAAGAGTTTATATTTTTGTGGCTATTTCATCTTCCATATAGTAGTCAATTCCGATATGTGCCCTTTGTAAGTAAGGTGGTAATAGGCTCTCTTGGGTGTATATGTTGGCCCCATTTACATGGGATTCTCTTGGCAATATCAATTCTAGATTATGGATGATGTACTGCAAAGTATGTGGGTTGAGGTATTAGGAGGGGTGAATTTTGAAGGAGCTTTGTGTGCTGCTAGTCAGAAGTTTGAGAGCTTTGATCGTGGTGGTGTTTCTCTGTGGTTTTGGTATGTGGAGATTATGGGTTAAGTTTTAGATCGTATTGTTGTGGTACCAAGGGTCAATCCAAAAATTTGTGTTCATAAAGGCATGCGATGGAGAATTGATCATATTAACAATGAAGTCCAGGTTTTTGTTGATAAATCTCCAAAGTTAAGAGGATATGCTTTTTTTAGTTTTGCGCCAAGGGGTTGAATGTTTGTAATATTTGTTGAGGATGAGAGTTTTCCATATTATGTGAGTGTTTGAGGTGAGAACTTGAATGATTTTTGTGAGGAGACATAAAGCATTCACCTGATGTTTATAATGATCCAACCCCCATATTCAATCGGGGCACTGATGGTGTCCCAACTAACCCACTGTATCTTGTTCATCTTAGGGTTATATATGAAAAGATTCCATAGAAAATTTCTCTTAAGAGAGTCAATTTGTGTCAAGGATTTGTCTGGTAAGGGAATGCAATTAAGATAATGAGTGGTGATGAGCGTAATGACACTATTTAGGAGGGTGAGACGACCAACCAAGTTTATAAAGTTGTTGATCCATGAAGAATGTTTGTTCTTGATTTTTTCTAGATGAGGACCCATATATTGTGCTAAGTCGGGTGGCGGAGATAGGCAGGCCTAGATATAGGTCCAGAAAAGTTTTAGTTTTGCATCTGAGAAGGGTTTTGTATCTATGGATGGTATATGTGGATGTGTTGATACCTATGATGGAAGATTTGTTAAGATTAATTATTAGACCCGAGATGTAGGAGAAAAGACCAATGATACATATGGCGTTGATGATGGTATCATCTTCTAGTTTGACAATAATCATGTTGTCATCAACAAATTAGACGATATTCTCAAAACATTGAGTAGGTGAATCTATGAGTCTGTGAGTAGTGCCTAATTTTATCATGATTGGTAAGGAGATAAGTAATCATGATAAAAAGGTAAGGGGATAAGGGATCTCCTTGCATGAGTCCATTTGTGTTGTGGAAATGTCTGAATGGTGAACTGTTGATGATAGTGGAGAATTTGTTTGTTGGGATACAAGCATGGATCCATTTAACCCATTTGTTTGGGAAGCCAAAGCCTATCATAGATTTGAGAAAACAATTCCAATTCATGTAGTCAAACGCATTCTCGAAGTCAATTTTGATAGATATTACAGGGGTTTTATTTTTGTAGCAAAGGTGAAGAGTTTCATTGACCATGATGAAGGCATCATGGATGCTTTGGAGCTTCAAGAAAGCATTTTGGTTATGTGCTATGAGATCTTCTAGATGAGTTTTGATACGATTGCTGAGAATTTTTGCTAAGATTTTGTAGGAAGTGTCGATGAGGATGATGGGTCTAAATTGGGTAATCAAATCTAGATGTTCCATTTTTTATGAGGGCTATGTTGGTGTGGTTGAGAATTTTGACATGTTTGTGGACATCAGTGTTGTTTTGGAAGGAAAGGAGAAGGCGCATGAAGTCCCATTTGTTATGGTCCAAAAGAGAGAGATAGAATTCAGTGTTAAGGTTGTTGGGTCCCGGTGATTTTTTTTTTCCTAATGACATGACTGCATCTTTTAGTTCTTCTAAGGTGAAGTCTCAGATAGTGTTGTTGGGGGATGGGATGGTTTTGTTGTAGATAAGCTTCCAGTTGATGGAGTTTAGGAAGACCGGCTCGTGACTAGAATTGAAGATGTTTTGGAGTGTTGCACTATGTTATTTATGATCAAATGTTTGTCCGAGGTGATGGTGCCATTTATGTTCAAACTAGATATGATATTCTTACGGGAATTATTATTGCAACATTTGTGGAAAATTTTGGTGTTTTTATCCTCTTCAATTTCCCATTTAATATTTTCTATATGTTTCCAAATGGTATCAACGCAATTATGAATGTGTTCCATCTCTGCTTTAATGGTAAGTATAAGAGTAGGATCAACTTTAGGGTCATTGTCTATAAAGAGATGTTATTGTTCTAGGTTGGGCAGTTTGTGCATGATATTATCATAATTTTGTTTTTTCCAGATCTTGAGGGTATCCCTAATCTTTTTGGTGTTTTTGTCGATATGATATCCTAGTTCATGTGTGGTAGATAGAGAGATAGTGTAAGGCCCCTGAACTTGCTTAATGACTTGAATGAGCTTAATTACCATAATTGAATGCTTATAACCCTAATCTAACCTTTTTATACATTTTGAAATCATAATACAAGCTTAAGTTTCAAATTTGGTCCAATTTGGACACTGTTTGAGCAAGTTATGCAATTTTCTGTACATTTTGGACTTTTCTGTAATTTACCTAATTGAGGGGTTTTCTTTGCAATTTGTCACATACATTATGTTCCTTAGATGTTATATTATTATTCTTGAGTGTTTTGAGCCATGGGGCTCCTATTTGAGCCATGATTTGAAGGTGTTTTCCTCAAGGGTATTTTAGGGTTTACCCCTTCATGGGTGAGCTACCTTTAGTAGCTATCAACTAATGAATTATGTGATTGGCTGGGAAATTCGACAAAGGAAATCTAAGCAGGTCTATATGTACAGTGGGGGAGTTGCTTGCATGTGTGCTTGTATATTATTAATAGTGTAAGGCCATAGACACATGGGGAAGCTACTTTTACACCTCATGCTTGCTTCCATCCTTATCTAGGGGCTATATTTACCTCTTCCTTGCCCAAGTACGAAACTATGCTTATTTTCTCTTTCCTCCAACCTAGAGAAACTACTCCACTCTTTTTTTCTGTGGAACCAAGTGCTCTAAGGTAGAATACAACTGTAAGGACCCTGACCTCCGTTTTGGGTTTATCCTGTTTGCTTTGCTTAACCCTGATGCTTAGTTGCTTGCTAATCACCTTTAGTGGTGATTAGGGTTTTTTGGTGTTTTTTTGGGAGTTGGAGGTGCTACTTGCAATATACCCAATTTTAGGGTTTGTGAGCAAGTTTGTCACCTTTTTAGGTGTTCCTCCCTCTCCTTGCTTCCTCTAGTGTTGAGAGGAAGGATTGGGCTCGTTGCTTGAGTTCCTTTGGGCTTGGTTGAGCTTGTTGGGCCTTGTGATGCGTTGCCTTTGCCTCTTTGGACCTTGTGTCGGGCAAGTGTGCCTTTTGTCGGGCATGGGCTTGTGTCGGCCTGAGGTGTGTCGCCCATAGGGGTGTGTCGGGCATGGTGTGGGGGTGTGTCGGGCATGGTGTGGGGGTGTGTCGGGCATGGTGTGGAGGTGTGTCGCCCATGGACCCTTTGACCTCGTTTGTGTCACCACTAGTGGACACTTGGTGCTTGATGCTTGCATGTGGCAAATGACCTTATACATGTGTTTAGGGCATGTTAGAAAGGTGGCTTTGCCCATGGACAAGTGTCCCTAGGTGGGCGACACCTTGCCTTGTCTTACCTTGGTTTCTCCTCCATCCTTTCCTATATATGTGTTCCCTTTCTCTTGCTAGGGATCCATTTAGTTCCTTAGTCTCCCTCTTCCTTGGTGCACATCACCCCCTTCCTTTGCAAGACTTGGTGGCCGATCCTTGCCTTGGAGTCTCCTTCTTCCTCTAGTGGTGGTCGAACCCTAGAGTGCCTTGCTCTTCTTCTTGTGGTGGTGCTTGGAGCTTGGAGCTTGCTTAAGGCGGGTTAGATAACTCCTAACCCTAACTACATTACCATCTTCTATGTTCTTGTTTATATGCTTCTTATGGTCATATCGGCTATGTATGTTGCTATTTTTGTTTCTTGCTTAGTTGCATCTAGTTGGTCGAACCTTGTTCTAGGGTTTCTTGTTGAGCAACACCCCTCTCCCTCCTTGGTCTTGAGAAGTGAGCTTAAACTCTAGTGATATGAGCAACACTCCTCTCTCGTTTGAGTTGAGAGGTGAGCTTGTGTTCTAGTTGCTTGAGCAACACCCTTCTTTCACCATGGATTCGAGAGGTGAGCTTTGGTGGTGGTTGTGGACCTTTGTTAGGGTTGATCTTGGTGTTGCCCGATTGATGATAAGAAGTGTGCAAGACCCCTCTGTCTTGGTTGTTGAGAGGTGAGACATCTTCTTGATCCATTAGGGTTTTGGTGCCCTTGTGCTTGAGGTTGGTGACGACCTGGTTGGGTTGCATCTTGCCCGATATGGTCTTGGGGTTGTTTGTTGCCTGATATCCTTTTTTGGCCTAGAGCCTTAGACGTTATGTTGTTGTGGTTGTGTCGGGCGTTGCACCTGGTTCCTGCCTCGTGTGTGTCGAGCATCACACCTTGATGAGTACTCTGCCCAACACACTTAACCTCGCTATACCTTGATGTTGTGAAGCTTTGCGAATTAGTTATGTGGTGGGCGTCACCCCTTGGCCCTGGCTTTGTGTGTCAGCCGATAGTTGAGGATAGCTAGCTGGACGACATGCTTTCCTTTCTATCGTTTGGAGTTGTACCCTGGCCGTTATACCTAGATGAGTAGAATGTTGGTCGTTACCCTAGTGTGTCGGGCGTCACACATGGTTGTGTCCTCTGCCCAACACGCCTGGTTCAGATGGTAGCCTTGTGTCTGTACCTTGGACATTATGGAGTATGTGGCTAGCTGGTACCGGGCATCATGGCGTGGTGGTGATGTCTGACAGAGTGTCACTTAATATCCCTAGATGTTGCATATGGATGCCCGTTACACCTGACGAACGACACACCCATAGGCTCAGTTGCCCGATAGGCTTTGTGGCTGTTGTACCCTTGATACTCAACGCAGCGTTGCACGACATGTGGTTGCATGACACATGATGCACGATACACATGAGGTGCGCGACACATAGGGTTACCCGATACACCCTAAGGTAGTCGACACCCTTGCTGAGTGCTTGGCTGATATGATGCTGGTTTGCTTGACTGTTATGTGTTCGTAATGTTGGGCGGTAGGGGAGAGTGTCCTGCCCGATACTACCTTTGGTGAGGGTAGTAGGCACTTCTAGTGAGGGTCTTATTCCTTATATGGAATCTGATATGCTAGTCCTTGCTTATGCAAACACATTTGGCTTATGATGATTGTGCATACTAACCATGCAGGTACAGATGCATAGCCAGGTAAAGGGCTAAAAGGTATATATGTTTGAGTAACACTGCTCTGATGGTTACTCTTGATGATGAGGTAACATGCATGATGTGTTATGGTATGAGGACCTGAGATGGCTAAAGTGCCTTGATGAGATGTTATTCTCTGATGATGATCTAGGATCGCTATCCCATGGTGATGATGTAAACCTTGAGAGGAAGTGACACTATGTGATGAGGGATTGAGATCCCATGGCAATGTAATGTTGGATCCTTGTGATAGATCATGATGATGTTGATGACAGTAAAAGCATGATGTTGAGTTTCATGTTGTTTCTTCTTGTTATAGTATGCATGCTATACAACTTGGTTGCCTCAACAATCCACTTAAAATATACTAACTAATCACAGTGGAACATGTCATGTAGTTTGCCTTGGCCATAGATCCATCATCGTCAAGAGCTGGTGATGGTGAAACGAGTTCTCCTGCGAGTTAACCCGGAGCACATATTGTTGAATATGCGAGGTTTCTCCTAGACTAAAATAGTGAGGATTCGAGTGCAGCTGCGGTTGCAGACTCGAAATATGTATAGAGCATGGTGAACAGGCCCATGGCTTAGATATGTGATATGGGAGCATGAATGTGTTCATGTCTCAAAGCACGGTGAACAGGCCCGTGGCTCAGTTTCACTAGCGTCGAAACCTGTACCGAGGCGGGCTAGGCAGAGGGTAGCCTGTGGGAGATGACCCTGTGGCTGAGGCCACTTAAGCATGAGACTGCGGCCCTGCTTGTGTTGTACTCGTGCACTGACCATGAGTTGGGAGGTCGTGGAGTCCGGCTCTTCCATTGACCTTGTATGGCACCGGCTCCGGGTTTCGCAGCCGTCGGTTGGATTTGAGCGGTACGACTCACTTCCTCAGGGCATAACAATACGTAATCCAGCTGAATAGTATTTACTACTTAAGGCAAAACACAGAACATTGATTGAGGCCTTGCTTGTGTAGTTAATCTCATTATACTTGCAGTTACTTATACATCCCTTATGTTATGTGGTAAGATCTTATAAATATTATCTTGTTAATCATGTTCCATAAAGAAATACTTGGTTATCTTCCTTCCGTACATCCTGGTAATATTGATGGTATGAATAGCTTTGCTATATAGACTGCTCTTGTTATATCTTCTATCAGTTATCTGCTGTTGTTGCTTCATCTTCTGAGGTTCTGTGGTTTCGGCGGGGAGTTATGTTTCTCGCTGGGACTGTGTGTCTCACCCCGCTGGTTTGTAACCTTTTTAGGTGTTCGTGCTAGGCGTGGTGGTGGTCGCGGGGTTGTGGCCGAGCAGCAAGACGAGCAGTAGAAGGCAAGAGATGGACATGCTACTATTTTGGTCTTTTTGTAGTAGAGTCTTAGAGTCATCCATGTACTCTCAGGTCCTTGGGAACGTTTGACGTTGTTTCACGATGTATAGCTGCTGATGTTTTGTATATCCTGCTGTTGGTCGGATGTGGGCCGTTATGTACATATAAACAGGTGATGAACTCATGTGACGACTAGACAGATGATATCCTAAGCTGTGGACACATATCAAGATCTTGTATATGTTTATATAACGTGTTTTCTTGTAGGATGAGGATCTGAATGTAATAATTTCTTAGTTTATCCTCTTTCCGAAATCAGTTTTAATTAACTTGTGTTTTGGTAATATGTGGTTTATGGTGTTTTCCGCACGTTTTCGTGTAACACCTCGTTGTCTGTGTGATAGTGGGATGTGTTGCCACAACAACCTCTTTTTGGAGAAGAAGGTCTCCTAGAGCTCCATCTAGCCCTACCTAGGGTTTCCAAGGTCATCTTCTAGGGATTTCGATCAAGGAAAGTTGTTTTATTCCTTCCTTCTCCATTTCTCTTGCTCTTCTCCTTCCTTATACCTTCCTCCAGGTCAGAACATTTTTGTTCCATGGTGAAAGTGGCTCTAGAACTCAAAAATCTATCATTCTTATTTCTTTTTCTAGGATTTTGCTTCTTTGTGGAGAGAAGTACCTATTTGGCCAAGTTTAGATCTGAATCCAAGATTTTCTTACCCTATTTGCTCGATATTCTTGTTGTTTGTGATCTGACCTACTTTATAGAGGCGAGTTATTTAACATTCTTCACTTATATTGCTTACTAGAAGCCTGTTAGTTCATATTTATGCTTTAATGTGATGGTCTAAGCATAAAGAAACCATGCTTGTTTAGAATTACGAATTTTTGTGGTGTTCCCTATTTTGTTCCAGTTCTATATGAACTTGTAAACATGTGTACAACCTTTATAAGGTGTAACATGATATGGGACAGGTTGATAGCATCGATCTATGGTGCTAAGCACAAAATAATTGTTGGTTCAAATTAGGGTTTTCAAGCTATTTCCTTCCCTATCACACAACCGATGGTCATACCATTCAATGACCAATGGTGTTGCTATCTTGGCAACTGATGTTCGTGATCAAGGGTGTCAAATTCATGGTGACAACCTATGGTCACCCCCTTAGGTCAGGTTTTGGCTCAATTAGACATTTAATTATCATCCACTAAGTATTCTAATGATGTTATCAATCGATGTTGACATTAGCTTAATATTTGATGGTGTTAACTGAATGTATTACTAATCTAACAACCAATGGTGACCTAATGATCACAATTAGTGGTGGATCAGGTCATCATCATATATGATGAGTTAAGAATGTAATTGTAGATTTGACTAAACCTTAAACTAATGATTCCTTGGTTCAATTGATCTAGTGGTTAGACCTATATTTTAATTAATAACCTTGAACAATGAACCTGATCCAATGAATAACATATGATGCTTCAACATCCAATGGATTATAATAAATCACATGGTATTATTTGTGGGTCCTAGTTATGATATTTTGATGGTTCAATACCATTAATTTGTAGTCTTACCTTTGCCATTATATAGTTATATTTGATAAATCACTATAATAAGTGGATGCGTAACTCCCATGTGATCTAGCTTGTTATACCTAACCTTAATGTAATTATATGATTTTGATTGGTTATAATCATACCTCTTGAATGATTAATGTGATAATGAATTACACTCTTCTTGTGTTGAAACCACATTGTAGTACTATTTGAATATCATAATGCCTTTCCATGTTAATATCTATGGACACATAAGTGCTAATGATCTTTTGAGCCTTGTTTAAGGCATGGAATGATGATGATAACCATACTATGAATAATGTGATGGTCTTAAAAACCTTTGGGCATGTTTTAAGCCATGATTGATGTGAAATCCTCTTCACGTTTAAATAAGGGTTAAAACCTTGGAACTTGTGATAAGATATTTGTATCTTGTAAAAGTATGATGATAAGTGTGGTCCATTAATTTGCAATGAATGATAGCATGTGATAATGTGATTAAGATTTATATCTCAAATGTTTTATATATATTGCAGTTGTTATACATATATTTTTGTTAGAAAAGAATTAGGGTTTGAATGTCCATTTGTATGATTTAGCCTTACTTCACCCAATTGGCATAACTAATTAAGTGAAACTCTAATCATGTAGTGCCCTGTGCCATAGATCTATCTGAGTGTCAGAAATTGCCAGATAGTGAAATGAGTATTTCTAAGGGATACTCGGAGTGCATACTGATGAGTATGCGGGGTGCTTGTCATCCTAAATTCAAGTGTTAGGGAGGATGACAGTGGTCATACCTAGCCCTTAGTTTGAGAACAGATGCGGTCGTGTCTCAGTGATTATATATATATGATGAGATTGGAGGATAACTGTGGTTCTACCTCAGATGGTAGGGTATGCGTACCCACCTCCTTTTGCTAGTGTAGTGACCTGTACTAAGGACGAACTAGGCTGTTAGCAGCTTGACCTTATGTGTTGTTGTAGCGGACCCGTACTGACCGGTGGTGGAGAAGATCTTAGGAGTCTGACTCTTCCTAGATCTTGTATGGCACTGATTTTGACTTAGTAGTGGCCAGTTGGGACTTGAGTGGTATTTATCAAATCCCTCACGACAATGTAATAAAATAAGGGATATAAGTCGTGTAGTATATTGACTATGGTTAAATACGTCTCACATTGTTTGATTATTCTTTAACTTGTCTTTATACTATTTAGTGTTTACAAGATGATATCATATGACCTTTGAGTAATTATACTTCTTGTCAAGTTAATTTGCTTAATGGCTTAGTATGCTTAACCTATTCAATCTACTTAAATTGCTTATTCATTATTATATCTACTCAGTTCATTTACTATCAATCAATATGTTATAATCAATATATGTTGGAGAGAGTTATATCTCTTGCTGGGATTGGGTCTCACCCGTGGGTCACCACATTTTTTTAGGTAGTCGCGGGCAACGAGGTTGAGGCCACACTGTAGAAGAGAACCAACGTGGTGATCAATAGATTTAGAAGGTTGGTTAGTTGTAGATGTTAGTAGTAGAGTCCTAATGTCATCCATGTACTCTCAGGTCCGAGTATCAGATGTGTTTTTTTTATGATATACTCATATCAACATGAGATTTTAGTAGTATGTCAATGTTTGTAATTATATGACATGTACATGTAAACTATCTTTTGTATGCAGTATGTGACTGAGGTCTTTGGACCCATATGTGAATATTTGTTACAATATATGAGAATGGAATGATGGACCTTTATGTAAATGTTCTAGAGTTCATTTACATTGTTGGAATTGGTTTTAATTACTCCACATTTTTTACTATGTAATTAATTAGTAGTTGATTGTGTTTTGTGTTTTGAGTAATCTTGTTTAGCATGATGAGGTGTCATAGATAGGCCAGTTATGTTTGCATATATCCATGCACAATGGGTCAAGTATCCATAAGTTTTCTATTTTGAAAGGTTTGTGGCCCCATTTGATCGGTTTTGTGTCAATGATGATGGGGAAGTGGTCAGATATAGGTGTGTGGGCAACCTAGACAAAGTAATGTGGGTAGGTAGAGATCTTCCCAGGAAGGCATATAGATGAAGTGATCAATCCTACCCATGATTGATTTCCATTCTAGGTGAAGTTCGCGTTGGAGGAAAAGATATCAATCATAGTATGATTGTTGATGAGGTTGTAGAAAGTCTTGTCAGGCAAGTGCATATGACTAGTCTATTTTAGGAGGTTAAGCCTATTATATGGATGCGTAATGAGGTTGAAATCACCACCCAGAAGCCATGGTTTACTAGCATACATCCTGAGGATGTTTTTAAAGTCCTTGATATAGAGGGATTTGTTTGAGCTAGGTTCACCATAAACTCTAGTACAGATCCATTCTAAAGCATCAAACTTATTAGTGATATGCAGGGTGATGGAGTTAGCATGATATTCAAAATGTGTGATGTTGAACAAGTTATTATTGATGCCTATAGCGACACCTTCTATGAAACCTACTGGTGGTATATGGAACCATGTATGTATGTGTTTGCCCCCATATAGTTTTTAAGGCAAAGGAGGTAAGGGATATTTTAGTTTCATGAATGATGACAATGTTAATGTTGTTTTTATATATTTGGCATCAAACTAGTTTCCTTCTCTTGAGACTAGACACACCAAAAACATTCCAACATGTGATTTTCATCAGTAAATTTGATGTCAAGACATGTATGTGTAGAGACGAATTAAGATGTGATATGAAGGTTCTCTAGAGTAGTGCAAGTGTTGTGGATCTGTCTATGATTTCTCCAGTGCATGGATTTTTCTATGTCATCTAGAGCCTTGCGGGATACTTCCTCATTGTCAAAAGTAATACCTAGTTTATCAACAAATAGTGAAAAGGATTGGATATCCGACCATGATGCAATGTCTTCTATATTGTCAATAAGGTTGTCATGATCAAATTCTGTTGTAGTTTTTGATGAAGACTGAAAAGTAGTAAATTTTGCAATGTTAAGGCGGGTAGGGGGTGTACTTGGTTCTTCTATAGCAAAGCAATTTTTCTTTGTTAGCCCTTCTGGTGTTGTTTCAAGCGAGTTGATAGCCGAGACTGAGATGGGATCCTTCCCCTTACTCTTCTATTTTGGACTCTGAGAAGATCGAATTTCTTCAATAATTGTAGTTTTAAGCTTTCAAACTGTGTCTCAATTGAGGTTGGAGCTAGGTATTTTCCTGGTTGTTGTGGAATGGGAATGGTTTGAAGGATTCAAGAAAGTCATTGTTGTTTTTGTCCACTAATGGTGAAGACACTCTAGGTCTTTCATTTTTTGTAGTTTGGTTGGTGTCAGAGTGATAAAGAGTGGTAGTGTTTTTCTTCTCCTAGACCATATTTCTCTCGTTGAGTTTTCTGGTGGAAACAAAGGTTTTCTTGGAGTTTGTGGGGTAGAACCATGATGGGAGTGAAGGGTGATGTCGGAAAGATGGTGTTAAATGAGGTAGGGGTTTCAGTAGTGAGCTTGATTTTATAGATCTTCTCAACAAGTCTGATTTTGATGGATGCTAACAAAGTGATGGCTTGTTTGATAGAGAAGACATAGAAGGCCTTGATGTATTGGGTAGGATGTAGAGTGTCGTGACTGACAAATTGGAGGGTGAATCCAATGGAGTGAGCAATAGCTCGATAGACCTCAACTTCCCACAAGTGTGGGGGAAGGTCTACAATGTCAACCCACCTTGAAGAGTCCATTTGGTGATGTTGGCTTGTACAAAGCTAGTACCACATGGAATGGTCATTACCTGTTCTAAAAGGTGATCTAGTTTTGTACCAAATATAAAATTTGCGATGAAGAGAGGATTTTAGGTTTGAGGATCGTGTGTCTGGGAAGAAGGAGGGAAGTGGCTCTAGTAACATCGAGGATGTTAACGGTGTTGTTATCTATGTTGTTGGTAATAGATACTAGGATACTGCAGTCAGTAAAGACTTTAAGAAGTCACATGGAGTTTGCAGGTAAATTGAACATGAATTCTTTCTTGAGGTGGATCATATGGGCCATGTTGAAAGGTGTGGGGCTATATGTTGTGGAGATGGTGGTGGTGGTAAAAGTGGAAGGTGGAAGCTGAGCAGGTCGAGTTGCCTCGATATATAGGGTTGAGAGGTCTAAAGGGGGGGACTAAAGGGAGCTGGTGGAGAGGGGTTGTTAACATAAGGAGTTGAATCGTCTATGTAAGGGATGTATACACATGAAAAATGGTTGTGATATGCAAGAGTTGTCATATTGGGTCGTGGTTTCTTTTTAGATTTGACAATACTCGTAAAGTGCCGAGATCTATCAGTAATCAAGTTTGTTGTAGATGAAGCAACAAGGGGGGATCTACATTCGGACTTAGAATGTGCTCTACTGTCGCGTCTGAGGCAAAGCAGTCATCGGAAATGGGGTTTTTATTTGTAGGTGATTAGGATCCATGCATTTGGATCATACTCTTTTGTGAAAGATTATATGGCTGATTTTGTAGTTGATACCTTTTGAAGAGGAGGGAAATTGGAATCATAATCCTAGATTGAAATTAGAGGATCCGAGATAAGCACATAGTTTGGTTTGGTTGTTGGGTGTGATGGAAGAGAATCTAATACTGGTCTGTTGGTATTTGTAAGACCCCTAACCTGAGTTTTGGGGTAGCCCTATTTTTTGGCTTAAATACATTTCTTAAAACCTTTCTCTAATCTTTTGATATGTAACTAGGGCTTGTGGAGAGCTTAAGTTTCAAGTTTGAGCTTTTTTGGACGATGTTTGTGCTTTGTGTGTTAGTTTTGGTGCAAATTGCAATTTACCCAAAGTAAGGGGTTGATGTGCAATTTGTCACTTCTAGAACATGTCTTCCATACTTTGACATCATCTAAAGGAGAGAATAAGAAGTAGGAGCCTTGTTTGGGTCTTATATGAGTGGTGGCATCCTTGGTGGTGATTAGGGTTTTCTAGGGTTGCCTTGTTTCGACCTTGATGTACCTTGTTGATGGTAGCAACCTAGGTAGTGACCTAGGGGATATTTTGGATGTGTTTCGATTCACATCGTTATTGTAGAATTGTGTACAAGAATTGAGTTCAACTTATGTTGGATTGGTTGAGAAGGCGAATAGGGGGCTCGTCAACCTATTATCAGAGATGAAAAAGAATGCAGTTGAACAGAAGATGAAGAATATCTCATCTCTATCGTGGTTTAATAAAAAATTTTTGATAGCAATCCAACACAAAAGAATGGATTTAATAGGAGTTCAAATGAGCATAATATTGCACTTTTGGGGATACACATAATGATTTTTCTAAGACAGGAATATGTATTGCAACGTATCAATACATGTCCAACACCTCACTAGTTATCTTATTTCAAAACTAGGTAATACTTTTCCATCAATAAGTTAGTTATACTAGGGGCCTACTTCGTGAATTAGCAGCTACAACTAATTTTTTTTGTCCTTGGTGGTGAGCTATGTAGAAAACATTACAATGCACCCAATAAGAACCATCGACTTGCTCTCCTCTCATTTCATGAGAGCTTAAGGTCTACTTGTAGTTCGGTAGTGTCAGTGGTACTAATGAGTGCTTGCCTGAGAAGGAACTTATTTAGGAGACACATAATATGTGACCTAGACAAAATTTGAAAGGCAATAGGGATTTGGTATTTAGCTTACCAAATCTTGTAACCAACTTGTAAGTCCTAAAAAAGCATGGATCATGAATAGGAGGAGCACTAATTGTTGGAATTATGGTTGCAACTAAGAATGAACCCAATCATAGATGAAAAATTTTTGATCTAGTTGTTTCTTATTTTTTTCATCTAGTCATGGGTGCAATCTAAGTTTGTTGAGATGCTAGATAATGAAATTTAGGCCATGGAGAAGGTCCTTCACATGTGGCAACACCATTAATCTTGTTTGATAGGGTAGCTAGGAGGAAGGGGATTTACCATACAACAGAGGGAGTAGAGCCATGCACCAAATGCTAGCAGATGCAATATTGAAATTGGGACTTT
Organism: Alisma plantago-aquatica; assembly: GCA_963693085.1. Lineage (NCBI taxonomy): Eukaryota > Viridiplantae > Streptophyta > Magnoliopsida > Alismatales > Alismataceae > Alisma > Alisma plantago-aquatica. The sequence continues at coordinate 927,099,544 of OY856409.1, forward strand.
AACACCCAATGTGGCCAATCTTTTTCTTGGTTTCTGAGAAATCCAAAGACAAGTCTCTAGAAAACCATGAACACTATAGTGTACCCATCTGACTATGGATGATGCATACAATTGTAATAAGATTTTGGGACTTTTTTGGGGTCAAAAGTTCATCCTAGATGTGTCCTTTGAACATGGTGTCTGGATCATATATAATACTAATATGGAATCCATTTAATTAGACCAACCCCACATGGAAAACTAAAATTTTATCATCACCTTATAAGGATGAACACTTGACATGAAGAACTCATACTTGAGGAAGTGATTGATAGCAATCAAGAGGACAAGTTGCCTTCCTTCATAGGTAATCCTTAAATCTAATTTTTAGTCTCCTCTCAAATTGCTTGTGGTACATGGAATGGATGCAGAAGGCCAACTAGTGTATGAGCCTCATCCTTGGGCCACAAAGAAATTGCACAACTTCGACATATTTCTTCATATGACTAACAAAAACCAAGGAGCACTTGTAGTAGTTTTTTTTTAGCATACTTATGTATGATATTCGACCACATTCTAGAATCCAGTGTATGAATGGAAAATTGTGCTTAGAATGCATTCACCCTTATAGTACAATGGTCCCCATCCCTTGCAAAGAGTACTCGTAAGCTTTTCATTTCTAAGGATGCTATAATACTCAATTGGACTTCCTTAAGGAACTCTAAGGTGAAGGAATGTATCTTTATAAATACACAGTTAATTTTGAAAATTGCATTAGTAATGTGGGGATAGACGGGTTAATATCTACCCACTAGAAAATTCAAGGTATGATGATTACTATTAGTTATGAAGTCTTTATCTACTAGAAATAATTTTCAATCACTACTAAAAAAAGGGTTTAAAGTTCTATATGTTACATACTAGGCATTGATTAGTAATCGACGTCAATGTATGCAAAAAATGAATTAATGATTAGTTCATTCATTACTTAGCTGATGTGCCAATCGTTAGTTAATCCTTTTATATCTATACAATACACTTTGTATTGTTTTATTTGTGCATGCCTTTATTGAATAATAAACAAGACATAGTTGTTGCATCAATTTCTATTCAAATAACCAAAGTTGAATTCACATTTTATTAAATATAAAAGAACATTTAATTCTAGGTCTATTTTCACCCAATACAATCAGACAAACACTAAAAAGAATCATATGTAGAATAGCATTAGAATGTTCCAATCAGTAAAAACATAAGAAATAGTTGACTCGAAAGTCAAGAGAATTCTAAAATTATGTAGAACTAACTTCTACCTTTTTTAGTACCCGACCATTCCAACACCAATCCTACATTCTTTGAGCGTCCATCATGCTTCAAACCTTTTATAATACCAATTTAAACATTATATTCCATTTTTTATGTGGTAGTATAATTATTTAGTAAATCAAGGAACATTCATATTAGTATTCCAAACAAACATAATATACAAGAACAACTTCATTTCCCCACATATATGTTTGAGATATATTATTAAACCACAAATGATAGAGTGAAACATGCTAGTACACTAAAAACCCACAAACGACGGCAACATATAAATAAAAAATGCTAGGTTAACAACCAATTGGTTTCTAAAATGGGTATATACATATATTTTTTCTTTGAGATATTGTTAACTATATAGATCTACAAGACACTTATGTATTTGTACACAAAGTACCTTGTACATAACATATTGACATGTATAGAAAACCTTTTCCACATCAATGTATTTGTAACTCTTAGCATTATGGTAGAATTTGTAATACTTCTTAGCTAACAACCGACTAGTTAGATGTACTGCTACACATATATGCGTATATTGGTGTAGGATGTTGGTAACCATACATTAGAAACTCATCCTTGTCTCATATGTTATAAATGCTCTTTAAAATCTCCAAATAATATTTGATCTGTATAGCTTGAAGACAACAACCATCGAGCTGTTTCCAACAAGTAAAATGCACTAATTAAATGTTATTTTGTCACTGAAATATAATTTCAACAAATTAGACAAGGACAAGTACCACATTAATTTTTTAAAGATCATCCCAAACAAGTCTAGCAATACATCTCTCATACGTCATGTTAGAAATGAAATAGCACCTTTGTATGAAAAGAAAGGTCATTACTTTCCTAGCCAACTTGGGTGCCTATTAGTGAAGCCAACATAATGGTACAATGCACAATACATGATGTATGCATTCAAGCAATAAAGTATACTTATACATAACCTAAGCTATACATATCCTACTTTATACTATGTATCCACTAAAAAATAGGAACAAGCTATGAAATTTGTGGTTTTATCACGTACAAGTCAACAATTAGGGTATGCAATAAACTAAACATTTGTAGACAAGCTGAGAAACTCACAATTTATTATAAACATGGTAACACAATTAGGGTTCATTGTTAACTATGATACATACACCAACATGTAAACTAGCACATATAACTAGCATAGAATATGAGAGTTCTTTTTTGATGACAAATTGAGGAACTATGAGTTTATAAACTAGGGTTCATGATTAACTATGATATTCATAAACTAGATTATTTTCATGGTAAATTGTGATACTAATATGCAACATCATTATGAGCCAATACATACATCTACAAGCCTTTTCAACCAATGTATCTTATAAACTAAACAAGTTATGATATAACTATGAACAAGTTTCACAAATTGGGTTTGTATGAACTACTATACATAATGAATTCATTATCATGTACTATTACTCACGTAAAAGATTACCATATACTATACATATTTAAACTATGTTTATGTACTATTACTCATAGATACAAGCTTACCAACTAGGGAATGTTTATGATATAATAAAGTAGGATATTTATCACATACAAATGTTAAATTATGTCACATATTGAGAAAAGTAGTTTAATAAAATACAAGAGGAAATAAACATACCTAGTTCTCTCTCCTTAACATCAACAACAAAATAAGATGTTACATAACACACCTACTTTAGACATGTTAAATGTATTATGTATGACTTATAAATGGTTTATCTTTAACAACATACAAATTTGGTCAACCAAGCCAAGCATCCAAACATGACAATGAAAATTTGGACAATTCAGTCAACTTATGAAAATGCATACCAATCTCTAGAAAAATGAAAATTCAAAAATTAAAACCCACAAACAATGTATTTTTTTTTAAAGATATAGGTGATTCTATTCATGCCGTCGCCGAGGCTTAACCTGAGATCTGTTGATAACAAACTAAGGATCTAACCACTGAGGTGTCCCATCTTGGACACAAATAGTGTCTTCTACGTATTCATAAGCAATATATTCCATTATAAAAAATAACATTCAATCCAACAATCCAAACACACATTAATTATGTTATTAAAATGAGAAACCACTATGATGGGGAGAATAAACTAAAGACACATGCAAAATAGATGCATAAAACCTAAAATATTGTTTCCAAACACAATTTATGCCTCTATTACCACTTCATCTCCATACTTTCCAATAACAATGGGTATTCCTTGGCTCACACAATGATGTGTGAAGGATGTAGAGCATTGAAGATGATTTTCTAATGATAGGCTCACTTGGGCAATGCAAAAACATTTACGATGTAGTGTGATAACTTAGGTGTATCGCCCCGTCACAGTATATGAGATTACTCAAAAGAAACAAGAGATCAACTGCTAAAGAATAACATGACCAGAAAAGTGGGTAAGTTAAAACCAATTTAAACATTACCATCATGTTTAGAAATATTTACATAAAGGTCCATAAACTTGCATATCAACACATACCATATCAGGTATTTACATGTATGTCTAGTGACTAAAGCCACAACATGTTACAAAGAATATGATTTCACATATACAAGCCATACACAAACATTGGCACACTGCCAAAAACTCAATTCGATGTACATATAATCTAAAAAACATCCCCTACTCGGACCTGAGAGTACAAAGAGGACTATAGGACACCACTAACTACTATCCAACCTCTACTCCTACTGCTCTCCAAGATGCTCTTCGTCACCACCATGATCCTGGCGATGTCACTAACGATCACCTAAAAAGATGTGGTGACCCACTACATGAGACCAACATTCCAACGAGAGATATAACTCTCAACAATGACTATTGATTACAACATGTTATATTATTAAGCAAGTTAAGAAGATGAATAATATTAAATAGATTAAGCAATTAAAACATGTTAATCATGATTAGCACAATATATAGAGAACATGTAAAGGTACCACTTTATATATAGTTAATTTCTCTTACCGCATTACATAATAACTAAACATTGCAAGAAACAAGACAATGAGTTAGCAACCAATGTGAATCATGTTTAACCCTAAACAAATATGCTACACGGCTGGATTACACCTTTTATTAATCCATGGGGAATTTGAGGCATACCACTCAAATTCCAACTGACCACTGCTAAATCAAAATTAGTTCCATACAAGATCTAGGAGAGACGAAATCCAAATATCTCAACCGCCCTCAATCAGTATGAGTCAACCACAATAACATAAATAGTCAAGCTACAAAACATCCTAGTCAACCCTTGGTATATAGGTCACGACACTAGTAACCAGGGCAGACAAACCCAAACACCTGAGGTACAACTGTAGATGTCCTCAATTATATCACATATACAAAGTCATGATCATCTGAGATAAAATCTCGATTGTACTCTTACTGAGGTATGACCACAACCATCCTAAAAAATATGCATATACTCAACAATATACGACTCGAAGCTTCCATTAGGGGAATACTTGTTTCACTATCCATCAAATCCTGACACTGGAATGGATCTACGACAAATGGCACTACATGGCTAGGGTTTCACTTGATTAGTTAATGTCAATTGGGCGATTTAAGTCTGCATCAATCAAGTTACATACAAACCCTAAAAGAGTTCTACAAAACATGGGTAGATTGCACTTCAAAAGATACAAAATGTGTGAAATATAATGTTTATCGCATCATCACATGTTACTATTTTATTGCCATACATGAGACCATAATCATCATCATACCATCACATAATACAAATCCTTGTCACCTCATGAAGAGGATAACACCTCACTAAGGGCTCAACCATGCCCCAAAGGTCATTAAGACCATCACATCATCCCATGTAAGAAAATCATTATCTTTCCATGCCTAATCAAGACTCATCATACCATCATCATACATGAGACACACAAGTTTGATACAACATTACATTTAAGAGCTACACCATTCATATGAAAAGAAATTAGGGTTACAACAACATAGAGAGAGAAAGTACATCCTTTATAATACTAATCAAATAAGGAAGCTATGTATGGTTAATCATCATTCCCAATTCATATTAGGGTTAGGTTTAGCAAGGTGAATTAAATTAGGGCTACAAAACAACACTCAAGGGTAAACCCTAAGTCTAGCATCTTCATCAAGCACGAAATCATAAAGTCAAACTCAACCATTAACCATAGGATCATGAAATTTCATCGACCACTCAGATCAGGAAAACATAGAGACCACATAGATTAGAGGCACCTTAGTAGCTGCTAGGGTTAGGTGCCTTAGGGACCACTAAAGTCAGACATCATAGCGACCATGGGTGGAATTCCTCATTGACCTCATAGGGTAAGAACCTCTTTGGCGACCGTTGAAATTACGGTACACCACTTTGGCGACCGCAGATGTTAGATACCATTAGCGACCACTAGGGTTAGGGTTCCTTCAATGATCTCTAGGGTTCAAAACTCAGTGACCACTAAGGGTCCACAAACTCAATGACCACTAAGGGTCCAAAAACTCAACGACCACTAAGGAGACAAAAGCTTGGTGACCGATGGAGATACAAAACTTGGCGACCATGGAGAGACCAAATTATCACTGACTATTAAGAGTCCAAATATATTGGTAACTACTAAGAATCCGAAAGGTCATCGAGTTGCATCACAAAGGAAAAGATCAGTTAAAAACCCTAATTAGCAACCATCATTTGAGAGAACACAAACCATTGTTTCTACAAGCATGCAAGTACAAAACTTCCATTATCAAGAAAGATTCATGCACAAGGTTTACGGTTCACCCAAGAAGATACAATACTCAATAATCACCACACAAATACAAAACCTAAGTAAAAGTACATCTTCCTACTTGGAACAACTTTTTAGGGCAAGATCTTGTACATGTAACGTAAGAGTAAATAATAATCATGGAGAAAGTCATATAACTCACCTTAGAGGTTATGTAGAAACTCCAAACATCAAGGTATCTTGAAGAATAAAGAAGGTAGGATCCCTAGCTTGAGCACTCCTCTTGGACAAGCTAGCTCCTACTCTAAAAAGGAAGCAAACCCTAGGTTGAAAAGGCAACAAAGAAGATGGTTTAAACCACTAGATCAAGATCCACCATGAAACTGACCAAGAAGAAGAGAGAAGAGGGTAGAAGAAAAGGAAAATGAAGATAAAGAGGGAGATCTCACTTACCAAGGTCAAGAAACCAACCAAGGAAGCACCAAACGACCTCAACTAGGGTAGATCCAAATCCTAGGAGCACATGCAAGCTAGATCGGCCTCCTTCTTCAACCTTGAGATCCTCCTTCACCACCAAGCAAGAGGGGACGAGCTTTAAGAGAACGAATAGAGAAGAGGGTTCAAAGGGTTTGGTTGCATGAGAGGAGGGATGTATATATGGCTATGGGGGAAAGAGAAGAGAAGGTAGAGGTGTCTAACAAAGTCTACCATGTGTCCAAGGTCAAAGCATCTCACCCATGCAACCATCTCATACATGCAACTAAGTTGACCATATAGATCAACACCAGACATCACAACAAGAAAGTTCATCGACCACTTAAGGTTGTTGGTGACCAAGGTGGTCAGAAAACCAAATGATTGCCAACCTAAGGTGATGTTGGCGACCAAGATGAATTCAATCTCATCAACCACCAACCCCAGGGGGCTCTATAGATCTTGGCGACCACCAATACTAGAGGAAAAAAAAACCTTGGCGACCGCCAACACTAAAGATCCCATCCTTGGTGTCTGCCAAGACTAAAGATCCCATCCTTGGTGACCGCTAACACTAGGTGGTCCAACACTCAAAGTCAAACATGTGTTAGGGCATCCATGAGAGCAAACCCTAGCCTCAATACAAGCTATCACCACTCAAACCAAGGTGTAACAAGGCACCCCAAAACACATCTATATCAAACATGATGTGAAAGCATGTGAGGAACAAAAAGCATGTGAAAAGTTGTAAGAAAAACCCTAGATATGGATAAATTGCATAAAAGCCCAAAACAAGCATATAAATGCATAACTTCTCAAATAGTGTCCAAAATGGATCAATCTTGAAACATAAGCTTGTAACATGCTATCAAAATGCATCTTAAGGTTAAATCAAGGTTTCAAACATCTAGTTATGATAGGAAAGCATTGTCAACCATAAAGCAAGGTCAGGGGTCTTACAACCATAAACCCCTAATAAATATTTTGCACCCAAAATCCTACGCGAACAAAGATGGATATTTCCTACGCATCTCATCCTTTAACTCCCACGTGACTTCCTCCATGCCACGATGATGCCACAAAACCTTAACTAAGACTATGCCCTTCTTTGTCAGCTTCTTTGTTCTCCAATCCAGGATCAACACATGACCCTACAAATACAACACATCCTCCTCCAACTCAACCTCCACTGGCTCCAACATCTGCTCTGTATCAGGGTGACACTTCCTCAACATGGAGAGATGGAAGATGTTATGCAACCTGTGCAACTCTGGGGGTAAGTTGAGCTTGTACACTACCTTTCCAACACATTCCAAGATAGGGTACGATCCCATATACCTAGGAGCCAACTTACCCTTCTTACCAAACCTTATCACACCTCTCTAAGGGGAAACATTAAGGTACACATGGTCTCCAACTTGGAACTCTAACAGTCTGCGACAATTATCAAGATACAATTTCTATCTATCTTGGATTGCCTTCAACTACTGCTGTATCACTTTGAACTTTTCTATAGTCTGTTGTACTAGCTTAAGACCCAAAAGTTGATACTCACCGACCTCATACCAACAAAGAGGTGACCAAAAATGCCTCCCATACAAATCTACATAAGTTGCCATGTCTATACTCATATGATAATTGTTGTTGTAGGCAAACTCTATCAAACTCACATGCACTTCCTAGCTACCCAAAAACTGCTAGACACATGCTCTCAAAGGTCTTCCAAAGTTTGAATGCTCCTCTCCAACTGACCATCTGCCTGTGGTATGGAAAGATGTGCTAAGCTTCAATTGTGCCCCCATAGCTGAATGCAAATGCTCCCAAAATCTACTTATAAACTATACCTCTGTTAGATACTATGGTAACTGGAATACCATGCAAACGAACTATCTCATCCACGTAGATCTATGCTAACTTCTACGATGTATATGTCATCTTAACTGGAAAGAAGTGAGCTGACTTGGTCAACCTATCAACTATCATCCAAATGAAATCATGACCTTTGGCTATCCTAGAAAGGTCAGCCACAAAGTCCATGGTTATATGATCCCATTTCCACTACGGTTTTGGTAAAGGTTTCAAAGTTCCTACATGCTTTTGATGTTCAACTTTAACCTAATGACAAACTGTACACTTAGCGACAAACTCTACCACATCACATTTTAGACTCGACCACCAATACAAATCCGTCAGGTTATGGTACATCTTGGTACTTCTAGGATGCATCACGTACATAGAGGAATGTGTTTCTCAAGAACCATCTTCCTCAGACTATCAACATCTGGAACCATCGTCCTGTTATGAAAACAAACTGTCCCTTCATAATTTCTATTGCCAAACTTCTATATGATATTCTGTATCATAGTATCATACTGATGTGCATCTCTTATCTATTGCATCAATGTAGGCTTCACCTGCAATTGTGCCAACAACCCTATTAACAAGGGACCTCCAACTGAACATTCATTTTCTGAAGCGACACCAACATGTCCCGCTTGTGGCATAGAAAAGCATGTAGCTATGTCTTGTCTATAAATGATGATGAAGATGACTTCCATCTCAAAGCATCAACCACCACATTTGCCTTCCCTAGATGGTAGTCTATTGTACACTCATAATCCTTGATCAACTTCATCCACCTTCTCTGCCTCATGTTCAAATCTTACTTTGATAAGATATAATGAAGGTTCTTATAGTTAATGGAGATCTAACACTTCTCTCCATATAGTTAGTGCCTCCAACTCTTTAGGGCATGAACTACAACTGCTAGCTCCAGGTCATGTGTTAGGTAGTTCTCCTCATGTTTCTTAAGATTTTGCGAAGCAAAAGGAATCACATTGTTGTCCTGCATCGACACACATCCCAAGCCATTCTTTGAAGCATCATAGAAGACGATGTAACCTTTACCTTGCTCTGGAAGCACTAACACTGGAACACTAGTCAACTTCTCCTTCAGAAAATGGAATGAATGTTGACACTTGTCATCCCAGACAAAAGGAACACCTTTTTGGTCAACTTTGTTAGGGGAAACACTACATAACTAAATTCTTAATGAATCTCCTATAGTAACCAACCAAACCTAGGAAGCTTCAAACCTAGTCAGTGTCTTGGGCTGCTCCCACTCCAATACTGAATATACCTTCTTAGGGTATACACAAACATCCTTAGCAGATATGACATGGCCCCAAAAAGATACCTCGGTCAACCAAAACTCACACTTCCTCAACTTGGCATATAACTTGTGCTGCCTTAACAACGTCAACACCCGATGAAGGTGCTGCTCATGGTGCTGGATGCCTCTAGAGTATATCAATATGTCATCTATGAACATTACCACAACTGATCTAGATTCAGTATGGACACCATGTTCATCAGATCCATGAAAGCTGTCGGTGCATTGGTTAACCTAAATGGAATAACCACGAAGTCATAGTGACCATACCTAGTCCTCAAAGCAAACTTGGGTATGCCATCCACCTTGATTCTCAGCTTATGGTATCCTGACCACGTATCTATCTTTGATAATGCTATAACACCTCTCAACTGATAAAATAGATCATCAATCCTTGGAAATGGATACTTGTTATTTATTGTGACCTTGTTCAACTGTCAGTAATCTATGAAAAGCCTCATGGAACCATCCTTCTTCTTCACAAACAATATGGGAGCACCCAAGGGGAAGTGCTTGGTCTGATAAAACCCTTCTCCTGCAACTCTTACAACTGTTTCTTAAATTCCTACATCTCTGTTGGTGCCATCTTGTAAGGTGCTTGCGCTATGGGTTGCGTTCCAAGAACAAAATTGATCTCAAAATCAATCTCTATAGGAGGGGAACACTAGGAAACTCCTCAGGAAAGACATAATCAAACTCATGCACTATACCTCCTGGATACTAGGACTCCTCACCTTGGTATCCACAACATGTGCCAGGAAAGCGTCACATCCTTGCCTCATCAACATCTCTACTATCACCTCTAACACCAACATGTAGGAAGAATCTTCCTATCTCCTTAGAAGATCCAAGAAAGATCTCCATCACAGAATGTCGCCACCTTGGAACTACAATCCAAAACAACCTTGTACTTCTCCAAGGTATCCATTGCTAGGATCACATGGAATCCATGCATATCAAGTGGCATAAGGTCCACTTGTATGTTGCATCCCAAAAAAGAAAGAACACATGATGGACACACCTCCTGCAACTCCACAGAACCAACAAGAGGAGTTTCTAGCCTAAGACTATCAGATCTACTATAAACAAGTAGATTACAACTACTTATCACCTCTCTAGCGATAAAAGAGTGTGTCACACCTGGGTCAACCAAAATAGATACATAAGAAGAAGCAAATAAGTCAAAATGAAAAAGTTTCATCTAACCTGTCATGACCATGGATTGACCACTCCCTCTAGATGACTCATAGCATAAAATCTAGATGTTGCTTGTTGTTGCCTATAACCCCTACCAGCTATTCTAGAAGATCCTACATGTGACACCTGACCGCGTCCTCTACCACCACCGCTACTATACTACTGCTGATGTGAACTTTGCTAACTCTGCCTTGACTGCTGTGTCACTTCTTCATCCTTCATAGGACAAGACCACCTCAGATGCACTACTTGTCCATTTTTTATCAAGGGCTCTAGAGGGGGGGGGTGAATAGAGCTTCACAATTCTCTCAAAACGGATAGACCTTCAAATTATATTAAGTGCAAAAGCTAAAGCATATAGCAAATTTAAAGTCCTAACTAACAAGCATAGTAAGGATGAGAGACAATGATAGCATACACTTGGACAAAGTGGTTTAGAGTGGTTCCATATCCTAACTAGGAGCAAGTCAATCCACTACCTAGAGGTGGTTAGTCTTTAGGACTTTGCAATCTTGGTACTCTTATATTCATTCATAAGATTACAAGTTAAAACCACATTCATCCAAGGACTTAACACATCAAGCAAGGATCTTCAACCTACCGAAGGAACTTACCACTACTACATAAAAGCCTTTTAGCGTTGGTTATTTAAGCTATTTAGTGTCGGTTTCAAAGCGACACCCAAGTGGGCGCCGCTAAAGGGGGACACCTTCGGCGTCGGATCCCAACCGACACCAAAACGTTTTTCGCCACCAAAAACGTGCCAGCAAAGGGACTATATGCGTCGGTTGTTTAGTAAAAACTGACACCCAAACTCTTCCCGCCACCAAAAATGCACCAGCAAAGGGACTATAGGCGTCAATTATTTACTAAACAACCACCGCCAAAACTCTTCCTGCCACCAAAACACGTCAGTAAAGGGATTATAGGTGTCAGTTTTGTGATAATAACCGATGCCTGATCCCCTGTCTGCCACCACGACCGTGCTTCCCAGCACGGCCATGGTACCTAGTCACATAGACATCGGTTTTAAGTGGAAAACTGCCGCCGTATAACATAGGTGTCGATTTTGTTCAAATAACCGACGCCTATGTTTTGATTTTTTTTCTTCTGTCAGTCTACAGACCTGCTGTGGCTGGTCGCAGGATGAGAAACCTGCAGTTCAGTTATGAACTGTAGGTTTTATGACATCCATTGATATAAGCCAACAACAGGCCACAAACCTACAAAATTAACATGATGGACAATATTATATATATGTGATTCATACTCATGTACAAGAACATTTAATTCATATTATTTTTTTCATCACACGCATGTAGAAACTAGTATAGCAACTTGCAGTTCCATTTATTTCATCTTTTTTCACATTCAGACACATGTAGAAACATTCATGTATTGATTATTTTCACACACATATGACAATTCATAAAAATTCATTCACATTCACACAAAATTAATTATGAGAACAAAGTTATTCTTTATTCATCATTGTCATCATTGTCATCAAAATCATATTGAAAAATTCCCACTATTTGCAGGGCTTTTGCCCAATCTTCTCTTACAACATCTAATTCATCTCTCGTATAGGGAGCATGTACATCGAAACGCTTTGCACATGTGTTGAAGTACTCAGTTTTAAAGACCTACAAAGAGAATGACGTACATACATAATTATAATAATATATAATAAGATTCATATATTTCATATTATCTAACGAGACTATGTATAATACCTGTTGTATGTTATCGATTTCCAATACGGCAGGTTTGATGATTAGGTCCATAAATTGCATCACATAGTAGACACATGCCCAACCGTTGTCTTGTGTAGCACACTATAAATTGAAATATACAAAATATTCAAAAATACAAATAAGCACAGTTCACATAAATAATATATACATTGGAGTCAGAAAATTACTTTCACATTCTCCCAAATGAGTGTTAGATTGTTTTTCCTGGGGACCTTTCCCCAGCTTTTTTGTACTCTTGTAAAGCCCTATATATGTTAATGTAACACATTAAATTGCATAATTAAATAGTAATGCAGTAACAGATGTTAACATATATAAAAACATAAAATATTTCTCACGAGAATAATGACCTTTTAATTGCATGTCCATATAATACATCCAACTCACTCCCCGCAGGATCTAGATAATAGACAGTGAATGTCTTGGGGATAATAACTAATAACTCCCAATGCTTAGAACTATAGGTAAGAAAGTAGAAAATTAATAACTCAATATCCGCAATAAAAATGTAATTTTCTTAAGTCCAAATTACAAGCAAAGTAAACTTACTCGACATTGAATGGAGCTATTATCACCGTCTTATTATTTTTACCAAAATATTCAAAAGCATCAGAACAGTATGAAGTAACTGAAGAAGGGTCTGTAACTACAAGACTAATCAAAGATGGAACCAAAAATCCCACATGGGAAAACCCAAAATCTGTACATATCTTGTATAAGTGGCTGCAAAACATGTATTACCTATGCATTAATATATAAGAAACCAGATTGCCGTATATAAAACAAGGTATATAGATGTATAAACCAGATTTCCGTATGCATTAATCTCACCATATCCACAGCTCTATCATAGATGTGTTCAACCATTCATAACTAAACAACTCCAAAATATCTTGTATAAATATGTTGTTTCCGAATGTTTGACCTACATAAATACGTATCCAGAACTTCTATTACGTATGCATTAATACATATGCTAAACTTGTATAAATAGATTGTTATCATATTATTTACCTGCAACATTCTCCAGAATAGTAATATTTATAGGGCAATTTGGATTATGTTCGCCGATCCATACTGCCACACTCCTACAATTAGGACCTATCGAGGCGTGTAGGTTCCCTGGAAGCCAACTTGGTAGTCGAGGAGGTGGAGGCCGAGATGTAGCGGGTCTCATCTTTTTGACTTGTATATATAATTTCATATCAATTGACTCATATATATACACACACACTAACAAATTAAAGTAATGAAAATTTATCATACAATATCAGTATAGAGGACATCTACTTTGGGCCACTGTATCACTCCGCCTACTGCCTCACCAAGTGTTTCAGCATCTGGGTGTGCATGAGGTAGTGCAAGATTTGTCCTGCTAGTGTGTATATGTATGGGGCTCACACATACCATGCCATCTGGTACTGGACTCCCATGAAACATGCACCCTTTAAGGGGTGGGTAAGTCGATGCATCTGCAATGATATATCCTTCACTTTGTAGTCGGCATGGCTTCAACCCCTACAAATTTACGTAAAGAATGTTATATGCATATATACACAAACATATCATCTTGAACATACTAGCTATTATATATGCCATAAAATACTTACAGATGACGTGCTAGGTGGGTCTATAGGATTACTCCCAACCTCTACAGTACGAGGAGTAGGAGAAGAGAGGTTCGCCACAGGTACTGTCTGAGTGGCAGTCTGAGACGCCTGCCACTTGTTAAATGCTTCTTGTAGTCTTTTATCAACTACTTCCTCGACTCTCCTATCAATTAAGGAATCTACCTATACATGGATAAAAGAAATGCTAGTTTCTGATTACTGAATTCCCTTTCGCAATAACGTTCTAAAATAAGAATAAGTTACCTCAACTTGTGAAAGTCCTGCTTTTGGGACATGTTTACACTGGGATGACCCAAAGAATGCTTTGATGCCCACACCAGTGCCTGCACCCCTTACACGTCAAGGATGCTCTGGGTTACCCAGAGCAACTGTCAGTTCATCCCTTGTGCCCTGAGGGATGAACTTGCCTTCCTTCCTCTGCTCGTGCAGCTCTCGCTAAGCACCATCAACAAAAATTCGTAAGTAAACATAACAATAATCAGTATCGAAAGATTACTCTAAGAGTTTGATTTTTACCATTTTTGCATCCGCCTCAGCGGTTGCGGGCTTCAGTATCTCTCCCTTCTTGTTTTTCCTCCCAGCTATCCACATAACATGACGAGGTAGAGGTGCGGGAGCAGCAATAGAGGACTCTGCAGTCTCCTGAGTAGTAGTCGGCTGAGTAGACTCAGCCTGTAGTCTTTGGCGAATGCCTGCATATCCTCTTGGACCCATTGTGTGGTCGTGCACATTCAGTGCACGCCTTGCTCGTTGAGCATCGCTGATAGCCTAGTAGTTAGCACATTGATTTGGTTAGTAACACTAAAGGTTAATCTTGAATAGGTGAATACATAAAAACGTATATTAATTAAATTGGGAGTGGCACTTAATACCTTGAATTCATCTGTTTTTCTTTGGGTAACAAACTCCTCCCATTCTTTGGGGTCCAAGTAGTTCCATTGTTATGTGGCTTTCTTCTTCCTATATTTATTTTTCAAAGAGAATACGAACAAAAATTATTAGTGTAGAGTTAGTGAAATACTGATTAATGTCTAGAATTGGAATCAATCAAGAACCTATTCTCAACATCGCGTATGTAATCTCGGGTGAGATTGGTCCTATAGTTCCTTAGGACCCTCCCACAACGTTACATCACACATTTACGATGCAACTTTTCATCCAGATCAAATATGCTCTGCAAATTAAATATAATTGCTATTAACTAGTATCCTAAAAATTAGTAATCTACACAAATAGAATTACAAATAATAATAACTCACGCATAGTTACTTCCATATGTGGTCTTTCTTCCCCTTAGGAACTTTATGCCATGATTCTAGGATAGGACTGCAATGACTGTAAGTAAGAACCCCAAGATATGAAACAAATGAGTTGCAGTTCACTCCATATGGATATCCTGCCTGATCGAAATCCACAGCCAATTTGGGTCCATTTCCCCTTTGCTGTATTAACTTGTTCATCATTGTGATACCCCTCACTTTCTCAATTTTCTTTTGCTGCTCATCAAGTGTTGTAATTTCTTCAGGGGGTACATCACCAACCTAAAATTTGATAACAAACACACTTACATAATATAATTATAAATGAACATATAGATAGAAAACTCAGGGATATATTCTTAAAACTTACATTGTCAGGCGGTGCAAGCACGTCCTCACCCTCACAGTGATCATTAGCACGGTCCTCAACCATCTAAAAGTTCACATTGTAAAGTTCACATTCACATTGTAAAGTAATTCGCATTGTAAAGTCCACATTCACATTGTAAAGTTCACATTCAGAAAAATTAAAAATAATACAAATATAAACATCCATGCCTCTAATATTGTGATCTTTTATCAATTAACAGTCCTTCGTTATGATCCCCATGAACATACAAGTCATTGTGATCCCCAGCTTCAATGTTTGGTGGTGTTGGCAACCCAACTGAGAATGGACTGGAGTCATCATACTTATCATAATAAATGTGTACCACCCATCCCATTCTTGAACACCTAATCTCAATAGTATGTATATAATGTGTATTGGGTTTTCAAGAAAATTTTAGCAGCATTTCCCCGCTGTTCTCCAAGTACATATGTACTTAGAGAACAAACGGGGAAATGCTACCGAAATTTCCTTGAAAACCTAATACACATTATACACTTACATCCTTAGTGAGATTAGGTGTTCAAGAACAATCCCAAACCGGGGACTATCCAAGATTTACTCCTAATGAGTAAATCTTAGACAGGTTTCTAGGCCAACAAAATCATATCATTAAGAGCATGGTTTCATGTTAGGTCATCATAGGTCATAATAATCCACTAGAATGGGCAAAAAAGGTCTCATGGTGTTAAAATAGCATAAGAGTATTAGATCTTGATTCTAGAGTGTACAAGACATAATAGTGACTACTGATTTTGTGGGGTGATATCATTTCATAGGATTTTTAGATTCAAATTTAACAAGTGTACAAGTTGCATCATTTTAATACTCTAAAGGTGACTAGTGGGTCATAGCACATAAAAGATGGTATTACATGGAAAGTAAGCAAGATAGATCAATTTGTTGGGTTTTAGAGGAGGCAGAGAAGCAGTGGAAACAAAAAAATTTCTCCCCAAAACCCAGCATGAAAGGAATCGCGTCAACATCTATAAACTAGGAAAAATGGTTTGTGAATCATACCTTGTCCCGAGGCTTGCTCGGTGACAGTACCTCGCGCCTTGTGCGGTCTTCACCTCCGGTCTTGGACGGTGTCTGTGCAGTTCCTGGTCGCACCGGGACTGACGACTCCTCCTCCTACCGGACTGTCGGATGACAGTTGTCCTCCTGAGCGGCAGTGACCTCCCGCCTCTGAAGTAGTCCACACGGACCACCTGGAACTCCACACTCCTTGTCCCATAAGGAAGTGGAAGGAGTCGCACCCTCCTATTGACGTACTAGTCGCCAACACACTCTCCTGATGTCAATTGCAACTGCAGTTGTCCTTCCCTTGCTGCACCTCCCTTTGCGGGAAGCACTTGCTCGGGCTCTCTCTCGGTTACCAAAACCAGAGAGAACGACAACTTTGCAGAGCAATCAACTTGCACTGAGTTGTACTCTGAGAATCCCCCAATACCCCTATATATATAGGCGGGTCATGGGACAGGGTTCTCTATGCCCGGCAATATGGGACTAAAAGCAGGAGTAGAAGGGTTCGAGATTTTCCACAAAAGCAACTAACTCGCAACCTGAACCGGTCGGTTCACAAGTGAACCGGTCGGTTGGGGACCTGAACCGATCGGTTCACCACTGAACTGATCGTTTGGGACCCTTGAACCGATCGGTTCACTCCTGAACCGGTCGGTTGGGATTCCAGCTTGGTTCCCAATTGACTTTCCTTCTTTTGTTTCCAATTGGTATCGAATACCAATCCTTGTTCCAATCAAATTGGGCAAGTGAAACGCAAGGAAAATTCTCACCAATCCTACTTTCCCAAGTTTCTCGGTTGCGCCAGTTGAACCGATTGGTTCAACACTTGAACCGCTCGTTTCACTATGTGCATGAGCCGATCGGTTCAACAATTGAGCCGACCAGTTCAGCAACCTCAGCCAACCGGTTCATCACATGAATCGATCGGTTGGGAGTGCAGGTTGTGCAGAATCAGTCAAATGCGATTTCAATCAATCTGATACTCCAATCAATGCATCCAACACCTTGAACATTATGATATTGAGCTATCGATTAATTGAGTGTTTAATTGAACTACTAAACTCCTTTAGTAATCAATCTAAACATTGCTTGTGGACAAAACTCCTTTTCCAGGTTAAATCCTATGTGTGTGACCCTACAGGTCCATTTCACGTTGGCAGTGAAAGTCCATAACACTTATGACATCACAAGCAAAGAGCAGTGCCTAGTCACACATCATTGCTACCCTAGTGAAATAGAAAGTTGGAGAACAACTTTCATCCCTACAATCCGTGAATGTTGTTACAGTGAATGTATAATTCCTTTGTCACTGATATCCAGAATGAACTCGAGGCATGGAACAGTCATCCTGTCAATGTTCATTCATTTCCTTGATCTCAGAGTAGACCGAGTGGGATGTGTATGACATCAATATCACATATTGATTCACACGTGCATGCACATGCCTTTTCTCAATCCTACTCATCAAGTGGCCAAGGATATCAAACTCCCTTAGGAGGGACAAATCCCATATCTATCACTCACCCCTCAAAAGCCCCATGTGTCAAAGCCACCCAATCATCACCTTTATAACAACCCATGTTTCAGGACTGCGTTTGATGATGTCAAAGTGTACCCAACGACATGTGTTGAGTGTAGTGATTTCAGGTCTAAGAATCACACTCACCACCATCACTGTGAGAGTTGACTGTGACTACCAAGTCATGGTTCCATGTGTCACTCTCATGGTGGGTCTATCCGGTACCTTATTCTCTAACAAGTACCTATGTGCTTGGTTTGATATCACCATATCATGACTAATGAGATTCTGTCATCAACCAACACACAATCTAGTCTTCAGTGTTATTGATGTCTATGGTTATTTCCACAATAACAACCGACTAGGGACTAAACAAGAATGTATACTCTTAACATCCGTATGATCTCATCGTTTAGGTCCTTAACCTAAAAGCATACATCATTGAGTCAAAACATTCTGTAGACATCTATCATGTTACACCATCATCTCAGAAACAGTTTAAACATATAGATTGGAAATTGCCTTTATTATTTATTCAAATCATTTACAAAGTATCCCATTACAATCATCACATGACTTGCTCTATGGGCATACATACCAACACAATTAACACTCATCGAAAGGGAACATTAGTTACTGAGGGGACCAGGAAAGAGTGCTTTTAATCACTAGGATCATATAAGTAGCAATGTTGATTAAGTCTATGTGATTAAAGATCAAGCAGTGTAATAAAATAGGGTTTCAGGGGATGTTAATTACCTCTGTTTGAGCCCAGTCAGGCATCAACAGGGAGAGAGGGCGAGTCGGAGGGTAGGCGAGTAGGCAAGCAAGCAGGCAGGTGAGCAGGCGACGGGTAGGGAGACGGCAGGCAGCAATAGATGATCAATTAATTCCTAAAATAGTACATAAATAAATACAAATAGTAGATAAATAAATACAGATCAATTGATAAATAGAGTAATACACAAAAGTAGCCCATAGATGATATATATACACTAGTGGTACATACTACATAGTATATGAATATATAGTAGCAGGCAGTACATGATATATGTAATACGTTATGCTTTAGAGGTACATGCTACATATTATAGAATATGCATTATACAGTAGTAGGCAGTACATGATATGTACATTATACCGTTATATGTATTGCAAACTACAAAGTACATCTACATATATATTACATTAGTTGAACGCATAACAATATAAGAAAAACTAATGTATGAATGTATGTATAGGTACAAGTATAATGTATCAGTAAATATTAGTGGTTGAGTTCATAACAGAGCAGCAATGTATGTACAAAGATAAATATGTAATGTAGGTGCAACAGTTCATACATAAAGATGTAAATGGGTGCAGCAGTACATACATACAGAGCTTATATGAAGTAGGAACGATTTTGATGCATGTACAACTCAATTAAAATTGAGAAGAGGAGGAAGAAGCAGGAAGAGGGGTAGGGGGCCAGGAGCAGGAGCAAGGAGCAAGCCAGAGAAACCCTATTGTCTAAGTAGGAAGAGGAGGAAGAAGGGTACGAGGTGTAGCGATCTGGTGGCCGGAGCTACAAGCCGGAGAGAGGGCAGCGACAATGAGCGGGCGGGGATGATGAACGGGTGACCAGGCCAGAGGCAGTGAGCGGGCGATCAGGAGCATTGTGTCGGCCGGTGAGGTGAGAGCAACGACGGTGAGGAGAGGAGCATCAGCGGTGAGCAAGCGACCAGAAGAGGAGCGTCGGCGGTGGCGGCGCGGGGGCAGCGGCCGCTGGGGCAACGACAGTGGGAGCAATGGCGGTAGGGAGCGTAACAGCAATCACCAGACCTAGCAGGTTCACAATGAAACAGAGACAATGGGGAAAAGTTCTCTGTTTCGCGGGGCTATTAACTACACAATAGGCATCGGTTAGTCAAAATTCCGACACATAAAACTAAAGGTGTCGGTTCTACAAAAACACTGACACCTATTCTCAATCATAGTCGTCTATGTTTACTAGAAAAAACCGACGTCTATCTACATATGTCGATTACAAAAAATGTTCTTGATTTATGACCATAGTCGTCAGTTTCTTTCTAAAACCGACGCTCAAAGAGTGTGAAAATTTTCCCGGGAACAATGCGGGAAAACCCATAAGCGTCGGTTATTGTAGTAACATCGACGACCAAAATGTGCCCAATTTTTGACTTGCGAATAACCTTGCATCGTCGGTTTAGTAGATAATAACCGACACTATATGTTAAATTTTGGAGGTAATTTTTTTCAGAGGAAATTTGGGATTTGGCAGTTAATTTTAGGCGTCGGTGTATTATTAGGGAACCGACACTGAATAAAAGCGATATCGTGTCTAGTTGCCCTTCACAGATAGATGTCAGTTTTGTAGTTAAACTGACGCTGTAGGTTTTAGGTGTCGGTGTATTTATATAACCGACACCTTTAAAAGTGACGTTATAAGCCATTTCTGTAGTAGTGTACCCACTTGAGCAAAGGAGTCTTCAGCCTTCAACAAGGACTTACCCACTCCATCTTCAAGTCTTTGGCCTTCAAGGAATTACCTATCCTTCTTGAACGTCCGCCTTGCCTATCTCCTTCACTCAGAGATCTTGATCACCATGCTTTCTTCAACCTTGAAGAACAACAACTCCTTCTCCTTCACTTGGAGAGGATCTTCAAGCCTTTTCTTCAATGAGGAAAGGGGGTAGGAATACAGAGGTGGAGATCTTTACATGGATACAAGGGATAGCTCTCTTACATTGGATCCTAACTCACTCATATTCACGAATTTGAATTGAAAGTAGAGAGAGAAAGGGACTCAAAGGGGTGCAACACTCTCAACTAGGTTAGGACCAAGCTATGCAATGGAAGAGCAAACTTGGGATGAAGCCCAAGGGGTCCTATTTATACTTGGGGGTGCCCCTTTGATAGTGGGAACACTTAGGGAAGAAAAATAGCCATTTTACAACTTGCAACAGATCTATTTTGGGTCCCAACACATCTTCAATGGTTGGAATTGCTTTTTCTGCATTTCTAGTACAGTCTAATCGGTCGAGTTTTCATAAAGGTAACTCGACCGATCCACTATCCGACAAAGCTGATTTTTGAACTGTCGGTCGAGTTTGTCTGAGGAAACTCGACCGATTGACTAAAATCAGTTTTGGACTGAATGGTCGATCGGTCAAGTTCTATGAAGTGTAAACTCGACCGAATCATCCAGATTCCAAAATCCACACAGATCGATCGAGTTGGTAACTCGACCGACATAGTGCTTGTGACAAATTTTAAGGAATTTAATTTGGATGATCAAACCATGGATTTTTGTGTCCCAATCACTTTTCTCATCTTAGTTGCAATACATAACATGTATACAAGTGATTACAAAAATTTTTCTAGGTCATTTGGGCTATTTCCCAAATTGGTCACTTGCATGTCTTTTTGCTTAAACTTGATGAGTTTGATACATGTAGAATTTGATTCTTTTCTTGTACCTAATTCCTAAAATCAATCTTAAATAGATACATTAGATACATATGAATGGAATGGTTGAGTCATTATCAAAATATGGACAATGTGCGACACTTAGGTCAACATTTTCCCACTTTTTAACAACGAAAAACCATTCCTCAACATATTTAAAAGAATATGAAATTTATACCTTTGCATTGAGAATTGCAAGGGGATGCATGTTTGAACAATCTGAGTTGTTCCCCCTCAATTCATGCTTACCTATGCCTACATGGTTAGTTAAACAACAAGCAATCATTGCACATATATAGTCTATATGATTCTTAAACAAGTCATGTAAAATTTCAGTTTAGTAGACAAGAAAAGAAGCATATAAGAAATAAAATAATATGTTTGAGCTATTTCTCCCACTTTGTCATCACAAAAAGGTGTGGGCGGGGGGGGGGGGTAGAAGAGCTCCAAAAGCATAGGTCTTCTCCATAAGCAATACAAGCCACAAAACAAAGATCACCACTAGCTCAAACCAAACAAACACAGAGAGAAATGCCAAACAACAATCATAATCAAAATATGGTAGAAACATACTCCAACTCATAAGATATGATAGATCAACGAGTCACAGTACATGAAGATTAAGATTACAACAATGAAGGTGTTCTCACAGATGCAAACTAAAAACAACATACAAAGTAGAAAATGAAAAATAGTACATCTCAGATGATGTGCCTAATGTCATAAGTACAAAATAGTCCAGTAAGATAATATGATCAACATACATGACTAAAAAACTAGTCATCAGACATATATATCATCTATATCTATCTGGTCGTAATCAACTGCCTCGGGCTGGTAGTCCTCATCACTGTCGGAAGGAGCATTATCCACATCATGAGTAGCCTCGTCTCCAGACGCTCCAGTGAAGCCATCATCAGAACCATCAGAGCTACCATCACCATCATCCTCATTGGCCCTCCTCATCAACATCCTCATCAGCAGCCTAGTCTGGCATGTCCACGTCAGGGGAACCATAGCCATGACCCGGCCATCTGGCGTTCTGCTCGGCCCAAGACATGCCAAGTGGGTGTAACTCATTGGCCTCTGGGAAGGAAGGAGAAGAAGAGCCGAAGCTGGTGAGTAGGTCAGTCAAGTGACCAGCGGGAAGGGGTAACATTGGGTACTTAGGTCCACCAGTAGGGGGATCAACAGAAGCAACATGGGGTGGAGCTGGGGAGAAGTGACTGTATGTGTAGGAAGCATAGTCACCACCGGGATAGGGATGGTATGTGGGGTAGGGATGGTTTCAAGATAGGTTCATGGTCAATGTTATCTAGAAAAGGTCCTGGTGTAGATGTTCTTGGACCTGTAGATTATACACATGTTGATGCATCATATAGCCCATAAGGGTTTCATTTGACACATTGAAGGAGGCACAACTAGGCTGCAGAGGGCTAGCTGGTGGAGGAGGTGCCTGGGTGGAGGTCGAAGTAGAGGCTCCAGGTGTGGTAGAGGTAGGGGTAGGAACACTCTTGAGAAGTGTGGTCTCACTGATGCAAACTCCCTTTCTTGTAGATTTGTAGCAAAAATCCTGAAAGAGAGACTTGCCAATGGCTTTGTGAAAAAGACCACAAATCAAGGCTGGATAAGGAGGATGGGTGCCTCGAGTGTTCTTGTCAGAGTCAAAGCAAGTCATGTGGTGAAGGATATATGGGACCACTTGACTCCGACATTCTTAAGGATACAATACATCATAAGTGCAGTGTTTTCTGCAATGTCCATCAGAAACTTCTTGGGATGGATATTGCAGTTCACCACTAGGGCTAGGATGCAGTTTCTAAGGTCTAGGCCAGAGGATGGTAGGGTTCCCTTCTTCCTATATGTAAACTGAGGTTTCTTCAGGTACATGTGAATCTCAGACATGTCAACATCGAGTTTCTTGTAGAAATACTCAAGATCCAAAAGGTTGAAGTACTCATTGTAGTCATGCCTCCAGAAATCAGTCTCCACATCATCGTTGAAAAGATATTAAGGGAATCTTTGGTGATGTAAAACTTCTTACCGACTATCATCGAGGTAAGAACTACCTCAGCGTCAGGAGAGGGAACTCTAGTGTCATAATTCCACTAAAGATTAGCATAGAATTTGTGAACCACTTTCGTGCTCATGAGGGAATTGTCATAGCACATGCGTTCAACACATAGAGCGGATAGGTGGTGACTGTATAGGATGGTAGATACCCTTTCTATCACAACTTGCTTGATCGAATTAGGATCATAAAGAGGTCAGAAAGGAAAGGGGCTCCTAGAGAGGAGGTCCTTGTACCGATTCATAGCCTCAGAGGAGATGAAGAATGTATCATAAAAAGGGATGAGCCTAGAGGATGAGGAAGAAGAGGGAGCACCAGCGGGAACAACATGTTTCCTCCTTTGGGACGCCATGGAGATGAGAATGGAGAGGAGGAACAAGCAATCCACGGAAACAACACCACCAAAATGGTCAATAGACCTAGGGGAGCAAGGAACAAGGTCGAGGGAGGTCACACTAGGTCGGATTAGGGCTAGGGAGAGGAGGGTCGGGGCTAGGGTTGAGGGAGGCGGAGCTGCTCTTGAGGATTTGGTTGACTTTTCTCTAGTTGAGAGGGAGAAAAGTCGGTCGGATCGAGATATAAGTTGCAACTCTGCCACCGATTGATCGAGTTTTATCACTGGGAAACTTGACCAATTGGTTGCAAAAAGTAAGCCCCCGACCTCGATCGGTCGAGTCAGCAACTCAACCAATGGTCAACCTGACCAAAAACTGACATTTTCGATTTCTAGCCACATACATGCTAATCAAATTTATTTTGCTGGTCCATTATGCATATTAAGTATATTTAGGCACATTCCATTCATGATTGGGTACTATTTAGTGATAAAAACCCAAAATTTGAAAAATTCCCAAAAACAAGCGAAACTAAGCATAACAACAAGCAAATTTTAGCAATTTTAGACAAGAAAGGTGATTTAAGCATGAACAAGACATATAGAATAAAAACAACTAGCTAGATAACATGTCAATATCATCTAAAGCAATTATGAGTAGTTTAGATCTAATGAAGTTAAATTTCTCTCTAGCTAGAGGTTTGGTGAAAATGTCCACAACTGATTTTCTTTGTCCACATGCGTGATATAAATATCCTTTTTGGCAATGTGATCATAAAGAAAGTGATGACAAACCTCTATATGTTTAGCTCTACTATGCAATATTGGATTATAAGATAGATTGATTGCACTAGTATTATCACAATAGATAGGAGAAGAATCAAAATGTATGTTAAAGTCTTGGAGAATTTGCTTCATCCATAGGACCTGGGCACAACAACTTTTGGCTACAATGTACTCAACTTCGGTAGTTGATAATGCCACAATGCTCTATTTCTTGGAAAACCAAGACACCAAGCATGGTCCTAGGATAGGGGTGTAAACGGTGCAGGTACGGTGCGGGTCTGGCCATACCCATACCCATACCCATCTAATTTAGCGGGTCTGGTTCCAGTTCTAGACCCATATAATACAAAACCTAGACCCGAACCATACCCGTACCCACAATAATAGCGGGTATGCGGTTAAGATGTTCTATAAAATATCATATTGTTTATGCAAGAAAAAAAACTATGTTCTATATATATTAATGCAACAAGATATTGATATTATATTGTTAATTAACATGCAATAGTTATATTAGATAATGCTATATTTTATACATTAATGAGTTAATTATTTACATATTTGTAGTCATCATCATAACGTTTAACTTATGTAGAAAGTAATGTGAATTAGTAAATATTTTGATTTTAAGTTTGCATATGATGTTCATTATTGTAACTAGAATAGTTAATTATTAATTATATGACTAGTCTCAATCTTATTGTGGTTAGAATAGGATATAATCTCAAGAATTATATTAGTTAGACTAGTAAAAAGTATGATATATATACCATTTTATTACATAGTTACTTATGTATAGCGGGTACACAGGTCTAGCGGGTCTAGGTCCAAGCATACTCATTATTAGACCCACTTATATGTGGGTCCAAGGGTATACGGGTATAAAAAATTAGACCTGTGACGGGTTTTTTAAGGGTCTAGATTTGTGGGTTCGCGGGTCTACCCATACCCATTTACAACCCTACCCTAGGAGGAAACAAGTGCCACTTGTGCACTTTCTATCAATCAAACAACCCGCGTAATTAGCATCACTATATGCTACAAGAGTAAAGTCCCTTGACTTAGGGTACCATAGTACAAAGTTTTGGGTTTTGGCTAAGTAATTTAAAATCCTCTTAACAACAATAAGATGTGATTTCCTAGGGCTTGATTGAAAGCAAGCACACAAGCCAACACTAAACATTATGTCAGGTCTAGAGGCAGTTAAGTAAAGTAAACTTCCAATCATACCTCTATAGAGCTTCTCATCTACCTTCCCACCTTCTTCATCTCTATCAAGTTTGGCGGTGTTGGACATGGGTGTGTCCATCGACTTCATGTTCTCCATTCCAAAGCATTTGAGTAGCTCATTGGTGTACTTGCCTTGGTTGATGAAATTTCCATCTTTGGTTTGCTTGATTTGGAAGCTGAGAAAGAAAGTAAGCTCACCCATCATGCTCATCTCGAACTCACTCTGCATAAGAGAACTAAACTCCTTGCAAAGATCAAGATTAGTTCTGCCAAATATGATATCATCAACATAAATTTGAATGATAAGGAAATTGCTAGAAGTGTGTTTTAAAAATAAAGTAGAATCAACTTTGCCCATGACATAGCCATTTTCTAACAAAAAGTTCTTTAATTTCTCATACCAAGCTCGAGGTGCTTGTTTGAGTCCATAGAGAGCTTTTTGTAGCAAATAAACATGGTTAGGTAGCTTGTCATTTTTAAAGCCCGGAGGTTGAGCAACAAATACTTCCTCCTCGATTGTACCATTCAAAAATGCACTTTTAACATCCATTTGATATAGCAAGAAATTTTTATAACTAGTAAAAGCAAGTAGCATTCTAATATATTCAAGTATAGAAACAAGAGCATAAGTTTCATCAAAATCAATACCTTCCTGCTGATTGTAGCCTTGAGCCACTAGCCTTGCTTTGTTCCTTACCACCTTGCCATTTTCATCAAGCTTGTTGTGGTATACCAATTTGGTGCCAATGATTTTTCTGTCACTTGGTCTTGGCACTAGAGTCCACACTCAATTCTTCTCGAATTGCTCTAGTTCCTCCTGCATGGCTAGGATCCACTCATCATCTCCAAGAGCTTCCTTAATGTTCTTTGGCTCCAACTGTGAGATGAAGGCACTGTCTGCTTATTCTTTATTGTAGGCAACTCGTGTCTTTACCCTCTTGAATGGATCACCAATGATTAGCTCTTTGGGAAGCGAGGAGTGGGATCCTTGTTCTCTTCATCTTCTGCTTCAACCACCTGCTTACCTTTGTTGTCGATGTTGAGGTCTTTTAAGATTGGAATTAAGTCATCTGCAACGTCATTATCAACAACATTCTTTCCAATTGCAGGGTTAGATTCAATAAATTTGACATTAATGGATTCTCCAATTTTAGATAGTTCAATATTAAAAACTCTATAAGCCATGCTTGTAGTTCTATAGCCTAGGAAGAAAGCCTTGTATGATTTCAGATCAAACTTGTCAAGAGAATATTTTGTGTTCAAAACAAAACAAGGACATATGAAAATGTGAAAGAAGTCGATGGATGGCTTTCTACCATGCCATAACTCATAGGGGGTTTTCTTCAAAGATGGATGCATAAAAACTTGATTCTGCACAAAGCATGAGGTGCTAACAGCTTCAGCCCAAAACTTCTTTGGAGTGTCATACTCTAGAAGCATGGCCCTAGCCATCTTCTGTAGTGACCTATTGTTTCTCTTTGCTACCCCATTTTGTTGAGGTGTACGAGGAGAAGAGAAATTGTGCGAGTAACCAGATTTTTCACAAAAGTGCTCAAAAAGATCATTTTCAAACTCCCCCCATGGTCACTACGGATAGAAACAATCATGCAAGAAGCTTTGTTTTCAAACCGTTTACAAAAGCTCGAGAAAACATCTAGAGTATCACTTTTAGAAACGAGAAAGAATGTCCAAGTATAGTGAGAAAAATCATCCACAATCACAAGACAATACTTGGAACCACAAAGCGTTTGAGTTCTCATAGGTTCGAATAGATCAATATGAAGAATCTCAAGAGATCTTTTGGTACTAAGGACTCCTTTGGATTTAAAGGAGGACTTGGTTTGCTTTCCTTGTGTGCAAGGTTGGCATTGCTCATCCTTTTCAAAATCTAATTTAGGAAGTCCCACGACCAATTCCTTTTTGCTCAATTTCTTCATTTGATGCATATTCACATGACCCAACTGACGATGCCAAAGAGATATATCATTTTTATCCACAACTAAGCATCTATCAAGTATGGGCTTTAGAGAATCAAGCACAATAACATATAGATTACCATTTCTATTTCCCTTATGTATAACCTTGTAAGTGAGGGAATCTAGAAGCAAACATTTTAAAGAAGTAAATAGAACAAGATAACCATTATCACAAAGTTGGCTTACACTTGTCAAATTGTGATGTAGACCATCAACAAGCAAAACATTTTTAATACAAAGCTCGTTGCCTACATCACCCTCACCTATTACCTTACCCTTTTTGTTGTCCCCAAAGGTCACCGATCCACATTTCTTCTTTATGAATTTGTTGAAATGGCTGATTTCACATGTCATATGCTTTGAGCAGCCACTATCAACATTCCACTTTCTTTTGACCTACATGAAAGAAGGATGTCAGTGCCCAACTCAAACTTTAGGATCTGGGGTTAGCTTGGGGACCCATTTCATCTTTGGGTTGGTCCCCTTTGACTTGTAAGGAAAATAAGTTAAATAATGATCATCACAGGTACAATGAGAACATACCATTGGGTTCTTAGATCCAAAAGTCTCTCCATGGAAGAAAGGAGGTTCCACACTCTTCTTATTACCCTTACTCTTGTTCTTATTCTTACTCTTAGGAGCAGTCCCATCATATCCTAAACCACTAGTACCAACTTGTTTGGTAGAGTGTTCTAGGAAATCATTAAAGGTTTTCTTTCTCATAAGAAACTTTTGCAAAGAAGCTCTTAATTTTTCATTATCATCACTAATACTAATGACAATAGAAGATAAGCTAGCAAGATCATCTCTAGCATGCAAGAAGTCAGCCTCTAAACAGAGGGCTTTAGTATGAAAAGAATCACATTCTAGAGCAGTGCTAGATACCTCATTACTTTGCAAGATAGGTCTAGAGGATAGATCATTTACTTGAGCAATAAACTTAGCATTTTTAAAATTTAATCAACTAAATTTCTCTTTTATAAGCATAAGTTTCTTTAGTCTCCTGGATTCATCAATGAGGTTAAGTTCTACATTTTCAATTTTAAGAACATCAATCTCATCTTGGCATTTTTGGTTCTTATCCTTAAGAGTAGCAATGGTCTTAGGTAGACATCATTCTCAACTTCAAATCCATTGTATTGGAGCTCAAGATCAAGAAATTTCCATTACAAAGAATCAATACTATCAAGATGTAGCGTTTCATTTTGATCTAGAATCTCAATCTTAGCATAAAGATCATCTATAATATTTCCTAACATTTTCTTTTTAGTTTTGCATTTAGTAAAAGATGACCGACTAGCATTACACATATCAATAAGAGTTTTTTTAGACAACTCATACAAACTAACTTCACTTACCTCAATTACCTCACATACATCATCACTTGTAGAGGCCATGAGAGCAAGGTGGCATTCTCCATCTTCGGAGCTAGAAGAACTTGAGGAAGACTCCTCCCAAGCTGTATGAGTTGCATCGTTGCTTCTTCTTTCTTTCTTCTCCTTTCTCTTGTATTTGCCTTCCTTCTTATACTCCTTGTCCTTCTTGTGGCTGCTTTTGTGGTGGCTCTTCTTGACCTTGGGGCAATCACTCTTGTAATGGCCTTTTTGGCCACATTCATAGCACCTAGGAGTAGATGAAGAAGACTTCCCTTTGAAGTGCTTGTCCTTGGAGTAGTTAGCTTCATGCTCATTTGAGCCTTCATCTTCACTTGAGAAAGGAGTAGGGGACAAGAGTGTAAGTTGTTATTACCGAACCATCTCTTCAATTTGAGCTTTGAAGGCGATGTCCTTGATCTTCTTGGACTCCTTCTCTTCTCTCTTTTCTTCTTCTTCTTGCTTGTCAAGTCTTGGCTCATGAGCTTGGAGGTTGCCAACCAGCTCCTTAGTTTCCAAGTCACTAAGCTTGTACACTTCTTCAATGGAGGTCACCTTGGGCTCCCATCTCTTTAGAAGAGATCTCAAGATCTTTGAGTTGATTGTGCCTTTGTCCATCACATGACTAAGAGATGCCAATCCATTGATGATGACATTAAGCCTTGTGTACATGTCCGCCACTCTTTCATTCTTGCCTATCTTGAAGTTCTCAATAAGACCACCAAGTATGTAGATCTTTTCCTCCTTCACTTGCTATGTTCCCTCATAGGTGACAGATAGCTCATTCCAAATATCATGTGCGGTGTTCCATGAGGAGATTCGGTTGAACTCGAATGGAGTGAGGGCTGCATAGATGATGCTTACGGCTTTGGCATTGAGCTGAGCTTGCTTCATTTGGGCTTCCGTCCATGTATAGATTTCTCCCTTTGGATCTTCATACTTTAGGTGCACCACATTCCGCATCTCGTAGCTTACTCCTTGGATGTAGAACTGCATCCTTGTCTTTTAATAGAGGAAGTTGGTGTTGTTGAATACCAGAGGTCGCATGGAAAAGCTTCCCTCCAAGTTGAGAGATCCAAGTACTGAATCGCCCATCTTCTCTTACTAGTGGAAGTAGCTTGGAGAAGACCTGCTCTGATACCACTTGTTGGATCAAGGGCTCTAGGGGGGGTGAATAGAGCTTCAAAATTCTCACAAAATGGATTAGACATTCAAATTATATTAAGTGCAAAAGCTAAAGCATATAGCCAATTTGAAGACCTAACTAACAAGCATAGCAAGGATGAGAGATAATGATAGCATACACTTGGACAAAGTGGTTTAGAGTGGTTCCATGTCCTAACTAGAAGCAAGTCAATACACTACCTAGAGGTGGTTAGTCTCTAGGACTTTGCAATCTTGGTACTCTTATATTCATTCATAAGATTACAAGTCAAAACCACATTCATCCAAGGACTTAACACATCAAGCAAGGATCTTCAACCTACCGAAGGAACTTACCCACTTGAGCAAAGGAGTCTTCAGCCTTCAATAAGGACTTACCCGCTCCATCTTCAAGTATTTGGCCTTCAAGGAATTACCTATCCTTCTTGAACGTTCACCTTGTCTATCTCCTTCACTCAGAGATCTTGATCACCATGCTTTCTTCAACCTTGAAGAACATCAACTCCTTCTCCTTCACTTGGAGAGGATCTTCAAGCCTTTTCTTCAACGAGGAAAGGGGGTAGGAATACGGAGGTGGAGATCTTTACATGGATACAAGGGATAGCTCTCTTACAATGGATCCTAACTCACTCATATTCATAAATTTGAATTGAAAGTAGAGAGAGAAAGGGGCTCAAAGGGGTGCAACACTCTCAACTAGGCTAGGACCAAGATATGCAATGGAAGAGCAAACTTGGGATGAAGCCCAAGGGGTCCTATTTATAGTTGGAGGTGCCCCTTTGATAGTGGGAACACTTAGGGAAGAAAAATAGCCATTTTACAACTTGCAACAGATCTATTTTGGGTCCCAACACATCTCCAATGGTTGGAATTGCTTTTTCTTCATTTCTAGTACAGTCTAATCGGTCGAGTTTTCATAAAGGTAACTCGACCGATCCACTATCCGACAAAGCTGATTTTTGAACTGTCAATCGAGTTTGTCTGAGGAAACTCAACATATTGAATAAAATTAGTTTTGGACCGAATGGCCGATTGGTCAAGTTCTATGAAGTGTAAACTCGACCGAATCATCTAGATTCCAAAATCCACATAGATCGGTCGAGTTGGTAACTCTACCGGTAGAGTGCCTGTGACAAATTTTAAGGAATTCGATTTGGATGATCAAATCGTAGATTTTTGTATCCCAATCACTTTTCTCATCTTAGTTGCAATACATAACATGTATACAAGCGATTACAAAAATTTTTCTAGGTCATTTGGGGCTATTTCCCAAATTGGTCACTTACATGTCTTTTTGTTTGAACTTGATGAGTTTGATACATGTACAATTGATTCTTTTCTTATACCTAATGCCTGAAATCAATCTTAAATAGATACGTTAGATACATATGAATGGAATGGTTGAGTCATTATCAAAATATAGACAATGCACGACACTTAGGACAACAATCCACTCTTTTGACAAGTCCTCGATTCAAATTGCAGCCTAGACAAACCTGTCACTGACACAGATGTTGTGCTGTATGCTCTTGCTGGCTGGAAGCTATGACCTCTACCCTTGCTTAGGGACCACTGTGAAGGCACACCTGTTCTTGACTCAGGAAAAGTTGATCTCTACTACGATTATGGTGATGATATCCTTGGCTTCTTAGAACCACCAACCGACTATCCTTGGAACTGAGCTAACCTCTTCTTAGCATTGGCTTCATGCTTCTTGATAGCAGACCTCTCAATCCTCCTCACATACTCCACAAAGGTAGAGAATCTCTCTCTATTCTCCAAAGCACTAGCCATTATAGACAACTATGAGCTCATGCCCTTCTCAAACCTTCAGATCCTCTCTTTCTCCATAGCCACCATATGAGGTTAGAACCTCAAAAGCTCCATAAACTTCACCTCATACTCATTACATCGAACCTTGGCACAACTTCTCAAATTGTAGTGTCTTCTCATCTAGGTACATCTCAGGGAAGTAACAACTCACAAACTCTCGCTAAAAATTGTCCCAACCTATCATAACTCCTGCCACTTCTCCTCCTCTAAGTCCCACAAGTGGCCAGTACTGCCCTTCAATAAATAAATATCATTCTTTACCTTATCTTCTTCTGGGATGTATAGGATCTTAAACGCCTTCTCAAGCTCCATCAACCGCATGTCAGTGTATGTTGGGTCTTCCGTACCCACATACTCGATACCGCCAACACGTCACATCCCCTTAAATGTCTTCCCAGAACCCTGGTATTCCACATTAAGGATGACTGCCCTAGCTTGACGTACGGGCGCTCTATCGACTAAGTGCGTAATTGTGGCCATAAGCTATCCAAACATGGACTGAAAGGCTAGATTAGACATGGTTGTAGGGTCAAAATGAGGCATCGTAAGCTGCTTCGGCCTCATCTCAGACACTCTATCATCATGTGCCCACCTCCTATCACCACCTCCTAGCGCGACGAAGCTACTCTTTGCATGCTCTTCACGTTCTCCGGACATATCTACATAAGCATAAGGTATGATCAGATATGTTGGATAATATAAGAACATACACAAAACCTAAGTCCTATATCCCTATAGACTCAACAAACCTAAAGATATGATACCAACCTAAACTGCAATGTCCCATAGGGTATACAAGATTACTCAAAACAAAATATGCGATCACCTACTAAACAACCATATGACCAGAAAAGGGGGTATATTAAAACCAATTTAAACATTACCGTCATGTTCAAAAGTATTTACATAAAGGTCCATCAACTTGCATATCGACACATACCATATCATGTATTTACATGTATGTCCAGTGAATAAAGCTACAACATGTTACAAAAGATATGATTTCACATATACATGCCATACACAAACATTGGCACACTGCCAAAAACCCGAGTCGATGTACATATCATCTACAAAACATCCCCTACCCGAACATGAGAGTAAATGGATGACTCTAGGAAACCACTAACTACTATCCAACCTTGTACTCCTACTGCTCTCCAAGATGCTCTTCCTCACCACCACGATCTTGACAATGTCTCTGACGATCACCTAAAAGGATGTGGTGACCCATGAGGTGAGACCAACATCCCAGCAAGAGATATAAATCTCAATAACAATAATTGATTACATCATGTGATATTATTAAGCAAGTTAAGTAGGTTAAGCAGATTAAATAGATTAAGCTGGCTAAGTAACTAAAATACGTTAATCATGATTACCACAATATATATAGAAAAAGGTAAAGCTACCACTTTTTATACAATTGATTTCTCTTACCGCATTACATAATAACTAAACATTGTAAGAAACAAGGAAACATGTTAACAACCAATGTGGATCATGTTTAACCCTAAACAAATATTCTACACAACTGGATTACATATTTTATTAAGCCCTATGGAATTTGAGGTATACCACTCAAATTCCAACTGTCCACTACTAAGTCAAAATCAGTTCCATACAAGATCTAAGAGAGCCATAATCCTAACATCTCATCTGCCCTCAGTCAGTACAACTTAGATGCAGTGACATATGTAGTCAAACTGCAAAACAACCTAGTCTACCCTTAGTATATAGGTCACAACACCAGTAACCAGGGTACACTAACCCGAACACTCAAGGTACAACTATAGCTGTCCTCAGTTATATCACATATACTGAGTCATGATCATCTAACATATGACCTCAACCATTCTCCTGCTGAGGTATGACCGCAACCATCCTCAAAAACATGCATATACTCAACATTATACAACTCTGAGATTCCATTAGGGGAATACTCATTTCACCATCCAGTGAGTCCTGACACTAGAATGGATCTACTACAAGTGGCACTACATGATTAGGGGTTCACTTGATTAGTTAATGTCAATTGGGTGATTTCAGGCGGCATCAACCAAGTTACATGCAAACCCTAAAAGAGTTCTACATAAACATGGGTAGATTGCAACTTCAGAAGATATAAATCATATGAAATATAATGTTTATCACATCATCACATGGTACTGTTTCATGTCCATACATGAGACCGTAATCGTCATCATCATACCATCACATGATGCAAATCCTTGTCACCTCATGAAAATGATAACACCTCACTAAGGGCTCAACTATGCCCCAAAGATCATTAAGACCATCACATCATCCCCTGTAAGAACATCATTATCTTTCCATGCCTCATCAAGACTCATCATACCATCACCATACATGGGACACATAAATTTAATACAACATTACATTTAAGAGCTATGACGTTCATATGACATCAAATTAGGGTTACAACAACATAGGGAGAGAAAGGACATCCTTCATCATACTAATCACATAAGGAATCTATGTATGATTAACCATCATTCCCAATTCATATTAGGGTTAGGTTTATCAAGGTGAGTTGAATTCGGGTTACAAAACAACACTTAAGGGTAAACCCTAAGTCTAGCATCTCCATCAAGCATGAAAGCATAAAGTCAAATTGACTATAGGATTAGGAAATTTCATTGACCACCTAGATCAGGAAAACATAGAGACCACAAAGATTAGAGGCACCTTAGTGACTGCTAGGTTTAGGTGCCTTAACGACCACTGAAGCCAGACATCATAGCGACCATGGGCTAAATTCCTAATTGTCCTCATAAGGTAAGAACCACTTTGGCGACTACTGAAATTAGGGTGCACCACTTTGGCGACCGTTGAGGTTAGCCATCATTAGAAACCACTAGGGTTAGGGTTCCTTCAGTGATCGTTAGGGTTCAAACCTTAGCGACCACTAAGGTTCCATAAACTAAACGACTGCTAAGGGTCCAAAAACTCAACGACCACTAAGGGTCCAAAAACTTGGTGATCGGTGGAGATATAAAACTTGGCAACCATGGAGAGACCAAAATTTCATTGACTATTAAGAGTCCAAACATGTTGGTAACTACTAAGAATCCAAAAGGTCATCAAGTTGCATCACAAAGGGAAAGATCAGTTCAAACCCTAATTAGCAACCATCATATGAGAGAACAGAAATCATCATTTCCACAAGCATCAAAGTACAAAACTTCCATTATCAAGAAAGATTCATGCACAACATTTAAGGTTCACCCAAGAAGATACACTACTCAAGAATCACCATACAAATACAAACCCTAGGTAAAGGTACATATTCCTACTTGGAACAACATTTTATGGAAAGATCATGTACATCCAAGGTAAGAGAAAACAATAAGCATGGATAAAGTTATATAGCTCGCCTTAGAGATGATGTCGAAACTCCAAACAACAAGGTATCTTGAAGAAAAAAGAATGTATGATCCCTGTCTTGAGCACTCCTCTCATCCAAGCTAGCTCCTACTCCAAAAAGGAAGCAAACCCTAGGTTGAAAATGCAAGAAAGAAGATATTTTCAACCACTAGATCAAGATCCACCATGAAACTGACCAAGAAGAAGAGAGAAGAGGGTAGAAAAGCAACGAAAATAAAGACAAAGAGGGAGATATCACTTACTTAGGTCAAGAAACTAAGCAAGGAAGCACCAAACTACCTCATCTAGGGTAGATCCAAACCCTAGGAGCACATGCAAGCTAGATTGGCCTCCTTCTTCAACCTTGAGATCCTCCTTCACCACCAAGAAAGAAGGGACGAGATCCAATGGCAAGAAAAGAGAAAGAGGGTTCAAAGTTTTGTTTCATGAGAGGAGGGAGGTATATATGACTATGGGTGAGAGAGAAGAGAAGGTAGAGGTGTCTAACCAAGTTTGCCATGCGTCCAAGGTTAAAGCATCTCGCCCATGCAACCATCTTAAACATGCAACTAATTGACCATACATATAAACACCTAACAAACACAATAAGAAAGTTCATCAACTACTTAAGGTTTTTAGCAACCAAGGTGGTCAGAAAATGAAATGATCACCAACCCTAGGTGATGTTGGCGACCAAGATGAATTCAATCTCATTGTCCGCCAAACCTAGGTGGATCTAGAGATATTGGCAACCACCAACACTAGAGGGCACAAAAAAAATCTTGGCATCTACTGACACTAAAGATCCCATCCTTGGCGACCACCAAAACTAGGCGATCCAACACTCTAAGTCAACCATGTTTTAGGGCATCCATGAGAGCAAACTGTAACCTCAACACAAAGTGTCACTACTAAAACCAAGGTGTAACAAGGCGCTCCAAAGCACATATACATCAAACATGATGTGAAAACATGTGTGGAACAACACACATGTGACAAGTTGTAAGAAAAGACCTAGATATGGGTAAATTGCATAAAAGTCCAAAACAAGCTATAAATGCATATCTTGCTCAAACAATGTCCAAACTGGATCAAACTTGAAACTTAAGCTTGTCACATGCTATCAAAGTACATATTAAGGTTAAATCAAGGTTTTAAACATCTAATTATGATAAGAAAGCATGTTCAACCATAAAGCAAGGTTAGGGGTCTTACATTGGGTGATGTAGAAAAATGGTATAGAGGAGAGGGTCAAGGAAGAAGTAGATACGAGGGGGATATGGCTACAATATTAGTTGAAAAAAGTACTAATATACATAGGGAAGCCGCATAATAATGCTTCCAAAACTAGGTTAGAGATGAAAGGAGAACCTGATGGTGGAGAAGAATGAAGAGTCCAACTATTAGAGAATGTAGGAGTGTCACATAAAAATTGCAAAGAAAGGAGGCTCCATAAGCAGTGGAGTGGGATTTCAATGTAATATCCAAGTTAGTATCCCTACTATAAAGTTTATTGGAAGTGGTAATTTGAATGGATACATGCCTTGTGGTGGTGGTACCATGATATTATGTAGGGGTTGTGACACTATTAACAAACACCAACCCTAATTTATACGACTAGATAGAATTTGATTATGAATCTCTTACTAAAATTAATAAATGTAGTTTCTTTGGTTAGTTATAAAAAATGATTACTTGTGATTATCCTTGTCTTTTGTGAGGTTTGGAATAGCTCTGAGTTATTTTCCACAATGACTACAACTACCCATGTAATGTAATTTTTAAAGACACTAACAACTTCCAATAGTTACTCTCATAACTATACTGGTGGTTGCCTTCCCTTTGGTTCATATTAATAGAAGGAAACATAATGAACCTTATGGAGCAAAGTACACGCATTACCAACTAAAGTGTCATAAAAAATCAAACATAACCATGAGGAGTCACTTATATCTCCCATTTGGTCCTTATTTAGTGCTTTTCATGCATCCAAATTTCCTTTTATGTTGATAACATTATTGACTAGAAATAACAATAGTTATGCAACAACTTATTAAGGGAGATGAAATTACAAGAATACCTCTCAAACAATTTCATGTATCTCTTTGAAAGCACTAAAAACATACTTAAATTTTAATTTTGGGTGGTGAACAAATTATTGTTTTGCAATCTTTCCCTTCCTCATGGATACTCATCCTATGAGAATATATAGTCATGAGTATACCAAGGTTACTGAAGATATATTTTAATTTTTCTATGTTTATAGGTGGTGAAAAACACAATTTATGCCACTTGTTAAAGTTTACTATTATGTCGTTATATATTAGGTTTATACACTAGGATGCCATTGAAAAAAAACTGACACCATATACTATAACATAGTTCACAATATTTTCTCCTAAAATGTTAAAATGGGTTTATTACTTTGGTTGGTCCAAATGGATTGAACTTGTAGTTTATCTTGTGCCTTTGGAAGCTATTTTATGTGTTTGTATCATCAACTTGGATATAGTCATTAAAGTAATGTAGGTTTATGTTGGATACAAATATGTCTCATACTCGATCATATAATAACTTACTATTGACATGAATAGTAAAACAATGCTCAATATTTTCTTGTTTAGAATGTGATAACCCATGCTAAACTTACATGTGTTATGATAGTCACTAGATCAATCGAATGCTATATATTTATAAGTATCAATTCTTAACTCCATCTCTATGTCATTCTTGTGTGCACATACAAACCCATGGTGGGGTAAGGGGTACAAACATAACCTTTTTTCACCCTTTTGTGGTATAACGATGCAAGACCCAGTAAAAGGTAGTCAACATGATAAAAAATCACATGATGATATTTAGTTAGAATATGGAAGGGTTAATTCATCTGCTATTAAATTCTATATATGGGATCCCTTTCATGCTTGCATATGCAACATTAGAGCATCTGTGACACTACTAGGCTCAATTATTGGCACACATATTCATAGGCCAATATTTGTTAACCTCTGCAAAGTTATAAATAACATATAAACCATGAAAATAATTCTATCCTTCTTATATATTCTATTCTTGTTCCAAGAAATTGAAGTGAAATAATAACCAACACCACTAGTGTACACCGAGGGTAGTATGTACAATTCCTATACTAGATAATATACTTCTATCTTGAACTTATACTTCCAAAGCATATCTATGATACAATACAACCTCCTCAACACATTTAAACACTCAAGTTCAAACAAACATTCACAACCGTTGACCATTGA
Organism: Alisma plantago-aquatica; assembly: GCA_963693085.1. Lineage (NCBI taxonomy): Eukaryota > Viridiplantae > Streptophyta > Magnoliopsida > Alismatales > Alismataceae > Alisma > Alisma plantago-aquatica. The sequence continues at coordinate 927,138,928 of OY856409.1, forward strand.
TGCTCCTATGTTGTATGGATGAAATCACAGATGACATAATTTTACCATGATGATCACATGTTGTCTCTTCATTGCTTCTTAGAGTTTAAAAAATACCAAGCGATACTTCTCATTTATATACTATTAATAAATGTGGAATATAAGTGATCATATACCTCCTCCACACTTGACTAGGTACATAGCATGGCAGACACTAGTATAATTTTGCACTTGAATTGATTCCACTAGAGAGTAAGATAACAACTTTATTGAGCACATGTGCATACCATTTATTTTTCAACACAAAACTTACTTGTTACCTAAAGTTCATGTTGGCTCAAGGTCATGTTGCCTATCATTGTTTCAATGATGCATATAATTTTCCTTATGTTTCCAATGTATCCACTCAACAATTTCATGAAAACTGAAGATAAAATAAGGGTTTTGAATATAGTTAAGAAGGACACAATTGTGATATATGTAGGAAGGAAAGTGTGGATACCAGATTCTAGGATTATCACATAATCATGACCCACATCCAAGTGATCACACCAAAGAAAACATAATCAAACCATCATAATTGTTAATATCAACAAGGCATAATGAGTAAAAAAGTATGAACAAAGATATCTAAGAAGTTCTTATAAGAAAGAGAAAGGGCCATGCATATCCATACAACAATGTGTCATTGTACATTTCTTATGAAATAGACCAAGACATTAATATGTTATAGAAAAAATAATCATGTTCTTACATGAATCATATGCACTATATAAAAAGTATACTACAAAACTAAATTCATGAGTTTATCAATATGTAATCACCCTACCCAAGACCAGTGTATACATGAAAAAATATAGGACACCATAAGAATCAAGATCCTCATATCCAACTCACTTTTGTATTCTATAAGAATACTCCTCACCAATAAACCTGTGGGACAAATGTTAGGATCCTAAAAAGGTGATGAACTGTGAGAGTGAGACCAAAGCCCAATGAGAGATAAAGTTATATAGTATATACTACATATATTTATGACACAGTCCTATAACAAAACTAACATATTTAAGGCATGTTAGAGAAATAAAGCCATATATGAAGAATAAAGTACAACAAATATACAAGTTAGACTTAACACCTTGGTTAAGAGTTTTTCTTTTAAACTCAGTCCATATTATCGACTAATGATTATGAAGTCCCTTAGCCCAATGTAAAGGATCTTAGAATTATGTAGTCTCACTAAGACCCCACCATGCCTTAGTCAGAGAGAGTATAAGATTAGGATCTCGTCAACCTATAACCTACATAATAACATGTCCAACTTCAATTTCTGACTAAATCAAAAGATTAATAAACATAAGATACATCACTCACCTTATCGAAAACCAAAATTTTAGTAAGTAAGATATCAAAATCTTAGCTAAAAAGCTCAACCAAACAATCTTCATATGCCCAACTTTTCTTGCATTATCTCCTAGGTAAAAGAAGGAGAAGATAGAAATTTACAATGAAGAACTAATATATCTTTCACAAGTTATTAAGAGTTTCTACCGATAGGGTGAAGAATAGAGAAAATAGGTGAACATATGAGATAAAAGGAATAAACTTACTTATACATGGTCCCTTGTTGGTTAGGATGAGAAAACCTATATTGTACATTCACAAAACACCAAGAACATTAATATCCAAGAAATTGTCCACCAAGAACAAATCCTCAAATTCTAGAACAAACAAACCCATGGTTTGAGGTCTATATGGACATATAAATAGGGGTTGTTTTGACTAAAACTTGCAATTTTGTCCCACATTACAAATTTTATTGGACACAACCCACATTGTATATGTCTTAGAAGTTGGATTGACTATTGACTCACAGTGACCTAACTTAGCTTTGCAACCAATTGACCAATCAACTTGACCTTGATATTATCAACCTATATAGTCAGTTTGACTAATAGCCCAATCAATAGTGGTTCATGACATCAACAAACAATAGTGACATCTTGTAGAAATCCAATGACAACCATATTCATTGCGGATGTAATCTTGACTTATCCAAAGGTTGGATTATTTTTCAATCCAACTTCTCAATAATCAGCGGAGTACAAGCCACACTGAGAACCAACAAGCCAATCTTCTTTTTATATAGGAAAAAAATCAAAATATCCATGAACATTCTCAAACTCTCTAAACTAGGGTTCCAATACCCCATACCCAAAAGTGAATATTCACCTATCTCATGCCAATATACTGGCTATCTGTAACGCCCATTACAAAAGCTTCATATGGTGCCATGTCGATGCATTATCAATAGCGGTTTTAGTAAATGAATTATATCATATTAGGTGTATATCCTAGTTACAAAGAACTAAATCACACAAGAGCTAAAAGATCTTTAGCTGTCCAAATTGTTCGCTCTAACCATCCATCTTGCATGGGTAAAAAATATACTAAACTTCAGTTGTGTACCAAGTACTTCATGCAGATGGTCCAAAAACTTGTTTGTAAATGGGGGCACTCTATATTACATGATAAATAATAATATCCCCAATATATGGACAATATGTATTTCTACAACTACAACTAAATAGGTATCTAACATGATAGACTAATCCACATATATCTAAGATAACTTGTTATCTAAGTAGATAGTTTCAATCAAATGAAACTGCATTGTCTTAGTTAGTTAGTCCGCAACTACCCAAATGGAATCATATTCCTTGGTTGTCTTGATAAGGGCAACCATGAAATACGCAACAATATGATTTCATTTCCACTCAAGGATAAAATGACAAAAACCCTGTAACTTTTTGATGCTCTACCTTAACCCTTTGACAAAAAGGACAATTGTCCACAAATTGAGCCACATCTTGCTTCATCCCTAAACACTGGTAATGATCTTTTAGATTCATGTAAATCTTGGTACCATCAGGATTCATCACATAAATAAAGGAATGTGCCTCTTCCAACACCGTATCCCTCCAACCTCATGCCTCAGGAAACAAAGCCTACCATAGGAATATGATTCATCAACCAACTCATGGAAACCTTCACACTTCACTTCACCAAGCTATAACCATATACTCTAAATAAATACATTTGAAATCTTAGTGTATCTAATCTAATGGGCCAAGGTTGGTTTGATCTAAAGCAAAACAAAAAAATCCTAGTAAAAATATTTCCAACTGAACATTCATTTGTTAGATTCATACAAACATGTCCCTTTTGTTGCAAGACATAGAATACAATTGTACATTGTCTACTAAAGAATACGATTTCCAAATAAAAGCATCTGCCAAAACATTCACCTCTACGTATGATGATATATGGTACAATCATAATCCTCAATAAACTCAAACTATTGCCAATAACTCATGTTCAGTCACTTAAACAAAAAATTTTCTTGAGCCTCTTTTACATTTGATGACTTGACACTATCACTTAAAAAGATAGTTCTAATAAACCTTCAAAATGAGAACAACAATTTCTAACTTTATATCAAGTGTTTCATAGTTCTTCTCATTATTCTTGAGCTAGATAGAGGCATAAAAAACCACATTCTTATTTTGCATCAACACAAAACCAAGACATCTCCGTGAAGCATCACATAAGATAATGTATCCTTTCTTTGTCTCTGGAAGAACTAGCACTTGAAATGGAGCTAAAGTCAACTTCTCCTTCACAAACATGAAGAAACATTAACACTCATCATCCCTAAAAAATGGTGCACCATTCTTGTTTAATCTGACCAAAGGATTTATATAGAGTTGAAGTTCATAATATAACATCTCTAGGAACCAATTAAAACAATAAAAATCCAAAATTTCTTCAACATCTTTAGCTGTTCCTACTACAAAATAGACTATATATTCTTTGTCTCTACAAAGATCCCATTTCTAGTTCATGGGACCAAGAACACTGCTTGAGTCATCCACAATTCACACTTCTTCACATACAACCTATGATACCTTAAAAACTACAAAGCCACACAGAGATGCCTCTCAATATGATATATGTCCATGGATTATATGACGATATCAGATATAAATAGTACCACAAATCCATATAATTTGAACACTCTATTCATTAGATCCATGAAAGCTACATGTACATTGCTCATCTTACATGTCATAATCACAAACTTATAGTATCCATGCCTCATATCAAAAGCTATTTTGGGTATGCCATTTGCCTTGATCCTCAATTGATGAGAACCTAATCTTAGATTTATACGGGAAACATGATAGATCTTCTCGACTAATCAAACACATTGCATATTCCCTAAAAAATTACGTATGCTTAACTATAACTCAATTCCACTTCTTATATTCTATACACAACCTCATGTACCCATTCTTCTTATTAATTAATAGAAAAGGTGCACCTCATGGTGATTCTCAAATGTGTGAACCTTTGTCTTAGAACTCTTGAAGTTTCATATTCAACTCTCTTAGCCGTGCTGAAGCTATTCTATATGGTGTTTGAGATATCACTTGAGTACCAAGTACCAAATTTTTCTTTAAACTGGTCTCTCTTGGCAGAGGATGATCTAGAATCTCTTTAGGAAAGACATCTTGGAACATGCACACCATAAGAACGTCCTCCATCTTTCAACTCTTTTCCTTGGTATCTAGAACATGCGTTAGATATATATACCACCTTGCCTCAACACCTTCTCATCTATATTTGCGCACACCATACACATAAGAATAATCTTCCTATAACTTGGCTAACTCAAGAAATATCACCATCTCACCTCTCCACTATTTTGGATCCACAACTCAACATCACATTATACTTCTATAAAAATTATCTATCCCTAGGATCACATCAAACCCATGCACTCAAGTGGTAACACCAACTGAATGTTGTGCCTTGAGAAACATAAAATTCAATATGTACACACCTATATAAACATATCTAAACCCACCAATGAAATATCTAGTAAAATATTAAAAGACATACTCTTAACAAGCAAACTATGAAATGAGGCAACTCTATAGTAATAAATAAGTGTGTCCCACTAGGATCAAATAAAGATAAAATAGAATACTAATCAGTCAAATCAAAATGAAAGAGTTCCATCAACACAACTAAAGCCACCAATGAAGTCTCTAGTAAAATTTCAAAAGGCATACTCTTAACATGAAAACTATCAAAGGAATACCCTCTGTAGTGATAAATGGGCGTGTGAAACTAGGATCAGCTAAAACTAAAACAAATGACTAAGGAGTTAAGTCAGAATGAAAGAGTTCCATCTAACTTAGTATTACCATTGGGGAGACAACTTCTTTAGGTAGAGTCACATAGTAGACTTAACCATTTTACTATTGCAATCTCTTCCTAAACTGTGGATGGCTGGTTCAAATGACCCAACATGTAATGTCTAGACTCACCCTCTCCCAGAAAGTTTGTGTTGTTGCACCTACTATGAAGGCTGCCTCTACACCACATCCTAACGTTGCTGCAACTATATGCAAAAGGCCATCACATTACACTGATAGTAACATCTGGAGTCAAATCAACAAGATCTTCTGTGATGGTTATTGTAGGATATGCAATCTCTGCTACACTATGGTATGTATGACCCTATTACCAACAAGTCAAAACTCATTTCCCTATAAGTTGTAAACCCCTCCCTACCTTTGCTTGGGTGTAAACTACAACTAATTTGATTCCTGATGTCACCTACCTATGACTAATGGTACTAAGACTATAGATGCTACTATGCTGAAACTCAGCCTAACAAAAATTCCAGACTACATGTCTAATCCGATCTCTTCCCCAACTTAAACTCATGTCATATGGCCTTTTCCCTATCAACACACACAACAACTTCACAAATGAAAAACACTACTCGCTTGTCTCCATGGATGCCAACTACTGAAACTCTATGTCCAACCCTTCATCAATTTTCATATGTAGGGTCCAACTAAGGACAAAAAATATATAATATCTATGCAATGCAACTCATATTTTATTCACAAACATTATCCTATGATGTAGAATCTCAAATTGTCTCATATTCTCAAGTAGGTACTACTGGAGAAAGTACCTACTCTCAAACTCCTCCCTGAAATCAGCGTAGCTGATTTTCTCTCCCAACCTCTTCTCCTATTTTGTGGCCTATTAGTGTACAGAAATCTACTTGATAAGGTGAATCACTTGCTTGATGTTCTCCTACTCCTATAGCTAGGATCATGGAAGCCTTCTTAAGCTCTGTCAATAATGGATTCACATCCACCAAATCTTCCATACCAACATACTTTGTCACACCAAGTCTCATCAACATCTCAAAATGTCTTCCCAAAACTATGATGGGACCCAACATGTGGTGGTGCTTCATATGTTAAAGGTATATATATCATATATATCATATGAAAATATGTCAATATCAATTGTCCAAAAATAGCCTATATTTTTGGGTTATTTAATGCCATCGAGTTCAGGGGAGGTGGCAAAGACTATGTATAACCCACTCAAAAATTATATTCTCATGTTCCTCTAATGCACCTCTGCATAATTCTTCTCTATAGTTCATGTCACAAAGATACTACCCACTTACTCTTCAAGTCATTCTACCATATCTACATAATCATAAATGATGATTATAAACTAAGAACATGTAAGAAAATACACATATCCTATCTCCTTGTAACTATAGTAAAACCCAGGTTGTCATACCACCAAATGTGGACACCCAATCCCAGGATTAATGCATAAGCACACCCTAAGATTGAGAAGCCACACCAAAGAAAAACCTAATGATCTTGATCATTATTAATAACATGACACACTAAGTAAAAATCACGATCAAACTTTTTTAGAAAGATTTGTACAACAAACAAAAAGGTCCATGTATATAAATATATCCACATGTAATTGTACATTGTTTATCAATTAGATCAAGCCATCACCTATCTTATATAGAAAAATTATGTTTATACATACATCATATGAACTATATACAAACACATTCAACAAAACCTAGTGTCATGTATACATAGATATGTAAAACACCCCACCTGAGACCTATATATGCATAGACAACTATAGGGCTCCATAAAAAAAGAAATACTCAACACTTGCTATTGTGTCGGGAGAGAATGCTCTTAATATCAAACTGTTGGGATAGATGATGTGATACGGAAAGTGTAATAAACCACTTGAGTGAGAGTAAAGTCCACTGAGAGATGAATAGTCTATATAGGAATCAGAGTATGCAAGATCTACTACATGTGTTTGAATAAGACAATATAATAATAACAAGTATCATTTACAAAAGATGTTGGATAAATTAAGACAATATATAAAACATAAAGTAATACAACTATACAATTTTGACTAAATGAATTGGTTTCAAGTTTAATTTATAAAAGCTAGTAAAATTGGAATGTATCCTCCAAATTATTGTCTATTGACTGAAGGTGTAAATTGACTAATACCTTATTTTTATGATGTCTGAACCACTCCACTTATTTATGTCTAATGTTTCTACTTGAGTGATTTCATATAGACACACTCCAATTCTGAACTTGCAAACCCTAGATTTCAAAAAATCAAGTTATAACACAAATTTTGTGTAAAAGATTATAGGTTACATAATTTATCTCCTTAGATCTTTTTGTAATCACTTGTAGTGCTTGTATGACTTGTATCTAAGATTAAAATTGTAATAGAATTAGTTAGATCGATGAAACTTTCACTTTGAGTAAATTGACTAATGCAAAATAGGCACTTTCATAGGCATCAATGATGAGGGTTACAGAACGTTGTATAACCTTTCTAGGTAGAAACTCGGTACATCCAATCGATCATACTGCTTCATGATAGAAGAAGAAGATGGTCTGGTATTATAATATCAAGATGTATATTCTACATCCTGAGTATCCTCCTGCTATCTCTGAAGTCAACTAGAGAACCATTCGTGACAATGAGTTTCTTTCTCAATGGAAAAAGACTTTACAAATGAAGTCACCTATGGGAAATTGATTGGATTTATTATGCATCATATATGGATAGAAAAAGAAAGAAGACCTACACTATACTAGGAGGGGATTCACCGCGAATGAAACATGGGGCTTTGAATCATATACTACTATTGCAGGAATGAAAGGCAGCCTTAGAATAGAATTATGCTGCTTGCTGGGCCGAGAATGCTTTGAACCTATATAGAGTGATGAACCATTTTGCATTAGTCAAGTAATGCCATCGGCTGAGAAGTTACTATTATGGTAACTTGAATGAAGAGGTTGTAAAACATTGTCTAGATAGTGTAATAGACAGAGTGATGAACCATGCATCTCACTCAATGGTACTATAAATGGAAAGTGAAAATAAATGTTGGAGAGAGAAACAAAAAGTGACATAGATATGTTGGACTCTCTCCCAAAAAAAAAGATTGGAGGCACCCCAAACTATAAATAGGACATCTTGGCCTTCATCCCATGGTTAGACAAGCATTACAAATGCCCCTATACTGTGTTGAGATAGAAACTACCCCAAAAAGTCCCTTACCACTCTCACGAGCTTAATCACTTGCTACATCCATTAGAGTGGGTAGGAAATTTGTAATAGAGATAGTCCTACATGTATATATTCTAAGTCTTTCACTTCTCTTCCAAAATCTCTCTCCCTTGAAGATGAACATTCTTACTCTCATGTAAGAGAAGACAAGAAGAAGGGCAGGTGACACTTGGTGAAAAAGCTTACCTTAGTGAAGGTGAAGTCAAAGGAGGAAGATTCTTGTCAAAATGGGTAAATCCCTAAAGGCTGAATACTTATTGCAAAAGTGTCTAAGTCCAAATATGAGTTTCAAGAGTGAGTAAGTCTTTGGTGAAGGCCAGAAGACTCATTGCAAGAGTAGGTAAGTCCTTAGAGAAGGCAGAAGATTCTTGGGCATAAATAGGTAAGTCCTTTGTAAGGATGTTGGCTTCCTTGTCCTAAAAGGGAATCCAGTTATCCTTTGAACAACAAAAGGATGTTCATTTGCTATAACACTTATAATGGAATGTAAGGAGTGACACAAGATGGAAAACCCCAAGATTTACCCCTCTCGATAGTAGAACTACATTCTTTGATATGGATTCACTATATATAGTTCCATCACTTGTGAATTATTCAATATCTCTATCCCTTGATTTTCATACTTGTAATATTATATTGAGAACTATTTTGAAGGTCCGATGAACTTTGTTTAAGTAGTTTTAGATCAATTCACCCCCTCTTGATCCCATTATAGGTCAATTAATTGGTATTACATCAAGGTTTTCTCCAAACAAACACTTATGCAAGTAGAAGAAGATGGGTGATAATCTAGAAGGGAAATCCTTCTGCAACATTTTGGTCTTCAAAGGGATCAACTTTTAGCATTGGAATACAATAATGCAATTATTGATTCAAGGATAAGTCTTGAGTTGCGGAAATTGGTGGATATTTGATACAAGTAACCAAAAGGAAAGCTAGAAGAATTGGATGCAAATACTTTGAAGAAAGCAAACTTGAATGCCAAAATCCATAAGCATCTATGCCACTCTCCCCCCATAAATTTCAGGTGAATATCTTTTTGTGACACCGCCTATGAGATATGGATAAAGCTTTTTGTTATTTATGAGGAGATGGAGCAAGTGTGAGAGACCCCTGACCTTGCTAAAAGTGTTGAACATACTTAATTATCATAATTGAATTCTTAAAACTATAATATAACCCTTTGATATGACTTGGAATCATAATACACGCTTAAGTTTCAAGTTTGGTTCAATTTGAACAATGTTTGTGCAAGTTATGTAATTTCATGTACATTTTGAAATTTTCTACAATTTACCCAATTGGGAGGTTTTCTTGCAATTTATCACTTGCATTATGTTCTTTAGATGTTGTATCATCATTATTGAGCTTTTTTATCAATGGGAAACCTAGTTTAACCTTGGTTTGGAGGTGTTTTCTTCAAGGGTATTCTAGGGGTTACCCCTTTATGGATGAGCTACCTTTAGGAGCTCTCAAGCAAATGGTTTATTTGCTTTGCTTGCAAAATCAAGAAACGAGGGATAAATAGGTATCCATGGATAGTGGATCAGCTACTTGTGTGGCTACTTGTATATCCTTAATAGTTTAAGGCCATGGACACACGGGGAAGCTACTTGTACACCTCATGCTTGCTTCCATCCTTATCCATGGGCTATATTTACCTCTTCCTTGCCCAAGTATGAATCTTTTCTTGATTTCTCTTTCCTTTAACTTGGAGAGACGACTCCACTCTATTTTTATGTAGAACTAAGTACTCTAAGGTAGAATACAACCTCTTTTTGGAGAAGAAGGTCTCCTAGAGCTCCATCTAGCCCTACCTAGGGTTTCCAAAGTCATCTTCTAGGGATTTTGACCAAGGAAAGTTGTTTTCTTCCTTCCTTCTCTATTTTCTTACTCTAATACTTCCTTAGACCTTCCTCCAAGTCAGAACCTTGATGTTCCATGATAGAAGTTTCTCTAAAGCTCTAAAACCCTACCTTTCTTGCTCCTTATGCTTAGGGTTTGCTTATTTGATGGAGAAAGGTGCTAGATGGACGAGTTCAGAGCTTATGCTTGGATTTTCTACCCTACCTGTTAGAGTTTTCTTCTATTTGGGATTTTATCTTCTCATTAGAGGCAAGTTTTATAACTTGCTCCATGTTTATTGCTTACCATAAGCTTGCTAACTCATGTTCTTGCTTTAAAATGATGATCCATGCCCTAAAAAGCTATGCTTGACTTAGATTTCGATTTTTATGATGTTTCCTGTTCTAATTTCAGTTCTAGATAAACTTGTAATGAATAGTACATTCCTCCTAAGATATAAGATGACTTAGATCAGGTTGTTTTGAGAACCGGTGGTGCTAAGTACCCATCAACCAATGGTCAATTTTAGGGTTTAAAGTTGATTTCTTCTATAAACACATGACCCAATGGTGGTACCATTGCAACAACCAATGGTGTTGTCTAAATGACAACTGATGATGGTGACCAAGGGTGTCAACTTATGTTCACCCCTTAGGTCAGGTTTTGGCCTAATTAGAATCTTAATGATCAACAACTAAGTACCCTAATGATGCTATCAATCAATGGTGACATTAGCTTGATATCCGACGATTATTAATGAATATAGTGCCGATCTAACAACCTATGGTGACTTAATGGTCACTACTAATGGTGGATCAGGTCTCCACAACCTATGGTGAGTTAATCATGCAGTTGTAGCATCAATTAAGCCTTAAACTAATGGTTTCTTGGGTCACTTGATGCAATGGTCAGACTTATACTCCAATTGATGGTTTTAACATATGAACTTGACCCAATGGTTAAGATCTATTTTTTTTCCATCTAATAAATTGGAATGATGCCTAATGTAATATATTGGTCCTGATAAAGTGAGTTAGATGGTTTCCTTTATGATATCAACTTAAGAAACTCATTTATTGATGACTTTTTTTAATAAACAACCGCTTGTGGGTTTTACCCTACTATCAATGGAACTTTTTGTGTTGTCAATCAAGGGATGTCTAGGGGTTAGATTATGAATTTTCTAGATCACAACTCAATAAATCCATAGACGGTTTATTCAAGGTGTTTACTTATGTAAATAATCAATAGTCATACCTTCTCAACAATCCAATGTTTTAGGATGATGCCTATGGTAAGTTTGTGCGGTTTGAGTGATGTTGAAACCTAATAGAGGTTTACCTTAATAAGGTAGTCTTACCTTTTCACTCATATGAATAGAAGGGATAATGACCATATTGTGTTGATATTTAACCCTAATGAGGTATAGCTTGTTATACCTAGTCTTAATATAACCAAATGCTAGTAAGTGGTTATAAATGTATAGCTTGTTATACCTAGTCTTAATATAACCAAATGCTAATAAGTGGTTATGAATAGTCCTTGAATGGTGAATAGAATCATGGAATACTATTTTTAATGGTTGAAACCTAGTATGCTATGACTTGATGGTTACACCTTGAGTTATGTGTGGATCCATACACGAGAAGGGTACAAAATGTGATGGTGATGCTTCACCTTATGCATCCATGATCCAATGGGGATTCCATGAGTTAGGGTTTGGGTATGAGTGTTGATTAGTAATATTAATATAACTTCACTTGTTGAACCTAAATCTAATGCAAATATATGAACATGAGTATTCATTTTTAACCTTCTTATATGATGGCATGATGGTGGAATACTCTCCTTAATATGATCATAACCTTAATGTGTTAATTGGTGGTTATCATAGCCACATGGTTGATACTTTCTTAAGCAAAACATGTACATTATGAATATGATGAGGGTTAATCATATCTAGATTCCTTACATGTTGATGTAATAAAGGAATGTTCTTAATGTTAATATAACCATGCTATGATTATTTATGAATATTTCCCAGCTTATTAATGCAATATTGTGTTGTCCGGTGTATTATATGTAAGTGATGTTGTTGAGCCTTGTTGTAAGGCATGGAAAGATAATTATGATCTTGCAGGGAGTAGTATGATGGTATTAATGACCTTTCGACATGGTTGAGCCCCGAATGAGGTGTAATCCTCTTGTATTGATAAAGGTTGATACCTGTGATATTGTGAAAAGTATTTATATCCTGTCATAGTATGGTGACAAGTATAGTCTCATGAATGGCAAGACAATAGTATCATGTGATGATGATTTGATAATAAGTATAATCTCTTGATTGGTAGGTGAATACTTCTATGTGATGTTGAGATGAGAAATTATGTCTCATATGTTTTATATCTTCTGAAGTTGTCATATAGTAATGTTTTCTAGATATGAATTAGGGTTTGTATGTCCACTTGTTTGATGCAACCTTAATGAACCCAATTAGAGATAACTAATCAAGTGAAACTTTAATCATGTAGTGCCCTGTGTCGTTGAACCATCTTTTGTGTCAGAATTTACTGGATGGTGAAACAAGTATTCCTATGGGAAAATTGGAACGCATATTGTTGAATATGCGGGGTGCTTGTCACCCTGATCTCAATTGTTATGGAGGATGACTAAGGTCATGCCTAGCCATTTTTTTGAGAACGGATGTGGTCGTGTCTCAGTATTTGTGGAATGTGATTGAAGGACAACTATAGTTGTACCTCAGTGGCAGGGTTTTGCTTGCATACCCTGGAGTCTAGTGCCATGACCTGAACTAAGGACGAACTAGTTGTTAGCAGCTTGACTACATGTCCCTTTAGTGGTATATTGATTGATATGTCACCACCTTTTTGGACCATACTGACTGGGTAGAGGAGAGATCTTAGGATATCGACACTCCTAAATCTTGTACAGAACCGAATATCCCTTCACAAGGGTTGGTTGGACTTTGGATGGTATGATTCAAATTCCCCGGGGCATAATAAAAGATGTAAGACAACTACGTAGCATATCTGTTTAGGGTTATACACGACACTTCATATTGGATGATAACCCTTATTTACTTTCTTTTCATTGAGATCATGTATAGTACAATAAGAGATAATAGATATGCTTATGTTGTAGTTATGCTCGTTGTAAACATGCTTATGTTGTCAAATATACTAACACTGATGGTTAAGATGATGTTTCTAGCTATGTTTAATATTGCTAGCCATGCCTATGTAATTAGAAATGCTTAAACTGCTAATCATGCCTATGCAGTTAATTGTGCTATGATGTTAGTTCTACTTATGATATAGATCTTTTCCATTTATTTGAGATGCCAATATTGATAGACATGTTATGTTACTAGACATATTCATGATGGCAAGGATGCTTATGCTACTAGATTGCTTGTGATGTTAGCAAGAAATATGATGATAGTCAGATTAATGATGATGATTGTAATTAGATGCAATTTAATGAAATTTGAGTAGATATCTACCCAGAGAAATGGATTTATTTGTTACCTATAGATACATTGATAATCATACTTGTTGCTAAGATGATTTTCTTAATCTGTTTAGCATACTTGAACTGTTCAATCTATTAAATTGATTATTAAATACCACAACTGCTCATTTATCTACTATTTAAAATGTTGTAATCAATAAGCATTGTTGGAGGTTATATCTCTTACTGGGACATGGGTCTCACCCTTGTGGTTCACCACATCTTTTAGATAACCGGCAATGATGACAATAGAACCGTGGAAATAAAGAGGAACTACAATAATGAATCTTTGATAAAGTTGATTAGATGTCTATTGTGTCCTAGAGTCATCCCTGTACTCTCATGTCCGGGCAGGAAAAGTTTGTATGTGGTATTTCAAACAAATCAGACTTTTGTTAGCATGTTAATGCTTGTTTGTATGGCTAAACGAATATTGTTCTTCTGTGTATATATGTTGTGGCTAAGACAATTGAACAATTTGTATCAAATTATTAGTATAGTATGGATGCAAGAAAGATGTTGGGCTCTTATACAAATGTTTCTGAGCGGGTGTTGATGTTAAAATCGGTTTTAATTTACCCACATTTTGGGTATGTGATTAATTATTGATCGGTTGTTATTTATATTTTGAGTAATCTCATTTACTGTAACATGTTCTTACAAGTTGGTATCAGAGCTTTAGGTTCCCCGAGTCTCTAGGGACACTAGGACTTAGGACTAGGATGATGTTTAAGGAACATGACATGAAAACATAGTGCATACTACCTCATCTCATCACTTGGATGCCTTGGCCAAGTATTCAATTATTGAAGAAAAGGTAAGTATGTAACTCTTAGAGTGTTATCTTTCTGATTACTCTGATCAAGTAGTCATTTTGAGACTATCTAAAGAGCATAATGAGTTAGAAATCATGGTGTATATAACCCAATATTACCTCAAGAGAAGATGAAAATCACATCATTATCTATCAAAATTTGAATGTTTGGTAACTATAAGAGAAAGATACAACACCATGAAATCTAAATCTGAATACAAATAAGAAAAAAAGGAGTTCTTGAAGATGTGATTCAAGAAGATAATAAAGTAAAAGACAGATAAGTCTATGCTTATAAAGTGAATCAAGGTATGAAATCCACATAAGATGGAGAGAACTCCTATAATAAGTACAAAATGAGAAGATGAATGGGAACAATGACAAAGGAATAAGGTGGAACCTAAGTGAATCTCAGACCAACCTAATGTGTGTAAGAAAGTGTTAATGTAAAATCAACATGGCATGTGAAAGGAATTAAGGGAGATGATCCCTGTTTAATGAATAAAATATGGAATATGATGATTTATCAGTTGATAAGTGGTTGAAAAATAGAATAAAATAAGAGAACATACCCAAGTGTGATAAATATTCATTAAGGAAGGAGTAATGAGATATGTTAATCATGATGATCCTATGCTAATGGCAAGAAAACCGAAATGAAAAAGGTAAAATGATACATAAGAAGCTCCTGTAACATGCATAATGAAAATAGAATTGGTTACCTTTTTTCTAGTGACCCTTGAACAACGTTGCTATGATGTGGGAAGTATGTTTTCCTTTGTGTCTTTCCTTTCTAGGTAACACCTTTCAAGTGGATCATTGGCACTTGGTACGTGTAGATTCATTGTGAACATGAGGGTGGATAGATTATTATAGCATAGAGTTTCTTGGATTATGGTTCCAAGATCATAAAGTTTGTGATGAGTTTGCTTTTGAGCCTTCCAATAATTAGGAAGACTCCTCTTATATGTCTTGATATTTTTTATGTTGGTAAAAGTAGATGAGATCAGGATGTGAGTTCCTTATAGCACATGAGGTGGATACCAAGGTAATGGATCCTAGTATCCAAGATGTATCAATAGTATGGGAAGTTTGTGAAGGTTGGAGATGTTTATTAAATGAACATTCCAAGGTTTCCTCTCCCTGAGAGAGAGAGAGAGAGTTGATGATGACCCTCTAAATGTTGTTTGGAAGGAAAAACAAAAATGATTCTATGATGTTGTGTATGGTTCAGTGATAGTTGGACAAGACCACTATCAAGGATAGATGGTTTCTTGATCGGTAGACATGTGCTACCATGTTCCTTTAAGATAAAATATCCTTTAGACATAAGAGTTAGAATGGATGACATAAGTTACATGACCATGGTGAGTTTAGGGTTATGTACTTTAGACTAACCAATGTACCAATAGAATTTATGAATAGGAGGAACAGAGTGTTCAGGTCATGTCTTACAAGCTGTAGCAAGCTTTTAATGATGACATCTCAAGGTATTTTAGAGATGGTTAGTAACACGGTCAACATCTTTGCTAAACCTTAAGAATATTGAAATAACTGTACTTATGTGTGACAAGTCTAGCAAGAATGAGTTGGGGGTTGAATAAAGTATCCTCTTGGAGTTATGATACATCTGTTAAGTATGTTATGTGAATCATGATAAGATGAAGACAATGTCATTGCTCTACCCCTAACAATGTCAATCAGGAAGTTGTATTTGTTAATAGTTATAGATAAATGTATGATTCTTTAGCCAAACATACGACCACTCCACCATTGAGATGATTGGAGAATCCTATATAAACATATTCCTCATAGTTCTTGAAAATTAGGGGATGACTACCTAGTTGATTGTGTTGTTAATTACAACAATCATTAAAGGAGCATAGAGATGAAACCTTGTAAAGTTACATATGATACGAGATACATAATGATTCATGTTTGATAAGAGCCATAAAGTATGAACTATAAATGATGTGTGGTACAATATATAGAATAGTTTAGGACAACAGTTGGAGTGCCTAGTTGAAAGGTACTACCAGACCAATACAGGTGGCACAATAGTTCTTATGTTGAACCAAGGTGACACATGCATGAGTTGAGGGAGAAGAATATAAATTACATGAGAATAATGTGACATAATCATGAGATGAAATTTATCATGGGGAATATTGGGGATGAGGTTCATTAGAAGTATCCATATTTGTCTACCTTGGATTTTGGGGGCAAAATTCCTATTAGGGGTTTATGATTGAGAGACCCCTGACCTTGATAAAAGTGTTGAACATAGTTAATTATCATAATTGAATTCTTAAAACTATAATATAACCTTGTGTTATGATTTGGAATCATAAGACAAGCTTAAGTTTCAAGTTTGGTCCAATTTGAACAATGCTTGTGCAGTTTATGCAATTTTATGTATAGTTTGAATTTTTCTACAATTTACCCGATTGAGAGGTGTTTCTTTCAATTTATCACTTGAATTATGTTCTTTGAATGTTGTCTCATAATTCTTGAGCTTGTTGAGCCACGGGGCACCTGATTGAACCTTGGTTTGGGGGTGTTTTCCTCAAGGGTATTTTAGGGTTTACCCCTTTATGGATGAGCTACCTTTAGGAGCTCTCAAGCAAATGGTTTATTTGATTTGCTTGCAAAATCAAGAAACGAGGGACAAGTAGGTATCTATGGACGGTGGGTCATCTTGTTGTGTGGTTGTTTATATATCCTTAATAGTTTAAGGCCATGGACACATGGGGAAGCAACTTGTACACCTCATGCTTGCTTCCATCCTTATCCGTGGGCTATATTTACCTCTTCCTTTCCCAAGTAGGAAACTTTGCTTGCTTTCTTTTTTATATAACCTAGAGTAACGACTACACTCTATTGTTATGTGGAACTAAGTGCGCTAAGGTAGAATACAACCTCTTTTTGGAGAAGAAGATCTCCTAGAGCTCCATCTAGCCCTACCCAGGGTTTCCAAGTTCATCTTCTAGGGATTTTGACCAAGGCAAGTTGTTGTATTCCTTCCTTATCCATTTTTATTGCTCTTATCCTTCCTTAGATCTTCCTCCAGGTTGGAACCTTGCAGTTCCATGGTATAAGTTTCTCAAAATCTCTAAAACCCTACCTTTCTTGCTCCTTATGCGTAGGGTTTGCTTCCTTGATGGAGAAAGGTGCTAGATGGATGAGTTCATAGCTTATGCTTGGATTTTCTACCCTAAATGTTCAAGTTTTCTTCTATTTGGGATTTTGTATTCTCATTAGAGGTTAGATTTATAACTTTCTCCACTTTTATTTCTTACCATAAGCTTGCTAGTTCATGTTCTTACTTTAAAATGATGATCCATGCACTAAAAAGCTATGCTTGACTTGGATTTTGATTTTTATGATGTTCCCTGTTCTGATTTCAGTTCTAAATGAACTTGTAATAATGTGTACATTCCTCCTAAGATATAAGATGACTTAGATCAGGTTGTTTTGAGAACCGGTGGTGCTAAGCACCCATCAACCAATGGTCAATGTTAGAGTTTAAAGTTGATTTCTTCTATAAACACATGACCCAATGGTGTAACAATTCCAACAAATGATGGTGTTGTCTTTATGAAAATTGATGATGGTGACCAAGGGTGTCAACTGAAATTCACCTCTTAGGTCAGGTTTTGGCCCAATTAGAATCTTAATGATCAACAACTAAGTACCCTAATAATGCTATCAATCAATGGTGACATTAGCTTGATATTCGATGATTATTAATGAATATAGTGCTGATCTAACAACCTATGGTGACTTAATGGTCACTAATGATGGTGGATCAGGTCTCCACAACCTTTGGTGAGTTAAGCATATAGTTGTAGCATCAATTAAGCCTTAAACAATGGTTTCTTGGGTCACTTGATGCAATGGTCAGACCTATACTCCAATTGATGGTTTTAACATATGAACATGACCCAATGGTTAAGATCTAATGTTTTTTTCATCCAATAAATTGGAATGATGCCTAATGTAATATGTTAGTCCTGATAAAGTGAGTTAGATGGTTTTCTTTATGAGATCAACTTGAGAAGCTCATTTATTGACAACTTATTTTAAATAAACATTCACTTGTGGTTTTTACCCTACTCTCAATGGAACTTTTTATGTTGTTAATCAAGGAATGTGTAGGGTTAGATGGTGACTATTCTAGATCACAACTGATTAAATGCATATATGGTTTATTGAAGGTGTTTACTTATGGAAACAACCAATAGTCATACCTTCTCAACAATCCAATGTTTTGGGATGATGCTTATGGTAAGTTTGTATGGTTTGAGTGATGTTGAAACCTAATGGAGGTTTACCTTAATAAAGTAGTATTATATTTTAAATCATATGAATGAAAGGAATAATGACCACACTGTGTTGATATTTAACCCTAATGAGGTATATCATGCTATACCTAGTCTTAATATAACAAAATGTTGGTAAGTGGTTATGAATAGTCCTTGAATGATGAATAGAATCATGGAGTAATCTCTTTTTTGGTTGAACCCTAGTATGCTATGACTTGATGGATAGAACTTGTGTTATGTGTGGATCCATATGTGAGAATGGTATGGAATGTGATGGTGATGCTTCACCTTATGCATCAATGATCCATTGGGGATTCCATGAGTTATGGTTTGGGTATGAGTGTTGATTAGTAATATTAATATAATTTCACTTGTTGAACCTAAATATAATGCAAATAGATAAAGATGAGTATTCATGTTTAACCTTCTTATATGATGGGGTGATGGTGGAATCATCTCCGTAATATGATCATAACCTTAATGTGTTAATTGGTGGTTACCATAGCCACACAGTTGATACTTTCTTAAGCTAAACTTGTGCATTATGAATATGATGAGGGTTAATCATATCTAGACTCCTTGCATGTTGATGTAATAAAGGAATGTTATTAATGTTAATAACCCTGCTATGATTGTTTATGAATATTTCCCATCTTATTAATGCAATATTGTGTTGTCTAGTGTATTATATGTAAGTGATGTTGTTGAGCCTTGTTATAAGGCATGGAAAGATAATGATGATCTTACATGGAATAATTTGATGGTCTTAATGACCTTTGGGCATGGTTGAGCCCTGAATGAGGTGTAATCCTCTTGTGTTGATAAGGTTTGATACCCTGTGATATTGTGAAAAGTATTTATATCCTGTGATAGTATGATGACAAGTATAGTCTCATGAATGGCAAGACAATAGTATCATGTGATGATGATTTGATGATAAGTATAATCTATTAATTGGCATGTGAATACTTCTATATGATGTTGAGATAAGAAAATTGTGTCTCATATATTTTATATCTTCTGAAGTTGTCATATAGCAAGGTTTTCTAGATATGAATTAGGATTTGTATGTCCACTTGTTTGATGCAACCTTAGTGAACCCAATTGGAGATAACTAATCAAGTGGAACTTTAATCATGTAGTGCCCTATGCTGCTGAATCATCCTTTGTGTTAGAACTTACTGGATGGTGAAACAAGTATTCCTAAGGGAAACTCAGAGCGCATATTGTTGAATATGCGGGGTGCTTATCACCTTGATCTCAATTGTTAGGGAGGATGACTAAGGTCATGCCTAGCCCTTTTTTTGAGAACAGCTACAGTCGTGTCTTAGTATTTGTGGAATGTGATTGGAGGACAACTACGGTTGTACCTCAGTGGTAGGGTTTTGCTTGCATACCCTGGAGTCTAGTGCTGTGACCTATACCAAGGGCGGACTAGTTGTTAGCAGCTTCACTACATGTCCCTTTAGTGGTAGCTTGATTGATATGTCACTACCTTTTTGGCCCCTACTGACTGGGTAGAGGAGAGATCTTAGGGTACCGACACTCCTAAATCTTGTACGGAACCGAATAGCCCTTCATAGGGGCCGGTTGGACTTTGGATGGTACAATTATAATTCCACAAGGCATAATAAAAGATGTAAGATAGCCGCACAACATATCTGTTTAGGGTTATACACAATGCTTCATATTGGATGATAACCCTTATTTGCTTTCTTTTCACTAAGATCATGTATAATATAATAAGAGGTAATATATATGCTTATGTTGTAGTTATGCTCATGTTGTACACATGCTTATGCTGTCAAATATACTAACACTGATGGTTAAGATGATGCTGCTAGCTATGTTTAATATGGCTAGCTATGCCTATGTAATTAGAAATGCTTAAACTACTGATCATGCCTATGTATTTAATTGTGCTATGATGTTAGTTCTACTTATGATATAGATCTGTTCCCTTTATTTGAGATGCCAATATTGATAGCCATGTTATGTTACTGGACATATTCCTGATGTCAGGGATGCTTATGCTACTAGATTGCTTGTGCTGTTAGTAAGGAATATGATGATAGTTAAATTAATGATGATGATTGTTATTAGATGAAATTTAATGAAATTTGAGTATATATCTACCCAGAGAAATGGATTTATTTATTACATATATATACATTAATAATCATACTTGTTAAGATTATTTGCTTAATCTGTTTAGCATACTTGAAGTGTTCAATCTATTCAATTGATTATTAAATACTCCAACTGCTCATTTATATTTAAAATGTTGTAATCAATAAGCGTTGTTGGAGGTTATATCTCTTACTGGGACATGGGTCTCACCCTTGTAGTTCTCCACATGTTTTTAGGTAATCAACAATGAAGACAATAGAACCGTGAAAGTAAAGAGGAACTATAGTAATGAATATTTGAGAATATTGATTAGATGTTTAGTGTGTCCTAGAGTCGTCCCTGTACTCGTAGGTCTGGGTAGGAAAAGTTTGTATATGGTGTTTCAAACAAATCAGACTTTTGTTAACATGTTAATGCTTGTTTTTGTCGCATATATAAATATTGTTCTCCTGTATATATATGTTGTGGTTAAGACAATAGAACAATTTGTTTCAAATTTTTATCATAGTATGGATACAAGAAAGATGTTGGGCTCTTACAAAAATATTTCTGAGTGGGTGTTGATGTTGAAATCAGTTTTAATTTACCCATATTTTTGGATATGTGATTAATTAGTGATCGATTGTGTTTTATATTTTGAGTAATCTCATTTAGTGTAACACGTTCTTACAAAGTGAAGGAAAACAAGATCTACATGCTCACACAACAACTTGAAAACTTCCATATGAGCAAGATGGAGTCTATTGTTGAAATGTATACTATACTTAACCTCATTGTCAATGTCCTTGTGATACTTGGTCAACCCATGGATAATCGAAAGGTATTCTCAAAGATTCTTTGCTTTTTTCCTCTCTGGTGGGATAAGAAGGTGACAGTCATAGAAGAGACTACACAACTATCCACTCTTCGATCGAAGAACTTATATAGAGTCTTCAAGCCTATGAGGTAAGGATAAACTCACGAGAAAAAGAGGAGATTGAAGAATAGAATAAAAAGAAAATGGATAAGGTGATTGATTTTCATGCTTCATCAAGTTAAAAACTACAAAGAGAAGAAGGTAACCTGTACTCAAAAGCTAGACTCTAAAAGGCAAGTCTTATTCCTCTTCCCCATGCTTTACATGTGGAAAGAAGAGTCATTATATGGATGATTTCCCACATTAAGAAGAGACAAACAATCACTAGGGAGACAAGAAAAGAGATTATAAGTACAAGAAGAAGAATAAAGGCTACAAAATCTCTAGTCATTCATACAACTCTAAAGCTCTAGTGAAAGTGAGTTAGAGAATGTTACTTTGTTCTAATGTAAAGATAAATTAAAGAATCAAATGAGGTAAATCTAAACTCATAGGATAAAGAATCTTTAATTTAAATTATTCACTCTACGTGTGCATTTCTTAAGTCTACCAAGCATAAAAAAGAAAAAGCTTGCTAGGATTGTTGATAAGTTGCTTGAAGAAAGAGATGATCTTGAACATGCTAATATTTTCTTACAAGATGATATTGAAAATCTCCAAATGCTTAATATAGAACTAAAATATAAATTAAATGATGGAGATAGAGAAAAATGTTTGTCTTAGTCAAGTAAATACTCTTAAAAATGAAATTACTAGCTTGCTTGATAAGATCAAGTTTCTAGAGTCTCAAACTTTAACACCTAGTTCAAATGAAGATGATGCTAAGATTTTTAATGTTTCATGTCTCATGTTGATGTTCTTGAAATTGAAAATGAAAACAAAAAATGTTTTACAAGGAATTGAATCCAAAAATGGTGTTTATCTTTCTAATATTACTACGTTTGATAATGAAAATGCTTCCTTGCTTGAAAAAATCAATGTTCTTGAATCTTATTCTAGTTATACTAGTAGAGAGAGTGATATTACTACTCTTAATATTGAAAAAAAGTTTCTTACATGACTAAAGCTCTTTGCTAAGAAACTGATCTTTTACATGCCAGATATGAAATTCAGTAATTGTCTTCTACTACTACTTCTCTTAAGCCTGATAATGATATGTTGAGATTCTATTTGCTAATATTCTTAAAGGGAAGAAAGAAACTTATTAATATCATTGATCATGCTATCTAGAAAAATGGTAGACATGGTATTCTAATTGATGTTAACCAAAGGAACAATAAATGCAAATGAACTCCCTTTTCCAATGAAGGATCCTCTAGTTTAAGGCTAATGGCACTTTCAATCATTGCAAGGAAATTGATTATTATTATGCATATTGCCCTTTTCGGAAAGAACCCAAAAGCAATAGGATTTGGGTGGATAAGCTAAGCCCCCTGACCCAATAAGATGACTGAGGACAATTTCATCTTACTTCTTGTAGGTCACTTTAGAAAAGGATTTCCATGAGCTATGAATTTGCAAATAAATTTCTAAATCCACAAGTTAGAAGAAAGGTGAGATGTATTGGTTGGAAACAACAGGAAAAGAAATGGTAAGAATAGAGGTAAAGATATTCTTTCTCATATCCTGCATTGCTTGACTTTACATGTTGTTCTTGTAAATATTTTAACATATTCAGATTCTCATCATATTCTTTCTAAAAAATTGCCCTTGATGCTTTAAAGTGCATTACTCACTTGTTTATGCATGTTTGGACATTGATTGTATTTTTTTCATACATCTGTTTATGTTTTTTGAAAGTTGTGTGTCTTTCGACAATTGTTTGCATTGAACGAGATTGTCTTGAGCATATCTTTACCGATGACGTCCCTTGGGATCTTGTCTTGCTGTTGTGATGACCAAGAATTTCCACCTAGGAATCTAGCTGATGGTACTATGTAGTGAACACATAGATGGGCTATTGGAAGAGAATCTCCCTCTCAACTAGATTTTCTCAGCGAATGCCTTATTATTATGACATTTCCCTTGGTACATTGATTTACTTTATACATTTTCCCATGATCTAAATTGCATATGTTGAACACAACTCTATATTTTTCCAAATTTTCCAAAATTGATATGTTTGTCTTACAATTATGCCCTTTGAGTTTTCATACATGTTTTTATGATAATTACTGAATCTCTTGGTTGTGATTTAAACAATATGTTGTGCTTTGACTTGATACATCATTGTAGTTGTATATCCTATTTTGATTCAACCTTGAGTTCCTGAGTGGTAATCATATTTTGGTAGTGATGAATATTAGCTAGTGAGTAGTATTCATCCAATCATCCATGAATCCTAAATTGCATTATCCTTGTATCTATATAGCATGTTTCTATATTGATCATCTTTTTCTATGACCTAGACGCTACTACTAATCTTAACTTTTGGTATAATCTAATACTAGTCTGTCTACATGTGGGTCTAGTAGTATCCAAATGTATGATATGATTGTATCTTGTTGCATATATACTCAAACTTGTTCTTTGTTTGTCATATGTATTAGTTTGAGTTACTTGATTGCATATCCTTGTCTTGACTAGTGCTAGAACTACATCTAGGATTGTTCAAATGCATGCCTTGATTTTCTTTACATACTTTGATTGGACAAGCCTTTGTTCTTCCTCTTCTACTCTCACTTTATGACAAGTTTGTTTTTGTTCTTCACCCCCAACTTCTTGATATAACAAAGGAAGATAGTAATTGTCTTATGTGTGGGTGAGAAGTGTAAGTACATGGAGAAAAAACACATTTTCTATAAATTCTATGAAAGCTAACCTTCCAAGAGAAATAATACAAATGGAGTGGGAGTATATGAAATGAATTAGCATAAATTGAGGGGGAGCATATGTACTAAATTAGTTGAGAGCCATAGGTTCCTCAAAAGGTATGATTTTACTTTAAAACTTTCAATACATTACAAAACAAATTGTCATATTTAAAAATGGGAGAATGTTGAATCAAGGTTTAAATTAAGTAATCTATTGTTTTGATGATGAATAAACCATTCCACTTGTCTATGTCTAATGTTTTTAGTTGTTTGAATCAACATAGATAATATCTAAACTTGCAAACCCTAGTTTGGAGAAATCAAGTCACACATTTAAAATGATCATGATTGAAGATTACATAGTTCATCTCCTTATATTTTTTTTGATATCACTTGTAATGATCGTATGACTAGTAGCTAAACTAAAAAGTATAACATAATTAATTAGACAGATGAAACCTACACTTTACAATGATTGAATTAATGCAAACAAGCATTTTCATCCACCTAGATTGCACTGAACTTATACTGTCCACTAAGACATTATGTATTAGTCAAGTGATGCCATCAGCCAAGAAGATACTATCATGCTAATTTGACCAATGAGGTTGTAAAACCTTGTCCACTAGTGTCATTGGATGAGTTGTGATCCACACATCTAAGTTGATGGTACTGAAGTTGGAAAGTACAATCTGACTATTAGAGAGAGAAAAAGTGAAATATATCCATTACACTCTATCCTGATTGGTTAAAATTAATTCTAAATGGTTCTAGTGTCTAGGAGGAATCCTCAACTATAAATAGGACCCCTTGAGCTTCATCTCATGGTTAGAAAAGCATTACAAATGACCATATACTACAGTTGAGAGAGAAAGTGCCCCAAAGAGACCTGATCTCCTCTCATGAGAGTAATCACTTGCTACATCCGTTAGAGTGAGTAGCAAATTTGTATAAGAGATTTTATACTACATGTATATCTTGTGTATATCTTGTGAGGTTGTCACTTGCCTACCACTAATCTCTCATATGAAGATAAGGATTTACTCTCTTGGCTAAGAGATGAGAAGAGAAGAAGGGTGTTTGTTCTTTGTGAAAAATCTTCTATTGGTGAAGGTGAAGTGAAAGGTGGAAGATCCTTGTCAAGAATGGGTAAGTATTTGAAGGTCAAAGACTCTTTGCAAGAGTGAGTAAGTCCTTAGTGAATGCTAAAGACTCATTGCAAAAGTAGGTAAGTCCTTAGAGAAGGTGAATATTCTTAGACACAGAAAGTTAAGTCCTTTGTAAGGTTGTTGGCTTTCTTGGCCTTAAAGGGAAGTTAGTTATCTCTTTAACTATGAAAGGGTGGTCATTTTGTAACTGTTATAATGGAATACAAAGAGTGACACAAGGTTGAAAACCATGGAGGTTGACCCGTCCAGGTAGTGGATCTAAATCCTTTGAGACTAAACCACTATAAGTATTTCCTTGACTTCTGGATTGTTCAATCTCTATCGCCCTTACTTTTCATATTTGCAACAATCTTTTACAAAATATTTTAAAGATATGATGAATTTTGTTGAAGTGGGATTTTGCTCAATTCACCTCCTCTTGAGCCCGTTATAGGTCCAACAACTACATAGTCCATTATCCCACTGTAAAGATTGCTAGAGTCATGAATAAAATCCAATCTAGTGATCCCCAACAACACAAACATGCCCTAAGCTATCACCAACTACCCATGCTCTAAGCAAAATGATGTTTACTTTAGCTGGGAATTCCCTTTACAACTCTCCATTACCCATCCAACTAGTTCTGGCATCAAAGGATGGGGAAGGATACAGTAGGAGGAGTACATGAGAAGAAATAGGAAGACAAAAATAGTGGAGAATATGAAAGGAGGGGGATTAGGGGTGTGGTTACCTGCTCATTGCTGCCTTGAAGAACCTCTGTTGTCACAAACACCACTAGACAAGACAAGTGATTTTGCTCCTACAATGGATAGACAAGGTGAAGAAATATTTCCTTTGTTGTCTTTTTCTCAGTCGCTATCATCGAGCACCAAAGATGGTGCCTTAGCGCCAATCCCTCTTATTACCTAGTTTCGTCCTCATCGATTTAAAAAGAAAAAGAAAGAACCCCAACACCTTGTTACATGTCAATATTACATGTGTATTATGGAATATCTATTTGGCATCAGAGTGGGGTAGGATTTTGCCTTCCCAAAATCAGAATTTTGCACTAAACTGGTTTAGGATCTGTTTGGCAAGGAACCACACAAGTTTTCACTCCCATTGTCTTGTGCCCATGTCCGTTCTCATGCCGAGATGAATACCATCCGGTTCGTGTCTGATTCATGACCTCATATAGAGTCGAATGGATTGTAATTTTGGGATTATCTTGTCATGTCTTTATTGGCACATAAATAGTAGGGGCTCATCAATCTATGACCTACACAAAAAGGTCCGTCATGGGTGCCACAACATCCCAAATTTCTGATTGAACTAATTGAAAGCCTTTCAATATTTTTTTTGGATCCCAATGCAAACAATCCCTATTACGAAACCCTAATTTTGAAAGTTCATAATATGATGCATCAACTATACTCTAGTGTGATAATGAGACTCACATCTATTACTAAAATCATACTTCAAATAACTCAAGTCATTTTTTACATACCAAATCCACTTGTAATTTGAATACAACCAACTTAGGACAAAGTTGCGAATAATGCCACTTTGGGTTGAAATCAAAATTGACTAAATTCATGTTTGTAATATGCCCTAATACGAATTCTTAATCCATCTAAAATGCATCCTTAAGCGATAAATAATGTTTATGCATGTTCATATCAGTTTATAAGCGCTTAACGTTAAGTTATGTTCATATTATTACTGGAACCAAACCACTTACCATGGTTTTTCGAATGCATGGCTATGTGTGGATGCACATAAGTTGTTTGCAGCATGGGATAGATCTCAAGAGGATGAAGTACATGCAAGTTTAAAACCTGGTGGGGTGCCATCTATATGATCCAAGGAGGTTTAATTAATTTTCTACTTCCATGTAGTAAGTCTTGTGGAAAGAATATGTATGAAAATTAATGTATCTATATCATGTGTATAGTTATTTCTATTTTTGCAATGAATGATTAGATATTTGTGACAATTTTTAGAATGTGATTTTATTGGTCCATGCTTCTGTGCTGTGTATATATGGATCACACTTGATCAGTTCACAAAGTGGTATCATAGCTAAAAATATAGTTGGCCACAAGGATTTTCTCAGAATCTCATCCAGTGTAACATCCCTAACCTGGGTTATGGCTTAACCCTAGAAGTGTTGCTCAAGTAAGTTATTTACAAAATTGTTCTAATCTATTGAACAATAATTAAGACTCTTTGTGAAGTTATTTTCAAGTTTGAGCTTATTTTGCAAATTAATTGTGCATTATATGACAGTCTGAGTATATAGTGCAAATTACCTAAGATAAGGGGTTATATTGCAAATGCCACATGTTGAATGTACCCTAAGTGTTTTAAACATCATAAGAGAGAGAATTATGCCAAGTGGTGGCTTGTGGAAAGCCTAAATCCTACGTGGGAACTTGCTTGAATAATGCTAAGTGCTTTGTGCATCAATTGTGGTACAAATTGTAATTTTCCCAAAATGGAGGGTTGATGTGTAAATTACCACTTATATAGTATCTCTACTCCTTCCTAATGTAATCTAGAGGAGAGAGAAATAAGAAGACACTATGTTTGAATCATCCTAGAGTGATAGCACCCCTAGTGATGAAAACATCAAGAAAATGCATAGTTGAAAGCTTTATATGAGCTATATCGAGTTGTAGACTTAGAATAGGAATCCCTATCAGCCAAGAAGTCATAGAGGGAGTCTCCTATAGGTTTGTTGACTCGTGGTTTTTCCATGACAGGCTAGGAACTTCAAAGAAGTCATATGTATCGGTTTGCAACTTTTCTTTGGAAAAAGTTGTGTTGAATATAATAATAAAGTGAGTGGAAGAAAACTTGCCCTAGAAGATAACCAAAGGAGCCCGACCCTTATCCTTTGCATTATCCCCAAACTTTCATTTTTGCCTGGAAAGATAAAGATGGGATGCATGAAAATATATGTGTCAATCCATGCATGGCTATGTGGTACCTGGCACCTAGTAGCTTAAGATAATGACACCTCATACACTCTTTTTCATAAAACCCCAGTATAAATACTCCTCTTCATCTATTAGTAGAATTTTTAGATCTTGTTATTGTTGTATCCTAGATGGGTGATTGGATGCTCTAGAGGGGGGGGGGTGAATAGAGCTGAAAGCACTTAAAACAAAATTCATTAAACCTTCAAAATATATGACAAGATAAGGTTGCTAAATAGGCAATTTGAGTGCAACTAAATCATGCATAGCAAGGATAAGAGAGATTGAACATGCACCAATTAGACAAGCTATTTAGAGTGGTTCCACACTTCAAACTAGAAGTGTGTCAGTCCACTTTCCTAGAGAGGTCAACCTCTAGGACTTCCAAACTCTTGCACTCTTATATTCATTCATAAGACATACAATGCATGACCAAACAAAAGACTTACCTATCCAAGACAAAAGAGTCTTTAACCTTACCAAGGACTTACCCACTTTGCAAGAGTCTTCGGCCTTCTCTAAGGACTTACCCACTCTTGCACAAGTCTTCGGCCTTGCAGGAATTACCCACTCTTCTTGGATCTTCAGCTTTTGACTTCACCTTCACTCGGAGAAGCTTTCACCAAGGTCTTACCCACTTGAGCTTGAGTCTTCTGCCTTCTCCAAGGGCTTACCCACTCTAGCTCCAAGTCTTTAGCCTTGATCTTCACCAAGGGATGCCTTCCCTTGTTCTTCTTCACCTCTCTTGGACAAGAGAGAGAACCTTCATCTTCAAGATAGCAAATGAGAGATGGGGAGGTGGTGGAAGTGAGAGCCTCACAAGATATACAAGTAGAAACTAGCTCTCTTACAAATCTCCTACTCACTCTAATGGATGTAGCAAGCGATTAAGCTTAGAGAGAGAGAGGAGGCTGTAGGAAGCACTCAACTATAGAATAGGAACCTCACAAAGAGTTTGCAATGAATGCTCAACCTTGGAATGAAGGCCAAGGGGTCCTATTTATAACTAGGGATGCCTCTTAGCCTTTTGGAGCACTTAAGAACGAAAACTAGCCGTTTTGTGGCTTGCAACGGATCTATTTTCACTTGTTGCAATTCCACAACGGCTAGAAATACTTTTGTGCACTTTTCCGTACAGTGCAATCGGTCGAGTTTCTATGGGTGTAACTCGACCGATCAAGTAGCAAGCAAACCGATGTTCAAAGGATCGGTCGAGTTTGTCATGAGGAAACTTGACCGACCATTCCAACTGGAAATGGCCTACTACCCAATCGGTCGAGTTCTGTGAGTGCACAACTCGACCGATGCAATCTTCAGAAAATCGACCAAGGTTGATCGGTCGAGTTTCAGGGTGGGAAACTCGACCGAACAAGTGCCTGCAATTATTTTAAAAGTTGCATTAAAAGTGCTCTAATATTCGATCTAAGTGTTCCTGATATTTTTCTAAGCTTAATTACAAGTCATACAATCATTACAAGTGATTTACAACATGATTCTAATGGATATACATCATATTACAAAAACGTGCACTTGTATGACTTTGACTTGTCTTTTCTCCAATTTGAGATGCGCAAGTTAGGGAAATTGGAGTGTGTCTAT
The DNA here is from genome assembly GCA_963693085.1 of Alisma plantago-aquatica. NCBI lineage: Eukaryota > Viridiplantae > Streptophyta > Magnoliopsida > Alismatales > Alismataceae > Alisma > Alisma plantago-aquatica. The sequence continues at coordinate 927,169,475 of OY856409.1, forward strand.
ACCTAATCTGAAATTACTCAATTAGAAGCATTAGACACCAATATGTGGAATGGTTAGTCATCATCAAAACACGGGTTTAGTCAATTTAGATGTGAGTCAACATTGACCTAATTGACCTTGAGTCAACAGTTATCAACCTTCCCTTAGATATCATGCATATCACTATAGTATCGTGCATGCATGAAGGAATATTGAGTTGTAAATCTTGGTATCAGCCATAGAGAGGAATATCAGCCAAGCAAGGTCATAGCAACTTGGCAAGGTGATATTTGCAATTAGGAGTGAAGATATCGTGCAAAAGCTAAGGAGCTCAAGTCTTGGATCTTAGGGAAGCTCATCTTCAACCTTTAGAACGAGAAGAGTTGTAGCTTGAATCTTGGAAGTTGCTTTAGAGGTGGGTTATATAAATTTAACCCAACTATATTATTATTCCTTTTCAATATTGTTGAACTTGTTGATTACTTTCAATTTCGGATTTCCTTTGATTAATTGATATATCTATGAGTTCCAATAAGTAGTTAGGACTGTTTTCCATGGTTTTAATAAAGGTCTTGAGGTTGATGATGATGAAATCATCATGGTACAACCTGATATGGGGTGAAGTACCTTAAAATATGATATAGAACCTAAGATGGTGGTTAACCCGATATTGAAATAGATAATACTCCATGAACGATATGATGCCTACTTTATGAATGATATGGGAGGTACCTACTTACACCTTATACATGATACAAGGTTAAGATTTTAATCTCTTTTACGATATGATACCATTAACCGATATGAAGATTAAAACCCTATATGGAGAAGTGTAAACCGATATATCCTTGAAATCCGATATGCCTTTAAAACTCGACATACCCCTATTTCTTTGTGATGGGTTGAAGAGTAACTAGATACCTAGCTCGATCGTTCAATTATATAATACAACTAATCCTTGACGACATATAGGGTTATGAGTTTATTTGTCTAACCAACTTGGTAACTCGATACATTACCCAACATGTAACCCGATATAAAACCCAAAATGGGAAACCGATATAACAATCCAAGATGGAAACCAATATGACAACCCAAGATGGGAAACCGATATAGCAATCCAATATGGAAACCAATAAGAAAACCCAAGATGGGAAACCGATATAGCAATCCAAGATGGAAACTGATATGACAACCCAAGATGGGAAACCGATATAGCAATCCAAGATGGAAACCAATATGACAACCCAAGATGGGAAACCGATATAGCAATCCAATATGGAAACTGATATGACAACCCAAGATGGGAAACCGATATGGTAATCCAAGATAAGAGACCGATATGGTATTATCTATATACCACTTAAATGATACACAATGAAGCAATACATTCTATGCCCGATATGGTGCACCCTTGTGCACAATATAGGAACCCAATATATCCTTATACACGATATGAGGTCAAGAATCTGACCTATACACAATATGAGGTTGACTTGAGATGATAAGAGCTAAGTGATATCTAACTCGAGATGGTTACACGATATGGTGTTAGGGGATATACTCTAAACTCGATATGATAATGTGGTTTTACCACATGACCGATATGGATACATGATATGATGACATGTGCATCTTAAAGCATGATATGATAGCATTATACACCATGATGTCCAATATGGCTGGTATGCTTCAATCTAATAGATTTGTCTAATATATGTATGTTGTATGATTAATGCAACATTAAGATATAATGAGTTTAATGCAATTTGATGATTGTGAGTTAATATACCTTCAAGAGGAGAATTAAGTCAACTTAATAAAGTAAGGTGTGGGAAATACCTTCGAGAAGAGGTAAGGATGTAAACCCATGAATGGTGAAGGTGATATACCATATGATGGGTAAGGTTAATACCTTAATGGGTAAGTGATTAGGGATATGATGATGCCTAGCTTGATATACACCTAACACTATACATGTGTTCAACTGGAGATACATGATTCAACCGATACACCTTGTAAGGATGAGTGCAAGACACTCTAAAGAATAATGAGTGTAATACCAAGTCATGGTGTGGCTAATACCTTGTTAGGTGAAATACCTAAAATATTTAATAATGTTCAATCCTATATCAATCATGCCTTAACCCGAGATGAGTCCATATCACTTGATGATAGATGAGTAATTCAACTACAGGGTAAATGTGATGAGTTAGTGCATAAAGTATTAGGATGGGGAATACACTAATACAAGATAAGTTGATGAACTTAAGTAAGTTAAAAGTGATGAGGGAAGTGATACACCAAGGCATGATAAATATGACATCTAACACTTTAAGGTTGTTATGCATTGATGCACCTAAAATAAAAAATACTTGGATGAGTAACACCTGAAGTATGATATGTCAATTATTACATTAAGATGAAATGGGTTTAATACACTTTGATAAGTGAAGGCTAACATACCTTAAAAAAAGGGGTTAAGCCAATATGATAAAATATGTTGTAATCAATATCTTAGTGAGGATGAGTGATAAACTCATACTTAGTGTTGATAATCATTTAATGATAAATGATGAGAATATATAAGTATGATTGAATACTTATGATATCAATGTATGCTCCTAGATGTGTGGAGAAATGAATTAGGGTTTGATTGATAAATGTGAACTTGAAACCCTATTTAACTATAAAGGAAAACCCTAACCCTAATAATGATATTTCTCTTATTGCATAAGCTTTGTGAGACATGTTAATTACGTGAATAACAAATACAATGTTTATATAATATGATGTCTTAAAGGATAACTGTTGCCTAGTGAGAGGTGACAAGATGTTTAAATGGGCTTTGTGAGCTATGTGAAATAGTTGTTTCCTAGTGAGAGGTGACAAGTTGTTTAATGGGATTTGTAAACTATGTGAATTAATACCTTGGTATGATGACCTAGAGGTAACAATTATCTGCTAAGTGGTGACAATACTCAGTGATGAACTAAGGGTTTGAATACTCAAGCATGATGATGATAAGAGATTGAGATTCTAAGTGATCTATGTGTTCTAAAGAACATGAAAATACTTCATAAATATATTTATGCCTTTCTTTGTAGCATCTGATATAATTCTTGTTTGCAACTTGATTGATACTAAAAGATACTATACTACACTTAATTAATCAAGAGAAATGTTATCATGTAGTTGCCCATGCCATAGATCCATTCAGTGTCAGGATTTACTTAATGGTGAAATGAGTTTAACTCTGTATACATATTTTTGAATATGTAATCATTATACCAGGGTGCTAAGTGGACTCCCCAACTCAACAGAGGTGCTCAGTGGACTCCCCAAATACACCAGGTTGCTCAGTGGATTTCCTGATGAAACTAAACCAGGTTGCTCAATGGTCTTCCTGATGATAAATAATCTGGGAAAGCTTAGTGGTCTTCTCCCAAAGAGAGTACATGCTACAATTGTAACTCTATAGTGAAGTTGCCGCTATACCCCGACAAAGCTAATTGTAGTTGACACAAGATGTCCTGCCAAGTTATCTCATACTGACTGAGAAAGGTGAGGTCTTGACAGTCGGCTCTGCCATTGACCTTGTATGGTACCGATGCTTAATGTAGTCATGGTCACTTGAGGATGAGCGGTATGCCTCATCTCCTCTGGGCATAAGTGTGAATGTGAACATGTAATCCGCCGTGTAGCATATTTTCTTAAGGATCAAATACAAAAAACATTGGTTGATGTCTTATTATTTTCATACATCTTAGTAAATAGATGGTATACATGTTCTTCATATTCCTTTCAAAGAAAATAGATGACTTATAACTCTATTGTCAATAACACTACAAATATATCTACTAATTGCATCAAGTATCCTCTATTCAATTTTATACTATTTAATTTGATAATAATATTGTTGGCAGAGAGTTATAACTCTCACTGGGACTATAGTCTCACTCTGTGGGATCTAAAATTTTTAGGTGGACGCAGATGAGGAAATAGAAACCAGATCATAGAGGAAGGAATGCATCAGCATAGACATCAGTAGTAGCTCAGGTTGAGTATACTGTCTGTCGTGTCTTGTAGATAGAAGTCCTATGTGCCGGCTCTGTACTCTCAGGTCCTTGGGAGATAGTACTTAGTGCTTTTTACGAACGACTTGGGATTTTGGTTTGATTACCTCGAGATTGTGGTATATATCTGAGTGGAGCAACTGGTACTTATTATCCTTGAGCTGAGATGGTACAATGTATGTACAATATGAATCATGATAAATATAAAGTTTTAGTTTAGTCAGTAAGAAGAATTCCTGTAAGAGGAACTATGTGCAAAATGGTTTTAATTCTTAGTGATTTTTTGTTAATTCCGCTGATTATGGTATTTTTGCAATTAATTACTGGTGATGTCTTGATTTGTAATTGGGTCGTCACATCTAGTTTATGCCCTCTTTCACATAAGGCACCTAGGAATAAAGGTGATAATGACAAGGTATCCATAGGTGGGGAAGAAGATGCTTTTCTCAGCATTGGAAACCACAAAGAATCTCCAAGTCTAGGAATTCTCATGGTACCCTTTGACGTCTTTTCACAGCCCTAGACACTACCATGGGAAGAGGAGGGGATCAATTAGGAAACCTTAGGGTCAACACCGAGCTTTCCCTTGTTGAATTTTTGAAGATCAAGCCTGATTTTTTTGCTAGAGAGAAGGAGGTGGATGTGGTGGGCAAAGCTAAAAGCTGGCTGCAAAACTTGGAACATTGTTTCCATGATCTCAATTTCCCTAACCCATCAATCAGTTAGTTTTGGGACTTGCATGCTCGAAGGTGTAGCTAGGACTTGGTGGGAGAACATGCTAGGATCTTGTGAAGCTGATGATCCTCCACTCACATGAGGGGAATTATCATAAGCCTTTTGAGACCATTACATATCTAAGGCTATGGTCGAGTAGAAAGAAGACGAGTTCCACAACCTTCCACAACATGGTGATATGACAGTCACATAACAAACAATGAAGTTTAGAATTTTGCATAAGTATGGTTATGATTACCGTGAACGACACAAGATGAAGAAGTTCATTAGGGACATAAAGGCATACCTTATATTTTCTCCCAGGATGAGGACACCACACCTTGCAAGGTACCCTAGAACTAGAAGACCACCCGAGAAGAACATGGAAGAAGGACAATCACTCCCACAAGAACTCCTACAATCATAATGACAACAAGAGAAAACCCCAAAATAACCACACATTAAGAAGCCTTTCCCAACCTACAATAGGCCGCATGGTGGAGTATGCAGGTTTAGTGAAAGAGTTTTCTACTTTTATGGGGACCCAAATCACAAGAATCCAGAATGCCCTAAGCTCAAAGTAGGAAATATGCAAGACAAAACCCAAATGTGGGCAACATATGGAAATTTGGAGGACGAAATTTTTATAAGGTGGGTAGAATTGTAACATCTCTTCATTTCTATGCACAGTGAGAAGCCAGGGAAGAGTGGCATATTAGAGGACACAATGGTTTGATTTCAGGCATTGAAAACCTTCACTAGTTGTCTTTGATAGTGCACAACCACCACCTATCGTGTGAAGAATAGGAGGTTGAAGAAGGATTGCTAGACAAGAATGATCCAGCGACCACACGTATGATGAAGATGGCCTTCTGATAGTGTTAAGGGCATTTCTACAACCACATATTCTGACTTGGTTCGAGGAACCAAGGTGAAATTACTTCATACCATGTAACTATGCATATCCCATTGCAGGTTGCTTGGAGGAAGTATTGGTGAAAGATTTTCCATTCCAACATCTTTAGTTCAAATCTTTCCATCATACTCTGGGTTGGATCTGAAGAACCCTTATATGCATATTGATTAATTCTTGTAAGTATGTTCCACTTTTCACATCCTAGTTGGATCTGATGATGCTCTTCACTTGACCTTGTTCTCATTCTCTCTCTCAAGGAAAAGGCTAATGAATGTTATTCATCTAGGACATATATCGTGATATGGGAATGTATGAAGAATGTGTTACTAAAGAAATTCTTACCTAGTGCAAAGATGACCTCCTTATGTCATCAATCATTTCCTTTACACAAAAGAGTAGAGACCATTTCATGATAATTGGGAAATGTTCTTGAAGCTCCTAAGAGTTTTCCAACAACATGAGGTTCATTGTGGAAATTGGTACACTCCTTCTACTCATCTCTATCTAAAAATCACCAAACCATGTTGGAGTCTTCTTTTGCAGGAAATACTATGGTAAAGATGCCATAGGAATCATAAGCCGTATTTGAGCACTTGATTGAGAATTAAATGCACCATGCCTCTTCATCCATCACTGACTACCACCATAATCTTAGTGTCAAACCTACCAATGATGCCCCTCCTTCAAGTGATACCAACCCAAAACTCATGAATCAATTCTCAGATATGGTGAGTATGATGCAAAATAAAGTATGAAGTTCATCTCATGACTTTGTGCAAGCCATTGATACATTTACCAACGATCTAAAGCAATCCTATGGGAATAGAAATGCAAACACACACCTTTCTTAATATTAAACAATGGAATGGCATAATCCTCACAATTTCTCATGGAAGAAATAAGAAAAATATTCTCACAGTCCACTACTCCATACAAAAATTGTATGGCTCAAAGTTCAGGGATGAAGTCCTTTCAAGGTTGAGATGACTATATTAGGTGAAGAATATCTATCCAACATTGTCAATTTTTTTTAGGACTAGAGCTAAAGGTTTAACCACATGTTCCTATATCTAGTTCCATATGAGGAAGGAAGACATTACTTTCAAATCATGATGAACCCTAACATATTGAGCATGAGTCACTTTTCTACAAAACCCTAGTTTAAATTTTAACTTAATTGTTTATTTACTTGCATGATATCTAGTGTAAATAAAAAATCCAATTTATACTATAAAAATTTATTCCTACATACTATAAGCCTAGGGAAACTAAGCATTTAAGTCTAGAACCATCTCTATGGATCATCCTCGCTTACCACTTTGCTACATCTGAAGCCCCTGTGCTTGTGATTTTTTTGTATTGGAGTGCACTATTGGGTAAAATTATTTGTCTGAGCATTTGCAAATAGCATAACTCGTATGGATTCTTGATAACCCATGTTACTCTACAATATACGACTATGAGTACCTTCTCACAATCCCTTCAAATCTATAAAGTTAACTAAATGATTAAGTATCTACTTATTAATTAGTTTATTTTCTCATCTAGCATTGAAAATGGTAATATTGAAAATGTCATATGGAAAATTATGAAATTAAAGTAATATAGGTGACAAAACCCTAATTGACACCCAACATGAAAACTCATAGTTAAAATGTCCATTTTCATCCATGCATAGTCCCCTTGAAAAATTCATCTCAAAAGCCACTCATAGTAACTAAAGTATCATATAGTAATTAGAATGGGTTTAGATTGCTCTATACAAAATTCCACCAGTTGATCTCAAAAGGGTAAAATTTGTAAAAAAACACCATCATTGACAATTTATATCAGTCTAAGAAAAAGATCATTACTTTCATTTGTATGTCAAGAAATTTTTTTATTTTCTATTTTATAACAACAACTTAGGTCTCACACAAAAAGACTCTATATATCCATTTATAGGTCATATATCATTCATTTACTAACATTTGATGATTATAACTAGGAATTCACAAATATTACTAAACAAAATATACATCACTCTCCTTATGGAAGAATGAGATTCTAGCAAGTAGGGGATAAAATGTAGCTCAAAAGATCCACTAAACAAGCTCCATGCACTTAACCTTGCATCAACTTGACCCAACTAGGTCAAATATGGAGAAAAGAGAAGATTTATGACGAATAATCAAGATTTCTTTCATAGACGATGAAGAACTTTGGAGAAAAGGTTGGGGAAGAGAGAAAATAAGTGAAAGTATGACATAAAAGGAAGAAATTACTTAGATAGGGTCCCTTCTCAATATGTATGAAGAATATTATCTCGGATCTTCACAAAACCACCTAGATCATTAACAAGCAATACGATATCCACCAAGAACATCTCCTCAAATTTTAGAATAAACAAACACATTATCAGTGATGCTATGGGCATATATGGCGGGGTTTGACTCAAAATCTCAATTTCATCAAAATTACATTTAATCCAAAATTATGAGTTTTAGGAGACAACCTAGATAGTTGACCAACCTCTAACAAGTTAGATTGATTATGCAACTTGCTATGACTTGAGATGTGTTCACATTGGGTTGACTAATCAACCAAACTCATTGTGGTTGACCTACTAGTCAATCTGGCTATACTACTAGTAGACCTACTAGCAGCCTGACCAGTAACAAGTTCATGACATCATCCAATGATGGTGATTGCTTGCATCAATTCAACATTGTGTTGGTATACCAGTCAATCCGGCTAGCCTGCTAGTCGACCAACTAGCGGCTTGACTAATAGTGAGTTCATGATGTTGACCACATATTAATCACTTGCATCGATCCAAAGATACATATCACTCATATAAATGCAATGGTAGAAATCACACACAAAAATTAGTTTGTAGAATGATCAAGCCCTTGATATGGCAAGTCGACCCTACATAGCCAAAGGTCATTAAACTAGTCATTCTAACTTTTCAAGAATTTTATTGAATAATGGGAAATACCAAGCACCGATAAACATATCCAATTTCTTGAAGTATAAAAATACCAATGCACTCCTAGAAAATCACTAGCTATCCAAATTAGGGTTCCAATCCCTAAAACCCTAAGAAAAACATCACTAAACATGTACATGCATCGTGAGACAACATTATTACCACTCAAACTAATCTAGAACCATATAAATAGATAGATAAAACACAATTAAGGCTAGACAAGAAGTACGTTCTCACTTGAATTTGATTTTTATGCCTCTTTGTAGTTGAAGAATAATGGGGACAATTACCCTACCGATGATATTTAACTTTAGTTATAGCCTAAGCCTTATAGACACCATAAAATTAATTTTATTTTGAAAATGACTGGTGTTACTGACAACAAGAGTCTAAAATCCATATCTTCAGGAATGGAGTTACACTTGAGGCATTGTAGATGGTTAGATTTGATCAAGGACTAAGATTGCAGAATTTACTGTCATCCTAGATAATCCAAAATAATGGAAAATGAACTTAGTAGAAACTTTTCTTACTCTTTTGTACCTACAACTGAGTTGCATTATATAGATTGTCCTAGGAGGTACATGCTTATGTATCTTAGATATCTAGATATGCATATCCATGAGACCTTGATAGAGTTTTTTTGAATAAAAATGTATATATAATTCATGTTAGGCAAGAAGAATAGAGAACAACATGAAATAGATCCCTGGATCAAGTAAACAATGATAAAAATGGATAATAGTAACATGATGGTGTCAAATTTTATGATTATCAAATCCTTTGTTTTATAGTAAATACATGTTCCTTAGCACAATAATCTTTATAAGATTTTTCTTGAGAAGGTACACCATTGATGATATCATGTATACAATGCTACCAGAAGCGGTTAAATGTGTAAGAATGATAAATTCAAATGATATATTGGGATAAAGAGAAACATGACAGAGTTTGTGGTTCAACATGATGTTTCTAGAATATGAGAGGCAAGACACTAATGCCCATTATGTTTACTATAGATATTTGTTTATCTAGAGTAGAAATAGGACCATGCATTTTGTGTTTTCTCTATAAGAAATATTAGGAGACATGATTCCATATGGATACTAGTTGATAGGCTATAAAACTTATTGGCAATGATTATATTTATCATAGGAGAACAAAAGCATATGTTTATGCTATTTCCATTTTCAACATGTTGTGATTACTATAGTCATGCATCAGACTATAACTTGTACCCAAATTCTAGGACATGTTGCATGACGATGTGAGCACAAAGTTTTTAGTATCATATTCCATCCTGAGGTAGAGTGGAAACTTAGAGAGGACTATGTGGAAACTCAAGGACAATCTTATGTCCCACATGCCAAAGTTTTATGTCAGTGGGAACATGGATACTTGAACTGATTGAATTTGCATATAATAACATGCTAGGCCATCTTTTAGGAACATATGAAAAAGGATTTATATAGTAGGTGGTACATATTTCTCATGTGTAGTATGAGACATGTGATAAGTAATTGGAAATAAAGGTGATTGGTTAGTATTTGAAGGCATGCTAGGTTAGACAGGGAGCTATATGGAAAAGAGGTATATGCCTCCATAATTATGAGCGGAGGACTTAAAGATCGATGTATATTTATACTTAAACTCCTTTTTTGAGTCTAGAGTTATCAAAATAATTGAACCTACTCTTCACTCATCGTTTTTCACTGATTAAAGCCCATGGAAGGTGAATATAGGGTTTTATACCAAAATCCATGTCAAATTGGAGCTCTTGTTTGAGAATCTTAAAGATTACTATATGTATAAGATAAATTGGTTCTCTCACCCTATATTTATACCATTTTTGATCATTTAGGTTGTTATTCATTAGGTCGAAGTCTATACCTAATTCATTTTTCCCATCTTACTCTGATCATTAGACTATTTTGGGCCATGTATCTTGCAAATAGACATGGAAACAAAGCAATTTTTAGTTTCTTAATGATTTGGATGGAGTGGATGTTGACCCAAGGATTGATACAATAAATTATGAGTAGTTTATGTAAATGGATGTATACATGAAGTTCTAATCAATATGCATTCTCATGTGTAATTTATATCTACAATTTTCTTAATTTGGCAAACATAACTCAAATTAAAGATTCTGGGATCTCCATGCCTTGTGAACCACCGAAGTGAATGTTTTGATGAAATTAATCTAATCATTTGGTATTTCCAATTATTTAGTTTATATGAACAAACTTTTAGGAGCTGTTGTCTGGTAGTGGTCATTTTGTTTGTTTTTCCTACTTTGACAATTTGAATTAAAAATAAAGATTTTGAATTCTCTATGAATCATAACACATTGGAATTAATGTTCATATTATTCATATTTATTTACTATATGTTTTCCAATAACTTATAATTAAATGAGATGAGCTCATAAACTAGGGTAAATTAACTTATTATGTCAAAATGGCTTTAGCTATGGAATCCTTTTACAATGATTTTGATGTGAAATACTTAGCCCGCAAGTGATAACTAATGAAATATTATAAACCATTCTTATTTAAGTATATGGAACCCTATTGGTATATCTATTATTGGGAAATTAACAGTAACACATGATAGATTGGTAAATGTTATGAATTGTAAAGAGACAACTTACAACAATTGATGACTTTATTATTTAGACAAGTTCATTTGTTAATTTTCTAATGTAGTAGTGATTAGTAGTAGAAATACTAACATACATATTTTCTAAAAATGATTAAAGAAATGGACATATTTATTAGATTGCCTAAACTTATATTTCTTGCATCAACTTTGCACAAAAATGAGCAAGATGGCCTAAATTTAAGTAAAACCAATGATATGATATAGTAGGAGGTATACAAACTGTGAACTCCTTTCAATATATATATTAGAGGAGTAAAATGGGATTTTCTTGTAATGAACACATATGGAACTTAAGAGGAAGCTTGGATCACAATCTACACTCTGAGTTAGATGAGTGGATTATTAAGGATTAGTGTGGAACCCACCTAAATGATAATTTATCCTAAACCATGTAGGTTTATTTATTGGTAGCCCACATTATGAGTTAGTACGACAATGATTGGCATCATGTTTATATTTGTTACAAATAAAAAATAATAACAAAGTCATATGAAACACTGATGTTACTTTTACTTGTGCCCCCCCTAACACCCTCATGAGGGGGTTGGCTCTGCCACTATAGGAAATCACTTGCATTCAAAAGTGGATGTCATTTACAGCTTTATATTGTAAGTTTATTGACAACTTTCATTATCATAAGGGATCTTATTACACTATTGGATGATTTGTTTTCATATAGTAGTGAAGAGGATTTTTATATCCAGTCAAGGGGCAGTACATGCTACACAAGTGTAGTAGGATATAGTTACTTTTTTCATCCCTTTTTATGGTGCCTTGGCAGTTTTGAACCAACAACTTGTTCTATAACGAGCATTGTGCTACAATTAGCAATAAGTGAATTAGATGTAAGTGTTTTTCAATAACATGATTCATCTTTAGCCATGTTGTTTCGAATTCCTTAAAACCTATACTGTCAAAATCTATCTTTGTTGTTATTTATTGAGAAAAGGTTTTTGGTTCAAACTTTGGTTCCATGTATAATCCATAATTATCATCTAGTTACACCAAATAGGAACTAACATTGCTCATGTCCAATAAAAGTCAAGTATTTATACTGGGGGAGTTACTCCATGATAGATTCTAACATCATGTGAATTTATAGATTTTCATCTTTTCTTATACCTAGTAGTGGATCCTTTGGCTCCACACCAACAAATGTAAGATTAAATTATTTTGAAGACTTTAGTGAATATCTAAAATGGTACTTAGTGCTTATCCAATGAAGAACTGGTTTTGTTTTAGAAGGTTCAACAAATTTTGTGTAATCCTTTCATAACGTAACCTAAATCTCCTATTCCATGACCCATACTACCATGGGCATGCGATAACAATGCAATGTTGATCTACAATGGTAGATATGTGTTTACTATTATTGTGTTTTTATATTGAGGATGTAAGATTGAATCACGTAGATCAATTATTGTGTGTCACCTTTCACAAATCCCTAGACTTATATGGTAGTGCATTTTCCATGATTGTTTATTGTGCAAAATTTTGTATCATGTGATCCTTGAAGAGTATATAAAACCATTAGGATTCTCTCTTAATCCTTAACTTATTATTATGATGTGTTCTTTGAAGTCAACATCAAAGGTTAGGGCCTCATAATGGAAAAGTTGAGATTCTTGTTGAGGGAAATTAGTATGATGTTATCTTTTTGTTAATGTTGTCAAGGGTCTTCTTAGATATTTTCTTTTCTTGATATCTATCTCAAAATTTTGCTAGTATTCTAGCTTAGACTCCTTTCCTCTCTTCTTCATTTTTGTCTGTCATCTCTCCCCTTTCATCCTTTTCCTATAATTTTCTCTCCCTCGCCTTGATCTTCTCTTTTTGTATGGTTGAAACCCTAGTTTGAGGATCCATTGTTGGCTATAAGTCCCTATCAAACTCTAGTTTTCTTATTTCCCTCCAACTCCATCTCCAATGAACCCATGGCTACCCCTAATCATTGAAACTTGCATACGATGATTCTCTCACATCCATTATACACTTTTTCAAGGTACTCTTATACCCGACTCACATATTTCATCTTGGGGAATGTCCAATAGAATCCTTTACATGTTGTGGATACCTTGAGTTTGAGGAATTGAATTTGACCCTCACAAAGTTGAAGAAGTTCTAGATTTCTTCCTTGAGATTCCCTGAAGGACTTTGTGGAACCAATTTAACCTAATGCAAGTTAGACTTTAATTTCCATTTTCTCGTATCTCCTCTCACTAGCTTGATGATGAGTTTTGAAATCATTGTGCTTTAGCAGATTATTTCCTCTGTTTCTTTGAGTCTTATCTCCAAAAGGATGTTAGAACCCTTCCTAATGCTTTGGGTTCAATTTTTTGGTTGCATTTTCTTTCCCCTAGGTCTCCATGTTGCTCAAATCATGGATGAGAACCCTAACCCTCTGTCTGGGTGCCTCAGGACATGAGGTGGGGATTATTGGATCCAACGGGAGTTGAGGAAGATGATGGTTGTCTTATCTTCCAATGCCAATCTCTTTTGATCGGTAGTTGATATCAATTTTTTGAGTTGTAGAAGCAACTCCTCCATGGTCATGAAGGGGAGATTGAGGGATTGGAGTCATTATCTTTATTGGTGCTTGATTTTGGTTTGTCTCCCTTGGTAGGGTCCCCTTGACTCCCCTTTGAATTGGTTGTGGAGTTGTAAGGACCATTCTATCCCTATGAAGCACTTTTATGTTTGCCTCCTTTCATGATAAAGCCTATTATCTAGTTCCCCCACTCATCAACGATTTCCCTCAAGGATGTGTATGCTCCCAGTTTCCTTATTTTACGGTGTTTATTTACTGTCAAGATTTTCCTAGTATGAGGTATTTCCTTGTTGATAGTCAGTCTGCTTTCCTTCAAGAGACAAAGTCAATTCCAATGTATAGGCCTACACATGGTGTAATGTACGTTCATCGGCCTTCTTCTGATGTCTCTACTTAGGAACTTGACGAATATTTTAACTATGTCTCTTATTATTTGGGATTCTATAGTCGATCATTGTGATGGTTGGGCATCAGATATGGATTTCTTCCTTCAACATGTCTCCTAGCTCATGGGAGAATGTGGCAGAAGTAGAGAAGTGATATTTTCTGTGGATCCCTCATGGGTGAAGCCTATATAAGGATTCACTCAGCTAGATTCTCGTGTTTCCCAAGTTTTGATAATTCTTTGTGGAGATGCATAGGAACATTTTGGTCTTTCTGCCTTAGTTTTTGTGTTGAACCATGCCAATCCTTGAAGGGGTTAAATACCTTGTTTCCCTTGCATGTTTGTGCTTTTTAGACATAATTCATGGTCAATTTGTTTTTTCATTGGATTTACCCAAATTGAAAATCCGCTAAATATATTTATCTTATAAAAACTGTAACTAATTATTGGCAACTCAAAAAAATTAAAATAAAATAAGAATTCAGATTAGAAATATGAGATATATTAACTGGTGTGGTTTTTTAGACCTAATTAGACTATTTACTAAATTTGATTTCTATGGTTTGTTTATTTAGTGGAATATTAACCCTTATGTGAACTTAATACTAAGTGTTTTGGTATCTTGATCATGGATATATGGTTTGACTCTACACTTACTAGGATTAAACATAAGGTATGTGCATCTACTTTATTTCTGTTAGACATTATGGTGACTAAAATACTAAATTTTCCATATGAGACATATCTTTTGCAAGTGGCTCTCATTTTCTTATCTCTTGAAATCTAATAAAATATTCTTTTATTGTGAGACTTTCTCTCTCATTGGTTGTTGAAATTTGTGAAATTATTACTAGTGGGTCATTTGACATCAACTTGACATATTATGGATTCTCTCATCTCCTTTTTATTTATAATTATGACTACCAGACATGACACTTAGACTAATGCTATTTAGAGTAGTGGTACCTCTCTACCACCATATGTATATTAGGTCCGCCTTTCTATCCATTTATATACAGGGGCACGTATTTCCACCCAGGGTGAACCTTTCCACTCTACATTTTTTTGATGGAGATTGTATAGCTCTCACCCCTACTCAAATAATCTTAGTTGATGTTATGTTTACATGCATTGTAGCTAACTGTGATATTGTGCAAAAGTTTTAAGGCAAGTTTTCTATGGAAATATAATATTTATTATTATATAATGTGCCTCATTTCTTAACTTGGGTAATCTCTTCAATGAACTTCCTCTTGAACTACCTACATCAACTGAACCCTTCTTGATTGGGAACTTTATTACTTGCTTTACTTTTTCCTATTTAACACCCAATATTTCTATATTACACATACTCAATTTTTACTGATTCTTACTTCTATTTTATTTCCTATTTCTGGGTGCTGTTCACAACCCACCCAAATATAAGTGTGTTAGAGGAAGATGGTTTAGGTGGGACTTGTACCTAAAAGCATAACTTTAAGGATAGCTTAAGATGACTGGGTTGCCCTTTGTAGTAGGACCTTCATATAAGTTTAGATTGTAAGATTCATTTTTACAAGATCACCCTTTATGGTGAGAAATGATGTATGGAATACTTTAAAATAATTTTGTATTTGTGTTTTTTTTGGTGCTACATATTCACGTTGCTTGAATATCAAATTTTGAGAAACGGATAATACACCTAACCCATCATACTTATTAGTGTGTATGGATTGGATGGTTTTATTACTCAGTTAAGTAAGGAGTGGATCCTCTCTTGGTTCCCACTCCTTATACTTACCAACATTTGGAGCTTCATTTTCTAGCTTGAACCCTTAAAAAATCAATAAAATTTCCTTCTTGTACCTCTTTGCCTAGGTATCTGATCTCCACAGATCTAGAACAAAGTAGAACATGGTTTAGGATCAGTACAAACTTAAAGAGGGAGCCTAGTCTATGTAAAACTTTCTTATGCCCTTATAATTTTTTTTCTTGGACATGGGATTTAGTCAGTGTGACTAATAATTCATTGTACCAACAAACTAGGTATATTAGGGTCTAGGTCAATCAACTAGAGAATTTGACCTCTACTGCTTGCATCCTCATAAGTTAATTAGACTAATAATTAGCCAATCCAACTTATGGATAGACAATCATGACATTTAGGTTGTGACGATCTAAGGTCCTCTAATATGAGAAACCATGTATGCCAATCTAACTAATGACCTATTCAGCCTAACTAATAGTCAACCAAATAGTGACGTCAATGTAGCAATGTTTAAAGTCCCACTAGTGACTTGTGACTAACTGGACAACCGAATAAGGTATAATTCAGCCCAAGTAAGCATGTGGACTTTACCAAATTATAGCTAAGGCCCTTTAGCAGCCATGGAGGTCCATCTAGAAACCCCAAGAGTCCTAAAACCCTTATTTTGGTCCATTATGATCCCAAATCACTAATAAACCTCAGTGGTATTTCGATTATAGTTACATTGTCATTTTTTCATTAACTTGCATTTGAAAATACATTTTTATTCATGAAACTTAGATTTAGCAAGAATTTAGGGTTTCACCGTGTGAAATCCTACTAATCATCATGCTTACATTTTCCATGCATTATTAATTTCAAAAAGCATTGAAAACCATTTTAGGTATTGAAGACGTAATGACACTATTAATCAAGTAGTTGAAATTACCCGACTAAGCAAGGTTTGTGTATTTACAAGTTGTTTGAGATCAATTATCTTGTGTGGGATAGATACGTAGAAATAAATCAATCCTAAGCACCCCCACCATTTTATCCGATGTATCATAAAATGCTTTTATTTTTGGGTAACCATGAGACCCTATAGTTATGCCCTAGACACTCATTTAATCCTATCGAAACTCAATACTACCAATGTCCTACCGCTATATTGATATTCCATTGAGGAATTCATAATGAAGGAAATTAGTCTAGCTTGACAATAAAGATAGGATAGATCCCTCTTAATCATATTCCATTAATATAATCCAATTGAATTTCACCTTCACTTATCATAGGAAATTATCTGGATTGTGATCAAAGTTTTGTGTAGAGTATCTAGTTTGAGTTGATCAATACCAATGTGATACTTTGTTGTTGATGCTTCTTTAGCTGTTGTATACACCAACGATCCTTTTCAATAAGATTGAATGACATTTTGTCTTCATAAAACCAACACAAATTGTGATTTTCATCAAGTGGTTGCGATCTTCACATCCCATATTATTCTTTATTTTCTCATGGTTTCTAGAGATGGGACCATACATACATGGAATCCATAACATTAGTTACCATTAGTGATAGTATACAACATAGTACCCATGGTGATTTAGGTATAGCTGGCCCACCTAGAAACCTTGATGAGTTGCTCAAGTACTTAGAAGCAAGTCAAAAGAAACTTAAACCAATTATTTTTTAATATTTATACAATAATATAAGAAATAAAATCAAATAAAATCATCTATATATATGTCCCTCAATATATAAAATGCCAAAACATGCTAGTTTGTATCGATATCCACATTGACACGAAAAAATATATATATATCAAACACATTGGATACAAACATGTGTAACACTAAGGACTCCCCAAGGGTATATGTGCATACAAGGGCATTTTCAATTTGGGATCACATTCAAACATGTCTTACCTTATTAGATGGAGAAAATAGATGCATTTCAACTCTACTTTGAATATCATCATTCTATACACTAGGCTCAAGTATATTGGATTGCTTAAACTTTTGGTCCAAACAAATATTAACAAGAAATATGACAAAAGCATTCGTATGTAAACCATAAATATAAATAGTTAAAAGAATCATTATTTTCCTTTTAACTTTTTAAAGTATATTAAACCCATAAATAAATTCATTAATATTATCCAAATAAATTTATAATATAATTCATTCAGAGAATATGATAAGCTCACAAATAAATATATTCATTGTTTTTTATTTTATTTTTTCCATAGAAACCTCTTAATATGTATCTTTCAGATGAGATTTATCATATTTTGTTCTCATGTCAGTGGATCCTTATCCTAACTCTATATTTTTCTAGTTATTCTAGAATTCACCATACATCGTAGTCTATCATGATTTTGCCAGATCTATATCAGGACACATCAGTCTCACTACACTTGATCAATGTCTTATGTACTTGATAGGGGTATCCAAACAAGAGCAAATACAACACTATATTTCAATCACTTACTTCGAATGTGCACTATGAAACTACAACAATCTCAACTTTGATGGTCACACACACACAAATAAATAAATGGATATATATATATATATATATATAAGGGTGGGGGCACATACCCCTCCTTGCTCCCCCCACTCTGCCAATGATTTTCTAGTATAAAAAAGAGATATATGTGAAAAAAAATTGACACATCACATTCAACTGCTCTTAAACAATACCCTTTCAGGACTTATCTTAATTAAGTTGAATTTCCATGATGAAATGATGAAGCTCGTGGACGTATTTTTGGTTCTTAGTTCTCGTTGGTGGTAGTTTTGTAATTTTGGGGCCTTCCCGATCAAAGAATCTCAATACTTTTTTACCTTATGGGTTGTGCCACTGCGGTAGGCCGATGAGCCATTCTCTTTTGGTCAGTATATCTTTTTTTAAGTAACAGGTCATGCATTTCTAAGGAAAACAAACTTACATATAGGCATGATAGTACCTACGAGGTTTAGTTGGTACAAGCATAATCTAGGGATATGATGAAATAAAACACTACGATGGAAAAAGTTCAAGGGGGAGGCACCCCTATAACAAGCCTCGACTAGATGAAAATAAAAAAGCGAAACATAAGAAGATCTACTGGGCCTGCCAAAGCATACAGTCAGAAGTATGATTCTTCCTCCAAGATCTCCTCCAGAGTGTAGAAGACATCGCCTACTGCTGTGTTGTTTTTCGGGCTACCTTCTGCTTGTGTCATCTTTGATGATGTCGACACCTGTCCTGCAAGCATGTTGAATAGAAAGATACGATGATATCTTTAAGAAGATGATATGCAAAGGGTTTTTGGAGTTGTTAAATTTTATGTGATTTCTTTCTAACCAAATGTGCCATAAAATAATGATTTTGATATCTTTCGGGAAGAAATGTGCTACTCTATGAAGAGGTTTGATAGAAAAAGGTATAGAGATAAAATTTTGGTTTTTAGATCTTATGTCAAAATAATTTTTGATGATGAGTTTAGAAAATGAACAATAGCTAAAAATATGTTATGTTGTTTCTGAATCTATTTGACAGAGATAGCATCTGGAAGGCCCCAAGAATCCTCTCTTGGTGATGTTTTGGTCGGTGAGGAGTTTGTTGTTTTGTAGGAGTCAGAAAAATATTTTGTGCTTCTGAGAACATTTGTTTTTCCATATGAGGGAGTAATTTGGGGTGATGCCTCTGTCAGTGAGAAATGTATATGTTGCCTTAGGGGTGTATTCCACACCCCATCTCTAGGAAATCTTATTTTTTGTGTTGTATTCCAACTCATGGATGATGTTGTTTATTTCCGATTTGTCTAGGTATGGGGTAAGCATGCACTTGAGTGCATTTGTTTTGTTGCTGGTGAGGAGGTTGAGGGCTTTGGCCATTGTAATAGATGATGGTTTTTTTGGGATAGAACATTGTGGGTTCATATTTTTGACGGTATTATGATGGAACCAAGGATCCTTCCAGAAATTTGTGTTGCAGTGAGCGTGTGGAGAGGTATGAATGATGTTTCTGAACAGGGAGATGTGGCTGTTGATATATTTATAGAGAGGTGAGGCTGTGCGTTTAGTAGATTTTTGCCATGGTGGGGTTTTCTTATAATATTTTTGCTGGATCAGGTTTCTCCATATCTTGTTTTTGTTGTTTGCCAGGATGTTGATTATTTTGACTACTAGGCAAAGATCATGTGTTTCTAAGTTGATGATCCCCCATCCTCCATATCTAGTAGGTGCTGAGATGGTGTTCCAGTTTACCATGTGGGTATGTTTTCCTTTTATATGTGGAGGATTGTGATTATTCCAAAGGAAACTTCTTTTGATTTTGTCGATAATTTTTTTAAATTTGGTAGGTAAGGGAATGCAACTGAGGTAGTGTGTTGTGATGGGAGTGATGACACTATTAAGTTGTGTGAGGCGATCAACAAGGTTGAGAAAGTTATTTGTCTATGAGTTTAGTTTTGAGTAGATCTTATCTATGATGGGGACCCATATCGAATGAGTAATGTTTAGTGGGGTAATGGGTAGACCAAGATAGTTTATCGGGAACTCTTCATGCTTGCATTTGAGTAGAGTTTTGTATCTATTATGGGACTCAAAATCGTAAGTGTCTATTCAAACCTATTATATTTTTCTTCATCATTGTGATCATTGCTATGTGAATGAGGCATAGGACCTTCATTCCTATTTTTCATCTCCTTTGTTTATTGGTTTGGGCAATTTCTTCTTTAAACTCTCCCTATCTTGGGATTTTCTAGAAGTCTTTCTAAAAAAGGGATCTATTTCCAAACATGCATTCTCACTCTTCATGATGACACCCAAGAAACAATAGAGAGAGAGAGAGTTAGAGATCAAAGAATTCAAGATCGAGAAATTAAATGTGAATGTTAGGGGCAACTAGAAAAAGTGAAGAAACCGGTAACCATCCCCAACAATGGCACCAGAAAGTTCAATGCTCAAATGCTCAAGCTAAAAAAAATCTCCCAATCTCCCAATCTAATACAATAGACCCACAAGCGCATAAGATTGGAATGTAGGAAAGTGGCAATTGAGTCAATCCAAGGAGATTGTTATAGACCTAAATGATTAGTTTAATGAGGTTTCTAGGAGCTAGGATAGCATTTTTGTGAGGTCTAAATGGGTTTGGCTTGGATTACACTATAGATCTTGCAAGTAAATAAGAAACCAAGTAAAGATCAAAACTAGGGCTAGCAATTAACATCAACTAAATAATTAACCAATTAAGGTCAAACCATGATTATTCTAACTAAATCTTAACATAATGAACTAACATTAGACTATTATGAATATAGAGGACATACTCACATAAAAATTAAATCGGGATTTGGTCAGATAAGCAAGTAGTGGGGTGTATGGGGGTTATGGGATGTGAAACCACTACTACAGAAATAGCATTCAGTGTCGCTTTTCTGGGCGTCGGTTATTAAGGAACACGGACGCCTTATATTAAAGGCGTCGGTTATTTAGAAGAACCGACGTCTATATTCAAAGACCAGCCAAACACGGGTACCACTTTGTATACAGCGTCGGTTGTTTATACAAAACCGACGCATCATGTCATCCAATTTTCGAGCGAAAAAAATAATGTCACTTTCGGCGTCGAGTCTGTAGTTAAAACACCGACGCTTATGTGCGATGGAAATTTGCGCGAAAAGTGTCCTTTTCCGCGTCGGTCGTCCTTTAATCACCGACGCTGAATGTGGTTCCCGCCAAACATTTTCACGAAAATATCGTCCAAATGGACGTCGGATGTTGCGAACGACCGACGGTAAAGATGTTTAGGCGTCGGTTATTGTAAACAACCGACGCTATTGGGGAACTTCATAACCTTCGATCGCCCGACTCTTCCCCTTTCTTATGTTTCATTGCTACCCTATTTCCCTATTGCGGCGATTTCTCTGCTGCTGGTACTAGTTTTTCTCCGGCGCTTCTCTCCGATGCCCCATCTCCGGCGTCCCCTCTCCGGCGCCCCTCTCCGACGCATTTCTTCTCTGGCACCCCTGCTGCCCGCCCTGCTGCTCCAACCGCCTGCGCCGCCGCCACGCCTGACAACCGGCGCCGCCGCAACTCCTGGTGCCCACCTGCCTGCCACGCCTGAGAACCGGCGCCGCTGTACCCCCTTCTCCTTCTCCTCCGCCTGGCCGCTGCCTGCCTGCCGCCGCCTGGCCGCCTACCTGCCTGCTGCGGCTGACGCTCCTGCTCGTCGGAGTCACTGCCGCTGGTTCTGGAGCTCGTCGGCCGCCACCCACGTACTCAACCAGCTCGACCTCACCCTACTCTTCTTGCCCAGGTACCTGCAGACCTACCCAGGCACAAAATTGGTTCTTTATGTGCTGACCTAATCTGCTTGCCTAATCTGCTTGCACGAAATTGGCTCCCTACTCTGCTTGCTTAATGTGCCTAATCTTCTTTATGTGGTCCTAATATCATAACATGATAGTTTTATTATATGATTTGTGGCACTTTAGGGTGTATATACATGCAAATTATATAAGTGATAGATGTTGGATGTTTGTCAAGGTTTCTTGAAGATTGAATAAGTGATAGATGCTGGATGTTTATTTATTTCATCTATCCATGTTTCCTATAGTTTATAACATTGCATTGTGAATTATTGCATGTTTGAAACTATGAAATTCTTGATTTATTAGATGATATTCAAGAAAACCCTAGTTTGATGAGCATGTTGTTAATCATGTTAATTATGATTCTTCTATATATTCTGATGTCATTATATAATTATGTGATCCCAACATATTAAATTGAATTAGAATGATTTCATGAATTATAGGGTTTATATAAGAATGACAACACATGTATTTGTTGGCCTAGAAACCCGTCCAAGATTTACTCAGTAGGAGTAAATCTTGGATAGTCCCCAGTTTGGGACTGTTCTTGAACACATAATCTCACTTAGGATGTAAGTGTATAATGTGTATTGGGTTTTCGAGAAAATTTCGGTAGCATTTCCCTGTTTGTTCTCTAAGTACATATGTACTTAGAGAACAACGGGGA
Source organism: Alisma plantago-aquatica (assembly GCA_963693085.1). NCBI lineage: Eukaryota > Viridiplantae > Streptophyta > Magnoliopsida > Alismatales > Alismataceae > Alisma > Alisma plantago-aquatica. The sequence goes on from OY856409.1 coordinate 927,192,485, forward strand.
AATGCTGCCGAAATTTTCTTGAAAACCAAATACACATTATACACTTACATCCTAAGTGAGATTAGGTGTTCAAGGATGGGATAGGTGGTACACATTTATTATATATAAGATTGACATCAAATGTGTTTGTTGGCCTAGAAACCCGTCCAAGATTGACTAATATATACTTGTTTCCTAATATATACTTGTTTAAAAGGTTAACTGATGTTATACAACTTTTTCTGAAAATATATAACATCGTTATATGTACTTACACTTTGTTAATACTAATATTGTGCAGTCTCTGTCTTCCCATAACAATGACTATGAATTGGGCCTGTATGTCAATGTTAACGTTCCCTATTGAAGAACAATTGGACATCATCCTAGATGATCGTTCCTTAAACCAATTGGTCATACCCAAACATTGGCGTTTTCTAAAAGGAAGACACTACATGCCTGGTAAAGTGACCCTAACTTTTGGAAATTATTCACATGTAATCGAGGTTGAGTATGATTTGGCGGGAAATCTTGTATCAAAATCCGGTTGGCGTGATTGGATTGGAGAGCTGCATGTGGTCCGTTGGAATAGGCTTTTTCTCCGTCCAGTTGGCGATAATTCCATCAAAGTTTGGATAACCAACAACAACTGCGAGACCCCCGATCATCTTCTGCGGTATGAGCGCACGGCGTCGCATATCAGCTCAGACAAATCTAAATCTGAGGCCCCTATCAGTTCAGATTCGTCTAAATACAGTGAGGAGCTTTGTGACACAGCTTCATCATCAAAAAGAAGTTACTGATGCATGCAGGACCATGTTGGTGTAGTATTTAGTTGTCTATCTATCTAGACTTGTCTGTAGTAATAGTTTTTTTAATTATGCGCATGTTTAGGGGTACACCAACCCCTTTGTTTAGTTATTGTTATAACTAAAGTGTGTGTTCCCATGAATGGAACTGTAAGTTGCTACATGAATGCTTATAACTGAAGTGTGTGTTCCCATGAATGTTCCCATTTACATGATTACACTACTATTTTCTCATATTGTCTTGCCTCAAAAAAAAATTCTTTTATTGTTTAGTCTATTTTAATACGACATACTTGCTTATATCTTTCTTAATGATGAACTGTAATACGACATACTTGCTTATATACTTGTTTCCTAATATATACTTGCTTTCCTAATATATACTTGCTTTCTCTGATCATAGAATGGATAGATCATGGATGTCCATTCGTAATCGTTGCACCCCAGAGTTTATATCTGGTCTTGATCAGTTTATTAGATTTGCCGAGGAGCATAGGAAAAAACCTACAGATAGGTTCTACTGTCCATGTAGGCATTGCGGTAACAACTTGAAACTCAACACTGGTGAGGAAATCAAAAGTCATGTCATGTGCAACGGGATTGTACAAGGCTATACAGAATGGCACTGGCATGGAGAGATTTCAAAATCGAATCCAGTAGATGTCAATAGCAGTGCTTGGGTGGAAGAAGAAATTGCCTCCGATGACGTAAATGTGAACGAACCAGTTCCAGCAGACATTGTTGATGCGATGCTGGATAGTTGTAGGGTAGAGCACACCGATCCACCTCCTATCTTTACAAACATTGTGCATGATGCTGAGATACCGTTATACACATGCTGTGCTAAGTTTACGAAGCTTAGCGCTGTGCTGAGATTGTATAAGTTGAAAGCTAACAATAGATGGAGCGACAAAAGCTTCACTGAATTGTTGACTTTGTTGAAAGAAATTCTTCCTGAAGGAAACGAGCTACCAATCTCAACATACCAGGTAAAGAAAATGTTGTGCCCAATGGGAATGGAGGCCAAAAAGATACACGCATGCCCGAATGATTGTGTATTATTTCAAAAGGACTATGTAGATTTGAAAGATTGTCCAAAATGTGGTGCGTCACGATATAAATTGACGACTTCGGGGGAGTCCAAAACTGGTTCTCCTGCCAAGGTGTTGTGGTATCTACCTATAACATCACGGTTTCAACGCTTGTTTGCAAATCCGAAAGATGCGAAGAATTTGAGGTGGCATGCAGATGTTAAGAAAAATAATGATGGGATCCTACGACATGCGTCTGATTCCCCACAGTGGAAGAAGATTGATGTATTGTTCCCTGAATTTGGTGAAGAAGTCAGGAATCTAAGACTTGGGCTTTGTACAGACGGGATGAATCCGTACGGGACATTGAGCAGCCAACATAGCACTTGGCCAGTCATGCTTGTTATATACAATCTTCCTCCCTGGCTGTGTATGAAAAATAAGTACGTTATGTTGTCATTGTTGATATCGGGCCCTAAACAACCCGGAAATGATATCGATGTTTATCTTGAACCTTTGATTGATGACTTAAAGAAACTTTGGGCTGAAGGTGTGATGACCTATGATGATTCAGCAAGAGAGACATTTCGTTTGCATGCTATGTTGTTTTGCACTATTAATGACTTTCCGGCATATGGGAATTTGTCTGGATATAGTGTCAAAGGAGCTAAAGCGTGTCCTATATGTGAAAAAACACTGATTCAATAAGACTAAAATATGGCGGCAAGACTGTATATCTTGGTCATCGAAGGTTTCTTTCAAAATTCCATCCGTATCGTAGGAAGCGCAAAGCATTCAATGGATGGAATGATGAACGGAGTGCACCTAAACCTATACCAGGGGATGTTGTTTATGAAAGAGTAAAAGACATTGTCAATGAATTTGGTAAGAAATCACAATGTAGTATGGCCACACGGAGTGACAATTCTTCATTCAAAAAGAAGTCAATATTTTGGGATCTTCCTTATTGGAGTTCTTTGTCAGTCAGGCATTGTATCGATGTAATGCACGTTGAGAAAAATGTCTGTGATAGCATCATTGGTACTCTATTAAATATACCAGGTAAGACTAAAGATGGGATAAAATCCAGACTGGACCTACGTGAAATGGGAATAAGGTCAGAATTAACAGAATTACGTGAAATGGGTAATAAAAGAACATACTTACCTCCCGCTTGTTACACGTTGTCTAGAAAGGAGAAGAAAACTTTTTGTGAATGCTTGGTAAATGTTAAGGTGCCACATGGTTACTCATCCAGCATCCGTAGATTGGTATCAATGAAAGATCTGAAGTTGATATGTCTTAAATCTCATGATTGTCACACTCTAATGCAATAAATATTGCCCGTGGCAATTCGATCTATATTGCCGAAGCATGTAAGGTTTGCAATTACCAGACTTTGTTTCTTTTTCAACAGTCTATGCAGCAAAGTTATTGACCCTGATACTCTCGATAATTTGCAAAGAGAAGTGGTTGTTACCCTATGTCAGCTTGAGATGTATTTCCCTCCTTCGTTCTTTGATATCATGGTACATCTTGTTGTCTACTTGACTAGGGAAGTGAAAATCTTGGGACCGGTTTTCTTGCATTGGATGTATCCCTTTGAACGATACATGAGCGTTTTTAAAGGTGATGTTCGAAACCGTTATCGTCCTGAAGGGAGTATTATTGAAGGTTATGTGGCGAGAGAGGTTATGGATTTCTGCAATGACTTTCTCAGTGGTAATGACACTCCTGATAATGACAAGAATATTGAGGAGGGCAAAGGAATTTTGGGATCACGGGTGAAAGTAATCAGCCGTGAGCAGTTGGAACAAGCTCACTTGTATATTTTACATAATATGGACGAAGTGAGTGTTTATATCGAGGAACATACCAATTTCATAAAGAGACAACATCCTCGAGCAAGTTCAATGTGGCTTGCTAGAGAGCATAATAAGACTTTTACTAAGTGGTTTGAAGATAAAGTCTTACATCAACTATCTCAAACACCAAATGATATTACAGAAACTATCAAATGTCTCGCCTTTAAACCAAAACCGAATGTTATGTCTTATGAAGGGTTTGACATTAATGGATTCACATATTACACAAAGCGCCAAGATGATAAGAGTGTCATCCAAAATAGTGGGGTCACTCTTCAAGCGTCAACTATGTACTTTGCAAGTGCAAAGGATAAGAGTCCACGTGAAGCTAAAATGTCATATTACGGTGTCATTGAAGACATTTGGGAGTTTGACTACATAGATTTCAATATTCCGCTCTTTAAATGTAATTGGGTTGATAACACCAAAGGAGTTATAGTGGATGAATTGGGTTTCACTTTGGTGAACTTTGAAATGATTGGCGAGAAGGCTGAACCATTCATATTGGCATCACAGGCAAAACAAATATTCTATATCGATGATCCTGCAAATGATAAATGGTCGGTTGTTCTTCATGGTAAAAGACAGTTCATTGAAGATCCTATAGATGAAGAAGAGTACTATGATAAGTATGATGACTCCAGTCCATTCTCAGTTGGGTTGCCAACTCCACAAAATATTGAAGCTAATGATGACTTATATGTGCGCGGAGATCACAATGAAGGATTGTTAATTGATAAAAGATCACAATTTTAGAGACATGTATGTTTATACAAATGGTAAATGTTTTCCTTTTTCTAATTTATACAAATGTTAAATGTTTTCCTTTTTCTAGTTGATACAAATGCTAAATGTTTGCCTTTTTTATGACATTTTCAGATGGCTGACCATGATGAGAATGATGTTCATGATGAGCATGTTGTCCATGACGAGCATGGCGAGGATACCAATGTAAGTTCTAAAAACATATCCTGTATTTCTATAAAATTCATTATCTTCTAGTTATGTCATATATCCTATATTTCTATATTGGCCTAATTCAGTGTGTTTATTTTTGTCAAATTTTAGGTTGATGATGCACATGTACCCACTGAAGCACTGGAGCAACTTGATGCGCGGAGAGGACATTCCAACTCGAGATATCGTCTACCGTTTCCTCCTCCTCCGCAGTAATATCCTCATCTCTAAACGTTTCTCGTAGGATTCTGAACCCCTCCCTTCCCTCTACTACATCGAAGCCATGCCGCAGTTGAACCCTTTCGCCGAGCCCTACCCGGCCAAGCAGGCGTCGCCTGAAGCACCACCGTCGTCGTCGTCTCCACCTCCATCGCAACTTGCTGTGCTAGTCCTGACAGTTTATCACCCCACATGCCTTCCTCCTCAGTTCCTGCCGCTAGACGACCACACAATGGATCCAAGAGGATTGCAGGTGTTCGCCAAAGACTATAGGCTGAGTTAACTCAATAGTTAACTCAGCCTATAGTCTTTGGCGAACGCCTGCATATCCTCTTGGATCCATTGTGTGGTTGTCTAGCGGCAGGAACTGGGGAGGAAGGCATGTGGGGTCATAAACTGTTAGATATAATTGGGATGTTGATAGTGATGATGAATGATACTTTGTAAATGAATGTTTCTGAATGTTAAAACATGTATTTGAATGATTCTATATGTGTGAACGTGACAATTGAATTGATGTCTGAATGTATCTACTTGTGTGAATCTTTTTATGTTAATTTTGCAGGTTTGTGGCCTGTTTGTAGGCTGATATCAATGGATGTCGTAAACCTGCAGTTCAGAAAACTGAACTGCAGGTTCTCATCCTGCTGACCAGCCACAGCAGGCCTGCAAACAGATTTATAAAAAAAAATAGATATAGGCGTCGGTTATTTACCGATAACCGTCAGCACAGACTTACAACATCGGTTTTTTGTTGAACACCGACGCCAAAAGTGTTCGCGCTACAGGAAATGGGAGTCATCTAGGACACTTTTCTGCGTCGGTTGTTTAGTATATAACCGACGCAGAAAGCGTCCTAGATGACGCCGTTTTCTGTGGCGCGAACCCTTTTGGCGTCGGTTAATTATAAAACACCGACGCCTTTATGTTAAATAGGCGTCGGTTTTTTAACCGACGCTGAAGTGTCCAACCTTTTAGCGGCGCCCACATAGGCGTCGTTCAGAAACCGACGCCAAAGGGGGTTAAACAACCGACACTAAAAGGCACTTCTGTAGTAGTGAACCATGCATTGAGATTAATCAAAATACATATATAATAGTTGATGCTATAAATCCAGACAACAAGTGCAAGTGCTAGATAAAATCCCTAATGTACATGTTGACCATAGAGGTATAGAGGAGAGTAGCTCCTAGTTCACTGCTTATCCATCCTTAAAAGGCTAAATTAACAAGGTTATATGTTAATCCATCAAGCATAGTAATCTAATCTAGGTTTCTATATATGGTACTTGTCCCATATTTAGCGGCAAGGGGTGGTATAGTATGTAAGAAGGTGTTTTCAATCCTTTTAACCTCCCATCCAACATATTAGTATGTTTTTTAATCTTATGGGAGGGAAGATGACATCTAGAAATGTAGATATCTCACCTAGGGTTAGTCAAATAGGAAGTGAGTACCTTAGAAGAGAAACTATCCAAATTCCTACAAGTTAACTTGCTTATATCTCTCTATTTTCTAAACCCAAGATGGTAAAAGATACTCAAACAACCAACAAATCGTTACAAAAATCGAGGTCTATGATGATAATAAAATTAATCAATAGTATATAATGGTTACATGATCAATCTTAATAAACATGGTATCACATTCCCACAATATCCCCACAAGCAACCCACCAATAAAATTATATATTCATGGCCATAGAAGAAACACAAGAAAAGAGAAAGGAAAAATAAGTATCTAGGAATGAAGAATATGAGGAGATCTTTCTCTACTCCATGTTCTCACCTTGATATATATGTTGAGAACCGACCTCGTATGTGTTGGGTATGCAAAGGTGGAAGGAAGGTGTTTATGTCTAGGTTTAAGGTTTTGAAGGTGATGGGTGGATGGGATGGAGATGGGACAAGGAGGAGGAGCAAGGAGAGTAAGAGTGATTTTGGATGAGAGTGTGATAATTGAGTGTCTATAAATCAAAGGCTTTATACTAGGATTGAGTTGCTAAAGTTAAGTGGAGGGGAGTGGGGAAAATAATGGAAAGTAGATAGTTTTCACATACACCGTTGTTCTTCACCAAGGTTGTGTTGAATCTAGGGTAGATTGGTTGTGTGGTTGTGGAAAAGATACAGTGAGAATGGTGGAAATGGGATAGATTACATGTCTATGGCAGGGAGAACAATCATGGCATAGGTTATGTTAGAATGGTTTTGGTGGTGGGGACGCCTTGGTGAAGATGGATGAAAAGTAGGTGGATGTCATGAAATTATGGTTGCTACCATGGTTATGGTGGATGAGAGGCACAAATGTTCTAGTGATTCCTCATCACTATTGTTTCCCTCTAATCTGGTCTCTCTAAGAAGTGTTAGTTCTACTATCATATTTAAAAATTGAGGGGTCTTTGGTCACTATTGTTCTATAGTCAAAAGACCATTTTGAGGAGTTCTCTTTACTCTTTGATCTTCCAATTTGAATTCTTGGGTTTCTTTTCCTCCAATCACCCTCAAACCTTGTGGATAAATCACGATGGACTTTATATAACCTAAAAATCATACAAAGAACATTCATAAGTGTGTTACATAGAGGATGTGAGACATATGTTATAAAGAGGCATCATGGCATGAGTACTAGTAGCATCCTCCAAGTGTGATCCATATATACGCAACACAGAAGCATGGACATCAAAATCACACACATATAATGCCACAAATAGCTATATCACCCATTATAATAGAAAAATAACTTTACACAAGATATAAATACATCAATTCCCATACATATTTTTTTACAGGACTTACTACAAGGGAACTTGATACATGAAGAAGTAGAAAATGAATTAAACCTCCTTGGATCATATAGATGGCACCCCACCAGGTCTTAAAAATGCATGTACTACTTCATCCTCGTGAGAGCTATCCCATGTTGCGAACAACCTATGTGCATCCACACATAACCATGCATTCGACAAACCATAAGTGGTTGGGGTTCAATAATAATATGAACATAACATAACATTAAGCTTAAAACTAATATGAACATGCATAAACATTATTTATGGCTTTAGGATGATTTCTTAACTAGATTAAGAATTCTTATTAGTACATGTATGAACATGAATTGTGTCAATTTTTATTTCAACCCCCTAGGTGAAATTGTTCGCAGGTTTCTACTAAGTTGGTTGTAATTAATTTACAAGTGGATTTGGTTTGTGAAAAAGTGTTTTGAGTTATTTGAAGTGTGATTTTAGCAAGCCTCATTATCACAATACAGTATAGGTGATGCGTCATATTTTGAACTTTTAGAATTAGGGTTCCTTATTAGGGACTATTTGCATTAGGATCCAAAAGAAATTTATTGAGAGGATTTTAATTAGTTTAATCATAATGAGTAGAAATTTTGAACCCTTAGCTAAGTTGTGTATATATGTGATGATTTTTGAGTAGATAACTCTCTGCTTGCTCTCCTTAAACTTTTGCACGTTCTTTGTGTGGGGAGATGAGCTTCATACCTTGATGTGATGATCAATATGTACACCAAAGACAGAAGACTTTTGGAGGTTCGGTTTCAGTCCTGAGATGCAAGAGAAGATACCTATGATTCTGATGATGTTGATGATGGTGTCAGCATTTGGTGAAACCAGGATGATTGTATCGTCCGTGAAATGGATGATGTTCTCTTGACATTCGGTGGTGATAAAGCCTTGATCAGAACCAAGTTTGATCATCTTAGTGAGGATCGAGGTCACAATGATGAATAAATATGGAGAAAGGGGGTCACCTTGCCTGAGCCCATTTGTGTTTTTAATTTTTAAAATATCCAAAAGGTGAGCCGTTAATGATTGTGGAGAAATGGTTTGTGGAAATGCAAGCATGAATCTAGTTTATCCAGGATTCTGGGAATCCATAGCCTGCCAAGGTTTTAATGAGACAATTCCAGTTGATGTAGTCAAAGGTTTTTTCAAAATCAAGCTTGATAGCAATCAGAGGGGTTTTATTTATGTGACACAGATGGATCGTCTTATTAACCATAAGGTAGGCATCCTGGATATTTCTGTCCTTAAGAAAGGCATTCTGATTTAGTGGTATGATATTGTTAATGCAGGGCTTCAATCTGTTGGACAGGGTTTTTGTGATGATTTTGTAGGATGTATGTATGAGACTGATGGGTCGGAATTGCGATATAAGCTCAGGATGCTCTATTTTTTATGAGAGCAATGAAGGTTTTGTTAAGATGTTTGAGGATATTGTGGGCATTGTTGTGCTTGTAGATTTTTTGAAACAAAGCTAAGAAATCATTCTTGTAATGGTTCCAGTTTGCCAGGTAGAATTCCACATTGAGTCCATCCGACTCTAGTGATTTGTTTTTCCCAAGGGATTTGATCGCTGCATCAAGTTCTTCAGAACAAAACGGTAAGATTAAGTTTGAAGGAGAATCAATCTTAATCGGGCAAAGTATCTGCCAGTTTATGGAGTTAAGGAAAGCAGGACTGTGGTTGGTGTTAAAAATCTTCCTGAAGTGTTCAACAATGTGAGAAATGATCAAATGTTTGTTTGTAGTAATGAAACCCTATATGTTTAAGATGGCAATGACATTTCTCCTATGGTTATTGTTGCAAACTCTGTGGAAGAATTTTGTATTTTTGTCACCTTCCGTAGCCAAGTAACTTTGGCTCTCTGTCTCCACTTGATGTCCAGACAATTTTTTATATGGTCAATCTCAGACTTGATAGTGAGGATAAGAGCTGGATCGGATGAGGGGTCGCTATCGACAAAGAGATGTTGTTTCTCAAGGTCTTTTAGAGAGTTTGCTAGATGTAGTCTGCGTTTCCAATCTATGATGTTGTGTTTTATGAGTTTGGTGTTTCTGTGTATGTGGTATCCCAAATTTCTAGTTCTGTGATCAACCAAAGACCAATTTATTTCACAAAGTTTAACAAAATGGGGGTATGTGAGCCAGAAGTTTTCAAAATGAAAAGATTTCCCCCCAAAAATCTTTATGGGTGTCAATAATAATGGGGAAGTGATCTGAGATAGGTCGATGGGCAATATGGACAGATGCTAGAGGGAAATGTTCTTCCTAAGAGGAGGAGCAGATGAAGTGATCCAATCTAGCTCTAGTATTGTTTCTAGTCCACATAAAGCAAGCATTAGAGGATTAATGTCAATCAAATTGTGTTTAGTCAGGAGGTTTATGAGAGTTTTTTCTGCTGGTGATAGGGCATATGAGGTTGAGGAGAAGTTTTGCCTATCAGTAACTCTAGTAATGAGGTTGAAGTCCCCTCCAAGGAGCCAATGTTTTTTACTATTGGCTAGCATGATTGCTGAGAGTTCCGAGAGAAAAGTCGATTTGTTGTACCCGGGCTCACTGTATACTCCAGTGAAGGTCCAACTAAAGTGATCGGACAAGTTTGTTAGAGAGAGAGAGAGAGATGGAGAAGGTGTTGAGATCCCAGCGAGAGAGAGAGAAAGAGTTCTTGTTATATCCCACTAGGAGTCCCCCTTTGAAACCATTTGGTGGGATTTAAAACCATTCTATAATCTTGTTCCCTCCTATAGATTTTAACGCAAAAGGAGAAAGCGCCCTTTGTCAAAAGACACAGTTCCATATAATGCTATTGTGATTTAAATTATACGATCAGACTTCAGTTCATTTACAGAAATGTGCAAACCCAAGTCGCACCACGAAAAGACCCATGGAAACCTACCCACTCCCGATAAAGTCCTACAGGAACAAGGCTGGAACACCACGGGAGCTGCTTGTTGGACTTTGGAAATCAGGAGAAAGATGACAGGCGACATTTCTGTGGGTACTTCTGGGATGATACAATATTCGCCATCTACTCTTCTTTGGCACCATCACCAGGGACAAGCTGGAGAAGGAAGGATCGAATCAAGCTGTTGACCACATCTGCCTTCTCCAGCTGGCAGGCATGCCCAGCGTCCTCAAGAATCTCCAACCTTGAGTTCTCGCCGAGGTGTCTGTGATGATGCGACAAAGCAGCAAGAGTCAGCTATACTTGTAGTTGTGGGGAAATGATCACGGAATAACACACACACGCACAGAAGTAGTAGAGAAACCAATTTTCCTTGTCTGCCAGAATCTTCTTAGGATGCTATGTATTGGGAAAAGGCAGAACGCACCTATGGAGTTGGTGGGCCATTGGAAGTGGGAAGACTTTGTCGCGGTTGCCCCATATGATGAGAGTTACCTGTGGAAAGAGCACATGATCGGTTAAGGTATAATTGATATATAACCAAACAAACTCATAGCAGTAGCTCCAGCATCCCATTTCTTGGCATATAAATCTTTTTGCTTGGTATAATTAATTGTCACAATGTCACAGTGGTTACAGAAGAGTTTGCTCATTACTATTGTCCCTGAAAAGGAACACAGTAACAGAAAAAAATACTATTATCACAAATTCAACTAAGGTTTTAGATATCAGTTTTAAGATTTAGATTTAATTTTTGTTTCCCACTGAGAAGATGTAGAATCCTGTTCACAGGGAACTCACAGGAAGAAGAGTCTCAAAAGGTGCCGTTAAATAAACCGGCCGTCCTAAGCATCACCTCTATAATTTTCACCGAGTTACGAACCTAAAATATAACAGAACCTAAAATATAACAGAAGTAACAAGCGAACATGGTGTAGGAATAAACATGAGAAACAAATCAGCGTGGCATCATCGCTGCAACTACAATTTCATCCGAATAAGAAACGAATACAATAAAAGTTTAAAACAAGGGTATAGGCCATCAAAATGTAGACGTGTCATATTATTGATATATAACCCATGAACACCATTGATCTTATTTCATTAAACTAAAAGAATTGAATCTGATCGCAAAGGAACGTGGAAAAGATCAACTTTTAGTTTCTCATGGCCGAACAACAAATTCCTCATGTAAATATTGACAATTGTCAGCACTCGGCCTACACTCCATTTAGGAAAAAAAACCCGGCAACCTTTCAAATTTGTTATATTGTAGTTAAAAAAAAAGCACGTGACAAGTACATCGACTAAACTAATTAAGCAAAGAAAGATGAAAGCAAATCAACAGATGCTGACAGTTGCTTGCAGCTACTATGGCCCGCCTTCTTTATACCCCATTGCAGTAGCTTTGCTATCCTTAAAAGAGTTTTCGCAGATGGTGGATGATGCAGTGCCCACCACGCGCTGAACCCTTGAGACCTAGACAGTGGTGCAGCTACAAAAGTGCAGGGCGGCATTGGTGTAAAAGCTCAAATTGAATCAAAGACCAGTGAGCCCTCCATGTTTTTTTAGACCATCGAAAACTACAATAAAAGTCAAAGATCAAAATACACTCAATTTTCATGGACCGTGTCGTCCGACCATCATTCCATTAACTTCACTTAGATATACATTCATCATTTGTATATTTCCCTTCCGACATGCACCGAAAAACTACAATTTAAATATGAAAAACACAAGCCGAGTGCTACGTTTCCAATGCATGACTTTGCTTCAGTTTGTTTGAATAAGTCAGTATCTAGTGCTTCTACAATTCTGCCACCATTATCTGATTTGTCTAAATGAAAATCATCACGTTTTCTTCTTACTTCAATTTCAGTAGAACTGTGGCTCCGCCACGACAATAGGGAGCTGATATGTTTCCCATGTGGGTCTGTTCAATTTATCTTATTGTTTTGGCCCATAGAGTCATCAGTCATGCCAGGTATTTGTTTAACCTTTTAGGACCATCACTAGTATAATATGAACAAATATTTGAAAGATAACTTCAAGTTCGTATTGCAACTGAAAGCCAATACTCAAAACCAGATCTTCATCCTCAGTTTCTCCCATATTTGAAACTGTCTAATGCTGCGAATTATTCTTGTACAAAACTAGCAACGATGGTGAAAGCATGAGAGACCTTCGTCCATACAGTTGGATTTAGCAAACATCCCTGAATTTGGTTGTTATTCAAAAGGCTCTATTGCTCTCACCATAGGAGTAGGAGGGTTCTCATACGATGGGGCCTGTGTGTGGCTGTCTCTTTTTTATCTAATCTAAATATAAAATGACGGGGCATTCCGAGAATTGAACTTGGGACCTCTCACACCCTATGGGGGTATCATACCACTAGACCAAATGCCTTTCAGTTTGTGTGGCTGCATCTCAATATCTAAATCTGCAATTTCGATACAAATATATAAATATATATTAAACATCCTACTTTATAAACAGACAGTTGCTAAAAGACAATGGGATGCAAAGATAGAAAGTAAATCCATGTTTGGAAATTGGAAGAGTCGATTTATTATAGAATAGAAAAGCCTTTATCTGATATATATAAAAACAAATACAATGGACTCTCTTTTATAGGTTTATAGGATACGAGGGAGACTGAGAGAGTGAGAAATAAAATTAGGCAATATGGGATAAGAGAAAAGCTAAAGACAAGGCAAGTCTAAAGCACACAATAAAACATAAAGCATAAATGTATATACTAATAGTTATAACATAAATTTACTTTCGGACAAGCACATACGCTGAGTTCTTATAAAATCCTCAATGACATTTGCATGAGAATATTCCTTGACAAGGATATAGAAACCAATTTAACCAAGGGCCAGTTTGGTAGGGTGTGGTGGGATGCAGTTTGATGAATTGGAAATCAGATCAACTATATTCACATATTTCATACTACTAATATTTTTCCTGCCTGAGTATGCTTACAGTCCGTCTGTGTACAGTTCATATTTACTACCTCACGTACATCCGACACTTTACCTGTGACCACTCGCTAGTCCGGAGCCATATCATTTTGAGTGATTTGGGTATCAAATGTGTAGTTGGATGTACTTATTATTAATCAACCAACTGGACTCAACTAAACCATACCAAACAAAAATAAGTGTAGAACTTGAATTTTTTTTGTTGCGAGTTTAAACTCACTCACACCAAACGGGCACTATAGTGGACCGAAAAAATATATAGTGTTTATTAGCTGAGCTTAGAGGACCTCTGGATTGCAGAGGACTTGATGACGTTTACAATTGAAATCCTTTAGCTTCACTCAAACATATCCGATTTTATCAGCTGTGGAAGGAGACCGGAGACGTGGAATGTCATCAAGGACAAGAAAGGTTTTTTTTTTTTCCTTCTGTGGCTTGCCCAACAAGACTGACTATTAATCAATGTTAAGGGAGTAAAGAAAGAAATTCTCCAATGGCAAGGCTTGTAATTTTCGTAAGGGATTTGATAAAAAGCCTGGTTAATAGTTCCTGAGAATGTTAAAGGATCAAACGGGTTTGCATAGTCTGCAAGCTGAGAATAAATATAGAATTTCAGGTTTGATCTTAAGGATGGTCCAGAACTTCACAATAAATGAAACCAATGACAGATGATGGTCTACTAGTGTTGGTGAGTTTGCAGTTGTGGAGCGAAATATATCTGGGCTTATTCAATTGAATTTCAAGTTTGATTTTGCCACGATTGTAGAATTCAGAATAAAAACAACATTATTGGTTTGCATACAGAGAGAATGATCAGACAAGAAAGAGGACAACATGTAGATGAGAATTTCCAAGAAAACAGAGTTATACAACGTGAATATTGATGAGGCTTTTAGAAAATCTTTGAGTAGGGCAATAGCAAGCTGGGGATTCAAACTTATGAAGGCGGTTGGGCGGGCAACTCTACACACCATACTGGCCTCTATACTCCAGAATACTGAACTGCCGGCGCAAACAGATCCTAAAGTACAATCCTCGATCAGCTCCAAATACTCAGGACAAATTACTTTATATAGAGATAAGTAAATAAAAAAATCTTAAAATCTTGCTATAAGTAATAGAATTCGGCATAAATTCAATCAGTACTTTTTTATGATAATTAATTTTTGCGAACATTCATATGATAATCTGAAGGACAAACATAGAAAGTGAGAACAGAAAATGATGCCATAATAAGAGAAAGCAAAGATCAGACATTTTCTTATAAAACGTATGAAGATCGCTCGGAAGAATAATGAGTGGAGGTGAGCAGGATTCCGTTATAATTGAGTTGTCCCATTTGATTAGCTTATTTTAGTTAACCGGCTCAATGGTAAATGATCTGGGTAATAACATGATTTATCTGGTTAGCTAACTGAACTTAAGTTTGTTTAGAGACAGATGTTCATTTACATTCTGAAACATTCATACCTCTAGTCCAGGACCGTGAACCGTGAGTGCTTGGTCTGCTCATGTAATATTTGTTGTTTTGTTGATCGGTTCTAGTGGATCCATGATAAGTTGACCTTTACATGTTGTGTTTCTTATAAGTCAGACATTATCTGCTCTGTCTCAATACCTCAGGAAATCATTATCGATGCATTATTAACCACCTCTACCTAGGGAAAAAAAAGGAAAGTATCGATCCCCACATGAATATCATAATATAACTTACATAACTATAGATGATTATTGAGATCTATAAGTTGATTATAGCGATCCATAGATACTTAGGGGCTTTCGAATTGGCGATAGAAGTTTGTACAGAGATACCGAAGCTAATTGAGACAGATTGTGTGCGGCTTTTTAGAGTCTTAAATGGTTTGGATTGAACACCGTGGCGACACAAAGAACAGATTTTGCGGATTTCCTCTTTTTTGTGCAGACACAATTGGCCTTGTACAGCTAGCTGTATACATAAAGGCCAACCGGTTGGCTTGATGGCTTGAATATGGGGCAGGCCTCAGTCTCAGTCTATAGGTACTCTTGTCTGGCAGAGATGCCTCTGCCGGTCAGAGGGATCTGGATGGACTCAGCCTGCCCTACACTCGAAGACACCGACTGATCGATAGAGTTTTACGACTGACAGAGATATGAGTCATATGACACAGGTTTAAAGCTGGCTCCTTGAGTGGCTGGTGAGGCCGGGAGGATATTTAGGGTGCCGCAATTTTTTGAGGTCTTTGTGGGTATGGGGTCTGTTGAGTTCTGAGCCGATTATGTAGAATGCAGACAACACAACATTGTAATACAGCTTCCCGTATTAGGGAAAGGATGGACAGAATTCCCCCACGGTTTCCTAGAAAACAGAGATCCATAAGTAGTGTTTGCCTACTAAGGAAATGATAAATAGAATTCCCCTGTGGTTTCCTAAATAAAAAAAAGAGATCCATAGGTAGTGTGACTGATATATCACATCCTCCTGCAGGAAGTCAAGTGGAACGATCACCATCGGTTTACTGGGGCCATTCAGCAGCAATGCTGAGCAGTTGATGTGCAACCTGCTTCTGGAAGGAATATACTAACGAGGGCAGTGGAGTGCTTACAAGGTAAGGGGGCTGCAACCATGAGCCTGGACATGCTAAGAAGGATGGCCAAGAGGCATGTACGTAGATGTATCAATTTATATATTTGTAATCACACTTTAATTGATTAAAAAAGCACTTGGTCATCTTTCCAACTTTGGGATTAACTGATCAAATCATGGTTATCAGAACTGAACCGAACCGGCCCAGTTGAACCGGGAGCCGGTCACTCTACCGATTCGGTTCCCTCCCAAAGCCAGAAATGAAGTCTGACCAGCATCAAACCAGTGAACCGGCGAACCAGGCCAACTGGCCGGTTCTCTCACTTAGCAAATAAATGTATTGTTGCTGCCATATTTCGTCATTTAATTTTGAATACTACAAATGTTGGTATATGTAAGTCCAAGAATAGAATAATATCTGCTATTTGGTCTGTTTATCAAGTTATTGTGAGAAGTTATGCTATTATTCATGTTTCACAACTTTTGCAAGGATATTTTCCATGAGTATCAGAGACATATATTATCAAACTATTAGTAATGTCATGCTGACATCACCGCCGGTTGAACCGATCAAACCACAGGTTGAACTAGTGAACCGAGAACCAGAGGCCTCACCGGTTCGCTGACCGGTTCGATCCTGACAACCTTGAATCAAATTAATGACGGTTGTTGAATCATTAAGTAACATATACTGTTTTGGTTCGGTGGTCGTTTAAGATCTACAAAATTGAGAAAACGAATTAACGTGCCAAATCATGTTTGCACACACCTAATGAAGAGACACAAGGTTAAGAACCCAAAAAATGAACTTTGTACCCAGAGTGTAGGAAGGAAAAAAAACTTGCACATGCCAAATTTAGCTTGGGAGCTTGGTATTGGAGAAATAGTAGGTGGAAGCCACTCTCAGATCGTTAATGAAGCTATACAACCAAAAATGACAAAAACGTGTATAATCCCTTGCAATCAAAATCTCACGGCTTAAAAACAGGATTTGATTCGAAGAATGTCCGTCGAGAGCATAATCAAGATCTGAGAAGATAATAGAATGGAAGAACCAACCTCATTATTTGAAGTAAGGCTTCAGCAGATGATATTAATGGAACATCATTTCCCTAGTGCCATCATTGACAATGAACCAGGGTGAGCCAGGCACGTACATGATGATGATCGTATGCCTGACTGTGGGATCTGAAAATGAATGTTGGGTGATTACTTAACTTCATATATCTGTTTCAGTCGTTCATCTCATTTTCATGCTGTCTATTACAGATCCTTGTTTGTCTTAGTAGTTAGTAGTTTCTCATCTTTATTTATTTGTATGCTGTTAGCTAGCACCAATAGATGTAGAACCTCATATGTTTCATCTGTCAGGGAAGATTGACTAATGAGATCAACCTTCACTTTCAGCTTCAACAGTGCATGATGAAGCTACTAACACCATCCATGTGAAAGCAGCTCATGTGATTCCCAGTAGAGGTCAGCATGAACTCCAAATCAGAAAGTAGGATAGAACCAGCAACATGACCATCTAAATGAAGGCATAAAGCAGGCCTAATTTCGATCATTATTGTAGAGAATCAGTTCACTAGAGAGATTTTTTTATCGGTAAACTGGACTAAGACTAGTAAAACAAATGGACATATCATTGATCAGCAATTTTGATGTTTCCCGGACCTGTGATACAGACCTAGAGTCCCTATTATTGAGGTTTAAATTCCTACTGATTAGATAAACCATATAAAAGAGGCTAAGTACTCACTGTTTACCAACCATAAAAGCCAACACTGCAGGAACATGCCAGCCTTACCGGTCACCAACCTACCCATCCACATGCCCGTATCATGCTGATGCCCACTAGTAGGATCGGGAAGGGGCCGAACATGTGGTCAGTCACACATCCAAGGAAGGGGTACAGTCTATTAAGAAATAAAAGATAGGGATAATATTGGTGGAGAATGACTCGCACACTGTAACTAGTGTCGAGTGATCTATTTATATAATGCAGATTACATAATAGTCATTGGGCAGATTACATAGGAGACATTTATGATGACGGCTATACAATAAAGAGTCATCAATCAATCATTGCATAATGAATGGTCATTACATTTGGAAAACAATAAATGTTCATGCAGAATAATTGTCATTAGTGTATGATTGCATGGCAGTAATGTTGTGACTGTTGTTATTCCTAACAGCCCCCCGCAAGATTGGTCTGAGAGAATCGAAGACCCATCTTGAGAAGGAGACGACGAAACGTAGTCTTGCAAAACGCCTTGGTGAAGAGAGCAGCGAGCGGGTTCTGTGATACAACTTGGCAGATGCTCTGTTGCTGGGCATTTCATTAGTTTTTGGAGAATTGAGAAGAACATTTTGATTTGATGTTGTTGGGAGAGGATGATTAAATTTTGGGGGAGAGGAAGGATATTTTGTAGATTCTTTGGGAAGGTTATAATAGATGAAGGAGGACTTTTGGTTGGTTGAATGGTATGGTTTTATACCATATTTGAGGTTGACACATATTGGTGTCTTGAGAAGGTGATTTGGTGGAAAGTTTTTGTTGGTTTGTAGGAAACATTTGTTGATTGATTTTTTAGACGTGATCATTAAACAGAGAAGGACAAGGAGGGGGGATTGATTTGTTTTGTTTTTTTTGCTAGCATGGGGAGTTTTTCCGGTGGCAGTGAGAAAGAAGGGTGCAGTGACTCACAGGGTGGAAGATAGGAAGAAAATTAGACGGTGGTCATCTCAATTGGAAAGAGGGAGAGGAAGGTTTTTTTTTATCGCTCGGTGGGAAAAGGCTGTTGTCATGGAGATGTTGCGGCTGGTAGGAAAGGCGAAACGGCAGAGGAAGACGAGTTCAAAGAGTCGAGTTCAAAGAGTTATTCGACGGGCCGCGTCTAAATTGGGCGTGACCGGTACGAATGAGGATGGAGATTACTTTCTTGAACTTGGAGGTGGTGAACTCAGTGATCTCACGGCAGTTGCCACAGGCAGGCAACGCTTGCTGTGCGAGTGCGTTGCTGTTGTGACTGTTGAGACGCCGCAACAGAAAGAGCGGCAAAGAACTTAGATCTGAGAGAAGTTGAACCTACGTGGGGGTTTGTCAGGGAAGTTGCGAGTGAAGACCTCGTCGGTTTTGTCGAGGAAAGACGCATCAAGCATCGACATCTTTGTTGGGAAGGCGAAGGAGATGTTGTTCATGGTGGCGGCGAACTTGGCGTTAATGCCCGGGTTACAGTTCGGACCAGACTCCTCATCGCAAGGGACCAAAGCAAGGCCGAAGGTGACAAACATCTTGTGGTCGACGAGCAAGGGGGCCTTGTTGGCTGTCGCACTGGCGGCGCTGGAGATGAGGCTGGAGTAGAATCGATTGGCTGTCGGTGTGTCGTTGAACGGAGGGAGTGCCGACAACACAGGGGGTGAGGTGGACGGTCGGTTAACTTCGTACTGGACGATGCCAACGGTGGTGGTGTTGTCGAAGGTGAGTGGCGGGGTGAAGTACGGCCTCGCTGCCATGCAATACCGTCTCATTGGATCCGCATCGGCGACGAGGAGGGCGTCGACGGTGAACGTGTGTCCGGCGAGCTTGAAGAAGAGCTGGTTGTTGAACGTCGGGGGCTGCTGGTCTGGGTTGTTTGCCGGTTGGAGAAATTGGGCGGTGCTACTGTGCTGCTGATATGGGGCAGAGGAGGACTATTTAAGGTGGTGCATACGGTAGGAGGTGCAGGCAGTATAACTCGTGTTGTCGTCTTCGACAATGATGTTAGATTGGTATTAACATTGGATGTCTTGTGGATGAGCTACTTCTTGATCCACGAGTTCCAGTAGTTCTTGATCTCGTTTCCGGTCTTTCCAGGAAGATGGCTTGCAATGTGAGTCCACCTGGGCGGAGAGCGGGATGGGGAAGTTGAGCTTGGCTGTGGCAGGGCTCTGTTTGGAGAAAGAGGATGATGAATATGTAGAAGAAAGCTGGTAAAAGGAGAGTAGATTTGTCGTAACCATGGCGAGGAGGAGGAGGAAGGGGCCGATTAAGGCTCGTTAGGCTCTGATACCATATTAAGAAATAAAAGATAGGGATAATATTGGTGGAGAATGACTCGCACACTGTAACTAGTGTCGAGTGATCTATTTATATAATGCAGATTACATAAGATAGTCATTGGACAGATTACATAGGAGAGCCGACATTTATGATGATGGCTATACAATAAAGAGTCATCAATCAATCATTGCATAATGAATGGTCATTACATTTGGAAAACAATAAATGTTCATGCAGAATAATTGTCATTAATGTATGATTGCATGGCAGTAATGTTGTGACTGTTGTTATTCCTAACACAGTCAGCACAACGGAAAGAACAACAAGCAACATGTACGTAGCGAGAAGAAGAATAACAATCCGCACAAACAATGAATACAAAATTTATGTGTTTGGTCTAGACAACCTACTCCACGGGAGGAGAAGAGAATTTTACTACTGCAAGAAGATTACAAAGGAGAGATACTCTAAAAGAGAGAACCGAAAAATCTTAAAAAGGTTATACCAAATGAAGAGAGAGAACTCTCTTCGGTACAACTTTGTACATTGGTACTTTTCAGTACAAGAAAATCCCATGTCCTAAGGGTCCTATTTATAGGCTCCATGCCATGAGGATCGTCTAGGAATACACAGACCTAATAGGAGTCTAAACATAATAGGAGTCTCAAGTTGCATGTAGAGTGAGCCATCTCTAACTCTAAATAGGAATACTAATCAAAGTCTAGGTAGAAGCATGAGTTGGACTTAAACCAAGGCAAGACCCAAAATAAGACTACCGCACCATGTAAGATTAGGAATAGGGCTAGGAGTCTTCGAGGCATAACAAATATCCACCTTGACACGAAGTCAACATCTTGCAGAAAAATAGCAAATTTCTTCTCTTCCAGCCCCTAAGGGCATCACTGTCAGCTGCAAAGGTCAACCAAGTCCAAGCAGGTCCTGAGCTTAGAAACTAGTAATGACTTTGTCATCATATCAGCAGGATTAGCTTTGTTAATAATCTTCTTATCAACAGAAGTCTTGACAAGCTCCCAAAACTGATATTTATGAAGAAATTCCATCTCTTGATTCATAGAAGCAACCCATATAGCAGAATTTGAAGACATTACGACTTCAAAAAGTAAGTATATGGCTCACCAACATCACAAATCTCCTCGAAAGTTGTTAAAGCATAAGCAACAACATAATCCGGATGTCTTGATGGTGGTCTAATATATCTTCTTTCTCTACCATGAGCAACACTATAGGGTTGTGCATCAGGTACCTCGTCTTCAACATTATCTAAGGTATCTTGACTAACTGCAATAGGAGGTGTCAAACAACCATGTAGTGATGATGACACATCATCAACTTCTAGCTCCACCTGTTTGGTGACACTAGAAGAAGGATCTGTATCAGAAATAATAACAAAATCCTTTTTCTTTGAGAACATAGTGGATTCATCAAAGGTAATGTTCCTTTCAGTCAAGAATTTTGGAGATTTAGGGTTAGGAGACCAAAATCAGTACCCTTTTACACCTTCAACATTACTCTAAAAAATACACTTCTTGACCCTAGGGTCAAGCTTGCCATCTTTGGAATAGACATAAATAAGACAACAAAAATACGGAGATTAGAGTAGCTCACAAGATGACCAGACCAAATCTCTAGGAGTTTTAATACCGAGCGGAGTAGATGGAGGGTGGTTCACAATAAGTAGTTGTACAAATAGCTTCAGCCTAGATATCTCTCCCAAGTCCAACATGAATCAACATGCATCTCACTCGCTCCAAAAGTGTTCTGTTCATATGCTCTACAATACCATTCTATTGTGGTGTATATCTAACATTGTGATGTCTGGTAATGGCTTCAAATTCACAAAAATTTGTGAACTCGGATGAGAAAAACTCTAAACCATCATCATTCCTCAATGTTTGACACACTTTCCCATTTGCTTTTCAATCAAAGTCTTCCACTTCTTAAATTATTCAAAAGTGTTAAAATAAAAGATTGCTTGAATATGAATAGATTGGATTGATACAAAGACTGGACACCCCTGTCCTATATATAGGAGCAAGGGAGAAACCCTGAGACTTGTGTCCCAAGTAATCTAAACTAGACGGGCCGGAATATAAAGGCCCACTAAACTAATTAGCCTATTTAACTAATAGACTAATATAGACACTTTAACAAAAAGCTTCAGACTTATGCTTCAAGAAGACCCAAACTTTTCTTAAAAAGTCATTAATAAAGGTGATCATGTACCTAGCACCACCCTTGGACGAAACTTGAGAGGGACCCTAAATATCAGAATCAATGTAATAAAAAATACCCTTTGTGGTATTAACTATCGTAGAGAAGCTAACTTTCTTTTGTTTTCCCACTGTACAATTTTCATAGAAATCTAACTTCCCAGTAGTACTACCATTTTAAGTTTCCTCCCTTGCTTGGGATAGCAAGACCTTTCTCGCTCATGTGTCCAAGTCTCATATGCCAGAGCTTGGTGGTGTTCATATGAGAAGTGAATGAAGAAGAAGAAACAACAGTTGTCCCAATGACAATTTCACCGATAAGGGAGTATATATTTTCAATCTATCTTTGTCCCTTGATAACAATTTTTTCATCTTTAAAAACGAACATGATTTCATCTTTTGCAGCGTGCGGAAAACCTTTTTCGTCAAGTGTGCCTAGAGAGATGAGATTTTTAGCAAAACCTTAAACATGACGGACATTAGAGATGGTTCTAATAACACCATCAAACATCTTGATGCGGACAGATCCAATTCCAATAGTCTTGCAGGTAGAATCATCTCCCGTAATAGCAACTCCACCTTCAACTGCACCATATGTGGAGAACCAATCACTTCTAGCACACATGTGAAAGGAACAACAAGAGTCAAGAATCCACAAATTCTAGTATCTTGAATTAGAGGATGTCATGAGAACAAAATCCTCGTTTTCTTGTGCGACATTGGCACCACCATGTTGTTCTTGAAAATCTTTGTTTTCACGCCTCTTCTTATTTTGCAACTTGAAACATTCTTTAATTATGTCCTTTTTTTTACAGTATTTGCATGACTTATTGTTTTTAGGCCTAGACTTAGATTTGTTATATTCTTTGTTCTTGTCCTTTTCTTTTGGTCGACCCCTTACATTAAGAGCCTCTGTTGGGTTGTCACTAGAAGAACCAATCAATTCATTGTCCATCATAGATTTAGACATGAGAAAAGACATTACTTCTTCAAGCTTGATGGAGTCTTTTCCATAGATAATGATCTCACGAAATTTCTTGCAAGAAGGCAGAGAGTATAAAAGAATCAATGCTTTATCTTCATATTTCACTTTAATGTCAATATTTTCCAAATCCATAATGATGGAGTTGAACTCGTCAATACAGATAAATGTACCTTCATCCAAGCGTAACAGATATAGACATTGCTTATGATGCAATTTTATTTGGAGAGTCTTTGTCATGTAGAGAGATTCAAGTTTCTTCCAGAAGTCTGCATCAGTCTGCTCTTTAGCGACTTCACCAAGAACCATCCATGAAAGTGACAACTGGATGGCAGTTAGAGCTTTCTCATCCACCTCTTACTTTTGCTCAGCAATCAAGGAAGCTGGCATATCTTCTACTCCTAACAGTGCAAGCACACCCTATTCCACTAGTAGGTCTCGTATCTTGATCTACCATAATCCGAAGTTGATTGTGCGGTCAAACTTCTCGATCTCGTACTTGTTAGAGTCAGTGCAGCAGAAAGAACAAGTAACACGTACGCAGCGAGAAGAAGAATAACAACCCGCACAAATAATGAACACGAGATTTACGTAGTTCAGTCTAGACGACCTACTCATGGGAGGAGAAGAGAATTTCACTATTGCAAGAAGATTACAAAGGAGGGATACTCTCAAAGAGAGAACCAAAAAACCTTAAGAAGGTTACACCCAAAAAAGAGAGAGAACTCTCTTCGACACAACTTTGTACATTGATACTTTTCAGTACAAAAAATTTCATGCCCTAAGGGTCCTATTTATAGGCACAATGTCATAAGGCTTCGAATAGGAATATACAAACCTAGTAGGAGTCCAAATTGCATGTAGAGAGAGCCATCTCTAACTCCAAATATGATACTAATCCAAATCCAAGTAGGAACATGGATTAGACCCAAACCAAGGCAAGAACGAAATTATAACTATTACACCATGTAGGATTAGGAATAGGACTAGGAGTCTTCGAGGCATAACAGGAGGAAACAAACAAAAATTAAAGGTACTTAAATAGCATATAACCTTTGTCTCCTAGCAAATGTTAGTTGTATACAGAACGACATATGACAACATGATCTAATGATAATAACCTAATCGAGCACGGGGAGCGGGTCGACGTCGGCACAGTTGGAAAGCATCTCACGGAGCACAAGGAGTCTGTGAGATTTGGAGAGGGCACACTAAGCGATAACTTAGACTTCTTATATCTATTTCAGTTGTTTCTTCTCATTTTTATGTTGTCTGTTTCGAATCCTTGTTTCGAATCCTTGTTTGTCTTTTTTATTTTTATTTATTTTATGGGGTTGAGCTAGTATTAATGGACGTAAACATCATGTTTAACTTGTCAGGGGAGGTTGACTAATGAAATCATCCTTCACTTTCAACTTTAACAGTGCATGATGAAGCTATCAATGAATCCATGTGAGGACAGCTCATGTGATTCCCGATAGATGTCAGCATAGAATCAAAATCAGAAAGCAAGTTAAAATTAGCAACATGACCGATTAAATGAAACCATGAACTAAGTCTAATTCCAACCATTTTATGAGAATGATTATTTCATCAGAGAAACGTATTTAGCGACATGACCATCTAAGTGAAGCCATGAACCAAATCTAATTCCATCATCTTATGTGAAGCTTTACGTCATGAGAGAAACTTAGTTTGATATTATTAGTAACATGATCATTTAAACGAAGCCATGAACCAAATTGACTTCCAATCATTTTATGTGAATGGCTATTTTATGGGAGAAACTTATTTACCGATCAGTTGGACTAGGACCAATATCAATATATTAATGTGTCATAGAACAGCAAGTACCGTTTCACGGTGCATGATGACATGACTGGGTACATAGATAATTAGATATAGATCAAAGACAAATTGTAGAAAGACAACCATATACCTATTACACTTGATTGAATGAACCTTTTTTTGAAAAAATTGAAGTTATAAATCTCTTATATGCTTATCTTAAATATACTTTTATGTACAAGAGAAACTTCTCTATATGTAAACTGCTCTAAGACTAACACAACTATACAGGCACATCATTGATCAGCAGTTTTGCCGTTTCCCAGACCTGGACTAAGATAACACAACTATATAGACACATCATTGATCATCAGTTTTGCTGTTTCCCGGACCAGGACTAACTAACACGACAATATAGACACACCATTAATCAGCAGTTTTTCTGTTTCAAGATCTGGATTAAGACTAACACAACTATATAGACACATCATTGATCAGCAATTTTGCTGTTTCGCGGACAGGTGATAGAGTCTGGAGTCCTATATTATTGAGGTCTAAAATCCTACAGATAAACCATAAAAAAAGAGGCCAAGTACTCATTCTTTTACCAACCACAAAGGCCAACACCGCTGGAACATGCCAGCCTCACCGGTCACCCACCCACCCACGTGTCCATGTCATGCTGATGCCCAGTTGTAGGACTGGGCATGCGGTCAGTCACACATCCAAGCAAAAAAGACAAAAACAAAAGGTACTTAAATAGGAAAAATTCTAGGCATAGTACCCCATATACCCGGCCACATACCCGGTCCATCGGGAATCATCAACTGCCGTATTCTCCTGCTGCTGCGCCAGCCACTGTCACACCCATTAACAGCTACTGCCGCATGCACAATTAAATGGATGTCTGCAGCAGTGATTATACATGTTTTTACATGCAAAAAGATGCATGAAATAATTATCTCGCCACCTACTCCATGCAACTGTCATGCAAATGGCAGATATCAATCCACTATAACTTACAAAAAAATTCTATTGCATATTTATCCTCAGTGCAGATTACATAAGTACTGTACGTGAAATAAATACATATACATTTACAAATGAATTTAAGAGGTAGTGTACTTATATTTGACAAACTGGGTTGAAAATTAATAATTGAGTACAATACTTATAGATGCATTTCATAGTTGATTATGGAACAGATGTGCACTACATTTTTGTAAAAAAATATGTCAAGGCGAAAAATGTTGTTATTGGATTTCGTAGGTATTGTACTTATGCCTCCAGATCAGTTATACAATTATGCTTGATTTTGTAATTTGTTAAGTACTGTACTTATGCTTGGTTTTATAATTTGGTAAGTACTGTACTTATGTTTGAAAAAACTGAGTTGGAATTAACAAGTGAGTACTGTACTTATTTTGTATGGATTCCGTGGGTACTGTACTTTGTACTTATGCTTCCAGATCAGTTATACAATTATGCTTGATTTTGTAATTTGTTAAGTACTGTACTTATGCTTAGTTTTATAATTTGGTAAGTATTGTACTTATGTTTGAAAAAACTGAGTTGGAATTAACAAGTGAGTACTGTACTTATTTTGCATGGATTCCGTAGGTACTGTACTTATGTCCAGATGACAAATGTTACTACTGGATTTCATAAGTACTGTACTTATGCTTCCAGATCAATGTTGTTATTGGATTCCGTAGGTACTGTACTAATACGGGAATGCGGGTGGGTGGATTAGAATGGGAGAGAATAATTATAAGAGAAAAACTGAATTAATACACTTTGCATGGACTTTGCATGAGTATTAATACTCTGGAGAGAAGAGTGGAGAGACATATTGTTGCAAGGACTTTGCATGGACTTTGCATGAGTATTAATAGAAACACAACTGCAAATGCTGCAGCTCTATTTTCCCAAAAAACGGGTGGGTGGCCGGGTATAAGCGGAACTGTGTGTATAGCCTAACTCTTAAATAGCGTATAACCATTGTCTCCTAGCAAATGTGACACGTACACAGAACAAGGATATGACGATGGGATCCGACGAGAATAACCTGATCGAGCACGGGGAGCGGGTCGACGCCGGCGCCGTTGGCGAGAAGCTCCCGCAGCATATCTTCCCTCTCCCGCCGCCGCTCCATGTACATCACCTGCACGCCAGAAGGCATGAAATTGGAATTTCCAAAATGTAACCAGATAAAAACCACAGATCAGTGCTAGCTTTGATAAGGGAGGCAAATCGCTAGCGACAACCTGTGAGAGCACCCACCCTGATGAAATCCATGAGGAGGAACTCCGGCACCCACCGCGGAGGCCGGTGCATGGACCGCCGCATGAGCTCCATCAGATCCTGTGCCTTCTGAGGCAGCAGCACCTCACAGACATCCCTCTTCTCCCTCTCAACCAACTCTACCCTCTGCTCCGCCGTCGCACCCACACCAGCCGTCAACACAATAACCCTCTCCACCTCCCCAACCCCTTCCCCAGAAGCCATCCTGTACGCCACGAACCCGCCGTAACTGATCCCGCACAGCGAGTACCTCCGCACCCCAACCCTCCGCATGGCCTCGGCGACGCACTTCGCTTGGTACCCAACGGACCGGTCGGTGGACGTCGACCCGGACGCACCGAAGAAGAGGAGGTCAGGGACGTAGAGGTCGAACGAGGAAAACAGGCCGGCCACCTGCCTGTGCCACTGCCACTTGGCATTGCCCCCGAACCCGTGTATCAGGACAAGGGCCGGTCGGCTGTGTCGTCTCCGGGCGGGGCCCCAGATGTGGACGCGCGTGCCGGGGGAGATGTCGACGGTGTGTGAGACAAGGCCGCAGCGGATGAAGGATAGGGAGAGGAGGAGGTCTTGGATTGCTATTAGGCTCAGGGCAGGGAGGCGGATGCGTGGGAGGAACGGGGCGGCGGAGAGGAGGAGGAACGGGAGGCGGAGGAGGCGATGGAGGAGTGATCCGGATAGCACTTCCGCCGCGGGTGCCGGCGGAGGCTCCATTTTGCTGTTGGGGGTGCTGCCGGAGTGAGTGACCCGTTGGAATCGTGGGGATGGCGGAAGAGCGGCGGAGTAGGGGGTGGGGGGTTGAGTCACGTAAGACTAAGTCTGTCCCGGCCGGTTGGTTCACTTGTGACTCATATCACATGTGTTCATGCGATGTTCGCGTCGCTTCCGGCAACCGCTGTCGTAGGCCGCGTGGTTGTCACTGTTTGCGTGGTGCTTTCAAACAGAGCTGCGGGCTGGCGCCTGGCGCTGCAGTGGCGGTGTTTGGCCCGAATTGTCGGATCCTGGGACCCAAAGCGTGGGCACCCCCCCGCATGTCCTGACAGTGTAATCGTGTTCCCTATCCACTGTCTACGTTGGTTTATAAACGGCTCATGCTACGTCAAATTCGATCCAATATCCTATTGGATATCTAAAGGATATCAAGTACCCAACCAATAATATCCGAATTTAAATAAATATCTTATTCGAACCAAAAATCACAAATGCATCGTTATAAATATATTATACATAGAAAATATTGATATTACAACGTATATATATATATGATAAAATATCTATATTTTTATAAATAGATAATATATATCTAATAATATATGTATATATTTATCAAATTTTGATTTTTTTTGGAATAGATACAACCATGTCCAATATTATCCTATCTGAAATTTTCGGATATAAAATTTGATATCCTAAATCCAATTCGGATTATGCGGACGTGGGATTTTTTTTTTAAATTTCAGATTCATATTCGAATCGAATGTTCGGATTTTGAATATCCATTTATAAGTCTAATAGCGGTGGTCTTAAAAATGACAGGTCCAAATCTTCTATATCCAATCACTGTGTGTGTTCACAACATCTGATCCAAAGAGTCGTGGGCACATGCGGCTGTACTGGGCATATTGTCCTAAATATAGAAAAATTCAACCAAAAATAGCTGCCAGTACCTACTGTGCACTCACCGCTCGTTCATACATACACCCAATCTTTTATACCGGGAGAGCCAATGATTATCGGTTAATGTCTTCCTATTTAGGGCATATTTGTTTATCCGGCTTGTCATATCGGATTGTATTTCGGAATTTATTTGTAGCTTATGTTTGATTTACAAATTGAAAAGAGTTAATTCTGATGAGATGGTAGACCAAGAAACACACATCACACATTCATCTAATCCAACAAACTAAATATAAGATTCAATTTTACTAGATTATGAGAATGCGTAATGATGGTCAATCTACATGATATCTGAAAAATATGTTAATTGATTGTGTCCTTAATGTGTAATTTTTCTAGACCCGTTGCACATTTAATATTAGGACCTTGGTTATTTTTTTAAGTTGCCAGCACAAACTATACGAACGAACTATATCCTTGCTAGAGATGAGCATCGAATGGAGGTAAATGTGGGATTTCTGATAGGTTTGTGTCTAAATTTATGCATGTTGCCATTCAAGTCTATGTCTGATGATATTTGAAAATTTAAGCCTTATTTAACCCTCGTAATAGGTTTGGGTTTTAGGTCACGTTTGGACATGCTCTCATAACATACTAAATAGATGATATTTTTAATACATAGATACATATATATATATATATATATCAATAGTATCTAGGCCCATGTCACGGGTCTGGATCATGCCCATCTTGTTGTGCCAAATCCGCTATAATTGGTAAGTTGGCGGTCGATAGCTCAAGTGGTGCGGCTTGATAACACCTCAATGAAAGGTTTCAGGTTCGACTCTTGGTATCGACTGTGGTGTAACAATGGTTGTCAAGGGGGTCAATAAAAAAACCCTCGTCCGACCCAGATAGTCGATTTCATATCGCATATCCATCTTCTCCTCTCCATTGGCCCAAACAGTCAATTTCATATCGCATATCCATCTTCTGCTCTCCATTGCATCCTAATGACGGTGACCGACGATATCCATGTGCTCATCACCGCAGTCGTCTCCCTCCACCTCCTGAATCCAAAATCCACTTTTTCATTTTGATCTTACAAGTCATGCTCTCGGCAGAAGCAAGCTTGGTTCCAACCGTCGACAAAGGGGACTTGACGGAGCTAGGTTTTCCACCTGCGACCACCTATGCATGAATGGAGAAGTTAACATTCTTTTCATCGCTTAATCAAATTAGTTAATACTAGTGTGATTGGACCCTATGTTCCTATACATATTTATCTAGGATAAAAAACCTGTGTATCCTTGTTTTTTATTAGACAAGACTCTAGAATGGAATAGAGTGGTGATGATGATAAAGTAGCATGTTAAGGAGATGTTAGTATGGAATATTAATGACTTTATTCCCACAAATGATTTCAGAACCATCTTTATTTTCTACCATATGCTTTCATCACCAAAAATTACTTTCTGTTATTCTACTATGGTACCTATTTTTTTATCGGTGCATTATTGAACTAAGTCACAATGAAGAAAAATATGAAGCTTGGCAGAGAAACCCTGCAATGAGTTAGAATAGAATAATTTGACACTAGATGATGATTATGAATGTGTGGCTTGTATCAAAGTTTTAGTGGTCCAACCCTCTTTTACTTTATTAGGCCATGGAGAGTTGCATCTGTGACTCACTAGATGGAAATGTGAACTCTAGGATTGTTATGATCAAATGATGAATAAAACTTGTTAGTTGAGATCATCTAACTGGATGCATGGCCTTTGTCCATCATAAATACACCTAGTAATTGTGACTAAAAGGTGTAGATATATATCCCCAATACCTTCAGAGTTCTTTGCATGTCTTGTTAGGTTAACCCTTCAATGGGATGGAGAGTGACTGGTTGATAGTGTAAGGATGATTAGTGTTAGAAAATATTATTAGCCTAGTTAGTTAATAGGTTAATTTGTATCTGAGATTAAGTGCCCTGGACCATATAGCCTTACTTAAGTCCCAAGTATATAATGTTCCCCCCTTTCTCCTATATTTAAGACATGTATGTGCCATCTAAGATAATAACACAAGTGATTTTACCTCATCCTCTTCACATTAGATTTGGAGGACAAAATCCTCTTTGAGGAGTAGAGTGTTATAACATACTGAAACTTGGCCTCATAACTCTAGAAATCTGAATTATATGGTATGGATTCCTTTGGGTTTAGTTTAGGAGAAAATTCCCCAAACATAACATAATTTGTACCCTTATATACCATAATTTGGTGATAATAAGAGTAGTACTTAGATGAGTATATAGATAATTAATAATGGGAAAATTTGCACATTAAACACTAACTCACATGATGTGAATATTTATTAAATAAATGAACAAACAAAGTATAATCTATAAATTGGTAATGCATGAATTAAAGATGATGAGTCATAAATCCACTAGTTTCATATAACAAAATTCACATGTAAATAAATATAATCATATTCCACTACCCATATATATAATTCATTTAATGAGTTTAATCATAATATAAGTCTCCATGTGAACAACAATCATGGGAAACACCCTAATAGGCATAAAAAGATATAAAGCTTAGTGGAGAATTAGTTTGTTCTTAGTCAGACAATAATATCATGAAATGACTTCAAATAAAATTTGAGTAAAATAATAGGAATTGTTAAAAATAAGTATTATGGAAAGTTTCACACATTAAGATAGTCCTAAAACAAATGTAATCCCAAAATATTAGAAATGAAAACTATTTTAGATACTTGATATGAAATCGATATCTTTAACGCTAAGATATTGGATAACCCAATGGATATTTCCAAAAAGTGGAACAGAATGCCATTTTAAGAACCCACATAATTGTATTAGTCACCATATCACCTTCCACTCTATTTAGATAATTATAACTATCCTAATTTAACTAGGAAAGAAAGTTCCTAAATAAGAAAATTTAGTATTTTGCAACTCCATATTATTTTGTTGTCATGCAAGAATTGTTTGTGAGTGGTCCATCCTAGTCCAACATGTTGGGAAATATGACATCAGATATGGCAGTGGAAACAAAAAATTTACTTACCATACTCCCCATTGAAAAGTAGATTGCGTCAACAACTATGATATGTAAAAAAAGGTTGCAAGGGTATAACTGGTCCTGGATCAAGTTCAATGACAATTCCCTTATAGTAGCATGCACCTTTCTTCAAGTCACACCTGGATGGCTATTGTTGTCGGCCTCCTAGTCAGGTACCACACACAGTGGTTGATGACATCCTCCTAGAAGGGTAAGTGACTCTCGCCTCTACAACAATCCATGTGGACCACCCATAACTTCTATCGTTATATATGAATAGTCAAGAAGGAATTGTCCCTTCTAATTGACGTGTTAGCGTCAACTTGCTCTCCCATAATTGTATCTTCCTTGTTGTTGTTCCTCCCTTTGACGGGTAGAAATTTCTCAGACTCTCTTAGTTACCACAACCAGAGAAGACAACAATTATCAGAGCTTATTGTTGTGTCTGGGAAACCCCTATTACCCCTCTATTTATAGGAGGGTCAGGGTTTCCAGTCAGTTTGGGAGTCAAAGAGATGAAATTTCATGAATTCTGTGGAACCTGCTAATGTCAAACTGATCGGTTCACCTGTAAACTGAGCATCGAACCGATCAGTTCACAAGTGAGATGATCAGTTCAACAGTTGAACTAGTCATTTCACTATGTTTCTTATTTGTAATTATTTTGGCAGTTAATATTTGATTAATGTATAACATGATGTCAGCATCAATCCTTGATCCAATCTCATTGATTTACCAAATATCCGTTTCACAACTAGTAGATCAGTTCATGCACTTGAGCCAATCAGTTCACTTACTGAACTAGTCATTTCAAAATGCAAATTTCCAATGTTGTTTAAATTGAATACCTAACACTTTAGTAATCAATGTTAAACATCATTCATGAATAAACTCCTATTCCAAGTGCATTCCTATGTGTGTGACCCTATAGGTCCCAAATTATGTTTGTAGTGAATGTCCATAACTAATTTATGACATCACAAGTAAAGATTTGTATCTAGCAAGACATCATTATTGTCCAAGTAATTTAGAAAGTTGAAGAACAACTTCAACCTACAATAAGCAATTAGTGTTACAGTGATTGTATGATTCCTTTGTCTCTAATCTCTAGATTGAACTCGAGGCATAGAATAGTCATCCTTTTCAACATTCAATTGATGTTCCTTGAACTTGAGCAGATTGTCTGAGATATTTGTAAGCTCAATATCACATATTGACTCACACTAGCATGTCCATGTATTTATCAATCTCGCTTATGAAGTGGCCAGAATATTAGACTCCTATAGGAGGGACAAATCCCAACTACATTACTCACAATAATTCCCCATGTGTCATTATGCATTTGAGCATCACATTTATAGCAACCCTTATTCAAGGTCATGTTTGATAATGATGAAGTACATCAAACAACATGTGATGAGTGTAGTGATTCTAGGTCTAAGAACCACAATCACCACCATCACTTATGAGAGATGATTATGAATACCATTCAATGGTTACCATGCATCACTCTCAAGGTGGGTCTGTCTAACATTGTTCTCTAACAAGCACCTATGTGTTTGGTTTGATATCACATATCCTGACTAATGAGATTATGTCATCAACCAACACACATTCTAGCCTTATGTGTTATGGTTTTCTAGCTTGCTTCCAAATAACATCTGACTACGTACATATAAAGATGGTATATACTCTTAACATTTGTATGATCTCATTGTCTAGGTCCACAAACCGAAGACATACGAAATTGAATAACATCATTCTTTAAATAATTATTATGTTATATCATTATCTCATAATTGAACAAAATAGATTAAATGGGAATATTGCATTTATTTTTAATCAAATCCTTTACAAGTTATTTCATTACAGTCATCATATGATTGGCTCTCTGGGCATACATACCAACACAACATCCATAGACTTGTCTCCTATCTTGGGTAGGAAACTATTTTCAAGGAAGGTGTAAGAATTGATATTTCCTCACAATCTCTCTCTATTTCCTCTCTCTTAACCTTGTGATTTCTTTGCCTTTTCTTTCAATTTCGTTTTCCAAATTTGGTGGTCTTAAGAACTTCACATTTTCACCTCCTCTAAAACCCATGTAGACCCAATTTCCATGTCATCTTTGTTTTCTCTTGTGATGAATACCACTGCCACCTCAAGTTTCCTGACTTATATAAAATCATTCCATTACAACTGCAACACTCTTTTAAACTACTCCCTAGTGCTTAGTTTCTCTCCCTCTCCTTCAAGCATAACCTCTGAACCCCCTCTCTTTCTATCATCGACTAGGGTTTTGACTTGGATCCTCAAACTACCAGTCTCTATGGATGTATTGGTCACCTTCCTAGTTCCCCCTTTTTGCTTCTCATCTCTTTAATTTTAGATAATTAAGGTAAATAACCATTCTACCCTCTTCGACTACCTTCTAATATGTTACATCAGCTCTATGCTAGATATGTTGTCAAATATTTTCCCTTGAGCGACCTTCCTCTATGGTGGCTTAACATAACTCTTGTGAATCTATATATGTCTCAGTTTCCCCTTGGTGGATCATTGTGTGGTCATGGCGGAGAAATGTTCTTCGACATTGAGCCTTATCAGAGCCAAATCTAGTGCTTAGTGAGTTTGTGGAGGCAAGGAAAATAGTGGTAATCTTGCCATTCATTTTTGTGTAGTACATTTGTGACTCATTACTAGTGTGAAACTCCAAGTATCTAGTTCCTCTTGAGCTCGGGTGAACATAATTTTTTCCGAGCTTTGTGCTGTTGAGTGACATTGTTTTTTAGATGTTGTAGTTGATGGCGTGGAGAGACTTAGAGTTTTAGTTTACTGCTTTCATCTATTGGGAAACACCCAGAAAGGACCTTCTTTTGCTTGAGATTCACTACAAAATCACAAGGTAAGGGAAAATCATGGTATTCCCATCATTCCCTTGCAACATGGTGTTTCCATCTTTTGCATAAGGGCTATTCTCATCTTGCCGCTATTTTAATATTGAAGCGCATGAGTTTTGTGATCCCATAGAGTAATATGTTTGACCATGTAACATAGTTGTCTTTGGAAACTCATTCAGGGGCACGCTTTTCATTTTTAAGGTTTGTTTAACCAATCAATTTTGAAATTTCCTGATTGGTCAAATATTCTAAAAATCATAACTAATTCGTGGTAGACAAGAAACTAAAATAAAACAAGTTTTGAAATCTTAAAAAAATTATCTACATTATTGTATACATGTTGTAACCTCATTCAGTACTAACAAAAAGGACAAATTTTGGGTTTTTTGTTTAAAAGAGAAATAACCTAAACTTATTTAAAATTTTACTAGGTGCTTAAGACCCTGATGCGAATCTTGGGTAGACCTTGGATATATGTGGATCATATATCAAGTATGTTGCACCTTCTTGAATGGTAATTGAGAAATCACCTATATTTTCTCTCTCCTTTGACCTAGTTGAAATATACATGTGGAATTTATCCTTGGTATCTATTTGACCTCTTTTAAGTCTCAAAACTACGAATTTATCACACGTTTTCATTGCTCTATTGATTTTACAATTTGGTATATAAGATTTGTATCTTGTTCATCCTTTCTCAAGTTATACCTAATTTGGTGAATTGGATTATAGTATCAAATAGAAAACCATAATTTTCTATTTGATGACATACCATTTTCTAACTACATGTAAATTGTGAATATAAATTACTTTATCCATTCTTATGGAGTAACCCTAGAATAGAGTCCCTAGTGAAAAGTTTGACTAAAATCTAATCTTTATTTCCTATTTATAAGCATGCATTTATGATGACTAGCATGATATAATTAGTTGCTACACATAAGGTGGTGACACCTATAGTGTGTTTTGGAACTTGGTGGAGATGCATGTTCTGTTAAGTGGGTTTTGATGCCTATTATATTATTTTTGAAACTAGGCAATGATACATGCTCCAGAGTAATTATGTGGTGATTCCCTTTACTCAATCTAGATGGTGATGTCTATTATTTGAGGTGGTGATGCGCATTGTAATTTATATTGGGTGGTTATGTCTGTTAGTTTGTGGTGGTGATGCAATTAACATATTGTTTTATTTTGGTCTTTTCATAACAAATTACATGATGTTCATAGTTGTGGATCATACTGTATGGAAAGATTTTAATTTATCCATTTATGTTTTAATATCATCTTGTGAATAATTCTCTTTTGACATCCATTTGGATGATTTCATATCTCTCTTTTCTCAGGAGCCTTGATAGATTAATTTTTGTTCTTTTTCTTAATATTGCCAAGTTTCCTACTATATGTACATACCAGATTTAGCTGACTTCTTCCATTGTTTCTTCTTTTGTGGGGTATGCTTCCAAATCCTTAGGTGAAGGACACAGAATACCTGACATGTTGATTGTGACTTGCATAGTGAAGTTAATCCTTGGGAGGTAGACTTGAAGTAGCCAATATTACCCTCTGCTTAAAATTGTAATAGTTATGCTTCAATGCAGTCACCCATGTGGGTTTTCAATCAAGAAATCTTATAAAACAATTTTATAAATTCATTTTAAATTGCTCCCACACTTTTTCTATTTTTTACATACTAAATTTATTAGATTTTATTGTCATCCGTTTTGAATTTTTTTGGGGTTGCTCTTCATTTTATTTGTTTGGGATAAGTGAGTGGCTCTGTTACACCCACATCCCACAATAACCTCTAATCATGATATTAGGACATAAGTTGAGGAGTTAATATAATACAAAAATCACCCTTAACTTTTTATTTTTTTCTTCCAATTTCAAACTCTTTGTTTTCTCACATTCAATAACATAAGCTAACTTTTCAAGGAAAATTAAGACCTGATTCTTATCTGATTTCAACAATAAATATACATATGTAAACATTCATTGTGTTTCTCACACTTCCATGTATATACACATGATAATCAGATACATTCTCTATTATAAAGGAAACAAATTACACATCATCATTTACAACTCTCTTAGTACTCTACAAGGACCTAGAGTGACAAGGACCGACTAAACTTAATTAATCTGATACTTAGCTCTCATGGTAGATCTACTATGTCGTTGACATTCTTTAGATAAACATCGTTTCCCTAAAAAAATGTGAATAGAGCGGTGGGCCTACTAGCTCGGTGAATGAGTACTTCAATGAAACAATATATAACACTTTAATATCTAAAGATATATTATTAAGAAATTGAATTTAAAGTAGAATAATAATGAACTATTGGGGAACTAATCATTCACAAACATATATATGATAAGATACTCTAAATATCCAAAAGGAATACATCATTATTTGAGCATACTTGATTAATAACATAAGAAACTAGTAATTTAGAAACATACAAATGGAAAGTTATTGAAGATAACCACAAAGAATATATGAATAATTACACACTCTTGATTAATGTATCATTCATATTATTATGCCATGAACCCACATGTAATGTACCACGACATGTGAAAGCATCACAACATGCTACAATCTCACCATCAAGGCTTAAAAGCATGCCTAGGTTCCTAAGCCTATAGTTTCATCTGCCTCGTCTACAACGGGCAGTCACCACATCTGGCTCTCGATGGCTAATGGGAGAGGTTGAATATATGGACTCCTCCTCTAAACCTGGGTACTCGGAAGGAGAGTCAAAGCACTTTGGCTTATTGTGTATCAATGGACCTACTGACCACTAATCACTACACTTGTAACATAGGTACCACTGGCTTATTCAGTTGATGTTGGGTACCAAATAATTCATAAGGAGTCTGCCTATCGGTCCAGACCCCCGCACCCTACTGGTATGATCTGGCTTACCTCAATCTTCCTCACATTGCATGCCTCATCTTGTGAAGATTCTATAGTGTTTAGGGCATTTAAAGTCTAATTCACTCTTTAAATTTATGGTTCAATCATCAAATCAAATTTCTTAATTTAACCTTATAAACTTTCCTTTTCATTAATTATCAAGAATATGTATCTTAAACTAAACAACTGAATAACACCACTTATCATATTGAATAAGATTGAATTGAAATTACTTGATTCACTGAATACCCTATCCTTAGGGTTTCATTCACCTCATTCACATATCGCATGACTAGCATGCAGATTTAATGCATCATAAACTTTCACTAATAAAGATTTCTTTCATCATTTCACATACAACCAAACATATATATGAAATCATGTAATAGACTGAATTAGGGTTTCCACGTCATTCACTAAAATAGAATGCATTAATAATAACCTTGAATAAATGAATTTATAATGATAAAAGAATCACGTCAGTTGAATTTCATTATGTCTATTTGCAAAGTTCAAACTTTCCATTCATCTAAGGTTTCACCCTCAATCTGAAATATAAAACAAACACTAATAACATGAAATGAATTCCAAGATAGTATCTGACAGATTTGTACTACACATTCAAATAAAAAAATCATTTATAAACAAGGGATTCAAATAGGCAAACTTCTTTATTCAATTATACATCAATTTCAGACATAACTGAAAACTCTAGATTTCGGTATATACTTACAACCTCTGCAGTAACTTTAGAAATTCTATTTTATATGTTTTCTATCCATGAATAATATGATTTCATCATCTAAAATTCATCACAATAGGAAAACAATCCATTTCTAGATCATTTTTCATAAGCTTAAACCGAAAGGTAGATTTAGGATTTGTAGTCATATATCAAGGAATTGAAGATTATCATGGATTTAATCTAATTTCGTGTAATCTACTATTTAA
Organism: Alisma plantago-aquatica; assembly: GCA_963693085.1. Taxonomy (NCBI): domain Eukaryota; kingdom Viridiplantae; phylum Streptophyta; class Magnoliopsida; order Alismatales; family Alismataceae; genus Alisma; species Alisma plantago-aquatica. Next base: position 927,231,434 of record OY856409.1, read on the forward strand.
AGGAAGTACCCACTCACCTAAGGTGTGAAAAAAATGTCAAAAACGTAGCTCAAGAACTGAAATTCTAGAATCCATATCAAACTCCTAACAATCCACTATTTTTTTCTTTATTTCAACTCAGAAACCCTAAAAATTGAGGATTATGGGAGGAAGAGAGAGAAAAGAGAGTGATTTGATATCATTTTGAATCAAATTAGAGGAGGGTCAAAATATTGATATGTGAGAGAAGAATCACCAAGAAAATCTATCTAGAGATGACAAACTTACTTGATTTCATCAACTCTAGCAAGAGGAAACCCTAGATTGCAATCTTCTCCACCTTCTCCATCTAAATCCTACATCTCCCTCTCCCTATCGGATTTTATTTCTCTAGATTGAATCAAGAAATATGAGATCTTCTAGTATTTTGGTTTCTCATATATAACAATTGAACTTCTTGGGTCAATTGCAAATTGACCCTACTTATACTTTCTTTTATTTCAACAGAATTTTCTGTCATACAAATGTTACTGTAAATTATTTACTTAACACGTAAAACCTCTTCCAAAAATTATGATAAATTATCTTTTTTTTTAATTAATTTTAAGATCTCTAGTAAAAATTTGAAATAATCCCAATCTTCCAATAAATAACTAAAAATCAAATAGTACACTACTATAATGTAGTATGCAAAATAGTAAATTGAAGAACAGATTGGCTTACACACCCAGAACGGCCGTGCAAGCTACCACCACCATGCCACCTAGTATGGACGTGCTCCCTATCACGAGTATCATGCCTTGGTTCTAGCATATTTGAGTATAGAGATGGACAACACTTATATTTCTCCAAAACGGCCATATGGCAAAGATTGCTCGTGTCATCATCAACCCTACACAGTCGTGCTACTTATCACGATCGTTCTTCGAAAGCCTCCAACTTCATATTCACTATACCTTTGATTACCTCACCCATTCCATTCCATCAAGGTCATTGTTCCCTCTTGCACGACCATGTTGCCCAACACAACCGTGGTGAGAAAAATCCCAATTCTAGCATACTAGGGTTTATACTTTTCATACCCTAATTACTAAAAAAATAGCACTCATGTATTTCTCATTGGGTTTAACACATCATAATTGAGATATCATTCTTAATCAGGTTTAAACAATGACCAATTTAATTGAGCATGTAATCATCTAGGTAAACCCTAGTCTACCAATTAAGCTCAAACACGATCATAACATGCTCTCGGGTCGCGCTCTTTACAAGGAGTATGTGAAGTTGAAAATTGACCAACCTTAGTGGTGTTGAATGAGATGATTTAAGGAACTATCCCTCTACCTGATACCAAGGATTGGAGGGAGAAACTACAAGTAATTTGCACATTACACTAAAGGACACATAATATGCTCCCTCAAATACATTGGGTAGTAACCTCCTAGTACATTTCTTGCACTAATAGAGAAATAAGGAAGTTGGAAAACTTCTAAACCATATGTTTGTGCATTTACATAGGATTGAGTCAATGTCTAGCAAGAACATATCTATAGGATGTCATGTTGTATTGTCAAATGATAAAGAACTACTAATGCACTATGCCTCGGAGGACGACGTCAATGTTGACTTAGACTCTACAAATAGTATCCCATCATCTCAATAACATTAGTAAACCCATTGCCTTTTTGTGGGGAATACCACCCTTTCTAGTGACATGAGCAACATGGGTGTTGGTAGTAGGGGAGAGATCGATGAAACTGATTACCTCTAGTGTTTCAAAGACACCTAGCGGTCAATGGAATGGGAAGTAGTGGGGAAGTCTTTTTTCTTACATGGGTTTGTCGAATGAGGTTGTGATGTAATTCATGCATGTGTTCGAGAAGGTGTATGAACTCGATATGGTATTTCTAATTGAGCAACAAGAAATTACAAATACTCACAAATTCTCCAACATGTATCTAACACTTTTATAGATCCTTCAATGGTGATGTGTACGATTGTCATAAATGGGAGGAAGGAGACAACAAACCACTCCATCTACTCATCATGTGTAACCATAACGTCATAATATTGGGATAGTTGTGTGACATGTCCAACATGTATTTTATAGGTTTTCCAATTGCTGAGATATGTTTATTCTTCTATTCCCATGACATCATCTCCACCAACCCAGGGATGTGGTACCCACCTATGTCGCCAAGTTATATGGTTCCACTAATGCCACATATGTTGTTGCCTCATGTGCCCCCCCAATGGGGCGTTTTACACCCATGTTGGTGCATTTCAACGTGCCTTCTGGTATGTTAGCCACGTGACACACATACCGTGGTGATACAGGATTCAACATGCATATAACATTCAATGCTAAATCGAAAAACTTTGTACTAGTAATGTAAGGCCCCTAACCTTTCTTAGTTCATAAACATAACTATCTATCTTAATTGGATGCTTAATTTTGAAATTAAACTTCACCTTATTGTTAAAGCTACATTTAAAATTTGAATAAAATCAGACCTTGTTTGCTGAAGTTATGCAATTTTGTGTAACTTATGGACCTTCATGTAATTTACCATTTTTTCCTATGGATCTAAAAGTAATATTAATGTCTGGATAGTTTTTTACATGATGCTCTTAATAACATTACATAATTTTCTTCTCCTTTAGATGCTTTTGAACTTTTATTTCGTGGGGCTTATATGTATATTGTGACATCCCGCTATCACACAGACAACGAAATGCCACGTGAAAACGTGCAGAACCATCATAAACATCGTATTACCAAAAACACGGGTTAATTAAAACTGATTGCGGAAAGCAGATAAGAAAGGAACTATTACAACCAGATCCACATCTTGCAAGGAAACATGTTATATAAATATACATAAACTTGATACATGTCTACATCTCATAGGATCTAGCTGTCCCATAAGCACAAGAGTTCACCACATCTTTATGTACATAACAGACCTAGCCATGTCAACAATAGGATAAGAAAAACCATATAGATATCATACATCATTAAGCCTCGTCAAAACACCTCCAAGGACCTGAGAGTATATGGATGACTCTAGGACTCTACTAAAAACACCCAACAACAACAGTAACATATCCAACCTTGCCTTCTACTATTCTTCTTGCTGCTCGGCCACAACCTCACAACCACTACCACGTCTAGCTCGATCACGTAATAAGGTTTTAAACCAATGGGGTGAGACACACAGTCCCAACAAGAAACATGACCCCCGCCGAAACTATAAAACCTCAAAGGAGAGCTAGAACATATAAAGTAGGTAACTGATATAAGCATATCATATATGAGTAGCATACTGAGCAAAACTTACTTGTTACAACATCTTACCGAGATATTTTAGGAAGTATATGCACAGATAATAATATGGAACATGATTGACAAGACAAGTCTAATAAGAACTTATCATGTCATCTGAGGAACATGTAATTAGATACAAGATAAAAATAGGGCAACTATTCAAACAAGGCCTCAACCAATGTTCTGTGTTTGCCTTAAGAAAAATATACTATACAGCTGGATTACAATTTATTATGCCCTGAGGAAGTGAGTCGTACCGCTCAAATCCAACCTTCAGCTGCGAAACCCAAAGCCGGAGCCATACAAGGTCAATGGAAAAGTTAGACTCCACGACCTAACCTCCTCGTAGCCATTGCACGAGAACCAAAGAAGGACCACCGTCTCTTGCTTAAGTGACCTCAGTCACAGGGCCAACTCCCACAGGCTACCCTTTGCTCTAGCCTGACTTCGTACAGGTCTCAGTGCTAGCATATCTTGAGCCACGGGCCTACTTACCGTGCTCTTGAGCCATGAACACATTCATGCTCCATCACACTGAGCCATGGGCCTATTCACCATGCTTTTATACACATCTTGAGTCTACAACTGTAGTTTCACTCTAACCCTCCTATTTTCGGCTAGGAGAAACCCCGCATATTCAACAATATGCACTCTAGATTAACCCGTAGGATAACCCATTTCACCATCACCAACTACTGACGATGATGGATCTATGGCCAGGGAAAACTACATGAAAGGTTCATCTGCAATTAATTAGTGTATTTTAAGTGGATTGCAAGATTCAACCAAGTTGTGTAACATATAACTATAACAAGAATGAATAAACATAAAACACATTATCTTGTGTTACATTGTCACTAAGGCCTTCAGTGCCATCAACATCATCTTGATCCATCACAAGGATCCAACATCACATGTTACCACATGGCCACTTACCAATCATTAAGATCCATTTCAAGGATCAACATCACATGGACTCAATCCCATCATCAAGTCACACATTGCCATCCCATGGGTAGCACCCATCAAATATCACTGGGTTCATCATAACCCTTGATGTTCCACATCATATCATTATCATGCCATTACCATGGTCTCATCGTACAATTGTTACCTGCATGGTTAGTGAAATCACAAAGGAGCAATGATACTTGTACAAGGAACATTTCCAACTCCTTACTTTATTATGAGAGTCAACCATGCAACATACATGAGTGTATCAAAGCATAACATTCTTCTATCTATATCAAAGCATAACAACCTCATGTACCAAAGCATAACAGACATTAGGGTTACCAACTGAACACAAGGTACAACCCTCACTATAGGTGTATCGGGTAAGGGACAACCCTCACCAAAGGTACACCACAACCCTCACCAAAGGTACAGCGGTTACAACCAACCTATTCAGCTGTGTCAGCTAGCACTATCATCCAACACCCATCTCGGGCAACCCCTATATCGGGCAACACCCAACAACTGGTAACAGGCAGCTCTCAACCTGTGATGCCTAGGCATGCAACACCCCATGACGGGCAACATGTTACAACAGACTGTCGGGCAGCACCATCCATATCACCCGTCACAAGGATAGACCATCAAAACAATATCGGCCAAAGGAACAAGGAAGCAACAAGCTACAAGCGAGAAACACTCTAGGAACCAGTCTATAATGCCCAAACGACACACCATCATAATGGAAAGAACCCATCGTGCAACGCTGTGTCGGGTGATGCCATACCAGGCAGTGTGCAATGCCCCATGACGGGCAACACTATCTCAGGCAACGCCTGACAGCAACGCGCCAAAACAGGCAACACCCATACCACCCAACACAACAACACAACAGCCACCTACTGTATCGCCCAAGGGATACAAGCCTCATAACTCCCAAACCTCATGCTATTGTTGATCATCAACCAACACCTTGGTCATCACACCATAGCCATATCACCCAAAGGTTCTAGGGTACTGGGTAGCACTCTCAAGGATCAAAACGGTCAACAAACCTCAAGGTACTATCGCCCAAGAGCATATCGTCCAAGGCACCGACATATTACCCATCTAGGATTAGGGCTCCCTATCGGCCAAGGGACCAACCATATCGGTCAAGGACATTTTGCCCAACAACATCTCATCCAACAACACATCTTGGGTAAGGACCCATGCCGATCAAGAAGGTCAACAAGACAACTAACATATCGCCCAAGATCAACCCTAGAAGAGGGATATCGGGCAAGGGTCCAAGGGTCATAACGGTTCGGTCATCTACAACCTCAAGACGGCCACCGAGAAACCCTAAACGGTCAAGAGAGTTGGCTCACCTCTCAACAACCAAGTGAGAGGGGTTTTGCACAACTTCCATCACATATCGGGCATCAAGGTGGGTCATCACCATATCGGCCAACTCTCCAACCTCAACTAGGTCAACACCAACCAAAGGCTCACCTCTCAAGTCCATGGTAAGAGACGAGTATTGCCCAAGAAACTAGAGTATAGAATCACCTCTCAACAACCAAGTGAGAGAGGGGTTTTACCCACACAACTAGAGCTTAAGCTCACCTCTCAAGACCAAAGAGAGAAAGGGATTTTGCCCCAAGAACACACCACACACACCATTGAATTAGGAGACCCTAGGCTCACCTCTCAACAACTAAGAGAGGGGTTTTGCCCAAGGAAACCTAATCCAAGGTTCGGCCAACAAAGTCCAAGAACATATCTAGGGCAACAACATGACCATGTCATCATATACCACAACGTCAAGGCACATACTAGAGCAAAGATATTACTAACAAGATAAGCATGGCCAATCAACATAGCATATAAACTAGCAACATAAAAAGAAGGTAATATAGCTAGGGTAGGAGTTATGTAACCCGCCTCAAGCACACTCCTCAAGCTCTAAAGCTCCAAGCACCAAGCTCCAAGGCACCACCTTCGGCCACCTCAAGAAGAGAAGAACAACTCATAACCACCATGGCCGAAAAACAAGCAAGAGGGAGAAGGATACTCACCATAAGAGAAGAAAAAGTAAGGCACACTCTAGGGTTTCGACCACCACTAGAGGAAGAAGAAGACTAGAGATATGTCGCCCTCCAAGCTCCACCAAGGAGAGAGTATTAGCCAAGACACCAATTGTATCGGCCACCACTTCCTCTTCTCTTCTCCTAGCTCCGCCACCAATGGAAAGAGAGAAACTAAGGGCACTAAAGAGGATTAGCAAGCAAGAAGGGTTGCTTAGATACTAAGGGGTGATGGGGGAGAGCATGGAAAGGTAGCACCACACCATAGCACACTTGTCCAAGGGTTATGCCACATGCTAGCACCCCAAACCACTTGTCCATGACTTGCCACCCACTAGCAAAGCAACAACCACTTGTCCAAAGATGGTGACACAAATGAGGCTAGGTCAAGAGGGGTGTGTATCGCCCAACATGGTGCCATGGACGATACACCACTTGGTCGATACAACCCTAGCCCATACATAGCTTGCCGACACAAGCAGGCACTCCTGGATGATACACCAAGGTCTAGCCCGATACAGGCTCTAACAAGGCTCAACAAAACTCAAACAAGGATCAACAAAGCCCAAACCTACTCAAGCAAAGATCCCAACCCATCATCTCAACCCTAGAGGATGCAAGGAGAGAGAAAGACATCTCTTAAGGTGACAAACTTGCACACCAACCCTAGAACTTGGGTATTTTGCAAGCTGCACATCAACCTCTCAACAAGGCATAAACAAACCCTAATCACGACTCAGGTGATTAGCAAACATCTAAACACAAGATTTAGGCAAAGAAAACAAGGTAAGCCCAAAATGGAGGTCAGGGTCCTTACAAGCCATAAACCCCTACAAAAGGATTTCGCCCCCGAAATCCGAAGAGAAAAGCGAGGGGTACTTCCTCCTCATCTCTTCCTCAAGCTCCCATGTGACTTCCTCAATACCATGATGATGCCAAAGAACCTTCACAAGAACCATGTCTTTCCTCTTCAGCTTCTTCACTCTAGCTTCTGTCAAGGATCAACACTGGACCTTCCTCGTAGGTCACGTCTTCATCAAGCTCAACTTCAACTGGATGAATCACTGTTTATGTTCCTGGATGACTTTTCTTTAGCATACTAACATGGAACACTGGATGCCACTTGTGCAACTCTGGCGATAGCTCTAACTTGTAAGACACTTTGCCAACACGTGCTATCACCAGATATGGTCCCATATACCTGGGAGCCAACTTGTCTTTACAGCCAAACCTCAGCACACCTTTCCATGGAGAGACCTTGAGATACACCTTATCTTCCACTTGGAACTCTAGAGGTCGTCGACGATTATCTGGATATGACTTCTGTCTATCCTATGCCACTTTCAACTGTTGTTGTATCACCTTGATCTTCTCTGTCATCTGCAGCACTAACCCAGGACCCAAAAGCTGATACTCGCTAGACTCATACCAACATAAAGGAGATATGCAATTGCTGCCATATAAAGCCTCATAAGGTACCATGTCGATACTTCATTGGTAACTGTTGTTGTAGGAGAACTCTATCAAACTGAGATGTACATCCCAACTGCCTAGGAATTGCAAAACACAAGCTCAGAGAAGATCCTCCAAAGTCTGAATAGTCTTTTCAGATTGTCCATCTGTATGTGGGTAGAAAGCGGTACTGAACCTTTACTGTGTTCCCAACACTCTATGCAACTGTTCCCAAAAATGACTCGTAAACGGAGGACCTCTGTTGAAAACTATCATTGCGGGCACACCGCGCAAACACACTATCTCATCCACATATACCTAAGCAATCTTTTCTTTTGTATGTGTTGTCTTCACAGGTATGAAATGAGCAGACTTCGTCAACCTGTCCACTATCACCCAAATGGAATCATGATTCCTAGCTGTCCTCGGCAGAACAACTACAAAATCCATGGTTACATGATACCATTTCCACTGCGGTATTGGCATAGGTTGCAACGTACCTGTCGGCTTCTGGTGCTCAACATTAATCTACTGGCATATCGTACACCTAGCCACAAACTTGGCCACATCTTTCTTCAAGCTAGGCCACCAATACAGGTCTTTCAGATTATGATACATCTTGGTGACACCTAGATGCATAGCATACATCTATGTGTGTGCTTCCTCAAGCACTAACCTCCTCAGATCATCCACATCGGGAACCATCATCCTTTTATGATAACAAACTAGTCCATCCTCAGACTCATGGAAACCATCGCGCTTCTTGCTGCCAACTCTGATCTGATCAGCTGCACTGTAGCATCTGCTTGATGTGCTTCTTTGATCTACTTCCTCAACGTAGGCTTCACTTGCATATGTGCCAACAATCCTACCAACAAGGATACTTCCAATTGTACATTCATCTACCGCAAAGAGACGAACATATCCAGCCTATGGCATATCAAAGAACTCAACTGTGCCTTCTTCATGGGAAGAGAAGAAGACTTCCTACTAAGCACATCATCTACCACATTCGCCTTACCAGGATGATACTCGATGGTGCAATCATAATCACTAATCAGCTCCATCCAGCAATGCTATCACATGTTTATCTCACTCTGTGAGAAGATATAATTCAGGTTCTTAAGATCCGTAAAGATCTGACACACCTCCCCATAAAGATAATGTCTCCATATCTTTAACGCATGGAGTAACATTGTCAGCTCCAAATCATGTGTCAGATAACTCTCCTCATGTTTCTTAAGCTGTCGCGAAGCAAAAAAAACCACATGATCCTCCTGCATCAGCACACAACCTAAGCTTTTCTTGGAAGCATCGTAGAAAACAACATAGCCTTTCCCAGGCTCTGGCAACACCAACACTGGAGCACTAGTCATCTTCTCCTTCAAGCTCTGAAAGGCTTGCTGACAACGATCATCCCAAACAAAAGGTACATCCTTCCTGGTCAACTTTGTCAATGGAAACACGATCATACAGAAGTCCTTTATAAACCTCTGATAATATCCTACTAAACCCATAAAACTACAAACTTCATTCGGCGTCTTCGGTTGCTCCCACTCTGCAACTGACTCCACCTTCTTGGGATCCACTCTGACTCCTTCCAAGGATATTACATGACCCAAGAAAGTCACTTCCTTCAGCTAAAACTCACACTTACTGAACTCGGCATACAACAGATGCTAGCGAAGGAGAGTCAATGCTTGTTAAAGATGTTGTTCATGTTGTTGACTGTCCTGACTATAGATCAAGATTTCATCTATGAAAACCACAACAAACTGATCTAAAAATGGATGGAACACCCTGTTCATCAGATCCATGAAAGCAACAGGTGCATTGGTTAGCTCAAACAACATAACCACAAACTCAAAGTGACCATACCTCATCCTAAAAGATGACTTTGGTATGTCATCCTCCTTGATCCTCAACTGATGATATCCAGACCGTAGATCGATCTTCGAGAACACTATAGAACCATGCAACTAATCAAACAGATCATCTATCCTCAGCAAAGGGTACTTGTTCTTGATCATAACTTTGTTTAACTACCGGTAATCTATGCAGAAACACTTCGATTCATCCTTCTTCTTTACAAATAGAACTGGAGCACTCCACGACGATGTGCTCGGTCTGATGAAACCTTTATCCAACAACTCCTGCAACTATTTATTCAACTCTACCATCTCTGTTGGAGCCATCCTACATGGTGTCTGAGCAACTGGATGTGTCCCGGACACTAGATTGATCTCAAAGTCAATCTCTCAAAGTGGAGGAACACCAGGAAACTCATCGAGAAACACATCGACGAACTCTCTGACCACAGGTAAATCCTTAAGGCTAGAACCTTCTACCTTGGTATCCACAACATGAGCCAAAAATGCTCTACAACCTTGCCGCAACAACTTCTCTGCCACCATAGCTGATACCAAACATGTCAAAAGAATCTTCCTATCTCCCTGGAAGATCCACTTCTCACCGTCATCAGCGAACACTGCTTGCTTGGAACCACAGTCCAGAACAACCTTATACCTCTCTAAGGTATCCATCCCAAGGATTACATCGAATCCATGCATATCAAGTGGTATGAGATCCACTTGTTTGTTGTGTCCCGAAAAGGATAGAACACAAGATGGATACACTTCTCAAAGCATCAATAAACCATCAAGAGGGGTTTCTAACAACAATCTATTTTCCTTACAACTAACAGGTAAAAGACAACTATCAAGCATACTACAAGTGATAAAAGACTGCGTAGCACCTGGGTCAACCAGAACAGATACAAAGTAAGAAGAAGACAAATAAGAATGAAATAACTCCATCTGACCTGCCACCACTCGCGGGTTGACTATCGCCTCAGGATGACTCATTGCATAGAATCGAGCCATTGCTTGATGTTGTCCATGCCCTCTACTTCCTTGAGCAGATGATCCAGCATGTGACGCTTGGCTGCGTCCTCACCCTTGGGTGCCACTAAATTGCTATCTATCTAAACCTTGTTGACTCTATCTCGATTGTTGTGTCACTTCGACATCTCTCCTTGGGTAATTCGACTTCATATGCCCTGTCTGCCCATAAAGATAGCATGACCTATCCTCTAACTACGGCCTAGATGACCCTTTCACTGCTACTGAAGTCGTACTGTAGGCTCTGGATGGCGAATAACCATGCCCACTTCCTTTACTTGGTGACCACTGAGATGGTGTACTAAAACCTTGCATCGCATAAGGTGTAGAAAACATCGACTTCTTGTGGCTATCAAACCTCTATTTATGAAACTAAGCATGCCTTTTCTTGGTCATAGCCTCTCTCTTATCCTTGACTGACCGTTCGATCCTTTGGACAGACTCCACAAATATGGCAAACCGCTCTCGATTCTCTAAAGTAGCAGTAGGTTTTGACAACTCAGCACTCAAACCTTTCTTAAAATGTCTGATCCACTCATCATCTGTCACCGCCATGTGAGGACAAAACCTCAACAGCTCCATAAAGTTGGCTTCATACTCGGTGATGTTTAGAGATCCTTGGCGCAAACACTCGAACTGGCTGATCTTCTCATCCAGATACATCTTCGGGAAGTATCAACTCACGAACTCCCACTGGAAGACGTCCCAATAGATCACCTCACCGGGTCCCTTCTCCTCTTCGATGGCTCACCAGTGGCTAACACTACCCTTCAGAAGGTAGACTGCGTGCTTGACTTTGTATGCTTTAGGGATGTCAAGGATCCAGAAGGCCTTCTCAAGACCTGTAAGCCACAGATCTACATCCACTGGATCAGCCGTTCTAGCATAATTCGAAGCTCCGACTCAGTGAAGCTGCTCAAAGGTTTTCCCAATACCTGAAGATTCACCATGGGGAACTGGTGCTCTTGGCGGAGACACATGAAATCTATCCACCATGAGATTCATTGTGGCCATTACCTACCCCATGAGGTGTTCATATGCAGGGTTCTCATGAATGGAAGGGTCAATTTGGGGGACCCCAGGCACCTGATCTTCATGTTCCTGCACACTCGCTCCATCAACTGATGCAGCGGCACTGCCCTCAGCAGCATGTTCTTCGTGATTTCCAAACATCTTCTAGCTTTATCTTCCGATGAGGAAGAAGGTCATTATGTGAAAATCTAGGGAAAATCACAAGAACAGACACAAAACCTAGTCCTAGATCCATGTAGTCTCAGCGAACATAGAGCTCTGATACCAACTTAATTGTGACATCCCGCTATCACACAGACAACAAAATGCCACAGGAAAATGTGTGGAACCGTCATAAACATCGTATTACCAAAAATACGGGTTAATTAAAACTAATTACGGAAAGCAGATAAGAAAGGAACTATTACAACCAAATACACTTCCTGCAAGGAAACATGTTATATAAATATACATAAACTTGATACATGTCTACATCTCATAGGATCTAGTTGTCCCATAAGCACAAGAGTTCACCACCTATTTATGTACATAACAGACCTAGCCATGTCAACAACATGATAAGAAAAACCATACAGATATCAAACATCATGAAACCTTATCAAAACACCTCCAAGGACCTGAGAGTACATGGATGAATCTAGGACTCTACGACAAAACACCCAAAAACAGCAGTAACATATACAACCTTGCCTTCTATTGTTCTTCTTGCTGCTCGGCCACAACCTCACAACCACCACCACGTCTAGCTCAATCACATAATAAGGTTTTAAACCAACGGGGTGAGACACACAGTCCCAACAAGAAACATATCCCCCGCCGAAACTATAAAACCTCAAAGGAGAGCTAGAACAGATAAAGCAGGTAACTGATATAAGCAGATCGTATATGAGTAGCATACTGAGAAGAACTTACTTGTTACAACATCTTACCGAGATATTTTAGGAAGTATATGCACAGATAATAATATGGAACATGATCGACAAGACAAGTCTAATAAGAACTTATCATATCATCTGAGGAACATGTAATTAGCTGCAAGATAAAACTAGGGCAACTATTCAAACAAGGCCTCAACCAATGTTCCATGTTTGCCTTAAGCAAAATATACTATACAACTGGATTACGATTTATTATGCCCTGAGGAAGTGAGTCATACCGCTCAAATCCAACCTTCGATTGCGAAACCCAAAGCCGGTGCCATACAAGGTCAATGGAAGAGCCAGACTCCATGATCTCACCTCCTCATGGTCAGTGCATGAGAACCAAAGCAGGACCACCGTCTCTTTCTTAAGTGACCTCAGTCACAGGGTCAACTCTCGTAGGCTACCCTTTCCTCTAGCCCACCTTAGTATAGGTCTCGGCGCTAGCATATCTTGAGCCACGAGCCTACTTACCGTGCTCCTGAGCCATGAACGCATTCATGCTCCATCACACTGAGCCATGGGCCTATTCACCATGCTTTTATACACATCTTGAGTCCACAACCGCAGTTGCACTCTAACCCTCCTATTTTTGGCTAGGAGAAACCTCACATATTCAACAATATGCGCTCTGGATTAACCCACAGGATAACCCATTTCACCATCACCAGCTACTGACGATGATGGATCTATGGCCAGGACAAACTACATGAAAGGTTCATATGTAATTAATTAGTGTATTTTAAGTGGACTGCAAGATTCAACCAAGTTGTGTAACATGTAATTATAACAAGAATGAATAAACATAAAACACATTATCTTGTGTTACATTATCACTAAGGCCTTCAACGCCATCAACATCATCCTGATCCATCACAAGGATCCAACATCACATGTTACCACTTGGCCTCTTGCCAATCATCAAGATCCATCTCAAGGATCAACATCACAGGGACTCAATCCCATCATCAAGGCACACATTGCCATCCCATGGGTAGCACCCATCAAATATCACTGGGTTCATCATAACCCTTGATGTTCCACATCATATCATTGTCATGCCATTACCATGGCTTCATGGTACAACTGTTACCTGCATGGTTAGTGAAATCACAAAGGAGAAATGATACTTGAACAAGGAACATTTACAACTCCTTACTTAATTATGAGAGTCAACCATACAACATAGATGAGTGTATCAAAGAATATCATTCTTATATCTATATCAAAGCATAACAACCTCATGTACCAAAGCATAACAAGCATTAGGGTTACCAACCGAACACAAGGTACAACCGTCACTATAGCTGTATCGGGTAAGGGACAACCCTCACCAAAGGTACAACACAACCCTCACCAAAGGTGCAGCGGTTACAACCAACCTATTCAGCTCTGTTGGCCAACACTATCGGCCAACACCCATCCCGGGCAACCCCTATACCGGGTAACACCCAACAACTGGTAATAGGAAGCTGTCAACCAGTGACAGCCATGCATGTAAGGCCCCATGACGGGCAACGTGTTGCAACAGACTGTCGGGCAACACCATCCATATCGCCCATCACAAGGATAGCCCATCAAAACCATATCATCCAAAGGAACAAGGAAGCAACAAGCTACAAGCGAGCAACACTCTAGGAACCAATCTATAACGCCCAAGAAACACACCATCATAACGGCAAGAACCCATTGTACAACGCTGTGTCGAGCGACACCATACCAGGCAGCGTGCAACGCCCCATGACGGGCAACACCATGCCAGGATACACCTCACAGCAATGCGCCATAGTAGGCAACACCCATACCGCCCAACACAACAGCACAACAACCACCTATTGTATCACCCAAGGGATACAAGCCTCATAATGCCCAAACCTCATGCTACTGTCGATCATCAACCAACACCTTGGTAATCACACCATAGCCATATCGCCTAAAGGTTCTAGGGTACTGGGCAACACTCTCAAGGATTAAAATGGTCAATAGACCTCAAGGTACTATCTTCCATATTGGGTAAACACTATATCGCCCAAGAGCATATCGTCCAAGGCACCAACATATTACCCATATAGGATTAGGGCTCCCTATCGGCCAAGGGACCAACCATATCGGTCAAGGACATATTGCCCAACAACATCTCGTACAACAACACATCTTGGGTAAGGACCCATGTCGGTCAAGAAGGTCAACAAGACAACTAACATATCACCCAAGATCAACCCTAGAAGAGGGATATCAGGCAAGGGTCTAAGGGTCATAACGGGTTGGTCATATACAACCTCAAGATGGGAACCAAGAAACCCTAAAAGGTTAAGAGAGTTGGCTCACCTCTCAACAACCAAGTGAGAGGGGTTATGCACAACTTCCATCACATATCAGGTAGCAAGGTGGGTAATCACCATATCGGCCAACTTTCCAACCTCAACTAGGTCAACACCAACCAAAGGCTCACCTCTCAAGTCCATGGTAAGAGACGGGTATTGCCCAAGAAACTAGAGTATAGACTCACCTCTCAACAACCAAGTGAGAGAGGGGTTTTTCCCACACAACTAGAGCTTAAGCTCACCTCTCAAAACGAAAGAGAGAAAGGGATTTTGCCCCAAGAACACACCACATGCACCATTGAATTAGGAGACCCTAGGCTCACCTCTCAACAACTAAGAGATAGGGGTTTTCCCCAAGGAAACCTAATCCAAGGTTCAACCAACAAGGTCCAAGAACATATCTAGGGAAACAACATGACCATGTCATCATATCCCACAACGTAAAGGCACATACTAGAGCAAAAATATTACTAACAAGATAAGCATGGCCGATCAACATAGCATATAAACTAGAAACATAAAAAGAAGGTAATATAGCCAGGGTACGAGTTATGTAACCCACCTCAAGCACACTCCTCAAGCTCTAAAGCTCCAAGCAACAAGCTCCAAGCTCTAAGGCACCACCTTCGTCCACCTCAAGAAGAGAAGAACAACTCATAACCACCATGGCTGAAAAACAAGCAAGAGGGAGAAGGTAACAAGGAAAGGGAGAAGGATACTCACCACAAGAGAAGAAAGAACAAGGCACACTCTAGGGTTTCGACCACCACTAGAGGAAGAAGAAGACTTGAGATATGTTGCCCTTCAATATCCACCAAGGAGAGGGTATCGACCAAGAAACCAACTGTATCAGCCACCACTTCCTCTTCTCTGCTCCTAGCTCAGCTACCAAAGGAAAGAAAGCAACTAAGGGCACTAAAGAGGCTTAGCAAGCAAGAAGGGTTGCTTATATACTAAGGGGTGAAGGGGGAGAGAATGGCAAGGTGGCACCTGACCATAGCACACTTGTCCAAGGGTTATGCCAAATGCTAGCACCCCAAACCACTTGTCCATTACTTGCCACCCACTAGCAAAGCAACATCCACTTGTCCAAAGATGGTGACACAAATGAGGCTAGGTTAATAGGGGTGTGTATCGCCTAACATGGTGCCATGGCCCATACACCACTTGGCCGATACAACCCTGGCTCTTGCATAGCTTGCCTGAGACAAGTAAGCACTCATGGACGATACACCAAGGTCCAACCCGATACGGGCTCCAACTGGGCTCAACACAACTCAAACAAGGTTCAACAAATCCCAAAGCTACTCAAGAAAAGAGACCAACCCATCCTCTCAACCCTAGAGGATGCAAGGAGAGAGAAAGACATCTCTGAAGGTGACAAACTTGCACACCAACCCTAGAAATTGGGTATTTTGCAAGTTGCACCTCAACCTCTCAACAAGGCACAAACAAACCCTAATCACGACTCAGGTGATTAGAAAACATCTAAACACAAGATTTAGGAAAAGAAAACAAGGTAAGCCCAAAATGGAGGTCAGGGTCCTTACAAGCCATAAACCCCTACAAAAGGATTTTGCCCCTGAAATCCGAAGAGAAAAGTGAGGGGTACTTTCTCCTTATCTCTTCCTCAAGCTCCCACGTGGCTTCCTCAATGCCATGATGATGCCAAAGAATCTTCACAAGAACCAAGTCTTTCCTCTTTAGCTTCTTCACTCTTCTGTCAAGGATCAACACTGGACCTTCCTCGTAGGTCACGTCTTCATCAAGCTCAACTTCAACTGGATGAATCACTGTGTCTGTTCCTGGATGACTTTTCTTTAGCATACTAACATGGAATACTGGATGCAACTTGTGCAACTCTGGTGGTATCTCTAACTTGTAAGCCACTTTGCCAACACGTGCTATCACCATATATGGTCCCATATACCTGGGAGACAACTTGCCTTTACGGCCAAACCTCAACACACCTTTCCATGGAGAGACCTTGAGATACACCTTGTCTCCCACCTGGAACTCTAGAGTTCATTGACGATTATCTGCATACAACTTCTGTCTATCCTGTGCCACTTTCAACTGTTGCTGTATCACCTTGATCTTCTCTGTCATCTACTGCACTAACTCAGGACCCAAAAGCTGATACTCGCTAGACTCATACCAACATAAAGGATATATGTAATTCCTTCCATATAAAGCCTCATAAGGTGCCATGTCAATACTTCATTGGTAACTATTGTTGTAGGCGAACTCTATCAAACTGAGATGCATGTCCCAACTGCCTAGGAACTGCAAAGCACAAGCTCAGAGAAGATCCTCCAAAGTCTGAATAGTCCTTTCAGACTGTCCATCTGTCTGTGGGTGGAAAGTGATATTGAACCTTAACTGTGTTCCCAACGCTCTATGCAACTGTTCCCAAAAATGACTCGTGAACTGAGGACCTCTGTCGGAAACTATCATTGTGGGCACACTATGCAAACACACTATCTCATCCACATATACCTGAGTAAGCTTTTCTACTATATGCATTGTCTTCACAAGTATGAAATGAGCAGACTTCGTCAACATGTCCACTATCGCCCAAATGGAATCATGATTCGTAGTTGTCCTCAATACACCAACTATGAAATCCATGGTTACATGATCCCATTTCCACTACGGTATTGGCATGGGTTGCAACATACATGTCAACTTCTGACGCTCAGCCTTAACCTGCTGGCATACTGCACACCTAG
The DNA here is from genome assembly GCA_963693085.1 of Alisma plantago-aquatica. Lineage (NCBI taxonomy): Eukaryota > Viridiplantae > Streptophyta > Magnoliopsida > Alismatales > Alismataceae > Alisma > Alisma plantago-aquatica. The sequence goes on from OY856409.1 coordinate 927,249,124, forward strand.
CCACAAACTCGGCCACATCTGTCTTCAAGCCAGGTCACCAATATAGGTCTATCAGATCATGATACATCTTGGTGACACCTAGATGCATAGCATACATAAATGTGTGTGATTCCTCAAGCACTAACTTCCTCAGATCATCCGCATCGGGAACCATCATCTTGTTATGATATCAAACTAGTCCATCCTCGGACTCATGGAAACCATCGTGCTTCTTACTGCCGAACTCTGATCTGATCAGCTACACTATAGCATCTGCTTGTAGTGCTTCTTTGATCTGCTGCCTCAACGTAGGCTTCACTTGCATATGTACCAACAGTCCTACCAACAAGGATACTTCCAACTGTACATTCATCTGCTGTAAAGAGACAGACATATCCCGCCTATGGCATATCAAAGAACTCAACTGTGCCTTCTTCGTGGGAAGAGAAGAAGACTTCCTGCTAAGTGCAGTAGCTACCACGTTTGCCTTACCAGGATGATACTCGATGGTGCAATCATAATTAATAATTAGCTCCATCCAGTGATGTTGTCGCATGTTTAGCTCACTCTGCGAGAAGATATACTTTAGGTTCTTATGATCTGTAAAGATCTGACACACCTCCCCATAAAGATAATGTTTCCATATCTTTAACGCATGGACTACCTCTGCCAGCTCCAAATAATGTGTCAGATTACTCTCCTCATGTTTCTTAAGCTGTCGCGAAGCAAAAGAAACCACATGATCCTCCTGCATCAGCACACAACCTAAGCCTTTCTTGGAAGCATCACAGAAAATAAAATAGCCTTTCCCAGGCTCTGGCAACACCAACACTAGAGCACTAGTCAACTTCTCCTTTAAGCTCTGAAAGGCTCGATGACAATGATCATCCCAAACAAAAGGTACATCCTTCCTGGTCAACTTTTTCAATGGCAACGCGATCATACTGAAGTCCTTTAAAAACCTCCGGTAGTATCCTGCTTAACCCATAAAACTACAAACTTCAGTCGGCGTCTTCGGTTTCTCCCATTCTGCAACTGACTCCACCTTCTTAGGATCCAATCTGACTCCTTCTACAGATATCACATGACCCAAGAAAGTCACTTCCTTCAGCTAAAACTCACACTTACTGAACTTGGCATACAACTGATGCTGGCGAAGGAGAGTCAACGCTTGTCAAAGATGTTGTTCATGCTGTTGACTGTCCCGACTATAGATCAAGATGTCATCTATGAAAACCACAAAAAACTAATCTAAAAATGGATCGAACACCATGTTCATCAGATCCATGGAAGCAGCAGGTGCATTGGTTAGCCCAAACAACATAAACACAAACTCAAAGTGACCATACCTCGTCCTAAAAGCTGACTTTGGTATATCATCCTCCTTGATCCTCAACTATTGATATCCAGACCATAGATCGATCTTTGAGAACACTGTAGCACCACACAACTGATCAAACAGATCATCTATCCTCGATAAAGGGTACTTGTTCTTGATCGTAACTTTTTTCAGCTGCTGGTAATTTATGCACAAATGCATCGATTCATCCTTCTTCTTTACAAATAGAACTGGAGCACCCCATGATGATGTGCTCGGTCTGATGAAACCTTTATCCAACAACTCATGCAACTATTTCTTCAACTCTGCCATCTCTGCTGGATCCACCCTATATGGTGTCCAAGCAATTGGCTGTGTCCCTGGCACTAGATTGATCTCAAAGTCAATCTCTCAAAGTGGAGGAGCACCAGGAAACTCATCGAGAAACACATCAGTGAACTCTCTGACCACAAGTACATCCTTAAGTCTAGAACCTTCTACCTTGGTATCCACAACATGAGCCAAAAATGCTCTACAACCTTGCCGCGACAACTTCTCTGCCACCATAGCTGATACCAAACATGTCGGAAGAATCTTCCTATTTCCCTGGAAGATTTACTTCTCACCATCATCAACGAACACCATTTTCTTGGAACCATAGTTTAGCACAACCTTATACCTCTCTAAGGTATCCATCCCAAGGATTACATCGAATCCATGCATATCAAGTGGTATGAGATCCACTTGTATGTTGTGTCCCGAAAACGATAGAACATAAGATGGACACACTTCTCGAAGCATCGAGGAACCATCAAGAGGGGTTTCTAACAAAAATCTATCTTCCTTACAACTAACAGGTAAAAGACAGCTATCAAGCATACTACAAGTGATAAAAGAGTGCGTAGCACCTGGGTCAACCAGAACAGATACAAAGAAAGAAGACAAATAAGAATGAAATAACTCCATCTGACCTGCCACCACTCGCGAGTTGACTATCACCTCAGGCTGACTCATAGCATAGAATCGAGCCATTTCTTGATGTCATCCACGCCCTCTGTTTCCTTAAGCAGACAATCCAGCTTGTGACGCTTGGCTGCATCCTCACCCTTGGGTGCCACTAAATTGCTATCTATCTAAACCTTATTGACTCTATCTTGATTGTTATGTCACTTCGACATCTCTCCTTGGGCAATTCAACTTCATATGCCCTGTCTTCCCATAAAGATAACATGACCTGTCCTCTAACTACGGCCTAGATGGCCCTGTCACTGCTACTGAAGTTGTACTGTAGGCTCTGGATGGTGAATAACCACACCCTCTTCCTTTACTTGGTGACCACTAAGATGGTGCACTAGAACCTTGCATCGCATAAGGTGCCGAAAACCTCAGCTTCTTGTGGCTGTCAAAGCTTTATTTCTGAAGCTGAGCAGGTCTTTTCTTGGTCATAGCCTCTCTCTTCTCCTTGATTGACCGTTCGATCCTTCAGAAAGAATCCACAAACATGGAAAACCGCTCTCGATTCTCTAAAGCAGCAACAGGTGTCGACAACTCGGCACTCAAACCTTTCTCAAAATGTCTGATCCTGTCATCATCTGTCGCCGCCATGTGAGGACAAAACCTCAACAGCTCCATAAAGTTGTCTTCATACTCGGTGATGTTCAGAGATCCTTGGCATAAATGCTCGAACTGGCTGATCTTCTCATCCAGATACGTCTTTGGGAAGTATCGACTCACGAACTCCCATCGGAAGACGTCCCAACAGATCACCTCACCGGGTCCCTTCTCCTCTTTGATTGCTCACCAGTGGCTAACACTACCCTTCAGAAGGTAGACCGCATGCTTGACTTTGTCTGCTTCAGGGATGTAAAGGATCTGGAAGGCCTTCTCAAGACCTATCAGTCATAGATCTACATCCGCTGGATCAGTTGTTCCAGCATAATCTGAAGCTCTGACTCAGCAAAGCCGCTCAAAGGTCTTCCCAATACCCAAAGATTCACCATTGGGAACTGATGCTCTTGGTAGAGGCACAAGAAATCTCTCCACCATGAGATTCATCGTGTCCATTTCCTGCCCCATGAGGTGTTGATAAGTAGGTTTCTCAAGAATGGCAAGGTCAATTTGGGGGACCTCAGGCACCCGATCTTCATGTTCCTGCACACTCGCTCCATCAACTGATGCAGTGGCACTGCTCTCAGCAGCATATTCTTCATGATTTCTAGACATCTTCTAGCTTTATCTTCTACTGAGGCAGAAGGTCATTATGCAAAAATCTAGATAAAATTACAAGAACAGATACAAAACCTAGTCCTAGATCCCTGTAGACTCAACAAACCTAGAGCTCTGATACCAACCTAATTATGACATCCCGCTATCACACAGACAACAAAATGCCACACGAAAATGTGCGGAACCGTCATAAACATCGTATTACCAAAAACACGGTTTAATTAAAACCGATTGCAGATAGTAGATAGGAAAGGAAATATTACAACTAGATCCACATCCTGCAAGGAAACATGTTATATAAATATACATAAACTTGATACATGTCTACATATCATATGATCTAGCTGTCCCATAAGCACAAGAGTTCACCACCTGTTTATGTACATAACAGACCTAGCCAGGTCAACAACATGATAAGAAAAACCATACATATATCATACATCGTGAAACCTTATCAAAACACCTCCAAGGACCTAAGAGTACATGGATGACTCTAGGAATCTACTACAAAACACCCAACAACAGTAGTAACATATCCAACCTTGCCTTCTACTGTTCTTCTTACTACTCGACCACAACCTCACAACCACCACCACATCTAGCTCGATCACGTAATAAGGTTTTAAACCAACGGGGTGAGACACACAGTCCCAACAAGAAACATAACCCCTGTCGAAACTATAAAACCTCAAAGGAGAGCTAGAACATATAAAGCAGGTAACTGATATAAGCAGATCATATATGAGTAGCATACTGAGCAGAACTTACTTGTTACAACATCTTACCGAGATATTTTAGGAAGTATATGCACAGATAATAATATGGAACATGATTGCAAGACAAGTCTAATAAGAACTTATCATGTCATCTGAGGAACAAGTAATTAGCTACAAGATAAAACTAGGGAAACTATTCAAACAAGGCCTGAACCAATGTTCCGTGTTTGCCTTAAGCAAAATATACTATACAGTTGGATTATAATTTATTATTCCCTGAGGAAGTGAGTCATACTGCTCAAATCCAACCTTCGGTTGTGAAACCCAAAGCCAGTGCCATACAAGGTCAATGGAAGAGCTAGACTCCACGACCTCACCTCCTCATAGTCAGTGCACGAAAACTAAAGCAGGACCACAATCTCTTGCTTAAGTGACCTCAGTCACAGGGCCAGCTCCCACAGGCTACCCTTTCCTCTAGCCCGCCTTTGTATAGGTCTCGGCGCTAGCATATCTTGAGCCACGAGCCTACTTACTGTGCTCCTGAGCCATGAACACATTCATGCTCCATCACACTGAGCCATGGGCCTGTTCACCATGCTTTTATACACATCTTGAGTCTAAAACCGTAGTTGCACTCTAACCCTCCTATTTTTGGCTAGGAGAAACCCCGCATATTCAACAATATGCGCTCCGGATTAATCCGCATGATAACCCATTTCACCATCACCAGCTACTGACGATGATGGATCTATGGCCAGGGCAAACTACATGAAAGGTTCATGTGCAATTAATTAGTGTATTTTAAGTGGATTGCAAGATTCAACCAAGTTGTGTAAAATGTAACTATAACAAGAATGAATAAACATAAAACACATTATCTTGTGTTACATTGTCACTAAGGCCTTCAGTGCCATCAACATCATCCTGGTCCATCACAAGGATCCAACATCACATGTTACCACCTGGCCACTTACCAATCATCAAGATCCATCTCAAGGATCAACATCATAGGGACACAATCCCATCATCAATGCACGCATTGCCATCCAATGGAGTAGTACCCATCAAATATCACTGGGTTCATCATAACCCTTGATGTTCCACATCATATCATTGTCATGCCATTACCATGGCCTCATCGTACAATTGTTACCTGCATGGTTAGTGAAATCACAAAGGAGCAATGATACTTGTACAAGGAACATTTACAACTCCTTACTTTATTATGAGAGTCAAACATGCAACATAGATGAGTGTATCAAAGCATAACATTCTTCTATACATATCAAAGCATAACAACCTCATGTACCAAAGCATAACAAGCATTAGGGTTACCAACTGAACACAAGGTACAACCCTCACTATAGGTGTATTGGGTAAGGGGCAACCCTCACCAAAGGTGCACCACAACCCTCACCAAAGGTGCAGCGGTTACAACCAACCTATTCAGCTGTGTCGGCTAGCACTATCATCCAACACCCATCTCGGCAACCCCTATACCGGGCAACACCCAACAACTGGTAATGGACAACTCTCAACCTGTGACGCCTAGGCATGCAACACCCCATGACGGGAAATGTGTTGCAACAGACTGTCGGGCAGCACCATCCATATCACCCGTCACAAGGATAGCCCATCAAAACCATATCGGCCAAAGGAACAAGGGAGCAACAAGCTACAAGAGAGAAACACTCTAGGAACCAATTTATAACGCCCAAGCGACACACCATCATAACGGCAAGAACCCATCATGCAACGCTATGTCGGGCGATGCCATACCAGGTAGCGAGCAATGCCCCATGACGGGAAACACTGTGTCGGGCAACGCCTCACAACAATGAGCCACAACAGGCAACACCCATACCGCCCAAAACAATAACACAACAACCACCTACTGTATCGCCCAAGGGATATAAGCCTCATAACTCCCAAACATCATGCTACTGTCAATCATCTACCAACACCTTGGTCATCACACCATAGCCATATCACCCAAAGGTTCTAGGGTACCAGGCAGCACTCTCAAGGATCAAAACGGTCAACAAACCTCAAGGTACTATATTCCATATTAGGTAAACACTATATTGTCCTAGAGCATATCATCCAAGGCACCAACATATTACCCATAGAGGATTAGGGCTCCCTATCCACTAAGGGACCAACCATATCGGTCAAGGACATATCGCCCAATAGCATCTCGTCTAACAACACATCTTGGGTAAGGACCCATGCCGGTCAAGAAGGTTAACAAGACAACTAACATATCGCCCAAGATCAACCCTAGAATAGGGATATCAGGCAAGGGTCCAAGGGTCATAATGGGTTGGTCATCTACAACCTCAAGACAGACACCAAGAAAACCTAAAAGGTCAAGAGAGTTGGCTCACCTCTCAACAACCAAGTGAGAGGGGTTTTGCACAACTTCCATCACATATCAGGCAACAAGGTGGGTCATCAACATATCGACCAACTCTCCAACCTCAACTAGGTCAACACCAACCAAAGGCTCACCTCTCAAGTCCATGGTAAGAGAGGGATATTGCCCAAGCAACTAGAGTATAGACTCACCTCTCAACAACCAAGTGAGAGAGGGGTTTTGCCCACATAACTAGAGCTTAAGCTCACCTCTCAAGACCAAAGAGAGAAAGGGATTTTGCCCCAAGAACACACCACACACACCATTGAATTAGGAGACCCTAGGCTCACCTCTCAACAACTAAGAGAGAGGGGTTTTGCCCAAGGAAACCTAATCCAAGGTTCGGCCAACAAGGTCCAAGAACATATCTAGGGCAACAACATGACAATGTCATCATATCCCACAACGTCAAGGCATGTACTAGAGAAAAGATATTACTAACAAGATAAGAATGACAGATCAACATAGCATATAAACTAGCAACATAAAAAGAAGGTAATATAGCTAGGGTAGAAGTTATGTAACCCGCCTTAAACACACTCCTCAAGCTCTAAAGCTCCAAGCACCAAGCTCCAAGCTCCAAGGCACCACCTTCGGCCACCTCAAGAAGAGAAGAACAACTCATAACCACCATGGCTGAAAAACTAACAAGAGGGAGAAGGTGCCAAGGAAAGGGAGAAGGATACTCACCACAAGAGAAGAAAGAGCAAGGCACACTCTAGGGTTTCAGGCACCACTAGAGGAAGAAGAAGACTAGAGATATGTCACCCTCCAAGCTCCACCAAAGAGAGGGTATTGACCAAGTCACCAACTGTATCAACCACCACTTCCTCTTCTCTACTCCTAGCTTGGACACCAAAGGGAAGAGAGAAACTAAGGGCACTAAAGAGGCATAGCAAGCAAGAAGGGTTGCTTATATACTAAGGGGTGAAGGGGGAGAGCATGGTAAGGTGGCGCCCGACCATAGAACACTTGTCCAAGGGTTATGCCACATGCTAGCACCCCAAACCACTTGTCCATGACTTGCCACCCACTAGAAAAGCAAAAACCACTTGTCCAAAGATGGTGACACAAATGAGGCTAGGTCAATAGGGGTGTGTATCACCCAACATGGTGCCATGGCCGATACACCACTTGACCGATACCACCCTGGATGATACATAGCTTTCCCGACACAAGCAAGCACTCCTGGCCGATACACCAAGGTCCAGCTCAACAAAGCCCAAAGCTACTCAACGAAAGAGCCCAACCCATCCTCTCAACCCTAGAGGATGCAAGGAAAGAGAAAGACATCTCTAAAGGTGACAAACTTGCACATCAACCCTAGAACTTGGGTATTTTGCAAGTTGCACCTCAACCTCTCAACAAGGCACAAACAAACCCTAATCACGACTCATGTGATTAGCAAACATCTAAACACAAGATTTAGGCAAAGCAAACAGTGTAAGCCCAAAATGGTGGTCAAGGTTCTTACAAGCCATAAACCCCTACAAAAGGATTTCACCCCCAAAATCCAAAGAGAAAAGCAAGGGGTACTTCCTCCTCATCTCTTCCTCAAGCTCCCACATGGCTTCCTCAATGCCATGATGATGCCAAAGAAACTTCACAAGAACCATGTCTTTCCTCTTCAACTTATTCACTCTTCTGTCAAGGATCAACTCTGGACCTTCCTCATAGGTCACATCTTCATCAAGCTCAACTTCAACTGGATGAATCACTGGGTCTATTCCTGGATGACTTTTCTTTAGCATACTAACATGGAACACTGGATGCAACTTGTTCAACTCTGGCGGTAGCTCTAACTTATAAGCCACTTTGCCAACACGTGCTATCACCAGATGCGGTCCCATATACCTGGGAGCCAACTTGCCTTTACAACCAAACCTCAGCACACCTTTCCATGGAGAGACCTTGAGATACACCTTGTCTCCCACTTGGAACTCTAGAGGTCATCGACAATTATTTGCATATGACGTCTGTCTATCCTGTGCCACTTTCAACTGTTGCTGTATCACCTCGATCTTCTCTATCGTCTGCTGCACTAACTCAGGACCCAAAAGTTGATACTCACTAGACTCATACCAACATAAAGGAGATCTGCACTTCTTGCCATATAAAGCCTCATAAGGTGCCATGTCGATACTTCATTGGTAACTATTGTTGTAGGCGAACTCTATCAAACTGAGATGCATGTCCCAACTGCCTAGGAACTACAAAACACAAGCTCGGAGAAGATCCTCCAAAGTCTGAATAGTCCTTTCATATTGTCCATCTATCTATGGGGGGAATCAGTACTAAACCTTAAATGTGTTCCCAACACTCTGTGCAACTGTTTCCAAAAATGACTCATGAACTGAGGACCTCTGTTGAAAACTATCATTGCGGGCACACCGTGTATATGCACTATCTCATCCACATATACCTGACCAAGCTTTTCTGCTGTATGCATTGTCTTCACAGGTATGAAATGAGTATACTTCGTCAACATGTCCACTATCACCCAAATGGAATCATGATTCCTAGCTATCCTCGGCAGACCAACTATGAAATCCATGGTTACATGATCCCATTTCCACTACGGTATTGACATGGGTTGCAACGTTTCTATCGGCTTTTGATGCTCAGCCTTAACCTGTTGGCATACCGCACACCTAGCCACAAACTCGGCCACATCTTTATTCAAGCCAGGCCACCAATATAGGTCTTTCAAATCATGATATATCTTGGTGACACCTAGATGCATAGCATACATCGATGTGTGTGCTTCCTCAAGAACTAACTTCCTCAGATCATCCACATCAGGAACCATCATCCTGTTATGATAACAAACTAGTCCATCCTTGGACTCATAGAAACCATCACACTTCTCGCTGCCAAACTCTGATCTGATCAGCTGCACTATAGCATCTGCTTGTTGTGCTTCTTTGATCTGCTGCCTCAACGTAGGCTTCACTTGCATATGTGCCAATAGTCCTGCCAACAAGGATACTTCCAACTATACATTCATCTGCCACAAAGAGACGAACATATCCCGCCTATGACATATCAAATAACTCAAATGTGCCTTTTTCGTGCGAAGATAAGAAGACTTTCTTCTAAGCGCATCAGCTACCACATTTTCCTTACTAGGATGATACTCGATGGTGCAATCATAATCATTGATCAGCTCCATCTAGCGACACTGTCACATGTTCAGCTCACTCTGCGAGAAGATATACTTCAGGTTCTTATGATCCGTAAAGATCTGACACACCTCCCCATAAAGATGATGCCTCCATATCTTTAACGCATGGACTACCGCTGCCAGCTCCAAATCATGTGTCAGATAACTCTCCTCATGTTTCTTAAGCTGTCACGAAGCAAAAGAAACCACATGATCCTCCTACATCAGCACACAACCTAAACCTTTCTTGGAAGCATCTCAGAAAACAACATAGCCTTTCCCAGGCTCTGGCAACATCAACAATGGAACACTAGTCAGCTTCTCCTTCAAGATCTGAAAGGCTTGCTGACAACGATCATCCCAAACAAAAGGTACATCCTTCCTGGTCAACTTCATCAATGGCTACACAATCATACTGAAGTCCTTTATAAACCTCTGGTAGTATCCTGCTAAACCCATAAAACTACAAACTTCAGTCGGCGTCTTCGGTTGCTCCTACTCTGTAACTGACTCCACCTTCTTGGGATCCACTCTGACTCCTTCTGCAGATATCACATGACCCAAGAAAGTCACTTCCTTCAGCCAAAACTCACACTTACTAAACTTGGCATACAACTGATGATGGAGAAGGAGAGTCAACACTTGTCAAATATGTTGTTCATGCTGTTGACTATCTTGACTATAGATCAAGATGTCATCTATGAAAACCACAACAAACTGATCTAAAAATGGACGGAACACCCTGTTCATCAGATCCATGAAAGAAGCAGGTGCATTGGTTAGCCCGAACAAAATAACCACAAACTCAAAGTGACCATACCTCATCCTAAAAGCTGAGTTTGGTATGTTATCCTCCTTGATCCTCAATTGATGATATCCAAACCGTAGATCGATCTTTGATCCTCAATTGATAATATCCAAACCTTCTACCTAGGTATCCACAACATGAGCCAAAAATGCTCTACAACCTTGCCGCAACAACTTCTCTGCCACCATAGCTGATACAAAACATGTCAGAAGAATCTTCCTATCTCCCTGGAAGATCCACTTCTCACCGTCATCAGCGAACACCGCTTGCTTGGAACCATAGTCTAGCACAACCTTATACCTCTCTAAGATACCCATCCCAAGGATTACATCAAATCCATGCATATCAATTGGTATGGGATCCACTTGTATGTTGTGCCCCAAAAAGGATAGAACACAAGATGGACACACTTCTCGAAGCATCGAGGAACCATCAAGAGGGGTTTCTAACAACAAGCTATCTTCCTTACAACTAACAGGTAAAAGACAGCTATCAAGCATACTACGAGTGATAAAAGAGTGTGTAGCACCTGGGTCAACCAAAATAGATACAAAGCAAGAAGAAGACAAATAAGAATGAAATAACTCAATCTGACCTGCCACAACTCGTGGGTTGACTATCTCCTCAGGCTGACTCATAGCATAGAATCGAGCCATTGCTTGATGTCGTCTACGCCCTCTACTTCCTTTAGAAGACGATCCAGCTTGTGACGCTTATCTGCGTCCTCACCCTTGGGTGCCACTAAATTGCTATCTATCTAAACCTTGTTGAGTCTGTCTCGATTATTGTGTCACTTCGACATATCTCCTTGGGCAATTCGACTTCATATGCCCTATCTGCCCATAAAGATAGCATGACCTTTCCTCTAACTGCGGCCTAGATGGCCCTGTCACTACTACTGAAGTTGTACTGTAGGATCTTGATGGAGAATAACCACGCCCTCTTCCTTTACCTGGTGACCACTGAGATGGTGCACTAGAACCTTGCATTGCATAAGGTGCAGAAAACCTTGGCTTCTTGTGGATGTCAAACCTCTATTTCTGAAACTGAGCAGGCCTTTTCTTGGTCATAGCCTCTCTCTTCTCCTTGACTGACCGTTTGATCCTTCAGACAGACTCTACAAATGTGGCAAACCGCTCCCGGTTCCTTAAAGTAGCAACAGGTGTCGACAACTCGACACTCAAACCTTTCTCAAAATGTCTGATCCTCTCGTCATCTGTCTCCGCCCTGTGAGGAAAAAACTTCAATAGCTCCATAAAATTGGTTTCATACTCAGTGATGTTCATAGATCCTTGGCGCAAACGCTCGAATTGGCTGATCTTCTCATCCATATACATCTTCGGGAAGTATCGACTAACGAACTCCCATCGGAAGACGTCCCAACATATCACCTCACCAGGTCCCTTCTCCTCTTCAATGGATCACCAGTGGCTAACACTACCCTTCAGAAGGTAGACCGCATGCTTGACTTTGTCTGCTTCGGGGATGTCAAGGATCCGGAAGGCCTTCTCAAGACCTATCACCCACAGATCTACATCCGTTGGATCAACCATTCCAGCATAATCTAAAGCTCTGACTCAGTGAAACTGCTCAAAGGTCTTCCCAATACCTGAAGATTCACCATGGGGAACCGGTGCTCTTGGTGGAGGTATAGGAAATCTATCCACCATGAGATTCATCGTGGCCATTACCTACCCCATGATCAGGTGTTGCTAAGTAGGGTTCTCAAGAATGGCAGGGTCAATTTGGGGGACCTTAGGCACCTGATCTTCATGTGCCCCCCACACTCGCTCCATCAACTGATGCAGTGGCACTTCTCTCAGTAGCATATTCTTCGTGATTTCTAGACATCTTCTACCTTTATCTTCTACTGAGGTAGAAGGTCATTATGTGAAAATCACAAGAACAAACACAAAACCTAGTCCTAGATCCCTGGAGACTCAGCGAACCTAGAGCTCTGATACCAACCTAATTGTGACATCCCGCTATCACACAGACAACAAAATGCCACACAAAAATGTGTGGAACCGTCATAAACATCGTATTACCAAAGACATGAGTTAATTAAAACCGATTGTGGAAAGCAGATAAGAAAGAAACTATTATAACCAGATCCACATCCTGCAAGGAAATATGTTATATAAATATCCATAAACTTGATACATGTCTACAACTCATAGGATCTAGCTGTCCCATAGGCACAAGAGTTCACCACCTATTTATGTACATAACAAACCTATCCAAGTCAACAACATGATAAGAAAAACCATACATATATCATACATCGTAAAACCTTGTCAAAACACCTCCAAGAACCTGAGAGTACAGGGATGACTCTAGGACTCTACTACAAAACACCCAACAATACCAGTAACATATCCAACCTTGCCTTCTACTGTTCTTCTTGTTGCTTGGCCACAACCTCACAACCACCACCACGTCTAGCTCGATCACGTAATAAGGTTTTAAACCAACGGGGTGAGACACACAGTCCCAACAAGAAACATAAACCCCGCCGAAACTATAAAACCTCAAAGGAGAGCTAGAACAGATAAAGTAGGTAACTGATATAAGAAGATCATATATGAGTAGCATACTGGGCATATATTACTTGTTACACCATCTTACCGAGATATTTTAGGAAGTATATGCACATATAATAATATGGAACATGATTGACAAGACAAGTATAATAAGAACTTATCATATCATCTGAGGAGCATGTAATTAGCTGCAAGATAAAACTAGGGAAACTATTCAAACAAGGCCTCAACCAATGTTCTGTGTTTGCCTTAAGCAAAATATACTATACGGTTGGATTACGATTTATTATGCCCTGAGGAAGTGAGTCGTACTGCTCAAATCCAACCTTCAATTGCGAAACCCAAAGCCAGTGCCATACAAGGTCAATGGAAGAGCCGGATTCCACGACCTCACCTCCTCGTGGTTTGTGCATGAGAACCAAAGAAGGTATGCAATCTCTTGCTTAAGTGGCCTCAGTCAGAGGGTCAGCTCCCGAAGGCTACCCTTTCCTCTAGCCCGCCTTGGTACAAGTCTCGGCACTAGCATATCTTGAGCCAAGGGCCTACTTACCATGCTCCTGAGCCATGAACACATTCATGCTCCATCACAATGAGCTATGGGCCTGTTCACCATGTTTTTATACACATCTTGAGTCCATAACCGCAGTTGCCACTACTATAGAAATAACGTTCAACGTCACTTTTAGAGGCCTTAGTTTTTTAGTAAAACCGATGATGTTAACATTAAACGTCAGTTAATAAGGACATCCGACGTCAATATTTGAAGACCAGCCATACATGGGTATCACTTTTCATTCAGTGTTAGTTGAAGAAAAGAAACCGACACCTAAAGTAGCCTGCGAAATCCAATTTTTTCAAGCAAAAAAAAAATTGCGCCAAAGTATCAGATACAACGTTGGTGTTTTACCTAATAACTGAAACTGAATGAAAATAAAATTTGCGCCAAAAGTTCCAATATGGGCGCCGATTGTCTTAGCATAACTGACGTTATAAGGGTGCGCGCACCGTCCCCGCCAAAAAAATTAGGGTAAAGGAAGGTCCAATTGGACGTCGATTTGTTACTATCAATTGACACTTAAGATGTTAGGTTTCAGTTTTGTAGATAACCGATGCCTTTTACAAACTTAATAGACCCGCGATCACCCGAGTCTTCCCCTTTCTTATGTTTCATCGCTCCTCTCCTGCTGCTCGGCTAAAATCACCTAAAATCACCCGACGACAACCTGCTGCTCGCCGCCACTACTGCTGGTGCGTCTCTGCTTGCCGCCGCCACATCCTCCTTCTCCTACTGCTGGTGCTTCTCTACTCGTTGACCTCCACCGCCACCTCCTGTAGCTTTGCTCACCACATCCTTCTCTGCTCACCACCGTTGCTCTCACACTGCTACCGTCGCTCTTCTCCACACTACTAGGTAGCCCTCTTCTTCTTCCTTCATGCCCCTCTTTTCTTCCTTCTCCCTTCAGGCCTCTCTTCTTCTTCCTCCTACTCCCTCTCCTTACCAAATGGATTAAAGCAAGACCACGACTGTGTGGGATGGCCACGACCGTGGCTGTGTTGGCTAACCACGGCCGTGCTGGCCAGCACAGCCGTGGTCAGCCAACACAGCCACGGCCGTGGCCATCCCACACGGTCGTGGCCTTGCTTTTATCCATTTGGTAAGGAGGGAGCATGAAGAAGAAGATACATTTGCAATTGAATACTAATTCTCGACCTAATTCTATAAATTTTGATGCATGTTGAATTAAGATATTAAAACCCTAATACACATTTCACCAAAATCTTGAATTAACTATATTGCTGAAATCTTGTGATCAATCTATGTAAGATATTAAAACCCTAATGTTAAATCTCTAATTTTGTAGTGATGTGTCATCCTAACATATACATGAATCCATATTGTATGATGTAGATTGATGATAATGCATGAGCTAGTTTGAAATTTTGAAATCAATTATGAATCTCTCCATCAGTAGGTCATACTAATTTATGTGTAATCTTTATCTTGATGATGAACATGCATGGACACTCGAAATGTTGAAATCAATGTTATAGAATGACAACACATGTATTTGTTGGCCTAGAAACCCATCTAAGATTTACTCATTAGGAGTAAATCTTAGATAGTCCCCGGTTTGGGACTGTTCTTGAACACCTAATCTCACTTAGGATGTAAGTGTATAATGTGTATTTGGTTTTTAAGAAAATTCTGGCAGCATTTCCCCGTTTGTTCTCTAAGTACATCTGTACTTGGAGAACAACGAGGAAATGCTGCCAAAATTTTCTTGAAAACTCAATACACATTATACACTTACTAGTGAGATTAGGTGTTCAAGAATGGGATAGGTGGTACACATTTATTATATATAAGAATGACATCACATGTATTTGTTGGCCTAGAAACCCATCCAAGATTTACTCATTAGGAGTAAATCTTGGATAGTCCCCGGTTTGGGACTATTATTGGACACCTAATCTCACTTAGGATGTAAGTGTATAATGTGTATTTGGTTTTCAAGAAAATTTCGACAGCATTTCCCCGTTTGTTCTCTAAGTACATATGTACTTAGAGAACAACGCGGAAATACTGCCGAAATTTTCTTGAAAACCCAATACACATTATACACTTACTAGTGAGATTAGGTGTTCAAGAATGGGATAGGTGGTAAACATTTATTATATATAAGAATGACAACACATGTATTTGTTGGCCTAAAGTTTTAACCATAAAAAAACTCTAACCCTAGACCCTAATCTTGTTGTAATATATACTTTTTTTCTCTTTGATCATAGAATGGATAGATCATGGATGTCCATTCGCAATCGATGCACCCCAGAGTTTATTTCTAGTCTTGACCAGTTTATTAGATTTTCCGAGGAACATAGGAAATAACCTGGAGATAGGTTCTACTGTCCATGTAGGCATTGGGGTAACAACTTGAAAGTCAACACTGGTGACGAAATCAAAAGTCATGTCATGTGCAATAGGATTATACAAGGATATACAGAATGGCACTGGCATGGAGAGATTTCAAACCCAAAACCAGTGGATGTTGATAGCAGTGATTGTGTGGAAGAAGAAATTGCCTCTGATGACGTAGATGTGAATGAACCAGTTCCAGTAGACATTGTTGATGCGATGCTGGATAGTTGTGGGGTAGAGCACACCGATCCACCTCCCATTTTTAGAAACATTGTGCATGATGTTGAGATATCGTTATACATAGGTTGTACTAAGTTTACGAAGCTTAGCACTGTGTTGAGATTGTATAAGATGGAAGCCAACAATAGATGGAGCAACAAAAGCTTCACGCCATTGTTGTCTTTGTTGAAAGAAATGCTTCCTGAAGGAAACGAGCTACCAATCTCAACATACCAGGTAAAGAAATTGTTATACCCAATGGAAATGGATGCCAAGAAGATACACACATGCCTGAATGATTGTGTATTATTTCAAAAGGACTGTATGGATTTGAAAGATTGTCCAAAATGTGGTGCGTCATGGTATAAATTGACGACTTTGGGGGAGTCCAAAATTGGTTCTCCAGCCAAGGTGATGTGGTATCTACCTATAATATCACGGTTTCAACTCTTGTTTGCCAATCCGATAAGATGTGAAGAATTTGAGGTGGCATGCAGATGTTAAGAAAAATAATGATGGGATCCTACGAAATGCGTCTGATTCCCCACAGTGGAAGAAGATTGATCTATTGTACCCTGAATTTGGTGAAGAAGTCAGGAATCTAAGACTTGGGATTTGTACAGATGGGATGAGTCTGTACGGGACATTGAGCAGCCAACATAGCACTTGGCCTGTCATTCTTGTTATATACAATCTTCCTCCCTGGATGTGTATGAAAAATAAGTACGTAATGCTGTCGTTGTTGATATCGGGCCCTAAACAACCTGGAAATGACATCGATGTTTATCTTGAACCTCTGATTGATGACTTAAAGAAACTCCGGGGTGAAGGTGTGATGACCTATGATGCTTCACGAAGAGAGACATTTCATTTGCATGCTATGTTGTTTTGCACTATTAATGACTTTCCAACATATGGGAATTTGTCTGGATAGATTTACACTACGTTAAATTGTTAGTGTGTATATGATGTCAGTTGATCTGAAATTATATATATATATATATATATATATATATATATATAGGTTAAAAAAAGACACCCACAACATATAGGCCTCCACCTCCACCTCCTACATTACCAAGTTGGGTTCCACAGGACCTACCCATCCTGTTAGGTCCTAACTGTAGGGGTATGGCAATATGGTTAGATGAACATGATATAAATTGCTCTATAACTGTTTCTATTGATGAGGATGCTACAGGTCAATCATACGAAAGCAACCTATTTATATAAGATATTTTGGAGTTGTTTCGATATGATTGGCTGAATACATCTGTGATAGAGCTATGGATAAGGTGAGATCTTCTTTATACATCCATATACCTTATGTTGGATCTGGTGATCTGGTTTCTTATTTATTAATGCATACATAATACATGTTTTGCAGCTACTTAGACAAGATATGTGTAGATTTTACATTCGAACATATAGGATTTTTGATTCCATCTTTGATTAGTCTAGTAGCTAAAGACCCTCCGTCAGTTCAACAATACTGTTGTGATGCTTTTGCAAATTTTTCTCAAAATAAGAAGACGGTGATAATAGCTCCATTCATAGTGGAGTAAGTTTACTTTGCTTATAATTTGGACTTAAGAAAATTACATTTTTATTGTGGATTTTGAGTTATTAATTTTTAACTTTTTTACCTCTACTGGTATGCATTGGGAGTTACTAGTTTTTGTCCCCGAGACGTTCACTGTCTATTATCTAGATCCTAAGGGGACTAAATTGAATTCAAAATATGGACACAAAATGAATATGGCATTATTCCAGTGAGAAATATTTCATTTTCATATCCGTTAACATATGTTATTACATTACTATTTAATTATGAAATGTACTGTGTTACATTAACATGTAGGGGTTTAGATGAGTTCAAAAAGGCTGGAGGAAAGGTCCCTAGGAAAAAGAACCTGCAAATAATTTGGAAAAATGTGGAAGTAAGTTCCCGACTGCAATGTATATATTATTTATGTGAACAATGCTTAATTAGTTATATTTTATAATATTTTGTATCAATTTATAGTGTGCTACACAAGACAACGGATGGGCATGTGCATACTATGTGATGCAATTTATGCACATGATTATCAAATATTCCGTAGTGGACATCGATACCAATCCTGAGGTATTATATATAGTCTCATTAGATAATATGAAATATGTCATTCTTATTTATATATTATTAATTATATATATACATCATTCTCTTTGTAGGTGTTTAAAACCGACCACACTACATGAAAGGCCTTACTATATGTACATGCTCCCTATATGACGAAAGAATTAAATGATGTAAGAGAAGAATGGGCAACAACCATACAAGTAGTGGGGTTTTTAACATATAATTGAGATGTTGATAGCGAATAATGACTAAAGAGTGATATTTTGTAAATGAATTTCTAAATTATAATATGTGTGAATGTATCTACATGTCTGAATGTTTCTACATGTGTCTAAGTGAAAATGAATGAAACTGTTGGTTGCTATATGAATGTTTCTACATGTGTGAATGTGAAAATGAATGGAACTACATATTGCTACATGAATGTTTCTACATGTGTGAAAATCGAATGGAATTGCAGGTTTCTAAATGTGTGAACATTTATGTTGTTAATTTTGCAAGTTTGTGGCATGTTGTTGGCTGATATCAATGGATGTCGTAAAACCTGCAGTTCATAACTGAACTGCATGTTTCTCATCCTGCGACCAACCACAGCAGGTCTGCAGACTGACAGAAAAAAACATAAAATAGGCGTCGGTTATTTGTATAAAACCGACGACAAATGGTTATAGTGTCGGTTGCCCTACTAGTAACCGATGTCGATTTCCCTAATGAGGCTAGACACCATGGCCGTGCTGGCCAGCATAGTCGTGGCAGCGGACCAGACACCACGGTCGTGGCAGCGGCTGAGATGGCGTCGATTATCACTAATAAACTGACACCGATAGTGCCCCAGTTGGCGCCCTTTCTGTGGCGCGAAGGTATATGGCGACCGACGCCTATACCCCCTAATGGCATGTTTTCGGTGGTGCGCGAAGGGTTGTGGCATCTGTTTGAGAATCGACGCGTAACGGTTGGGCTTTTAGCGGTGCCCACATAGGTGTCGCTTAAAAACCGACACTAAAGGCCTTAAATAACCGACACTAAAGGCCGATTATGTACTAGTGTGCACTCTAACCCTCCTATTTTCGGCTAGGATAAAGCCCGCATATTCAACAATATGCGCTCCAGATTAACTCACAGGATAACCCATTTCACCATCACCAACTACTGACGATGATGGATCTATGGCCAAGGCAAACTACACTAGTAAAAATTGGGCCATTATTCACGAGTGAGTCCTGTCACAAACCCCTCTCTACATGCCCTCACAAATAGGGACGGTTGTGAGTCTGGCCCTCACAAATGGTCTGTGAAGAGAACTCACGTGACAAATACCAGTGGCCCTCACGAATACAATTGTCACAGACCAACTGACCCTCAAGAATGTTATATTGAGAGACTATTTATCCTTCATAAATATATTTTTGAGGGACTATTTATCCTTCATAAATACATTTTTGAGGGCATGTTTAGTTCTCATAAATACATTTTGAGGGACTTGATGGTCCTGGAGAATATATTTTTGAAGGGCTAATGCCTTCATTAATATTATTTTTGAGGGGCTATGTGGTCGTCATCAATGCAATTGTGATGGCCAATCTGGATCTCATTTTTGAGGGACTAAAGACCTTCATTAATATATTTTTGAGGGATTACTGTAAATGATTTGGTTATTAATTTATTGAATGATTTGTTGAATGTTAATTAATTTTAAATGAAAACTTTGTATATATAACCTCAAGCAATATTTTTATAAGAGTCACATGACATCATAAGAATTTTCAACACCAAAATGACACATAAAAATGTTAAATCACCTCAAACCAATTTCTATTAATGAAGCAAAATATTATTCATACATTGCGTGCTCAACGTTGATATAAATAACGAATACATATGATTCTTAAATTTGAGATTGATGACAATCAACATATCATGCTAGAAATTCTTAAGATCTGTAATGTCTCTATATTCCTTCAAATGGTGTGGTTCTCTTCATCAATGACATGCCTCATACAGTTGGGTACTTGAGTATTCTTCTCCTAAAAATGACAAATCATTATATTAATAGAATTTAAAGTTTATACATAAATCATAGTACAACAAACAACTTACCCTTATACTTCAGTTCTGTTCTACTCCAAAGTGCATTGTCGGTCAAAATCCATCATTAAAAGCAATTCTACCCTATCAATATAAATACAAAAAGGAATCAGAGTGAGTGTGAAGTAAAATATACCATATTGTTGACTCAAGGCCCAAATGACGTAGAACAATTTTTTTAATCACTTGTAATGAATGTATGACTTGTAATTAAGCTTAGAAAAATGTTTGGGACACAAAAATACATGGTTTAACCATCCAAATCCAATTTGCTAAAATTCCCAACAGACACTCGATCGGTCGAGTTGCAACTTCACAGAACTCGACTGATCGAGTGTCTATTCAAACCTGAAATGGACCGATCGGTCGAGTTGTCACTTCCCAGAACTCGACCGATCAAGTGTCTGTTCAAACTTGAAATGGACTGATAGGTCGAGTTTCTAAGAATGTTGCAACAATGTTGCTAAGGATGGTGGATGTGGTGATGCAGCATATTGCTCTGTGGTTGGGAGATGGGGTGATTTGCTATGGTGATGTGGTGGTGGCTGGGATGCCTCTTGCTGCATTCGGTGGGAGTTGGGTAGGGATGTTTAGAAACAAGGTAGAGTGCACGTGAGAATTTACATGTAAAGAAACAAAATGTTTGCATTGGGGATGCTCTAACGATAATGGAACTAGTAGTAGTGGCAGTAGGTGATGATGGATCGTGGATTGAGATAATGGCCTTGCTTAGGAAGAGATGATGCAGTAGTTTTTGCAAGTTGAATGCTATCACTGTTGGTGTGGATGTAGGAGGTGTGTAGAGGTGGTTGGTAACATGTTGCAGGGCTGTTGTGGATCCAAGTATACAACACAATTGGGCAGCAATGGATTGGTATACTAAGGAAATATTTTTTGATTGGGGGTAACCTGTGATTAAGGTGGGCTTGTGGCTGCAATGTCATAGTTGTTTTGCTGAATGGTACACTGGTATCATTACTATTGGTTTGATGGACCGGATGCTATGGACTGCATGTTAGAGTTGTGATTTCTGCAAAATGTATCTATATGCAGTGGCATTATACTTTGCAGCAATCTAGATAGGACAACAAAGAACAAGACGGTCTAAGAACTAAAGATAAATATAATAATCTTGGATGAAGGTGTTACAAATGTTACCTTTCAAGTATACGACCACACATATTATAAGACAAAAAGAATCATTAATGTCCCCCACCATCTAAAAATGAACAAAGGTAATAATGAAAATGGAACTTTCTTAATAATATACTTGGACAAGTCACCTAATTGTATGCAGTTTGGATAAAAATGATACACGAATAATTAAGGTGCATATCATAATTCCATTATATAACAATTACTTATAATAGTGACTATAGGATCACAGACATACAATGCCAATACAAATTTGTATCAAGAAATTAGATGGATGTGTACCCTGCTAGACCTATCATCATTATATTTTTCAAAATTGAATCCTCTAATGCAAATGTATGCCATCTTAGTCAAGCATACATGTACTAACAAATACCCATAGTTTGAGGTCATTAGGAGATCATCTTCCCACACTTGCCATTAAGATACTTGATTGGCATCAATTTAAGCCTCCACCAACTTGTTCTACCTTTTTCAGTTTTTCTTACCTCTTTCACTGTCCCTATTATTGTCTAAGTATTACCATGTGGTAGGCCACAAAAGTCAACACCAATTTCACTAGTCAACGAACATGTATAAACATTTTTTCTAAAGTATGCAGAAGTATGCTTAAGTCTACTGTAGGTGTGAAATTCTAAGATCGTCAATAAATGATTTGGTTTAACTAAAAACCTACTAAAAAGTAATAATCTTTGGATAGAGTAAACATACAAACTTTAATTTCACTGCATTTTTTCTACAGGAAATAACATTGCACAATGGCACCATATCTGCACGCCTTTTGGGTTAAGTATTTTTAAGAAGGCATTAAAATTAGATAACATCTTTAAATGAAATAACAAGACCCATAGAATGACAATGTAGCTACTATGAACTCAAAACAAATAAATCCATCTCATACCGAGCTGATGGTTTCTTAGTTAAAAAACGTTGATCGTTTCTACCTAAGAGTTAAGATAAGAATCCATTCCAAGTCCTTCACTTCTGCCCGTCCAGCTTACTACGTGCCTTTATGTCTTATTATGTTCCTTCATGTCTTAGTACATGCATTTATGTCTTATTCCGTGCCTTTATATATTTTTAATCATGAGCAGACTTTGATGGGGAGATTCTGAGTGAGACTCTAGAATTTTGTTTTCCCCATCTTTTTCATCATTGGTTTATTCTATATTTTCCCAACACATTGATCAAAGACCGAGTGTAGATAGCATTACAATTGGCTCGAAATGAAAAAACTAAATAAAACTTGTTTGTATAAAAATGATAACAATACCAAAGGAGCTAACTTCCTGACAGATGCAAAGAATGTCCATTGACACATTTAAATGCACTTTATATCATTTACTTGGGTAGATCTGCATAAATGTCAAGTCATCAACTAATAGTTCGGTAAACCATTAATACCAACAAAAAAAATTATGTGTAGTAGTCAAATAAAAAATTACCATGTCATTATGGGAACTGAGATCTGCTGCGGGCCAACACTATTCCATCTATTTCACCCCCTGACTAAGTCATGTGTACACTTCAATATATCATAGTGTGCTTCTCCTTTTTTGACTTTATGTTCAACGAACATGAGTCGGAGACAACAATCTAGCAAACAATCGAGCCATCCCACCTACATCGTTCTCAAGGCAATTAATTAGATATATGGGACAAGGAATTAGACGGAGGAGGAAGCGAGTGATGGTAAGTAGTAGAAGACGCACAGTGGAGCAATTAATGTAATGGTGGTGTCGGCAAAGTAGGCATTTGCAAAGGAAGAGGTGGGGGTCTAACATAATGTTCGGAGGCATGATGGGGAATGAGTGAGGGGCAAGACTATTGACAGTGCAGACGAGAAGGAGCATTGACAGTGGTACGAGAAGAGATACAAAATTTCTGACTAAAAATGCATAATCCCAAAATTGGAGCTTGGAGCTTGAATCTATGGACCCCACGGCTGTATGAGAAACATCTTCCACATCCATGTGCAACTCTTGGGTCTATCCATCTCAAGATTAGGAACTGATTCATGAGGACATGAAAGACACAACATTATAGATCTAATAACACTGTAGTACAGACATCTATCCTATGAAATATGGATAAATATCAGGTAACTTTCTGTGTCTGTGTCTATAACATTAGGAATGTATTTATGGTAGTCAAGAAACTTAGGATCATTAAAAATAAATCCACCATTGGACTTTACTTCTTAGACAAACCTTTTCTTGATGAGAAGTGTCCATCCATGTGCCATACTTTCATCTGTGGTTTATAACTTATACGCCAATTGAGATATCTACAAACCATGGAGGCCGTATGCATATTAGCTGGATGCAAGATTGATATTTACATAGACATAGTTCATGTGTACATAGCTCTAAAATAGGACTCCAGTACGAGGCCATGGTCCAATTCCTCTATATGGCATATGCTCCGGTCGGATTCTTATATGCGGCCTTGGTTAAAGTCCACTACAAGAATTCTACCCTAGGACCCCACAAACTGTGGAGGCACAATGCATGTGAAGTGGGCTAACTGAAAGTAGTCACAATGGAAACACAAGCTAGTTCCAAGTTATGCACACGATGTTGTTTCATTTTAGAGGAATTGATGCTAAGAGCTAGATGGTCTTTTCACTGCTGCAGTACAACCTTGCGGGCTGCAGGCATTTATATATGTGAGGTCCACAGGCAATGGAAAGGACACTGACACAGGCGTGGAGTCTACGTGAGACGGTGGTGTTCAAGAAGCCGGAGGGTGACGCCTTCGTGATGCAGTTCTCCCATTGGCGAGATAAGCAACGAGTAATGGGCGGCGCTCCATGGAATTTTGACGAGCATCTTCTGTTGTTCAAAAAGATTGATAAGGAGCAGCTGGGGCACCTGCAAATCAACCACTCGCCTTTTTGGGTCCGCCTCTACAGCCTACCCTTGGGGTACAGAGGGGAGACGACGGTGCGGGAAGTTGCGGGATGCATCGGCGACGTGGTGGCAATGGACAGAGACGGATCGGGATGGAACTCCTCAGTCCACGTCTGCATGTTGATAGATGTCACTCGTCCTTTAAGAAGAACCCTAAATCTCAAGGTGAAGAGCAGACGCATCGTTGATGTGGAAGTCAAATACGAAAGGCTTGCAATGTTTTGTTTCAACTGCGGCATGCTAGGCCATGTTGATAAGGATTGCAACAACTATGCGGAGGGAGGCGAATAGCAGTAGTGCTGGGGCAGATGGCTGCCAGCGTCGCCATGGAAGCAACATCGAGCAGAGCATGACAGGGAGGAAGGCAGGGGTGGGACACGGAGGAAACTGACGTTCAAGAAGGAGTCGTCAGAGGCAGCAAGTAGAACGGAGGGTGAGGAGGAAGGGAGTATTGTAGGGGTAGAGACGGGGGGTGAGGGAGACAAGCAGAAGGAGGGAGTGGGATGGGGAGAGCGACATGGTTGGGAGGGCAGGAGGGAGACGCAGGGCGAGGTGGGAAAGTCTTTACATATTGATTGTTATCGTAGTTAGGGTAGTACACACATATTATACCATAGAACAAGTTACTTTATGTACAATTTTATCAATCAACACTAAATGATTGAAGAAGGTTGGATTGCGATTAAGTATAGCTTCATTGATTGACTTATGGACTTGGGACCAAAATATTGGTTACATCTTCACTCTGTCACAGGAATTGAATGTGTTTGAAAAACTTTAAAATAAACATCTTCTATGGCTCTTAGTCACAGCCATCATCACAAGTTAAGGTAATTGTCTTATTCAATAATATATCATTTCCCATTATATGATATGATGGTTGATGAGGTAAGTATGCTTGTTATTCAAATCTTGAAGGAATTAATTAGTCACCCTTTTTTCATTTTATGAATCTGAGTTACTTGAATTAGTAGAGAATGTTTCACTTAACCTTATCATAATCCATTATAAATAGTTTGGGCGTTCTAAGATATCTCTCATAATAAACTACATTTTCTACATCCTAATATAGATGTAAAACAATAAGAGAATCCTTTTAATTAGAGATAATCGAAAAGATCACTAATAAGAGAAAAATGAAGTAATGATACTTGTTCTATCTTAAAGAAAAACAAGGGAAGCATACAAAAAATGTTCGGTTAACTTATTATGAATAATTTTGATTTCAATATAATCAAGATAAGTGTGGAGAGATGACTGTGGGTAATTTTTTTATTATAAGAAGGGATCAAATATATCAGCAAGGGATCAAGTTATTACCTAAAAAGCACGGTGGGAGAAGTTGTCTTCAAAGCAATCATGATGATAATCTGCAAGGCTCGTCTTCGGGTTGTAGGCTTGGTAGCAGATACATGTTTAGCACGAAATTGTTTCCATCAACCAAGGATATTTCATTTTATCATATCTCCTTCGTAGATGTCTTATACTATATGATAGCTTTAAATCTCAGATAAGAAATCTGTATTCTTGAAGACCAACAGAAATAATAAAGAAATAGGACCGGAAAGTACACTCTGTAAAAGGTTGACCGAGTGCCTCAACCAGCTATTCTTCTGCTCATGACGTGCTGAGGTTGAAATAATAACTTCGTAATGGAAGTAAAAGATGATGCCAAGTTATGATTAAAAGCTATTTTTCAGACTTGACTGGAGAACCTGATCAAGCAGCACATATCCATATTTCTGATATCAATACAGTATGATGAAGGGATATATGACAACTACATGCTTGGCATTGCCATAATGGTAGGATGCTGACACATTTTCTATCAAGGTAAAGAAAATTTGTAAGTAGACAAAGGAGACTTTGAATGCAATAGTTGCACTTCCCAATTGCGGTTGGCACGACGGTGTTCTCTGTATGGATAAGCTCAGAAGATGGGGTGGCAGGAAAAGGTTTGGCGTTAGTTGGTATTAAAAGAATACAGAACTGCATCAAAAACTTAACAACAACTTCTAATAGATCTGTATCAAAAGCAATTAATTGGACATGTGTAATCCATTCTAGTGCTATTACCAATGATCTTCTATGTCTTGTTTTCTCGCTGTGGGGACTGCTCGAGTGTCACCAACAAGAACATGTCATTGGATGATGAGAAAATGAGAAGAAATCAACTCGTGAGTGGTACTTCTGTGAGCAGTCAAGCCATCCTCTCTTGGAATGCTTATTCTCCTGGGAATAAGTATCATAATAGGACTCATTAGAATTCCATATAGGATGCTTGTTTTCAAGATTATATGAATGTACAGAAGGTAATGTCTGTTGAGAATCAATGTGTGATGGTCCTTTCTACCAGATTACTTCCTGTTTCTCCTAATTGCAACAGATCTATTCGCTCCTTGCAAACCTAAAATAATAAGTTGGCAGCCCGCCCGTAGAAAACTAAACCAACGATCTAAAATATTAGAAAAACCCATAAGGGGCAATGACACCGCGATCAACCTACCAGCAAATATGTCGAACATCCCATCTGATCTGCCTAAGTGTGCTTTGTAGACAATTCCAAATACGCCGATGATAAAGGAAGAGCGGTACCAGCAAGATTCATACGCCTCCGCAGCACAAGGCTTTGAGTAAAATCAGTGAAAAACTGAATCATAGAAAGAAGGTTTAAAGACCCGAGATTGTGCCAGTACCTTCAATTTGTCGGAGAGCAACCACAGCGGCGTTCGTGCTCGAGGCTCACTTGAGACGATATTGGAGTTCCGACTGAGGGCTTGTGTCGGAGTGTCGGCCGTGGGCATCGGGCTTGCGAGGGCGTCAGAGTGCTGGCTGAGGGCTTCCACACGGAGCAACAGAGGGGAGAGAGGGGAGGATCACCGTGGAGAGGGGAGAACCAGCCGGACACTCAAGGTGCGAGAGGGGGACGCGCACGGCGTGAGAGGGGAAAGAACGCAGGGATGAAACGCTAAGAAACAATTCTCACGGAACAACAGGGAGGGTTTATCTTTTTTTTTTTTAAATTTTGATTTACAATTGTTGTGTTTTAGAATGCAGGGAAGGGTTATGAGATGGAGGGAAATATTTGGCATGACATTTTTCACGGGGTGCTTAGTGAGTAATCTATTTGTGAGGGACCAGTGTTCACATAAAATGTCTAATGATGTTAAAAACACAGTTGAGGGATTTGGTCCCATGTTCAAAGGATGAGCCCTCACAAATAGACATCATTATTCATGATTTTTGGTTCCTCACAAATGTTCTTCAAAAAAGGCCAAATTTTTTGTAGTGCTATATGAAAGGTTCATCTATAATTAATTAGTGTATTTTAAGTGGATTGCAAGATTCAACCAAGTTGTATAACATGTAACTATAACAAGAATGAATAAACATAAAACACATTATCTTGTGTGACATTGTCACTAAGGCCTTCAGTGCCATCAACATCATCCTGATCCATCACAAGGATCCAACATCACATGTTACCACTTGGCCTCTTACAAATCATCAAGATCCATCTCAAGGATCAACATCACAGGGACTCAATCCCATCATCAAGGCACACATTGCCATCCCATGGGTAGCACCCATCAAATATCACTGGGTTCATCATAACCCTTGATGGTCCACATCATATCACTGTCATGCCATTACCATGGCCTCATCGTACGACTATTACCTACATGGTTAGTGACATCAAAAATGATCAATGATACTTTTACAAGGAACATTTACAACTCCTTACTTTATTATGACAGTCAACCATGCAACATAGATGAGTGTATCAAAGCATATCATTCTTATATCTATATCAAAGCATAACAGCCTCATGTACCAAAGCATAACAAGCATTAGGGTTACCAACCGAATACAAGGTACAACCCTCACTATAGGTGTATCGGGTAAGGGACAACCCTCACCAAAGGTACACCACAACCCTCACCAAAGGTGCAGTGGTTACAACCAACCTATTCAGCTGTTTCGGCCAGCACTATCAGCCAACACCCATCCCGGGAAACCCCTATACCAGGAAACACCCAGCAACTGGCAACATGCAGCTCTCAACCTGTGACGCCCAGGCATGCAACGCCCCATGACGGGCAACGTGTTGCAACAGACTATTGGGCAGCACCATCCATATCACCCATCACAAGGATAGCCCATCAAAACCATATCAGCCAAAGGAACAAGGAAACAATAAGCTACAAGCGAGCAACACTCTAGGAACCAGTCTATAACCCCCAAGAGACACTCCATCATAACGGAAAGAACCCATCGTGCAACGACGTGTCGGGCGATGCCATACCAGGTAGCGTGCAACGCCCCATGACGGGCAACACTGTGCCGGACAATGCCTCACAGCAATGCACCACAACAAGCAACACCCATACCGCCCAACACAACAACACAATAGCCACCTAATGTATCGCCCAAGGGATACAAGCCTCATAACGCCCAAACGTCATGCTACTGTCGATCATCAACCAACACCTTGGTCATCACACCATAGCCATATCGCCTAAAGGTTCTAGGGTTCTGGGAAACACTCTCAAGGATCAAAACGGTCAACAGACCTCAAGGTACTATCTTCCATATTGGGTAAACACTATATCACCCAAGAGCATATCATCCAAGGCATGAACATATTACCCGTCTAGGATTAGGGCTCCCTATCGGCCAAGGGACCAACCATATCGGTCAAGGACATATCGCCCAACAACATCTCGTCCAACAACACATCTTGGGTAAGGACCCATGCCGGTCAAGAAGGTCAACAAGACAACTAACATATCGCCCAACATCAACCCTAGAAGAGGGATATCGGGCAAGGGTCCAAGGGTCATAACAAGTTGGTAATCTACAACCTCAATATGGCCACCAAGAAACCCTAAAAGGTCAAGAGAGTTGGCTCACCTCTCAACAACCAAGTGAGAGGGGTTTTGCACAACTTCCATCACATATCAGGTAGTAAGGTGGGTCATCACCATATCGACCAATTCTCCAACCTCAACTAGGTCAACACCAACCAAAGGCTCACCTCTCAAGTCCATGGTAAGAGTGGGGTATTGCCCAAGCAACTAGAGTATAGACTCACCTCTCAACAACCAAGTGAGAGAGGGGTTTTGCCCACACAACTAGAGCTTAAGCTCACCTCTCAAAACCAAAGAGAGAAAGGGATTTTGTCCCAAGAACACACCACACGCACCATTGAATTAGGAGACCCTAGGATCACCTCTCAACAACTAAGAGAGAGGGGTATTTCCCAAGGAACTCTAATCTAAGGTTCGGCCAACAAGGTCCTAGAACATATCTAGGGCAACAACATGACCATGTCATCATATCCTACAACATCAAGGCACATACTAGAGAAAAGATATTACTAACAAGATAAGCATGGACGATCAACATAGAATATAAACTAGCAACATAAAAAGAAGGTAATATAGCTAGGGTAGGAGTTATGTAACCCGCCTCAAGCACACTCCTCAAGCTCTAAAGCTCCAAGGTTCCACCTTCGGCCACCTCAAGAAGAGAAGAACAACTCATAACCACCATGGCCAAAAAACAAGCAAGAGGGAGAAGGTGCCAAGGAAAGGGAGAAGGATACTCACCACAAGAGAAGAAAGAGCAAGGCACACTCTAGGGTTTCGACCACCACTAGAGGAAGAATAAGACTAGAGATATGTCGCCCTATAAGATCCACCAAGGAGAGGGTATCGACCAAGACACTAACTGTATCAACCATCACTTCCTCTTCTCTGCTCCTAGCTCGGCCACCAAAGAAAAGAGAGCAACTAAGGGCACTAAAGAGGCTTAGCAAGCAAGAAGGGTTGCTTCTATACTAAGGGGTGAAGGGGGAGAGCATGGAAAGGTGGAACCCGACCATAACACACTTGTCCAAGGGTTATGCCACATGCTAGCACCCCAAACCACTTGTCCATGACTTGCCACCCACTAGCAAAGCAACACCCACTTGTCCAAAGATGGTGACACAAATGAGGCTAGGCCAAGAGGGGTGTGTATTGCCCAACATGGTGCCATGTCCGATACACCACTTGGCCGATACAACCCTGGCTGATACACAGCTTGCCCGACACAAGCAAGCACTCCTGGCTGATACACCAAGGTCCAGCCCGATACAAGCTCCAACAAGGCTCAACACAACTCAAACAAGGCTCAACAAAGCCCAAAGCTACTCAAGAAAATATCCCAACCCATCCTCTCAACCCTAGAGGATGCAAGGAGAGAGAAAGACATATCTCTAGGTGACAAACTTGCACACCAACCCTAGAACTTGGGTATTTTGCAAGTTGTACCTCAACCTCTCAACAAGGCACAAACAAACCCTAATCACGACTCAGGTGATTAGCAAACATCTAAACACAAGATTTAGGCAAATCAAATAGGGTAAGCCCAAAATGGAGGCCAGGTTCCTTACATATATGTTGATCAATAATAATGTTATGTTTTGTCGATCAACAACTTGGTGGTAGAAGTCATTTGTTATCTTGTCATGGGATGAGTGTTTTGGGGTAGAGACATCATCATAATGACAGTGGGGTTCCTTTTTTTGTTCGAGCGATGATCGTCAGACTAATGGGTTTTCAATCGATGACGTTAGCCTGATTGGTCGGTGAACCTTCGACGCCCGATGTGGCCACTGGCTGGATGACCGATCAGACCTCATCAAATCGTTAGACCTATGTACTAGAATGTCCAATAAGCTTCAGGGTTGGTGAAGTTTTTCTTGAACGTGGCTGATGAATTCTTATGTGTGCGCTTGACTAGGCATTAATTGATGCATTTTCTAAGTCGTAGCCCAACTGGTCTTTTGACTGACGAGAAGCCAGTCTTTTGAACCACCTCTATAAATACCTCCCTTCCTTCTCTCCTTTCATTCATTTTCTGGAGCTTTAATTATGTTTTGAGGAGCCCAATGAGAATCTCTGGGAGGCCAAAAAAGGACATTCAAAGCTCGTTGAGCTGATGTTGATGGGTGCATGTGCTAGATTGAGTTTTCCTTAGATGGTTTGAAGGATTTCATTCATGTTCTATTTTTCTTCATGTAAGATATTCTTTCCTAAATCGTTCTTTTGCTGTTTCTCTTTTCACTCTTTTTCTTTGTGATTGTGGTTCACAATGTTCCTTATTGGAATCTTGTACATGTAGATGAAGAACTCTCTTTTCTTCTCTTCTTGTCTTAGATACACTTTATTCTTAAAGTTTTGGTGGATCAAACTTGGGGTTTTGTTGCTGATTTTGGAGTTTCCCCTATTAGACTTCAGTTTCTTCTCTACTATGGCGAGTGATATCACTTCAAAGATATTTCTTGACTACCTTCTATATACATGACATTGATCTTGCTCTAAATTTTTTTAAAATGCTAAAAGATGATCTTTTTAGCACTGCTTATATAGAAAGATGAGAATACTAGTTCTTAAATTTTTTTAGACTCTATGAATATTTTCCACTATAAAATGAATATTCCTTTAAATGTGCAAGTTCTGAAATTTGAAATATAAGTGTGCTTCTAAAAAAGTCATGTATTTGATTTTTTGGTATCCAAAGAATAAAAATCTGACCTGTTTACTATTCCTTACTATCTGATGCTTATCTTATGCAAATTTTAGGATTTGTAGTTGTTGTTATGGTGTTGTAATGATGGTTGAATGAAACCCTAATGCCGAGGTAGCTCATTCACAATAGGTTTTGAGCATATGATTGCCTATTTCTTACAAAACCAAAACTTTTATATCCATTGGACTTTTATTATGAAATTATGAGTGATATCTTGCTTATGAATCATAAACTTTATGCAAAGTTTCAAATGTTGGTTATACTCCTACACAAAGTTATAACTATTTTGATCATAGTGATGATTTTTGAGTTTTATATGCTCTAGTTTGTGGCTTGATTTTATTTACAAACAAGGATGAATACATATACCATGATGGAGTGACGTGAGACTATTTTGTACATTTTATGTCTTCTAAATTTGCAATCCACAAATTATTTTATAAGAATGTTTTAGTTGCTTGTATGTAACTTGATTGATGCAATTAAAAATATTCAAATGACTTAAGTAATCAAGCATAACCTTAAACATGTAGTGTCATGAGATCATCAAACTACTCAGTGTTAGAACTTTCTAGATAGTGAAATGAGTAATCGTTTGACAGGAGCTCAGAGTCATACACTATTGAGTATTGTGGGTTTTGGGATGGTATATCCTTGTCATTCTGATCCCAAAGCATTAGATAGATGTTGAGATTATGTCTTAGATTTTTTCATGATTGAGAGTGATTGTGTTCATAACTCATATTTGAGGATTATAACCTAGTTTCTGGTGCCATAACTTGTGTACCTATGACATACTAGGTTGTTTTAGTAGTTGGGTCGATGTGCCACTACAACTGTTACTTATACTGGCCAAAGGGAAGATATTTTTAAGATTTCAGTCATCCTAGATCTTCTATGGGGATGATTGCAACTTTGTAGTGGTCATCTAGTAGTTTGAGTGGTACGACTCAAACTCCCAGGGCTTATTAAAAGGTATAATCCAACAGTGTAGTATATGTGATAGGGTTATTTAACAAAACCTTTGGATGATAGTTATTTCTTTTCTTTTATTGCTAATACTATATAAGATTCATATTCTGTCAAGTGTAATTAAATGTACCTATAACTCTAACTATGTTGGATAATTTTACATAAACTATATAGTCTTTTAACTCATTATACTATTTGCCTAAACTTCTTTAATTACATAATCTACTTGTAAGCAATAGATGTTATTAGAGGTTATCTCATATTGCTGGGACATGGGTCTCGCCTTGTGGGTTTCCACACCCTTTTTAGGTAATCAGCAGTGCAGTCAGACCCATGGTGGAGAGGAGGCATAATTGAAGATCAATAGAGACAAAGAGGTCGGTTGGGTTGTGTAGAGTCCTACAGTCATCCTTGTACTCTCAGGTTTGAGCAAGGTTCTTTGAATATGATGAATATTGACTTGACATTTTATTTCTATGCTCGTAGAACATGTAAATGTTAGAATTATTTGGATAACACCATTTGTTTACAGGTTGTGGATGAGGCATCGAATATTATGTAAAGTTACCTGGTAAATATATATATGTATGTGAAATTGGATATCTGTGTAAACGTCCTATGAAATGTTGAAATTTTATTTGGTTTTAATTATATGCCCTTTTGGTAATATGGTTAATTAGTGTTTGATCGAATTTTGAGTTTTAAGTAATCTTGTTTAGTGTGGTGGGTCACCATATTTGGTGGTATCAGAGCCTTAGGTTCCTGATTCTATAGGGACATGGGAGTTAGGTTGTTGTGTATGTTCTTACGTATCCAATATATCTAACCATAGTTTAAGGTTACACAGATATGTTTGGAGAATGTGAATAATGCGTCGAGATGTAGTTCTATAGTGTCTGTAGGTGGTAGTAGAAGACAAGTACATGATAGATGAGTACCCAAAATGAGGCCAGAATAGCCCGTCCCGCATCCTTTTGACCCTACAACCATAGTTGATTTAGCTTTTTAGTCTATTTTCAAATAGATAATGGCGATGATCACACATTTGGTTGATAGGGATATGACACCTCAACCAAGGGCACCTATCCTAAATGCTGAGTCTTAGGGTCCAGGGAAGACCCTTGAGAGGATGAAGTGTGTGGGAGACATGGAGTATGTTGTCACAACAAACCCAACAAATGTGGACATGTGGTTGACGGAGTTGGAGAAGGCGTTCAGGATCCTACATATCTCTAAGGAGGATAAGGTGAAGCATGCTATCTACATGTTGAAGGGTAGTGTCAGACACTTGTGGGCCATAGGTGATGATAAGTGATTAGTTGGAGGAGTTTTGGTGAGAGTTTGTGAGTTGTTACTTTTGAGAGATGTATCTGGAGGAGAAGATGGCTTAGTTTTAGTGGTTTCACCTTGGATAGTGGTTTGTAAATGATTACAAAGAAAAGTTTATGGAGTTTTTGAGCAATTTTCCTCACATGATAGCCATGGATAAGGAGAAGAGTATAAGGTTTGATAAGGTTTTAAACACCAAGTTGGCATGACAACGTTGGGTTTAGAGTCTCGAGAGAAGTTTTCCACCTTTGAGGAATTTGTAAGAAGGAAAGAGAAGATAATTGTAAGACCCCTGACCTGGGTTTTGGGGTAACTCTATTTGTTTGTCTTAAGTAAGTTGCTTAGAACCTTACTCTAATCCTTTAAGATGTAATTAGGGCTTGTGGAGAGCTTCAGTTTCAAGTTTGATCTTGTTTGGATGATGTTTGTGCTTTATGTGCTAGTTTTGGTGCAAATTGCAATTTACCCAAAGTAGGGGGTTGATGTGAAACTTTTCACCTATAGAGTGTTCCTTCACTTTCTTGACATCATATAGAGGATATATAAAGAAGTGGGTACATTTTTTGAGCCATGGTTGAGGAGTGTCACCCTTAGTGGTGATTAGGGTTTCTATGCGTGTTGAGTGTCTTGACCTATGTATATATATTGTGTTGTTTTGACCTAGGTCGCAACCTAGGGTTGGTTTGATGGATTTCACAATTGAGACACCCCCTCTAGATGGTGGGGTCACAACCAAGGTGTTCTTGGGTGGTCATGGGTCGAGATGGTTGCCCTCCTATAGGATGTCTCGACCTAGGGTTTGAAGTGGTCCCTTGTCTCAATTAAGTGGTGACGGTGGTGTGTGTGTTGTGACCACATATGGTGAACCATGGGAGGGTCGTGACCGTGATCATGTGGACGGACAAGGTGGTTGATACCCAAACTAGAGTGTATCACCATGTATTGCATGCATTGCTAAGGTGGTTGCATGTGGTTGCATGTGTGTTTCTTGGATGGACAAGTGTCCCTTTGGTACCTTAGAGTGTTGACACATCATCCCTTGCCTTCTCTCTTATCTTCCACCTATATAACCCCTTATCTCTCCATTTTTGTAACCCTTTCAGCCCTCCATCCTCTCCCTTCTCTTTTGCTTGTTCTTGGAGCTTGGTGGAGCAAGGAGATCCGACCTTGGAGCTTGGTGACCCAAACTCTTTTTGCATGTGGTGACCATAGCGCATCGCCAGCCATTGGTAAGTGTTTATGTTCCTTGATGGTATTTCTTTTGATTTAATACCTCCATCTTCCTCTCTTTTCTCAGACCTAGACCATGGTTCCTCCATGGTGGTCATTTTGGGAGAGAAACTCCTCATCACAAGGGTTATAGACCATGTTTTGACAAGGTAGACCCAAGTGTGAGGAGGGTTTCTTCTCTCTTTCTCCATTTCTCTTTTGGCTCAGCCTAGAGATTTTTAGCTCTCTTTTCTTGTATGATCTTTGACCTTGGTGTCTTATCCTTCTTGAGTTGATCTTGTGGGAAAGAGTGGAGCTTTTGGTGGAGCTTCTTCAACCCTTGGATCGTGTGCTTGGAACTTGGAATCCTTGGTGGTGATCTTCTTAAGGCGGGTTATATAATACTTAACCTGCTCTATTATTGCATTCTTTTATGCATGTTTGGTACTATCTTGTCTCTCTAAAATTCTCCCTTATCATTCTAGTAGATAATGATAATCTCTAGAACTTGTTTGGTGGAGATAACTTGCTTGGTTTGGATGAAATCTGAAACCCTAATTTCATATACCTGATTTTGATGACTGTGGTGTTATGGTGATCTTCCTCTTCACTTCTAACCTTGGTTTTGCTCACATGCATGATGTTTTAGTACCTGGATTTTGAGGGAACTTTAGGTTCTATTTTGGGTACCTTGATCATGGTTTCTCTCCCTTGGATGAGATCCTTTCTTGGTGGTTTCATGACCCATGACCTAGGGTTCTTAGTGATCATTGCATGGGCTTTTCCTTCTTAATGATAATGGTTTCCCCTTAGTCTTGTTTTGGTTTGAGACCAAGACATCTTTCCTTAGGATGGTCGAGACACCCATCTCCTAGTTGGTTGTGACCATAGCTAATCTTGGTTGAGATGCTCCTCTTGTTGATGGGTTGGACCTAGTGTTGTTTAGGTCACGACATTTGAGGATTGATGGCCATGTTGACCCCTGTTTTGGTTAGGTTGTTTCCCTAGGTTTTGGGACTTGACCTTGCCCTAGTTTTGGTCATGACACACCCTTGAGATAGGTCACAACATGTGGTCTTGGGTCATGCCATGATGCTATGGCTTGAGGTCAAGATAACCATGTCTCTTTTAGAGGTCGAGACACCTATGATCCAAGAGGTCGCGACATGTATAAATGGAGCCCTAACCCTAGGTGTCACGATAGAGACACTCTAGGTGTCACGGTCATGACATGGTCTAGGAGGTGTGTTTGCGACTTAGTTATATGGAGTGGTCAAGACGTGATGATGATAGGTGGTTGAGAGGTATGCTTGGACACATGATGATATCCTTGTATGAGTAATACATAATCCATGAAATGTGTTGTTTGGTCAACATCTAATATACACTAATCATGTTATTTAACCCTAATGATGCTCCAAGATGGTGGGAGATGGTGAATCTAGGATTGGTGGTTGAACTTAACTTCAAAACCCTAATAGGCTATGGAGGGAAAACCCTAACCCTAATGATGAGTAATGTGACATGTTTGTTTCTCTTTCTTGGAATGGCTATTATGATATGAAGATTTCTCTTTGGTTGTGAACCTATAACCTTGTAGGTTTAATACATGTCAATGTTTGGGTATGCTATGATGATGGTTATGTATAATTGAGGCATGTGGAGATAATGATGTGACACATGTCTTTATGATGTTTTTTTTTCTCTCTCTCTCTCTCATTTATCAACTTCTAACCATGCTGGTGATCTGAACTTGAATATCATATCTAGTACATGCTATGATGAGTATGACGTGACACTGGTTGAATGATCCTTTATGAGGCATGTTCAAATACTTGTGATACATGAATGATGTGAATGGGTCTATGAGCTGGTGGTAGCTTGATGCTTGTTGTGATGTGATACCCTCTAGTGCTATGATTAAGGGATTGATATCCCACAATGATGTGACATTAGTTATAGCCTTGAGTAGCTGTGCAACAGTGATGATGGTCTTTTGAATGGAAGTGATACATGAATCATGTGGTGATAGTGTGACAAGTTCACACCCTATACTCTTATATTTTCTGGAGTGTAGTTTTTCCCTATGCCATAGATCCATCTCAGTGCCAACACTTGCTAGATGGTGAAACGGGCTTTCCCTAGTGAAAGGTTGGAGTCATATACTATTGAGTATATGCATTCATAGGATTGGCTGCGGGGCATACCCTAGAAAGAGTGCAGATGCAAGTCATAGCTTAGTGATTTGATGCTTATGAGGTTTCATAGGATTGGTTGCGGGCCATACCCTGGCAGGACTACGACTGCGGGTCATAGCTCCATTTCACTAGCGATTTGACCTATACCAAGGTGAGCTAGGGCTTTCACATTTTGACTATATGGCACTGGTTGTAGTTGAATGGTAAGTCTCTGCCATCTACTCATGTATTGACCATGAGGTATGGTGAGGTCATGGATTTTTGCTCTTCCATAGACCTTGTATGGCTCCAAATTTGACTTAGTAGTGTTCGGTTGGATTTTGGTGGTACGAATCAAATCCTTAAGGCATAATAAAATACGTAATCAGCCGGGTAGTGTACTTGCTTAGTTTCACAATACGGGAACATTGATTGAAGCCTTGCCTTGCTTTTGTAATGATTCGTTGGTAGAAGATATAAATGTTCTTCGTATTCCTTTAATGATGATAAGATGTTCCACAATACTATTGCAATTGCTTATACTATTTAGTAATGATTATTTTCTTTAGGCATATCATTTAGCTAGATTTATTTATCATAATTGTACCACTACTTCTATTCTTCAATTATCCTACCTGTGTTAATAATAGACATTGGTGGAGAGTTATATCTCTTGCTAGGACGTCCGGTCTCACCCCGTGGGTTTCCACATCACAAGAAACCAAAAAAGCACTCAACTTCAAATGGAACAACAACACAAGTAAAGAAGACATGTAAATCTTATACCATGGGAAATATGAGGAGACGAGGGAGAAAAGAATGCACATGCGTGATAAAGACAAATCTCATTAAGAATACAAAATGCAGGACCAACACATGACCCCTGCAGATGGAAGTATACGCATTGACAATAGATATTTCAAATATACAAGAATAAGGGGGAGAAAGTGTGTTAGAGGGCCACCATATCTAGTGAAGTGGGTATATAAAGATGTAATGCTGAACAATAACCTGGGGGTTCAAAAACTCAAACAAAAAAATGAGCAGTGTGGCTCATGGCCCAAGTCCTATTCAGGACAACACACATAAAGGGAGAAGTTGGAACAAGGACATGACAGAAAAGGTAGGGGAAAACAACAAAAAAGAATAGCGGTAAGGAAGCCCCACAAGATGTTTGCATTTTATGCCGTAGGACATGAGTCTCACCCACCAGAACTTGATATATTAAAGCTACATCAAATTGAACAAAACAAAAAGGAACAACATGTGAACAACATATAGGAAAGTTCAAAAGAGTCCTTAGAAGCAATGAAGTTGAAGGAAGCTAGGAGAAGCAACAAGGTCCACACAAGGAAAGCAAATAGGCGGGTTATAAGAGTGAAAACAACTAAACTAGGAGAAAGGTAGTAAAGGAAGAGGGGAGAATATTAGTAAGGAGAGTAATGAAAAAAATGGTTTGGGAAGTATATTTCCAAGTAGTGGGTCCTAATGTTGATAATGTTCGTGAATATAAATAAAAATTTTGAGTTGAAATTGTCATAGTTTGACCAAACACGACACATTCCAAAATCTCGGCATTATTATTGGAGAAAAAGGTCAGATATTGTCTTTGTGATGGAGACAAAAATAAAAGATAGGGACCTTGAGGATATCATAATGAGATGTGTCTTCTATAATGGGGCTTGCGTTAGTAGTGTTGGCAGATCTGGGACTCTCTAGTTGTGGTGGAACGAGCAAAATATGAAGATGTTGAACTTTTCCCAACACCACTTGACAACTGACATAGTTGAGGTGGATGTCAACTTGACTTGGATATGTTTAGGTAGCTATGGTTGGTCACAATCTATGTGTAAGTTTAAAACATGGGAACTGATGTCCAAGATAAAAATGACAACAACCTTCCTTGCATCTTTATTGGGGATTTCATTGAGATCGTGTACCAATATGAAAAGAGTGGAGATGCTCTAAGGCATGATATATATGGAGGTGTTTAAAAATATCATCAATGAATGTAGCCTTATTGATCTAGACTACATTGGGAACTATTTGACATGGTATAAGGGTAATGACCCAATTATTTTGTTGTTGTACTAATGACCCAACTATTGTTATCTAAGAGAGATTGGATAGAGGACTAGTCTCAAATAGTTGGTTGGACATCTTTCCAAATGCTACGAATCCACCTACCTAGAGTTGAATCAAACAAAAACCCTCTTTTCCTTAAAACAAAGAGAAGACACATGAATGGCTAAGGGACCTTGAGCTTCCACATGGAACATTACTTACTCGTTGAACCTGCATGTAGACAAATTGTCAAGGAGACTTAGAACAACTCCCCCCGATGAGAAAATCAATTTCTGTGTTGATTAAAATGATGTCATGGGAAAAGTTAAAGTATGAATACACAAGTACGATACTTAGCAAGGCAAAGAAGGATCTAGATAAAAAATAGATAGATCAATGTCAGCAATTAACATTGTTGATTGCTCCATGTTATGTTATGAAATTAATGAACTACAAAGAATTCTGGAGACTCACTGGCACACAAGGGTAAAATTTAATGAGATGAAATATGGTGATCGTAACACCGCCTATTTTCACCACAAGACAAGTCAAAGAAGTAGGAGAAATCCCATAAAGCAACTTCAAAACAAAAGTGGAGAAAAAAAAGAGGGAAGCATATATCAAAAGATTATTTATGATTTAATGATTTATGCACTTCTCATGGGATGTCTAACACCGAGAGTTCTTGATGACATCTCTATCTCTATCATTGAGGATATGAATGCGAAGCTTGAAAGAGAACCTTCTAAGGAGGAGATGTGACATGATATAAATTTCATGTACCCTAACAAGGTGCTTGGACCAGATGGGTGCATGTGAACTTATTCCAATATTTGTGGGATATCATTAGGGATGACATCACTTCCTAAATCAAGGGTGGGTGGAAGGAAACTTCCAATCTTGAGCACATCAATAAAACAAACATTTTCCTCATCCCTAAATGCAAGAATCCTATGTCCATGAGTGATTATTGTCCCATCTCTCTATGCAACACTCTGTATAAGATTGTATCTAAAGTGATGGCTAAAAGAATTGAGGCCTCCTTGGACAACATTATATCCCCAAATGAGAGTGCATTTGTACATGGTAGGCTTATCACATACAACACACTGGTGACCTTCAAGAAGTTTCAAGTTACAAAGAGCAAAAATAAAGGGAAGGCGAACATAATGGCAATCAAGCTTGACATGGGCAAAGCATACAACCAAATGGAATGGTTTTTTATATCAAAGTGCTGCAACACATGGAGTTTGGTGAGCTCTGGTGCAAAACAATCCTTGAATGGATGAATATTGTTTCTTTTTCCTTCATTCTAATTGGGAACAAAAAAGGACTCATTGTACCCAACCGTGGATTATGGAAAGGTGAACCTATATCAACTGATCTTTTCTTATTTTGTGTTAATGCTTAATCTTCCTTGTTGAACAAAGCTAGCACAAATGGGCTATTCCATGTAGTTCATGTGAGCAGAAGGGGTCCCAAAGTTACACACTTGTTCTTTGTTGATGACATTATACTTTTCACAAGGGAAAATCTCGATGAAGCTATTCAAATAGTCGTTATCCTGGGCTACTACGAAGTGGCTTCAGGGCAGAAGATCAACCACCCAAAGTCCCAGATATCATTCAGTGCAAGTGTACTAGAGGAAAGGAAGGTGCAAATCAGCAATAGCCTTGTGATGGAAAGGGTCAACAAGCACGACAAGTACCTTGGACTCCCTACTCTCATTGGGAGGTCAAAGAAGGAGGTGTTTGCAAATATAAAAGACAAGATCTCGGAGGACAAGCTAGAAAAAAATCCTTATTAAGACTGTCATACAAGCTATTTCGAGCTACATGATCCGGACGTTGCATATACCCACAAACGTTA
This sequence comes from Alisma plantago-aquatica, assembly GCA_963693085.1. Lineage (NCBI taxonomy): Eukaryota > Viridiplantae > Streptophyta > Magnoliopsida > Alismatales > Alismataceae > Alisma > Alisma plantago-aquatica. The sequence goes on from OY856409.1 coordinate 927,290,907, forward strand.
TTGATGACATCAATCAGATGATATCTAATATCCGATGGGGCATTAAAGAGAAGAAAAGGAAAATGCACTTGGTGGCATGGAAAACGATCTGCACTCATCAAAGAAATGAAGGTATGGGCTTTAAGGATATTGTCATCTTCAACGACGCTCTAGTTGCTAAGCAAGCCTGGATACTTTTCTCAAAACCCAACACCCTGCTGGCTCATGTTCTCAAAGACCACTACCATAGAAGTCGCGACTTCCTCGATACTAGAAGGCGTTTCGACCCTAGCTACACCTGGCGTAGCATCCAGGGTGCAAACTTTCTTCTCCTAGAAGGCGTTATATGGAAGACTGGCAATGGAGAAAAGTGGACATCTGGAGTGATAGTTGGACACCAGACATAGATGGCACTCTCAAGCGTGGCCCTAATTACAACAAATCTAATAAGAGAAACTTTGTTGAGCTGATTAATACACAAATTGGTTATTGGCATATGGACAAGGTTGTGAAAGGTATTAAGATGGAGGACAGAATTAAAGTCTTTAATATTAATCCTTTTCCTGACCAGGAGTGGCGAATTAAGGTCTTTAATATTAATCCTTTTCCTGACCAGGAGTGGCGAGCTCTACTGGTACCCTTCCTTGAATGGCAACTATACAGTTCAACCGACCTACTGGATGGGGTTTATGAATCACAACTCTGAATGGCCAGCTATGAGCTCGCCTGAACTTCTACAGACCTGGCCAAAGATCTGGAATCGCAACACACTTCCCAAGATAAAACACTTTCTCTGAAGATGTTACACCTATCAATTACCAACAAAGTCCAACCTCCTTAGAAGGCATATCACCACTGATGATAACTGTGACACATGTAACCAAGGGGATGAAAGTCTTATTCACACCTTCTTTGGGTGCTCTGATGCTAGAAATTTCTGTAGCTACCTTCGGTGGCCTTGTCCAGCAACATACCACTTCCCTGCCCTCCTAAAATTGGCGATGGATCCAAATATATGCAATGACTCTATGCCCCTCTTCCTGGGTTGTTATGCTCTTTGGAAGTACACGAACATTAGGCTATCTTCACAGCAAACACCATCCCCGATCATGGTGTTGAGGACCTTCGAGGGCCGGATCAAGGATTTCAACGAACACCAACACAAGTGCCTTGCTGCCAGAGGATCCATGCTACTCTGCGTGCTAATCCCTGGGTTCCCCCTATTAAAGGTTGGGTCAAGGCTAACTCTGATGCTTCAACCAGTGCTAACAAGAAAGTCTTTGGCATCATCTTCAGAAATTGCTCGGGTTTAGCCATCACGTCTACTGCTTGTTGCTTCTCGGATGCTTGGGATGTCGTTGTGGCTGAAGCAGCTGTGGTTTTGGTGGTTGTTTGGATGGAATTTGCTTTGAATCTAAAACTTATGGTCTTTGAGTCTGTTGCTTTACGCGTTATCAACATAATTAACAGAAAGGATAGAGGTCAAAGCCCGATTATCAGTCTATAATGAAATCGATCAACTGATGTCGTTCTTCACATATGTTTACTTCAAACATGCCAATAGATAGGATAACACCTTAGACGCATGAGTTAGCTACTTGTTCTAACCTCACGCTTGTATCCTCTTCACTTTCTGCAAACATTCTTCCCGTAACCTGGCATTCTAGGGGCATCTTTTAATAGATTTGGCACCGATTTAAAAAAAAATTACTAGTAGATATTTTATTTTATATTTTATAGTCATGATGTTATTTAGGTTTGCTACATTTACAAAAGATGGGACCAGAAGAGCATTTCCTGTCCCCACATATGCATAACAACAAAATAAAAGAAAGAAACAAATTACTTCCCTCAATTTTATTGTTATGCATACGTGAAAATAAAAAGAGTTCCATTTTTGACCCCATTTCTTGTTCATTTAGCATTATTTCATTATTCAAGTCTGCGTCTATTAATACAATTAATTATTAAATTTAAATCCGTAGTTTCTGATAAAGAAGATATGAGATCATATACTCAGCCGGGGGAGCCACTAAGAGTAAGGGCATGTTTGGTACATGGTTAATGGAGGGGAGGGAAAGGGAAGCGAAGAGGCTTGGACTGTTTGGTTGGACAAAGTGATTGGGAGGGAAAGGGAATGGCGAGGAATGAACTATGAAGGGGAACGGAAGGGAACAAACTACATATATTTTCAGTCATTTTTTTCATTCTCTCCCCACCAAATCGGAGTAGAGACAAGGAGAAGGGAAAAGATTTGATGGAAAATATATTAGAATGATCAGGAAAAAATATAAAATGAAAAGAGAAAATATAAATAACTTGGCGGGGGGAAATTAATATAACCCACAACTAGTGTGAATAAAAAAAATGTCAAGAATGTATTACTTTACTTGGTTAGACATATGAAATAATGAGGAGTATTGGATAAAATTTAGAGATTTTTTTTTGTGAAAAATAAAAAGAAACTAAAATAAAATTTATGCATAAAATAGAAGGAAACCTAAAATTTATATTGTTGATAGAAAAGGTAAAATTTTGAGATTATTACAAAAATATAAAAAATAAAAAACAAAAATAATTGGAGAAAAAGTGTTGGACTATGGCGGGAAGTACTTAACAACATGGAGGGAAAAAATTATAAATACAAAAATAAAAAGGAAATTACTTATATAACTATAATTTTGAATATAAAAAAACTTATATTCTCACTTCAATAAAAATATCTCTTGTATAGCCCTTTAAAACAAAACAAATAAAATTATATGTTATATTCATTCATCTTATAATTTTTGAGTCTATAGACTTTGTCATTCAGAAATAATTCACAGCCTTATTTCTTGTCTGTGCCTCCGTGATAACATTTTTATACATTGATATATGTTAATATATATGAATATAATTATTATATGTAAAAATATTTTTATATCATCAACATTCTATGTCATTACATTTTCTATATTTACGTTATTTTTGTGTTTTCCTTCCCTCCCCCTCTCTATGCAAACCAAATACGCTACCAAAGATAGTGTAAGCGACGTAGATAGTCACATGCTCTACCCATTACTTGCAAAATATATATGTTTAATAATATGCTTATTTATATGACAAGTTAGTTGAATGATCGAAACATCTCATATCCTACTTCTTTTTGAAAAAAGAGAGCCGTTGGCTTCTTTAAAATCGTTTTCTTGCCTTCTCATTATCTTCAGTCTAGCCGTTTCGTTACTTATTACTATCATTTTTATATTTCCATTATCATTTCAATTTTTCTTTCCCTTTAAAGACATAAAGTGTTCATATTATATTAGCTTCGAACCATCTACCGAGACAACACGCTTCATAACACTACACATTTAATTCCCGGTAGCGGCTCTCGTTGATAGATAGTCCTCTCTCTCATTGATACCTTTGGCGTTGTCTCTTCAATTGAAAGATTAAAAAGTCATTCAATCAACATGAAGTGTCACTATTTTATATCTAAACCGGCTACTCATTTATAAAAGACATAATGGACCCGATGTTCATTTTTGTTTGCTGTTCACATGGAAGAAATAAAAGAAGAAAATAGCGTCAAACATCGAAAAGTACATTAAGATCAAACATTAGTACCATATCAACCATTTTTTGTATATTTCTTTTCTTGTTTCTTATCAGTTAGGTTAACAATTCTTGGGCCATGTACATATTTTGACTTTTTATTTCTTTGTTGGGAAAGCAAACATGGACAATATTAGTGATCACATAAATAAGCAAATCATGAACAAGCAATTGCTCGCAAAGTTTGCTAAAATTATACAGGTATCACATGTGGCATTTTATTGGATGTTTACTACGATCGACTTCTACTCATAATATATACTTTATATTGACTATGTATAATGATTAGAATTACATTGTGCAGTAATCCTGTAATGATGTAACCACTTAACCTATCATGAAGAGATTTATCGAAAGGAAGCTACAACACAAATTTTGAGGCTCTATATCAAGTTTTGGTGTTGATGTTCATGACTTGTGTAGAACTTCTCTGCATAAATTTGCTTGTCGATCCTACCATTAAGAACTCTATTGTACAAAAATTAGAATACGTATTACCGTTCTATTCCATTAGGATTATGCAGTTATCCTATTTAGTTGGAATATTCGTCTTCATATAATTATAGGTTTGAAAAAAACTGAACGATTATATTCTATGGTTCCCTACTTTGAAAAATTATTGACTTCGCCGCTGCTTACAATCTTTTTTGTTTTTTGAGTCTTAGAGAGCCCAACTCCCCCTCTTCTTCAAACAGGTGCCAGAGCCCGGATGGCCCAAAGAGTTGGTAATTACAATGCGCTCAGGGGGATTCGAACCCGGGTCCCCCCAGGGAGGACAAGCCGGACCGAACCACCTGAGCCACATTGGTCGGGTGCTACTTACAATCTTGTATAGCTCTGAGTATGCATACGTGCATGTTTTAAAGTGGTGTTGAGCTAGGCCATCAGCAATGATATCTTTTAAATGAAGTTAAGATCGCTGACTGCATTCCATCTTTCATATTAGCTGAAAACGAACCTTTTTTTAGGAACATAAGGGCATACATTTGATTATTGTCCAAAGAAGTGCAAAGAAGAAAATATAACATCATGATAATTGTTTTCAATTTACAGTGAAAATACTCTAATAGAATCATTTTCATCGTGTCATAAACTTTACGAGTTCACTAATAATTTGGTTCATTTTATGGGAAACAAGATTGTCCTTGTTGGCGATCAAAAACTAAGCTGAGCAACAGAAAAGAGAGTTTTTGACCTCGAACAAGATATGTAAAAAGTCAAACCAAATAGAAGTTACCTTTTATATTTTGAGTGGACAATGACGAGTCATGTAACGGGTCATGAGAAAAATAGTGTATTTTAACTATTTGATATTCAATGCTGCTAAACGTATCGTAAACTGCTATTCTTATTATGGGATTTAAAGAAAGCATTTTTTTTTCTGATTGACAAGTCGTCGAATTATTTCTAGTTTATTTTCCTAATATATGAGGACTAATGCACCTATTTTAATTTTTTCTAATTGGAATATAGTATATGCTTCTCTGTTAGGCTGCAAATCTTAAGAAGAGATGAACGTAAATAACTCCGTGTCAATCTCATACAAACATTTTTGAAGCCTCTTTTTACTCACCATCACCTCGATGGTGTGAGAGCATGATTGCATTTTCTTTTTATGGAATAGAGGATGTTATCACTATCCGGCTATCATGTGTGAAGTGGAAATTGTTGAGTGTGTCTTATTTTGGGTCTGTCTAAAGATGCTCGACGAACATGGCTTAAATATAATTTTAAGTCATACCCCCTAGATCAGAATTCAGTATTTATATATTCAAGTCTGATTTGAAAACTCTAAAAATCATATGTTATATATGCAAATTTAAAAAAATTAAAAAAATGTAAACCCCCTAAATCCGAAAATGCAAATATTCAAATTGTTGGAATATTTTACTTACTAAATGTTATTTTGTAAACAAAAACTTGTATACACTATTAGGAATTAAAAGATAAGAACCTTTTCTCCTTAGAAATAAGGATATACTTGTCCAAATTGAAAATTTATATACATACAATATGGAATAAAAGAATTGTAAAATAAATATTAACATGATTTGGGTCAAATGGGTTGTGCGGGTCAACAATGACAAACCATGCCTAGAAATAGATTTGAGTCTATTTCAAATCCGGTCAAAAAAGATCTAGTCCTGAACCTACTTCAGTTAAGTCGGGTCTAATTTTGTTAGCCCTAGTAAAGGCGACGTCTTTGGACAACTGAAGGAGTGGTATTTGATGGTCATATGAAGGTAATGCAAAGAGGCAAAATTGATTTTAGATGACAATCTTCTTCTAAAAATAGATATGGTTTTATATTTGGATTTAGTTAACCTAGTTGATAGGATATTTATAGTTCCGATTATAAAAAAATTATTTGAGAACATAATTATTTTCAATCTACTTTCAGTCAAGATAGCATGTCACATCAATGTCTAAATAGAGAAATCAACCTTGATTGAACTTTTTATTCTTTAAAAATGTTTAATTTCATAATTTGAGTTGTATCACAAATGGGGAACTGAAAGAAATTCACGTGTCTAAGTTTTAAGCCTATTTCCAATCTGTCTACAAAATGCCCAAAGTAATCACATCACAATCCGATTATTATATTTATTGATAGAAGGCATACCCTAATTCATTTTAACTTGAGTTTTATTATGTAAGGACCCTGACCTTCATTTTGGGCTTACCTTGTTTGCTTTGCCTAAACCTTGTGTTTAGATGCTTGCTAATCACCTCAAATGGTGATTAGGGTTTGTTTATGTTTTGTTGAGAGTTGGAGGTGGAACTTGCAAATAACCCTAGTTTTAGGGTTGATGTGCAAGTTTGACATCTTGAGAGATGTTTCTCTCTCTCCTTACATCCTCTAAGGTTGAGAGGATGGGTTGGGCTTGTTGTTTGAGTAGCTTTGGGCTTTGTTTTGCCTTGTTGAGCCTTATTTGGGCTTTGCCTAGCTTTGTTGGGCCTTGTATCGGGCAAGGGTGAGCTTGATGCCTTGTGTCGGCCATGGTGTATCGGACAAGGAGGGTGCTAGTGGGTGTGTCAGTTTGCCATGCTGGGCGACACACACCCCTCCACCTAGCATCGTTTGTGTCACCCCCCTATGGACACTTGGTGCTTGTTGCTTGCATGTGGCAAAAGCTTTGGACATGTGGAGGTGGAGAGCTAGTAGGTGGCTTTGCCCCGTGGACAAGTGTCCCTAGGTTGGGCGACACCTTGCCTTAGTCTCCCCTTCACCCTCTTCTATATATGTCTCTCCTTTCTCTTGCTTGGGATCCCTTTAGTTCCTTAGTTTCCTTCCTTTTTCCTTGGTGGAAGATACCTCCCCTTGGTGAGCTTGGTGGCCAATAAACTTGGTAGAGCTAGCTTGGTGGCCGATCTCCTTGGTGGAGTCTTCTTCTTCCTCTAGTGGTGTCTGAACCCTAGAGTGTGTCTTGCTTCTCTTCTTGTGGTGAGCATCTCCCCCTCTTTCCTTGGAACCTTCTTCTCCTTCTTGCTTGTTCTTCAGCCATGGTGGTTATAAGCCTTGTTTTTCTTCTTGTGGTGGCCGAAGGTGGTGCTTGGAGCTTGGAAGCTTGGTGCTAGGAGCTTGGAGCTTGATTAAGGTGGGTTACATAACTCCTAACCCTAGCTATACTACTTCTTTTTCATGTTGCATGTTTATATGTCATCATGATCGGCCATGCATCTTGTTAGATATGTTTCTTTCCCTAGTATGTACCCTTTTATCTTGTTATATATATATGGTCATGTTCTTGATGTGTTCTTAGACCTTGTGGCCGAACCTTTAGTTTAGGGTTCCTTGGGCAAAACCCCTTTCTCTCCCATTTGGTTTTGAGAAGTGAGTTTGAGCTCTAGTGGTGTAGGCAAAACCCCTCTCTCTTGGTTGTTGAGAGGTGAGTCTATGCTTTAGTTGCTTGGGAAATACCCTTCTCTCACCATAGATTTGAGAGTGAGCCTTGGTTGGACGTTGACCTAGTAAAGGTTGGAATCTTGACTGATAAGGGGATGATCCACCTTGTTGCCCGATATGTGATGGAGGTTGTGAAAAACCCCTCTCTCTTGGTTGTTGAGAGGTGATCCAAATCTCTTGATCTATTAGGGTTTGATGACGGTGATCTTGAGGTTGATGATGACCAAACCGATATGGTCCTTGTGCCTTGTACGATACCCCTTTGTGATGAGTTGTCTGATACCCCTCTCCTAGGGTTGAGTCTTAGGCGATATGCTAAGAAGCATTCTTTGTCCCTTTTACCCGATATGAACTCCTGCCTTAGTTGGTGCTTGTGGGTGTTATGCCTTTGGCTGACATGATGCGTGGTAGACATCTCTATTTTGTGCCTTGGGCGATATGGGTTGGTTTTGGTGTCGCCCAATATGGTGCTTGGGTGGTGGAACCCTAGTTAGGTGCCCTAGTATTGACCGATATGTGGTGCCTGCCTTGTGGGGCGATAGGTTACCTTGGGCGCCATGGTGTCGTTTGTTAGTTGTGTACTTGTTGGGTGATACAGTGGTGACCTTGGGCATCATAGCCTTAGATGATATAGTTGTGGACGGTATGACCTTGTTGGTTGCCCGACATGAAACCTTAACCCTAATGGGAGATAGGGGTCTTGGCCGATTGGGCCGTTGTGCTGCCCGATACACCCTGCACTTGGGTGCACGATACACTTCTGGACCCAGTTGCATGATACACCCCTTGCTCCTTGGCTACACGACACAACTCTTGGATCAGGTTGCACAACACACAACAAGTCTGGTGGCCCAATATCCCTTGTGCATGGATGCACTCCATGGTTGGCCGATATGTGATGCCCATATGTTGCTCGATATCATCTTACACCTGGTTGCCCGATATCCATGGGTGCACGACACAACTCTTGTCCCCTAGTCGCACGATATCCTTTGTGCATGGGCACATGCTATGCTGGTGACCGATATGGGTGGCTTAGTGCCTTAGGGTTCTCATGCCCTAGCCGATAGAGCTTTGGTGAGGGATATGACCCTGCTCGATACCTCCTTTGGGTGAGGGATGGCGCTACCCTCCACACCTTTGGTGAGGGTAGACGGTACCTTTGGTGAGGGTTATGCCTATCTCAGAAGCTTAAGTTGATGAGTTTGTTATCTTGTGCCCGCACCTTTGTGGATGATGAGTTATGAATGATAGGTTGTAACCAGTGATATGTTTGATACCTAAAGTTGGTGCTAAGTAAGATGATAAGATACATGTTTATGTTCATAAGATAAAGGCATAGTGGATGCTTGTGGTTTGATAACAATAATGTAATTTGTTTACAAGACACGGCTTTGTGCTCCATGTAGTTATAATCATGGATGTTGATCCAATCATGTACCTTCAACCCTAATAGCATGATAATCATAAAGATCTATGTTTGGTGATTCAGTTATCTCTCTCAATATGCATACTAACCATGAAGGTGTATCAAATGAATTCATAGCCAAGTAAGAGCCATGAGGTATATGTGTTTTGAATAACACTGAATAATGATAATCATTGATTGATGGGATAACATGTATCACCCGTATGATGTGAAAAGGTATGTTGACCTGATAAAGGCTGAGTGCCTAGTTGAGGTGTTATCCTCTGATGTTGAGATAAGGGATTGCTATCCCATGGTGATGATGTAAGCCTTGAGAGGCAGTGGCATTCTGTGATCAGGGATTAAGATCCCATGGTAATAATGCAACTCAATGCTATTTATGTTTTACAACTTGGTTGCCTCAACAATTCACTTAAAATATACTAATTAATTAGAGTGGAACATATCATGTAGTTTTCCCTGGCCATAGATCCATCATCGTCAGTAGTTGGTGATGGTGAAACGGGTTCTCCTGCGCGTTAACCTAGAAGCACATATTATTGAATATGCGTGGTTGCTCCTAGTAAAAAATAGGAGGATTAGAGTGCAACTTCGATTGTAGACTCCAGAGCACAGTTTTAGGCCCGTGGCTCAATATGAAAGAGCATGGTGAGCATGCCCATGGCTCAAGATATATGATAAGAGCATGCTGAATAGGCCCATGGCTCAATGATTATGGAGTATGGTGAACAAGCATGTGGCTTTGATCACTAGTGTTGATACCTATACCAAGGTGGGCTAGGCAGAGGGTATCCTGACCCTGTGTGGCTGCGGCCACCTAAGCATGAGACTGCAGTCCTTCTTGTTAAGCACTCGTGCACTGGCCACGAGGTGGTGAGGTCGTGGAGTCTGGCTCTTCCATTGACATTGTATGACACTGACTTTGGGCTTCACAGCCGATGGTTGGATTTGAGTGGTACAACTCACTTCCTCAGGGCATGATAATACGTAATCTAGCCGAATAGTATATACTTCTTAGGGCAAAACACAAAACATTGATTGAGGTCTTGCTTGTATAGTTGATCTAGTTATACCTTGCAGTTATTTGTACGATCCATATATTTTGTGATAAGTTCTTATAAAGCTTATCTTGTCAATCATGTTCCATAAAGAATATATGGTCATATGCCTCTTGGATACCCTGGTAAGATTGCTAATAAAATAAGTTATGCTCAGGATGCTGCTCTTATGATCTGCTGATATTAGTTATATGCTTTACCTACTTTTTCTGAAGTTTATAGTTTCGGCGGGGAGTTATGTTTCTCCTTGGGACTGGGTGTCTCACCCCGCTGGTTTACAACCTTTTTAGGTGATCGTGCTAGACGTGGTGGTGGTCGTGAGGTTGCGGCCGAGTAGTAAGAAGAGCACTAGGAGGCAAGAGATGGATATCTTACTATTTTGGTTGTTTTGTAGTAGAGTCCTAGAGTCATCCCTGTACTCTCAGGTCCTCAGAGGTGTTTTGATGATGTTTTACAATATATAGCTGATGTAGCTTTGTATATCCTGCTGCTGGCCTGATGTGGCCCATTATGTATGTTGGCGTATAAGCACATAAAGCCATCCCAAGCGATTGCATGAAGTCGGATATTAATTAATCAATTAATGTGATTATTTGGTTAATTAATGAATTCCGGAATATTCTAATTAATCCACGAGCGTTTTAATTAACGCAACGTTTCTGTTTACCGATGGGTTTAGGAAACCCTATTTCCCTTCGTATCCTGTTTAAAGGAGGATTGACGGTCGATATCTATATAAGATAGATAGAGGCTTTTCAGTTTACGCTCATGCATGTAAACCCTAGCCATCATCGTCCTTAGGAGAGAAAGGAGAGAAATGCGCCGCTAGCACACCGCCGCAGAGACACGACTCCTTCCCGCCGGCTTGGGAAGCGTGACGTGGAGTTCCGTCTATCTGTGTGGATGAAGTAGAGACGCAGACGCCTTGATGCCTACGTTCGGAGGACGTCGACGACCACATGTACGCGCTACGAGCGGCAGACATCACTGCCGCAAAGGAGCGCCACCGGATCAACCTACGACAGTGAATGGGAGAGAAGTTCCGTCCGTGTAGACAAGCAGTGTTGCACCGTCGTGCAACAGAATATCACCGGACTTGCTCCGCGATAAGGTATATCTCGTAAACACTCCTTCCAAATATGTTGTTGTCGACGAGATCCTGTTTTGGGTTGTGTGGACTTTATTGTTTCCGCCGCACATGTTTTTTCCACAAAACCCAACAATGTATGTATAAATAGGTGATGAACTCTTTGTGCCTATATAACAGTTGGTTCCTATGAGTTGTGTACACGTATCAGGGTTTATTTATGTTTATATAACATGTTTCCTTGTAGGATAAGGATCTGGATGCAATAGTTCTCTTTTATCTGCTTTCCGCAATCGGTTTTAATTAATCTGTGTTTTCAGTAATATGTGGTTTATGGAAGTTCCACACATTTTTGTGTGGCATCTCATTGTCTGTGTGATAGCGGGATGTCACATCAGAAGTTTGGTATCAGAGCTCTAGGTTTGCTGAGTCTACAGGGATCTAGGACTAGGGTTGTGTCTGTTCTTGTGAGTATTCCAGATTTTCTTACAATAACCTTCTGTCCTCAGTGGAAGATAAAGCTTAAAGATGTATGGAAACCATGAAGAACATGCTGCCAAGAGCAGTGATACTGCACCTATTGATGGAGATCGAGTACAGGTACATGAAGATCGGGTGCCTGAGGTCCCCCAACTTGACCCAACCATTTTTGAAAACCCTATCTATCAGCAGCTTATGGGACAGTTAATGGCTACGATGAATCTCATGGTGGAAAGGTTGCCAGTGCCTTCACCAAGAGCACATGCTCCCCATGGTGAAACATCAGGTATTGGGAAGACCTTTGAGTGGCTTTGTTGAGTCAGAGCTTCAAATTATGCTGGGACGGCTGATATAGCGGATGCAGATCTGTGGCTGACAGGTCTCGAGAAGGCCTTCCGGATCCTCGACATCCCTGAAGCAGACAAAGTAAAGTACGTTGTTTACCTTCTGAAAGGTAGTGTTGGCCACTTGTGGGCCATCGAGGAGGAGAAGCGGCCTGGTGAGGTGATCTGTTGGGAGGTTTTTCAGTGGGAGTTTGTCAGCCGATACTTCTCAAAGACGTATCTGGACGAGAAGATCAACCAGATTGAGCGTTTGCGCCAGGATCGATGAGCATCACCGAGTATGAAGCCAAGTTTATGGACCTGCTGAGGTTTTGTCCTCACATGGCGACGACAGATGATGAGAGAATCATACGATTTGAGAAATGTTTGAGCGCTGAGTTGACAACACCTGTTGCTACTTTAGAGAATTGGGAGCAGTTCGCAATGTTTGTGGAGTCTGTCCGAAGGATAGAATGGTGTATCAAAGAGAAGAGAGAGTCCATGACCAAGAAAAGGCATGTTCAGTTCCTGAGACAGAGTTTTGATGGCTTCAAGAAGCCAAAGTTTTCAGCTCCTTCTGTGATACAAGGTTCCAGTGTGTCATCACAGTGGTCTCCCAGTAAGAGAAGAGGGTGTGGATTTTCTCCATCCAAAGCCCATAGTATAACTTCAGTGGAAGTAATAGGGCCGTCTAGGCCACAACAGAGAGACTAGTCATGTCATCTTTGTGGTCAGGTTGGGCATTTCAGGACAAATTCCCCAAAGAGAGATGTTGAAGTGACACAACAACCGAGGAAGAATCAGCAAGGGTCAGATAGACAGTAGTCTAGTGGTAATAGAGGGTGAGGATGCGATCAAGCATCGCAAGTTGGATCATCTGCCCAAGGAAGCAGAGGACGTGGATGACAGCAAGCAACGACTCGATTATATGCTATGAGTCAGTCAGAGGCGATAGTCAACCCACGAGTGGTGGCAGGTCAGATGGAGTTATTTCATTCTGATTTGTCTTCTTCTTGCTTTATATCTAATCTGGTTGACTTGGGTACTACACACTCTTTTATCGCATGTAGTATACTTGATAGCTGTCTTTTACCTATTAGTTGTAAGAAAGATAGCCTGATGTTAGAAACCCCTCTAATTGGACCCACATTGCTTCAAGAAGTGTGTCCATCTTGTGTTTTATCCTTTTTAGGACATAGTATACAAGTGGATCTTATACCACTTGATATGTATGGATTCGATATGATCCTTGGAATGGATACCTTAGAAAAGTATAAGGTTGTGTTGGACTGTGGTTCCAAGAAAGTAGTGTTTGATGATGATAGTGAGAAGTGGATCTTCCAGGGAGATAGAAAGATCCTTCCGACATGTTTAATATCATCTATGGTGGTAGAGAAGTTGTTGCGGAAAGGATGTAAGGCGTTCTTAGCTCACATTGTGGATACCAAGGCAAAAGGTCCTAGCCTTGAGGAAGTGCTTTTTATCTGAGAGTTTGCAGATGTGTTTCTTGATGAGTTTCCTGGTGTTCCCCCACCTCGAGAGATTGACTTTGAGATCAATCTGGTGCCAGGAACACAGCCCGTTGCTCAGACACCGTACATGATGGCTCCAGCTGAGATGGCAGAGTTGCGGAAGCAGTTACATGAGTTGTTGGATAAAGGTTTCATTAGACCGAGCACATCACCATGGGGTGCTCCAGTCCTGTTCGTTAAGAAGAAGGATGGGTTGATGCGGTTGTGCATAGATAACCGATAGTTGAACAAAGTTACGATCAAGAACAAGTACCCGTTATCGAGGATAGATGATCTGTTTGATCAGTTACGAGGTGCCATAGTATTCTCAAATATTGATCTATAGTCTGGATATCATTAGTTGAGGATTAAGGAAGAGGACATACCAAAGTCAACTTTTAGGACGAGGTATGGTCACTTTGAGTTCGTGGTTATGCCGTTTGGGCTAACCAATGTGCCTGCTGCTTTCATGGATCTGATGAATAAGGTGTTCCATCCATTTCTAGATCAGTTTTTTATAGTCTTCACAGATGACATCTTGATCTATAGTCAAGATAGTCAAGAGCATGAACAACATCTTCGACGAGCGTTGACTCTTCTTCGCCAACACCAGTTGTATGCCAAGTTTAGTAAGTGTGATTTTTGGTTGAAAGAAGTGACTTTCTTGGGTCATGTAATATCTATAGAATGAGTCAGAGTGGACCCCAAGAAGGTCGAGTCACTTGCAAACTGGGAGAAATCGAAGATGCCGATAGAAGTTCTTAGTTTTTTGGGTTTAGCATGATACTACTGGAGGTTTATAAGGAACTTTAGCGTGATCGTGTTACCAGGAAGGATGTACCTTTTGTTTGGGATGATCGTTGTAAGCAAGCTTTCTAAAGTTTGAAGGAGAAGTTGATTAGTGCTCCAGTGTTGGTGCTGTCAGAGCCTGGGAAAGGCTATGTGGTTTTCTACGATGCTTCCAAAAAAGGCCTAGGATGTGTGCTGATGCAGGAAGATCATGTGGTTTCTTTTGCTTCACGACAGCTTAAAAAACATGAGGAGAGCTATCCGACACATGATTTGGAACTGGCAGCGGTGGTCCATGCATTAAATATTTGGAGACACTATCTTTATGGGGAAGTGTGTCAGATCTTTACAGATCATAGGAACTTGAAGTACATCTTCTCACAGAGTGAGATGAACATGTGACAACATCACTGGATGGAGCTGATCAATGATTATGATTGCACCATTGAGTATCATCCTAGTAAGGCGAATGTGGTAGCTGATGCGCTTAGTAGAAAGTCTTCTTCTCTTCCTATGAAGAAGGAACAGTTGAGTTCCTTGGTATGTCATAAGCGGGATATGTTTGTCTCTTTGCGGTAGATGAAGGTACAGTTGGAAGTTTCCTTATTGGCAGGATTATTGGCACAGATGCAAGTAAAGCCTACACTGAGACAGCAGATCAAAGGCGCACAACAGACAGATGCTTCAGTTCAATTAATCAAATCAAAGTTTGGCAGTGAAAAGTGTGATGGGTTCCATGAGTCTGAGGATGGACTAGTTTGCTATCATGGTATGATGGTGGTCCCCGATGTTGATGATCTGAGAAAGCTAGTACTCGAGGAAGCACACACGTCGATGTATGCCATGCATCCAGGTGTCACCAAGATGTATCATAATCTGAAGGACCTATATTGGTGGCCTGGCTTGAAGAGAGATGCAACTGAGTTTGTTGCTAGGTGTGTGGTATGCCAGCAAGTCAAGGCTGAGCATCAGAAGCCGGTAGGTACATTGCAACCCATGCCGATACTGTAGTGGAAATGGGATCATATAACCATGGATTTTGTAGTTGGTTTGCCGAGGACAGCTAAGAATCATTATTCCATCTGGGTGATAGTGGACAGATTGACAAAGTCTACTCATCTCATACCTGTGAAGACAACATATACAACAGAGAAGCTTGCTCAAGTGTATGAGGATGAGATAATGTGTTTGCACGGTGTACCCGCAACGATAGTCTCTGACATAGGACCCCAGTTCATGAGTCGGTTTTGGGAACAGTTGCACAAAGCATTGGGAACGCAGTTGAGGTTCAGTACCGCTTTCCACCCACAGACAGATGGACAGTCTGAAAGGACTATTAAGACTTTGGAGGATCTTCTCTGAGCTTGTGTTCTGCAGTTCCTAGGCAGTTGAGATGTACATATCAGTTTGATAGAGTTCTCCTACAACAATAGTTATCAGTGGAGCATCGACATGGCTCCTTATGAGGCTTTATATGGTAGGAAGTGTAGATCTCCATTATGCTGGTATGAGTCGGGCGAGTATCAGCTTTTGGGTCCTAAGTTAGTGCAGTAGACAACAGAGAAGATCAAAGTGATACAACAACAGTTGAAAATGACACAGGACAGATAGAAGTCGTATGCAAATAATCACCGTCGACCCCTAGAGTTCCAGGTGGGAGACCAGGTGTATCTCAAGGTCTCACCATGGAAAGGCGTGATAAGGTTTGGCCGGAAAGGCAAGTTGGCACCCAGGTATATGGAGCCATACACAGTAATAGCATGTGTTGGCAAGGTAGCTTACAAGTTAGAACTGCTGTCAGAGTTGCACAGGTTACATCCGGTGTTCCATGTCAGTATGCTGAAGAAAAGTCATCCAAATACAGGGACAGTGATACATCCAGTTGAGGTTGAGCTTGATGAAGACATGACCTACGAGGAAGGTCTAGTGATGATTCTTGACAGAAGAGTAAAGAAGTTGAAAAGGAAGGACCTAGTTCTTGTGAAGGTTCTTTGGCATCATCGTGGCATTGAGGAAGCCACATGGGAGCTTGAGGAAGAGATGAGAAGAAAGTATCCCTCACTTTTCACTTCGGATTTTGGGGGAAAATCCCTTTGTAGAGGTTTATGGCTTGTAAGGACCCTGACCTTCATTTTGGGCTTACCCTGTTTGCTTTGCCTAAACCTTGTGTTTAGATGCTTGCTAATCATCTCAAATGGTGAATAGGGTTTGGTTGTGCTTTATTGAGAGTTGGAGGTGCAACTTGCAAATAACCCTAGTTTTAGGGTTGATGTGCAAGTTTGACACCTTGAGAGATGTTTCTCTCTCTCCTTGCATCTTGTAAGGTTGAGAGGATGGGTTGGGCTCATTGTTTGAGTAGCTTTGGGCTTTTTTTTGCCTTGTTGAGCCTTGTTTGGGCTTTGCCTAGCTTTGTTGGGCCTTGTATCGGGTAAGGGTGAGTTTGGTGCCTTGTTTCGGCCATGGTGTATCGGCCAAGGAGGGTGTTGGTGGGTGTGTCGATTTGCCATGCTGGGCGACACACACCCATCCACCTAGCATAATTTGTGTCACCCCTTATGGACACTTGGTGCTTGTTGCTTGCATGTGGAAAAAGCTTTGGACAAGTGGAGGTGTCGAGCTAGTAGGTGGCTTTGCCCCATGGACAAGTGTCCCTAGGTTGGGTGACACCTTGTCTTAGTCTCCCCTTCACCCTCTTCTATATATGTCTCTCCTTTCTCTTGTTTGGGATCCCTTTAGTTCCTTAGTTGCCTTCCTTTTTCCTTGGTGGACGATACCTCCCCTTTGTGAGCTTGGTGGACGATACACTTGGTAGAGCTAGCTTGGTGGCCGATCTCCTTGGTGGAGTCTTCTTCTTCCTCTAGTGGTGTCCGAACCCTAGAGTGTGTCTTACTTCTCTTCTTGTGGTGAGCATCTCCCCCTCTTTCCTTGGCACCTTCTTCTCCTTCTTGCTTGTTCTTCGGCCATGGTGGTTATAAGCCTTGTTTTTCTTCTTGTGGTGGCCGAAGGTTGTTCTTGGAGCTTGGAAGCTTGGTGCTAGGAGCTTGGAGCTTGCTTAAGGCAGGTTACATAACTCCTAACCCTAGCTATACTATTTCTTTTTCATGTTGCATGTTTATATGTCATCATGATCGGCCATGCATTTTGTTAGATATGTTTCTTGCCCTAGTATGTACCCTTTTATCTTGTTATATATATAGTGGTCATGTTGTTGATGTGTTCTTAGACCTTGTGGTCAAACCTTTAGTTTAGGGTTCCTTGGGCAAAACCCCTTTCTCTCCCATTTGGTTTTGAGAAGTGAGTTCGAGCTCTAGTGGTATAGGCAAAACCCCTCTCTCTTGGTTGTTGAGAGGTGAATCTATCCTCTAGTTGCTTGGGTAATACCCTTATCTCACCATGGATTTGAGAGGTGAGCCTTGGTTGGACGTTGACCTAGTGAAGGTTGGAATCTTGACCGATAAGGGGATGATCCACCTTGTTGCCTGATATGTGATGGAGGTTGTGCAAAACCATTCTCTCTTAGTTGTTGAGAGGTGAGCCAACTCTCTTGATTTATTTGGGTTTGATGATGGTGATCTTAAGGTTGATGATGACCAAACTGATATGGTCCTTTTGCCTTGCACGATACCCCTTTATGATGAGTTTCCCGATACCCCTCTCCTAGGGTTGAGTCTTAGGTGATATGCTAAGAAGCGTTCTTTGTCCCTTTTTCCCGATATGAACTCTTGCCTTAGTTGGTGCTTGTAGGCGTTATGCCTTTGGCCGACATGATGTGTGGTAGACATCTCTATTTTGTGCCTTCGACGATATGGGTTGGTTTTGGTGTTGCCCGATATGGTGCTTGGGTGGTGGAACTCTAGTTAGGTGTTGTAACACCCGGGCCCACTGCCCAAGGCTCTAGTAGAGTTCCAGGAATGACGACTGTCCCCACAGACCACCACTAGCCTTAACTGCGTGCTTTGTCCTCACTCACATGCATGCCAGGATCAACTTCCCGACAGGTCACCCATCTCAGTACTACTCCAAGATGAGCACGCTTAACTATGGAGATCTTAGTGATGGGCTCCCAGAAAAGGAGGTTCACCTTGGTGATATGGGTAGTCCAATCATTCCTTTTAAGATCATGTTATCTGAGGCCTCAAATCCTGGGACGTTACAATCTCCCCCACTTAGACTCTTGACGTCCTCATCAAGGCTCAACTATATGGCTCTAGTAGAGTTCCAGGAATGACGACTGTCCCCACAGACCACCACTAGCTTTAACTGTGTGCTTTGTCCTCACTCACGTGCATGCCAGGATCAACTTCCCGAGAGGTCACCCATCCCAGTACTACTCCAAGATGAGCACACTTAACTATGGAGTTCTTAGTGATGGGCTCTTAGAAAAGGAGGTGCACCTTGGTGATATGGGTAGTCCAATCATTCCTTTTAAGACCGTGTTATCCGAGGCCTCAAATCCTGGGATATTACAATCTCCCCCACTTAGACTCTTGACGTCCTTGTCAAGGCTCAACTATATGACCCCATAATCTGACCCCATTTTAGTGCAGACCCACAATGGCCCATGGACACCCAGCTCCCGATCACGGAATATCAGCGCAATGGTGGCTACGTCAACCATGGGCATCCCTTTCCTACATGCCTAGACCGCACGACTCAAGACTGGCATGCCACATGCCCATGTGGGCCCCACCTACTGGAAGGGTTATGGCTCTGATACCATTTGTAATGACCGGGCCCACTACCCATAGCTCAAGTAGAGTTTCAGGAATGATGACTGGCCCCACAGACCACCACTAGCCTTAACTGCACACTTTATCCACACTCATGTGCAAGCCCGGGTCAACTTCCCGACTGGTCACCCATCCTAGTACTACTCCAAGTTGAGCACGCTTAACTATGGAGTTCTTTAAAGATGGGCTCCCGAAAAAGGAGGTGCACCTTGGTGATATGGGTAGTCCAATCATTCCTTTTAAGATCAACTTATCTAAGGCCTCAAATTCTGGGATGTTACAAGTGTCCTAGTGTTGACCGATATGTGGTGCCTGCCTTGTGGGGCGATAGGTTACCATGGGTGCCATGGTGTCGTTTGTTAGTTGTGTGCTTGTTGGGCGATACAGTGGTGACCTTGGGCATCATAGCCTTGGACGATATAGTTGTGGATGGCATGACCTTGCTGGTTTCCCGACATGAAACCCTAACCCTAATGGGCGATAAGGGTCTTAGCCGATAGGGATGTTGTGCTTCCCGATAAACCCTTCACTTGGGTACACAATACACTTCTGGATCCATTTACACGATACACCCCTTGCTCCTTGGCTGCACGAAACAACTCTTGGATCAGGTTGCATGACACACAACAAGTCTGGTGGCCTGATATCCCTTGTGCATGGATGCACTCCATGGTTGGCCGATATGTGACTCCCATATGTTGCCCGATATCATCTTGCACCTGGTTGCCTGATATCCATGGGTGCACGACACAACTCTTGGCCCCTAGTCACAGGATATCCTTTGTGCATGGGCACATGCTATGCTGGTGACCGATATGGGTGGCTTAGTGCCTTAGGGTTTTGATGCCCTAGCTGATAGAGCTTTGGTGAGGGATATGACCCTGCCCAATACCTCCTTTGGGTGAGGGATTACGCTACCCGCCACACCTTTGGTGAGGGTAGGCGGTACCTTTGGTGAGGGTTATGCCTAGCTCAAAAGCTTAGTTGATGAGTTTGTTATCTTGTGCCCGCACCTTTGTGGATGATGAGTTCTGAATGATAGGTTGTAACCAGTGATATGTTTGATACCTAAAGTTGGTGCTAAGTAAGATGATAAGATACATGTTTATGTTCATAAGATAAAGGCATAATTGATGCTCGTGGTTTGATTACAATAATGTAATTTGTTTACAAGACACAACTTTATGCTTCATGTATTTATAATCATGGATGTTGATCCAATCATGTACCTTCAACCCTAATAGCATGATAATCATAAAGATCTATGTTTGGTGATTCAGTTATCTCTCTCAATATGCATACTAACCATGCAGGCATATCAAATGAATTCATATCCAGGTAAGAGACATGAGGTATATGTGTTTTGAATAACACTGAATAATGATAATCCTTAATTGATGGGATAACATGTATCACCTGTATGATGTGAAAAGGTATGTTGACCTGATAAAGGCTGAGTGCCTAGTTGAGGTATTATCCTCTGATGTTGAGATAAGGGATTGTTATCCCATGGTGATGATGTAAGCCTTGAGAGGCAGTGGCATTCTGTGATGAGGGATTAAGATCCCATGGTAACAATGCAACTCAATGTTGTTTATGTTTTACAACTTGGTTGCCTCAACAATCCACTTAAAATATACTAATTAATTATAGTGGAACATATCATGTAGTTTGCCTTGGCCATAGATCCATCATTGTCAGTAGTTGATGATGGTGAAACGGGCTCTCCTGCGGGTTAACCCGGAAGCGCATATTGTTGAATATGCGTGGTTTCTCCTAGCCAAAAATAGGAGGATTAGAGTGCAACTTTTCTTATAGACTCCAGAGCAAGGTTGCAGGCCCGTGGCTCAATATGAAAGAGCATGGTGAACATGCCCATGGCTCAGGATGTGTGATAAGAGCATGGTGAATAGGCCCATGGCTCAATGATTATAGGGCACGATGAACAGGCCCGTGACTCATATCACTAGTGCCGATACCTATACCAAGGCAGGCTAGGCAGAGGGTAGCATGACCCTGTGTGGATGTGGCCACCTAAGCATGAGAGTACGATCCTGATTGTTAAGTACTCTTGCACTGACCACGAGGTGGTGAGGTCATGGAGTCCGGCTCTTCCATTGACCTTGTATGGCACCGGCTTTGGGCGTCGCAGCCGATGGTTGGATTTGAGCAGTACAACTCACTTCCTCAGGGCATGATAATACGTAATCCAGCCGAATAGTATATATTGCTTAGGGCAAAACACAGAACATTGATTGAGGCCTTGCTTGTATAGTTGATCTAGTTATACCTTGCAGTTATTTGTTCGATCCTTATATTTTGTGATAAGTTCTTATAAAGCTTATCTTTTCAATCATGTTCCATAAAGAATATTGGGTCATATGCCTCCTGGATACCCTGGTAAGATTGCTAATAAAATAAGTTCTGCTCAGGATGCTGCTCTTATGATCTACTGATATCAGTTATCCTCTTTACCTACTTTTTCTGAAGTTTTATAGTTTCGGCGGGGAGTTATGTTTCTCACTAGGACTGGGTGTCTTACCCCGCTGGTTTATAACCTTTTTAGGTGATCGTACTAGACGTGGTGGTGGTCGTGAGGTTGCGGCCGAGTAGCAAGAAGAGCAGTAGGAGGCAAGAGATGGATATGTTACTATTTTGGTTGTTTTGCAGTAGAGTCCTAGAGTCATCCCTGTACTTTTAGGTCCTCAGAGGTATTTTGATGATGTTTTACGATGTATAGCTGATGTAGCTTTGTATATCCTACTGCTAGCCTGATGTGGCCCATTATGTATGTATAAATAGGTGATGAACTCTTTGTGCCTATATAACAGCTGGTTCCTATGAGCTGTGGACATGTATCTGGGTTTATTTATGTTTATATGACATATTTCCTTTCAGGATAAGGATTTGGATGCAATAATTCTCTTTTATCTGCTTTCCGCAATCAGTTTTAATTAACCCGTATTTTCGGTAATATGTGGTTTATGGAAGTTCCACACATTTTCACGTGGCATCTCGTTGTCTGTGTGATAGCGGGATGTCACAAATTATGTGCGAACAAGGGACCAAACATTATAGTTGTTGTGATTTGTGAGACAAAGGCCATCTTTTACTCATAGTCCATCACAAGACGTCGATGCACATTTTTCTTTGACTTTTACTTGTATTAATTATAGTGTTGTGAATTATTTTCTCTTCTATGCATGATTTTTCAGTTTCTAACATAGGAAGTCTTTTCCACACACTAATTTAAGATGAATGAAATTCAATTGTTGTTTAAAGTAGAGCACCGACTTAAGATTTGTGCTCAGTATAGTTGTTTAAATTTGTATGTTGTTAGAGTAATTTTACTATGAAGTTAGCACTATTATCAATATGTAAATCTCATCGAGAGGGTAATATCTTAAAAGTGCAATTGCTTATAAAGAAAAATATGCAAATCAAAGCTAGATTTTAAAAAAAAAAAAGAGTTAAACACAAAAACGTCTCAACATAAACTAAAACTCTAAAGATATACATAGTTATTTAAAGAAACTCCTTCAGAGAGGCACGAACTACAATTGAATTTTTAGTCCTTAATGTATGACAAAAGCCTAATGATCTAAGACAAAATATGAGAAAGGATAATTCATAACTACTAAAGGCAGCTCTAAGTAATATATTTAGAACAAAAGGTAAGAGAAAATCACACTTATATAAGATGGATGAAAATTCCAATTTAAAGTAGAATGAACACCAATTTAAGATTTGTGCTCTCAGTCTATGTACATTTGTATATTGTTAGAATAATTCTAGTATAAGGTTAATACTATTTTCAAAATATTAATTACATCAATAAGGTAATATCTCAAAAGCACAACTCCTTAGTAAATCATAACATGCAAATTGAAGTTAGTTTTATCACGAAAGAAAAACAAGAAGACAAATAAGAAACAATTGTCCAATTGTTACAATGTATAAGTAAATTTCAGATTAACCTATTTTTCTTTATCCATTTGGTTTTGGTTTATAACGACATGCTCAATAATCATGTTAGATCTATTGTGAAGGAAAAATCTGAGAAGGATAATGTAGAAATATCAACGGCAACTCTCAGTATTATATTTCGAACAAAAGCTAGTACTATTTTTGTTATGTTCATCTCACTATTCCAAAAGTGCAACTGCATACTAAATTCTGTGAACGGCAATCCACGTTGATTTGGCACTCGAACCTCACCGTCGATAAGTCCCAATGAAGGACCCATGTTCGAACCTCACCGTAGGCTCTTTGCGAATGGCAATCCACGCCGATTAAGCGCGGGAGGGGGGTGACCGGACCACACTCTCTCATGCCTCGAGAGTTTACTATGTCGGCTTTGCCCGGAGTGGGCTCTCTCAATCATAAAAAAATATTAATTTCCGTGGAACTCATTTTCTGAGAACTATAGTTCAGTTTGCGGAACTTAAGTTCCATTCACTTCCATGTGATTGGTTTGTTGTAGGTGTAAATATAGAAATCATTAAATTTTTTGTTAATTAATAATATAATATATAAATAAATAAGGATGACAAAGACAAAGAAAAGAATCATATCCGTGAAAAATTATAATATTCTTAAATCATAATAACCTCAACAAGTAGTTATGGTGCATATATTACTCCTTTAAAAATATTTATTATAGTACAATTATTATATTAATAAAAATATTATGATTAAAATCACATCACAATATTTTTATTTCACTTTATGTGTATATAGTATTGTAATAATATTCACATTTCATGTGCTTGTAAATATAATTTTTGATTCATCATTGTTTAACACAATGTAGAATATTAAACTTTACATTATTTTTATAGGAAATTTTACTATACTATTCGTGCATGGTCATAGTTAATTAATATTTTTCAGATCATATTGTCTACATGAATAATAAAAATATGTTAGATAAATCACATTATTTTCACATGGTGTGATGTGTTTTTTTCATGATGTTTGTATTTTTTATTTTGTAAATCGTAGAGATAATGGTGATTATAGTGTAAAATATTTTACGTAGTTATAGTGTATGATTTTTTTTTCATATTATATTAAGATTTTAGTAATGAACTATATCCACACCGCTACTATTTCTAGTCATAAATATTTTAGATGGGTCATTTATGAAGAATGAAGAATATATTTCTTTAAAAAATATTGTTGATTATCATTAAACTTGTTTTCCGCTCCTTTTTAAGGCTCCGATTTGTTTGTTGTAACTAGTCCGAAAAACTTATGAACTGGAGTTTCTTAAGCAGTTTTTTATAATTGGTTTGAAGTAAATATTGGAACTTGAGTTCTATGACTTTCGATGAGTTACAGACTTACATACAAAACACACTTCCTGAGTTTCCTTTTAAAAAGAAAAGAAAATGAGTTTCAGAATAATTAAAAATATTTTTTACACAATTAATTTTTTCATTCTTCATAAATGACACATGTAAAATATTTTTTGTCTAGAAATATTGGCGGCGTGGATGTGATTTATTGCAAAACTATAACGTAATATGACAATATACTATAATCACACTATGTAAAACATTTACATTATAACTACTACTATATTATTAGTAGGGTTAATAAAATAAAAATATATAAACATAATGAAAAGTAATCACACTACACCATGTGACGAAAAATATGATTTATGTAAAATATTTTATTTTTCATATTTTAACAATATGATGTGAAATATGATAATTGTCTATAACGTGCAAAAGTATACACTAAAAATTAATATTGTACATTGTTAAATAATGATGAACCAAAATTTATATTTACAAACACATAAATTGTAGATTTTATTGCATTACTTACAAAGTAGAATAAAAATATTGTGAGGTGATTTTGCAATAATTTTTTTATTAAAATTGTAATTATACAACACTAAAATATTTTTTTAAAAGGAAAAACATCCGCACAATGACTACATGTTGTGGTTATTATGGTTAAAAATATTATAGTTATTCGGAGATATGATTCTTTCTTTGTATGTTTATCATCTTTACTTATTATAATACATTACATAGTAAAAATCAACAAGAATTTTTTATGATTTCTATGTTTGCAATTACAACAAACAAAATCCGGTGATTGGTCTTCAGAAAGTGAGGTGAAAAGGAAAGTAACTGCACTTCCTAAACTAAAATCCGGTTATTGGTCTTCAGAAACCCAGGAAATCAAGTTCAGCGTTCGTAACTCCACTTCCCCAAGTATATATACACGGCAAGTTCTGACTTCCGGGCCAAAACAAAGGGAAAACCACTTCCGCTCCCGGCCACGTCTCATCTTGTTCAGTTGTTCCGCAGGTTGGGAGACGATTCGTTACGGCGTACAAGCGGAGAGGACATGAACGAGGAGAAAGGAGTATGATATTCAAGTTATCGTCTTCTAATGCCGATCGTAATCCTTGTTACTTTTCTTGGCAGATGCCGCAGATGACACTGATTTCATTTCCAAATCAGCAGCAACACAAAAGGCAGACGGGCAGTAACTTTGTTTGTCTTTTATTCCATATTTGTGCAAAAGGCAAGCAGAGATACGTCTTCTACCTGGGGCAGCAAGATCTATCGCATGTATGCTTCTCTAATATCTAATAGAGGCACCTGCCACAATCAAATAAGAACATCTGCCACCTTTCCCCCCAGCTCTTCTGATTTGTGGAATAAAAGACATATTGCAAACCAATCAGAATGAAGTAACTTACAACAAACCAATCAGATGGAAAGTCAAGTTTCGAGAAAACTCATATTGCAAGCCAATCATCCATAACTCATTTTCTGGGAACTCAATTTCATTTCTGGAAAAATAAATTCCTGGAAAGTTACATTAAGTTCTCTAGACCAGCTACGATAGCTTAAAGGAAAACATGCAAATCGATGCTATAAAAGCAACTGTAGGCAATATATTTCGAAAAAACTAAACGTCGCCTGAGAGATTCGAACTCTCGCGGGGAAACCCCATGTACTTAGCAGGCACACGCCTTAACCACTCGGCCAAAGCGACGGTGTTGAAGGGGTCCATTTATTATTTTACTATACGAAACATTTTATTTCAAACAGCCATTCGGCATCAGATTTACTAGTCGTAGGCTTAGAATAGATGGACATTAAACTGATATCACCGAGAAAAGTTAAGCATTTCTTGACAATGTTCTAAGGAATGATCCAAAAGAAAAATATATATGATCCTAAACAGCAAGTAGGTGAAGTTCCCGAGTTGATAACTCAAGAGAAGACGGCCACATGGAGGAATAAGATGACCAATCGGTAGGTACTCATTCCAAGATTGGAGGTTCTCTTGATACACAGAATATAGGTTCTTCACCTTTATTCAGAAAGCCACAATGCTTTTGAGGTTGATGAAGCCGATAGTTTCATTTGGTAAACTAGAATGTTGAACAATCTACTGAGGAAATTATTTCTGCAAAAGCGAGGGGTTTTGGTTGTAGAGTTAAGGCAGATGTTTTTATAAAGGAGTGAACATAAATGTTTTTTTCCTATATGTTTCATTTGTAAGCAACCGTGCAAGGGGACATTACCATATGTTTATTTTACTTAATTGTCTTCTAGATTGACTGATTATGTTTTTATCAATGAACTTATTTGTGTCATTAATGAGTGATTTATTTCTTTAGGACCAAATTCAAACTAGTAAATCTTATCAACTATGCTTGAAATTTTTATTTTTAAAGTTATGGATGTGCAAATTTTATACTATTATTACTAGTTCAAGATGATGTGGCAAAATTCGTATCTGTATGAATGGATCTTTGAATGATAAGGTCTAGAATGAAAATGAAGTTCATAGATCACAAATGATTTGTATTATATTCAAAGATCTCGTGATTGTTACTAAGTTATATTGTGGTTAATTATATTATCATTGAATTATACGGTTAACCAGATCCCCGATGTGGGAGGGTGGGTTATTTTGGTTGGGGAAGATGTCAGCTAGCTTTGTGGGGGCAAGGCAAAGGTAGTGGTGGTGGCAGATTGTCGTGGGGAAGTTTGGAGTGGATTCCCCCAAGTAGCGGAGGAGGGTCTTTTGGTAGAGGTATTACATTATAGTAGGGATTTGGCCAAGGCATAGTGTGTGATATACTACCTCATGCAAAGGTTTGAATACTTAAATAGAGGTTTAAGAAGCCCTAGAGTTATCTAATGGATCATCCACCAAGGCTTATATAACTTGTATCAGCTCAATCCAATAATTATGGGGGTCCTAAGACCCAAGCCAATGCTGAAAGCTTGATTTGATGAGAGAATAGAAATAGCGGGGAAAGACTCACATTTAGATCATGTATTTCCTTGTTGAGATCCTCTCCAACTCATAGTTTTTATACATCTAGATATTATACGATATGATAAGACTAATGGTGAGATGTAAGGATATAAATCTTTTGAATGACTTTTAAAATGGAGAGAAATAACTTTAAAATGGTTTATTCTTGGCTAGTTTTTTGCCTTAAGAAGAAAACTATAACACAAAATTCCTATCAAATCGAGGAGCATCAATATGGATAATTCTAGGATTATGATCAAACATCATATAGGATGATGAGAAAAGGTGATAGATCATTCCCTTTATTGGAACCATTTGAGTTTTTGAAGAGGCCAATTGATGAGTCATTAATAAGACACAACAAGATGTAGATTATATATACACATGTATCTAGAAATCCCATTTTCCCACAAATCCATGCCTAGAATGAAATCAATTAGAAATGGTATACTTGTTGTGGCCAAGTGCTTTCTTAAAATCATGTATGAGGATAAGAGAATGTAGATTGTGTTCATCTTATAAGTGGATAGCATCATGGACTAATATGAACCAATATTTGATTTTTTGCAAACGAAAATTGAACAAAAAAATCTGGTGATATAAGAAGACTCTCACTCAGTCACTTTAGAGATAACACTTTGGACTATACAAATATGAGTAATTTTCTATTTCCTTAAGTAAATTAAAAATCAATTATTCTATTCCACTCATTTTTATATATGGAGAGTTGATGGTTTCCAATACAAGTGGTAGTTGACCATGGAATTACCATATTGTCCAAAGTTTTACCTTGATTCAAAACCTTAGTGGAATGTTTCACCGACAAATAAATCTTTGATAAGGTAGTTGAATTTGCACCTTTGTGGGATAGATAATGTTCTTGTTCACATTAAAAGGAGATAAGTTATTAAAGGGAAAGTTTGATCAAATTTTGTCCAAAAGTGATGGATCATTCATTTAATGAAGAATTTACCTTTTGAGGGTAGAATATTTTTTACAAGATAAAGCTTTACATATTTGTAAGAATATATATTCGATGGGGGAATTGACTGCTTTTTCCCCTTCCTCAATCCAAGCCAACTTTTTGTTGGGTTTTAGGTGAGGGAGAAGGCAGCGGAAACAAAAATTTTCTCTCACCACAAAACTATAAACACGGATCACATCAATGACTATGAAATAGGAAGGATGGTTTTAGCGAGGTGTACCTTGTTCTGAGGCTTGCTCAGTGACAATACCTCACAGCTAGTGTGGTCTTCAACCACCTAGTCTTTGACAACATTTGTGCAGCTCCTGGTCCTGACCCGAACTACGGTTGACAGTCATCCTCCTTGAGCGGCAAAAACCTCCCGCCTCTATAGATAGTCCACACAGACCACTGATAACTCTAGTCGTCCTGTCCTACATGATACTAGAAGGAGTCATCCCCTTCTATCGGCGTACTAGTCACCGACACACTCTCCCACAATTAGTTATTTTTATATAGTTGTCTTTCCCTTGATGTTCCTCTCTGGATGGGTAGAACTTGTTTGGGCTCTCCCAATTACCACAACCAGAGAGGACAACAACATTGCAGAGCAACTGATGTTCTTAGTTGTGCTATCTGAGAAGCCTCCAATACCCTTCTATATATAGGAGGGGTCAGGTTGAGGGTTCTCAGCCCCGGGCAATGTGGGACTAAAGTGGGAGTAGAAGGGTCCAGAATTTCCATGAACTCATTGCACTGCGGTAGCCGAACCGGTCGTTTCACAAACAAACTGGTCAATTGGGAGTGTGAGCCGATCGGTTCACCCATTGAACCGGTCATTTCACATTCTTGACTTGCCTCCAATTGACTTTCCTCTTTCATTTCCAATTAACACAAAGATCAATTCCTATCCTAATCGAATTGGATGAGTGAAATGAAAACTTTTCTCACAAATTGGGACAAATCAAACTTGCTCGTTTGGTCCAGTCGAACCTATCGGTTCACCAAGTGAACCGATCATCTCACTGACCATGAGCCAATTGGTTCACCAGTGAACCAGTCGGTTGGTGGTCCAGATTGTGCAAAACACAGTCAATGCAGTTCTCAATCAATCCGACACTCAAATCAATTGGTTCAAAACTTGAACTTGATGATTTTGAGTCAAGTTAATTGATTGAATGTTTGGTTGAGTACCTTAACACCTTTAGTAATCAATCCAAACATCATTCATGGATAAACTCTTCTTCCAGGTTAATCCTTTGTGTGTGACCCTATAGGTCCCATTTCATATTGGCAGTGAATGTCCATAACTAGCTTATGACATCACAAGCAAAGAGTAGTGCCTAGTCACACATTAGTGCTACCTCAGTGAAAAGGAAAGTTGGAGAACAACTTTCAATCATACAGTCTATGATTGGTGTTCCAGTAAATGTATAATTCCTTTATCTCTAATATCCTGAATGAACTCAAGGCATGGAGCTGTCATCCTTTCAACATTCATTCATGTTCCTTGATCCAAAGCAGACTATCTGAGATATGTGTGCCATCAATATCACATATTGACTCCCACGTGCATGTGCATTCCTTTCTCAATCTCGCTTATCAAGTAGCCATGGACATCATACTCCCTTAGGAGGGACAAATCCCATATCTATCACTCACAGTCGAAACCCCATGTGTCAAAGTCACCCAATCATCACCTTTATAACAATCCATATTTCAAGACCACATTTGATGATGTCAAAGTGTACCCAACGACATGTGATGAGTGCAATAATTTCAAGTCTGAGAATCACAATCACCACCATCACTATGAGAGCTGACTGTGACTACCATGTCATGGTTCCATGTGTCACTCTCACGGTGGGTATGTCTGATACACTGTTATCTAACAC
This sequence comes from Alisma plantago-aquatica, assembly GCA_963693085.1. Lineage (NCBI taxonomy): Eukaryota > Viridiplantae > Streptophyta > Magnoliopsida > Alismatales > Alismataceae > Alisma > Alisma plantago-aquatica. Next base: position 927,320,960 of record OY856409.1, read on the forward strand.
GTATCTATGTGCTTGGTTTCATATCACATATCATGACTAATGAGACTCTGTCATCAACCGACACACACTCTAGTCTTTCTGTGTCATTGTTGTCTATCAACCTTCCACAATGACATCTGACTAGGGACATAATAAGAATATACAAACTCTTAGCATCAGTATAATCTCATTCTGTACGTCCTTAACCCGAAGACATACGTCATTGAGTACTATCATTCGTTAGACATTCATTCTGCTCTATCATTATCTCACAACTGATTGAACCAAAATAAATTGGAAGCTTGCCTTTGATATTTATCAAATCAATCATAATGTATCCCAATCCAAATCATTATATGATTGGCTCTTAGGGCATACATACCAACAAACTCTCACTTGCACTGCGAGCCAATCACCTTTGAATCATATTCTTAGTGATCTCCAAACATGTCCCACATGTTTCTGCTGCTCCTGTGCTAACGCAATGAGTTAGCAATATTTTGCTTTAGTCAGTATATTTCATGTTTCACATCTCTTCACTATACGACATATCGTATGAGATGGAGTTTCCATAATGTGCAATCTGTTATTTCTTGCCTAACACTTAGCTCCATTCTTTGACTCAGTATTACTACTTGTCATCAATGGTTGGAATATCTATAAGTTCATCTCTATGAACTTCTAGATCTATATAGTATCCTCTATTGTTCATAACACAAGGATACTCAATATTCCCTTTTAGAATTAAACGAACTTTATATCAGAATGTTTCCATTTCTCAACTCATATTCACTTTTATATATTATATTTTGCGATCATTTTTTGTCATTCTGGAAGCTTGCATCAGTGTAACTCTTTACACTCAACTCTTCCTTTAATTACCCTAGAACTGGTACTTCATAAGTACCAAACAAGTTCTTCACGGTATTCTAGTGACCCTCACTGGACGTAGATAGACATCCACTCATCACATGAGTTAACAGGACTAGCATATCATATTGTCATGTCCAATACATACAAGATGATGAATGCATATTTTGTTGTCATGTCTAATACATACAAGATAATGGGATGATTACATACATGATAGATCCATATCTATCTTTGTGTTCCTATTCTTTGTAAGAATTTGGGACACTTGGCATTTGAGATACTAACTCCATGTAACATAGACAAGTTTTCTCCCATTGAATATGTGCACACTAAACCCTTCAGTACAGATTGCTAATGTATGCTCTCTCTTTACCAGGTCAAGTGGTTTTCAAGAACTATCTCTATAGATCTCTATTCCTATCACATAGGACATTTCTCTGTATTCCCTTAAAGAAGGTATTTCCACACCAGTTTCCATTTTAGAACATTTCATTCCTCATCATCATGTGTAATGTGAATACACTCCCACTAAATCTTTGTAATCACATATGCCTTCTTTATTTTGATATATGAGTCAAACCTTTTGACTATATAATCAAAGTAAAGACACCTAGTTCTGAGTTTCTTGTATTTAATCAATCATATTAATTAATCCCTTATAACTTATAGACTGCATTTGCATTATTAGATTCATAAAAACCTTCAGGTTGTGTCATGTACACAACCTTATCTTATTCCTGCTAGGAATGCAGTTTTAATATCCATATGTCAAATTTCATAGTCTTTCAAGTTCCAACATCAAGCATGATCCTTTCTTTGAATGTCATCTATTTCAGTCTTAACTCTTAAGACTCAATTGCACTTCTAGGTTTTATCCCAACGAGTGCTCCTTCTTGGTCCTTTCAACAAGGGAGCCAAATGGATCTCCTTCTGTCATGACACACTTGAACAACGCCCTGGAGACATCATATCTCTCTTACTGATCTTGGTCTTAATACATGTTCTTGAGATGCCGAACCATCTCAATGACGTCCATGTTCTCATGTTGTCTCTACAACTCATAGTTTATTGAGCACAACATCAAGCACTTCACATCAATGACATCTTCAGTATGCTTCTTGTAAGCATCCCTTTCTACCTTTGGTGCGGTGGGAGCAGGTTCCTCTAGCACTGGTGTATCTTGGACATAGAGATTTCTCTCTTGAGTGAGAACAATTCTCAACATCCTAAACCAGTCGTGGAAGTTTTTCCCATTTAGCTTGTCCTTCTCAAGGATTGGTCGCAATGAAAAGTGATTATTGTTGACAACCATTTGTTCTACAAAAGGAAATATGCAATTTTAGTCCAAAACTCTTTTGACTTAATTTGATTGATTTGAAAATTTTGACGATATAATTAGGACTTTAATTAATTATCACTCCCACTATTTTGTTCAAATTTATAGCCCTCACTATCAATTCGGAAGATTGCAGTATACAACCTTCTAGTGGGAAAGATCCTGATTTTCTCTCAGCCATGGACCAGCTAGGGCTATGACCCACAACTAGAATCTTTCAAGCATGCAACCTTTGCCAATTGCATCATATGCAATTCGTGATAGATGTCATGTGCAACTCCTTGTCATGTTCATATCCATGCCTCAAGATGCTTGATCCGATCAAGGTCACCTTGTTAAGTCTGACCCAAATGCCAACACAATGAATATGCACCATGCTAGGGCAGACCAACATATTCACCATCACACTTTCTCAAGATAGATGGTGCACCACGCTAGGGTGTGCCCACACTTGGTCGATCAAGCTTTTCATGTGTGCTTCTTTTGGAAGACATATTAAACTTAATATTTAGTTGAGGGGTTTTAATATGCTTATATATGCATATTGTATCCAATCACCAAATATATAGTATGTATCATATACATGCTATATCCCACAACAAAAACATGCAATAACAATAAATTGATGATTATGGCCATCCTATTGTAATTCCTTGAGCCACAAGGAATTACGGTCATCTAGGTCTACATCACATGCAACCTATTGTTGATGAAGATCTCGTGCTTAGGCCGTTCTGAGTTTGATCATCTCGTCACATGACTGATCGACTCACCTCCTGGTCGGTCGGTTGGTTGTCTCCAACCAATCATCTGGATCCTCCAGATGGTCAGTTTGTCAGGTTGTCTCACTCCTCACCAGGCTACCAGTTACACCATCAGTCGATCGTCTCAGTCCACTAGCCGATCGATTGGATCTTCCAGTCGATCGTCTCACACATCCAGCCGCTCGTTTGGGTGCCTACCATTCTTCAACATAATAGGAAATAAAACTATCCTACTTTTACATAAACTTTGGGAAAACCCCAAATTACATTTGGGGGAGCAAAGGTAGAAGAGAATCTTGAGTTATCTTGAGTTACATCAGGAAAAGAAGAAGAGGGATCGGTGCACAGATCGAGAGCAAACAACCACAACCAGCCAAGCACACATAGGGGTTTATAGGCCATAACCACACTACACATCCACCATCAAAACCATTTTGAGAAACGCTTATCAATTGCATATATATACAATATCATATATGTATATATTAGTTTGGGATCATCTAGTATTAATCAAATATTCACATTTATCCAGTTAAATATTCACATCGTATGCAATAAATAAAAGACATCAAAATAAAAAATCGATCATATCGATTATCCTAAAACACAATACGTTGACGTGGCTCTGATACCACTATTAGGCTTTAGGTGAGGGAGAAGGTAGCAGAAACAAAAATTTTCTCTCACCAAAAAACCATAATCACGGATCGCATCAACGACTATGAAATAGGAAGGATGGTTTTAGTGAGATGTACCTGGTCCTGAGGTTTGCTCAGTGATAATACCTTGCAGCTAGTGTGGTCTTCAGCTACCTAGTCTTCGATGATGTCTGTGCAGCTCCTAGTCCTGACCTGGACTACGGTTGACAGTCGTCCTCCTGAGTGGCAGAAACCTCCCGCCTCTATAGATAGTCCACACAGACCACCGAGAACTCTAGTCATCCTATACTATAGGATACTATAAGGAGTCATCCCATTATGTTGGCGTACTAGTCACCGATACACTCTCCCACAATCAGTTGCTTTTCTGTAGTTGTCTTTCACTCGTTGTTCCTCCCTAGATGGGTAGAACTTGCTTGGGCTCTCTATGTTACCAAAACCAAAGAGGATAACAACTTTATAGAGCAACTAATGTTCTGAGTTGTGCTATCTAAGAAGCCCCCAATACCCCTCTATATATAGGAGGGGTCAGGGTCAGGGTTCTCAGCCTTGGGCAATGCGGGACTAAAGTGAGAGTAGAAAGGTCTAGAAATTCCATGAACTGATTGCACTGTGGAAGCTGAACCGGTCATTTCACAAATGAACCGGTCAGTTGGGAGTGTGAGTCGATCGGTTCACTAGTTGAACCGATCGTTTCACATTCTTGACTCACCTCCAATTGACTTTTCTCCTTCATTTCCAATTAATACAAAGATCAATTCCTATCCCAATCGAATTGGACAAGTGAAACAAAAACTTTTCTCACAAATTGGGACAACCCGACCTTGCTCGTTTGGTCCAGTCAAACCGATCAGTTCACCAAGTGAATCGGTCATCTCATTGACCATGAGCCGGTTGGTTCACCCAGTGAACTGGTCGATTGGTGGTCCAGATTATGTTAAACACAGTCAATGCAGTTCTCAATCAATCTGACACTCAAATCAATTGGTTTAACACTTGAACTTGATGATTCTCAGTCAAGTCAATTGACTGAATGTTTGATTGACTACCTAAACACCTTAGTAATCAATCCAAACATCATTCATGGATAAACTCCTCTTCTAAGTTAATCCTTTGTGTGTGACCCTATAGGTCCCATTTCACGTTGGCAGTGCATGTCCATAACTAGCTTATGACATCACAAGCAAAGAGTGGTGCCTAGTCACACATCAGTGCTACCTAAGTGAAAAGTAAAGTTGTAGAACAACTTTCAATACTACAATATGTGATTGGTGTTCTAGTGAATGTATAATTCCTTTGTCTCTGATATCCTGAATGAACTCAAGGCATGGAGCTGTCATCCTTTCAATGTTCATTCATGTTCCTTGATCCAAAGCAAATTGTCTGATATATGTGTGCCATCAATATCACATTTTGACTCCCACGTGCATGCACATGCCTTTCTCAGTCTCACTTATCAAGTGGCCATGGACATCATACTCCCTCAAGAGGTACAAATCCCATATCTATCACTCGCAGTCAAAACCCCATGTATCAAATTCACCCAATCATTACCTTTATAAAAATCCATATTTTAGGACCATGTTTGATGATGTCAAAGTGTACCCAAGGACATGTGATGAGTGTAGTGATTTTAGGTCTAAGAATCACAATCACCACCATCACTGTGAGAGCTGACTGTGACTACCATGTCATGGTTCCATGTGTCACTCTCACGGTGGGTCTGTCTGATACACTGTTCTCTAACATGTATCTATGTGCTTGGTTTGATATCACATATCATGACTAATGAGACTCTATCATCAACCAACACACACTCTAGTCTTGTTGTGTCATTGTTGTCTATCAACCTTCCACAATGACATCCGACTAGGGACATAATAAGAATATACAAACTCTTAGCATCTGTATGATCTCATTCTATAGGTCCTTAACCCAAAGACATACGTCATTGAGTACTATCACTCTCTAGACATTCATTCTGCTCTATCATTATCTCATAGTTGATTGAACCAGAATAAGTTGGAAGCTTGCCTTTGATATTTATCAAAATCAATCATAATGTATCCTAATCCAAATCATCATATATTGGCTCTCAGGGCATTCATACCAACATTTTTATCTATGCTTCAACACTATTTCTTTTTTAAGGTTAAATTTTTATGATATAATATGACACAAGACCTTCCTAATAAGTGTATTTATAAGTATTCGTTAGGAAAAACTTCCCTCACTCTCCATAATTTTCTCAGAGGTGAATGTTCCAGTGAAGATTTTCTTGCAAGATTGAGAAAATATTTAAAATTTGCATACCAAGAATTTAAGATTAATGACAATGGATTTTGGCGTTCTACAGTTGAGAAATATTTGCAATTTGTTTGAAGTTTGTCGTATGTTTCTTCATAATCATTCCTACAAAAAAGGGCTAGTATCCAATAAAAAATAAGATAAATATTAGATTGACAAAGTTAATTGAGGCTATATAATTAAGGACGATAGCACTGAGAAAGGGAAGATGTCATCCCAAGCTATAAAATATGCAGAAATTGTCCAACATGACGTCTATTAGTTTCCTATATTAAAGATCCATGTGAAGTTTTATCTTCTATATAGAGGTTTATCAAGTGAGAGGACTTCACAATCTCATTGAAACTTAACTTGAAGAAGTTATTGAGAATAAGTATTTTTCATTTGTTAAGAATGGGTTGCTGGATATCGTAAAGATAGGTTTAGATAATGGTAATTTACATTGTGGAAATGGTCTTATAATTATGATTTATTAGGGTTATTTTATCTATATTTTTTTGGTTGAGACCAATTGATTATATGGGGGTATTTTAAAGATGATGGTGGTTGACCGTCTTTTTGTACATCTGAACTTGGTCTTGTGACCATGTAAATAGATGAAGGACCCACCTTGTGGTTGAACCCAAAGAATAAAGAATTACACGGTATGGGTAGAAGATCCAAGGGCCTACCCAACCCTACTTTTACAAAGAATCTCAAGGGATCTCCAAATGTTCACTGGGGTATGTTAAAACAGGCACCACAAGGGACAACCCTAACACCCACTGGAGTGAGAAAGCCCATACAGGGGCCACGACTACATGAAAACCCAAAAAAAAGGCCAATAAGAGGCCATACCAAGACACCATGAGTCAAGGAGGTAGTCTAAACTAAAGACTTGTAAGGCAGAAAGCACAAATCATTGGTGGCTCCGAAAGAGCTCTATTGCCCAAAGGTAGTGCCAAGTGTAAAAAAGGATGTGATCACTACATCATGTCCAAAGAGATCACCATCATTAACATAGTCCATCAGGGGGCATGGGAAATAATGGTGTTTTCCCAACAAGGGATGAGGGTGCCCGAGGGAACACACCACTAAGCCCTAATTCCTCAATAAGGCTAGGAACACTGAGATGTCCCGAGAGCAACCCACATCAGTTAGCCTGAGGGGTGGCTATGTGGGATATAGGAAAGCCAAACCTAGGATAAGGAACAAAGATTTCATAGGAGGCCCCTCGTATGGTCCCCACTAAGAATATCTTGTAAGGAAATATGACGACAGATATGGTAGCAAAAAAATACTTGCCATATTCCCCTTGAACATCATATTGCGTCAACAATTGCAAATTGATAAGGAAGGTTGCAAGGCATATACCTGGTCCTGGAGAAATTCCATAGACTATCTTTGTTGCAACATGCTTCTTTCTCACGTTGCACTTGGACAGCTATCGGTAGTGGCCTCCTGGTTAGACACCATAAATGGCGGTTGATAACATCCTCCTAGTAGGTGGAAAATGCCTCTTCACCTGTACATAGTCCTCGCAGACCACCAGGAACTTCTATCATTCTTTTGGAATGGAAAAGAAGGAGTTGTACCTTATAGTCGACATGCTAGTCTTGACTTGCTCTCCCTTTCTATTTCTCCCTTTTACGGGTAAGACTTGCTCGGGTTCCTACGTTACCACAACTGTGAGAAGATAACAATAGTCAGAGCTTACTGTCATGTCTTCTGAAAGCCTCCATGACCCCTCTATTGTATAAGGGTCAGGGTTAGGGTTTCCAGATCATTTGGGAGTCAAATATGTGGAATTTAAAGAATTTTCTAGAACCTACAAACCATGAACTGATCAATTCACCATTGACACGGTAGGTTCACATGTGAGTCAATCACTTCAACCCTTGAATTGATCGGTTCACTGTGCTTCCTATTTGCAATTATATTGGCCTTTTAATATTTGATTAATGCACAACATGATGCTAGCATCAATCCTTGATCCAATCTCATTGATCAACCAAACGGTCTATTCATCACTTGAAGTGGTCAGTTCATACATCTGAACCAATCAATGTATTAGTTGAACCGGTTGTTTCAGAGTTCTGATTTCCAATCTTGTTTAAATTGAATAACTAATACTTTCGTAATCAAGTTTAAACCATATTCATGAGTAAATACATGTTCCAGGTGCATCCTATGCATGTAACCCTATAGGTACCAAGTTACGTTGGTAGTGAATGCCCATAACTTATTTATGAAATCACAAGAAATCAAAGGTTTCTACCAAGACATCGTTGTTTTCCAAGTAATTGGAAAGTTGGAGAACAACTTCAACCTACAATATGTGATTAGTGTTACTGTGATCATATAGTTCCTTTGTCTATGATATCCAGATTGAACTTGAGGTGTGGAATCATCATCCTCTTCAACGTTCAATCCATGTTCCTTGAACTCATACAGTCTGAGAGCTCAATATCACATATTGACTCACATGAGCATGGCCATGCATTTATCACTCTTGTTTATCAAGTGGCTAGGATATCAAACTCCCGTTGGAGGGACAAATCCCATATACATCACTTACAGTCATTCCTTATGTGTCACTATGTATCCAAGCATCACCTTTATGGTAACACTTATTCAAGATCACGTTGGATGATGTCAAAGTACATCAAATGACATGTGATGAGTGTATTGATATCTGGTCAAAGAACCACAATCACCACCATCATTGTGAGAGTTGATTCTGACTACCACTCCATGGTCTCCATGTATCACTCTCAAGGTGGGGTTGTCTGATACATTGTTCTCTAACAAGTATCTATGTATCTGGTTTGATATCACATATCATGATTTATGAGATTTTTTCATCAACCAATACACACTCTGGTCTTATGTGTTATTATTGTCAATGAGCTTCCGCAATAACAGCTAACTAGGGACATAAAAAGAATGTATATACTCTCAACATCTATATGATCTCATTGTTCAGGTCCTCAACTTGAAGACATACATCATCGAGTAACATCATTCTTTAGACATTTATTATGTTATATCATTATCTCATAACTGCATAGATCAAAATAAATGGAAGATTTCCTTTATTATAATCAACCACATTATAACGAACCAAAACCTAGAATCTTCCCCCATTCCATAATTGGAAAGCTTGTGAGGTCGATTTCCTAGATTTGACCAAACAAGGATAAAAATAAAACATATTTACACAATAACTTATTTATGTGCCAACATTTAAATAAATTCATGAAATATGTTACATATATTTCCTTAGATAACTAATACTCACATAATGGCTAAATAAAAATGTATAATATGCTATGGGTAACAGTTGGCAATTCCATGTCCATAAATATTTATGATGTTTAATTATTTAAATAAATATGGAATTAATGGACTAAATATGTTAAATGAGTAAAATATGGAATTACATGCATAACAATATAATGGAACTCTTTTGGGATCGAATTGAAGATAATAGGACTCCATTAAGTGAATGTTGATAATAAATTTATACTATTTGATAAATATAATGCCAATGATCCAAAAATCCTAATGGTTTCATAACTCATAAAATAATATCACAAAACCCAAATGTAATGTAAAAATTGTGTCCCTTGAGTCCCAATTAGCTTGGGTGCCAAGTTTCACATTATTTCAATAATACTAATTATCCTAATTTTATTTAGAGAAGAAAGTATGAGAAAAAGGCAAAAGTGTTAAATAAATTACTAAATGATTCAAAATTGAAATAAATCCCAAACTCCAATTTTCACATTAATTGGTCAAACTTATTTATTCTAGTGAATTTTGGAGAGAGAATATAATTTAAATCCCAATATGTTAAATAATATAGTAAACTATCCCAAAAGAGAAAATTAATTGTAAAATTGTACTCTTCATGTTTACGTTTGCTTGTAGGTCAAGTTTCACATATTTTAGATGTCTCTAGATGCCTCAAATTCATTAAGGGAAGAAAATATATGATATGATAAAAAAAATTAAACAAAATACTAGAAGACTTCAAAATTAAAAACTAATAAAAAATTAGATTGTACATGTATTAATATCCAAGGTGACAAATTTGACTTTATTTTCACCTTATTTGAGACCTCAATTAATTAGGAAAAGAAATTATAGTAGTAAAGTCCCATCAAATTAATTAAATGATTTCACAATGTTCTCAGCTTACTATCTGTAGTGTCTGGTGTAACATCCCTGACCTGGGTTATGGCCTAACCCTAGAATTTTTTCTTAAGTAATTTGTTTACAAACTTGTTTTAATCTTTTGAAAAGTAATTAAGACTTTTGTAGAGTTTAAATTTCAAGTTTGAGCTTATTTGCAAACTGTTTGTGCATTATATGATAGTTTGGGCATAAAGTGCAATTTACCCAAGATGAGGGGCTATATTGAAAAATTTCACATGTTGAATGTGCCTCATGTGTTTTAGCATCATAAGAGAAATAATTATGTTAAAGGATGGCTTGTGGAGAACCTAAATTCCAAGATTGAACTTGTTTGCATAATGTTAGTGCATTGTGCACCAATTTTGGTACAAATTGTAATTTACCTAAATTGTAGGGATAATATGCAAATTACCACCTCTAAAGTGTCCCTACTCCATCCTAGAATCATGTAGATGAGATATAAATAAGGAGACACCATGATTGAATCTATTTTGAGTGATGGTACTTTTGGTAATGAAATGACCAAGAAAAGGGGGTTGAATATGAAACCCTAACTTGAGATGTATCAAGTTGAAAAGCTTATATATGAGTGCCTATCGGCCAAGGAGCCAAAGGAGGAGCCTCATATCGTTTTTTGGACTCTTGGAAAAGGCAATGTCGTGCAAATATCCTCAAGGAGGTGAGGTGTGTCGGGTTACAACTTCCTTAGTAAAGTTGTGACGGATTGTGAATAAAGTGGTGATTTTGTTGATATATCTTATTCAAAGAGATAAGTAATGGACGAATCTTTATCCCTAGATCACCCTCAACTATTTTGCATGTCAATATAAATTTTGATGCATGCATGTACACGTGTCACCCATGCATGGACACGTGGCACCTACTAGCTCAAATTGATGACACCTCATTTTCACCTTCCTTCATGAGCAACAAGTATATATACCACTAGTTTCACCCCTTAGTGACTTTGTTCTACCCTTACCACTCTCCTTCATTATGGTATCGTGCATAAATCTCTTATATCATGCAGGAGTGCAAGGATATCGTGCATAGGTCCTTGGATATCACCCATAGCTAAAGCATATCGGCTAAGTAGGTGATATTGGCCATATAGGGTGATATTGGCCATAGAGTGAAGTGTTTTGACTCCAAGTGAGTGACATATCGTGCAAGAGGGGTGGCATATCGTTCAAGGGAACAAGGGTATCATGAAAAGGTGTTAAGGAGAAAGAAGGAGCTCATACTTAACCCTAAGGTGAGGATATGATCATCTTCAACCTTGGATTGAAGCATGATTTTAGGGTTTTGATCTTCTTTTCTTTTCTTCTTCACCAATTGCTTATCCATGGTGATTATTTGCTTATAGAGGAGTTTTGAAGTCCATCTTCAACCTTGGGAACGTTAATCGTTGGATCTTGGAGCTTTAAATTTGTTCTTAAGGCAGGTTATATAACTTAAACCCAATTATATTATTATGCACCTTCAATTTTGCCATACTTGTTGAACTACTTGCAATTTCGATTTCTCTTGAATAATTGCTGAACCTTTGAGTTCTAAAAGCTTCATGGGACTGTTGTCCATGACTTAGAACAGTAAGAACAAGGATATAGAGGTTGATGATGATGACATCATCAATATCATGTGGAAGCACACAAGCACACACCTTCAACCCGATATGGAAAAGTAACCCTAGATGACTTGGAAATCAATAGGGTTGTGCTTTGGTTTGTATAATGGGTTGACAAAGGTTCAACCAGTTGTTTATCCTATCACTTAACCCATGGTGAAGGGAAGGTCATAGCCATGAATGTTTGAAGAGGTTAAGCAAGCATACAAGCACCTTCAATCTAATATTGGGTAGAAGCAAGCACACAAGAACCTTCAATCTGATATTAGGTAGAAGCAAGCACACAAGCACCTCTAAACCGATATGGGTTAAGTTATCACACATACACCTCCAATCCGATATGGTGGAAGCTAGTACACATACACCTCCAATCCGATATGGTGGAATCTAGTACACACACACCTCCTAACCGATATGGTGTGAGCAAGCACACATACACCTCCAAACCGATATGGTGTGAGCAAGCACACATACACCTCCAAACCAATATGGTGTGAGAAAGAACACATACACCTCCAAACCGATATGGTGTGAGCAAGCACACATACACCTCCAAACCGATATGGTGTGGAAGCACCTTAAATGCAATGCATTTGATGGAGTAACACATGGAGTGTTTTATATCAAGTCATACATTAAGAGGTATGGAGTTTTATGAATAATTATTAAGTAGGTTATTGTACCTTGAAGGAAAGTTTGAGCCAACTTAATAAAGTATGGAGTAATCAACATCCTAGAGAGGATGAGAGAGAAACTCATACTTGTGTAATAAACATGTAATGTGCATACGTTAATGCTTCTAATATATGTAGGGTATGAATTAGAGTTTGATCTTTGATTATGTGATCTTGAAACACTAAATGGTTAATAAGGAAAACCCTAACCCTAATATAGGGTAATGGTACGTGAAACCCAAATTGATAAGAAAGGGAAACCCTAACCCTAATGAGGGGATAGTGGTATTACCCTTGTATTGCATGGTATTGATATGTATTTGATATGGTTGTTATCATGTATACTAACCATGCAGGTATTATGAGATGATGAGCATAGCCAGGTATGAGCTATGATGTTTTATATGATAAAGATGCTCAATGGGCCTTGTGAGCCATGTGATATGCTTGTGTAACAAGTATCATGTATACCTTGGTCAGATGACCCAGAGGTAATAGTTACTTGATAAATGGTAACAATGTTCAGTGATGATCTAAGGGTTTGAATACCTAGATTCGGTGACCATGATGATGATATTGTTGAGGGATGAGAATTCCCAATAATAAGATGAGGGATTGAGATCCTAATGTTATATAAAGTTTTGAAAAGTACTTGATAGATATATTACACTTCTCTTTGTAGCATTTGTCATAATAATTCATGTTTGGAAACTTGACTGATGCTAAAAGAATATGGTAATGTACTTAATTAATCAAGTGGAATCTTATCATGTAGAGCCCTGACCATAGATCCATCAGCGTCAGAATTTGCTGAATGGTGAAATAAGTTTTCCCACGGGATCTCCTGATGAACGCATATTTTTGAATATGTGGGGGTGATGGGCGCGAATGTGGGATTGACCTGAGATAAAAACGAGATCTCTCAATCCTTCATTATATGTGTCGGGATAGATGTATCATGAATCTCCCGATGTGGATCAATGTCAGATTCGTGTGGAGATAAACATGAAATCTCTTGATTCTGATGAGAGTGCAGCTACCGTTGTAACTCTGTAGTGAAGTTGCCAGTATACCCTAGAAAGCTATGATAAGCAGTTGACATAGTTCTACTTGTGGTCTCGTACTGACTGAGATGAGGGAGGTCTTGGCAGCTGGCTCTGTCATTGACCTTGTATGGTACTTATTTCAACTTCACAGTGGTCAGTTGGAGTATGAGCGATATACCTCATCTCCTCAGGGCTTAAGTGTGATTGTAAAATGTAATCCGTCGTATAGCGTATTTACTTAAGGATGAAATACGGAAATCATTGGTTGATGTTACATTTCTTATTGCATCTTAAATGAATAGATGTTATACATGTTCTTCATATTCCTTACAAAATGAATAGATGAGTTACTGCTTTATCATATATATAGTTGCAATGTTTCAGAAGATGATATTTCTTTATTCTGCTTAAACAGTGATTAAATCCTGCTTATTAATATAAAAGAATCCTCTGCTCAGTTTTATTACTATTTATCTTCAATAATAATATTGTTGGTGGAGAGTTATATCTCTTACTGGGACATGAGTCTCACTCTATTGGTCACCAACATTTTTAGGTGGACGTGGACGAGGAGGTAGCGACCATACAGTAGAGGAAGGACAGCAACATCAGGGGCAGCAGTAACATCTCAGGTTGAGTTACTGTCTGTAGTGTGTCGTAGATATGAGTCCTTTGTGTCATCTTTGTACACTCAGGTCCTTGGAGTCAGTACTTAGTGGTTTTATGATCGGTCTAAGGTTTTGGCTTGTATGTCTTGAGGTTTTATGTTTCTTATGTATAGCTTGGCAAAGCAATTGTTATATGTAGTCCTCTAGATGATATGGTACATGGTATGTATAATGTGAACCATGATGTATGTAGTACTTTGGTTCTCTTCTTAAGAGTTTCCTGGAAATGGATCTCTTTGCAAATGGTTTTAATTTTTAGTGATTTTTGTTAATCCACTGATTATGGTTATTCCACAATTATTTACTGGTGATGGTTTGATTTGTAGTCGGATCATTACAAAGTTTTGGTATCAGAGCCCAAGGTTCAATGAGTCTACAAAGACATAGGATTAAGGTCATTGAGTCTGTTCTAGTGTCTTCCAGTTTATCTGATAGTGACTTCTACTCATATAGGAGAAGAAGTAAAGCTTAAAGATGGCTGGATCACATGAATAATATGCTACTGAAAGCAGTGTTGTTGTACCAGGAGGAGGTGCTAGGGATTAGGCTAGAGAGGAACTAGTACTTGAGAATCCCCAGCTTAACCAAGCTTCAATAGAAAACCCAACTTTTCATGCTCTGTTTGGATAGTTCATGAACACAATAACACATATGGCAGATCAGATGCCGATACCAGCACCTAGGGCACTAGATTCCAATGAGGGGCAAGGATCTGGTAAGACCTTTGAGCGGTTATGCTAGGTAGGAGCCACCAAATATGCTGGCTCAGCTGACCCAGCATATGCAGATTCATGGCTCACTGAGTTGGAGAAAGCCTTTAGAATCCTCAGCATTCCAGAAACTGAGAAAGTTAATCATGATGTGTACTTGTTGAAAGGGAGTGTTGGCCACTGGTTGGCCATTGAGGAAGAGAAACGACTAGGAGTTGAGGTCAAATGGAGAGAGTTCCGATGAGAGTTTGTTAGTAGATAATTTCCCAAGACTTACCTGGATGAGAAAATCTCTCAGTTTGAGCAGATTAAGCAAGGACCAATGAACATTAGTGAGTATGAAGCTAATTTTATAGAGCTTCTATGGTTTTGTCCACACATGGCTTCTATAGATGAGGAGAGAATTCAACATTTTGAGAAGGGTTTGAATGTTGATTTGACCACACCTGCATCTGCTCTAGAGAATAGAGAAAGGTTTGCCACCTTTGTGGAGTCAGTTAGGCAAATAGAAAGGTATGTGACTGAGAAACGTCAAGCCAACAGTAATAAAGTATATACACAGTTCCAAGGAGAGAGGTTCGAAAGTTTTAAGAAACTAAAGTTTTCCGCACCAATAGCACCATAGAGGTTTAGTGCTCAGACACAGTGGACATCCAGTAAGGGTAGAGGTCATAGTATACCGCCAAGTAGAGCCCAAAGTTCAGCATCAATGTCAGTAACATGACCATCTAGGCCGAAATGGGAAAACCTAAGTTGTTATAGGTGTGGGAAAATGGAACATATGGTGAAGGATTGTCCTGATAAAGACATGAATGTGACCCAACCACCAAGGAAGAGTCAAAAAGGATCTCAGAGGCAATAGTTTAGCAGTGGCACACGAGGACGTGGACATGTGTCCCAAGACGGTTCATCTGCACCCAACAACAGGACGCGTGGTCAGCAACCAACAATGGCAAGATTCTATGCTATGAATCAGTCGTAGGTAGTGGTCAACCCACAAGTTGTGATAGGTCAGATGGAATTATTTTATTCTGATATGTCTTCATCATGCTTCGTATATGTTTTGATTGATCTGGGTTCTACGTATTCCTTTATCACTCGAGAAGTGATTCATGATTACAATATGATTGTCAGTCGTAGAGCAGATAATTTGTTATTAGAAACTCCGTTAGTTGGATCTACAGTGTTATAGGAGGTATGTTCTCCTTGTATCCTTTCCTTTTCAGAACATCACATTCAGGTGGATCTTATACCACTTGAGATGCATGGGTTTGACATAATTCTGGGGATGGACACCCTAGAAAAGTATAAGGTTGTCTTGGATTGTGCTTCCAAGCAAGCTATGTTCATAGATAATGGTGAGACATGGGTCTTTCAGGGGGACAGAAAGATTCTTCCAACCTATCTAGTGTCAGCTATGGTAGCAGAAAAGTTGATGAGACAAGGATGCTTCACATTTTTGGCACATGTGGTAGATACCAGAGCAGAGAGTCCTAGTCTTTCTGAAGTTTTGGTTGTTATGGAGTTTGAGGACGTGTTTCCTGAAGAACTTCCAGACATTCCTCCACCCCGAGAGATTGATTTCGATATTAATATAATTCCAGGTACGCAACCTATAGCTCAAACACCTTATAGGATGGTGCCAGCTGAGATGGTAGAACTTAAGAAATAGTTACAGGAGTTATTTGAGAAAGGTTTGATTCGACTGAGTACTTCTCCGTGGGGTGCTCCAATTTTTTTTGTAAAGAAGGATGGGTCTATGAGATTATGCATATACTATAGACAGCTTAACAGGGTGACAATTAAGAACAAATATCCTCTACCAAGGATAGATGATCTGTTTGACCTGTTGTGTGGTGCAACTATATTCTCTAAGATAGATTTAAGGTCAGGATATCATTAGTTACATATCAAGGAGAATGACATACCTAAGTCGGCCTTTAGGACAAGGTATAGTCATTATGAGTTTGTAGTTATGTCATTTGGACTAAGTAATGCACCAGCTGCATTTATGGAACTTATGAATAGAATCTTCCGGCCATTCCTTGATCAGTTTGTAGTGGTCTTCATAGACGACATCCTGCTATACAGTAGAGATGGTCAACAATATGAACAACACCTTCGTCAAGCCTTGACATTGTTAAGACATCATAAGATATATGCTAAGTTTAGCAAGTGTGAGTTTTGGTTGTCAGAAGTATCTTTTCTTGAATACATTATATCTGCTTCAGGTATTCGTGTTGATCCACAGAAAGTGGAATATGTGTTAGAGTGGGAACATTCCAAGACACCGAATGAGATTCACAGTTTCTTAGGCCTGGCAGGTTATTACAGGAGGTTTATTAAAAACTTTAGTTATATAGCCTTAACCCTAACCAAGTTGACCAGGAAGGAAGTTCCTTTTGTCTGGAATGACAAGTGTCAGCATTCTTTCCAGTTGTTGAAAGAAAGGTTGACCAGTGCACCTGTGTTAGCTTTACCTGAGCAGGGAAAGGAATACCTTGTTTTCTGTGATGCCTCCAAGAATGGTCTAGGATGTGTGCTGATGCAGAGTGATCATGCAGTTTCTTTTGCTTCCCGACAACTTAAGAAACACGAGGAGAATTATTCGACACATGATCTAGAATTAGCTGTAGTGGTTCATGCGCTGAAAATCTGGAGACATTATCTCTATGGAGAAACATTCTAGATTTTTACAGACCATAAGAACTTAAAGTACATCTTCTCACAACACGAGTTGAATATGAGACAACGCCGCTAGATGGAGTTAATCAAGGACTACGACTGTACAACTGATTATCATCAAGGAAAGGCTAATGTAGTGGCTGATGCACTAAGTAGAAAATCATCATCGCCAACCATAGATAAAGCATAGTTGAACTCTTTAGTGTGCTTTAAATGAGACATGCTTGTCTCTTTGAGGCAAAACAATGTACAACTTAAAATATCTTTGTTAGTTGGACGGTTAGCTGAGATGAAAGTGAAACCTACTCTAAAACAATAGATCAAAGAGGCACAACATGCTGATACTGTGATTCAACAGATCAGATCATAGTATGGTAGTGAGAAATGAGACAGTTTTCATGAGTCAGAGGATGAGGTAGTATGTTACCATCGTAGGATGGTAGTACCTGATGCCAATGACTTAAGGAAGTTAGTCATGGAGGAAGCTCATTCGTCCATGTATGCAATGCATCCAGGGAGTACCAAAATGTATCATAATTTGAAAGATATGTATTGGTGGCATGATTTGAATAAAGACGTTGTTGAGTTTGTTATGTGGTATCTAGTGTGTCAGCAAGTTAAAGTTGAACATCAGAAGCCCACAGGAACAATGCAACCTTTACTTATACCATAGTGGAAATGGGATCACGTGACCATGGACTTTGTGGTTGGTTTACCCAGAACAGCCAAAAGTCATGATTCCATTTGGGTGAAAGTTGATAGGTTGACTAAGTCGGCACATTTTCTTCCTGTCAAAACAACCTATACTGCTAAGAAACTTACACAGATCTATATAGATGAGATAGTGCGATTACACGGGGTTCCAACTACAATTGTATCTGATAGAGGTCCCCAGTTTACAAGTCATTTTTGGGAACGACTACATAAAGCCTTGGGTACTCAGTTGAATTTTAGCACATCTTTTCACCCTCAGACAGATGGAAAATCTGAGAGAACTATACATACTTTGGAAGATTTGCTTAGAGCATGCATTCTTTAGTTTGTAGGAGGTTGGGACATACACTTTAGCTTAATAGAGTTTACCTACTACAACAGTTACCAGACCAGTATTGATATGGCACCATATGAAGCCTTATATGGTAGACGTTGTAGATCTCTGTTATGCTGGTATGAAATAGGAGAATACCAACTTCTGGGTCCTGAGTTAGTGCAACAGACAACTGAGATGATTAAAGTAATACAACAACAGTTGAAAGCTGCCCAGGGTAGATAGAAATCTTATGCTGATAAGCGTCGTAGACCCTTAGAATTCAAAGTTGGAGACAAGGTGTATCTCAAAGTCTCTCCTTGGAAAGGTGTTCTCAGATTTGGGAAAAAGGGTAAGTTAGCTCCTAGATTTATGGGACCTTATCCAGTGACAGCACGGATGGGAAAGGTAGCTTATAGGTTGGAGTTGCCACCTGAGCTACATAGACTACATACAGTGTTCCACATATCTATGCTGAGAAAATGTCATCCCGATATAGAGTTGGTGTTGCAACCTATAGAGGTAGAATTAAATGAGGATATATCCTATGTGGAAGGTCCAATGATGATTCTTGACAGAAGAATCAAGAAGTTGAAAAATAAAGACATAGTTCTTGTGAAAGTTCTATGGCATCACCGTGGCATCAAAGAAGCCACATGGGAGCTAGAGGAAGAGATGATGAGGAAGTACCCTTCTCTTTTCTCTTGAGATTTCAGGGATGAAATCCTTATTAGGGGTTGATAATTGTAACATCCCTGACCTAGGTTATAACCTAACCCTAGAAGTTTTGCTTAAGTAAGTTGTTTACAAACTTTTTTTAATCTTTTGAAAAGTAATTAAGACTCTTGTAGACTTTAAATTTCAAGTTTGAGCTTATTTGCAAACTGTTTGTGCATTATATGATAGTTTGGGCATAAAGTGTAATTTACCCAAGATGAGGGGCTATATTTCAAAATGTCACATGTTGAATGTACCTCATGTGTTTTAGCATCATAATAGAAAGAATGATGTTAAAGGATGGCTTTTGGAGAGCCTAAATTCCAAGATTGAACTTGTTTGTATAATGTTAGTGCATTGTGCACCAGTTTTGGTACAAATTATAATTTACCCAAATTGTAGGGATAATATGATAATTACCACCTCTAAAGTGTCCCTACTCCCTCCTAGTATAATGTATAGGATATATAAATAAGGAGACACCATGCTTGAATCAATTTTGAGTGATGGTACTTTTAGTAATGAAATGACCAAGAAAAGGGGGTTGAATATGAAACCCTAACTTGAGATGTATCAAGTTGAAAAGCTTATATATGAGTGCCTATCAGACAAGGATCCAAAGGAGGAGCCTCATATCATTTTGTAGACTCTTGGAAAAGGCCATGTCATGCAAAGCACCTCAAGGAGGTGAGGTGTGTCGGGTTACAACTTCCTTAGTAAAGTTGTGACAGGTTGTGAATAAAGTGGTGATTTTGTTGATATATCTTATTCAAAGAGATAAGTAATGGACTAATCTTTATCCCTAGGTCACCCTCAACTATTTTTCATGTCAATATAAATGTTTATGTATGCATTTACATGTGTCACCCATGCATGGACACATGGCACCTACTAGCTCAAATTGATGACACCTCATTTTCACCTTCCTTCATGAGCAACAAGTATATATATACCCCTTAGTGAAATTTTTTGACCATTAACACACTCTTTCCTTATGGTATCATGCATATAGCTCTTTTATCATGCAGGAGTGCAAGGATATCGTGCATAGGTCCTTGGATATAGCCCATAGCTAAAGCATATCGGTCAAGTAGGTGATATTGGCCATATAGGGTGATATCGGCCATAGAGTGAAGTGTTTTGACTCCAAGTGAGTGAAATATCGTGCACGAGGGGTGGCATATAGTGAAAGGGCACAAGGGTATCGTGCTAAGGTGTTAATGAGCAAGAAGGAGCTCATACTTAACCCTAAGGTGAGGATATGATCATCTTCAACCTTGGATTGAAGCATGATTTTAGGGTTTTGATCTTCTTTTCTTTTCTTCTTCACCAATTGCTTATCAATGGTGATTCTTTTCTTATAGAGGAGTTTTGAAGTCCATATTCAACCTTGGGAATGTGAAGATTTGGATCTTGGAGCTTTAAAGTTGTTCTTAAGGCCGGTTATATAACTTAAACCCAATTATATTATTATGCACCTTCAATTTTGCCATACTTGTTGAACTACTTGCAATTTCGATTTCTCTTGAATAATTGCTGAACCTTTGAGTTCTAAAAGCTTCATGGGACTGTTGTCCATGGCTTATAATAGTAAGAACAAGGATGTAGAGGTTGATTATGATGACATCATCAGTATCGTGTGGAAGCACACAAGCACACACCTTCAACCCGATATGGAAAAGTAACCCTAGATGACTTGGAAATCGATAGTGTTGTGCTTTGATTTGTATAATGGGTTGACAAAGGTTCAACGAGTTGTTTAGGATGTCACTCAATCCATTCACATAGTTCTTGAATCATTCAGTCAGTGTGTTACTCCACTAATTGTTCCTATTGCAACATACATCCCAGACATTCTTCAGAATAAGTGTCTAGTTCCAACCCTACATTGTCTTCAGTCTGAGTCCTCCTTTCGTCTTGTAGATCACTACCCTGTCTCATGCCACCAGTGAAATATGACATTCTTTCCTTCCTCCCCCCAGATGAAGTTGTGGATTGTATTGTCAACCACATCACATACTTCTACCACCATTTTGCTACCACTCTCGAATCTATCATTTGACTCAACCTTTCAATGCGCTTAAGGTTCACTGAGTCTACAGAGACATAGGACTAAGGTGTTGAGTCTATGTTAGTGTCCTCCAGTATACCCTATAGTGACTTCTTCTTATGCAGAAGAAAGGGTAAAATTTATAAATAACTGGGGAACACGAGGAACACATTGCTGAGAGAAATGTTGTTGCACCAGGAGAGGGTGCAAGGGATCAGGAAAGAGAAGAACAAGTGCCTTAGAATTCCTATCTAGACCTAATCAGGATAGAGAATCCTACTTTTTATGCTCTTGTGAGGCAAGTTAGGACAACAATGATACATATAGTAGACTAGATACTAGCATTACAACCAAGGTTACCAATCCTCAATATAGATACTTTGGGTTTTGAAAAGGTCCCTAAATGACATAATTATGTTGGAACAGTGGAAAATGTGGGAAGGATTGACATATGGCAAGAAAGTAGACTCTTCCATAAGTATAGACAAATAGTATATCTGTGATGGCAGTACCCAAGAAGGGGAAATAAGCTGAGAATTAAGTAAATGCCATTACAATTCTAGAGACATTTGCCTAGTTGTTCTAAAAAGCCAAAGTTTTCAGTGCCACCAGTGTAATAAACGCCCAATGCACTAGTGTAGTAATCACTATGTAAAAGCAAAAGTCCTAACTTTCTACCTGTAAGAACCCATGACTTAGTCTCTACATCGGTAATGAGACCAATAAGACCATGGTATGAGGACAAGACATGTTATAGGTATGAACATGTTGAGCATACTAAACTCTTTTCTTTGAAAAGAAGGGAGGAAATGACTCAACAACCGAGGTAGACTGCACAAGGCTTACAATAGTCACAACCCAATAGTGTAAAAAGGCAAGAGCAACAACATGAAAAAGCTAGACTCTATGTGTTGACTCAACCTAAAGCGGTAGATGACCACGAGGGGTAATAGTCAGATAGAGTTTTTTTTCATTTTGATATGCCTTCTCTTGATGTTATCTGATAATCATAAGAAGGATTGATGTTATTGATTTCTCTATTGATTGCCCTATGGGAACATAGGGAAGAAATGATGAGAACTAGAATTTATAGTTGGTTCAATATTCTTTTAAATGCTTTATAATTGCTCTTATCTGTGTGAAAGAGGATGAGATGTGGAAGTGATGCCTGGAGAAAATCCAGGGATGTTAAATCATGTGTTTGTGATGATACAAAAAGTAAGGAATATGATAGTACACATAGTGCATACTACCTAATCTCAGTACTTGTATACCCTGGCCAGGTATTCAACTATTGAAGATAAGGTGAGTAGGGAACTCTTAGATTGTTATCTTTCGGAAAACTCTGATCAAATAGTCAGTCTGAGACAATCTAGTGAGTATAATGAAACTGGAAATATAGTATGGACATTTGTATCACATCCTAAGTACAATAAAGTGGAATTTAAGATGATCTCAGATCAATATGTGTGTATGAGGAAGTAAAGAGTATAATCCTCATGAAATGATAATGAGAACAAGGGAGGTGATCCATGTTTGATAAAGTTTGTGTGAATAGTAAAGATCTTTTCCATAATGTAGAAATGAAAAATGTGATAAAATCACAAAATGTTCATGAACATGTTAGACAATAACAAAGAAAGGAATGATGATATGTAGTCATCCATATAATTCCTATGTTGATGGCAAGGAAACTAGGATGAAACAAGAGTAAGTGACTCATGAACAGTTGAAAGTGCATGCAATAATCAGAGGAGATGATGATCTCTTCTCTTTGATAAACAACCTTGGGTGATGATGGGGTGATAAGAGGAATATGCTTCTTTGTGTTCTCTCCTTTTAGGGACATGGCATTCAAGTGAATACTATGACACTTGATGTGCATGGATTAGAAATAATCCATTGATGGATACTTAGAAAAGTATCAGTTCATCTTGGACTTTGGTTCCAAGATAAAGATATGTGTAATAAATAATGTCCCAAAGACGAAAGAATGATCATTTATATGTGTGGATTTGGTAATAACCATAGATAGATGGAAATGATGAGGATGTGATGTGTTTTTAACACATGTGACAGATACCAAAGTAAGGAATTTTGGTATCTAAGAAATATCAGGTGGTATGGGAAAGTAAAAACTTAACTCCTAATTAGATGATTTATGTTGGTTACCTAGAATGGCCAACTGTGAACTCAGTCTAGTTACATAGAATAGTATGGGCATCATATGTTAGGGGTTTATGCTATGCATAAACATAACATCGATAAGGATGTACTAATTGAAGGAACAATTGTAAAATCATTTTGAGAAAAACTTATTAAACTAAAAAAATCCTTTAAATATCTCTATCTAGATCTGTTGAGGTAGCTTATACATAACATCTAAAGATACCTCTAAGATAAGTTCTTAATTGATAAGTAACCTCCCATTATGACAGGAGGATGTAAAACTAATGAGATAGTTGGTACAAGTAGTAAGAAAGTTTAGTGTTGTGTCAACAGGTTAGATGGCACACGAGAAGTATGATAAGACTTGTAGTCTCAAGTGGGTGACCGAACGTGACTCTGGTCTTTCATTGGAAGTGAAATACTAAACTGAATAAGGAGTATGGAAGACTCCCCAGAATCAAGAATCTTGTCATATAAAGTTGTAAGTTGAGAAAGGTGACAAATCAGTGAGGTTTGACACCTGAGTTAAGTAAGGTATGTATAATGTTTCTCTGACTAAGAAAAGTGTTACCTGACACAGAGTTGACTCTACAGTCAGTAATGAAAAAGGGAGTGGAGTATGTGTCATGTATGACAGATTCTATGATAATCATATGTGGAAGAACTTTGTGTTGATCAAAGTTCTATGGCATCTCCATGACATTAAGATGTTATGTGGAGACTTGATGATATGATGAATGAATAATATATGTCGCCCTTAACCTGGGATTTCGGGGACGAAATTCTTGTTAGGGGTTTATAACTTGTAATGACCCTGACTTGGGTTATGAGGTAACCCTATTTGTTTTGGCTAAGTAAGTTTCTTAGAAATTTAATATAATACTCTAAGTATTTTTGTTATCATATTACACACCTATGTTTCAAGTTTGGTCCTGATTGAATGTTGTTTGAGCAATGTTCCTTTGTTTTGGACCAAAGTGCAATTTACACAATATGAGGGGTTATATTGCAAAATGTCAAATATTGAACATGCCTTTAGTGTTTTATCATCATAAGAGAGAGAGTGATGCTAAGTGGTGGCTTTTGGAAAGCGTAAATGCCAAGTTTGAACTTGTTTGAATAATGTTAGTACATTGTGCACCAATTTTGGTACAAATTGTAATTTACCCAAAATGTGGTGTTGATATACAAATTCCACCTCTAGAGTGTCCCTACTTCCTATATGTATCATTTAGAGGACATAGAAAGAAGTATACACCATGTTTGAATCAATTATGAGTGATGGTAATCTTGGTGATGAAATGGCCAAGAAAAGGGTTGAATATGAAACCTTAACTTGAGTTGTATCAAGTTGAAAAGCTTATATATGAGTGCCTATCAGCCAAGGAGCCATATGAGGATTCCCATATCGTTTTTTGGACTCTTAGAAAAGCCCATGACGTGAAAATCATCTCAAGGAGGTGAAGCGTATCGGTTTACAACTTCCTTAGAAAAGTTGTATCAGGTTGTGAATAAAGTGGTGATTTTGTTGATATATTTTATTCAAAGGGATAATTAATGGATGAAAATTCATCCATAGATTATCCTAAAGTGTTCATGTCAAGATTAGTGTTAATGCATGAATGTACATGTGTCAACCATGCATGGACACGTGGCACCTAGTAGCTCAAATTGATGACACCTCATTTTCACACTTCTTCATGAACAACAAGTATATATACCCCTTCTTTCACCCCTTAGTGAACTTTATCGAATTATACCACCTCCTTTCTCTTATATATCGTGTATGGAGTCTTGGTATCATGCATGGGTGAAGTGGCATCGTTCATAGGGCCTTGGTATCGGCCATAGCAAGTGGTATCGACCATAGCAAGTGATATTGGCCATATCAAGTTGATATCGGCCATAGTGGAGTGTTTTTTACCAAAAGTGAGGGGGATATCGGCCACAAGGGATGGAATATTGTGCATGAGTAGTGAGTTATCGTTCAAGGTGCTAAGGATCAATAAGGATCTCAAATATTAACCCTAAGGTAAGGCCATTATCATCTTCAACCTTGGATTGAAGCATGATTTTAGGGTTATGATCATCCTTTCTTTTCTTCTTCACCAATTGGTTATCCATGGCGATTCCTTGTATATGAAGGAGTTGTGAACGAGCCTTGGACTTTTGATAAGTCATTTTCAACCTTAGGAATGTGGAGCTTGGAGCTTTGAAGTTGTTCTTAAGGCGGGTTATATAACTTGAACTCAACCATGTTATTATTCATCACCTAAATTGCTATACTTATTGAAGTACTTATAATTCCGAAATTTTCTAAAATATTTGATGACATTATGAGTTTTAGTACTTTCTTAGACCTGTTGCAATGAACTATAACAGTTAGAACAAAGGTCTAGAGCTTGAAGATGATGGTATCACCTTATAAAAGTGATATCGAGTGCAAGCACACAAGCAAGCACCTCTAACTCGATATTATGATGCACCTACTTCACTAAAATGATATGGATATGATTTTATACCTTCTTGCACGATATGGTGGTGTAGTATACACCTCTTGCACGATATGAGGTCAAGAAAACACCTCCAAAGTGATATGGTGAGCAAGCACACACCTCTCTGCCCGATATGGTGTGAAGCACCCACACCTCTCTGCCTGATATGGTGTGAAGCACACACACACCTCTCTGCCCGATATGATGTGAAGCACACATACACCTCCAAAGTGATATGGTGAGAAAGCACACACCTCTCTTCCCGATATGGTGTGAATCACACACACACCTCTCTGCCCGATATGGTGTGAAGCACACATACACCTCCAAAGTGATATGGTGAGCAAGCACACACTTCTTTGCCTGATATGGTGTGAAGCACACACACACACCTCTGCCCGATATGGTGTGAAGCACACACACACCTCTATGACCGATATGGTGTGAAGCACACGTACACCTCCAAAGTGATATGGTGAGCAAGAACACACCTCTTTGTCCGATATGGTGTGAAGCACGCACATACACACCTCAAAAGTGATATGGAAGCACACATACACCTCAAGGTTGATATGGTAAGCACACATACACCTCTAGGTGATATGGGTAGCAATTATGCAGCTTTAAACTGATATTGGGTTAAGAATACACCTTTTGGATGATATGGTGTTGAGCACTTATCTCTAAAATGAGATGGAGGGTAACCCAATATACTAGATGACAAGAGTGGCAAGGTGGTTAGTACCCTAGTACATGTGATGACCAATACACTAAAGTAGGGTGTGGACAATATCTTCAAGTGAGGTGAGGATGTTACATGCATGAAGGATGAAGTTGATACACATATGAATGGTAAGGTTGATACCTTAATGGGTAAGGGTATGAGGGATATGATGATGCCTAGATCGATATACACCTAACCCAATACATGTGTTCAACTTGACATACATGATTCAACCCTATACACCTTGTAAAGGTAAGGGTAAGACACTCTTAGGAGTGATGAGTGTAACACCAAGTAATGGTGTGGCTAATACCTTAATAGGTGAAACACCTAAAGTGATTAATAATGGTAAATCCTATATAAATAATGTCTTAACCCGAGATGAGTCCATAACACATGATGATAGTTGGGTAATTCAAGTGTGTGACTTATGGAAAATACATTACAGGATAAATGTGATGGGCTAGTGCATAAAGTATTAGGATGGGAAATACCCTAATACAAGATAAGTTGATGAACTTAAGTAAGTTAAAAGTGATGAGGGAAGTGATACACCAAGGCATGATAAATATCACATCCAACACCTTAAGGTTGATATACCTTAATGCACCTTAAATCAAATATACATGGATGAGTAACTCATGAAGTGTGTCATGTAAATTGTTACATTGAGATGTAATGAGATTAATGCACTTTGATAAGTGTTGGCTAACAGGCCTTGAGAAAAAGGGTTAAGCCAAGTTAATAAAGTATGATGTAATCAATATCCTAGTGAGGATGAGAGACAAACTCATACTTTGTGTTGATTATCATTTAATGATAAATGATAAGAATAAATAAGTATGATTGAATACTTATGATATCAATGTATGATCCTAGATGTGTGGAGCAATGAATTAGGGTTTGAATTAAAAATATGAACTTGAAACCCTATTCGGCTATAAAGGGAAACCCTAATCCTAATAATGGGAAGGTTGTATTTCTCTTATTGCATAAGCTTTGTAAGGCATGTTAAATACTTCTATAATGAGTAAAATAATTAATGGCCTTGTGAGCCATGTGAATAAGTTGTTGCCAAGTGAGAGGTGATAAGATGTGTAATGGCCTTGTGAGCCATGTGAATAAGTTGTTTCCTAGTGAGAGGTGACAAGATGTGCAATGGCCTTGTGAGCCATGTGAATAACTTGTTGCCTAGTGAGAGGTGACAAAATGTGCAATGGCCTTGTGAGACACGTGAATACTTGTACAACAAGTAAAATGAATACCTTGGTCTGAGGACCTAGAGGTAATAGTTACCTAAAAAGTGGTAACAATGTTCAGTGATGAACTAAGGGTTTGAATACCCAGATCTAGTAATCATGATAATGACAATGTTGAGGGATGAGAATTCCCAATAATGAGATATGGGATTGAGATCCTAAATGTTATATGTGTTTGAAAGATTTGAAAAGTACTTGATAGATGTATTACACCTTTCTTTGTAGCATTTGTCATAATAATTCATGTTTGAAAACTTGACTGATGCTAAAAGAATACGGTAATGCACTTAATTAATCAAGTGGAATCTTATCATGT
Source organism: Alisma plantago-aquatica (assembly GCA_963693085.1). Lineage (NCBI taxonomy): Eukaryota > Viridiplantae > Streptophyta > Magnoliopsida > Alismatales > Alismataceae > Alisma > Alisma plantago-aquatica. Next base: position 927,349,224 of record OY856409.1, read on the forward strand.
AGTGCCCTGACCATAGATCTATCATTGTCAACAGCTGGTGATGGTGAAATAGGTTTTCCCATGGGATCTCCTGGAGAGTGCATATTTTTGAATATGCAGGGGGGATGGGCGTGAATATCCTTACGCCCTAATGAGGGATTGATGTGAGATCTCCTTCATTATAAATGTTGGGATGGATGTATCATGAATCTCCCGATGATGATGAATGTCGGGATTGATGGTAGATAAACACGAGAGCTCTCAATCCCGAAGAGAGTGCAGCCACCATTGTATCTCTATAGCGAAGTTGCCAGTATACCCTAGAAAGCTATTTAAGCAATTAACGTAGTCCTGCTTATGGTCTCACACTGACCGAGACAGCAGAGGCCATGGCAGCCAGCTCTTCAATTGACCTTGTATGGTACCTATTTTGACTTCACAATGGTCGGTTGGAGTATGAGCAGTATACCTCATCTCCTCAGGGGATAAGTGTGATTGTAAAATATAATCAGCTGTATAGCATATTTGCTTAAGAATTGAATACGGAAAACATTGTATGATGTTACCTTTCTTTTATACATCTTATATGGATAGATGTTATACATGTTCTTCATAATCATTATAAAATGAATAAGATGATTTACTGCTTTATCATATATAGCTGCAATGCTTCAAAAAATGATATTGCTCTACTTTGATTAAATAGTGGTTAAATCCTTCTTATTAATGAAAAAGAATCCTCTGCTCAGTTTTATACTATTTAACTGCAAAAATAATATTGTTGGTGGAGAGTTATATCTATCGTTGGGACATGGGTCTCACCCCGTTGGTCACCAACATTTTTAGGTGGACGCAGATGAAGAGGTAGAGACCATACTGCAGAGGTACATCAACAGCAACAGGGACAACAGTGATAGCTCATGTTGAGTGTATTATTTGTCGTGTCTTGTATATAGAATTCCTATGTGTTGTCTATTTACTCTCAGGTCCTTGGATTTAGTACGTGTTTATTTTATGAACAATATGAGGTTTTGGCTAGTATGCCTCGAGGTTTTATGTTGCTTCAGTATATGTTTTGACAAAGCAACTGTTATATGTCATCCTCGAGAAGAGATGGAACAGTGTATGTACAATGTGAAAAATGATGTATAAAAGGTTTTGATTCTTCCTTAAAGAGTTTTCCTAGAAATGGATCTCTTTATAAAATGGTTTTAAATTTTTAGTGATTTTTGGTTAATTCGTTGCTTATGTTTATTCTAATTAATTAGTAACAATTTGTTTGTCAGTTTGATGTTGGTCGTCTCAATTAGGCCTAGATCTAGGGAATAATCACTAAATCAATATGATTGTATGCTTACATAATCAAGAAACATAACTGAAATAAATATAAGAAAATAACTATAAATATATTTTGGTAAATAAACTAGAAAGGAATCATTAAGTTAAGTTTGTATTACAATGTAAATGCTTCATTTAGTCTCCTTAGGTAAGAACTTAGTCATATAAAGATGTAATATGTAAATTGATAGAGAAGGATCCATGAGAGAGATGGAAAGGTGATGATGAAGATATTCATAATGGACGGTAGCATCTTCATTTCCTCCTCATTCCAGTATGTAAGGAGGTCATGGAAATGATGAAGAAGCAATAACATCAAGTGCATTATTGCAAAAACTTGAAATGAGACCATCCTATTCCTCTTAGAATCAAAATAGGTTACAAAATATGACATTAATGATTTTCATGGTTTAACTATTTATTACAGATTTGCACATTTACAATATCTATTCTAGAATTTTGTTGATGGCTTAGAAGTCAATCCATTGGTCTAATCGTTTGGAACCTAGAATGTCATACAACTAAAATAGTAGGAGTTGTTGTTACGTGTCAACCTTACATGATTGATTTTTGTTGAGTTGAGAACATATAATCTCAGTGGAAATGGGTGTACTTGCTATATTATAAGTTCACCATATTCTTTTAAGCATAAAACTACGACAATTGTATTTCCTCAGTCATCCTGCACTTCAATAGGATCCTTATGAATGGGCCTATTGGTAGAGATGTAATGTTGTCAAGAAAATAATATTTCTCGATATCCATGTTAATTTTAAGTCCTAAAATTGTACCGCATAGTTGTGGTACATATGCGACTTGAATTCAAAAATAAGAAGAAGAAGAAGGAAAAAACAATCTAGCACAATATAGGTTTGATTATGTCAATAGAATAAGATTGTAAAAGCACACAAAACATTTATAGTTGTCATCTCTTTGTACCAAATTATTGGTTTGCTATTTTTACAAATGAAAGCATGTATATATATAATATATTATATTTGTTTGTGATATAGAAGGTAGCATTGGATCATTGGTTTCATTATGTGGTTAAATTTTATATTTCCTTTTGACTTATATGGTCAATAAATTTTCAAAATGTAGTCAAATAACAACAATTTTGATGGTATGTTGTTGTTCATTTGATCGCATTTTTAAAGCGGATTGTTGTTTTTTACTTTCTTTTTTTTATTCGTTGAAAGTTGTGTTAGAAAAGGTAAAATGGGATCTTCAATAATGTGATATATGTGTGCATTTATTTATGAAAGTATAGTTATTGACATTATTCATAATTTGATGAGCATTATAGTCTTTCTTCTAGTAAGATATTTCTACTATAAGAATGTATCAATCATATAATGTGATATATATTGTATAATACCTTCCGGTGTAATGTTCTGGTTGAGACTGAGCCCTATTGATCACAGGCATCTAATCAGTTGATGATCCAAGCTACTAAAAACTTTGACAGAAACTTCCAAACTATGCCTAATGAAAACAATCGTTGCCATGATAGATTGGAGAATCAAATGGTGTAGATCAAGAGGGCAACCGTAGGCCTCTCATTAAAAAAATGGGAGATTTTATTCCTCAAGACCGATATTCTAGTAGAAGGAGGATTTCCACCAAAGGCCAACCTAGGGCCTCATGCACTTTTGGCAGAAGATCGATCAGTCGACGACATTTGTATCGTGATAGAAGTAGGTCTATAGCTCATTGTGATCAGTCTTTTGAAGAGTACGAGGATAGATTCTGGGATTACCTAGAGTATGATGATAGACTAGTAGTGGATGGGTGGACATTGGAGGGTAGAGATGCAGAGGGGTGACATCGTTAAGAAGACCAATCTATCTGAGAAGTGACAGTTTTTCCCATGTTACCCATGTTTAGGTATTTATTCTAGAACGTTATAGATGTTGGTAATAATAAAACTAGGAAGATCTTGGGGAGATTTTATAGAAAGCGTTGCCCAGATGTTGTTTCAATTCTTGAACCTTTTGTTCATGTTGTTAGGGCCAAGGAGCTTCTTGACATAATATGTTTGGAATGGGTTGTATATAACTTAGACGCAGGAGGCAAAATTTGGGCATATGTTGCTATTTTGCTGAAGGAAAAAATCTTCTTATCCCACCATAAGCACTTAACCATTTAGCTTGAAGATAGTCTTGGATCCTCCTGTTTCATCACTATGGTCTATGCTAAGTGTAATGCTTCTACTAGGAAGGATGTATGGAATTCTCTAGTAGGACTTGCGAGTGTCATAGGTGACTGTATGTGGGAAATTTTTGGTGATTTTAAAATAATTAGAACCAAGGAGGAGAAGTGGGGTTCTGATGATGTTGATTGTAATGGAATGAATGATTTTAGCTATGTGATCATTGGTTTAAATGTTTCAGAAATTTCATTTGAAGGAAGCAAGTTCACTTGGGTTGACAAACAAAAGGACACTCTAATCACCTGGGAGAGGTTAGACAGAGGCTTGTCAATCAGGAATGGTTAGCTTGTACATATAATATTATAGCTACTCACCTCACATGTTTTTGAGTATCCGGTCATTGTCATGTACTTATATCCTTTGGAGATTTTCTTGATTTTGGTCATAGATAGTCTACTCCTTTCCATTTTCTTGATATGTGGCTTTCACATGCAAATTGCTTAAATATTATCAGTAAAGAATGGTCAATAAAGACTGAGGGGATCCTTCCTATACATTTTTTTTGCTAAAATGAAGAACTTCATATATGCTACGCTTAAAATTGCTTTTGATGAATTTCAAAATCCTTCCACTGAGCTGAAACTTATGATGCTGAAACTGAACTTGATATCCTTGAGCAAGAAGAGTCTCTTCTAAAGACAAAATCTAATATTAATTAGTTAAGTGACGGGGATAGAAACACCAAGTTCTATCATGTAGTGATTAAATCCATAAGAAAGAGAAGTATTGTTGCCTTTATACGCATCAATAATGGTCCTTCTATTTTTGGCCAACCTCAGATGGCCATGGCTACGATAGATCAATTTTCTATTATTTACTCATTATGAGCCCAAAGATTCCTCACATGACGATTTCTTCTTATATAACAGTTACCCTATTTTTCCGGTTGACAATAATTTCTCACTCATTGTGGCCCCAACTGCGGAGGAGATTTTCTCGACTACGGAGATGATGGATTTAGACTATATGCCAGGTCCAGACAAAATTTTCCTTAGTTTTTACATCACTATTTGGAATACTTCAAAAGTGATTTTGTTCAATTAACAAATTTTTTTCCAAGGGAAATGCTTGCCACAGAAGTCTATGTTGCTACCGCATTGCCTTGATCCCCAAATCTACCTCTCCTCAAGATTTGACAAAGGATTCTAGACCTATTGCTATTGAGAATGTATCACTTAGAATTCTTGCAAGAATCCTCAGCAACCGTATGGCACTAATAATATGTCATCTCATCTTTGACGGGCAAGGGGCTTATGTACAAGGCATGGATATTATTCATAATATTTGACTTACTAAGGAATTCATTCATGATATCCATCAAGGAGAAGAAGACAGATGCAACCTCATTATTAAATATGACATGTCTAACGCATAAGATCGCATTAACTGGTCATTTTTTAGAATCGTTCTTCAAAAGTTCAGGATGATGGCTTTGCTTATTGACCTCTGTATTAGTTTCTCTACCCATACATGGATGAGTGTGGCCCTTAATAATTACACTACATATTTCTTCTGTATATTTAGATGACTTAAGTAAGGTAATTTTCTTTCACCCTTCATGTTCATCCTTTTTGAAGAAGTGATATGTCAAAAACTCAAGATGGAGATAGATATGAACCTTATCACTAGGTTCAAAACCAGGGGAAAAGAAAAATCTCCTAGTATCCTTCTATACGCGGATGATGTTGTCCTATTTACTCAAGCCTCAGACACCTCACTTAAATCTATTAATGACATTTTTAAGTTCTATGAAGCATGCTTGGGACAAAGAGTGAATAGATCAAAGTTGGGCTTCCTGTGTGGCATAAATGACGTTAATGTGCTACAAGATATATCTGACAAACTCAACATTGTGTGCCTAGATGATTCTTTATCCTATTTTGTAGAACTGATGTTAAAGGAGGTATGAAGATTCACTACTTTGATCCCCTCCTAGAGAAGATCAAAATCAGATTGTTGCATGGAAAGTGAATCTTTTGTCTTTTGTAGGAAGGATAATTCTCATTCCCCACACTCTTTCCTCCATTATTCTTCATAGCATGGATGACAGTGATACCCTAAAAGGGATCATTAAGAAAATTAATGCTATGTTATCATCTTTCCTCACGGTTGCTAGAGATAACAACCACAAAAGAGATAGGGTTGGGTGGGATAGAGTGTCTTTATCAGAATATGTCGGTGGCTTTAGACTTCAACTCTTTATGAGACTGGCAAGGCATTTCAACTCAAATCTTGTTGGGAGATATTGACCAAAAACTCCATATGGGTTACTTCTTGCAGATAGAAATATTGTATCATTTACTTGAATCATAGTGGGTCTTACCCTTCCTAATTGAAATGGGTACTTTTGCATCTCCATACTACAGAAATTATGATAGTTTCCCTGATCTCATTCCTTTGGTACAATAAGTGGTGTCATCAACCTTTGAATCGATATGCCATTACATAATCTGATTTACAATTGGATTTTAGTGTCTGATTTCTAGTTGGATGGTTTCGGTTGGAACTAGAATACTTTATTGTAAATTCTTTCTAGTCAAGGAATTCGCTCAAACAAAAAGTCATTAATGAGAGTATCGAATGTGGAGGACAGACAAGCATGGCACCACGCCAGTGATGGTTTCTCCCTGAAATCTACTAAATGGTTAATAATTGAAGAAATCTTTTGTCGTGCAACAAAAACCATGGTTATAGTTATCTGTGGCCACTCCTAAAGTTATTCTTCTAGTTTGGAAGATATATAAATCTGCAATACCCATTGATGATAGCATTGCAAGTTGGCACATCCATCTGGCTTCTTCCTGTAATTGATGTCTAATCCACCTGAGTGAGACAATAGAGCACCTTTTTCTTTATAGTGATATTTCTTCTTTTCTCTAGAACAAACTCGTAGAACTTTTATAAATATAGAGTTATTGGCGTGATGGTACCCTTCAACATTCCTTTTTTGCATAGGAGGCCAAGCATTCTGCTAGGTCTCTGAGTGGTTGGTTAACCTCTTGCATGATCCGTCTAATCTTTTGGTCTATCTGGATATTCTGGTGTACTCTTAGATTCAATAACAGAAGACTTAATCTTGATAGAATGTGGGACTCCATAATAGTGACAATGAACTTAGTTGTTGTCAAAAAAGTTTCTAGAAAACTTGGCAACCCTATGATATATGCATCATTGAGTACATACTGATAGTGCATCCCCAAAACCAAGATCCAACGGACCTCCCTGGTCAGATGGACTCCCCCAGATATGGCAAATTTGAAGATTGACATTACTACATGACACACAACTCACCCAGATGACATGAGTCAGTATTGGGTGGCAGGAAGTATTAGAAACTGTCATGGGTATATTAGACTTGCGTTTTGATATTGGGTTACTAACAAAGATCAGTTTGAAGCTCTGCTACAACGTTGTATTATTGTACTCAAGCTAACAAATGACCATAATCTTACTGTATCCATCATAGAGATTGATTAGAAGTATATTCTAGATTGTATTTGGGGCTCAGGAGCGTACATGTGGAAGCTGACCGCTTTGATCAGATAGCTTAGGCAGGTTGTGGTTGATCTCTCTATCATCGGAAATCATTGCCATAGAGTCCTAAATTCGGTTCCTAGAGAACTTGGTCTTTGGGGTTCTACCAATAAGGAAAATTACATGACTTCTTAGTCAAGTTTGGTACCGATGCGAGTGAGAGGCCCCGCTATTCTTGAGAGAAGGGGTATACCATGCATAGTTACAGAATGGACAGATACTTGATTTAGAATTTCTTAGTTATCCTTGAGTGTTTTATTGATTGGGGGTCTAACCGTTGTAGTCGAGCGGAGATGTATCTCATTATTTGCTTGCTTTCGCCTATATGATGAGGGTAGGATGAATAAGATTACCTCATGATGTTATTTAAAAAAGACTTAGTCTGGTCAGTGGTATTTTTTCGTAATGTTTTTAGTACACAATAGCTTTTGAGCAGGCTTTAGGTGCATTTGATCTCAACTTTTTATGAATTACAGTTTCTTTATTTCCCACTTTTCCAAAATTTATAAAAAAATGATTATGTCAAAGGTAACACTGGATATGTGCTACAATTGTATGTTTCTTTATTTAGTATATGATCAACAATACTTTTCATAATGTTGTGTTGATTTCAATTCTTTTCAAAAGTTTTTAATACAATAAAAAGTTTGTCATTGTGTGAACGCTCATGGGGAAACCACATATAGTCAATGGCGTTTTTTAAAATGTAGTCGAGTAACAACAACTTTTGGTAGTATGTTGTGGTGCATCTAATCACAATTTTTTTGATGTGGATTGTAGTTTTTTTATTTTTTATTTTGTAATATATGAAAAAGTTGTGCTAGAAAAGGTAAATTTGGATCTTCATTTATGTGATAGACGTATATATTTATTTGTGACTTAGTATACTTAATGGCATTCTTCATAATATGGTGTGCATTATAGTCTTTCTTTTAGCAACTCTTTTTAACTATAAGATTGTATCAATCATATAATGTGATATATAAATATTGTATATTTCCTTTTGACTTAGTATGGCCAATTGTATTTTCATTAATGTTGTAAATATTCAGTTTTTAAAGTATGGATAGCTATTGTTAGCTAGAGGAAAAAAAGACAGCTTCTGAACAGGCGTTGCCGTTAAAATTACAAAAATAGAGTCGTCGCCTGAGAGATTCGAACTCTCGCGGGGAAACCCCATGTACTTAGCAGGCACACGCCTTAACCACTCGGCCAAAGCGACTCTGGTGGTATTTCAAGAAAAAGTAAAATATACAACTTATATAATTTCCGGATGCAGATGTGCTGCGAAAGGGAAGCCTTCACCGGATATAGTTGTGCCTATTCGGGGCTGCCGGAGGCATCTGACGAGTGAATATCTGGTCAGATCTTGCTGATAGAGAAATCTATTAACTTATATTGGCTCAAAACCAATGGCGTGGTAATAACTGTTGTGGCCCGTAGATATACTCAACTAAATATATTTCATCAAGTTAAGAGTAGTTAAAGTTTTTTGTTTGTCCTCATGTGCACGTAAACGATCTTTATCATTTGTACCACTTAAAAGAGTATATAATCTCTCTTAATTGTAACATGTAACATTGAAGGATTTCATGATTCTTGCATTGGTTCTCTTTCCTAGATATTTTCTGCTCAAATTTTCTTTCCATTTGATTTTTCTACCATCTAGGAATCCATACCAACTAAACCACCACCCTAATTTCTCAACCACTTAATCTATATGATGTTGGCGATGTTGTACCGATACGGTCCCGGATGTGACGAAAACTTAAGTGTTACCGACAAGCGTATAAACCCAAAGAAGAAACATCAGATTTAAAGTAGAAAACTCTCTCAAAGACAATGAGAGAAAAATCACGGGGCTATACCGGCCAACAAGAACTATGTAATTAAGATTACAACTCACACTGCCTGGATTTAATTACCCCCTAAATCTAGATAGCCCTCCCCACACGAGAATAAAGATGAGGAAGAAGAGAATCACACCAAGTGTGTACAAAATCTCCTTCTTTACTTGATCTCCTCACGAGACCGTTGTCGTTGTTGGGGACTGCGTGATGTCGTTATGATCGCTGACTGGCTCGGACTATGGCAACACTACGTCTATAACCGCCAACCGCTACTTTGCTTCAAGGTAAGGTCACTGACCCTCTCTTATCAACTAAGAGAGCTGCTCTGTCAGTGCACCCAATGTGTCACCGACTGTCAGCCGCTACTTTGATTCAAGGCAAAGTCACATACCCTCTCTTATTCAATCAAGAGAGCTCCTTCCATTGTTCTTGTTCTCTGGAACCCTCTACCACAGAAGGCGCCAACAAGCAATCGGAGGGATCACACCTCAACCGATGGATGATCTCAATGGCCTCCCCCAGGGTCTCTATTTATAGGCCTCCATGGCATGTGGTTGCAACTAGGAATCTTTGTCCAACTCTAAGTTCAACTCCATGTTGGACATAGAAACAATCTTCTTTTCCTTTTAGATTTGACTCTTATTAGGATTGGTAGCACACGCCAACTCCTACTCAAGTCCAAATCCAATTGGACATGGGCTGAATCCTTTTCCTATTCCCAACACGTGATTGAATGTATTAAGTTTATATAAAAAAGTTACAATTGTACTATTAGTAAATTGTGAGTTTGTTTTGTTATATGATTAATGCCATTTTCATTTCAATGAAAAAATTTAACTACTATAGATATAAAATTTCAATCATCTACATTCTCTTCTATTCCATTGCTTCAAATTTTGTCTTTTATTTTTAACTTTTTATCTTATTTCACTTAATTCTATATGCACAATGTCCTAGTACAAGCACAATCTTCTTGATTCTACCTTTTCCTCTCTCCACTTTATACTTTTCTTGCTTTCGTCACCACTGCTACCTTACTATTTCAGACATTAGTCCACTGCCCTCGATTCTTTGCCCCAACATTTATTTGTATTCACTTCTTCCTACTTTATTTTACAAAATAAATACAAAATACTTTAAGAAATATATTATTCCTCTTTCCTCTAAATCAAACATGTCCTACAGTCTAACGAACGCTTCCTTGAAAAACCTCACATGTTCTTATTTTTATCCTCACCCTTTCTCTATCCCTCCAACATATATTCTCGCTTACCACATACTCTCACTCCATTCTCTTGAACTCTTGTCCACTTTCCTTAGTTCCTTGTATCTGGAGTTCATGTCTCTTTGTCCATAAACTCCTCCATCTATCCATCTTCTCCCATTACCAGCACAATTTGCACACAAAAATGTCTAGTTGCATTATATATATGTTATTCTTAGGTAAATAACATAATGCAATAACCTCATACAACATGAACCATATTAACTATCTATCAACATGATATCATACCAATGATGTCAACATTTCAAATCCATTATTGACATTTTAAATCTTCAAAAAAATACATTATCACTCTTCATATTTACACTTCGAACTAGTTTGGTCAGAGGGTAATGAAGGATATTGGAGGGATGGAGAAATTGTTCACTCTATTTGTATACAAAGTGATGTGGAATAAAGGTGAATGAAAGGAAATTAAGAAAAATGATATATATGGTCTTTGCATGACTTGTCTTTCCACTAATTTGAAGGGAGGACAAGGTGAATGGGAAAGACTTGGTGGAATGATATCATGAATATGGTTCCCCAACTGTAGGATGACCATATAGATAGTAGACCTAAAACTAAAACTTTGAGCGATCCTAGTTAGCATCATAAAACAAGAAGACAAGTAAATATCTAAATAAAAAATTGACATCATTCACGTACAAGACCACTAATATGCCTATTGTTTTCATTGATATACATGTAATTGTATACCATTTTATATATGTGACCAAAGCCACCAAATGTTTGTAAAAAATATGCTCATGTTCATATACAACACATGTAGGATATACATGACAAACAAGCAAAACCTGAGTGATAGATAAAAATCATGTAAAACATCATTCACATATCAGAGTGCACATAGTCAACTCTAGGACACATAAAAAAGATCAACTAACATCTTCTTCTCATTGAGGCCATCGATAAGGTGACTCATCACCACTAAACTCCTGATATAGGTGTTGAGAACATAAAAAGAATAGAGAACCACGTGAGTAAAACCAAAGTCTCTATGTGAGATTAGAATCTATAGAGTATTGTAAGTATGAAAATTCCCATCGTATATGTTGAATGAAAGAGACATGCATTAAGCAACAACTTTTACAAAACATCAATGAGGTTTAAAGACAATATAAAGTAAATGCATGTAATATGGGCAAGGCACGTTAGATTAATAAAACAATACAATTAGAGATGATATGATATTATACAAGTAAAGTTTCATATCATGATTGAATATATTATTATTGAGCCATGGATAGTTGGGATGTACCTTCAAAACTAATAAGTATTATTTGTAAAGTTCTATAGTCCGCCATAGAGGCTTTTAGGACTATGCGATCTCCTTAAGACCCTACCATGCCTCAATTAGTGTGAGTACAATAAGTAGGGTATCATCAACCTAAAACCTACACATAAACATCAAGCCCATCCTATATACTAGGTCATAATATTTATCATAGCATATGCCATTAGTGCCTTGTATAATCATCTATCACATTACTCTCAAACACATTGGCAAGGCTACCATTAACAACATGAGATACAACCTCAACTGCATGCTTATAAATGAGTTATTTCATGTAAGGCCCCAGACCTATCTTAATCTTAATCTAGCTCTAGTAATGCATGTTAATCATAATTGGATACTTGATTAACTTTTGGATTTAATTGATAAAGTGGAAACCTAAATTGGGATTCAGTTGCACTTTGTTTGTCCTAATTTTGTGATTACTTACATGTTATGGACTTACTTACAATTTCACCATAACATATGAGGACCTAATTGCAAATTTATGTATAAGTATCTAGGCCATTTTTTCTTCTATGTTCATTCTTTATTTGATATGCTTTCTATGCTTTTGAACCTTAGTTTAATAGAGTTTCATCATTGGTGTCTAAACCTAATCCTAATTTAGGGTTTAGTAATTTTGTGGTTGAGTCTTGATAGCCTTGACCCTCGATGTATTTACCACTACTTAACCTAAAGGCTTGGTTGAATAGGGTGCCATGACATTTAGGTATTCAGGTGACCCTCTATAGAGTTTTTTCAGGGAGCCTTGAGTTGGATGTAGAAGGGGATCCCGATAGATAGTGAAGTAATGCCCCTTGATAGCTTGTTTATTGAAGCTAGATAGAAGGGAGGGCTGAACCTCAATAGGGCATGAGTTGGGACCCTTAACAAGCCTTGATCGAGTGTCTCTCAATGGGTACACCCCCAAAATATCACCCTCAATGTATGGGAGGCCAAGAGCATGACAACTCCTTCTTTCTTCATATTCGATATCCTTACTTAAGTGGGGTTGTTTTAGTCTTTTCTCCCCCATGCCAATCCCCCTACCCATTGGTCCTTCTCTCATATGGAAACCTAGATGTCTGATAGAATGTGAAGGAGAAGACAAAGAGCCTAGATATCCTACATGGAGGTTGATAGCTTGATTTGGAGGGAGGAGGAAGCTTGTATGTGCATTGAAGTTGTTATCTTGCTTCTTTTTGGTGTAACTAAGGCTAGATAGCCTCTTTATTTGTCTAAAGCATGTAATATCTTCCCTCCTTTCACTCTTTTATTTATTTTCTTCATATTTATTATTCCTTGTTTGAGATCCATGGAGATCTATGGTGGTATTTTCTTCCTAGAGCTAAACCTCTCTCTATTTTCCCTAGTTGAGGTTGGATCTAGCTAGAGGGAGCTTTGGTGGAGCTTTTGAGGGGATTATGGTGGAACTTGAAGGTTTATCCACGTCAAATTGAGGAGGAGGTACTTTCCCACACAATTTTTAGGTGGGTTTCTTATTCCTTCCTTGATTAAACATGCATGAATTCCTTCTGTAACATCCCACTCTTGTTATGCAATTTTTCAAATTATTTTATTCCTTGCATGCTCTTTTCCTAATTAGATAATTGTTGAGGACTTAAATGCAATTTTCCCATGATTAGTTTTGCAAAATCATTTATTATGTCCAAATTGCTCTATTATACTTGTTTTATTTAAAGAAAATGTCTTCATGTATATCTATGCCCTTTTTGTTGAAGAAAAAAAAATGAGAATAAGTGTTTTATGTCCAATTTTCTCTCTCATATGATTATTAGTGATTTACATGTTTAATTTCTTTATTGATGGCCTCCATATTGTTAATTGAAAAGAAATAATGTTGAATGCACATTTTCATATTTTGTAATTCTTATTTGAAGAATTAATGGCTTTATTTGCATTTATCATGGTCATTTAAGTACACATAAGGGTTTTTATTATTTTAGGCCTAAAACGAGTACAAGAATAAAATCCAACCTTATTGGAATGTTCTAGACACTCTAGTGAACCTATGGTCAAAATTTGAATGCATTTGACCCATGTTTGACCCCTCAATTAAATTGGGAAAGATTTGAATATAATTGCCCAAGATTTGAATGTGTTTTGTTTAATTAGGAGTGATGGTGGGTTAAAAGACGAAATTAATTGATTAGTTATGTTTTAGTGCACGTCATTAACCTATGGGTGAATTTTGAACTCATTTGGAATTCAAATGGCCCTCCAAATGATAATAATACGTTTTATATGGTTCTTTGAGTATCATTCAATGTGATGATTGTCACAATTATTCGATTTCTACTGTTAAGCGGGTTGATCAGTCCGTTTTATTTGCGCGCACGTTTGGGACCATTGGATCTGAATCCAACGGTGATCGCTTGTCTTCTTCCTCCGTTTCTCCTCGCGTGCAAGGCCGTTTCACAGTGATTTCTCCATCGATCTCTCTCTCCCTCTTAACTGCACGGTTTTGCGAGATTTCTTCACCCCTGAGTTCGGCTCTCTTCCCCGAACCTAATGACCCCTAGAAGACCCTCCCCCTTGCCCTATATACGAAACGCCCAAAAGGGCAGGTTTCCACCCTCGCCTTCCCAAGTTGTAGCGGGCACAATCGTGCAGCTGCTTCCTATTTAAGCAACCCAGAGGCATCGCTGGACTCCAAGCAACTCTCCTCCTCAGTCAATTTCGACGCACCTAACCCCCAGCTCCCCAACCTGCTCGACTTCACTTTCCGGCGAGCTTGACTCCGCTTTAGCCTTCCTCAACCACCCCAGCTCAATTCCATTCGCGGTGAGCATCCTTGGCACTTCAGTTTCATTTCCACGTTTTCGGTTTGCCGCGAGGATTCCCGGATCGCTGTGCCCTACAGACTGGACCTGTCCTTGCCGGCGCTCATCGCCAGGTCATCTCCAGTGCTCCTCCGACCAAGGTAGCACTGCCAGTGGCTTCGCACGACTCCGCCGGATCTTTCTCGACCCTCACTTTGCATTTTTCCGACTTGAGTTTGCATGAGCAACTTCCGAGCTTGCTTCCCCTGTTTCCAGCCTTGCGGAGGAGCGTTCTCGAGCTCATGGTCATCGCAGAGCCCACGCTTGGGCTTGGTGAATTCTTTGGGTGAAGCTGATGAATTTGCTGCTATCGATTTTCAATAAAACGCACTGATTCACGATCTGGATCCCTGGAGTCATGACTGGCTTCTCGTCGAGCGCCATGGATTGGGCGAGGAGCAATCCAGGTCACGAAATGACCATGGTGCCCCCACGAGCACAATCAGTTAAACTGATCGCCCAAGGGTACTATCGGTATTTCGACTTTTGATTTGTTTCATCAGCTGCGAGTGTTTTTGCACGCCCAAATGACGATTTTACCCCCCACTCACGTGATTCATGTGTCATGCGTGCCTTGGTCATTACAGGCATTTCCTATTTTATTTATATCAGCTTTAATCGAGTTTTCTAATTTCTGATTGGTCCAGAGTGCAAAATTCATAACTTTTGCATACGACCTCAAAAAATATAAATAAATATGTTTTGGAAAGGATTTTCGATGAGGAATCCTATTTTCTGGTTTTTATCGACTGATTTTACTACTTTCACATCTCAATAATTATATGACACAAAATAGGGTTTGATTTGTATGATGAAGGGTGATATGTTAATTTCAGGTGATTAAAATGATCCAATCAGTCAAACCAAGTTTGACTTAGGTGATTTAGTTCGAGGTAAGCGGGCCATGCCTTTGGCATAGTAAATTTGAATTATTGAATGATTATGATATATTATGCATTTTTATGTTAAGGTCTTGATAAATGCATGTTTTCCTTCAAGTACATGCTTATTGAATGATTGTTTGCTATGATATAAGTCTAAGTATAGAAACCACATTTATACTATGAATTATGGTTAATGAACAAGAAATCAAGATTAAGAGGGAATAAGTTTCCCATTCATGCTTAAGAGGGAGAAATCCCATTATGGTCATGGGGAGAAATCCCAATCATGTTTAAGAGGGAGAAATCCCAATTAAGATCAAGTTTAGGATATTAAGAAGATAAGCTAAGTTTAAGAAAGATCATGAATAATAGAAATTGATTTAGATTTATATGCACCTTGTTATGGGCTTTCCGAGCATTATGGGCTTTCCGAGCAATTATGGGCTTTCCGAGCATTATGGGCTCCTTATGGGGCATTAAGAGAGGAGCATATTCTTCTAGTCAATTTCTTTATGTAAAAGACATCAAGAAACGATTAATGTTAATGCATGTTCATGATTATGTTGAGCCACATGTATATTTTATTTTTATGTTCTATAATATGCCAATGCCGCTTACTTATTATGTTTGTTTTCTTTGCATGGCTGGGGACGAGATGTCCGCAGGAGTTGGAGCCAAGGAGAAGGAACAATCTTGAGAGTACCAAGGACCCATAGATCCAAGGAGTTGTTTCCTGGTGGGACGTCCATCTATGGAGATCCTATCATTATCTAGTTTATGTTTAGTATATCTTTGGAAAACTGATGTAGCTCTTATTCCAAGAACTTATGTATGAATCTATGTTTTATTAATGCCAAGTGTTATTTGTTTCTTGATATGAGATCATGTATGTGACATTCCCTCCCAAATATGCCAAGTACCCCACATTATGGATAATGTTGGGGATTAGGCTGTGCTTCCACTGGTTACGTAAGAAACCCTAGGGAGGGGTGTTACATTAATGGTATCAGAGCAAGGAATAGATGGCCACTAAGGCAACAATAAAGATTCATGCAAGTCACCCTAGGATGAAGAAATAGAAGTAGAAAACATGATTATGTATCCTAGTATGTCTAGAGAACCCTAAAGATGACTAGAGCCCTCACCTCAGTAGAGAAGTACATGTTAGCATGCTTAGGTAGTTGAAACCAAACCCTAGATGATGATATGTTTCTCCTTGTCTCAATGGTAAGGGCCACCCAATTGAGATTTGAGGAAAATGTCATTTAATGTGACTTTTTATGTGTCTTACCTTCTTAATTGTGTGTGTGGTATGGGACACATGTGCAAATGAATTGGTGAGATGTATCATAAAGAGATCCAACATTTCTAGATATGTGCTTGATCACCACATATAAAGAGATGAAGGATATATATGATCTAAGGTTAGACAACTATGAAGATGTAGTCATGGTAGGTAAGAGATAGATTCCCTAAGTATAATGAGTTAGGTGTAATGTTAAGGAGTACGTATGAGACTTAGTAAGGGTATCATAATACTTTGTTTATGCATGCTTCTTTTATGATAAAATTTGTATGGAAAATTGCAAGTTTATGTGAAAACCTTAAGGTGGGTAGAAACTCTAGGAAATTTCGAGGACGAAATTTATTTAAGGTGGGTAGAATTGTAACATCCCACTCTTGTTATGCAATTTTTCAAATTATTTTATTCGTTGCATGCTCTTTTCCTAATTAGATAATTGTTGAGGACTTAAATGCAATTTTCCCACGATTAGTTTTGCAAAATCATTTATTATGTCCAAATTTCTCTATTATACTTGTTTTATTTAAAGAAAATGTCTTCATGTATATCTATGCCCTTTTTGTTGAAGAAAAAAAAATGAGAATAAGTGTTTTATGTCCAATTTTCTCTCTCATATGATTATTAGTGATTTACATGTTTAATTTCTTGATTGATGGCCTCCATATTGTTAATTGAAAAGAAATAATGTTGAATGCACATTTTCATATTTTGTAATTCTTATTTGAAGAATTAATGGCTTTATTTGCATTTATCATGGTCATTTAAGTACACATAAGGGTTTTTATTATTTTAGGCCTAAAACGAGTACAAGCATAAAATCCAACCTTATTGGAATGTTCTAGACACTCTAGTGAACCTATGGTCAAAATTTGAATGCATTTGACCCATGTTTGACCCCTCAATTAAATTGGGAAAGATTTGAATATAATTGCCCAAGATTTGAATGTGTTTTGTTTAATTAGGAGTGATGGTGGGTTAAAAGACGAAATTAATTGATTAGTTATGTTTTAGTGCACGTCATTAACCTATAAGTGAATTTTGAACTCATTTGGAATTCAAATGGCCCTCCAAATGATAATAATACGTTTTATATGGTTCTTTGAGTATCATTCAATGTGATGATTGTCACAATTATTCGATTTCTACTGTTAAGCGGGTTGATCAGTCCGTTTTATTTGCGCGCACGTTTGGGACCATTGGATCTGAATCCAACGGTGATCGCTTGTCTTCTTCCTCCGTTTCTCCCCACGTGCAAGGCCGTTTCACAGTGATTTCTCCATCGATCTCTCTCTCCCTCTTAACTGCACGGTTTCACGAGATTTCTTCACCCCTGAGTTCGGCTCTCTTCCCTGAACCTAATGACCCCTAGAAGACCCTCCCCCTTGCCCTATATACGAAACGCCCAAAAGGGTAGGTTTCCACCCTCGCCTTCCCAAGTTGCAGAGGGCACAATCGTGCTGCTGCTTCCTATTTAAGCAACCCAGAGGCGTCGCTGGACTCCAAGCAACTCTCCTCCTTAGTCAATTTCGACGCACCTAACCCCCAGCTCCCCAACCTGCTCGACTTCCCTTTCCGGCGAGCTTGACTCCGCTTTAGCCTTCCTCGACCACCCCAGCTCAATTCCGTTCGCGGTGAGCATCCTCGGCACTTCAGTTTCATTTCCACATTTTCGGTTTGCCTCGAGGATTCCCGGATCGCTGTGCCCTACAGACTGGACATGTCCTTGCCGGCGCTCATCGCCAGGTCATCTCCAGTGCTCCTCCGACCAAGGTAGCGCTGCCAGTGGCTTCGCACGACTCCGCCGGATCTTTATCGACCCTCACTTTGCATTTTTCCGACTTGAGTTTGCACGAGCAACTTCCGAGCTTGCTTCCCCTATTTCCAGCCTTACGGAGGAGCGTTCTCGAGCTCCTGGTCATCGCAGAGCCCACGCTTGGGCTTGGTGAATTCTTTGGGTGAAGCTGATGAATTTGCTGCTATCGATTTTCAATAAAACGCACTGATTCACGATCTGGATCCCTAGAGTCATGACTGGCTGCTCGTCGAGCGCCATGGCTTGGGCGAGGAGCAATCCAGGTCACGAAATGACCATGGTGCCCCCACGAGCACAATCAGTTAAACTGATCGCCCAAGGGTACTATCGGTATTTCGACTTTTGATTTGTTTCATCAGCTGCGAGTGTTTTTGCACGCCCAAATGACGATTTTACCCCCCACTCGCCTGATTCATGTGTCACGCGTGCCTTGGTCATTACTGGCATTTCCTATTTTATTTATATCAGCTTTAATCGAGTTTTCTAATTTCTGATTGGTCCAGAGTGCAAAATTCATAACTTTTGCATACGACCTCAGAAAAATATAAATAAATATGTTTTGGAAAGGATTTTCGATGAGGAATCCGATTTTCTGGTTTTTATCGACTGATTTTACTGCTTTCACATCTCAATAGTTATATGACACAAAATAGGGTTTGATTTGTATGATGAAGGGTGATATGTTAATTTCAGGTGATTAAAAGGATCCAATCAGTCAAAACAAGTTTGACTTAGGTGATTTAGTTCGAGGTAAGCGGGCCATGCCTTTGGCATAGTAAATTTGAATTATTGAATGATTATGATATATTATGCATTTTTATGTTAAGGTCTTGATAAATGCATGTTTTCCTTCAAGTACATGATTATTGAATGATTGTTTGCTATGATATAAGTCTAAGTATAGAAACCACATTTATACTATGAATTATGGTTAAGGAACAAGAAATCAAGATTAAGAGGGAATAAGTTTCCCATTCATGCTTAAGAGGGAGAAATCCCATTATGGTCATGGGGAGAAATCCCAATCATGTTTAAGAGGGAGAAATCCCAATTAAGATCAAGTTTAGGATATTAAGAAGATAAGCTAAGTTTAAGCAAGATCATGAATAATAGAAATTGATTTAGATTTATATGCACCTTGTTATGGACTTTCCGAGCATTATGGGCTTTCCGAGCAATTATGGGCTTTCCGAGCATTATGGGCTCCTTATGGGGCATTAAGAGAGGAGCATATTCTTCTAGTCAATTTCTTTATGTAAAAGACATCAAGAAACGATTAATGTTAATGCATGTTCATGATTATGTTGAGCCACATGTATATTTTATTTTTATGTTCTATAATATGCCAATGCCGCTTACTTATTATGTTTGTTTTCTTTACATGGCTGGGGACGAGATGTCCGCAGGAGTTGGAGCCAAGGAGAAGGAACAATCTTGAGAGTACCAAGGACCCAGAGATCCAAGGAGTTGTTGCCTGGTGGGACGTCCATCTATGGAGATCCTATCATTATCTAGTTTATGTTTAGTATATCTTTGGAAAACTGATGTAGCTCTTATTCCAAGAACTTATGTATGAATCTATGTTTTATTAATGCCAAGTGTTATTTGTTTCTTGATATGAGATCATGTATGTGACATTCCCTCCCAAATATGCCAAGTACCCCACATTATGGATAATGTTGGGGATTAGGATGTGCTTCCACTGGTTACGTAAGAAACCCTAGGGAGGGGTGTTACACCTTCAATAAGGGAAAATGCTTAGATTTATCTTAACTTGCCTAAATTGGCACTTTCATGGGCTTTTTATAGTAAATGATACAATTATAAATTTTAATTTCCTTTATATATGTTATACTAATGATTTATGGTGATGTCAAGCCTATGGGTATCCATAAGGCTTAAAATTAAAAATAGATATGTTTTAACCCTAAAAGTGGAGTTTTATGGGTTGTTTGATACCATGTTGGATATATTATGAAATTAAAACATTTCTTGATGTTTGGATGATTATTTATGGTGAAAATAATGATTTAACCTAATTTTTATGCATACTTGAAGTTCATGGAATCTTGTTTTACTAATATCTCTCTCAGTCTTTGGATTTTGTCCATGATATTTTTATGGTGTATCATGGATGTAGTATGGAGAGAAATTTACCTTTGGAGGTAAAATGAGTCATTACAATGGCATGCCCTTCTTATGGTAGAAAATAGTGATTTATATCATTTATGGGTACTTTGATACATGATATGAAGTATTTGTATCTGCTAGAGTTCTTATGATGAACTTAGGTTAAGTTATATCTCTAGTAGTAAATATACATGTATAACATACCAACTTTTGGCTATTATGACTTTTAGAAACCATAATAATGAGAATCAAAGATTAGTATTTGATTCTTTAGATTTTACCAAACATGGTTAGAGTTTAACCCTAAAACACTTGGTTGTGAATAAACATATGATGTGCAAATAATGAGTAATTCACTTGCTTTCATCCTAATGCATAGTTAATGACTAACCCTAATGTATGCATCCTTGGTGACATTCCTAATGCATTAGTGACTTTAGGTTCCATAGTCGCATCACATATCATGATATACTCATCGTTACCTAATAACCTAATCATGACATAATATGTAAATGATTTTATTAAATGCATGTCACATCATTCACTAATACACATATAATGACCCAAATGTGATTAGTAAGGACTTGATGTGTATAAACTTTCATATATGGTTGGGATGGTGTCTAATGTTCTCAAATGGGATAAGAAATAGACCTTTCATGCAAATATAAATGAATAGGTGCCATTATTTTAAGTTAATGTGACATTAACAGACTGAATGATAAATTGAATTGAATAACCTATTATGTGTGATATGATCTAATACAACTTTGATGGTAATTATAAGAGGGCACTGGAAATTTAAATCTTAAATATTAATATATATTAACAGATAATGAGATAATTGAAGTAAACCTTTATTGTACTAAAACTCATACTAGATAATCTCACAACCTAAATCTAAGTCAAAAATACAATTCTTTAGGTCCTAATTAGTCTAGGTGTCAATTTTCAACTTAATTGGATAGTCCTAGATATCTCGATTTAAGTGGAGAAAAAATTATCTATATATCAATCTTAATGCTAACGAGAGTTTGTTTCATTTGATTGTAAATCAAAATTTTATGTCACACATGTTATGTCAATTTCTCAAAGTATATGTGTCATGCAGATATTCCTTTCTCAGTCTGAGTCAAACTCAGGTTGTTGGGCAGGATGGCAAACCCTAGCTTTTCTCTCTCACCCGGTTCCTTTATTCTGTGGGACTCTACAGTCCAACAAGAACCTCTCTTGCTTTCTCTCTCTCAAATCTCTTCCTCTCCCCTATCTCTTCTTGCCTATGTATTCCTCACAAAAAACCAAGAATGATGACCCCAAGTTAATAGGGGTATGTTACCTCAGCATCCTGGTCGACAAGGGAGTCCTTCTCTCATGGTTTCCATCTACATCTGGGAAAACAGCTAGCCTAAGACCTGTCATCAATATACAAATGCTTTTTGACCTTTTCCAATATCCCAAAAATTGATCCAATATCTTCTCTGACATGTTCTATGACGTTGTTTGTGCTACTCATCTCTGATGGTCGGTGGCAACCACAGTAAGGCCACCATCATGCTTCCAACCATTGGACGAGTTCCTTGATAGTCGAAGTTGTTCCATGGATCTTGGTGGATTTTTTGCCAACATCAAATTCACCTAGAAAGGTGTTTGGTATTGCCTCCCCCTATTCAATTTCAATCTATTATTCTAGAATTTATGGTGTGATATCTTGGTTTGGTTTGTGTTTTTGATCATCGTCTTCTCAGCAACAACTTCGTTCGAGCATATCAAACTCGTTTAGACTTTAAATTGGTTGCATTTTGCATAAGATGTTTATATAGAGTTTTTGATACTCCTTCTGACTGACAATGATGACTAGGTGCTACAAGTTCTCTGGATGCCACCTGACCCAAGTCCAGGGTCGTTGGGTTTGGTGAGAACTAGTCGACACAATGAGAAGATCTAATGGCATACTCCTTGCTAGTTCTTCATCTTGGTCCTCGAAACTGATCTACACATTTGTGTTTTGTCATGTGTAATCATAAGGAAGAAGATGATCATCTTCACTTTACAATTTTGACCTTCATTTGATTTAATATATGTCACATTATCATAGATTTTTTTGTCTTTCTAGCCCACTAATTTCATTTTGATCATGGGTTATCATGAAGACGTACTTCTACAAATATGTCATGTCACTCATCAAGATGTTGATGCATGATGTGAGGGCATTATAGTATTTTGAGTTATTTATTTCTCTAGAATGATGGTAGTTTTTTTATTATAAATTCATAACTAATTTTATGGTTATCATAAATTTATGTAAAATTATGTTCTAGAATCATAAATATAAGCTCTATTTGTTGGTATAGGTTTCATAAACTAAATCCAATGTAATAAGAAGTCAATTTTTTGGGTTTATAATATACACTTTAATTAATGACTTATATACATAATGTGTTATTAGGTGAAAGGGCATAATATGAATCTAGGGTCTGGATCCTGACTTTTTACACGCATCATTGATGTACATTGCATCCCTCTGAGTGTATATTGAGCAATTGTTCTATTTTCCTCTCTCATTTGACCTAATTTGAAGGATATATGTGAAATCTCTTATTTTATATCTATTTAAATTCTTTTAAGTCTCTAATACTAAAATCACTATATCTTGACACTACTCTTTTGATATTTCACTTTGGCATCTAATTTTTGTAATCTTGTTCATGCTATCTCTAGTTGAACCCTAATTGGTGGATTTGATCGACATTGCGTGATTTGTACACTAAAAACTTAATTTGCTCGTGATGGATTCTTATGGTCTTATTTTCCACTTTAGTCACACAATCTTATTTAATCAATATCATGACTACACTTTACTTGCCTCTACATTACATGCTTGTTGATTCAGTGGTACTAGGGTTTATAATTTGCTTTAATTTTCAGGTTATGTGCCTTTTATGTTTTGGGAAGGAGGTCATGTGCCCCATACACGGGTTTTGTGCTCAGTTTTATATATTTGGGAGTTTGGTCATATGCCATGCTCTATCAGGTTTAGGTTTATGTGCTCTAGCACCAAGGTTTTATTATAGTTCACTAGTGTTATGCTTATCTCACTTGCATGCTTATTATTTGTTATTGTTGATGGGCCATGTACCCTAATTTCTTTGTGAATGCCCTTAAGGTATACTTTATTTTAATTCATGGCAAGTACATATGTTTATTATCTTCTTATTGGAATGTTTTCTTTTGATATCCACATGAATGGTACTTTCCTCTTTGTTTGGGAGGCCTTGTACATATTTGATGTACTTTTTCCCATATAATTGCTCAATAACTATTTAGATGCACATATCAATGTTGACAACATCCACTTTATCTTATCTTGTAGGGTATTATTCCAAACCCTTAGGTAGAGAGCAAGGAGGAATGGTCCAAAGTTGACCAAGTCTTATCCAAGAGTAGTTGATCTTTCTTGGGAGGTAGATTGAAGTAGTTCACTTACCATCACCCTGTGTGGTGAATAAAAATGATAGGACAAATGTTGTAACTGTTGGATTTTTATCTCCCATTTCTACACTTATGATATATATATATATATATATATATATATATATATTACATATATCGAGTAAGTGAGTGGCTCCCCTCTCAGGTCCCACTCCTTACAACATGTGCACAATAACTCATTATAGAATCAAACTAATAAAATATGAGGTTATTTAGGAAAATTCCTTAACCAAATGTGAGTTTTCAATAAATGATGACGATCTTATATGGAAGAACAAACATAATAAAACATGCCTTCTCCTCAAATGGAAACCTATGATTTCCCATATCATATATTTCTATAAAGTTTTTTTACTTTTATAAGTGAGTTATAACATCATGGAATGTGATCCTACATACTACATCTTAATTATGGTGTAGACATGTAGGATTGATGCCATGAGGGTTGATGCCTTGAGGGAAATGATATGGTGATATCATTTGTATGATGGCAAGGGTCAATGAATAAGGATTTAATCCATGTTTGGATATGAATAAATATTAGATGATGGGTATTAAAGATTCAGGAATGTTTAGGATTGAAATTCATGTTGTCTCATATATTGATACATTTGCCTTTAGACCGAGACCATGCACATTATAATAATTAAGTAGACTCTAGAAGAGATATATAGTGATGATTATATGCATTTGAACTGAATATTCATAAAATAAATGTAATATTATAGTCCTTCTTGATGACCCTTTGGAATGATGATGATCAATCTTTTTGTATGAATTATGCCTTACTCTAAGTCATGGTATATGAAAATGACTAAAGATGAGGAAGTGGAGTAATACATGTGTTTCATATACCTTGCATATGAATGAAGGAAAGAGTAGCATGTCATGTTAATTCCTTGGTTAGCACTGATGTCGAATATTGTGGAATTAAAAGGGCCTTATGGCCCAAAATACTAATCCCAAGGGCAACTCCATGTGGGAATAATGAAGGTTAAATGCATGTGGTTTGCGATATCCCCTCTCATCCAAATTTCTTTGTCTCAGTGCCATAGTTCATGATTTCTTCTCCCCTTTATTTCTCGCATCTACTCCTCACCTCATGATTCAATCATCCCTCATTTAGATTCCTCTCTTCTTTCCTCTTCTTATATATGACCCTAAATTTTTTAGGATTTGGTAACTTCTACCATTTTATTGGCTCTAGCCTTTCCTCGTTTCCCTATTTCTCTTCTCAACTTCTCTTGTTCCTACCTTGAAACTCACACCTTATATATTACCAACCCCTAACCATACTCAAAACCCTAGTAACCTAAGACATTATTTGGGGTGCTATGGTTTTCCCTCCCCATACATATCCTAACTTGATGCATCTCCACCAGCTTTATGGACCTAGACTCAACATCCTGCACCTCGGTGGCCACCAAAAAAAATATGAGATCACTCCACTTGCCCCTGCAGTGCTTTTTCTCATACAAGTTTGACCCAGTTTAGAGTGATAATGTTTCCCCCTTTTTGTTTTCGATTGTGTGTTTTTGAATCCAAGATGGTGTTCCTTGTTTGGGCCTTCTTCTTTTGATTTCCCTCTACCCCCCTATATTGCCTCTGCTTTATTCCTTCAAAAATATATGGCACTTAGTTCCTTGTTTCTAGAGCTTTTTCTAGAAGCTGAGCACCTCCTTCCTAATAGACATGGCGAAGGATCCCTTCTAGTCTCCTGTGTACCCCAAGGTTTGATCTTTGGGTCTACAGTCGTGGGATCCTTAGGAAAATGGTTTTAGGGTTTATTTATCAAGTTTGTCACTAACTTCAGAGTTTGCAAGATCACATTCATGACTGAAGGTGTAGCTTCCTTGTGTGATTGATTCTAAACAACCATGGTACCAAAATTCTTGATTTGCCCTTTTGTTCATTGTATATTGTCATGTCACCTATGGGCCTTCCCATCATTTCCTCTTAAATTGTATTGCATTGTCATGATCCAATTAATTTGTTGTATTTACTAACTTACCCTAGCACACATCAATCATGTGATGCATTATACGAGGGCATATGAGTAATTTTTCAATGCAATTTTATTAAAGTAAGCATCACTATCTTTGATAATTCATAACTAAATAATTATAACTCAGAAAAATAAAATAAAATATGTTTTGAAACTTAGGATTTTCTCTATCTAATGATGTTAGTTTTATCACCTAAATTAGATATAATGAATATGTCATTTCATTGGGGTTATATAATTGATTAAATTTCTAAAATTGATATATAATAATCTATAAGTAAAAAATAAGCTAAAATATGAACTTCGTAAAATATAATATGTAATATGGTATGGTTTTGATAACTTAAATCAATAATCATAAAAATACAACTTTTAGGGTTTATGTAAAAAATGTGAACATAACCCTAACTTCAAATATGTGTTTAATAGGTGGATTCGAACCATGATGTAGATTTGGGGTTTAGCTTGGATTATGGTAGATTGGATATGAGGTATATTGCATTTCCCTATGAGTCATATTGAGCAATCACTCCTATTTCTGTCTCTCTTAAACATGTATGAGGTATTAGTATTTTGAAAATTCCTCTTTCATATTTGAATGACTTATATGGAATCTAGTTTACTAAAATGGACCTTCTGGTCTTCTAATTTTATTGAATATGATTGTTGGATCCTAATGTGTATCTTGTTCCTATTATTCCATATGGAAACCCTAATTTGAGATATTGAACTAAATGAAATCCTAATTTCAAGTGGTGGACTTTCTGTGGTCTTATGATGTATCTTTATTGTGGAAATTGTTGAGTAGTTTCTTATGAGTCCTCTGACCCCACATGGTATTTGTTTAATGTTCTCATCCCTTTATTGAGTATGACTATACTTTATCTTGCCCGCCCTATTTGCATGTGTGGTTGACTAGTCATAACTAGAAGTAGTGACACCTTATAGGCATTGGGTTTTAT
The DNA here is from genome assembly GCA_963693085.1 of Alisma plantago-aquatica. Lineage (NCBI taxonomy): Eukaryota > Viridiplantae > Streptophyta > Magnoliopsida > Alismatales > Alismataceae > Alisma > Alisma plantago-aquatica. Next base: position 927,376,130 of record OY856409.1, read on the forward strand.
TCCCCTATCACTTATAATATTTATAGGTACTAGGTTTTATTCCCCTATTGGTAGTGGGTTCTATTCCCCTACCACATATGATATTAGGCATTGGGCTTTATCCCCCTAAAAAATCTATATTTTTTTGGCACTGAGGTTTTAGACCTCTTATCCTTTGGTACGGAAGACATATGGGTTCCTACCCTACTTTTTAGTATATGCTAGTTTGTTTATTACTCACCATGCAATTGTTTATAATTTTGATATTTTGTTGTGATATTGAACAAGGCAAGAAATCTCTTATTGTTTATCTTCTTCTTCACATTCTCATTGATATCTGTTTGGATTTTCTATTTCCCTTTTGACTTGGGTAGCCTTGATAATTTCATTGATGTCCTTTTTACCTGATATTGCTCAATTCATATTCATATGCACATACTGGCTTTTATGCTGACAACATCTACTTTTCTCTTATGGGGTATGCTTCCAACCCCTTAGGTGAAGGACATGGTGGACTTGACATTATGACTTGGACTTTGATTAGTGAAGTTGGCTCTTGAGAGATAAACTTGAGATAATTTGGACTTCCCTCTACCTAGCTATTAAAGTTGTATCTTTCATGTAACCCTAAGTGGGATATTTTTATGTAAACTTATGAAATTGAATATAGTCATTATCTTTATTTATGCTTCTATAATTTGGTCTTGTAATCCATTCATTTGAGAGGAAAAAATAAACCTAATCCTACATGCTTAATAGTGTGTTAGTATTATATGGGTCTATTCCTCAAATTGAATGAGGAGTGGATCCCCTCTTAGGTCACACTCCTTAAACAAAATAGAATAGGTTATCTTTAGGTGTCCATAATTCATTTACACTTTAGTTTGTTATGATCACATTGTAAAAGGGTGTAAATTCATTAATTTTACCATCTTAGTATGCTAACCTAATTTCTAAAGTAGTGTTGTCCATACCATAAACTTTAAAGCAAATTGGGGTATAGGGAATTCACTTCAAGTTTTAGAAATTGGTTTATTTTACCTACTTTGTAACCACTTTACATGTGCTCTCCATTTTAGATAAGCAAAGATAAATTTTAGATCTTATCTTATTAATCCAAATAACATCTATGGTGGTCAAAGTAGCAAGGCGCACTCATTAACCCTGGTTAGGTGGTTGCTACATTTGTTGACATCATTATCAACCACTACGAGTTATCAAAGTATTACTTATTTCAACTACTATTAAGTTTAGTTAGTCCTTAAGTTTCACTCCTATTTAATAAAGCGTACAAGACTCCACCCCTTAAAAGGATTAATGTCTAACTAATCATCTAGAGAGATAGGGATCCGTCAACTAGGCCATACATATTCAAAAATTCCTCTTCATCCTCTCTACTTCACTCTTAGATATAGTGTCTTAGGATTGGCCTAAATAGTCATATGGTTCTTCATAAAAGGTTTCTATATTGCTTCCTTATGGTGGTGACTTGGTTCCAAAGGCCATCGATAAAAATACAAAAATATTTTCTTTTTGTACTATAGTTTAATAATGAAAACAAGCTTAACGAGGAAACTTCAAGATGGAAACAAAAAGATGGAGCCAGAATCAATATGAAAACCAAGTCCACCATTGGCATCACATTATACTTATACAATAATATTCTATGATTACTTCATTTTACCAACAAATTCTAATTCTTCAAGCATCAAAAGGGCATACAAAAAACATATCTAAATTATAGCATAGGAGGGATGAAGGTTTGTTATCGCACACAATCAACTTCTATGGGATATTAATAAGGAACAACTCTCACCATCCTTACATCAGGTTTGAAAGACGATAATCTATGCATGTTTAGTCCTCAAAGTGGACTTAGTCCAGGCATGCTTAAAAAACAACAAATAAAAGGGTTGAATACGACAACTATGGTTATGCCTAGCTATGACTATTCAGGTCATCCTAGATTTAGTAGTAGTCAAACTAACTTCACATAAAGTAGGGATAGTAACTAATATCATATCTAGAAGGGCCAACTTTTGTGTAGGAAGTTTTGCATCACCATAGAGAGGTTAGGGGTGATCAGGGTTACTTAAAAGTGAGTCTCAGCAACAAAAGTGATTTGGGAAGTGGTAGCGATTAAACTATACATATATTGAAACCCTAGTAAATATTCCATGAATGGAGAAAGGTGCATCAATGTCCTATATAGGGTCACCTAACTACCTAATCAAGGTATATGTGTAGCTACACCATAGCATAACTCCAAATAGTCAAATTTAACTGCATTGGATATGATACCAAAATGTAAAGAGTGAGACTCAAGAGGGGTTCCACTCCTTAATTTTGAGTAATAAATCCATCCAATCTGAACACACTTATATGTATTATGGAAAGGATGAAGTTTTAGTTCCTCAAAATTGATGGGGAAAATATGGGTTCTAGAGGGAGCGGGGTGGAGGAGGTGACCATGGTACCAATTCCAAGGTAGGCAGGGATCACAATCAAGGTCCAGAAGACCAAGGAGGCACGAGGCATGATAGAGAATTAGAAAGCAATAAGACACAACTACGATCTACAAGAAGTCAGGGGGTGGTCATTGAAGTGCCAGAGATAGGGTTGATGTTAAACATCTCAGGCATGATAGAAGGTTTATAAGTGATATGTCCCTCTGATTTCCATGCCCAGAACATGGAGGAAGACATAAATCCATCAATGGAATCTAGTCACAAGATAGACTAGGAAAACCCTAACCCTTACTTGGAGGTCCCGAGTGTGATAGGGGGAGAGGTTAACATTGGCTAAATCACTTTTAAAAGTGTTGTAATTGGTGTGCATCAACATCAATCATTAGACTTCTTCTTGAACAAACTCTTTGTAGACAACCTCTTTATTAAAAATGTAACCTAGGGGAACTAGAAGGGGATCTAGCACTAAACATAACCCTGGAAGTAGATTAAACCCTATTGAGGCCTTGGAGGTACGCAATAGTTGTTTGCCTGATTGGCACAAAATTGGGGTACATGACATTATGAGATGGGTTGAAGCTCCATGGAAGATCACCTGAAGATTCAATGTGTATGAGCTAAACATGGGGCACTTTGTCATTCAAATCTCTTATCCAAGAGAGTATGAAACAATCTTAATTGGTGGTTTGTGGAAGTTGTTCGGTTTGCAATGTGGTTGTTTGGGAGTTGTATCTGACTTTTGTTCCCTTTGAAAATTACCCCAATTAACAATATCTTGGGTGTAAATAGTTAATCCCCCCTTACAATTATATGTTTAAACCATGTTTGGATATACTGAGTTGGCTCTTAGTAGGCTGATCAAGGTGGATGCCCATACAACTAGTTAAATGAGAAGTAAATTTGCTAGGCTGGCATGGAACTAGACACTACCCACCCCTTAATCCCATCTATATTGATAAATAATGTGGACTATGAAGTAGAGTATTAGGGTTTCCCATGGACATGTGCAACATGTGGGAAAGAAGGACATACTTCAAAGAACGCTCAGACACCTTTAGGGTTCCCAGAACTGAGGTTAATGAAGGAATATAAATATATCGAGAGGATAACATTGAAGGTAACACTAATAGTGGCAAAATCAAACGAAGAAAGGAGGACATATAAGAAAAAGGGGTGTTGGGTTGAGGTAAATATCAATGAGGGAGAAACTAGCAACATGTTCGAGAGCCTAATATAAGAGGTTAATGCAATATTGAGGATTTGGAGGAAGAAGGCATGACATCGTGTGTGGTTGTTGAGAACATGAGAAGGTCAGCAAAAGTTTGGGAAAAGAAGAAGCATGTAGCTAGAAACAATGAAATGACTAAGTCAAATAAATCTCTAAGGGATATCACCAACACAAGGATTAATACGAATATGAATAGGAATAAGGCAAACAAGTCTAAAGGAAATGCACATGAAGTCCATAGTGTCGTTAATCCTACGATTGACGAGGTGATCAAAGTTGTTGAAGAGCTAGATGAAGTCAAAATGCAGGTCTCTAATGTACCCATCCAGATTTCAAGGCTAGTGAATCTGTAACACCCAAGGAAGTAACACTAGAAGATGTGTCAGATCAATGTACACCCATGGGAAGAGGGAGTAAAGGAAATGGTACAAAGATGATGAGGAAAGGGTTTATAAAGATCACACCGCCTCATGAAATGTGAAGGCATAGTCTGAGGAGATCCTTAGCAAAGGAGATTATGCCCATTGTAGGTGTCATTGAAGATGATGATGCACATCAGCTGAATCAACATGAAGATGTTGAGCAGGAAGTTGAAGAGGAGGTTCACCAAGAGACATCTTTACAGTAAGACTAGAATCAAAGGTTTAGTCTTTCCCTCCCTATCTATTAATATGGTGGGTATTTTATGTTGGAATGTAAGGGGTATTGGTAATGATGACATCTAAAATACACTGAAATAGTTCATGTCTATGAGAAAGCCAAAGGTAATAGTCATTCTTAAACCACACATCAGTTTCAAACAAGTCATCTCTGCCACTAAGAAATTGTGTTTTAACAACTTGCACATAGTTGAGGTGAGAGATTTTGTAGAAGTTATATGGGTTGGTTGGGACCTTCACTATGCAACTAGAAATCCTCAATAACCACATACAATTCATAACTTGTCACATCAATAATTTATGGACTGTAACTTTTGCTTATGTGAGTCTGCATCCTTCCATTTGCAAGTTGTTATGGAAACATCTTATTGACTCATAGAATAAAATCCAGGAGCCTTGGGTTGTCCTAGGTGATTTCAATACCATGTTCAATCCCAGAGAAAAATATAGAAATAATATATTCTATTCTAATGAAGCCACATTTTTTAGCAACACATTGATGGAGGCTGGAATATCTGATCTTAGTTTCTTAGGTATGAAGTACACATACAAGCATGGTCTGCTTCAAGAAAATCTTAATAGAGAAATTGCAAATGATTTGCTCATTCAAAATTGCCTGAATATGGTGTTTGGGCATCTTCCATGCATACATTCAAACCATTGTCCAATTTTGTTGAAAACCAAAAGTCGATTGGTGCCATAAGAAGGTTGATCACACGAACATTGTGGTATAACACACCAGAATTTGCTAGATTATTGAAAGAAGCATGGAACAATGATCACCCTTTCGAAAGGGACCTTCTCGATGCTAGGAGAAGCATATCAAGATGGGATTGCAAGATTTTTAATAATAGGATATAGGATGAAGATCATCTAATCCGCAACATCAACCATTTTTAGACTAACCTCACAACCTAGTATGATAGTATTACAAACAACATTTGTACTTAGATGTAAGTAGATCTATATGATAGTTTAAAGGAGGAGGAAGACTAGAGGCATATATCTCATATAACTTGTCTTAAGTATGGGGATAACAATTCCAAATTCCACAATGCATGGGTTAGTCAGAGATGCAGAGGTAATCTCATCTCTACTCTAAGAATGTCTATGGAGAATTGATATCTAATGATCAATAATTGATGAACATGGACATTGAGTATTTCTAGAAAGTCTTATCAGATCCGAGAAATAATAGGAGAAGTCACTTTGATTTGATCCATGTTGGTTCAATTGACTTAACATAGACCATATGAGATCCATTATAGAGGCCCCGTCCATGGAGGAGGTGCACATCATACTTCAATGTATGAATTCACACAAGGTGGTGGGGCCGGATGGAGTGAGAAAGAATTTCAACTTGAATGGGTGGAGCTCTATGGGTGATTCAATGTGCTACACTATGAGGAAAGTCGTCATCAGTATGCCTTCAAATTTCAAGTTATTCTATCATACCATTGTGATTATTCCTAAAATACCAAGAGCAGATAAGTGTGAAAAAGCCAGGTCTATCTTGTTGAACAATATAGTCTTGAAATTAGCCTCTAAGATAGTGGTAGAAAGACTGAAACCGTCCATGTTGGGCTGGATTTCCCAAGAACAAAGTATCTTTATTTTGGGCAGGAAGATAATTGGTAATATTGCTCTGGTATAAGAATTGGTTCATAACATGAGAAGGAAATTCGACATTAAATCCATGGCTATCAAGGTTTAATTAACTAAAGCTTATGATATAATGTTTTAGAAGTTCATTGAGGATACATTAGCAAAGGTGAATCTCCCTAACAATATATGTAGATACATTATGTATTCTATAATTGGAGGTACTATATCTATTTCCTAGAAAGCATCACATGATTTCAAGGCCAGTAGGGGCCTTAGGCACAGTGATCCTTTATCTCCTTATTAGTTTGTCTTGTGTCTTGGATGGCTCAACCAACTCATTAATGTCTATGTATAAGAAAAGAAATGGAAAGCTATCGAGCTTAGAGATACATGCCCTACAATTGCACTCGTATGCTTTCTAGATGATTTAATCATGTTCATAGAGGCCATCAAACAACAAATTCTAACTATTAAGAATGCTTCAATAAATTTGAGAAAGGTTCGGGGCAATCCATTTCAGTGACTAAAACTAGAGTATTCTTTTCCAAAAGTGTTTATAGAAATCAAGAAGAGAAGTATTGAATCCATAAGTAGATTCCAAGTCACTAAATACCTGAGGAAATACCTAACAGTGCCTATTATACATTCTATAGTCAACAAGAACACCTACTCAAAAGTCTTAAGAAAGGTGTCATCTAAGGTTAATGCATGGTCAGCCCAGTTTTTAGCCCTAACCGGGAGAATCTATCTTGCCAAATCTACCTTATCTACTATACCTACCTATGTTATGCAAACAGTTGTGTTGTCGGTAACCCTCTAAGATATAATAGATATATTGATCATATAGATTATATGGAGTGGAAGTCATAAGTCCCATCTTATATCCTTGGTTTCGTGGAACAAAGTTACTAGCCCCAAGGATAAAAGAGGGCTCATCATCAAGTCTATAAGGGAATGGAATGTTTCTCTTCTTATAAGAAACATTTGGGATTAGATGTGTAGCAAACAATCATTGTGGTGATAAGGTTTGCATAATAATTTCCTATCTTTCAATGTCCCTAAGGCCAATGGGGCATTGAGGTTGAAGAAATTTTTGTTTGAAGGAAAGAACTTCATTCTACAGAATGCTAGAGTTCAACCTATGTGCAACCTCCAAACAAATTGCTAGTCAGATTTTTGGTTGGGAACTATGTAAAGCTTGAAAATTGTAGCAACCAAACCTATACCTTCAGAGCTTAAGGATATTCTAGTCAGAAGCATAGTCAACCTGGAGGGTGAGTGGGACATTGACTTTCGGAAGGAGTGGCTCAAGGATGAGGTAGTGAAAGAAATTATGAAAACTAACCCTCTTTTAAAATAATTCATGAAGATATTTGGCTCTGGAATCATACAGCATATGGGCAATTTACTACTGAGTCTTATGAAATCATTAGACAAGATAAGAACATAGAGTCAAGTGCTAACTGGAACCTGATATGGATCACTAAGTATCTAGAACAGCTCAATTCTTTGCTTGGATCACTACTCATGGAGCTCTTCTCATGAATGTAAGGAGATAGGCTAGACACATCACAAATGACGACAAATTTGTTTGTTGCCACTACAATGAAGAGACAATTATCCATGCATTATGAAGTTGTTGGTATGCCAAACCGGTGTGTGAGAGATTGATGGAAAGAGCAGCTTTGAATAGCTTGTTGAGCATCTCGGATGACAGAACATGGTTGTGGACCTACATGGAAAACAAAATGCAAACATACACAAAAGATTCTTACAGCTACAATGGAAGTTTAGGAACCAACATGCATTGGACAAGGTATTCAGCACTACAAAGCACCAAGTTTTGTAGATCAACAAGAAAATCTTACCAATGAACGATGTTTGGATGTTAGGGAATATGACAACAAAACTCAATAGAGTAGGGAAATGGACAAAACCTATGGAGTGTTGAGGCAAGTTTAATACCAACACTACAATTAAGAAGGAGGCCACAATAGTCTTCATGGACCAAGACTCTTATGGTTAGTGGATAGGAGGTAGAGGAGTCAAGCACCCCCACTTCATGCTTTAAGGAGGCAAAGTTGGTGGGCATTTTGGAAGTGTTGGAGTACGTGACTTAGAATCACATGGAGGAAGTTGTTTTTGAAATTAGTCATAGTTGTGCAATGAAGGCCATCAAAGAACATGCAAATGTTCATCCTAGTTATCCATATTGGAAGGTGATGATACGTAAGTTGCAGAAGGCATTATGGAAAGTCCAACATATGTATAGGGAGAATAAAAAATTTATGGATTGACTTGCTAAGTACCACCTCAAAAACGTCTATAGGATGTTTCATGATGTTACTCCACCCCCTAGCTTAGTTAATATCGTTAATTCTGAAGCATCTAATGGTAGTAGTACCACCAATTTTAATTCTACAAACAATAGTAGTAGTTTTATCAATGATGTGAATATGCTTGTAGGAGGAAGGCAAGATGAATAAAGTAGCTTCCTAACTTTCCCAAAAAGAAGTTTTGCTTGTAGGTAGGTTTTCTCTCCATCTTTCTTATGCATATCAAGGAAAAGTAGGTCAACTTTCCTTCATAATAATTAGTGGTATAATTATATATTAAATACGTTTTGTAGGTAATAGGTTAAATGTAATTATTGCAACATGATTCTCATTATAGTTTATACGTTATTCCTAACCACATGCGTATCATTACAAAAATCAAAATAAAAAGGGATACATTTAAATGTACACAAAGGACCAATTGAAGAGGGAGCCTAACTACTTCAAGCTATCATCTAAAGTTCAATATTCAAGGTCCACCGAAGTCATAATTCTCTATGCACCTACATGTAGATGGTTTGGTAACGACACTCAAAAAGGGGGAAAGGCAAAATAATGTAGTAGTAACTATATATTATGTGCATGATAAAATATTTAGGCATTTTATATCAGGTGAGTGCAATAAAGGGGTTCCCATTTAAGAGGGGCCTATTAGCAAGTACGTAGGTTCAATAAAATTAAACAAGAGAATGAGACATTTATAAGTAAGATCCATAAAGCGCTGTAAAGTGTCTTTCAGTCAAAGAATTCATAATATCACCAATAAAAAAATTACATGTAGATGAAGTAGACTAAACTAGCTAAAGTAGGGCCATGACACCAAGGATCATTGACCTAAAATAGGGATGGGTGGAATAGCAAACCTTGGGAAGAATATCATGTCTTTTATTTATTAAGGGTGGAATAACACACCTAAATGGAAAAAATCATGTCCTTTAAACGTTATGGATATGTATAAGCATCTACATCAATTAAACATGCTATATAGGGAGGCAATATATATGTCCATCAATCATATCAATAAAGATTAATTGGTAGGATGGGCTACCAACCCAATACAACATGAATAAACAAGTTTTCAAAATAATCAAGTGATTTCAATTCAAAAGGCATTGAATCACATTAAGAAGAAGTAATATCAAAAGGGTGCCTCATTATAGGAAATTTTGTGTCAAAACCATATAATTACCAAAATTTAAACAGAAGTTGTACATACCTCTCAATGGATATATATATTCCAAAAAGTACTCCTAATGTTCAGAGTTAGGTCTTCCAAAACCTAATTACCATATATAAGTAAAAAATATTTGTTAGACATTCTCGTTAATGCATTAACATGAAAAAGACCTTAAAAATCTAAAAAATTTACTATAAAGCATCCATCGATAAATCAAGTAGATTCTTATTAATATAGAAAACTTACATTTTGTTTGTTTCTGATGCTCCAATAAGTAATTGTCCATTTTGAAGATTAATGGGTTTTACTTGTTTTAGAATAAACCCATTTGCTAAGACATTTATACCCTCGCATCAGGTCATGACCCCTCGTTGTATGGCATGACATCTTCCTTAATGAAATGACACTGAGACTGTATGACTAGACCAGAAACAAATATTGAAATGAGCATATCACCCAACGCTAGTTGCTAAAACAAACACTCACAAGGGAAAATGTGGAAATCCACTCTCCATTTGATCATCATCCCATCAGTTGTACCTCAAGTTCCTAGAACTTAGAATAAGGATCAACATCCTATGTTCTCTATAGAAATCAGAAAAATAGCTCGAGGCTTTAACGTCAAATGCCCTCCAATCATGATGATTCTCTGCACATGACCTAGGTTGGACGGTGTCATAGAAAAGCTTTCTAACATTGACACTCTCTAGAGAAGATTGCTTCTACTCCATGGAACCATGGGGAAATTAGTAGGGAGGAACACCTTATGTAGGTGTATAGATTGTGCATTAGATTCACCATCATGAAGGGACCAAAACTAAGTGAGAGGGCAACACAAGTTCCCCGTCAACACAATCTGGAAAGATCCATGATTACACAAGGAAAAGAAGAGATGAACAAAGGTCGATATAAGGAGAGAAATCAATGCATAACGTAAACCATTGGTTTATAGACAAGATTGCAAAACCAAGCACAACAAAAATGGAGTGGTCGTGAGAAAAGATTCATGACCAACATGGGTGCCCGGTCAGAACTAAAAATTTGCAATAAAGAACCAAAATTTAGGGAAATTTTGATCCAAAACCTAATAATAGATTAGAAAGCTAGAAACATGATCCATTACCTCTTGTAGGCCCTTTACATGCTTCCTCAAGGAACTCTCAGGTCTGAAGCAAGTCGTTGAGCCCCATCATTGATAATCACCAACAAAGTGGGCCACATGGATCTCATAAACTTAATGGAAAGCAACAAGGAAAAATCTACAGCCAAAGGAAGGCCTATTGGTGTTCAAAGAAGGTGAGCTCGTGGGTTTTGTTGGGGGGGATGTGATCGCCATCTGCTACTATGCTTGGTAGTGGCGCTACCATATGTAAGGAAGCATGTGGGTGAATGGATGAAGGATGAATATGATAGGGTTAGGGAGAGGTTGATGAAGGGGATGAATGGAATAAATGTGGGAGATACAAGGAAGGGAGAATTTTTTTCTTATGTTCATGCAGCAAAGACCATTTTAAGGTGAATATAACAACACATAGGGATTTGCGCCCTGACATGAATACTCGATTAAAACAATTAATTATTTGTAAGATCCCTACCTAGATTACCCTTATTACGACCCCACCTCCCAATAACCCCCAATTAAGGGAGACCGAGAGGTCAAAGCCGCACCCATGACTTCTGGATCAAAGGTTCGACAATTAACCAAGAATAATTATCAAATTTTAACATACTATACTGAAAGTTGTAAGAAAATAAATTTTTGCATACCTTTTTGAAAACTTGGATCTCTAAACTTCTATCCACTTAAGGATTCTACTCTAACTAATCCTCCTTGCATTTTACTTCATGTATTTCACAGTATGACGGTTTACTGTTTGTCATTTTGGCCTGTACCTAAAACGCCGACAAACAAAACGTCAGTCATCCGAAGCTGGTATGTGGGGGAAACAATAAATGTGCAACTATGATAACAATGTAATCATTCAATTAATCATTTAGCAATCAAGATTATGTTTTAAATATAACTCTGTGATCCAAGAGTACCCTATCCTCTATGTTGTCCCCATTAAACCCCTCATGATCCACCTATAAGTGAACCAATTTCTAGGGTTGAGTCACATGGCACTACTCGTAAGTAGCCCACTCCTTAACTCATGGCAGGCTAATGAGTCTCATGGCACTACACGTAGGTAGCCCAGTTTCTAACTCTCGGTAACCTAGACCTTGCTATAGGATTACCCCTTTTCTCTTAGCCTTTTCAAACAATAGAGGTGGACCCAGATCTAGCTAGTTATATATGAACATTTATAGTGATAATCATAATCACTTTATAGTTGCATGAATTAAATAAACATCCAACAGTTAATTTCAAGCAACCGATTAAAACTTCGGGAATCGCCGAGAAACTAAAGCGATTATTCTTAAGCGTAACCACATACCTGATTTGATGAGTCATGTAGTTTATTCAACAATACTTCACATAAACTCCAAATTAGACTAATCATGTGCAAAGTTCTTCCTTTTTTAACATAATGTACCTTTTTACATTTAACAGGTTAACATCAACTCTAGAGATCCATTAAACCCTATTAAACGCATTAATCATATCAAAATAGGGTTTCTTAATCTTTAATTCATTAAAGATGATGATTTACACTACTTTTCGAACTATGATTAGATTCAGGCTATAAAACTATTTTTAATGGATTCCTTGTGTTCTTCTGATCAAAATTCATATAAAGTTCGTTTTAAGTCCTAGCAAATTCTATACTTTTTGCAAGATATGCAAATTCTGACAAATCGCAGATTGACACATCAACTTTTAATATTTCTTTTTGTTATTCTCGTGAGCTACCACTAAAAAGGCTAAAATTACCTCTTTGCCCGTGATGACAACACGTAGTACCAGGGGCCCTTGGGTCTTTTGCCTCCTAATCATCTTCCTCCCCGCGTTCTGCGTTCAGCCGCAAGCACAACTATCGCGGCCGCTGGAGCTACTCGCGACCAGCCTCTTCCACAGGCCACTCTCGGCTTTACGCGCCCCGATAGCTCCCCTTGGACTCATGCTCCCTTCCTGCGAACCTCCTCTAAACAAATCTTGCTGCCAAACTGCCGCCGACCATCCAGCAGGGGCTCGGCTGTCTCCACCCACCCTGCTTGCCTTCCTGCTCGGCAGCACGACACAGGTTCCCAGGCGGTCGTCGTCGACTCCTGTGGTAGGAACCATCCCCAGATCGTAGTCCAGCGAGGCCAACCCACAACTCCGCCCTCCTATCATCTTCTTTATGGACGTCAGGCTCGGCAAGGATAGTGCCGCCTGATGAGGTTCCGCGTCCTGATGCCTTCTGCGGCATGTGCGGGGACGTCGACCACCTGTCCTTTGCCCTCCTGTAGAACCCGCTTGGACCTATCTTTAACACTGGAGGTGAAATCCTAGGCCTTGGCGTCAACATCCTTCTCTCTCGCAGCCACCGTGGGAAGGACGAGTGACGGTGCCTAACTCTCACCGCACTCTTCATAGCATGAAGATGAACCAAGTTAGGTCCAGGGAAGCTAGGGCTAGAAACGAAACGCCAGACAACCCATCTCTTTCTCTACGCACCTTGAATAGGTTGCTAGCATAGCCATGCACCGACTTCCATATTGGATGCATGAGATACCAACCCTTATATAGACGAGTGTAATAGGGTTTCTAATACTTCAACTCTTATGGATTACCAAGGAAGGGCAGGGAAAGATTCCTACGGCCGTCTCCTCCCTTTTATTCTTACCTCTTTTCCCTTGGGGTTTAAGTAATCCAAAAGTGGCAAGGATTATTACCATTAACCAAAAACTCAATTTTTCCAAGATTATTTAATCTCAACACTAACGAGGAAAGAAAATACCCCTTTATATAAACCCTTTGCTTTTATTCCAAAAGTCCACAAGAGGCACCACCACATGATTTCCACATAATTCTTACCTTTTCCTCATCATTTCAAATTTCCTTCTTAATAGATTTCTTTTTATGGATTTCCCTTTATCTTTTATTTCTTTTTCCTCTTTTCCTAATTTCTTTCATTAGAATTCATATATAAACGAAATTTACTCCATTGTGGCCTTTAATGCCACTTTCTAGAGATTTATATGTATTTCTCATAAATACATTTCTTAATATCCATTACCTTTTATCTTTCTCTATTATTTGGACTTTTCTCCTTTTCTTCCCTTTTATATCCATTATTGGATTAACATAGTAATAATAGGAACCACAAAATTCCTATCAAAAGGATAATTGCAAATAAATCCATCCTTTGAAGCTACGCATACAATTTTTCCAATTAAGTTCATATAAAATCATTACATTTCAATTATGAAAACATATGCAAAATTGGGTTGTAACATCCTTCCCCTCTTATGAGAATTTTGTCCTCAAAATTCCATCAAGCAAACAAACAATTCAGGATAAGACTTTTCCATGTCCATCATTGGCCCCTATGTGGCTTTACCGCACCCATGGCACTTCCAAATAACCTTTATCATCACTTATTCTTTTCTCTGAGTTCTTTCACTCTGGCATCTATAAACTGCACAGGTGACTCAGGTCATTTCAGCCTCCCTTGGGGCTCACTAGGTTCATTGCTCATCACATGGTCGGGTATCTCACATAGTGCTCTAAATTAGACACATGGAACTTATCACACATTACTTTATCCCAAGGGGTAAGTTCAATCTTAACCTTCTCCACCAAACCATATCAAAAGAACCCATGCATCGGGGACTCAACTCTCTTAGCTATAACTTAGAGGGGTCGGATTTGCATGTCACATATTCTCCCACAGTGGACTGCATGTCAGTCTACTTTGCATCTGCTCATGACTTTCGTCATCTATAGGCTCCTTTCAGCCATTACAAGATCAAAGCGACTTCATCTACACACACTGTGGTCCTTTTCTAACCATCATGTGGTCCTTTCACCAACATCACCTTACTGAAGTGGTGACCGACACAACCCCCCCCCCTACAGAGCTTCTTATAAAACCTGATACTGGCTATGGTGGTCATTGTCACATCTTTCATAGGACAAGAACTGTCTCTAGATATCACCTTGTACGAGCACACATGCTCTCATCAGACCCTTTAGTCTGGATTATACTAACCATTAGTTAGGGGTGACAAACTGTACTACAATCGAGTTCTTCATGTACCTACTTCCACCTTATGAGAGTGAACCTTTAAATCATACTCATGAACTTTTGAACTCGCATCATGGTGTAGTTGAACCATCTCTCTCATATGTAGCTCAACATGATATGTCCCTTGACAGTACTCTTTCGTTCTTATGTCATCTAGGTAAGGCGATCTACCATAACCCATATTGCATCCTGACCTTCCTTGGTCTAGGGGAGACCTATCACCACATCCATAGTAATGAACTCCCATTCCCTCTCAGGGACTCTTTTTTCCTCTATATCGATACATTGGGTTACTGGGTTTCGTCCTTTACCTCCTACCTTGCATGACCATAAACCACCTGCAACTTCATCTTAAGCATCCAAAGTGCTATTGCCATTTACCACAGTGTATGGTGATCTTCAATCATGATTTCCTATATGTCATGATTCTTCAAGATCGATTCCTCTGAAACCCCAAACCACTCTAGTCGGGGCTTCATCACCTTCTTTTCCAAAGAAGTGCATCTGAGGTTCTACCACCATCCTTTCATTACATCAAGGACTAGACTGGCTAACCAAACAACCCTTAACTTTTCAATGAATTTTGTTACATCTGAGTGTTAACCAAGGTAGGTTATCTTCTCTATCCCCATTCCTTGTGGCAACGTTCCAACCTACATCATCTCTTATCCTTGGTGTATGTCATGCGTAATGTCCTATCTCTCACCCCCATAACAAGAGGAAATAAGCATTTGGTTGTAGTCCAAATACAGAGTTCTTCCTGTTCCAAGAGTAGAGATGGTACATCCCACCTTGCCAATACACCTTTACATCTAAGTTGCAACGTGCCACATATGTCTCTACATCACAGACATCATGATATCAAACTAGTCTTGAACCTACTGAGGTTTATATCCTTGGTCATCTCCTCTAGGTCTATAGGGTACCGACTCTTTTGGGGTCATCCCTCTTCCCTCCTGCATCAAGAGAGTGCCCTACTCATCTGCCCTTTGGGTCCCATGAGTTCATGAAGGTGATCAATCTCCTAACCCATGGCCCTTAGACAATGATAGCGGTTACCTCCCGACCCTATGGTCATGTGCAACTGGGGAATTAGGAAACTCCTACTGTCATTGGTCTTATCCCTACCTGACCCTAGGATAGACTTAGGATTCACCATTATAGTACATGTTCACTTAGAACCTTACCCAAGTCTTCATCATCTCTCTTTCTGCATTCATGGGCTGACTTTCATCCTTTCATAGGGATCACGGCAACCTGCCTACCTTGGTCAAACTCCATACCGGTTACTTACATGGTAACACATTCATATGCAAATATCAATGGGTCTACAGGTTCATTCTTATACCATGTACCTTTCACTTAGCTTCTCAAGATCCTATGAGACTTCTTTAGGTTACCTTAAACCAACAAAACTGATGTACACCCTACCAAAGGGGTCCCTCTCCCAATATGGGAGGAAAACTATCTCTTGACAACAAGGTCACAAAAGCTCTTAGGTCTAGGATTTACATCCACAAGAGCCTACTTAACCCAAGCAAGCTATTAAGGTACAAGCAGACCACCTACTGTACCATGCTAGGTCATACTTATCCTCTTTCCTCCATGCTGGATCAAGATCATACCTTTCTTTATCATCGACCTAGCTGTGAGGGGTCCATCAACCACACCTTAAACTTAAGGGGCTTCCTCTTTTCCTCTATACATGAGGAGTACCATGCTCGAATCTATAGAAACTTAATTCTCATCATGAGCATTAGGTATACCACTTCCCCTCTTAGGTCGGGAACCCTAGGTTCACTTGTAGGTGTCCAACCGCATGCTCTATTACGAACCAAGCATGAAAAAGGCATGACATGCACTTCTTGTCGTCCTTCAACTCGAGCAACACTTAGAGTTGGGTCCTCCTTAAGGACAACCAACAAGGTACAAGGCCTCATAACCTGTTACTAAACCTTTCTAGGTCTAAGGAACTCTTCTTCCTACCTCAGAAGGTAAACACCTATACTGTAGGCACATAGTGTTACGACCCCACCTCCCGATAACCTCCAATTAAGGGAGACCAAGAGGTTGAAGCCCCACCCATTAATCCCGGATCAAAGGTTCGACATATAACCATAAACAATTATTAAATTCTAACAGACTATACTGAAAATGGTAATAAAATTTTTCTTTGCATACCTTTGAAAAGTTTGGAACAAACTAAACTTCTAACCTCAGCTGAACCATTCTAACTAGTTCCTCCTTGTTCTTTAATTCTCATTTAGTATCACATGTGCCACTTTACTGTTTGTTCTTTTCATTGTACCTAAAATGCCGAAAAACAAAACGTCGGTCAGCCGTAGATGGTATGTGGGGGAAACAAATAAATATGCAACTATGGTAACAATGTAATCACTTAATTAATCATTTAACAATCAAGATTACATTTTAAGCCAAACTACTCAATCCATACCTATCCACAACTCTGTGTTGTCCCTGTAAGGACTTATATGGTACCTCTATAAAGGTGACTTGATGGACCTACCCTCTAGGCAGCCAAAGTCTTTCATGACCTGATGGACCTACCCTCTAGGTAGCCATGTACTAGGTCAGCCATTACGACACAGAAGGGGATTAATGATTGAGCTAGAAGGCATATACATTAGGTGATAGTCATAGTCACTTTATAATTGCAAGAAATAAATAAACATTCAACAGTTTAGTTGCATGCAATGCGATTAAACATCCGGGAATCCATCGGGAAACTAAGCGGTTATTCATAATCGTAACCACATACCTGTTCCATAGTAACTTGATGTCCATGCATTAACATTCAACACAATTAACAAGCAATCAACAATAACCTGAAAATAATGCATAACATTCAAGTGTCATTGTTTTATTCAAAACATCCTCAAGATCAACTTGGATTCCACCTTATGATTTCTAGGCCAACTTTAGGGTTTTATTAGGGTTCTATCCTTCATTATGCATTTATCACTTTTAATGCTCTTTTATCCTTCATTATGCATTTATCACTTTTAATGCTCTTTTAGTTCACAAACCTTAATTTCTGCATCATAGACACAATTGAATGTCAATTAAGTCTAATATGTTTCTTTTACACTAAAACTATTATCTTTATCCTTTTAGGTCATATCCAAAACATTAAGGCTAATTATCATCCTCAGTTTCTTTCAAATAGACAAATCATATTTCATTATAGTTCAACTCACATATATGAACCTTATTTATCACTATTTCCATTTTTATACACTAGGAAACACTAATTATCCAAATAATTCACATTAAAGATCTTTGGTACTCAATTTATCTTCGAATCATCATATCTCTATTTTATTCTTCAATTTGTACAATTAAAACCATTAGAATTCATATAAACATAAATTAGGGTTTCTAATCCCATTAAGGCATATTCATGTACATAGAACCCTAAATTAAACCAACTATATAAAAAGATCATCTTTTTAAATCCTATTTTCACTCTTGTTAACAACACGTTATTATCAGCTTGAATTATCCATCTATCATCAAATCTAAGGGTTTTTCCTTAATTGAATCATTAAAGATGATAACTTTATGCCCTTTTCAAATTCCATGCATTTTTAAGCACATAAACCCTAAATTAGACTAATCATGTACAAATTTCTTCCTTTTTGAACTCAATGTTCCTTTTTACATTTAACATATTAATATCAACTCTAAAGATCTATTTAACCGTATTAAACACACTAATCATATAAAAATAGGGTTTCTTAATCTGTAATTCATTAAAGATGGTAACTTACACTATTTTTCGAATTGCAATTTGAATCAGGCTTCACTTATATTTTTAATGGATTCCTTGCCTTTTTGTGATCAATTTTGATATATAATGTTTTCTCATTGGATAATCCTAGTAATTTCTATTATTTTTGCAAGAAAAGTCCTTTTTTGATTATTCGTTTAGAGAGGGGAAAATTACCAAAATACGCGAGCCGTTGGATCGATGCGCCCGTGGTCTGCCTCTGGATCTAACGCTCAGCGTCGCGCGTCTCCACTCAGTCTTCACTTAAGCGCCGCGAAGCCCAGATCGTCGGATCCCGCGACTCCACAGTGGACTTAAGATCCAAAGGTCTCGGCCTATCTTTGACCCGGCCGCTCGATCCTAATCGAACGGAGGCTGCTCTTTGCCTCCCTTCGACTCTGGTTCTTCTTAACGTGACAGTGCCACGACGGCGCTCTCACCGGAGCAAACGCAATTGAGCAGATGAACGATCGAGGGGAAGCAATACTGAGCCGGTCGAGATCGCGTTGACACCAGGGATCGAGAGGTCCCCTATATATACACCATGGGAGGCCCCTCTTAGGGTTCCCAACTCTGCCGCCAATCCTAGTTCCAGCCCAATTGGGCGTTTCATGGATTCACAACGAAACCTCATCGAACCAGGGTTGGAACTCAAGCTCTCACTCTCCCGGACTCAGAGGAGAAGCTTCCAGAGATGCACATGCATCAGGGCTCTCAAAAAGTAAGGATTAAAAATCCTTCTTCGCGCGGCTACAGTCCTTGTCCCTTTGGGACTTGGATGATGAGCCGTGTCCCTTGGATTAAGATCCAAGGGCTCTCATCACACGCGCAAGAACAAAGGGAAACTAATTCCCAATTAAAAATTTGATTTTTATTCCTATTCCAATTGAATCTTGGAAAAATCATATCTCCCAATTGGTTACTCTTTTCTTTCCCAAATTTTGAGGGAATTTCGATTTCTGTCTTATCTTTCATCCTGTAAAATTTGGTGTCATTATCATAAGGATTCAATTCCTTTTCTTAATATGCAAGTCATCACCATATTAATCATATTTCCTATCTCTTCTTTATTTCTTTTATCATTATTTCTTGATTCTGAGTTCCTTGAACCCCAAGGAATCTATTATCTCGAAATCCTATTTTACTTTAATAGTAATTTCCTTCTTTTTAGCAATACCATGTAATACATTAATTGTGTATCCACATTATCTTCTTATTTTGCTATTTTGGTATTTTCTCTTTCTTTCCTCTTTATTGGGACTCCTTGGATCCCAAGACACTCCATTATTTCGAAATTCATTTTATTGGAATACAAATTATCCTTCTTAATGCACCTATATGCATTATTTTGCATTATCATGTTTATTTATTAATAAAATATTTCTTTTTGAGGATTTCTCTTCTTAAAAATTCAATTATCCATTTATTAATTGAATTTCCTTGTTATTTGGGCCCAATAGCCAATAAAGCCCACAAAGCAACCAGTCAAGGCTATTGTGAAGAAAATCCATTGATTCAAAACAAATCATATCATTAATTGTTCAATTATCTTTAATATGAGAAATTACATTTCCCACTATTTGAACCCAAAAATTGGGGTTATAACATCCTTCCCCTCTTATAGGAATTTTGTCCTCAAAATTCTATCAAGCAAACAAACAATTTAGGATAATACCTTTCCATGTCCATCATTGGCCCCTATGTGGCTTTACCGTACTCATGGCGTTTCCAAAGAACCTTTATCATCACATATTTTTTTCTCTGAGTTCTTTCATCCTGGCGTCTATAAACTACATAGGTGACTCAGGCCATTTCAGCCTCCCTTGGGGCTCACTAGGTTCATTGCTCAGCACATGGTCGGGGTACCTCACATAGTGCTCTAAATTGGACACATGGAAAACATCTCCCATTACTCTATCCTGAGGGATAAGGTCAAACCTAACCTTCTCCACCCCATCCATCTCTAATGGACCCATGTATCGGGGACTCAGCTCTCTTAGTTATAACTTAGAGGGGTCGGATTTCCACATTACATATTCTCCCACAGTAACTTGTATGTCAGTCTACTTTGCATCTGCTCACGACTCTCATCATCTCTAGGCTCCTTTCAGCCCTTGCGCAATCAAAGTGACTTCATCTACACGCACTGTGGTCCCTTTTCTAACCATCATGTGGCCCTTTTCTAACCATCATGTGGTCCTTTCACCAACATCACCTTACTGAAGTGGTGACCGACACAACCTCCCTTACAGAGCTTCTTATAAAACCCGATACTGGATATGGTGGTCATTGTCACATCTTTCATAGGACAAGAACTGTCTCTAGATATCACCCTGAATGAGCACACATGCTCTCATCAGACCCTGTAGTCTGGATCATACTAACCATTAGTTAGGGGTGATAACTATACTAACATTGAGTTCTTTATGTACCTACTTCCACCTTTTGTAAGGGAACCTTTAGGTCAAACTCAAAAACCTTTGAACTCGCTTCATAGTTGAACCATCTCTCTCTCATGGGTAGTTCAACCAGATCTGTCTCTTGACATAACTCTTTCTTTCTTATGTCATCTAGGTAAGGCGATCTACCATAACCCATATTGCATCTCGACCTTCCTCGGTCCAGGGAAGACCTATCACAACATCCATAGTGTTGAGCTCTCATTCCCTCTCAGGGATTCTTTTGTCCTCTATATCGATACACTGGGTTACTGGGGTTCGTCCTTTACCCTTGGCTTGCATGTCCATAAACCACATGCAACTTTATCTTAGGTATTTAAAGTACCACTATCACTTATTATCTTGGTAGTACCACGGTATTAAGTCATGATCTCCTGTATTGTCATGATTCCTTAAGATAGATTCCTCAGAAACCCTAATTAAACCACTCTAGTCGGGGTTTCATCACCTTCTTTTCCAAAGAAATGCACTTGAGGTTCTACCACCATCCTTTCATCTCATTAAGGACTAGACTGGATAACCAAACAACTCTTAACTTTTCAACGTATCTTGTTACACCTGAGTGTTATCCAAACACCTCTCCTTTCCAAACTTAGGGTTAGCCAAACAACCTCTTCCAGCTTCTAGTCAAACAAGTCAGATGTATCTCAACCAGAGCATCCATTACTACTTCACACCCGTAGTTATTAGGTAACATTGAAGACATACACTTCCATGTATTTCACTTATCATATTACCTCAAACTCTATGTCTATCTCCATTAAGAATACTCTCTAATTTCATCATCATGGTGATCAAACTCAACCTGGTCTAACTTGTAAGTTCCACTTAGCTCAAGATAAAAACATCCTCATAAGGGGACTACCTTATTCCTCTTAGTGTTTACAAACCATCCATGTATCATTCACTTTACCAGGGTAGATATCTTCTCTATCCCCATTTCTCGTGGCAACGTTCCAACCTACATCATCTCTTATCCTTGGTGTATGCCATGCATAATGTCCTATCTCTCACCCCCATAACAAGAGGAAATAAGCATTTGGCTGCAGTCCAAATACAGAGTTCTTCCTGTTCCAAGAGTAGAGATGGTACATCCCACCTTGCCAATACACCTTTATGTGCCACATATGTCTTTACATCACAAACATCATGATATCAAACTAGTCTCGAACCTACTGAGGTTTATATCCTTGGTCATCTCCTCTAAGTCTATAGGGTACCGACTCTTTTGGGGTCATCCCTCTTCCCTCATGCATCAAGAGAGTGTCCTACGCATCTGCCCTTTGGGTCCCATAAGTTCATGGAGGTGATCAATCTCCTAACCCATGGCCCTCAGATAATGATAGTTGCTACCTCCCGACCCTATGGTCGTGTGCAACTGGGGAATTAGGCAACTCCTACTTCCATCGGTCTTATCCCTATCTGACCCTAGGATAGACTTAGGATTCTCCATTAAGTACATGTTCACTTAGAACCTTACCCAAGTCTTCATCATCTCTCTTTCTCCATTCATGGGCTGGCTCTCATCCTTTCATAGGCATCATGGCAACCTGCCTACCTTGGTCAAGCCCCATACTGGTTACCTCCATGGTAACACATTCACATGCAATAGAGATGGATATCTATGGGTCTGTAGATTCATTCTCATACCATGTACCTTTCACTAAGCTTCTCAAGATCCTATGAGACCTCTTTAGGTTACCTTGAACCAATAAAGCTGATATACACCCTTCCAAAGGGGTCCCTCTCCCAGGATGGGAGGAAAACTATCTCTAAGGTCATAAAAGCTCTAGGGTTTACATCCACATGAGCCTACTTAACCCTAGAAAGCTATTAAGGCATGAGTAGATCACCTACTAAACCATGATAGGTCATACTTGTCCTCTTTCCTCAATGCTGGATCGAGATCATACCTTCCTTTATGATCAACTTAGTTGTGAGGGGTTCATCAAACATACCTTAAACTTAAGGGGATTCCCCCTTTTCCTCTATACATGAGGAGTACCATGCTCGCTCCTATAGGAACTCAACTTATCATCATGAGCCTTAGGTACACCACTTCCCCTCTTAGGCCTAGGAACCCTAGGTTTACTTGTAGGTGTTCAACCGCATGCTCTATTTCTTAACTACGAACCAAACATGCAAAAGACATGACATGCACTTGTCATCCTTCAACTCGAGCAACGCTTAGGGTTGGGTTACTGTAAAGGCAACCAAGGTATCATCAACTTTTAGGGATCGATCATGAAACAACCACTATCATCCATTGTTCAGGGTTTTAGGCTTCCAACCTTCTTGCTGGGTTTCCAGTTCTCTCTCTAGAGCTACCCCTACATCCAAACTCACCATTAGAGGTCCTTACTTCATGAAGGTTCAACCTCAAAGGCATGCTCTACATGGGTGAAGCCTAGGTTTGAACTTATGGTTGCTAAAGGTCATCCATAACCCTTTATGCTCCATCATAATTCCCTATCCAGGGTTTCATCCTATCGTCAGCACTATGACGTGCCCTAAGGCCAGCTATGCCCTACTTGTACAAGCCCATAGGGTTTCTATGGTCCTTCACTAACATCATCATCTAAGGAACTATCCTTTACCCTGACATGCACGACCCTTCCCAGGGTTGGGTTGCCAAAGGTGCTAGGTCACCCATGGATCGTATGGCATCCCAAAGGCATGTCCTTTCAAACACATGGTCCAACTCATCTCTCTCTAAACTCCCCTTAGGGTTAGGGTTAGCATCATCCTCAGAGGATGTGCTAGGTCTCTATGTGCAATGGAGATCTCTATCTCCAAGACTAACTTATCCTCCTGATAAGAAGGTCTAGCCTCAGGTCTCTTCTGAGGACATGACAACTTATGTCATATGACCTAAGCATGTATCTATTATTTATTTTGCGCTTAATCTATTAAGCTTATGTCCATGACATCTTATTTACATGCCTTTCATTAATTTAGTGGAGGATTCCTTAAACCTTATTAACCTTACCCATAACTCAAGAGGGTGAGGAGAAGAAAGAAAACCCTAATCCTTTAGGTCCTTATCAAAATTTTGTGATGAGAAGGGATGAATAAGATGAGAAGTCCTAAAGGTATCTTATTTCGATTCATACCCTAAGACTTTGGCCAGGAAGTCACACGGATCCGGGAGTCCTCGTATTCCGACTAGCAGTGCGGAGGAAAATATTGCCAGCCCCCGGTCGTGATCCTTTTCTAGACACCTCTGTCTTTCGGATAATCATCTAATAACTCCCTTGGGTTCTATGGAGTTTGTAAAATTTAATAATTATTAATGGTTAACTGAGGAACCTATGCTCTGATACCAAATGTTATGACCCCACCTCTCGATAACCCCCAATTAAGGGAGACCAAGAGGTTGAAGCCGCACCCATTAATCCCGGATCAAACGTTCCACATATAACCATAAACAATTATTAAATTCTAACAGACTATATTGAAAATGGTAATAAAATTTTTCTTTACATACCTTTGAAAAGTTTGGAACAAACTAAACTTCTAACCTCAACTGAACCATTCTAACTAGTTCCTCCTTGTTCTTTAATTCTCATTTAGTATCACATGTACCACTTTACTGTTTGTTCTTTTCATTGTACCTAAAATGCCGACAAACAAAACGTCGGTCAGCCGTAGCTGGTATGTGGGGGAAACAAATAAATATGCAACTATGGTAACAATGTAATCACTCAATTAATCATTTAACAATAAAGATTACATTTTAAGCCAAACTACTCAATCCATACCTATCCACAACTCTGTGTTGTCCCTGTAAGGACTTATATGGTACCTCTATAAAGGTGACTTGATGGACCTACCCTCTAGGCAGCCAAAGTCTTTCATGACCTGATGGACCTACCCTCTAGGTAGCCATGTACTAGGTCAGCCATTATGACACAGAGGGGGATTAATGATTGAGCTAGAAGGCATATACATTATGTGATAGTCATAGTCACTTCATAATTGCAAGAAATAAATAAACATTCAACAGTTTAGTTGCATTCAATGCGATTAAACATCCGGGAATCCATCGGGAAACTAAGCAGTTATTCATAATCGTAACCACATACCTGTTCCATAGTAACTTGATGTCCATGCATTAACATTCAACACAATTAACAAGCAATCAACAATATCCTAAAAATAATGCATAACATTCAAGTGTCATTGTTTTATTCAAAACATCCTCAAGATCAACTTGGATTCCACCTTATGATTTCTAGGCCAACTTTAGGGTTTTATTAGGGTTCTATCCTTCATTATGCATTTATCACTTTTAATGCTCTTTTATCCTTCATTATGCATTTATCACTTTTAATGCTCTTTTAGTTCACAAACCTTAATTTCTGCATCATAGACACAATTGAATGTCAATTAAGTCTAATATGTTTCTTTTACACTAAAACTATTATCTTTATCCTTTTAGGTCATATCCAAAACATTAAGGCTAATTATCATCCTTGGTTTCTTTCAAATTGACAAAGCATATTTCATTATAGTTCAACTCACATATATGAACCTTATTTATCACTATTTCCATTTTTATACACTAGGAAACACTAATTATCCAAATAATTCACATTAAAGATCTTTGGTACTCAATTTATCTTCGAATCATCATATCTCTATTTTATTCTTCGATTTGTACAATTAAAACCATTAGAATTCATATCAACATAAATTAGGGTTTCTAATCCCATTAAGGCATATTCATGTACATAGAACCCTAAATTAAACCAACTATATAAAAAGATCATCTTTTTAAATCATATTTTCACTCTTATTAACAACAGGTTATTATCAGCTTGAATTATCCATCTATCATCAAATCTAAGGGTTTTTCCTTAATTGAATCATTAAAGATGATAACTTTATGCCCTTTTCAAATTCCATGCATTTTTAAGCACATAAACCCTAAATTAGACTAATCATGTGCAAAGTTCTTCCTTTTTGAACTCAATGTTCCTTTTTACATTTAACAGATTAATATCAACTCTAAAGATCTATTAAACCCTATTAAACACACTAATCATATCAAAATAGGGTTTCTTAATCTTTAATTCATTAAAGATGGTAATTTACACTATTTTTCGAATTGCAATTAGAATCAGGCTTCACTTATATTTTTAATGGATTCCTTGCATTTTTCTGATCAATTTTGATATATAATGTTTTCTCATTGGATAATCCTAGTAATTTCCTATTATTTTTACAAGAAAAGTCCTTTTTATGATTATTCGTTTAGAGAGGGGAAAATTACCAAAATACGCGAGCCGTTGGATCGATGCGCCCGTGGTTCACCTCTGGATCTAACGCTCAGCGTCGCACGTCTCCACTCAGTCTTCGCTTAAGCACCGCGAAGCCCAGATCGTCGGATCCCGTGAGTCCACGGTGGACTTAAGAACCAAAGGTCTCGGCCTATCTTTGACCCGGCTGCTCGATCCTAATCGAACGGAGGCTGCTCTTCACCTCCCTTCGACTCTGGTTCTTCTTAACACGGCAGTGCTACGGCGGCGCTCTCACAGGAGCAAACGCAATCGAGCAGATGAACGATCGAGGGGAAGCAATACTGAGCCGGTCGAGATCGCGTTGACACCAGGGATCGAGAGGTCCCCTATATATACACCATGGGAGGCCCCTCTTAGGGTTCCCAACTCTACCGCCAATCCTAGTTCCAGCCCAATTGGGCGTTTCATGGATTCACAACAAAACCTCATCGAACCAGGGTTGGAACTCAAGCTCTCACTCTCCCAGACTCAGAGGAGAAGCTTCCAGAGATGCACATGCATCAGGGCTCTCAAAAACTAAGGATTAAAAATCCTTCTTCGCACGGCTACAGTCCCTGTCCCTTTGGGACTTGGACGATGAGCCGTGTCTCTTGGATTAAGATCGAAGGGCTCTCATCACACGCGTAAGAACAAAGGGAAACTAATTCCCAATTAAAAATTGGATTTTTATTCCTATTCCAATTGAATCTTGGAAAAATCATATCTCCCAATTGGTTACTCTTTTCTTTCCCAAATTCTGAGGGAATTTCGATTTCAATCTTATATTTCATCCCGTAAAATTTGGTGTCATTATCATAAGGATTCAATTCCTTTTCTTAATATGCAAGTCATCACCATATTAATCATATTTCCTATCTCTTCTTTATTTCTTTTATCATTATTTCTTGATTCTGAGTTCCTTGAACCCCAAGGAATCTATTATCTCGAAATCCTATTTTCCTTTAATAGTAATTTCCTTCTTTTTAGCAATACCATGTAATACATTAATTGTGTATCCACATTATCTTCTTATTTTGCTATTTTGGTATTTTCTCTTTCTTTCCTCTTTATTGGGACTCCTTGGATCCCAAGACACTCCATTATTTCGAAATTCATTTTATTGGAATACAAATTATCCTTCTTAATGCACCTATATGCATTATTTTGCATTATCATGTTTATTTATTAATAAAATATTTCTTTTTGAGGATTTCTCTTCTTAAAAATTCAATTATCCATTTATTAATTGAATTTCCTTGTTATTTGGGCCCAATAGCCAATAAAGCCCACAAAGCAACCAGTCAAGGCTATTGTGAAGAAAATCCATTGATTCAAAACAAATCATATCATTAATTGTTCAATTATCTTTAATATGAGAAATTACATTTCCCACTATTTGAACCCAAAAATTGGGGTTATAACATCCTTCCCCTCTTATAGGAATTTTGTCCTCAAAATTCTATCAAGCAAACAAACAATTTAGGATAATACCTTTCCATGTCCATCATTGGCCCCTATGTGGCTTTACCGTACTCATGGCGTTTCCAAAGAACCTTTATCATCACATATTTTTTTCTATGAGTTCTTTCATCCTGGCGTCTATAAACTACACAGGTGACTCAGGCCATTTCAGCCTCCCTTGGGGCTCACTAGGTTCATTGCTCAGCACATGGTCGGGGTACCTCACATAGTGCTCTAAATTGGACACATGGAAAACATCTCCCATTACTCTATCCTGAGGGATAAGGTCAAACCTAACCTTCTCCACCCCATCCATCTCTAATGGACCCATGTATCGGGGACTCAGCTCTCTTAGTTATAACTTAGAGGGGTCGGATTTCCACATTACATATTCTCCCACAGTAACTTGTATGTCAGTCTACTTTGCATCTGCTCACGACTCTCATCATCTCTAGGCTCCTTTCAGCCCTTGCGCAATCAAAGTGACTTCATCTACACGCACTGTGGTCCCTTTTCTAACCATCATGTGGCCCTTTTCTAACCATCATGTGGTCCTTTCACCAACATCACCTTACTGAAGTGGTGACCGACACAACCTCCCTTACAGAGCTTCTTATAAAACCCGATACTGGATATGGTGGTCATTGTCACATCTTTCATAGGACAAGAACTGTCTCTAGATATCACCCTGAATGAGCACACATGCTCTCATCAGACCCTGTAGTCTGGATCATACTAACCATTAGTTAGGGGTGATAACTATACTAACATTGAGTTCTTTATGTACCTACTTCCACCTTTTGTAAGGGAACCTTTAGGTCAAACTCAAAAACCTTTGAACTCGCTTCATAGTTGAACCATCTCTCTCTCATGGGTAGTTCAACCAGATCTGTCTCTTGACATAACTCTTTCTTTCTTATGTCATCTAGGTAAGGCGATCTACCATAACCCATATTGCATCTCGACCTTCCTCGGTCCAGGGAAGACCTATCACAACATCCATAGTGTTGAGCTCTCATTCCCTCTCAGGGATTCTTTTGTCCTCTATATCGATACACTGGGTTACTGGGGTTCGTCCTTTACCCTTGGCTTGCATGTCCATAAACCACATGCAACTTTATCTTAGGTATTTAAAGTACCACTATCACTTATTATCTTGGTAGTACCACGGTATTAAGTCATGATCTCCTGTATTGTCATGATTCCTTAAGATAGATTCCTCAGAAATCCTAATTAAACCACTCTAGTCGGGGTTTCATCACCTTCTTTTCCAAAGAAATGAACTTGAGGTTCTACCACCATCCTTTCATCTCATTAAGGACTAGACTAGCTAACCAAACAACTCTTAACTTTTCAACGTATCTTGTTACACCTGAGTGTTATCCAAACACCTCTCCTTTCCAAACTTAGGGTTAGCCAAACAACCTCTTCCAGCTTCTAGTCAAACAAGTCAGATGTATCTCAACCAGATCATCCATTACTACTTCACACCCGTAGTTATTAGGTAACATTGAAGACATACACTTCCATGTATTTCACTTATCATATTACCTCAAACTCTATGTCTATCTCCATTAAGAATACTCTCTAATTTCATCATCATGGTGATCAAACTCAACCTGGTCTAACTTGTAAGTTCCACTTAGCTCAAGATAAAAACATCCTCATAAGGGGACTACCTTATTCCTCTTAGTGTTTACAAACCATCCATGTATCATTCACTTTACCAGGGTAGATATCTTCTCTATCCCCATTTCTCGTGGCAACGTTCCAACCTACATCATCTTTTATCCTTGGTGTATGCCATGCATAATGTCCTATCTCTCACCCCCATAACAAGAGGAAATAAGCATTTGGCTGCAGTCCAAATACAGAGTTCTTCCTGTTCCAAGAGTAGAGATGGTACATCCCACCTTGCCAATACACCTTTATGTGCCACATATGTCTTTACATCACAAACATCATGATGTCAAACTAGTCTCGAACCTACTGAGGTTTATATCCTTGGTCATCTCCTCTAAGTCTATAGGGTACCGACTCTTTTGGGGTCATCCCTCTTCCCTCATGCATCAAGAGAGTGTCCTACACATCTGCCCTTTGGGTCCCATAAGTTCATGGAGGTGATCCATCTCCTAACCCATGGCCCTCAGACAATGATAGTTGTTACCTCCCGACCCTATGGTCGTGTGCAACTGGGGAATTAGGCAACTCCTACTTCCATCGGTCTTATCCCTATCTGACCCTAGGATAGACTTAGGATTCTCCATTATGTACATGTTCACTTAGAACCTTACCCAAGTCTTCATCATCTCTCTTTCTCCATTCATGGGCTGGCTCTCATCCTTTCATAGGCATCATGGCAACCTGCCTACCTTGGTCAAGCCCCATACTGGTTACCTCCATGGTAACACATTCACATGCAATAGAGATGGATATCTATGGGTCTGTAGATTCATTCTCATACCATGTACCTTTCACTAAGCTTCTCAAGATCCTATGAGACCTCTTTAGGTTACCTTGAACCAATAAAGCTGATATACACCCTTCCAAAGGGGTCCCTCTCCCAGGATGGGAGGAAAACTATCTCTAAGGTCATAAGAGCTCTAGGGTTTACATCCACATGAGCCTACTTAACCCTAGAAAGCTATTAAGGCACGAGTAGATCACCTACTAAACCATGATAGGTCATACTTGTCCTCTTTCCTCAATGCTGGATCGAGATCATACCTTCCTTTATGATCAACTTAGTTGTGAGGGGTTCATCAAACATACCTTAAACTTAAGGGGATTCCCCCTTTTCCTCTATACATGAGGAGTACCATGCTCGCTCCTATAGGAACTCAACTTATCATCATGAGCCTTAGGTACACCACTTCCCCTCTTAGGCCTAGGAACCCTAGGTTTACTTGTAGGTGTTCAAACGCATGCTCTATTTCTTAACTACGAACCAAACATGCAAAAGACATGACATGCACTTGTCGTCCTTCAAATCGAGCAACGCTTAGGGTTGGGTTACTCTAAAGGCAACCAAGGTATCATCAACTTTTAGGGATCGATCATGAAACAACCACTATCATCCATTGTTCAGGGTTTTAGGCTTCCAACCTTCTTGCTGGGTTTCCAGTTCTCTCTCTAGAGCTACCCCTACATCCAAACTCACCATTAGAGGTCCTTACTTCATGAAGGTTCAACCTCAAAGGCATGCTCTACATGGGTGAAGCCTAGGTTTGAACTTATGGTTGCTAAAGGTCATCCATAACCCTTTATGCTCCATCATAATTCCCTATCCAGGGTTTCATCCTATCGTCAGCACTATGACGTGCCCTAAGGCCAGCTATGCCCTACTTGTACAAGCCCATAGGGTTTCTATGGTCCTTCACTAACATCATCATCTAAGGAACTATCCTTTACCCTAACATGCACGACCCTTCCCAGGGTTGGGTTGCCAAAGGTGCTAGGTCACACATGGATCGTATGGCATCCCAAAGGCATGTCCTTTCAAACACCTGGTCCAACTCATCTCTCTCTAAACTCCCCTTAGGGTTAGGGTTAGCATCATCCTCAGAGGATGTGCCAGGTCTCTATGTGCAATGGAGATCTCTATCTCCAAGACTAACTTATCCTCCTGATAAGAAGGTCTAGCCTCAGGTCTCTTCTGAGGACATGACAACTTATGTCATATGACCTAAGCATGTATCTATTATTTATTTTGCGCTTAATCTATTAAGCTTATGTCCATGACATCTTATTTACATGCCTTTCATTAATTTAGTGGAGGATTCCTTAAACCTTATTAACCTTACCCATACCTCAAGAGGGTGAGGAGAAGAAAGAAAACCCTAATCCTTTAGGTCCTTATCAAAATTTTGTGATGAGAAGGGATGAATAAGATGAGAAGTCCTAAAGGTATCTTATTTCGATTCATACCCTAAGACTTTGGCCAGGCAGTCACACGGATCCGGGAGTCCTCGTATTCCGACTAGCGGTGCGGAGGAAAATATTGCCAGCCCCCGGTCGTGATCCTTTTCTAGACACCTCTGTCTTTCGGATAATCATCTAATAACTCCCTTGGGTTCTATGGAGTTTGTAAAATTTAATAATTATTAATGGTTAACTGAGGAACCTACGCTCTGATACCAAATGTTACGACCCCACCTCCCGATAACCCCCAATTAAGGGAGACCAAGAGGTTGAAGCCGCACCCATTAATCCCGGATCAAACGTTCCACATATAACCATAAACAATTATTAAATTCTAACAGACTATATTGAAAATGGTAATAAAATTTTTCTTTACATACCTTTGAAAAGTTTGGAACAAACTAAACTTCTAACCTCAACTGAACCATTCTAACTAGTTCCTCCTTGTTCTTTAATTCTCATTTAGTATCACATGTACCACTTTACTGTTTGTTCTTTTCATTGTACCTAAAATGCCGACAAACAAAACGTCGGTCAGCTGTAGCTGGTATGTGGGGGAAACAAATAAATATGCAACTATGGTAACAATGTAATCACTCAATTAATCATTTAACAATAAAGATTACATTTTAAGCCAAACTACTCAATCCATACCTATCCACAACTCTGTGTTGTCCCTGTAAGGACTTATATGGTACCTCTATAAAGGTGACTTGATGGACCTACCCTCTAGGCAGCCAAAGTCTTTCATGACCTGATGGACCTACCCTCTAGGTAGCCATGTACTAGGTCAGCCATTATGACACAGAGGGGGATTAATGATTGAGCTAGAAGGCATATACATTATGTGATAGTCATAGTCACTTTATAATTGCAAGAAATAAATAAACATTCAACAGTTTAGTTGCATTCAATGCGATTAAACATCCGGGAATCCATCGGGAAACTAAGCGGTTATTCATAATCGTAACCACATACCTGTTCCATAGTAACTTGATGTCCATGCATTAACATTCAACACAATTAACAAGCAATCAACAATATCCTGAAAATAATGCATAACATTCAAGTGTCATTGTTTTATTCAAAACATCCTCAAGATCAACTTGGATTCCACCTTATGATTTCTAGGCCAACTTTAGGGTTTTATTAGGGTTCTATCCTTCATTATGCATTTATCACTTTTAATGCTCTTTTATCCTTCATTATGCATTTATCACTTTTAATGCTCTTTTAGTTCACAAACCTTAATTTCTGCATCATAGACACAATTGAATGTCAATTAAGTCTAATATGTTTCTTTTACACTAAAACTATTATCTTTATCCTTTTAGGTCATATCCAAAACATTAAGGCTAATTATCATCCTTGGTTTCTTTCAAATTGACAAAGCATATTTCATTATAGTTCAACTCACATATATGAACCTTATTTATCACTATTTCCATTTTTATACACTAGGAAACACTAATTATCCAAATAATTCACATTAAAGATCTTTGGTACTCAATTTATCTTCGAATCATCATATCTCTATTTTATTCTTCGATTTGTACAATTAAAACCATTAGAATTCATATCAACATAAATTAGGGTTTCTAATCCCATTAAGGCATATTCATGTACATAGAACCCTAAATTAAACCAACTATATAAAAAGATCATCTTTTTAGATCCTATTTTCACTCTTATTAACAACAGGTTATTATCAGCTTGAATTATCCATCTATCATCAAATCTAAGGGTTTTTCCTTAATTGAATCATTAAAGATGATAACTTTATGCCCTTTTCAAATTCCATGCATTTTTAAGCACATAAACCCTAAATTAGACTAATCATGTGCAAAGTTCTTCCTTTTTGAACTCAATGTTCCTTTTTACATTTAACAGATTAATATCAACTCTAAAGATCTATTAAACCCTATTAAACACACTAATCATATCAAAATAGGGTTTCTTAATCTTTAATTCATTAAAGATGGTAATTTACACTATTTTTCGAATTGCAATTAGAATCAGGCTTCACTTATATTTTTAATGGATTCCTTGCATTTTTCTGATCAATTTTGATATATAATGTTTTCTCATTGGATAATCCTAGTAATTTCCTATTATTTTTACAAGAAAAGTCCTTTTTATGATTATTCGTTTAGAGAGGGGAAAATTACCAAAATACGCGAGCCGTTGGATCGATGCGCCCGTGGTTCACCTCTGGATCTAACGCTCAACGTCGCACGTCTCCACTCAGTCTTCACTTAAGCACCGCGAAGCCCAGATCGTCGGATCCCGTGAGTCCACGGTGGACTTAAGATCCAAAGGTCTCGGCCTATCTTTGACCCGGCTGCTCGATCCTAATCGAACGGAGGCTGCTCTTCACCTCCCTTCGACTCTGGTTCTTCTTAACACGGCAGTGCTACGACGGCGCTCTCACCGGAGCAAATGCAATCGAGCAGATGAACGATCGAGGGGAAGCAATACTGAGCCGGTCGAGATCGCGTTGACACCAGGGATCGAGAGGTCCCCTATATATACACCATGGGAGGCCCCTCTTAGGGTTCCCAACTCTGCCTCCAATCCTAGTTCCAGCCCAATTGGGCGTTTCATGGATTCACAACAAAACCTCATCGAACCAGGGTTGGAACTCAAGCTCTCACTCTCCCAGACTCAGAGGAGAAGCTTCCAGAGATGCACATGCATCAGGGCTCTCAAAAACTAAGGATTAAAAATCCTTCTTTGCACGGCTACAGTCCCTGTCCCTTTGGGACTTGGACGATGAGCCGTGTCTCTTGGATTAAGATCCAAGGGCTCTCATCACACGCGCAAGAACAAAGGGAAACTAATTCCCAATTAAAAATTGGATTTTTATTCCTATTCCAATTGAATCTTGGAAAAATCATATCTCCCAATTGGTTACTCTTTTCTTTCCCAAATTCTGAGGGAATTTCGATTTCAATCTTATATTTCATCCTGTAAAATTTGGTGTCATTATCATAAGGATTCAATTCCTTTTCTTAATATGCAAGTCATCACCATATTAATCATATTTCCTATCTCTTCTTTATTTCTTTTATCATTATTTCTTGATTCTGAGTTCCTTGAACCCCAAGGAATCTATTATCTCGAAATCCTATTTTCCTTTAATAGTAATTTCCTTCTTTTTAGCAATACCATGTAATACATTAATTGTGTATCCACATTATCTTCTTATTTTGCTATTTTGGTATTTTCTCTTTCTTTCCTCTTTATTGGGACTCCTTGGATCCCAAGACACTCCATTATTTCGAAATTCATTTTATTGGAATACAAATTATCCTTCTTAATGCACCTATATGCATTATTTTGCATTATCATGTTTATTTATTAATAAAATATTTCTTTTTGAGGATTTCTCTTCTTAAAAATTCAATTATCCATTTATTAATTGAATTTCCTTGTTATTTGGGCCCAATAGCCAATAAAGCCCACAAAGCAACCAGTCAAGGCTATTGTGAAGAAAATCCATTGATTCAAAACAAATCATATCATTAATTGTTCAATTATCTTTAATATGAGAAATTACATTTCCCACTATTTGAACCCAAAAATTGGGGTTATAACATCCTTCCCCTCTTATAGGAATTTTGTCCTCAAAATTCTATCAAGCAAACAAACAATTTAGGATAATACCTTTCCATGTCCATCATTGGCCCCTATGTGGCTTTACCGTACTCATGGCATTTCCAAAGAACCTTTATCATCACATATTTTTTTCTCTGAGTTCTTTCATCCTGGCGTCTATAAACTACACAGGTGACTCAGGCCATTTCAGCCTCCCTTGGGGCTCACTAGGTTCATTGCTCAGCACATGGTCGGGGTACCTCACATAGTGCTCTAAATTGGACACATGGAAAACATCTCCCATTACTCTATCCTGAGGGATAAGGTCAAACCTAACCTTCTCCACCCCATCCATCTCTAATGGACCCATGTATCGGGGACTCAACTCTCTTAGTTATAACTTAGAGGGGTCGGATTTCCACATTACATATTCTCCCACAGTAACTTGTATGTCAGTCTGCTTTGCATCTGCTCACGACTCTCATCATCTCTAGGCTCCTTTCGGCCCTTGCGCAATCAAAGTGACTTCATCTACACGCACTGTGGTCCCTTTTCTAACCATCATGTGGCCCTTTTCTAACCATCATGTGGTCCTTTCACCAACATCACCTTACTGAAGTGGTGACCGACACAACCTCCCTTACATAGCTTCTTATAAAACCCGATACTGGATATGGTGGTCATTGTCACATCTTTCATAGGACAAGAACTGTCTCTAGATATCACCCTGAATGAGCACACATGCTCTCATCAGACCCTGTAGTCTGGATAATACTAACCATTAGTTAGGGGTGATAACTATACTAACATTGAGTTCTTTATGTACCTACTTCCACCTTTTGTAAGGGAGCCTTTAGGTCAAACTCAAAAACCTTTGAACTCGCTTCATAGTTGAACCATCTCTCTCTCATGGGTAGTTCAACCAGATCTGTCTCTTGACATAACTCTTTCTTTCTTATGTCATCTAGGTAAGGTGATCTACCATAACCCGTATTGCATCTCGACCTTCCTCGGTCCAGGGAAGACCTATCACAACATCCATAGTGTTGAGCTCTCATTCCCTCTCAGGGATTCTTTTGTCCTCTATATCGATACACTAGGTTACTGGGGTTCGTCCTTTACCCTTGGCTTGCATGTCCATAAACCACATGCAACTTTATCTTAGGTATTTAAAGTACCACTATCACTTATTATCTTGGTAGTACCACGGTATTAAGTCATGATCTCCTGTATTGTCATGATTCCTTAAGATAGATTCCTCAGAAACCCTAATTAAACCACTCTAGTCGGGGTTTCATCACCTTCTTTTCCAAAGAAATGCACTTGAGGTTCTACCACCATCCTTTCATCTCATTAAGGACTAGACTGGCTAACCAAACAACTCTTAACTTTTCAACGTATCTTGTTACACCTGAGTGTTATCCAAACACCTCTCCTTTCCAAACTTAGGGTTAGCCAAACAACCTCTTCCAACTTCTAGTCAAACAAGTCAGATGTATCTCAACCAGAGCATCCATTACTACTTCACACCCGTAGTTATTAGGTAACATTGAAGACATACACTTCCATGTATTTCACTTATCATATTACCTCAAACTCTATGTCTATCTCCATTAAGAATACTCTCTAATTTCATCATCATGGTGATAAAACTCAACCTGGTCTAACTTGTAAGTTCCACTTAGCTCAAGATAAAAACATCCTCATAAGGGGACTACCTTATTCCTCTTAGTGTTTACAAACCATCCATGTATCATTCACTTTACCAGGGTAGATATCTTCTCTATCCCCATTTCTCATGGCAACGTTCCAACCTACATCATCTCTTATCCTTAGTGTATGCCATGCATAATGTCCTATCTCTCACCCCCATAACAAGAGGAAATAAGCATTTGGCTGCAGTCCAAATACAGAGTTCTTCCTGTTCCAAGAGTAGAGATGGTACATCCCACCTTGCCAATACACCTTTATGTGCCACATATGTCTTTACATCACAAACATCATGATATCAAACTAGTCTCGAACCTACTGAGGTTTATATCCTTGGTCATCTCCTCTAAGTCTATAGGGTACCGACTCTTTTGGGGTCATCCCTCTTCCCTCATGCATCAAGAGAGTATCCTACGCATCTGCCCTTTGGGTCCCATAAGTTCATGGAGGTGATCAATCTCCTAACCCATGGCCCTCAGACAATGATAGTTGTTACCTCCCGACCCTATGGTCGTGTAAAACTGGGGAATTAGGCAACTCCTACTTCCATCGGTCTTATCCCTATCTGACCCTAGGATAGACTTAGGATTCTCCATTAAGTACATGTTCACTTAGAACCTTACCCAAGTCTTCATCATCTCTCTTTCTGCATTCATGGGCTGGCTCTCATCCTTTCATAGGCATCATGACAACCTGCCTACCTTGGTCAAGCCCCATACTGGTTACCTCCATGGTAACACATTCACATGCAATAGAGATGGATATCTATGGGTCTGTAGATTCATTCTCATACCATGTACCTTTCACTAAGCTTCTCAAGATCCTATGAGACCTCTTTAGGTTACCTTGAACCAATAAAGCTGATATACACCCTTCCAAAGGGGTCCCTCTCCCAGGATGGGAGGAAAACTATCTCTAAGGTCATAAAAGCTCTAGGGTTTACATCCACATGAGCCTACTTAACCCTAGAAAGCTATTAAGGCATGAGTAGATCACCTACTAAACCATGATAGGTCATACTTGTCCTCTTTCCTCAATGCTGGATCGAGATCATACCTTCCTTTATGATCAACTTAGTTGTGAGGGGTTCATCAAACATACCTTAAACTTAAGGGGATTCCCCCTTTTCCTCTATACATGAGGAGTACCATGCTCGCTCCTATAGGAACTCAACTTATCATCATGAGCCTTAGGTACACCACTTCCCCTCTTAGGCCTAGGAACCCTAAGTTTACTTGTAGGTGTTCAACCGCATGCTCTATTTCTTAACTACGAACCAAACATGCAAAAGACATGACATGCACTTGTCATCCTTGAACTCGAGCAACGCTTAGGGTTGGGTTACTCTAAAGGCAACCAAGGTATCATCAACTTTTAGGGATCGATCATGAAACAACCACTATCATCCATTGTTCAGGGTTTTAGGCTTCCAACCTTCTTGCTGGGTTTCCAGTTCTCTCTCTAGAGCTACCCCTACATCCAAACTCACCATTAGAGGTCCTTACTTCATGAAGGTTCAACCTCAAAGGCATGCTCTACATGGGTGAAGCCTAGGTTTGAACTTATGGTTGCTAAAGGTCATCCATAACCCTTTATGCTCCATCATAATTCCCTATCCAGGGTTTCATCCTATCGTCAGCACTATGACGTGCCCTAAGGCCAGCTATGCCCTACTTGTACAAGCCCATAGGGTTTCTATGGTCCTTCACTAACATCATCATCTAAGGAACTATCCTTTACCCTGACATGCACGACCCTTCCCAGGGTTGGGTTGCCAAAGGTGCTAGGTCACCCATGGATCGTATGGCATCCCAAAGGCATGTCCTTTCAAACACATGGTCCAACTCATCTCTCTCTAAACTCCCCTTAGGGTTAGGGTTAGCATCATCCTCAGAGGATGTGCCAGGTCTCTATGTGCAATGAAGATCTCTATCTCCAAGACTAACTTATCCTCCTGATAAGAAGGTCTAGCCTCAGGTCTCTTCTGAGGACATGACAACTTATGTCATATGACCTAAGCATTGTTCTATTATTTATTTTGCGCTTAATCTATTAAGCTTATGTCCATGACATCTTATTTACATGCCTTTCATTAATTTAGTGGAGGATTCCTTAAACCTTATTAACCTTACCCATACCTCAAGAGGGTGAGGAGAAGAAAGAAAACCCTAATCCTTTAGGTCCTTATCAAAATTTTGTGATGAGAAGGGATGAATAAGATGAGAAGTCCTAAAGGTATCTTATTTCGATTCATACCCTAAGACTTTGGCCAGGCAGTCACACGGATCCGGGAGTCCTCGTATTCCGACTAGCGGTGCGGAGGAAAATATTGCCAGCCCCCGGTCGTGATCCTTTTCTAGACACCTCTGTCTTTCGGATAATCATCTAATAACTCCCTTGGGTTCTATGGAGTTTGTAAAATTTAATCATTATTAATGGTTAACTGAGGAACCTATGCTCTAATACCAAATGTTACGACCCCACCTCCCGATAACCCCCAATTAAGGGAGACCAAGAGGTTGAAGCCGCACCCATTAATCCCGGATCAAACGTTCGACATATAACCATAAACAATTATTAAATTCTAACAGACTATATTGAAAATGGTAATAAAATTTTTCTTTGCATACCTTTGAAATGTTTGGAACAAACTAAACTTCTAACCTCAACTGAACCATTCTAACTAGTTCCTCCTTGTTCTTTAATTCTCATTTAGTATCACATGTACCACTTTACTGTTTGTTCTTTTCATTGTACCTAAAATGCCGACAAACAAAACGTCGGTCAGCCGTAGCTGGTATGTGGGGGAAACAAATAAATATGCAACTATGGTAACAATGTAATCACTCAATTAATCATTTAACAATAAAGATTACATTTTAAGCCAAACTACTCAATCCATACCTATCCACAACTCTGTGTTGTCCCTGTAAGGACTTATATGGTACCTCTATAAAGGTGACTTGATGGACCTACCCTCTAGGCAGCTAAAGTCTTTCATGACCTGATGGACCTACCCTCTAGGTAGCCATGTACTAGGTCAGCCATTATGACACAGAGGGGGATTAATGATTGAGCTAGAAGGCATATACATTATGTGATAGTCATAGTCACTTTATAATTGCAAGAAATAAATAAACATTCAACAGTTTAGTTGCATTCAATGCGATTAAACATCCGGGAATCCATCGGGAAACTAAGCGGTTATTCATAATCGTAACCACATACCTGTTCCATAGTAACTTGATGTCCATGCATTAACATTCAACACAATTAACAAGCAATCAACAATATCCTGAAAATAATGCATAACATTCAAGTGTCATTGTTTTATTCAAAACATCCTCAAGATCAACTTGGATTCCACCTTATGATTTCTAGGCCAACTTTAGGGTTTTATTAGGGTTCTATCCTTCATTATGCATTTATCACTTTTAATGCTCTTTTATCCTTCATTATGCATTTATCACTTTTAATGCTCTTTTAGTTCACAAACCTTAATTTCTGCATCATAGACACAATTGAATGTCAATTAAGTCTAATATGTTTCTTTTACACTAAAACTATTATCTTTATCCTTTTAGGTCATATCCAAAACATTAAGGCTAATTATCATCCTTGGTTTCTTTCAAATTGACAAAGCATATTTCATTATAGTTCAACTCACATATATGAACCTTATTTATCACTATTTCCATTTTTATACACTAGGAAACACTAATTATCCAAATAATTCACATTAAAGATCTTTGGTACTCAATTTATCTTCGAATCATCATATCTCTATTTTATTCTTTGATTTGTACAATTAAAACCATTAGAATTCATATCAATATAAATTAGGGTTTCTAATCCCATTAAGGCATATTCATGTACATAGAACCCTAAATTAAACCAACTATATAAAAAGATCATCTTTTTAAATCCTATTTTCACTCTTATTAACAACAGGTTATTATCAACTTGAATTATCCATCTATCATCAAATCTAAGGGTTTTTCCTTAATTGAATCATTAAAGATGATAACTTTATGCCCTTTTCAAATTCCATGCATTTTTAAGCACATAAACCCTAAATTAGACTAATCATGTGCAAAGTTCTTCCTTTTTGAACTCAATGTTCCTTTTTACATTTAACAGATTAATATCAACTCTAAAGATCTATTAAACCCTATTAAACACACTAATCATATCAAAATAGGGTTTCTTAATCTTTAATTCATTAAAGATGGTAATTTACACTATTTTTCGAATTGCAATTAGAATCAGGCTTCACTTATATTTTTAATGGATTCCTTGCATTTTTCTGATCAATTTTGATATATAATGTTTTCTCATTGGATAATCCTAATAATTTCCTATTATTTTTACAAGAAAAGTCCTTTTTATGATTATTCGTTTAGAGAGGGGAAAATTACCAAAATACGCGAGCCGTTGGATCGATGCGCCTGTGGTTCACCTCTGGATCTAACGCTCAGCGTCGCACGTCTCCACTCAGTCTTCACTTAAGCACCGCGAAGCCCAGATCGTCGGATCCCGTGAGTCCACGGTGGACTTAAGATCCAAAGGTCTCGGCCTATCTTTGACCCGGCTGCTCGATCCTAATCGAACGGAGGCTGCTCTTCGCCTCCCTTTGACTCTGGTTCTTCTTAACACGGCAGTGCTGCGGCGGCGCTCTCACCGAAGCAAACGCAATCGAGCAGATGAATGATCGAGGGGAAGCAATACTGAGCCGGTCGAGATCGCGTTGACACCAGGGATCGAGAGGTCCCCTATATATACACCATGGGAGGCCCCTCTTAGGGTTCCCAACTCTGCCGCCAATCCTAGTTCCAGCCCAATTGGGCGTTTCATGGATTCACAACAAAACCTCATCGAACCAGGGTTGGAACTCAAGCTCTCACTCTCCCAGACTCAGAGGAGAAGCTTCCAGAGATGCACATGCATCAGGGCTCTCAAAAACTAAGGATTAAAAATCCTTCTTCGCACGGCTACAGTCCCTGTCCCTTTGGGACTTGGACGATGAGCCGTGTCTCTTGAATTAAGATCCAAGGGCTCTCATCACACGCGCAAGAACAAAGGGAAACTAATTCCCAATTAAAAATTGGATTTTTATTCCTATTCTAATTGAATCTTGGAAAAATCATATCTCCCAATTGGTTACTCTTTTCTTTCCCAAATTTTGAGGGAATTTCGATTTCTATCTTATATTTCATCCTATAAAATTTGGTGTCATTATCATAAGGATTCAATTCCTTTTCTTAATATGCAAGTCATCACCATATTAATCATATTTCCTATCTCTTCTTTATTTCTTTTATCATTATTTCTTGATTCTGAGTTCCTTGAACCCCAAGGAATCTATTATCTCGAAATCCTATTTTCCTTTAATAGTAATTTCCTTCTTTTTAGCAATACCATGTAATACATTAATTGTGTATCCACATTATCTTCTTATTTTGCTATTTTGGTATTTTCTCTTTCTTTCCTCTTTATTGGGACTCCTTGGATCCCAAGACACTCCATTATTTCGAAATTCATTTTATTGGAATACAAATTATCCTTCTTAATGCACCTATATGCATTATTTTGCATTATCATGTTTATTTCTTAATAAAATATTTCTTTTTGAGGATTTCTCTTCTTAAAATTCAATTATCCATTTATTAATTGAATTTCCTTGTTATTTGGGCCCAATAGCCAATAAAGCCCACAAAGCAACCAGTCAAGGCTATTGTGAAGAAAATCCATTGGTTCAAAACAAATCATATCATTAATTGTTCAATTATCTTTAATATGAGAAATTACATTTCCCACTATTTGAACCCAAAAATTGGGGTTATAACACATATGTACCAGAAGCTTCATCTTCTCTCTCTAGGGTTTGGTCCCTCTAAAGGCAACCAAGGTATCATCAACTTTCAGGGATCGATCATGAGGCAACCACTATCATCCATTGTTCTGGGTTTTAGGCTTCCAACCTTCTTGCTGGGTTTTCTGCTCTCTCTAGAGATAACCC
This sequence comes from Alisma plantago-aquatica, assembly GCA_963693085.1. Lineage (NCBI taxonomy): Eukaryota > Viridiplantae > Streptophyta > Magnoliopsida > Alismatales > Alismataceae > Alisma > Alisma plantago-aquatica. The sequence continues at coordinate 927,418,995 of OY856409.1, forward strand.
TACATCCAACCTCACCATTAGAGGTCCTCTCTTCATGAAGGATCAACCTCAAAAGCATCCTCTACATGGGTGAAGCCTAGTTTCATACTTATGTTTGCTCTAGATCATCCATAACCCTTTATGCTCCATCATAATTCCTTAACCAGGGTTTCATCTTACTGTCAGCACTATGACGTGCCCTATGTGCCAGCTATACCCTACTTGCACAAGCCCATATGATTTCTAAGGTCCTTCACTAACATCATCATCTAAGGAGCTATCCTTTACCCTAACATGCACGACCCTTCCCAGGGTTGGGTTGCCAAAGGTGCTAGGTCACCCATGGATCATATGGCATCCCAAAGGCATGTCCTTTCAAACACCTGGTCCAACTCATCTCTCTCTAACTTTCACTTAGGGTTAGGGTTAGCATCATCCTAGGAGGATGTGTCAGGTCTCTACTTGCAATGGAGATCTCTATCTCCAAGACTAACTTATCCTCCTGATGAGAAGGTCTAGCCTCAGGTCTCTTCTGAGGGCATGACAACTTATGTCATACGACCTAAGCATGTATCTATTCTTTAGTTTGCACTTAATCTATTAAGCTTATGTCCATGACATCTTATTTACATGCCTTTCATTAATTTGATGGAGGATTCTTTAAACCTTATTAACCTTACCCATACCTCAAGAGGGTGAGGAGAAGAAATAAAACCCTAATCCTTTAGGTCCTTATCAGAATTTTGTGATGAGAAGGGATGAATTAGATGAGAAGTCCTAAAGGTGTCTTATTTCGATTCATACCCTAAGACTTTGGCCAGGCAGTCACACGGATCCAGGAGTCCTCGTATTCCGACTAGCGGTGCGGAGGAAAATATTGCCAGCCCCCGGTCGTGATCCTTTTCTAGACACCTCCGTCTTTCGGATAATCCTCTAATAACTCCCTTGGCTTCTATGGAGTTTGTAAAATTTAATAATTATTAATGGTTAACTGAGGAACTCAAGCTCTGATACCAAATGTTATGACCCCACCTCCCAATAACCCCCAATTAAGGGAGACCGAGAGGTCGAAGCCGCACTCGTGACTTCCAGATCAAAAGTTCGAAAATTAACCAAGAATAATTATCAAATTTTAACATACTATACTGAAAGCTGTAAGAAAATAAATTTTTGTATACCTTTTTGAAAACTTGGATCTCTAAACTTCTATCCACTTAAGGATTCTACTTTAACTAATCCTCCTTGCATTTTACTTCAGGTATTTCACAGTATGACGATTTACTGTTTGTCCTTTTGGCTTGTACCTAAAACGCCGACAAACAAAACGTCGGTCAGCCGAAGCTGGTATGTGGGGGAAACAATAAATGTGCAACTATGATAACAATGTAATCATTCAATTAATCATTTAGCAATCAAGATTATGTTTTAAATATAACTCCGCGATCCAAGAGTACCCTATCCTCTATGTTGTCCCCATTAAACCCCTCATGATCCCACCTATAAGTGAACCAATTTCTAGGGTTGAGTCACATGGCACTACTCGTAAGTAGCCCACTCCTTAACTCATGGTAGGCTAATGAGTCTCATGGCACTACACGTAGGTAGCCCAGTTTCTAACTCTCGGTAACCTAGACCTTACTCTAGGATTACCCCTTTTCTCTTAGCCTTTTCAAAGCAATAGAGGTGGGCCCAGATCTAGCCAGTTATATATGAACATTTATAGTGATAATCATAATCACTTTATAGTTGCATGAATTAAATAAACATCTAACAGTTAATTTCAAGCAACCGATTAAAACTTCGGGAATCGCCGAGAAACTAGAGCGATTATTCTTAAGCGTAACCACATACCTGATTTGATGAGTCATGCAGTTTATTCAACACATAATTCATGTATATACCATCAAACCAATCAACAGATCCAAGCAAGTAATTCCATCATCACATAATTCCTGAAAAGAATATGTACTCTATTTATTACACACTTTATCAAGAATCTACTTTATTGACTTGGATTCTCTTTCTAGGGTTTCTAATCTGCATTAAGATTTCATTAATATTCATTAGGGTTTCTTAGATCAATTTCTCAAACTTTACCCATTTTAGGTCAACAAACCCTAAAATACTCCTTTCTATTTATATGAACCTTAATTGCTCAACTATCCATTTTAATAGTCTTTTATACCCAATTTGACTTAGGATCATCATATCCCTATTTATTCATGGATTTGAACAATTAAAACAATTAAAAGACATATTCTCCTAAATTAGGGTTTTCAAGCTCATTAATGCATATTTACGCATGAAACCCTAAATTAAGCCAATTATATAAAAAGATCATCTCTGTAGATCCTATTTTCACTTTTATTAACAACATGTTAATTTCAGCTTGAATTATCTGACATAACATCATTTAGTCCATCTATCATCAAATCTAAGGGTTTTTCCTTAATTAAATCATTAAAAATGATAACTTTATGTACTTTTCACATTTCACGCATATTTATGCACATAAACTCCAAATTAGACTAATCATGTGCAAAGTTCTTCCTTTTTGAACATAATGTACCTTTTTACATTTAACAAGTTAACATAAACTCTAAAGATCCATTAAACCCTATTAAATGCATTAATCATATCAAAATAGGGTTTCTTAATCTTTAATTCATTAAAGATGATGATTTACACTAATTTTCGAACTATGATCAGATTCAGGCTATAAAACTATTTTTAATGGATTCCTTGTGTTCTTCTGATCAAAATTCATATAAAGTTCGTTTTAAACCGAGTTTCCTAGCAAATTCTATACTTTTTGCAAGATATGCAAATTCTGACCAATCGCAGATTGACACGTCAGCTTTTAATATTTCTTTTTGTTATCCTCGTGAGCTACCACTAAAAAGGCTAAAATTACCTCTTTGCCCGTGATGGCAACACATAGTACCAGGGGCCCTTGGGTCTTTTGCCTCCTAATCATCTTCCTCCCCGCGTTCTGCGTTCAGCCGCACGCACAGTGATCGCGGCCGCTGGAGCTACTCGCGACCAGCCTCTTCCACAGGCCGCTCTCGGCTTTGCGCGCCCCGATAGCTCCCCTTGACTCATGCTCCCTTCCTGCGAACCTCCTCTCAACGGATCTTGCTGCCAAACTGCCGCCGACCATCCAGCAGGGGCTCGGCTGTCTCCGCCCACCCTGCTTGCCTTCCTGCTCACCAGCGCGATCACAGGTTCCCAGGCGGTCGTCGTCGACTCCTGTGGTAGGAACCATCCCCAGATCCCACTCCAGCGAGGCCAACCCACAACTCTGCCCTCCTATCATCTTCTTTACGGACGTCAGGCTCGGCAAGGGTAGCGCCGCCTGGTGAGGTTTCGCGTCCTGATGCCTTCTACGGCATGTGCGGGGACGTCGACCACCTGACCTTTGCCCTCCTGTAGAACTCGCTTGGACCTATCTTTAACACTGGAGGTGAAATCCTAGGCCTTGGCGTCAACATCCTTCTCTCTCGCAGCCACCGTGGGAAGGACGAGCGACGGTGCCTAACTCTCACCGCACTCTTCATAGCATGAAGATGAACCAAGTTAGGTCCAGGGAAGCTAGGGCTAGAAACGAAACGCCAGACAGCCCATCTCTTTCTCTACGCACCTTGAATAGGTTGCTAGCATAGCCATGCGCCGACTTCCATATTGGATGCATGAGATCCCAACCCTTATATAGACGAGTGTAATAGGGTTTCTAATACTTCAACTCTTATGGATTACCAAGGAAGGGCAGGGAAAGATTCCTACGGCCGTCTCCTCCCTTTTATTCTTACCTCTTTTCCCTTGGGGTTTAAGTAATCCAAAAGTGGCAAGGATTATTACCATTAACCAAAAACTCAATTTTTCCAAGATTATTTAATCTCAACACTAACGAGGAAAGAAAATACCCCTTTATATAAACCCTTTACTTTTATTCCAAAAGGCCACAAGAGGCACCACCACATGATTTCCACATAATTCTTACCTTTTCTTCATCATTTCAAATTTCCTTCTTAATAGATTTCTTTTTATGGATTTCCCTTTATCTTTTATTTCTTTTTCCTCTTTTCCTAATTTCTTTCATTAGAATTCATATATAAACGAAATTTACTCCATTGTGGCCTTTAATGCCACTTTCTAGATATTTCTATGTATTTCTCATAAATACATTTCTTAATATCCATTACCTTTTATCTTTCTCTATTATTTGGACTTTTCTCCTTTTCTTCCCTTTTATATCCATTATTGGATTAACATAGTAATAATAGGAACCACGAAATTCCTATCAAAAGGGTAATTGCAAATAAATCCATCCTTTGAAGCTACTCATACAACTTTTCCAATTAAGTTCATATAAAATCATTACATTTCAATTATGAAAACATATGCAAAATTGGGGTTGTAACAACCCTCTTAATATTTTTTTTGCCCTTATCACATGTTTAAATGCTTGTTATAGCACATGCCTTGTTGGTTATTTTTCTCATGGGCTAATGTAGAAATTACCTTTAATTAAGAGTTTCTTCAAAATTTGTACATGGCATGTTGTTTCCTTCTTTTTTCCTTTGCTTGGGTGAAGGTGAATGCACCTAGGTGGTCTAACCTAGACTCGCCACCCTTCTATCAGTTAACAACCAAAGTGAACATTATTGTATTCCATCACCAGAAGATCCATGGAAGTGTGCTTGGGTTCTAGTTGGTTCAGAAGCGACAAAACCCATATGATTTTTGTTGGTTGAAAACCAAAAATTTTGTTCTGTCTTTCATTAGTATAGGATCGATGAAGGGGTTGACTACATAACCTTATTTGTTTTTGTCAGTTTTCTTCTAACAAAATAGAGGATATGGTGGGAGGCAAGTTCCCGTTAGTTTATTAATAATGGGTTTGACTACACTGTGAGTATTGATGGTTTTATACAAGCGCTCCATTGATGGAGTTTTGCGGTATATCATATGATGGTTTCTAAGGTTCTTGAACCGGCGAGACCAACCAACAGGTTTCCAATTTTCATCTACCAAAGGGATCCCTGGTTGTGAGTATATACTTGTGGAAAGTAGGGTTCCTCTACCAATGAGACGACTGACAGACGAAGGTACAACATCATACCGATGATGTGGCAATTTGACCATATTTTACTCTCCTATGGGGCTATATATACCCCACAATATTCCCTTATTGTCTCACTTGAGAAAATGATCCTCAAAGTGCTACTATAGAGCAAGAGCCATTGTTTGATGACAACTGATGAGATTTCAACTTTCATCAATTTTCACCTTTGATGCCATGTAACCCTCATTCTCTTCTTTGTTGATGTGTGGCAAGAGATCTGATGGTTTATGGTCCTGATTCAAGTAAGTCGAACCTCAATCCTTGTGATCCTTTGGTAATATGTTAGATTTCTACCTTCTTGGACGTGTTCTAGGTGGTTTTTCACTAGGGTTTTGTCTATAGAGTCTTACACCCCATTTCTACCTCCTTCTTGTTTGTGTACTTGCTTTTTGACTATGAAGAGACAGTTTTAGAGCATGGTTGAAGGGGAGGAGCTTAGATCTTAGAGACTTTGCCTCTGACTCTGATGTTTGTTGTAAAGCTTGGAGCTTCATAATCTTTACACATGCATGGACTTTGAACATGGCACTGATCAAAGTAGAGAAGAACCAATGTCTTGAGAAGGGGTGAATGTTGAGTTAGCAAGTTTGGCATTGACTTTGGATTTATATGAGAAGTCTTCCACCTTTATGGAGTTGGTGAGAAGGATTGAGAGGACTTCAGTGGGCATCAGTGACAATGATTCCAAGAGGAAGTTAGTTCAATCATCTGGATGGCTCTCTAGAGGATCTAAGAAGATGAGGTATTATGGGCCATCTATCCCTCAGTTCTAGCAGTCCCAATAGAGTTCAAAAACATCAAAGACAAAGATGTAGTAGCAATAGTCATAGTGTTTACCTACAAGGGGATGAGAAAGAGGGCTACCATTGTCTAGGGTGTATATTTTTGCGTATGTCTACATGACAAGACCTTCATGGCCGTAGGGTTTTCCATAGAAGAAGTGCTTTTATTGCCAACTGTCAGGTCATGTAAGGATGCTTTGTCCTTATTTGAACCAGGAGGCATCCAGTTTCAAGGGTGGAACATGTATAACTAGCAATAATATGGAGGTTGCGATAATAAGGGGTATGGACAAATTTCTTAGGCTGGATCATTTGAATCCACAGGGAGAGGCCACTATCGAGGCAGATCCCAATCCACAACCTGGTTTTACGTAATGATGTAGCTTGAGGGTGCATTAACCCTTGAGTTATTATATGTCAGATGGAACTTTTACATTATGACTTGTCTACTTTTGTGTATCTATATATTTTGGTTGATTTGGGTGTGATGCACTCGCTTGTTACCTAAGAGGTGGTGTACATTGTAATCTATGTGTTAGTTGTCAACTAAAACCTCTTTTCATTGATACCACATTGGTTGGCTCTACAGTCATGCATGACATGTGTCCATCTTGTATTCATGTCTTCTCTGAATGCAATATCCAAGTGGATCTAATTCCACTTAAGTGTTGAGATGCATGGGGATGTGATCCTTAGGATGGCCATGATAGAGAAATATAGGGTGGTGTTGGAATGTAGGTTCAAGGTTGCTAAGTTTTGGGAGGAAGGTGTCTCTTAGACTTTCCATGGTGTTTGATTCCATAGATGAGAAGATAAAAAGGTAGGTTTGTGAGTCTTTTCTTACTCATGCGATAAATATTAAGGTAGCAAGTCATAATATTTATAATATGCCTTTAGTTTATAGTTTGAGGATGTATTCCTAATGAGTTTCTTGACATTCCACCTCCATAGATTGACTTTGAGATCAATATTCTTCCCAGTACACATCCCATAGCACAAGCACCGTGTAGAATGGATCCAGTAGAGATGAAGAAGTTAAAGAAGTTGTTACAAGAACTTTTGGATAAGGGTTTTATGTAGCCTAGCATGTCTCCATGGAGAGCACATGTTCTGCTTTTCTAGAAGAAGGATTGCACAATGAGGCTATGTGTCGAATACCAAAAGTTGAACAAGGTCATTATAAAGAACAAATATACCTTGCCAAGGATTAATGCTTTGTGTGATGAGTGGAAGGGGGCTATAGTGTTTTCTAAGATAAATCTAAGGTCAGGGTATCATCATCTAAGGTCTAAGGATGAAGACATACTTAAGAAAACTTATCAGACTAGGTATGAGCATTGTGAGTTCGTGGTTATGTCATTTGGGCTCACCAATGTACATGTAGTCTTTATGGACCTGATGAACCAATGTGCGGGCAGTATCTAGACCAATTCATGGTGGTCTTCATAGACAATATTCTGATCTATTATGAGGATCACGAATTACACAAGAAACACTCTTCGTTTGACTTCAAGTCTCTTAAAATAGAACTAGCAATATGAATGTTTAGTAAGTGATAGTTCAAGTTGGTAGAAGTATATTTTCTAGGCCACATCATATCCATTCAAGGTATTTCTATAGATCCCAATAAGGTGGAGTCATGTTGTTGTGGAGGATTCAAAAATGCCAATGAAAGTACAATGCTTCCTTGGATTCGCAGGGTATTTTAGGATATTCATCAAAGATTCCAATGTGATATCCTTACTGTCAACCTAGTTGATAAAGAAAGATGTGCCTTTTGTGTGGACCGAGAAGTGTCAGTAGAGCTTCTATATGTTAAAGGAGAAACTGACATATGCACCAGTGTTAGTTCTTTTAGAACCTGGGAAAGGCTATATAGTCTTATGTGATGCCTCAAAGGAAGGTTTTAGGTGTTTAATGATGCAGGACAAACATGTAATCTTATTCCCTTTGAGGAATATGGAGAAACATGGGGAGAACTACCCTACTCAGGACTTGGAGTCATCATCAATAGTTTTGGCATTGAATATCTGAAGACATTATTTACATGGGGAGAAATGTCATATTTTCAAAGACCATAAGAATCTCCAATTTCTTATCTTGAAGTAGGATTTGAACATGAGGCGATGAAGATGGCTAGAGTTGATAAAATCTTATGACTGCACTATAGAATATCACCTAGTAGATGCTTTGAGCATAAGTTTTCATCATCATCTACAATGGAAAGTTCATATTTGTATACAATGGCTTGTGTAAGGAGGGATATGTTTGTATCCATATGGTAGATTGAGGTTACCGTGTTAGGGGGACTGCTAGCCCAACTACACATAAATCATATGTTGATACATCAAATCAACAATGTGCAACATAATAATATTGTAATTTAGAGCATCTAGGTAGAGCTTGGAAGTGGTAAGTAGGAAAGGTTTCATGAATCAAATCAAACTATATTATCATAATGGGGTGGTATTATATGATGTGGATGGGATGAGGAAAACCATGCTAGAAGCAACACACACTTCTGTCTATGTAATGCATCCAGGTAGCACCAAATTGTACCATAATCTTACAGATCCATACTGGTGGCACATATTAAAGAGGGATGTGGTGGTTTTTTTGCTTAAATATCCAATTTGTTAGCATGTTAATATGGACCATCAGAAACCAGTTGGAGCCATACAACCCCTATAAATTCCACAATGAAAGTGGGACCACGTGACTACATATTTTGTGGTGGGTTTGGCCCAAAAAAGTCAAAGGACATGATTCCATATGGGTAGTGGTAGATAGAATGACCAAGGTGGCACACTTTTTGCCAGTTAAGACTACTTTATCATTTGATAAGTTAGAACAAGTCTAAATAGATAAAATTGTGCATCTGCATAGAGTGTCAGTGATGATAATGTCTAACACAGGACCAAAATCCACTAGCAGATTGTGGGACTGGGTACACAACTAAATGTTAGCACAACCTTCCATCCCCATATAAATGAACAATCATAGAGAATGCTATAGACCCCATAGAGTTTATTGAGGTGTTGTGATTTATAGTTCTAAGGGAATTGTGATGATCATCTTAGCTTGATAGAGTTTGCTTACAACAATAGGAATCACAAGAGTCTAAACATGGCACTATATAAGGTTTTATATGGGAGACAACATAGATCTCCCATGGGTTGGTATGAACCCAATGAATATCAATTTTTAGGTGGTGTATTTGGTACAACAAACAATATATAAGATCAAAGTGGTCAACCAAAGGTGGCATAAGATAGACAAAAGTAGTATGTTGATAATGTGACCATCGGAATTTTGGATGAAAGCATTTTTAGGTTTGGAAAAAGGGGTAAGTTAACACCCACATATTTGTTGCATGAGTAGGGAAGGTGAATTATAAGTTGGAGCTACCACTTGAACTTAAAAAGGCTTTATAATGTATTTCACATGTTCATGTTAAGGAAATACCATCCAGTGTTTGAGCATACAATTTATCTGATGGAGGTGAACTTAATGATGACATATCAAATGTGAAAGGTCCAGTCCTGATATTGGATAAGGGGGTACAAAATCTAAGGAAAAATATGTGGAAAATAAGATGACATGATAATGCAGTGTTTCTTATTGACACAACATACTTTTCTCCTAAACATAGGAAATGAGGTAATTACAAGAAAGTGGAACTTAACCCTAATTGGTCAAGACAATTAGGGCCATATAACATAATATACTAAATAATAATAACTCTAACACTCCCGCTCAAGCTAGACTATGGGTGAAACACATATCCAACTTGGACTTACAAGACTCAATTAGATGATGCGACAAGTAGAAAATAACATGTTCACTCCCCATACAAGATTTTCCTTCCCCTTAAACATGACTATCCAACAAAATTAAGATTTGATGATGCCTCCTTTGAAGTTGTGCTATATAGGTTGGAAATGCTTGAGCTTTGAAGAAGATTTCTAAAGTGCATATGGAATGAAGAACATCACCATCAATACAGAGTAGAAAATCAAAACACCATGACTACACCATCATCACTAGAAAGGAATGTGTGATTGGAATAAGTGTAATCAACAATTATAAAGATGTAGCAGTAGAGGTATCTTCAAATATAGATATGATGAGGTGATGACGACTACAAACTGGATCCATCTAGAGTGTGACACTTAGGATATTTTGATGTGAATGAAACACGCCATTGAGGTAGCCCAAATAGATCACTAGAAGAATCATCTTGGTACTTGAGAAATAGAAGATCCAACTTTGAGAAAACATGAGTAAAATAGCTTAGTGAAGTAAAATACAGACAAATCATCAATCTTGTAGGTGTAGTATTTGTAGGTTTGAATTGACAAGCTTGTGAAGAGTTATTATCCATCTTATGAGATGTAGAAGGGTTGTCAAAGACTAGAACCAAAAGAAACAAGAGGTTGTAATAAGTGCACCAATCTTTGTCCCAACATGTTTTCAATTATGTAACTAAGATCATTCAACTGGAATAAGTGAAGTTCAAATAGACAACCTATATGCATATCATAACACAAACATGGAGAATCACAATGTCATTAGAAAATAGATACACCAATGATGCATGAGAAGTGTGACACTTACCGAGAATGAAGCGCCACAAAGACATCAATAGGTGGATGTGTTTAATAATAAGAAGCTCCATAGAGATCAAAACAACCTAGATTGATAAATATCATCTCTATTGTATTGTTTCTCCTCATACTCCCTCTTCATACATTCTTTCTCTTCCTCCTCATACTCTCTCTCTCTCTCCCTCTTCTCTATCCCCCAACAAACCAAACATGAAGTGAATGAGTAAGTGGTGTGGAAAAAAGAAAATATCCCCCTACACATGAAAAATGATGTTCACATGAGGTTGGTAGGGTGGAATAACATTGGTGAAAGAGAGTCATTGTAGTTTTTTAGGGTAGAGGTGAATGGGATCTTTGGTAGATGTCCACCAAACTGCTAGGTTTCTGGGAAGCGCACCCCCTCCCTCGAGAAAGGTCCATAACATTTTTTATTGAGATATCATGCATAAAATTTGTGAAGGGAGGGTGTAACTAGGGAATGTTTAGAGATCTAGGTAGTGGACATTGATGGGTAACTATGGTAGACAGGGAGATAGCAAGACAGTGATGGGCTGCATGAAGAGAAGAAAGTGTTGGATTCACGGTTGCACTTTGTGGTTACATGGAGAAGTAGCCAAACAATGATTATTGATGCGATGATTTTGAGTCGCATTTATAGACCTTTTTCATATGTGTTTTGGGCTCTAATTACTCATTTTTATGGATAATATTGCATAATCCACTCATTTCGGTCTTTGCCAGCATTCTATGTCAAATCCCCTTTGTTTTACCATTTTGAGCATTATTTATCATATTATCATAATTTGTGTGGATTTACTTGGTCTTATTGTGGAATTTTAGGAAAAACAAGTATCTGCTTCCGTCGATACCATCGACGGAAGTCGATACCATCGACCAAGCCACAGGTTGCCAGCCGAGAGGAGCAGCACAGAGTCGATACCATCGACGAGAGTCGATGCCATCGACACATGGAGAGCTACAGCGTCGCTAAAAGACAAAACCGACGCTAAAGAGAGTCGATACCATCGACCCTAGTCGATGGTATCGAGATGACCACAGGCGCTCAGACGAAAAGAAAAAGAAAGCTGCCGCTAATACGCTGGGTCGATACCATCGACCCGCGTCGATGGTATCGACGCCGACAGATATGCGTTGGATTCATTTTGATCTCAATCGGATGGCTGGAGTTATTTGACGACCTAATTAGGGACTTATACCTAATGACGGCCGCACACAGGAGTGGAGGATCTCATTTTTTGCATTGCACGAGTGCCAAGGAAGGAGAGAAAGGAGAACGGAGGCCAGAAGCTCACCCCGGGTGATTCGGACGCTGCCGAAGACGAATTCTACCACCGACAGGCGGGGAAGCTCATATTCTACGCCAAGGATCTACCGGTTCTTCTCCGTTCAGGGGTTTTCCCACTTGTTTCACGTTTTTCTTATGAATTCCCCTATTTCTACCATGTATTCGTGTGAGATGAACATGAGAGGCTAAAATCCTCCATCTTTAGGACCGGGAGTAGCCCGGGAATGCATTGTATGACAATTTTATATTGATAATTCATATTTTCTCTCTTAAATCCGTGGTATAGTTTCGTTTTCTCCATATATGTTGTTATGCTTGATCATCATAATAATAACTTAATGCCCTTAATCACTTCGACAGAAGGATTAACGGTTGAAAAGAGACGAAACTTACATTAATCGATAAAACCCTTGACAAAGGAGTTGTAAAATTAATGGTGGAAACTGAGAGATCGTTTGTAATGCGCTTAGTTTAGGGGAATGATCACTACGACGGTGGAATCAACCTAAACCTAAGTAGTGAATTACACCACAACAGTGGGTAATTCTATTTTCAGGCCACTACCCGGATAGAGAGAGAAGAGTGAGGAATTATATAAAACCTAATGCAATGTTGACCCGCGGTGAAACCGCAATCCTAAAGATACTCTTTTGAATTGATTAAATTAATCTTTAATCGATTGTTTTCTTTGTTTCATTTTGTTTTCTTTTTAATTTCGACAACAAACCCTATTTTGTCATTCGGCCTAGCTGATTGCGATTAGTTAGTAGGAGTCTCCAATAATTCACGTATCCCTGAGTTCGACTCGGGCCTCACAAAGGCCTATATTACTCGACGCGTATACTTGCGTTTAAGCGCGTAGTAAAATACACGTCAATTATGCATTTTTGGTGGTGGTTATGTACAATTGATAGATGGAGGCTACTGATGGTGGTGATGGTTGAGAACTAGCATGGTCACCTACAATGGCAATGAGTTAGTGTGACTGCTTGTGCTTGATGGCGGTGACTGCCCATGTTGTTGCAGTTGCCGGTCATGATAGCACGGCTACTGCTTCTATGACTAGAAGACATGGTGTAGAGTGTCTGTTATTGGATAGATAGTGTGGATATTGTTGCTACAACTAACAAAGTATGTGGTGTGTTATGGCTGCCCCACTATAGTACACTATGGTTAGATATGGGGAGGTTGTAGGGAAGTAATGACTAGATAGATAGGATTGATAGGAGGGAGATACACTTGATTGATAGCCTAGATACAAAGTCCGGATGTAGGGATCAAAAGTATTTGACTTTTATGAAAGAAGAGAGGAGATACCATAAAGGCTAGGATGATACTTGGTGGGCAGCCTAGCTAAGAAGAGATGGTGGTCTCCTTTAGTAAAAGGCTCTCTCTTTTTCTACCTAGGGTTAGGATCAATGCTTTGATATCATGTGGAAAATAATACAAGAGACTAATGATATGTTTCTTATTTATAGATGGAACACTCTCTCTTATATATATGAAAGGAGTCAAATATAAGGAAGTAGTATTTAGCCCTAATGGGCCAAGACAATTAGGCCCATTAAACATAATAAACTAAATAATATATATATATATAGAGAGAGAGAGAGTCAGGCTAGTGTACACTCGAGTGTACCGGAGGCACCGTACACCTCAGTCATTTTTGAAGATGTAGTAAATTTTTGAAAAATCTAAACCATTGATCTTCTTAATTATCATAAGAACATACTATATAATAAATTTTAGCTCATTTGGACACTTATAACTCGTGCATCTAAAGGAGACAAAAATCATGTATTTCAAATTAGTTTTGTGCGTCGATTTTGTTGTCCTTGGATGAGTGACTTACACTCATCCAAATGAGTTCAAATTTTGTATGTAACCGATTATTATTGTAACCATGATGATCAATGGGTTATATTTTGGAAAAACATTGTCTAGATAGGCAAACACCATTTAGGTGTACAACGTGATCTGTATACTTGAGTGTATTCTAGCCTGACTCTCTCTCTCTCTCTATATATATATATATATTTATATAATTCTCGTAGAAGTATTGTGGCATCATTGGGGATTTGAAAAGGCTACATAGTAACTCAAGGTGGAGATGTTGCAAGAAGTACCCAACCTTTTTCTCCTAGCAATTTGCGGTGGAAATCCCTAGTAGGGGTTTATAGCTGTAAGACCCCTAACCTATCTTAAACCCTTAATCTTATTTTAATCACCTTTTTAGATGCTTGTTATAACACACACCTCATTGGTGTGTGTTTTTTCTTGTAGGATCATGTACAAATTACGTTGGTTGAGGGTTTCCTTACAATTTATACACAACATGTTGTTTTTCTTCTTCTTTCCTTTGCTTGGTTGGAGGTGGATGCACTTATGTTGTCTAACCTAGCCTCATTGTCCTTCCTTTGGATGAGAACTGATGGGAGCAATCCAGTCTTTCATCAGTAGAAGACTGATGGAAGTGTGCTTGGATTCTCATTGGTTGAGAACTAACAAAGCCATTCTTCCTTTCTGTTGGTTTGTGTGAGATTCAATTTTTTAACTGATTGACAACCAACAATGTAGTTCTATCTTTCCATCAGTAGAGGGCTGATGTAGGGGAGCAGTTGTGTAACCTTCTTTGTTTTTGTTAATTGTCTATAATGAGATTACTGGTTGGGTGGGAGGTAGGTTTCCATAACTTTGGTACTGAAGGGAAGCATACACTGCGTGAACCAATGGTTTTATACAAGTGCTCCATCGATGGAGTTTTGAGTTTGAGGAGATTGAACCAACTCGAACACTTGATAGGTTTCATATTTTCATCTACTAATGGGATGCATGGTTGTGAGTCTGTACCAATGGAAAGTCATAGTTCATCTACTGATGAGATGACTAACCAATAGAGGTACAACTTATGAACAAACACGTGGTAGTTGGACCACTTTTCTCTCTCTTTTAGGGCTATATATACCCCCATTCTTCTCTTCTCATCTACTTGAGCAAATGATCCTCAAGGTGTTACTATAGAGCGAGACACCATCGGCTTAAGACAACTGATGAGATTGTAGCCTTCATCAATTTTTTTGCTTCAAATGCCATCTTACCCTCATTATTTTCTATGTTGATGCACGACAAGTTGTCTGGTGGTTTCTGAGCCTAGGTTCACATAATTCGAACCATAGTCCTTGTGGTCTTTTGGTGATATTTTAGTTTCCTACCTTCTTGGATGTGTTCTAGGTGGTTTTTCTCTAGGGTTTTGACTGTAGAGTCTTACACCCCTTTCTCACCTTCTTCTTGCTTGCATATTTGCTTTTAGAGTGTGAAGAAGTAGTTGTAGGGAATGGTTGAAGAGGAGGAGCTCAGATCTTGGAGACTTTGCCTCTAATGTCAGATCTTGTTGTGAATTTTGGAGCTTCACAGTCATTACACTTGTGTATAGTTGTTTTTTTCTTTCTCAAGCAAGTGATACAACCTTTGTCTCATCTATTACCTACTATATGCTTGCATGTCACAACATCTTGCTTTTATGTGTCTTAAAATGCTAAAAGATGGTAACTTTGGGTACCTTGAACCTAGATAAATGAATTTCCTATTTGCATGTTCAATTTGTGCACCATGAGTGCCCTCTTTGTACGTAGAAGATGTTTATTTTTTGTTCTTTAGTAAGGATGTATCCTACTGTGGCAAGAAAATCTTAAGACTTCTTCCTTGATATAGAAATATGACATGCCCGTCTTAAAGATGTTAGCTTTTAAGTTAATCTTGATAGTTTCATGCTTTAAGTACATGACATTAAATTTTCTATTATTGCTATGTTGTTGGAATAAAAAACTCCTTTAAACAAAAAGGATAGTTCTATATGTGTTTCTTTTTTTTGGCTATGGAAGCCTAAAGGTACAATAAAATATTATTTTTGGGAGACCTATCATCATGTTTATTTGAAGGACGAGGCTATGTAGTTTGCCTTGATGTGACCAAAGGCATAATATGTGAGCCTTGTCTTGATAAGTTAAACCTTGATGGTTAAACATCTTATATCTTCTGATGTTATTATTTCACAGTCATTGTTTATTTCATGTTAGTATGCTCTATACACTAGTTGTTATAGCCTTAGAGTAATGAACCTAAGTAATAAAGAGAAACTAGGTTGTAGAGCCCTAAGTCCATATATCTATTCTCTTGGGTTGTTAGTGGGGATAGTGAAACTAGTAAGTTTTGTAACAACATAGAGTTGTGAGAACATGCTCGGAACCATGTATTAATGAATATATGGGGATGCTTAGGATTGCTATATCCTATCATCTTATCAATGTTTGGGACTCAATAAACGTTGATGGTATGATGGATATGCATGAAAAATGAGTTGATGAAATGAATTATGATATGGAGGGTTTTTACCCAATTTATGTGGTATTGTGACCTATGTACCTAGGGTTGGCGTGATTTTGTTGGATCTTCTTTTAAGTATATATCCACGATAGATCAGCCAGATGGCTCCCTACCTTTTGTTTACCTCTCTTTGACCTGAGGTTATGAGGAGAGATCCATTGAATCTAGATATCCTTAGATCTTGTATGGATTTCTAGGATGGCTTACTAGAATCCAGTTAGCTAATGAATTTATACACTTCAATCAACCTATGGCATATAAAAATACAACAGATGAGTAGAAAAATTGTTTAGGTTTCTTTGGAGATAAATATGGTTGTGCTCTTGTATCGATAATTCCTATTATAAGCGATATGTATTTTCTCTCTAACATGTTTTCATATTGCTCGACATTAGAAAGGATGTGCAAGTGGGTACCATGTAGTACACTAATATTTCATGTGCTTAAATGTATTATTGTTTCTTTTATAATTCCTTTTGGTAAAAAATAGATGTTTCAAAAGGTATATCATGTCAACGGGACTTTGGATCTCACCCCTATGGTTTTCCACACTTTTTAAGTGAGCAAACCAACTATCCCATCATTTATCAAGAAGATCAACAAGGAGGGAGTCGGCCCTAAATCTTGAGATAGGTGACATTTGTGCGTAAGTATCTTTGAGGTAGGTGACATTTGTGTGACATCCTCCAGAGATAAAGAATATAGGGATAGAGTCTTAGATGTTTGTGTACACTCAGGTTTAGGTCGTAATATTTTGTATTATCCTCTATCTTCCTTGTGTTTTGACATGCATGCACGACCTCTAGTGTTGATGTTATGAATGTTATAATATTTTATGTGCATGTTCTATAGTAACTCCACAAATGTGAAGCTTGTGTTGGTTAATTTTTTTGCAATATAATGAGTGTGTCTCTTAGAATTTTTACTGATTCAAAGCTTGTAATCTATGCCAATCACAATGCGTCCTATAAGATCTTGTGTGTATCATATGTTTAATATAATTCTATATGTGGTGTGTTGGTGAAAATTTTATTGTAAGATTCGTGTGTCTTACTATTGGATATTGTGTTCAATTCTTAATTCGATTTAGGTTTTCACCAATCTTGTGCTTCTGGAATTACACTATCACAATATTATATTTTAATATAGGTAATGCATTAAATCAATTAAATATGAGTTTGTTTATGTATTTTTTCTTCTAAATTAGGGGAGCAAATGGCATCTATTTGACCTGGAATTTGAAAGGGTGACTAATTAGAATGTGATGAATTTTAGTTTAGCATTAGTTTCTCATTTTGAATTCATTTAATGTACAATTTTATTATTTGTATGCTAATCATTCAATTAATGCATTTATTACCTTTCTTATTCAATTATGATATGAAATTCATATTAATTCCATTCCACTTCATACTCTAGTGCCATGAAAGTTTGATAGTTCCAAATTATAGTTAAATCTTAACAAATGGTGAATATATATAATCAACCACAAACTAAAGAGTTAATTACTTAATCAATCTTAAAACTTGATTAAGAAAAGATACTTATCATCTTATAATGATTTTATATTCAAAATTCTTACAATTAATCTAAAATAGGGGAAATGAACTTGATATTAATCATAATTGGAAAAGGACCTAGAAAAAGGGAGGGTTAATCTATGAACCCAGATTTGGGTATGTTACAAGTTATGTGTGACATGACATGATTATCATATGGTTTTTTACATAACGAGATAGGTGGCATGGCATGTGTACCTAAGATGGACCTAATTATGTAAACTTGCTTTTGAGCTCTCTACGGGTAGGTTTGACTTATGTGTCTAGTACTCTATTCATACTCGCACAAGGCATGGTGAATCCTTGTGATACCACTTCCTCCTTCAATGCTTTATGATGGGCTTAGGGACATCAAAATCATAAACTTGTAGTTTGGATATATATGCCAAACCAAGTTAAGAGTCTAATATAATTCACAACTGAGTAGGTTATAATGATAACTCTAAAGATGATATTTATAGGATATCACTATTGATCATCTAAAGCATTTTTAGTGATGTTTTTTCCATTTACTTATAATGGTTTGTGCATGAGACTTATATTATAATAATCTATAATATTCTCTACCTTGGTTTTAAGATATCTTGTATTAAAAATGAGATAAAGTGGATTATTAGAAATTGAACTGAATAATAAGTATCTTTTATACTTTATGTAATTCATCTTGATATGATGCATATACATGTTTATATCTTTGTGTGAGTAACACTCTTGATATGACTCTTTATGAGTGTCAATTGGTTTTGCCATGATGTTTTACAAATGATTGCACAACAGAAAGGATGTGGTGAGCAAGAGTTAACATGTGATAACATAGGCGTGTGTAGAGTTTCCATGTACTGTCACTTCCCTGGATGTTGGGTGGGTAGTTGCTAATGCATGTTATGAGATGTTCTCCTTGGTTTTTTCATACATTTACAAGTTATGAAATAGTTTGAAACTAATATGTTGTTGTAGGAATCTTCTTCTAACTTTATATGATGAGATTATTCAAGAGGTTTTGGTTCATTTTCTCTATCACGCCTTCTCATGATATGATGTTGATGTCAAGTAATAAGATTTTGTATATTATTTTGTGATGTTTTATAATGTATGATTGTAGTCTAAGCATGTGGAGTTTGACTTCTTCATATTTTTTGAATCAAATTTTTATGATTTCTAGTTTTAAGATCGTTTTGTTTTAGTATTTTTATCTAGTGATCATTTGTCTTTGATCGTAGTGATGGATGTCACATAAAGAGATAAGAGAGGACCATACCTCATATGGATTATAAAAATCTACATATTTTTGGCAATATATGCTTTATAGTACCTTCTCTCAGTCTCGAGATTGTTACAAGGATACCCATTTTAGTATCTTAATCTCCAAACACTAGGATATTTATATAGTTATATGGAACTATATGATTTAGGATTTTAGTAATTAAGTAGACAACTACTGGTCTTTGGAAGAAACATGGGTAGAATCAACTCGTACATTCACAAATACATGCATGAACTTCACTATTTCAGCCATACAAGGGATATATCATTATAAGTGCTCAACTATCACATTTAGTTGTTGAAATGTATTCTTATGGCAGTGAGGAATCTCCATGTAAAATTTCACATGAAAAATCATTCATGCATAGTATGGAAAATAGTGAACATGTCTAATTTAGCCTTTTAAGGGCAAGATGGGCAGACTTGAGTTTGATTGTGGTGGCGACCTTGCTTTCATGAAGGGAGGCCCTTTGGTCTAACACCCTTGAGGGTGTTGTCCACTCCACACCACTATTGCAGCAACCCATCGGATGGGGTCTACCTCCATCTCATCCTTGATCTCAGCTAAGTGGAAGTTTTTCTAGGGGGTTGATCCATTGATCTAAAGGTAGGAGATCATTTTTGGCATAGGCCTCCAACCCTCGTGATGCATTACAATTTCCCTAGGCCCTTTTCCCTAAGAGGATGTTGTAGTCCAGTCATCAACACACATTGGGCTCAGTTGGCATGCATCAGGTACATAAAAACACATCGTGTCCATATTTATCTAGGATCCAAACCAAAGTGGCCCTCCTGAGGCTCCCCTAAATCCCCCAATACTATCTACATGCATTGGTTGACCCCATTGAGAACTCCCTTCTAAGAAGATACATTAAAATTAACATGTCCACCCATTTCAAACTATAGATGTCTACAACTCTTATCTACACAATTATTTTTCCTATCATGTACACCTTTTATATATTATCTGATCACTTGGATCCTTATTGTAGTTTATTACACAATTATTTTTCCTATCATGTACACCTTTTATATATTATCTGATCACTTGGATCCTTATTGTAGTTTATTACACAATTATTTTTCCTATCATGTACACCTTTTATATATTATCTGATCACTCGGATCCTTTTATATATTATTTGTTCAAGGTCTTTAGTGACGCAGTGGAGGACATGTCTCTTGTGGGCGCTGGTCCGATCTTGGTGGTGGGAGAGGAATTGCCATCTGTACAAAGGCAAGCTTCGCAGCAGAATATGATTACTCCATCTCCTTCACCAGTGTGGGAAACACAGAGAAGGAGATCCAAATCTCCCCCGAGAGTGGCATCAAAGCCTTTGTCAGTGGCAAGAAATGTCCAAATATCCTTGAACAAATTTTCATTTTTGGCAAATTTGGGTGAAGGTTCAGGTGGGAGTGGCACTGCGGGTAGTGATTCTTCTTCTCTCCCCAAGGGTTAGTCCCCTATCTATCATGTCTTGGAATGTCAGGGGCATCCACAACAAGCTCCATGGAGTTCGCAAGGATGTGAGGAAGCACAAACCTGATATCTTGATTTTGTTGGAGTCTAGATTAGACAACAAGGATGTTAAGGGTGTGGTCGATTTCTTGTGGCCTGATGTTGATTATATTGATAACGCGGCTTACTATTCTTATACTAGAATGTTGATTTTGTGGAAGAATCCTATGATTAATATCACCAAGGAGGCTGAAGGGGATCAATTTATACATACTCGTTTGGCTATTGGGGATATACGGTTCTGCTTGACGGCTGTGTATGGGGCCAATGGTGATTTGGACAGGGATAATCTGTGTAATTCTCTGAAGATGCTTCATAGTAGTGGAGCTCCTTGTGGTTTGATTGGCGACTTCAATGCAGTTAGGAAGAGTGCTGAAAGAGTAGGGAAGAGACCTCCTTCTAAAAAAAGTATGGATGCTTTCAATGATTTTCTGATTGGTACAGGGCTTTTGGAGGTTAATTTCAAAGGCAACTTCTTTACTTGGGATAGTAAAAGCAAAATGGGGAATAGTACATTCTCAAAGATTGATAGATGTCTCTGTGATGATGCTTTTTTAGTTCTCTTCCCTTCTCTTTGGGGTGAAGTTGTTCCCAATGTGGTCAGTGATCATTGTAGTTTGGTGTGGCAGATGAACACCAAGAGAAAAAATAAAACTCCCTTCAGATTTATCAATGCGTGGGTTGCTCAGGAGGGGTTTAAAGATGTTGTTCGAAATGCTTGGAATATGGATATAGAGAGTGGAGATCCAATGCTTAAAGTGTATAGGAAGATTAATATAGTTGTGTCTGATCTGATTAGCTGGAATAAATCGAAGGTGGGCAACTTTATTAATGTTGCTAGGGAGCTAGAAGATAAGGTTGTTGCTATACAGAGAATGGTGGATAGTCAGCCTATGAATGTGAATCTTCAAAGGGAGTTGATTGAAGCCAGGAAAAAAGCCTTGATCACCATGAACAATGAGGAATGCCTTGTTAGACAGAAATCTGGGGTTTTATGGTTGAAGGATGGTAACAAGAATACAAGATTCTTTTATGCTTCTTTGAGAGCTAGGAGGGTGCATAACAATATCTATCTGCTTCATGATGGTGACAATGTTCTTAGAACTCCTAAGGAGATCAGTTTGCATGTGGTGGACTACTTTTCTAAAGTTTTCAATTCAGCTGAGCATTCAGAGGTTCTTTGGTCGGATAATTGGATTCTTCCTAGATTGTCGACTAGTCATTTGGAGTCTCTTGTGAAATTGGTTACTAGGGAAGAAATCGATAAGGTGGTAAAAGGATATAATGGGGACAAGGCCCCTGGGCCGGATGGGTTAAATGCCCTTTTCTTTCAAAGCTGCTGGGATATTGTTGGTGGTGAGGTTTCCAAGGCTATCTTGAATTTTTTTGAAACTGGAAAATTGTTGAGTGAATGCAATAAATCTCTTATTGTGTTGATTCTAAAAAAACCAGGGGCAACAAATCTCAAGGATTTCAGGCCGATCTCCCTTTGTAATGTCATCTTTAAGTTCATCACTAAAATCCTTGCTAATAGGTTGAGGGATGTTCAACCGGAGGTGATTGACCTTAACCAGGTTGCTTTCATGAAAGGGAGGAGTATTGGGGATGCTATTCTTCTTGCTAATGAATTACTTAGTACCTTCCTAATCATGGTGGGGAAAAGATGTGTGTTAAGGTGGACTTATCGAAGACTTATGATACAGTTAGAAGAGACTATCTTCTATTCATTATGCAAAAGATGGGTTTCCCTGGTTGCTGGTTGGGATGGATTTCTTCTTGCTTTGAATCCGCCTCTTTTCAGGTGATGGTGAATGGTAGTCTTACTGAAACCTTCAAAGCTAGCAACGGGGTTAGGCAAGGGGATCCTCTTACCCCGTATTTGTTTGTGTTGGCGATGCAGGGGTTATCTTCCCTAGTTAAGTGTTATGTGAAGGATAAAACTATTAACCCTCTGATGGCTTCTACTGAATTTGGTGTTTCCCATATCATGTTTGCTGATGATCTCCTTCTATTTGCCAAAGCTAACATGGAGAATGTGAAGGGAATTGCTGAGTTGTTTTCTCAATTTGAGCACATCTCGGGGTTGAAGCTTAATAAGTTGAAGAGCCAAGTTTTTTTCAGCAAGGGGGTCCGGGACACTAAAAGGTTGAGTGATGCTCTGAATATTCCATGTTGTTCGTTACCTGTTAGGTATTTGGGCCTACCCTTATTCACTGGGAGGCTTACTAGAGCTCTTTGCAATCCGATTGTGGATAAGTTGAGGAGTAAGCTTGATGCTTGGAAGAGTAAATTGATGTCGTTCTCAGGGAGAGTTGAACTGGTGATCTCCACTCTATCTTCGTACCATCTTTTTTGGACATCAGCTTTCCCCTTACCGAAAGGGGTTGTGTTGGAGTTGGAGAATATCGTGAGGGATTTTCTTTGGAATGATAACGAAAACAAAAGGCATCTGCATACTGTTTCGTGGGAGGACATTTGTTTACCACGCAATGAAGGGGGTCTTGGTATTAGGCGGATTGAAGACTGGTCCAATGCTGCCTTACTCAAAAATCTGTGGGATGTGGCTAGAAGCAAGGAATCATTGTGGGTCAAATGGTTGCATGAAAGGTACATTCATAACAGTTCTATTTGGGCTGTGGAGAGTAGGTCTAACTCTTCATGGTTGTGGAGGAGATTGCTGAAATTCAGAGATATCCTTAAAAATAAAGTTGACCTCTGTGTGGGTGATGGGAATGTTTTTTTGTTGTGGAAGGACCCTTGGCTCCCGTGCAAGAAATCCTTGATTGAGCTGTGTGATAAGCAACAGGTGTATAGGTTTGGTAAGGGAGATAATTGCAAGATCAGTTCTTGTTTAGTGAATGGAAGATGGTGCTACCCGAATGTTAGAGGAGCTGACAAGGTGATTAGCATCCTTGAGAGTATCCCTATTGGTGATCCTGGAAGTTGTGACATGATTACTTTTAACAAACGAGGCATCTTTAAGACAACAGATGGTTGGGATATCTTCAGAAAACATAAAGAGTGTGTGTTTTGGGCGAAGTGGACTTGGGACTGTAAAATGCCCAGGAATTGGGCGTGTTTTCTTTGGAAGTTCTTCTTGCATCGTCTGCCTTGTACTAAATTTCTAAAGATGGTGGGTTTTCACCTTGCTACTAGATGCCCCTTATGTCAGGAAGATGAAGATACTACAGAACACTTATTCTTCAACTATCCGTACAGCTCTAATTTGTGAGAGTTGTTCAGGATGAAGTTCGGTGTGAAGCCGGTTGCTGCTGAAGATCTGATTAAGCTTTGTGGAAATAGGAATTTTTTTGGCTCGGCTGTTCTTTATCATCTGTGGTTGGAAAGAAATAGCAGGTAGTTTGTAGGTAGGCAGATTAAAGCTGCCAGATTATGGGATAAGGTCTGCAGTGATGTTTATAGTCTCTGTTAGGGTGGTGAGGCTGGCGTCGCCTCTATCTTTTGGCGTTATACAGATAGTCTCCTGGTTTTTTGGGGCCTTCCTTGAGCGCCCTCTTTTTTGTGTTTGTAGTCCTTGGATTCCCTATCCAAGGCCCGTTTTGTAAATGTTTTTTAGTAGCCTAATATAATGGAGAAGCACACTGTTTACACCAAAAAAAAATCTAAGAACTAGGTTTATCATGTGACAATATAGGAAATCTACATTTTTTGTCATAGAATGCATCATAAGGTGTCATCCCCAAGATTGATTGATAAATGTATCATACAAGCCCTAAGCATATCCTCTAGTGTTTGGATTGCCCTTTCATATTGTTCATCTATATAAGTACAACAGTTTTGTTAAACTTCACCTTGGTGTCCATGGCATCGTGAAGCTTATTCCATAACCTAGGTTTATCTCAAAGTCAACCTCTCTTGACAGTGAGGACCCTAGTAGTTATTCAAAAAATTCATCAGCAAATGCCCAAACAAAATGTAACTCAGATAATCTACATCTATCTTCTATAGTGTAAATCATGTGTTCTAGGTATCCTTGACATCTCTTCCTTAACATCTTCTCATCTTCCATCACATATATCATGCACATAGGCAAGAAGTTATCATATGAAGGTTCAAGTCTTATCATCATCATTGAGTTCAAATTCCTTAATAAAGCAACCTAATATAACCTTGTATTGTCCCAAATAGTTCATTCCTAGGATGACATCAAACACATGTATATCAAAGGGAAACAAATCCACTTGAGACTTTTCATCAGATAACACAAACTTAGGGGATGACTCTTCAATGGTAATAGATTCTACCATAAGATCTGCAAGAAACACAAATCAAAAGATAGTGGCAAAACTAATAAACAACTTTGGATATCATAAACTTAGTTAATAAGAAATGTGTGGTGCTAGAATCAATCGATATATTTGTTGGTATGTATGCCCTGAGAGCCAATCATGGGATGATTGGTGGGATACACTAAGATTTATTTGATAAGCATCAAAGGCAAGCTTTCAATTCTTTCTGGTTCGGTCATATGAGATAATGATAGAACATATTGAATGTCTAGAGAATGACAGTACTCAATGACATATGCCTTCAGGTTCAGGACTTGAACGATGAGATCATACAGATGCTAAGAGTTTGCACATTCTTATTATGTCCCTAGTCGGATGTCATTGTGGAAGGTAGATAGACAACAATGACACATAAGACTAGATTATGGTGTTGGTTGATGACAGAATCTCATTAGTCATGATATGGAGATATCAAACCAAACACATAGGTACTTGTTAGAGAACAAGCGTATCGGACAGACCCACCGTGAGTTTGACACATGGAACCATGACGTGGTAGTCACAGTCAGTTCTCACAGTGATGGTGGTGAGTGTGATTCTTTGACCTGAAATCACTACACTCAACACAAGTCATTGGGTACACTTTGACATCATCAAACACAGTCCTGAAACATGGGTTGTTATGAAGGTGATGATTGGGTGGCTTTGACACATGGGGCTTTTGAGGGGTGAGTGATAGATATGGGATTTGTCCCTCCTAAGGGAGTTTGATATCCATGGCCACTAGATGAGTAGGATTGAGATAGGCGTGGATGCATGTGTGAATCAGTATGTGATATTGATGTCATACATATCTCCTCCAATCTACTCTGAGATCAAGAAAGTGAATGAATGTTGAAAGGATGATTGTTCCATGCCTTGAGTTCATTTGGGATGTCAGTGATAAAGGAATTATACACTCACTGTAACACCATTAACGGATTGTAGGATTGAAAGTTGTTCTCCAACTTTCCTTTTCACTTGGTTCGCACTGATGTGTGACTAGGCACTGCTCTTTGCTTGTGAATTCATAAGTGTTATGGACTTTCACTGCCAACGTGAAATGGACCTACAGGGTCACACACATAGGATTTAACCTGGAAGAGGAGTTTATCCACAAATGATGTTTAGATTGATTACTAAAGGATTTTAGTAGTTCAATTAAACACTCAATCAATTGATAGCTCGATATCATAGTGTTCAAGGTGTTGGACTGATTGATTAGAGTATTGGATTGATTGAAACTGCAATTGACTGATTTTGCATAGTCTACTACCCCAATCGATCGGCTCATGGGATGAACCGATCAGCTCAGGTTGGTGAACCGATCGGATCAACTGGTGAGACAATCGTCTCATGTATCAATGAGACGATCGGCTCAATTGTTGAACTGGTCGATTCATGTGACCAACCGAGATCGTTTGGAAAGTCAAAAGACTATTTTGCAAATACAATTTCTTTCACTTGTACAAATTCAATTTGGACAAGGATTAATATTTGATTAATCGGAAACAAATATGAAAGTCAATTTGAGTTGGATCAGGACCACAAACTGATCGGCTCAGAGCAGCATACGATCGTCTCAGGTCCCAAACGATCGGCTCAGGGCCCGAAACGATCGTTTCAAGGTGTGAAATGATCGGTTCAGCTGGTGCAAATTGGTTGTTTTGTGGAAAATCTCGAGCTCTTCTACTCCTGCTTTAATCCTGCATTGCTTGGGGTAGAGAACCCTGTCCCATGACCCTCCTATATATAGGGGTATTGGGGGCTTCTCAGAAACAACAACTCAGAACACCAGTTGCTCTGCAAAGTTGTCATTCTCTCTAGTTGTGGTAACCAGGAGAGCCCGAGAAAGTGCTACCCGATAAGGGAGGCACAACAAGGGAAAGACAACTGCAGAAAATCGACTGGTGACAGGAGAGTGTGTCGGTGACTAGTACGCCGATAGGAGGGTACGACCCCTTCCAATTCCTTGTGGGACAAGGAGATTGGAGTTCTAGGTGGTCTGTGTGGACTACTTCAGAGGCGGGAGACTTCTGCCACTCGGAAGACAACTATCAATCCCGACAGTCCCAGTGCGACCAGGAGCTGCACAGACATGGTCCAAGCCAGAGGTGAAGACCGTGCAAGCCGCGAGGTAACGTCGCCAAGCAAGCCTCGGGACAAGGTACGCCTCTACAAACCATCCTTCCTATTGTATAGACGTTGACGCGATTCCTTTATTCTGGGTTTGGGAGAAGAAAATTTTTGTTTTCTCTACCTTCTCTGTCTCCCCTAAAACCCAACAGTGGTATCAGAGCCACGTCAACTACTTTATACTTTAGGATTATCGATGTGATCGATTTTGGTTTGTCAACTTTAATTGTTGCATACGATGTGAATAATAATGGCTTTGTGCATGTCCAATCATAAATCCACAAATACCAATATACATATATGATATGTAATATGAATGCACTCGATACGCGTCGCCCTTAAATGAGTTTTTTGGTGGATGTATAGCGTGGTTATGGCCAATAAACCATGTATGTGTGCTTGGTTGAATGTGGCTTCTTGCATCTCGGTCTACGCACTGATTCCCTATCTCCTTATTCCTGATGTAACTCAAGATAACTCGAGATTTCTTTCCTACCTTTGCTCCTCCCGAATGTAACTTGGGGTTTCCCAATTCAAATGTAAAATAGGATAGATCTTTTATTTCCTGTTATGTCAAAGAACGGATGACAACTGACGACAACTGAGATGATCAGTTCAAGGAGTGAACTGATCGGTTGGCGATCCAGACGATCGGGTGGCGGCCATTAGGAGATGCACGACGACCACGCAAACCGGTCAGTTGGAGGAGCCAACCGATCGGCTGGTGGCACCCAGACGACCGGCCAAGGTGAGTAGTTCATTCATGTGATGAGTTGATCAACTCGGATGGCTATAGCACTTCATCATGTATAGGTTGCATGTGATGTAGACCTAGATGACCGTGATTCCTCTTGGCTCAAGGAATCACATTAGGATGGCCATAATCATCGCTTTTATCATTTTGCATGTTTTATGTGGGATATAACATGTATATGATACATACTATGTATTGTGGTGATTGGATATGTATATGTACCTATAAAACCAAATCCCTCATTAAATATTAAAGTTTTAGATGCCTTCCAAATGCGGCACACGTGAAAAGTTTGATCAGTCAAGTGTGGGCATGCCCTAGCGTGGTGCACCGTCTATCTCATGGAAGCGTGAAGGATGAATATGTGGGTCTGCCCTAGCAGGGTGCATATTCATCATGTTGGCTTTGGGTCAGACTTAACAAGGTGACCTATATAGGATCTAGCACCTTGAGGCATGGAGGTAATCATGGAAAGGAGTTGCATATGACATCTTTCAAGAGTTGCATATGATGCAATTGGCAAAAGTTGCCTACATGGAAGATCTAAGTTGTGGGTGACATCCCTAGCTAGTCCATGACTCAGAGGATTTTAGGATCTTGACCCATTAGAAGATTGTACGTTGCAATCTTTTGAATTGATGGTGAGGGCTATCAATTTGAACACAAATAGCGGGAGCCATAATTAATTAAAGTCCTAATTATATCGTCAACATTTCAAATCAATCAAATAAGTCAAAATTGAGTTTTGGACTAAATTGCATATATTTCCTTTTGTAGTACAAATGACAACAAACAACAATCACTTTTCGTTGCAATCAGTCCTTGAAAAGGACAAGCTGAATGGGACTAACTTCCACGACTGGTTTAGGACATTGAGAATTGTTCTCACTCAAGAGTGAAAGCTCTATGTCCTAGATACTCCAATTCCAGAGGAGCCTGCTCCTACGACACCAAAGGCAGAAAGGGGTGCTTATAAGAAGCATTCTGATGATGCCATTGATGCAAAGTTCTTGATGTTGTGCTCCATGAACTGTTACAACCCCAATTTTTGGGTTCCTTTGGGTGAGAAATGTAATTTCTCATATTAAAGATAATTGGACAAATAATGATACAATTTGTTGTGAATAAATGGATTTCGTTTACAATAGCCTTGATGATTGTGTTGTGGGCTTTATTGTCTATTGGGCCCAATAACAAGGAAATTCAATTAATAAATGAATAATTGAGTTTTTGAGAAAAGAAAGATGTGGAAACCTCTATAAGGCAAAAGAGTATAATCCAAAGTTGGATTTCGTGTATCTTGGGTTCCTTGGGTCCCAAGGAGTCCAAAATTGCAAAGATAAAGCAATAAGAAAAGAAAATATCAATGAGATATTTCTTTATTACGAAAGAAATTGAAAACAATGATAAAATGTGGAAAATAAACAAAAAGAGGTACATTTGAGTTATCCTTGGTGGATTTTCATATCCAAATGGTTTCTACTATTAAAAGGAATACCAATAAGGAAAATGGAAGAGAGATAATGAGAAATCCTCAAAAAGAGATATTTCGATAAGAAATAGATAAGATAATGAGAAAATAATGGATAAAAGATAAATGAAAGGCTAAGATATATCCCCAAGATGGGATTTCGATCCATTAAGGTTCCTTGAGGTTTAAAGAACTCAAAATAATAATTTAATAGCAAGAGAAAGAGAAAATATGTGAGAAATATGTATAGTTAAGTGATATCTTGCACCTAAAGAAAAGGCACGTTTTCTTTTAGATACTAAGCCCAATTTTGTAAGAGAGGTATATAAAGGCATTATGGACTTTTCCCTAAAATTTGGAAGTAAAAAGATAAACGGTTTGGGAGATATGAATTTTGTAAGATTTCTAAAGTGTAAAGAATATCTATTAAATGCCACAACTCAATCGTGACTTATGTTTTTATACAAGGCCTGACAGCCGTTGGATCACTGATCCAACAATGGCTGCTCTTCATTTATTTGAGAATAATTGGGAATAGGAGAAGTCTTGCTCAATTTGGATTCTCACATAATGTGATGGATGCACGGATTGAGAAACAGTCCCAATAGCTTGGGGATCGAATTTCACACCTATCTGACCTAAGTTTTCGATAGTTTGGGAAACTCTAGAATTTTCGCCCACATCCTAATGGCAGCAGGTCATTGTTTGGGGGACTCCACCTATAAAAGGAGGGTCTCTGATACCCAACGAGGGCACAATCACCTCCTAAACGCGCTACTAGCCTCTGGGATAGCAGACCAGTGAGAAATTTTGCGAATTACGTTGTTCTTTCACCCCGACATCGGCCTTCCAACCTACCGGAGATGGTTCTATCTCCTGCCTCTCTATTCTGACGCCACTCTAGTTATGAGTTCCCATGTTGTTTCCGCTTCCTGATGCCTCCTGAAGGTCGTACGCGGTGGAAGGGAAGACTCATCCCAGCGCCACCGCGGGGGCGCAGCATGAGGAGAGCTTGCCTTGTGGCAATGCTCTATTTTTCTGATGAAATAGGGGTGGGAACCCCATCGCGCAGTGCTCACGAAGAAGAAGGAGCAAGCAGATCTAGGTGACTGGGTAAATGGATCCAGCAATAGGATCCGTGAGCCGAAGGAAGAAGAATAACTTGCAAAGAAAAGAAAAGAATAGACACGTGGCGTGCGGCCATTGGCCAAAGTAAGGTTATTTTGCAAAAATCCTATCTATTTATTAGTAGCTTAGATGAAACAATGTAATACATGAAAGTTGATCAGAAAAACCGATAGAATACAATAAAAATACTAGTATAGACTATTTTTTATTCTAGTTCAAAAAGTAAGCAAAGTTAGTAAGTTTAATGTTTTTTATGAATAAGAAACCCTAGTTTTAATGTTAGGGGATCTAGTAATTGATGTGCATGGTTTAAAGTTGATATTAGCCTGTTAATCATGAAAAGGAACATTAAGAAAAAAAAGATGAACTTTGCACGTAATTAGTTTAATTTAGAGTGTCATGCGCATGAATATGCTTTAATGAGCCTTGAAACCCTAATATTGGTAAATGCAACTCTTAATGACTTTAATTATTCAAAATCGTAAATAAAGTTAAGATATGATGATTTTAAGCTATTTCGAGTATAAAAGTTCCTAATTGTGGATAAATACCCTTAATGTAGAAATTAGGGTTTTCTAGTGAATAAAAGGTAGAATTAATGATAAATAACATTCATATGTGAATTAGACCATAATGAACTATGAATTGATGATAAATGAGCATAACGACTTTGTCATGGATTAAAAGGATAAAAATGGCAGCTTTAATGAAAAAGAGGCTTAATGTAATTAACTGATGGTTAATTGTGTTCTTTCTGAAATTAAGGTTATGAAGGGAACCTTAATAACTTTCGTGAAGGATGGATAAGAAAATTAGGGTTTAAAATTGTAAGGAGAAGTAAAACCCTAATTGCAAATTAAACCCTAAAAAGAGGTAGAAATCCTAAAGAGGAATAGAAACCCTGAGTAGCAACATGGTTTGGATAGATTTTGATAAAAGGAATTGAATATATATTTTAGGACTGAATTGTGTGCTTGCTTGCTTCTGGATTACTTGATTGTTTGGATTATTCCTGCACCTGAGTCTGCTTGATAGGTATGTGGTTAATTATGAATAACCGTCTTAGTTTCCTGAGGATTTTTCGGATGGTTAATCTCATTGAATGCAAATTATCAGTTTGGATGTTCATACTTGCAAATCATAAAGTCACTATGATTATCACATTAATAATAGAAGTATGTATTCTCGCACCTACATGCCACCCTGATGGATGATGCCAAAGGTCAGGCCCAGATGGGTAAACCAATGGACACCTTAAGTGGTGACCCCAGGCACCAATCTCGGGAATGAGAAGGTGGCCTATGATATTAAATGACTAGAGGGCACCATGAGTGATGACCCCAAGCACCAAGCTCGGGATTGAGAAGGTGGCCTTAAGTCATTAGCAAAGGAAACCCTAAGGTGGGTATGCCAGGGTTAGGGCAAAAGCAGTGGAGAATGTCATACTGGAAAATGTAAATTGATTGGTTAATTAACTTGATTGTGATAATTAGGTTGTTATCCATATGTGTAAACTTTTGGTTGTCCCCACATACCAGTATATTTTGATATACTGAACAACGTTTTGTTTGTCGGCATTTTAGGAACAACAATTGAAAGAACAAACAGTAAAGTGACACATTGTGGAAATAAGAAATAAAGTGCAAGGAGGATTAGATAGAATAATTCAAGCTCTGGATAGATAGATTTCCAAAGTTTTCAAAGGTAAGTAAAGTTTTAAATTTTCTACCAAATTTCAGTTTAGTTAGTAGAATTTCATAATTATTATTGATTATTTGTCGAACCTTTGATCCTGTTAATTGAATGACAGCTCTGATCTTCGGGTCTCCCTTAATTTGGGGTTATCGGGAGGCAGGGTCATTACAATTGGTATCAGAGTGAAGGTTCCTCACTTAATCTTTAATAATTATTAAATTTTACAAATTCTTTAGAACCCAAGGGAGTTATTAGAGGATTATCTGAAAGACAGAGGTGTCTAGAAAAGGATCACGACCAGGGGCTGGCAATATTTTCCTCCGCACTGCTAGTCAGAATACAAGGACTCCCAGATCCGTGTGACTGCCTGGCCAAAGTCTTAGGGTATGATTCGAAATAAGATACCTTTAGGACTCTCTCATCTTGTTCATCCCTTCTCAACTCAAATTCTGTTAAGGACTTTAAGGATTAGGGTTTCCTCTCTTCTCCTCACCCTCTTGAGGTATGGGTAAGGTTGATAAGGATTAAGGAATCCTCCACCAAATTAATAAAAAGCATGTTAATAAGATGGCATGGACATAAGCTTAATAGAGTAAGCGTAAAAGAATAGATACATGCTTAGGTCGTATGACATAAGTTGTCATTGCCCTCAGGAGAGACCTGAGGCTAGACCTCCTTGTCAGGAGGATGAGTAGAGAGAGTTAGTCTTGGAGGTAGAGACCTCCATTGAAAGTAGAGACCTAGCACATCCTTTGATGATTATGTTAACCCTAACCCTAAGTGAAGGTTAGAGAGAGATGACATGATGGGTTAGGTGTCTGGATAGACATGTCTTGGATGTCATGTGAGCCATGAGAGGTTAGATGACCTGGTACCTTTGGTGACCCAACCCTGGAAAGGGTCGTGCATGTTAGAGTGAAGGATAGCTCCTTCACCGATGAGGTTAGAGAAGAACCTATAGAAACCTTATGGGTTGTTGCAAGTAGGATATAGCTTACACCCAGAGTACATTAGTAGTACGAGCAGTAAGTTAAAACCCTGGCCAAGGGAGCATGTTGGATAGCTTATGAAATAAGCATAAAGAACTAAGGATAACCTCGAGAAAACATAAGTTGAACATAGGCATCACCCACATAGAGGTATGTCTGTGAGCTTGATCCTTCATGGAGAGAGAACCTCCAGTAGTATGGCTGGATGTGGAGTTTGCTCTAGAGAGAGAAAGCAGGACCCCAGCAAGGAGGTTGGAAGCTTAGATTCTGAGACATGAGGAACAATAGAGGGATTGAGGATGATGCGATCTAAGTGGATGATAGGGGATTGCCTCATGCTCGATCCTTGAAGGTTGATGATATCTTGGTTGCCTTTAGAGGAACCAAACTCTAGAGAGAGGATGATGCTTTCGGTACCTATGTGCCTATGGTATAAGTGTTTACCTACTGAGATGAGACAAAGAGTGCCTTAGACCCTGAGGAGGTTTAGGTAACCAGTTGTGAGGCTATTTACCTAGTTGGATGTCTTTGAGGAGGACTCAACTCTGAGGTGTTTCTCATATAAAAGGATCATGGGAGCACATGACATACCTTGGACATGCTTGATTTGTGGTTAAGAGATTGAGCATGCAGTTGGACACCCAAAGGTGAACCTAGGGTTCTTAGACCTAAGAGGGGAAGTAGTATACCTGGACCTCGTGACGAGATTTGAGTCTCTATAGTTTCGAGCATGGTGATCCACATGTGTAGAGGTGAAATAAACCCCTTAAGTTAAAGGTATGAGTGATGAATCCCTCGCAGCTAAGTTGGTCTAATGATGAGGATGATAAAGTGTGACCTAGAATGGTTTTGTAGGTGTCCGCTTGTACCTTAGTAGCTTGCTAAGGGCTAAGCATGCTCGTGTGGATGTAGACCCTAAACACAAGGACGCTTGTGACCTTTGTTATCAAGATGTAGTTTCCTCCCATCCTAGGAGAGGGACCCTTCTGTAGGGTGTATACCACTTTTATTGGTTTTGAGGTAACCTAAAAAGGTTTCATAGGATCTTGAGAAGCTAAGTGAAAAGTACATGATATGAGAATGAACCTATAGACCCATAGATTACCATCTCTACGTGCATGTGGATGTGTTACCATGAAGGTAACCGGTATGGAGCCTGACCAAGGTAGGCAGGTCGCCATGACCCCTGTGAAAGGATGAAAGACAACCCACAAATGCAGAGAGAGATGATGAAGGCTTGGGTAAGGTTCTAAGTTGGACATGTACTATAATAGAATCCTAAGTCTGTCCTAGGGTCAGGTAGGGATGAGATTGATGGAAGAAGGAGTTGCCTAATTCCCTAGTTGCACAGGACCATAGGGTCGGAAGGTAATAGCTATCACTGTCTGAGGGCCATGGGTTAGGAGATTGATCACCTTAATGAACTCATGGGGACCCAAAGGGCAGAGAGTAGGGCACTCTATGGATGCATAAGGGAAGAGGGATGACCCCAAAAAAAATTCTGGCACTCTACAAACCTAGAGGAGATGACCAAGGATTGTGTGGTGACCCAAGTAGGTTCGAGACCAGTTTTCCATGGAAGTAACCTTGATATCGAGATGATTGTGATGTAGAGACATATGTGGCACATTTCAACTTAGATTTAAAGGTGTAATGTCAAGGTGGGATGTACCATCTCTACTCTTGAAATAGGAAGAACTCTATATTTGGACTGCAGCCAAATGCTTATTTCCTCTTGTTATGGGAGGGAGAGATAGGACAGTACGCATGCCTTACACCAAGGATAAAAGATGATGGAAGTTGGAATGTTGCTACAAGGTATGAGGATAGAAATGATAACATGCCTTTGTGGAGTGAATGATACATGGATGGTTTACAAACACTAAGAGTATTAAGGAAATCATCTTGTGACGATGTTTTATCATGAGATATGTGGAATTTGCAAGTTATGCAAAGTTGAGTTGAATCACCATGAGGATCAGCTCAGAGTTTGTTGATGAAAACAAACTTAGAGTTTGAGATGAGATGATAAGTGGAATATGTGGAGGTGTATGTCTTCAACATTACCTGACATCTAAGGAGGCAAAGTGGTAATGAATGCTCTGGTTGAGATATAGCTGCCTAGTTTATCTAGAGGCTAGAAGAAGTTGAAGTTGTTTGACTAACCCTAAGTTTGGAAAGAAGATGTGTCTTGGATAACACACAGATGTAACAAGATAGGTTGAACAAGTTAATGGTTGTTTGGTTAGCCAGTTTAGTCCTTGATATAGTGAAAGGATGGTGATAGAACCTCGGATACAATTCTTTGGATAGGAAGGTAATAAAACCCTGATGAGAATGGTTTAGGGTTTCTGAGGAATTGATCTTGAGGAATCATGACGTACATGAGATCATGGTTTAAGATCCCAAACACTGTGATACTACAAATATAGTAAGTGATAGTAGTACTTGGGATGCTTAATATGATATTGCATGTAGCATGTGACCATGCAAGTCAGGAGGTGAAGGACGAACACCAGTAACCCAATGCATGGATATAAAGTATAAAGAGTTCTCGAGAGGGAATGGGAGTTCATCACTATGGATGTTGTAAGTCTCCCCTAAACTAAGGGAGGTCAAGATGCAATATGGGTTAGGATAGATCGCCTTACCTAGATGACATGAGAAAGAAAGAGTACTGTCAAGGGACAGATCAAGTTGAACTACTTATAAGAGAAAGATATGGTTCAACTACACCATGATGCGAGTTCAAAAGTTCTTGAGTATAATCTAAGGGTTCACTTCCATGAGGTGGAAGTAGATACATGAAGGACTCGATGATAGTATAGTTTATCACCCCTAACTAATGGTTAGTACGATCCAGACCAGAGAGTCTGAGCAGAGCACATGTGCTCATCCAGGGTGATATATGGAGACAGTTCTTAAGATGTGATGTTAACCACCATAGCCTTTATCGGGATGCAAGAAGTTTTTTTTAGAGGTTGTGTCGGTCATCGCTTCATTAAGATGATGTTGGTGAAGGAGGTGTCACGAAGGTCAGAAAAGAACCACAGTGTGTGCAGATGAAGTCACTTTGATCGTGCAATGGATGAGAGAGAGAGCCCAATGACGACATGAGTCGTGAGTTGATGCAAAGTAGACTGACATGCAGTTCACTGTGGGAAAAGGTGTGATGTGAAAATCCGACCCCTCTAGACTACAGCTGAGAAAGCTGAGTCCCCGATATATGGGTCCATTTGAGATGGATTGGTGGATATGGTTGTGTTTAGCCTTGCCCCTCAGGATAACATGATGTGAAATGTGTTCCATGAGTCTAATCTAGAGCGCTATGTGAGGTACCCAAGCCATGTGTTGAGCCTTAAACCTATTCAGCTTTTGAGAGGCTGAAATGTCTTGAGTCACCTATGAGGGTACGATATACCAAGGTAAGAAAGAACTCAGATGGAAGAATATGAGATGATGAAGGTTCTTGGGAAGCAACATGGAAAGGGAGAGGCCACATGGGAGCCCTGATGGACATAAGAAAGGTTTATCCTATTTGTTTACTTGCTTGATGGAATTTTGAGGACAAAATTCTTATAAGAGGGGAAGGATGTTACAACCCCAATTTTTGGGTTCCTTTGGGTGAGAAATGTAATTTCTCACATTAAAGATAATTGGAAAAATAATGATACAATTTGTTGTGAACAAATGGATTTCTTTTACAATAGCCTTGATGATTGTGTTGTGGGCTTTATTGGCTAATGGGCCCAATAACAAGGAAATTCAATTAATAAATGAATAATTGAGTTTTTTAGAAAAGAAATATGTGGAAACCTCTAGAAGGCAAAAGAGTATAATCCAAAGTTGGATTTCATGCCTCTTGGGTTCCTTGGGTCCCAAGGAGTCCAAAATTGCAAAGATAAAGCAATAAGAAAAGAAAAGATCAATGAGGTATTTCTTTATTAAGAAAGAAATTGAAAACAATGATAAAATGTGGAAAATAAGTGAAAAGAGGTACATTTGAGTTATCCTTGGTGGATTTTCGTATCCAAAGGGTTTATACTATTAAAAGGAATACAAATAAGGAAAATGGAAGAGAGATAATGAGAAATCCTCAAAAAGAGATATTTCGATAAGAAATAGATAAGATAATGAGAAAATAATGGACAAAAGATAAATGAAAGGCTAAAATATATCCCCAAGATGGGATTTCGAGCCATTAAGGTTCCTTGAGGTTCAAAGAACTCAAAATAATAATTTAATAGCAAGAGAAAGAGAAAATATGTGAGAAATATATATAGTTAAGTGATATCTTGCACCTAAAGAAAAGGCACGTTTTCTTTTAGATAATAATCCCAATTTTGGAAGAGAGGTAGATAAAGTCATTATGAACTTTTCCCTAAAATGTGGAAGTAAAAAGATAAACGGTTTAGGAGATATGAATTTTGTAAGATTTCTAAAGTGTAAATGATATCTATTAAATATCATAACTCAATTGTGACTTATTTTTTTATACAAGGCATGACAGCCGTTGGATCACTGATCCAACAATGGCTGCTCTTCATTTATTTGAGAATAATTGGGAATAGGAGAAGTCCTGCTCAATTTGGATTCTCACATAATGTGATGGATGCACGGATTGAGAAACAGTCACAATAGCTTGGGGATCGAATTTCGCACCTATCTGACCTAAGTTTTCGCTAGTTTGGGAAACTCTAGGATTTTCGCCCAAATCCTAATGGCAGCAGGTCATTGTTTGGGGGACTCCACCTATAAAAGCAGGGTCTCTGATCCCCAATGAGGACACAATCACCTCCTAAACGCGCTACTGGCCTCTGGGATAGCGGACCAGCGAGAAATTTTGTGAATTACCTTGTTCTTTCACCCCGGCATCGACCTTCCAGCCTACCGGAGATGGTTCTGTCTCCTGCCTCTCTATTCTATTTCCACTCTAGTTCCAAGTTACCATGTCGTTTCCGCTTCCTGGTGCCTCCTGAAGGTCGCACACGGTGGAAGGTAAGACTCATCCCAGCGCCACTGCGGGGGCGCAACCTGACGAGAGCTTGCCTTGTGGCAATGCTCTATTTTTCCGGTGAAACAGGGGTGGGAACCCCGTCGCTCAGTGCTCGTGAAGAAGAAGGAGCAAGCAGATCTGGGTGACCGGGTAAATGGATCCAGCAACAGGATCCGCGAGCCGAAGGAAGAAGAATAACTTGCAAAGAAAAGAAAAGAATAGACACGTGGCGCGCGGCCATTGGCCAAAGTAAGGTTATTTTGCAAAAATCCTATCTATTTATTAATAGCTCAGATGAAACAATGTAATACATTAAAGTTGATAAAAAAACCCATAGAATACAATAAAAATACTACTATAGACTATTTTTTATTCTAGTTCAAAAAGTACACAATGTTAGTAACTTTAATGATTTTATGAATAAGAAACCCTGGTTTTAATGTTAGGGGATCTAGTAATTGATGTGCATGGTTTAAATTTGATATTAGCCTGTTAATCATGAAAAGGAACATTAAGAAAAAAAAGATGAACTTTGCATGTAATTAGTTTAATTTAGAGGGTCATGCGCATGAATATGCTTTAATGAGCCTTGAAACCCTAATATTGGTAAATGCGACTCTTAATGGCTTTAATTATTCAAAATTGTAAATAAAGTTAAGATGTGATGATTTTAAGCTATTTCGAGTATAAAAGTTCCTAATTGTGGATAAATGCCCTTAATGTAAAAATTAGGGTTTTCTAGTGAATAAAAGGCAGAATTACTGATAAATAACGTTCATATGTGAATTAGACCATAATGAACTATGAATTGAGGATAAATGAGCATAATGACTTTTTCATGGATTAAAAGGATAAAAATGGTAGCTTTAATGAAAAAGAGGCTTAATGGACTTAACTGATGGTTAATTGTGTTGGTCCTGAAATTAAGGTTATGAAGGGAACCTTAATAACTTTCATGAAGGATGGATAAGAAAATTAGGGTTTAAAAGAGTAAGGTGAAGTAAAACCCTAACTGCAAAGTAAACCCTAAAAAGAGGTAGAAATCCTAAAGAGGAATAGAAACCCTGAGTAGCAAGATGGTTTGGATAGATTTTGATAAAAGGAATTGAATATATATTTCAGGACTGAATTGTGTGCTTGCTTGCTTCTGGATTACTTGATTGTTTGTATTATTCCTACACCTGAGTCTGCTTGACAGGTATGTGGTTAATTATGAATAACCGTCTTAGTTTCCTGAGGATTTTCTAGATGGTTAATCGCATTGAATGCAAATTATCAGTTTGGATGTTCATACTTGCAAATCATAAAGTCACTATGATTATCACATTAATAATAGAAGTATGTATTCTCGCACCTACATGCCACCCTGATGGATGATTCTAAAGGTCAGGCCCAGATGGGTAGACCAATGGACACCTTGAGTGGTGACCCCAAGCACCAAGCTCAGGAATGAGAAGGTGGCCTATGATATTGCATGACTAGTGGGCACCATGAGTGGTGACCCCAGGCACCAAGCTAGGGATTGAGAAGGTGGCCTTAAGTCATTAGCAAAGGAAACCCTAAGGTGGGTATGCCAGGGTTAGGGCAAAAGTGGTGGAGAATGTTATACTGGAAAATGTAAATTGACTGGTTAATTAACTTGATTGTGATAATTAGGTTGTTATCCATATGTGCAAACTTTTGGTTGTCCCCACATACCAGTATATTTCGATATACTGAACAACGTTTTGTTTGTCGGCGTTTTAGGAACAACAATTGAAAGAACAAACAGTAAAGTGACACATTGTGGAAATAAGAAATAAAGTGCAAGGAGGATTAGATAGAATAATTCAAGCTCTGGATAGATAGATTTCCAAAATTTTCAAAGGTAAGTAAAGTTTTAAATTTTCTACCAAATTTCAGTTTAGTTAGTAGAATTTCATAATTATTATTGATTATTTGTCGAACCTTTGATCCTGTTAATTGAATGACGGATCTGATCTTTGGGTCTCCCTTAATTGGGGGTTACAGGGAGGCGGGGTCGTTACACATGAGTTGTAGAGACAACATGAAAACATGGGTGTCATTGAGATGATTTAGCATCTTAAGAACATGTATGAAGATCAAGCACGATAAGAGAGATATGATGTCTCCAGGGTGTTGTTCAAGTGTGTCATGACAGAAGGAGATCCAGTTGGTCCTCACACGCTCAAAATGATTGGGTATGTGGAGAATCTGACGAGACTGGGATTTCCCCTAAGCCAAGAGTTGGCTACTGATGTGATACTGCAATCATTGCCAGAATCCTATAGTCAGTTTGTGATGAACTACAACATGAACAACTTTGACAAGCCGTTGACAGAGTTGTTGGGCATGTTGAGGACAGCCGAGGCACAGATGAAGAAGGACAAGCCTAAGTCTGTGATGATGATCAGCAACAAGAAAGGCAAGTCCAAGCGCAAGGGCAAGGGCAAGGTCAAGGCTAAGAAAGGTTCTGATGCTAGCCAGCAGCCCAAGTTGTCTTCAACTCTCAAGGCCAAGGTATGCGTGACCAAGAGAGGCAATTGTCACTATTGTCAAAAGTCAGGACATTGGAAAAGGAATTGTACACTCTATCTGGAAGAACTAAAGAAGAAGGAGGCGACAGACGTCTCCACCTGAAGGTGTCATGAAATAAACTTGTAACACTTTTTAGGTATATGATACCAAGATATAAAGTGTAAAGCACCCAATGCATGGGGCAAGTGTTTCCTCCATAGATAGGAGTAATTTAGTTTATTTTCAGCCTTGAAGGCATGTAATAGAGTTATGAACTGCTATTTCATATTTTCCAATGGATAGAAACACCTTACTTTTTGCATATTGTATGACAATAATGGCAATTAATAAAGTTGATGTTTCAATCTTTGTGGAAATGCCTTGTTTATCTTGTGGTACTTGGTATGCATAAGATAAAGTGATACCTAAAAGTTGTTGATAACTCAATAATCAAATTAGTATAAATCATGAGAAATTCATTTCTAGTTTCCATATGATGGATAAGCTAGACTCTTTTGGTTCGAGAACCAGTGAGAGACATGAATCTCTTAGACATGATCAATCAATCTTCACTAGTGGTAGTGGGAGAATGATTATCCTATTAGGTATAATACATGTGATGTATTTACATACCTTTTGGAGTTAATGCTGGTACTTCAAATGGTGTTTAGAGAAATGCCAATATGAATATCTTGAAGTGTTCAAGAATATCAAAGATGAAGTACGAATTTGGTAAAGTGTTAATTCTTGATGAGATCAATGAATGAAATACTTGA
This sequence comes from Alisma plantago-aquatica, assembly GCA_963693085.1. Lineage (NCBI taxonomy): Eukaryota > Viridiplantae > Streptophyta > Magnoliopsida > Alismatales > Alismataceae > Alisma > Alisma plantago-aquatica. Next base: position 927,460,269 of record OY856409.1, read on the forward strand.
ACCAAATGTTTGAGAACCTTGTGAGTGATTATGATAGTGTATCATAGTGAGCTCGTGATTAAGGCACGGTGATGTCTAAATCAAAAGAGGTCATACTCTAAAGAGTTAGAGGATGATTATCAAATAAATAATTTCTTCTTAAATAAAGGATACCCCACACTAATAAAGGACATTAAGAATCACAAAGGGTTGTGAGTTCTTATATCCTTGACAGATGCACCTTGATTATCTATATGATGAGTTGGTCATGTGATTAGTCAACTATTTAGATGAATATGAGGAATCAGATTTTGAGTTGTGGTTTATGACCATTACATCCTAAATAACTTCCATGTAAACCATAAGGTATGACCTTGATGGTAGCACCCATTGGGATGAAATCCATAAGTGCAAATGAGTCTTAAGTGTTAAGACACATGGATAATATTTTGAGAAGGATGATGCTTATTAATTGCAACTTAATGACTAAAATATTTGGCATACAGATACTGAAACCACATTCCTATAAGGAATAAGACAAGGATGTGTATGTGGCACAACCTATAAGGTTTATGAATCCATAAATGCAAATGAAGTCTATAAGTTACAATGGACTAATCAATGTGATTGATTAAGTACAAGCAACTGAGAGCTGGATCTTTACTTTGATGATATGGTCAAAGGGTTTGACTGATGTGTCAAAGATAAAGAAGGGATGTATGATTTAATGGGAGCATATTCACATTCCACATATTGATGTGAAATGGAAATGTTCTAGAATGGAAATCCAAAGTGGAAATTATCTTTAGGGAAGATAGAGATGCTTCCTATGTGATAGGAATAGAGATCTATAGAGATAGTTCTCGAAAACCTCTTGACCTGAAAAGAAAGAGCATACATTGACAATCTATACTGAAGGGTTCAGTATGCACAGATTCAGTGGGAAAAAACTTATCCATGTTACATGGAGTTAGTATCCCAGAGCCAAGTGTCCAATTCTTATGAAGAATGGAAACACTAAGAATAGATAAGGATCTATCATGTATGTAAACATCCCATCATCTTGCATGTATGGACATGGAAAGAACAAAATACATTCATCATCTTATATGTAGGACATGACAATATGATGTGCTCATCTTGATAACTCGTATGTGGGACATGATGAGTGGATGTCTGTCTAGTTCTAGTAAAGGTTACTGGAATACCATGAGAACTTGATAAGTACTTGAGAAGTACTAGTTCTATGGAAATAAGGAAAGGTTCATTGTAAAAGTTACACTGATGCGAACTTTTGAAAAAAGGACAAAGAATAAATCACAATATATATATGGGATATATAAAAGTGAATGTTTGTTGAAAATTGGAAACATTCCAAAGGAAAAAGCCGAGTATCCATGTGTTAGAGAACAACAGTGGATACTATATGGATCTGGAAGTTCATGAGATGAACTTATAGTTATTCCAGTAATTGATGACAAATAAGGAGTTCTTGGTCATGCAATGTGGCTAAAGGTTAGAAAAGGAATACTAGATCGCATATTACGACAACTCCATCTCATATGTGTGATGTACAGCGAAGAGATGAGAGACATGCAGTTAATACCGACTCTGGCAAGGTGTTGCCATAACTCACTGCATAAACACTAGAGCACAGTAACATGTGGGACATGTTTGAAGGTCACTAAGAATATGATTCAAGGGTGATTGGCTCACAGTGCAAGTGGGAGTCTGTTGGTATGTATGCCCTGAGAGCCAATCATGGGATGATTGGTGGGATACATTAAGATTGATTTGATAAGCATCAAAGGCAAGCTTCTAATTCTTTTTGGTTCAGTCATATGAGATAATGATAGAACAGATTGAATGTCTAGAGAATGATAGTACTCAATGATGTATGCCTATAGGTTCAGGACATGAATGATGAGATCATACGGATGTTAAGAGTTTGTACATTCTTATTATGTCCCTAGTCAGATGTCATCGTGGAAGGTAGATAGACAGTAATGACACACAAGACTAGATTGTGGTGTTGGTTGATGATAGAATCTCATTAGTCATGATATGGAGATATCAAACCAAACTCATAGGTACTTGTTAGAGAACAAGCATACCGGACAGACCCACTGTGAGTTTGACACATGGAACCATGACATGGTAGTCACAGTCAGTTCTCACAGTGATGGTGGTGAGTGTGATTCTTTGATCTGAAATCACTACACTCAACACATGTCGTTGGGTACACTTTAACATCATCAAACACAGTCCTGAAACATGGGTTGTTATAAAGGTGATGATTGGGTGGCTTTGACACATGGGGCTTTTGAGGGGTGAGTGATAGATATGGGATTTGTCCTTCCTAAGGGAGTTTGATATCCATGGCCACTTGATGAGTAGGATTGAGATAGGTGTGCACGCATGTGTGAATCAGTATGTGATATTGATATCATACATATCTCCTCCAATCTACTCTGAGATCAAGAAAGTGAATGAACGTTGATAGGATGATTGTTCCATGCCTTGAGTTCATTCGAGATGTCACTGACAAAGGAATTATACATTCACTGTAACACCATTAACGAATTGTAGGATTCAAATTTGTTCTCCAACTTTCCTTTTCACTTGTGTAGCACTGATGTGCCACAAGGCACCGCTCTTTGCTTGTGAAGTCATAAGTGTTATGGACTTTCACTGCCAACGTGAAATGGACCTGTAGGGTCACACACATAGGATTTAACCTAGAAGAGGAGTTTATCCACAAATGATGTTTAGATTGATTACTAAAGGAGTTTAGTAGTTCAATTAAACACTCAATCAATTGATAGCTCAGCATCATAGTGTTCAAGGTGTTGGACCGATTGATTAGAGTATCGGATTGATTGAAACTCCAGTTGACTAATTTTGCATAGTTTGTTGCCCCAACTGATCGACTCATGGGATGAACTGATCGGCTCAGGTTGGTGAGATGATTAGCTCATGTATCAATGAGATGATCGGCTCAATTGTTGAACTGATCGATTCTTGTGACCTACTGAGATCGTTTGGAAAGTCAGAAGACTATTTTGCAAATACAATATGTTTCATTTGTACAAATTCGATTTGGACAAGGATTAATATTCGATTAATCGGAAACAAATATGAAAGTCAATTTGAGTTGGATCAGGACCACGAATTGATCGGCTCAGGCATGAACCGATCGGATCAAAGCACCAGACGATCGCCTCATGTCCCAAACGATCGTCTCAGGTCCCGAAACGATCATTTTAGGGTTTGAAACGATCGGTTCAGCTGGCGCAGATTGGTTGTTTTGTGGAAAATCTCAAACCCTTCTACTCCTTCTTTAATCCCGCATTGCCCGGGGTAGAGAACCCTATCCCATGACCCTCCTATCTATATACGGGTATTGGGGGATTCTCAGAAACAAAAACTCAGAACACCAGTTGCTCTACAAAGTTGTCATTCTCTCTGGTTGTGGTAACCAGGAGAGCCTGAGCAAGTGCTACCCGATAAGGGAGGCACATCAAGGGAAAGACAATTGTAGAAAAGTGACTGGTGATAGGAGTGTGTGTCGGTGACTAGTACATCGACAGGAGGGTACGACTCCTTCCGATTCCTTGTAGGACAAGGAGATCGGAGTTCCAGGTGGTCCTTGTGGACTACTTCAGAGGCAGGAGACTTCTTTCGCTCAGAGGACAATTGTCAATCCTGACAGTCCCGGTGCGACCAAGAGCTGCACAGACACCGTCCAAGACTGGAGGTGAAGACTGTGCAAGCTGTGAGGTAACGTCGCTGAGCAAGCCTCGGGACTAGGTACGCCTCTACAAACCATCCTTCCTACTATATAGACGTTGACGTGATTCCTTTATTCTGGGTTTGGGAGAAGAAATTTTTTGTTTCCAATGCCTTCTCTATCGTCCCTAAAACCCAACAATATTAACATGAGTGGGGGTGTTATTCTTGGATATAAAATATTATTTATACCAAGTACTTGCTCTGATAATGCCTTCCTAGTTTATTCCTGATGATAATTAGTTTTATCAATGAATGTTTTATAGATAACATGATACCAATTTGGGATTTCATGTCATTTATAATTATTTTCATTATACATGTATCTACTTATGGTGATACGACTCCCTCCGATGTCTTATTTCATATACTTGACATGTCATTCCCACTTCTTGTGTGCCTCTTCATGCACCAGCATGTGATGTATTTCTTTAACACGGACCATGTCTGTGGAACTGCTTTCTTCCTTTGAGAAAGCCACCTCTTCTATTCCATCAAAGGCATATAGTGGACATGTCATTCCATCAAGAGAGTCACCTCTTATTGTGGGAAGACAACTAGATTCATCAATAAATTAGATGTCCTCTCAACGCAATTTTGAAATTGGGCATATTTATGATTGAACATCTCCTATTTTTTATTGTACTCCCATTTACTACGTCTATGCTTAGAATTATGGTAGGTTGTACAAAACAACAAAGTTTAGCATGTTTGTGTACCATGCCTCAACTAGATAATATTTTCCTCTTGGAGCAGTGACAAAATCCATGTGTTGCTGCCTCATGCAATGAGCACATGTCACCAATTGATCCCTCCTCATTGGTCATAATAGTATATAACTCCATGTCAAGTTGACTATAACACAACTGTATGACCTTATAACCCTAGAAAACCTACTTCCATGGTTCTGATGTATTTGGGATTAGGTCAAGAGAAAAACCCCAAAACATGGTCAAAGTTATATCATATAGAATTCTAATATGTTGATTGTAGTATTTCTTACTTAGAAGATTAATATTAATGGATAAATAATAACTAAATATTTTTTATAATAAATCGTAAATACCTTTATTTGAACATTTGTGACATCTGGTTTGATAAAAACAAAAGGAAACAGAGTAAGCCCCAATATGCCACCGTAGTCCTCAAAATGTCCCTTGTTAAATGGATTTGGATTCTATGTCCTCTACTTAATGTACTTTCTTTATGCTCTTCAAGTCGACATAGAAGAATTCCAGGCAGAGAAATATCACCACATACATGGACATTATGTGATCAAGATCCTACACAGTGAATGGGAAGACGAAGACCACTATCAATGTGCTTAAATGAAATCTCACATGATTCCATTTCTTTCTTACTTCTCCAATTTGGGGATAGAGTGTGTAATAAGCTAGGGGTGTAATATAGTGGGATAGGTAACCCAATTTTCATTCTCTTTAGCTCATTTCTTATTTATTTATCTTTTTCCTTCAAAATTTTCTTGTGTACCTAATAATAATGTTTGTCTACTCTCAAAAAATCATGCTCTGTTTATTCTATGAAGTTATATTTGTACAAAGCTAATGTAAAGAGATAATGAGTCATGATATTTCTATAACTTTCATTTGATGATGATAATGCTTTTATATCATTATGTCAACAAACTGTTGTAGATTCTACTAACTTCACTAATTTAAATCCTCAATCATCATCAAAAGGATCCTTTCCTAGTCTATTGAAAACAAAAAAAGACAAGATTATACTCTATCAAATATGCACACTCATGGAAAAATAAAGGGCTACCTCATCTCCTATTCCACAATCATTACCACACAAAATCTTCAAAAAATGAGGAATAAGAATCTTAGTGTGAATAAAAGAAGAGAGTCATACTCTTCTTATAGGCAAGAGGTTACCAATATGGTTTTTAGTTATGCTCGTGAACGCAGATATGCTGATTTTGGTAGTTCTTAAGCCAATAATACACCCCCTCCTTTTTAAGGTGCTTGTAAGAAGGTATAGCAATCTAGGGTGGTGGTGCATATGTAGGATGTGCAATCACTTCTCTAAAACCAAATGGTTTGGAATGTATGGACCACTTGCCTGCTAAATGGACCAATAGTTGAATGACCCAAAGAAAGGAAAGAGATACCTTTACCCAGTACAACAAAGATGGGAGTGAAAGCTACTTTAAAAAAGATGTGCATTGGAGACAATACATGAGCAATAATTGTTGAAGCAAACTGGCAAGGAAGGATCTTTGAAACATGATGTACTAGGAGATGTTCATTTTGAGATTGGTAACATATCCAATAAGAGATTGGCATAAATTTGTTGTCAAGTATCAATCTTAAAACCCTGCCCATTTATCCTTACATTAAGATTTTAAATTTTAGCTTGGCGGAAGTTGATAGCATCCAATTTCTTGAATATTATATACTTCCTTTTCCAAGAATTTAACCTAGTTTCACATGTAATATCCATAACTTCATTAACTTTGGCACACAATTTTCAATTGATCATGATAAATAAATTTTCCCTTGAAAATATAGGAATTAACATCAAGTGATTAAGATTTAAGATGTATCAACCAAAAAGCTAACCAACAAGGCAATTGAGCTTCCAACTCGATTGATGACTGCTTGAGCAAACTCTACACAATCACATATATCAATTGAGATCCAAGCTCAAAAGATGTAGAAGCTCAAGCAACTCTAGGCTCGACCTAAATAAAAGAAATCAAGATCTAAAGCTCGATAGACAATGATAGTTGATCAACCAATTGAGTCATTGGACCAAGATAACCAATCAACCTCCAGGTCAATCAAGTCCAACAAGCTACACTTTCTGAAGCTAAGTCTTTCTGAGCAATAAATCTCTCCTACCAAGGTCATCAATCCATCCAAAGGTCGATAGCTTAATAACCAATAACCAAGAGCTCAATCATCACTAGAACTAAGAATGCAATTACTATCGAGTAGAAGACCGATCGAGTGTGGAAGCTCAATCACCTAAAGCCTTGGGGTCAATGCCACGCAGACCAATTAGACATCGACATGATCCTATTCACACCCTATAAATAGGACCCCATGGTGTCGCTTATGAAGCATCTTGGCTTCTGCAAAAAAGCCAAAATGCTAACACAGAAGGCACATACCAAGATCAAAGCAATCAATCTTGAGAGTGGTCGATCGTGAGAGTGATCAATGTTGTTGATTTTATCACCCAACCACTTCACTCCACTCTCTAGCTTGATTAGTGATAACCTCCCATTTTGTGATGTTATCTTAATAGTTTTCCACAGTTTTCCATACTCTTTCTCAGATAAATTATATAGAACCCTTAACTTTCTTCCTTTATTACAAATACACCACTAGACTAACTTTTCTCCTTTTTATTCTTACAGAAAAATACACAAAAAATCACAAAAGCCCCAAATGGTCTTGGAGACCGTATGAAGACCAAACGATCCCAGGACCGCATGGAGTCATGCGGTCCCGAGACCACATGAAGCCAACTGGTCTCGAGACCGCATGGAGTCACACGGTCCCGAGACCGCATGAAGCCAACCGGTCCCGAGACCGCATGGAGTCACACGGTCCCGAGATCACATGGAGTCACATGGTCCCGAGACCGCATTAAGCCAACCGATCACGAGACCGCATGGAGTCAACCGGTCCCGAGACCGCATGAAGCCAACCGGTCCTGTCACACCCCGATCTCACACTGACCACTAATCACGAGATTAGGGCGCGACGGAGGGATTATCACATAAACAAATCACTGAGAAACTTTTTCTTTTTAAAACCTCGTAATGATATTCGGATTATTGTTGTAAACTAAAACATGATAAACTATTGCGGAAGCATTTCAATTAACCTGGCTAGAGAACATAAACAGAGTTTACAACATGTAACATTGTTTAACAGAAAGTAAACATAACAGTTAATTTACATCTTTTGCACATTCGCCATACATACTTTCTCTCACCCACACCATGTCCCAAGGATCGAGGGGAAAGGATTAAGATACCTCTAACTAAACTAACTACATATACCTTCTACTGCCAAAAACTAGGATGGAAAGATCCTTCAGATTCCTGGAACTGTTGCTGACCTGAAAATGTTTGAGTAGAGGAGTGAGCCTACTCGCTCAGTGAATAGTTTTTCATTTAACTATCACTAAACAACTCATCAAGTTTATTATTCAGATTAATATACAAGAAATACTACACTGAGCAGTTCTAAAACAATATAATTGAAATAACAAAGAATGTAAATATTGCATCCAAAGAAAAACTACTAGAAGACTGTGCTCTAGTCTTCCTTAACTCTTTCATTTATAAGGAACTATGTGAACCTATATGATCATATTTTAGCTTATGCCCTGATCTATGCAGTGTACTCTGCATAGAGACTCGCAGTGCACTACGACCACACCGTACATGACTTAGCGACACACCCGGGAAATGCTAAGTCTGACTTCTCGTCCTGGTCTGTACAGGACTCTCAGGCGCTCAAGGGCCTCAGGCTCACAAGGGCCTCACTGCACTCTCAAAAGAGTGTACTCTAGACTCCTCCTCTAACCTGAGTACACAGGCGCAGGGAGTCAACACTGGGTTACCACCAGAATTACTCAACCGGTTGGTGTTGGATAACCCTTCTGTCCTCGTGCCACCAGAATTACTCAACCGGTTGATGTTGGACACGAGTTTCACCCCTAAGGTGCAGACCTCTCAAAGGGGTTCTATGGTGTTCAGGGCACCTAAGTCTAACATTAACATTATAGGTACCTTTTTAACAGAAATCATAACTCATTTAACATTTCTCACAAGGCTCACACGGCTTGCCATATCATATCATAAGAAACATCATAACTCATGTATTCAACATATATCATGTCTCAGTAATATCCCTTTCTAGGGCATGTCATATCTCATCACCTGCAATTTATGAGATATGTATTGAAAATAAGAAGCCCTGCAGTATGTAGATATCAACTCAGAGAGAACAAGCATATAAAGTTAAATGCACTAGAAACATACAATTCAATAGTTAAGTATCACCACATCTCATATCGAGACCTTTCATATTACCATGACATGATTCATTGAACACCCTATCCTTAGGGTTTCAGTTACCTCATTCACTTATCACATGGCAACACCCTATCCTTATATCATGCATGCAGGCAGATTTAAAATTCATAAATATCCCAAACTCAGGTCAATTTGGCACATGCATATTGAATTCATTCAATTGTACATCTTAGTGCACTGCTAAGAGTAATTTACTTCACATATGAGAATTCATATGTAACATTTGTCAATTCTCTGAAATTCTCAAAAAAAATGTGCACATTAACCCTAATCCTGGTTTGTGCATCACTTAACTCAATTAAGAGTTAATTACCTATCACAACACGATTTAATAACAATACTTGAGAATTTCTGGTAATATTTCAGAGAAATGTGCCATTTCATGTAAATATCAATTTACACATATTAACGTCAAAAGATATATGCAATTTAGGGTTTTATTGCATATTTTTATTTATTCATATCAACTTTAAAATCGTACATCTGATAATTTATCAGAAATCCTTATTGTCTGGGTTCATACCCAAACCATACCATTTTCAGACATAAATTTCTAATTTCAACATTCCAATAAGCAATTTAGGTTCCAATGAACCATATAAATCTACTGATTCAATCTGTACTGTTCAAATGCTAAATTTAATCATATAACAGTGTCTAGAAGTAGTTTATGAAATAAAAAGGTCGGGCAATGCCAAACACTGCCCGACGCCTGATAACGCCTGTTATCAGCGTAATTCGCGCACAAAACAGAAAATATTCAAACGCCTGAGTTTATTAATGATAAATAAATGAAACCCTACTCACATTGATTTGGACTATCCGGATTCGTTCGGAGATGCGTCCAAGGCCTGATTCCGGGCGATTTTGGATCACCTTCTTCCTTTGTATTGGCTCTTTACTGATCCTGTTCACGGAACAGGAGCTTCACGCTCCAACACATTTCGAAGCTAAGTGCTGATCCAGGCCAAAATTGACGGTGGTTCCTAGTTTAGACCTCCTAGCCGAGGTCCATGGCCGTGATTTAGAGCGTTGGCCACCCAAATTAGCTTCCTCCAAGCCACGCACGGCAGCTGCAGCTTGCCGCTGGCCAAGCTGCTCGGCGGCTGGTGTCCAACCAATAAGGGCACAGAGTGGTTGGGGGAAAGAAGTAGAGGAAGAAGAATGAAGAGAGACCCTAGCTCAGTCGGAGGTGAGGAGCTCAAGGGATCCCAAGAAATCGCCAGCTCTGCCTCCTATTCTCCATCGCGATCCCAAGCTGGGAGTTCTGTGCCGCTTACACTGTTCTATCAAGAACTAAATAAAAAGGAATGAGATAAGTAACAGGTTGCCGACCCACTTAAATGGGTAATAAAATGGAAAAATTGCAATTCAGTCCCAAATTCTTACAATTGCCATAACTATGGCCTCGGGGGTCAAAATTGGTCGATTCTTCTTGCAATATTTCAAGAACAAAATTCTCTACGCCCTCAGAGCAATATATCATGCTAATTATACTATTTTACTGGTTCGAAATTCCAATTGCATCCAAAAATCACTTTACTTAACTTAATCATCATATTTATGCACTAATTGTATCTTATGTGCTTGATTCAACTAAATCAAGTTAATGATGCACTAACCACCACATGAGCACATAAGTTAGCTCAAATAACTTTAATTATGCTCAAATCATGATGCTTACCAATAAACTTTGGAACGGGTCATAACAGGTCCCGAGACCGCATGAAGCCAACCGGTCCCGAGACCGCATGGAGTCAACCGGTCCTGAGACCGCATGAAGACAACCAGTCCCGAGACCGCATGGAGTCAACCAATCCCGAGACCGCATGAATCCAACCGGTCCCGAGACCGCATGGAGTCAACCGGTCCTGAGACCACATGAAGCCAACCGGTCCCGAGACCGCATGGAGTCACACGGTCCCGAGACCGCATGGAGTCACATGGTCCTGAGACCGCATGAAGCCAACCGGTCCCAAGACCGCATGGGGTCACACGGTCCTGAGACCACATGAAGCCAACCGGTCCCGAGACCGCGTAGAGCCCAAACGGTCTCAGAACCCAAATAGTCTCAGAGCCCAAACAGTCTCAGAGCCCAAACAGTCTTCACAACCGTTTGGACCCAAAACTGCCCAAACCGTTTGGACTTCACTTAACACCTATAAATAAGACCCAAGGGGTCCTGACAAACTATCAAGTTTTCAGACGTCCAAAGGCTGCCTCTACTGCTCCAGAGCGGTTTCATCCTTCATCCTCCGCCCCGAGGCTGCCAGTTTGAGATCCGCACTCCATCTAGAAGATGCTTTCTCTCTCATCGCCAAAGAAGGTGGGAAGAGGAGACTTCATCAGCGAGCAACCTGTGAAGTGTGAAGATCGTCTCTCTATCTCCAAGGGGTTGACCTTCCTCTCTCTTTTATGGGGATGACGTTCTCTCTCTCTCTCTTCTCGCCTCCTTCTTTGTCCTTGCTATGAGCGAGTAGTCTTATTCACTAGGGTACGGGGAGTATCCCCGCTACCCATGTTTTCATTTCATGCAATGTAATCCATAGTTTGCAATAGAGATATACTTTCTTTTCAGTTCAACATCAATCATTTAATGAATGCGTGTTGCTTGATCACCAACTTGTGTTACCTTTTATCTTTTAGTATGAATTGTCTACATTTGTACTATTAGATTCGAAACTCGATTGAATGTTGGTTCTTGATGCATGTATCCACCATGCATCTGTTTCGGTATCTAGGAGTGTTTTTCAAAAAGTGGAGTAAACTCACTTCCATTGTTGTACTTTCATACTATGAAATGGAATCAGTTGACGTATGAAAGTACAACCTTGATAAGTCGAGGAACACGCTTTGGGAAGGGAATGATGTAAAGTAGGTGACCATTCGTTCGGGGATGACTGGCATTGCAACATTCCCACACTTCTCGTAGTTAGTTCTCTGAAAGGAAACTATATCTACAAAGATACTAACTGTTTAGATTCTTATTGCAGGTTATGTTTTTATGTTGCATGTTTTGATCCATGCGTAGTGGTGGTGAAAGCCGATCACATCCTAGTGATTTCTTATCATTATTTACAATCTTAAATTTACCTTCTTGCTTTGTTCTATTTGCACTTAGTTTAAAAACAACCAATCCAACTTTTCGATCTAGATACCAAATGTTAAGAGGTTAAGTGAAATTCTAACATTTTCCATCTTGTTGCTCCCAACAAGACCATTGTCATATGGATTCGACCCTTAACTATACTACAATAAGACTTCCACATATCCTAGCATATGTGGGTGGAGTTCTCAATCTAGTATAAGCAAGGCTAAACCTAAAGACTTACTATCTTTAGGATTTTTAGTGGTGCATGCAATTCCATGCGAGTGGAAGCTCCATCAAAAATTTGTGTCGTTGCCGGGGACAACAGAATATTTTAATTTCATTTACCATCTTGCTAGTTGGTTAGGGTTTTTAACTTTTCTTTAAACATTACTCCATATCTTCTTGAATTCATCATATCTCATGCACCATCTAAAAGGTGTGTTTCTTCCTCTACTCAGGTAGAAGACGTGTATGCAACCATTGCATAATCTCGGATTCTCCCCTGATCCAGGGTATGACTCTGAGGTAGAGAGAAGCTTCCACCGTTGCATCAGACTCAACCGCCAAAGAGCCAGGCAAATGGTTGAAGATCAACGCCAAGCTGCGTTAGTAATGGAAAGGGTCAATGCCGCCATAGCCGCTCAGATAGCACAACTCATTGTTGACACTCGTGCTCAGATCCAAGCAGATATCTGAGCTGAAGAACAGGCTCGCATCCGAGCTGAAAATGAAGCAGCTAACCAAGATGCCCAGTTAGAGCTAAGAAACAAGCAATTAAGGGACTATGCCGTCCCCAAGAACTATGAAGATAATCATCCAGTCCGGCCACCAATCATCAACATACCCAATTTCAAAATTCGGACACAATGGATTCAGATCATGTAGGGTATCTCATTCTCTGGTGGTTTTGGAGATGACTACATGGACCACTTGAAGAGATTCAAGGCTCTTATTCGACTCGTCCCACAAGTCGGAGTTGCCTTTGACGCAATAATGCTACATCTTTTTCACTTCACTCTATCCAGAAGGGCTTTGAGTTGGTACAACTCACTTGATAGGGAGCCAATCATCACCACCTGGGCTCCCTTGGAAGAAAAGTTCCTGGAAAAGTTTTTTCCTCCTTCATTAACCTACGAAATTAGGGGGTAGATCAACCACTTCGCCCAACTTCCTAGAGAATCAATTGCAGAAGCATGGGAAAGATTCAAGGAGCTTCTAAGGAAGTGCTCTCATCACGGTATCTCCCAAAATCAATTAATAGAAACATTCTATAGGGGGGTAAGTGATGATATCAAGCAATTTCTGGATTCCTCATCTGGAGGAAATTTAATGAGGAAGAACTACGAGGATGCTTGGAAAATCATTACAGTTGGAGCTGAGAACCAATCCAATTGGGGATGATCATCTGGTAAGGGAGTCCTCAAAGTTTATAAAGCTGAGGAATCAATGGGAATGAAGACTATTGTTGAATCTTTAAAGACTATAGCTCACAAACAGCAAGCACTTGAAACTTCATTTGGATAATATGATAAGAAGAAAAACCCTCAAGTACAACAATTTAAAGCTGTTATAGGAACTTGTGAAGCCTGTCACACATCTGATCACCCTACACTGTCATGTGGCCTACTTTATAATGTGATGATGGATATGCAACCACCACAACAGCAGTACGAACCAATCATCGAGCACCCTGAGGATCAGATGCCCGAACAAGTTAACTCCATTCATTCCATACTGGGAAAAGCTTACTATAATCCAAATCAACCAAGAAACCACCCCGGTTTTCAATATGGGAATCCTACGGGGACTGCTAACCTGCAACATCAAACACAAGGCGGATCTTCCAATAGGTTGCCGCATGGATTTCAAAGTAATTTTAACCAAAAACAAGGGAACCTCAGAAATAATTTCCTAAGATCCAACTACCCTAGAAATCCTTCTGCCTACTATCAATACACCCATCCTCCTCTGCACCCACAACTACACCCTCATCTGCAGCAACCGCAACAACCTTAGTTAACACCACCTCCACAACAACCACATCAAGGACAACAACAACTCACTCAGAAAAATGCCCTTTCCCATCCAACAGACGATATGACTATGATCAGGTAGATGTTACAGTCACAACAAACCATGCTTGCCAATCAGAAAGCTCAGTAGAAGGTTGTAGAGGCTCAACTAGCACAAATTGCAACCCAACTTAAGCCACCAACAGGTACTTTTATTGGTCAACTAGATTCAAACCCTAGACACGATCAAAATAGACCAGAGCAATTGAATGCCATCACTACAAGATATGGTCGTGTCTTTCATGAAACTACGAGAATCGCTCATGATGACGATGATACACCTATCTTTACTCCGAATGCAAGCTTGAATCTAGGAATTGAGAAATCTGCAGAGACCGCAAAAGGCAAAGCAAAGGAACAAGCTCCCAAAGAGCCAGAAGTCCCACAATATAAACCCAGGATACCATATCCAGGAAGATTGAGAGAGACTAAAATGGACACTAGGTTCCAAAAATTCAAGGAGGCGATGAAGAAACTTTATATCGATATCCCGCTCCTCGATGCTCTCTCTGAAGTACCAGCTTGGGATAAATATCTGAAAACTTTACTATCAAGGAAATACATTATTGAAGAATAAGATACAGTCCAACTGGCTTAGACCACCTCCGATATCATTCTTAATAAGATGCCCAAGAAAAAGAAGGACCCTGGTTCTTTCGGTATTCAATGTTGTATTGGAAATGCTTCGAGCAAAAAGGGATTAGCTGACCTAGGGGCTAGTATATCTATCATGCCCTACTCCATGTGTAAAAGATTGGGCTTTATTGATTTACTACCCACAACGATGACAATTCAGTTAGCTGATTCCACTATCACTACACCTCTAGGAATTATTGAAGACATTCCAGTCAGGATAGGCAAGGATTCTTATGTCCCATGTGATTTTGTCATTATGGACATCAAGGAAGATCTTAGATACCCAATAGTAATTGGAAGACCCTTCCTTGCCACTACTAGGGCACTCATTGATGTTGAAGCTGGCACGATCATTCTGAGACTGGGGAAAGAAGCCATTCAGTTCCGGGTCCTCAACAACATGAAAGGTCCTAGCATTCAAGAGGAAGTCTTTCTTCTTGATGAAATACATCAAATGTCCCAATTGGAATTATCCGAACCATCTGATGAGTTAGAAAATGTCTTAATAAACCTAGAAGTCAAATTCTCAGCCAACGAATTAGTTCAACAATACTTGCAACACTTATAGAAAGATGAAGAAGCACCAACAGTCACATTTGTGGAGCTCAAATCTATCACTATTTTAGAAACAACAGAAGCATCTAAGGCTCCCGAGATGAAAACCCTACCAACGGGACTTAAGCACGCCTTTCTAGATGAAGAAAAACTATGTCCAGTAATCATTAGTTCCACTCTAATGAAAGACCAGGAAGAAAGGCTTCTCGTTGAGTTGAAGAAACATAAGAAAGCCATTGGGTACAAAATAACTAACCTGACAGGTGTAAACCCAGCCTTATGCATGCATAGACTGCCCAAGGTAGAAGAATTTAAGCCTTCAAGAGAACACCAGAGAAAGATGAACCCCAATCTTAAAGAGGTGGTTCGTCTTGAGGTCCTCAAACTGTTGAAAGTCGGTATATTCTACCCAATTTCAGATTCCCAATGGGTCAGCCCTGTCCAAGTAGTCCCCAAAAAGGGAGGAACCACTATCGTGTTAAATGATAAAAATGAGCTAGTGCCCATGAGGACTATCACAGGGTGGAGAATGTGTATCGACTATAGGAAACTAAACAAAGCAACACGAAAATATCACTACCCTCTACCTTTTCTTGAAGAAGTCCTCAAACGCCTAGCCCATCAAAAGTTCTTCTGTTATCTCGATGGTTATTTCGGGTTCTATCAAATTCCTATACACCCGGAAGACCAAGAAAAAACAACTTTCACTTGTCCCTTCGGGACCTATGATTTCATAAGAATGCATTTCGGGCTGTGCAACACACCTGCTACCTTCTAAAGGTGCATGTCTGCTATTTTTGTAGGGTTAATTGAGTCCATAATGGAAGTATTCATGGATGACTTTTCAGTTTACGGAGATTCCTTTGACAATTGTCTACTCAACCTTGGACAAATCTTACAAAGATGTGAGGAAACGAACCTTATCTTAAATTGGGAAAAATGCCATTTTATGGCAACTGAAGGTGTCGTCCTCGGACATAGAGTGAGTGACAGAGGGATCGAGGTAGACAAAGCAAAATTTGATGTCATCTCGAAACCGTCACTGCCAAAAGACGTAAAAGGAGTATGAGCATTCTTGGGTCATGTTGGGTTTTATCAAAGATTCATTAAAGATTTCTCGAAAATAGCAAATCCCATGACCCAATTATTAACCAAAGACGTCGAGTTCAATTTTGACCAAGAATGTCTACAAAGCTTCACAACCTTAAAGAACACTCTAGTCTCTGCACCTATTCTGAGAGAACTTGACTGGTCGCAACCATTCGAAATAATGTGCGATGCCAGTGACTATGCTATAGGAGCAGTGTTAGGATAGAGAATTGACAAAAAGCCTCATGTAATATACTATGCGTCCAAGACTCTTGATGAAGCACAAAAGAACTACACCACTACAGATTAGGAATTCTTAGCTATCATCTATGCGTTCGAGAAATTCCACTCCTACCTGATTGGATCAAAGGTTATTGTCTACACTGACCACTCCGCCATACGATATCTAATTCAGAAGCAAGATGCAAAACCCAAAATTATCCGCTGGGTGTTAATACTTTAGGAATTTGATTTAGAAATCAAAGACAAAAGCGGAGTGGAAAACGTCGTCACTGATCATCTCAGCCATATTGAAATCGAGGATGATGATAAAGTACCTATTCGAGACTCCCTCCCAAACGACCAGCTAATGAAAATTACCACCAGATTCCCCTGGTATGCCGACATAGTGAATTATCTGGCTACAGGAATCATCCACCCTTCCGCCTCTGATCACGACAAAAAGAAATTCCTCCACGATGTTAAACAATACTACTGGGATGAACCTTATCTCTTTCGCCTATGCACAGACGGACTTTTCCGTCGCTGCCTACCTGAAGAAGAGATTACTCTTGTCTTAGAACATTGTCATTCCGGCCCCACTGGGGGACACATGAGTTCGAAAAAGACCGCTATGAAAGTTCTGCAATCGGGTTTCTTCTGGCCAATGATAGCAAAATATTCCCATGATTTTGTAAAATCATGCAATAAATGTCAAATTTCTGGCGGTATAACTAAAAGGAATGAAATGCCCCTCACTATGTGGCAAGAGATCGAACTTTTTGATGTGTGGGGGATAGACTACATAGGTCCCTTTCCCTCTTCATATGGATTTTCCTACATACTGGTTGCTGTGGATTATGTCTCAAAATGGGTAGAAGTTATACCCACAGTTTCCAGTGATTCCAAACCAGTCATTAAGATGTTTAAAGATATCATTTTTCCCAGATTCGGAGTCCCCCAAACTGTCATATCCGACGGAGGGACCCATTTTCTAGAGCGAAGCTTTGAAGCCCTCTTAAAGAAATACAGAGTCAACCATAAAGTTTCCACACCTTACCATCCACAAACTAGTGGTCAGGTTGAAGTTTCGAATAGACAACTAAAGGAAATCTTAGAGAAAATCGTCAATAGACACCGTACCGACTGGTCCACCAAGCTTCTCGATGCCCTTTGGGCTTACCGAATAATTTATAAAACACAAATTGGAACAACCCCGTTCCGTTTGGTATACAGGAAATCATGTCATCTTCCAGTAGAACTGGAACATAAGGCTTGGTGGGCCATTAAACAACTGAACTTCGATTTTAAAAGTGTTGGAGAAAACAGACAACTTTAGTTGTAGGAACTAGAGGAGCTCAGAATTACCGCATACCAAAGTGCCAGGATTTATAAAGAACAAACCAAGATGTGGCACGATGGCCATCTAAAAAGAAAAGACATTGCCATTGGAGACAAAGTCCTTCGTTTCAACTCCAGACTCAAAATGTTCCCCGGGAAACTTCGTACAAAGTGGTCCGGGCCTTTTACTATCAAGCACATATACCCGACAAGAGCCATCATAATTGTTGATGACAATGGAGGAGAAAGGACCGTCAATGGCCATAGATTGAAAAAAATGCTATACTCCAGCAGAAAAAATTCCGAGATAGACTATTGAGATCAGAGACCCCACAGTATCACCATAACAAAATCAAAACTTCGTCGAGCCAGCGACATAAAAATCAGGCGCTACTTGGGAGGCAACCCAAGATCTGTTTATCACCATTTATCTTTTATTTTTATTTCCTTTGTTTAATTTAGGTTTATCGTCTTTAATCTGAAAATATAAAATTCACATAAACAACCAAAACAAACATAAAAATATAAAAATCAAAAACCTAAACCATCTTAAACAGTTTTGAAACCGTTTGGAGCCAAACGGTCCTAAAACCATTTGGAGCCAAACGGTCCCGAAACCGTTTGGAGCCCAAACGGTCTCAAACTGTTTGACCTCAGGAATTTGTAAAGTCAACCCCCAAATCCTATAAATATAACCCTACCCCCTCTCCTTCTTCTTTCTTTCGATTCTCGAACCCTCAAAACCCTCGCAAGCACTGTTTCATCTCCCCTGTTCCTGCTCCCGCGCAGCTCACGACACTAGTTCTCTTTGCCACCATCACTCCCGCTTCCACGCATCTTCATGACGTTCGCACCTCTGTTACCGCTGCTCTTCGCATCGACGTCGTCATCATCACGCAATAACAAGGTAGACCAGTGCACCACCATCATCGGCACTTCCTTCTTTGCACCACCTCCGTTTTTACCATCACTGACATCTACGTCACCGACGCGGCCCCCTTCTCTACCGCCGCCGTCATCTCTATCTCCACCGCCATCGCCATCACCACCGATATCACTTCTCCTCCATCCATTGTGCCCCCGTCGTTCCACCTTCCAAACGGTCTTGAAACTGTTTGGAGCCAAACGGTCCCAAAACCGTTTGGAGACAAACGGTCCCGAAAATGTTTGGAGCCAAACGGCCAAACGGTCTTCAAACCATTTGGTCTTACAAAACCGCTTGAATTCTTCTAAAACATTAACACTTAACATAAACTTCTCTTTTTAATACACTTGATATCTTTGCAAATCCAAGCCATCTTAACACATGATTTTATGCAAAAAAAATCAAATATTGTCGGAACCTCAAAAGACCCGCACTGGACAACGGAGCAACTCATGGAAGACTGTGCCAAGCTCCAAAAGATAGTCGACATCTATGACAGTACTGGATAGGTCCCACCCAAGGTCAACTTGCTCAAAGTCATGCATGAAATTCAACGCCTCAACAGGTGTTTAGCCGAGGAGCCCGAAGAAGAAGTGGAAGAAATCTCTTCCAGTGATGAAGGCTCCGAATACGAGCCAAACTCCGACGATGAATCCCCAACCGAAAGACCCAAGGGGAAATGAAAGGTCCAGGAAACTGCAACCGACCAACCCACAAAGAAACGGACAAGAAAACAAGTCCGCCTCGCCACTGCTAGGGAACAAACCCTAGCAGGATATATCCCACCAACCGCTACCACCACCCCTACTACCACTCCTACAACCACCACTACCCCTATCTTCTCAGTCATCGACACCACCGTACCACCACCAGAAAACCTTTTCATACACACCATCCCATCCATCGACAAAACTTTAAAACCAACAAAGTACGTTTTCTCAAGCGTACCAATGAAGATGGGGATATATGACTGAATCCTCACCCTGTTCGATAATGCAAATCACTCAAGATTGTGCTTTGTCCCCGAGATTTCATATGTCGATCCCACAACAGAATTCTTTACACATCTCACCAAAGAAGCGATGGACATTATGGACAGAGCAAGGGACGGAGGTGACCGTAGGTTAGTCACCAAACTTTTTGGTAACAACGTGGTCATAATAGAAAATATATTGAATGAAATGTTCATAGATAACCATGAGCAGCTCAAAAAAGCCAAAGCTATTAGCACGGAGAGCTCCCAATTCAATAGACACAACTTCTGGAAAACCCTAACAGGGTTCCCAACTTATGAGGCAAAGACCTGCAAGGCCTCCAATATTCATTCTGGGTTAGTGCGCACGCTTCACAAGATTCTCACCAGTACGCTCTTTCCCAGAACATAAGGAGGAAATGTTATCACCGCTGACCTTTTTCTTCTCTGGTCCATTCTGCATGGAATGCCGGTCAACATTGGACGGCACATGATATAAAAATTTTCAGCTTATGCCATAGGGAAAGAAATCTACATGGGTGGGCACATAACTTCTATTATCAAATATCTCAAGATGGACAGATTACTCCCCAGGTGCATGCCTATCAAGGGCGACATCCTTACCAATGAGCAAACTTTGAAGAACTCTTACATTATCAAAGAAAAGGATATGAAATTACACTACATTTTCTATCCTACCGTAAGATCCTCCAGAACTCTGCTACCGCTTCTGGAGCTCGCAGATTACGACAAGGACAAACTACTCTATATCGACGAAGAGCTTACCAAACTCCTAGCTTCAGTCAAAGTACAAGAGAAGATTATCAAAGCGGGCTAGACAGAGCTTAGTATTACCGCCTCAGCAGCTAGGGTAACAAAAATACCAATAAAATGACCATCTAAGGCATGTTTACAACCACCACAGCTGTCGGGGACGCTGACATCAAAGCTTAATCCAGAGACAGAATGCCCTCATCTGGAGGAACTTATCAATACCTCATCATTAGACTCATTCATCATGAGCCTACATGATGAGCTCATTACCACCACCACCCCCACCATATTACCATCCATTACTATCCCACCATCTACCACCCTCCCACCTTTCTCCACAACAATCCCAACAACAATTCCTCCACCCACATCTTCCACTTCCCCCTTTTCCTCCCATGGCACCCCTTTCTCCACTCCAACACCCGGTTTCACCTACTCCGCTCCCATATCCACCCTTTTCTCCTTAGCATTTTCACTCCCACAATTCTCACCCGGACAATCACCATTTTTTTCATCCGCCACCACCCCGACACCGCTGGTGACTCCATCTACGGTCACCACGTAGTTCGTGAGACCATCACCAGTGTTTCTTTCACAAGCTACTACCACCTTTCCACCCCGACCCCAGCCACACCACCCTTCCACATCTGGGGTCCATTTCACAAACGTCGGTGAGGAATTCAGACGTCAATTCAACGCTATTCAAAACCTCCTCACCGACCCTTCTAACATATTACAATCTATTTTTTCTTGTGTGCAGGGTCTAATTACACAGGTCGCCAAGATCGTGCAAAACCTTTCCTTGCCAGGCATCATCTCAAGCATCCACCAACAGTAGAAAGCAGCGGCCATGAAAATCGATCACATCGACAACTGCCTGCAACAACTGCCACAGTTGGTGCTTGACGTGAAAGGCCAGCAAAACGATCCGGTCAAGCAAGTCGATAGGATTTTTGTGCAACATCAACCATTGCCAGAAACTCTGCATGAGCTTATGCAACAACAAACTACTTTAAGCACGCGCTTGGATGACATCAGCACCACCCTCACACAACTAAATAACCGCCAAGTGGAATCATCCAACAATGCAATCACCCAAATAAGAACTCAAGTGACAGACCTCTCTGCATGACTCCTCTCTGCCGAGGCTCGATATTCAGATCTCAAAGAAGCCCATGACGCTTTGCTTGAAACCCATGAGCATATGCAAGTGGCTTTCGATGAGATACAAGCACTCCACCGGCAGTGCAAGAAGCCTCCACCAAAGAAGACAACAGATACGGCGGCAGATGAAGATGATGATGAAGAAGAAAATGAAGATGAGGATTCTGACTCCTCGGCTGATTCCAACAATAGCACCTCCTCATATAATAAATTTGATGACCCAGACAATGATGGGGAGGGCCCCAGCCGAGGAGCCGCACCAAAACAAAAGAAAGATAACACAGAAGGTGATAAAGATCCCAACTCCCCTCCTCACAATGACAACATTTACATGTCATATGGGGATCAATTCCTTGACTATTCTGCAATGGGATCTCTGGGGGAAACTGTCAAACAAGCAGCTTTTACTGAGTTCCAACAATGCCTATTCAGAACCAGCACGAGTCTACCACAAGCATAACTTCCACAGCCCTCCGTCTCGGAGCAATCTTCGCCCTTTCCCCCCAGAGCAGGAAGAATTAGAAAGAGTCAATCTAGATACAGACGACGATCTGGAATCTGCTTCTGACTCAGATAAAGACGAAGATCTGCAGCACTACATAGACAATCTGGAGCAGACTTCTTCTCACCCTCCGCAAGAGCTTCCCCCGCCGCCACCTCTACCTCATAAAATGCATGATTTAGACATGGCGACCATCTCTACCCTAGACGCTCAAGATATCTTCATCTTAAATAGTATTGTAGATGATGTCAAAGATGGGGGAGATGTTCTCTACCATAATACAAAGACTCAATGCAAGTTGACCTGTGAAGATTTCTGCACCATCCTTCGACCACAGTCAGCGGTGAAGATGGCAATCTTTCGTGTCCTCCTTGCCAATTCTATCGATATCTACAGAAGCTCCAAATGATAGCAACCAGTACTTAACGCTTCACCTACTCTGTCCATGAGTCTTTTATATAAAGACTTACAAAATAAATCCATCGAGCGGTTGCAGAGGGGGGTCGCCAGAATGGCATGCTATATTACCGTGCCCTTTCAAGTCTCTGGTCACTGGCTACTAATGATCATAGACACCGTGGTTCGAGACGCCAAGGTGTATAATTTTTGCGCCACTGAACTAAGAGCTGGAATAATTAATTTTGCTGGTATCGAAGCTGGGGAGGCCAGATGCATCCCTTTTCATCTACTAAAATTAATTCGGGCTGCATGCCCATCCCTCTGCAATGGTTGGAACCAACCCTGGTTCCAAATCATCAACCCACATGCCCAAACGCAAGAGGGATCTAGGGATTTTGCTTTCTACGTTATACGTCACATTCAAGCGCTCAACCAATAAATCCCTTTCACTGAGTTGGCCATAGAGGATTTTCATTCTCTGTGAGGTCGTTACGCCATGGAGCTAATTTGTGATAGACGGTTCTTCAAGGACCCAACTATGGCGTCTAACGATGTTCCTCGCTACCTCTTTTCGACCATCCAACGTCCTCCAAAATGGCCATTCCGGCAAATAATAGAGGAGTTGGAGAAACAACTGTCCACCAAGGTTCTCGAGAAGATACAATGAGATCCTTACTCTTTCGATCTAGCGGATGATAAAGGGGTTACTGAGTTGCTGACCGGGGTGACCATCAACAGATCATCTTCAAAAATGGTCCCCCTATCTGACATTCCACCAACATTCCCCAATTTTGACCTCAGTGCCTACAAAAGCCTCTCCGACAATGAACTTCGCCTCATCATGTCAAGGCTTTACGCCGAAAAAGATGACCTCATTTTCATAGCCGGTGATATTCTAGTCATGGCAGATGCACTACGAGAAATTGTACAGATCAAAGGGCCTCTATCCGTAAGTTTAATGGCCGCCTATCAATATCTTCTCAGACAGAATTACCCTACGATCTATATGGCATCATCATACATGAAGGATGACCTCCTAAAGCAAAAGTATTTCAGAACAATTGAGGCACTCATTTCTTTCCTACAACATACAACTCCGAAGTTTACCATGCTTCCCTTCCTTCATGCAGAACACTGGATGTTACTGGCAACAAATCTTCATGATGGAACAACAATCATATACAATAGTTCCGATATCCAGTACAATCCAGATCAGCATCAGTAGACTACAACACCAAGAAAACCCACGGAGGAGGTGGCGAAGGAGTTTGCTGACCAACTACATGACCTTTTCAGCAAGCACACACGGGCATACGGTAAAGAACACTTTCATCGCCCTGCCTACAGCCACAAATGTCCCCAGCAGCTTCGTGAGTCAAACGACTATGGTTTCCACGTCCTCTACTGGATGTACACCATCATGGCCCTTGGAAGACCAGTAGAGGACATGACAGACGTGGATTACCACACGTTACCTGGAAAGTTCGTTGCTAATCTTCTTCGTACACATGGCGCTAATAAAGGACTAACATAAGCCTGATGCCCTTTGTCCTTGTACTTCTCAACCTATCACTTTGACACTCTGAGGATAGAGTGAGTGATAAGTTAGGGGGGAGTACACTGGATAAGGGCGAGGTATCATTTTTAAATCCTTCCTTCTCTACCTTCTTTTTCAATTATGTACATTTTTTTTAGTTTTCTTTGCACATTTAGATTTTGTTTTAAGTAATTTCTCCATTAAAATAAACCATGCACATAATAATAACATCCCTCTTGGAAAAAGTCATCCCCAGCTAACTTTCGAATCCAGTTAGTCCTCAAGAGCAATAACAAGAATAGCATATAGACATGTAATGGCGAATTAATAAATTATCTTCACACTAAATTTTCATGCTTTTGCTTCAAATCTACGTCTGACTCTCCACAGGGTAACATCAAGGCCGAAACAAGCCAAACACTCTCAAGGATGAGAGGGATATCAGGTGACATCCAAATCAAGAAGCCTCGCAAGTGGACCACTAAGAAGAAACCAAATAAGTGCATGTCGAGAAACTCTAAGAACAGCTTTCTTCTCTTCAAATAAAAGAGGCTTGGCTGCCCAATCAATTTCCCTAAAAACCCAAATCCCAAGCATGTGAGTTTATGAATAAAAGCTAGAGTGTTGAATAAAACCATGAGAGTTGTGCCATGAATAAGGATCTATATGAAGAGACAATGAAGGTCTCACCCGGCCGGTACATTCAGCTTCCCTCACAAAGGCAGATGTGTCATGCCCGGTAGTGAAACCCTAAGGTATCCAAATATATGAAAGGCTGGCAAAGGACTCGCCCGCCCGGTACATTCAACTTCCCTCACAAAGGCAGATGTATCGTGCTCTATAGTGAGATCCTAAAAGCATAGACAACCCCTCTCCCACTTGAAGGGGGATTTACACAACAAGCCTTTAACCAATCCTCATACCCACTCTAGATTCCGGTAGAATTTTCAGAGAAGTATAAAACTGATTAGAGTCAAAGACATGCACAAAATAAAAAGTGGTCCCAATGCGAACTATGAGATATGGAAGAAACCTGAGATCCAAGCAAATCTCAATACCTGAAAGAGTTAAGGCAAGCAAAAGCTCCAATACAACCATAGGAGACCTCTAGTTTAGAACTGGAGCAAGAGTATGGAAATCTTAAATAAAATCACCTCGCCATTACATGCCTCAGTTCTATCTAGCTTGAGGACAAGCTAGACTCTAATTTAGGGGGGGGGGTATTAACCTCCCATTTTGTGATGTTATCTTAATAGTTTTCTACAGTTTTCCATACTCTTTCTCAGATAAATTAGATAGAACCCTTAACTTTCTTCCTTTATTACAAATACACCTCTCCTTTTTATTCTTACAGAAAAACACACAAAAAATCACAAAAGCCCCAAACAATCTTGGAGACCGTATGAAGACCAAACGATCCCAGGACCGCATGGAGTCACGTGGTCCCGAGACTGCATGAAGCCAACCAGTCCCGAGACCGCATGGAGTCACACGGTCTCGAGACCGCATGAAGCCAACCGGTCCCGAGACCATATGGAGTCACACGGTCCCGAGACCGCATGAAGCGAATCGTTCCTGAGACTGCATGGAGTCAACCGGTCCTGAGACCGCATGAAGCCAACCGGTCCCGAGACCGCATGGAGTCAACCGGTCCCGAGACTGCATGACGCCAACCGGTCCCGAGACCGCATGGAGTCACACGGTGCCGAGACCGCATGAAGCCAACCGGTCCCGAGACCGCATGAAGCCAACCGGTCCCGAGGCCGCATGGGGTCACATGGTCTCGAGACCGCATGAAGCCAACCGGTCCCGAGACCGTGTAGAGCCCAAATGGTCTCAGAACCCAAATGGTCTCAGAGCCCAAACGGTCTCAGAACCCAAACGGTCTCAGAGCCGAAATGGTCTTCACGACCGTTTGGACCCAAAACTTCCCAAACTGTTTGGATTTCACTTAAAGCCTATATTTAAGACCCAAGGGGTCTTGACAAACTATCAAGTTTTCAAACGTCCAAAGGTTGCTTCTACTGCTCCAGAGCAGTTTCATCCTTCATCCTCCACCCCGAGGCTGCTAGTCTGAGATCCACACTCCATCCAGAAGTTGCTTTCTCTCTCATCGCCAAAGAAGGTGGGAAGAGGAGACTTCATCATCGAGCAACCTGCGAAGTGTGAAGATTGTCTCTCTCTCTAAGGGGTTGACCTTCCTCTCTCCTTCGTGGGGATGACGTTCTCTCTCTCTTCTCGCCTCCTTATTTGTCCTTGCTATGAGTGAGTAGTATTATTCACTAGGGTGCAGGGAGTAGCCCTGCTACCCATGTTTTCATTTCATGCAATGTAATCCATAGTTTGCAATAGAGATATACTTTCTTTTCAGTTTAACATCAATCGTTTAATGAATGCTTGTTGCTTGATCACCAACTTGTGTTACCTTTTATCTTTTAGTATGAATTGTCTACGTTTGTACTATTAGATTCGAATCTCGATTGAATGTTGGTTCTTGATGCATGTATCCACCATGCATCTGTTTCGATATCTAGGAGTGTTTTTCAATAAGTGGAGTAAACTCACTTCCATTGTTGTACTTTCATACTATGAAATGGAATCAGTTGACGTATGAAAGTACAACCTTGATAAGTCGAGGAACACGCTTTGGGAAGGGAATGATGTAAAGTAGGTGACCATTCGTTCGGGGATGACTGGCATTGCAACATTCCCACACTTCTCGTAGTTAGTTCTCCGAAAGGAAACTATATCTACAAAGATACTAACTGTTTAGATTCTTATTGCAGGTTATGTTTTTATGTTGCATGTTTTGATCCATGCGTAGTGGTGGTGAAAGCCGATCACATCCTAGTGGTTTCTTATCATTGTTTACAATCTTAAATTTACCTTCTTGCTTTGTTCTATTTGCACTTAGTTTAAAAACAACCAATCCAACTTTTCGATCTAGATATCAAATGTTAAGAGGTTAAGTGAAATTCTAACATTTTCCATCTTGTTGCTCCCAACAAGACCATTGTCCTATGGATTCGACCCTTAACTATACTACAATAAGACTTCCACGTATCCTAGCATATGTGGGTGGAGTTCTCAATCTAGTATAAGCAAGGCTAAACCTAAAGACTTACTATCTTTAGGATTTTTAGTGGTGCATGCAATTCCACGCGAGTGGAAGCTCCATCAATTAGTTTCCAAGGAGATACAAGGATTCAAACAAGATAAAGGTAGTTGACCTTCTAAGGTTGATGGCAGCTCAATGGACCTCTCAATCAGGTGATTCTCACCATCGACGTTGAGTCAATTGACCTCCCAGCTCAATCTACCCTTTTAATCAACCTCTTTCCTTTCCCTTGTTGTTTCATTGTTGTCTTTTGAAGAAAATGACTTGCTCCACTTGTAATTTGATTGTATCTTGTTCCATGAGTGGTTAAATCCATAAACTTGGGTTGGGAGTAGACATCATGCCCATCCCAACCATGTAATATTTCCTTCTTCTATTTAATACATATATCCTTACAGTCTTATTTCCATACTCCTATTTTATAGTGTCTATTATTTCATTAGCTACCTCCATGTGATGTTGATCTGAATAAGTCTAAAAGAAAAAGTTCAAGAAAATATAGAGTAAAGAATAATTTCAAAAGAACAAGTCCAAGAAAATATGGAGTATGAATTAGTGAGGAATCACTATAGCAAAAGTCATGTGTTTGTTCTTGATCTTTTGGTCATCATCTTCTGAGAGAGATAACCTTTTGATAAAAAACTACCCAAATCTAAGAGAAGGATGGTATTTGATATCTTTTATAACTACTTGCAAAAGATGTTGAAAATATATAAAATAGGGTATATAAGGTTGTATGGTTGAGTTTGACTTGATTGTTGAAACCCAATCCAAGTTTCCCTCTTTATCAAAATCACCATTATCCTTATTTATTTAAGTTTGATAATTTAATAACAACAAATTCAAAGGTTGTTCTGTTAATCTAGGTCAAGGCTTTTTAGTTTCTTACTTAGTTACCTTCCCTTATCCATGTGTTTGACCACATATTACTAAAACAAACTCTATATTAATTTGTGGATGTCTCTTGAATTAGAGTTTAATTTTAATTCCAACACCTTTTGACTAGGCAATTATGTTTATACTTTTGAAATATGTTTAAGCGCAGTCAGAAAGCATGATGGGTTCCATGAGTGAGATAATGGGACACTATGTTATCATAACATGATGGTAATTCTCAATGTTGACGATTTCATGAAGATTGTGCTAGAGGAGGAACATAATCGACATATGGAATGCATCTTGGAAGTATGAAGATGTACCATAATCTTAAGGATCTCTGTCGGTGACCAGGGTTGAAGCAAGATGTGGCAAAGTTAGTGAACTAGTGACCTATTTGTTAGCAGATGAAAGTAGGTCATCAAAAGCCAGCAGGAACATTACAACTTTGCCGATCCTAGCGTGGAAATGTGATCATGTGACTATGGATTTTATGGTTGGTCTTCCTAAATAAAACTAATTGTCATGCTTCCATATGAGTGATGGTAGATAGAGTTACAAAAATATCTCACTTTTTTTCTAGTCAAGACTAGCTATACAATGTAGAAGTTAGCATATATCTACATTGATAAATAATACACTTGCATGGGGTACCTACAACTATAGTATCTGAAAGAGGGCCATAGTTTACAAGTAGGTTTTGGGATTGTGTGCATATAGTGTTGGGCACACAATTTAAGTTATGCCACATTTCATCCATAGACAAATGACCAATTTGAAAAAACTATGTAGACTCTAGAAGATCTATTGAGGTCTTGTGTACTCCAATTTTTTGGGAGTTGGATGTTCATCTCTCTGATCGAGTTTGCCTACAACAACATATACCATATAATCATAGACATGGAACCATACATGGAAGACTGTCTTAGATCACCTTTTTATTGGTATGAAGTAGGAGAATGTCATATGCTAGAACCTGAGTTAGTTCAACATACTACAAAAAATGAAGGTGATCAGACAACACTTGAAAGTAGAACATGATAGGTAGAAGTCTTATGTCGATAGTCATTGTAGAGTGCTAGAGTTTTAGGTGGGAGACAAGGTGTACCTCAAAGTATCACCATTGAAAGGAGTCTTTAGATTCAATAAGAGGGGTAAGTTGGAACCTAGGTTTATGGGGCCTTACCCTATCATTGCTCGTGTAGGGAAGGTGGCCTACTAGTTGGAGTTACTACATGAATTGCACAGGTTACACAATGTGTTTCATGAATCCATATTCAGAAAGTGTCATCCATAGATGAGTGGACTATCCAACCAATTTTGGTTTAGCTTGATGATGATATAACTTATGTTTATGGTGTAGTATCATATTGGGAAAATGTGTATATAAGTTGAGGAAGAAGGAAATGTTGTTAGTGAAAGTTGTGTGGCATCACTATGATGTAGAATAGGTTGCATGGGAAATTGGAAAAGAAATGTGTAGGAAGTACCTAACCTTATTGTCCTAGGATTTTGGGGTTGAATTCCCTATTAGGTATTTATATGAAGTATCTGAATTACCCTATGCATCAAAGATTACTAATATAGCTTTGTACCTCATGTAATCACTTACACATGTGTCAACCTTATAATTGTATACTATTGTATAGTAAGAAATGTTTTCTTCCATAACTATCTTTTATGTTTTGAACATACCAGTATTGGATCATATTCCCATGTGACAAATCTATGTTGGTGTTTGACATTGGGGATAATTCCTTTTATTCTATTAAGGAGTGAATCCTCTCTCGAGTCTTACTCCTTACATTAACCACTTCCATAACATGCATAGAATCATATCTCTTTCTATTGTGGTATCGATTACAATCTTATACTAGTATAAAAATATTTATATGTGTACCTTAAATTTCACCTAGGGAACCCTAGGTTTAGTTATGATTACTTCATGATTGATGATATAGTACCATACATTATGTAATTGTAACATACTGAGTTTTGGCTACCCTAACTCTAGAAACCCTAATTCCTAGAATAGGATGATAGTTGATAAATATGTATTTTTCCTTTTTTTTATACGTGGGAACCACCCTCGAATGAGCGTCGCGATTGTGACCCCCACTGACAGTGTAACCCCCCCCCCCCCGCCTACCCACACAACGGGGGGAGCATTTAAATCATGCAGAGGACGAGTTACACGATAAGATTAAGGTTGGCGGTGCAACACCACCGAGGGGTTTCAAACCCGGGTCCCTACTCTGGGGAGCCCGTGCCTCTACCACCTGAGCTACTACCCCCTCGATGTATTTATTCTTTTTATTTACATCTTTTAGGTGTCTTTTTAGGATTATTTTGTTGATTATTTTCCTAGTTTTAGAACTAATTGTCTTAGTTTAAATTTTCTCTCATTACTTGGAGTTTAAATTATATGTGATTGGATTTTATAGTAAAATGGTTCAATCACTCCAATGATTAAATACTCTTGAAATATATTTGCACAATTTCTAGCAGTCCTTATATATATACCCACACCAAAAAGATCAATTTTGCATCCCTTAGAGGAATTTAACACACAAGTATGTGTTGGAAAGGAAATTGAAAGATCTACATGAAAAATGTATATTTCATGGATTTCCATCTGGTCATCTAGCCTTACGAGTCGATCAACTCATCATTGCGGGAATCAATAGGAAATAAAGTCGGTCAAATATTAGAAGAAGGCAACTCAATAAATCCCTTCATTTTGAGGCAATCAATTAATTTTGTAAAAGTTTAATCCTTTGACTGGGAAACTTGTCCAACTCCATATGTTTTTATGTGGTGAAAAGAATTCTAATAAAGACTCAGTCAAATGTTGAAACAATAAAATCATCAATGCGGTCAAGGTTTGAGCAATGTGACTTCAGGGTGAAGCAAGTGATAAATGTATCTACCGACCAACACCAAGGATGATGCAATTTACCCACCACCAAAAACCATTCCTATAAGGTTTCCCCCTCTCCTTTCCCCCTATAAAAGTAGGGAAGACTCCAAATCAAATGACATATGTTCTTCTATCATATTTTGCATCATTATTTGTAGAATTCTTGTATTTTGCTATAGATTTAGCTTTTATTTACATTCTTGTTATTGCATCTTGTACTCTTCTTCTTCAATAAAGATTACTAGTTCTCTTTCCATTACTTCTTTGTCTACTTGTTTGGAGTAAGGAATTAAGAGGGGCAACTATTTCATAGTCACTAGACAAGATCCCTTGGATTCTTTCTTTTCTAGTATATGGCTTCCTCTCTTCCTTGCGTTGTTCTTTCTCCAATCCATGGATCGTGAGTAGCTTCCTATATCTGGGCATGGAGATTATCCTCATATGCATAGTGTAGACTAGATTGATTTTTTTATAATAATACTTGTTAGATGGTCCTTGTTTGGATTTTTGCTGACTAAACAAATTGATTCTTGTTTTTGTCGAATGTTAGTTTTGGGTAATGAGACCTTGGACCCCAAGGATTGGAACAACCAAACAAATCCACAAAACCTAGATGAGATCTTGGAAGGATTTGTTTTGGGATGTTTGAGCAAGGATTTGTAAATGCCAGGACCAATACAAGGAATTTGACTTTTGTAATTGTATTTGAGGATGTTTTTACACGCCTTCATCTAACTTGTTTTATTTTTGTAGATTACATCGATCTAGTTTCACACATACTATGGTGGTAAAACTCATAACCTTGATATCCTTTATCAACAAATCAATCTCAACTTTATTTGCTTGTCCTTTAGTGAAGACTTTCCATTATCAGTTCTCAACATAATTAAACTCTCAACAACCAGATTTCCTTCATGTTCTTGTGATCAAATTTGGATTTCAACCATTTTCTGCTGACGTCCCTTAGATCAATACCTTACTACCATGGGGTTAAATTCTAGGACTTTTCCTAGTGATTGGAGTGCAAAATGACAAACATCAATTTGGCATTGTTGTTGGGGACGACACGCGTTGTTTTTCAAATTTGATCACTTGTATATACATGATTCTTTGTTCTTTTCATAATTTTAGTTTGGTTTTGTAATTTTATGTTGTTCCATAATTATAATCTTATATTATGATTTCCTTAGCTTGTTCATAATTTTAGATTTATTCCATAATTTTGTTCCTTCATCCTAGTTTATTTTGTAATTTTAGTTATTCCATAATTTTTATTCTGCCATATCTCTTTAGTTTTCTTTCATAATTTTAGTCTTGCATAATTTCCTTTCTTATATTTTTTAATTTACTTTTGCCTACCGAGACCCATTTTGATGGTGTTCTTTCTGCTAAGTTTTCATTCCGACTATACAGCTCTCTAGATTATTTTCATTCCATAATTTCTTAACATTATCCCTATAAGTTTTAGTTCTTTTATAAAGTCTTATCTTGTCTTAGTTTCTTTTATATTTTTAGTTTTTAATTTCTTCTAGTTTAGATCTTTTTCCTTTCTTTCCATCATAGATTCCCTTTTTGCAATTTTATTCTCTCAAAACAATCATCATTCAAATGGAGTGGCCAACACATTATGGTTCACAATGTCAAGTGAGTGGTTATTACAACCATACTTGGCTAAATTACCCCAATGTGTTTGCTCGTGTTACGACAACACCTTGTAAAATTGAGTCTTCCTACCAAGGCGAATATAATGTAAATTACAATATACAAACTTTTAAAGACCATTATGAGGAACTGTTCTACACTAGATAATGTCAGCAATATTATGAGAATTACGGTGTGCATCCTTATCGTGGAGAAGGTTACCCTCCAAATAGAAATGAGGGGATAGAGGCCCTCTGAGGTATATTAGTTGATGGAGTAGCTATTAGAAAAGATTGGAGGTACAACTAAAACGTTTGATGAAACAAGTCTCCCTTCCAGTCAGCCATTTGAGAGTCAATCATAAAACTCCCTAAGAAAATTTAAGCAGCCAAAGGATGATTTTAATCGATGATGATGATGATGATGATTATATCATCTTCAATCTAGTAGAACCAACCCCAGTACCTGAAGCTCCACCAATCACTCCCTTCATGAATGTTAATCCAGTTGTTGTTAATGACCAATCCACTTCGGTTGAATCCCACCTAGATAATAGATCACCACCATTCCATAATAAATCAATAAATATTTCTAGAGAAAGGCTTCCTCACAGATGCCTTACACTCCACCACAACAAAATTTCTTTTCACATATAGATGATCTAGAAGGAGATCCACTACAGCTTGAAGAAAGTCACATGTCTTGACTCCTTGACTGTAAAGATGATATTCCCATTTAATTTTCTCCCGAGTCCTTGGTAGAAAAATTACATAGAAGAATTTGATCCACATGTCATGTCAACAAAGAAACACATTATTCCCATTAACCACAATGTGGATTGTTTGATTTTTTAGGAGACCAAAAATATTTATAATGCTGATTTTATTGAATTTATTCCTTTCATATCGGCACCACTTATTTTGTGTGCAAATTTAGGTGATAAG
Source organism: Alisma plantago-aquatica (assembly GCA_963693085.1). Taxonomy (NCBI): domain Eukaryota; kingdom Viridiplantae; phylum Streptophyta; class Magnoliopsida; order Alismatales; family Alismataceae; genus Alisma; species Alisma plantago-aquatica. The sequence goes on from OY856409.1 coordinate 927,493,893, forward strand.
AAAACACCTAATCCAGATCATCCACCTGATCTTGCACAACTGACACCTCATATGCTACCAGACCGGCTCAAATTCCACCTTGAGTCAATCCTTTCTGATCCACATACATCAAGAACACTTCCTCAACTATTGAAGGAATTGTTGACCTAGAGGTTATACATTGTCCATATTTTGATAATGACTCAACCATTCCATTAATATGTATCTAATATGTGCATTCAAGATTGATTTCAGGTGTTAGGTACATGAAAAGAATCAATTTACACAAGCCCTAGCTCGTCAAAGTTCAAGTCAAAAGCAATGCAAGTGTGCTGATTAGGAAATCCATGTAAATGACCTTAGAAGAATTTTGTAATCACTTGTATTGATGATATGACTTGTAACTAAGATGAGAAAATTATGTGGGACACTTAGTACCAAGTTTTAATCACTTTTTAATGACTTTAGAAAATTGATCATAGACTGTTGATCGGTCAAGTTACAATCTCTACCGATCCATTGGATCAATTTTTTGAAGAGTGCTTTGGTTGAGTTATGCATTCACAGAACTCGACCGATCGGGTTACTGACCAAATGTGATTTTAATTGATCGGTCGAGTTTCTCAGGACAAACTCGACTGAGTTTGAAAATCAAATTTATCTTTTAGCCGATTGATCGAGTTACCTTTATTGAATCTCGATTGAATGTACTGTATGAAAAATGCAGAAAAAGTGATTCTAACTATTGCTGACTTGTTTGGACAAAAATAGATCTATTTTCTTGTAAAAAAATGGCTATAATTCGACCCTAAGTGTTCCCCAACTCAATGGAGAATCCCCAGCTATAAATAAGACCACTTGGAGTTCATTCCAAGGTTTCTCATTCACTACATACAAGGTCCTTGCTATAGTTGAGTGTGCTACCACCCCTTGAGCCCCTTTCTCTCTCTAGTTTACACTTCATTTCATGATTTGTGAGTGATTTAGGATTATTGTAAGAGAGCTACCCTTTGTGCATGTAAAGCTCTCAATCTTCCACTACTTCCCTACCCCCTTCTTCCATGAAGAAAAGCTGAAGGAAGCAAGCTCCATCGAGTGAAGAAGGAGATGTTGCTGGTCCTCTTCAACGTTGATGAAGAGGTGGTGATCTTCTCCAGGTGAAGGAGAAGGCAAAGGCGGAAGATCCAAGAGGAGAAGAAAAGTCCTTCAAGGCTTAAAACTTGAGCTTGAATGGGTAATACCTAGGAGAAGGTTGAAGATTCAAGCTAAGTGGGTAAGTTCCTTGTGAAGGTGGAGATCTCCTTGTGATTGGATTGGTAAGTCCTTTGGTGGTCTATTGCTATAATCTCTGTGGTGAATAACAGAGAAAAGTACTTGTAAAGTCCTAGAGGTTGGCCTCTCTAAGTAGAGGACCGACTCACTTCTAGTTTGAAGTGTGGAACCACTCTACATCCCTTTGTCAAGTGCTTGCTATCAATCTTTCTCATCCTTGTTGTACTTGTTAGATAGGACTTCAAATTTCCATTAAGCTATTACTCTTAATTTATATAATTTGAAGGTCTAATATGTTTGGTGAGAAATTTTGTAGCTCTATTCATCCCCCCACTAGAGCCCTTAGATCCAACAAGTGGTATCAGAGCTAAGGATCTTCTCCAACAATCTCCCATGAGATGAGAAGATGGGTGACAACCTACTTGGTTCACTCAATTTAGAGGGAGGCTTCTCCATGCATCATCCGATCTTTGATGGCACCAACTTCCTCTATTGGAAGAGAAGAATGCAGTTCTACATTCAAGGGATGAACTTTGACATGTCGAAGGTGATGTTTACACCTTACAAAGAGCCAACCAGAGTTGTTGCAACATGGAGTGAAGTTGATCTCAAAGAAGCTCAACTCAATGCAAAGGCCATTAGCGTCCTCTATGTAGCCCTCACTCCCACAGAGTTCAACCAGATCTCATCATGGGACACCGCCTATGAGATTTGGGACAAGCTATGCATCACATATGAAGGCACAAAGTAAGTCAAGGAAGCAAAGATCTACATGTTGGGCAGCCTCCTAGAGAACTTCAAGATGGTAAAAAAAGAAGGCATTGCAGAGATGTATTCAAGGCTGAATGTCATAGTCAATGGTCTAGCTGCTTTGGACACTCCTTTGGAAAGAGGCGTCATCAACTCAAAGATCTTGAGAACTCTTCTAAAGAGATGAGAGTCAAAGGTTACCTCCATTGAAGAAGTGAGGAGACTTGGTGACATCCCAACCGAAGAACTCATTGGCAATCTTCAAGCCCATGAGCCAAGACTTGACAAGCAAGAAGAAGAGGCTAAGAAAGAAGAGTAGAAAGCCAAGAAGATCAAAGATAGTGCTTTCAAAGCATAAGTTGAGGCTGTCATCCTTCAATAACAACTTGCTTTCCAGACTCCCTCCTCTAGTGAAGATAAAGGCCCTAGTGAGCATGAAGACAACTACATCAAGGGCAAGCACTTCAAGGGAAACCAAGCCTCCTCCTCCTCTACTCTGAGATGCTACAAGTGTGGTCAAAAGGGGCACTACAAGAGTGAATGCCCAAAGTCAAGAAAGTCTCACCACAAGAGTAGCTCAAGGAAATATGAGGATTACAAGAAGGAGAGCAAGCACAAGAGGAAGGACAAGAAGGAAAATAGATACAAGAATGCAACCAATGCAGCTTGGGAAGCTTCATCTTCAAGCAGCTCTAGCTCTGAAGAAGATGGAGAGTGTCACCTTGCCCTCATGGCCTCTACAAGTGAAGACATTGGTGAGGTAAGTGAGGTAAGCTTGCATGAACTACCTAAAGAAGCTATTATTGATATGCTTGTTACTACTCATTCTTCTTTTGCTAAATGTAAATCTAAAAGAAAATAGTTAGGAAAAATCATTGATGATCTTTATGCTAAACTTGAAATTTTAGAATTGAATGAGAAAATTAATCTTGAGAGCATTGATAACTTGCAAGGGAAATGTCTTGATCTTGAGCTCCAATACAATGGGGTTGAAGTTGAGAATGGTGTCTACCTTAAGAACATTGAAAAACTTAAGGAAGAGAACCAAAATTGCCTAAAAGAACTTGAATTGCTTAAAACTAAAAATGTTAAATTTAAGTTTCTTGTTGGTGCTCATAGAGAAGAGAGAGATGTTTATATCAAAGTGATTCAAATTCTAAAATCTAAAAATGCTCGATTTCTTAGTCAAGTAAATGATTTATCTTCTAGACCTTTGTTGCCTAGTGATAATGTGGTTGCTCTCTCTCTCTTGAAAAGGATTCATATCTTACTAAAGCTTTATGTCTTGAGGTTGACCTTGTGCATCCTAGGGATGATATATCTAGTTTATATTCTACTATTGTTTCTTTGAATGATAATAACCATAGATTAAGAGCATCCCTACATAAATTCCTTAAAGGGAAGAACTCCCTAAATGAAATCCTTGATCATTTTACCCAACAAAGGGGTACTAGTGGTTTGGTATTTGAAGGGGGGCCTCAAAGGGCAAGATCAAGGCCCAAGGTAAGAAAAAGAGCAAGGAGATCTCTTTCTTTGTAGGAGAATCTCCAGGCACTAAGAATACTATGGTTTTATCTCATTGCAAGTGTGATGATCATTATTCTACTTATTGTCCTTACAAGCCTAAGGGGACCAACCCAAAGATGAAATGGGTCCCCAAGCTAACTTCGGATCCCAAAGTTTGAGTTGGGAACCGAAATTCTCCTTTCTTGCAGGGAAAAGATAGATGGATTGTTGATAGCGGCTGCACAAAGCACATGACAGGTGATGTAAGCCATTTCAACAATTTTACAAAGAAGAAAGGAGGATTTGTCACCTTTGGGGACAATAAGAAAGATAAAGTCAAAGGTGAGGGTGATGTAGGTGAATCCTTATGCATCAAGAATGTTCTTTTTGTGTATGGCCTACATCACAATTTAATAAGTGTTATTCAACTTTGTGATAATGGTTACCTTGTTCTATTTACTTCTTTTGGATGTTTGATTCTAGATTCCCTCACCTATCAAGTTATATATAAGGGAACTAGAAGTGGTAATCTTTATGTTATTATTCTTAACTCTATTAAGCATGTGGTTGATAGATGCCTAGTAGCCAATTTAAATGATATTTTTCTTTGGCACCGCTGGCTTGGTCATGTAAATATGCATCAATTAAAGAAGTTGAGCAAAAAAGACTTAGTCAAGGGACTTCCTAAATTGGATTTTGAAAAGGATGAGGAATGTCAACCTTCTACATAAGGAAAGAAAACCAAGTCCTCCTTCAAATTCAAAGGAGTCCTTAGCACTAAGAGAGCTCTTGAGCTTCTTCATATTGATCTATTTGGACTAATGATAATGCAATCACTTCGTGGTTCCAAATATTGCCTTGTTATTGTCGATGATTTCTTTAGATATACTTGGACCTTCTTTCTCATTTCAAAGAGTGATACGCTTCATGTTTTCTCTAGTTTTTGTAAACGAGTTGAGAATGAAGCTTCTTGGTGGATTGTTTCCATCCGTAGTGACCATGGGGGAGAATTTGAAAATGACCTTTTTGAGCGCTTTTGTCAAGAATCGGGTTATGTACACAACTTTTCTTCACCTAGAACACCTCAAAAAATGGGGTTGTAGAGAGGAAGAATAGGTCACTATAGGAGATGGCTAGGACCATACTTCTTGAGTTTGGTACTCCTAAGAAGTTTTGGGCTGAAGCTATCAGTACCTCTTGTTATGTGCAAAACTGTGTTTTCACGCATCCATCGCTTAAGAAAACCCCCTATGAACTATGGCGTGGTAGGAAGCCTTCTGTCGAGTTTTTTCATGTTTTCAGATGTCCTTGTTTTGTTTTGAACATGAAGGATTCTCTTGACAAGTTTGATCTGAAATCGTATAAGGCTTTCTTTCTTGGCTATAGCACTACTAGCAAGGCATATAGAGTTTATAATCTTGATCTTGCTAAAGTAGAAGAATCTATAAATGTGAAGTTTATTGAGTCTAACCTCTCTATTCCTAAAGATATTGTTTCAAATGATGATGTTGCATATAAAGTAATTCCTATTAATAAAGAACTCAACATCACCCAAAAGGGAAAAGAGGTGGCTGCTCAAGAAGAAGAAAAGGATGATGAAAAGAAGGATCCAACTCCTCGGTTTGCAAAGAATCATCCTAAGGAGCCGATCTTAGGTGATCCATTTGAGAGAGTGAAGATGTGGGCTTTACTCAACAAAGAACAAGCCAACAACACCTTCATCTCACAAATAGAGCCTAAAGATGTCAAGGAAGCTCTTAGGGATGAAGAATGGATCCTAGCTATGCAAGAGGAGCTGGAACAGTTTGAGATAACAAAGTTTGGACCCTTGTACCAAGACCAAGTGATAGAAAGATCATTGGTACCAAATGGGTATACCGTAACAAGCTAGATGAAAGTGGCAAAATGGTAAGAAATAAAGCAAGGTTAGTGGCTCAAGGCTACCATCAACAGGAAGGTATTGATTTTGATGAAACTTATGCTCCTGTAACTAGACTTGAGTCCATTCGTATGTTGCTTGCTTTTGCTAGTCATAAAAACTTTATTTTCTATTAAATGGATGTTAAAAGTGTGTTTTTGAATGGTACAATTGAGGATAAAGTGTATGTTGCACAACCTCTAGGCTTTGAACATGATAATCTAACTAACCATGTTTATTTGTTACAAAAAGCTCTCTATGGACTCAAACATGCACCAAAGGCTTGGTATGAGAAATTAAAGAACTTTTTGTTAGATCATGGTTATATCATGGGCAAAGTGGATTCTACCTTGTTTCTAAAGCACACTTCTAACAATTTTCTTATCATTCAAATATATGTTAATGATATCATTTTTGGCGGAACTAACTTTGATCTTTATAAAAAAATGTAGTGATCTTATGCAGAGTGAATTTGAAATGAGTATGATGGGTGAGTTCACATTCTTCCTTGGATTTCAAATAAAGCAAACAAAAGATGGGAACTTCATCAACCAAGGCAAGTACACAAATGAACTACTCAAACACTTTGGGATGGAGAATACCAAGATGATAGACACACCCATATCAAACACTGCCAAACTTGATAAAGATGAAGAAGGTGAGAAGGTAGATGAGAAGCTCTATAGAGGTATGATTGGAAGTTTACTTTATTTAACTACCTCTAGACCTGACATAATGTTTAGTGTTGTCTTGTGTGCTAGTTTTCAATTAAATCCTAAGAAATCTCATCTTGTAGCTGTTAATAGGATTTTAAGATACCTAGATAAAAATCAAAACTTTGGACTATGGTATCCCAAGTCAAGGGACTTTACTCTTACTGTCTATAGTGATGCCAATTATGTAGGCTGCTTGATTGATAGAAAGTGCACAAGTGGCACTTGTTTTCTCCTAGGACCAGGCTTGGTGTCTTGGTTCTCCAAGAAATAGAGCATTGTGGCATTATCTACCACCGAGGATGAGTACATTGCAGTCGGGAGTTGTTGTGCCCAGGTCCTATGGATGAAGCAAATGCTCCAAGACTTTAACATTCATTTTGATGCTTCTCCTATCTTTTATGATAATACTAGTGCAATTAACTTGTCTTACAATCTTATATTTCATAGTAGAGCTAAACATATAGAGGTTTGCCATCACTTTCTCCGTGATCACATTGCCAAGAAGGATATTTATATCATGCATGTGGACATGAAAAAATCAGTTGGCAAACATTTTCACTAAACCTCTAGCTAGAGAGCCATTTAACTTTATTAGATCAAAATTGATTATAACTTCTTTGGATGAATTTTATATGCCTTCTATCTAGTAATCATCTACCCTATATGTTTTGAATCTATCTTGATCATCTTTGAATGCTTATATGCCTAAAATTACTTTTTCATGTCCTTCTTACCTTGTTTTTCTCTTATTTTTGGGTATTTTTCGTAAATGCTTGTTTTATCACAAATAGTACCCAATGATGAGTGATATGTGCCTAAGTATGTTCAATATACATAATGGACTTGAAAAATAAATTTAATTAGCATTCAAATGGCTAGAAATTAAGTTTGATGGTTCTAGGTCAGGTTGACCATCAGTCGACTTTCCCCCAGGACAAACTCGACCGATCCATGGCTGAGAGTTGTTCTACAATGGACCAATCAGTCGAGTTTCTGACTCATATAACTCGACCGATCCGCGAGCTAAATTCAACTTACGTTGGATTCAGTCGACTATTTTCCCTCTTAACTAGAAAATAGTCGACGGGTTCCCCTTCTTCTAACCCTAAGCTCTCAACCCCAGACCTAACCTTCCCTCTCCTAGCCCTTATCCGACCTAGATAAACCATTCTAGACCTTCCCCCTTGCTCTTCCTTGGTGTGTGGATGGTTTTGGTGGTTTGTTTTGTGTGTTTGCTCTCTTCTTCTCCTTCTTTGCACCTCCATGGCTTCTCATAGAAGAAAGAGACCCGCCCCTAGCAATGCACCATCCTCTTCTTTGTCATCTCACTTGGTTCCATTTGATGAGACCCTTTTTGTCTCAATAGAGGCTATAAATAGGTATAAGGACCTTCTTCCTAGGAGTCCTTTCCCTTTTAGATCCTTGTTTGAGCCTAGCCCTAGGCGTCAAGCGATCATAGACCAATTGGCGAGGTTGTTATCCATTCATAACCTATCTTCCCTATCAATCAAGCATGATTGCTTTCATAATTCGATGTTTAGCACAAAAGCATATCACAAATTCTACGCAAATTTGTGTTGAAATTATGACTCCCTTGTACCCACTCCAAATACTCAAGTAATCCTTACTTCCATGATCACCGTGAAGAGATTCCAAATCTCTGAGGATATCTTGAATGTTTTCTTTTCAGGAGCCGATGAGAATGACACCTGGTGTAAGGACTATGGTGAGTATTTTGACCTTTTGGACCCTGAGGGTTTCTACAGACAGAATGAGATCACCCTTCCTAATATCCATCGCTATCTGAAGAAACCTGATGTACCCTATAAGAAGAAGAGCACCCTACTCTCCTCCTCCCTAGATCTCAAGAAGCATATATTAGCCTTAGTGGTCAACTACAACATCCATCCAAAGAAAAATCAAACGGATATTGTAGAGAACACTACGGTGATCATGTACTACATCCTTGAGAATGTCATAGTCAAGTGGTCTCGATATATCCTACATCATATGACTTGCTTTGACTCTGGCAAGAACACATGTGGCACCCATCCACCATATCCTACCCTGATTTGTTGTCTATTCCAATTAGCCACTGAGAAATCACTCCTCTAACTTCCATTACAGACCTGCCAGGAAGGGAGTGTGCATCAGTGAGACCACAATTCATAAGTTTGTGCCTATCCTATCCTCTACCACACCCGATGCTTCATCCTCTGCCTCTGCCTCATCTGCACCTGACCCCACCTCTACTCGAGCTCCACCTCCTCAGCCACCCTGACCTAGTCGTGCCTCATATCGTGTATCCAAGGAAGCCCTCATGGGTTACATGATGCACCAACAGGCATACAATCTCCAAGTCTAGGAGCATCTGCACCAGGATTTATGTTCAATCATGTCAACCATGAACTTATCATGTACACACCCTTATCCCACCTACCAGCCATACCCCAGTAGTGATTATCCTTCCTATGCATACCATCACTCCTACCTTGCCCCTGAGCCTTCCACTGCTGCTCCCACACCCCCTGCTACTGGTGGTTCTGCTCCCATTTTCTTGTCATTGCCTGCTGGCTCCTTGGCCACCCCGCTTGCTAGTCTGGGTGATTCTACTCCCTCCTTCCTTCAGGCCAATGAGATTAATGCTCTTGGTATGACTTGGGATGAGCAAAATTCTTGTTGGCCCGGTCGTGGCTTTGGTCCTTCTGTGGACGAGGAGATGCCTGACCAGGCTGATGTTGAGACTACTATTGATGATGATGGTGATGGTGAGGATGTATATGATGATGGTGATGGCTCTGGTGATGACTCCAGTGATGAAAGTATTGTCGTTTCTGCACCTTCAGATGGAGATGATGACTACGAGCCTGATGCCGAGGATGATGATGATGTTGTGGACATAGATAGTTTAGATTTCTAGTTGTTTCTTAGTTTTTAGTCTAGTTTGCTGATTATATATATCTTTCTAGGCTATTTTGTATTAAGAACATCTGGGCACATTATCTAAGATGTACTATTTTATCTTCATCTTTCATCGTTTCTCATTTGTAGTTGCTTTTTATGAGAACATGCTTCATGGGTTGTAATCTCTATATTATGTGCACTCTTACTCTTTGGTCAGTTATATCTTATGAGTTGGTGCCATATTTCACCATATTTTGATTATGACCTAGTTTGTGTGTTTCTCTTGTCTCTGTTTGATATATGTTATGTGATTGCATGTTTGAATATCTTCTTGGTTGTGTTTGATAATACCTATTTGTATGCTCTTCTACCCCACCCTTCCTTTTTTATAATGTTAAAAGGGGGAGAGAAATTTCAATGTCTTGAAAATCAATCATATTGCTATTATTGCCTATGTGATTCTTTTCTTGTTATTTATATGCTTTATCATGTGACTTGCTAAAGGATCATGTAGTACATGCATGCTATATTGCTTTGTGTAGAAAGAGTAGTTATGCAGGTTAAAGTAAGCATAGATTGAGGGGGAGCAATTCACATTGTTCAAATCTTGAATCCCCCAAATCCACAAGGTAAAGGTATACTTTCAACATTCTTTTCAATATGTTTTAGGAATGGTTTGTCATTGTCAAAAAGGGGGAGAATGTTGACCTAAAGGTTACACATTGTCCATATTTTGATAACGACTCAACCATTCCATTCATATGTATATAATATGTGTATTCAAGATTGATTTCAGGTGTTAGGTGTATGAAAAGAATCAATTTACACAAGCCCTAGCTTGTCAAAGTTCAAGTCAAAAGCAATGCAAGTGTGCTAATTAGGAAATCCATGTAAATGGCCTTAGAAGAATTTTGTAATCACTTGTATTGATGATATGACTTGTAAATAGGATGAGAAAATTATGTGGGACACTTAGTACCAAGTTTTAATCATTTTTTAATGAATTTAGAAAATTGATCACAGACTGTTGATCGGTCGAGTTACAATCTTGATCGATCCAATAGATCAATTTTCTGAAGAGTGCATCGGTCGAGTTATGCATTCATAGAACTTGATCGATCAGGTTACTTACCAAATGTGATTTTAACTGATCGGTCGAGTTTCTCAGGACAAACTCGACCGATAGTTTGAAAATCGGGTTTATCTTTTAGCCGATCAGACGATTTACCTTTATTGAATCTTGACCGAATGTACTATATGAAAAATGCAGAAAAAGTGATTCTAACCGTTGGTGACTTGTTTGTATGAAAAAAGATATGTTGTCTTGTATAAAAATGGCTATAATTCGACCCTAAGTGTTCCCCAACTCAAGGGAGCACCCCCGGCTATAAATAGGACCACTTGGAGTTCATTCCAAGGTTGCTCATTCACTACATACAAGGTCCTTACTATAGTTGAGTGTGCTACCACCCCTTGAGCCCCTTTCTCTCTCTAGTTTACACTTCATTTCATGATACACTTCATTTCATGATTTGTGAGTGAGTTAGGATTATTATAAGATAGCTCCCCTTTGTGCATGTAAAGCTCTCAATCTTCCACTACTTCCCTACCCACTTCTTCCATGAAGAAAAGCTGAAGGAAGCAAGCTCCATCGAGTGAAGAAGGAGTTGTTGCTGGTTCTCTTCAAGGTTGATGAAGAGGTGGTGATCTTCTCTGGGTGAAGGAGAAGGAAAAGGCGAAAGATCCAAGAGGAGAAGTGTAACGTCCCAGGATTTGAGGCCTCGGATAACATGATCTTAAAAGTAATGATTGGACTACCCATATCACTAAGGTGCACCTCCTTTTCCGGGAGCCCATCACTAAGAACTCCATAGTTAAGCGTGCTCAGCTTGGAGTAGTATTGGGATGGGTGACATGTCGGGAAGTTTAAGGCTAGTGGTGGTCTGTGGGGACAGTCGTCGTTCCTGAAACTCTACTAGAGCCTTGGGCAGTGGGCCCGGGCGTTACAAATGGTATCAGAGCCAATTTCCCTCCAGTAGGTGGGACCCACATGGGCATGTGGCATGCTAGTCTTGAGCTGCACAGTTCAGGCATGTAGGAAAGGGCTGCCCATGGTGACGTAGCCAACCTTGCGCTGATATTCCTAAATTGGGAGCTGGGTGTCCATGGGTCATTCTGGGTCTGCACTAAAATGGGGAAATAATATGAGGCCATATAATTGAGCCTTGACGAGGACGTCAAGAGTCTAAGTGGGGGAGACTATAACATCCCAGGATTTGAGGCCTCGGATAACATGATCTTAAAAGGAATGATTGGACTACCCATATCACCAAGGTGCACCTCCTTTTTTGGGAGCCCATCACTAAGAACTCCATAGTTAAGCGTGCTCAGCTTGGAGTAGTACTGGGATGGGTGATCTGTCAGGAAGTTGATCCTGGCATGCGCGTGAGTGAGGACAAATTGCATGGTTAAGGCTAGTGGTGGTCTGTGGGGACAGTCGTCATTCCTGAAACTCTACTAGAGCCTTGGGCAGTGGGCCCAGGCGTTACAAGAAGAAAAGTCCTTCAAGGATGAAGACTTGAGCTTGAATGGGTAAGACCTAGGAGAAGGCTAAAGATTCAAGCTAAGTGGGTAAGTTCCTTGTGAAGGTGGAGATCTCCTTATGATTGGATGGGTAAGTCCTTTGGTGGTCTATTGTTGTAATCTCTGTGGTGATTAATAGAGAAAATCACTTGCAAAGTCCTAGAGGATGACCTCTCTAGGTAGTGGCTGACTCACCTCTAGTTTGAAGTGTGGAACCACTCTACATCCTTTTGTCAAATGCTTGCTATCAATCTCTCTCATCCTTATTGTGCTTGTTAGTTAGGACTTCAAATTACCATTAAGATATTGCTCCTAATTGATATAATTTGAAGGTCTAATCTATTTTGTGAGAAATTTTGTATCTCTATTCACCCCCCTCTAGAGCCATTAGATCCAATAGGAATAATTATGAATCTCACTGGAAGGACTGTGGGGAAAAAGACAACATTTTTCCCTACCTAAAAGCCCCTTCAAGCTTCCATGGCCACCGAATCACCGAGTGTACTATGAAGCTCCTCCGATCAGGGTCCCAGTCCTCATACACATTCTATTCAGTTGGACATTCTTCAAGCTACCAGGTCCCCATGGTGATCCTTTCTCTTCTCTTCCCTCCTTTCTGAATTTAAGTTTTTCTCAAGAAAAGCAAAATTTTAAGTATGGGGTGGAGGTGGATGGTATGTACTCATTTTACCCACTCTATGTTAATATTTTACAATTTCCATTATGTTTACAATTTAATTTTAAAATTTTCAAATTTAAAAATAATTGCTTTAATTTTGGCCTTTATCTAGTCGACCAGAAGTAAAAATATTCCTTTAGTTTTAGCATCTATCTAGTCAGCCAGATAAATAGAAAATCTGTACCAATATACTCCTTCCTTGAATGTAGAAATTTTCCTTGTAAATCTTTCTACAAATTGCCATGAATAAAATTCACCATGTCACCTATGATATCAACTTAGCATTTCCCCTTAGAAAAGTCATCAAGCCTTATTGAATTGATGGGAATCAAGAACAATTTTTTTCTATTTTTAACTATTAAGTAACTTATGATATCTTTTGTACAATATGGTGATAGGAAGAGTCGAACCAATACAATGACACTCCCTAAAAAATAATGTGAGAAGCACATGACCAGTCTTCTTCCACCCTTTACGTCACAAAAATCAATAACACTATATGCTAAACCCCAAGTCTGGGGTTGGATTATCATCCCCTTCTAAAAATACTTCCATACCCCACGTAAATTTAATACGGGCGTACCATCAAAAGATGCCAAATTGCACACCGAAAAAATGCAGTCAATGTAATTGTAGTAGATGAATAAAAAGATCTCAACTTGAATATAGGAGGGATCATCTTCTTTCATACCTCATTCATTCTTGTTCCTGTAGAAAACTTATAAATAAACATGGGATTGTCAAAGTAAAAGGGATACAAAGCATGTTCACTTACAAAGTCTGAAGACAGAAATAAGCTATGAAATATGTTTTAATAAAAAAATGTTGAATTTTGTGTTAGTGGTTCTTGGAGATTAGGTCGCTTGCCCAAGAAAGGAGGTGAGGAACAAAGTAATGCTATTAGAGTGATAAAAGACATATTATTAGTAAAAATTAGAATAATTTATGATTCTTTATTGCTTAAAGACAAGCAAGCATTCAAGTCTATGGTATTTTTATAGTTGTGTATTTATCCTTTTTATTTAAATCTTATATATATGTTTAAGATTGTTTTGTTAATTATTTTCCTAGTTTTAGAATTAGTTGTCTTAGTTTATATTTTCTCTATTTATTTGGAGTTTTAATTATATGTGTTTGGATTTTGTAGGAAAATAGCTCAATCGCTACAATGATTAAATACTTTTGGAATATATTTGCACAATTTCCAACAACCCTAATATACATACCCCACGTCAAAAAGATCATAACTTTTGCATCCCATGGTGAAACTTAACTCACAAGTATACATTGGAAAGGAAATTGAATGCTCTATATGAAAATAAATCTTGTGTGGATTTCAAGCCATTCAGATGGCCTTACAAGTTGATCGAATCCTAATTGTGAGAATCAGAAGCAAAGAAAGTCACATGGTCAAAATATTAAAAGAAGGCAATTCAATAAATCCCTCCATTTTGGGGGAAATCAATTAATGATGCACAAGTTTACTCCTTTGACTAGGAATGTTAGACAATTCAATATGCTTTTATGTGGTGGAAAGAACTCAAATAAAGACTGGATAAAATTTCAAAATAATGAAATTATCAACGCAGTCAAGGTTTTAGCAATGTGACTTCGGGCTAAAGCCAGTGATTAAATACAGTTGACTGATCGACAGCAAAAATGAGGCAATCTATTGGCCGCCAACAATCATTCCTATAGGGGATTTCCCCCTCATCCCTATAAAATGAGTGGGGACTCCAATGCAAATGACATCTCTTCTTCTATCATATTTTTTATCATTACTTATATAATTCTTATATCTTGCTCCAGCTTTATATTTTATTTACATTCTTGTTCTTGCATCTTGTACACTTGTTGTTCAATAAATATTATTAGTTTCTTTCCATTGTTTCTTGGTTTTCTTGTTGGGAGCAAAGAATTATGAGGGACAACCATTTCATTGTCACTAGACAAGATCCCTTGGATTCTTTCTCTTCTAGTATATGGCTTCCTCTCTTCCTTCTGTTGTTCTTTTTTTAATTTCCATGGATAGTGAGTAGTTTCCTGTATTAGGGCGTGGGGAGTAGCCCCCTAGCCATAGTGTATACTAGATCAATTGCTTTACAATAATACTTGTTATATGGTCTTTGTTTGGATTTTTACATACTTAAACAAATTGATCTCTTATTTTTGTACAATGTTAGTTTTGGGTAATGAGACCTCAGAAAACAAGGCTTGGAACAACCAAACAAATTTACTAAGACCCAGATGAGACCTCAATATGGTCTTTTGTTGGGATGTTTGGGAAAGGATCTATAAATGCCATGACCAATGGGTTTATAGGGAGTTCAACTTTTGTAATTGCATTTGAAGATATTTTTACATACCTTAGTCTAACTTGTTTTATTTGTATAGATTCCATCGATCTAGTTTCATGCAGGCTATGGTGGTAAAATTCATGACTTCAATATCCTTTATCAATGAATCAATCTCAACTTTTATTTGCTTGTCATTTGGTGCAAACTTTTCATTATATTTTCCTAGTATAACCAAACTCTCAACAACCAGATTTCCCTTCTTGTTATTGTGATTGAATTTGGATTTCAACCATTTTCTTCTACCACCCCTTGGACCGGTACCTTACTACCATAAGGTTAAACTCTAGGACTTTTCCTAGTGATTGGTGTGCAAATGACATGCATCAATAGTGTTCTTAGATCATTGGAATTGACCTAACAAGGATAGAATTATATCTTAATAAACATGTGTGTACCTTAATGGATATATAATGTGAAAATAGTAAGTAATTCACATGTTTGTACCCTAATGCATAATTAATGTCTAATCCTAATATGTGCGTCTTTGATGATATTCAGTATACATTAAGTGAATTTAGGTTATAAAATCACATCACATGTCATGGTACACTCATAATTACCCAATAACCTAACCATGAGTTAATATGGGAATAAGTATATAAAATACATGTCACATTGTTCACTAATATACGTATAATAACCTAAATATGATTAATAAGGATTGGGTGTGTATAACCATGCACAAATGATTGGGATGGAATGTGATGTGTTTAACGTGTGTAATGGGACAAGGATTAGACTTTTCATGTAAACATAAATGATTAATTTTCCATTATTTAAGTTAATATGACATTACTGGATTTAATCTAAAATTTATGAAATAACCTATTTCATGTGGGATACTTTAACATAACTCTAGTAATGATAATATAAGGACATTACGACTCCAAATCTGAAATTTTGGGGGTAATGGTAAAATATAATAATAATTATGAAGATAATTAAGTAAACCCTAATTGTATTAGAAGATAATCTCAAAATGTCAATCTAAGTCCAGAATTGGATTCCTTACGTTCAAATTCGTCTAGATGCATAGTTTGAGACTAATTTGATAAGGATGCCGATCTCAATTTAATTAAGGAAATCCCCAAATATGAATCCTAATATAACTGGGACTTTGGTTTATTGGATTTAAATCTCAATTTTTGTTGTCACAAGGACCTTTATGCATCATGTTTGGGTCATTGGACAAGTTCACAAACCATATGCTTCTTCCTCTCCTATCTCCTTGTTTATTTGGGACTCAGTCCATAGTCTCTCCCTCCTCCGCCTCCCTCACAATCTCTCTTTTTTATCTTTTCCTCTTCCCTAGTTTCCTTACTCATCACCTTCATGTCTCTATTCTGAACATGGAGATCACAAAATTGATAGGTTTCTGACCGCCAACATCCCAGACAAACCATGATCCCTCCTCCCCTTATTCTTGGGTGCCACTGAGATTTGACCATCACAACACGCATTCTCCTTTCAATAACACATAGTACATTGTTGTTGATCATACAGAAAACATTTCCATATCTTTAGAGACACCTTTTGTCTAGGCATTGTGTTTCCCCAATCTCATTTACTGATGCTCCTACTTTGACTCTCATGACACAACCTAGATCATTGTAGCTTCCTCCAAGCACTCAGATGTGATAGTTGATCCTCTTGATTTTTTTGTATCCTTGGGTTCTCTAAAATCATGGTAAGATACCTAGATTCCCCCTCCCCCCCTTTACTACCTTTGTCTATCGTGGATGATTCCAATTGAGTGTATGTCGCCGGTCATTGTTCCTCTCCTAGTCTAAACTCTAACATTGATGTTTGGTCTCCAGGAGCTATTGTAAGTCATGATTGTTCTTTGAAACTCTTAGCATCTTCATCTTCGTCAGATTTTTTTGCTTGTTGGTACCTCAAGTTGTCGCCTCTTCTGTTCTAATGGCGGAGAGGAGAAGTAGCTGCTCTGGCCTTCAGGCAACTCAAATCATTGGTCGTTGGCTTCGTGTAAATGTAGGGAGTTTGATGGCAGTGCTGGTGTTGGCGAGTTTAATCCTATGTGGATGTTGTGATCGACAGATCAAGTTGCTTCAGTTCTATGTGTGTACTCATGCAAATGAGCAAAGAAGATGAATGTCCACTGATTTACGAGTTTGCCCATTGATTCAATTTGATAATGTCACACTTTCCCCAACAATGTTGTCCTTTAATCACTAATGCAATATAATGTCACGAGTCTGATTTATGTGTATTGTTTTACAAGTATAGCATGTCACCGATCAATGTAATAATTTGTGATGCAGGGGCCTTTCAGTATTTTTAATTTGATTTCTTGATTTAAATTTTAGTAAATAGATTTATATTGAATAAATCATAACTGGTTGTACAGTTTTCAGAAAAATAAGTAAAAATATGTTTAGAATCAAAAAAATAAATCCTAACTATAGGTTTCATGACCTAAATCCAATGTAATAAGAAGTTGAAATTTTAGGGTTTATAATATACACCTTAAGTAATGATTCATATACCTAATGTGTTATTAGGTGAAAGTGCATAATCTGGATCTAGGGTTGGGACCCATACAATTTAATAGAATCATGAGGAATGTTGCATCCTCTCCATTCTATATTAATAGTGGTTTATATTTTCTCTCCTGGTTGTATATTGCATCTCTTATGAATCATATTGGACAATTATTTATTTTCTCTCTCTCTCACTTGGTCTTGGATGTGACAATTTATCTTAAATGTCACATACTTACACATAGTTAAACCGATTGGTTCCAAATCTTGAAGTTAGTCACATGAACTGTTGTATCTGCAAATGGAATCTTATTCTTACATCTTATTGTTGTTTAATTCAATTTGCATACTGATTAATTGTATATACCCATACTCAATGGAAACCTTAAATTTCCATGTGTTGGCCATGATTGTATATTTTATTGTATTTATACATATGTATGATGTATTTCTAATTTGGATACTATATTGTGATATGGCTAAACTTATGATTGCCTCTCTACTTATAATGCATGTTTAATTTAGATAGCTTGTATAATGTACACACTAGGTCGTATATCCCTATTGTGTGTATTACCAATAGAGGGTGCAAATGGTGATTCTTGTCCCGAGGTAATAGTGTTATGAGGCCACTACTACCCCGAAGATTATGGTGGTGATTCCATAATATGTGGTTATGATGGTGATTCCATATACATTTAAATGTTATTATACTAGTTATTGTTATGACATCTACATGCATAATTCTGATTGTTTATTATTGTTCTCTAATGTGAGATTAAAAAGCAAGATTTGACAATTGTACTTGTTATTTCTTCATATAATCTTTTTGTCTTACTATATGAAGATTTCCTTTGATATGTGATTGGATGTTACTTTCTTTTTTGTCTGGGAAGCCTTGTTACACCATTTATTTCCCTTTTCCCCGAATATTGTCCAATCACTATTATATGCAAATACCAGCTTTTATGCTGACAATATCCATCTTTGTCTTCTCTTTTGGGGTATGATTCCAACCCCTAGGTAGAGACCAAGGAAGTGTGGACCTCAAGTGACCATGACACATGTAGTTGTAGATAATCTTTCTTCAGAGTTAGATTGAAGTAGTTGATTTATGCTTTGTGGCTTATTTCCTATAATATTCTCTTATGTACACCCCGCATGGTGAAGAACAATGTTAGACATGAATATTGTAATAGTTAGATTTTATCTCCTGCTTCTACACTTTGGTATTTGATACATTACATACTTGAATTATAGTATATCATCCTTTGCGAAAGATTATTCTCAAATTTGGAATTGGATAGTTTTCTATTATTTCACATCGAGTAAGTGAATGGCTCCCCTTCAGGTCCCATTCCTTTCAAGTATGATATCAAAGCCAGAGTAGTCATTTTTATGACTATTTCAATCTTCATATCCCTTAGGGTTTTACCTTTCCCATAGGTTTCTTATACCTTGTCCCCTTGCCTTATGGAAGCACACATATATGGTTGAAGATAAATCATATGTTGACAACCTAGTTGGTTTAGAGACACCTTAGGATCCAAAGTATGAATTGTTGAGGATGGATCCGCCTTTTACCCCTCTAGTGTTTCAAACTCCTGAGAGTCAACCTATAGTTGTTCATCTACCACAACACCAGAATCAACTACCACAAGTTCATGTATTCCCCCTAAGTTGTAGTTGCTTCATATTTGACAAATACTTTCCTCATTTCTATTAGGGAAAGTTAGCTTTGGCATTGCCATAGACAATTCTAAAGAGTATGATCTCATTGTTTTTATGAAGATGCGCTCTAAATACTTTGATGGTGAGAATGAATTCAACATGGTAGACTAATCTGGTGATTGGATTCTAGATATCGAATGGACTTTTAATGGCATGGCCTTTCAGAGCATCAAGAGGTTCATTTAATTTTTCTACTTATGTGTTCAACGACCCATCTCGTCATTGGTGGAATAGTATGACAAAGACTTGTGATGTCGCTTCCATGACATGGAATCAGTTCCTAGCCTTGTTTAGGGAGAAGTATGTATCCTATGTGTTGTAGTGTTGAACGTATGTTGATTCCTCTTCTATCCCTGAACTTCCCTCAGTTGGTGGATAAAGCCCTTTCTATAGAAGATTACCCTAGTTATCAAGCAAAGGTTAATCATAAGAAGAAGTCATCTAGTGAAGACTCAAAGAATGATAGGTGTTCTAAGTGCCATAAGAAGCATTCCCCTGGGAGTTGTCCTCCTAAACCTAAAGGACTGATCATATGTCATCAATGTGGAGAACATGGCCACGGCACACCTTGTTTCCCTCAACTTCATGGAGGTCAAGTTCTAGTGAAGTGAAGGCATAATGGTAACAACCACAACAATGGAGGAGTACTTAATGATTGGCATGCAACACATCTCAAATCCATTAGTGGAAAGCAAGCTTATAACCAAAATAGTGAAGGCAACCCTCGTGCTTATAGTTAACTCGAGTATACAATTATGCTTCTCTTTTCCATGTGGCTTGATATATTGACTTGATGAGGAATAAGTATTCTTAATGGATAATGTTAAATGTGGTTTAGATAGAATTCTTTTCCAGTCTATAGTTTTGTTTGGACTATTAGGTTACACATTTTAAGAGGTGGAGTGTAGTACTAATGTAGCCCTATTTTAGGGCTCCATCTTGTGCCAATTTGCATTTAAATCACATCTAGACATGTTAGATTACAAGCTAATTACCCTAATATGTGTTTTACTATCAAATGCACTTATAGACATTCTTTGCATTATTTTCAGGTACCTGGACCATGTTTTGGATGGATGAGAGAGAAGGGAGGAGTCCTAGGGTTCCTCCACTCATGGATGGGTCCAAAGAAGGCCCCCCAAAGCTCCCTCAACATACCCCAATGGACAATATTCCACATCAAGCAAATATGCCCTTTGATAATGAAGTTTGAAGCTATTTTTGCCCTTGAAGACCCCAGCACGACCGTGGTGCCAAGGAACGGTCGTGCTAACAATTGCACAAAGTTACAAGTTGATTGCCAAATCTTGCAAGTTTCAGCAACTCAGCCACCACAGCCGTGCTACCCAGCATGACCGTTCTACCTAGCCCCCACCACGGCAGTGATGCAACCTCCATTTCACCTCACCAACCTGTGATTTTTCTACTATCTTAGAACGGACGTTCTCCTCCACCACGGCTGTTCTCATCTCCACCCAACACGGCCATGTTGCCACACAAAACCTACCACTTTCTACACTATTTTTCCCACAATACCCCTGCTTACCCTAGTGCTTCCACCACCACCTATATATACATGGGTGGCGGCTACAACACTAGGTTAGCTTCCCTTAGCTGCTCCCAACTTCCATTACTCCTCTCCACCTACTCGTTGAGCATTTAGTGCATTTCCCTTGCATTTATGCTCTCCACCCACCATTTCCATCTCCATTTCACCTTGGAAACCTAGTTTTCTAGGTTTTCCTCCATAATACCCCATATCTTCATGTTCATCTGCACCCTTGGAGGAGAGAGGACGTCCCCAGTAGTAAGGAGGTACAGAATAAGGCTACTTCCCCGAGCTCCATGGAGTTTCTTCCCCTTCTTCCCCGTTCTTTTGTCATTTCATTGATTATGTGTAGCTAAGCCCCTAGTGGTGGTTGTTTGGGGATAAAATATGACTTTGATACCATGTTGGGGGAAATTTGGCTTGTAATGAACTCATTTTTATCTATGATGATTGATCATTGCATGTAACATACTGAAATCCATTATGTATCTCTTTGTACTCTTTTCGAATAAGATTTTTCCTTCATTTTTCATTCCATATGTCTTTGGATCTGATTTAGTGGAATTATGATGGTTATTGGATAAATGTTTCCCATATATTCTCAACATGGGGTTATATGCACAAATACCTCAGTTAGATTTTACATAATGGGCTTGAAGTGCAAATTATACACTAAGTAATAAAAATACTAAAATATTTTGTCCTAGAACTTTCTAGTGCTTTGTAGAATAGGAAAAAGATGAGAAAATCTGAATTTTATATAAAGGAGATGATAAATACAATAATTAGAGGTAATATGAGATTTAATGGATAAAAGAGGATAATGAGAAATATTTTGCACCAAAAATTTTATTGGAAACCCACAAGGATAATTTGACACTCAAATTCATTTTCTTGACTAAAAACTAACTTAAGGGCCAAGTATCATTTAATTTGGAAAATGAAAGTATATATTAATGACCTTATCAAAAGAAAATAGGAAATAGGCCAATAAAGTGAAATAAAATACTTAATGCTCTCAAAATAGAAAAGTAACTCCAAATTCGTATTCTAAGCATAAAAATAAGCCTTTGGACAAATTTGCAACTAATTTGGATAATGTGTGAATAATGAGTAAAAGAGGAGAGAGAAAGTGTGTAGAATCTTCTATTTATTTAATAAATAAATGAATAATCTCAACTTATGAAAATAATAACAAAGTCATGTTCTAAACACTTAGGAAGACTTATGAGTGAAGTTACACAAATTTTAGATAATGTTATCACCTCTTTTGAAGGAGGAAAGAGAAAATGCCATTTTAATTATTTAACCTATCAAACTTTTCCAAAAGACAAAACTAACTCCATATTTGGATTCTACGTGTCAAAATCAGTCAAAATATAAAATTTGGTAATTTTTGGATAACGTTTGGGCCTCCAAATGAGGAGAGAGAAAAACATTTAAATGAATATGCCTTTTAAGTCGATTTTGAATAGGAATAACAGATGGCAACTGTTATATCGTGATGATCATCGACCATTGGATCTCGATCTGAGGGTCCGTGGGGTTGTCTTCTTCATTGGCCCAATTTGACAACAGGTTGCTTGATTGCCAAGTTTTCAAATCCATTTATCTCGAGTTTTACTCAATGAAATTCAATAATTTTTTATCCTACGAATTCCTTACGCAATTCCGCACCATATTATTCCAAAATTTTTGCATTTTGACGAAGATTTGAGAAACGCCCAACTTGTGTGCCACCTCTCTCTACCCCCATCTAGCCAAACCCTAGTCTAGGTCCCCTTGCCTATATATAAACATACCCCAAGGACCGCCATCGCATTTGCAACTCAACCACGTTGTCAATTTCGAGTTTCGTGGATGTCTTGACCTCCATCTAGCCGTCGTATACTCCTGACCTTGTGGTGCCTTCTTCTTCTTTTTCCATCGGCCAACGTCTCAATTCCCGGTACTAATGAATTCGGCTCTTCTTCTTCTTTCTTTTGAGTACCTAAACGCGAAGTTTCGTTGAGTATTGCGATTTTACCCAAACTGAGCTCGAGTAAGCTGCTCGCAGCTCATTGCCTTGGCACGGGGAGGAAGACAACTCCCTATTGTTTTACCAAATCACCCCTGATCGTTTTGCTTTGTGTTTTTCGCGCGAGGGTCATCCTCGTCCTTTGCCCCTTTGCCCGCCTTTGACCAAGCGCTGACCCCGACCCACACATATGTAGGGAGGGGTCAGGTCCCAGAGACGTGGGACCACCCGCTCTCTCCATCTCTCTCTCGCTAGCTCTCTCTCTCTCATGCCTTGCCTACGTGGCAGGCTATGATTGGTCGAAGTAAGATAAATCACAGAAAATGATTCCAGTGGTCAAAAATTAAAAATAAATAGTGTTTTGAAATTAGGAGAATGAGATCTATCCATTAAAAATGTTTTTGAGGTTTGATTCTGATGTTTGCAAAAAAGTATTGTTAGAATGATTTAATTAACTAAAAACCACCAAAAATAACCCGAAAAATCCATATCTTCAAAATATACAATATTATATATCATTTTGATCAAAAAACCCTAACTAAGACGATGGTTATGTTTTTGGAGTCTAATTCAAAGATTTGCGCAAAAATTTAGTAATATTAGGGTTTTAAACCTTTAATGAGTATACTTAATTCTAATTCATAGATCTAATGATGATATTAGGGAAAGTGGGTTCTGATTTCGTGTGAAGGGTTGGAAAGTGGTTTCTAGAACTCTTGAGGCTAAGGTATGTGCATCTACCCCCTTTAGTTGGGAAATTATTTATACCTTTTACCTATGTTCCCTAATGAGGCTTAATCTGACCTAATTCATGATTCTCGAAACCTAAATTCATTTATGCCTCAAAAATTAGTTGTAGTATTATCTTGTTTGAGTTTTTATACCCCACTACCTTGTTATATGAATCCTTTGGTTAATCTTTCCATAACTCTTTTACTAGCATGTAGTTATATGTTCTATTTAATTGTAAAGTAGAGGTACTTATGTACAACCACCCACATAGGGCATGTATATAATCGCCCTAGGGGAATGTTTATAATTCTCCCCATAATATTATAGGTGACTGGGAATGTCTTATTCCCCCCTCACCTAAGGTTAGAGGTCTGGTAGGTGCCTCAACCCTACTTAGTTAGGTAGACATATTAATTTACATGCAAATCCTTTAATTACTTTTGTTATTGGCAAGTTTCCGTAATAAAAGCCACATATTGTTGATGTCTTACCTTTTCATGATTTCCTAGCCTATTTTACTTGTTACAACTATCTTGTCACTTTTAGAATAATTTTGTAACACATAATTTTTCTTTCTTTTTCTCTTACTGGGTGTCTTCCCAACCACCCAGGTGCCGGTGTCGTGCAAGGAGAATGATAGGCTTGAAGGAGGCTTTCCTCAGGAGTTGATCTTTAGCATTTGGAAAGGATGGCTAGGTTTCTATAGCTAGATCTTGTTTATCTTACCTTTTCTTTTAGAAATCATTCTTGTAATAAATAATAAAAGCCATGTGAAGGCTTATTATTTCTTTATTTCCGCTGCTATTGACATTTTATTATGTATCTGGAATCATGCTTATTTATTTGGAATATTATGCAATCATCCTCAAAGTCTCTAATTTTTGTTAAAATTGTGGATGTTTGTATTTCCTTTAAATTTTAGTAAAGAGGTGATCTCGCCTGTTTACAGCATGGTATCAGAGCCTTTAGGCAACTATTAGGGCATGTAGTTGAAGCAAGGGTGTCTAGAAAGGATTAGGGTTTTGGGGGCTGGAAAATTTTTCCTCTGCACCACTAGCTTGGTATACGAGGACTCTCGTGCCCATATGATAGCGGCCTGGCCTGCGCTAATACGAATTGCCCAAAATAGTATGCTTTTAGGCAATAGCATTCTAGATATTCTTTTCTCATCTCTATTTATATTCTCTTCTCATATATGATTCTATACTCCTGAGAACCTAATATGTTAAACCTAATTTTCAGGAGAGGTGACTTGTTCGACAACGTGAACCAGGAGGCGATCCCTAACAACCCCAACACTCATGTGACTCATGTGGTCAACCAGAATGCTACAGGTACTCCCGCCTTCACGCCTGAGCAAGAACTCGTGATGCTACGTCAGTTGTTGTCCTCCACCATGATGGGACAACTCAACACCATAGATGCTAATTCTAGCAAGCCGAGAGAGTTTACCCTCACTGACTTCATCAAGATGCAACCACCCTACTTGAAGGGTGAAAGTGAGCCTAACATGGTGGACAAAGACGACGATTGGGTGTTGACCCTGGATCGGACCTTTGAGGGTATGGCGTGCCCTCCTCACCAGAAGGTTCGGTTCGCGACGTACATGCTGGATGGATCGACGTGCGGTTGGTGGAATGGTGTTGCCCGCACTCGAGACACCTCTTCTATGGAGTGAACCCAGTTTCTGAAGCTGTTCAGGGAGAAGTATATCTGCCCTGCTTTCCTGAGGAAGAAGGAGGCTGAGTTTTACAGTCTCAAGCAAGGAAGCATGAGTGTGGCCGACTACGGTCAGAAATTTCTACTGCTAGAATGTTATGCCACCGACCTTGGAGCTGACAGAAGAGCAACCATGTTCTTGGAAGGTCTGAACTATCAAGTGGGCTAGAGCCTCGTCCCGCAGCTACCACTTACTTTTCAACAGATGGTGGACAAGGCTCTTGCCATCGAGTCATATCCAGGGTTTCAATCTTCTAATGGCTACAACAACAAAAGGAAGAATCAGAACCAGCATGAGAACTACGGACGTGATTGCTACAATAGGTGCAAGCATCACCATCCTCCTAGCAGATGCCCCGCCAACAATGCTCCTGCCCGTAATGACAACTGTCTTCTACCGACCTACCATGAGTGCGGCCAAGTTGGGCACATCTGACACAACTGCCCTCGTTTCTGGCAAGGGCAGAATAATGCCCAGCAGCCGCAATAGCCAAGATAGAACCTGCCTTTGCGGAACAACAATAACAACAACAAACCAGAACCCAAGGCATCTGCCAGTGGAGAGGCAAAATGGGAGAGTGTTCGCTCTCAATGCTGAGGAAGAAGGTGAAGGCAATGAAGTGGTTGAAGGTACCCTACACCTTAATATGCATCCTTTAAAAGCACTATTTGAGTCTGGCTCCTCCAATACCTTCATATCTTGTCAGTTTGCCTCTATGCTAGATATAGAATCTGAGTTTATGGATCATGTATTAGATGTAAAAACCCCTAGTGGTAAAATATGCTCCTCATACCTCCAAACTCCTACCTTAGACCTCTGTATATCCAGAATAAAGTTTCCCACGGATTTTGTCTTGCTTGATATGACCATCTTTGACATCATTCTGGGTATGGATTGGTTAAAGAAGTATAAAGCTATTTTGTACTATGAGGAATCCAAGGTTAGATTGGATCATCCTACTGAAGGAAAAGTGTGTGTCAAGGGCAAGAAGCAAGAAGAGCGACAGTTTGTCATCTCTGCTATTAAAGCTGAAAAGCTTGTCTCGTAGGAGTGTAGAGCTTTCCTAGCCTCCATAGTTCTCAATGCTACACCTCCTACTCTGGATCACATTGATGTGGTGAAGGACTTACCGGATGTCTTTCCCGAGGAGTTGCTCGGGTTTCCGCCAACTCACGATGTGGAATTCTCCATCGAGCTTATACATGGAACTTCACCGATATCGAAGCCACCCTGCCACTTGGCCCCTACTGAGTTGGCTGAGTTGAAGAAGCAGCTTGAAGAGCTTCTCGACATGGGCTTCATTCGCCCTAGTGTTTCCCCTTGGGGATCCCCTATCTTGTTCGTGAAGAAGAAGGATGGATCAATGTGGATGTGTATGGACTACCGCATGCTTAACCAGGTGACAGTGAAGAACCATTATCCATTGTCGCGCATCGATGACCTATTTGATCAGCTGAAGTCAGCCACCATGTTCTCCAAGATGGATCTGCGAAGTGGTTACTACCAGATGCCTGTGAAGGATGATGATGTTCCGAAGACAGCGTTCAGAACTCATTATGGGCATTATGAATTCATGGTAATGCCTTTTGGTTTGACAAATGCCCCTACTACGTTCATGGACCTGATGAACAGAGTATTCCGCCCATATCTTGACAAGTTTGTAGGGGTGTTTATCGACGACGTTTTGGTCTATTCCAAGATGTTAGAACAACATTGCGAGCACCTACGAATTGTACTCAACACATTGCAAGAAAATCAACTCTATGCAAAATTCTCAAAGTGTGAGTTCTGGATAAAGGAAGTTATGTTCCTTGGTCACGTGATTTTTGTCGGTCATATAGTTGTTGATCCTATGAAGGTAGAAGTTGTGACAAAGTGGAATGCTCTGAAAAACCCATCTGAAATCCGTAGTTTCCTTGGTCTATCCGGTTACTATCGGAAGTTTATCAAAGGCTTCTCTGAATTGGCCTTACCTTTCACCAAGATGACTCAGAAGGAGGTCAAGTTCTCATGGACCCCTGAATGTGAGGATAGTTTTCAGAAGTTGAAGATGAGCCTAACTTCTGCTCCTGTGCTTGCTTTGCCTGTTGAGGTCTTACCCTATGTCATCTACACCGATGCATCCAGACAAGGCTTAGGGTGTGTTTTGATGCAAGACGGTAAGGTAGTCACATATGCTTCTTGACAGTTGAAACCTAATGAACCTAATTGGCCTACGCATGATTTGGAGCTTGCTGCCATATACCATGCTTTGAAGATCTAGCGACACTATCTCTATGATGAAAAGTTTGAAGTCTTTTTTTATCACAAGAGTCTGAGATATCTGTTGACTCAGAAGGATCTGAACTTGTGACAACGTAGGTGGATGGAATACCTTAAAGATTACGACTTTACCATCACCTATCATCCTGGTAAAGTAAATGTCGTAGTTGATGCTCTAAGTCACAAGAAGGATGTTGTTTGTGCTGCTCTGAGATGTTCAGTGTGGGAAAACCTTACACATGTGGCTAGTTGGAGACCTCAGCCTGTTGATTCAGTGGATGAAGACAAGTTGTGTGTTCATATGGCCATCTTGACCATTACACTAACCTGGATCTCAGAATTCATGGATGCACAATTGGAGAGTTCTGAGCTTGAAGAGATGAAATCTTTAACTGAGTAACCGCAATCTGACTTCTCCGTCAGAGTGGATGGTGTTGTCCGCTTCAAACAAAGGTTGTGGATTCCCAATGTTGGTGATCTGAGATAGAAGGTTATGAGTGAAGCTCATGAGTCCAAGTACACTATTCACCCTGGCACAACCAAGATGTACAAAGACTTACAACGAATCTTCTGGTGGAAGAACATGAAGAATGATATAGCTCTGTTCGTGGCGAAGTGCTTGACATGTCAGCAAGTCAAGTTTGAACATCAACGACCCAGTGGTCTTCTTCATCCTCTTGAGATTCCAGAATGGAAGTGGGAGAAGATCACAATGGACTTTGTTACTGGTTTTCCTAAGTCCAAGAAAGTTTATGATGTTGTTTGGGTGGTGATTGATCGGCTTACAAAATCTTCTCATTTCTTGCCTTTCAAAACCACGTATAAAGTTGTTGAGATGGCTCAATTATATGCAGAGTGGATAGTTCGTCTGCATGGTGTTCCTGCTATGATAGTTTCTGATCGAGACCCGAAATTCACTTCCCACTTATGGGGTCAAATTCAAGAAGAGATGAGTATTGATTTGCGTTTCAATACTGCTTACCACCCACAAACTGATGGCCAGTCTGAGAGAACAATTCAGATTCTAGTGGACTTGCTACATACTTGTGTGATGGATTGGGGTGGTGCCTGGGATCGGTATCTACCGTTAGCAGAGTTCACTTACAACAACAGCTACTAAGCTAGTATTAGTATGCCGCCTTTTGAAGCTCTCTATGGTAGACCTTATCATTCGCCTTTGCATTGGGATGATGTTGGTGAACGTTCCCTAGTGAAGACTGATGACATGCAGATGATGCTTGAGAAGGTACAGCTGATAAAGAAACGGATGAAAGTTTCTCAAGACCGACAGAAGATGTATGCTGATAAAAAGAGGTCTGATGTAAGCTTCTTAGTGGGAGACTATGCTTTTTTGAATATCAAGCCTATACGTTCTATTGCAAGATCTAAAGTAAAAGGAAAGTTGAGTCCTTGCTATGTTGGACTATTTGAAATCTTAGATAAAGTGGAAGACTATGCATATCACTTAGCTTTACCTCCTGCTTATGACAAGATCCACAATGTGTTCCATATCTCTGTGTTGAGGAAGTATGTGAAAGATCCTTCTCATGTACTCACTATTGAACATGTGGAGATTCATGAGAATCTAACCTATGAAGAACTACCTGTGAGGATCCTTGACTCCCGAGTAAAGCAGATGAAGAATAAGGAGATAGAGATATCATGGTTTAGAAGAAACCACTTGGGAGTTGAAAGATGAGATGTTACGTACTCACCTTTCCCTCTTTGTATGAGATTTCGGAGACGAAATCCTTTTTAAGGGATGGAGTTTTGTAACATACTAAAATGCATTATGTATCTCTTTGTACTCTTTTCCAATAAGATTTTTCCTTCATTTTTCATTCCATATGTCTTTGGATCTGATTTAGTGGAATTATGATGGTTATTGGATACATGTTTCCCATATATTCTCAACATGGGGGTTGTATGCACAAATACCTCGGTTAGATTTTACATAATGGGCTTGAAGTGCAAATTATAAACTAAGTAATAAAAATACTAAAATATTCCATCCTAGAACTTTCTAGTGCTTTGTAGAATAGGAAAAAGATGAGAAAATCTGAATTTTATATAAAGGAGATGATAAATACAATAATTAGAGGTAATATGAGATTTAATGGATAAAAGAGGATAATGAGAAATGTTTTGCACCAAAAATTTAATTGGAAACCCACAAGGATAATTTGACACTCAAATTAATTTTCTTGACTAAAAACTAACTTAAGGGCCAAGTATCATTTAATTTGGAAAATGAAAGTATATATTAATGACCTTATCAAAAGAAAATAGGAAATAGGCCAATAAAGTGAAATAAAATACTTAATGCTCTCAAAATAGAAAAATATCTCCAAATTCGTATTCTAAGCATAAAAATAAGCCTTTGGGAAAATTTGCAACTAATTTGGATAATGTGTGAATAATGAGTAAAATAGGAGAGAGAAAGTGTGTAGAATCTTCTATTTATTTAATAAATTAATAAATAATCTCAACTTATGAAAATAATAAAAAAATTGTGTTCTAAACACTTAGGAAGACTTATGAGTGAAGTTACACAAATTTTAGATAATGTTATCACCTCTTTTGTAGGAGAAAAGAGAAAATGCCATTTTAATTATTTAACCTATCAAACTTTTCCAAAAGGCAAAAATAACTCCATATTTGGATTCTACGCATTAAAATCAATCAGAATATAAAATTTGGTAATTTTTGGATAATGTTTGGGGCTCCAAACGAGGAGAGAGAAAGACATTTAAATGAATATGCCTTTAAGTCGATTTTGAATAGGAATAACAGATGGCAACTGTTATATCATGATGATCATCGACCATTGGATCTCGATCTGAGGGTCCATGGGTTGTCTTCTTCATTGGCCCAATTTGGCAACAGGTTGCTTGATTACCAAGTTTTCAAATCCATTTATCTCGAGTTTTACTCAATGAAATTCAATAATTTTTTATCCTACAAATTCCTTGCACAATTCCGCACCATATTATTCCAAAATTTTTGTCTTTTGACAAAGATTTGAGAAATGCCCAACTCGTGCGCCACCTCTCTCTATCCCCATCTAGCCAAACCCTAGTATATGTCCCCTTGCCTATATATAAACATACCCCAAGGACCGCCATCGCATTTGCAACTCAACCACACTGTCAATTTTGAGTTTCATGGACGTCTTGACCTCCATCTAGCCGATGTATGCTCCTGACCTTGTGGCGCCTTCTTCTTCTTCCATCGGCCAACGTCTCAATTCCAGGTACCGATGAATTCAGCTCTTCTTCTTCTTTCTTTTGAGTACCTAAACGTGAAGTTCCGTTGAGTATTGCGATTTTGCCCAAACCAAGCCCGAGCAAGCTGCTCGCAGCTCATTGCCTTGGCACGGGGAGGAAGACGACTCCCTGTTGCTTTACCAAATCACCCCTGATCATTTTGCTTTGTGTGTTTTTTGCGCGAGGGTCATCCTCATCCTTTGCCCCTTTGCCCGCATTTGACCAAGCGCTGACCCCGGCCACACACCTGCAGCGAGGGGTCAGGTCCCAGAGACGCGGGACCACCCACTCTCTCCATCTCTCTCTCGCTAGCTCTCTCTCTCTCGTGCCTTGCCTACATGGCAGGATATGATTGGTCGAAGTAAGATAAATCACAGAAAATGATTCCAGTGGTCAAAAATTAAAAATGAATAGTGTTTTGAAATCAGAAGAACGAGATTTATCCATTAAAAATGTTTTTGAGGTTTGATTCTGATGTTTGCGAAAAAGTATTTTTAGAATGATTTAATTAACTAAAAACCACCAAAAATAACCAAAAAATCCATATCTTCAAAATATATAATATTATATATCATTTTGATCAGAAAACCCTAACTAAGACGATGGTTATGTTTTTGGAGTCTAATTCGAAGGTTTGCACAAAAATTTAGTAATATTAGGGTTTTAAACCTTTAATGAGTATACTTAATTCTAATTCATAGATCTAATGATGATATTAGGGAAAGTGGATTCTGATTTTGTGTGAAGGGTTGGAAAGTGGTTTCTAGAACTCTTGAGGCTAAGGTATGTGCATCTACCCCCTTTAGTTGGGAAATTATTTATACCTTTTACCTATGTTCCCTAATGAGGCTTAATCTGACCTAATTCATGATTCTCGAAACCTAAATTCATTTATGCCTCAAAAATTAGTTGTAGTATTATCTTGTTTGGGTTTTTATACCCCACTGCCTTGTTATATGAATCCTTTGATTAATCTTGCCATAAATCTTTTGCTAGCATGTAGTTATATGTTCTATTTAATTGCAAAGTAGAGGTACTTATGTACAACCACCCACAGAGGGCATGTATATAATCACCCTAGGGGAATGTTTATAATTCTCCCCATAATATTATAAGAGACTAGGAATGTCTTATTCTCCCCTCACCTAAGGTTAGAGGTATGGTAGGTTCCTCAACCCTACTTAGTTAGGTAGACATATTAATTTACATGCAAATCCTTTAATTACTTTTGTTATTGGCAAGTTTCCTTAATAAAAGCCTCATACTCTTGATGTCTTACCTTTTCATGATTTCCTAGCCTGTTTTACTTGTTACAACTATCTTGTCACTTTTAGAATAACCTTGTAACACATACTTTTTCTTCCTTTTTCTCTTGATGGGTGTCTTCCCAACCACCCAAGTGCTGGTGTCGTGTAAGGAGAAGGATAGACTTGAAGGAGGTTTTCCTCAGGAGTTGATCTTTAGCGTTTGGAAAGGATGGCTAGGTTGCTATAGCTATATCCTGCTTATCTTACCTTTTCTTTTAGAAATCATTCTTGTAATAAACAATAAAAGCCATGTGAAGGCTTATTATTTATTTATTTCCGTTGTTATTGATATTTTATTATGTATCTGGAATCATGATTATTATTTGGAATATTATGCAATCATCCTCAAAGTCTCTAAGTTTTGTTAAAATTGTGGATGTTTGTATTTCCTTTAAATTTTAGTAAAGAGGTGATCCCGCCTCTTTACAATGCTTTTGTCTCTTATGCCATTGCCATGCTTGTGATTTATACTTTTTGCTATGAATTGCTTGTTTGATAGTGCTTGATGATACCATGTTTCTAGGAGAATTGGGATGCATGTGGCAATCTTAGGTATGACTCCTAGGTCCCAATAGGGGATCCCTAGCTAGTCCCCTTTGTTCCTACATGCCTACCCCCTCTCCTACTACTTGGTATGAGACCTAAGTTACTAGTATAAGTGGGATTGATGTGATTGCCTTAGGTTTTCTAAAGGCTAGAATGGCTAGTGGCATGAGGTCAAATACCCTCATCTCTACTCCCATCTCTACCCTTGGCCCTCAATTGCCGAATACCACTTATCCTAGAAGCCTAGATTTGGCTAATCTTATTAGAATTACACTTAACCCTAGTCTTCCACTAGTAGTATAGGGTACATTATAATAGCATTTGCCCTATTGTTTGGTTTGGTAATCTAGATGAAAGATGAGAACCATGCTTGTCCAATAACCTCCCCCAATTAATATTAAAGTTACATCCCCAAACGGCCCACCTACCTTAATCATCTTGTTTAAAACTCAACTTGTTCTGTTTGCTTGCCTATGCTAGTATAGTCTAGTTGTTCTTGCTTAACCTAGTCAATTGCTCAGTTTTGATAGTTAGGGTTAATTTAGATCTTTTCTTGCTTTAGTGGTTAAGTTAGTTTCTAAATTTCTTCTCGCTCCTCTAATGTAGTGTAACTTCCCTTTTCTCTTGCTTAGTTAGTTGGTTAACCTAGATTGTTAAACTTGCTTGTTCAAGATAACTTAGGTTCAATTCTGCTTCTCTTACTCGTTCACTTAGGTTAATCACCAAACAAACCCTTTTTAAACCCTTCAACCCTAGACTCTGCATTAGGAACATAGCCAACGCTAACATAGCTCTAGTACCCCCTCTATCCCTGAGGATTGACCCCTATTCTTGCCAATCACCTATACTACAATTGTACCATGTTCGCTTGCGGGTGACCTATTTGGTTTTGTGATCAACTTGGTTAGGGCTAATACAAATTTCGAAAGACTCACACGTGTGTTCGAGTCTCGTGGAGTGCATCTATTCACTCCTTGTTGGCTAGTGTGTACACCTCTGGCTTGACGCACCAAGCTTTCTGGCACCATTGTCGGGGATAGAGGCACTCAGCCTAGCTAGTTAGTGTAGACTAGCTTTTCTTTTTGCCCTCATCATTGCTATTCTTTATTATATGTTCACTTTTGCATATTGCCATTCTAACTTGGTTCCTTGTTGCTTGTTTGTGTATTGTGCAGGTGATAGTTGTGCATGTGCCACACGTGTTCCACTTGTACCGACTTGGTGTTGTACGACCCTGAGATAGGTAGAAGGAGATGCCAAAGTCAGCGCAACCAACACCGAGAAGCCGAGATGGTAGAAAATAACCCTCATGTGGATGCTCAACCACCTCCACCACAGCCCAACCACCCACTCCACGAGTATTTCACCCCAGGGAACTATAATTACCCTATTGCCACCCTGGTTGACCAAATTTTGTGTTAATAGTTCTCCATTCCACCCGCACTCCTTGGACTCCTCCCCACTTACTATGGGATGGAGAATGAAAACCCTTGCCATCACATCGATGCATTCCTTGAGACGTGCTCCACTTTCCATACCCCCGCTGCCACTGATGACTCCATTCAGAGAACCCTCTTTCTGTTTTCCCTAAAAGAAAAAGCTAAAGAGTGGTATATTTCAAAGCCAGAGCTGGTAACCTGGAATGAAGTCAAGAATGAATTCCTTAAGAAGTTCTTCTCGATTTCCAAGCTAACCTATTTTAGAAGATGCATCACTTCCTTTGCCCAGAAAGAGAATGAACCCTTCCACGAGGCATGGGAGAGGTTCCAAAAACTTCTCTGTGACTACCCCAACCATAAAGTGCCATTATGGCAACTAGTTCAAGCCTTCTACACCGGGCTTGAAGAACAAAGCCAAAACAACATCGACTCCTCATGTGGAGGTACTTTCATGGCAAATCCACCCGAGGAATTGTGGCCTTTGTTCGAGCATCTTGATAAAAACTCACACCATCATGTTTCTATAAAAGGGGAGCATTGCGACTAAAGCTACATCCCTCCACCTTCTTCCGTAGCTCCATCCCGCAACGCCGCCGACCCCGATATGATGAGGATGATGGCGGATATGATGAAGATGATGAAGAAACAAGCTGGTGGTTCTCCTAGCCAACCCACCATGGCAGTCGATTCTGTTGATGAAGAAGTGCATGCCTTGCACTCCTTTGGCGGATGAAACAATCAAGGCCCCATATCCAACACCTATACTCCTGAGTGAAGGAACCATCCAAATTTCTCTTGGAAGCAACAAAATGAGGATGGGCCAGGACAAGGGAAGACGAAGCCACGCTATAATTCAAAGTTCAAGGAGGAAGTACTTGGAAGATTAAGAAGTTTGGATGAAGTGAAGAAGGATGTGAACTCACATGGGTAGTCCATCAACCGACTTGAGCAAAGACTAGATTAGATCTCTCTCTCTCTCTCTCTTGCTAGGTGGGAAGAAGGAAGACTTCCGTCTCAAATGATGCCCAACCCAAACAATGATGGTACTTTCATAGGGAGCACTCAAAGTTCATATGCTCCGTCGTCATACCAAGCACCATCGAATCCCTATGCTCCACCACCTCCTCAGGCACCTATTAACTACCAATATGTTCCACCTCCACCTCATTCATACCAGCAACCACCCCCACAATACCACCCCCATCCACAACAACAACAGCCACCATAACAATCACAACTACAGTTCATCCTCCAAAACCCAAATTCAACTCACCAAAGGCCACCACCACCCCAACAACCACAATCACCTCCACAAACCCCTTCTTCCACTGCCCATGAGCATGTGAAGGCAGTGACTGTTCTGAGGAGTGGGCGGACTTTGGGGAACCCCCATGATACCACTGTTGTTGAAAGAGGTGATACTGAGACTGGACAAGTTGATACTAAGATATAGCCTGAGGATACTGTGACAAGAACCAGAGTTGATACTGTGATACCGGGTGTTGATATTGTGATTCCTGTGATTCCCGTTGACGATACTGTTGATCCAACCATGTGGGATCCCAACTTCCCCCATTTCCTAAAGCTCTTAAGGAGACTTCTGTTGAGAGGAGAAGAAAGAATCATACTAAAGACATCCTTAAGACTTTCAAACAAGTAAAGGTCAACATTCCTCTCTTGGATGCAATCAAGAAAATTCCATCATATGCCAAGTGTCTCAAAGATCTATGCGTAATCAAGAGGAAGTCAATGGAGAGGATTCCAAAGAAGATCAAGTTGAATGAGCAAGTGAGCCCAATCATTCAACACTCACTCCCAGTGAAGAGGAAAGACCCAGGAGCTCTGCTCATACCTAGCTACATTGGGGACATCGCATAGACCAATCCCTACTTGATTTGGGATCTAGTGTGAATTTGATGCCATATAGTGTCTATGTTGAGTTGGGCCTAGGCAAATTGAAACCAGCACATTGCACTCTCCAATTGGTGGATAGGTCCATCAAAGTGCCTAGAGGAAGAGTGGATGATGTCTTGGTGATGATAGACAAGGAGAGAGGAGTCGTGTTTCTGGTGGATTTCATTGTTCTTGGCATGGATCCGAAGGATAAGAAGATTCCCATCATCTTGGGAAGACCGTTCTTATCTACATCTGATGCCGAGATACATGTGCGGAGTGGCACAATGACAGTCTCCTTCATGGACATGAAGATCAAGATCAATATGTTCAAGTCTCCAAACCGGCAAAACTGAGGTGAAGATGATGAGCATAGTTACTTGAGAAGTCCATTTGAACATTTGAGGGTTAAGGGGTTTAATGACACACCTCATGGTGATTTGCATGATCAATGGGTCAAAGACAATGTTCTCAATGAAGAATGTGCCTATTGCATGAATAAGCACCCAAGGATCCCAAATGGGTGAATTTTGAAGAATCTTCAAGAAGCTAAGATGAAGGCAAGAAACTCAGCACTTGTGGGAGGCAACCCACCTAGGTTTGGAAATTTTTGAACCAACCTTACATTTTTTATACTTTTGCTTTGTTTTTACTTTTTTTTCCAAGAAAACACACACACACACACTTGTATTTGATAGTTTTTGTGTAGTTTTGAGATGTGCATGTGAGAACAAAGTGAAATGAAGAAGAATGGACAAAATTTTGACAAAGAATCAGTGGAAGATCAACTTGAGATCAAAGTATTGATGTTTGAACAAGATTTGAGTGTCATACTATAGTCATAGTACCCACCACGGCCGTGGTGACATGGAACGACTGTGGTGGTGCACTCACTTTCAACAGGGAAATCAGAAGAATTCAAGAAAATCAACCAAGTTTAGAATCAGGGCAGAACGGCCATGCAAGGTAGCACGGCCGTGCTACCTGACTCCACCACGGTCGTGCTTCAGCCCAGTTCCAGCAACTTAAATCAAAATTTTGCAAAATTTCAAGTCACTTGCCCATTTCTCCGAAGAACAGAACGGTCGTGCTTCGTGCCCTAGTGCCTGTACAACCTTCTGTCCACCTTCTCCATCCCTTGAATCTTCACTAAATCACCCCCAAATCATTCTGAATCATTCCCTTACCATTTCCACTACCTCAATCTCCAGATTCCACCAATTTCCATCCACAAAATCACCATTTTCTCTTCATTCCGCCCCAACAACCCCATTCTTCGGAGAAAGTCGAAATTTGTTGATTTTACCTCCATTTTTTAGCAAGGATGAAGAAACTCACAAGGAAAGTAGTGGAGAAGACTAGGGGTGTCATCTCCTATCAAAGGAAACCAAGTAACAACAACCCCGGGGAAGAGGGGGAGGAAGAAGAAGAAGAGTTGGAGAACATTAATATAGATTCAATTGAAGTAAATGCATTGGGTCATGAGAGGAAGACCAAGAAGTCTAATGAGGCATCTTCCTTGTGGTTGCCGCCACGACCAGCTCCAGCGAGGCATTCCACATCGTCAGCCCAACCTAGTGGAAGCCATGAGAGAGTGCCCTTGAACTTGGACACAAGTTCGGGGTCACACACCTATGAAGAAGAAGAGGCAGAAGACACTGAGAGTGAGGAAATGGAAGATGAGCTGGTGGATTTCTTGTCTAGGCTAGAGGAGGACAGATTGACATGGGTGGAAAAGCAACCAGAAGGAACCACATATGGCAGGGGAATAGCAAGAAGGGTTGTAATGAGACATCTCTACCCCAAGTGCAGGACAAGAATATTGATTCCCACCATATATGCATGTATGCCTATAATGCAATCTCTAGGGATCAACTTCATGTTCGAGAGGCAAACAAAACATTGTGGATTGTACAAGATTTTAACTGAGGCTGAAGAAAAATATGTGGAGCTTACTCATGAGTTCTTTGCAACCTTAGAGAAGGTACAATACCAAGGAGAGGATGCTATTAGGTTCAAGTTGAACTGCTTAACACATGTTCTTAAAGGTTCTCAAATCAATGCAATCTTTGCCCCCAATTCAGAAATAGCAAAGAGCTTTGATGAGGGAAGATTTGATAAGAGCAGTAAAATAGACTACTCTAAGATGTGGAAAGTAATCACTGGTCAATCTACCTTTGTTGCAGGGAAATCCAAGACAAACAAAATCTACAATCCCTTCATGAGATACCTGCAAAAAGTCCTAGCGAACACCTTGTTTGGTCATTATGACAATCAATGATGTTGTTCACAGAAATATTTGTTTGTTATGGCCACTACTGCAAGTAGGGGAGTCGTCAACATAGGGGCCATGGTGATTGATCATTTGAAGACAATTCCCTCCAAGAGCAAAAATTCATTCATCACGGGAGGAATTGTGACCACTATTGCAAAGGCAGTGGGCTGCACTCTAGAGGGATTTACCAAAGTAGATGGGAGAAAATATGTTGATTTAAACTATCTTGCTAGGTCCCAAATGATTTCCCTCAAAGATAACAAAATCTTCTATGTTCTGAACCCTGGATACCCTGGAATTACCCTAGAGGTCCGATACCATGCCAGACCCCTTCTCATGGATGTGGGACCACTAGAGAACTTTGTAGGGTTCATATCACAATATGAGAATGATCATCCTAGAGAGGGATTCAGAGCACATACAGTAGATCTACCTGAAGAAGAGGGAGAAATAGACATGCCAGAGCAACAACGTATACTTGAACAGCCACGTCGTACTAGACCTAGAGTGGAGGATTTTGATGCGCAGCCACCTCCAACAAATGCATATGACATGTCAGCCATTCATGCACAGTTGGAGGCAATTTAGAAGATATAACAAGACATGTGGTTGGATCAGAAACATATGCATCATCAAATCAACCACATGCACCACTATCAGCATGTGCAGGCACAGAGGAACCCCCAATCGGGGGAAATTCCTGGGGATCAATTTCTGGTTACCAAGAGACATGCCCACCTCCATAGGTGGACTACTGGGGCCATTACTACCAGAGCCCCCCAGCATAGGGAGGACCACCACCACCACAGCCATGACGTCTACCCTATCATTCCTAAACTTTGGTTTCATGCTGAGGACAACATTATTCAAAAGTTTGGGGTGGTAGGGCGGTAAGCCCTCAGTCTCATCTTATTTTGACATTTACATGTTCTACCCGATTGTTGTTTATTTGATCTTGATCTTTCTAGTGTATATTTTCTATTGATTGCATTCATGCATACATATAGTTTACTTTCATGCATTTTCTTTGTAATTTTTCAAAAAAATTGCTTTTTCATCACTCCATAGCATGCATTGCATTCTCATGTAGTTTTTGGTAATTTTTTTGCATGTTTTAACTAGGATTTGCTGCTTTATGTTTTAAAATTCCCTAAAGCAGGTTTAGATGTGATTTAATACAAATTGTCACCATTTTGGCCAATTTTGCCTAAACTTGAATGTTCTTGCCCAAAAAGCATGTTTTGGCTTAATCTCCATTGTTTGAAATGAAATTTTTAATCCTTTGACAAATGCATGTCGTTCTCCTAGATTTTATTGCTTGATCTTGTTTGATGACTCTTTACATGTGTACCACCTCTCTTAAGTTTGTGAATGTTTTGGTTGTTTTGTGAATTGAGCAAGCTACAAATTCTTAAAGCCTATGGAATCACTTGGTAGAAATGTGAATGTCATGTTGCTCTATCATGTGGTGTGATATCATTTGATGAAGTGTTGGATTAGCTTTCATGCAGGAGATCTCCTGTTGAAGACTACATTAATGACCCCTCTTTGATCTGACTATTCTTTCACCATCTTCATACCTCTCTGCCTCATGAAAGATGCCCTAGTGCACATAATCAGCCTTGGCCACCTCCAAAAGTTTGGGGTGGCCATATCTATACCTCCCCACTTCACTCTATCCACCATATGCCCTATCTACACTAAGGGCAAAGAAAAAGAAAAGAAAAGAAAAAGAAAGAAAAAAATAAAATAAAA
This sequence comes from Alisma plantago-aquatica, assembly GCA_963693085.1. Lineage (NCBI taxonomy): Eukaryota > Viridiplantae > Streptophyta > Magnoliopsida > Alismatales > Alismataceae > Alisma > Alisma plantago-aquatica. Next base: position 927,533,550 of record OY856409.1, read on the forward strand.
AGGATGCTCATGTTTAAGAGCATTCAAATAAAGAAAAGATGAGTATGTAACAGCACTCCAAAATATTACCGTAGTCCTTTCCTCTATTTTCACACCCATTGAGCTAGAGAACATCAAATCTAGCTCACTTTACCCTTTTCTACAGCCAATTGGGTCATCTAGTGTGGTTTGAAGCATAAGAGTGAATGCATGAAAGCGAAACAATACTCCTAGTCATCTTTGATTAACACCAACATGAAACGGTTTACCCAGAATGACATGAAGGACATATGGACAACTTGTGTTTTCTATGCTTTATATTTGAAGTTTGTATGCTCAGTGCTCATTTCATGATTGGTTTGCAAAAAAAGGAGAGGAGAGAGGTGAGAAACATGCACTTAGTCACTTCCAAGACCATGTACTCAATCATTTTCTATTGCTATGCATTTATCATTCTTTTTTGTTGAAATAAAACTAAAAAGAAAGATTGAGTTGGAGCACACTTGAGGACAAGTATGTTTTAAGTTTGGGGTGGTGATGTAGCCCTATTTTAGGGCTCCATCTTGTGCCAGTTTGCACTTAAATCACATCTAGACATGTTATATTGCAAGCTAATTACCCCAATATGTGTTTTACTGTCAAATGCACTTATGGACGTTCTTTGCATTATTTTCAGTTACTTGGACCATGTTTTGGATGGATGAGAGAGAAGGGAGGAGTCCTAGGGTTCCTCCACCCATGAAGGGGTCCAAAGAAGGCCCCCGAAAGCTCCCTCAACCTACCCCAATGGCCAAGATTCGACATCAAGAAAAGACGTCCTTTGATAATGAAGTTTGAAGCTATTTTGCCCTTAAAGACCCCAGCACAGTCGTGGTGCCAAGGAACGTCCGTGTTGGCAATTTACAAGTTTCAACAACTCAGCTACCACGGTCGTGCTACCCAGTAAGGTTGTTCTACCTAGCCCCCACCACGACCGTGCTGCCCAACACAGCCATGCTACCAACCTCCATTTCACCTCACCAACCTGTGATTTTGCCACTTTCTTAGAACGTCCATTCTCCTCCACCATGGCAGTTCTCATCTCCACCCAGCATGGTCGTGCTGCCACCCAAAACCTACCACTTTCTGCATTATTTTTCCCACAATACCCCTACTTACCCTAGTATTTCCACCACCACCACCTATATATACATGGGTGGCGGCCACAACACTAGGTTAGCTTCCCTTAGCTACTCCCAACCTCCATTACTCCTCTCCACCTACTCCTTGAGCATTTAGTGCATTTCCCTTGCATTTATGCTCTGCACCCACCATTTCCATCTCCATTTCACCTTGGAAACCTAGTTTTCTAGGTTTTTCTCCATAATCCCCCATATCTTCATGCTCATATGCACCCTTGGAGGAGAGAGGACGTCCCCAGTAGCAAGGAGGTGCAGAAGAAGGCTACTTCCCCGAGCTCCATTGTAATACCCCGATTTTCATAACACGTGAGCGGAAGCTATATTTTTTTTTAACTGGGAGTGTCACAAACATGATAATCATTGCAATTAAAGAAAATGAAACACTTTGCATTGAGAAAAACTGATTCACACATAGTCCTTGATAAAAGGAAAACTATAACTCATCTAATGTACACTGGTAACAAGACTATGCATAAAAAGAGATGTATAAACTTTGGATCGTCTCAGTAGATGGCACCCCACTAGGCAAGCTTGAAAATCTCCTAGACCTTTACTTGTTCCCTTGATCCTCTACTGCTCCAAATCCTATAGACATCGTGTCCCCAGCCATACATTGGGGAAAATAGTCATTAGAGTAAGTGGCATGAGTATTCTAAAATATACATTGTTAAAGAACTGAAATATTACAAAAGATTCATGAACATTATAAATATGAAAAGAAACATATTATCTGTCATTTCTTAAACTCTTGTTTTTACTCTATCTTTCTGGAGACCTATACTCTAGGTCTCATGGTCTACACCAAAGTGTCTGGATCATAAATATCTTATCTGAATTCCTCTCATCACACTCGTGGATGAGATTACAAACATGCTCTAATCTTAAGTATATTTTACTTACGATTTTTATCTTCTTGTGGCCACCATTATACAATAAGTCCTCCTGAATTGGCGTATCTACGCCCTGAATTGGTACCGAAGTACCCTGAAATGGCACTACATGCCCTGAATGACACCGAGGTGTCTCTGAATTGGCATGGCTATGCCCTGAATTGGTGCTGCAACACCTCTGAATTGGAGTAAACACTCCTCTAAATTGGCAACAGATGTCTCTGAATCATCCTGGGACTACTGAATGAGGACTTGTCATATAATGTCTTATGTGAAGGTTTCGACTTATTTATCTTAAGTATACACTTACTTAATTCTTAATCTGAACTGAAGCTGAATACTAATTTCTTTACTGAATTCTGAATATGAACTTATCTTATATTAAAATTGAATAGTGATAATTAAACTTATATGAAACTAATTACTGAGTACTGAGCATGTACTGAATTCTATATCTGAATCTGAATCTAAATCTTTTATTCTTAAGTGATAAACTGAGTCTACAACTGAATGTGAATATAGATCTCAATTACTTCATAATTGAGATTGAGTCTAAAACCCTTATCATGTATTTTTATTTAGTATCTAACTACTCACACACTAAGAAATCTAAGTTTGAATCTAAATTTGATGTCCTTGTTATCTAGATACATCTTAATTTGAAACTCTGATTTATCAGAATGACTTCATTAAATCTTGATTTTTGGCATATGACAACTGAGTCTAAAGACCTAGAGGAAAAGGATTTGATCTTAATATATAAACTCTAAGTATACAAAAGTAATTTTCATGAAGTATATGAGAGTAAATTAAGTATAAAATATCTAAAATTGTGTTTTCGAACAAGACGATTCAACCTCTATAAATTCTTATTAAATCTGATCTTACCTTGGGTCTTAATATTTTTCATATGAACTCACATCTTAAAGTTCAATTCTTAAAAAGGGATCTAGTGAATTAATCATAGATTAATGCATCCTTAACTTATTATAAACTCATTTTACAATGCACTATGATCCCCAATAGCATGATTATTGTGAAAACAAGATTATGTCTTAATATTTTCAAAACTTACATCCTCACATTAAACATTCTAAGAATTCTAATTAACTTCTTAGTTCTTAGATGTATACTTATGTAAGAAATCTTGGTAGCACATTTCTACTTGTAACCTCAATATATGGCTATATCCTTAAACATGAGGAATCCTAATAGCATACCTATACTTAAAATCTCAATACAAACTTATCCCAAATCACTAGCTAGGTATGCCTATACTGTTTGCATATCTTTATCTTATAATCTTATTCATTAATTTAAGTCATTGCTAAGAAATCTTATAGGAACATGATTCTTAAATTTTCTCATGGACCTAGTCCATGGATCCCAACCATTTGAGCAATATATCTCTAATTGAGATTTTGGGCATATGAACTTAGAAACTCATATAAGTACGGGGAAAAACGTACTTTCATACCTTAACATAAAAATCTTAGAACATCAAACCTCATAAATCATGAAAGTCTTATAATGATCCAAGTAAACATACTGACTTCAAATATGAGTACTCATGGGCATGAACCACTTACCTATTATACTGAGGGTATCTTTAAGGAAGTCTTGATTCCAAGTTCCATAACTTTAATAACATGGATATCATCATAGTTTTATCAGTCCAAGCCTCTGTTCCCTCTTTCTATTTCTAAATCTCAAAACCCCATCTTCCTAACTACATATACTAACTTAGGGTTCTTATTTAGACTAAACATAACTTTAATCTAAAATCACCATAAGATCTTGGCGTTGAAATAAAATAAAACTCATACTATATAATTAGTATTATCTTTATACTCAAATAAGACATAAATCACCTTATGCACTAATATTAACATATACTTCATATAATGAGAACAATTCTCAAACATAGTTACATATTCTAAACGTATTGAATCAATTAGGAAACCAAAGTAGAATACCATCACGTTACTAATATCAGACCAAATTAAGCATACATATATTACTTATTGTTTCGGGATAATCATTTATTATTCTTTCATAATGGCTACTCATCTAAAACTAAATACTAATATAATAGCACAAGAAACTTCATAAAATCTCCAGAAAAGTATTCATATAATGTAGGAATGATCACATATTAAAATATCAGTTCATTTAAAAATCATATCATGGGTGAAATACCCAAAATACCCTTATTAGGATACATATCAAAAAACTCAATAAAACTTCATTTATGAAAGATTAGGCTCTAAAATAATGTTAAACATATCAAAATACACATTCCGTAAAATTTTCATGAATTTCTAAAGTCGTTTACTATTTTTAATGGACAAAACATCAAAATCATATAGTTTTGTACCCAACACATAATAAATAATAGACATCCAAATCACATTTTGGAGATATTTTTAGAATATAGTACATTTGAGGAGATTTCTACGGGTACCTTATTTGATAAAATTCGATTTCCCAATCTCAAGATATGAATTTTAGAAGTTACCTATGTTTGGATCAATCTCAATCGTCCATTTAGAATCCAAAGGACCTCAAGGGCGGTGCCCCTTCTCTTATGATTCTCCCTTGGTCACAGATCCAAGACAAGACCCGTCTCCTTCTTTGCCCATGAACCTGGATGGGGGAAAGCTCCCATGTTCTTCCTGCGTAGGTGGGTGCCACCATAGGGTCTGCCTTAGGCAACCCCGACCTCGACGATGTGGGCGTCGCAGCTTGCTCTCAAGCATCTCTTACCTCTGTCTGCCCTCTCTAGCTTGGGTGCCATCATCGATGCGTGTAGGTAGGCCCAAATTAGAAACTCGGACTTTGCCCTACCGCAGCTGCCATTGCCTCCTCTTCACGCGTTCTCTCTCTCGGTCTCGGTTTCATGCGAAACCCTAGGATCGAACTTGAAAGCCCCTCATAAACTGGAATTTGAGGCTTTTATAGCCTCCCATGCCCGCGATCATGGGCGAGGGCCCCCTTTCATGGGCACTCTATTCACACCCTGAAAATAGGGGCCACGGCCTCCAGTCCGCGCGGACTGGGGTCGCCCCCTTTTTATTTTCTTTTTCATCTTCTTTTTGATAAAACTCCAAATATAAGAAATATTTATACAACCCACTCTATAGCTCAGTTTAACTTTAGATTTTGGATTAAAAAGTATATTATCATCAACTTCATATGAGCAAGATTTTAAGTAAAAATTACTATACAAACACTCCAAACATGTCTTTTAAATAAAAATATTATAATTACTAATTTAATTACCTAGGCCACTATATACATCAAAATCATATGAAATTTCTCCCACAATCTTATATTTGAATGATGCTTCCAATAAAAATATATTGAGTATTTATTATGACACCAAAATACTCCATACTCAAATTTGTACTCCAAGGACCCATGTGAAATCCTTAATTTGCCTTATTGGGATGAATTTGGATCCTAGGGCCAATGGACCTTCTCTTGATTTCCAAAAGAATGTGTATGATTAATCATATCCTCAATTACAGCATTAAACTATTGAATAAACATCATTCCTCAATTACAGGTTCCTTATGATACCTTCGATGATTATGACTTCACTTACTTACTATGTAGAACTCAACTAGGTCTAGGGCTCAAACCATCAACTACAGTCATCGTGTTTCCTTCATAGTTCAACCTTGTATTTCATCTCATATTATTGAATTAAATATCAGGTTCCTAGACTTTTAGGATACTAAAAAACCATCATGAGTGTGTCAAATACCTCTCTGCATTCATTTTCCATAGAATCTAAATATTATGAAAATTGGATAAACTTTATTGTAAACATAAATCTATCACATATTGATGTCATCAATAACTTAATAATGTCCTTTCTAGGTTACAAAGATCGGGGTGTGACATCCATGGAGTTTCTTCCCCTTCTTCCCCATTATTTTGCCAATCATTGATTATGTGTAGTTAAGCCCCTAGTGGTGGGCTGTTTGGGGATAAAATATGACTTTGATACCATGTTGGGGGAAATTTGGCTTGTAATGAACTTATTTTTATCTATGATGATTGCTACATGCTTTTTTCTCTTATCCCATTTCCATGCTTGTGATTTATGCTTTTTGGTATGAATTGCTTGTTTGATAGTGCTTGATGATACCATGTTTCTAGGAGAATTGGGATGCATGTGGCAATCTTAGGTATGACTCCTAGGTCCCAATAGGGGATCCCTAGCTAGTCTCCTTTGTTCCTACATGCCTACCCCCTCTTCTACTAGTTGGTATGAGACCTAAGTTACTAGTATAAGTGGGATTGATGTGATTGCCTAGGGTTTTCTAAAGGTTAGAATGGCTAGTGGCATGAGGTCAAATACCCTCATCTCTACTCCCATCTCTACCCTTGGCCCTCAATTTCCCAATACCACTTATCTTAGAAGCCTAGATTTGGCTAATCCTATTAGAATTACACCTAACCCTAGTCTTCCACTAGTAGTATAGGGTACATTCTAATAGCATTTGCCTTATTGTTTAGTTTGGTAATCTAGATGAAAGATGAGAACCATGCTTGTCCAATAATCTCCCCTAACTAATATTAAAGTTACATCCCCAAACGACCCAACTACCTTAATCATCTTGTTTAAAACTCAACTTACTTTGTTTGCTTGCTTATGCTAGTATAGTCTAGTTGTTCTTGCTTAACCTAGTCAATTGCTCAGTTTTGATAGTTAGGGTTAATTTAGATCCTTTTTTGCTTTAGTGGTTAACTTAGTTTCTAAATTGCTTCTTGCTCCTCTAGTTTAGTGTAACTTACCTTTGCTATTTCTTAGTTAGTTGGTTAACCTAGATTGTTAAACTTTCTTGTTCAAGATAACTTAGGTTCAATTCTACTTCTCTTTCTCGTTCACTTAGAGTAATCACCTAACAAACCGTTTTTAAACCCTTCAACCCTAGACTCTGCATTAGGAACATAGACAAAGGGAACATAGCTCTAGTGCCCCCTATCCCTGAGGATCGGCCCCTATTCTTGCCAATCACCTATACTACAATAGTACCTTGTGTGCTTGTGGGTGACCTATTTGGTTATGTGATCGACTTGTTTAGGGCTAATAAAAATTTCAAAAGACTCACACGTGTGTTCAAGTCTGGTGGAGTGCATCTAGTCACCCCTCATTGGCTAGTGTGTACACCTCTGGCTTGACGCACCGAGTACCTTGTACTTTATAGATATGTTGGTTTAGAGGAAGAAATCCTTTTAAGGGGTGGAGTTCTATAACATACCGAGTTCTGGCTATCCTAACTCTAGAAACCCTAATTCATGGAATATGATGATTGTGTGCTTGGATCATTGTAATTGACCAAACAAGGCTAGAATTATACCTTAATACACATGTATGTACCTTGATGAAATATAATGTGCAAATAATAAGTAACTCACTTGTTCATACCCTAATGCATAGTTAATGTCTTACCCTAATATGTGTGTCCTTGATGATATTCATGATGCATTAAGTGACTTTAGGTTATATAATCATATCACATGTTGTGGTGCACTCACAATTACCCGATAAGCTAACCATGACTTAATATGCGGATGAGTATATGAAATACATGTCACATTGTTCAATAATACACATATAATGACCTAACTATGATTAATAAGGATATAAACATGCACACAAATGACTAGGATGGTATCTAATGTGTTTAATATGTGTAATGGGATAAGGATTATGCTTTTCATGTAAATAGAAATGATTAATTTGCCATTATTGAAGTTAATGTGACATTAGTGGACTTAATGAAAATTTTAATAAAATAACTTATTTCGTGTGAGATAATCTAATATAACTCTAATGGTGATAATATGAGGGTACTAGGACTCTAAATCAATATTGCGGATAGTGGTAAAATATATTAATGATTGGGAAGATCATTGAGTAAACCCAAATTGAATTGGAACTCCTAGAAGATAATCTCAAAACCTAAATCTAATGCCGAATTGGATTCTTTAGGTTATAATTAGTCTAGATGAGTTTGAGACTATTTGGATAAGGATAGCTATCTAAATTTAAATAAATAAGGAAATGCCTAAATATGAAACCTAATATAAATTGGACTTTGGTTTATTGTATTTAAATCTTGATTTTTGATGTCAGCAAACCTTTATGCGTTCGGGTCATTGACTGAGTTTGCAGACCATGCACTTCTTCCTAACTCGTCTTCTTGTTTATTTGGGACTCAATCCATGATCTCTTCCTCCATTGCCTCTGTCACAATCTCTCTCTCTTCCTCTTCCCTAATTTCCTTACTCATCACCTACCTATCTCTATTCTAAACATGAAGATCCCATTATTGATAGGTTTTCGACCCCCCAACATCAATGAAGAACTAGGATTCCTCCTTCCCTTGTACCCATGCTCCATCGAGATTTTCCAATCACAACACACGTTCCCCTCTATAACTAACACATAGTACACTATCATTTATCGTCCAGAAAATGTTTCCATATCTTCATTCAACAGCTTTCATCCAACAGTTGTGTTTCCCCAATCTCCTTTACTGATGCACCTATGTTGGCTCTGACAATATGGCCTAGACCATCGTGTCTTCCTCCAAGCACTTAGACATGATAGTTCATCCTCCTGAAGCTTTTTGTATCCTTGGGTTATCTAAAATAATGATAAGATACCTAGACCCCCCCCCTCTACTACCTCCATTCCGCCATGGACAATAGCAAGGTGTGTCTATGCCAACGGTCATTGTTCCTTTGCTAGTCTTGACTCCAATATTGACGTTGATCTCTGAGAGTAGGTCGTAAGTCATGTTTGTGCTATGAAACAACTGGCCTCTTCATCTTCATTGGATTTTTCTGCTTGTTGGTACCTTAAGTTGTCGCATCTTCTACTCCCATGGAAGAGAGTAGAAGTACCTCCTACAGCCTTTAGGCAACTCAAATCATTGATTGTTGGCTTCATGGAAGCATAAGGAGTTTGATGGCAGTGTTGGTGTTGGCGAGTTTAATCCTATGTGGATGTTGTGATTGACAAATCGGTCTACTTTGGTTTTGTGTGTGTACTCATGCAAACGAGTAAAGAAGATGAATGTCCAATGATTCAAGAGTTTGCCAATTGAATATATTTGATGATATCATACTTTCATGGGTAGTGTCACCCTTTCGTCTTTGATAAAGTATAATGTTGCGGGTCTGATTTAAGTGTATTGTTTTACATGTATAGCCTGTCACAATTCAAAGTAATAGTGTAAGATGCATGGGCCTTTTGATCTTTTTGATTTGATTTCTCAATTCAAATTCAGTAAATGGATTTATATTGAATAATTCACAACTAGTTGTGCAATTATCAAAATAATAAGTAAACATATGTCCTAGAATCAAACAAATAAAACCTAACTTATGGTATAGGTTTCATGACCTAAATCCATTGTAATAGAAGCCAAATTTTTATGGTTTATAATATACATCTTGATTAATGATTCATATACCTAATGTGTTAAAGCGCACAGTTAGGCGGCCTGCATGACGGGTACCACTTTAGAGGCGGCCACTGGGTTTCGAACCCAGGTACCTTCATGAGGGGACACTGTGCTCTTTTATTTGGAAAACCTTGTTATCATTTGTTGCCCTTTTCTCCTAACATTGTCCAATCACTATTATATGCACATATCGATGTTGACAACGTCTATATTTGTCTTCTCTTGTGGGGTATGATTCTAACCCCTAGGTTTTGGACCCAGCTGACCAAGACACATCTAATTGTAGCTAATCTTTATTGGGAGATAGATTGAAGAAGTTGATTTACCCTCTGCGGCTTATTTCCTATAGTTTTCCCTTATGTACACACTACATGGTGAAGAACAATATTAGACATGAAGATTGTAATAATTAGATTTATCTTCCGCTGCTACACTTTTGATATTTGATACATTACACACTTGAATTATAATATATCATCCCTTGCAAAAAAATATTCTCAAATTTGGCATTGGATGATTTTATGTTATTTCACATCAAGTGAGTGGCTTGCCTTTGGGTCCCACTCCTTATAGGTACAACCCTTGAAGAATAGGTAGAACTATAGACATTCCCTAATACTACTCTAATGGAGTTGATGCATTCGTAATGATTCCAAACTCAATTTGATTATTAATTCCAACAATTTGTTATACATAATCCTCATCCAGTTTGTTATTAGTGTGACCATGAAAGGCACCTTGCAAAAAGTTGCATACTTATTCTTTTATGGAAACTTCTCATGTAAGGCCATGGATCTATCCTAACCTCTAATAATGTTTTTAATCACAACTGCATGCTTTACTAAGTTTTTTTAATTACGTAGAAATCCTAATTTGGTTCAATATGCACTTTGTGTGTCCTGATTTTGTGATTTTTGAATGTATGAGACTAATATGTGATGTCCCCATACATGAGGACCTAATTGCAATTACTATACAATATATTTAAGACCATGTCCCCCCATCAATCTACATGATGATTTGGATGCTTTTGAACTTTGGTTATCTAGGGTTTATTCCTTAGATTCTAACCCTGTGTAAAGAAAGGGTTTGAGACCAAATCCAATAGCCAAAGGCAACCAATAGCAAACTAGCACATGGATACTCAATAAAAAAAGTACGTGAATTTGTTTGCAAACTAGAGAACTTGATAATATATTTCTAGTTACACCTAATACAACATTGAAACATGTAATAATGATATGCTATTTATCTCGTCATGCAAATAGCAATATTATAAATTTCAAAAAGCAAGGTTTATCATTTGGATACCATATCCATGTTGTATATGAAATGATAAGATCCTCAAAATATATACATATATACACATAAGAATATATGAAAAAAAATCAAGTATTCAACCATTGATAACTCATAAGAAAAACACAAAAGATACACACCATATTAGATTGAGGCTAACCTACTTTCAATTAGGTTTTAATAGAAGGGGATATAGTCCAAAGTTAATAGCCAAAGACATAATATAGTTACAACCACACAAAAAAATGATACATGAAAAACCATGTGAAAATACCAGATAGCATGTGCCGAAGTAAAATACAAATAGAAAATCACATCTAAAAGGATGCACATAGCTCATGTTTGATGTAGCCAACACCAATTGAAGAGCAACCTTCTACCAATAAACCAACCACCACAAAATATGGCACATGTTAGCTTGTAACAGATAAACATGCTTATATAGGGTGGCCTTATCATCACCTTTTTAGGGCACACACATAGTAGCTATGTGATACCACTGTTGGGTTTTGTCGAGAAAACATACGCGGCGGAAGTAATAAAATCCATGCAACCTGAAATAGGATCTCGTCGACAACAACGTATTTGGAAGGAGTGTTTGCGAGATATACCTTATTGTGGAGCAAGCCTGGCGATGTCCCGCTGCACGACGGTGCAACACTACTAACCTACACGGATGGAACTTCTCTCCCGTTCACTGTCGTAGGTTGATCCGGCGGCGCTCCTTTGTGGCAGTGATGTCCGCCGCTCGTAGCACATACAGGTGGTCGTCAACGTCCTCTGAATGCGGGCGTCAAGGTGTCTGTGTCTCTACTTCATCCACGCATATGGACAGAACTCCACATCACGCTTCCCAAGCCGGCGAGAAGGAGTATGTCTCTACGGCGGCGTGCTAGCGGTGCGTTGCTCTCCTTCCTCTCCTAAGGACGGTGACGGCTAGGGTTTACGTGCGTGAGCGTAAACTAAAAGCGTCTCTCAATATCTTATATAGATATCGGCCGTCAATCCTCCTTTAAATAGGATACAAAGGAAAGTAGGGTTTCCTAAACCCATCGGTAAACAGAAACGTTGCGTTAATTAAAATGCTCGTGGATTAATTAGAATATTTTGGAATTCATTAATTAACCAAATAATCGCATTAATTGATTAATCAATATCTGACTCCATGAAATCGCTTGGGATGGCTCTATGGGCATATATATACCAACAGAATCCCACTTGCACTTAGAGCCAGTCACTCCAATATTATTCTAATCCATTACATAAACATTTTAGTAATCAATGTGATTCAGAGCAATTCCAATCAAATCCACAGTTATACTCCTATTCCAACACATCATATGTGTGTGACCCAGTAGGCTCCAAATTACGTTGGTAGTGATATCCATAATCATATTATGATTTCACAAGCAATGATTGGTATCTAGCAAGACTTCATTGCCACCCAAGTAATTGGAGAAGTTGGAGGACAACTTGACCTATCATTCATGACTGGTGTTACAGTAATTGTATAGTTCTTTTGTCGTTGATATCCGGATTGAACTCAAGTCATGGAATTGTTATCCTTTTCAATGTTCAATCCATGTTCCTTGAACTAGAGCAGACTGTCTGAGATATATGTAAGCTCAATATCACATATTTACTCACATCAGCATGGCCATGCATTTCTCAGTCTCGCTTATCAAGTGGCCAGAATATCAAACTCCCGTAGGAAGGACAAATTCCATCTACATCACTCACAATCATCCCCATGTGTCACAGTGCACCCAAGCACCATCTTTATGCAATCCTTATTCAAGACCACGGTGGATGATGTCAAAGTACACCGAACGACATGTGATAAGTGTAGTGACTTCAGGTCTAAGAACCACAATCACCACCATCATTATGAGATGTGACTCTAACTACCAATCATGGTATCCATGTGTCACTCTCAAGGTGGGTCTATCTGATACACTGTTCTCTAACAAGTATCTATGTATTTGTTTTGATATCTCCATATCATGGATAATGAGATTATTCCATGAACCAACATACATGATAATCTTATGTTTTATTGATGTCTATGGATATTTCCACAATAACAACTGATTAGGGACAAAACAAGAATACATACTCTTAGCATACATATGATCTCATTGTTCAGGTCATCAACCCGAAGACATATGTCATTGAGTATATTATTCTATAGACATCTATAAGTTTTATGGTCATCTCACAATATAAAACACAAACATATAGATTGGAAACTTGCCTTTATTGATATGATCAATGTAGTATTACAAATCGTTTACATAGTATCCCATTACAATCATCGAATGATAGTCTCTTTGGGCATACATACCAATAGATTCCCACTTGCACTTATACCCAATCACTCATGAATCTCAATCCAAGTGATCGAACATGCCCGTCATATTTCTACTGTGAAAGTGCTTTTGTGAGCAGGTCAGCCACATTGCTTTCTATAGGTACTCTACAAATCTTCACATCTCCTCGTTGTACGATCTCTCGTATGAGATGGAACTGCCGTAGAATATGTGGGCTCCGATCTCCAAACCACGAAATAATCACGATTTAAACTTGAGCGGAAGCAATCGATAATCAGCGGAAGACAAAAATCACGGGAAATTAAAACTTTTCGAGACAAGAGCTTGAAACCACAAACCTTTTCCATAGAAAAAGGATTTAAACTGTATACATCTCCATCAAATTACTTCTTGAGTAATTATATACAACATGATACAAAATCTCAAGAACTCATAACCAAAACACTCCAAGACCTGAGAGTACAGAGGACACATAGGACTGACTCTAACTACACCACATAGCAGGCTGAATCTCCACCTGAGATTTATTGCTGCTCCTGGTGCTGCTGCTGCTGGGATTGGTCACCTTGAGACCGGTTCCTCCGTCTTCGACGACCACCTAAAAAGTTGAAGTCTACGGGGTGAGACCATTATACATAATTGCCCCAGCGAGAGTTATAACTCTCCACTAGAAGCTTTATAAGCAAAACAAAGAATAACTTAAGCAGTAAAAGCTTTCAAAGTATTCAATGGTAGTTTTGATGATAAACAAGAGTTCAATATTTCTGAAATATGAAGAACATCTACATTATTCAATGTAACATCAATCAAGTAACTCATAGTTAACTCTTACAGATATACTACGTTGTTGATTATGTTTTTCAAACATTATTATGCCCTGTGGAGATGAGGCATACCACTCATACTCCAACTGATCGCTAAGAAGTCACATCAGTATCATACATAGGTCATTAAAAGAGCCGGATTCTTATGACCTCATCTTCCTCAGTCAGTTAGAGGATTGTTTGCAGGACATCTGGCAGGATGTCTGCTATTTATAGCTCTCCAGGGTAAACTGGACCTTCGCTATTTTAGAGTTACAGTGGCGTTCTGTACTCTCTTCGTCACCGGAAGATTTCTTGTTTATCTTTCAACGATGCGGTGTTTGTATTTTCTTTGGGAGAATAGTGATACATCTCACCTTTTGGGTTTTGTAGTGAAGGTTTGACGGACTATAAAAATCTACATCACTTCCTACACTAGGATGTAAGGTTCTACACATCCATATACCCCACATACTCAAAAGTATGTGATCCAGGAGTTCCCTTGGGAAAACCTGTTTCACCATCATTTAGACTCTGACAATGATGGGTCTATGATCAGGGCTCTACATTACACTTGATTAGTTAGGTACATTCAGTATTCTTTTAACATTATACATTGTTCTTCAAACAATAACATTAGCATAACAGCTATAAATGAGAATACTAAAATGTAGCAGGCCTAACTCTTTGCAATCATCAGTTCTCAATCATCTCATCACAAGTCATCTGTCAAGCATGACCTTGATGGTATTTATGGCTCTTACAGCCCATAAATCTCAATAGATGTCACTAACAGTGCATCAAGATATTTCACTTATTCATAAAGCTTAAGACATGCTTTCAATGAATATAGTCTTGTAATCCATACCTGGATATGATCATCATCTCATGACAACCTGCAAGGTTAATTCAACTAGTAACAGTAAACAATTCATCAATCAGGGTTTACTATTCATCTTTCATGTCATCACCCTAGAATTAGGGTTTACTATTCACCCCATGGTGAATTGTACTCATTACATCATCATGTAAGAGAAACATCATCATTAAAGCTCTTAAATAAGATTAAGATTCATTAGACATCATAATTAGGATTTCCATGATCTCACATAGGTGGATCATTCCCTAATCATGCACATTCATGTGTATTGAAAGTATCTTACTCGAGTTTCCACCTAAAAAGGGTACTTTCTCTCTCTTAGGATACTTTCTCTCTCCTCTTACTAGTAGATGGTGATAACACCACTCTAGATCAGGTTGGGTTAAGTCCTCATTGACCAACATAAGCCAAGACATCACTATCGTGTGATTAGGGTTTGATTAGAACAAGGTTTTACTCCATTAAACCCCTCAAGGGTATTTTGGTAATTTACCTCATGATCACCATCATGGGTCAACTCATTAATCACTTAATCACTTAATGACCTAGGTTACCATTAGGGTTTAGATTAGATCGCCATTGAACCAATTACACCATCAATTGATTAAGTACAAACCACCATCAACACCTTCAAACGGTTTCAACCACCAAACGGTCTTGAGACCGTTTGGTCTCAAACGGTCTTGAGACCGTTTGGTCCAAACGGTCTTGAGACCGGTTGGTCCAAATGGTCTTGAGACCGGTTGGATGTGTTGACCATTTAGAAAGGTTGACTTTCCAAACCGTTTGAAGCTCATGCGGTTTGAAACCGTTTGATCAAATCAACTTGAGATCGATTGGACCAAACGACCCTAAGATCGTTTGAGCCCAAACAGTCTTGAGACCGTTTGGTCCCAAACGGTCTTGAGACGGTTTGGCCTCAAACGGTCTTGAGACCATTTGGATCCAAACGGTCTTGAGACCATTTGGTCCAAATGGGCTCAAACCGTTTGGACCTCCAAAGTGGTTCAAAAGATACAATTGGTCATGGATATGTATGTTGAACCCCTCAATTAACCAAATCCATGATAACCACTTATAAATTGAGTTAATTAAGATTATCCTCAATCAATTAGACATCAAATTGACCCTCAATTGAAAGCCAATTAGGGTTTAATCCTTCTCAATTAGGGTTTCAAATCGGATGGTCATCAATATTCAACAATGTGAATCAAATCAAGGTTGAACCTATCAATTGACCTCCAATTGGGGCCAAACTTGGCCCAAACGGTCTTGAGGTCGTTTGGACATCATCCAAACGGTCTTGAGACCGTTTGCCCAAAGTTTGACCAAAATCTAAGTCGTTTAGATTAGGGTTGAACTCCAATTAGGTCAAAAATCAGCATTTTTATCAATTCATCAACTTCTCGCAATTGGACCTTCAAACCATTAGATTATCTCAACCCTAGACCTTCAAACGGTCTTGGGTTGTTCCCAAACGGTCTTGAGACCGTTTGGAGGAACCCCCAAACGGTCTTGAGACCGTTTGGGTCCTTCAACCCAAAACTCAACAAGATCTATATTTTAAAACAGCAATTTTGACCCGATTAGGGTTTGGATGTTGAAGTGCCTTCAACTCTCAATTGGTTAAGAATTAAACTTTGATTCTTTGCAGGAATTAAATTCAATATATAACCAACAGACCCTCAAATGTACGTCCCTTGGTCAACCCTATCAAACGGTCTTGAGACTGTTTCAATCCAAACGGTCTTGCAAGACCGTTTGAGGGCAAACGGTTTGAAACCGTTTGACCCCAAACGGTTTGCAACCGTTTGGACCAAAAGGGTCCAAGGTCGTTTGATAAAGTAACATAGGGATTCACGCCCCTCATCTTCAACCTCTGTCAAGGTCGGTTCTCCCACCGTTTTGCTTGCAAAAGTGCAAGGAAGAAGGAAGGTAGAAGAAGAACTAACATGCTAATTTTGCAAGAACAAAGTATTCATATAAAGCAAGAGTTTAGAGTTATAAAACCCGCCTAAAGGTTGATCCTAGAGCTCCAAGCCTTCAAGCTCCAAGCTTTAATGGTGTCCTAGAAGCTCCATAGGTCGGCCAAGGTGAATCCTCCAAGGAAAGTTGAGAAGAGATGGCTAGAAAGATAGAACTAAGTGAGCTAGCCATGAATTTGACCTTAAATTCGAGTTTCTTCCAAGAATTAAGCAAAAGGGAAGGATCCAAACCTACCTTGCACTCCCCTGGTCGTCCTCCTGAGCTCCAGAGCTCTCCTTAGTTTTTTTGAGCAAGGGAAAAAGAAATGAAAGGGAAAGGATCGTTCCCTTGCTAAGAGGGGAAAAAGGCTTATATACTTTAGCCCTTTTTACACCATAAGGACCTCTTAAGTTATGGAATTACATCTAAGTCCCCCTTGCTCAAGGGCACGTCCACACTCATCTAAACTTATGCAAAGCTAATGAAATCTCAAGATATAAGGGTAAAGAAAGCCAACCTTCAACTAGGGTACATACATGAAAGGTCTCCATACCCATATTAGGTGACTTTCACCACAAAGATTACTTTTCTTATCTGATTATTCATTGATGTGTCCCTTTCATCATTTCTACTCTAAATGATGACAAGAGTTATAAAAGATGTTCTAGAAAGTGAAAATTACAAGTTGCACCCCTCAATTTGGGTAAATTGCACTTTACTCCAAATTAGGGTTTTCAAGCATAAGGATTGCTTCCACAGCTGCACCTTGGTGCTCAAGCTTGGGAAATCCTTCAAACTTTATCATAAACACCCTAATGATGTTTCAACATCAGAGGAACATCTTAACTTGTGAATTTGCAAGTTGAACCCTTAAACTGGGTAATTTGAACATAGGTCCCTGCATACAACACAATGCTACAACTTTGTTTAAAAAGGAGCAAAAATTGAAAATATATGTCCCTGAGGAACTTAATTACATGCCGGGGAGTATTCACAAGTATATAATTACATATTTAGGCAAAACTTCCAGGGTTAGGTTATAACCCAGGTCAGGGATGTTACAAATTCTCTACCCCTTCACAAGGATTTCGTCCCCGAAATCGATAAAGCGTATTAAGAGAAAAGAGTAGGGTATTTCCTCCTCATCTCATCCTCTAGTTCCCAAGTGGCTTCTTCAACACCACGATGGTTCCAGAGGACTTTCACAAGGCTTATATCCTTCTTCTTTAACTTTTTAGTTCTGTTATCAAGGATTGACACTGATCCCTCCTCATATGTTATATCTTCATTCAATTGTACTTCCATAGGTTGTAGAACTGACTCGATGTCTGGGTGACATTTCCTCAGCATGGAAATGTGAAACACAGGGTGTAGCTTCTGCAACTCCTGAGGTAACTCTAGTCTATAGGCCACCTTTCCAACCCTTTCAACAATTGGATAAGGTCCCATAAATCTAGGAGCTAACTTTCCTTTCCTTACAAAACGAAGGACTCCTTTCCAAGGTGAGACCTTGAGATACACTCTGTCTCCAACCTGGAACTCTAGGGGTCTACGACGTTTATCAGCATACGATTTCTGTCTATCTTGTGCAGTCTTAAGTTGTTGCTGTATAACTTTAATCTTTTCTGTAGTTTGCTGCACAAGATCAGGACCTAACAACTGGTGCTCACCAGTCTCATACCAACACAAGGGTGATCTACAACGTCTACCATATAAGGCTTCATATAGTGCCATATCAATGCTATGCTGATAGCTATTGTTATAGGCAAACTCTATCAAGTTCAGATGTAGATCCCAACTTCCGGTAAACTGGAGAACACATGCTCTCAACAGATCTTCCAAGGTCTGTATAGCCCTTTCTGACTGTCCATCAGTCTGTGGGTGAAAGGTTGTACTAAACCTTAACTTGGTGCCTAGGGCTCTGTGTAACTGTTCCCAAAAGTGACTTGTAAACTGGGGACCTCTGTCAGAAACTATAGTGACAGGAACTCCGTGTAAACGCACTATCTCTTGAACATATAACTGGGATAACCTTTCAGCAGAATAGCTTGTTTTGACAGGTAAGAAATGTGTTGTCTTTGTCAACCTATCAACAATTACCCAAATGGAATCATGTCCTTTGTTTGTCCTGGGTAGGCCAACAACAAAGTCCATGGTCACATGGTCCCACTTCCACTGTGGTATGGGTAAAGGTTGTATTGTTCCTGCAGGTTTCTGGTGTTCAACTTTGACCTGCTAACATAGAGGACACCTCAGGACAAACTCAGCTACATCCTTCTTCATCCCAGGCCACCAATACATATCTTTTAAGTTTCGATACATCTTGGTGCTCCCTGGATGCATAGCATACATTGAAGAATGAGCTTCCTCCAGAACTAACTTCCTTAGGTTATCTACATCTGGTACTATCATCCTCCCATGATAGCATGCCACCTGGTCATCTGACTCATGAAAACCTTCTCGCTTCTCATTACCAAACTCAGATCTAATCTGCTGAACTGTAGCATCTACTTGTTGTGCCTCCTTTATCTGCTCTCTTAGTGTAGGTTTAATCTGCATCTCAGCTAACAAACCAGCTAACAATGACACCTTTAACTGCACATTGTCTTGCCTTAAAGAGATAAGCATATCTCTTCTAGAGCATACTACGGAACTTAGTTGTGCTTTATCCATGGTTGATGTTGCTGATTTCCTACTCAAGGCATGTGCAACCACATTGGCCTTACCCGGATGGTAATCAATTGTACAGTCGTAGTCCTTGATTAACTCCATCCAGCGACGTTGCCTCATGTTAAGCTCATGCTGAGAGAAGATATACTTAAGGTTCTTGTGGTCTGTGAAAATCTGGAAGGTTTCTCCGTAGAGATAATGTCTCCAGATCTTCAAGGCATGGACCACACCAGCTAACTCTAGATCGTGTGTCGGATAATTCTCCTCGTGTTTCTTAAGCTGTCGGGAAGCAAAAGAAATCACTTGTTTATCCTGCATCAACACACATCCAAGTCCATTCTTGGAGGCATCACAGAAAACTACATATTCTTTTCCTTGCTCAGGTAGCACAAGCACAGGTGCACTTGTCAACCTCTCCTTTAACAGCTGAAAAGACTGTTGACACTTATCACTCCAAGCAAAAGGAACATCTTTCCGGGTTAACTTGGTCAAAGGTAAGGCTATAGATCTAAAATTCTTAATAAACCTTCGATAATAACCAGCTAATCCTAAGAAACTTCTAATCTCCGTCGGTGTCTTCGGTTGTTCCCACTGTAGAACAGATTCTACCTTCTTAGGGTCAACTCGAATTCCCGAGGCTGATATCACATGTCCAAGGAAAGACACTTCAGATAGCCAGAACTCGCACTTGCTAAACTTAGCGTACAACTTATGTTCTCTTAGCAAAGTCAAAGTTTGGCGAAGATGTTTCTCATGCTGTTGAGCATCCTTACTATAAATCAGTATGTCATCTATGAAGACGACAACACACTGATCAAGGAAGGGTCGAAAGACTCTATTCATGAGTTCCATGAATGCAGCTGGTGCATTGGTTAGTCCAAACGACATAACCGTGAACTCATAGTGACCATATCTTGTCCTAAAGGTAGACTTGGATATGTCACTGTCCTTAATGAGGAGTTGATGATATCCAGACCTTAAGTCTATCTTGGAGAAGACTGTTGCACCACGCAACTGGTCAAAAAGATCATCAATCCTCGGCAAAGGGTACTTGTTCTTTATTGTTACTTTATTGAGTTGTCTATAGTCAATGCACAACCGCATTGATCCATATTTCTTTTTAACAAACAAAACCGGAGCACCCCAAGGTGAGGTACTTGGTCCAATGAAACCCTTCTCAAGTAACTCTTGAAGCTGTTTCTTGAGTTCTGCCATCTCGGCAGGCGCCATCCTATACAGAGTCTGGGCTATAGGTTTCATATCTGGGACCAAATTGATCTCAAAATAAATCTCCCGAGGTGGTGGTATACCAGGAAGTTCTTCAGGAAACACATCCTCGAATTCCCTGACTATAGGAACTTCAGCAGGGTGGGGACTCTCCTTGGTAACATCTACCACATGGGCCAAGAACGCATAACATCCTTGCCTCATCAACTTATCAGCAACCATAGCTGATACAAGACAGGTGGGCAGAATCTTTCTTTCTCCTTGAAAGATCCATGTGTTGCTTTCATCAGCAAACACTGCCAACTTAGACTCACAATCCAAGACAACTCGATACCTTTCCAAGGTATCCATCCCTAGGATTACATTGAATCCTTGCATATCAAGCGGTATAAGTTCCACTTGAATGCGATGCTTAGAAAAGAAGAGTACGCAGGGAGAGCATACTTCTTGCAGAACGGTAGACCCACTCAACGGAGTCTCCAACAACAAACTATCTGCCCTATGACTAGCTGTCATATTGCAGTTGTGAATCACTCTTCGAGTGATAAAAGAGTGCGTAGCACCCGGGTCAATCAGAACAGATACTACACAAGATTTAGACATATCAGAATATAAAAGTTCCATCTGACCTGTCACCACTTGTGGATCAACCACTGCCTCTGGTGGGTTCATAGCATAGAACCTCGCTGTAGCCTGTTGTTGAGGTGGTGCTGATGATCCAGCTTGAGACGCTTGCCCACGTCCTCGAGCTGCTCCTGGAGGTTGCCCTCTCTGTGATCCCTATTGTCCTTGTCTCGGAGGCTGTGTCACACTGACAGGCTTAGATCGACAGTCCTTCATCAAATGTCCCACCTTACCACAGTTGTAGCAGCTTCTCTCTTGTGGTCTTGGTGGTCCAGTAATGGACATTGATGCAGAACTCTGAGTCTCCCGAGGTGGTTGTCCTCGTCCTCTACCTCTACTTGGAGACCACTGAGTCTGAGAACTAGATCTAGGTGGTGGAGGGTTAGGTGCAGAGAATCTAGGATTCTTAAAGTCCTTATATGAAGAACCCTGGAACTGTGGATATCTTTTCTGATTGCCTCTTCTCAACCACAGATCAGCATCTGCGGGGTCAGCAGTCCCAAGGTACTCGGTAGCTCCGACACGACGTAGTCATTCGAACGTCTTCCCGATACCTTGACCTTCTGGTTGGAAAGGTGCCCTGGGTACAGGCATAGGCATCCTGTCGGTTATGTGTGTCATGGCAGTCATGAACTGCCCAAACATCGTCTGAACTGCTGGGTTACCCATGTCGGCTGGGTCGAACTGGGGTGGCTCTCTAGGTTATTCAGGTACAGGCTGTTCTATCTCTGGTACTCCTGCACCGTCTTGAGGTGCACTAGCACTACTTTCTACCACGTTCTCATCATGTGGCTCTGACATTCTTATATATCTTCTTCTCCTGAGGAGCAGAAGATTCTATTAGATAAGGAAGGAATACTAAAGATAGACTCGACTTCCTAAGTCCTATGCCTCTGTAGACTCGGCGAACCTAGAGCTCTGATACCACTTAATTGTGGGCTCCGATCTCCAAACCACGAAATAATCACGATTTAAACTTGAGCGGAAGCAATCGATAATCAGCGGAAGACAAAAATCACGGGAAATTAAAACTTTTCGAGACAAGAGCTTGAAACCACAAACCTTTTCCATAGAAAAAGGATTTAAATTGTATACATCTCCATCAAATTACTTCTTGAGTAATTATATACAACATGATACAAAATCTCAAGAACTCATAACCAAAACACTCCAAGACCTGAGAGTACAGAGGACACATAGGACTGACTCTAACTACACCACATAGCAGGCTGAATCTCCACCTGAGATTTATTGCTGCTCCTGGTGCTGCTGCTGCTGGGATTGGTCACCTTGAGACCGGTTCCTCCGTCTTCGACAACCACCTAAAAAGTTGAAGTCTACGGGGTGATACAATTATACATAATTGCCCCAGCGAGAGTTATAACTCTCCACTAGAAGCTTTATAAGCAAAACAAAGAATAACTTAAGCAGTAAAAGCTTTCAAAGTATTCAATGGTAGTTTTGATGATAAATAAGAGTTCAATATTTCTGAAATATGAAGAACATCTACATTATTCAATGTAACATCAATCAAGTAACTCATAGTTAACTCTTACAGATATACTACGCTGTTGATTATGTTTTTCAAACATTATTATGCCATGTGGAGATGAGGCATACCACTCATACTCCAACTGATCGCTAAGAAGTCACATCAGTATCATACATAGGTCATTAAAAGAGCCGGATTCTTATGACCTCATCTTCCTCAGTCAGTTAGAGGATTGTTTGCAGGACATCTGGCAGGATGTCTGCTATTTATAGCTCTCCAGGGTAAACTGGACCTTCGCTATTTTAGAGTTACAGTGGCGTTCTGTACTCTCTTCGTCACCAGAAGATTTCTTGTTTATCTTTCAACGATGCGGTGTTTGTATTTTCTTTGGGAGAATAGTGATACATCTCACCTTTTGGGTTTTGTAGTGAAGGTTTGACGGACTATAAAAATCTACATCACTTCCTACACTAGGATGTAAGGTTCTACACATCCATATACCCCACATACTCAAAAGTATGTGATCCAGGAGTTCCCTTGGGAAAACCTGTTTCACCATCATTTAGACTCTGACAATGATGGGTCTATGATCAGGGCTCTACATTACACTTGATTAGTTAGGTACATTCAGTATTCTTTTAACATTATACATTGTTCTTCAAACAATAACATTAGCATAACAGCTATAAATGAGAATACTAAAATGTAGCAGGCCTAACTCTTTGCAATCATCAGTTCTCAATCATCTCATCACAAGTCATCTGTCAAGCATGACCTTGATGGTATTTATGGCTCTTACAGCCCATAAATCTCAATAGATGTCACTAACAGTGCATCAAGATATTTCACTTATTCATAAAGCTTAAGACATGCTTTCAATGAATATAGTCTTGTAATCCATACCTGGATATGATCATCATCTCATGACAACCTGCAAGGTTAATTCAACTGGTAATAGTAAACAATTCATCAATCAGGGTTTACTATTCATCTTTCATGTCATCACCCTAGAATTAGGGTTTACTATTCACCCCATGGTGAATTTTACTCATTACATCATCATGTAAGAGAAGCATCATCATTAAAGCTCTTAAATAAGATTAAGATTCATTAGACATCATAATTAGGATTTCCATGATCTCACATAGGTGGATCATTCCCTAATCATGCACATTCATGTGTATTGAAAGTATCTTACTCGAGTTTCCACCTAAAAAGGGTAATTTCTCTCTCTTAGGATTCTTTCTCTCTCCTCTTACTAGTAGATGGTGATAACACCACTCTAGATCAGGTTGGGTTAAGTCCTCATTGACCAACATAAGCCAAGACATCACTATCATGTGATTAGGGTTTGATTGGAACAAGGTTTTACTCCATTAAACCCCTCAAGGGTATTTTGGTAATTTACCTCATGATCACCATCATGGGTCAACTCATTAATCACTTAATCACTTAATGACCTAGGTTACCATTAGGGTTTAGATTAGATCGCCATTGAACCAATTACACCATCAATTGATTAAGTACAAACCACCATCAACACCTTCAAACGGTTTCAACCTTCAAACGGTTTCAACCACCAAACGGTCTTGAGACCGGTTGGATGTGTTGACCGTTTAGAAAGGTTGACTTTCCAAACCGTTTGAAGCTCATGCGGTTTGAAACCGTTTGATCAAATCAACTTGAGATCGATTGGACCAAACGACCCTGAGATCGTTTGAGCCCAAACGGTCTTGAGACCGTTTGGTCCCAAATGGTCTTGAGACCGTTTGGATCCAAACGGTCTTGAGACCGTTTGGTCCAAATGGGCTCAAACCGTTTGGACCTCCAAAGTGGTTCAAAAGATACAATTGGTCATGGATATGTATGTTGAACCCCTCAATTAACCAAATTCATGATAACCACTTATAAATTGAGTTAATTAAGATTATCCTCAATCAATTAGACATCAAATTGACCCTCAATTGAAAGCCAATTAGGGTTTAATCCTTCTCAATTAGGGTTTCAAATCGGATGGTCATCAATATTCAACAATGTGAATCAAATCAAGGTTGAACCTATCAATTGACCTCCAATTGGGCCCAAACTTGGCCCAAACGGTCTTGAGGTCGTTTGGAGATCATCCAAACGGTCTTGAGACCGTTTGCCCAAAGTTTGACCAAAATCTAAGTCGTTTAGATTAGGGTTGAACTCCAATTAGGTCAAAAATCAGCATTTTTATCAATTCATCAACTTCTTGCAATTGGACCTTCAAACCATTAGATTATCTCAACCCTAGACCTTCAAATGGTCTTGGGTTGTGCCTAAACGGTCTTGAGACCATTTGGAGGAACCCCCAAATGGTCTTGAGACCGTTTGGGTCCTTCAACCCAAAACTCAACAAGATCTATGTTTTAAAACAGCAATTTTGACCCGATTAGGGTTTGGATGTTGAAGTGCCTTCAACTCTCAATTGGTTAAGAATTAAAATTTGATTCTTTGCAGGAATGAAATTCAATATATAACCAACAGACCCTCAAATGGTCGTCCCTTGGTCAACCCTATCAAATGGTCTTGAGACCGTTTCAATCCAAACGGTCTTGCAAGACCGTTTGAGGGCAAACGGTTTGAAACCATTTGACCCTAAACGGTTTGCAACCGTTTGGACCAAAAGGGTCCAAGGTCGTTTGATAAAGTAACATAGGGATTCACGCCCCTCATCTTCAACCTCTGTCAAGGTCGGTTCTCCCACCGTTTTGCTTGCAAAAGTGCAAGGAAGAAGGAAGGTAGAAGAAGAACTAACATGCTAATTTTGCAAGAACAAAGTATTCATATAAAGCAAGAGTTTAGAGTTATAAAACCCGCCTAAAGGTTGATCCTAGAGCTCCAAGCCTTCAAGCTCCAAGATTTAATGGCATCCTAGAAGCTCCACAGGTCGTCCAAGGTGAATCCTCCAAGGAAAGTTGAGAAGAGATGGCTAGAAAGATAGAACTAAGTGAGCTAGCCATGAATTTGACCTTGAATTCGAGTTTAAGGATCCAAACCTACCTTGAACTCCCATGGTAGTCCTCCTGAGCTCCAGAGCTCTCCTTAGTTGTTTTGAGCAAGGGAAAAAGAAATGAAAGGGAAAGGATCGTTCCCTTGCTAAGAGGGGAAAAAGGCTTATATACTTTAGCCCTTTTTACACCATAAGGACCTCTTAAGTTATGGAATTACATCTAAGTCCCTCCTTGCTCAAGGGCACGTCCACTCATCTAAACTTATGCAAAGCTAATGAAATCTCAAGATCTAAGGGTAAAGAAAGCCAACCTTCAACTAGGGTACATACATGAAAGGTCTCCATACCCATATTAGGTGACTTTCACCACAAAGATTACTTTTCTTATCTGATTATTCATTGATGTGTCCCTTTCATCATTTCTACTCTAAATGATGACAAGAGTTATAAAAGATGTTCTAGAAAGTGAAAATTACAAGTTGCACCCCTCAATTTGGGTAAATTGCACTTTACTCCAAATTAGGGTTTTCAAGCATAAGGATTGCTTCCACAGCTGCACCTTGGTGCTCAAGCTTGGGAAATCCTTCAAACTTTATCATAAACACCCTCATGATGTTTCAACATCAGAGGAACATCTTAACTTGTGAATTTGCAAGTTGAACCCTTAAACTGGGTAATTTGCACATAGGTCCCTGCATACAACACAATGCTACAACTTTCTTTAAAAAGGAGCAAAATTTGAAAATATATGTCCCTAAGGAACTTAATTACATGCCAGGGAGTATTCACAAGTATATAATTACATATTTAGGCAAAACTTCTAGGGTTAGGTTATAACCCAGGTCAGGGATGTTACAGAATATGTTTGGAACGTTGGTGCGATCTTGGTTCTTTAGCCTGTGCAATTGCTCCATTATTGTCACAAAAAAACTCAATTGCATCACCAGTGCTTGGAACCACTCCAAGTTCAGAAATGAACTTCTTGATCCACATAGCTTCCTTCACAGCATTAGATGCGGCAATATATTCAGCCTCTGTTGTAGAATCTACAACCGTCTCTTGCTTGGAACTCTTCCAGCTCACAGCTCCATTGTTTAGGCAAAACACAAATCCAGATTGTGATCTGTAGTCATCTTTGTCAGTTTGGAAGCTAGCATCGGTGTAACCCTTTACCACAAGCTCTTCCTCACCGCCGTATACCAAGAATTGATCCTTAGTCCTTCTCAAGTACTTTAGGATGTTCTTTATGGCTGTCCAGTGACATTCACCTGGATCTGACAGATACCGGCTCATCATGCTCAAAGCATACGACACATCAGGACGAGTACATAACATTGCGTACATGATAGATCCAATTGCTGATGCATATGTAATCTTACTCATGTGTGCCCGTTCATCACATGAACTAGGACACTACCCATGGGACATGGGCAAGTTACCTCTCTTAGAACCCTCCATGCTAAACCTCTTTAGCACCTTGTCAATGTATGTGCTCTGATTAGGCCTAGAAGCCTTCTAGATCTATCTCTATAGATCTTGATCCCTAGTATATAGGATGATTCGCCTAAATCCTTCATAGAGAAGGTCTTCCCTAGCCAACCTTTTACTGTCTGAAGAGTAGGGATGTCATTTCCCATCAATAGTATGTCATCCACATACAATATGAGAAATACGACTGTGCTCCCACTAACCCTTTTGTAAACACAAGGTTCATCTTCATTTTGAATAAAGCCAAACTTTTTGACTACTTCATCAAAACGTAGATTCCAGCTCCGATATGCTTGCTTCAATCTATAGATTGACCTTTGTAGCTTACAGACTTTATTGGCTTCCTTTGGATCGATAAAACCCTCAGGATGTGTCATGTACACATCCTCGAGTAAATTCCCATTAAGGAATGTTGTTTTAACATCCATCTGTCAAATCTCATAGTCATGATAAGTTGCAATGGCAAGCATGATCCTGATGGATTTAACCATGGCAACTGGTGAGAAGGTCTCGTCATAATCAACACCTTGAATTTGATAGAATCCTTTCATAACCAATCTACCTTTATAGGTATGAACATTTCCATCCATGTCAGTCTTCTTCTTGAAGACCCACTTGCACCCTATGGGTTTTACCCGTTCGGGTGGATCCACCAAGGTCCATACCTTGTTGGTGTACATGGATTTCATCTCAGATCTCATGGCTTTGATCCATTTCTCAGATTCTGGTCCCTTAGCAGCTTCTAGATAGGAAGTTGTCTCATCTACTATGCCCAATTCATCACTGTCTTGAGTCACGAGAAATCCAAATCTCTCAGGCTCAAGTCGTGTCCTACTAGACCTACAAGGTTTCTGTGTTACATTTGGAACTTGAAATTCCACAACAACTTGTGAGTCTTCATGTTCCTTATGTACCTCCTCAGGTTATCTACTTTCTTGTTGGTCTCAAACTTCTTTGAGCTCTACATTCCTCCCACTAATTCCTTTGGAAATAAATTCCTTTTTAAGAAATACAGCAGTCCTAGCAACAAACACTTTGTTGTTAGTTGGTGTGTAGAAGTAGTATCCCCGAGTTTCCTTAGGGTATCCAACAAAATAGCATTTTTCCGATTTGGGTCCAAGCTTTTTAGGAAATTGTTTCCTAATATAAGCTTCATATCCCCAAATCTTTAACATAGACAAATTGGGACGATTCCCATTCCATATCTCATATGGTGTCTTTTGAACCGATTTGGAAGGTACACGGTTAAGTGTAAACACTGCAGTTTCAAGAGCATATCCCAGAACGATATTGGAAGTTCGGCTAAACTCATCATTGATCGTACCATGTCTAATAATGTACGATTCCTTCTTTCTGACACACCATTATGTTGTGGTGTACCAGGTGGAGTCCATTGTGATACAACACCACGATCTCTCAGAAGGTCCTCAAACTCTTGGCTTAAGTATTCGCCACCTCGATCTAAACGGAGTGCTTTAATACTCTTACCAAGTTGCTTCTCTACTTCATTCATGAAAGTCTTGAACATTTCAAGAGTTTCTGACTTGTGTTTCATAGGATATACATAGCCATACCTACTGAGGTCATCAGTGAAGGTAATGAAGTATTGATAGCCTCCTCTAGCATTTGATCTAAAAGGTCCACATACATCAGTATGTATGAGCCCTAGTAGATCACTGGCTCTCTCACTGTGTCCAGTGAAAGGAGTTTTGGTCATCTTCCCTAATAAACATGCCTCACATGTCTCTAATGATTCAAAATCAAAAGAGTCTAGATAACCATCCTTATGGAGTCTAGATATGCGCTTCTCGTTTATGTGCCCAAGACGACAATGCCATAAGAATGTTTTGTTTGAGTTGTCAAGTTTTAACCTTTTAGTATTTACGTTATATATGCTAGTCTCAAATTCTAACAAGTAGATACCATAAGACATAGGGGCATTTCCATAAAAGATCTCATCTTTGGATATAGAAATAATTCCATTCTTAATGTGAAGTTCAAATCCACTCTTGTCCATACAAGATACATAAATACTATTTCTATTAATGGAAGGTACATAATAGCAATTCTCTAATTCTATTACAAGGCCCATAGGAAAAGATAAACTAATAACTCCAACTGCGGTGGCAGCAACTCTTGCTCCATTAGCAACCCGCAGCTCGACTTGGCCCTTTCGTAAAGGCTTACTTCTTATCAGATCCCGCATATTAGAACATATGTGAGATCCACATCTGGTATCCAGTACCCATGATGAAGAAGTATTTAAGTTTATCTCAATAATGTATATACCTGAAGTGGAGATCTCTATCCCCTGCTTCTTCTTCCTCAGTTCCTCCAGGTAGAGAGGGCAGTTTCTTTTCCAATGTCCAGGCTGGTGACAATGGTGACAAATGCCTTCTTTGGAGATCCCACCTTTAGCTTTGAGCGCGGATGAGTTTGGCTTCTGCCCGGCTTTAGAACTTTTCTTAGCCTTGCCTTTGCCTTTTGACTTTCCCTTTGTCTTGCTGATCATCATCACAGACTTGGGCTTGTCTTTCTTCATCTGTGCTTCAGCTGTCCTCAACATGCCCAACAATTCTGACAACGGCTTGTCAAAATTATTCATGTTGTAGTTCATGAAAAAATGATTATATGATTCAGGCAACGATTGTAGAATCACATCTGTGGCCAACTCTTGACCTAGGGGAAATCCCAGCTTGGATAGGCTTTCCACGTATCCAATCAAGGTGAGTATATGGGTGCCAACTGAGTCTCCCTCTTTCATCTTACTTTTGAACAAAGTCTTTGAGACATCATATCTCTCCTATCTTGATTGATGTTGATACATGTTCTTGAGATGTGTTACCATCTCCATGACATTCATGCTCTCATGCTGCTCTTGCAACTCATAGTTCATTGAGCACAACATTAGGCACTTGACATCCACGGCATCATCAAGGTGCTTCTTGTAAGCATCCTTTTCATCCTTGGGTGCATTTACGGCGGGCTCCGCTGGCTCTGGTGTTTCAAGGACATAGAGCTTATGCTCATGTGTGAGAACAATTCTCAACGTCCTAAACCAGTTTTGAAAGTTGGTTCCGGTAAGTTTTTCCTTCTCAAGGTCCGATCGCAATGAGAAAGTGTGAGTTTTGGTTTCCATTTGATTGCTACAAAAGAAAAAATTTGCATTTAGTCCAAAACATTTTGACTTGTAAAGATTTGATAAACGAGATTAATTAGGCCTTTAATTAATTACGCTCCCACTATTTTATTCAAATTGATAGTCCTCACTGTCAACTCGGAAGATTGCAACGCACAACCTTCTAGTGAGCCAAGACCCAAAATAATTGGATCAATGCCCAACCAACACCGGCGTCAAAGACCAAATACTAAGGTAGGCAACTTTTGCCAATTGCATCATATGCAACTCTTGGATAGATGATCATGCACAACTCCTTGCCATGATGCATTTGAGTGCCTCTAGGTACTTTATCCTATCAAGGTTCCCTAGTTAAGTCCAACCCATAAGCCAACACGATGAGTGTGCACCCTGCGGAGGCAGACCCACACACCCACCATCACACTTCCATGAGATAGACAGTGTACCATGCGGAGGCGTTCCCACACATAGTCGATCAAGCTTTTCATATGTGTTGCTTTATGGAAGGCAATTAAAACTTAATATTATTAATTGAGGGGTTTTATTAATACATATACATATCCAAACACCACATACTTATAGTATGTATCATATACTACTATATCCATAACCACAAACGATAGACATGCAATCATAAACACAAATACATCGGTTATGGCCATACTATTGTAATCCTTTGGAGAAACAAAGGATTACGGTCCACCTATGGTCTTATGCATCTCATGAAACACCTGTGAATCAACCTGTAAGCCTGTAATGATCTGTTGGGTTTTAAGGGAGGCAGATAAGGCAACAGAAACAAAAATTTTCCTCCCCAAACCCAAAACAAGGAAATGCGTCAACGTCTATACAATAGGAAAGGGATGGTTTGTGGAATCATACCTTGTCCTGAGGCTTGCTCGGTGAAAATACCTCGCACCTTGAGTGGTCTTCACATCCGGTCTTGGACGGTGTCTGTGCAGCTCCTGGTCGCACCGGGACTGATGGGATTGAAGGTTGTCCTCCTAGCGGCAGAAACCTCCCGCCTCTGAAGTAGTCCACACGGACCACCTGGAACTCCAATCTCCTTGTCCCACAAGGAATTGGAAGGAGTCACACCCTCCTATTGGCATACTAGTCGCCAACACACTCTCCTGCTACCAGTCACAACTCCATTTGTCTTTCCCTTGTTGTGCCTCCCTTATCGGGTAGCACTTGCTCAGGCTCTCTCAGTTACCAAAACCAGAGAGAATGACAACTTTGCAGAGCAACTGGTTTGCACTGAGTTGTACTTTGAGAATCCCCTAATACCCCTATATATAGGAGGGTCATGGGACATGGTTCTCCATCCCAGGCAATGCGGGACTAAAAGCAGGAGTAGAAGGGTTCGAGATTTTCCACAAAACAACCAACTCACAACCTGAACCGATCATTTCATTTCTGAAACGGTCGGTTGGGGACCTGAGCCGGTTGGTTGACACCTCAACCGATCGGTTGGGACACCTCAACCAGTCGGTTCACTTCTGAACCGGTCAGTTCGTGGTCCTGGTCAGTTCCCGATTGACTTTCCATCTTTTGTTTCTAATTGGTATCAAATACCAATCCTTGTTCCAATCAAATTGGGCAAGTGAAACGAAAGGAAAATTCTCACCAATCCTACTTTCCCAACTTGCTCGGTTGCAACAGTTGAACCGATCGTTTCAATGCTTGAAGCAATCGTTCCACCCTGTCCATGAGCTGATCGACTCACCACCTGAGCCGATCAGTTCACCAAGCTGAGCCGATCGGTTCATCTCATGAGCCGATCAGTTGGGAGTGCAGATTGTGCATAATTAGTCAATTGCACTTTCAATCAATTCGATACTCCAATCAATGCGTCCAACACCTTGAACATTATGATATTGAGCCATCAATTAATTGATTATTTAATTGAACTACTAAACTCCTTTAGTAATCAATCTAAACATTGTTTGTGGACAAAACTCCTCTTCCAGGTTAAATCCTATGTGTGTGACTCTGCAGGTCCTTTTTAACGTTGGCAGTGAAAGTCCATAACACTTATGACTTCACAAGCAAAGAGCGGTGCCTAGTCACACATCAGTGCTACCCAAGTGAAATAGAAAGTTGGAGAACAACTTTCAATCCTACAATTCGTGAATGGTGTTACAGTGAATGTATAATTCCTTTGTCACTGATATCCCGAATGAACTCGAGGCATGGAACAGTCATCCTGTCGATGTTCATTCACTTTCTTGATCTCAGAGCAAATTGGAAGAGATATGTATGACATCAATATGACATACCGATTCACACATGCGTGCACACACCTATTTTAATCCTACTCATCAAGTGGCCTTGGATATCAATGTAGCGACCGAATCGATAAATCATGATGTAAACTCAGCGGAAGTGATTAACTAGCAGCGGAATTATCAAAATCACTAAAAATTTAAAACTTTTTGGAAAGATATCTTTAAACCATAAAACTCTTTTATAAGAAAACAAGATGAACTATCTACAACATGGTTTGACATTATATCTTTGTGAATTCACATCTCGAGTGATTACATACATCCATTGTCCTGTTACCTGTATAGGAAAGATACAAAATCTCGAGGTATTAAGCCAAAAACCTCAGATCTACTGACTCCTAGGACCTGAGAGTACAGATATGACACATAGGACCAACTATCTACAAGACTTGACAGTCAATATCTCCACCTGAGATTCACTACTGTCCCTGGTGTTGCTGCTGCTGTTGTTGCTCATCTCTGGATGGATTCCTTCGTCCTCGGTGTCTTCCTAAAAAGTCGAATCCCACGGGGGTGAGACAATTGAATAATTGTCCCAGTGAGAGTTATAACTCTCCGTCAGAAGCTTTGTTATTGCAATAAGGAATAACAATAAGTAGTATAATTATTAACATTTAACAGCATGTTTAATGTCAAGTAGAGCAACATTTACATTATAACTTAATTGGATATCAAAGCATATCTCATTAAAGAATATGAAAAACATGTATACTAGTTATTTAACTAGAACATTATAAACAATGTAACATCAATCATTATTTCCCGTAGTTCAACCTAAGTAGTTATGCTACACGGCTGATTATGTTTTTCAAACATTATTATGCCCTGTGGAGATGAGGTATATCACTCATACTCCAACCGACCATTACGAAATCGCGTCGGTACCATACATAGGTCATCAAAAGAGCCGGGTTCTTATGACCTCATCTTCCTCAATCAGTGTGAGGATTTACATGCAGGACATCTTGTGTCTCTGCTATGATAGCTATCCAGGGTATTCTGGCAACTTCGTTATTAGAGTCATAGTGGTGTTCTGTACTCTCTTCATCATCGAGGGATCTCTTGTTTATCTCTCATCGATGCGGCATTAATGATTCCCTCGGGAGATTAATGATACATCATCCCGGCATAGACATGTAATGAAGGATTGATGGGTTAAAGATACATCCTACATCAATTCCTACATTAGGACGTAAGGATATTCACGTCCATAATCCCCCATATATTCAAAAGTATATGTTCCAGGAGTTCCCTTAGGAAAACCTGTTTCACCATCATTTGGTCTCTGACAATGATGGATCTATGGTCAGGGCCCTACATGATATGATCATACTTGATTATTTAAGTACATTTTAGCATTCTTTTAGCATCAAGCATGTTTTCAAACATAAACAATTAAAACATCTGCTATAGAAGAAGAATACTAAATGTATGAAGTTTATTTCACATCAGTTATCATTTCTTAACCATCTCATCATTATGGTTCAAGAACAGGGGTGTTCAAACCCTTAAATCATCATAAGTCATCTAATAGCATGACCTTAATTGTAATAATGTAAATATTACTCAAGGCTCTTACAGCCCATCATTCTCATATGTTACCTCTTAAACCAGGCAACATAGTATATCATTATTCATAAAGCTTATAACATGCTTTCAATGAGTAAAACATCATAACTCTTACATGGGTATGATTACCTCTTGCTAACAACCTGCATGACTAATATAATTGAAGACATGCATTTATAACAATATCAGTACAATACCAATTCTTTTCAATTTATTCATAGAACACCACGATCGTGCAAAGGGAAGCTACCACGGTCGTTCTCCATAGCATGGTTGTGCTATCAGCATCATACCATGACCATGTTTCATCACCATGGTTAATTTCTAGGGTTAGGGTTTATTCAACTCAATTAGGGTTATTAAACCCCTTTGACTTATAAGGCATAAGGATACCTCATATTATAATTCATTCAAAGGGTTTCATACTTAAAAGCATAACCCAAACTTAGGGTTAAAGTACCCTACCTTTCATTAATTAGGGTTTCCTGTTCACATTATCAGTTCAACCCTAATATAATACTCCACTACCCTTGGGAGCATTCAAAGATATTATAAGTGTTTGATTTCGGTTATTTTACTCATCATGTATCATTAATGATCATCACTTCTAAGTATTAGCCCATTCCTCATATGATGCATATATCATATATCAGAATTATCCAATTATCTGTAATGATATAGGTTTAAACATTGTTGATATAGGATAAATTATCATCAACTATTCTAGGTATCTTCATATTCATGATGTTATCTACATCATGCTTTAGTATACATCATTTCTGAGAGTTTTATGCCCATTATTATTGTAAGGTGTAAGATCTATTACTCATTCATAGGGATGTTTGGATCTAGGCATCTTACCTCTTAAATCCTTATTTATTGAAATTACCACATTTATCATTCACAAGATTCACTAACCCTATTCTATATGTTTATGACATTATCATCTTATTTAATTGATTTAGCTACACCTCACCTTATTGTACTATCTAGTAAACCATCTCAAGGTTTTCATGATTAATAAGCCATACGTTAAGCTTGCTATTCATCTTAATAAGGGTTTCCCATAACATCACCACCAATTAGGGTTTCTATTCATATCACATCTCCCCTAGATTAGGTTTATGATTAATATCCCACCATTAGGGACTACTATTTCACATCATGTTATTCCCCTAGAATTAGGGTTTACTATTCATATTACATGATTTACCCTAAAATTAGGGTTTACTATTCACATCATAGTGAATTGAGGTCTTACCATCATTATTTATGAAGATTACTTCCATTGACACCTTCAAATTAAGTTAAGATTCATAATATCCATAATTAGGGTTTTCCATGATCTCCTTATGAAGGATCATACCCTAATGGTGTGTATTGATACATTTTAAAGGTATCTTATTTGATTGTCATTGATATTAGGAGTTTTCTCTCTCCTCATACTAATAGATGATGTTTATATCACTCTTTATTAGGTTAAGTCAACTCAACTTTGACTGATATAAGTCAAGTCATCATCATTAAGGTCATTAGGGTTTACCTGATCGAGGATACTAGTCACACTAACCCACTAAGGGTACTTTTGTAATCTTCACCATTGACCCTAACATACATTGGTTCACTAATTACTTAACCCCTTAATGACTTTAGGTGTCTTTAGGGTTTAGGTTAAACAACCATTGAACCATCTAAGTCTTTAAAGCATTAAGCATTCTTGACCTTAAAAGATCCCAAACGGTTTTGCACTTTCAACCTCCAAACGGTTTTGAAACCGCATGAATCCAAACGGTTTTGAAACCAGTTGGTCCCAAATGGTCTTGAGACCATTTGGTCCCAAACGGTCTTGAGACCGTTTGATCCAAACCTCCTCAAAACCGCATGGACCAAAGATGGTCTCAATTACACCAATCGGTTTAGGGTTCTCAATATTGATTCCTTCAATCATTGAATTCATGGAACCAATCATCAATTGGACCTATCCTCATACTTCAATTGAGTTAAATAAGTCAACCTTAACTGATTTGACCCTCAATTGACCCTCAATTAGTCCTCAATTAGGGTTTGAATTAATTGAATTAGGGTTTGGAATCGATGATCCTTCAACACTAATCAATGCAAGATTAGTTACTTTGAAACCATTGAACCATCATCCAAATTGAACATGACCTGACCCCAAATGGTCTTGAGGTCGTTTGGATGACCTCCAAACGGTCTTAAGACCGTTTTCCCATCAAATCATCAAAATCCAAGTCAACCAATTAGGGTTTGGATCATTGGATTGATCACCAAAACAACAATTGATTACACTTTAACTTAGTATCATTAGATCATCAATTGCTTAACCATACTCACCCCTAGACCTCCAAAAGGTCTTGGGTGGCCTCCAAACGTTCTTGAGACTGTTTGGATGAGTTCCAAATGGTCTTGAGACCGTTTTGCTCATCCAACCCTTGGATTCTAGTGAAAAATCATTAGGGTTTGAGCTATTGAGTTGATCATCGAATCAGCACTTGATTGCATTTCAATTTGGTATCTTTAGACCTTCAATTACTCAACCATACTTGACCCCAGACATCCAAACGGTCTTGGGTGACCACCAAACGGTCTTGAGACCGTTTGGGTACTCCCCAAATGGTTTTGAAACCGTTTGGGCTCAATCACCCAAAACATCATCTCAATCACTTACAAAAATCAGCACTTAGCCGATTAGGGTTCATGCCATATCTTTGGATCTTCAAACACTTAACCATATCCAACCCTAGACTTCCAAACGTTATTGGGTGACTCCTTTGGGTAATCCCCAAACGGTTTTGAAACCGTTTGGGCTAATTAACCCAAAACATCAAATCAACTCATTGGAATTTCAGCACTAATTCCAATTAGGGTTTGCCTAATTGATTAACCTTCAATTCATGATTCCTTGGGAATTAACCCCTAAAATTTGGTGAGTCATTAACCAACATAATTAGGATCAGGAATCTTAAACGGTCAAGCTTTTTTCAACGCTCTCAAATGGTTTTGAAACCGTTTTCCCAAAAAGGTCAAGTTAATCAGGTTGGAAATCAGCACTTAATCCAATTAGGTTTACCTAATTGATTAGCCTTCAACTCATGATTCCTTAGGAATTAACCCCTCAAATTTGGTGAGTCATTAAACAACATAATTAGGATCAGGAATCTCAAACGGTCAACCCTTGGTCAACGCTCTCAAACGGTTTTGAAACCGTTTTCCCAAAAAGGTCAAGTTAATCAGGTTGGAAATCAGCACTTAATCCAATTAGGTTTACCTAATTGATTAGCCTTCAACTCATGATTCCTTGGGAGTTAACCTATAAAATTTGGTGAGTTATTAACCAACATAATTCTGAAAAGGAATATCAAGGTCAACTCAACCAAACGGTCTTGGAGACCATTTTCTCCAACCGACCTTGCAAAACCGTTTGCCCCAAAACGGTTTTGCAAACCATTTGGCCAAAGGGTGCAAGACCGTTTGCTAAAGTAGCATTGGTATTCACGCCCCCTTCTTCTACCTCCAGATCAAGGCCTGTCCTCCATGGTTTTTCTTGCAAGAGTGCAAAGAAGGATGGAGGGAAGAAGAACAAGCAACGTTTGTAAGAAAGAAAGATGCATAACAAAGTTTAAGGGTTTAGAGTTATAAAACCCACCTTAGGATCAGCTCTAGAGCTCCAAGCTTCGTAGCTTTAATGGTGGCTTGAGCTCCACAGGTCGTCCAAGGTTTCTTCTTCAAGAATTGGTTGGCAAGGATGGCTAGAAAGAAGAACTAAGTAAGGAAAACTAGCAAACCAACCTTGTATCATGATTTCCTCCATGAATCCGAACTAGATAGTGGTTAAAGCTTACCCAACTCTACTTGTCCATTCTCCTCTGCTCCTGAGCTCCTTCCTTAGTCGGTCCAAGCAAGAGATAAGTGAAGAGAGGAAGGGAAATGATCCCTTGGTTGTAAAAGAAAGGTATATATATACTTTGGGCATGTTTTCAAGATAAGGACAATTTTTTCTTCTATTTCTCATATGGGTCCTTCTCTCCTTCTTGGCCACGCCCCTCCTTTCTATACTTCAGCAAAACTCCTTTCTTAACCAAAGTCTAGTGAAAAGGAAGCCAAACATCCTACTAATTTGCACACATATAAAAGGGTCATTATGCTTACAACTTGGTTATTTATTTACAAGGGTTATTCTTCTTATTTGATTATTCAAATGAAGCGCCCTATTCATCACTTTTACTCTAATTGATGCCAAGAGTCATAAAAGATACTCTAGAAGGTATATTTTACATGTTGCACCCCATGTTTTGGGTAAATTGCACTTTACACCAAAACTAGGGTTTAAAGCACAAGGATTGCTCCACAAGCTGCATTTTGGTGCCCAAGCTTGGAGAATCCATAATACTTCATAAAATTCATTATTATGATGTCTTATCATCAGAGGAACATATAAACATGTGCAATTTACAAGTTAAACCCTCTAAATGGGTAATTTGCACATAAGTCCACTTTTAACAAAACAATATTACAATATTGTTTAAAAAGGACAGAAATGGAAATATATGTTCCTCAAAAGCTTTAATTACATTATCAATAGATAACCACAAGCATTTAATCACATGATTAAGAAAAACACCTGGGGTTAGTTCATAACCCAAGTCAGGGATGTTACAATCAAACTCCCTCAGGAGGGACAAATCCCATATCTATCACTCACCCCTCAAAAGCCCCATGTGTCAAAGCCACCCAATCATCACCTTTATAACAACCCATGTTTCAGGACTGCGTTTGATGATGTCAAAGTGTGCCCAATGACATGTGTTGAGTGTAGTGATTTCAGGTCAAAGAATCACACTCACCACCATCACTGTGAGTACTGACTGTGACTACCATGTCATGGTTCCATGTGTCAAACTCACAGTGGGTCTGTCTGGTACACTTGTTCTCTAACAAGTACCTATGTGTTTGGTTTGATATCTCTATATCATGACTAATGAGATTCTGTCATCAACCAACACCACAATCTAGTCTTGTGTGTCATTGCTGTCTATCTACCTTCCACAATGACATTCGACTAGGGACATAACAAGAATGTACAAACTCTTAGCATCTGTATGATCTCATCGTTTAGGTCCTCAACCTGAAAGCATACGTCATTGAGTACTGTCATTCTCTATACATTCAATCTATTCTATCACTATCTCATATGACTGAACTAGAAAGAATTGGAAGCTTGCCTTTGATGTTTATCAAATCAATCTTAATGTATCCCACCAATCATCCCATGATTGGCTCTCAAGGCATACATACCAACAAACTCTCACTTGCACTGCGAGCCAATCACCCTTGAATCATATTCATAGTGATTTTCAAACATGTCCCACATGTTACTGTGCTCTAGTGCGAACATACTGAGTAATGGCAACACCTTGCCAAAGTTAGTTTTTAACTGCATGTCTCCCATCTCTTAGATGTACGTCACACGTATGAGATTGAGTTTCCATAATATGCGATCTAGTATTCCTCTGCTAACCTTTAGCCACATTGCATGATCAAGGATTCCATACTTGTCATCAATGAGCAAAATATCTATAAGTTCATCTCATGAACTTCTAGATCCATATAGTATCCATTGTTGTTCTCTAACGCATAGATACTCGACATTTCCTTTTAAATGGTTTTATTGGAACACTTCCAATTATCAACAAACTTTCACTTTTATATATCCTATATATATTTTGTGATTAATTTTCTGTCCTTTCGGAAGTTCGCATCAATGTAACTCTTTACATTGAACTCTTCCTTATTTCCATAGAACTAGTACTTCTCAAGTACTTATCAAGTTCTTATGGTTTCGAGTAACCCTTACTGGAAGTAGACAAACATCCACTCGTTATGTCCCACATATGAGTTATCAGGATGAGCACATCATATTGTCATGTCCTACATACAAGATGATGAATGTATTTTGTTCTTGCCATGTCGATACATGCAAGATAATGGGATGATTACATACATGATAGATCCATATCTATTCTTAGTGTTCCCATTCTTCATAAGAATTGGACACTTGGCCTTGGGATACTAATTCCATGTATCATGGACAAGTTTTCTCCCACCAAATCTGTGCATACTGAACCCTTCAGTACAGATTGCCAATGTATGCTTTCTCTTTTCAGGTCAAGAGGTTTTCGAGAACTATCTCTATAGATCTCTATTCCTATCACATAGGAAACATCTCTATCTTCCTTAAAGATAATTTCCACTTTTGGATTTCCATTCTAGAACATTTCCATTTCACATCAACATGTGGAATGTGAACACGCTCCCACTAAATCACAGATCCCTTCTTTATCTTTGACATATCAGTCAAACCCTTTGACTATATCATCAAAGTAAAGATCCAATGCTGAGTTGCTTGTACCCAATCAATCACATTGATTAGTCCATTGTAACTTATAGACTTCATTTGCATTAGTGGATTCATAAACCTTATAGGTTGTGTCACGTACACATCCTTGTTTTATTCCTCATAGGAATGCAGTTTTAGTATCCATATGCCAAATGTCTTAGTCATTAAGTTGCACTCAACAAGCATCATCCTTCTCAAAATGTTATCCATGTGTCTTAACACTTAAGACTTATTCACACTTATGGATTTTATTCCAATGGGTGATACCATCAAGGTCATACCTTATGGTTCACATGGATGTCATTTAGGATGTAATGGTCATAAACCATAACTCAAAATTTGGTTCCTCGTATTCATCTGGATAGTTGACTCATCACATGAACAACTCATCACATAGATAATTGAGGTGTATCTGTTAAGGATATAAGAACTCACAACTCCTTGTGGTTCTTAATGTCCTTATTAGTGTGGGGTATTCTTTTATTAAGAAGAATTCAGTTATTTGATAATCATTCTCTAACTCCTTAGAGTATGATTCCTTCTTGATTTAGACATCACCATGCCTTAATCATGAGTTCACTATGATACACTATCATAATCACTCATAAGGATCTCAAACATTTGGTCCAAGTATTTCATTCATTGATCTCATCAAGAATTAACACTTTACCAAATTTGTACTTCATCTATGATAATCTTGAACACTTCAAGATATTCATAAACTCCATTTGAAGTATTAGCATTTTCTCCAATAGATATGTAAATACATCACATGTATTATACCTTATAGGACAATCATTCTCCCACTACCATTAGTGAAGATTGATTAATCATGTCCAAGATATTCATGTCTCTTACTGGTTCTCTAACCAAAAGAGTATAGATTTATCCATCACATGGAAACTAGAAATGAATTTCTCATGATTGATGCTAATTTGATTGTTTGAGTTATCTATAACTTTTAGGTATCATTTTATCTTATGCATACCATGTATCACAAGATAAACAAGGCATTGCCACAAAGATCATATCTTTAAGATTGAAACATTAACTTTATTAATTGCCATCATTGTCATACAATATGCAATAATAAAGTGTTTCTATCTATTGGAAATATATGAAATAGCAGTTCTCAACTCTATTTTGTACCCTTTAGGCTGAAATAAACTGAAAGATACTCCTATCTATGGCAGCAACACTTGCTCCAATGATGGGTACTTCTTTCTTGGTCCTTTCACAAAGGCCATCACTTCTTTGCAAATCTTGCATATCATATATGATAGATCCATATCTTGGTATCATCTACCTCAGATAAAGAAGCGGTTCATTTCATGATACCTTAGATGGAGATCTCCATCCCCTCCTTCATATTCTTTTGTTCTTCCAGATATAGAGGGAAATCCCCTCATACACCCTTTCCCCATGTGCCTTGAGGCTGAAGACGACTTGGATTGTTGGCTAGCATCAGAACATTTCTTTGCTTTGCCCTTATCCTTGCCCTTAAGAATTACCTTTTTCTTTGATCAAATCAAAGATTATGGTTTGTCTTTCTTCATCTTTGCCTCTACTATCCTCAACATGTCCAACAACTCTGTCAACTCTTATCAAAGTTGTTCATGTTGTAGCTTATCATGAATTGTATGATCCTCACAACATTTGCAGTATCATACCAATAGCCAACTCTTGGCTCAGAGGGAATCCTTCTTAGTCAGGTTTTCCACATACCCAATCACATTGAGTGTGTGAATACCTTACTGGATCTCCTTCTGTCATGACATACTAGGACAGTGTCCTTGAGACATCATATGTCTCATGTTGTCTCTGCAACTCATAGTTCAGAGAACACAACATCAAGCACTCCTCATTAATGTCATCATCGGTATGCTTCCATAAGCATACTTTCAGCCATTGATGTGGTGGGTGTAACATCCCTGACCTGGGTTATGAACTAACCCTAGGTGTTTTGCCTAAATTATGTAATTAGATACTAATGATTATCTTTTGCTATATAATTAAAGCTCCTGAGGAACATATGTTTCCATTTCTGTCCTTTTTAAACAATATTGTAGTATTGTTTTGTATTACAGGGACCTATGTGCAAATTACCCAATTAGAAGGGTTAACTTGCAATTTACATATGTTAAGATGTTCCTTTGGTGTTGAGACATCATAAAAATGTATATGATGAAGTATGATGGATTCTCCAAGCCGGGGCACTAAGATGCAGCTTGTGGAGCAATCCTTGTGCTTAAAACCCTAGTTTTGGAATAAAGTGCAATTTACCCAAAATGTGGGGTGCAACTCGTAAAATATACTTTCTAGAATATCTTTTATGACTCTTGACATCATTTCGAGTAAAAATGATGAAGAGGGCGCTTCTTTTAAGTAATCACATAAGAAGGGATACCTTTGTAAATAAATCACCAAGTTGTAAGTAAGGAGACCCTTATATATGTGCACCTTAGTGATAAGTTGACCTTCTTTGCCTTTAGTTCTTGGTTTTAGAAGAAGATTTGTTTAAGAAATAAGGAGGAGGGACGTGCTTATAAGAAAGGAAGGACCTAGATGTGAAAACAAGAATTAGATGTTCTTATGTTGAAGTTTCACCCAAAGATATATATACAACTTTCCTTTGCAAACAAAGGGACGTTTCTCTTCTTCTATCACTTATCACCTTGCTTGGACCGACTAAGGCAGAGCCTTGGAGCATAGGAGAATGACCAAGGAGAAGCTAGGTAAGCTTGGGTCATCTTTTTGCTCGAATTCATGGAGTAAGTTGGATTACA
This sequence comes from Alisma plantago-aquatica, assembly GCA_963693085.1. Lineage (NCBI taxonomy): Eukaryota > Viridiplantae > Streptophyta > Magnoliopsida > Alismatales > Alismataceae > Alisma > Alisma plantago-aquatica. Next base: position 927,577,045 of record OY856409.1, read on the forward strand.
AGGTTGGTTTCATGGTTTTCTTACTTAGCTTTCTATTTCTAGCTGACTTTTCCCAACCTTTACTTGGAGAAACACCCTTGGCCGACCTGTGGAACTCAATACGCCATTAAAGGCTTGAATCTTGGAAGCTTGGAGCTCTAGGAATGACCTTAAGGTGGGTTTTATAACTCTAAACCTCTTGCCTTGTTTATGCATATCCTTATTCTTGCATATTGTAGTTAGTTCTTCTTCTTCCCCACTCTTCCTTGCACTTTTGCAAGCAAAACCATGAAGTAACCGACCTGTTCCAAGGTTGAAGATGATGGGCATGATTTCCTAGGCAACTTTACCAAACGACCTTGGACCATTTGGTCTAAACAGTTTGCAAGACCGTTTGAAACCAAATGGTCTCACAACCGTTTGATTTCATGCGGTTTGCAAGACCGTTTAGATTCAAGCAGTCTCCAAGACCGTTTGGCCAGTTTTACCAAGTGAAGACCGTTTAGAGGTCTTCTGAACACATGTTGAATTAATCAATTACAAAGAATCATGACGTAATTGCAAACAAATTACAAGTTGAAGGCACTTCAACCCTCTAAACCCTAATCGGGTTCAATTGATGATTTCAAGGATCGATTTTGTTGAACTTTGGGTTGAGTGGACCAAACGGTCTCAAGACCGTTTGGGGACCACTCAAATGGGCTCAAGACCGTTTGGTGAAACCCCAAGACCATTTGGAGGTGTAGGGTGAAGATAATTTAATCAATTGAAGGTCCAATCACAATAGGTTGTTGAATTAATTGAAAGTGCTGATTTTAGACCTAATTAGGGTTCAACCCTTATCAAATTGACTTAGATTTTGATGAGACTTTGGGAAAACGGTCTCAAGACCGTTTGGGCTAAGTTGGGGCCCAATTGAAGTTCAATTGATGGGTTCAACTTCAATTAGACTCATGTTGATCAATGTTGATGGTTAACCGATTACAAACCCTAATTGAATTGGATTCAACCCTAATTGGTTATCAATTGAAGGTCAATTGAGTGTCCAGTTGGTTAAGGCTAACCCTAATTGGATCAATTGATGAGTGGTTAACATCTATGAGGTCAATTGAGGGGCTCAACCTTGAAAACCCTAATCGATTATAAGTGTTGATGCACTTTTTGGGTCCAATCAGTTTTGAGATGTTTGGACCAAACGGTCTCAAGACCGTTTGAAACCAAACGGTATCAAGACCGTTTGGGACCAAACAGTCTCAAGACCGTTTGAATCCAAATGGTCTCAATACCGTTTGGGCTCAAACGATCTCAAGGTCGTTTAAATCCAATCGATCTCAAGGTCGTTTCAATTCATGCGGTTTCAAGGTCGTTTCATCCAATCGGTTTCAAAGTCAACTCTCTCAAACGGTCAACAAGTTGAAACGGTTTCAAGACCGTTTAAATTCAAACGGTCTTGAGGGTGACCAAGTTCAAACGGTTTGGAAGTCAACCCTAACCAAACGGTCAACACTTCCAAACGGTCTCAGGACCGTTTGGAGATTGAAGTGTGTAATCGTTTGGGGGACTTTAGGATTGTGATTACTTAATGTTTTGAAGATTTAAATGGTTCAATGGTTGTTCAACTTAAACCCTAATAAAACCTAAAGACATTAAGGGGTTAAGTACCTAGTAGATTGAACCATGTTATGATTAATGGTGAACATTATCAAGGTACTTATAAAGGGTTCAAGTAGATAACACTCCCCTTGATCAAGCAAACCCTAATGACCTTAGTGGTGATGACTTGACCTATGATAATCATAGGTGACTTGACTTAACCTAATCTAGAGTGATGTAAACATCATCCAGTAATAAAAGGAGAGAGAAGGCTCCTAATATCAATGAGAACCAATTAATATACCTTTAATATGTAAGAATGTACATGAATAGGGTATGATCCACCTATGTGAGATCATGAAAACCCTAATTATGATAATTAATGAATCTTAACCTAATTTGAAGGCATCAAGGATGATAATTTCATACAGGGTGATGCTATGAAGCTCAATTCACTATAAAGTGAACAGTAAACCCTAATTCTAGGGTAATAACATGTAATGTGAATAGTAAACCCTAATTAAGGGTGATATGATGAAATGTACAATAAACCCTAATTCTAGATTATGCTTTTTAGCATGAATCTTCATGATTAAAGTATGAGATGAGGAATCATCATTCCTAAATCATAATGAAAGGGATTGAATAACCCTAATTGATGTAAATAAGGGAACCTAGCCTTGTTAAGGGCATGAAGGTACAACCCTTGAAATGAAAGGTTAATTCTGCTTTATTAATTGCTGATCTAGAAATGAATTGTTTATTGTTGTCAATTGAATTAACTATGCAGGTTCTTATAAGGGAATGATCATAGCCAGGTAAAGGTTATGATACCATATTCATTGAAAGCATGTTATTGGTATTATGAATAGTGATATACTATGTTGCCTAGTTTAAGTGGCATCATATGATACTGATAGGCTGTATGAGCCATGAGTAACATCAAGGTCATGTTGATTAGATGACTTGTGATGAGATGATTAAGAATTGATATCCAATTGATAATTGATGTGAGTTAGAATTGATACATTTAGTATTCTTCTTATATAGCAGTGTTTTAATAATTAAATGCTTAGAAACATGCTTGATGCTAAAAGAATGCTGAAATGTACCTAACTAATCAAGTATAATCATATCATGTAGAGCCTTGATCATAGATCCATCATTGTCAGTATTTAAATGATGGAGAAACAAGTTTTCCTAAGGGAACTCATGGATCACATACTTTTGAGTATGTGGGGGAATATGGATGTGAATATCCTTACATCCTAGTGTAGGAATTGATGTAGATGTACCTTAATCTATCAACCGTTCACTATGTTTTTATGCCATGGTGATGTACTACAAATCTCCCGAGGGAATCTTTAATGTCGCATCGATGAGAGATAAATAAGAGATCTTTCGATGACGAAGAGAGTATAGAATGCCACTGTGACTCTAATAGCAAAGTACCAGAATACCCTGGTAAGCTATAGTAGCAGAGACACTAACTGTCATGCATGTTAATCCTCACACTGACTGAGGAAGATGAGGTCATAAGAATCCGGCTCTTTTGATGACCTAGGTATGATACCGATGCAACTTAGTAGTGATCGGTTGGAGTATGAGCGGTATACCTCATCTCCGCAGGGCATAATAATGTTTGTAAAATATAATCAACCGCGTAACATATCTGCTTAGGTTGAACTACGAGAAACAATGATTGATGTTACATTGGTTATATTAATAGTCTGTTCAAGTATCTAGTATACATATTCTTCATATGCTTTAATGAAGTAATTGCTTAAGTAAATGTTATTTTACTTATTGTCAAACCTACTTTTGATTGTTTTAAGTTACGTTGCTTATGTTATTCCTTGATTGCTATAACAAAGCTTCTGGCGGAGAGTTATAACTCTCGCTGGGACAATTATTCAGATTGTCTCACTCCCGTAGGTTTCAACTTTTTAGGTGGACGTCGAGGATGAAGATACCAATCCGAGGGTGAGAAGTATCAGCAGCAGCAATACCAGGGGCAGCAGTGAATCTCAGGTGGAGATACTGGCCGTCATGTCCTATAGTTAGTTAGTCTTATGTCGTCTCTGTACTCTCAGGTCCTAGGAGTCAGTAGGTCTGAGATTTTGGTTTTAAGCCTCGAGATTTTGTATCTGGATGTATATAATCACTTGAGGGGTGATTTAACATGATGTAAACTGCTTACCTTGTTTATTATAAAAGAGTTTTATGATCTTAAGATCTTTTCTCCAAAAAGTTTTAATTTTCAATATTCCGCTGCTATTTAATCACTTCCACTTAGTTTATCTCATGTTTTATAAGTTAGATCCCACAATTAATGGTATCAGAGCTCTAGGTTCGCTGAGTCTATAGAGATATAGGACTTAGGATGTCGAGTCTATTCTTAGCATTTTCCAGTATATCTAATAGTGTTTCTGCTCCTCAGGAGAAGAAGATAAGTAAGGATGTTTGGACCACACGAGGAGTATGTGGCAGAAAGTAGTGTCGCTGCACCCCGAGAAGGTACAAGGAACCCAGAAATAGAACAGCCTGTACCTGAGCCACCGATGGAGCCACCTCAGTTTAACCCAGCTGACATGGAGAACCCAGTTGTTCAGACCATGTTCGGGCAGTTTATGACTGCCATGACACACATCACAGATAGAATGCCTATCCTGCACGTAGGGCATCTGCCCAGTCTGAAGGATAAGGTATCGGTAAGACGTTCGAGCGACTTTGTCGTGTCGGAGCAACCCAATACTTTGGAACATCTGATCCTACAGATGCCGATCTGTGGTTGACTGAGTTAGAGAAAGCTTATAGAATCTTGAACATCCTAGAAGTTGAGAAGGTTAGACATGCTGTCTATCTTCTCAAGGGGAGTGTTGGTCACTGGTGGACTATTGAAGAGCAGAAGAGGCCTGGTGTGGAGGTTGCCTGGGAAGTCTTCCGACGGGAATTTATCAATAGATATTTCCCTAATACGTTCCTGGATGAGAATATCTCTCAGTTCGAGAGGTTAAGGCAAGGTTTGATGAACATTAGCGAGTACGAGGCTAAGTTCATGGAGCTGTTGCGATTCTGTCCGCACATGGCTGCTACAGATGAAGAGAGGATCAGGCGGTTCGAGAAAGGGTTGAATGTTGAGTTGACTACTCTTGTGTCTGGTCTAGAGAACCGGGAAAGGTTTGCTACCTTCGTTGAGTCAGTCTGAAGGATAGAGAGGTCCGTAGTTGAGAAAAGGCAAACCCATAAGAGATATCCTTAGTTCCAGGGATTTTCATCTAGAGACTTCAAGAAGCCTAGGTTTTCTGCACTGACACCACCACCACCTAGACCTAGTGCTCAGACACATTGGACACTGAGTAGAGGTAGAGGACGAAGCCTACCACTATAAGGAGCTTGCAGTTCAGCATCGATGTCAGTCATAGGACCACCAAGACCACAACAACTGGAAAGAAGTTGCAACATATGTGGGAAGGTGGGACATCTAATGAAAGACTGTAGAGCTAGACCAGTAAGTGTAACTCAACCACAGAGATAGAGTCAGCAAGGATCCCAGAGGAGGCAGTTTCAAGGAGAAGCTAGAGGACGTGGACAAGCATCCCAAGCTGGATCGTCAGCACCGAATCAACCTCAGGCGACAGCAAGGTTCTATGCTATGAACCCACCTGATGCAGTGATCAATCCACGGGTGGTGGCATGTTAGATGGAGTTGTTATATTCTGATATGTCTACATCCTGTGTTGTGTCTGTTTTGATTGACCTAGGTGTTACGCACTCCTTTGTCACTCGAAGAGTGATTCATAACTGCAATATGACAGTTAGTCATAGGGCAGATAGCATGTTGCTTGAAACTCCATTGAGAGGGTCTGCTGTGTTACAGGAGGTATGCTCTCCTTGTATCCTCTTCTTTTCTGATAATCACATTCAAGTGGATCTTATACCACTTGAGATGCAAGGATTTGACATAATCCTTGGGATGGATACCTTGGAAAGGTATAGGGTTGTCTTGGATTGTGAATCCAAGCAAGATGTGTTTGCTGATAATAGCAACACATGGATCTTTCAAGGAGAGAGAAAGATTCTACCCACCTGTCTTGTGTCATCTATGGTTGCTGAGAAGCTGATGAGGCAAGGATGTTATGCATTCTTATCCCATGTGGTAGATACTACCATGGAGAGTCTTAACCCTGTTGAAGTTCCTATAGTCAGGGAATTTGAAGATGTATTTCCTGAAGAACTTCCAGGTGTGCCACCGCCCCGGGAAATTGATTTTGAAATCAATTTGATCCCATATACACAGCCTATAGCACAGACACTGTATAGGATGGCGCCTGCCGAGATGGCAGAACTCAAGAAACAACTTTAGGAGTTGCTTAAGAAGGGTTCAATCCGACCGAGCACTTCACCCTGGGGTGCTCCGGTTCTTTTTGTTAAAAAGAAAGACAAATCAATGTGGTTGTGCATTGACTACAGACAATTAAATAAAGTAACAATAAAGAATAAGTACCCTCTGCCGAGGATTGATGATCTCTTTGACCAGTTGCGTGGTGCAACCGTCTTCTCAAAGATAGACTTGAGGTCGGGATATCATCAACTCCGCATTAAGGATAGTGACATATCCAAGTCTGCCTTTAGGACAAGGTATGGTCACTATGAGTTCACAGTTATGTCGTTTGGACTAACTAATGCACCAGCTGCATTTATGGAACTCATGAATAGAATCTTCCGACCTTTCCTCAATCAGTGTGTTGTTGTATTCATAGATGACATTCTGATCTATAGTAGAGATGCTCAACAGCATGAACAACATCTTCGTCAGACTCTAACTTTGCTAAGATAACACAAGCTATACACTAAGTTTAGCAAATGTGAGTTCTAGTTGTCAGAAGTATCTTTCCTTGGACATGTGGTATCTGCCTCGGGTATTCGTATTGACCCTAAAAAGGTAGAATCTGTTCTACAATGGGAACAACCGAAGACACCGACAGAGATATGTAGTTTCTTAGGGTTGGTTGGCTATTATCGAAGGTTCATTAAGAACTTCAGTTCCATAGCCTTACCCTTGACTAAGTTGACCCGGAAGGATGTTCCTTTTGCTTGGAGTGATAAGTGTTAGCAATCTTTTCAATTGTTGAAGGAGAGGTTGACAAGTGCACATGTACTTGTGTTACCTGAGCAAGGCAAAGGATACATAGTTTTCTGTGATGCCTCCAAGAATGGACTTGGATGTGTGTTGATGCAGGATAAGCAAGTGATTTCTTTTGCTTCCCGACAGCTTAAGAAATACGAGGAGAATTATCCGACACACGATCTGGAGTTAGCTGTTGTGGTTCATGCCTTGAAGATCTGGAGATACTATCTCTACGGAGAGACATTCCAGATTTTCACCGATCATAAGAACCTTAAGTATATCTTCTCTCAGCACGAACTTAACATGAGGCAACGTCGTTGGATGGAGTTAATCAAGGACTAAGATTGTACAATTGATTACCATCCAGGGAAGGCCAATGTGGTTGCAGATGCCTTGAGTAGGAAATCAGCAACATCAATCATGGATAGGGCACAACTAAACTCTTTAGTATGCTCTAGGAGAGACATGCTTATCTCTTTAAGACAAGACAATATACAGTTAAAGGTGTCATTGTTAACCGGGTTGTTAGCTGAGATGCATATAAAACCTACCCTGAGAGGGCAGATTAAGGAGGCACAACAAGTTGATGCTGCGATTCAGCAGATTAGATCAGAATATAGTGATGAGAAACGAGATGGTTTCCATGACTCTGATGATCATGTAGCATGTTATCATGGGAGAATGATAGTACCAGATGTGGATAACTTGAGAAAGTTAGTCCTGGAAGAAGCTCATTCTTCGATGTATGTTATGCATCCAGGAAGTACCAAGATGTATCGAAACTTAAAAGATATGTATTGGTGGTCTGGGATGAAGAAGGATGTTGTAGAGTTTGTTATGCGGTGTCATGTGTGTCAGCAAGTTAAAGCTGACCCAGAAGCCTGCAGGAATAATGCAACCTTTACCCATACCACAGTGGAAGTGGGACCATGTAACCATGGACTTTGTTGTTGGCCTACCCAGGACAAACAAAGGGCATGATTCCATTTGGGTAATAGTTGATAGGTTTACCAAGACAACTCATTTCTTACCTGTCAAAACAACCTATTCTGCTGAGAAGTTAGCATAGCTGTATGTTCAAGAGATAGTGCGACTGCACGGAGTTCCAGTCACTATAATTTCTGACAGAGGTCCTTAGTTTATGAGTCGTTTTTGGGAACGACTGCACAAAGCTCTACGCACCCAGTTAAGTTTTAGTACAACCTTTCACCCACAGACTGATGGGCAGTCAGAAAGGACTATACAGACTTTGGAAGACTTGCTGAGAGCATGTGTTCTTCAGTTTACAGGGAGTTGGGATCTACACCTAAGCTTGATAGAGTTTGCCTACAACAATAGCTATCAACATAGAATTGATATAGCACCTTATGAAGCTTCATATGGTAGACGTTGTAGATCACCCTTATGCTGGTATGAGACTGGTGAACATCAGTTGTTAGGTCCTGATCTTGTGCAGCAAACCACAGAGAAGATTAAATTAATACAACAACAGATTAAGACTGCACAGGATAGGCAGAAGTCTTATGCTGATAGACATCGTAGACCCTTGGAATTCTAGGTTGGAGACAGAGTGTATCTTAAGGTCTCGCCATGGAAGGGAGTTTTGAGATTTGGAAGGAAAGGGAAGTTAACTCCGAGGTTTATGGGGCCTTATCCAATCATTGAACTAGTTGGAAGGGTAGCCTATAAACTAGAGTTACCACCAGAGTTATAGAGGTTACACCATGTGTTTCACATTTCTATGTTGAGGAAATGTCGCCCTGATACAGAGTCAGTTCTACAACCTATGGAGGTAGAATTGAATGATGATATAACTTATGAGGAAGGACCAGTGTCAATCCTTCATAACAGAAATAAAAAGCTGAAAAAGAAAGATATAAGTCTTGTGAAAGTCCTCTGGAATCATCGTGGTGTTGAACAAGCCACATGGGAACTAGAGGAGGAGATGAGAAGGAAATACCCTGCTCTTTTCTCTTAATATGTTTTGTTGATTTCGGGGACGAAATCCTTGTAAGGGGTGGATAATTTGTAACATCCCTGACCTGAGTTATGAACTAACCCTAGGTTTTTTGCCTAAATTAAGTAATTAGATACTGATGATTATCTTTTGGTATATAATTAAAGCACCTAAGGAACATATGTTTCCATTTCTGTCCTTTTTAAACAATATTGTAGTATTATTTTGTATTACAGGGACCTATGTGCAAATTACCCAATTAGAAGGGTTAACTTGCAATTTACATAAGTTAAGATGTTCCTTTGGTGTTGAGACATCATAAAAATGTATATGATGAAGTATGATGGATTCTCCAAGCTGGGGCACTAAGATGCAGCTTGTGGAGCAATCCTTGTGCTTAAAACCCTAGTTTTGGAGTAAAGTGCAATTTACCTAAAATGTGGGGTGCAACTCGTAAAATATACTTTCTAGAATATCTTTTATGACTCTTGACATCATTTAGATTAAAAATGATGAAGAGGGCGCTTCTTTTAAGTAATCACATAAGAAGGGATACCTTTGTAAATAAATCACCAAGTTGTAAGTAAGGAGACCCTTATATATGTGCACCTTAGTGATAAGTTGACCTTCTTTGCCTTTAGTTCTTGGTTTTAGAAGGATATTTGTTTAAGAAATAAGGAGGAGGGACGTTCTTAGAAGAAAGGAAGGACCTACATGTGAAAACAAGAATTAGATGTTCTTATGTTGAAGTTTCACCCAAAGATATATATACAACTTTCCTTTGCAAACAAAGGGACATTTCTCTTCTTCTATCACTTATCACCTTGCTTGGACCGACTAAGGCAGAGCCTTGGAGCATAGGAGAATGACCAAGGACAAGCTAGGTAAGCTTGGGTCATCTTTTTGCTCGAATTCATGGAGGAAGTTGGATTACAAGGTTGGTTTCATGGTTTTCTTACTTAGCTTTCTATTTCTAGCCGACTTTTCCCAACCTTTCCTTGGAGAAACACCCTTGTCCGACCAGTGGAACTCAAGATGCCATTAAAGGCTTGAAGCTTGGAAGCTTGGAGCTCTAGGAATGACCTTAAGGCGGGTTTTATAACTCTAAACCTCTTGCCTTGTTTATGCATATCCTTATTCTTGCATATTGTAGTTAGTTCTTCTTCTTCCCCACTCTTCCTTGCACTTTTGCAAGCAAAACCACAAAGTAACTGACCTGTTCCAAGGTTGAAGATGATGGGCGTGATTTCCTAGGCAACTTTACCAAATGACCTTGGACCATTTGGTCTAAACAGTTTGCAAGACCATTTGAAACCAAACGGTCTCACAACCGTTTGATTTCATGCGATTTGCAAGACCGTTTAGATTCAAACGGTCTCCAAGACCGTTTGGCAAGTTTGACCAAGTGAAGACCATTTGGAGATCTGCTGAACACATGTTGAATTAATCAATTACAAAGAATCATGACCTAACTGCAAACAAATTACAAGTTGAAGGCACTTCAACCCTCTAAACCCTAATCGGGTTCAATTGATGATTTCAAGGATCGATTTTGTTGAACTTTGGGTTGAGTGGACCAAATGGTCTCAAGACCGTTTGGGGACCACTCAAACGGTCTCAAGACTGTTTGGTGACACCCCAAGACCGTTTGGAGGTCTAGGGTTAAGATAATTCAATCAATTGAATGTCCAATCACAATAGGTTGTTAAATTAATTGAAAGTGTTGATTTTAGACCTAATTAGGGTTCAACCCTTATCAAATTGACTTAGATTTTGATGAGACTTTGGGCAAACGGTCTCAAGACCGTTTGGGCTAAGTTGGGGCCCAATTGAAGGTCAATTGATGGGTTCAACTTCAATTAGACTCATGTTGATCAATGTTGATGGTTAACCGATTACAAACCCTAATTGAATTGGACTCAACCCTAATTAGTTATCAATTGAAGGTCAATTGAGTGTCCAATTGGTTAAGGCTAACCCTAATTGGCTCAATTGATGAGTGTTTAACATCTATGAGGTCAATTGAGGGGCTCAACCTTGAAAACCCTAATCGATTATAAGTGTTGATGCACTTTTTGGGTCCAATCGGTTTTGAGATGTTTGGACCAAACAGTCTCAAGACCGTTTGGGCTCAAATGATCTCAAGGTCATTTAGATCCAATCGATCTCAAGGTCATTTCAATTCATGCGGTTTCAAGGTCGTTTCATCCAATCGGTTTCAAAGTCAACTCTCTCAAATGGTCAACAAGTTGAAACGGTTTCAAGACCGTTTAAATTCAAAAGGCCTTGAGGGTGACCAAGTTCAAACGGTTTGGAAGTCAACCCTAACCAAATGGTCAACACTTCCAAACGGTCTCAGGACCATTTGGAGGTTGAAGTGTGTAATCGTTTGGGGGACTTTAGGGTTGTGATTACTTAATGTTTTGAAGATTTAAATGGTTCAATGGTTGTTCAACTTAAACCCTAATCAAACCTAAAGACATTAAGGGGCTAAATACCTAGTAGATTGAACCATGTTATGATTAATGGTGAACATTATCAAGGTACTTATAAAGGGTTCAAGTAGATAACACTCCCCTTGATCAAGCAAACCCTAATGACCTTAGTGGTGATGACTTGACCTATGATAATCATAGTTGACTTGACTTAACCTAATCTAGAGTGATATAAACATCATCCAGTAATAAAAGGAGAGAGAAGGCTCCTAATATGAATGAGAACCAAGTAACATACCTTCAATATGTAAGAATGTACATGAATAGGGTATGATCCACCTATGTGAGATCATGAAAACCCTAATTATGATAATTAATGGATCTTAACCTAATTTGAAGGCATCAAGGATGATAATTTCATACAGGGTGATGCTATGAAGCTCAATTCACTATAAAGTGAATAGTAAACCCTAATTCTAGGGTAATAACATGTAATGTGAATAGTAAACCCTAATTAAGGGTGATATGATGAAATGTACAATAAACCCTAATTCCAGATTATGCTTTTTAGCATGAATCTTCATGATTAAAGTATGAGATGAGGAATCATCATTCCTAAATCATAATGAAAGGGATTGAATAACCCTAATTGATGTAAATAAGGGAACCTAGCCTTTTTAAGGGCATGAAGGTACAACCCTTGAAATGAAAGGCTAATTCTGCTTTATTAATTGCTGACCTGGAAATGAATTGTTTATTGTTGTCAATTGAATTAACTATGCATGTTCTTATAAGGGAATGATCATAGCCAGGTAAAGGTTATGATACCATATTCATTGAAAGCATGTTATTAGTTTTATGAATAGTGATATACTATGTTGCCTAGTTTAAGTGGCATCATATGAGACTAATAGGCTGTAAGAGCCATGAGTAACATCAAGGTCATGTTGATTAGATAACTTGTGATGAGATGATTAAGAATTGATATCCAATTGATAATTGATGTGAGTTAGAATTGATACATTTAGTATTCTTCTTATATAGCAGTGTTTTAATAATTAAATGCTTGGAAACATGCTTGATGCTAAAAGAATGCTGAAATGTACCTAACTAATCAAGTATAATCATATCATGTAGAGCCCTGATCATAGATCCATCATTGTCAGTAGTTAAATGATGGAGAATTAGGTTTTCCTATGGGAACTTCTGGATCACATACTTTTGAGTATGTGGGGGAATATGGATGTGAATATCCTTACATCCTCGTGTAGGAATTGATGTAGATGTACCTTAATCTATCAACCCTTCACTATGTTTTTATGTCGGGGTGATGTACTTTAAATCTCCTGAGGGAATCTTTAATGTCGCATCGATGAGAGATAAATAAGAGATCTTTCGATGGAGAAGAGAGTACAGAATGCCACTGTGACTCTAATAGAAAAGTACCAGAATACCCTGGTAAGCTATAGTAGCAGAGGCACTAACTGTCCTGCATGTTAATCCTCACACTGACTGAGGAAGATGAGGTCATAAGAATCTGGCTCTTTTGATGACCTAGGTATGATACCGATGTGACTTAGTAGTGATTGTTTGGAGTATGAGCGGTATACCTCATCTCCGCAGGGCATAATAATGTTTGTAAAACATAATCAACTGCGTAGCATATCTGCTTAGGTTGAACTACGAGAAACAATGATTGATGTTACATTGGTTATATTAATAGTCTGTTCAAGTATATAGTATACATGTTCTTCATATGCTTTAATGAAGTAATTGCTTAAGTAAATGTTATTTTACTTATTGTCAAACCTGTTGTTGATTGTTTTAAGTTACTTTGCTTATGTTATTCCTTGATTGCTATAACAAAGCTTCTGGCGGAGAGTTATAACTCTCGCTGGGACAATTATTCAGATTGTCTCACTCCCGTAGGTTCCAACTTTTTAGGTGGACGTCGAGGACGAAGAAACCAATCCGAGGGTGAGCAGTATCAGCAGCAGCAACACCAGGGGTAGTAGTGAATCTCAGGTGGAGATACTGGCTATCATGTCCTATAGTTAGTTAGTCTTATGTCATCTCTGTACTCTCAGGTCCTAGGAGTCAGTAGGTATGAGATTTTGGTTTTAAGCCTCGAGATTTTGTATATGGATGTATATAATCACTCGAGGGGTGATTTAACATGATGTAAACTGCTTACCTTGTTTATTATAAAATAGTTTTATGATCTTAAGATCCTTTCTCCAAAAAGTTTTAATTTTCAATATTCCGCTGCTATTTAATCACTTCCGCTTAGTTTATCTCATGTTTTATAAGTTAGGTCGCACAATTAGTGGTATCAGAGCTCTAGGTTCGCTGAGTCTACAGAGACATAGGACTTAGGATGTCGAGTCTATTCTTAGTGTTTTCCAGTATATCTAATAGTGTCTTCTGCTCCTCAGGAGAAGAAGGTAAGTAAGGATGTTTGGACCACACGAGGAGTATGTGGCAGAAAGTAGTGTCGTTGCACCCCGAGAAGGTGCAAGGAACCCAGAAATAGAACAGCCTGTACCTGAGCCACCTATGGAGCCACCTCAGTTTAATCCAGCTGACATGGAGAACCCAGATGTTCAGACCATGTTCGGGCAGTTTATGACTGCCATGACACGCATCACAGATAGAATGCATATGCTTGCACCTAGGGCATCTGCCCAGTTTGAAGGACAAGGTATCGGTAAGACGTTCGAGTTACTTCGTCGTGTCATAGCAACCAAATACTTTGGAACATCTGATCTTGCAGATGCCGATCTGTGGTTGACCGAGTTAGAGAAAGCTTTTAGAATCTTGAACATCCCATAAGCTGAGAAGGTTAGACATGCTGTCTATCTTCTCAAGGGGAGTGCTGGTCACTGGTGGACTATGGAACAGCAGAAGAGGCCTGGTGTGGAGGTTGCCTGGGAAGTCTTCTGATGGGAATTTATCAATAGATATTTGCCTAAGACGTTCCTAGATGAGAAGATCTCTCAGTTCGAGAGGTTAAGGCAAGGTATGATGAACATTAGCGAGTACGAGGCTAAGTTCATGGAGTTGTTGCGATTCTGTCCGCACATGGCTGCTAGAGATGAAGAGAGGATCAGGCAGTTTGAGAAAGGGTTGAATGATGAGTTGACTACTCCTGTGTCTGCTCTAGAGAACCGGGAAAGGTTTTCTACCTTCGTTGAGTCAGTCTGAAGGATAGAGAGGTCCGTAGCTGAGAAAAGGCAAACCCATAAGAGATATCCTCAGTTCCAGGGATTTTCATCTAGAGACTTCAAGAAGCCTAGGTTTTCTGCACCGACACCACCACCACCTAGACCTAGTGCTCAGACACAGTGGACACCGAGTAGAGGTAGAGGACGAAGCCTACCACTACAAGGAGCTTGCAGTTCAGCATCGATGTCAGTCACAGGACCACCAAGACCACAACAACTGGAAAGAAGTTGCTACATATGTGGGAATGTGGGACATCTAATGAAAGACTGTAGAGCTAGACCAGTAAGTGTAACTCAACCACAGAGACAGAGTCAGCAAGGATCCCAGAGGAGGCAGTTTCAAGGAGCATCTAGAGGATGTGGACAAGCGTCCCAAGCTGGATCGTCAGCACCGAATCAACCTCAGGCGACAGCAAGGTTCTATGCTATGAACCCACCTGATGCAGTTATCAATCCACGGGTGGTGGCAGGTCAGATGGAGTTGTTATATTCTGATATATCTACATCCTATGTTGTGTCTATTTTGATTGACCCAGGTGCTACGCACTCCTTTGTCACTCGAAGAGTGATTCGTAACTGCAATATGCCAGTTAGTCATAGGGCAGATAGCTTGTTTCTTGAAACTCTGTTGAGAGGGTTTGTTGTGTTACAGGAGGTATGCTCTCCTTGTATCCTCTTCTTTTTTTATCATCACATTCAAGTGGATCTTATACCACTTGAGATGCAAGGATTTGACATAATCCTTGGGATGGATACCTTGGAAAGGTATAGGGTTGTCTTAGATTGTGAATCCAAGCAAGCTGTGTTTGCTGATAATAGCAACACATGAATCTTTCAAGGAGAGAGAAAGATTCTACCCACTTGTCTTGTGTCAGCTATGGTTGCTGAGAAGCTGATGAGGCAAGAATGTTATGAATTCTTAGCCCATGTGGTAGATACTACCATGGAGAGTCTTAACCCTACTGAAGTTCCTATAGTCAGGGAATTTGAAGATGTATTTCCTGAAGAACTTTCAGGTGTGCCACCGCCCCGGGAAATTGATTTTGAAATCAATTTGATCCCAGATACACAACCTATAGCACAGACACCGTATAGGATGGCGCCTTCCGAGATGGCAGAACTCAAGAAACAACTTCAGGAGTTGCTTGAGAAGGGTTTAATCCGACCGAGCACTTCACCCTGGGGTGCTCCGGTTCTTTTTCTTAAAAAGAAAGACGGATCAATGTGGTTGTGCATTGACTACAGACAATTAAATAAAGTAACAATAAAGAATAAGTACCCTCTGCTGAGGATTGATGATCTCTTTGACCAGTTGCGTGGTGCAACTGTCTTCTCGAAGATAGACTTGAGGTCGGGATATCATCAACTCCGCATTAAGGATAGTGACATATCCAAGTCTACCTTTAGGACAAGGTATGGTCACTATGAGTTCACAGTTATGTCGTTTGGACTAACTAATGCACCGGCTACATTTATGGAACTCATGAATAGAATCTTCCGACCTTTCCTCGATCAGTGCTTTGTTGTATTCATAGATGACATTCTGATCTATAGTAGAGATGCTCAACAGCATGAACAGCATGAACAGTCAGGCTCTAACTTTGCTAAGAGAACACAATCTATATGCTAAGTTTAGCAAATGTGAGTTCTGGTTGCCGGAAGTATCTTTCCTTGGACATGTGGTATCTGCCTCAGGTATTCGTGTTGACCCTAAAAAGGTATAATCTGTTCTACAATGAGAACAACCGAAGACACCGACATAGATCTGTAGTTTCTTAGGGTTGGCTGGCTATTATCAAAGGTTCATTAAGAACTTCAGTTCCATACCCTTACCCTTGACTAAGTTGACCCGGAAGGATGTTCCTTTTGCTTGGAGTGATAAGTGTCAGCAATCTTTTCAATTGTTGAAGGAGAGGTTGACAAGTGCACCTGTACTTGTGTTACCTGAGCAAGGCAAAGGATACATAGTTTTCTGTGATGCCTCCAAGAATGGACTTGGATGTGTGTTGATGCAGGATAAGCAAGTGATTTCTTTTGCTTCCCAACAGCTTAAGAAACATGAGGAGAATTATCCGACACACGATCTGGAGTTAGCTGCTGTGGTTCATGCCTTGAAGATCTGGAGACACTATCTCAACGGAGAGACATTCCAGATTTTCACTGATCATAAGAACCTTAAGTATATCTTCTCTCAGCATGAACTTAACATGAGGCAACGTCGTTGGATGGAGTTAATCAAGGACTACAATTGTACAATTGATTACCATCCAGGGAAGGCCAATGTGGTTGCAAATGCCTTGAGTAGGAAATCAGCAACATCAAACATGGATAGGGCACAACTAAACTCTTTAGTATGCTCTAGGAGAGACATGCTTATCTCTTTAAGACAAGACAATATACAGTTAAAGGTGTCATTATTAATCGGGTTGTTAGTTGAGATGCATATAAAACCTACCCTGAGAGAGCAGATTAAGGAGGCACAACAAGTTGATGTTGCGGTTCCGCATATTAGATCAGAATATAGTGATGAGAAATGAGATGGTTTCCATGACTCAGATGATCATGTAGCATGTTATTATGGGAGAATGATAGTACCGGATGTGGATAACTTGAGAAAGTTAGTCCTGGAAGAAGCTCATTCTTCGATGTATGCTATGCATCCAGGAAGTACCAAGATGTATCGAAACTTAAAAGATATGTATTGGTGGCCTGGGATGAAGAAGGATGTTGCAGTGTTTGTTATGCGGTGTCCTATGTGTCAGCAAGTTAAAGCTGAACACCAGAAGCCTGCAGGAACAATGCAACCTTTACCCATACCACAGTGGAAGTGGGACCATGTAACCATGGACTTTGTTGTTGGCCTACCCAGGACAAACAAAGGGCATGATTCCATTTGGGTAATAGTTGATAGGTTGACAAAGACAGCTCATTTCTTACCTGTCAAAACAACCTATTCTGCTGAGTAGTTAGCACAGTTGTATGTTCAAGAGATAGTGTGAATGCACGGAGTTCCAGTCACTATTATTTTTGACAGAGGTCCTCAGTTTACGAGTCATTTTTGGGAATGACTGCACAAATCTCTAGGCACCCAGTTAAGGTTTAGTACAGCCTTTCACCCACAGACTGATGGGCAGTCAGAAAGGACTATACCGACTTTGGAAGACTTGCTGAGAGCATGTGTTCTTTAGTTTATAGGGAGTTGGGATCTACACCTAAGCTTGATAGAGTTTGCCTACAACAATAGCTATCAATATAGCATTGATATGGCACCTTATGAAGCTTTATATGGTAGACGTTGTAGATCACCCTTATGCTGGTATGAGACTGGTGAACATCAGTTGTTAGGTCCTGATCTTGTGCAGCAAACCACAGAGAAGATTAAATTAATATAACAACATATTAAGACTGCACAGGATAGGTAGAAGTCTTATGCTGACAGATGTCGTAAACACTTGGAATTCCAGGTTGGAGACAGAGTGTATCTCAAGGTCTCGCCTTGGAAGGGAGTTTTGAGATTTGGAAGGAAAGGGAAGTTAACTCTAAGGTTTATGGGGCCTTATCCAATCATTGAACGGGTTGGAAGGGTAGCCTATAAACTAGAGTTACCACCAGAGTTAGAGAGGTTACACCCTGTGTTTCACATTTCTATGTTGAGGAAATGTCACCCTGATACAGAGTCAGTTCTACAACCTATGGAGGTAGAATTGAATGATGATATAACTTATGAGGAAGGACCAGTGTCAATCCTTGATAACAGAAATAAAAAGCTGAAAAAGAAAGATATAAGTCTTGTGAAAGTCCTCTGGAATCATCGTGGTGTTGACGAATCCACATGGGAACTAGAGGAGGAGATGAGAAGGAAATACCCTTCTCTTTTCTCTTAATATGTTTTGTTGATTTCGGGGACGAAATCCTTGTAAGGGGTGGATAATTTGTAACATCCATGACCTGGGTTATGAACTAACCCTAGGTGTTTTGCCTAAATTATGTAATTAGATACTGATGATTATCTTTTGGTATATAATTAAAGCACCTGAGGAACATATGTTTCCATTTCTGTCCTTTTTAAACAATGTTGTAGTATTGTTTTGTATTACAGGGACCTATGTGCAAATTACCCAGTTAGAAGGGTTAACTTGCAATTTATGTATGTTAAGATGTTCCTTTGGTGTTGATACATCATTAAATTGTATATGATGAAGTATGATGGATTATCCAAGTCGGGGCACTAAGATGCAGCTTGTGGAGCAATCCTTGTGCTTAAAACCCTAGTTTTGGAGTAAAGTGCAATTTACCCAAAATGTGGGGTGAAACTCGTAAAATATACTTTCTAGAATATCTTTTATGACTCTTGACATCATTTAGAGTAAAAATGATGAAGAGGGCGCTTCTTTTAAGTAATCACATAAGAAGGGATACCTTTGTAAATAAATCACCAAGTTGTAAGTAAGGAGACCCTTATATATGTGCACCTTAGTGATAAGTTGACCTTCTTTGCCTTTAGTTCTAGGTTTTAGAAGGAGATTTGTTTAAGAAATAAGGAGGAGGGACGTGCTTATAAGAAAGGAAGGACCGAGATGTGAAAACAAGAATTAGATGTTCTTATGTTGAAGTTTCACCCAAAGATATATATACAACTTTCCTTTGCAAACAAAGGGATGTTTCTCTTCTTCTATCACTTATCACCTTGCTTGGACCAACTAAGGCAGAGCCTTGGAGTAGAGGAGAATGACCAAGTAGAATCTAGGTAATATTGGGTCATCGTTTTGCTCGAATTCATGGAGGAAGTTGGATTACAAGGTTGGTTTCATGATTTTCTTACTTAGCTTTCTATTTCTAGCTGAATTTTCCCAACCTTTCCTTGGAGAAACACCCTTGGACGACCAATGGAACTCAAGATGCCATTAAAGGCTTGAAGCTTGGAAGCTTGGAGCTCTAGGAATGACCTTAAGGCGGGTTTTATAACTCTAAACCTCTTGCCTTGTTTATGCATATCCTAATTCTTGCATATTGTAGTTAGTTCTTCTTCTTCCCCACTCTTCCTTGCACTTTTGCAAGAAAAACCACAAAGTAACTGACCTGTTCCAAGGTTGAAGATGATGGGCGTGATTTCCTAGGCAACTTTACCAAATGACCTTGGACCATTTGGTCTAAACGGTTTGCAAGACCATTTGAAACCAAACGGTCTCACAACCGTTTGATTTCATGCGATTTGCAAGACCGTTTAGATTCAAACGGTCTCCAAGACCGTTTGGCAAGTTTGACCAAGTGAAGACCATTTGGAGATCTGCTGAACACATGTTGAATTAATCAATTACAAAGAATCATGACCTAATTGCAAACAAATTACAAGTTGAAGGCACTTCAACCCTCTAAACCCTAATCGGATTCAATTGATGATTTCAAGGATCGATTTTGTTGAACTTTGGGTTGAGTGGACCGAACGGTCTCAAGACCATTTGGGGACCACTCAAATGGTCTCAAGAGCGTTTGGTGACACCCCAAGACCGTTTGGAGGTCTAGGATTAAGATAATTTAATCAATTGAAGGTCCAATCACAATAGGTTGTTGAATTAATTGAAAGTGCTGATTTTAGACCTAATTAGGGTTCAACCCTTATCAAATTGACTTCGATTTTGATGAGACTTTGGGCAAACGGTCTCAAGACCATTTGGGCTAAGTTGGGGCTCAATTGAAGGTCAATTGATGGGTTCAACTTCAATTAGACTCATGTTGATCAATGTTGATGGTTAACCGATTACAAACCCTAATTGAATTGGATTCAACCCTAATTGGTTATCAATTGAAGGTCAATTGAGTGTCCAATTAGTTAATTCTAACCCTAATTGGCTCAATTGATGAGTGGTTAACATCTATGAGGTCAATTGAGGGGCTCAACCTTGAAAACCCTAATCGATTATAAGTGTTGATGCACTTTTTGGGTCCAATCGGTTTTGAGATGTTTGGACCAAACGGTCTCAAGACCGTTTGGGCTCAAACGACCTCAAGGTCGTTTAGATACAATTGATCTCAAGGTCGTTTCAACTCATGCGGTTTCAAGGTCGTTTCATCCAATCGGTTTCAAAGTCAACTCTCTCAAACGGTCAACAAGTTGAAACGGTTTCAAGACCATTTAAATTCAAACGGTCTTGAGGGTGACCAAGTTCAAACGGTTTGGAAGTCAACCCTAACCAAACGGTCAACACTTCCAAACGGTCTCAGGACCGTTTGGAGGTTGAAGTGTGTAATCGTTTGGGGGACTTTAGGGTTGTGATTACTTAATGTTTTGAAGATTTAAATGGTTCAATGGTTGTTCAACTTAAACCCTAATCAAACCTAAAGACATTAAGGGGTTAAGTACCTAGTAGATTGAACCATGTTATGATTAATGGTGAACATTATCAAGGTACTTATAAAGGGTTCAAGTAGATAACACTCCCCTTGATCAAGCAAACCCTAATGACCTTAGTGGTGATGACTTGACCTATGATAATCATAGTTGACTTGACTTAACCTAATCTAGAGTGATGTAAACATCATCCAGTAATAAAAGGAGAGAGAAGGCTCCTAATATCAATGAGAACCAAGTTACATACCTTCAATATGTAAGAATGTACATGAATAGGGTATGATCCACCTATGTGAGATCATGAAAACCCTAATTATGATAATTAATGAATCTTAACCTAATTTGAAGGCATCAAGGATGATAATATCATACAGGGTGATGCTATGAAGCTCAATTCACTATAAAGTGAATAGTAAACCCTAATTCTAGGGTAATAACATGTAATGTGAATAGTAAACCCTAATTAAGGGTGATATGATGAAATGTACAATAAACCCTAATTCCATGTTATGCTTTTTAGCATGAATCTTCATGATTAAAGTATGAGATGAGGAATCATCATTCCTAAATCATAATGAAAGGGATTGAATAACCCTAATTGATGTAAATAAGGGAACCTAGCCTTGTTAAGGGCATGAAGGTACAACCCTTGAAATGAAAGGTTAATTCTGCTTTATTAATTGCTGATATGGAAATGAATTGTTTATTGTTGTCAATTGAATTAACTATGCAGGTTCTTATAAGGGAATGATCATAGCCAGGTAAAGGTTATGATACCATATTCATTGAAAGCATGTTATTAGTTTTATGAATAGTGATATACTATGTTACCTAGTTTAAGTGGCATCATATGAGACTGATAGGCTGTAAGAGACTTGAGTAACATCAAGGTCATGTTAATTAGATGACTTGTAATGAGATGATTAAGAATTGATATCCAATTGATAATTGATGTGAGTTAGAATTGATACATTTAGTATTCTTATTATATAGAAGTGTTTTAATAATTAAATGATTGGAAACATGCTTGATGCTAAAAGAATGCTGAAATGTACCTAACTAATCAAGTATAATCATATCATGTAGAGCCCTGATCATAGATCCATCATTGTCAGTAGTTAAATGATGGAGAAATAGGTTTTCCTAAGGGAACTCATGGATCACATACTTTTTAGTATGTGGGGGAATATGGATGTGAATATACTTACATCCTAGTGTAGGAATTGATGTAGATGTACCTTAATCTATCAACCCTTCACTATGTTTTTATGCCGGGGTGATGTACTACAAATCTCCCGAGGGAATCTTTAATGCCGCATCGATGAGAGATAAATAAGAGATCTTTCGATGGCGAAGAGAGTACAGAATGCCACTGTCACTCTAATAGCAAAGTACCAGAATACCCTGGTAAGCTATAGTAGCAGAGACACTAACTGTCCTGCATGTTAATCCTCACACTGACTGAGGAAGATGAGGTCATAAGAATGCATCTCTTTTGATGACCTAGGTATGATACCGATGCAACTTAGTAGTGATCGGTTGGAGTATGAGCGGTATACCTCATCTCCGTAGGCATAATAATGTTTGTAAAACATAATCAACCGCGTAGCATATCTGCTTAGGTTGAACTACGAGAAACAATGATTGATGTTACATTGGTTATATTAATAGTCTGTTCAAGTATCTAGTATACATGTTCTTCATATGCTTTAATGAAGTAATTGCTTAAGTAAATGTTATTTTACTTATTGTCAAACCTGCTATTGATTGTTTTAAGTTACGTTGCTTATGTTATTCCTTGATTGCTATAACAAAGATTCTGGTGGAGAGTTATAACTCTCGCTGGGACAATTATTCAGATTGTCTCACTCCCGTGGGTTTCAACTCTTTAGGTGGACGTCGAGGACGAAGAAACCAATCCGAGGGTGAGCAGTATCAGCAGCAGCAACACCAGGGGCAGCAGTGAATCTCAGGTGGAGATACTGGCTGTCATGTCCTATAGTTAGTTAGTCTTATGTCGTCTCTGTACTCTCAGGTCCTAGGAGTCAGTAGGTCTTAGATTTTGGTTTTAAGCCTTAAGATTTTGTATCTGGATGTATATAATCACTCGAGGGGTGATGTAACATGATGTAAACTGCTTACCTTGTTTATTATAAAATAGTTTTATGATCTTAAGATCTTTTCTCCAAAAAGTTTTAATTTTCAATATTCCGCTGCTATTTAATCGCTTCCGGTTAGTTTATCTCATGTTTTATAAGTTAGATCCCACAGTGGGATTGAGTTCATCTGGTTCTGGTATAACTAGGACTTAGAGCTTTCACTCTACGATTGAGAACACTTCTCAATGTCCTAACCAGTCGTGGAATTATTCCCATTTAATTTGTTGGTCTCAAAGACCGATCGCAAATAAAGTGATTTGTTGATTAACCATTTATTTTAACAGAAGGAAATATATGCAATTTTAGTCCAAAACTCTTTTTGACTTGTTTGATTGATTTGAAAAGTTGACGATAAAATTAGGCCTTTAATTAATTATCGCTCCCACTATTTTAATTCAAATTGATAGCCCTCACCATCAATTCAGAAGATTGCAGCGTACAACCTTCTAGTGGGCAAGATCCTGAAATCCTCTAAGTCATGGACCAGCTTGGGCTGTCACCCACAACTTAGATCTCTCAGTGTTACGACCCATATCAGGGTTAGTCTATAAATACCTCGAATTACATGAAACACCTCAATTAGTGTTGAGTATCAAATTAAACATCTTGGTTAATCAAATAAGTTAATATGTGAATCAATAGTTGAGATTGAATCATTTGAGGTAGTTAATGATAGTAGCAATGTTGATCAGTAAGTTAATTAAGTTGAATAAAATACTCATAAATGTAATTAGTGTTTTGATCATGTGTTACTAGTTAATAACGATTATTTCTTGCTTCAAGGTCGTAGAAAATCTTGTGCATGAAAGTTTGCAAAAGAAATCAGTCAAATTGGACCTATGAGGTGGAAGTTATGATGTTCTCAAGTTCGTGGGTTAAATTTGCAATTTCTCCAATCAATCGGATATTAATTTCCCTTTTTCTTTTTATTTCATTTCCCTTATCTCTTTTCTTCCCCAACCGACAGATGCCCCGAAAATGCAGAGCGGCGCCCAACCTAGCGCCAAGCTACTCGATCGTCGCAGCAGGGGGGAGTTCGTGAGGGCGATTTCTTGGCTCCCTCACCTCCGACTAGCGGCGCCCTGCCTCCTTTTCTCCTTCCTCCCTTTCTTCCTTGCCCATCTATAGCTCAACCAGCCCTAGCGGTGCCCCTAGCAGCAGCACGGCCAGCAGCAACAGCTGCAGCCACGGCGCCGGCCAGAGGGCAATTTGGGTGAGCAAGCACCATGAAACGTTGTCGTTGAATCCGGTGTGAGGTCCATGTATGCAACCGCGGCCACCCACCTCTCAAGCAGCAAGGGGCAGCGCCCCAGCCGGTCTGAGCAATAGAAGCTGCAGCCATGGCTACGAGCCACCTTAGGCCCAAGCAGCAGCTCAAAATGCCGTCGTCGACTTCGCCCAAGAATTCACAACACAAATCCGTAGCCATTGGCCCTTGCTTCAGCTCCTAGCCGAGCTCTTCTTCAACCAGTTCGTGTGACGCTGCTACTGTGTGCAGTAGGTCCGAACCAATAGCTACTTGGCGCAAGCAAGCACTTGGAATGGCAACTTTGACCCTAACCTTAAGGCCTAGGTACAACTTCGTAGTCCTAGTCCTTGATTCGGCTTTAATCGAGTTCATCTACAATGAGTTTTCTGTTTCTGCACAGGTTGCACAGCGTGCAAATCAATTTGCACGGCGTGCAAAGTTACAGATAGCGGAACGAGTTTCTGCCCAGGTGCACGGCGTGCAAATCAATTTGCACGTCATGCAAAGTTGCAGAAATGTAGAATAAAAGTGCACTGAAGGTGCACGGCGTACAACCCAAGTGCACGGCGTGCACGCTGCTGTAAAAGGGCAGAATTAGGCATGGTTGTGGACGTTTTTCGGTGTTTACGAACACACCGAAGTGGGTGAGTAGTAGTTCATTTAGAAATCATTATTTAACTCAATTTAAATGCTTAATTACTTCTGTATCAGTTAGTATAACTTTTAAACAGTGTAGTACATACAATAGAGCATGTTAGATTCATTGGAACTTGAAATACTTGATATGCTTAATGAAAATGATGAAATTTCATGTATTATAGTTGCAATGTGTTTGCTGATTTAAAAGTAGATGTTTAGCATTGAAACTGGATAAATGATACTGAATCATGTTTAAGGATGACAAAGGATATACATGTGTTTCAAGTGAATGTTCAGAATGTGCAGTAAGTATGGAATGTGATATTCATGTTTATATTGTTATATGTTAATCAGTTAATAGACTTAGGTGCCCCAACACCGTAGAACCCCATTGCGCGGTCTGTACCTTTGGGGTGAAACGATCGATCTAGCCTTGTGCCTAGATGGTCGGGCTCGTGTTCAACAATAATCCGTGCGTGTGTCACGGTGGCACGAGGGCAGACAGACAGTGTCCAACAACAACGCGTGCTTGTGTCACGGTGGCACTTGAGAAAAAAATGGGGGTTATTCAACATTAATCCGTGCTTGTGTCGCGGTGGTAACCCAGACCCTCCGACTGTGCACTACAGGGTGGGAGGAGTCCAGAGCACTCAGAGTTAGTGCAGACAGGCCCTTGTGCGCCTGAGGCCCTTGTGCGCCTTAGAGTCCTGTGCAGACCAGGACGGACAGTCATACTTAGCATTTCCCGGGTGTGTCGCTATGTCTTGTACGGTGGGATCGTAGTTCGCTACAGATCTTCATATGTAGAGTGCGCTGCATATGTTTGGGGCATAATAAAATAAATATGTAATCATATAGGATCACAGTAAATTAAGGTATCCGAACTCTGTGCCAATTCATTATATCTGTTTATTGGTTTAAATTATCTGTTGTTGCATAGAAATGCGATTATATTCCGTAATCTGCTATGTCATTAGAACTGCCTTGCTTGTACTGTATTTATGTTTATTTCAATTTATAAACCTGATGAGTTGTTTAATGATAGCTAAGTGAAATGCTATTCACTGAGCGAGTAGGCTCATACCTCTACTCAAAACATTTTCAGGTTATCGTCAGCAGCAAGAAATCTGAAGGATCCTTTCGTCCTAACGCTTAGTCTGTAGAAGGTATACATAGTTAGTAGTTAGAGGTCTCTTAGTCCTTTCCCCTCGATCCTTGGGACATGGTGTGGGTGAGAGAGAGTATGTATGGCGAATGTGTAAAAGATGTAAATTAACTGTTATGTTTACTTTCTGTTAAACAATGTTACATGTTGTAAACTTTGTTTATGTTCTCTAGCCAGGTTAATTGAAATGCTTCCGCAATAGTTATTTATGTTTTAGTTTACATCAATAATCCGGATATCATTACGAGGATTTAAAAAGAAAAAGTTCTCAGTGATTTGTTTATGTGATAATCCCTCCGTCGCGCCCTAATCTCATGATTAGTGGTTAGTGTGAGATCGGGTGTGTGACATCTTTGGTATCAGAGCGTAGGTTGAGTATGTGAATACTCTAAGTCAAGGTCAGGGGACGATAAGAGACCAATAGGATTAAGGTTTAAGAGTTTTTCTTCTGTCTGTAATTTTCTAACAGGAAGTGTTCTGTTATACTATTATAGATGGCAGGAAAAGGATGTGGTCACGAGAACCAAGTAAAGAGTTTAAGTTGAGTCGTTAAGAATCATTAAGGTCAAAGGATAAAGTTATAAGTGAGACGAATAATAAATGATGAGTTTTAGCTCTGGAAGGTCTGAGTGTTTAGATACCCTGGCCAGGTGTCTGAATACTTAGATTGACCAGTATCAAGCTACTCTGTCTGTTCTTCTCTGGATGCCCTGGCCAGGTATGTAGAGGAAGGATGGGCTAGAGAGAAACCCTAGAAATCTTAGGGTTGTGAGATAAGAAATTAATGTAGGAATAAGAGATTATATATAGGATGCGATATAACTCTTACTTGATTTTGCTTATTTGATTGAAAGATCACTAGAAATGCTTTTATATGCATAAAATTAGAATTTTTAGTATGTAAAGCAAATAAGATTCTTTTATATTGTTGTGTCATGAAGTGAATTGTTAAGTGTTTGTTTTCTTAGTACTAAAGTAGACCCAAATTTATGTTTAAATGAGTTTGCCTTAAATGGATATTCTTTCCACATGTTTAAGATTAATAGGGTTTGATTAATCTCGAGTAGCTCTTGGCTTCAGGACTACAGGTTCGGCCTGGTCCGGCTGGCAGGATGCGTTACTGGGATCTAATGACTCCTATTAACAGTAAAATAAGAATAGACTCTGGTTGAATTAGACCCGTAACATAGTGAGAATGTACATACACTAGTATGTTTTAATTATGATAAGAAGTCGAAGTGTTCTTTTGTCTCGAGAATTAGGGTTTGAGAAGTATAGACCCTAATTGGCCCAAATTAGGGTTTTAATGACATATGAATACAGAATTTGATGAATAGAATGTCTCACTAAATGATTTTTAGTATTTTATGTGTAACTCTGATTTAGCTCAAATTTGGATATGATTTGGATATATAAAATGTAAACAACATTGGAAAATATCAGATTTTTTTTGAAGAATGTTCTGACATGTTTATCGGCCGAGTTTACAACTCGACCGAATCTGCTGCGGACTGCAATATAGCAGTGCACTGTTTGATTTTTAATTATTTATTGGTAATTAGAAATGATCTCAAATTTTTACTGGAGGTCTAAAACTTCATTAGGTATAACATATAAAATTTTCAGAATTTTTGGAGCTTCTGTTAGCTATTTAATAAACGAATTACAGAAACTATTGTGAAAACTGAATTTTCAGCCAATATAATTAAGGTTGAGTGTTGGGTTAATATGCAATTAACCCAAGCAGCTCAAATTGATCTATATGATCGACCACACACACACAATAATTCTATGTTACTGATAAGAACCAAACCCTAGAATGATTAGAGTTGTAGTAGTTCAAGGGATATCACTAGTGATTTAACCTTGAATACTAGTATCTCTGTAAAATAAGACCTTGAGATTTGATCTATGAAAAGTAAGCTGGCTTTGATAGTGATCTAGGGTTTTAAGGTAGTTAATCTGAACGGTACATGAACAACATGAAATGACTTAGAGAAAAGAGTAAAACATAAACCTAAAATGTAACTATAAGATAGTAGCATAGAAATCGGAGTATTACCCGATATATGATCTGCAGATAATTGATGTAGTTCATGTTTTTAAGACATGGCGTCACCATCTTTATGATGTGACGATAGATTATCACCCTGGTAAAGAGAATGTGGTGGCTGATGCTTTCAGCAGAAAGTCAAGTTCAACAACTAATGCATTCTCTATGGCAGGTTTCAATAGAAACCTGTTAGTAGAAATGTGAAAGTTGAACTTAGGCTTAGGGGTGACAACACAGAGTGATTTGATTGTACAGATGTAAGTTAAACCTACTTCTTATGATCAGATCAAGGAACTACCATAGGGTGATAGTAAGTTAAACCAGATCATGCATGACATGATAGGAGGAAAAGAGACCAGAGTTTAAAGTTTTAAGATGATAAGGTGTTGTATTAGCATGACATGTTGTGTGTACCTCGAGATAGTGAGTTGAAAGAAAAGATTCTTATGGAAGCGCATGTATTGATGAATGCTATGCTTTCAGGAAAATACTAAGATGTATATGAATCTCAAGGAGTTGAAACAGATGGTCAGATAGGCAGAAGGATGTAGCTGAGTACGTGGTTAGAAGTAGTGTGTGCCTGTAGGTTAAGGCTGAACCCTAGAAATCTACAGCTACCTTGTAATCTTTATCTATGCCTGAATGGGAATGGGGATATATCACAATGGATTTTGTGGTAAGGTTACCCAGGACACCTAGAGGTTGTGATTTGATATGAATGATTGTGGATGGACTAATTTTGTCTGCTCGCTTTCTTCATATTAAGTCAACCTTTGATGTCTCGAAACTTGACTAAGATATACATGGATGAAATAATTAGGTTGCCTGGTAATTCAGTTTCAATCATATCTTATTGAGATCCTAAGTTCACATCTAGGTTGTGGAAACAGTTGCATCGTGCTTCGGGCACAAAGTTAAGATTCAGTGTAACCTTTTCATCCGCAGACGGATGGCTAGTATGAGAGAACCATTCAGACTCTTGAGGACATGCTGAGAGCATGTGTTTTGCTTTTCGGTGAAAGTAAGAATGAATATTTAAGTCTTATAGAGCTTGCCTAATGTGAATGTTGAGATTAGAAATACACAACTGATAATGGTACGGTTTGATTATAAACCCAGGCAATACAAATTTGGTAAACCATTAGGTGCATGATTTCAAGATAGTAAGATAGCATTAAAAAAAATGCAAATAAACCTAGTTGCATGCTTCCTGTTATGTTAATGGGTATGACTTAACATTTTCATGAATTGGCACGTTTCTCTGAGATATTATTAGAAATTCTCAAGTACTATTAATTATTTGTGTTATGTTTTGTAAGCAACTCTTAATTGAGCTATGTGATGCTCAAACCAGTAATTTGGTTAATAAGCACGTTCTTCGAGAAATTTCAGATAATTGAAAAATATTACAGATGGTTTCTTATAGGTGAAGTAAATTACTCTTATTGGTGTAATAAGATGTTCAATTACATGAATTCAGTATGTATGTGCCAAAATTGATTGAGTTTGGGATATTTATGAATTTTTAATCTGCTTACATGCATGATATAAAGATTTCTCAGTAATTACAATGATTTTGAAATATATTGCTCTGCCAGTTCTAGAATGATACCGTATTGTGATTTGAACTGCAATCAAACAGATGAGATAACGGAAACCCTAAGAGTAGGGTGTTGCCATATGACTAGTGAATGAGATAACCCTAAGAATAGGGTGTTGGCATGTGATGAATGAATAAGGCAAATGAAACCCTAAGGATAGGGTGTACGATGAATCAAATATTTTGGTATCAATTTTCAGTATGAGATGTAGTGATGTTTAACTGTTAAATTGCATGATTTTATTTGAGTACCAAATTGACATGCATTCTGT
Organism: Alisma plantago-aquatica; assembly: GCA_963693085.1. Lineage (NCBI taxonomy): Eukaryota > Viridiplantae > Streptophyta > Magnoliopsida > Alismatales > Alismataceae > Alisma > Alisma plantago-aquatica. Next base: position 927,606,850 of record OY856409.1, read on the forward strand.
TTATTTAAGAACTTTACTTTGTCTGCATGTATAGTATAATAATTTCTCAGTAATTACCATAAATTGAGATACTGTTATAACAGTTCTACAAAGACAATGTTTTGTGGTTTGATCTGGAATTAGATCAGATGTGTCCTATGTTGAGGGACCAATTCAAATAGCGGATCTGAGGATCAAGAAACTTAAGAATCATGAGATACCCTAGAGAAGGTTTTGTGGAAAAACTACAACCTAGAAGGAGCCACATGGGAAGTTTTGGGTTTGGTGTGCGTAACAAGTTTCCTTTTCTCTTTTAGGAATTTCGGGATGAAATCCTTATAAGGGAGGGAGATTGTTACGACCCATATCAGGGTTAGTCTATAAATACCTCGAATTACGTGAAACACCTCAATTAGTGTTGAGTATCAAATTAAACATCTTGGTTAATCAAATAAGTTAATATGTGAATCAATAGTTGAGATTGAATCATTTGAGGTAGTTAATGATAGTAGCAATGTTGATCAGTAAGTTAATTAAGTTGAATAAAATACTCATAAATGTAATTAGTGTTTTGATCATGTGTTACTAGTTAATAAGGATTATTTCTTGCTTCGAGGTCGTAGAAAATCTTGTGCTTGAAAGTTTGCAAAAGAAATCAGTCAAATTGGACCTATGAGGTGGAAGTTATGATGTTCTCAAGTTCGTGGGTTAAATTTGCAATTTCTCCAATCAATCGGCTATTAATTTCCCTTTTTCTTTTTATTTCATTTCCCTTATCTCTTTTCTTCCCCAACCGACAGATGCCCTGAAACGCAGAGCGGCGCCCAACCTAGCGCCAAGCTACTCGATCGTCGCAGCAGGGGGAGTTCGTGAGGGCGATTTCTTGGCTCCCTCACCTCCGACTAGCGGCGCCGTGCCTCCTTTTCTCCTTCCTCCCTTTCTTCCTTGCCCATCTGTAGCTCAACCAGCCCTAGCGGTGCCCGTAGCAGCAGCACGGCCAGCAACAACAGCTGCAGCCACGGCGCCAGCCAGAGGGCAATTTGGGTGAGCAAGCACCATGAAACGTTGTCGTTGAATCCGGTGTGAGGTTCATGTATGCAACCGCGGCCACCCACCTCTCAAGCAGCAAGGGGCAGCGCCCTAGCCGGTCTGAGCAACAGAAGCTGTAGCCATGGCTACGAGCCACCTTAGGCCCAAGCAGCAGCTCAAAATGCCGTCGTCGACTTCGCCCAAGAATTCACAACACAAATTCGTAGCCATTGGACCTTGCTTCAGCTCCTAGCCGAGCTCTTCTTCAACCAGTTCGTGTGACGCTGCTACTGTGTGCAGTAGGTCCGAACCAATAGCTACTTGGCGCAAGCAAGCACTTGGAATGGCAGCTTTGACCCTAACCTTAAGGCCTAGGTACAACTTTATAGTCCTAGTCCTTGATTCGGCTTTAATCGAGTTCATCTACAATGAGTTTTCTGTTTCTGCACAGGTTGCACGGCGTGCAAATCAATTTGCACGGCGTGCAAAGTTACAGATAGCGGAACGAGTTTCTGCCCAGGTGCACGGCGTGCAAATCAGTTTGTACGGCGTGCAAAGTTGCAGAAAAGTAGAATAAAAGTGCACTGAAGGTGCACGGCGTACAGCCCAAGTGCACGGCGTGCACGCTGCTGTAAAAGGGCAGAATTAGACATGGTTGTGGACGTTTTTCGGTGTTTACGAACACACCGAAGTGGGTGAGTAGTAGTTCATTTAGAAATCATTATTTAACTCAATTTAAATGTTTAATTACTTCTGTATCAGTTAGTATAACTTTTAAACAGTGTAGTACATACAATAGAGCATGTTAGATTCATTGGAACTTGAAATACTTGATATGCTTAATGAAAATGATGAAATTTCATGTATTATAGTTGCAATGTGTTTGCTGATTTAAAAGTAGATGTTTAGCATTGAAACTGGATAAATGATACTGAATCATGTTTAAGGATGACAAAGGATATACATGTGTTTCAAGTGAATGTTCAGAATGTGCAGTAAGTATGGAATGTGATATTCATGTTTATATGGTTATATGTTAATCAGTTAATAGACTTAGGTGCCCCAACACCGTAGAACCCCATTGCGCGGTCTGTACCTTTGGGGTGAAACGATCGATCTAGCCTTGTGCCTAGATGGTCGGGCTCGTGTTCAACAATAATCCGTGCGTGTGTCACGGTGGCACGAGGGCAGACAGACAGTGTCCAACAACAACGCGTGCTTGTGTCATGGTGGCACTGGAGAAAAAAATGGGGGTTATTCAACATTAATCCGTGCTTGTGTCGTGGTGGTAACCCAGACCCTCCGACTGTGCACTACAGGGTGGGAGGAGTCCAGAGCACTCAGAGTTAGTGCAGACAGGCCCTTGTGCGCCTGAGGCCCTTGTGCGCCTTAGAGTCCTGTGCAGACCAGGACGGACAGTCAGACTTAGCATTTCTCGGGTGTGTCACTAAGTCTTGTACGGTGGGATCGTAGTTCGTTACAGATCTTCATATGTAGAGTGCGCTGCATATGTTTGGGGCATAATAAAATAAATATGTAATCATATAGGATCACAGTAAATTAAGGTATCCGAACTCTGTGCCAATTCATTATATCTGTTTATTGGTTTAAATTATCTGTTGTTGCATAGAAATGCGATTATATTCCGTAATCTGCTATGTCATTAGAACTGCCTTGCTTGTACTGTATTTATGTTTATTTCAATTTATAAACCTGATGAGTTGTTTAATGATAGCTAAGTGAAATGCTATTCACTGAGCGAGTAGGCTCATACCTCTACTCAAAACATTTTCAGGTTATCGTCAGCAGCAAGAAATTTGAAGGATCCTTTCGTCCTAACGCTTAGTCTGTAGAAGGTATACATAGTTAGTAGTTAGAGGTCTCTTAGTCCTTTCCCCTCGATCCTTGGGACATGGTGTGGGTGAGAGAGAGTATGTATGGTGAATATGTAAAAGATGTAAATTAACTGTTATGTTTACTTTATGTTAAACAATGTTACATGTTGTAAACTTTGTTTATGTTCTCTAGCCAGGTTAATTGAAATGCTTCTGCAATAGTTATTTATGTTTTAGTTTACATCAATAATCCGGATATCATTACGAGGATTTAAAAAGAAAAATTTCTCAGTGATTTGTTTATGTGATAATCCCTCCGTCGCGCCCTAATCTCGTGATTGGTGGTTAGTGTGAGATTGGGTGTGTGACACTCAGGTAGGCAACTCTTGCTAATTGCATCATCTGCAACTCTTGATAAGATGTCATATACAACTCCTTGCCATGATCATCTCCATGCCTCAAGGTGCTAGATCCTATCTAGGTCACCTTGTTAAGTCTGACCCAAAGCAAACACGATGAATATGCACCCTGCTTGGGCAGACCCACATATCCATCCTTCATGCTTCCACGAGATAGACGGTGCACCACGCTTGGGCGTGCCCATACTTGGTCGATCAAGTTTTTCACATGTGTCACATTTGGAAGGCATCTAAACTTAATATTTAATGAGGGATTTGGTTTTTATATACATATACATATCCAATCACCACAATACATAGTACGTATCATATGCATGCTATATCCCACAGAAAACATGCAAAACGATAAAAGCGATGATTATGGCCATCCTAATGTGATTCCTCGAGCCAAGAGGAATCACGTTCATCTAGGTCTACATCACATGCAACATGTACAAGATGAACTTTGTGCTTTGTCTTTCTGGGTTTGATCAACTCATCACATGAATGATCGGCTCGCCATTAGACTGGTCGGCTGGGTGCCACCAGTCGATCGGTTGGCTCCTCCAACCGATCGATTTGCCTGGTCGTCGTGCATCTCTTCATGGCCGCCACCCGCTCGTCTTGCTCCTCAAACCGGTCATCAACCGATCGGCTCACTCCTTGAACCGATCATCTCGAACATCAACCGATCGGTTCACTCCTTGAACCGATCGTCTCAGCTGTGTCAGATGTCCTCCGTTCTTTGACATAACAGGAAATAAAATTCTATCCTATTTTACATTGTAAAAAGAGAAACCTCGAGTTACATTCGAGGGGAGCAAAGTTGGAAAGAAATCTCGAATTATTTCGAGTTACATCAGGAATAGGAGAAGGAAGATCGGTGCGCAGACCGAGATGCAAGAAACCACATACAACCATACACAGATAGGGTTTATTGGCCATAACCACGCTATACATCCACCACAAAACTCATTTAAGGGCGACGCGTATCGAGTGCATTAATAATACATATCATATATGTAAATTGGGATTTGTGGATTTAGGATTGTACATGCATAAAGCCAATTTTATTCGCATCGTATGCAATAAATAAAGGCGGCAAACCAAAATCGATCATATTGATAATCCTAAAATATAGAGCAGTTGATGTGGCTCTGATACCACTGTTGGGTTTTAGGGGAGGCAGATAAGGCAGCAGAAACAAAAATTTTCCTCCCCAAACCCAGAACAAGGAAACATGTCAACGTCTATACAATAGGAAAGGGATGGTTTGTGGAATTATACCTTGTCCCGAGGCTTGCTCGGCGACAATACCTCGTGCCTTGCGCGGTCTTCACCTCCGGTCTTGGACGGTGTCTGTGCAGCTCCTGGTCGCACCGGGACTGACGGGATTGAAGGTTGTCCTCCCAGCGGCAGAAACCTCTCGCCTCTGAAGAAGTCCACACAAACCACCTGGAACTCCAATCTCCATGTCCCACAAGGAATTGGAAGGAGTCACACCCTCCTGTTGGTGTACTAGTCTCCAACACACTCTCCTGCTACCAGTCGCAACTGCAGTTGTCTTTCCCTTGCTGTGCCTCCCTTATCAGGTAGCACTTGCTCGGGGTCTCTCAGTTACCAAAACCAAAGAGAACGACAACTTTGCAGAGCAACTGGTTTGCACTGAGTTGTACGTTGAGAAGCCCCCAATACCCCTATATATAGGAGGGTCATGGGATAGGGTTCTCCATCCCGGGCAATGCGGGACTAAAAGCAGTAGTAGAAGGGTTTGAGATTTTCCACAAAACAACCAACTCGCAACCTGAACCGATCGTTTCATTTATGAAATGGTCGGTTGGGGACCTGAGCCGGTCGGTTGACACCTCAACCGATCGGTTGGGACACTTCAACCGGTCAGTTCACTTCTGAACCGGTCGGTTCGTGGTCTTGGTCAGTTCCCGATTGACTTTCCATCTTTTGTTTCTAATTGGTATCAAATACCAATCCTTGTTCCAATCAAATTGGGCAAGTGAAACGAAAGGAAAATTCTCACCAATCTTACTTTCCCAACTTGCTCGGTTGCAATAGTTGAACCGATTGTTTCAATACTTGAAGCAATCGTTCCACCCTGTCCATGAGCCGATCGACTCACCACTTGAGCCGATCGGTTCACCAAGCTGAGCCGATCGGTTCATCTCATGAGCCGATTGGTTGGGAGTGCAGATTGTGCATAATCAGTCAATTGTGTTTTCAATCAATTCGATACTCCAATCAATGCGTCCAACACCTTGAACATTATGATATTGATCCATGAATTAATTGAGTATTTAATTGAACTACTAAACTCCTTTAGTAATCAATCTAAACATTGTTTGTGGACAAAACTCCTCTTCTAGGTTAAATCCTATGTGTGTGACCCTGCAGGTCCTTTTTCACGTTGGCAGTGAAAGTCCATAACACTTATGACTTCACAAGCAAAGAGCGGTGCCTAGTCACACATCAGTGCTACCCAAGTGAAATAGAAAGTTGGAGAACAACTTTCAATCCTACAATCCGTGAATGGTGTTACAGTGAATGTATAATTCCTTTGTCACTAATATCCCGAATGAACTCGAGGCATGGGACAATCATCCTGTCAACGTTCATTCACTTTCTTGATCTCAGAGCAAATTGGAAGAGTTTTGTATGACATCAATATCACATACTGATTCACACATGCGTGCACACGCCTATTTCAATCCTACTCATCAAGTGGCCTTGGATATCAAACTCCCTCAGGAGGGACAAATCCCATATCTATCACTCACCCCTCAAAAGCCCCATGTGTCAAAGCCACCCAATCATCACCTTTATAACAACCCATGTTTCAGGACCGCGTTTGATGATGTCAAAGTGTGCCCAACGACATGTGTTGAGTGTAGTGATTTCAGGTCAAAGAATTACACTCACCACCATCACTGTGAGTACTGACGGTGACTACCATGTCATGGTTTCATGTGTCAAACTCACGGTGGGTCTGTCCGGTACACTTGTTCTCTAACAAGTACCTATGTGTTTGGTTTGATATCTCTATATCATGACTAATGAGATTCTGTCATCAACCAACACCACAATCTAGTCTTGTGTGTCATTGTTGTCTATCTACCTCCCACAATGAATCTGACTAGGGACATAACAAGAATGTACAAACTCTAAGCATTCGTATGATCTTATCGTTCAGGTCCTCAACCTGAAAGCATACGTCATTGAGTACTGTCATTCTCTAGACATTCAGTCTGTTCTATCACTATCTCATATGACTGAACCAGAAAGAATTGGAAGCTTTCCTTTGATGTTTATCAAATCAATCTTAATGTATCCCACTAATCATCCCATGATTGGCTCTCAGGGCATACATACCAACATGATCAACATTACAATGAACAACTTCATAGATGCTTCGTGAGGTTGGAACTTCAAGTTGCTTCTTGGAATTTGATCTTCTTGTTGCTTCTCCTTGGACTCTCCTTGGAGTTGGATCTTCAAGTTGCTTCTTGGAATTAGATCTTCATGGTGCTTCTCCATGGACACTCCTTGGAGTTGGATCTTCAAGTGGCCTCCTTACATCAAGTTTACAAAGACTAAAACTAATCCTATCTTTATTACATCATATGTGTACAAATATAAATGGAAGGAATTAATTACACTTTGAAATAAGAGATGAGGCTTGACATGCAAGTCGAATACTTTATACAATGGATCCATATGTAACCATTATACATCCATATAATTCACAAACAAACATATTCACAAGATCGACATCCACATTCATTCACAACATTCACAAAAGGGGATACTAGGCCATAACCGTGTATGCATTCACCACATAAAATATATATTTAAAGGCGACATGTATGCTATCATAGGTATATCTACATATACGTATATACATATTAAAATTGCAGTACTTTTAATGCAGGACATTTCCCATTAAATAATTTTTTGACTCCCACGCAGACTATGCGGGGTACACAGGGGCAGCGCCCTTGTGCGCCGGGGGTCGAGGGGAGGCCGCCCCTCGCGGGGTCTCAGGGGCAGAGCCCCTGAAAGGTCTAGAGAATTTTACTTCCGTGCACTTAGGAAAATCAATATTTTCCATAGTCGACCCCGTCCAAAACGTCAAAAATAGAAGCCTGCGATGTATGTGGAATTAGGTTTAGATTTGCACATTAGCAGGTTTAATTTGCATTGTATGCAACATAAAAACAGTATACAACGATTTGATCATATCAAAATGAATCCAAATACGCCGTAGATCGACGCTGCTCTGATACCACTGTTGGGTTTTGTGGAGAAAACATACGCGGCGGAAGCAATAGAATCCACGCAACCTGAAACAGGATATCGTCGACAACAATGTATTTGGAAGGAGTGTTTGCGGGATATACCTTATCGGGGAGCAAGTCCGGCGATGTCCCGCTGCACGACGGTGCAACACTGCTGACCTACATGGACGGAACTTCTCTCCCGTTCGCTGTCGCAGGTTGATCCGGCGGCGCTCCTTTGCGGCAGTGATGTCCGCCGCTCGTAGCACGTACAATTGGGAGAAACAAGGTTGGACAATTAGGAGAGAAGCAACATACAAGAATATGAGCACGTGAATCAAGCGGGAAGAATGGGGAAATAGCCATAAGTCACAAGTTTGATGGAGTGGAGCATCATGAGAAGGGGTTAGAAATCAACACATATGTCGTGTCTCATGTGTGTGTTGAGAATCAAACCCTCACTTTTCAAAACAAATATGAACGTCAAGGTTGTCTACTTAAGGTGTGGTAATTAATTTTCATAATAAACAAGTGGAGGTTGGATTTGAACAAAACTATGACTTCGTTTCAATCAACAAGCAAAGCATCCAAAAAAAAAGATCTATTTTTGTTTGTTATTTCTGACATGGTTGGAGTTAAGCAGTGGTTACATTATCCAAATCGGGATATATTTGTACTGAAGAGTAGACGTAGGGGGTATTTTTTTTCTATCAGAAGAGAATATTCAGCGGAGATCTTTAGTTCAACCCCAACCTCGCAAAACGTCAGGAGGCCGCAGCGCAACAGTACAGGTTGCTCCGAAAGGTAGCCTACCTTAGGTAGGCAGCGTTTCTTTAATCCCACATCGGCCAGACGAGAACAGTTGCGCCAAAGCTTGCATATAATCAAGCACGTCGTCTCTTGTTCAAAGCATACCTTTCTCGGCCTTTTGGCTAAGATCAAGTGTAGTATCTGTTCTTATCAGTTTAATATCTGATACGTGGGCCATTGGCCCACATGATATTAAATTGTCAGCGTTGTTCTGGGAGTGGCGAAGTGCAACTCGTGCATATAGTTTACGACGACGTAGTATATTTTAGTAATATAAATATAGTGCAATTTGGATTATAAACTATCTGTATACGAGTTAACTTTTTTATAAAAATAAAATCTAATGTAGATCTGTTCAATTGAATCCTAGTGAGAATGCAACACTGAAGCTTGCAACTGACGACACTACAGTGCAACAAATAACATCTTCTCAGTGCAAGCAACGGTGGTCTGTCTGGCCCACTCTCATATCGAAAATCTATGGTGCCCCGACTAATCGTCAAAAAAAAAAAGGAGAACGGTCTGTCTGGCGCATGCAATAACGGTTTCCTACCCAAGTGGACGGTGCAATAATGATTCCGGCTGCCGCTGCCACTTCTCCCCAGACTAAGCATCCGTCCAGCGACTCAACTGATCGGTTCAATCTCACCTTTGGTTCGTGACTCGCATCGTTTGGCACATTGTCCTTCCAAGTTCTAAGTGTTCAACTACGTCTGGGTATCCGTCTCTCTGTCTTTGCGGCTGATGCTCAGTACTTTGTCCCTCTTATCTCTGCGGCTGGATATTCTCATCACATCCAAGCTTCGTCGCCATCATTGTGGTAAAAAAATTAGTGTCTGTGTAGAATTTAAGATATTTAAATTGTTGATCGATATATATAAATTTAGTCCTTGATAGAACAATATTTCATTCAAAGTAAATGCATCAAAATTTCATTTACAACATATTGTTAAATTCCCCTCTTTTTTACCAATATTGTAAAAAAAATAATGATTGCACATATGAATACAATATAATATTGATATATTTTTTACCAGATATGAAGAGATATTACCATACAATATCAACACCAGAGTCTATGTCTACTTCTTTACCAGAAAGATATACTTCTAATGTTGAACAAAATATGCACATTGATACTTGTGGTGATGTTATAGACTTGCACGGAAAAAGAAGTAGAGTTGAATATAACTTAGAAAAAATTGAGCCAGATCCCAGGTTGCGACCAAGTATATATGACTATCCAGTTAAGAAAAGAGATGAAATTCGACGATGTTATTTATAGAATGGGCCATGTCAGCCAGATAAACATGAATTCCCTCAGAAAATGATTGGCAATACATTAAGAAGGTTTAACAAAGTATGGTTTTGTGAATTCCCAACATGGCGAGAATATAGTGTTTCTCAAGATGCTGCATACTGCTTGTGTTGTTATCTTTTTATACCTGAGGGAGAGGGACTAGATATGCTTTTATATCTAAAGGGTTCTGTTACAACCCCAATTTTACGTATGTTTTCATAATTGAAATGTAAAGATTTTATAAATTGGACTTAATTAAAAATGTTGTATGTTTTGCTTCAAACAATGGATTACTGTGCAAATATCCCTTTTGATAGGAATTTTGTGATTCCTATTATTAGATTAATCCATTAATGGATATAAAAGAGAAGAAAGGAAGAAAAGTCCAAATAATAGAAAAGAATACAAGATATTGGATATTAAGCAAAATAATTATGAGAAATACTTAAAAAAAGAAGTCTATTAAGAAGGAAATATGAATTAATAAGAAAAGGATGAGAATTATGTGGAAAGCATGTGGTGGTGCCTCTCGTGGCCTTTTGGGATAAAAGCAAAGGGTTTATATAGAGGAGTATTTCTGTTCTTTCCTCGTTGGTGTTAAGATTATATAATCTTGGAAATTGATTTTTATGGATAGTTGTAATACTCCTTGCCACTTTTGGATTAAGAAGTAAGATATGAGGAGGAATCTTTCTATATATGTAATTATGTATGGAAACCCAAGATAATTAAATAAGAGAGCAATCTAGATGGGTTGTTAACCAAGTACTTTAATCGAGAAGTTGATAATTTATTCAATAAGGAAAGTGGGATGGGAACCTCTAATATCCTTTCCTTGTTTAACGATGGCACTATTAAGTTGTGTATAAACAACTAAGGAAACTAGCACCACACGAACTCACGAACCCTAAGTGCTACAGACTATATATAGGGATAGACCCCATCCCTTCACGTAGAGGGAACCTCATCTCTCCTTCCCCCGTCATCTGCTTCTAGTCTAGGCAGTGTTCTTCCATGAAGCTGTTGGAATCTGGTCAGCCAACCACCGTTACCTCTCGGTGTTGAGGCACTGGCGGCCATGAAAAAGGGAGACGAGGAGCAATGGGAGAAAGGTGAGGAGGGGCGTCGAGGACGGACCAAGAACCAGGTTGATCTTTGCAACCATGTCACGAAGCTTGTACAATCGTCACCGTAGCAGGATAGGTTGGGGCGTCTTGCAGAGGTGAAGAGGACCTTAGGCCGCTATCGGGGACACCCTGCCACCATCTGACTTTCCGACAAGACAAGTGAGGTGGGCGCCCAGCCTTGGAGACGGCGACGTCCGCCCTGGGCGCTGAAAACGCGACGGTGCGTCACGGAGCAAGTTGCAGATGCCAAGTGTGCGGGCGGCCAGGAGAAGTTGGGGGAACGACACCCTTAGCTCTGGGGAGGTTCGGCATGCCGATATTGCCTCTGTGACACCACGAGGAAGGGGCGGCGGAGCTTATGCAGGAGGTGGAGTCGGTGGCCTATCTACGGAGCTGACGGCGGGCGCACAGCTTCAAGCCGTTGCAGGCGTCGTGCGAAGGAAGGAGAAGATAGAGCCAAAAGACTCATCTGCCCAAGCTTGCCTATTCAACAACCAAGGGCACGGGAGTCCTTTCACACTTAATCAAGAGCCGGATTAGTTTGTTACAAGGTAATCTTTTTTCTGCTGACATGGGAGCACATGATTGGTCCATAATTGTTTTATCTTGCAATTTTCATAACTAGAGTTTGGTAACTTAGATTAAAACGAGTTATATATGAAAATTGATCTGGAGAACGAGAGGAATCCAATAAAAATGATATAAAAACTTGATTTCGTTCCTATTTGCTAAAGTACATTAAGTTTATTATAAAATGCATGAAACTTAGGTTAAAACCCTAATTGTGATTAAAGAGCGATTCTATGATGCCTAACTAGTTAAATCGAGCACTATTAACCTGTTAGATGATAAAATAAGAATCGAATATATTTTAGGTGAGAGGTTGCTTGTTTTAGGGTTTTAATCTATGTATCCATGATAAAGCATTTAGAAACCCTAATTTAGGGTAAAAGAGGATAATATCATATTTAATTTGAAAAATGTAAGAATATGTTATTAAATGAAGATTCTAAGTTATTTTGAGTACAAAAGTCCTTAATTCTGGATAAATACCCTAAATGTAGTAATTAGGGTTTTCTCGCGAATAAAAGGTAGAAGTGATGGTAAAATGAGTTCATATGTTAATTAGACCCTAATGAACTTTGAATGGATGATAGAGGCGTATAATGATCTTGTCGTGGATTAAAAGGATAAAAATAGTAGCTTAATGTAAAAGAAGCTTAATGAAATTAATTGATGGATAATGATGCCTTTAATATGAAAATAAGGTTAAATGTTGCTAAAGGATAACCTTAATATCTTTTGAGAAGAATGGATGAGGTAATTAGGGTTTGTGAGCGATTGCATCAAATTAGGGTTTAAAATAGTGAAAGATGAAGTGAAACCTTAATTTCCAAGGAAACCCTAAAATTGGAATATAAATCCTAAGGAATATGATGATATTAGGATAAATATTAATAAAAGGAAATTGGTATATATATTTCAGGATTTTATGCATAATTGGTTGCTTGATTGGGATTTCTCTGTTATGGATAATTTTGTCTCAAATCTGCAATCAAAGGTATGTGGTTACGCTTATGATTATCCCGACTAGTTTTTCAATGATTTTATCGACGTTTCCCTCATGGCTTGAAATAACTGTTGGATGCTTTTATTTCATGCAACTATAGAGTGACTATGACTAACACTATGAATATACATGTATAGTTGGCTAGATCTGGGTCCACCCCTGTGGCTATGCAAGGGCTAAAAGGATAACCTAGAGCAAGGTCTAGGCTGTCATGAGTTAGAAACTGGGCTACACATGTGTAGTGTCATGAGACTCTTAGCTTTCCATGAGTTAAGGAGTGGGCTACCTACGGGTAGTGCCATGTGACTCAGCCCTAGAAACTAATTCACCTGTTAGGTGAAATCATGAGGGGTATAATGGGGATCTACCATAAGGAAGGTAGTATCCAGGTCCACTACAGGGACAGCGCAGGGGATAGGGTATACATGGATCGCACAATTATATTTAAAACGTAAACTTGTTTGTTGAATGGTAATTGGCTGCAATACATTATTATGAATAATTGCACGATTATTGTTTCCCCCACATACCAGCTTCGGCTGACCGACGTTTTGTTTATCAGCGTTTTAGGTACAAGCTAAATGGACAAACAATAAATCGTCATATTGTGAAATACATGAAGTAAAATGCAAGGAGGATTAGTTAGAGTAGAATACATACATGGTTAGAAGTTTAGAAATCCAAAATTTCAAAAGGTATGCAAAGTTTATTTTCTTACAACTTTTCAGTATAGATTGTTGAAATTTAATAATTGTTCTTGGTTAAGTGCCAAACCTTTGATCCGAAAGTTATGGGTGCGGCTTCGACCTCTCGGTCTCCCTTAATTGGGGGTTATCGGGAGGTGGGGTCGTAACAGGTTCACTAATTGGAAAAAGAAAGATTCTCTTCAAAGTCATATAGGAGGTCCTAATAGTACTCATAACCAAGCTTTAAAAAATGTGAGGATCTAATGAAGCAAAAACAAAGTATTCAATATGTTCTTCAAAGGAAATCTAAGGCTGTAGAAAGTGCTTATGATATATGACTAAATGCATCAATTTATTGTGTTAGATTTTTGCTATGACAAGGCTTAGCATTTAGAGGTCATGATGAGTCCAATGAATCAAAAAATAAAGGAAATTTCTTACAATTGTTGCAATTTCTAGCTGAACACAATGATGAAGTCAAAGGTGTTGTCTTAGATAATGCTCCTGAAAATTTAAAGTTGACATCACATGATATACAAACTGATATAGTAAATGCTTTTGTAATGGAAACAACTAAACTAATATTACAAGAGATAGCAGATGAAAATTATAGCATCCTTGTTGATGAAGCTCGAGACATTTCCAACAAAGAACAAATGGCAATTATCCTAAGATTTGTTAATGGAAAAGGTCATGTGGTTGAAAGATTTTTAGGTCTTATTCATGTGCTTGATACCACGTCTTTATCATTAAAGAAGGCAGTTGATGGATTTTTCTCTATGCACAACTTAAGCATATCTCAACTAAGAGGTCAAGGTTATGATGGAGCAAGCAACATGAGAGGAGAATTGAATGGAGTTAAGAGTCTTATATTGAAAGAAAATAATTCTGCTTATTATGTTCACTGTTTTGCACATCAACTTCAATTGTCACTAGTTGGTGTAGCGAAAAATAATCCACAAGTTGCTTCACTCTTTTTAATAGTCAATTATGTGGTTAACTCAGTTGGTTCCTCATGTAAACATCATGATCAACTTCGTGAATTACAAATTATTACAGTTAAGAATGCACTTGCAGAAGGAGAAATTATTAGTGGAAGAGGATTAAATCAAGAAACAAGTATAAGGCGTGCATGTGATACACGATGGAGTTCTCACTATAAAACTCTTATAAGAATAATTGTTTTGTTTTCAGCTGTTGTTGATGTTTTAGAAATAATATCAGAAGATGGGTCTTCCTCAGAACAAAGGGCAGAAGCTTTATCATTAATGGATTCTATCCAAATTTTTGATTTCATATTTACAATTCATTTGATAAGAGATATTCTCGGCGTCACTAATAAACTTTCAAAAGCTTTACAACGGAGAGATCAAGATATCATTAATGCCATGAACTTAGTTGATGTTTCTAAGAGACGACTACAGAATATGCATGCTAATGGATGGGATTCACTTTTTGCACAAGTCTCATTATTATGCAATAAAAATCACATATCTATCCCTAACATGGAGGATTTATGGATTGTTAAAGGTAGACCACGTCATAAAATAGATGGTTTGATATTTCTACATCATTTTCAAGTTGACTTATTCTACTCTGTGATTGATATGCAACTTCAAGAATTAAATAATAGATTTACTGAAGTAAACACAAACTTGTTACTTTGTGTGGCATGTCTGAATCCAGATGACAATTTTAAAGTATTTCGTAAAGAAAAGCTTATGGAAATGGCTCGATTTTATCCCAAAGATTTTTCTTCTATAAAAATGGTCAATCTTGAAAATCAACTTGAAACATTTATCATGGATATGCAATCTGATGAACGGTTTTCTAAAATCAAAGGGATAGGTGAACTTGCTGAAAAGATGGTTTTACATGGAAAGCATATTGTCTATGTAGATGTGTATAAGCTGATAAAATTAGCATTGATATTGCCAGTTGCAACAGCTACAGTGGAAAGATCATTCTCCATCATGAATATAATAAAGAGTCGAAGATGCAACCGAATGAAAGACAAGTGGTTGAATGATTCTATGGTTGTTAACATTGAGAAAGAAATGTTTAACACTATCCAGAATAGTGTTATAGCTGAGCGCTTTCAAAAAATGAAGACAAGAAGGAAGTTTTAATATTTGTTCAATTTTTTTATTACAAACTCAGAAATGATATCTTGACATTATAGCTTAAATTTTATACATGCATCTTTTATAATTTTTATAGGAATTGATTTCACATAAAAAATAGTGAACAATATTTGTGCCCTTCCTTCAAAACTTGGCTGGCTCCGCCACTGAATACACATATTCACAAATACTCTGTTAAGGTAGTGGCGTCCTGGATAAGGGAGATGCATAGAGTTTGGATTTTCTTACATTACAAAATGAAACGTAGGTCTTTTCTGTGACAATTTGAAACTAAGGATACAACAAGCATTCATCTCGTTATTAATAATTCCTCTTCCCTTTGGCGTCTCTCACGTGGTGGTACAATTGACGAGATGAAGAGTTTGTGTTCTATGCATTGAGGTGTGGGAGTTCTTGGGGGCGTTGTTGGTTGTGCTGCAAAGCAAGAGGACTGCATTTTCACACTTGTGGTGTTACCAAGTACACGCTCCATCACGACGTTACAGACAATCAACTCGATTGTATGAAAGCTGATTTCGAAATAGAAGCACATCTATGGAGTATAAGGTAATTGTTTGGGGGACCGTTTGGTTTGCAGGATTCTATATAGGATTGGATTCAAGTCCTTCCAACAACTGGAATACTATGTTTTTTTGTGCAAAACCTCATATTAGGATTGCATTTGGGTGGCACTAGAGTCCCAACACATTGTGTTATTATGGTCCGCAGTCCGTACAACCCCCCCATGCCTCTCACCTCCCACCTCCTTTGCGTCCTCATCTTTGTTTCCGTCATGTACTTTTTACTCAATTTTATCCACTAGCCCTTCTGTCAGGAACTCTTTCTGCTCCCCCTACCACGTCTGGACAGAACACTGGTAGCCGCCACCTCCACATCTTCTACATCGGCGATTGGCTGTCGATGGGTAGCTCGCATGATACTTGCAGAGGTGTGATGCTTTAACTCATGTCGAGGTCATGGATGCTGGGCACCTGGTGCCGACAGATCAAGGTCGAACTCACAGGAGTTAATCAGGAGTGGGTTATCAGGAGGGAACTGGTTGGGGATTCACTGCCTCCACATCTTCCGTCGGGAAATTATTCCATTGAATATTTGATTCATTGCGCCGTGTAGCCGTCCGTGCAAATAACACTGGATTTTTTCTCATTCACACATACATATTTTCCAAGCACAAATTGAGAAGCGGAAAACAAATATCAGTAGGTGGACTTCTTTGGTAATCTTATCGAGGCTGCAAATAAACATAGGGTGGGAAATCAAGCATCCCATCCTATCGATTGTTTGCAGCCAGGATAAGATTACCAAGGATATGGTTACGTTAAGAGCTTGTATGTTCCAACCGGTGTTCAAACTCATGGATCAACTTATTTTATCAGCATGAATTATAGAAGACAAGATAATATTGATAGATTGATCATGGAACACTAGTCGTTGATCGTGTTAAGAGTCCATGATTACATACAATGTTGAGATCTAGATCTCATCATCTGATAAGGACATAAGCAATCTAAACAAAGAACAAGTGAAAATAATCACAAGGAAAACATCCAATAAAAAAAATCATGGATTTAAATATAGTTAAGGTGAATAATCATGTACATTGGTCCATTTAGTCAATAATATACATGATTTCATGATATTCAAACTTAAATAACTTAATCAAGGAACCTTCAAACTTTATGAAATTCAAACCATAGCTTTATTACAACTAAAGGTACATTCTATTCCATTTTGGTGCCAAACCTGGACATTATACTCAAGACATAATAGAAACATACACCAAAGTAAGGATATGTATATAAAGAGTCATGTTGCCAAAGATGCAACTGTGAAGAAATCTCTCTGATGATTACAGTGGCTCCTTTTCTACCCTCCTTGCTATGTTCATTGGAGGGGGTCTCTAAGATCATCGACAATGAGCTGATATGAGATGTAAAAGATGTCTTTGTGCTTGGACTCCCCCTCCTTTTATAGGGGGAAATGAGGCATGATATATGAAAAGCCATGATAAGTCAATTCCTGAGTTTCAAATATCAAGCATAATAGGTTGGGTCCCTTATGAAGATTTAATTTCTTGATTTTATAAACCTCCAATTGATGTCTTGATATCTTTGTGCTCATTCAAAGGGCTTTAGTTACATTCTTTCCTCCATAAAAAGCACATGGTCATTGGCTAACTTGCCTTTTCTTTTGATTTCTATACTCTTTTTTTATTTCGCTAATTGAATATGTGGTTTCTTTTGACTCTGAGAACAAATGAAAAACCTTTTATGTGCTCAGTCAAGGGAGTAATATTTGACAACATTAATTGTTGACCACAATAGGAAATTGAGAAATTTATTGAAAACCTTCATATAATATTTTGACTATTTAAATTCATTGACTCTCTTTGCAATAGATTTCTTCTATAGGCGAGTCAAACCGATTAGAAAGCCAATTGATTGACTAGCCAAGCCATATGTAAATACACTTTTCCTATATATCATGAAATTCTCTTTCCAACACATGTTTAAACGTTAAACTCTGCATTGGTATACAAACAATATGGCTACTTTGGTGTGGGATATATAGACAGTGCGAGAAAATCTACAGGTGAGTCAACCGCTTGGAAATCCAGTTGACCAACTGGACAAGCCACTTGAAAATAGATATTTTTTGTAGATCATGAAATTCTCTTTTCAAAGCATTTTTAGATATGAAATTCTATATTAGGATGCAAAAGATATGATCAATTCAGTATGCAATATATATATATATATATATCATTGCGTAAAGTTGGGTACACATCTTCCTGGAGTATTTTTAGAGTTTTCTATCTTTAGAGTGAATCTATACAATTGATATTTTTCCTGCAATAACCGAACAAATCTAATAAAAACTCTAAGTAATGAGAGAAAACCTAAACAAAGATAACTAATTCTAAAATTAGGGAACAATCAACAAAATGCTCCTAAGTAATGATTAAAAACATGCAATAAAAATGGATAAATATGCATTTATCAAATACTCTAAACTTGTATGTTGCTCATCCTCAAGAAACATTGAATCATAAACAATGCCAAATAATATCAGAAGGTGGACTTCCTTGGTAATCTTATCATGGCTGCAAACAAACATTAGATGAGAAATCAAGCATCCCATCCTATAGTTGTAGCCCCATAGCCCATATTTCACCTTAATTATATTTAACTCCGTGATTTTTTTTGATTGGATGTTTTCTTTCTGATTATTTTCACTTGTTCTTTGTTTAGATTGCTTATGTCCTTGTTGGGTGATGAGATCTATATGTCAACATTGCTCTCTTGACACAATCAATGGCTAGTGTTCCATGATCTATCAATATTATATTGTCTGTTATAATTCATGGCGATGAAATAAGTTGATCCATGAGTTTGAAGACCAGTTGGAACACACAAGCTCTTAACATAACCCCTGATAGATCCTTTTTGGATGGTGGAAAAATGATCCTCAAAACATTCAAATTATGGGATTGGGAGAAGTCTAACCTTTGGTAGATTTGTGTTTCAAAATGTCATAAATCTGCATAAGTCCTGATCTAATTAACACAAATTAAGGAGTTGAATCGATTAAAGTAAATATGTGGTATATGGTGGTGAGCCCTTGAGCCCCCAATATCTCACCATTAATCAAATTAAAAACCAATTAACTAGTTTTATTTTTGGCACTTTTATTTACTCCTTTAGCTGTAATCATTTTTCTTTAAAACTAGATCTTAAATATTACTCTTAGAAATTAGTTTAAGATACTCTTATAAATTTTGTTTCATGGGATCAATACCTTTATATTCTGAAATTAACTTGCTTGTTTTCAAGTGGGTTGTTTTATGTTAAAAGGTTAAACTCTAGGGATAATTTCTTTAGTGAATTTTTTGTGTAACCGAAGGACATCACCAGACAACATCAACTGATTTTGTTTCTTCGGCCTTAGAAGACTTTGATTGTGGACTATGTTGATACCTTTCACATATTTGTTACTGAAGTTCAAGGCTTTTGTGTTCTACATTGGTGTCTTGGAATACTATCTATGCATCTTGGAGGGTTTGGTATTACAATTATCCAAGATATGGGAATCTATGTCTATGTTGCTTCTCGAGTTCATACCATTAAGTTTCAAGACCACATTCTTTGTGAGGTTAGTCCCATTCCTATTTATGGCACTTTTAACACTGCTTATGCCTCCATATGTGAGATTCTATTGCCCTTTTTCTAGTCCAAGTTATCATGTACTAGTTCTTCCATCACCAAGATACAGTCTCCTTTGACAGATACTTACTACAATATGGTCTTGTAGTGATTCAAGGCATTAGAGTTCTCTCAATGACAAGGTTTGTTCTAGATTCCCTACATGTTGACCATGTACAATACTTTCTTCTTTCATTCCTATTGATGTTCTTGGATTATCTATGACATTGGTTGAGTATCGAGCTATTCGACACAACCGATTGACGATCCCTCTATATCTTAGCATGGAGTGTTGCCCCCATTGTCATTCTACAGATTGTGATTAATTTTGTGACAAATATTGTCATGATGTCCTTCGATATTTCCTCTGACATTATTTTTCATGCTTGGATAAAAGCCTTAACATAAGCCCCATTTTCCTTTCTATGGAAATGTCATAGTGGCTTCCACACACAAAGACCTCTTGACATATTCTTATTTGATTGGACCAAAGGAAAACACACTTGTATTGATCATATTGGTCTCTCCATTGATTAGAAAAATTTTAAATAACTTCAGGGTAGGTCATGCAACTTCTTATGTGGCCACATAAAAAGTTGATAGGCATGGATGGTGTGTGAAGCAAACCATCATAATTTCCTTCCCATTCACTTTAATATATTGGGTGTGCTTAATGATGACTTGATTTCCCTCTTACAATGCACACAACATATTATAAATAGGAATGTGACAATTCTATGATCTACTTCTTCAAATTTTGTCTCTTAACCAATGGTATTTCACACAATAAAGGATTTGGTAGTTGAATTGTAGCTTGGGCCTGTAAAAAGGAATATCTTTAAATATCTCTACATAACCCTATTTATATAATTAATCTTGTGGACTTTTTGGAAGGAGGTTTGATCCATGGACCCTGGAACTCAATACATGCACAATCAAAGTAATTAGGGTTTACATATGGGTTCTTGGGATTCAAACTGGGAATTACATATCTTGACTTATAGTGAATACTTATGATAATTTAGTTGGTTGATAATCAATACAATAGATTATGGGAGAGATTTCAAAGAATTCTAAGTTAACATACAATCTAGGTAATTAGTTAAGTAATTATCTAGATTTTCCTTACAAACCTAGTTTCTTATATTATAGAAACTTCTTCAGGCATTATATTTCCCAATGATAGATAATGGAAACATGAAGATTATCCTAAAAATTAAGAATAATCATATATTTAACATGGTCAATATAGTTATCTACTTATATTGGGGTTTTCACAAAAAGGAATTATTTTTTTTGAGAATAGAGACTGGAATCTAAATTGAATATTTATTTTGTATTTTGAAAACATTTAATTGTATACCTTATTAATTATATGTTAATCATCCATTTCATGTATTAACCCCTCTCGATAATCAATTATGACCCCAATTAACATATTAACTTTATTTCTTTCATCTTTCACTCCTAGGAATATTTGGGAGAGTCAAACATATTGTTTGGGGAATTGTTACATCAAGTACCACTATTTACTCTTATTGTGGTAATTTGACATTAAAAACCCTTTAAGTAGAGGAGATTAGAGAAACATATTATTATTAGATTCCAAGTCATCCAAATGTATCTTAAATTAGGGAAAATGGAGTGAATGCCATTTTATTGAAAAAGGCATAAGAAAAGGTAAAGGAAAAGTATGGTACCTATGTTGGATTATGTTACAAACTAAGTCATTTATTGTAGGTTTGAGACACCATACAATCCTGAGCTAGGGGAAAGGGGGAATAAAACCTTAATAACCCAAGTCAAAGGGTGAATGAAACCATGATACCCAAAATTTGTAAAATGGGTCACATTTTCACTATGTAACTATGGTTGTATACAAGTTCCACTACTCTAGATTGACTAGTCAAATAATCAAGCATTCATAATAGTGTGTCAAGATAAAATGGTTCCATCAACATATTCAATGGTATATATAGTATTTCAAAGTAAACCTATCAAGTAGGATATAAAAAAATGCAAGCGATGAATTTAACGCTCTAAAGAAAATTAGATGATTATAATTTATGAAATATGAAATCAAAATATAGGTATCAAGAAGGAGAAATATTCAAGAAAGTTCCTCATTGTAGGAAATTAGGATTATTATCATATAAATTCTCAAACACATTAGGAGAAGACACATACTTATTATACAATACTATCATATACATGGTAAACTCTAGGTCCATGACAAGTTCCAAACACCTAATTCAAACTCCTACACTTGAATGTGCCTTTAGACACTTGTAATAATTCAACATAGATGTTGCTTGGAAGAAGGGGAAAGGAGCTGTAGCTGTTGTCATCCAAGATTCAAATGACCACTGGTTGAGTGGAGTTGGACAATCAATTACAGTAGAGAGCCCTCTAGAAGCGGAACTTATGGCAATTGCCCTGGCAGTAAAGATCATTAGGGCGAGCGCCATGCAAGAAGCTATTATTATAACAGATAGTCTACAAGAAACCGTTATGATCCAGAAAGAATATCAGAAACACCCCCGATTTGCTGATATCATCCAAGGTATACAGTTGATAAAGGAGGAGACTACTATGGTCAACGATACAGACAGAAAGAACAATATGCAGACTGACACCCTTGCTAAATACCATTTTCAACAAAACAATGCCAACACCCACTATAACCCCCCCTAAAGATGTGCTTGATACTGGTCAGACACCTAATTGTAATGGTAGTAGTACTACCATGTTTCAATCTTTGCAGTTAACAAACATATGTAACATTAGTTTGTTCTCGCTTGCACGAGGTGGGCAAGATGAATAAGATGACCACCTAACTTATCCTTAAAAAAATTATATGATTAATATATTAATTCATCATCCTAAACCATAATCTTAATCATCAACTAAGTAAAGGGTTAGTATGTGGAAATTAGGGTTTTGAAACATGAAAGAATGATTCCTTGTCAAAAATCCTTTCTAACACATATTTTCTCATTACCTTGTAAGGTCATATGTATTTCCTCTGCATTTTACAAATCATGGGCAACAAAAATTATAGAAATTACATGTTGCCTCAAAAACTAGGTGTAACTAATTTAAGTGAAGAAGTCAAATGACATAGAGACTTCGGCGCATGTCACATGTCCATTATAGTTGCAAGGGTGAAAATATGTATTTCAATGCAAATAAAACTTGTGAGGTTAATAAAACAAAGCACATGCAAGATTACATGAATGTCCATGTGTGATTAATTACTTGATTAAGTAAGCTAGGGAAGCAAACACACACCCCTTATCTCCTTCCTCACTTCACATTTGACTAGGAACAATGAAGCTCTACAACTTTAATTAAGCTAGAAGAGTTTAGTTTCTTGGGGAATGATAAAATGATGGGGATGTTCTCTAGAATTTTTCATACTCAACCAGCCTAAGATCACGTGTTAAGGACCAACTTCAAGGAAAAATCCTATCTAGAGACTTTCGTTGGGGGTAGAAGATCCCAAAAATCAAAGAACTAAAGCAAACTAGGGCGTTGATTCGATTTGTGAGGTGACAATGAAACTAAGGCTACAATTGCAATGGTGTAAGGACCTTTTTGATTTTGAAATGTGTCAAGAAGATGACATAAATAGTGTAGGAACATATGGGATTCAAAATCTCTAACATAATGATTGAAGGAATAAAAAAAGGTGGAAAACTCTTTTTAAAGGTAGGATGAGGTTCTGTGTTGCCTATCTATGGCCAACGACTGCCTGGATCTTTACCACAACCCCATTAAATGTAGATAATACATTTGAGATTGAGGATCATATATGGAACAAAATGTATGTCATGAAATCATGCATAAATAGAGGAGGAGGCAAGGTAATCTCATTAAAGGTTCAATTGCATTGGTGGTGGTCATCGTAGGCTGGAGTGAAGTCTAGGTCACCAAAGACATAAACAAGGTTGGAGGTTGCGAGTCAACGTATGAGATGAGAAATTTAGAGTGGAAGAGAGTTTTTGGGATCCAAAAATTCTTTTAGTCCCATTATAGATAGATGTAACATGGGTTTGGGTTTTCTATAACTCCATGGTGGCAAGGAGGTTGCCACATTATATAGGCATTTCATTGCTAGGGATTGAGAGGGGTGAAATAGGGCTTGTTAAATTTGAGAGGTAGAGGGGAAAATAAGGGGAAAGAAAATAGATTACGAAGGTTACTAGAGAGAGAGATAAAGAGGAAGTGGAATAATTATAATCGATGAATATTGTAACTTTCAACAAGGGGAATGAAGATGATGACCAACATGTTGTCGAGTCAGGAGATCAATGGGTGTGAACCATCCGATCTCGTGAGCCCTCATGTGAAAGAAATAACTAAATTTGTTTGAAAATGCGCAGAAACACAACTTAGGAAATAAATTATGATACAAATATATATCAAATAAAACTAGATTATTTAATGTTGTTCTATACAAATTTAGATTGGGGATCATTTAACATTAAATTGAATGGAAAATTTCTAGGTACATTAACTCAAATATGGAGAGTTCAATTTTAATAGTAATTTCCCCTTTTGGAAGTGTTTTACATTTCATTTCACTTTTGTATGTTAATTCTTCACTTAAGGCATTTATTCCTATTAATTTAATCAACTATGACAAAATATCTCGTATTATTTCCATCCCTTTCTTATATAAATCTCAAGATGATTCTAGAGTATCAAATTATAATATAAAATTATTAATTGGGGAATTTTACATCAAACCTACTAGTAAGTTTATTTGGATATTCTATCCTAAAATGTCATATAAAAGGTTATTTATAGTTACATGATGTAATTTGACTCCAAAGCATACTTATATGTCCTAAATCAGGGAAAGAAATACCTTATATTGTTTTAGTGAAATGTGTTAAGGAAGAGGGTGGGACAAAGTCATGTATTTGACAAGGTTCACAATTTCAAGGACAACTTTGAAAACCCTAATAACATTGTGCACCCATGAAACATTTTAATCTAATAGTGTGACAACATAAAATTGTGTTTTAGTTTGGAAAGCATATATTGCCCGCTCACCACCCATATATCAACTAGAAACAAGATTAAGGAAGACTCTCACGAAGAGAGCTATGGTGATTCAAAATATAGTCCCACATTAACAATTTCTATAGAGATGTCATGTATTTAAACATCTATCTCGATTATCCATGTACGGGGGCCTACTTGAATATGATATATTTTATATGATCATATATGCTATTATTTGGTGTAAAGGAGACATGTCCCAAAGTTTGGTTGATGACATGGAGACTCATGGTTTGAGTGTAATTAACAACAAGGGTTTTGTTGGGGAATCCAAAGGTTGTAGATGATCATTTTTTACTTGCTCTAAGCTTGACCGATGGGGGCATGAGATTGGCGAAAGATAGTAAAATATTTTTTCCTTGATTTTTTCTCTCATACTAACCCAATATTTCAAACTATAAAATGGTTTGACACTAAATAATTTTTTATTATGATGTATATGATGTAAATTTATTTATGATAATTGTTTATATTATATCTTCCTAATATATTGTAAGTTACTAAACCTAGTTTTGGACAGTGTACTTTGTTCCAAGATAAATGTTGTATGCTTTGTTTAGATAGTTTCCATAAATTAATGATATAATGTTAATATTTATTTCCGAAAAATGGAAAAATAAATGGTTATCTTAATATTACCCTTGTTTGGCTTAATCCTTGGTTGTGGATTTTTGTTGCATCACTAACACTATCATCATCGTCGTCGTCATCATATCAACATGACTGAAAATCGTTATTTATATAGTAGTAGCACCAATTTGGGATTTTGTACTAGTGGTGTGAGATCTGATATGATCAACCATGTTGTGCATTCATTGTACCATTTCGTGAAGCATTAATATCATACCTAATTTTTGCTTACAAAAACATAAAATGCTTACTCAAAGAGTTAGGCTTTACGAACCTATGAACTTGATGCCATCTCACCCCCTGAAAGTATTAAATTTTGGTGTCGTATCTCACCCCTAACAATTCATAGTTGTCAGTTCATGCAAGACTTTTATATATTGTTTGCCACAAAGCAATTGATAGTCTTGGTGTCATAGAAAGTCCCTCACCAATATAGAATCTTTAACATCCCCCACTCTGACCACAACTATGGTTAAAAGGATTCAACTCTCATGTATCATAGTTTTTATGTATGCATTTGTTCTTGGTGTATAGTTCCATTATTGTATCCTATTTCCATCACAAATTTATTTACCTCCACTTTTTATTTATTAACTTTTGATTTGGTCTTGAAAGTATAGTTTTGTTCTGGTGCTTTTAATCTAGCTATGAATTCTCTTAAGCAACTGATTATCACATTATATACGAGGATAAGTACATGCTAAACATGAACATTTAACCACACATTTTTTATAACCTCTTCAACTATAGTTGTATACCAATATATCCTCTTCATATATCCTTATAAAAATGATTCTTGATCTAGTGGGGTCTAATTTTTGATATAAGAGTCTAGACCTATACACATACCTACTAAACTAATTGAAAATAACATTGAGTATTCTCATATGTGCATAATTTACAACCCTAAATGTAAGATTGGCAAACTAGTAGACTCAAAAGACAATCTTTCTTTTACCTTGTCTAAACCAAATCAAATCGGAATTTTTTACAGTTTGATACTTATCTGAATACTAATCTGATAAATATTTATACATAAAGAATTATATTTCATTATTTATAATAACAAATATCATTATTTTAATTATTACTTACATATTTGTGTTAACATATCAACAAATCGTGATATATAATTATTGTTTCTACCTCTATGAAAACATGGGTTGCCTAAAATTTTCAAAGCACTTCATTTTAGATATAACTTCGTACTTTTTTTTTAAGGAAGTCAGAGGGTATTTTATTCACCTCGCCCCTCTCATGCAAGCTAAACCAACAAGAACATTACAAACAAAGTTGCTAGAAATAGAAATAAACTTAGTAGTACTACTACCATTACATGCATCACTAGAGCACAAACCGTTATACTCCACGGTTAAAAATGTATAACTGCTTTAGTCCACGGTTATTTGGGATGCATTGTTCTCGCTTATAATAGACCACGGTTTCTGGGCTTTGAGGCATTAAGCCCAGTTCGAATAAACCCTGATACTTCACCCATACCCTAGTATATTTGAGCCCCAAAAAAGGGTGAAGCCGGGCAATCAGTCTAAGTTGGTGGCGGCGTGACCTAGCGAGAAGTGGTCCAATGGAGCTAACGGCGGAGCAGCTGAAGGCGTTTGACGGGACGGACGAGTCGAAGCCGATCTACCTGTCGGTGAGGGGCGCCATCTACGACGTCTCGTCCGGGAAGGGGTTCTACGGCCTAGGTGGTTCCTACGCAGTGTTCGCCGGGAAGGAAGCCAGCCGTGCCCTGGGCAAGATGAGCGATCTCGCAGTCCAGAGATGGCGCTAGCAGCTTCGCAGATGACGTCGACAACCGATCCCGATCAATGGAAGAGGTCCAGGCGATGCTCCAGAACCGAAAGGACGCAACGCTCAAGAGAGACAAAGCACTCGCATACGCACTATCAAACCAGGTCCGTCCCGTTCCGTTGATCCGGCAGATGTGAACGGCGACCTGTCCGGTCTGACTGAGAAGGAAGTAGGCGTACTTGAGGACTGGGAGAAGAAGTTCAAGGCCAAGTACCCCGTCGTCGGGCGCCTGCATTGAGCGCATGTGTAGGTAATCTGTGTGTTATTATCTAGATGCATGACGCAATTTAGACTGAGGGATGTTGGTAAAATAAAGTGGAAGTATGTGTAGCGATGGGATGTACTCACACTATTGCTGCATGCTTGATGCTGTTCTGATGTGTTGGGTTGGGAATTTGGGTATGATTACTGTGTTTAAGGTTACTCACTGATGTGTGAATTTGTGCTGAAAAAAAACCCTAGTATATTTATTCTTTACTTGGTTTGCAGTCTCCCATTACAGCTTGCCCTAGCAAAAGACGACCCCGCAGCAGAAAAAGTGCGGCGCTTCAGCATCCACCAGATCGGCGGGGAGCGGTGGCGGGGAGAGGAATCAAGTAGGGGTATGGAGTATCGATCACGATCATCCTCACCTTGGACTGAGACGCTCGAGGGGAGTGTGATCAGCAGCAGCTTGTTAAAATCTGGCATTAGCAGATTGTTGTTTAACCGGCAGAGTTTTTCGAACCAGTAAGGCTATTTACAATTAAGTTTTACTCGACGTGCTCCTTTTTGCAATTGCTAGTGACCGTTGCGGCTAAGAGAATAAAGATTGTCATGCCATTAACCTATTTTATAATCATAAATTCTAGGATTCTTGGTCCTACGGATCGGCTGCCAAGCAACAAATATATATTATTCAACAAGCTATGTTATGTGACTATTATAAATAGATTTTCGCTTCGGCTCGTGCTTTTGTAATGGGTACATGATAACTTTAGAAATAAGTTACTCATGTATAGCTTTTACCAATATAGCTGCACCGTGTACAATGTATATGTATGTGATTACTTTTAATTCTAATTATTTTTCCTTGGTATACATATGTATATGTCCTTATTTTACATAGGTGTACGTCTTGTGATGAAGGCATCCTCGAGGGAGCAAAACTATTTCGGCAATTTTTTTTCAGGTAAGTCAATAAAGGCAATGAGCGCAAAGGGTTTCTCAGGGAATCCGAACATGGTCATCCAGAGGAAACAGACCTCCTTTATCACATGAAAAAATATGTGACTGTATGGCTTATGATGAAGGCAACCTAGAGGGAGCAAAACTATTTCGACAATTTTCTTCAGGTAAGTCACTAAGGGCAACGAGCACAAAGGGATTCTCAGAGCATCTGGACATGGGTCATCCAGAGGAAACAAACTTCCTTTATCACATGGAAAATCCGGTTAGCTTATATTGTATATGTATGTTCCTTTTAAATAACATATTAGACACCATATAGAGAATAAGTTGTAAGAAAATACATGTACTCCTAATTTTTTCCTGTCATATCACAATTAATCTATCAAACGAATTACCACAGTAAATAACCTAGGTTGACTACATATAATGCAAACCATTGACATATGTAAGACTATCATTATACGTTTTTCTTATCTGGCAAGAGATATACACAAAATGTTCTTAACAAAATTGTAGGTCCTTAGTAGGATTTGCCACATATAATAGGTGTGTTGGAAATGGTAAAATAATCTATTCTTTTTGGATTATATTAATGTAACTTTGGATGTTCTTGTTTAAATTTTAGTTAAATATCAAAAGTAAATTTGCTCAACGACACAATATGCAATTCATAAGTAAGTTAGACCACATATAAGAGGACAAACAAAAAAAGACCACATATAAGAGGAAAAATTGGTAATAATGAAGCAATCTTTATTTTTCTCTACTAAATGATACTATTTATTCTTTAAATCATTATAAATAAAGTGTAGTGAATGAATGAGGCTTTGTACATTCTTCATCTCATAAAGCACGTCTTCAGCAAGACAGGCGGCAAACAAAAGGTAATGTACTAAGAGATTACATTTTGCAATAGAATTGTGTTAATGTTTATTTCATCTTCCATAGATTAATCTAAGTAAATGATCCAACATATACAAATTTTATGGCATGTAGGTTTTTCACGATAGCTACATATGTATCATGTTCGCAGAGAGATGGTGTAGCACCAAGCAACACATAGTAGTATAAGAATGATAGACACAAATGTGTATTCATGATGCCAGAACATTCATGATTTTTTATCAGGTATAAAACTATGCTACTCTTTTCTGTACATTATCAACAAATACACTTATTTTCCTAACATTCTATATCTTCTTATCTAATTGTGTTTCTCTTTTATTCATTTCTCTTTATGATGTTAAGAAAGTAATGCAGAAATGATTTTGTGTCACTATGGTAAGATGCATACAACTATTATTCAATCTCTTTCATTTGTTGCATAATTATATTCCACAATCAATATTGTAAAGTCATTTAGTACCATATTTTCAAATTTTATGACCATATGGGACATTCTATTATTGCAGGATGATGAGTTTTGTTTTGTCGACGTCATCTAGATTCAAAGTCACAACATCTGAGTGTACAAAGTTAACAAAGATCAAGGTCTCATGTTGCATCCTTCATAGATCCTATTCATGGGATTTAGTCTCATATGGTTGTTAAGATTGTAAAATATTGTACTCAATCTAGTCTTTAGATGAAAAAAGTAGATGTGTTTAAGGAGATACAATATGCAATGTTGTGATCAGAGATTGAACCAGTATGTGCCCTTGTATTTTTTTAACTATTATATATGAAAAACTCATTGCATAAAATTTGTTTTTAATTGATAGAGATCGTGATTTGACATGAGTGCTTTATGAATGAGTATGGATTGATCTAAGTAATGCTTCACGCATTATCCACTTGTGGTGGGTTATCAGTATTCATATGGATTGATTGGTATCTGAATTGTGCTTCAAATTGTTGTCTCTCTACGATTTTATTACAAATAGACCACAACTTTTCACCATGGACCGTAAAATCTAATTTAATAATAAATGAATAATAGTCCACGGTTATCACAGTGGATTATATGATTTTTAATCTGAGATATAAAAATACAAATAGTCCACGGTTTTGTAATAGTCCATGGGTTTGTCCGTGGAGTATGAAGAATAGTCTACGGCTACTTACTCTACGGTAATAGTCCACGGTCATTTTATACTCCACGGTTAAAACCATGGATTATGAAGCATAGTCCACAGTAATATTTGTGGACTATAAGCCTTTTTCCTCTAGTGCATCTGTGTTGATAATATCAACAAGATGACTAGGTAGACTCCTATAGTAATAAGAGCCACAGTTTTTTTTAATATGAAACTTTGCCAACTGGTCCGCAACCTTATTCCCCTCTCTTTTAATGTGCGAGCAGACCCACCCCAGTTTGAACCTCTTTCTTGCAGCTGTTACCCATCTGGTCAGCTTCGGGTAGCCTGAGACTTTGCCTACCATAGCCTCCATGGCGATCAGAGAGTCGGTTTCAAAGAAGATCTTATCGCAGTTCAGACCCTGCCCAACTTCAACAGTTAGTATCACACTCACTGACGTTTGCAGATAACCTCGAGCTATGTCTGCGTATGTTTGGTGGATCTGGTGGTTTACTTTTTCCCTTCCTCTTCGTGTTTAGATTATTACTAGTACCAGTTCTCCGAGGAAGGAGAGCTTTCTCCTTTTCACGTGTTCCTTTCCATGGCTTATCTTTCTTCAGTCTTGTCGAAATGGTGATCTTTTCTGCCTCCTCGCCCACTCTAGCATCCCCCATATCCATCTCCTTCTCCATGAATATGTCCACATCCTCGACAATAACCACTTCATCTACCTCAGGATTAACTGCGACGTGGTTCTCTTTTCCTTGAGTTGCATCAGTAACCTTTGACGGTGTATCACTCACTGCGGTGGCCTGGTAAGTTGTGTCCCCAAACACCGTTCTGCTGCTCTCCTGCGTGGTTCTTTTCTCTTGCACTTTCTTTTTCCTCCACACCTTCGTTTTGCCTACCCTGCTCCACTTTGTCTTCTTTATTAAGATGTGCTATGTTGGTCTCTTTTTCTTGGTTCTCATCTTCTGCAATATCCTCTAATCCTTCGAATCTGTTGGATGAATTAGCTCTTGAGTTGCTCTGCAGAACTTTACGTCTTCTGCCATTGTTCTTTCTCGTTTGAACCTGCCAACCTCCATGATTGGATCCGTAAGGGCTTTGCTGGTCAGTCTTGTTTGCTTCATTCGCCACATTGCTGTTCGTACCTTCATTACTCATCACGGCTTTACAGAACTTTGAAACATGCCCTTCCAAGCCACACTTGGCACATGCCCAGGGTAATCCTTCGTAATAGACTTCAAACTCCTCCCCATTAATGAGGATTGAAATTGTTAGCTCCTTCGCTGTTTCGATCTCTATAGCTAGACGTGCAAAGCGACTTCTGGATTTGTTCTCAGTGTGGTTATCAATCTTCACTAGGCATCCCAGCGCCCTCCCAATATATTGGAATATGGTAGTCACATACAAGTGTAGCGGAAGATTGATTATTCTGACCCAGGTGACGATGTAGTCCGGGAGCGCCACCGTTGGTTTAAAGTTAGGATACCACTCCCAAACTACGTCACTACTGAAAAATAGGGTATAGATGACATTCAAATATGTAACCTTTTATTAAAAAGGTGACATGATTACCCATTACCTAAAAAATGTATGTCACCTATTTAGAGTGGCCTTTGTGTAAGGTAGCCTATTTGATTAAACGTCATCTATTAGTGGTTTTCACATTCCAAAACATGACAATACATGACATCATAGTATATCACCCACATTGAAAGAACCACACACATTGATGTCACCTATTTCATTAGTAGTGAAGACAGTCTTTCTCAAAAAGCTAATACGTCATAGGCAGGCATGTATATATGTACAGACATGTATGTACGTATATGTACATACATGTATGTACGTATATGTACAGACATGTATGTATGTATATGTACATGTACTGCCTAACAAAAGACAGAAATTATAAAAGACAATGGATTGCAACCAAATATATTTAAAGTAAAAAATTATATATAAGATCTCATTGTTTGTACATTGATACTTTGTGGACACCAATAAAAAAGTGGCAACATGTTCCTTTTCGTATACATTATCTACATAGATCAATTATAAAATTTTGACAAAAACATTTGTGCATGTTTTTTCCAAAGAACTAGTAGTTTCTTTGTATCCCAAACCTCTGGCCAGCTCGGGACCGGAGATGATCACTTTGTATCCCAAACCTCTGGCCATGATGGCTACCTGGCGTTCATTGATCAGCACCCGCGTCTTCTTCCTAGAGAAGATGAGTAACCTAGGTGGGTTCCTACCCGCAGATGCCTCATCTTTTATCTCCAGTATTCACTCTGAACCCACCTGCTGCCTTTCTTGTAAAACGGGATCTGGTTGCAGGTTTCGCTAAGTTGGCTTTCTATCTGCAACAAGAATCAACTAAAAGTTACACAAATGGCACGTTTGCTTTATGGGATATCTTCATTATATAAACAAACCAACAGGATCGAAAACCAATACATAAAGAGCTAACAGCACAACACCACCACGGACGCACCACTAACATATGCAACGTTATATATATGATCAACATATAAAGGGATTTGAAATTCTTATTATTTAGCACAACTTTTAGGACATTCCGAAGATGTCAATTATCTCCTATAAATTTGTACTAGTCCTAGACTTATATGAATAACACAGGCATTGATTGAATTTGTTTCCTCGCGGTTGTTTCAACATTCTTTTTTAAGGTATCCGGTGGGGTCGTGGCCGAACTACTACCAGGGAAAAATATACGCAATCCGAGCAGTTGCCGGCCTCTGCTGCCTTGTCTCTTCCTACTGTCAATGATTAACACCTATTAGTTAGAGCAGCACACACGGAAACGAAGGTCTCTGAGGAGAAAAAATGGAGAGATCGGGAAATACTTTTGGCTCGCCGGTGCCGGGCGTTTCAGATTCCAGGTGAAATGGAACTTCAATTAAAACTGTCGATACTCATCATACTAGCCTGTACCTCCGTGTATGTTGCTGTAGAAAACTCGGACGCACAAGATTTCACACATATTGGTGTGAACTATGAGGCTACCAAAAGCGAAGTTAGAATCTGTAGAGTTGGACAGCAGAATTCACAGGATCCAAGATTATGTACATTATGTGAAGAATTCACAACAAAGGAATTGGATTATTTCAGTAAAAACAAGACCCAAGACGAGATAATTGATATGATTCATCAAACATGTTCCTGGCTCCATGCATTTGAACATCAGTGTAAACTACTCGTAGACTACTATGCTCCCCTGTTCTTCTTGGAAATTGGAACAATAGAAGCAGAAAGTTTTTGCAAAAAATGTAATCTTTGTGAGAGGGTGACAAGTTATCTTGCTGTCATGAGAGATGAATCTTGCACTTTCTTCCAACAAGTTTTAACAGAAGTTCTTACAAAGTTGAAAGATCCAGAGACTCAGCTGGAAGTAATTCAGATCCTTCTGAAAGCTTGCAACAGAGCAGAGGACTTTTCACAGCAGTGTAAGAAACTCGTCTTTGAATATGGTCCTCTGATCTTGATAAATGCTGAGAAGTTCCTCGAGAAAAATGATCTTTGTTCTGCTCTGCATCTATGCAAAGCACCTTCACTTATCAGAATGCCACTTCATGAGATTTCATAGGGCAATGTCCATTTGAGTAACTTTTGGTCCTGAATATATAACATTCTTTTTAAGGTGTCAATTAGTTTTCATCTTCTTTGTTTAGGCAGATCATTTTCATTATATTAATGAAAAAAGTTGATCTCTGAGTTCATCATCTTTGTTAATTTTATCCCAGAACTTGGTTGGCATACTATGGGATTCACATTTTTGGACTCTAGGTTCATATGGCACCGTTGGAAGCTCGGTCATGAAGTGAGCTCCTAATTAATCATGAGGGACGGAAGAAGTTACATTCTAATACTTACTAACTTCATATCCAAATGCATAATTTCAAAACAGGACTAAGCACCAGACCCATTGTGTTGGTTAAAATTCTGGATTACAAGGAATCCAAAATTTGTTCACTTGCTGGCTTTAATAAATATAGAACTAAAAAGTAGTATGTTTGGTTCACCTGCACGTTGTCTCTGCCTTTTGATGTGGGGACCAGCCGTCATGTGCAGAGGACATAGCTGACAACATCAGTTAACAGAGACAGTCACGCAAATTTGCTGCACTCCGGCGTCCGACACTTTTAAGATAGGGATCTTCATCCCGCACGCACTGTATATTTGAAAAATGTTGGATTCCTCTCGGTTTACAGCTCCTATAAACCAAAAATAGATTTTCTGCTAAAGGATTTAGGATTGCAATCCAATACAGTAGAATTTCTGAGCATCTCTTGAATGATGTATTGTAGAACAAAAATATCCAAACATCGTGAAAGAATAAAGGCACAAATAAAATGCTACAGATTTTTCCATATCAGATACATGTTCTCATTCCTAAATAATGAGAATCACTAAAATACAGACAAAATGTAACTGCGTTGTGAAATAACATGATACTCTAATTGGGTTATAAACTGAATATCTTCATAACAGAAAGAATGATGAATACCTGGGATAGAGCCTCCTCACTGACATTATTTGGAGACCGTCCAAATGCAACTCTACCAGATCTATCACAGCCCAAAACTGCATCTGGTTGTTTCAGGCGCCTGAGAGCTTCCGTTGCTTCAGCATGTGAACGGAACTCAAGAAAAGCATAACCCACTATTTTCCCTTCCTCTTTAGGATCCTCCGGCAAATGTATTCCATCAGTAGGTTCTATACCATAGCCTTTCAATGCCTCAAGCAACTGTCAAATACAAAAATTGCAAGTTCAAGCCACTGTTTTTCAGATTAAAGAGAGTGTGATGGAGCAAGAACTTACTAAAAACGTTATACGGTTGACTTATTTTATAAATACCCACATCAATCATCGAAAAGCCTTTTAAATATTTTACTATTTTAGTTTACCCTAGAATCAACTTTAAATATAAAAACTCTGAGCACAATGCTAACATTGGTATTAGAGGTGATTTGACTAATAATGATATTAAGTTATTGAAAATGCAAACTTGCAAAAAAACATGTTACTAACAAATACCTGAGTTTTGGTCCATGTCTTGCGGATATTCCCCACATAAAGAGAATTGTTGTCCATGCTGGTTGACACTCCAACTCTTTTGCCATCTATCTGAGCATTTAAAAAAAATAGATATTAAATACATTTCAGATCCGTGAGAAGCCAAAAAATATAACTAATAGAATCCATAAAAAATTGACAGTGCCCGAGATTTAAAAAGTTTTCTAACCTCTATGCCATCTTTCAACTCATCAAGGGCCTTTTTCGCCTCTTCTACATTGACATATCGAATAAATGCAAACCCTTTGCTTTTATTGGATGATGCGGTCTTAACTACTCTAGCAGACTCAACTTCACCATATGCACCAAATACTTTAATCAACTCTTCTTCAGTGGTTTGTTTATTCAAACCACCGACGAATATTTCAAGATCTTTACATTTTTTACTTTCTGTCTGATTATCCGCATCCAAAGAGACCTCTTCTTCGAGTTCATTAGCTTCGCCATCACTCTCAGATTCGTCTGCTTCATCTTGTTCGACAGTGCCGGCACCTTCATTTGTAAAACAAACCAGTCACTTTTTTATCAGGACGAGTTCACGCACTCGTATACGAAAGGGTGAAAGAACGTCTTAACATCAAAGAACCCTCAGCAAATGAGAGAACGAACCAGTAGATATTGTTGATGATCTCCCTGTATTTAACATCTTGGGACAGCTTGACTATCTCATGGAACAGGTACTCCCATATGTAGCTGTCATGGACGACCAGTGCCCTGTCCAAACTCGTCACGGGCTTGTCGACGTTTGCAAGATGAGAGGGCATATCTGTTTTTCCCATCCTAAAGCCAAAGGGAAGTGAGCTAGATGATGAGAGTCAACTAGTAAAGGAAAAAGTAGCAACATAATTGTGAAAAAATACAAGTACATTGGTCCAACTGCAACAAAAAAACTAGAAACAACACCGAACATCACACCTGATAAGCCGATAAGGGGAGAGGGGGTCTTCTTGCTCCTCCATTTCTCTTTGAACTTCTTAATCTTCCTTGAAGGTTCCGCCCCTTAATCAAGCGTGTGAGAGGTACTCTAATACTGACATCCATATTTCCCTGATCTTCTTGCTCGAAAGGTGGGTGCAACTTCTGGAAAATGAGAAGGGGAAATGCAACTTCTGGTAAACTAAACCTTGCAACTCTCAGGTTACAAGGGGCATGCAGGAGCAGCAACATGGTAAAATAAACCTTGCAGCATACATAACTCAATATAAAGACTATAAATAGAACAATCCATATTCGACATTGTCCAAGCAGGTGCTACATAGAATTTATGAACAAGTGCTTTCTTAAATTCAAATGACTGTTATACCTTTGGCTTGCATCAACTATGGCAATCGAGATCATGCTCTGGTCGAGTCTTCACTTGAGCATCATTCATCTATGTGATATGAAGCCAAAAAGAAAAAGAATTAGTTAACTACGATAGCTACACTTGGGCTTACAAAATACCATGGCTCTCACCTAGCCCCCTTAGGCTGTAGGTGGGCTGCTTTAAAATGGGTCCCTAATTATCATACCTTGTATTTCTTCTCATAGCCACCAATGATTCTATACATGGCTGCTTTCGAAAGAATAAAGGAAATACACATAGCACACACAAACACACTAATTCATCATTTTGTCCCTTCGGAAGAACAAAGGAAATACACATAGCATACACAAACACACTAATTCATCATTTTGTCCTGATCAAGAACATAATGCATGTTTTTGATGATGTGCATCATCCAAAGGGGGTATGGATTTCACATGCTAGAAAAATACATATCCAAAATTTGGAAGCATAACTACAAAACAAATATAATTATAATAGAGAGATGATGTGTCTGAAAACTATACATATGTTAGCTATAATATTAACAAATAATGCATGATTGTCCAAGTAACATATACTACTGTTTGGTCATATATGAAAATTTCTAACTATCATGTCATCCAAATATTTCCACTAATTGTTAAATTTGGCATAAAGGATGCCAAACTGATCATTAACTTTCTACGAATTAAGTTGGATCTTCATTTTGTGATGGAGCCGAAGCATGCAACATGCGTGTAGATCGTCCCTACAAGTTAAAAATAGATATATATATATATTATCTTTATGTAATATTTACTCATGAATATACTTTTTTTATATGAAGACATAGAAACACTTCATTTACTGTTTTGTGGAGCATTTTCTGACATAATGCCTCCCTCCTATCCATCATATGCCTCTTTCCAAGCTTTCTCTCCTAGTGACACATAAACAAAATTGAGTTTGTATGGATAAATAAATATCAGTCAGTGTAAAAATTATACCAATGTCGCTATTTTAGCTTTAGCGTCAATAAGTTCTTCATTCTTGTCTTGTAGTTGTTGTTGAAGATCTGTCACAGCTGAATGTAGAGCTTGTTTGGCTTTTCTATTTTGCAAATTTCTACGAGACACTCCAGCACCGTATCCTCTTTCATACCCTCCACGATGTGGGCCATAAGCGCCATCCATAGCAGATCCAAATTCCAATGGGTCTTGTGTTTCTTCAACCCCTTTTTCCAAGCAAGCTTGAGCAACTTGCCTCTAATATACATAAAAAAGAGGAAAATATAGCAAGTAATTGAGAAAGATATTTAGTAGAAAATATTATTTGCATCACTTACAAGTAAAGTCTTTGTCCTCTCGTTTGGAGGGTTATTATTTCGATCTAAATGAGCTCCAACATATGCTACGTATTCTGTAAACTTTTCTCCTTCTTCTTCCTTCTAAAAATTTTATGGGTTGCATGGCAATCAAAATACACATATCCAAAGCTAAAAAGTAACACCAAAATAGAATATTAACAAGGCTTACCGCTTTGTGTCAGAGGGTTGCTATTGAAATAGGTCCACCGGTATATGTGGGTCCTGCAACACTTCGGCTATCCTTGTTTCTTGACGCCAAAAGCTGAAATCGTTGAAATAGTAATGAAATTCTAATATAACAATCAATTTTAAATGTTTTATAGTGCAACAACACCTTATTTTCATCTTTGTCCCAATATTTCAACAATTCTGCCCATTGAGCATCAGAAATCCTCTTGTCCGCACATGTCAGCAGTTGTTCATCAATTGGCTTGTCGGCATCATAATATTTCTTCTTCAAATTGTGCCTCCATGTCCTAATATCTCGTTGAATTCTTGCCTTACACCAAGAAAAAACACCATCCAGAGGAGCTTTGCTATGCCCATCCCTCATTACAAAGTCAAAATCATCCTACACGAAGAATTGAATAACCATTTACTAGTGACATCAACTCAACACAGAATCATAAATTAATATTGATAATTATACATGTAGCATACCTTTAGAGAAGCCAACACATTTGCAAAACTTTTCTCATGTCTTTGTCCCCAATTTTCAGCAATAGGAAAGTATTTTACTTGTCGAGCATGTATGCCTAGCCATTCTGCTAACTTTGAAGATTCATCTCCAACAGGAACTCCCAAATCGCTACAAACCTCGCATTTCCATTTTTTACCTTTGGGGGGGGCAACAGCTTTGTATGTCGTGCATCCCCTTGTTTTTTTCTTAAAAGTGGCTGAGTCATTAAAAAGTTTCAATTCCAAATCAGAAATATACTAATATACATTCAAGTTAAATGCACTACCTTCTTCACATCTGGGTTCCTGTTGATCCAATTCATCAATTCTAACTTGTTCTTCAGCATGCAAATCATCTTCAAGATTGTCACCATCTTATATTGTTATGTACAATTTGAAATTTATACAAGTGTGTGAGATGAAAGATGTGATATTTCATCCTAAAATGACAAGGCAATTGCCTAGTACGCAAAGGAACTAGGCACCCAAGAATCAACCCCTCTCCATGGAAGACTAGTAGATCAAGGTGTGTCCCTTGATAACAATGTCTTAAGAATGTTACCTGTGAGCCTAATCACTGAAGTTCCATGGATTTCTGAAGTACCATTGACAATCGAGTCATCTTCAACAACTTAAACAAAGAATTCAAATTTTTAGTATGTGATAGAATGAGAATAATACAGAAAGTGGTTACATACAGTTCGACAGATAACTCACCTAGATCTTCATGGCGGTGAGATTCATCTGTCTCATCATCGCTAATATTGAAACCTAAGGCAGATGCACTTATTTCTCCATATGCTTCAATATCTTCCGGAGTAATTGATACCCTCTTGTTGCGTTGCATATTTCCTATTTAACCAAAAGGTGATAATCATTTGTTAAAGACTTAACAAAAATCTGTGAAAAATTATGCCATCAAGTAAAAAAAATAAAAATTATGATACTATACAGAACCTACATGGTTCAAATACCAATAGAGTAAGTTGATATATGTGTGTGTCAATGAGGCTGGGTGGTTGGGTGCGTTTACAATTAACATACCCAAAATATCACTCCTTGAAGAATCTGAGTTGCATTGAACAGACTTTGCCTTTTGTTTTATGTGTGTATTTGTGTTTACAATGTTTGAGGCAGATTTTCCATGTATAGAGTTACCTAACACATTCACAAAGTACATTAGGAGAAAAGAAACACTTACTAAAGCACATCAAATGTAAGGAGTAGGACAATATATTTATTATCATACGGCATAAAACTTCCTTATGGATATGCCATTACCTTCTGCATCAAAATCACATTGAAGAGAATTTGTCTTATGATTTAGATGCACCTTTTTCTTGGTAGTATTTGGTGCAGATTTTTCATGCACAGATTTTCCTAAACAACCAAAAATTTATATGAATTGAAAATAGAATGAGTGAGTGTGTTTTTCTAACTAAAATACCTGAGATTTCAGTCCTTGGAGTTGGATCAGGATCTGATGCATCAAAATTAGATTGACTAGATTTTTTCTTCCCATTTAGAGGATTGTTTGTCTTGGAACTATTAATGGAAGATTTCCCAAGCACAGACTTACCTAGAGACATGAAATTATACACATTACAAGAAGGAAATATTTCTATAAAACAAAATGAGGGTAGGTGTATTTTTATTAAAAAAAATACCTAAAACTTTAGTTCTTGTCAATGCACCATAGCCAGAGGCATCAGAAACAAACTTCAAATTTTGATTTTGATGCATCTTTGTCTTTACAATATTTGAGTCAAATTTTGTCTTTGCATTTAGACAAATGTCTGTTTTGGCACTATTTAAGACAAATTTTCTATGCACAGACTTACCTAAACACATCAAATCATGCACATAAATAGAAGGAAATTAATTCTACAAATCAAAAATTAGAATGGGAGGGTGGTAGGTAGTTATAATTAATATACCTAACATTTCAGTACTTTGAGATGTACCATGAACTAATGCATCAACTTCACCTTGAATAGACTTCATTTTGTGATTAAGGTGCATCTTTGTCTTGGGATTAGTTGAGGCTGATTTTTCATACACAGACTTACCTAAAAATGTTCAACAATACACGATAATAGAAGAAAATGAGTTATCGAAAACACACAATAGATTAAAATAAACCAGTGCACTATTAAATACCACAATCGTGAACTTTTTTTAATGCATTGGCAATTGGCAGTTCATCATCCATAGTGTTAGAGCTTGCTGCCCTCTTTGTTCCTAACATTTCAGTACTTTGAGATGTACCATGAACTGATGCATCAACTTCACCTTGAATAGACTTCATTTTGTGATTAAGGTGCATCTTTGTCTTGGGATTAGTTGAGGCTGATTTTTCATACACAGACTTACCTAAACATGTTCAACAATACACGATAATAGAAGAAAATGAGTTATTGAAAACACACAATAGATTAAAATAAACCAGTGCACTATTAAATACCACAATCGTGAACTTTTTTTAATGCATTGGCAATTGGCAGTTCATCATCCACAGTGTTAGAGCTTGCTGCCCTCTTTGTTCCTAACATTTCAGTACTTTGAGATGTACCATGAACTGATGCATCAACTTCACCTTGAATAGACTTCATTTTGTGATTAAGGTGCATCTTTGTCTTGGGATTAGTTGAGGCTGATTTTTCATACACAGACTTACCTAAACATGTTCAACAATACACGATAATAGAAGGAAATGAGTTATTGAAAACACACAATAGAATAAAATAAACCAGTGCACTATTAAATACCACAATCGTGAACTTTTTTTAATGCATTGGCAATTGGCAGTTCATCATCCACAGTGTTGGAGCTTGCTGCCCTCTTTGTTCCTAACAATTAATAAAAAAATTACATGTAGTGATAGCTAATAGAATTACATATATTTGCAATATATATATATATATATATATATATATATGAATAATTTACTTGACTTTAACTCGATCAATCTCTCCTCAAAAGGATCATTATTGAAGGGTGCAGATGCAGCTGCCTTTTTGGCTTTCAGAATTCCATTCGTGGTTTGGAGCAATGATGAAAGATTCTCTGTTGCATATAGTAACAACAGTGAGAGCATGGGAAAGGATAACCCGTTAACATTATTATTTTTGTACACATGGTATGGAAAATTCAGTAAAAACAACTGGTTAGAAAAAAAGAGGGGCAATTCGAAGAAACTCAATCAAAATCAGATTTGTAGTCATAGGTTTAATTTCTATAGAAAAATGTAATGTTAATTGATCTAAACAATTACATCATCGTTGTTATTTAATTGGTACATTTCAAATTTGATTTATACCTATGTTTGATTCGACACACATATCGGATTGCACTTTCCTTTTGCTTCCACTGGCCATCCCAAGATCCAAAGCTAATAACAATACTGACATAGGTTAAATAATGTATGGAAAAGAAAGAAAAGTGAACAAGAAAATCATATAAGATAAAAAAAAACCTTTATTTAATACATTTAAATTTTATCACTTATTTAACCTTTTAATTTATTAGAGGCATCTAAAAACCTTCTAAAAATATAAAACTTGGTCTACAAGTAATAATAAATGTTAGGAACACATTTTTGAGATTAATTAATTTTTAATGTTATTCTAATTGATCAGGATCGATCGAGTTTGCAACTCGACCGATAAACAACCTGATGTGAATTTTGGATGTGCAAGTCAGGGCATTTGGAGTGTGTATATGCATAATCTGAAATCACTCAAGTAGAGACATTAGACAAAAAAAAGTGGAATGGTTTAGTCATCATCAAAATAAGGGTTTAGTCAATTTGGATCTTGAATAAACATTAAGGAGGATACTTGGCATGCCCTTATCATGACAGTGTCCTCTCACATTAACTCACAAAAATTGCATTTGGGATTAATATTGTGACAGTTTCATCTCACAACAAGTTTCAAGTGAAAATGGGGGGTGCCATGGAAATATGATGACAATGTCCTCTCAAGTTTGGGCCTATATCATGACAATGTCCTCTCACGCCAACTCCTTGAAAATACATTTCAGAGGTGCCATGGAACATATGATGGTAATTTCATCTCACAGTAAGTTCTTAAAAATGCATTTGGGAGGTGTCAAGTCCCATATCATGACAGTCATTTCCCACTACTTGAAATTCATTTGTGAGGATCTAGGGATCATATCATGATAGTGTCCTCTCACAACAAGTCCCCAAAAATTCATTTGAGTGTATTTGGGGCCCATATAATTACAAATGTCGTCTCACAGTAAGTCCCAAAAAATGCATTTGGGAGGAGCCACGACCCATATCATGATAATGTCCTCTCATAAAAGGTCCATAGAAATGGATTATGGAGGATCCAAGGCCCATATCATGGCATTGTCCTCTCACATAAAGTCTCTATAAATGCATTCAGGAGGAGACACGCCACATATCATGACAGTGTCCTCTCATAGAAAGTCCCTAGAAATGTATTAGGGAGGACCCACGACCCATATCATGACAATGTCTGCTCACAACAAGTCTATAAGAATGAATTTGTGAGGAGTCACAACCCATATCATGATGTTGTCCTCTCACATCATGTCCCCAAAAATGCTTTTAGGAAGAACTATGGCTCATCTCATGAAAGTGTCCTCTCATAACAAGTCTCTAAAAATGTATTTGGGAGGTGCTTGGGCCCATATCATGAGAAATGTCATCTCATAGCAAGTCTTTAACAATTCATTTAGGAGGATCCACAACCTATATCATGGCATTGAGCTCTTACAACAACTCCTTAAAAATGCATTAAGGAGGATCTAGTG
This sequence comes from Alisma plantago-aquatica, assembly GCA_963693085.1. NCBI lineage: Eukaryota > Viridiplantae > Streptophyta > Magnoliopsida > Alismatales > Alismataceae > Alisma > Alisma plantago-aquatica. The sequence continues at coordinate 927,650,161 of OY856409.1, forward strand.
CCCATATCTTGACAGTGTCGTTTCACAACAAATCTTTACAAATGCATTTGGCTAGACTTGGGACCCATATCACCACAATGTCCTCTCACAACAAGTCCCTAAAAATGCATTTGGGAGGTATCATGGCCCATATCATGGTAGTATCATCTAACAACAAGTCCCTCAAAATGCATTTGGGATGAGCTAAGACCCATATTATGATAGTGATGTCTCACAACAAGTCCCTAAAATTGAATTTGTGAGGGGTTAGGGCTCATATCATGATGTTTTCTTTACACAAAAAGTTCCTCAAATTCTTTTGAGAGGAGTCATTGCCCATGTCATGAAAGTGTCCTTTCACAGCAAGTCTCTGAAAATACAAGTCTCTATGAAGAGAGAAAAGGGGAAGAAAAAAGGCAGTCTTGCTATGAAGTTGGACATGTCCAAAGCATACGACATGGTGGAGTGGAGTTTCCTTGATGTTGTGATGGAGAAGATGGGTTTTGGGATGAAGTGGAGGAGTAAAGTCAAAGATTGCATCACATCTGTCATGATGGTGTTGTCTCACAACATATCACTTAATATGTTTCATATAATTGCTCAAAAGATTACATAAAAGCTGTCACAGAAGTGCAAGCAACAAACTGGGTTGCCAATCCTTGTTGGATGGCAAAACCCAAGGACCCAAAAATAAAATAATTAAATGTATATGAAGGCATCATAAGATTCCTATTCATATAAGTTGAAGGCGTCAAAGAAGAGAAACTGCATCGTCAGCAGGCACCCCAAAGGTGTCAAACGCGAAAGGTAGAAAATGATGTTGATTGGCCTCATATGTTGTTCCATGTTTATGAACTTTTTGTATTGCTGCCTCGGACGCTGCCTGTCCTGCTTTAAAGTTTTTTGAAAGGATACATGTCAAGGGAGAAACTCCTGTTAGGTCAACACAAGCATGTTTTCCATTCATCCAGTGAAATAAAAGAATGTCTGCAGGTCGTAATGAATGAACACCATCAGATTGAGTGCCAAGGAAGGCCAAAGGAGCTTCTTTCAAAACCTTTAACCCAGATCGAGTGCCAACATCATGACGAAACTTATAACCAGGCCGCGAGTGGCAGTGCACTGCATGATCACCATAGGCATCAAGATCTGTGATGATGCAAATTAGACAATGTTCATCACCTAGATACAAGGGAATCATTATGGAACATCATTCATAGTACACCTGTCATTACGGTATTCACAATAACCATTTCTCATAGCCTTTCCTATGGCTAAGCATTACCTGCATGGTTAGCATCATTCAATAACCATATGAATAATCAAGAGACTCATATTATTACCATAAGGTGACAATTAGGGTTAAATATATTATTGATATAAGGACTATGCCTGCCATTATGAGATATCATCCAAAATTGCTTCGGGCGAGCAGGGTGCTGGGCGAGCAGGTTGCTGGGCGAGCAGGTGTGTCGGGCGAGCAGGGTGTTGGGCGAGCAAGTGTGTCGGGCGAGCAGGGTGCTGGGCGAGCAGCCCCAAGGTGAGCAGCCTGCCGAGTAGAACCAGCTCAAGGCGTGCACAGGTCAGATTGCTCACCCGCCCAAGGGACAAACAGGAAAAACCTTGTTCACTCATGCCGTGTAAGGGTAGCCAAACTATGAGGGCTGTCGGGCAGCACCTCCACAAGCTCCAAACGCTCAAGATGCATCCCATCAAGGTCATCTAACGAGCTCACCTTCTTGCCCAAGATGAGAAGAGAGTTTTGCCCAAGTCACTAAGTCACAAGCTCACCTCAATCGACTAGGAAAGATGGGTGTTGCTCATGACACTAGGACCCAACTCACTCTTCTAGATCAAGGGGAGAGAGGAGTGTTTCTCCCTAAACCCTAACTCATATGGATCGGCCAACATACAAGATGTTGTCCTCTCACATCATGTCCCCAAAAATGCTTTTAGGAAGAACTATGGCTCATCTCATGAAAGTGTCCTCTCATAACAAGTCTATAAAAATGTATTTTGGGAGGTTCTTGGGCCCATATCATGACAAATGTCATCTCATAGCAAGTCTTTAACAATTCATTTAGGAGGATCCACAACCTATATCATGGCATTGAGATCTTACAACAACTCCTTAAAAATGCATTAAGGAGGATCTAGTGCCCATATCTTGGCTATGTCATTTCACAACAAATCTTTACAAATGCATTTGGCTATATTTGGGGCCCATATCACCACAATGTCCTCTCATAACAAGTCCCTAAAAATACATTTGGGAGGTGTCATGGCCCATATCATGATAGTATCATCTAACAACAAGTCCCTCAAAATGCATTTGGGATGAGCTAAGACCCATATTATGATAGTGATGTCTCACAACAAGTCCCTAAAATTGAATTTGTGAGGGGCCAGGGCTCATATCATGATGTTTTCTTCTCACAACATGTCCCTAAAATTCTTTTGAGAGGAGTCATTTTCCATGTCATGAGAATGTCCTCTCGTAGCATGTGGATGGAGGTGTATATGGGAGGATCTATGACCAATATCATGTCAGTGTGCTCTCACAGCAAGTCCCTAAAAATAAACTTTTGAGGAGCCATGACCCATATCATGATGGTGTCCTCTCACAGGAAGATCCCAAAAATGCATTTTGGAGGAGCCACATCACATATCATGAGAATGTCCTCTCCCAACATGTCATTGTAATTGTATTTGGGAGGATATGTGACCACTATCATGATAATGTTCTCTCACGGTAAGTCCCTAAAAGTAAATTTCTGAGGAGACAGGGCCCATATCATGATGGTGTCATCTCACAACATGTCACTGAATATGTTTTTGGGAGGAACCAGGGCCCATATCATTATGGCATCCTCTCACATCAAGTCTTTGAAAATGCATCTGAGAGGAGCCACATCTAATATAATGACAATGTCCTCTCCCAACATGTCATTGTAATTGCATTTGGGAGGATATGTGACCAATATCATGATAGTGTGCTCTCACGGTAAGTCCCTAAAAATAAATTTCTGAGGAGCCAGGGCCCATATCATGATGATGTCGTCTCACAACATGTCACTGAATATGTTTTTGGGAGGAACCAGGGCCCATATCATTATGGCATCCTCTCACATCAAGTCTTTGAAAATGCATCTAAGAGGAGCCACCTCTAATATAATGACAATGTCCTCTCCCAACATGTCATTGTAATTGCATTTGGGAGGATATGTGACCGATATCATGATAGTGTGCTCTCACGGTAAGTCCCTAAAAATAAATTTCTGAGGAGCCAGGGCCCATATCATGATGATGTCGTCTCACAATATGTCACTGAATATGTTTTTGGGAGGAACTAGGGCCCATATCATTATGGCATCCACTCACATCAGGTCTTTGAAAATGCATTTGAGAGGAGCCACATCACATATCATGAGAATGTCCTCTCCCAACATGTCATTGTAATTGCATTTGGGAGGATATGTGACCACTATCATGATAGTGTGCTCTCACAGTAAGCCCCTGAAAATAAATTTCTGAGGAGTCAGGGCCCATATCATGATGGTGTCGTCTCACAACATGTCACTTAATATGTTTCATATAATTGCTCAAAAGATTACATAAAAGCTCTCACAGAAGTGCAAGCACCAAACTGGGTTGCCAATCCTTGTTGGATGGCAAAACCCAAGGACCCAAAAATAAAATCATTAAATATACATGAAGGCATCATAAGATTCCTATTTATATATGTTGAAGGTGTCGAAGAAGAGAAACTGCATCGCCAGCAGGCACCCCAAAGGTGTCAAAGGAGAAAGGTAGAAAATGATGTTGATTGGCCTCATATGTTGTTCCATGTTTATGAACTTTTTGTATTGCTGCCTCAGACGGTGCCTGTCCTTCTTTAAAGTTTTTTGAAAGGATACCTGTCAAGGGAGAAACTCCTGTTAGGTCAACACAGGCATGTTTTCCATTCATCCAGTGAAATAAAAGAATGTCTGCAGGTCGTAATGAATGAACACCATCAGATTGAGTGTCAAGGAAGGCCAAAGGAGGTTCTTTCAAAACCTTTAACCCAAATCGAGTGCCAACATCATGACGAAACTTATAACCAGGCCGCGAGTGGCAGTGCATTGCATGATCACCATAGGCATCAAGATCTGTGATGATGCAAATTAGACAACGTTCATCACCTAGATACAAGGGAATCATAAGCCAATACCGAAGGATAGCTCGATACTCAATGGGTAACATAGACAGACCAAGGCCATCAATAGGAACACCCCTCAAAAAATTTTGTGCATGATCGGATTGTAAAGAAGTGAGAATAGCATGTTGCCGTAAGGATATGTCACTTCCCATGATTTGCTAGATGATCATTTTGTAGTAAGCGTCTACTAAAATAGACTGCGTGTTTGGGGTGGTAGAATGCATACTTGTCAACATAGACCAACATTAAGATGGCAAGATATTGCATATGCAAGCATGTGCTTGGACAAAGGGGAGCCCTGCAGGCACGCATGTGACCTCATGCAACATATGGTTTTGGAGATCTTTAGTGTGTATCTGAGAGACAACAAAAGCAAATTTACTGACATCATGAGAGGACTTGATCCCCTATCCCCCTAGATGCATAGGAAGTGTAGCCAAACACCATTGTAAATCACCAAAACATGGGTCGTCACCAACCACAATACGCTCCAGACAACGACGAAGACCGTGATAAAAAATATCCAACACATGTGTGATAGAAGAAGGAGGTGTTGTACGAAGATCAAACAACAATTTGGGCATCCCAACACAAGACCTAAGAAGAAGAAGCTCACACTGTGGGTCCTGGAGTGAGGACATGCGATCCATCATATCAAGGGTCTTCATCACACATTTCTGGAGAAGTTCCTTTGTAAAGGATGCGTCTGTAGAAAATTGGGCCACCTAGAATCTTCACTCCATGCTCTGGATGAGAGATGTCAGTTGGAAATAAGCCCACATTCGAGCCTCATCTAGGGTCATCGGATGGCCAAAAAATCTATCTTCTTAGTATTGAGATGAAGACCATACATCGGGCCTCGCTCCTGAATGAGGGATAGAGCCTTCGAAACAACCTCTGTGTCCCCAATGAGGGTACCATCATCAAGGTAGAAAGAAAGGTGGTCAAGTTGACATGCATCCTTTGCCTGTAAAATAAGAGGGTGGAGTCCCAGGGAAAAAAGTAGGGGGCCTAATGGGTCACCTTGTTGTACCCCGACAGAAGAAAAAAGAGGCTCACCATGATCCATATAGAGAGGAGATGGAGAGTTATAGAAAAAATCAACCCATCGTACAATAGAAGGGCAATGAAGACGAACCTCTCGGAATATGGTAGATCTATCAACCATGTTGAAGGCATTGTTGAAGTCAATAAGAGCCATGGTGAATGTAGTGTGGTGTTGTTGTTCATAGACAAGTCAAGTGACAACATGTAGAAGGGCCTCAACACCACCAGAAATACCAACACCATACTGATGATCCATAAGATAAGGGACGACATCAGAACTTACAACCTTTGTCGCAACTTTGGATATAAGGCACTGCCAAATAGTACCCATAGAAATAGGATGAATGACATTGTCTGGTTTGAGAAAAGGAGTCAATGGAGAACTAGCAATGTAGGGAGCTAGGGAATCTGGACAACGACTAGTGAGCCAAAGATTCACCACAGTTGAAACTGCATTAAAAAATCATCTTTCACTACAGTGGCAGCCCCACACATATAATCAGTAAGATGTTGTGATTGTAGTCCATCACGTGCGCAAGCGGTCCCTTTCTTGAATGATAAAATGGCTTCTTCAATCATAGACCAACAAGCAACAAATGGAGAGCTAGAAATTTCAGACTGAGGTTGTACCAATGGCAGTGGAGGTTGAGGGTGTTTAGCTTCAAGATAAGAATAATTAGTAGCTTTTGTGGGGGTAACACCACTAGAGGATAGAACACGGATGGAAGTAGAAAATTGGCTATCTTTGATCTTAGACTTTGCATGTGAAATATAAGCTTCAGAAGAATGTTCTCGCCTGGTAGGACAACAATGAGCCAAAATCTGAGCCAGGAGTTGTTGAATGCCATCAGGTCCTGAATTCCAAGTCTCCAAAGCCTTAAGGATCATAAGTTGTTGTAGAGAGATGCATTTTTGAGAAGACTGTTCTTGAGCAGACATAGGGGATAAGAGATACAGAACACATGCTGGAAGCAACAAAAGATGAATCCATGCATCAATAGAGCGTGGGCAAGAAGCCACCCGTGCGGAAGACAGAATCTAGAAGATCTGTGTCGAGCTATAGTCGGTCAACAGGCAGAGGTCGTGGCTCAATACGTTGATGAGCTGACAGGGTGTAAGGAACAAAATCTGGAAATCTAGAATTGATGGGAGCAGGCAAACCATTACATCGAGTGATGTCTCACCAGGCTATCGAGGTAGAGTGGTAGTAACATCAGAGCCATCAGAAGCTTGATGAGGACATGCTTTAGACCATGGCAAGATGCCAAGGCATACACCACACATCCAATGCTTGGAAGAACAAAGAGAAAACACCAAGACCTCCCAAACATCCGCATACTCCAACGCCTTACAGATTCCATCAACACGACTCAGTGAAGATAAATGAACAACCCGAAGATGATTACCAAAACTATTAACTGCTAATGGTTTGTCGTGACATGTATGGAGGCTCCTAAAAGGACATGAAACTTGTGCAGCAGGTCCAACCATGCAGGATGTAAGCCCCGCGTGGTAAAGGACCACATGAACAACCTCACCACTTTTCACTTGTGACGCAGCAAGACGGTCATAATGTGTCATTGCCGATGTGGGAAAACTAAATTTTGCCATTAAAGAGAGCGGAACTGAGACATGGAGGGAACCCTCTCGTGTATGGCGGCTAGCAGGGCAGTCCTTCCTACTGGGTTGACCAGTGCCAAGTCTGCTTAACACACGACTGTAGGGAATCGTGTATGGGCTGCCGCCTCTGGGGATCAATGCTGGACTCTATCGTATCGATCCTCAACGTGTTGAGACCTGGACGGCTAGACACCAGGGACGCTCTGAGTGCGTTCTTGCCCTAATCCCTTGCTGCTATGGGCGTGGTTGCCGAAAAAAGGGAAGCTACCACCGGTATGGCCAAGTCCAACAAAAGTTGATAAGCTGAATCAAACTTGAAGTTATCACCGAACCTTTCTGGTCGCCTTCCGTCCGCATTCGGGAGACACTATGGTAAGTCAGATCTGGATACTATGGTGTGCGAGAACAAGATGAGCAGAGAACCCCTGCCATCAGTGACACTGGGGTAGGTGCAATAATTAATGAGAGGTAGGTGGGAGCCAAAAAAATCGTCGTCGGTGCCCATGTCACGTGCAGTGGCTCGGCTCCCTCGCATCGCATCATCGTCCAACGCACGGTGACCAAATAAGTGTTGATATATTCCAAAAAAAATACACTCGAGAGGATCCATGACACATTTCTTCTCATAAAAAGTCTCTTTCAATGTATTTCTTAGGAACTGGGGCCCATATAGTGACAATGTCCACTCACAACAATTATCTAAAAATGCATATGTGAGGGTTGGGGCCCATATCACGAGAATTTCCTCTAACAACTGGTCCCCCGTAATGTATTTGTGAGAATTCAAGGCCCATATTAAGACAATGTCCTCTCATAGTAATTCTGTAAAGTTTCTAAGGTTAAGTGACATGAATTTATGTCATCTATAACTTTGGTGACACACATACATGTCACCTAAATGTTATTTCTCCTTGTATATTACACTTGTCTCATTTTTTTTTTTTGAAAGCAAACGGATTCATTCATTACTCAAGCCATACGACATCTACAAGTAGAGAAGTACAACCAGAAGAAACCTAGATCAGTCAAGAACATAGATCTAACACCACTACCACTCATATTGGAACGAGATTGAAACACTTATGCATAGAACTCTCTTCTTCGTGGCTGATCAAAGCAGCTATTGTGAGAGATACCTTCAACTTGAGCATAAGGCAGCGACATTAAGCATGAAGCCGACCGAGATTCCGTCTGATTGTTGACTCTACCATCCATGGCACGGCTCGAGCAGCAAAGAACCTGAGGTAAAAACGAGACCAACCAGGGATCTCGTCACTCTCACGAAAGGAGAGACACCCAAACCCCGAAGGGAGAGACAAACGCTGAAGGAACACGACGAGAAGAAGACAAGAAACTGCCTAGAACCAGGACCAATATGAAAGGCAGGGAGTCGATACAGACTGAACTGAATATTACACTTGACTCATATACATGTATAAACCCCCATTAGAACATAGGTGATTCAAATGTATGTCACCTATAGTGTGTCACCCTTTCAAGTATGATAAAATGTCTGTCACCTATGTTGCACAGACTACACGTGACATACACGCATGTCACCTAAAGTATGTCACCCTTTCAAATATACAAAAATGTATGTCATCTATTTTACGCAGACCTACACAGATTATAAGTCATGTACAAATATGTCACCTAAAGTGTGTTATTTTTTACATGACTGTCATCTATACTATGTTTTTTGGTAGTGTACCAACGAGCAGCCAAATATTTTCCAGGCCCCCCCCCCCCATTAATGCTGTCTCGAAATCATTTTGACATGAAAGCTGGATGACGAAGTGCCCATGCTCTAATTCGAACATGTTGAATCGCCCCTTGATTTGGCATAACAGCTTAATCTTATCCCTCAGCGACATATATCCAATATATGTTCCGATTAGCCGTGTTACAACCGCATACCTCCGTGGACTTACTAGTTCTTCTTCTGCCTCAGGTTCAATAGATAAGAGAGGGACACTGTCCATCTCGCTCAACGAGACTGCCTCCAGGGGAAGGTTATCTTCAAATAGTTTTTCCAGGAATATGTTATTCTCAGCTTCAGCGTGATCCGTTGTGTTACGCACAGTGACCTTTGCGTAGGAACTTTGCGAGCCCGGAACGACAGTTCCATGGTGTTTTTCTAGCGTGCATCCAGCAGTCGTGGTGTCAGGTGACTGGTCCCTGTGCGCTTCGCTGCCACTTTCCATATTGTCATGCATACCTGCCATATTGAATGTTATCCCGATCTCCGGCACTGCGTATGTGGCCACGCCTTTCCTCCGGTCCCCGTGTCTCCTTGATCCAGCAAGACTGACTGGGCTCCTCCATTTCTTCGTACTTAAAAGCATGCTGGATTAACAAAATTCCATTTAAAAGTGAACTGGACCAAATTTGATTTAGAAGTTTAGCCTCTATTTGGCATAGGACTATGATACTGGGAGTTGGTTTGAGTTGGTTAGAGGGATTGGGATTATCTAGTCTAGATTGAACTTAGTTTCTATTTGGCAACTTAATCTGATTTTGTTTGTCTAGGTGTCATAATTGCATGGTTCAATATGGTTGCAATTAGGGGTGAGCATCAGTTGAGAATCTGACCGGACCGACCTGACCGAGGACCGACTTTGTAAGAATCTATGGACCGTAGACCGAATTGCTTCAAGGTAAGACCAGACCGGGAACAAACTATTTTGAGGTAGGGTCTGGCTGTTTGGACTGTAATCAACCTTTATAAATTTTTCACAACTTATTTAATTGTAAAAAGTAGATAATATTAGTTACTTCTAATAATTATATAATATTAACAACAAACATTTACAATGCTAGTACTTATATATGTATTTTATTTGTACTTGTTACATAACATACCGACAAATATACATATTTTTTATACAAAAGTCGATCTGTAGTCCGGTCCATGGTCGGACCGGTTTTGGACCGGATCAGACCAAATACTGAATTCACCAAAATTTTTAGACCGCGGACCGGTCCAAACTCAAAATGGACCGGACTAGATCAAATTGACCAGTTCGGTCAGGTTTTGCGGTCTGGACCATTATTTGCTCACCCCTATTTGTAATTTGATTCTAGTCTAATTTTGTTCTTCTAGCAGTCAGAATTTTAGGGTTCAATATAGTTGCAGTCCAATTCCAGTCTGGTTCTATTTGGCTAGAAGTCTGAATGATAGGGATTAGTCTTGATGCATTCTCATTTTGGTCTCATTATGCTTGGCTGGAAATTGAACTACAATGTTGTGTCTGGTTGTTGTTTGATTCTAGTGTTCATTTGGTTTGATGAGAGTATGAACAAATTCCTTTTGCTAGGAAAAAAACAAATTGGATATAGTGTACATGTGTGTAACGTCTGGGCTCACTGCCCAATACTTTAGTAGAGTTTTATGAAGGATGACTAGCCCCACTAACGACCATTGGCCTTACTACACGCTTTGTCCTCACTCACACACAAGCCAAGATCAACTTTTCAACTGATCATCCATCCTAGTACTACTCTAAGCTAAGCACACTCTACCACATAGTTCTCAGTTATGAACTCTTTGAAATGGAGGTACACCTTGGTGATATGAGAAATCCAATTAGTCCTTTTAATATCATTTTATCTAAAACCTCAATCCCTATGATGTTATAATATCCCCATTTAGGCTCTTTACATCCTCATCACGACTCAATTATATGGCCTCATAATACTTCCCCATTTCACTGCGGACCCAGAATGTCCCATGGACACCCAACTCCCGATCACAACTACCAGTGCAAGGGTAGCTACATCACCATAGAAAATCCTTTCCAACATGCCTGGACCACATAGCTCAAGACTGGCATTCCACGTGCCATGTGACCCCACCTACCGGAGGGGTTATAGATCTAATACCATTTGTAATATTTGGACCCACTACCCAAGGCTCTAGTAGAGTTTCAAGAATGATAATTGACCCCATAGACTACCACTAGACTTGACTGTGCATTTTATCCTCACTTACACACAAGTCATGATCAACTTCTTGACTTGTCACCCATTCTAGTATTACTCAAGATTGATCATCCTTAACCACATAGTTCTTAGTGATGGGCTCCTTGAAAAGGAGGTGCATGAAATGGGTAGTCCAATCATTCCTTTTAACATTATTTTATCTGAAGCCTCAAATCATGGGACATCACGTTATGTACTATTTTTCAATGGAAGTACATACATATACTTAGATATAATGTAAGAGGCACAATGAAGAATAGAACTATGTTTGTGACATTCACTACATGCACAAGCGAGACATGTAGTTGATTTTCATTTGTGTGTTATGATTAGGTGCTTTGTGGTTATTTATCATGCATTATACATTATTGATTGCATTTCTATCAATATGGCCACTTACTATGTGTCATCAACTCTAGCTCAGAATCAATTTCAAGTAATTCCTATCCTAGATTGTACATAATATAGGCCTACAACAATAGTTGTAGAAAGACAACTTGTCATTCTCTAGAATTTCTTCATATTAGTAGAGTCTCAATCTTATCTGACCCCACTATAACTTTCCCTTCTGAATAGTTATTGTGAGATGAGTGAAGTAATAAGTCATCGCACAATGTATACCAATCTTCTTGAAAATGTTCAAGATATATCATACATCCTTGTAACTCCTTTTCTGGCATTTCTTAATGAGTTCTCTTGTCCATGTAGCATTTTGCCATCTACATACAAGCAATGTAGTTTATTACTAAGTAACAAAAATAAAATCAAACACATATAGTTAAAACACGCCATAAATGAATTCTAAATGTATAAACTACACTATAATTTTTTTTCCAAGTGTTATTAGTAAACAAAGTAGGCGGTACATGGAAGCCTAGAGTTCATCATGACATTAAGTAATACATATTGGATGTCACAGACTTAGTGATAAAATTGGTGGAAGATTATAGACGTTCAACTCTTCTAGATTGTTAACTTCATTAGATGCAATAGAGTACATGTCTGTGTAACTCCATTTCAGCACAAATGTTCATATTAGCAACATCAATAAAATTCATCGCTGGAATCCGTACGACATTGCACTCTTCAAAAATCAACTTAATCTATGCCATGGAAATTATGATGTATGCATAATGTTTTTTACCATTGGAAGTAAGAGCATCTCACGAGTCCCTATGTGAGCCACATTTTTTATTTGTTGGTATGAGTGTTATTTTTATTATTATGTTAATTTATGAACAAGTCTTACCATACAAATATAATATACTTCATCGAGAATCTTACTTAAGATGCCCAATTGGAAAGTACCATATCTTCTATGTTATTATTGAGTGCAGAAAATATTCTATAGTTGTACTTTATATCATGTATGGTCATATTGAATTATTGATGACATTGTATTACAAAAAAGACTTAAAATGCAATAAATTATAAGGACATTTGGTGGTAATTGTCATCAAGCAATTAAATACAATTCATTGTTGTTCCATACAAAATGACATATGGGTTGGGACTAAATTCATAGGTACGTGGAAAAAATATAATGTTTTTATAGGAAATATTACAACCATCCAGTAGAGTTTCCAGCATCACTAGTGAAGTTTGATTTGTAACATAGACAATCCCGCCTACTATGTAACTCACGAATATCGGTATTTAACCTTGTACTTCCTGTGTTTGTTGAATTAAGGTGATTGGAACATGTCACTAGTGAGGTTTAGTTTGTTGTATTCAAACCTACCATTGCTTGCATTTTCTTGCTCTGTGTACACTTGAATAATGCAAGGAGCGACATAGTGACATTTTGGAATCCCAGTAGTTATCACCTGATATTATTAATGGAATGATAATGTGAAGTACTATTGTAGTTATAAAGTTCATGAGATACATACTTATACATGTAAAACAACATAGTGCTTAAGAACACCCTTCATAATAAGTTGTACAATAAAGCAACATGGTATTCTCATATACATGGGATGCACATTAGACTTTCCTATCAGTCATCCCAGAATCTGGTGGATGTCTTTTCTCATCATATCCCCTACTCTTGGTTTCCCTTGAGTTGTGACTTCATCAGGAAACTCTTTGTCTCCACATTGTCCTACATCTATTTCATCTTCATCATTTACAATTTCATCTGGTAGTCAATGACTCTTTATATATTGTGAAATAACAACACTAAAACCACAATTATAGACTGTTGGGTTAACTCAAACGTCAATTTTTGTTTAAGACTATTCAACACACTGAATTCCCTCTCAACCACAATTTTTAGTTTTGTGTGTCTATGTTTGAACCTATCTTGTTTGTTTTTGTACAGTCATCAAACCCCTCTATACTCAGATATATGATATGATGTGATCTAGAATGGTGTCATTAACTAAGGTGTGTTGACTTATCCATAATCAACCAAGTAGTATCTACCCCTATGTATAGTGATCTAGTCTTTCATTCAACACATGTATGTCAGCAACTGAACCTTACATACACACAAGAGATAAGTGAATTTCATATTAAAATTAATGATTGCCACAACATTTGTTGTGAAAAAACCCTTTCTATTGTGGTACACAATTTTATTTGTTCCTACTATCTATTACTGGAATGTGTGTACCATCTATTGAAACTAATGCATCCTAGGTTAAAAAAATACAAGCAATAAGAGTGCACTATAAGTAAAATGTGTTGTTCTAAGATAAAGGTGGAATTGTGGGTTTTATCTTATTGTGTGGTATATAGTGAATGTCATATTTGGGAGGGTAACATATTCATCACACAAGAAAAATACTTCGTTAAACACTTCATGAAATTTGTAGCTAATTGTCTCACTATAGTGGACATAATCTTCTGTCGAACTATAGTTTGTATGACATTGTCCAACACATTATAGGTAGTAACACACACCATCTATTCTCATGACACCACGTGTGATGTGTATCATGTTAAAATTGTCAACAATATGCAAGCTTCTTTTCTCTCTATTAGTAAAATTTATGGGTTTAAATTTTTAGTATACATAATAATGACACACTAATTTTGATTCGTAAATTGACATTCACCTCAAGAAATTAGTATATTATCTAGTTTCATGCAATATTCTCTTATGAAGATCCTAATCCTAGTCAAATCTATTACATTTATCGGATGTGGTATTATAATGTACTCTTCTTTTAGGTTACTCTGACATGTCTTTTCTATTGTGGTTTTATATCAACACCATCATTGCCTAGACTTGAAGTCCTAATATGACCCAATCTCACACATTGCAAGTAGTAACACATGACTTCTATGCTTGAGATAATGTGTGTGTTGCACATAAGGTTAAAATCCTCAACAATTTAACAAGCTCCTTTTCCCTCTATTAGTAAAATTTTTGAATCATAATCCTCAATATACATAAAAATGGGTACACTAAGTTTTGATTCGTATATTTATGCTCACCTCAAGAAATCATTCCATTCTCAAGTATTGGGCACCATAGACTTATGAAGATCCTCATCCTAGTCAAATCCAATACATTTGTCCAACACAATAATTCTAATGTGCTCTTTTTTAGGTTATTTTGACGCTTCTTTGTCTGACGCGGTTTTATATCGACACCCCATAGTCTAGACTTGAAATCCTAATATACTTAACTCTAATCATATTTTGTAAATTGTCCATTGATGAACCTAGACCAACCTTGTTAATGATGTAATGATGCAATCATGGGGTCATCATATTCTATAGCCCATACAAATTAATTTTATTTACCATTCCTCGCCATCGATAACAATAAACCACATTTGTTCTATTACACGAGGATTATAAAATACTTCTACAATTTTGTAAGATAAATTTCTAATAAAATGTCAACTATTAATACTAGTTTTAAAGATGTTTTGGTGTTATATATAACTGTAACCAGTATGACAAAGATCTGAACTTGCAACCTCATATTTGCAGTTCTTAATATTACAACTTTACGTTTTACTAAATTGCACAAAAACCTATATTAATTAAACTAGCAACTTTGCACTGATACAAATATAAAGACCAAACCAATGTGAAACAACTTGACGGATACAAAGAAAACCCACATGATGTTGATATATGTTGACTTAATTAAGAAAATGCACACTTCCTTTATTTCATACTAAAACATTGGACAAGGTGCAACAAATTCAACAATTTATACTATTTTGGTCATTAGCAATGGAAAATCCACTACTAAAACACCCATGATGTATTTCACAATAAAATATGAACGAGGTGGCCTAAGTTCACAATTTATACTGTTGTGTTCCTTTACCATGAAAAATAATTCATCATTGTGTTCATTAAGTTTTGGAAATAACCCTAATTTTATGAGGAAAATGCATCAAATATATTCACATTTTGTTGTTACAAATTAGATAGTATGGTGAAATAAAAGCATCCTTACCTTGTACATTCTACCTATAATTTATAATAACATTTTACAACAACTTCATCTAAATTGCCTAAACAACCGACTTACACATCATGTTATTGCAACATATCTTATCCACTCCTAGTTATTCTAGATAACTATATGCCCACTTAACACATTTTACCCACTTATCCTATCCAAATTAAAATAAATGTAATATGTAAAAAAGAAAAATCAAAATGATTAAGATTCAAACAAAAGGAGTTAAATAATTGAAGTAGATAAGGAAAACCACAATCATATAACTAAGTGTAAAAATAAATCTTTTCATCATGCATTGATGAATGAATATTCATCTCAATTTTAGTTGTAATTTTAGCTTAATTTTGCATTCACATTCCTCATTTTACTTTAGAATTAGCTTCCATTACGTTTCTTTGATTTAATGAATAATTTGTTAGGGTTTTGATGTTATTTATGGACTTCAGTTGTAGGATTGAGCTTGATCTCTTCATACCAATGCATCATAGGGGTTTCTACTTCCCTTCAGTGGACAGGAGTCAAATGGAGGCCACCTCTTGCAATGGTGTAAGGCAGTGCCCCGACCCAAAGTAGATTTTATTACACTCCTATGTGAAAATCTTCCAATATTAGACCCAAATACATGCCCAATGACATGCTATGAGCTTGCATCTCTGAAAGTTCCTTCATTAGTTTGCATCCATCTTCATTATTATCCATTTGTATCATTCAACTTTTTCATAAGATGAAAATTGATGATGCCCCTACCCAACAATTGATGAAACTTCTGCACTCCCATACACCAAAGATGTCTACCAAGGAAAACATCATTCAGTCGACGACCATCAACCAATGAAAATCCAACACACCAGTCGATAAAAATCCACTATCACCAATTAATGGAACTCTCAACAACACTAACCGATGAGGCTTCTAGGTTCATTGATCAATGAGTTTCTAGATTGTCTATCTATGATGCTAACTAAAGACACTCTACACATCATCATCCAATGAAGATTCTATGTGTTCATCAACTGATGAAAGTCCCCAATCTATGAAAATGTTGCCCCTCTTCAATGTCTTCTTGCTTCCTCTTGAGGCATTCATTATAGTCATCACCATTATTTGGTGGTTGGTAATGGATATGCCTAAATCTAATCTCTCCTCCTATAAATACAATTATTTAGTCTCCCTCATAAGGTGTCTCTTCTATATCTTTCAGGATACCACACTTCGCTCAAAGGAGATTATCATTTCTATTAGTTTTTCCATTTACCGCTCTTATTGATCGATCACCTCTGCTCCACCAAGGCTTGACCACCAGACCTCAAAAGAGACAGATCAAAAAATCTTCTTCTATCAACCGATTCACCATCCATCCACCTGCTAATTCCTCTTCCATGGGTCAAATCCACAAAATGAAGGAACGATGAAGAATAAGGTCACTTGATTAGCATCTAAGATGTAACCAACTGCTATGTCAAATAAGACCCATCTCTAGGAATGAAGGTTACTATCTCACACCAAAGAAGCTTCTACCTACATAGACAATGGCTATATCTTTGTTTTCCCTTATTTTCCCAATCATACCATGAAGAGTGAGTAGTTTTGACGCTAGGGTGTAGCCATTTTATGTTTGTAATCTTATTTGATCATAGGTTTGCACGTTCATCAGATCATGTTGTGGATAACTTTGAACCCAAAATCTCAGATGTCGATCATTTCTTGTTAAACCCTTGACGATAACTTTTGATAGGTATTTTATGACATGATGGGTACGTGATCTCTAGGTAACACAATATTGAGCTTAGAGTGTTATAAATCAGGATATAAGCCTAAGTTTGAAAGGGTGGATTTACCCAACCTCAATGTTATTTTTTATTTATGATGTAGTGAGGAAGTAGGTGTAGGTAGTGGCGGTGAAAGACACTCACCCTAGTGTTTTCATCCATCAATAACCTTAGCTTTAATTGAGTCATTTTATTCTTACAATCAATGCAATCAACAATCAACCACCTTTTGTATTAAAGACTCTTTCTAGTTTGTTTAAATTGATCAATCAAATCTTAAATATATTACCCATAAAGTTGGATCCTAAACTATTATGTAGTAAGATCCATATGCTTGCGGGTAGGATGGTGTTACACTTAGTGTAGTAAAAATCAGGGCTTCATTCATGACAAATTTGCATATGATAAAATTTTGCATCAAGTACTACACCCAAAATTTGAATCCTGGTCAACCCTAATTTCCTATATATAACATAATATGTGAATTAAATATACTTTATTCACATTAGTTTTGGGGTTTATAATTGAATCAAGAGAATTTGGTTGGGAGGCTTCTTATTTTAGAATCTTTTCATCAAGTATCTAAACTTAATTTTCTAACATTATATGAACTAGTTACGAATTTCTTAGGTTCTATCCATTTAGGAAGAAGAGAAAATTGATTATTTCCATTTCTGAAGAAACATGGAAAGCAAAATAATTCAGTTGATAAAAATGATATACTCTTGCACTATATTTTGGAATATGAGCTCGTGATAGGACATTATGGTATGGAGAAGACTTAAACTATATGCATGGAGGAAGAGTTTTGTTGCGTGAAAATACACATTTGCCTAATCTAGAATGACCCCATAATGAACAAATAAATATAGGGAAAACAACATTTGATATGTTCATCTTCTTCACCTTTGCAAAGTGAGGAGTCAACCAACAAGAAACTAAGATTCAAATCTCATATCTAGAAAAAGAAAAAATTGGACCTAACCCTCTAGTGGTCGTAACTATGAGAACTAGATTTTCATTATGTCTGGTTAGTTGGATTAACACAAATCCAAAAAAATCCATGAATAAAGGAAAGTAGTTCTCTGGAAGCTTTGTGGTAATCCAAATAAGTTTGAGGGGGATCTTTGGTAGAAAGCACAAAAAACCTACTGAGACTATCATGGTTGTCATGGAATGGGGAAAAAATAACTTCAAATGAATATCTGGTCTCTTGCATATCCACAAAAACTAACAATTGATTCATGGAGTACCGATATTTTAGAATGGGATATGACCATTTCTATGGCCTAGATATCACATTTGTGGTTGTCTCAAGGTTAGGGTTCTTTGTCTTGAAGTTTGGTTTGAGGAACATAGAATGCTATCTAATGGCGACCCTAGGTGTTAAGTATATAAACAACATATGATTGACATGGTTTTTACTACACTAACAAATTCACCTAAGGGTTGAAATCCCTAAGGTTTCACAAAAAAAATGTGTGATAATACCATCTGCAAGTGGAAGGGCCTTATCACTGTATACTTTAGGATGGAATCCTAAGAGACAACATTTTAAGAACCCTCTAGTTTGAATCCATTAGGACATAGGCTAATATTTAGAACCAATGTTTATTTGGGTTGATTTAAACTAATTATAAGAAATATAAAAGTGTAGGATAAAAAATTAGTTTATATTGATGATAAGGGTCACTGTAGTGATATTGAGTTTCACCATCAATACGTGTACAAGCACATCCAACTCATGTCCAGGCTTGATACAACCATACAAATGGAGAAGAAGCAAAATTTACCGCTGTGTGTGAGAAGTTGCAAAGGTATCCCCTTGAGTTTGATGTCTCGTCACTCATAGATCATGGACCTATAGCTCTGAAGATATCCTTTTAGAAGTTCTCATCCGGGCATCAACCGAGCTAAGTGATATTTAAATCCTAAGTATTAAAGTTCTACAATAAAGGAATATAATAAATCATGTAGAGTAGGTGATCAATCCACTAAACATGCATAAAATAATTAGCATTGAATTGAAAGAGTTATATACATGCCATGTAGCATTTGGAGATGGATATGCAAGAATAGAAAACAGAGATACTCCATGCACCCTAGTGAAAGGAAGCACTCACTCATCACAAAGGCATTAGAACAGGGAGAAGAGGAAGAAGATATGGCCATCATCTGATGGATAAATGACCGATTGATGGAGAGAGGGATCTAACTGTCGTTGATGTCCTCCTTTCACACTCATTCTTCTTCTCAAGTTCTGAT
Organism: Alisma plantago-aquatica; assembly: GCA_963693085.1. Classification (NCBI taxonomy): domain Eukaryota; kingdom Viridiplantae; phylum Streptophyta; class Magnoliopsida; order Alismatales; family Alismataceae; genus Alisma; species Alisma plantago-aquatica. Next base: position 927,669,458 of record OY856409.1, read on the forward strand.
CCTTGGCATCAAACAAAAGGAACAACTTATTGGAAACCGATAGTGGATTTCTAATTGGACATAGTAGAAACCCTCAACATGGTGAAGTGGAAGTGGGGAGGAAGAGGTGAGGAGATCCTAAATTGTTGTCCTAGGTAACCACAAATCAATGGACTGAACTTGAAGGTAAGTGGTCAATCTCCATGGATGGGCACAGAGTAGCATCCTGGCAGTGATGATGGAGCAGAGGTGACCCCTCCAACATAGGAGTGGGATGTTTATTTATAGTCATTGTTGGGGCATTTGTGGGTGACCTTTCTTATGATCCAAGGGAGCCAGTGCACATGCCTCATGGAATGTGCTCGACAACTATGGTTGTCATTGTCTATGGTCCCTTCAAAAGGGGATGGTATTTTAAGCCTTCGGTAGGTGAGGATGAGGATCCATTATTTGTTGGAGGTTAGTGGATCCATTGAAAGAGGCACATGAGTGCCTTCAGAAGAGGGGTCTGCCGAGCCATCGATAGACAAGGTCGGTAGATCTCCTTCAACTGCTTATTGCTACCATGCCATCACAAGGGGGCAAGTCTGTAGAATCATTAGAAGGGAGGTCTTGGAGGACCATCCAAATATGATGTCGAGGCCCAACCTTTGATCATTTAGAATCTATTACCCATAGAAAGGTGAGTCTAGATAGACCATAGATTTCAACAACTGATGGGTTGGCTGAGAATGGTGGGATCTGTGGCTCCCATGTTGGGCTATCAAGAATCGATGGCTTCACTATAGAGGGGAAGGAGTTGATGGTTTAGTAGATTGTGGCTTAGACTCCATCAGTTTAGGATCTTTGAGATCTAGAAGTTGATGGCTCTTCTAAGAACACTAAAAATGATGATTTTTATGCATATTCTTAAGCCCTAGATGGTTGAGGATTCTATGCACCTACTGTAAAGCTAGATTAGTCATGAATGTCCATTAGTTTGATCAAAACTTTGATTATATTCCTGAAACTAAATGAAACTATAAAGAGGAAAAACTAGAGGTAATTCAGGGATCATATCTGGAAAAAAAGAACCTACAATGCGAATGGAATCAAGATGAAAAATACCCCAAACTTAAATGTTGCTCATCCTCAAGAAACACAAAATCTAAAACAATCTTGAGAGAGAACTCTCAACCTTTATGACTATTTCATCTTCACATCACCTTAGTTTCTATGCTTACAAGCATGGTTGAGAATCTCAACTTCCTAAGATCTCAAAACACATCTTAAAACATCATCATTCCCAAGTTCATTTCCCAAAGTCACTCCTCCCCCATTATTTCCAACATCAAACATGTCTAAGAGTTCCACATGATTTCAGAGTTACCCCCAAAACACAAGTATATGTATGATCTGACACTGGTATTTTTCAAGAGAATGGTAAAATTAAGTCATTCATTGTGCCTATATGTGGAAAAGGAATGAATGGAGGTATGAAAGAAATTAGCAAATCTCTCTTCTATTCGAATCAAGATTTTATAATATAGTTTCAGCTAGATTGATTGCATTTTTTGTATGTGAATCTCCTATATTTGACTTGAGACTACATTTTTATTGTGTGGTACATCCCTATTACATTAATTCATTCTTTTTCTCTTGGTGGTACTCCCCTATTACACAACAAGGGGTATGGAAGAAGCGGGTAAAGAGAGGGGATTATTCCACCCCAAACTTAGGGTTTGGTACTACTTTGTGGCTCTTTATTTCTTTTTGGTGGGATGGAGGGGTATGAAGATGGTAGAAGAAGTGTAGAAGAGAGCTTGGATCATAATGCAACTTGATTTACAATTCAATGCATCTGGCCATTCTCCTTGTCACACTTTACTCAAATAGTGACTTGATGGGGATCAAGTGGTGATTCAATGCAGTTGTTCCACTATTTAGTAGGAAACACAACGTGTTTGATCCCTCTCAGTTCTAAAAATATTGCCATATTTTTCTATGAAACATGAAGTTAGGATTCATAAGCTTCACAAAGTGATTTCTAGCCATTAGTTAGTTTTAGAATTTGTTCCTCATGAGGCCTTTATTCAAATAAGAGGGGTACGTTGCTGTAAAATTGCATGGAAAAAGAAACTAGACATCTTGATAAAGGATTTAATTAAAAAACATCAGAATTTCATCAAGTATCTATACAATTCTACTTTGGGAATGAAAAAATTTGAGAAAAAAAGATCAAGATTGCAGTGAAGGAATCTTAACTCTAAAATAGATAATTATGGATGCAAAGTCACTACTACAATTTTAGCCAATAACATCACATCACAAAGCGTCAGTTTTATTATAAAAACTGACCTAATAGACTGTGGCATCAATTATTTAAAGATAACTGAAGCTAAAAGTTGTCATGAAAAAACTCAGGTACCGTTCGAGGTACAATGTCAGTTTTACAAAAATTTAATCATCGTTATAAAAAACCTGCCAAATAAATTTTCATACCAAAAATTCATATACATTGACATAGCATCAGTTTTTAATAAAAACCGACCTTACACGTTTCCCGCCAAGAAAAATAGCTCATTTTCCTTCCCTCCAAAATCATATAGCATCCATTTTGATAAATTGAACCGAGTCTATAAATTTGGACTTTTAGGGTCGGTTTTTCCTTGGGAACTGACCTAGCAGGTGAGCTATAAGGTCAGTTTTTTTAGTGAACTGACCTAGAAGGTGGTTGATGTGCACAAATCATATCATCTTTTAGGTCATGTTTGGTTGCATATCCATGTTGTTTTGACTCAATTATCACTCTCATTCATGTTGGATTCTATATGTTTAGCTATTCTTACTTGTCTCATGATTTGGATTATAGGTACTATATTTTGCAATGAAATGATGAGGAATATATCATATTATCTCTTACTGGATCACTCCTCAAGTATATACATGTTTTGGGGTTTGAAATTGTGTAAATACCACTTTTTACAACATGTAAATCTGACCTACACGTTGAAAGTTATGAGCAGAATACACAACAGCCTAGAATAGCCATTGACACACCGTGTCTTAAAAAGACACGCCGTGTTTCAGTCCAGAAATTGAACACAGAAATCTAGATTTAAAAAAGACACGACGTGTCTTATTAAAGACACACTATGTAACTTTCCAGAAATTGAATTCAGAACTCCAGATTTACAGCCACACACCATGTAACTTTCCAGAACTCAACCGAAGCTTCAGTTATTGCATAAGACACGCCGTGTCTTATAAAGACACATCGTGCACCTATCAATTTCAGCAATTTTTCAAATACGACTCCTTTCATTTTAAAAGATGAAACCACTCTATGGAGCGGTTATCACTTGTCATAATTCAAAGGTCTTTCATCCCAGAGCAGGTCTAGAGCAAGGGATGGTGATTTTAGGTGGAAGAAGGTGGTTGCTTGCCAAAGAACCCCCATTCTTCTTCTCTTCTTCTCCAAGCTTCTTCTGCAAGGTGCAGCAGAGCTTCTTCACTCCACCAAGATTCTTGGGAGAGAGGTTTGTTTGGTTTGGAGCAGCTGTAGAAGTGGGATTTCGTCCTCAAGTCAGAATTCTACCTTTCTTTAGTTACACCTTGGGATTACTTAACTTTTCCTTCTCTAAATCACGTTGAATTCTGAAATTTCTGCACATTTTCTACTGTACACTATCATGGACGAGTAGTTTCCTTTTCTTGGACATGGGAGAGTAGCTCCCATGTCATAGAATGTATGGAACATGGTAATTTTGTATTAAATACTGTGTTGCTTGTTTTTCCACCTTGTGAGTACTGGTTTCTTCTTTTCTGCATGTATGGCTGGCCACCTTATGTTCATGGTTTATGCTTTCTTGCTTAATCTGAGAAGATAGGTAGGAGAGTAAGGAAGTACTCTCTTGGCAACTCCTTATTTATCACGAGAGTGGAATTTATGGAGTTGAGGAGTAGGATTGTGATCCAAAATGAAATTCATATATGAGAATGTTGTATTGAGTTAGGATCATTGTACTTGCACCGAGAGGTGAAGTGCAACATACAACTCTCCTTTAAAACAAGTGCTTAGTATGTTTAAATTTCATGCTCCTATTTTATGCTATGATATGTTGGTGAAATCCTATATCCAAGATCCTTCCAAATCTAAATCTTAACCTTTCTTAAGTGATAATTTACTATTTTGTTTTAAATCTATAATTTAGTTGTTCTTATCCAATCATCTTGTGTATAATGATCTAGATTATTGAAAATCATAACTCTTACACCTAACTAACCAAAACTCCTTGTGTTCGACCTCGACTACAACTAATCTCGTATACTTGTGGGAAATAACTAGTTGAGTAAAAGATCATTCTTAATGATTGAAACTCATTAGTGTAAACAACCAACAAGTTTTTGGCGCCGTTGTCGGGGAGCATCTGTATTCTTGTTAGAGTAAGAGTTGTTGATAAGTAAATGAGACTAGATCACAACCTTCATATCCACCATCATATCCATAAATCATAATTCATCATGATCATCATAATTTGTTGAATCTTCCATGTTTGTTTTTGTATCTCACTCACCTTGTTTATTTGCAGGAGCATATGGGGTGTTCATAAAAAGATCCTTGAACTGTGCATATCTCTACATTCAGAAAATGAACACATCATTTGCAGCCCTCATGGAGAAAGAAGCAGTGAAACCCAAACATGTATGGAGGAATCACAACTCACACAACCATCATCCATGTCACCATCATCCAAACGACATTCACACATGCATCCTTCATCCACATCACCATCATTCACACCTAATTCACCACCAACACCCATACCACATTCTTCCACACCCTCATATCCACCACCTTCATCCATACCACATACACCACCACCATCTACGCCACATCCACCTAATCCTCAGGATTCACATGAACTAGTCAAAGAGGATAACCTTCCTCTTAAGGACTACTTTAGTACAACTGTAATGCACATGAGTGAGCCTATTAATATTTCAGAATTTGAGGCAGAAGAGTTTTCTATTAGCCCAACCATCATACATTTGCTACAGCTGAATGCATTTGGAGGGACACCAATGGAGGATCCAAACCTCCACATTGCTGAATTTCTGTAGTTGTTAAGCACCATAAAGATATATGATGTTCCTACTGATGGGATACACCTAATCCTTTTTCCATTCTCTCTTAGAGTCAAGGCATGGCTCTATACTTTGCCAAAGAAGTCAATCGGTACTTGGGAGGAGCTTTTAAAGGTCTTTTTGGCAAGATATTTTCCACCTAGAAAAACTTTACAACTGAGGATTCAACTCATCAATTATTCTCAAAGGGATGGAGAGACCTTGTATGATACATGGGAGAGGTTCAAAGATCTCCAACATCTTTGTCCACATCATGGTCTAAGCAAATGGCTTCTGTTGCAATCTTTCTACAATGGTTTGTGCTACCATACAAGATTATCTATTGATACAGCTACAAATGGAGCTCTAATGAACAAATCTTATGGAGAAGCTTATGCTATTATTGAAGATATGGCAGAAAACCATTTCCATTGGAGCTTGGAGACAATCTACTAGCCATCTTATTCAGCTACTACATCCGAGATACAAGTGGGGAGTCACATGGTTGATGCTATAGACTTGATTGCAGCAAGGCTAGACACTTTGTCACAAAGGTTTGATAAACTAAGCACACAACTAATTCAAACAGCCAACAATATTTGTGATGCATATGGGTTGCTTGGACACTCATCTTCTACATGTTATGCTTGTTATATTTATTCTCCAATGGGCTACGCTCCACCGGGCTTCTACATCAATGCGAACCTAGATTTCATTCAGCCACAACAACCACAAGTAACTTCTAGATTAGAGTCCATGCTTGCAACATTTATTTAAGCTCAAATGCAACAAAATGAGGAGCTCCATCAACAAAGACAATCAATGAAGGGTGCCATTTTCCAAATCTCTTCTAAGGTGTACGATATTGCCACTCATGCATACATCTTGGAGAAACAAATTGCCCAGCAAGCTCTTTCTAGCAAAGAAGAATTTCCACATTTCTTGCCTAGTCTACCGGAGATGAATCCTACATATTTCAGGCCGGTGACATTGAAGAATGGAGTTGTTATAGAAGTATATCCTTCAAGGTATGATGATGTTTCTACCTATGAGGATTCTAAAGCTACAAATCAAGGGGATAAAGCTACAACACATGATCTACTTTTAGATTCTTTAAGCAAGCCACATGTCCTTCCTCCTCACACTCTAGATGACACATTGCTTTTATAATGAGAACACTCTTCCCAACTCATATTTTGATGATGCTTCAAAGGAGAATGAAAAGAAAAATAGTATTGGCATACAAAAGACTATTCTTGTTGCAGCTCATAGGTGCTTTTGCTTGCCCCAAATCAAGGACATATTTGCAAGGAGGCATCAATCTTTAGCACAATAATTTCCAGCCTCAAATCAAAGCAATGGACCTCCATATTCATCATTCACCATGATAGGTATTCGATTGCAATCCTATTGAGTTTTTTATATACAGTGAGGACACTGCAAAATTCAAGCTTAGGGGGAGATCAACCGGTCGGTAGTGTAGTTTTATTTCCCTTTTATCATCTTTTTCTTAGTTGTTGTTTTTAGTTCTTCTCTTCTAGTGGAAAATCTAGTATGGTATGAGGTTTATCTTTTATATGTGGATATAACTCCTATGCTTAATTGATTGTCTTCTTTTGATGCGAAATATCATTTGGAGAAATCATAAAAGGCATGAATTAATCAAATGAAACCTTTTGGCCATCAACATGTGCTTAACTCTGGTTTATGCTTCTAGCCTAAAAATTCATCTTTCACATCCTTGATTCCTTAAAACATGTAATTGTATCAATTTTTGTGAGTAAATCAACTTTACAACATCATTTAGAATACGAGATGCCCTTGCTAAGCTCTTAGTGCATTTTCAACCACTCTTTCAATGAAAAACTTTCAAAACAAATGAATGAAATATAGCTAATATTACAATTTAGTTGACTCTCCTATGTTTTGGAAAAAATTTAAAATTTCTTTTGGCTTATTTCACCCTCATACCCCATAAAAGATGGCTAAAATACTCACATATCATGCTAGTCTAGTGTAAGTCCGATCTGGCCACGATGGTTAGGTGGTATGTCTTAAAAGAGGGTAAAATACCCCAACTGACACTCCACGTGTGCATAAGCCTACATTAGCAGCTGAGTGTCAGAGCCCATAATCCATTGTCACCTCATTTTTTGGAAAGAAGGAGAGTACAACTAAAATTGTTAATTTTAACTAAGATTTCATCTTTTATATCCTTAATAGTTGAGAGTTTGAGTTGCACATCCATTAATTGCTTGGATTGGTCATCCAATATCTACTTAGTGTTTTTTAATTGATTGATTCATTTAATTGTGACCACCCCTACTGAACTAAAAATCACTTTCTTGGGTATTTAAGTTGAATTGATGGCTATGAGTGTAAACATGTTGATCATGGCTTGTTTGGTCTTATACACATCTTTCATTTCATTTGATCTATGCATGAACTTGACAATTCCTTCATTTGTGTTTCTATGCTCTTTTTGCTTGAGGACAAGCAAAAGTTTAAGCTTAGGGGGATTTGATGTGCACAAATCATATCATCTTTTGGATCATGTTTGGTTGCATATCCATGTTGTTTTGACTCAATTATCACTCTCATTCATGCTAGATTCTATATTTTTAGCTATTCTTACTTATCTCATGGTTTGGATTGTAGGTAATATATTTTGCAATGAAATGATGAGGAATATAGCATATTATCTCTTATTGGATCACTCCTCAAGTATCTATATGTTTTGGGGTTCGAAATTGTGCAAATACCACTTTTTACGGCATGTAAATCTGACCTACACGTCGAAAGTTATGAGCAGAATACACAACAGTCCAGAACAGCCATAGACAATGCCGTGTCTGAAAAAGACATGCCGTGTCTCAGTCCATGAATTGAACGCAGAACTCTAGATTTAAAAAAGACACGCCGTGTCTTATTAAATACACACCGTGCAACTTTCTAGAAATGGAATGCAAAATTCTAGATTTGCAGCCACACACCGTGTCTTATTAAAGACACGCAGTGTAACTTTCCAGAACTCAACCGAAGCTTCAGCTATTGCATAAGACACGTTGTGTCTTATAAAGACACGTCGTGTGCCTATCAGTTTCAGCAATTTTTTAAATATGACTCCTTTCATTTTAAAAGATGAAACTCCTCTATGGAGCAGTTATCACTTGTCATAATTCAAAGGTCTTTCATCCTAGAGTAGGTCTAGAGCAAGGGAGGGAAATTTTGGGTGGAAGAAGGTGGTTTCTTGCCAAAGAATCCCCATTCTTCTTCTCTTTTTCTCCAAGCTTCTTCTCCAAGGTGCAGCAGAGCTTCTTCACTCCACCAAGCTTCTTGCCTCAAGTTGGAATTCTACCTTTCTTTGGTTACACCTCGGGATTACTTAGCTTTTCCTTCTCTAAATCATGTTGAATTCTGAAAATTCTGCACATTTTCTGCTATACACTATCATGGACGAGTAGTTTCCTTTTCTTAGACATGGGAGAGTAGCTCCCATGTCATATCATGTATGGAACATGGTAATTTCGTACTAAATATTGTGTTGCTTGTTTTTCCACCTTGTAAGTATCAGTTTCTTGTTTTCTGCATGTATGGCTGGCCACCTTATGTTCATAGTTTATGCTTTCTTGCTTGATCTGAGAAGATAGGTAGGAGAGTAAGGAAGTACTCTCTTGGCAACTCCTTCTTTATCACAAGAGTGGAATTTATGGAGTTGAGGAGTAGGATTGTGATCCAAAATGAAATTCATACATGAGAATGTTGTATTGAGTTAGGATCGTTGTACTTGAACTGAGAGGTGAAGTACAACATACAACTCTCCTTTAAAGCAAGAGCTTAGTATGTTTAAATTTCATACTCCTATTTTATGCTATGATATGTTGGTGAAATCCTAGGTCCAAGATCCTTCCAAATCTAAATCTTAACATTTCTTAAGTGATAATTTACTATTTTGTTTTAAATCTATAATTTAGTTGTTCTAATCCAATCATCTTGTATACAATGATCTAGATTATTCAAAATCATAACTCTTGTGCCTAACTAACCAACGCTCCTTGTGTTCGACCTCGACTACAACTACTCTCGTATACTTGTGGGAAATAGCTAGTTGAGTAAAAGATCATTCTTAATGATTGAAACTCGTTATTGTAAATAACCAACAATGGTCATGTATGGGCCGATGACTACAGACTCTAGAGTCAGTTTTTGCCCAATAACCGACCATATAGGTCTTAATAACTACTCGCATCATGTTCCAATTTCTCTATTGGGTCGGTTGTGACCATAGAACTGACCCTATAGGTCTTAATAACTGCTCGCCTTGCCTTTTGGTTTCTCCACTCTTGCTTTCCAGGTTTCTTGTTTTGGGTTTCCACTCTTGTGATGATGGAGGTGATGACAACGACACCATCTCCTAGCCATTAGCCTCCATTGACGATGATGGTGCCATCCATTAGCCCTCCACTGATGATCGTGCCGCCATCCTCCACCAGTCCTCCACTGACGATCGTGCCGCCATCCACCACCAAACTGACGACTGTGCCACCATAGCTTCCACCCTTCTTCAGTCACCACTCTCACATCTCTGGCGCCTTCCTTCTTCCCTCCTTCGAATGTGACAACCCTCCATGCCAAGGAGCCTCCTCCTCTAACAATGGTTTTCAACCTCATCGACGTGTCATGCCCCACCACACCACACCAGCGTCTTGCTTCCACGCTTCCTCGGCAGAGCCGCTGTTAGGTCCAGTAGTTGTTGCCTTGGTCAGGCCGTAGCATCTTGCTTCCGCCTCTCTCTTGCTCACAAAATTTGACACTCCGATGCTTGACGGTCATCCTCTTGATCCTTGCCACCTGCGTGCCTTCCACCCACGGTCTTCTCTCATTTTTATATCGATGGCTCAATTCAGTTACATTGTTTTTCCATTTTATTTGACTAGCAACCCAACCAATAATAAAACATGTATTCTTTCATATCTACATTTTAATATCAGTCACATATCTAATCATTTTATACATCTAGAAATATGAGAGTAGACATTGTGTAGTCCCAGATTGACACTTTAGGGTTTATAGATGAGATCATCAATGCATGATGTCTGACTTAATATATAAATATGACAATAATATATTTATATATTAACTTAGAAACCCATTCAAAATTTACTCATTAGGAGTAAACTTTGGATAGTCCCCGATCTGGGACTATTTTTGGATATTTGATCTCATTTTGGACGTAAGTGTATTTGTATGTTTAGTTTTGCAGAAAATTTTAGTAGTATTTCCGCATTTGTTCTCGGGGTACATATGTGGGTGGTTATTTTCCATTTACATCGATGTACTTGGAGAACTTGGGGAAATGCTGCTGAAATTTTCTTGAAAACTAAACATACATTATACTGTTACTAGTGAGATTAAATATTCAAAAATGAGATAGGTGGTACACATTAGTATAAAAGTAATTAACTTCCTATCAATAAAAACTTACAACTTATAGTATCAATATTACATGCTCAGTTTTATAATTAATTTTAATGTCATCTAGAAAATGGATCGAATTGGCCGCTCTCTAGGGTTCCCCGGCGGCTACCGCTGGGGGGAGGGAGCGCCTCCTCGGTGCTTTCCTCTCCCTGGCCTCCAACTACCTTGGTCGAGCTTACAGTTGAAGGTTTGCGATGGAACCCTGGAGAGTAGTCAAGTTGATTCGGTGGGGCGCTCCTCGGCAGTCCAGGAGATAGCGAGATGGGTGGCGCGCGAGGAGGTTAGATCTGGGATAGGGGCGGCATGTCGACCTGGTCGACTCCACACCGTCCAAGAGTGATGGTTGGAGAGGAGTTGTTCCTTCTTGTTCTAGGTTCCGAGCTTGCGCCACCTTTGCTGGTGAAGGGGTAGGGGTGCTTCACCCCTCCCTAACTGGCTTCTTATCTCCTCCCTCTGAGTACCTGGGTTTCCAGGGTGGTGCGACCCCTGTCTGCGGTGGACGATGCCAAGGAACTCAGGTGGTGGCTCCTTGCTGGGTGGCTGGGAGCTTCCTGATGCGCTCCGATCGTCTTTGTGGAGGCGAGACGGGTTCCCTACTGGGAGGCTCGAGTCTGCGTCCTCTGTTTGCGCCGCTTCACCGTCGAGTATGTCCTGTTCTGTCGAGGCACCTTCTGGGTTGGTTTCTCGAAGTCCAAGCTCGAGGGAGCCCCTGTCCAAGTTACTACTGCGGGTCTTCTCCTCCGATTGACCCCATGATTGTCACACATCAGGGGTGGTTGGCCCTCTGTTGCTGCTAGGTAGAGCACCCACTAGGTGTTTGACACAACAGAGGGACCTCAACCGTCTTCTAGCTGGTGGTTCACCACTGGACGATGGGTGTAGGTTTTGCTGAGGCGCTCCTGGCGTTTGCTGGCTACCTCCTACTGTTGTGAAGCTGTGAAGATGGAACACCTTCGAGGTGTTCGATGGAATGCCTCTGTGCAAATAGGGGCATAGGGTCCAGGATGGAGGTGTCTTTCCATCCTATCATTTCTGGTGTTCTTTACAGGACAATAGCAGAAAGGTCACCAAGGGAGTTGAAGAATGGCTGCTAGCTTCCCCTTCACTTTCTTTGTGGTTGTTTATCCGGGATTCTGCTTCTATCAGTTTGTTGATTTCACCAGACACTAATCAGTGCTGCTCGGTGGCTCGTTTCAACCATCCTTTTCTCCCGACCACTAATTTCAGAGGATGATCTTATTGTTATGCGCGACAGAGAGTTATGATGGTTGAATTGATCATTGCTCCAGTCTGTTTAGTCTACGTTTGGAGTCTTCTACGAGAAGATGGTATGACAGGATAGACACTGCGTTTTGCAGCTGTTTGAGACAGATGAATTTCATTACAGAAGTGCGGCCTTGCTTGATGCATAGATAGAAGCTGGATGTCCTTCGTCTTCCTTCTGTGCCTGCACAACTTGTGGGTGGTCTTTATTGTCAGTGTAGCTCCTCAGTTGTGTAGACTGATGGATAGTCAGTCTTTGTTTGTGTATTTTCTGGGATGGATCTCTCTGTTTGTACTTTCTTCTGTTTAGAGTTCCTATGTTCAAGACCAATGTTAATCTGGTCTTATGCTTTCTTTCTGTAATCCTGCTAAGGGTTAGGGGGCGCGTCTTTATGTACCTAAAGTTTTGGAAATTTTAATAGCAACAGAGTTTTTTCGCCGACCAAAAAAGAAAATGGATCGAAGTTGGATGTATATCAAGAACCATTGCAGTCCAGAGTTTGCCAAAAGTCTTGATGAATTTATCAGATTTGCCTAGGAACATAGGAAACTACCTACATATAGGTTATATTGTCCATGTAGAAATTGTGGTAACAATTTGAAAGTTGATACTATTGAGGAAATTAAGAATCATGTCATATACAATGGGATCATACAAGGTTATAATGAATGGTATTGGCATGGAGAGAAATTTAATTATAGATAAAAAAATGTTGATACTAATAGTTGTGGCATAGAAGATGCATATAATGATGATAATGTCAATGATGAACCAATTCAGGATGATATGGTTGATGAGATGCTACATAGTTGTTGGGACAATGTCATTGATCCACCTTCTTTATTTGCAAACATTGTCCATGATGCTGAAGACCGTTATATATTGGTTGTACTAAGTTCACGAGGTTGAGTGCTGTGATGCGATTATATACTCTTAAAGATCAAAATCGGTGGAGCGATAAGAGTTTCACTTCACTGTTATCTTTGTTAAAGGAAATTCTTCCTGAAGGCAACGGGCTTCCAATTTCAACATATCAAGCAAATAAAATAATGTGCCCAATGGGAATAGAGGCTAAGAAGATTCATGCATGTCCAAATGATTGTGTGTTATTTCAGAAGGACTATAGTGATTTGATAAATTGTCCAAAATGTGGTGCGTCAAGGTATAAGACCACATATTTAGGTAAGGCTAAGAATGACTCTCCTACCAAGGTGATGTGGTATCTACCAATAATACCACAATTTCAACACTTATTTGCTAATACTGAAGATGCACAAAATTTGTCTTGGCATGGGGAGTTAAAGGCCAATGATGATGGCGTCCTACAAAACGCATCTGATTCACCACAATGGAAGAAAATTGATTTATTATACCCTCAATTTGGTAAAGAAATAAGGAACTTAAGACTTGGACTCTGTATAGATGGAATGAATCCTTATGGTACATTAAGAAACCAACATAGCACTTGTCCTGTTATGATTGTTATATACAATCTTCCTCCTTGGTTGTGTACGAAAAATAAGTATGTCATGTTATCAATATTGATATCAGGGCCCGAGCAACCTAGAAATGATAGTGATGTTTATCTTCAACCTCTAATTGATGACCTAATCAGACTATGAAAAGAAGGTGTTATGACATATGATGCTTCATGTGAAGAGATATTTATTTTGTGTGCTATATATGTTGTTTTGCACAATTAATGACTTCCCAACTTATGGAAATTTGTCTGTATATAGCATAAAAGGATACAAATCATGTCCTATTTGTGAGGAAAATACTGATTCAATTCAACTAAAACATGGTGATAAAATCATATATCTTGGTCATCAGAGATTTCTCCCACAAGTGCATCCTTATCGAAGACAGCACAAAACCTTTAATGGATCAACTGAGGAATGAAGTGCTCCTAAACCTATATCAAGAAATGTTGTATATGACAGGGTGAAAGATGTTGTCAATGAATTTGGAAAGAGATTAAGTAGTCGTACTCTCGCATGTGACAAACCTTTATATAAGAAGAGATTAATATTCTGGGATCTTCCTTATTGGAGATTCTTGTCAATTAGACATTGCACTGATGTCATGCATGTTGAAAAAATATGTTTGTGATAGCATCATTGATACACTATTGAATATACCAGGAAAGACTAAATACGACATCAAATCCAGAAAATATTTATAATTAATGGGTATAAGAAAAGAATTATCAGTGGAGATCAAGGGTCGCCGCACATATTTACCACAAACTTGTTACACTTTATCAAAGAAAAAGAAAAAATACTTTCTATGAGTGCTTGTATAACATTAAGGTTCCACAAAGATACTCATCTAATATTCATAGATTGGTATCAAAGAAGGATATGAAGTTGATAGGTCTCAAATCTCATGATTGTCACACCTTATTGCAACAAATTTTACTTGTGTCTATTCGATCTATATTGCCGAAGCATGTAAGGTTTGCAATCACAAGACTCTGTTTCTTCTTTAATGAAATATGCAACAAAGTGATACATCCTGATGCTCTCGATATACTACAAAAAGATATAATTGTTACCATGTGTCAGCTTGAAATGTACCTTCATCCTTCATTTTTTGATATCATGGTTCATCTTGTAGTACATATAACAAGGGAGGTGAAGATGTTGGGTCCAATTTTGTGGGAACAAGCACATTTGTATATTTTACACAACATCGATGAAGTTTGTAGCTACATCACAGAACACAATGATATTATCAAGAGAAATCATCCTTGATCCAGTTCAATGTGACTTGCAAGGGAGCATAATCAAACATTTATTAGGTGGTTTGAAGAGAAAGTCTTTAGTCAACTATCTGAATCACCAAATAATGTTGTTGAGAACATAAAATGGCTCACCTTTAAGCCAAAAATGAATGTCATGTCATATGAAGGATATGACATTAATGTATTTTCATACTACACAAAGCGTCAAGATGAAAGTAGTGTAGTCCAAAATAGTAGGATCATTATTCAAGCTTGTTCATTGTATTTTGCTAATGCTAAAGACAAAAGGCCACGCGAAGCTGAGATGTCGTATTACGACATCATTGAGGATATATGGGAATTGGACTATACAAATTTCAAAGTTCCTATCTTTAGATGTAATTGGGTTGATAACAACAAAGGAGTTTTAGTGGATGAGTTGGGTTTCACATTGGTGAATTTTGAAAATATTGGTGAGAAAGATGATCCATTCATCATGGCAGACCAAACAAAACAAGTATTCTATATTGATGACCCGACAAATAAAAACTGGTCTGTCATTCTTCATGGAAAAAGATAGTTTACTATAGATCCTATAAATGAAGAAGAATATTATAAAAAGTATGATGATTCCAGTCCATTATGAGTTGGTTAGCCAAGTGTAAATGTTGAAGTTAACACCAATGAATACTATAAACGCCAAGAGCATGCTGAAGGAATTTTACTTTACTAGAAACTCAAATAATACTAGAGGCATGTATTCTTTGAAATATACATTTTATTATCATTCAAGCATGTAATCTTTTAAATATACATCATATTACCAAATGTAATATTTTAAATATACATCATATTACCACTTGTTCTTTTATTATTACTTATGTTTTTTATTTTATCATGTATACTTGCAGTTGTTCTAAAATGACAAGTGAAGATGAACATTTTGAGCATGAGCACCATGAGGATGGTAGTGGTGATGCTTCTGGTAGTGGTGATGCTAAGAAATGTAGAGGTCCCACATTGATGCGTAGGCTGCAGGAGCTCCGGGAGAAAGGGGAGAAATTGCAAATACATTTTGATGTCACAGGAGCACATATTAGGGAACATGCTAGTGCTTTCAAGCATTACGTAGGGGTGACCGCACACAGTAAGGTGGAAATAGATATAGAAAATTGGCATGATGTTTATATTTCCTTAAAAGACCTCCTATGGAAAGATATATCTGTGAGTTGAAGTGATATTATTTTACTAAGTTTTTTGTTTTTTGATTCAAATTTAGTTTGCTTGGAAAGACATATCCTTGTTGAAATAACATCATTTATTTTGTATGTATAGGGTGTTTTTCATCTAAATGAAAAAGATCACAAAAAAAAAGTGCTACAACGTTGTGCTGTACGATGGAGTGCTATTAAGACCTATCTCAAAAGGGATTATATAGATAATCCTAATCAAAATAAGAAAGCAACCGATCAATATATTTTTATAGATCTTGCGGTGTGGGAAGGATTTGTTCCATCTAGGAATTCAGTTGAGTTTCAGGTAATAAAGATTGTAATGTATTGTATGAATCTTTTTATACAATTAATATATATATATATATATATATATATATATATGTTTGATCTAAATTGCAATACCTCATTTTAAATGATCAGGCTATTCATGAGGCCCAAAAGGAAAGTTGGGACAAAAATGTGCATGACCATCGCTTGGGGCCTAGTGGTTATGCCTTTCGTCGCCAACTACAAGAGAAGCAACTCTCTTCTGGAGAAGAGTCTACTACAACTCAAGTTGAGCATCCACCCCGACACTTTCTATGGATTGATGCTGGAAAAAACCAAGCATGTGAAATTCTCAACCCTGCAACTAAGGAGGTGGCACAGAAGATGGTAAGTAAAGAGTAACTCCCACAAACTTTGATTTATTTATATCTAATTGATTGTGATTTAATATTTTTATTAACTATGAATAGATTGATCTCTATGAGCAAAGGAAGAAAGGAAAGTTCATCCCAACTTGATGCATAGATGAACTAACAGTTGCACTTGGTACGAAGGAGCATCCTAGCTGTGTTAGGGCATTAGGAGTTGGCATAAGATTCAAGTCTTATTTTGGCCCTTCACAAAAGCAATCTAGAAGAGGTTCCATAGGAGGTCTTACATAAGAGGAAGTTGAAGCATTAGTAGCACATAAAGTAAAAGAAATAATGTCTTCATTTCAGCCTAGTCAACCTTCTCAACCTATTCAAACTGTGCATCTCTCATATGATGAGGTACAAGCCCATGCTCCAGTTGTAGAAGGTCGTGGGAGCACTCTCAATGACCCACCACAACAATCTACAGTAAGTTTGTTTTATATGTTGTGTTATTAGTATGATATATATATAGTTGTAGTAGGTATCTGGTTTACTGCTTCATATATAACTTATATTATTTCAATTCTAGGCTGGTATGAACTGTAAACTTGTAGTGGAGGTTCCAGAATATAATATTGTGGCAGCGGGCAAGGTATACAACCTCGGTGGTACATTGCATTACCAACCAATTACTGATGACATTTATTGTGTGTCCATCCATCTTATGTATGAAGGAATGGGGGACGAACCACTACCCATACATAATCCTGAATATAGTACAATTGAAGAAGCAGAGGGTGCTATGGTGGGGGTGGCCTAGACACTTGGTTTTCAATGACAAGGTACACCTGAATTCTATCATGTTTTTCCTATTTGACTACATATATGAACTCATGTGATATAAGTATGTAATTTAATTAATAGGTTTGTAAACCAAAAAGTTAGAATCCTACTAGTCGTCCTCCTATACCCAAGCCATCTTTCTTTCCAGAATCCACATTCGATGAGTTGGGAAGTAAATGTAAATGTTTGTGTCAATACTTAGCCAACCAAAGCTTGGGATCACATATGTTGGTCAATTTAAAAGAAGATGCAACTGGGAGGGAATTTGAGAATTATATTTTTCTTGATGATATTATAGAGTTGTTCTAGTATGATTGGCTAAATACTTTGACATTAGAAGTATGGATAAGGTAAGGATCTATCAATATAGAAAATTCCAATACACATTTTGAACTGATTTCTATATATGAAATGATTACAAATTGTTTTACAGCCACTTATGTACCAAGGCCATAAAATTTGAAATAAAGAATGTTGGATTCTTAGTTCCTTCAGTCACTAGTCAGGTGGAAACACATATTGAGGATATAAATGACTACTTCTCTACTGCATTCAAATATTTTGCTAGTGTGGGAAAGGAAATTATTCTAATTCCTTTTAATGTCCAGTAAGTTTTATTATTCAATATAATTTTAATAATGACTAAGTTTCTTTATTTTAATGTTTGTTTTATTCTTACTCAGATCTATACATTGGGAATTAGTGGTGGTCGTCCCAAAATTGATGACTCTTTATTATCTTGACCCAATGGGAAAAATAACAAGGGGCCACAAACTAAAATTGCCAACTATAGAGTAAGAATAAATTTAGTCTCTACCACATCAATTGTTATGCTTCAACATGATATGTCTATTTAGAATTTCAATTTTTCCAACTATCTTAATCATTTAATTAATAGGGGTATAAAGGCTTTTTGTGAAGGTGGAGGACGAATACCCACAAAATTAAAGACATTGAGTTTGAAGAATGTCAAGGTAGCTACTTTGATGGCTTAGTCTTATAAGTACAACTCTTATAGTAATGCATTAATGTCAACTCTTATAGTCTTATCTCAACTCTGTTTATGGTAGTTTACTAACATTAAATATAATTCCTTATTATTAGTGTCCTATACAAAATAATGAGTGGGCTTGTGGATACTATGTAATGAAATATATGCAAACTATTGTCAAAGGAGCATCACATGACATTCAGACTATAGACCATGTAATAAAGAATAACATTATAAATTTAAAAGTGAGTTGTATTCATTTTATAAAATATTAGCATGTGCATTATATTGCAGATCTTTACAACTCAGCCTTACACACTTGAGGATTTAAATGAATTCTGAGAAGAGTGATCATATGCTTTTCTAAATGAAGTCACTATGGAATTGGATTAAATGCATATGTTAGCTTCATTTATGTATGTAGTTTGAAACTCTTTCAATTTTACTTTTGTATCTGACATGAATTTTAATATCATCTCAGACTTGGTTAATGCAATCTATCATTTTTTGAATGTTATGACATGATATGCATATGAATATATGTCTCCACTGAATATTTTGAATGATTTTTGTTATGAATGTGTGTGGTTTGGAAATTGATAACCAATTCAAATAGGATTGAACATAAAATCTAGAAAATGGCTTTTGTAAGGCCCCTAAACTTCCGTAATGAGATGAATAATCTTAATTACCATAATTTAATGCTTATAACCCTAATATAACCTTGTGACATGCTTTGAAATCATAATACAAGCTCAAATTTGGACACTGTTTGAGAAAGTTATGCAATTTTTTGTACATTTTGGACTTTTCTACAATTTACCCAATTGATAGGTTTTCTTTGCAATTTATCACTTGCATTATGTTCCTTGGATATTCTATCATCATTCTTGAGCTTGTTGATTCATGGGGCACCTATTTAAACCTTGGTTTGAAGGTGTTTTCTCCAAGGGTATTTTAGGATTTCTCCCTTCACAGATGAGCTACCTTTAGTAGCTATCAACTAATGAATTATTTGATTGGCTGGGAAATTCGATAAAGGAAAGCTAATAAGGTCTATACACATTATGGGGGAGCTTCTTGTGTATGTGCTTGTATATTCTTAATAAATTAAGACCATGGACACTTGGATAGATACTAGGATTTCAACTTTTTCTTTTTCTTTATCTTAAAGTGTCATATACTTATCCCCCAAGCACCAAAATGATCCATTTTATCTCCACCACTTCCCTCCTTCCAACCTCGTTCTCCCTCTGTTCAGTTGTGAATTTTTCTGCCCAAGGAAGAAAAAAGTGGGGATCTTCTTAGAGAAAGGCTCTAAGGTTGAAATTGACTTCATTTTAGGGTTGAAAAAGCTTCCTTCTAGTGATCTTGACCTAAAAGTGTAAGAATTCCCTTCTTTCCTCCATTTATTCCTTTGTTATCCTTCCTCCTAGCTTCCTCCAGGTCAGAACCTTTCTTTTCCATGGTATAATTTGCTCTAAAGCTCTAAAACCCTGCCTTTCTTGCTCCTTATGCTTTGGGTTTGCTCATTTGATGAAGAAAGGTGCTAGATGGACGAATTCATAGCTTATTCTTGGATTTTCTACCGTACCAGCTCGAGATTTCTTCTGTGTGGGGTTTCATCTTCTCATTATAGGAAAATTTTATAACTTGCTCCACGTTTATTGCTTACTATAAGCTTTCCAGATCATATTCTTGCTTGAAAATGATGATTCAAGCACTAAAAAGCTATGCTTGACTTGGATTTCGATTTTTATAATGTTCCCTATTCTGATTTAAGTTATATATGAACCTGTGATCATGTGTATGTTATTAATAAGGTATAATATAACTTTTATCCAGTTGGTTTGACAACCTATGGTGCTGAGCACCTATCAAACGATGGCCAATTTTAGGGTTTTAAGCTGATTTCTTCTATAAACCATGACCCGATGATGGTACCATTGCAACAACCCTATGGTGTTGTCTTCATAACAACTGATGGTCATGATCAAGGGAGTCAAATGATGGTGACAACCTATGGTCACCCCCTTAGGTCAGGTTTTGGACCAATTAGAAGTTTAATGATCAACCATTAAGCACCCTACTGATGTTATCAATCAATGACGACATTAGCTTAATATTTGATGTTGATTAATGAATATAGTGTTGATCTAACAACCTATGGTGATTTAATGGTCACTAATGATGGTGGATCAGGTCTCCAAAACCTATGTTGAGTCAAGCATTGTAGTTGTAGCATCAACTAAGCCTTAGATCGATGGTTTCTTGGGTCACTTGATGCAATGGTCAAACCTATACTGTAATTGATGGTTTTAGTATATGAACTTGACCCAATGGTCAAGATATAATGTTTATTCCTCCAATAAAGTGAAATTATGGATAATGTAATATGTTGGTCCTAATAATGTGATTTATATGGTTTCCTTTATATGATCAACTTAAGGAGCTTACTTGTTGACAATGGATGGCTTGTTTTAAATGAACAGTCGATTGTGGGTTTTACCCTACTCTCAGTGGAACTTTTTGTGTTGTTAATCAAGGGATGTATAGGGTTAGATGGTGACTCTTTCTAGATCACAAATAAAGGACTCAATAGGTGGTTTATCTAAGGTGTTTACTTATGTAAACAACCAAAGGTCTTACCTTTTAAACATCCAATTGTTTTGGATGACATTGTTGTATGGTGATACAGGTTGAATGATGATGGAACAAATGGAGGGTTACCCTTAATAAGGTAGTCTTACCTATTCACTCATATGAATAGAAGGGATGATAACCATATCATGTTGATATGTAACCCTAATGGGGTATAGCTTGTTTTACCTAGCTTTAATATAACTAAATAATGGTAATTGGGTATGAATAGTCCTTGAATGACTAATGCAATCATGAAGTACTTTGTTACTGTTGTTGAACCCCTAGTATGCTATAACCCAATCGTTATACCTGGATTTATGTGTGGGCTCATACTTGAGAATGGTATGGAATGTGATGGTGTTGCTTCACCTTATGCATCCTTGATCCAATAGGGATGCTGTGAGTTAGAGTTTGGGTATGAGTTATATTTACTAACATTCATATAATTTATCATGTTGAAACTAACTCCAATGCAAATAGATAAAGATGAACATTCATGTTTAACATTCTTATATGATGGAATAATGATGGAATAACCTCCTTAACATGATCATAACCTTGGTATGTTAATTGTTGGTTATCATAGCCACATGGTTGATACTTTCTTATGCTAAACATGTGCATTGTGAATATGATGAGAGTTAATCATATCTAGATTCATTGCATGTTGATGTAATAAAGGAATGTTCTTAATGTTAATATAACCCTGCTATGATTGTTTATGTATATAACCTAGTTCATTAATGCAATATTGTGTTGATCTGGTGTATTATATATAAGTGATGTTGTTGAGTCTTGTTATAAGGCATGCAAAGATAATGATGATCTTGCAGGGAATAATATGATGGTCTTAATGACCTTTGGGCATGGTTGATCCGTGAATGAGGTGTAATCCTCTTGTGTTGATAAGTAATACCCTATGATATTGTGAAAAGGATTTATATCCTGTGATAGTATGATGGTCTTAATGACCTTTGGGCATGGTTGAGCCCTGAATGAGGTGTAATCCTCTTATGTTAATAAGGGTTGATACCCTGTGATATTGTGAAAAAGATTATTATATTGTGATAGTATGATGATTAGTGTGGTATCATGAATGGAAAGTGAATAGTACCATGTGATTATGAGATGAGAAATTATGTTTCACACATTTTATATCTTTTCAAAGTTGTGATATTTATATGCTTGCTAGAAGTGAATTAGGGTTTGTATCTCCACTTGTTTGATGCAGCCTTAATTCACCCAATTGGCACAACTAATCAAGTGAAACTCTAATCATGTAGCGCCCTGTGCCATAGATCCATCTGAGTGTCAGAATTTGCCAGATGGTGAAACAAGTATTCCTAAGGGAAACTCAGAGCGCATACTGTTGAGTATGTAGGGGTGGCAAGTTGAGGATATATCCTTATCATCCACAATGCAGATTGTGGAGGTTGTCTATGGTCATGCCTCATACATCTAATGTGATTGAGAACGGCTGCGGTCGTGTCTTGGTGATTATATATGTGACAAGATTGGAGGACAACTGTGGTTGTACCTCAGATGGTAGGGTATGCATACCCACCTCCTTTCACTAGTGTCGTGACCTGTACCAAGGATGGACTAGGCTGTTAGCAGCTTGACCTTATGTGTTTCTGTGGCGGACCCGTATTGACTGGGGGTGGAGAAGATCTTAGGAGTTTAGATCTTCCTAGATCTTGTATGGCACTGATTTTGACTTAGCAGTGGTCAGTTGGATTTTGAGTGGTATCCTCAATTTCCTCAGGGCATAATAAAAGATGTAAGATAGCCGTGTAGCATATTTGTTTAGGGTTATACACAACGTTTCATATTGGATGATAACCCTTGTTTGTTATCTTTACATAAAGATGATGCTTACTGCAATTAAGAGATAGTAGACATACTTATGTTGTGGATATGCTTAAGATTGTAGATGCATACTTACAGTAGCTATGCTTATGTTGATAACTATACTGCTATTGCTGATTATAATCATGATGCTAGCTATCTCATGTTGTTAGTTATGTTTAGCATGCTAGCCATGCCTTTGTAACTAGAGATGCATATACTGCTAATCATACTTATCCCGGTAGTTGTGCTTATGTTGTTAGATCTTCTTATGATGTTGATATGTTCAACCAATTAGACATGCTCATGTTGTTAGCTATGCTATGTCACTAGACTTGCTCATGATGCTAGAACTACATATGCTACTGAATTGCTTATATTGTCAACAAGATAAAGGATGATAGTCTGGCTAATGATGATAGTTATCTACTCCTTTATGTATTTTGTTAATCATCAGTATTGCTAATCTTATTTTTTATATTTGATTAAACTGCTTAACTATTTAATTTCTTAAAAATGTTGTAATTAATAAACATTGTTGGAGGTTATATCTCTTGTTGGGACATGGGTCTCACCCTTGCGGTTTGCCACATTTTTTTAGGTAATCGGAAGTGACGAAAACAAACATGTGGCAGAAAAGAGGAGATATAGTAATGAATCTTAGAGAATGTTAATTATACATCTAGTGTGTCCTAGAGTCGTCCCTATACTCTCAGGTCCGGGAAGGAAAAGTTTGTATATGGTGTTTCAAATGAATCAAGATTTTGTTAGCATGTTAATGCTTGCTTGTGTGACATATACAAATATTGTTCTCCTATGTATATATGTTGTGGCTAAGGCGATAGATCAATTTGTATCAAATTCTTGGCATAGTATAAATATAATAAAGATTTTGGGATCTTATGCAAATGTTTATGAGCGGGTGCTAACGCTAAAATCAGTTTTCATTTACCCATATTTTTGGGTATGTGATTAATTAATGATTGATTGTGTTTTATGTTTTGAGTAATCTCATTTAGTGTAACAGGTTCTCACAAGTTGGTATCAGAGCTTTAGGTTCACTGAGTCTATAGGGACACTAGGACTTAAGATTAGGATGATGTCTAAGTTAGGAACATGACTCAAAAATATGGTGCATACTGCCTAATCTCAGTTTTTGGGTGCCCTGGCCATGTATTCAATTATTGAAGAAATGGTAGGTATGGAACTCTTAGATTGTTATCTTTCTGATTACTCTGATCAAGTAGTCATTTTGTGACAATCTAAAGAGCATAATGAATAAGAAATCATGGTGTGAATATCTCAAGCCTACCCTAAAGAAGATGAGAATTACATCATTATCTATTAAAACTTGAATGTTTGGTAACTATAAGAGAAAGATACAACACCATGGTATCTAAATCTGAATACAAATAAGGAAAAGAGGAGTTCTTGAAGATGTGATTCAAGAAGAAAATAAAGTAAAAGATAAATAAGTCTATGCTTATAAAGTGATTCAAGGTATGAAATCCACATAAGATGGAAAGAACTCCAATGGTAAGTATATACTGAGAAGATAAATGAGAACAATGACAAAGGAATAAGGTGAAACTTGAGTTAATCTCAGACCAACCTATGTGTGTAAGAAAGTGTTAATATAAAATAAGCATGGAATGTGAAAGAAATTAAGGGAGTTGATCCTGTTTTAATGAAGAAAATGTGGAATATGATGATTTACCTGTCGATAAGTGGTTGAAAAACATAATAAAATAAGAGAAAATACACTAGTGGTATAAATAGTCATCAAGGAAGGAGTAATGAGATATGTTAATCATGATGATTCCTATGCCTATATAAAGGAACCCGGAATGAAAAAGGTAAAATGACACATAAGAAGTTGTAACCTGCATAATGAAAATAGAATTGGTTACCTTTTTGCTAGCGACCCTTGAAAAATACTACTATGGTATGGGAAGTGTGTTTCACTTTGTGTCTTTCCTTTCTAGGGCACAACTTTCAAGTGGATCATTTCCACTTGGTATGTGTGGATTCATTGTAAATATGAAGGTGGATAGCTTATTATACCATAAGGTTGCTTGGACTATGGTTCTAAGATCATAAAGTTTGTGATGAGTTTGCTTTTGAGCCTTCTAATAATTTTGGAGACTCCTCTTATATGTCTTGATATTTGTTATGTTGGTAAAAGTAGTTGAGATAAGGATATGAGTTCCTTATAGCACATGAGGTGGATACCAAGGTAATGAATCCTAGTATCTAAGATGTATCAATAGTATGGGATGTATGTGAAGGTTGTAAATGTTTCTTAAATAAACATTCCAAGTGTTCCTCTCCCTTAGAGAGAGAGTTGATGATGACCCTCTAAATGTTGTTTCAAAAAAGTGATTCTATAACGTTGTGTATGGTTCAGTGATAGCTGGAAAGGACCACTATCAAGGATAGATGGTTTGTTGGTTAATAGATATGTGATATTATGTTCCTTTAATATAAACCTATGATCAAATATCAATGCATAAGAGTTAGATTGGATGACATAATTCACATGACCATGATGAGTTTAGAGTTATGTCCTTTAGACTAACCAATGTACCAATAGAATTTATGAATAGGAGGAACAGAGTGTTCAAGTAATGTCTTACAAGTTGTATCAAGCTTTGAATGATGACATGTCAAAGTAATTCAAATATGGTAAAAAATATGATCAATATTTCTTCAAAAACCTTAGGGTTGCCAAAGCAGCAATAGATATGAGAACAAGTTGAACAAGAGTGAGTTGGGGGTTGACTAGAGTATCCTCTAGGAGTTATGATACCTCAATTAAGTATGTTATGTGAATCTTGATAAGATGAAGACAATGTCTTTGCTCCACCCCTAACAAGGTCAATCATGAATTTATATTTATTAATAGTTATATACAAGTGTATGATTCTTTAACAAAATATATGGTCAGTCCACCATTGAGATGATTGGAGAACCCTCTAAAAACATATTTGTCATAAGTTCTTGAAAACTAGGGGGTTCCTATATGGTTGATTGAGTTTTTGATTACGAGAACCA
Organism: Alisma plantago-aquatica; assembly: GCA_963693085.1. Lineage (NCBI taxonomy): Eukaryota > Viridiplantae > Streptophyta > Magnoliopsida > Alismatales > Alismataceae > Alisma > Alisma plantago-aquatica. The sequence continues at coordinate 927,695,244 of OY856409.1, forward strand.
TTAAAGGAGCATAGAGATGAAACCTTATAAAGTTGCATATGATAATAGATACCTGATGTTTTATGTTTGATAAGATCCAGTGAGTGTGGACTATGAGTGATGTGTGATACAAACATATATAATAATTCAAGATGACAATTGAGTCCCAAAGTTGAAAGTTACTATTAGATTTGTACATGTGTCACAACAAGTTTCTACATTCCATATTGAGAATGTCTTCTTAGGTGGGGGTTTTTGTGCTAACCCAAGAGGAGATATGTATGAATGATGTGACATCAACATGATATGAAAGTAACCATGTGAAGGTAATAGGATGAGGTGCAAAGGAAGTACCCATCTTTGTTTACCTTGGATTTTGGGGGCAAAAAACCTGTTAGGGGTTTATAGTTGTAAGCCCCCTAAACTTGCTTATTGAGTTGAATAAGATTAATTACCATAATTTAATACTTATAACCCTAATATAACCTCATGATACGCTTTTAAATCATAAGACAAGATTACATTTCAAATTTGGTCCAATTTGGACACTGTTTGAGCAAGTTATGCAATTTTATGCACATTTTGGACTTTTCTGCAATTTACCCAATTGAGAGGTTTTCTTTGCAATTTATCACTTGAATTATGTTCCTTGGATATTCTCTCATAATTTTTGAGCTTTTTGATCCATGGGGCGGCTATTTAAACCTTGGTTTGGAGGTGTTTTCTCCAAGGGTATTTTAGGGTTTTCCCCTTCACAAATGAGCTACCTTTAGTAGCTATCAACTAATAAATTATTTGATTGGCTGGGAAATTCGACAAAGGAAAGCTAAGAAGGTCTATACACATGATGGTGGAGCTGCTTGTGTTTGTGGTTGTATATTCTTAATAAATTAAGGCCATGGACACTTGGATAGATACTAGGATCTCAACCTTTTATTTTCTTTATCTTAAAGTGTCATATACTTATCCCCAAGCACCAAAATGAGCCATTTTCTCTCCACCACTTCCATCCTTCTCCCAACCTCATTATCCCTCTGTTCATCTGCGAATTTTTCTGCCCAAGGAATAAGAAAGTGGGGATCTTCTTGGAGAAAGGCTCTAAGGTTTAAATTGACTTAATTTTAGGGTTGAAAAAGCTTCCTTATAGTGATCTTGACCTAAAAGTGTAAGAATTCCCTTATTTCCTCCGTTTAGTCCTTTTGTATCCTTCCTCCTAGCTTCCTCCAGGTTGGAAACTTGATTTTACATGGTATAATTTTCTCTAAAGCTCTAAAACCCTACCTTTTTTTACTCCTTATGCTTAGGGTTTGCTCATTTGATGAAGAAAGGTGCTAGATGGACGAATTCATAGCTTATTCTTGGATTTTCTACCCTACATTCTCGAGATTTCTTCTGTGTGGGGATTCATATTATCATTAGAGGCAAGTTTTATAACTTTCTCCACGTTTATTGCTTACTATAAGCTTTCCAGATCATGTTCTTGCTTGAAAATGATGATTCATGCACTAAAAAGCTATGCTTGACTTGGATTTTGATTTTTATAATGTTCCCTGTTCTGATTTCAGTTATATATGAACCTGTGATCATGTGTATGTTATTACTAAGGTATACTATGACTTGGATCAGGTTGGTTTGACAACCTATGGTGCTAATCACCTATTAAACAATGGCCAATTTTAGGGTTTTAAGCTGATTTCTTCTATAAACCATGACCCGATGATGGTACCATTGCAACAACCCTATGGCGTTGTCTTAATAACAACTGATGGTCGTGATCAAGGGTGTCAAATGATGGTGACAACCTATGGTCACCCCCTTAGGTCAGGTTTTGGACCAATTAGAAGTTTAATGATCAACCATTAAGCACCCTACTGATGTTATCAATCAATGACGACATTAGCTTAATATTTGATGTTGATTAATGAATATAGTGTTGATATAACAACCTATGATGGTTTAATGGTCACTGATGATGGTGGATCAGGTCTCTAAAACCTATGTTGAGTCAAGCATTGTAGTTGTAGCATCAACTAAGCCTTAGACCAATGGTTTCTTGGGTCACTTGATGCAATGGTCGGACCTATACTGTAATTGATGGTTTTAATATATGAACTTGATCCAATGGTCAAGATATAATGTTTATTCCTTCAATAAAGTGGAATGATGGCTAATGTAATATGTTTTTACTAATAATGTGATTTGTATGATTTCCTTTATATGATCAACTTAAGGATCTTACTTGTTGACAATGGATGGCTTGTTTTAAATGAATAGTCGATTATGGGTTTTACCCTACTCTTAGTGGAACTTTTTGTGTTGTTAATCAGGGGATGTCTAGGGTTAAATGGTGAATATTTCTAGAGAACAAATCAAGGACTTCATAGGTGGTTTATCTAAGGTGTTTACTTATGTAAACAAACAAAGGTCTTTCCTTTTAAACATCCAATGGTTCTGGGTGACATTGTGGTATGGTGATACGGGTTGAATGACGATGGAACAAATGGAGAGTTACCCTTAATAAGGTAATATTACCTATTCACTCATATGAATAGAAGGGATGATAACCATATTGTGTTGATATGTAACCCTAATGAGGTATAGATTTTTATACCTAACTTTAATATAACTAAATGATGGTAATTGGGTATGAATAGTCCTTGAATGACTAATGAAATCATGAAGTACTTTGTTACTGTTGTTGAAACCCTAATATGCTATAACCCAATTGTTATACCTTGATTTATGTGTGGGCTCATACTTGAGAATGGTATGGAATGTGATGGTGATGCTTCACCTTATGCATCCATGATCCTATGGGGATGCTGTGAGTTAGGGTTTGGGTATGAGTTCTATTTAGTAACATTGATATAATTTATCATGTTGAACCTAACTGTAATGCAAATAGATAAAGATGAGTATTCATGTTTAACATTCTTATATGATGGAATGATGGAGGAATAACCCCCTTAACATGATCATAACCTTGGTATGTTAATTGGTGGTTATGATAGCCACATGGTTGATACTTTCTTGTGCTAAACATGTGCATCATGAATATGATGAGAGTTAATCATATCTAGATTCGTTGCATGTTGATGTAATAAAGGAATGTTCTTAATATTAATATAACCCTTTTATGATTGTTTATGAATATAGACTAGTTCATTAATGCAATATTGTGCTGATCTGCTGTATTATATATAAGTTATGTTGTTGAGCCTTGTTATAAGGCATGCAAAGATAATGATGATCTTGTAGGGAATAATATGATGGTCTTAATGACCTTTGGGCATGGTTGAGACCTGAATGAGGTGTAATCCTCTGGTGTTGATAAGGGTTGATACCCTGTGATATTGTGAAAAAGATTATTATCTTATGATAGTATGATGACTAGTGTGGTCTCATGAATGGAAAGTGAATAGTACCATGTGATGATGAGATTATAAATTATGTTTCACACATTTTATATCTTTTCAAAGTTGTGATATTTATATGCTTTCTAGAAGTAAATTATGGTTTGTATGTCCACTTGTTTGATGTAGCCTTAATTCACCCAATTGGCATAACTAATCAAGTGAAACTCTAATCATGTAGCCCCTTATGCCATAGATCCATATGAGTGTCAGAATTTTCCAGATGGTGAAATGAGTATTTCTAAGGGAAACTCAGAGCGCATACTGTTGAGTATGTGGGGGTGGAAAGTTGAGGATATATCCTTGTCATCCACTGTAGATTGTGGATGTTGGCTATGGTCATGCCTCATACATCTAATGTGATTGAGAATGGCTGCGGTCGTGTCTTGGTGATTATATATGTGACAAGATTGGAGGACAACATCGGTTGTACCTCAGATGGTAGGGTATGCGTACCCACCTCCTTTCACTAGTGTCATGACCTATACCAAGGACGGACTAGGCTGTTAGCAGCTTGACCTTATGTGTCATTGTGGCAGACCCGTACTGACCGGGGGTAGAGAAGATCTTAGGAGTCCGACTCTTCCTAGATCTTGTATGGCACTGATTTCGACTTAGCAGTGGTCAGTTGGATTTTGAGTGGTATCCTCAATTTCCTCAGGGCATAATAAAATATGTAAGATAGACGTGAAGCATATTTGTTTAGGGTTATACACAACGTTTCACATTGGATGATAACCCTTGTTTGCTATCTTTACATAAAGATGATGCTTACTGTAATTAAGAGATAGTAGATATACTTATGTTGTGGATATGCTTAAGATTGTAGATGCATACTTACAATAGCTATGCTTATGTTGATAACTATACTGCTATTGCTATTTATAATCATGATGCTAGCTATCTCATGTTGTTAGTTATGTTTAGCATGCCAACCATGCCTTTGTAACTAGAGATGCATATACTGCTAATCATGCTTATCCAGGCAGTTGTGCTTATGTTGTTAGCTCTTCTTATGATGTTGATATGTTCAACCAATTAGACATGCTCATGTTGTTATCTATGCTATGTCACTAGACTTGCTCATGATTCTAGAACTACATATGCTACTAAATTGCTTATATTGTCAATAAGATAAAGGATGATAGTCTGGCTAATGATGATAATTGTTATCTACTCCTTTATGTATTTTGTTAATCATCAATATTGCTGATCTTATTTGTTATATTTGATTAAACTGCTTAACTGTTTAATTTCTTAAAAATTTTGTAATCAATAAATGTTGTTGGAGGTTATATCTCTTGCTGGGACGTGGGTCACACCCTTGTGGTTTGCCACATTTTTTTAGGTAATCAGAAGTGACAAAAACAAACATGTGGAAACAAAGAGGAGCTATAGTAATGAATCTTTGAGAATGTTGATTCGACGTCTAGTGTGTCCTAGAGTCATCCCTGTACTCTCAAGTCTGGGAAGGAAAAGTTTGTATATGGTGTTTCAAATGAATCATGATTTTGTTAGTATGTTAATGCTTGTTTGTGTGACATATACGAATATTGTTCTGCTGTGTATATATGTTGTGGCTAAGGTGATAGATCAATTTGTATCAAATTCTTGGCATAGTATGGATATAAGAAAGATTTTAGGATCTTATGTAAATGTTTATGAGCGGGTGCTGACGCTGAAATTAGTTTTAATTTACCCATATTTTTGGGTATGTGATTAATTAGTGATTGATTGTGTTTTATGTTTTGAGTAATATCGTTTAGTGTAACATGTTCTCACCGCTTTGGAATGAATTTTTGGCTTGCATCTTTGCATTTGAAAGTGTACTTTCTATTGTAGGTTTTGATCTTTGTAAAGCAGATTTCTATTCTGCAGGTTCTTGTTCTGAAGATTTCTATTCTGTAGATATTTTTATACAAAAATTGTAAACTACATGGTTGGTTTTTTAGTATAACCGACCTTATAGACCTACATGGTTGATTTTTTAGTATAACTGACATTACAGACCTCATGGCCAATTTCTTTAGGTCTTTGTACCTCTTTTGGGTCAGTTTCTATAGTACAACTGACCTTACATACCTTCATGGTCGGTTTTTTACATATAACCAACCTTACAGACCTTCAACGTCAGGTTTTAAGTATAACCGACCTTACAGACACTGCAGGGTTGGCTTTTTTAAATATAACCGACCTTAAAGCCTCAGGGGTCAGTTTCTTTCAGGGTTAGTTTTTGTACCTCTATTGGGTCGTTTTTTTCATATAAACAACCTTATAGACCTCTAGGGTTGTCTATCTTCTTTGCATTTCAAAATGATCAATTTTGGCTTTAGCGTTGGTTTTGTTTGATATAAGTGACGCAACAGTGTAACTATTGCCTTGAGTTTTGGTTGTGCCAATCTGATGCTGCTATCTAAGGTCGATTTTCTTTGGTTAAAAAATGACCCTATAGTGTAATTTCTGTAGCAACGACCACTTAAGAGTCGGTTAAAAAGTGACGCTATAGGCTTTAAAAAACCGACCCTATAGACCATTACTGTACTAGTGAGTAAAATACGTACCACCCACCCTCCACCCTCCACCCTGAACTTAGAAATTTGCTCCTCTCAAGAAAATGCTAAATCCAAGATGGAGGGGAAAATCATGATAGTTGGATCTCCAGATGTGGTTGTGTTCCTATCAGCAACATTTCCTCAATCTCAAATCTTAAAAATGAAATTTATTAAAACTTAAGATAGAATCTTGCGATGCAATTTCTAATAGATGTCAAATTGTCTAATCTAAATTTCGGAGAAAAAAATCAAGTAAAATTAAAGTTTCTCCCGACATGCGCCTGTGTTATATGTCATTAGCTTGATAAATTGATTTCTATTTTTAGGTGGAGGTCCAGGTTTGGAGAGGTCAAGAGGGGTTTCAACACTCATATATGCCATCTTGAAGTATCTTTTTAATTGTTGACCATTAGCCATGAACTCACCAAAATTCCTTCCGCACAAGATGAATGCATCGTGCGGATAAATGTGCCTGACAATACATGGTCCAGAGGACCAAGAATGGAGTTTACCTAGGAGAAGTCTCAACCATGAGTTAAAAAGAAATACCTAATCTCCAACTTATATGTCCTTTCTTTTCAGATGACCTTCATTCCATAATTTTGTTCTCTCTTTATAGATATGTGCATTCTCTTATGTTGTCATCCTGAGCTCTTTAAGCTCCTACAATTGTAGTACTCTATTGTGACAAGCTTTCTTCATATTAAAATTTAGTTGTTTCATTGCCCACCGACCTTTATGTTCTAGTTTGATGGGTAGGAGGCATGCCTTTCCATATATTAATCTTAAAGGTGTGGTACCTAGAGGAGTCTTGAAAGTTGTCCTATAGGCCCATAGAGCTTCACTGGTTTTATTTGACAAGTCCTTCAGATTGTGACCCACCATTCTCTCTAGTATGGCCTTGAGTTGCCGATTTGACACTTCTACCTGCCCACTCATTTGCAGGTGATAAGGGAAGCTACTTTGTGATACATGCCATATTTTTTGAAGAGTGCTCTAAACGTGTGTTCCATAAAGTGTCAACCTCTTTCAGATATGACAGTGTGAGGGACTCCAAAATGGGGGTAGATGATGTCTCATAATAGCTTGATAACCGAATTTGAATCACTTGTCATGGTAGGTATATATTCTACCCATTTGGAGACATAATCCAATGCTACCAGGATGTACCAAAATCAATATGAAGAAGGGAATGGGCCCATGTAGTCGACACCCAACACATCAAAAATTTCAACCTCTTTTGAGAGTTTCAATGAATTTGATCTATCTTAGTAATATTGATGGACGTTTGACATTTATCACAAGATAAGACAAAATTAGAAACATCTATGGACATAGTTGGCTAGAAAAATATGTATTTTAGGACTTTTAGTGCAATTTTCTTAGAACTCATATGACCCCCAACTGGGTTTAAGTGGTAATGTTCTATGACTATAGGGGCCTCCTCCTCTGGAATACAATGTTGATATAGGCCATTGACACATAGTTTGAGAAACTATACTTTGTCCCAGTGGTATTGCCTGATGCAATGCATGAATTTCTTTCTTGCAACACCTATGCACTCTGGATGAATAACACATGCTTCAAGGTAATTAACAAAACCTACATACCAAGGAATAGTTTTTGCAGCCTTCATTACTTTATCATATGGAAGTGAATCATTGATAGGGATGACATCCATATCAAGTAAGTGAATGCAACTTATGTGATCAGTGACGAAATTTTTAGTTCCTTTCTTATCTCGTATCACTAGGTCAAGCCCCTGTAAGAGGAGAATACATCTAATCAATCTTGGTTTCGCGTCTTTCTTTGCCAACAAGTAACAAACTATACCATGATCCATGTAAACTATAACCCTCAAACCTACCAGGTATGATTTGAATTTGTTAAAAGCATACACCACAACCAAAAGCTCATTTTTTGTAGTTGCATAGTTTCTTTGGGCTTCATCAAGAGTTCTTGACACATAATAGAGAACATGATGTTTCTTTTCAATGTGATGGCCTAAAACATCCCCCACTACGTAGTCTCTAGTGTCACACATGATTTTGGGTTTAGACCTATCCGACACCAAAATAATGGGATTGTAGTGAGATCTTGGTTCAGATTGTTGACACTCTTCATATGTTCTTAATTAAAATAGAATTTAGCATTCTTGAGTAGAAGGTTGGTCATTGGTTTAGATATTTGAAAAAAATCCTTGATGAATCTTTTGTAGAATCATATGTGTCTAGAGAACACTTTGATTTCTCTTACATTGGTGGGGGGCTAACTTTAGCAAATAATTATCTTTTCTTTGTCTAATTTGATTCCTTTATTGTCAACTCTGTGCCTAAGCATTGTGCCTTCTTTCACCATGAAGTGAAATTTTTCCTAGTTGAGCACCATATGTTCCTCTTCACATCGTTCGAGAAGTAGGGATAAGTGCATCAAACAAGAGTCAAATGTATCCTCACAGACAAAGAAATCATCCATAAAGACTTTGATAATGTATTCAGTGAGTCTAGCAAAGATTGCTGCCATACATCATTGGAATGTGGTTGGTACATTACATAGCCCAAATGGCATCCTTTTGAGGGTGTAGGTTCCAAAAGGGCAGGTGAAGGTTTTCTTCTCCCAATCATATGGATGGATCAGAATTTGATAGAATCTAGAATAGCCATCAAGGTAGTAAAAGTATTCTTGGTGGACTAGGCATTACATGATTTGATCTAGGAATGGTAAGTGGAAGGGATCCCTATGTGTACCTTTGTTCAACTTTCTATAATCAATACACATCCTCTACCCAATGAAAATGTGAGTGGGGATAAGTTTGTTATTTTCATTGCTTACCACTATGGTCCCTCCCTTCTTTGGAACAACCATCACTAGACACACCCACGGTGAGTCAGAGATGGGGTAGATGATTCCATAGGTGAGAAACTTTACTACCTCTAGGAAAACCCCTATATTCATAATTAGGTTTAGCTTACATTGGTGTTCCATAGTTAGTTTGTGGTCTTCCACCATAGGGATCCTGTGCATGCACAACATTCAACTAACTCTAGCGAAGTCACTCATCTTGCAGTGTATGTCTTTCTATCTAGCTTATAATTGGGATAGTGATTTGTCTTCCTATTCCAGTGTAAGATTGAAATTTATTACCACAAGGCATGTTTTTAGGTTATCCAAGTAAACATATTTCATCCCTTCCGGGAGGGGTTTCATCTATAGAGATGTTGGTGTCTCCTCTGGATCTTTAGTAGGGTAGACTTCCTTAAGTTCTTCAAATTTAGATTCCAAACCTTCCTCTATTGAGTCAAGGCAAAGCACACATTTCTTTACTAGCTCATCAATAGGTTTGTTGCATTAGGATTAGTAAGAGAAGTATCCATAGGTTTGTCAGATTTAGGTTCCTATTGAGTGAGGGTGACATCTGCTCTATACAATCTAGAAAGAAGACCTCCTCTTGCATGCTTGGTTTTCTCATCCTATCAAAGACTCTAAATTCAAGATTCTCTTCCAAATCTAGAAGTAAGGTCCCTGCCTCAACATCAATCAATGCTCTTGTTGTGGGTAGGAAATGTCTACCAAAATAAAAGGATATCACTCCCCACCTTAACTAGACATCCTCAATGATCCCCATTGGGAGTGTCATTGAGGAGTCAACAAGTTGTATTGTCATGCCAGTCGGGAGAAGATTCGTGAATCCCAATCTTTTACAAAGGTTGTAGGGCATAATAGAGATGCTAGCTCCATGGTTAGCTATTCCTTTCTTAGACGTATAATCACTGATATGGAAAGAGATTCTGAAGGATCATGGGTCCTTTTTCTTTTTTATAATCTTTCTTTGGAATATATCATACTTTGTTCTATCTATATTGACCGTCTCTTACTCCTCAGTTATATACTTCCTAGTAAGGAGCATTTTAGATTCTTTTATTATATGGGTAATTCTGCGAATACATCCAGGATTGAAATTTCTATATGAAGTTTCTTCATCACTTCCTTAAACTTCATGAATCTGGTGTCAAGCTTTGTTTCCCTTAAACAAGCTTGGAAAGGAGGATGAGGTTTATAGACAAGTATCTCTGGCTCATCCCCACTTTTTTTCTCATCCAAGATTGGTTCTCTTACATAACATTGCTTGAATTATCAATGACCATAGTGTTTTTCACATTTGCATCTTGTGTTGCCTCCTCTTTTGATGAAAGCTTAGGTACTTATGAATCTTGGACAATTATAAAGTCATTTTAATACATGTCAATGAGGGATATTGTGACAGACTTGCTTGAAAAATTCCTCCCGGAATGATTGTAAATAACCTTTAATTGTTATGGATGTTTAGAATTGTTTTTTGGTTGGCATATGAAAGACCATGTTGGTGGTTGAAGGCTAGCTGAGAGCTGATCCCATTGAAAATCAATAGATTTATGATGAGCTTGTTGATTTTCTATCATTGTTTGTTATCACTGTCACATTTTTTTAATGGCTGATAGTTTAGCACCAGGTGATTGTGTGGCAGCTGGTTGTCCCTAGTGTTGTTGTTGTTGGTGTGGGATCTAATTGGGGTTTCGGTATTGATTGACATTTTGGAACTGGTTGAAATTTCTATTTAGGTAGTTGCTTCTGAAGTTTCCTTGATTTCTGAAGTTTTGTTGTTGGTTGTTCTGGAATCTTAGAGGAACTAGTTGCTGAATTTTGTCTTGTACAAGTTGTTGAAAGTTCTCTACTCCTGAAGGATTACCATATTGGAAACCATGATGGTTTCTAGATTGATTGGGATTATAGTATCCTTGATTAGGATCATATTGATAGAATTCAAATCTTTGATTTGGTTGTCATCCCCTTGAGATGCAACATTGCTCATTACGACATTAAAAAGTATATTACACCCTCAATGTTGAATGGCCAGTACCCTTGCACACATCGTAGAATTGTATCATTGGTTTGACTTGTTGATGATGTTGCGGTCATGGTGATGAATTCAAAATCCTCCTCCTGCAAGCATCAAAAGATGACTCAAGACTATCTTGTTTGAGTGCCAGTAGCTCTATGCTTTTTTGTTAGACTTTAACTCAGGGTTACTTTCTACCATAGCTACCTTCAACACTCCTTTTCTTGCAGATATCCCCCAGTTGGCTTGGTTCTCACTCCAAGAGTAACCACGTTCCATGCACTATCATAGATTTGGTGCATGAAGTTTACTCCAAATGAGGAATCTATAAGATTTTTCATATCATCATTCACACCTCTATAAAATAATTTAATGAGTTAGTTTTCAGAGAAACCATGATGTGGAATTTGTAGAACAACTCATTATATCTCTTCATGATTCTTCTAGAGTTTCACCAGGAGCTTGTGTGCACTGGATAATTTGGCCTCTGATAGTGTATGAAAGGGATGGAGGATATAATTTCTCAAAGAATTTGTTTCTCAAGTTGATCTCTGATGGCATCATCAAACATACAATTTTGCTTGTCCATGGTAGTTAGGTCAACAAACTTCAGGATGTGTTCTTGATAGCCCTCTCTTGGTTTGGCCATGAAGGAACTTTTTTAGGAGAGAAATCCAATGCGATCTAATTTCAAAATTAGAAGAATCAATGGGAGATTGTTGAACTAGGTGATTGACATCAACTTTTGCCGTGTCTTCAAAGGAATACTTGAAAATACAAAGTATAATGGCATCATCAGAGAGAAAATTTTGCTTGTCCATGGCGTATAGGTCAACAAACTTTAGGCTGTGTTCTTGATATCCCTCTCTTGGTTTGGCCATGAAGGGACTTTTTTAGGAGAGAAATCCAATGCTCTCTAATTTCAGATTTAGAGGAATCAATGGGAGATTGTTGAACTAGGTGATTGACATCAAAAACTTTAAGTATTGAAAATTCCTTAAGCTCCTTCTGTTGATTAGCCTCTTGTGTTGTAGCTTGGGCTACATAGATTTTCTCCTCAATAGAAGCATGATGTTCTTAAACAAGCCTCTCTCTCTCTGAGCTTCGACGTCTAGATTTACCCTTTGCTTGAGTTCCACCTCAGAAATTATATCTTGGTTCTCTCTGCTCTAACAATGAAATGTCTGTTCTATTTCTTGATCAAAGATTAATGCAAGTCTGATACTATTAGAGCGACACATGTACTAGTTTTAAGGTACCTAAGATGGAAACATCTTTCACGAGTTAGTTGAATGGAGAAGAATTGAATTCAAGAGTACTTGAAATAGTATCAACGATAAAATTAAAATCCTATATTAATCTTAATTGAACTAGAGTTAGATAGACAATTTTGTTGTCCCAGACAAAGATGCCAGACTTTGACGTGGTTTTTACTACAAAACAAATTCACCTAAGGGTTAATAACCCTAAGGTTTTACCAAAACAATGCAGCACTAATACCACCCAAAAGTGGACAATTTTTATAGATATAGTTAAGGATCAAACCCAAGAGAAAATATTTTTAAAAATCCTCTAGTTTGAATCTAGTAGGACCAAGAATGATATTTAAAGACAAGATTGATTTGGGTTGATTTAAACTAATTGCAAACAAAATGGAAGTGTGAATTTAAAACTAATTTTAGATTGATGATTATGGTCACTGGGGTGATATTGAGTATCACCACCGATACGCACACAAGCACACCCAAATCATGTCTAGGATTGATACAACCATACAAATGGAGTAGAAGCAAAATCTACCGTCAGGTGTGAGAAGTTGAATAGGTATCCCCGTGAGGTCGACGTCTCATCACGCAAGGATCATGTACCTATAGATTTAGAGATATCCCTTTGAATGTTTTCATATGGGCATCAACCAATCTAAGTGATAGTGAAATCCTAAGTGTTAATGTTCTTGCAACAAAGTGATATAATAGATCATGTAAAGTGAGTGATCGATCCACAAAACATGCATAAAATGATTAGCATTGGATTGAAAGATTTATATATAAGACATGAAGCATTACGAGATGTACACTCAAGAATGGGTAGTAGAGCTACTCCTCACACCCCAGTGAAAGGAACTACTCAGTCATAGCAAAGGAATTAGAACAAGGAGAAGAGGAAGAAGATATGTCCATCATCTAATGGTTGAATGACTAGTCCATGGAGAGGAGGCTCTGACTATCGTTGATGGCCTCCTCTTCACACTCATTCTTGAGATGTGATCCTTGACATCGAACAAAATGTGCACGGTTGTTGGAAACTAATGGTAACTTTCTCATTTGACAGAGCAACAACTCATGATGTTGTGAAGTGGAAGTGGTAGAGGAAGAGGTGAGGAGCTCCTAAATTGCCGTCCTAGCTAAGCACAAACTATTGGACTGAACTTGAAGGTTAATGGTCAATCTCCTTGGCTGGCACAGAGATGCAGCCCGATAACAAGGATGGAATGGATGCAACCCCTCCAACATAGAAGTCAAACGTCTATTTATAGTCATCATTGGGGTGTTCATGGGTGAGGTTTCTTGTGATCCAAAGGATCCAGGGAACATCTTTGGGGTGCATGATCAATAGCTATGGCCATCACTTTCTGTGGTCCCTTCAAAAGGGAATGGCCTGCTAAGCCTTCAGTAGGTGAGGATGAAGAGCCATCATTTGTCCGAGCTCAGTGGATCCATCTAAAGAGATGTAGGACTGCCTTTGGAAGAGTGATTTTCTGAGCCCTTGGTAGACTAGGCTGGTAGATCACCTTCGGTTGTTGAAAGCTACCATACCATTGGAAGAGGGCAGGTCTGTAGAATCATCAAAAGGGAGGGCTTAGAGGACCATTAAGAGATGATATTGAGCTCCGACCTTTGATCATTAAGCATCTAGTGTCCACTGAAAGGGAGTCTAGCTCGACCATCAGTTTCAACAACCAATGGGTTGGTTGTGAGTGGAAGAATCTATTGGCTCCTATGTTGGACTATTAAGAATTAATGGCTTCACTACAGAGGGGTAGGGCTTGATGGTTTTGTAGATTGCATGTTAGACTCCATTGACTTAGGATCTTGGTGAGATAGAATTTGATGGCTCTTCTGGGAACACTAAAAATGATGGGTTTTCTATATATTCTTCAGTCTTATCTTGTTGAGTATCCTATGCACCTTCTATAAAAATAGATCAATCACGAATTCCCATGGGTTTTATCAAAACTTGAGTTATCTTCTTGAAACTAAGAAAAAATATAAAGAGGCAAAGCTATAGGTAATTTAGGGATCATATGTGCAAAAATAAAACTTAAGAAGTAACTAGAATTAAGATGATTATATATTCATCAACGGTAAGGAAGCTTACTATAGCATTGATTAAGTGAAGGAGGTCGAAGTCCCGTGTTTAGGCTCATCAAAACCAATAAAGTATGTTGATACCACACGGATGGATTGAAGGGCCTCAATTGAAATTAATGGTGCTAGAAGCTCAACTAGAGATGAAAGAAGCTTTTTGGATCAATCAATGTTACTATGATGGTCAATTCCTCACTTTGTGATTCATGCTCAATTATGAGAGTGCAAGGATTTGAGCCTTTTATCTATGAGGAGAGTTAGGAGCTCAATAATGTCTTGTTGGACTCGCAATGGACTCTTGAAGTTGATAGTTGTCAGAGAGAGGGTGTAACAACCTCACATTTTAGAATCTGCCAATTAAGGAAAACCCCAAAAGTTGAGATCCATTTCCTAACATTCCCTAGGATCCATATTTAACCAAATAACAAATAATAGCAAAACATTTCCATTATTTCAAATATAGTTTTACAAGATGCTCCTCTAAGGAGTTACATGAATTTATATCATAAAAAATGTAAATATGAGAATAAGTATCTACCTAATCATCCTTAGCTCAAATTCCTTCATGTAATTTCATAAGTCCATCATATCTTGATATATTCACATTTAGCATGCACCTAAAACACCATAAAATGAAAATATGAGTCAGTGTATTGCTATATTGCGTATGTGGGGTGCATGAAAAAGTATGCAAGTACATAACAACATATATTCAATCAACTACTTGGAAATAAGAATTGAAATTTTCTTCACATAATCTTCCTTTTTGCGATACTCACAGTGGCAATATTATTGAACATAGTGTAAATAAACACTCAACAATTTATTAAGTCAATCTTTGAGAAAACCTCGACAAACACCGAACAAAAATTTTGTGGGTAGTCATAATTGTAACCACGTACCTCAATGGTGAGACATTCAGATAATGTGATTATACTTCAATTATATTCGACCAATCCAATCAATAGATCCAAGAAATCAACATTTTAATATGCATTTATGTAAATTCTACATTGTCACCATCACATTAATTAGATTAAACCTACTCGGGTCCTAATCTAGGGTTTAGGTTTTGTATAAGGAATAATGGGTATAAACCCTAATTCCATCACATATTAAATAGTAGGTGAAACCCTAATTACTATATCTGACTTATCCTTTCATTATGATCACTTAGATTCAATTAAATTCATTAACAACTTAGCAAGTTATAATAAAAAAACCCTAATTCTTCATATACATGACTATTCACATTAGAAACCCTAAGTATTCATTATTATCATCATATCCATCCTAGATTTCCTTCATGTTCAATAAAGTTAGACAATAACCCAAAATGAAAGCTTTTAATGTTTTCTACATTTTAATATCCAAATCTAGAGTTTGCTGTATACCCAATTATTTAATCATATATCCCATGTAATTCTGGAATTATAATTGGATTCAAGATTTAAATATATTTTACTATTGGTCCCGTAATTGTCCTGATCAAATCCATATATATATTCTCTATATTTCGACCTAGCAATTAAATACTAGGATTATTTCAAGATATGCATAAGTAGGCCAATTAGGAAGTGCCATGTCAGCCAACTCACCTATTTTGTAGATCACACACGGGTTGGATCCCAGACAATGGGTGCACTCCACTTCATCAAAGAGTGCCTACGTGTCTGGATTATAGCCCTTTTGAAAAGTCATTCATGCCCTCTCCATGCATGCCTAAGTCAAGGGCAGAAACGTCCTTCCATGCTTTTTATCTTCAACCCCGCAATCGACTCCCGTCTTTTTCTTGGTTGGTCAACCAACATGCTGATTCTATGCACCAGGGTGTGAGACAGTTGGGCAAATATGTCAATACCTTTGAGGGGTTCTGCCGCACTCCTTTATGGTCTCCACTTTGTTGGAGAGAATGTGTGTAGCAAGAACTGCGTTTAGGTTGGTCGGTGGGATACACATCATCAAGGCTTGTGGGGAGAATCTAGAGCCCATGGCTAGGCATTCTAGAAGGATGGTAATGTTTCATCGACCTATTGACAATCTTTCTCACCAGCCACAAACCATAGGACTACCTACCTTGATCAATGATCAACCCAAAGACTTGTTGGGGTCCTCCATGCTCAGAAGAAACAGAGAGGGAGACCAGGGTGTCGTGAGGTTCCTTAGTGTGGATGTTTGCCTTATAAAGGGATCCCATAGCTCTATATATATAGCTACTAGTAATTGAGGGGTGCATGTTGGTTTTCATGGAGTTCAACTCCAACTATGATTTAGGGAAAATCCTAATCACACACCAAAATAGGGGAAGTTGGGGATGGTTAGCTCCAATTTCATCTCCCAAACCAAAGGGCAAGGTTTCAGTTTCAATCATGGATCAAAGAGAGAGAGAGATACCAAATAGGGAAAGGAAATATTGTAGTCAAGTTTATATAGAAGGTTAGAGGTAGGAGATAAATTCTAAGTTGGTAATGAATGACCATCGTCCACTAGTGTGTGTGACACATTAAAGGGTAAAACCTATATTCCCTAGTCATATTAAATTTACAGATAATATCAAATTATCCATTAACCATTCACTTTAGGATATTTTATAAAATCCATAACCCTCTCCTCTCTCCTTTTATTAACCCCAAATTTTAAGGGAAGGATTGTAGTGAGTAAATCTCAGTGTGGAAAAAATTTGGTGTTAAAAAGATATTCCTAGATGCCCCTTTTCTCTCTCTCTCTCTTTCAAAAAGGAATATTATTCATTTATTTCAAGTAGGCCCTCTATCTTCATGATTTTCTAAAGACTTCTAGCAACCTCCTTTTCCTATGAAACTTGGAAGGAAACTTATCAAAGTCTTTCCCAACCTTTATCTTTTTTTGTGCAATTTATCGGGATAACTTATATGCATGAGACTTGCTCTTTTATCATATTCTTAAATTAACTACCCGACGAGTAGTAGCTTGAGTGGTCATAGCACGGGGCCCCTCACGAAGGGTCTCGGGTTAGATTCAACCAGGTTGTGTTGTTCAAAATTATTTATCCAGTAGTGAACCCAACCTTTGTGTGATTATTTGGGGCTCTGTTTCTTATGGGATGAGCGGGCCCCCAGGTTGGGCCCAATGCAAGCCTTAAGGGACTCCTGGGTTACCCAAAAGAATTATGCACACCACATGGGAAGTCCTTTTTCTCCCAAATTCTAGAGCTCTCTTCTTTTTATTATTATTTACAAGTATGCCAAATGTCAGAGCGAGATAATACTATTTGATGCCTTAAACATTGGGTTTCTAACAATGGATAGATAATTACTATTTTAATTATCTAAAACATCACATATCTTATTTTCTTTTGGAAACTTGCATATTATCTTGTATTTTCATTTTATAATAATTAACAAAGTCACTATCCTTTATTTATGAAAAAATGTCTTATTTTTTAAGTTGTGTCACAAGGACTTATTTGCAAAGCAAATAGTCTCATGGGTCTTTATACGGGCCATGGGTTGCACCCATGCGACAATAATGACTTTATTATTCCATCAGTTATACCATCATGTATATTACTTATCCATTCATGCATTATGTTAATATAATTCAATTTCATAAAAATTGAGGATATTACACTCACCCCTCCTTAAAAGGAATTTTGTCCCAAAAATTCACACCTAGTAAGGTTAAGGTGATTGGTTACTCACCTTAGTTTCAAGCCTTAGGGTTATCAATACTAGTTAGATATCTACAAAATTTTCACATTACTACCAAGATTTGTAAGGTTTAGCCATATCCTAAATATTACATGATATGATCTCTTGGTGATTACAATTTCATTTGTGATTTCAAATTTACTTAGTGATTACCTTTTCACCTAGGTTTCCAACCTATTGTTCATTTATTTCCACATAAGGGTGACACCTCAAACCCTAGATTGTGTCATTAACCTTCACTTAGGATTTTTCATGCTCATATGTCAATTTTAAGCATAAAATGTATATTCCCCAATTTCTCTCACTCATAACAAGTTCAAATAAGCGTTTGCTTGCAACCCAAATATAGAGTTCACCCCATTCCAAGAGAAGATACGGTGTATCCACACATTATCTCAAAATTTCACATTTTAGCTTGAATCATTCTCAACATGACTCTAAACGATATATACATTTAGTTCCAAAATATTCTTATATTTTATGAAGTCAAATGACTTCTTACTCTTGAGTTTATGTACAACTCTGTTAATTTTTCATTATTACATGATTTTTGTACATTTTATGTTTACACCTCATGTATCATTAGACTTAGTCATTTCCTCAAGGTCTCCAGGTATACAAGTACTTTTGGAGCAATCTCAACTTTATGCATTTAGGGAATGCCTCTCAAATTCACCCCTTGGGCCTCATGAACTCATGAAGGTGGCCAATCTCCTGATTCATGGTCCTCAGACAAACATGGTTGTTATCTCATGACCATATGGTCTTATGCATTCAGGGTACAATCACCTCCTAATCTCATTGGTCTTATGTACATTTAATCCTCCTACTTGACCTCAAGATTGACTTAGGGTTCTACCCTTCCTAAGGGTTTGTATCAAATCTTTAATTTTTAAGCACATTATTTTCTTAATCGGACCACCTTCCCTACATGGGGCTTGGTACTATGTCGACCTTCACTATGTGGGGCTTGACCTCTTTGTGACCTTCCCTATTTGGGGCTTGGTCATAATCATCTACACAGTGGACTTGAGCCACCTTCCCTATTTCGGGCTTGACCACTTATAATTCTTAGAGATGACATACTTGGGTTCAAGGAATATATGTGCTTTCATATTTTATTTCTTTACTCCTTCATACTTTAGGTGACATTAAAGGTTACCTTAATTATGAAACTAATTGGTCAACTCACCCTTCTAGGGAAGGTACTAACCTAGGGTGTCTTCATGACTCCCAAGAGAAGGTTGGGCTATCTAGCCACAACATGACCCCATGGTTTTAGGGTTTTGCCTTCCCCCATAGGTTCTTTTCCCACTATTGGGTAGACCCACCCAAATCGGGACACCAACCTCAAAAGTTGAATTTTCATTTGTTTATGTAACCATAATATGTTGAACATACATTTTATATTATAACTGCTCAACCTATACTTGCTCAATTTCTGTGGTATACCCTCTCACTGGGAGGTATTCATACTCACTCCATGGCAATGTTTCAATGATCTACCCACTCTCCGGGGGTGATCTCCATCCATACCCACTTACTGGGGGTATTCACAACATCATATCCACTCACTGGGAGTATTTCAATTATGTACACACTCGCTGGGGGTAATCTCTAATCATACCCACTCATTGGGAGTGTCCATAATATCATACTCACTTGCTAGGAGTATTTCAATGGCATACCCACTCACTGGGGGTAGCATACCCACTCTCTGGGGGTTTATTTCAAGAGCATACCCACTCACTGGGGGTACATACTCAAATCTCTCTGGAGGTAATTTCAACAACATACCCACTTACTGGGGTAGTTTCAGTTGCATACCCACTCTCTGGTGGTATGTTCAATAACATGCCTACTTGTTGGGGGTAGTCTCAATAGCTTACCCACACGTTGGGGTAGCATACCCACTCGCTAGGGGCATCCTTTTTCATCCATTCCTCCAGAGATATCATTACAATGATGAGCAATTCATCCATTCCTCCAGAGATAGCATTAGGGCGATGAGCAAGTTATATTCATATTTTCATTTTCATTGGTTAATTACGGTTCTGATGTATATTCAAATCCTTCCACATGCATCATGCATGAATTTCTCCATATTCATGCATAGGAGGATGGGTCATGTAAACCCATTCATATCTTTTCTTATTCCTTTCTCACCCTAATTAGGGTTCATATGGGTAGGGTTACCATTTTACCACTTCTACACCCATTTCCCAAGATTAGGTTTTGGGTTAGGGTTAGGGAGTACACAACGTACACCCTTCCTCATAGGGTTTTATGATACCCTTGACCTACTAAGGGTTTTCTAACCCTAGTTCCATCTAGGGTTTATCCTATCCAAGAAAAACGCATAAAACATTTTTCTTTATTTTATCATTATTTCTACATTACATGTACATTAATTGGCAGAGGATCCTTAATCCTACTTATTATTAAAGAAACCTAACTTGAGATGAGGAGGTAAGTGTCTTTTAGGGATTATTAAGAAAGAGGATGATAAGTGGATGAACTTTGAGATGAGAAGAGTTAAAGGGGACATTACTTCAAGCAAACCCTAGGTTCTATCTAGGCATGTATCACTGTAGCTAAGGGAGTCCTCATAAACGAACTTGATGGTGTGGGGGAAAATATTACCAAACCCCAAATCCATGACTCCTTCTAGACACCATTAGCATCATGTCTTGCCCTAATAAGTTTCCTTATATTTCTACAGATTACTTGAAATTATAAACTATTAAATATTATCTAAAAAATGGGGCTCTGATACCAAATGTAACGACATTAGTTTTTAGCATCCCCTAAATTAGGAAAGATCCAAATAGTTGAGAGTCATTACCTAAACTTTCTAAGGATCCAGATTTAACCAAATAACAAATAGTAGCAAATAATTTCCACTAATTCAAATATTGTTTACATCTAGATGCTTCTCTAAGGAATGACATGAATTTCTATCATCATAACTATACATATGAGAAGAAGTATCTACCTAATACTCCTTACTTAGCTTAAATGCCTTCACGTAGTTTCATTTGTCCATAATATTTTGACATCTTCACATTTAGCATGTACCTAAAATGTCGTGAAACAAAAATGCAGCTCAGTATATTGTTATACTATGTACGTGGGGTGCATGCAAAAGTATGCAAGTACATAAAAACATATATTCAATCAATCACTTGCAAATTAGAATTTAAATTTTCTTCACATAATATTCCTTTATGTGGCACTCATAATGGAATTATAATTGAATGAATGTAAATAAACACTAAACAATTTATTCACTCAATCTTTGGGAAAACCTTAACAAACAGTGGGGAACTATATTGTGTGTAGTCATAATCATAACTACATACCATAATGGTGATCCATGCAGATTATGAAATTATACTTCAAGTTTATTTAACTAATCCATTAATAGATCCAAGAAATCAACATTTTAATATGCATGTATGTAAATTCTAAAGTGTTACCATCACATTAATTAGATTAAACCCAACTCGTGTCCTCATCTGGGGTTTAGGGTTTGGATAAGGCATAAGGATACAAACACTTTCCATTGCGTATTAAATATTAGGAGAAACCCTAATTACTATATTCAGTATATCCTTTCATTAGATCACTTAGATTCAATCAAGTTCATTAACAACTTAGAAAATTATAATCTTTAAACCCTAATTCTTCATATGCATAACTATTCACATTAGAAACCCTAAGTACTCATTATTATCAACATATCCAATCCTAGATTTCCTTTATGTTCAATAAAGTTAGATAATTACCCAAAATAAAAGCTTTTAATGTTTTTAACATTTTAATATCCAAATCTAGGGTTTGCATGAATCATATATCCCATGTACTCACTAGTACATGAATGGTCTGTATCGTCATTTTCTTAAAGCCTATAGCGTCACTTTATAACCGACCCCTAAGTGGTCGTCCCTATAGAATTTGCTCTATAGCGTCAATTTTCTTGACCACAGAAAATCGACCTTATAGAGCAAACACCGACCCAAGAGGTTGTAAAACATCTGACCCAAGCGGGAAAAGAAGAGCCTGTAAGGTCAGTTATTCCAAAAATGCCGACCCTTTAAACTGTCTCGTTTGAGAAATATTTCGACTGAGATTATTTCAAATGAGAAAAAAGATCATGTAAGGTCAGTTATTCCAAAAAAGCCGACCCTGTAAACTATCTCGGTCAAGAAATATTTCGGTCGTGATTATTTTGGTCGAGAAAATTGTCGACCAAGAAAGTATTGTCTTAAGCATTAGAGATTTATTCAATCGATAAATTTGTCGACCGACAAGTTTTCGATTGACTAAATTGTCGACCGAGGGAGTGTTTGTAGTCAATTATTCAATCTTTAGGGTTGATTTTTTTATAAATAACTGACCTTAGAGGGTCTGGAGTTCAATCTGTTGACCTACTAGCATTGGTTTTCCTCAAAAAATGACCTTATAAAGGACCTATTAGGTCGGTTATTTAATAAAACTGACACTATAACATCTACGCTTGATAACACAACCTTTAGGGTCGGTTATTTAAGAAAAATGACAATATAAGTTACAATTTTTTTTAAATTTCTGCAGAAATAGAAACAGAACATAAGAACAAGAAGATTCATATATTCTGGGAGAGGGGAGCATTAATGCTCAACCATTACCATTCCAAAGCACACATTCATAACAAAAATGATTCATATATTCAGTTGAGTTACACATAATCACATCATAATTTACAAAATGATAGATTGCAAGGTCTGAGATGATGTTAAATGTCAGATACAAAAGTAAATATGAAAGAGTTCCAAAACCACATACATAAATGGAGCTGACATATTCAATCCAATGCTATATTGACTTCATTTAGAAAAGCATCTGACCACTCTTCTCAGAATTCATTTAAGTCCTCAGGTGTGTAAGGTTGAGTTGTAAAGATCTGTAACAGAGAATGCACATGCTAATTTTTTATAAAATGACTACAATCACTTGTAAATTTATGATGTTATTCTTTATTACCTGATCTATAGTCCGAATGTCATGTGATGCTTGTTTGACAATAGCTTGCATATATTTCATTACATAGTAGCCACAAGCCCAATCATTATTTTGTATATGACACTACAAATAACGAATTATACTTAATGTTAGTAAAATACTATAAATAGGAATTGAGATAAGACTATAAGAGTTGACATGTAAGAGTTGAAAATTAATACATATAAGACTAAGTAGTTGTCAAAGTAGCTACCTTGACATTTTTTAAAGTCAATATCTTTAATTTTGTGGGTATTTGTCATCCAGCTTCACAAAAAGCCTTTATACCCCTATCAATTAAACGATAGTTGGTGAAATAGAAATTCTAAATAGAAATATCATGTTGAAGCATTGACTAAATTTATGCTTACTCCATAGCCGACAATTTCAGTTTGTGACCCCTTGTTATTTTACCCATTGGGTCAAGATAATAAAGAGTCATCAATTTTGGGACAATCACCACTAATTCCCAATGTCTAGCTCTGAGTAAGAATAAAACAAACATTAAAATAAATAATTTTATTCATTATTAAAATTATATTGAATAATAATACTTACTGGATGTTAAAAGGAATTAGGATAATTTCCTTCCCCTCACTAGCAAAATATTTGAATGCAGTAGAGAAGTACTCAATCACATCCTCAATATGTGTCACCGCTTGACTAGTGATTGAAGGAACTAAGAATCCAACATTTCTTATATCAAAGTTTGTGGTCTCGATATATAAATGGCTGTAAAACATTTGTAATTATTTCCATATATAAAAATAAGCTAAAAATGTGTATTGGAATTTTTTATATTGATAGATCCTTACCTTATCCATACTTCTATTATCGAGGTATTCAGCCAATCATACCGGAACAACTCTATAATATCATCAAGAAAAATATAACTGTCAAAGTCCCTCCCAGTTGCATCTTCTATTAAATTGATCAACATTTGTAATCCAGAGCTTTGGTTGGCTAAGTATCGACACAAACATTTACATTTACTTCCCAACTCATCGAATGTGGATTCTGGAATAAAAGATGGCTTGGGCATAGGAGGATGACTAGTAGAATTTTTACTTTTTGGTTTGCAAACCTATTAATTAAATTACATACTTATATTATATGAGTTCATATATGCAGTCAAATATGAAAAATATGGTAGAATAAAGGTATACCTTATCATTGATAACCAAGTATCTTGGCCAACCCACCATAGCACCCCCAGCTTCTTCAACTGTACTATATTCAGGATTAGGTATGGGTAGTGGTTTGTCCCCCATTCTGTCATACACAAGATGGATGGACACACGGAAAATGTCATCAGTAATTTGTGGCAATGCAATGTACTACCAAGGTTGTATACCTTGCCCGCTTCCAAAGCTTTATATTATGGAACCTCCGCTGCAAGTTTACAGTTCATACCAACCTAGAATTGAAATAATATAAGTTATATATGAAGCGGTAAACCAGATACCTATTACAACTATATATATATCATATATATATCATACTAATAACACAACATACAGAAAAAAAACTTACTACAGATTGTTGTGGTGGGTCATTGGGAGTCCTCCCATGACCTTCTACAACTGGAGCATGGACTTGTACCTCATCACTTGAGAGACACACAATATGAATAGGTTGATAAGGTTGAGTAGGCTAAAATGAAGACATTATTTCTTTTACTTTCTGTGCTGCTAATGTTTCAACCTCCTCTTTTGTAAGACCTCCTGCACAACCTCTTTTAGATTGAGAATGGCCAAAATAAGACTTGAATCCTATGCCAGCTCCTAATCCCCTAACACAGTCAGGATGCTCCTTCGTACCAAGAGCAACTGATAGTTCATCCATGTGGCCAGTTGGGATGAACTTTCCTTCCTTCCTTTACTCGTGGAGATCAATCTATTCATAGTTAATATAAATATTAAACCACAATATCAATTATATATAAATAAATCTAAGTTTGTGGGAGTTTCTCTTTACTTAGTTGGGATAAACCTACCATCTTTTGTGCCACCTCCTTAGTTGCATGGTTGACAATTTCACCCGCTCGACTCTTTCTAGCATCAATCGACTGCAAGTGTCGGGGTGGATACTCAACTTGAGTTGTACTAGACTCTTCTCCAGAAGAGAGTTGCTTCTCTTGTAGTTGGCGGCGGAAGGTATATCCACCAGGCCCCAAGCGATGGTCATGCACATTTTTGGCCCGTCTTTCCTTTTGGGCCTCATGAATAGCCTAATCATTTAAAATGAGGTATTGCAATTTAGACTTGGCAAACATATATAAAAAGATTCACCTCCTTAATTGTATAAAATTAAAGATTTATACAATACATCACAATCTTTATTACCTGAAACTCTTCCGTGTTCCTAGCTACAAAAAATCATTCCCACACCTCAGGGTCTATAAAAATATACATATCGGTTGCTTTCTTCTTTTGTTTAGGAATATCTATAAATTCCCTTTTGAGATATGTCTTAAAAGCCCTCCATCGTACACCAAAACGTTGTAGCACTTTTTTTCTTGTGATCTTTTTCATTTAGATGAAAAATACCCTATACATTTAAAAGAAGAAATAATTTTGTCTTAAAAAGGATATGTTTCCATAGATGAAAAACTAAATTAAAATCAATAAACAAAAACATATTAAAATAATATCACTTCCACTCACAAATATATCTGTCCATAGGAGGTCTTTTAAGGCATTATAAACATCATGCCAATTTTCTATATATATTGGCACCTTACTGCGCACGGTTGTCCCTACGTAATGCTTGAAACAACTAGCATGTTCCCCAATAGGTTCTCCTATGACATCAAATTGGACTACCAATTTCTCCCCTTTGGCCCTGAGCTCCTGCAACCTACACATCAGTGTGGGACCTCTACTTTTCTTAGCATCACCACTACCATCCTCATGGTGCTCATGCTCAGAATGTTCATCTTCACTTGCCATTTTAGAACCTGTAAGTATACATGATAAAAGAAACATAAGTGATAATAAAAGCACAAGTGGTTGAATGATATATGATGTATATTTAAAAGATTACGTGCTTGACTGATAATAAAATAAATAATTCAAAGAATACATGCCTCTAGTATTGGTTGAGTTGTTAGTCAAGTAAAATTCCTTCAGCATGGTGTTGACATTTATAGTATTCATCGATGTTATATTCAACATTTACACTTGGAAAACCAACTGAGAATGGGCTGGAATCATCATACTTTTCGTAGTATTCTTCTTCATTTATAGGATCTACAGTAAATTGTCTTTTTCCATGAAGAACGACAGACCGATTTTTATTTACCGGGTCATGAATATAGAATACTTATTTTGCTTGGTCTGCCATGATGAATGGCTCATCTTTCTCACCAATCCTTTCAAAATTAACCAATTTGAAATCCAACTCATCCACTATAACTCCTTTGTTGTTTTCAACCCAATTACACATAAAGATAGGAACTCTAAAATTTGTATAGTCCAATTCCCATATGTCCTCAATGACGCTGTAATATGACATCTCATCATTGCGTGATCTTTTATCTTTGGTACTAACAAAATACAACGAACAAGCTTGAACAATGACCCCACTATTTTGAACTACACTACTTTCATCTTGACGCTTTGTGTATTATGAAAATCCATTTATTTCATAACCTACATATGACATGACATCGATTTTTAGCTGAAAGGTGAACCATTTTATGTTCTCAACAACATTATTCGGTGATTTAGATAGTTGATTAAAGACTTTCTCTTCAAACCACCTAATAAATGTTCAATTATGCTCTCTTGCAAGCCACATTGAACTGGATCGCGGATGATTTCTCTTGATAAGATCATTGTGTTATGTGATGTAGCTACTAACTTCATCGATGTTGTGTAAAATATATAAATGTGCTTGTTCCCACAACTCATGAATGATTCCTTTCACTCGTCCTCCCTGAGTTCCTTTGCCACAATAAGATTCAGTATGATGGGAATTTTTTAGATCGCTAGAAGTTTCATTGCAATTCAAAAAATCATTGCAAAAGTCCATCACCTCCCTAGCCACATAACCCTCAATAATACTCCCTTCAGGACGATAACGATTCCAAACATAACCTTTAAAAACACTCATGTAGCGTTCAAATGGATACATCCAGTGTAAGAAAATTGGACCCAACATCTTCACATCCCTTGTAATATGTACTATAAGATGAACCATGATATCAAAAATGGAGGAAAGTATATTTCAAGATGACACATGGTAACAATTACATCTTTCTGTAATTTATCGAGAGTATCAAGATGTATCACTTTGTTGCATATTTCATTGAAGAAGAAACAAAGCCTTGTGATTGCAAACCTTACAAGCTTCGACAATATAGATCGAATAGCCACAGGTAAAATTTGTTGCATTAAGGTATGACAATCGTGAGATTTGAGACCTATCAATTTCAGATCCTTCTTTGATACCAATCTATGAATATTAGAAGAGTATCTTTGTGGAACCTTAATATTATACAAGAACTCATTGAAAGTCTTTTTCTCCTGCTTTGACAAAGTGTAACAAGATGGTGGTAAATATGTGCGGTTACCCCTGATCTCCGCTGATAATTCTTTTCTTATACCCATTAATTCAAAATCTTTTCTAGATTTGATGTTGTCTTTAGTCTTTCCTGGTATGTTCAATAGCGTTCCAATGATGCTATCACAAACATTTTTTTCAACATGCATGATGTCAATGCAGTGTCTAATTGCGAAAGATCTCCAATAAGGAAGATTCCATAATATTGAACTCTTCTTGTATTGAGATTCATCACATGCGAGAGTACGACTACTTGAAATCTTTCCAAATTCATTAACAATATGTTTCACCCAATCATGTACAACACTTCCTGGTATAGGTTTAGGATCACTTCGTTCCTCAGTTGACCCATTAAAGGTTTTGCGTTGCCTTCGATAAGGATGCACTGGTGGGAGAAATCTCTAATGACCAAGATATACGATTTTACCACCATGTTTCAGTCGGATTGAATCAGTATTTTCCTCACAAATAGGACATGCTTTGTATCCTTTTATGCTATATCCAGACAAATTTCCATAAGTTGGAAAGTCATTAATCGTGCAAAACAACATAGCACACAAACTAAAGATCTCTTTACGTAAAGCATCATATGTCATAATACCTTCTTCCCATAGTTTCATTAGGTCATCAATTAGAGGTTGAAGGTAAACATCAATATCATTTCCAGGTTGCTTGGGCCCTGATATCAATATTGACAACATGACATACTTATTTTTCATACACAACCAAGGACGAAGATTGTATATAACAATCATAACAGGCCACGTGCTATGTTGGTTGCTTAATGTACCAAAGGGATTCATTCCATATGTACAGAGTCCAAGTCTTAAGTTTCTTGGATCTTTACCAAATTGAGGGTATAATAAATCAATTTTCTTCCATTGTGGTGAATCAGATGCATGTCGTAGGATGCCATCATCATTGGACTTTAACTCCCCATGCCAAGACAAATTTTACGCATCTTCTTTATTAGCAAATAATCATTGAAATCATGATATTATTGGTATATACCACATCACCTTGGCAGGAGAGACATTTTTAGCCTTAGCTGAATTTGTGGTCTTATCCCTTGACGCACCACATTTTGGACAATTTATCAAATTACAATAGTCCTTCTGAAATAACTCACAATCATTTGGACATGCACGAATCTTCTTAGCCTCCATTCACATTGGGCACATTATTTTCTTTGCTTGATATGTTGAAATTGGAATCTCGTTGCCTTCAGGAAGAATTTCCTTTAACAAAGACAACAGTGAAGTGAAACTCTTATCGCTCCACCAGTTTTGAGCTTTAAGAGTATATAATCGCATCACAACACTCAACCTCATGAACTTAGTACAACCCTTATATAATGGTTTTTCAGCATCATGGACAATGTTTGCAAATAAAGAAGGTGGATCAATGACATTGTCCTGACAACTACATAGCATCTCATCAACCATATCATCCTGAATCGGGTCATCCTGAATCAGTTCATCACTGACATTATCATCATTATCTATATCTTCTATGCCACAACTATTAGTATCGACATTTTCTGATCCATAATTAAATTTCTCTCCATGCCAATACCATTCATTATAATCTTGTATGATCCCATTGCATATGACATGATTCTTAATTTCCT
This sequence comes from Alisma plantago-aquatica, assembly GCA_963693085.1. Classification (NCBI taxonomy): domain Eukaryota; kingdom Viridiplantae; phylum Streptophyta; class Magnoliopsida; order Alismatales; family Alismataceae; genus Alisma; species Alisma plantago-aquatica. Next base: position 927,724,360 of record OY856409.1, read on the forward strand.
CAGCAGTATCAACTTTCAAATTGTTACCACAATTTCTACATGGACAATATAGCCTATCTGTAGGTAGTTTCCTATGTTCCTCAGCAAATTTGATAAATTCATCAAGTCCTTTGGCAAACTCTAGACTGCAACGGTTCTTGATAGACATCCAACTTCGATCCATTTTCTATATCACAATTGATAGAAAGTTAATTACTTTTATACTAAAGTGTACCGCCTATCCCATTTTTGAATGTTTAATCTCACTAGTAACTGTATAATGTATGTTTAGTTTTGAAGAAAATTTCAGAAGTATTATTCCTAAGTTCTCCAAGTACATCGATGTAAATGGCAAATAACCACCCACATATGTACCCAGAGAACAAATGAGGAAATACTACTAAAATTTTATTCAAAACTAAACATACATTATACATTTACATCTTAAGTGAGATTAAATATCCAAAAATAGTCTCAGACCAGGGACTATCCAAAATTTACTCCTAATGAGTAAATTTTGAATGGGTTTCTAAGTTGATACATGCATAAATGTATTATTGTCATATTTATATATTAAGTTAAACATCATGCATCGATGATCTCATCTATACACCCTAAAGTGTCAATCTGGGAGTACACATGTCTAATCTCATATTAATTTTTAGAATTTATATAATGATTACATATGAAAAAATAAATGTTTTTATTATTGGTTGGGTTACTAATGATATAAAATAGAAAAACAATATAACTGTCATGAAAAATGCACACAGGTCCACTCTCGGTCGACAAATTCTCGACCGAGAGTGGACCTGGATGCCGCACTCAGGTGGACTCTCGGTCGACGAATTCTCGATCGAGAGTGGACTTGGACGCTACCTTAGTCGTGGCGGCGGTACCACGGCGGGCATAGATAGACCTATATAAATAGAAAGTCTTACCTCTACGATCGTTGTGGCAGCAACTTCAAACTCCACTTTGGTGTCGACCACTTCAAACTCCACTTTGAGCCCCTCTTCTCTCAGATGACGATAATGGCAATAGGAGAGAAAGCTTTGGCAGTGCGGTGCTCCACTTCGAGCTCCTCTTCTCTCGGACGATGACAATGGAAACGTGAGAGAAAGCTTTGGCGGCGTAGGAGAGAAAGAAGAAGGAGATCTCGGCAGTGCGGGAGAGAAAGAAGAAGTAGGTCTCGTGGGAGAGAAAGAAGAAAGAGGTCTCGACGGTGCAGGAGAGAAAGAAGAAGTAGGTCTCGCGGGAGAGAAAGAAGTATGTTTCAGCCACTTCAAGCCCCGGGCCTGACCTGTAGGGTCGGTTAAAACAAAAAAATGACCCAAGAGATAAGCGGTGCCCGTGTCGGGTAAACTAAAAAAACACCCAAACTCAAACTCGATCGAGAATTTCGTCGACCGACAGAACCTCGGTCGAGAAATTCGTCGACCGAGGGGACCTCTAGGGTCAGTTAAATGGAAAAATATGACCCTAGAGGTGCTTATACATGCGCGAAGGCAAACTGGATCCAAAATTCAATTCGGTCGACAATTGTGTCGACCGAGGGACCTACAAGGTCAGTTAAAAGGAAAAAACCGACCCTAGAGGCACTTATACACACACGAAGGAAATCTAGATCCAAAACCCTAAACACCCAAACTCAAACTCGGTCGAGAAATTCGTCGACCGAGGGGACCTCTAGGGTCGGTTAAATGGAAAAATCTGACCCCAGAGGTGCTTATACGTGCGCGAAGGCAAATTGGATCCAAAATTCAATTCGGTCGACAATTTTGTCGACTGAGGGACCTACAAAGTTAGTTAAAAGGAAAAAACAAACCCTAGAGGTACTTATACACGCATGAAGGAAATCTGGATCCAAAACCCTAAACTCCCAAACTCAAACTCGATTGACATTTTTGTCGACTAAGAGAACCTCGGTCGAGAAAATCGTCGACCGAGGGGACATCTAGGGTCAGTTAAATGGAAAAATCCAACCCTAGAGGTGCTTATACATGCACAAAGGCAAACTAGATCCAAAATTATATTTGGTTGACAATTTTGTCAACCGAGGGGACCTACAAGGTCGGTGAAAAGGAAAAAACTGACCCTAGAGGTTCTTATACACGCGTGAAGGCAAACTGGATCCAAAATTAAATTTGGTCGACAAATTTGTCAGCTGAGGGAACCTACAAGGTCAGTTAAAAGTAAACAACTGACCCTAGAGGTACTTATACATGCACGAAAAGAAAATGGATTCAAAATTCAACTCGGTCAAAAATTTTGTCGACCGAGAATCCCTACAAGGTCAGTTATAAGGAAAAAACTGACCCTATAGATTGAGAAAGTACTCTCAGAGGTCTTATAAAGTCAGTTTTTTAAGAAAACCGACCTAAGAGGTCTTAAATGGTGCCCACATTTTTGGAAGACATATAAGGTCGGTTATTTGGAAAAACCGACCCTATAGATCGAGGCGCAAAGCCAAAATCAAGCAAATTTTTTCCGCGGGAAACTATAATGGTTTTTCTAATCCCATTGTCTATAAGGTCGCATATTTTATGAAAACTGACCCTATAGAGATACACTACAAGGTTGGTTATTTTAAGAAAACTGACCCAAGTGGTCTTAAGTGGTGCCCACATTTTTTATAGACATATAAGGTCGGTTATTTGAAAAACCGACCCTATAAATGTACACTACAAGGTCTGTTATTTTTAGAAAATCGACCCAAGTGGTCTTAAGTGGTGCCCAAATTTTTTGTAGACATATAAGGCTGGTTATTTGGAAAAACTGACCCTTCAGGCAGTGACGTTATTGGCCAAAAATGTAGTAGTGACTTTTGGAAATATGATTAGATTTAGGATTTAATTATATTTGATTATTGCCCCCCTCATTTTCTTGATCATATATATATATATGTATATGTATATATATATGTATATGTATATATATATTCTCTATGTATCCGACCTACCAATTAAATACTAGGATTATTTCAAGATATGCATATGTAGGATAATAAGGAAGCACTATGTCAGCCAACTGACCTAATTTTTGGATCACACACGGACTGGCTCCCAACCAATGGGTGTGCTCCACTTCATTAAAGAGTTCCTACGTGTTTGGGTTATGGCCCTTCTAAAAAGCTATTCATGCGCTCTCCATGCAGTGCCTAAGTCTAGGGATGAATGCCCTTCCATGCCTGGTTATATTCAACCTCACGATCAAATCCCATCTTGTGCTTGGTCTGTCAAACCATCATGTTGACTCTCTACCCTAGGGTGCTGGACAGTTGGGCAAATATGTAAATACCTTTGAGATGTCCTGCTACACTCCTTGATGGTCTCCACTTCATTGGAGAGGATGTGTGTATCAAGAACTAGGTTTAGGTTGGTCAGTGGCATACACATCATCAAGGCTAGTGGGGAGAATCTAGATCTCATGGCTAGGCATGCTAGAAGGGTGTTTTTGTTCTATCAGGCTCCTAACAATCCTCCACACTAGCTGTAGACCTCATGACTACCAACCTTGATCAATGCTCATCTTGAATGCATTTTGGGGTCCTCTATGCTTAGAAGCAAAGGAGATACAGAATACAGTGTCGTGGGGCTCCATAGCATGGGTGTCTACCACGTAAAGGGATTCCACAACTCTCTCTATATAATTACTGGTAATCGAGGGTTCCGGGTTGGTTTTCATGGAGTTTGGACTTAACTGTGATATAGGTAAAAGCCTAATCACACACCAAAATAGGGGAAGTCGGGGATGGTTAGCTCTGATTTCATCTCCCAAAACCAATGGGAAAGGTTTCAATTTCAATCATGGATTAGAGAGAGAGAGAGAGTGGGAGATAGACCAAAAAGGGAAAGGAAATATTGTAGTTGAGTTGCCATAGACGGCCGAAGGTAGGAGTCAACTTCTAAGTCATTGATAAATGATCCAGTGACCACCTGTGTGTGTGACACATTAAAGGGCAGTGCCTATGTTCCCTGGTCACATCAAATGTGACATATAATATCAAATTATCCATTAGCCATTCACTTTTGGATATTTGCATAACTCTTTCCTCTCTCCTCTGATTAAACCCAAAATTTAAGAAAAAAACTTTAAGTGATTAAATATCAGTGTGGGTAAGATTTGGTGTCAAAATAATATTTCTAAATGTCCCTTTTCTCTCTCTCTTTGAAAAATGAATATTATTCATTTATTTCAAGTAGGCCCCTCTATCTTCAAAAATTTCTATAGGCTTTTAGAAACCTCCTTTTCCTATAAAACTTGGAGGGAAACTTAACCTTTATCTATTTTGTGGGATTTATTAGGATAACTTTTATGCACGAAACTTGCTCTTTTATAATATTCTTAAATTAATTACTTACACCACATGGAAAGTCCTTTTTCTCCCAAATTCTAGAATTCTAGTTCTTTCATTATTATTTCCAAGTATACTGAAGGTAAGACCGAGATAATAATATTTGATGCCTCAAAAATTGTGTTACCAATAATGTCTAGATAATTACTCTTTTAATTATGGAAAACATCACGTCTTATTTTCTGTTGGAAATTTGCATATGATCTCATATTTTTGTTTTTTGATAATTGACAAAGTCACTATCCTTTATTTATGTGTGAAATCTCTTATTTCTTTAACTTATGCCACAATGACTTATTTCCAAAGCAAATAGTCTTATGGGCCTTTATATGGGCCATGGGTTGTACCCATGCCACAAAAGTGACTTTATTATTCCATCAATTATACCATTGGGAAAATTACTTGTCAATTCATGCATTATGTTAATATAATTCAATTTCACCAAAATTGAGGATATTACATGGAAATATGTGTGGAGAGAGGGAGAGTGTAGTCTCTAGAGTAGGTCGCTAGCTCTTGCTCCTTGACACTCAAGATGCATTGGGGAGGAGAAAAAAACTTGCTCATCTATCATAATTAGACAGATCTAAAAGAACCCAGGCTAACTAATGGTAGAGAGTAGCACACTGGGTTAGATGGATGGATAAAACTTTAGAAAATTTGGATGAATCAATAACATTATGTAGATACTAGGTCAAAACAATAAGTTTTTTTTTATCATTTTCTTCTTAATATTATTGGATATATGGCTATATAAAGTTGACAAAATTTGGGACATGAGTCTTATGTTAATTTCATTTGTGAACTTTTTAGGATTGTTACAACTACCCACCTTATAGAAATTTCATCCACAATATTTAATGTACTAACATGGTATTGTACCTGGGCCAAAAAATCTCACAAATCATATGGTCATAAAAATAGTAGATAAGTAGAAAGAAAATAAGAAATCAATAAAACACAAGTTTGCCACCCGATTCTAATCCTAAAATAAGAAAAAACTAAGGTCAACATTTAAATTTGAGAGAAAATTGATTTTTTTTGTGACTCCACTTAAGAGCAGATAGAAAAGCATGCATTAATTTAGATATTGGACTCGACGATCCTATTACTAGTTGGGAAAGTGTTTGCACCCCCATCTGGCGTGTATTGAAACTTTCATAGTCAAATTGAAATAAAACAAAATTGATCAATATTATTGTTTAGATAAAATGGAAAAAAGTGATAAAAACATGATTTTTATGTTGGCAGACCTTTGGGGTTGGATATGGTGATGGATTTCCCATCATATCCCTAAAGGTTCTATTTTTTAGGTGTGTTTTGCCCCTAATTGCCTCAAGACCTCCCACGATGGACATCCATAACTGGTAGTTGGGACCGATGTGCACGAAGAGAGAGAGAGAGATGTGAGAGAGATTTAATAGAGCGAGATCTTAGATCTTTAAGAATTGGTGTGTAGATATCAGTAGTTATAAATCAACTAACAACAATAAATATACTAGAGAAATCATCAATTGTAATTGTTGAGAAACCTATCGACATTAATAGAGAAGTTGGTGTCAGAGAAAGGATCCTATGATCACATAAAGAAAATAAAAAACAGAGATGGTCATTTTTTGGCGTCAGGATAGAAGAAAAGGGCTTGGAATACAAATGGTGTAGGGGTGTATTTATGTGTGAATTTAAGGGTTTGGTGTTTCTAAGTGGAAGATTCTAGAATAGGTGGCGGATCATGTTGACATGTGGCTTGTGGATCGAGGCCATCCTCCACATAGCTCTGACAGATTGGTCTGACCTACCCGATGGCCTGGGTTGGATAATGTTGATTTTTCTCATTTTATGGATGTTTCAAAACTATTTTGTAAAGAATTTTAGATAAGCCTGAGTCTGAATACAATTATGAAGGAGAGAGAAAAAGGTATTATTTCAGGATTATCCTCCTTTATTGTCCAAAAGATGTGTATTTTTGTGTGGATAAAGGAAATTAAATTATCTATGGGGGAAAAGGGAATCTTTTTGTTACACCCCGATCTCACAATTACCATTAATCATGAGATTAGGGCATAAATTGAGGATTTATTATAATACAAAGGTCACCCTTAACTTTTTCCTCTTTTTCAAACTCTTTGTTTTTCTCACATCCAATCACATAAACAACTTTGCAAGAGAATCAAACTTTTATTACTTTACTATGATCTCAACATGAACGATACACATCCATACATTCATTCTCAGGTACATACGACATGATAATCGAATACATTCTCTCTTATTAAGAAAACAAAGATACAAAACATCACTTATAACACTCTCACATCTATACTAGGACCTAGAGTGATAGGGAGCGACTGAACTTAACTATACTCAGACTTAACTCTTGTGGTAGATCTACTCTGATGCAATGATATGTTCATCAAGTCCATGTGATTTCCCTAAAAGATGTGAGTAGAGGGGTGAGCCTACTCACTTAGTGAATGCATGCTTCAAAGAAACAATCTAAAGCAATGATATAATTGCAGATATACTTTTGAGCAATTTATATCAATTATAACAGCAGTAAGCTTTACAGAGTCTAATAATTGACAATCATAAATATGGCAGGATACTCTAAATATCTATAAGAGTGAATCAATATATGAAATGCTTGATTGATCATAAAGAGAACTAATAATTCAGAAACATACAAAGAATAATTGAATAACTCTACACACTTATTTGACCTCTCATTCATTTTATTATGCCCAAATCATATGCAGTGTAATCTACATATGAAGATTCATAGTGCACTATGATCACACTGTACAAGACTTAGCAGACGCACCCGGGAAATGCTAAGTCTAACTACTCTCCTGGTCTGCAACAGAGAAATGGCTCTCTGGCCTAAACTGGACTGCTCCTCTAACCTAAGCACATATACGGAGAGTCAAGCCACCTCTTGGCTTTTCTATACTCTAGTGCCACCAGGACTTCTGGTTGATGTTGGACACTGCAAACTATAATTTAAGGAGACTTACACTAGGGCTTCGTCCCCCGTGCCACCTAATAGCATGTTCCGACCCCCGTATACTGGACGCTGCCAGAGTTAGGTCATTTCACCCCTAAGGCGCATACCTCACATAGGGGTTGTACATTGTTCAGGGCTCCTAAGTCTATTATTTTATTATTCCTAGAAAGTTGTTTTCTACATTGTACCCTTGTCTTACTTATACTTGACTCTGGTATCTCTATGGTGTCGTGTCTACTTATTTGAAGTTATAATACAACATGTATATCATTCTAAACTTGGCAGAGCAGTATATTCAAAACACTGTAATATACTGAGTAATCAACATACTATACATGCAGGCAAACTAAAATTCTTAAATAAACAAATTACATGTCCACTTGGCACATACATACTAGAATCATGAAATTTATCATCTCATTACACTGATAAGAGTTAATTACTTGACATATGAGTAATCATCAATAGCACATGTAGCTTATCTGTAATTTCTCAAAGAACGTGCATATCAACCCAAATCTTGAGTTGTGCATCTCATAACTCAATTAAGAGTTAATTACTTATCATGACAAGAATTATTAATAATAACTAAGAACATTGATATCATAATATTTGATTCATTGAACACCCTACCCTTAGGGTTTCATTTAATCACAACAAATGCTATAAAGAAAGGTTTAATACATCTATCATGTACTTTTCAAATCTTTACAACACATGATACTTGGGATCTCAATCCCTTATCACATTACTGGGAATTATCATCCCTTCACATCATTATCATAATTACTGGATCTGGGTATTCAAACCCTTAGATCATCACATAGCATTGTTACCTCTGTAACAGGTTACCATTACCTCTAGGTCCTTAAACCAAGGTATTAATTTCACTGGTTTTACAAGTATTCTCATGGCTCACAAGGCCATCACACATCTTGTCACCTCTCACCAGGAAACAACTTATTCCCATGGCTCCCATAAAGATTTCATGCGACATAAACATTCACTGAATAAAGACTACTATAAAAAAATCATATAAAATCAATATATGTATGAAACCTTGGAACTGAGCTAAATTTGGGTTTCCATGTCATTCACTGGGATATCATGAATCAATAATAACATTGAATAAATAAAGTATATCATGCCAAGAAAATCCCTTCAAATGGATTTCACGATATCTATTTGCAAATATCCAACTTTCCTCGCATCTAGGGTTTCACCCTCTTCACTGAGATACCAAACAAACACTACTCACTTTAAAAAAAATCCAAAGATAGTATCTGAAATATATGTACTATGAATTTAGATAAACAATCATTCGAAACCAAGGGGATCTAGATAAACAACTTTCTCTATTTACTTATATAGCAAATTTCAGTCATAGACAAATTCCCAATATTTTAGTTTACTCTTATAACCTCTGCAAATACTTAGGGAATTCTCATTAGAATGCATTGTATATATTTATAATATGATTTTATCATCTGAAATTCATTCAAACAAAGGAATAAAACATTTCATATCATTTTGCAACAACTTAGAACAAATAGACAATTCAAGGTTTGTAGTCGCATACCAAGCAATTAAAGATTATGGTTGATTTAACCAATTTTCGTGAAATATACTATTTAAAGGAAGTTCTCACTCACCCTAAGGTGTGAAAACACCTTAAAAACGTATCCCATATCTGAAAATATCAAATCCATATCAAATCCCTAGCAATTCACCCAATTCTTCTTCCTTTCAACTCAAAAATCCTAAAAATGAGGGATTATGAAGAAAGAGTGAGAGAAGGGGAAGTTTTGATACCATTTTGGATCAAATTAGAGTAGGGAAAGAATCTTGACATGTGAGAGAAGATTCACCATTAAAGTCTATGCAAAGAAGCTAAACTTACATGAATTCATCATTCCTCAGACCGCAACACCCAAGGTCAGCATCTCCATCACTTTCTCCTCTCAAACCCTAACTCTCCCTCTCTCTCTAGGATTTAGTTTCTCTAGATTGAATCATGAATTATGAGAGCTTCTAGTGTGTTAGGTTGACCATATAGAGCAATTGAGCTGCTTGGGTTAATTGCACATTGACCCCACACTAAACTTTTTCTTATTTCAGCAGATTTTTCTATCATAAAAATGTTTCTGTGAATTTGTGTATTTCAGAGATCAAACCTTCTACAAAAATTATTAGAATTTATCTTATTGTGTATAATTGAGTTACAAATCTTTATTTAAAAGTTGAAATCATTTCATGCTTTCATTAAATACTTAAAAATCAAATAGTTCACTTCTATCCAGAATTCTACAGAAATGTCAGTCACTGTAATTCGTCTACTGATAAGGTATAAATGTATCTAAAAATTATGAAAATTTTACATTTTGTATATGATTGAGTTTCAGATCTCTAATTAAAATTTCATATCATTTGGAGTTACTAATAAATAATTAAAATAAAACACTACACTGCTGAAAAGCACTATGTCAGCATTTTGGTCGAAGTATAGTTTGACCGAGAATCACATTCAAAGAATACTCAAATATTCTAAAATTTTTCGCCAATATGAATGATTGAGTTATACATATCATATCCAAAATTCAATTAAATTTTTTTTAGAAAATATGAAAAATCATTTACCACCCTACTATCCTGATCAAATTCCATACTCATGTACCATCAAAACCCTAATTTCAGCCAACTAGGGTTTAATTTCTCATACCCTAATTTCTTAAACAATAGAACACTTAATGTTCTTATTAGGTTTAAAACATCATAATTGAATTATCATCATTAATTAGATTTAAGCAATGATCAATCCAATTAAGCATATAATCATCCAGGTAAAGCCTAGTTTACCTATTAAGCTCAGATGCGGTCATAATAATCCCCCCCCCCAAAAGTTTTCATCCCCAAAACATAAATATGCAAGTAAAGTACATTCAAGGTTTATTTTAAGATTCTGAAATCTTACATGTCATTATATTCTTGTATTTCATACTTGAATGCAGTTTTCAACATTATGTCCTTTATTCCTTTACTAAGTCACAACATGTTTGAAATAGTTCTCAATGATAACAAACAAATTCTCTATGCCACAATCAATCATAGGATAGAGAGAGAAACAACCATTTCAATATTTTTATACTCTTGAGGTGTTACCTCAACATCGATAATCTAATCCAACTATCTCAATTCATACTACTAAATATGTACTATTGTTATGTATTACCTCTAAATCACGAAAGAGATTTCACCATGTTCTTTTGAGTTTTACTATTTTTCTACTCAAATAGCAAAATAGTCTTGAGTTAAAAGACTAGATTCAACAACAATTGTACATTACTACTCACGACATCCCCATTGGATCATGGATGCATAAGGTGAAGCATTACCATCACATTCCATACTATTCTCAAGTATGAACCCACACATAATTCAAGGTGTAACCATCGGGTTATAGCATACTAAGGTTTCAACAATAGTAACATAGTACTTCATAATTTTATTAGTCATTCAAGGACTATTCATACCCAATTACCACCACTTAGTTATATTAAAGCTAGGTATAACAAGCTACACCGCATTAGGGTTACATATCAATACAATATGGTTATCATCCCTTCTATTCATATGAGTGAATAGGTAAGACTACCTTATTCAAGGTAACCCTTGATTTGTTCCATCATCATTCCACCCATATCACCATACCACAATTTTACAATACTAAGATGGATTACTGGCATGAATGACTTAAACTATCAGACACCTTTAATTAACATATTACTTATACATGTACACTAAAATCATACGTAGAACCAATTTACATCCCTTAATATACCTTCAACAAATTATACTTCTAAAAACAAATCCACATATGACTAAAAGCCATTATTTTCTCTTATCACTCTCCTCATTCATTACTACTTACTTTTTTCTACTTATCCTTCTCATTTTAATCATGTAGATTAAACATCCCTAAAATTGAAACATACAAGGTATGAATAGATTATTCATCATTCTTGCTATTACTACAAGAATTTATTTCATATCACACTTCACTCATATTGTATTTCTCCTTTTGTCCAAAACACACCTCTTATATTTCAAATCTATTTCTTATCCTTTTCTCTAAATCATTTCCATATTGTTTATCTACCGTTCTGATTAGCTAGGATTACTATAAGTGCTAGTTTACTTCTCATAGTGCAAATTTCATGATCTTGTTTTATAGAGATGCTAGTATTCAAGGTCAAATCACTAGTGACAAACCTTGAACTACTACAACTCTAAAAATTCTAGGGTTTGGCCTTTATCAGTAGCATGAAGTTATTGTGGTGTGACTTTGCTCCCTTAATTTTAAATTCAAACTTTGGATCTCACAAGTTTTTACTAAAGTCTTCCTTATCTTATCAATTAAATTTCCTTCATCTTAATTGGCCATTCATATGGATTACATTCTCAATTTACCCTTCTAGGGTTTCATCATCATATTGTGTGTCATTATTACATTTACTAGATTCCTCTATCATGGTGGTTATGCATCAGATATGATCATTTTCTTATCACTTCATTCCCACATTTCTCTCATTAAGTAATATATGGAAGAGATGACGGTTCTGAGACCTAGAATTCTTATCTTCAAACATCCCATGAACACATTTTTCGTATGTAGGTTTTAATAGTTATCAACAAGGATACTTGACTAACTAGAACTTGATTGAATCTCCTAACCTCTTTCTTTTATAATATATATTACTCCACCATGTTTCAAACCCTTCCTTACTTTCCATAATCCTCTTACCATATACTACTCTTCCACCTGTTATCTTTAACTTCTACTTTTATCTTATGATCATGTTGCTTATTCATGTGTATGATCATGTATACCATGTTGAACATATTTCTTTTTATCCTTCTACTAATGTGAAGTTGAAATTCTAAATCAATAATCTCTCTACTAGTTTCAACTCATGTTTAATACATTACATATCCTTCATTTTAAATCAAATGGCTCATGCATGGGTGAAACATAGTTTCTCTTATATCAAGTTTTTCCTTCCTGAGTTCTACCTTTGTATAACTTATTCATTTTGTTAAGCTACACTTTTGTTCTTTTTTTTATAAACTAGTTTGTTATTTTATAGAGACTCAGAATCCAAAGGTAGTAAGGATGAATGTATTAAACTTATTAATAAAGGTATACATTCCATGCTCTCAATTATATCATAACCCTCATTCCTTAATCAAGCCCATCATTTCCAACATTTATCTTTGTTTTAACTTAGTTTCTTATCCTAGTCTTATGATTTACATATTTATCTAATTCTCTTTACTTTAACTCTTCTGAAGACTCTTCACTTATATTTACTTATCATATACGTAACTCTTTTATTCTATTTTTCCTTTGCTTTGGAGTACATAAAAACATTGTACTCAGTTATATAATCCATTCCTCATGATTGATTCTTACTACCTTGGCCCTTACATACTTTTCTCATATATTTTCCATATTACATATTTAGAGTTCATATAATATTAATCATTAAACTTAATCTGAACCTTATGTCGTATTCCTTTATTCCCAATTAAGGATTTCTCATATGAGGCCCCAAAGTGGGGTCTCAGATATCAGTTCCAACTACTTCTTAGTTATTCTAATCTTTCCCATATGTTTCAACATCTTAGTGTATGTACATTCTCACTATGATGTGGGTCTAATTTATCCAGAGTCTACTCTTATCATATTGTTAATAGGAGACATTATATCCCAGTAATGCATCCTGCCAGCCGCACTAGGCCGAACCTATAGTCCTGAAGCTAAGAGCTACTTAAGATTAACCAACTCCTATTAATATCAAACATGTGGAAAGAATATCCACTTAGGAAAGTTCATTCAAAGATCATTTCTAATCTACTTAATACAAAGAATGTAATCAATAAATGCTACAATTTCATAGTGTACAACAAATATTAAAGACCCATATATATTTCAAAATACTAAATATCTGAATTCAAACATATAAGAGCATTTCTATTCATCTCCAATAAAACAACAATATGAAATGAAAGTTCTATCTCATTTTATATTTATGCTCTTAATTCATGTTACTTATCTTGTTTTTAACCGTAATATTTCTAGGGTTCCTCTCTAGCCCATCCTTCCACTGTATACCTGGACAGTGTATACATGAAAGAATAAACATAGTAGCTTGATACTAGTTGATCCAAGTACTCAGATACCAGGCTAGGATATCCAAATACTCAAATCCCTAGAGCTAACATCATAACATCTCCTATCTGCCACACTTATGACTCTAACTTACTAACTTAATGGTCCCTAACAACTCAGACTAAGCTCTGATACCAAGTTGTTACACCTCGATCTCACAATTACCATTAATTATGAGATTAGGGCATAAATTAAGGATTTAACGTAATACAAAAATCACCCTTAACCTTTTCTTCTTTTTCAAACTCTTTGTTTTTCTCACATCCAATCACATAAACAACTTTGCAAGAGAATCAAACTTTGATTACTTTAATATGATCTCAACATAAACGATACACATCCATACATTCATTCTCAGGTACATACGACATGATAGTCAGATACATTCTCTCTTATTAAGAAAACAAAGATACAAAATATCACTTATAACACTCTCACATCGATACTAGGACCTAGAGTGACAGGGACCGACTGAACTTAACTATACTCAAACTTAACTCTTGTGGCAGATCTACTCTGATGTAATGATATGTTCTTCAAGTCCATGTGATTTCCCTAAAAATTGTGAGTAGAGGGGTGAGCCTACTCGCTCAGTGAATGAGTACTTCAAAGAAACAATCTAAAGCACTGATATAATTACATATATACTTTTGAGCAATTTATATCAATTATAACAACAATAAGCTTTAAAGAGTCAAATAATTGACAATCATAAATATGGCAGGATTCTCTAAATATCTATAAGAGTGAATCAATATATGAAATGCTTGATTGATCATAAAGAGAACTAATAATTCAGAAACATACAAAGAATAATTGAATAACTGTACACACTTGTTTGACCTCTCATTGATTTTATTATGCCCTAATCATATGCAGTGTACTCTACATATGAAGACTCATAGTGCACTACGATCACACCGTACAGGACTTAGCAGACACACTCGAGAAATGCTAAGTCTGACTACTCTCCTGGTCTGTAATAGGGAAATGGATCTCTAGCCTAAACTTGACTCCTCCTCTAACATGAGCACACATGCAGAGAGTCAAGCCACCTCTTGGATTTTCTATACTCTAGTGCTACTAGGACTTCTGGTTGATGTTGGACACTACAAACTATAATTTAAGGAGACTTCCACTAGGGCTTCGTCCCCCATGCCACCTAATAACACGTTCCAACCCCCATATACTGGACGCTGCCAGGGTTAGGTTGTTTCACCCCTAAGGTGCAGACCTCACATAGGGGTTCTATGGTGTTCAGGGCTCCTAAGTCTATTATTTTATTATTCTGAGAAAGCTCTTTTATACATTGTACCCTTCTCTTACTTATACTTGACTCTAGTATCTCTATGGTGTCATGTCTACTTATTTGAAGTTATAATACAACATGTATATCATTCTAAACTTGGCAGAGTAGTATATTCAAAACACTACAATATACTGAGTAATCAACATACTATACACGCAGGAAGACTAAAATTCTTAAATAAACAGATTACATGTCCACTTGGCACATACACACTAGAATCGTGCAATTTATCATCTTATTACACTGATTAGAGTTAATTACTTGACATATGAGTAATCTTCAATAACACCTACAACTTATCTATAATTTCTCAAAGAACGTGCATATCAACCTAAATCTTGAGTTGTGCATCTCATAACTCAATTAAGAGTTAATTACTTATCATGACAAGAATTATTAATAATAACTGAGAACATTGATATCACAATACTTGATTCAATGAACACCCTACCCTTAGGGTTTCATTTAATCACAACAAATGCTAAAAAGAAAGGTGTAATACATCTATCACAAACTTTTCAAATCTTTACAACACATGATACCTGGGATCTCAATCCCTTATCACATTACTGGGAATTCTCATCCCTTCACATCATTATCATAATTACTGGATATGGGTATTCAAACCCATAGATCATCACATAACATTGTTACCTCTGTAACAGGTAACCATTACCTCTAGGTCCTTAAACCAAAGTATTAATTTAACTGGTTGTACAAGTATTCTCATGGATCACAAGGCCATCACAC
This sequence comes from Alisma plantago-aquatica, assembly GCA_963693085.1. NCBI lineage: Eukaryota > Viridiplantae > Streptophyta > Magnoliopsida > Alismatales > Alismataceae > Alisma > Alisma plantago-aquatica. Next base: position 927,739,988 of record OY856409.1, read on the forward strand.
ATCTTGTCACCTCTCACTAGGAAACAACTTATTCCCATGGATCCCATAAAGATTTCATGCAACATAAACATTCATTGAATAAAGAATACTATCAACAAATCATATAAAATCAATATATGTATGAAACCTTGGAACTGAGATGAATTTGGGTTTCCATGCCATTCACTGGGATATCATGCATCAATAATAACATTGAATAAATAAAGTCTATCATGTCAAGAAAATCCCTTCAAATGGATTTCACGATATCTATTCGCAAATATCCAACTTTGCTCACATCTAGGGTTTCACCATCTTCACTGAGATACCAAACAAACACTACTCACTTAAAAAAAAAATCCAAGATAGTATCTGACATATATGTACTATGAATTTAGATAAACAATCATTCAAAACCAAGGCGATCTAGATAAGCAACTTCCTCTATTTACTTATATAGCAAATTTCAGTCATAGACAAATTCCCTATATTTCAGTTTACTCTGAGAACCTCTACGAATACTTAGGGAATTCTCATTAGAATGCATTGTATACATTTCTAATATGATTTTATCATTTGAGATTCATTCAAACAAAGGAAGAATCCATTTCATATCATTTTGCAACAACTTCGAACAAATAGACAATTCAGGGTTTGTTGTTGCATACTAAGCAATTAAAGATTATGGTTGATTTGACCAATTTTCATGAAATATACTATTTAAAGTAAGTTCTCGCTCACCCTAAGTTTTGAAAACACCTTAAAAACGTATCCCATATCTGAAAATCTTGAATCCATATCAAATCCCTAGCAATTCGCCCAATTCTTCTTCCTTTCAACTCGGAAACCATAAAAATGAGGGATTATGAAGAAAGATTGAGAAAAAGGGAAGTTTTGATACTATTTTGGATCAAATCAAATTAGGGACATAATATTGACATGTTATAGAAGATTCACCATTAAAGTCTATGCAAAGAAGCTAAACTTACATGATTTCATCATTCCTCGGACCGCAAAACCCTAGGTCAGCATCTCCATCACTTTCTCCTCTCAAACCCTAACTCCCCCCCTCTCTAGGATTTCATTTCTCTGGATTGAATCATGAATTATGAGAGATGCTAGTGTGTTAGGTTGACCATATAGAGAAATTGAGCTTCTTGAGTTAATTGCACATTGACCCCTCATTAAACTTTTTCTTATTTCAGCAGATTTTTCTGTCATAAAAAAGGTTTCTGTGAATTCGTGTATTTCAGAGATCAAACCTTATCCAAAAATTATGATAATTTAGAATGTTGTGTATAACTAAATAACTAAAAATCTAATAGTGCACTACTATCCAGAATTCTGTAGAAATGTCAGTTACTGTAATTCATCTACTAATAAGATCTAAACGCATCCAAAATTTATGAAAATTTTATATTTTGTTTATGATTGAGTTTCATATCTCCAGTTTTAAGATAATTTGGAGTTACCAATAAATAAATAAAAATAAAACACTACACTACTAAAAAGCACTCTGTCAACATTTTGGTTTAAGTATAGTTCGACCGAGAACCACATTCAAAGAACACTCAAATATTCTGAAATTTTTATCCAATCTGCATGATTGAGTTATACATATCATATAAAAAATTTAATTAAATAAAAATTTGTAGAAAATGTGAAAAATCATTTACCACACTTCTATCCTGATCAAATTCCATACTCATGTACCATCAAAACCCTAATTTCAACCAACTAGGGTTTATATTTCTCAAACCCTAATTTCTCAAACAATAGAACACTTAACATTCTTATTAGGTTTAAAACATCATAATTGAATTATCATAATTAATTAGATTTAAGCAATGATCAATCCAATTAAGAATATAATCATCCAGGTAAACCCTAGTTTACCAATTAAGTTCAGATGCGGTCATAACACTTTTATTCAAGATAATTCAGCTGGGTAATATATAGAAGAGGCTTATAACAAGCAATAACAATGATCAAATTACACTAAGTCTAGATAATAGATTTTATTTGTAGAAAGCCTCAAATTGGGTAAAAGTGAGTGAAGAAAGATGGACTGAATAGGTGGTGGTATATACAGAAAAGGTGAAATTTGGTTACAATGTGAAAATTGTGAAAAAAATATGGAAAATGTGAAAAAGTGGAAAATTGTGGAAAATGTGGAAACAATGGAACATGTGAAAATGGATAAAAATGTGGACAAAGGTGAAAAAGTGTAAAATCTGAAAATGGGAACTTTGTCATTATCCAGAGAACTAACATTTATCAAGATTTTTGTGCTAAGTGTGCCAAATTAGGGTTAGGACCACGACCTTGAAAAGGCAAATTTGGGTGAGTTATCCTTTTTTTTCATTTTGTTTGTAAATTAAGGAGTGCAACAAATAGGGTTATGACTAAGACCCTATAAAGGTAAAATCGGGTGAGTTAGCCTATCTTCTAATTGCTCAAGATTGAAGTTTGGAGCGTCAGACAAGCCCCCAGTTATAAGGTAAGATTTATGGCCAGTGGCTATACTAGTTAATTTTCTACTCCCTAGAGCATTTGTAATCTTGTTGGACAAGTTCATAAGAAGATTTTTAAACAAGGCTTAAATTAGGCACTAGGTGAACACCCTATGAAAGGTGGTCTCCACAACATATTCCCCAACTGGTCCATCATCTATCCCCTTGATTTTTGATGAGAGATATCCTCAACTCCCTGGTTCTGACTTGATTTGATCAAACTTTTTTTAACTACATCCTTATTGACTAAGGATTGTTAGGTCTACAAATGATATCATATGTGATCATCTTAAAGCTCCTACCAGATGTAGGGATCAAAAATCTTGATATATGTTCAAGACATTATCGGTGTAGTCTCAGGTTATGATCTTTGACTTCACAAAGATTGAGAAATGCAGTGCTTGATTCTTTTAGTAGGACCTAAAATGATTTGGAAATGTGATCATGGAATTGGTTTAGTTTTACATCATGATCTGAGACCATAAATTGATCTGAAAATAAAGGCACAATTAGTTTACTTTTAGATCATGAGATAGGACCACAAATTGAATGTCTGATAAATTTCTAGATATAGAGCATTTCAAAATTTCCAAAATTACTCAAGATGAATAGGATTGGGTATCAGACAAGTTTCCATATTAAGGTGACCTTTACAATCAGTAATTGTTCTAGTTAGTTGTATGCTTCTTAAAGGAATAACCTAGCCATTTGAAGAGTTCTAGGTTGCTTGTAAGGATCTTCGAAAGTACTCAAGATGAATGTTATTGGGAACTAGACAAGTATCATGCATTTAAGCTATCCTCTATGACTAATGACTATAGCAGGTTAATCATCTGATCCTCAGATCCTATACAATTCTTGTAAGATAAAGTTCTTGGAAAAAGTGCTAAAAAAGTTAAGTTTGGTTGTTAGGTGATTATCCAACATTAATGGGGCCTCCAAGACGTGTTCCTCCACTAGTCTGTCATTTGTCCATTGGAGTGTCAATGAGCAATTATCCCCAACTCTCTAGTTCTCACTTGATTTGATCAACCCTCATTTGAACTACATATCCACTTGGAAAGGTTCGTAATTGAAGTGATATTGAGTCTATGTAGATATAAAGATATAAGGCTCTCATGGAAGTGTTAGGAAAATGATCAATATATATGAAAATGAAAGAACATGATTGTTTGAAAGATCCTACCAAATGTAGATATCAACAGAGCATTAACATGTTACTTGAAGAGTTCTTGGTTGATTGTTAGGACCTTTGAAAGCATAGTATCTATTGTTCTAAACCTACAAGAGTGATCAAGATGGATACATTTTATATCAGACAAGTTTCCATATTTAATATGACCTTCATAGCCAGTGAATGTATCGATCATTTATCTAATCCTAGGAGTGTTTTCCTATATCTATTAGATTTATATGACTGATAAGTTTGGGCTCTAAAAAAATTCTCAATTCGACTGCCTTCATGACTAGTGATTGTATTAATATGTTGTCTACTCTCTAGAGCATCTCTTGAATACAAGATGGTTCATCATGATAAAAGTGGAATTTTCCTACTGTACATAAGGATTTGATTGAGGTGCCTATATGTTGATAGGTCTTTTTCAAGGAGTGATCGCTTAAATGTAGGGCTATGTTGAGTGTGCCTACCTAAATATAGGGCTATGTTGGGTGTGATTACTTGAATGTAGTGCTTGAGTTCAAAGAGATACCTATTCAAGATAGATCTTGAATGTGTATGCCTATTTATGTAGGACTTCGTTCATGAAGAATGACTATTTGAGATAGGACTCATCAGACTGTCAAAGTCAGCCAATGTATGCCTATTTGAAATTGGGGTGGAATATAGATGCCTATATGGGTATAGGGATTTGGTTTGAATGCCTAGTTGAATGCAAAACTTTATGATTGGGAGATAAGGATGCCCTTTTTAGATATAGTTTCTAATCTAGTTTAAGGTCTTTGTCTAGGACTCAAAAAGGTTGGAAGATAAAGCACATCATCGATCTAGTTTTAGATCATGGTACATGAACCAAAAAAGTTTTGGATATGTGTTCCTAGTTTTGGTCTAGTTTTAGGTCATAATACAGGACCATAAAAGGATTTTCAAGTACCATTGTGGGGTTGGTTCAATTTTAAACCATGATCCCAAACCATAAATAAATTTTGAATATCATTGTGGGTTTGGTTCAGTTTTAAGTCATGATCTAGGACCATAAAAGATATGAAGTAATCATCTGCAAAAGTTGTCATGATTGAGGATGCTTAGAAGAGTGTAGGTATTTTAAATCAGAGCAAAAGCTCAAGCATGTGTGCTTCCACCACTCACATGGTTGATGAACTTTGGGTAAATCTTTATCTTTCAAGTCTGATGCAGGATGCATGGACTTTTGAACTCCTCATCTTCAACTATTATGAAGGAAATGAATCTCATTGCAAAATATCTAATTATAGTAATAATATGGAATCAAGGTCCATCATATCATTCAATCTACTTTGGTGATGAGGTATTGATATTAAGTACCCAATGACTTTGTGACAGCCAGTTCGTGCATCTTTCTTGGAAGGTAAATCCTTGAAGATTCTCTTTGGTCTTCGTCACTAGATGATATATCATATTGGTTCTTTTGCAGGAGAAGTGTTCTAAGATGACATGAGCTCATCGTAGTTGGATTTTCCTTCTACAGGGTCAGTAAACCATCTTTCCTTGCCGATTTAGTATCCATTGCGTGGAGAACATGCCATGTGAGGCCTTGTTAACCGATAAAAGGTAACCCTCATCCATGTATTGTAGGCCTATCTTGGAATGCGGGTATGGTTTTCAATATCTTGAGAGATGTTCTGCCTTGTAGGTTTGTTTCTCTAAAGATGTATACCAGTTATTTTGCAGCACCATTTGAGTTAGATGTTGTCTCTGTACTGACTAGTTTGTCATGTCCTTGCTACCTGCAATCTTCTGTCAATGGTCATCCTGACAAAATATGTTGGTGGAGATATGTCATGATGTTTGAAGGAGGCCTTCTTCATGTATAGATGCAATGTCATGCATATGTAGATTAAGCCATTATAATTGGAGATTTTCCATTTTTATCTATCTTTGTTGAAATAAGGGATTGCCATGATTTAAATTATGGTGGTGGCATTATGTCCCTATTGCTTCATTTTAAAGATTTTGAATTCTTCTTTTGTCATTAATGTGCTCATGTTAGTATGAAAGAAGTTGTATTAAAGTTGATTTTCTATTCAAATTCTTATTTAACATACCATGGTTTGTGGATTCTTATGTTGATAATTTCCATGGAAGATTTTAGGATATGACCCTAGGAAGGTATTTTTGTTTCTTTATTTTGGGTTTAGGAGTTGGTTAAAATTCAATTTTTTTTGAACTAAGAACACTTTGGAGAGTTGGTAGTAACCCATGTTAGTTAGGAGGCCCATCATGAGATGTGAGGGGTGGTCATGTTTTATAACTTGGTTTTTCACATGTATTTATATAATTGAAATGCAATTATTTCAATAAAATGGATATATTAAAAATATGGTGTGCTTTGTTTTAAAAGTATGGTTTATTTTGCAAAATTCCCTTTGCTATGAATTTTGTGGTTTCTACTATGTTGTTGATCCAATAATGGATACAAAGGAAAAGGAAGAGGAGAAAAAGCATTTTTAAGAAAAAGGCAAAAGATAATGAATAATAAGTAATATACTTAAGAGAATTGTGTGGAATTCTCTAGAAAGTAGTGTGGATGATCATAATGGTTGGATTTTGGTTTCAAATTGTTTTTAATAAGAAAAATAATCATAATAAAGTACATAAAAAATATAGAAAGAGAAAAGGATTGTTTAATTTGATGCCTAAAATATGCTATATAAGAGGAAGACTTGGATATTAAGAAAAGTACCTTTTCTTATTTAATTTTGGTCTCAAACCTTACCCATAGTTAGATAAAGTCCTTATATACTTTATCTTAAATTTTGGGAAAAAGGATTAAAGATGTGAGAGATATGGACTTCACAAAAATACTTCAAGTTAGAGAATTAAGGAAAATATGCATAAAATGTCATAATCGGGTTTAACTGAAACTATATTTGGCTAACTTTTTTGTCACACGGATCAACGATCATTAGATCTTGATCCAATGATGGACAAGTCATCCCCTAGCTAGCGTTGGATCGAGAAATGAGGAGCAGGTAGATCGATGTTTCTCAAATAATCTCCTTGCAAATTAATGCAAGAACAGTCTTGGAATATCTCCCATTGGCTTCGTTAGAATGGGAAAAACCTACCTAATCTAATTTTTTCCTAGTTTGGGGAACCTTATAAGTTTTTCCCAAATTACCATTGTAACAGGGACCAACCCTCAATCCCAAGGCTATATATAGGGCCTATGAATCCAATGAAAAAGCACCATTGCAATCACAAGGTGGTGCGTGATCCAAGACTTTTCCCCACACCAATTCTGTTGTTAGCATTACTCTCTTCTCCTCTAACGTCCCTCTATTCAACTAAAGGATACACCTTGACGTTATCCATGTATCGATCATATCCAAAAATTTAGACTACACCAATGAGTTCAGGAAGGTTGGATGGAGGCAAAGGTGTGCTTGGCTGCTACTTAAAAGGAGGAAATCCCAGGGCCAACTGACGTGTTGACCAACATAGGTGGTTGTTTGCTAATGGGAGGCAGAAGAAGCAGTTGAGCAAAAAGTTTCCCTCACCCCTGATCGACTAGTGAAGGTTAGGGATATTTCTGTCTTTTCCCATTATTTCATGCCTAAACCCTACCCTGATCACGTGGGTGTTGACATAGTGCAAGTCGATAGGCTCAACCCAGGCCCCACACCGCACTAGCATTATCCAACCACCCACTATGTGGCGGCATGTGATTGGTTGAAAAATGATTAAATTTGTTTCCTTTTCTAAAATTATAATAGGTTGTAGGATGATCCAATGATGGCATATGATATATGGAAAATGATCAGAAAAATATGAGGAATGCAATTCTAATATGATCAAGACCTAGATCTACCTATAGTTCAAAAAGTACCAAAGTTGCCATCTTCAATGAGTTTAATGCACAAGAACCCTAATTTCTAAGTTTTGATGGTCTTAATATGTTCAATTGATCTTAATAGTCAAAGATTGACCCTTTTAGATAAAATGGATAACTTGGATCTAATTTGATATTAACAAACAATAATTTGATAATTAGGCTTTTCTTGAGTTAAAAATGCATATGATAATAAGATTAGGGTTTGTAAACCAAAAGAACATGAAAAGTGATAATTAGGGTCTGGGAAGACAAAACCCTAATGAAACCCTATGTTGACCCCAAAACCCTAACTTGGACCCCAAGTCAGTCTTAATGGTAGATTTTGGATGAAATAATAATACATGTATATTATGCTTTAATTTTAGGGTAGTTTCTTGATTGGTTGCTTGTGTTACCCTTTTGCTTGGACATCAAGTGCTCCTGAGAAAGGTATGTGGTTACATCTATGACTACCCACATTAGTTTGTCAATGTTTTCTGAGGATTTTCAAAATGATTGTGAATACATGCTTGCTTATTTATTTATTTCCTACAACTCGTATAATCATTGTGTATATCGCATTATATGGACATGACTAGCTCAAATCGTATTCCATCTTTGGAGGTATGGAAATATAAGGAAAATGATGATAAAGCCCCTGCTATAGAGAATCATCAAAGATCAACCCACAGGTGGGGAAAACTGATATGGAACCTTAGAACCCGAGGGGAAAAGGTGGCCTATATCCACTATAGGGACGAAACCCTAAAGGGGTTTTCACATAGGTTGGATAAATAATGGTTGAGTAGTTATGATGAAAATGTTAGTTTTGATTCTATAAAAATAATTGTTGTGAATATTTTAGTACCATTAGATGTGAATATTTTGTTTCCTGCACATAGTAGTATAACTTGTTATACTGATAGTGTTTTGGTTTCACAAAATTTTAGGTTAATCTGTTGTTATCCTACAATTAATGATGAAAGATGGGCACCCAGAGAAGAAGGTACCACGAAAAAAAAGATTTAATGTAATTCCTAGAGGATATATATAGATAGTTTTACTTCACATTGAAAACTTTAGAAATCAATATTGCATAACCCATGTTGGAGAATTTATAATTTTATCATGTACCAAACTCTTTCCCATTTAGTGAAAATTATTAATTATTTCTGGTTATTTGATAAACCATCGAACTTGTATATATGCTAATGGCCCTTTCTCTCTCGGTCTACATGAATAGGGGATAACAAGGGAAGGGGGTTATTACATTATGGGATCATTACAACTAATTTGATGGAAAATGATGACTATCCTATTCACTCTAGTTTCTACTTTTTAGTACTAGAGTTTAAGGTGATTTGAGACCCTAAGCATGTTTAGGATTGTCCAAAGTCTTGTATGAATTGGTAGATTCTTCCCTAAGGATGATCATAGTCAGATGTACCACTATGGGAAGATTCATTAAGGGTGTATTTGGTGCTCCATTGTCTCTTGATTTCATACTTGTATGATTCAAGTTGTGCCATGTAGGCAGTACTTGAATGAGAATTCCCAAGCTAGTTTGGTTGAGGCACTAGGCTTTAGAGTCACCCCTATGGGCTCTATTCTTGGTCATGCTTAGTTTATTCAATTTTTCACATGCATGTATCCACTTTTTGGGTGTCCTTTAGACTTAACTATTAATATTTTTTTATTTTTACATTTAAGTCATTGATGTGTGGAACCTTAGGCTGGGAGTTTTGACTTCCACAAGAAAGTATTTGTGCTCCACTGATTCCAAATGTCATGCTTAATAAGACATTAACCACAAGCATGTCCAATTTTGGGTGCCCTTTGGTCCACACACACACAAACACACACACACACACACATACATACATACATACATACATACATACATACATACATACATACATACATACATACATACATACATACATACATACATACATATATACATACATACATACATACATACATACATACATACATACATATACATATATATATATATATATATATATATATATATATATATATATATATATATAGTTAATTATTTAACATACACACGCATATATATACATATATATATACATACATATAAATAAATAAATATATATATGTATATATATATATATATATATTCAGTTAATTATTTAATGTTGTCCACATTGATACACACACACACACACACACACACACATATATATATATATATATATATATATATATATATTCAATTAATTCTTTAATGTCGTGCACATTGATGTACATAGCCTTAGGACAAGAAGTTGAATTGTGGATTAATGGGAGATTCTTGGAGAGGGATCCCCATTTATGGTCCCCAGGCTAGATCATCATGAAGATGGTGCGACATGAACAGTGCAACAAAGAATCCAAATCTTCTAATCCTGTACCCCACTTAGCTTTGTCGTGCCCCATGTGTAGGGTTTTTATCATGTTTAAACATTAAAGTTCATGTAGGAATTACCCCTAATTTTTTTCATGATGTCCTAACTTTGTGATTTGTTTAGACTCACCTCTAGGGTACTCAATTAAGAAGACCTAGAAGAAGATATTTATTGATTTTGAGATGTAATGTCATCCTATAACGTTAGCCTTAGATGAAGTCATTGATTGAATGATTTTTATGGGTGGGATTACGTTTGCAAACCATTGGGGCCTCAAGATAACGGTGGAGCTGCTTCTATCATAGGACCTATGGTTCTACTTTGACCTTTGTAGCTCAGTTGCACGGGGCACGCCAAGGCATTTAAGTAGATTAAGTGGATTTTTAAATTTTGATTTTGATGGTTTTTTATTTTGACTTTTTATTTTTTTTCATCATTATGAATTTGAGTTTTTTTTCACTTTGAAAGTTTTCTCATTTTTGTCATTATATTTTTGAGTTTTTTTAATTTTGAGACATTTACCCCTTTTTATAGTTTTGATTTTTTTTTTTCATTTTGAATTTTTGGATTTTTTATTTTCATGATTTTTCTTATTACGAAAAAAAGATTAGATAGATCTTTCACAATCATGAATGCTTTATGACTCATGAAAGATGCTTGTCTTGCTTCTCTTTGGAAGAGCTATGGCTTGAGTGGATGAACAATCAACTTTATGTTTGCATATGTTGGTTGATTTTTGTTGTGGTTTGGCTCGAGCAGGGATTCAATCAATTTTGTGACTGCATCTGGCTCCTTAGTGATAGGTTTTGGAGTGACTTCTATAAAGGCGTTCACTTAGAATAAACATGCATCGATTAGGTCTTGAGTGTTGTGCTTGAGGGCTATACATAAGTCTATTTTGTGCCCCTTGTTGTGATGGAAATCACAAAAAGCATTGGAGTTGTAGCTCTTTGATAGGGGATTAGGAGGCTTCCTTGTAGCTGTAAACTCCACTAGGTTCTTGATCAATGGAAGAATGCTACTGCAAGAGGTCCCTAAGGGGGTGAAATGTCTCTTTGGTTTCCATTGGTATATCCTCTTTAATAATGGTGGGACCAATAGTCACTTCTGAAAATGTATCTTTGTCACACTTTGGTAATCAAGCTTTGTGATCTCCTAGTGGTTACCTCTAAAGATGTTGATTTTTGTTATCTTGTCCTCGGTCGCCTAATTTCTATATGATTTCCCTCATATCGTGCTCAACAATGTGCCAGGTCGTTGAACAAACTCTAAATATAAATGCAGTGAATAAGTCTGGATGAGGTGGGTATCCGTATGGTCCTAGAACTAGAGGATAGTCACGAGGTGGAGTTGGATGTTACACTGTTCGATTGTATGAATAAGACTTCTTCTACTTTATGGAATTATATTCTTATGATATTGGCCTTCTGCCTTGCTAAATAATAACTTCTGAATATCCATTGGATTATTTTATTTCTTCATTTTCTTGCTTGTTCTGTGGATTTACTACACATTTCATACATGCCTCCTGTTGTAGATACTCAAGTATATCACTTTTGCACTAGTATACACTTGATGAGAGTTGTACAAGATGGTGTAGCTGTCACATTGTAGGTTGTATGGTGATAATAGTTGTGCATGACATGCAAAGGGGTACACATGTATATGTGGCTTTGGTTGGCCCATGTTAGCTTGGAGTGTCTACTTATTACCAAACTCAAGTGTTGTTGTGACTTGTGGTTCTTCATCCCATTGTGACCACTAGATGGATCCTATGTTGACTTGAGTATTTAGTTCATCACAAATGCCTTCAACAAGTGTACTCATCTCCTCACTAGTGTTGGATTTTTCATTGGTTCTTACCATCTCAAGAAGCTTTGTCTGAAACTATCAATAAGTGTTATGCTTATTAAGACTTTTGTGATGTACTCCTCTATGTTGAAGGTAGAATGATTGATTGTTAGGATTAAGAGACCAATTGGAAATCTTTCCCATATGTAAAAAGGAGCTGAAAAGGGAAGAAACATGGTCATAAAAGAACTACCCCTTGCATTAGGAAAAGATTCAATAGGTGCCATTAATGTTTTGTGTCCCCAAAATTCCCGATAGGCCTCAAAAAAGTCTGCCCCTTGCGTGGAAGAGGGTGGTGAAAAACATGATAAAGGAAGGTATCCCTTGCATGAAAGAAGAGTGCCTCAGTTAGTGAGAGAAAGCTCCAACTTCTCTCTAGCCCCAATTTCGGAAACACCAACAACTACCACCGCCGACAAGCACCGGAGCATTGAACTCCATCTTCTTGCTAGCCCACACACCCAGAACATCATTCGTCCCTTCCTTCAGCAGGCTACGGGCAGCGGAGTCCTTCTCTCGCACTGACTATCTCGGCCCCTTCAAGGCAGATAGATAGAAAACTTCAGGAGAGATTAGGTGAGTTGATGACCTAGGGTTCTACTCAGGTAAGAACATCTAGGTTTCATTTCCCACTTTAAGGTGTTGCAACACTGACTGTGGCTACAACCATACTACAATCTCTGATTCCCTCATCTGATAACCTTCGAATTGATTGCCTTTCTTTATAGCTTCCCAATCCTGCTTCTGTGAGAACATCCACATCATTCTTGAGGATCCCAACAAACTTCAAAATCTTCTAATTTTAGGCACCCCAAGTTGATTTTGGCCCCTGCATGCACGATTATATTCATCTACCTTCCAGAGAAACCCTCTTTACCGTCCTCGAGCCACCCTCCCAACCTATCCTCCTCAAACTCACAATATGAGGACAAGCGACACCATCTCTAAGAAACAACAAGAGATTTATAGGCAAGAAGATGATCCCAACCCTTTTCAAAAGTGCCTTGCTTCATAAGAAAGCATCGACCCCTACAAAATCAGACCAACTCCCACCAGCACTACCAAATATGTCTTCTTGCTTCCCTTTCATGGATTACGAGCTTTCAACCCCCTTTTACCTTACCAATATACCTCTTCTAAAAGTTTGGAAATACCACAAATTCAACATATCACCTGGTCCAAACACAATCCTTGTCAGAAACAAATCCTTTACAGTCACCATTGAACGTTTCAACAAATTCGAGTTCTGCATCACAAAAGGTTGGGAATATATGATCACATAGCTGATGTTCAAAAGGGAGTGGACCATCTTCATCAAGCCCTCGGAAAACAAAACCCTTACTTTCTGGATCAATGATTACAACAACGACCCCCCCACGAGCTTTACCCATTGTTCTTCAACAAGGAAGATGCACACTCCACATCATCCTCAAACTCTGCTGACCATCTCTTTGTGAGGCAGGAGCACCAACCCCCTTCGGGATCCAAGCTTTGGCCCATTTCCCTCTCATCTAGTCCTAATAAAGAAGATATGGAGGACACATTAACATCATCCAATGGTAGCTCGATTGCAAAAAGGTATGGAAAACCTTCTACTATTAAGATCAGAAAGCTTGAAAGAAAGATCCAAGACCAAAAAAATAGTAAACATCATCCCTTCTGACCCCCACCAACTAAATCAGACTTTCCCTCCTCTCAGACACACCCCGACGTTAGTCGTCACTCAACTGAGTTTCGAGACTGAGAAACTATCCCACTCTTGGAAAACAGCCCCCAGGAGGCGACCCTTCAGAGCACTTCACTACTCTTTCTACAACAACACACACCACTCTCGAGCTATATGCACCAAAAAGGTTACCCATTTTGAATTCCATGAGAGAGGACACACCTGGCGTATCTGCAAATCCACTTTTGATCATTTTCCAAAAAAAGCTAAACACTTTCCCAGATCAATATCAGGTGATAAAGCTTACAAGCAGCCTAATAATCACCTTTTCAGACTCGACGAATCCAAACAATAGATACATCCAAATCCTACTTTCTTGATTAACTATAACCCTTTTGCATGCCTTGCAGATCCACTTCCTACATCTAAATCCCATGCACATGAAAAACCCATCCCACATCTTCCTTTTAAACACTCTTTGAGGCTACCAGAGATATCATCTCCCAGAACTTCCACCCCGACTCTTCGACACCGTTCGTTCCGACTCCCCTTTCCCCCACCATGGCCCCTACTTCCCACCTTGAGTGTGTCATACCCTTGGATCTCCCTGCAAACTCTATGAGAGTTCTGAAGGTTTTCTCTACTAGGAGTGTTCTAGCCTCTATTGAAAACAACTTGGATATCAACTTAGTCAACATCTTGGATGTCACCAGAGCTATAGTCCTGCTTATCCCAGGACAGACAATGCTCAAACCTAAAATCCTCTCTCCATCACAACTTCTATATTCTGTCCCGAAAGGCACCAAGATTGACCATGTTTTTGGACAAATTCTTATGATTCCTTGTGGTACTAGTTTTGTTCAGGCTAAACTATCCAGATGGACATCTGGACATGGTGCTTTAGAGGCCCAGTCGGGTGGATCTAGGTGGGTTGCCATTTCAAACCTCCCCCCACATCTTTGGGAAATCGAAGTTTTTAGAGCTATTGCCCATGCTATTGGGGACACACTCCAATACATCAGTCCAGAGACCTTACACCCTTCACATTTCATTAAATCTTACTGTCTTCTCTCAGTCAAACAAACAACTTCACTACCATCTTCCCTGAACATCAGGTTAGGTGAAATTATCTACAACATCAATCTGTCAGCTGAACACCCCACTAACATCAAAACATCATGCTCAGACCTCTCAATTCACCCTCCCTCCTGGTATTCCTCTATCAACAAAAAAAGATCCTACAACCCTAACAGAAAACCTGGAGAAAAAAACTTGGTTTGGGAGAGAAAATCAGCTACCATGAACTCATCAGCTGATTCCAACATTTCCCACAAACACAAAAGACAAAGAACATTCTCACCACCTACTAAAAACCCCCTCTCCTCCCTCAAAGGCTCTCTCCAACCTTTCTCGTCCATCCCAAAAGATGATAAATTACAACTTAACATATATTCAAACCCTATAAAAAAGCTCAAAACAACTATCATTGATGAGATAATATCATTGCAGAGTCTGAAGAAGAAGGGAAAAGGAAAGGACTCCAGCATCATCAAGTCTATCAACACCTTGCATACCTACCATGAAGGGATGCTTAGAAGGACCATTTTTTTGCCCCAGAAGTAGGTACTATTTTCTCATCATCCTACTTTGACGTTCTTTCAAATTCTAGCTCATCATCATTTGCAAATATAAAAGAAAACAATATTGACAATATTGAAGATTTAGCTTCATGACCTGATATCAATAGTTTTACCCGCTTCACAAATAAAATAGGAATACAATTTGAGGAGGATAATATTGTGAACACAACCCTTAATGACATAGAAAAATTTATGAATTGGACAAACCTTAGGCCCTTAGAAGAGACAAACCATAAAATAAATGTTTTGAGTATCACATAAATTCTCTACATCGGCTTTACCTATTCTTGATTGATTATATCTCTGTAAAAGATGAAAATTACATCCTGGAATGTATGTTGTGCGGACAACACATGTAGAAGAAAAGAGATTAGAAATCATATCTATAAAAATAATATTGACATCATTACCATTCAAGAGACCAAAACTTACCTTTCACAATTTTCCTTAAAGACAATTGGGGGAAACAAGTTCACTGATTGGATTAAAATCCCACTTGATGGTTTCAAAGGAGGACTTCTTGTGGGATATAATAAAAACACCTTCTCCCTTTCTCACTGGGACCTCAAAACCTTATACATCTCTATATCCTTGACTAATACATCTGATAACTTCAGCTAGACTTTCACGGATTTGTATGGTGAGCCAGGTTACAACAAATCTCTCTTTTTATTAGAACTGTCAGATATCATGCAAGCCACTCATCACAAACCATGGCTTCTTGGAGGTTATTTCAACCTTATCATCAAAATCACTGACAGACAAAACTTAATATCCACAACTATTATCCTCTCTCATGCTGACAAAACATTTACACATCTCATATCAAATCACAAAATGATAGATATGCCTCCCTCAAATGCTAACTTCACTTGGTCCAGAAACAATGCTAGAGCCAGGCTCAATCATTTCATCTTCTCACCCTCTTGGGAAGAAAAATTTCCACTTGATTCTGTCCACATCACCCATATATGTATATCTGACCACTTTCCCCTAGTCATAGACACTCATAGGGATATCTGGGAAAAAAACCCTTTTGCTTTGAAAACTTATGGCTCAAAAACCCACAATTGGGCAATCTATGTGAAAATAGTTGGGCTTTGGCTGATCAAAGAACTAGGAACTTGGGATATCATATTAAGAGAAACACTAAACTTATGAAAGACAAGATCTTGGATTGGACGCTGGTTAACCTTACAAAAACTCTTAAAGATCTTGAACAACAACACATCTTTGTAGATAGTGACCCCACTGCCGATCCTGCTCTGATCCTCACCGTAAATTCAGAGATTGAATATATAAAAAATTGCATTGACATCAAGTGGAGACAAAGAGCTAAGGTCAGTTGGGCCAAGGAAGGTGACAAAAATACAAAATTCTTCCACAAAGTTTGCAACAATAATCATAGGAGAAATACAATTGATTCTTTGAAAATACAAGGGGTCATCACCACAAATAAACACATGATTATTTCTCACATTTTTGATCACTTTAGGAAGATTTTTAACACTCATCATAATCCCGCCTTCCTTAACTCTATCAACTGGCAGACTCTCTGCCCTATCAAGATTGCTTCACCATCAAATTTAACCAAGCCTTTCTGTTTAGAGGAGCTTGATGCTGCTATAAAATCTCTAGGAAAAAACAAATCCTCTGGGCCTAATGGACTCAATGTGGAATTCTACCTTGCAAACTAGAATCATTATAAAAAGGACTTCCTATCTTTGCCTCAAGAAATCCACAAACACAACAACGCCGACAACATCTTGAAACATCTCAATAAAACTTTCATTGCCCTCGTCAAAAAAATTAACCATCCGGAATACATTACACAATTTCGTCCACTTGTCCTCATCAACACATCATACAAGATCATAGCAAAAACCATATCAAATAGATTGAAACCTTCATCAACAACATCATTCCCCTGAACCAAAATGCCTACCTAAAAGACAGAAATATCCAAGATGCCTTTTTGATGGTTAATGAGACAATTCATCTGTGTCATGTGAACAAAACCCCTCTGATTGCAATCAAGCTAGATTTTAAGAAAGCTTTTGACTACATCAACTGGAATTGTCTTATTAAAACTATGGCTGGTTTTGGCTTCCCAGATGCTTGAATTGAGTGGGTATACGCCTTCATATCAACAAATCATTTTTCCACCATCATAAATGGCTCACCATTTGGTTACTTCAAAAACACAAATGGGCTTAGGCAAGGTGACCCTCTGTCCCCTTCCCTATTCATTATTGTGACCTCCATCCTCACAAAAATGATCAACCTTGCCTCTGATCAAGGTCTAATTTCCTCACCTCCAGAATGCAAGGAAAACATCATACAATTTGCAGACGATACCATCATTCTTGTTTCACCAAATGATGATACCGTCATAAATACCATTAGAATCATTGGTATTTTTTCTTACATATCAGGACTAAAAATAAACCTTCAAAAATCCTCGATCTTTGGTGTTCACACTGAGGAACACATCATCAATAAATATAAAACCCTTCTCAGATGTAAGCATGAAGATTTTCCGATAGATTACCTTGTCTTACCTATCACTCCCCACAACATCACTCATTCTATATGAATTCCCATCATAGATAAGATCAAAACCAAACTAAAATCTTGGACAAACAACTTCCTAAACCTTGTTGGCAGCCTTACACTCTTGAATAGTGTCATAACACCCATCACCACTCATTACCTCAGTTGCATTCCACTTCCTACCAAAACAAAAAATACCATCAACAAAATTAGAAGAGATTTTCTTTAGAATAACCACAAACATACTCTAGACAACAAAAAACACTTCCACCTGGTCAATTGGAATACCATATCTTCCCCCACTTGCTTTGGTGGATGGGGGCATCATTGACATTGAAACACATGCCCTATGCCTAGTGATAAAGATCATCAACAACTTGGCAAACAACAAGAGAAAAATATGGAGTGACCTTATTCAGAACAAATACTACAAATTTTTTTTTCCATGGCACAAAACCACAAAATGATCTGCTTCTCCTCTATGGAAACACATTAATAGGCATATCCCTTTGATCATAAATCTCATGTACACCCCTCCTCACGTCCACTGCCACATAAATTTTTGGAAAGACCCTTGGCTACATCATAACTCCATCAAAAACCAACATAATCTTTGGTCTATTCCAAAAAAATTATCTTCCATCACTACAGCCAAAGCCCTTAATCTCCTCACCAGCAAAAAATCAAATGTTCTCAAGTGTTTCCTTCTCACATACCTTGATAATTTGGAAATCAGTAACATCGTACATGAGTTAGAATTCAATACAAAAAACAAGATTGTCTAGAAATGGGGAAGGTCCTACTCCACAAAGATTGCTTACACCTTTCTCACTTTTAGAGGCACCATACCAAATCACTCTCTCATTTGGACTCAAAAATGGTCACAAAAGCACAAAATTTTCTTTTGGCTTCTTTAAAACAATAAGCTCCTTACTGACCAAAACATCACTAAGAGAGGTTTTGTAGGTCCATCGAGATTCTATCTATGCAAAACAAACTCAGAAACAACATATCATCTATTCAAGAACTGCTCAGTTACACAACTCATCATCAAAAACTTTTTAGACTACAAAACTGATCAAAAAAATCTATACACTATCCCATTCAAAATAAAACCCCTCCAAAGAGTTGCGAGCTTCCACCCAGAAGACATTGTTATTGTCATTTTATGGCACATTTGGATAGAGCAGAACCATAGAAAATTTAATAATGGAAAAAATCCTCTGAACATTATTCTACTTAAGATTAAATCAGATCTTGATATTGCACATGCTTGCAGGACAGGCACCGACGTCATCTAGGATGACCCCAACCGAAGATATCCCAGAAAACAACACTGCTACTGGAGATGTTTTTTACACCCTGGAGGAGATACTGGAGGAAGAATCAGACTTATGAAAAGGGCTGATGACTTTCTTTAGCTTTATCTTAGTTTCTTGTTCTATCTACATCACTTTGAGGCTTGTCTAAGGGTTGCCTCCCCATGAAAAACTTTTATCTTCATTGCTTATTTTCATCTTAGTTTTACTACTGTATCAAACTTGTGACCTGGCAGGTGATAACCTATAGATCTGTAGCTTTTAAGATCTTTAATACAATTGCATGACCATTTTATCAAAAAAAAATCCCTTGCATGAAAAAGGGACAAAGATTGTGTCAAGATATGAAAGTTTACACTTTGCGTAAAATAGGATTGCTCATATATCAAGGTAGATTATTAGACCAATGATGAAAAAGAGAGACATGTCACTAGATTGAGTGATATTGAAGGGTTTTTCTAGTCTTGTCATGCTATAGCATCATTATAGAGCATGCAGATCATGGTTGTTGGTTGTAGAGGGTGAAGTTAGGATGGTAGTCAGGGACAAGATGACCTCTCAGGGCTAGAGACTATGGTTGGGGATTATTAATGTGTGAGGTTTTTCTCTCCTTAAGGAAGATTTTATGTGAGATAAATGCTAACAAGGATAAGAGGATCCAGGGATAAGGTGGCCCTCTTAGGGCAAAGTCTATGTCTATGTATAGGTGTGGGGGATTCTTCTCTCCTCGGGCAATATTTTGTGAGAGAAATACTCATATAAAAAGGGAATCTAGAGACAATGTGATCCTTTTAGTACCAAAGAGTGTGGCTAGATATCATGGGAATGTGAGAATCATCTCTCCTTGGGGGAGATCTTATAAGAGATATATTCATAGGGAAAAGGATATCTAGGGACAAGGTAACCCTTTTAGGGACAAAGACTGTGGTTTCATATAGGAATGTGAATTCCTCTCTCCTTAGGGGAGATCTTATGGGAGAAATATTCACAGAAAAAGGGATATCCAGGGACAATTGGCCCTTTTGGGGCCAGAGATTATGGCTGGATACCAATGGATATGTTAGATAACTCTCTCCTGATGGGAGATTTTATGAGAGAAACACTCATAGGGTAAAAGGGTATTTAGGGAAAAGGTAACCCTTTCGAGACCAGAGGTTGTGTCTGGATACAGGCGTGTGATATTCCATTCTCCTCAGGGAAGAACTTATGAGAGAAAGTTTCATAGAAAAAGGGATATCTAGGGACAAGGTGGCCCTTTTGAGGCCAAAGACTGTGTCTAGATATTCATGGGCATGTGATATTCCTTTCTCTCCTCATGGGAGATTTTATGAGAGAAATGCTCACATGGTAATGGGGTATCTTGGGATAAGGTGACCCTTTTGGGGCCAGAGATTGTGATTGGATATGGATCTATGAGATTCATCTCTCCTTAGGCAAGATATTATGAGAGAAATACTCATAGGGAAAAGGATATCCAGGGACAAGGTGACCCTTTTAGTGATAGAGACTGTGGTTGGATATGGGTGTGTGAGGTTTATCTCTCTTCATGGGAGATTTTATGAGAGAAATACTGATAAGTTAAAGGAACATCCAAAGACAAGGTGACCCACTTAGTGGCAAAGACTATGGTTGGATACAAGTGTGTGAGATTCCTCTCTCCTGAGGGGATATTTTATGAGAGAAATACTCACAAGGTAAAGGGATACCAGGGATAAGGTTATTCTCTAGGGTCCAGAGATTGTGGCTAGATATGGATGTGTGAGATTCCTCTCTCCTCAGAGGATATCTTATGAGAGAAATACTCACGGGAAAAAGGATATCTAGGGAAAAGGTGACACTTTAGGGTCAGAGACTGTGGTTGGATATGGGTATATGAGATTCCTCTCTCATCATGGGAGATTTTATGAGAGAAATACTCTCAAGGTAAAGGGATATACATAGACAAGGTGACCCTCTCTAAGCCAGATGATATGACTGGATACCAATGTGTGATATTCCTCTTTCCTTGGGGTAGATTTTATGAGAGAAATACTGACAAGGTAAAGGGATATTTGGGGACAAGGCAACCCTCTCAGGTCTAGAGACTATGACTAGATATGGATGTGTGAGATTCCTCTCTCCTAGGGCGAGATCTTATTAGAGAAATTCTCACAAAGAAAAGGGCATCTAAGGACAAGGTGACCCTATCACAGCCAGAGATTGTGGTGGGATACAAATGTAAGATTCCTTTCTCCTTAGGGGATATTTTATGAGAGAGGCACTCACAAGGTAAAGGGATATTCAGGGACAAGGTGATCCACTCAGGGATAGAGATTATGACTAGATATGGGTGTTTACTCTCTCTTCAAAGGAGATCTTCTCAGAGAAATACTCACAAAGAAAAGGATATCAAGGACTGGATATAGGTGTCTAACATTCCTCTCTCTTGAGGGGATATTTTATGAGAGAAACACTCAAAAGGGTAAGGGATATCCATGGACAGGGTGGCCCACTCAGTGCCAGAGACCGTGGCTATATACAAGTGTGAAGGTACGGTGATGGCCCAATTTTAAGTCATGGTCCAAGACCATATATGTATATGAAGTGAAGCTAAGGTAATGACCTAGTTTTAGGTCATAGTTCGAGACTATATAGATATGAGCGTGAAAGCAAGATGATGGACTAGTTTTAGGTCATGGTCTAGATCTGTATGGTGTTCGGTAGGTAAATATTAGAAGAACACGTGCTACTAGGTGACATCTCACTCATGCTGGAAAATCATTTAGATCAAATGGAGTTGGTATGCCTGGGGCATGAGTTTATATTTTAGTCAAGATTGGAAGTTATATCAAAGATTGAATATTTAGTAACCTTACGACATAATGGTGAGGCATTGTCTTTCAAGGATCAAGCTGACTAGAGGTCCTTCACGGATGTAGTTGTTGGGTAGACATAGGCATTTGTAGCTTAAGGCCGGAGTGAATGGTGCAAATCTCGATGTGATTTGTTTGTGAAAGCACATAACATGTATGTAAAATTGGGCATCCTTTTGGTGCAAGGCTGAAGGTATGTAAATTTAATCTCTGAAGGCCAACAGATTCTGGAGAAGTTTCCCAAAAGGGATGTCTCTTGGGAAATGCTTGGTCCTAGATGAAGATTTCAAGAACATCCATAGGATTTGAATGGAATTCTGGAAGCCTTCCGACATAAATCAAAAGTCTTAGGCATGAGAAGTGACTCATGAGAACAGACCACAATCAGGCAACCTTTCAGCATGGATCAAGTTGGAAGATTCTTTGAAAAGGTTGTCCAAGCTTTAAATGATTTTTCTTTCTTTTGTTTGAGTTGTTAGAGCATTTTCCACCTTTTTTGAAAGAGGGTCAACTTTTAGATCTTTGAAAAGCTGTTTCAATCTTGAAAGGCGGTTCAACTTTTTCCTTTTTTTTAAAGCCGTTCAACTTTGTCAAGTTTTGAAACATTTTTTTTATTTTTTTTATTTTTAATAATATTTTTTTAAACTTTGTTCAGGTTTTGAAAAATGGTTCAACTTTTGTTGTTTTTTGAAAAGGTTTTTTTTTAAAGTTTGTTCATTTTAGAAAAGATTTCTTTTTGTAAAGATATTGTTCTTTTGTGAAAAAAGATATTTCTTTAAAAAGATTTTCCTTTTTGGATAAGTTTTTTTCTTTTTTTTCAGAAACTTGTATTTTTTACTATTTTTGAAAAGAAAAAAAGCAAAAGAATGGAAAAGACTTTTTTGTTTTTGAAAATATTTTTCCTTTTTAAAAGAATATTTTCATTTTTTAAAACAATTTTATTTTCTTTTTTGTTTTAAAAAAGAATGTTGATTTTTTTGAAAAGTTTGTTGATTTTTTCATACATATATTTCTAAAAATATTTAGAAAGGTTATTCAATCAAGATTATCAAATGAAGATTGTTATAAGAGAGATATCATTTGAAATAGTTGGAGATCATTGAAAGATTTTAAGTTTGAAAATCTCATGGATCAAATATTATTGATTATTGAGAACATTTGAATTCATTTGGGATCCTTTGAGATCATGTCAGATCATAAGATTGCTGATTTGAGATAATTGTTTGGATAAAATTGTTTATTTGATATTGGCATTTAGATACTATTGTTTTAAATATGAGAATGTTATAAAATGGAAAACAATTTATGTGTCATGACTACAATTTTCAAGCATAAATATTTCAATAATCTTAGAATTATCAAAGCATGCAACAATTTTAAAAATTGTAAAACAAGAAACCACAAGATGCATATGTAGAAGATAAAGCCAGTCTTTTCGCCTATGAGTTTAGATTGATTTTATTTCCTCATTTAAGCATGAGTTGCATAGAAGGGGATGGTCCTTATATTCTCTATGGCGTGCTGACACTCATTGTAGAGGTAATTTAGGTGTGACTACTAGGAGAGGGGGTGTCCACAAGGCCTTTGGGTGTCCATCCTAATGCTATGTCAGTACCTTTATTAACAACCCCACTCCACTTTCATGGATCCAACATGAGTGTTGGCACCCGTTCCATTATGCATGGATTTATGGGTGTGCATTGCGCCACTATAAGATTTTAATATCTTCTAAACCAAGCCCACAATGATAAAGATAAAAGATAAATAATAAAATAATATTAAAAAAAGATCATGCAAGTATTAAGAAAGAGAAAGACCTTACTTATTATGAACACCTCTCTCATTCTTTTCTCTCTTTCCTTATTTTTTCATTTTTTAAATAACTAAATAATATTAAAAGGAATTTGACCAAAAAATATTTAAATGAAATAGATAAAAAGGGAGGGAAGTGAAGGCTAAGCCTAAAAGGGAATCAAAAGCAAACCTTGGAACAAAGTAGAGATTAAACTCACTATCTATACTACAACTATCTATGCTAGGAACTCGGTGGCTGATCGTTCTGTTTTGTGGAATACCTTGGAAAGGATTGCTATTAACATAGTTGATGATTGGCTTATCTCTGGCGATTTCAACAATATTAGGAAGCAAGAGGAGAAGGCGGGGGGTTTTGAAGTTCCCTCTACCATCCTTAGATCTTTCAATGCTGCCCTGGATAATGCTGGACTTATTGAACTACCTGTCATTGGTAAAGAGGTTTACACTTAGCATAACCAACAAGGTGTTGCTAAAAGGGTTGCTTGCAAACTTGATAGAGCCTTTGTCAATGATACTTGGCTGTCTAAATTTCCTGGTTCCAAAACAAAGTTCATCACTTGCAATTTTTCGGATCACTATGCTTTAAACATCAATATGAGACCTATTTCTTTCAAGAAGAAACCCTTCAGATTTCTCAATTTCCGGCTGGAATGGGAAGGTTGTTGGGGCATTATTAAAGATACATGGGCTACTAAAGTTAAAGGAAACCCTCTCTTTCAATTCTATCATAAACTCAAGTTGGTCAAGGATAAGTTGAAGACTTGGTCCAAACACTATGTCAATCTCAAGAACCTTATTGCAAGAGAAAGAATGGAGCTTGATGACATCTCAGCCGTAGTTTGTAAATGCCCTCTAGATCTAGATCTCATCCATACTGAAAAACAAACCCTTGCAAGATTGGACGTGCTCCTTAAGGCGAAGGAGGTTTATTTTTGGCAACACAGTAGGATGGAGTGGCTTTCTAATGGAGATAGGAACACTAAAGTCTATCATACCATTGTTAAGAGAAGGGATGCTATTAACTCTATAACTGAGATATTTGACTCACACAATGATCTTTTGTAGGATAATGATGCCATTGCGGATAACACTGAGCAGTTTTTTGAGCAACTTTATAATCAACCTCACGTTGCATCCATCTCTTATATCCCAGATTGGATGCCCATAGTCTCTGAGATTGATAATGTCATGTTGTGTTTTATACCATGTTTGAATGAGGTCCGTGATGCTGTGTGGAGCATAGGGCCTCACAAAAGCCCGAGTCTGGATGGCTTCAATGGTTATTTCTATAGGGAAAACTGGAACGTCATTTGTGATGATCTTCTTAAGGCTATCCAGTGGATATTCAAAGGTGGTAGCATGGTTAGACAAGTCAATCATGTTTTCCTTGCTCTTATTCCTAAGAAGGACATTGTCTCATCTCCAGCGGATTTTAGGCCTATCTCTTGCTGCTCGGTGCTCTATAAAATTATTGCCAAAGTCATCTCCAGGAGGTTAGCCAATCTTTTACGTAATATTATTTCTCCTTACCAAGGTGATTTTGTTAAAGGTAAGAGTATTGAGGATTGTTCTCTTCTTGCAACCGAGTTTACTCTTAAATTCAACTGGAAGTCTAGTCCGCCTACCACTTGCATCAAGCTGGATATCACTAAGGCCTTTGATTCCGTTCGTTGGTCATACTTATGGGATTGCCTTACTAGACTTGGGTTCAATGTGAAGTTTATCTCCATCCTAAAGCAATGTGTGGAGACTCCATCCTTTTCTCTTCAACTGAATGGCTCTTCGGTTGGCTTCTTCAAAAGTTCCAATGGACTTAGGCAAGACGATCCTCTATCACCCTTGTTATTTGTCCTAGCTATGGAAGGTTTCAACAGATGTCTTGAGGCAGTGTATGATAGAAAACTCATTAGAAGCTACCCGATCAATAGGACCAAGGCTCTTAGCCATCTTCTCTTTGTGGATGATGTTCTTATTTTCTCTGAGGAGCACTTGCGTAAACTTGCAAATCTCAAATAGATTTTACTCGAGTTTAGTTCTGTCTCTGGTATGAAGTGCAATTCTAATAAAACCCATATATATTTGTCTTCTTCTTGCCGCAATAAGGATGCCTTGATTAATTGCTTGGGTATTCAGCAAGGCACATGGCCCACGAAGTATCTTGGTTTTCCTATGGCTGGTGGAAACCTCAGGAGGTGCCACTTTCATGAATGCTTGGATAAGATAAGAGACACGATACAGAGATGGCCGGGTTTTAAAATCTCTATGGTTGGTCATCTTGTTCTTATTAAGCACTGTGCCATGGGTTTGATTAGCTACTGGTTACATATGTGTGACATTCCTCCAGCTGTTCTATGTAGGATGGAGTTGCTACTTTCTGATTTCTTGTAGGGCATTTATGTGCATCCCTCTTATTGGGCAAGGCTGGCCTATCCACTTTGTGAAGGCGGTCTTGGTCTAAAGTGACTTGCTGAACTTGCGGATTACCATACTTTACATCGTATTAAGAGGTTCACTCAAGTTCAAAGCATATGGAGCTCATTGCTTTCTTGTAGGTATGTTGATTCCTTGGTTACTTCTTCCAGAAGTGGCTCTACTTGTCATAGGTGTATGGTAGCTCTTTGGCCTTCTTTCTCTATGTGGGCAGACAAGGATCTTTGGGATAACACTAGGAAAAAGCGTCCATCTGATAAGGCTTATGGAAATCTTTGGCTCTCTAAGCACTATCCTAGGTGGAGTCTCACTACCTTTTGAGCTCTCACTAATGTACTTCCTACATTGGAAAAGATTAGCTCCTGGTCGGGGGCTCCTATCCCAACATGATTATTGTGTGGCCAACACAATGACTCGATAGCCCATTTGTTTGAGGGATACAAGTACTGGAAATATATTTGGGGTCGAGCTCAGCTTAAACTCAACATCAGGTCCTCTTATTCTCTATATGATTGCCTTACTGTCCTTAGTAAGAGGTCTCAACAATCCAAAATCATTGAACTTTGGGCCATTACTGGTGCTGTCCACTTTATTTGGGAGGAACACAATAAACATCCGCACAATGGTGGCACTTTAGACTTTTTTGTCATCTTCAATCATCTAGCTCTGGAGATCAAGAGAATGTATTTTACTTTTAAATAATGTCTTGATATTCCTCCTATTATTTTTAGGAATTGGGATATGTTGTAACCAATTCTTAGAAGTGTGTAGTCACATGTGTGGGTGTGCCTTGTAACTTTGTCCCCTTCCCGGGGTTTTTTGGAATATACTTACCCAATTTTCCAAAAAAAAAAGTAGAGGTGAACCTTAAAATGATGGTTGGTATAAAATGGAGTGATAGTTCTCATATTGCCAAAAGTGAAAGTCATAGGAAAACCAAAGAAAGAAAAAAAATTGTTGGTAGAATAGAGGATTTCTCTAACTTTATTAAGATAAAAAAGGCAGAAATGAAGAAAAGAACTTCCTTTTTTGTTGGTGGAATAGAGTATTCTTCCAATTTTTAAGGGTTACATTTTTTTTATTGAAATCTTTTTGTGGTAGATTCCTCTGATTAACCATCTAAGATATTTTTTTGAAAAACTTTGGATTTCAATTAAAATGGAAAGAACAAAAGGAAAATTGGAAAAAAATAGAAACGTCGATCAATTGATAAAACATGAGATGATAAAAGAATAAAAGCAACTCTGACTATCTGGCGTCTCCAGTAGAGTTGCCAAAGTGTTATACCCAACCTTCAAATCTCATACATCCTACAACCATGAATAAAGCAGAGAAGTAAAAATAAAACAACAAATAAAAAAAACTCCAAGTTGCCATTATTTTTATATGGAAAACAAGTAAAATTGGAGGTCAATATTCAAATCAGTGGGAAAACACAAAAAGCCCAAATTTTGACTCCATTTAATGGAGAATAAGAAAGGTACACAATGATTTAGAGATCAAACTCAAAAATCTAGTTACAAGTGGGGAGGATGCTATAGGAAAATACGACATCAGGTAGGCATTAGAAACAAAAATTTTACTGACATATATCCCATTAACCAACAGATCATGTCAATAACTATGTAATGGGAAGGATGGTTTCACGAAGATATAACTGGTCCTGGAGCAAGTCCAGTGACAATCCTCATCGATGTAGATGCACACTCTATCTTAGATGGTGTTTGTGCAGCTCCTAGTCACACTCAGACTCATCTGACTACTCCTCCATGGACATCAAACTCGGACAACTGCTATAGCGACTCCTCAGAACTCACCACGAACTATGAGTTGACGTTGCCCTCCTAGCAATAGTCGACAAAGTCCTACCTCTTGAGTAGTCCACACCGACCAACTAGAACTCCTGTCATCCTACAAGGACAAACATGAAGGAGTTGTCCCTCCCATTGCTGTACTAGTCACCAACATGCTCTCCCACAACAATGATCCTTAGTTGTTTCTCTCCCATTGCTATCCGTACCTAGTCGTGTAGGACTTACCTGGGCTCTTGTGGTTACCACAACCAGAGAGGACAACACTTGTCAGAGCAACTGATTCTCAATTGTCTGTGTAGTAATTATGCTTGAAATCCCCTAGTACCCCTCTATATATAGGAGGGGTTAGGGTCAGGGTTCTCAGTCCCCGGCCAATGCGAGGCTAAAGCAGGAGTGGAAAGGACAAGTAGATCTTGAATTTTTGCAAATTTTCTAGAAGTTTCACAAATTGTGTGCAACAAAATGGTAGTCTCTCCAAGTGATACGGTCGTATGGGATGCCAAACTGTGGTTTCACTCAGTAAAATAGTCGTCTGGGATCTGAGACAGTCATCTCACTAAGCAAGACGGTCGTTTCATGCTTTCCCACTCAGATATGAATTGGAAAATCATTTCCTAATTAATGGCGTCCATTAACTCAGTTGCACCCCAAGTATGTGCAATTGAAATGAGTTGGGAAAACTCCAAAACTTTTGTTCATCGCAACCATACTGTCTCACTCACCCAGACGGCCGTCTAGTGATTTTGATTTGAGCCGACCGGTTCAGTAGTTTGAACCGATCAGTTCATACGGTAGAACTAAGCCAATTCAATATCTGATCTGCCTGACAACCCAAACGGTCGTCTCAACACTTGAGATGCCCATCTCGCTTCCTAAACGACCGTCTCACCCAGTGAGATGGTCATTTGGTAGTTCAATCAGCCAATATGTGGCATACAACTCATGAAAACATAATTAACTAATGCGGAAGCGTTCACTAAGCAGCGGATTACCAAAAATTGCTAAAAATTAAAACCTTTTTATCAAAAGATCCATCAAGTAAAAACTTTCTCACATAGAACAAAAGTAACACATTGACATTTTGTTTTTCAAAAGTACATAACTTGTATCACCTCTATCTGTGAGTTACAAGTATTAACTATCCTGTCAAGCTAAACACAGACAATATAAAATCTCGAGGCTCTGAGCCAAAATCTCAAAAGCACTAACTACTACTCTGCGGACCTGAGAGTACAGAGACGACACATAGGACTCTATCTATATCTATACAAGGCATAACAACCAATGTCTCCACCTGAGACTTCACTGCTATCCCTACTGCTGCTGCTATCCTTCACCTACTGAAGGATTCTTGCCTCCTCGTCCGCGTCCACCTAAAAATGTGATTCCCATGGGGGTGAGACAATTGTAAATTGCCCCAGTGAGAGATATAACTCTCCGCCAGAAACATTATTATTGCAGCTTAAGAAGATAAATATGAATAGAGGAGTCATAGTTATTTGACAATAGATATTTTAATGTCTAAGAAATTAGAACATTATTCTTATCAGAAGCATTACAGCTATAACTTGATAGAATCAACATGTCACTTATCCTTTAAGGAATATGAAAAACATGTATAATATTTATTCACCATAGAATCATTACCACAACATTATCTCTCTTCAGGCTTAGTTCATATATCTAATGCCTGTCATTGTCATTATGGAGTCATGGCATGTAGCCATACTCTTTTCACAAAGTGTTGGGATCTTAGTCCCTCAACTCACCAAGTACAATTCCATTTCTTAACAGGTTCATCTTCATGATTATAGTATCTGGGTATTTGAACCCAAAACTCTCCATGGATATTTATTATCACTTATTAGGTAACTTAATACCTTCAGATCATTTAACCAAGGACATCCTGAATCTTACTACATAATGTATTGCACATAGTACACAAAGTTCTATCATTCTTACTACACAAAGCATATGAAGGCTTATAAAGCCTATAAAACATTTTCAATAACAAAGCATCATAGCCCATACCCGGCTATGCTCATCTTCTCAACATATCTGCATGATTAGTAATCATGACATAATTACATATCAATATCATGCAATTTGAGGGTTATCTTATTACATTCATAACCCATTAGTCTGTATTTGAGCTTCACATAGGATTATCCTGTATTAGAATTTCACATAGTAATACCCTGTATTAGGGTTTTCATAGCATTAACTTGTCATAGGATTTCACATATCATCACCTTGTATTAGGAATCACATAACATTGACTTGTATTAAAGTTTCACATAGCATTACTCTGCATCAGGGTTCACATAGCAAGGAATCAATATGAATAATCATAAGTATTAAAACATACTTATATATCCTCATCATTCATCATTGAATGTATTATCAACACAAAGTATGAGTTTCTCTCTCATCTTTATCAGAATATGATTGTATCATAGTCTATTGATTTGGATTAACCTTTTCACAAGGCCTATTAGCCTACCATCATCAAGGTGCATTACATCTCAATGTAACATTTGACATGACACATTTCATGTGTCATCCATTCCAATTATAATGAACTTAGAACACATCATGGTATATCAGAATTGGGGTGTTGGATGTGATATCTATCATACCTTGATGTATCAATTCCCTCAACACCTTAATTTCATTTGAGTTTATTCACTTAGCTTGTATTAGGGTATTACTCATCCTAATACTTATGCACTAGATCATCACATTCATTATACAATGTATTAGTCATGATTCATTTATTTTAGAGTACACAACCATTGCCAAAGATATGCAGTCACCCTTGAGTCAGGGACTATTCATATAAGGATATCCATAATCAACCTCTCTAGGTATTTCATTTGTCAATACATAAATTACTATTCCATCAATAGGAATAGGATTTCCATAATTATAATTTGAGGTTCACTTAGCATCTCACAAACATATATAGATTTCACCTATAATCACTCTTCATTAGAGTTTCATATAATATCCTTCTATATCAGGGTTTCACCTAATATTATATGAAATTAAGATTTCACAACACATCGTCCAGTATTAATGCTTCACATAGGATTAGTGGCACTACCCTATGTTAGGGTCTCATACACCTTACCCCATTTTAGGGATTAAGGTTTTCTACTCACATATAAATAAGGTTTCTCTTACTTCATACCCAAATTAGGGTTAGGATGCACAATTCCCATTAAATTAGGGTTTCTTTCATTGTTACACTAAGGTAGGGATACATCATCACCCTGAATGTATAATAACACTCAGCTTTGCCCTAGATTAGGGTTTCACACATAGCTTTTCTCTAATTAGGGTTTCACACATAGCTTTGCTCTAATTAGGATTAAATCTTATTGATTAGGGTTTCATGATCTCATTATTATGGATCAACCCTTATCACATAGTTTACTCATAATGAGATAATTAGGGCTTAATTATATAAGCATTCATCTCTCTCATTCTCTCTCTCATCCTCTTTAGGAGGTTAACTACTCCAAGATTAATCTAGGTCAACTCTTCACTTGAGTAGACATAGCTAGGTTTAACCTTCACAATCATTATAGGTCTATATCTTTAATAATCACATAGCTGATTAACCTTTGATCATATTAGATGTCCAAATGGTCTAATCAATTAAACCATCAATTATATAAGCAATTCAAAAGAATTGACCAATTAGACTTTTAATTCCACAAGGTGATCAATTGGGTTAACCATTAAAATCTTCAAATGCATTAAGCATCTAAATAGGTTCACCATATTGGATCTTCAATTACATGAGGTATTCAAATGGATTAACCATGTTGATCTTCACATAGTTGATTTCTTAGACCCTCAATGATCTTGGTTCTCATACATCAATTGGTTGAAAACCATTTGAACAACTTGTACTTGAAATCAATTGGAAAAGGTTGGTATTGAAACCGTTTTGCACTTAGGGTCTCGAAACGGTATTGAGACCGTTTGGTCCAAACCTCCTCAAAACCGCATGGACCAAAAAGTGTCTCAACCACTTCAATTGTATCAGGGTTTCTAATGTTGATCCCCTCAATTGATCTTATACATGTTAGTCAATCATAAATTGAGTTAATTAGGTCAACCTTCAACTGGTTTGACCCTCAATTGACCCTCAATTGATCAACAATTAAGGCTTGAATCAATTGGTTTAGGGTTTGGAATCAATAACCCTTCAACATATTTCAATGTGAGTCGAATTGATTTGAACCCATTGAACCATCATCCAATTTGGACATGACCTGACACCAAATGGTCTTGGGATCGTTTGGATGACTTCCAAACAGTCTTGAGACCGTTTTACCATCACATCATCAAAATCCAAGTCAACCCATTAGGATTTGGATCATTGGATTGATCACCAAATCAGCAATTGATTACACTCCAACTTAGCATCTTTGGATCCTCAATTGCTTAACCATACTCAACCCTAGACCTCCACACGGTCTTGGGTGAGCTCCAAACGGTCTTGAGACCATTTGGATGAGCTCCAAACGGTCTTGAGACCGTTTGGCTCATCCAACCCTTGGATTCTAGTGAAAAATTATTAGGGTTTGAGCCATTGAGTTGATCATTAAATCAGCACTTAATTGCAAAGTGATTTGGTACCTTTAGACCTTCAATTGGTGAACCATACTTAGCCCTAGACCTCCAAACGGTCTTGGGTAATCCCCAAAAGGTCTTGAGACCGCTTGGGTGATCCCCAAACGGTTTTGAAACCGTTTGGGCCAATCAACCCAAAGTATCAACTCATTCAATTGCAAAATCAGCACTTAGCCGATTAGGGTTTATACCATATGTTTGAATCTTCAAATACTTAACCATACTCAACCCTGGACCTCCAAACGGTCTTGGTTGACCTAAAAATGGTCTTGAGACTGGTTGGGTGATTCCCAAATGGTTTTGAAACCGTTTGGGATAATTAACCCAAAAAGTCAAATCAATCAAGTTGAAAATCAGCACTTAATCCAATTAGGGTTTGCCTAATTGATTAGCCTTCAACTCATGATTCCTATGGAACTAATCCATGAAATTTGGTGGGTTATCAACCAACATAATTAGGAACAGTATTCTCAAACGGTCAACCCTTGGTCAACTCTTTCAAATGATTTTGAAACCGTTTGCTCTCAAACGGTTTGGTGAAACTGAATGGGCAAACATGTCGAAACTGTTTGGTCTAGATATTTGGGGAGGTGTGTGCTTATGATGATGTCATCATCATCAAGATCCAAACTCATGAAATCTACTGTGATTTCCATGGGGATTGCATTAATCAACCAAACTTAATTTCAGAAATGTAGAAATGATCACCAATTGATAAGGAATTGATTGCAATAATAAAATTAAGGGTTCAAGTTATAAAACCCGCCTCCAATTGAGCTCCAAATCTCCAAGCTCACGGCAACAATGGTGGATGCAACTCCTTTCACTATTCCAAGGGTTGTCCTCAAGCTTTGAGTGAAAAGAATTGGTTAGAAATGAAGAGGAGGTCGAGATATGAAGAATTCATGCATTGATTTTCAATTTTTTCCATGGATTCAAGATGAAAGGAGGTCAAGAACCTTACCAACAGGTTGGGGGTCGTCCTCCTGCTCCCCCACATCTCCTTGGTCGTTTTCCAAGTAAGTGGAAAGAAAGAAATCCGAAAAAGCCTTTGTTTTGGCTTAGAAAGGGTACTTTTATAAGAAAATTGATGAGAGAGAAGATACTTTATAAAAGTCTTTTAATTCCAAAATTATTGCCACCACTTTCCCCTTGGTTTCTTGCATGCAAGGGAATCTCTATCCCCACCGAACTCCCTTCCATTATCCATGAATTAAGGGAAAAGAAATTAAGCACCTTAACCCTTATAATACGAATATCCATATTTGAGTGGAAATTCTTTTACTTATAATAATGGTGAGTGGGATTTCACCTCCTTAGGACATGCTCGTGCCTTTGCAAGGCTTTAGGCTTATCAAAAAACATCTGAATCCAACCATTTTAGTTTTGGTTGAAGGCCCTTTAATTAATACATTCATTTTTTCCCTAAATTGGATTAGGGTTTCACTTAGGATTAAATCTTGATTATTTTAATATCAAGATTCTCACTCCTCCAACTTAATTCAAATGAGGTGCCCTTATCATTTTCTTTGCTCTAAATGATTCCAAGAAACATTAGGGACCTTATTGAAGTGGTAATTTGCATATTGAACCCTAGGTTTTGGGTAAATTGCAAATTACACCAAAACTAGGTTTTAATGCACAAGGATTGCTTTACAAGCTTAATCTTGGTGCCCAAGCTTGTGAAAACTATACCACTAAATCATATTCATTCTTACAATGTCTCAACATCAGAGGAACATATTTGCATGCAACATTTGCAATTTAACCCCTCAACTTGGGTAATTTGCACTTTAGTCCAAAACAAGCAAATATTGTTTCAACATTGTTCAAACAAGACCAAAATTGAAACCTAAGTTTCTCATGAGCCCTAATTACTTTTCCCAAGATAAGATTAAGCATTTACTTAACCTTATTAGGAAAACATCTTGGGTTAACACATAACCTATGTTAGGGATGTTACAAATTATAAACCCCTAACAAGGATTTCGTCCCCGAAATCCCAAAAAAAGGAGGGACATATTATTCAGTTGTCATACCCTCAAGTCTCCACATAATATCTTAAAATCATGGAGATATCATGGATCCTATAATCCACACAAAGTTCTTTTCATTAATTCAACCTTATCAATGTTTATGTTTATGCAAAGCATAAAAGACTAACATATGATGTCCATATTATTGAAAGGAAAAAGCATAAAAGAGCATACTTCAACCATCACTCAAGAATATTTACCAAAAGAGAAACATATATATCTAATAGAGATAATTTTCTCAGTAATCCTTTATTCATAAAGTTCACTTAGCAAACTCTATGTAATTGGGAATGTTCACATAGCTTTTCCTTTTAGTTGGGAATGTTCACATAGCTATTCCTTTTAGTTGGGAATGTTCACATAGCTCTTCCTATTAGTTGGGAATGTTCACATAGCTCTTCCTTTTAGTTGGGAATGTTCACACAACTCTTCCTTTTAGTTGGGAATGTTCACATAGCTCTTCCTTTTTGTTGGGAATGTTCACATAGCTCTTCCTTTTAGTTGGGAATGTTCACATAGCTCTTCCTTTTTGTTGGGAATGTTCACATAGCTCTTCCTTTTAGTTGGGAATGTTCACATAGCTCTTCCTATTAGTTGGGAATGTTCACATAGCTCTTCCTATAAGTTGGGAATGTTCACATAGCTCTTCCTTTTAGTTGGGAATGTTCACATAGCTCTTCCAATAAGTTGGGAATGTTCACATAGCTCTTCCTATTAGTTGGGAATGTTAACATTGCTCTTCCTATTAGTTGGGAATGTTCACATAGCTCTTCCTATTAGTTGGGAATGTTCACATAGCTCTTCCTATAAGTTGGGAATGTTCACATAGCTCTTCCTATTAGTTGGGAATGTTCACATAGCTCTTCCTTTTAGTTGGGAATGTTCACATAGCTCTTCCTTTTAGATTACATTATACTCTCTAGATTGTTTCAGAATGACTACTTGATCAGAGTAATAAAAAATATAACAATCTAAGAGTTTCATACTTGCCTTATCTTCAACAATCATATACCTGGCTAGGGTATATAAGCATTCAGATTAGGTAGTATGCACTTTATCTGCTATCATATTTCTCACTTTTCATATCATTATACACACAAGATTTTCCATTTCCTAAATTTTCTCCAGGAATCCCTTCTATATCTCATCTTGTATCACAAAGATAAGAGAGATTATAAAGCATTTTAATGAATACTGAGTAAGATATAAGTTCTCATCTCCCTTGTGTCCTTATAGGACTAGTCAAAGGAATTCAAAAACAACTACTTTCATATCTTTAACACATAAAATCATAATATGAAGTATCAAATTGAATATATTTCATTTAAGTATTACCCCTCAAGGTCACCTATCACATTAGGTTGTTTTCAACATATAGTGTCCAATTATCTCATGTTGCTACTTTTGCCTTCTCTTAGTGGCTACTGCCCTGGTGCACTAGGAATCTATTGCACTGGTGACACCAAAAACTTTGGCTTTTCAGAATATTTAAGCAAATGTCTCTAAAATTCTAGAGACCTTACCTTAATTCTCATCTTATTGCCCCTCCTTGGGCACTACCATCACATATGTAATTTTTATCCAAACTTATGGCAGAATGTATTTTCTCACCATATATTAATCTTTCCCACATTTCCACTATTCCAACATGACCATGTCACTCAGGAATCCTTTTAAAGTCCAAAGTTTATGCATTAAAGACTGGTAACTTAGGTTGTAATACTAGTATCCAATCTTCTATATGCATTACTGTTGTCCTATCCTGCCTTTCAAGAGCATAACATAGGATTCTCTATCCTGATTAAGTCAAGGTGGGAATTCTCAGGCATTTGTTCTCCTCTTGCCTGATCCCATGCACCCTCTCCTGGTGCAACAACATTGCCCTTAGCAATGTGTTCCTCATGTTCTCCAGTCATTTTCAAGTTCTTCTTCTCCTATGTGAGCAGAAGATACTATTAGATAAACTGGAAGACACTTAGAACAAACTCTACAACCTTAGTCCTATGTCTCTGTAGACTCTGTGAACCTAGAGCTCTGATACCACTTATTTGTGGCATACAACTCATGAAAACATAATTAACTAATACAGAAGCGTTCACTAAGCAACAGATTACCAAAAATCGCTAAAAATTAAAACCTTTTTATCAAAAGATCCATCAAGTAAAAACTTTCTCACATAGAACAAAAGTAACACATTTACATTTTGTTTTTCAAAAGTACATAACTTGTATCATCTCTATCTGTGAGTTACAAGTATTAACTACCCTATCAAGCTAAACACAGACAGTATAAAATCTCAATGCACTGAGCCAAAATCTCAAAAGCACTAACTACTACTCCGAGGACCTGAGAGTACAAAGACGACACATAGGACTCTATCTATATCTATAAAAGGCATAACAGCCAGTGTCTCCGCCTGAGACTTCACTACTGTCCCTGCTGCTGCTACTGTCCTTCACCTACTGAAGGATTCTTGCCTCCTTGTCCGCGTCCACCTAAAAATGTGATTCCCATGGGGGGTGAGACAATTGTAAATTGCCCCAGCGAGAGATATAACTCTCCACCAGAAACATTATTATTACAGCTTAAGAAGATAAATATGAATAGAGGAGTCATAATTATTTGACAACAAATATTTTAATTTCTAACAAATCAGAACATTATTCTTATCAGAAGCATTGTAGCTATAACTTGATAGAATCAACATGTCACTTATCCTTTAAGGAATATGAAGAACATGTATAATATTTATTCACTATAGAATCATTACCACAACATTATCTCTCTTCAGGCTTAGTTCATATATCTAATGCCTGGCATTGTCATTGTGGAGTCATGGCATGTAGCCATACTCTTTTCACAAAGTGTTGGGATCTTAGTCCCTCAGCTCACCAAGTACAATTCCATTTCTTAACAGGTTCATCATCACGATTATAGTATCTGGGTATTTGAACCCAAAAATCTCCATGGATATTTATTATCACTTATTAGGTAACTTAATACCTTCAGATCATTTAACCAAGGACATCCTGAATCTTGCTACATAATGTATTGCACATAGTACACAAAGTTCTATGATTCTTACTACACAAAGCATATGAAGGCTTATAAACCCTATAAAACATTTTCAATAACAAAGCATCATAGCCCATACCTGGCTATGCTCAGCTTCTCAACATATCTGCATGATTAGTAATCATGACATAATTACATATCAATATCATGCAATTATAGGGCTATCTTATTACATTCATAACCCATTAGTCTGTATTTGAGCTTCACATAGGATTATCCTGTATTAGAATTTCACATAGTAATACCCTGTATTAGGGTTTTCATAGCATTAATTTGTCATAGGATTTCACATATCATCACCTTGTATTAGGGATCACATAGCATTGACTTGTATTAAAGTTTCACATAGCATTACTCTGCATCAGGGTTCACATAGTAAGGAATCAATATGAATAATCATAAGTATTCAAACATACTTATATATCCTCATCATTCATCATTGAATGTATTATCAACACAAAGTATGAGTTTCTCTCTCATCTTTATCAGAATATGATTGTATCATAGTCTATTGATTTGGATTAACCTTTTCACAAGGCCTGTTAGCCTACCATCATCAAGGTGCATTACATCTCAATGTAACATTTGACATGACACATTTCATGTGTCATCCATTCCAATTATAATGAACTTAGAACACATCATGGTATATCAGAATTGGGGTGTTGGATGTGATATCTATCATACCTTGATGTATCACTTCCCTCAACACCTTCATCTCATTTGAGTTTATTCACTTAGCTTGTATTAGGGTATTACTCATCCTAATACTTATGCACTAGATCATCACATTCATTATGCAAGGTATTAGTCATGATTCATTTATTTTAGAGTAGACAACCATTGCCAAAGATATGGACTCACCCTTGAGTTAGGGACTATTCATATAAGGATATCCATAATCAACCTCTCTAGGTATTTCATTTGTCAATACATAAATCACTATTCCATCAATAGGAATAGGATTTCCATAATTATAATTTGAGGTTCACTTAGCATCTCACAAACATATATAGATTTCACATATAATCACTCTTCATTAGAGTTTCATATAATATCCTTCTATATCAGGGTTTCACCTAATATTATGTGAAATTAAGATTTCACAACACATCGTCCAGTATGAATTCTTCACATAGGATTAGTGGCACTACCCTATGTTAGGGTCTCATACACCTTACCCCATTTTAGGGATTAAGGTTTTCTACTCACATCTAAATAAGGTTTCTCTTACTTCATACCCAAATTAGGGTTAGGATGTACAATTCCCATTAAATTAGGATTTCTTTCATTGTTACACTAAGTTAGGGATACATCATCACCCTGAATGTATAATAACACTCAGCTTTTCCCTAGATTAGGGTTTCACACATAGCTTTGCTCTAATTAGGGTTTCACACATAGCTTTGCTCTAATTAGGATTAAAGCTTATTGATTAGGGTTTCATGATCTCATTATTATGGATCAACCCTTATCACATAGTTTACTCATAATGAGAGAATTAGGGCTTAATTATATAAGCATTCATATCTCTCATTCTCTCTCTCATCCTCTTTAGGAGGTTAACTACTCCAAGATTAATCTAGGTCAACTCTTCACTTGAGTACACATAGCTAGGGTTAACCTTCACAATCATTATAGGTATATATCTTTAATAATCACATAGCTGATTAACCTTTGATCATATTAGATGTCCAAATGGTCTAATCAATTAAACCATCAATTATATAAGCAATTCAAAAGAATTGACCAATTAGACTTTCAATTCCACAAGGTGATCAATTAGGTTAACCATTGAAATCTTCAAATGCATTAAGCATCTAAATAGGTTCACCATATTGGATCTTCAAATACTTGAGGTATTCAAATGGATTAACCATGTTGATCTTCACATAGTTGATTTCTTAGACCCTCAATGATCTTGGTTCTCATACATCAGTTGGTTGAAAACCATTTGAACAAGTTGTACTTGAAATCAATTGGACAAGGTTGGTATTGAAACCGTTTGCACTTTGGGTCTCCAAATGGTTTGAGATCGTTTGGTCCCAAACGGTCTTGAGACCGTCTGGTCCAAACCTCCTCAAAACCGCATGGACCAAAAAGTGTCTCAACCACTTCAATTGTAACAGGGTTTCCAATGTTGATCCCCTCAATCGATCTTATACATGTTATTCATTCATCAATTGAGTTAATTAGGTCAACCTTCCACTGATTTGACCCTCAATTGATGAACAATTAATGCTTGAATCAATTGGTTTAGGGTTTGGAATCAATAACCCTTCAACATATTTCAATGTGAGTCGAATTGATTTGAACCCATTGAACCATCATCCAATTTGGACATGACCTGACCCCAAATGGTCTTGGGATCATTTGGATGACCTCCAAACGGTCTTGAGACCGTTTTCCCATCACATCATCAAAATCCAAGTCAATCCATTAGGGTTTGGATCATTGGATTGATCACCAAATCTACAATTGATTACACTCCAACTTAGCATCTTTGAATCTTCAATTGCTTAACCATACTCAACCCTAGACCTCCAAACGGTCTTGGGTGACCTCCAAACGGTCTTGAGACCATTTGGATGAGCTCCAAATGGTCTTTAGACCGTTTGGCTCATCCAACCCTTGGATTCTAGTGAAAAATCATTAGGGTTTGAGCCATTGAGTTAATCATCAAATCAACACTTAATTGCAAAGTGATTTGGTACCTTTAGACCTTCAATTGGTCAACCATACTTAACCCTAGACCTCCAAACGGTCTTGGGTAATCCCCAAAAGGTCTTGAGACGTTTTGGGTGATCCCCAAACGGTTT
The DNA here is from genome assembly GCA_963693085.1 of Alisma plantago-aquatica. Taxonomy (NCBI): domain Eukaryota; kingdom Viridiplantae; phylum Streptophyta; class Magnoliopsida; order Alismatales; family Alismataceae; genus Alisma; species Alisma plantago-aquatica. The sequence continues at coordinate 927,780,444 of OY856409.1, forward strand.
TGAAACCGTTTGGGCCAATCAACCCAAAGTATCAACCCATTCAATTGCAAAATCAGCACTTAGCCGATTAGGGTTTATACCATATGTTTGAATCTTAAAATACTTAACCATACTCAACCCTGGACCTACAAACGGTCTTGGTTGACCTCCAAACGGTCTTGAGATAGTTTGGGTGATTCCCAAATGGTTTTGAAACCGTTTGGGCTAATTAACCCAAAAAGTCAAATCAATCAAGTTGAAAATCAGCACTTAATCCAATTAGGGTTTGCCTAATGGATTAGCCTTCAACTCATGATTCCTTTGGAACTAATCCATCAAATTTGGTGGGTTATCAACCAACATAATTAGGAACAGGATTATAAAACGGTCAACCCTTGGTAAACTCTTTCAAACGGTTTTGAAACCGTTTGCTCTCAAACGGTCTCAAACCGTTTGCTCTCAAACGGTTTGGTGAAACCGAATGGGAAAACATGTTGAAACTGTTTGGTCTAGATATTTGGGGATGTGTGTGCTTATGATGATGTCATCATAATCAAGCTCTAAACTCACGAAATATACTATTATTTCCATGGGGATTGCATTAATCAACCAAACTTAATTTCGGAAATGTAGAAATGATCACCAATTGATAAGGAATTGATTGCAATAATAAAATTAAGGGTTCAAGTTATAAAACCCACCTCCAATTGAGCTCCAAATCTCCAAGCTCACGGAAAAAATGGTGGATGCAAATACTTTCACTATTCCAAGGGTCGTCCTCATTCTTTGAGTGAAAAGAATTGGTTAGAAATGAAGACGAGGTCGAGATATGAAGAATTCATGCATTGATTTTCGATTTTTGCTATGGATTCAAGGTGAAAGGAGGTCAAGAACCTTACCAAAAGGTTGGGGGTCGTCCTACTGATCCTCCACAGCTCCTTGGTCGTTTTCCAAGAAAGTGGAAAGAAATAAATCCGAAAAAGCCTTTGTTTTGGCTTAGAAAGGGTACTTTTATAAGAAAATTGATGAGAGAGAAGATACTTTATAAAAGTCTTTTAATTCCAAAATTGTTGCCACCACTTCCCCCTTGGTTTCTTGAATTCAAGGGAATATCTATCCCCACTGAACTACCTTCCATTATCCATGAATTAAGGGAAAAGAAATTAAACACCTTAACCCTTATAATAAGAATATCCATATTTGAGTGGAAACTCTTTTTCTTATAATAATGGTGAGTGGGATTTCACCTCCTTAGGATATGCTCATGCCTTTGCAAGGCTTTAGGATTATCCACACACATATGAATCCAACCATTTTAATTTTGTTTGAAGGCCCTGTAATTAATACATTCATTTTTTCCCTAAATTGGATTAGGGTTTCACTTAGGATTAAATCTTGATTATTTTAATATCAAGATTCTCTCTCCTCCAACTTAATTCAAATGAGGCGCCCTTATCATTTTCTTTGCTCTACATGATGCCAAGAAACATTAGGGACCTTATTGAAGTGTTAATTTGCATATTGAACCCTAGGTTTGGGTAAATTGCACATTACATCAAAACTAGGTTTTAATGCACAAGGATTGCTTTACAAGCTTAATCTTGGTGCCCAAGCTTGTGAAAACCATACCACTAAATCATATTCATTCTTACGATGTCTCAACATCAGAGGAAAATATTTTCATGGAACATTTGCAATTTAACCCCTCAACTTGGGTAATTTGCACTTTAGTCCAAAACAAGCAAATATTGCTTCAACATTGTTCAAACAAGACCAAAATTGAAACCTAAGTTTCTCATGAGCCCTAATTACTTTTCCCAATATAAGATTAAGCATTAACTCAACCTTATTAGGAAAAACATCTAGGGTTAACACATAACCCAGGTCAGGGATGTTATAAATTATAAACCCCTAACAAGGATTTCGTCCCCGAGATCCCAGAAAAAGGAGGGACATATTATTCAGTTGTCATACCCTCAGGTCTCCACATAATATCCTAATATCATGGAGATATCATGGATCCTATAATACACACAAAGTTCTTTTCATTAATTCAACATTATCAATGCTTATGTTTATGCAAAGCATAAACCCCTAACATATGATGTCCATATTATTGAAAGGAAAAAGCATAAAAGAGCATACTTCAACCATTACTCAAGAATATTTACCAAAAGAGAAACATATATATCTAACAGAGATAATTTTCTCAGTAATCCTTTATTTATAAAGTTCACTTAGCAAACTCTTTGTAATTGGGAATGTTCACATAGCTTTTCCTTTTAGTTGGGAATGTTCACATAGCTTTTCCTTTTAGTTGGGAATGTTCACATAACTCTTCCTATTAGTTGGGAATGTTCACATAGCTCTTCCTTTTAGTTGGGAATGTTCACATAGCTCTTCCTTTTAGTTGGGAATGTTCACATAGCTCTTCCTTTTTGTTGGGAATGTTCACATATCTCTTCCTTTTTGTTGGGAATGTTCACTTAGCTCTTCCTTTTAGTTGGGAATGTTCACATAGCTCTTCCTTTTTGTTGAGAATGTTCACATAGCTCTTCCTTTTTGTTGGGAATGTTCACATAGCTCTTCCTTTTAGTTGGGAATGTTCACATAGCTCTTCCTATAAGTTGGGAATGTTCACATAGCTCTTCCTATTAGTTGGGAATGTTCACATAGCTCTTCCTATTTGTTTGGAATGTTCACATAGCTCTTCCTTTAAGTTGGGAATGTTCACATAGCTCTTCCTATTAGTTGGGAATGTTCACATAGCTCTTCCTTTTAGATTTCATTATACTCTCTAGATTGTTTCAAAATGACTACTTGATCAGAGTAATAAAAAAGATAACAATCTAAGAGTTTCATACTTGCCTTATCTTCAATAATCATATACCTGTCCAGTGTATATATGTATTGAGATTAGGTAGTATGAACTTTATCTGCTATCATATTTCTCACTTTTCATATCATTATACACACATTATTTTCCATTTCCTAAATTTTATCCAGGCATCCCTTCTATATCTCATCTTGTATCACAAAGATAAGAGAGATTATAAAGCATTTTAATGAATACTGAGTAAGATATAAGTTCTCATCTCCCTTGTGTCCTTATAGGACTAGTCAAAGGAATTCAAAAACAACTACTTTCATATCTTTAACATATAGAATCATAATATGAAGTATCGGATTGAATATATTTAATTTGAGTATTACCCCTCAAGGTCACCTATCACATTAGGTTGTTTTCAACACATAGAGTCCAGTTATCTCATGTTGCTACTTTTGCCTTCTCTTAGTGGTTGTTGCCCTGGTGCACTAGGCATCTATGGCACTGGTGACACTAAAACTTTGGCTTTTCAGAATATTTAAGCAAATGTCTCTAAAATTCTAGAGACCTTACCTTAATTCTCATCTTATTGCCCCTCCTTGGGCACTACCATCACATATGTACTTTTTATCCAAACTTATGGCAGAATGTATTTTCTCACCATATATTAATCTTTCCCACATTTCCACTATTCCAATATGACCATGTCACTCAGGAATCCTTTCAAAGTCCAAAGTTTATACATTAAAGATAGGTAACTTAGGTTGTAATACTAGTATCCAGTCTTCTATATGCATTACTGTTGTCCTATCCTGCCTTTTAAGAGCATAACATAGGATTCTCTATCCTGATTAGGTCAAGGTGGGAATTCTCAGGCACTTATACTCCTCTTGCTTGATCCCATGCACCCTCTCCTGGTGCAAAAACATTGCCCTTAGCAATGTGTTCCTCATGTTCTCCAGTCATTTTCAAGTTCTTCTTCTCCTATGTGAGCAGAAGATACTATTAGATAAACTAGAAGACACTTAGAACATACTCTACAACTTTAGTCATATGTCTCTGTAGACTCTGCGAACCTAGAGCTTTGATACCACTTATTTGTGGCATACAACTCATGAAAACATAATTAACTAATGCGGAAGCGTTCACTAAGAAGCGGATTACCAAAAATTGCTAAAAATTAAAACCTTTTTATCAAAAGATCCATCAAGTAAAAACTTTCTCACATAGAACAAAAGTAACACATTTACATTCTGTTTTTCAAAATTACATAACTTGTATCATCTCTATCTGTGAGTTACAAGTATTAACTATCCTGTCAAGCTAAACACAGATAGTATAAAATCTCGAGGCACTGAGCCAAAATCTCAAAAGCACTAACTACTACTCCGAGGACCTGAGAGTACAAAGACGACAGATAGGACTCTATCTATATCTATACAAGGCATAACAGCTAGTGTCTCCACATGAGACTTCACTGCTATCCCTGCTGCTACTGCTGTCCTTCACCTACTGAAGGATTCTTGCCTCCTCATCTGCGTCCACCTAAAAATGTGATTCCCACGGGGGTGAGACAATTGTAAATTGCCCCAGTAAGATATATAACTCTCTTCCAGAAACATTATTATTGCATCTTAAGAAGATAAATATGAATAGAGGAGTCATAATTCTTTGGCAACAAATATTTTAATGTCTAACAAATTAGAACATTATTCTCATCAGAAGCATTGCAGCTATAACTTGATAGAATCAACATGTCACTTATCCTTTAAGGAATATGAAGAACATGTATAATATTTATTCACTATAGAATCATTACCACAACATTATCTCTCTTCAGGCTTAGTTCATATATCTAATGCCTGACATTGTCATTGTGGAGTCATGGCATGTAGCCATACTCTTTTCACAAAGTGTTGGGATCTTAGTCCCTCAACTCACCAAGTACAATTCCATTTCTTTACAGGTTCATCATCATGATTATAGTATTCGGGTATTTGAACCCAAAATTCTCCATGGATATTTATTATCACTTATTAGGTAACTTAATACCTTTAGATCATTTAACCAAGGACATCGAATCTTGCTACATAATGTATTGCACATAGTACACAAAGTTCTATGATTCTTACTACACAAAGCATATGAAGGCTTATAAACCCTATAAAACATTTTCAATAACAAAGCATCATAGCCCATACCTGGCTATGCTCATCTTCTCAACATATCTGCATGATTAGTAATCATGACATAATTACATATCAATATCATGCAATTCGAGTTATCTTATTACATTCATAACCCATTAGTCTGTATTTGAGCTTCACATAGGATTATCCTATATTAGAATTTCACATAGTAATACCCTGTATTAGGGTTTCCATAACATTAACTTGTCATAGGATTTCACATATCATCACCTTGTATTAGGGATCACATAGCATTGACTTGTATTAAAGTTTCACATAGCATTACTCTGCATCAGGGTTCACATAGCAAGGAATCAATATGAATAATCATAAGTATTCAAACATACTTATATATCCTCATCATTCATCATTGAATATATTATCAACACAAAGTATGAGTTTCTCTCTCATCTTTATTAGAATATGATTGTATCATAGTCTATTGATTTGGATTAACCTTTTCACAAGGCCTGTTAGCCTACCATCATCAAGGTGCATTACATCTCAATGTAACATTTGACATGACACATTTCATGTGTCATCCATTCCAATTATAATGAACTTAGAACACATCATGGTATATCAGAATTGGGGTGTTGGATGTGATATCTATCATACCTTGATGTATCACTTCCCTCAACACCTTCATCTCATTTGAGTTTATTCACTTAGCTTGTATTAGGGTATTACTCATCCTAATACTTATGCACTAGATCATCACATTCATTATGCAATGTATTAGTCATGATTCATTTATTTTAGAGTACACAACCATTGCACAGATATGGACTCACCCTTGAGTCAGGGACTATTCATATAAGGATATCCATAATCAACCTCTCTAGGTATTTCATTTGTCAATACATAAATCACTATTCCATCAATAGGACTAGGATTTCCATAATTATAATTTGAGGTTCACTTAGCATCTCACAAACATATATAGATTTCACCTATAATCACTCTTCATTAGAGTTTCATATAATATCCTTCTATATCAGGGTTTCACCTAATATTATGTGAAATTAAGATTTCACAACACATCGTCTAGTATTAATGCTTCACATAGGATTAGTGGCACTACCCTATGTTAGGGTCTCATACACCTTACCCCATTTTAGGGATTAAGGTTTTCTACTCACATCCAAATAAGGTTTCTCTTACTTCATACCCAAATTAGGGTTAGGATGTACAATTCCCATTAAATTAGGATTTCTTTCATTGTTACACTAAGTTAGGGATACATCATCACCCTGAATGTATAATAACACTCAGCTTTGCCCTAGATTAGGGTTTCACACATAGCTTTGCTCTAATTAGGGTTTCACGCTTAGCTTTGCTCTAATTAGGATTAAAGCTTATTGATTAGGGTTTCATGATCTCATTATTATGGATCAACCCTTATCACATAGTTTACTCATAATGAGATAATAGGGCTTAATTATGTAAGCATTCATCTCTCTCATTCTCTCTCATCCTCTTTAGGAAGTTAACTACTCCAAGATTAATCTAGGTCATCTCTTCACTTGAGTACACATAGCTAGGGTTAACCTTCACAATCATTATAGGTATATATCTTTAATAATCACATAGCTGATTAACCTTTGATCATATTAGATGTCCAAATGGTCTAATCAATTAAACCATCAATTATATAAGCAATTCAAAAGAATTGACCAATTAGACTTTCAATTCCACAAGATGATCAATTGGGTTAACCATTGAAATCTTCAAATGCATTAAGCATCTAAATAGGTTCACCATATTGGATCTTCAATTACATGAGGTATTCAAATGGATTAACCATTTTGATCTTCATATAGTTTATTTCTTAGACCCTCAATGATCTTGGTTCTCATACATCAATTGGTTGAAAATCATTTGAACAAGTTGTACTTGAAATCAATTGGAAAAGGTTGGTATTGAAACCGTTTGCACTTTGGGTCTCCAAACGGTCTTGAGACCGTTTGGCCCCAAATGGTCTTGAGACCATTTGGACTCAAATGGTCTTGAGACCATTTGGTCCAAACCTCCTCAAAACCGAATGGACCAAAAAGTGTCTCAACCACTTCAATTGTATCAGGGTTTCCAATGTTGATTTCCTCAATCGATCTTATACATGTTAGTCAATCATCAATTGAGTTAATTAGGTCAAAATTCAACTAATTTGACCCTCAATTGACCCTCAATTGATCAACAATTAAGACTTGAATCAATTGGTTTAGGGTTTGGAATCAATAACCCTTCAACATATTTCAATGTCAGTCGAATTGATTTGAACCCATTGAACCATCATTTAATTTGGACATGACCTGACCCCAAATGGTCTTGGGAGTGTTTGGATGGCCTCCAAACGGTCTTGAGACCGTTTTCCCATCACATCATCAAAATCCAAGTTAACCCATTAGGGTTTGGATCATTGGATTGATCACCAAATCAACAATTGATTACACTCCAACTTAGCATCTTTGAATCTTCAATTGCTTAACCATACTCAACCCTAGACCTAAAAACGGTCTTGGGTGACCTCCAAACGGTCTTGAGACCGTTTGGCTCATCCAACCCTTGGATTCTAGTGAAAAAGCATTAGGGTTTGAGCCATTGAGTTGATCATCAAATCAACACTTAATTGCAAAGTGATTTGGTACCTTTAGACCTTCAATTGGTCAACCATACTTAACCCTAGACCTCCAAACGGTCTTGGGTAATACCCAAACGGTCTTGAGACCGTTTTGGTGATCCCCAAATGGTTTTGAAACCGTTCGGGCCAATCAACCCAAAGTATCAACTCATTCAATTGCAAAATCAGCACTTAGCCGATTAGGGTTTATACCATATGTTTGAATCTTCAAATACTTAACCATACTCAACCCTGGACCTCCAAAAGGTCTTGGTTGACCTCCAAACGGTCTTGAGACTGTTTGGGTGATTCCCAAATGGTTTTGAAACCGTTTGGGCTAATTAACCCAAAAAGTCAAATCAATCAAGTTGAAAATCAGCACTTAATCCAATTAGGGTTTGGCTAATTGATTAGCCTTCAACTCATGATTCCTTTGGAAATAATCCATCAAATCTGGTGTGTTATCAACCAACATAATTACGAACAGTATTCTAAAACGGTCAACCCTTGGTCAACTCTTTCAAATGGTTTTGAAACCGTTTGCTCTCAAACGGTTTTGAAACCGTTTGCTCTCAAACGGTTTGCTGAAACCGAATGGGCAAACATGTTGAAACTGTTTGGTCTAGATATTTGGGGAGGTGTGTGCTTATGATGATGTCATCATAATCAAGCTCCGAACTCACGAAACCTACTGTGATTTCCATGGGGATTGCATTAATCAACCAAACTTAATTTCAGAAATGTAGAAATGATCACCAATTGATAAGGAATTGATTGCAATAATAAAATTAAGGGTTCAAGTTATAAAACCCGCCTCCAATTGAGCTCCAAATCTACAAGCTCATGGCAAAAATGGTGGATGCAACTCCGTTCACTATTCCAAGGGTCGTCCTCAAGCTTTGAGTGAAAAGAATTGGTTAGAAATGAAGAGGAGATCGAGATATGAAGAATTCATGCATTGATTTTCAATTTTCGCCATGTATTCAAGGTGAAAGGAGGTCAAGAACCTTACCAACAGGTTGGGGGTCGTCCTCATGATCCTCCACAGCTCCTTGGTCGTTTTCCAAGCAAGTGGAAAGAAAGAAACCGAAAAAGCCTTTGTTTTGGCCTAGAAAGGGTACTTTTATAAGAAAATTGATGAGAGAGAAGATACTTTATATAAGTCTTTTAATTCCAAAATTGTTGCCACAACTTCCACCTTGGTTTATTGCATGCAAGGGAATCTCTATCCCCACCTAACTCCCTTCCATTATCCATAAATTAAGGGAAAAGAAATTAAGCACCTTAACCCTTATAATAAGAATATCAATATTTTAGTGGAAATTCTTTTTCTTATAATAATGTTGAGTGGGATTTCACCTCCTTAGGATATTCTCGTGCCTTTGCAAGTCTTTAGGCTTTTCCACACACATCTGAATCCAACCATTTTAATTTTGGTTGAAGGCCCTTTAATTAATACATTCATTTTTTCCCTAGATTGGATTAGGGTTTCACTTAGGATTAAATCTTGATTATTTTAATATCAAGATTCTCTCTCCTCCAAATTAATTAAAATGAGGCGCCCTTATCATTTTATTTTCTCTAGATGATGTCAAGAAACACTAGGGACCTTATTGAAGTGGTAATTTGCATATTGAACCCTAAGTTTTGGGTAAATTTCACATTACACCAAAACTAGGTTTTAATGCACAATGATTGCTTTACAAGCTTAATCTAGGTGCCCAAGATTGTGAAAACCATACCACTAAATCATATTCATTCTTATGATGTATAAACATCATAGGAACATCTTTTCATGCAACATTTGCAATTTAACCCCTCAACTTGGGTAATTTGCACTTTAGTCCAAAACAAGCAAATATTGCTTCAACATTGTTCAAACAAGACCAAAATTGAAACCTAAGTTTCTAATGAGCCCTAATTACTTTTTCCAAGATAAGATTAAGAATTTACTCAACCTTATTAGGAAAAACATCTAGGGTTAACACATAACCCAGGTCAGGGATGTTACACAATCTGTCAATTTGTTGTGTGAATTGAGTACCTAAACACTTTAGTACTTATTTCAATTATCATTCAAGATCAAACTCCTATTCTAGATGAGTTCCTATGTGTGTGATACTATAGGTCCCATATCACATTGGCAGTGAATGTCCATAACTAGCTTATGACATCACAAGCAAAGAGTGGTGCCTAGTTGCACATCATTGCTACCCAAGTGAATGGAATGCTGAGGGAAAACTTCAACCTACAATTTGTGTATGGTGTTACAGTGTTTGTATGGTTCCTTTGTCACTTATATCCACATTGAACTAGAGGCATGGATAAGTCATCCTGGTTATTATTCAATCTTATTCCTTGAACCAGAGCAGACTGCTTGAGATATATGTAATCTCAATATCACATATTGACTCACATGTGTATGTACATAATTTTTTTTGTCTTGCTAATTAAGAGGCCTAGGATATCATACTCCTATAGGAGGGACAAATCCCATATCTATCACTCATAGTCAATCCCCATGTGTCAAAGTCACCCAATCATCACCGTTATAACAACCCATGTTTCAGGACTGCGTTTGATGATGTCAAACTGTACCCAATGGCATGTGATGAGTGCAGTGATTTTAGGTCTAAGAACCACAACCACCACCATCACTATGAGACCTGACTATGACTTCCATGATGATGGATTTCATGTGGTAGTCTCACGGTGGGTCTATCTGATACACTGTTCCCTAACATGTATCTATGTGCTTGGTTTGATACTGCCATATCATGGCTAATGAGATTTAGTCATCAACCATATCACACTCTAATCTTATGTGTTATTGTTGTCTATCTACCTTCCACAATAACAACCGATTAGGGACATCAAAAACATGTATATACTCTTAACATCCATATGATCGCATTCTTCCAAGTCACGTACTTGAAGACATACGCCATTGAGTAATATCATTCTCTAGATATTTATTATGTAATTCATTATCTCATAACTAAATATATAAAATAAATTGGAAGTTTGCCTTTATTATTATCAAATTAGGTATCTAATCCCATATCCCAATTGTCATATGATTGGCTCTCTGGGCATACATACCAACAGACTCCCACTTGCACTTAGAGCTATTGACCCACATATATCATCTTGAGTGACCTAGCATGAACTTCATGCTTTTTCCACACAAGTGCTTTTATAGCGGGTTTAGCAACGTTTGCCTTAAGTCGATATTTTGTAATTTTTCACATCTCTTCATTGTACGGCTGTTCGTATGACATGGAAGTGTCGTAGTATGCTATCAGAGATTCCCAACCTAACTAGTAGCTCCATTGTTGTCATCAGTGTTTCTACCATGTCATCAATAGTTTGAAACGTCACATAAGTTCACCCATATGAACTTCTTGATCCATACAATATCATCTGTTGTTCTTATAACACAGATATACTCGACTTCTTTTTGTAGATTTGAACAACTATCATTAGCTCATAATTCTTTCTAGCTTTCAATTCTCATTTAATGTCAAACACTATTGCGATCATTTTGTCAGTTTGGAAGCTTGCATGGGTGTAACCCTTTACATCCAACTCTTCCTTATTACCATAACCAAGGAACCAATCCCTTAAGTGTTTCACAAGCATATAAGGATGTTCTTTATGGTAATCTAGTGACTCTCACTGGTATCTAACATATACCCTCTTGTCACGTCTAATACATACAAGATTGCTAGGTAGGTATATATATGTCCTCTATACATATGAGATGACTGGATATCATCTCTTCATATCCAAAACATATGAGATTACTAGATATCTTCTCATCATGTCCAATACATATGAGATAATGAGATACATACATAGAATTGCATTCAAGATAGATCCAATGACATCTATCCATGTGTCCATGTTCTTCAGAATAACTATGACACTAGGCTCTTGCAAGACTAACTCCATGGAACATAGATAAGTTTTCTCTCATTAAGTCTTGCATGTTGAACCCTTCAACATCTTACCAATGGATGTGCTTTTACTTAGGTCAAGAAGCTTTCCATATCTATCTCTATAGACCTCGATCCCTATCACATAGGATGCTTCGCCTAAACCCTTCATATAGAAGGTACTTTCCTTGCCAGGTTTTAATATTTATAGGATAAGAACATTATTCCACATCATTATGTGGAATATCAATATGCTCCCACTAAATACTTTGCAATCACAGATTCCATCTTCATTCTAAATCAAGTCAAACCCTTTGACCGTCTTATCAAATCAATGAATCCAACTCTAAGATGCTTTCAATCCTCAGATTGACCTTTGTATCTTATAGATTTTATTTGCATTAATGGATATATAAAACCATTATGTTGTGTCATGTACACATCCTCTTAATTATTCCAATTAAGGAATGTGATTTTAACATCCATATGCCAAATCTCACAGTCATAATAAGTTGCAATGGCAAGCATGATCTAGATATATTTAACCATGGTAACTGGTGAAAGGCTTCATCACGTTCAATTATTTGAACTAGTTTGAAACTCTTTGCAACCAATCTACTCTTCCATGTTGGTCTTCTTACAAAGACCCAAATGCACCCTATGGGTTTTACCCCTTTAGGTGGATCCAACAAGGTCATACCTTGCTAGTTTACATGGATTCCATCATAGATCTCATGGCCTCATGCCATTTTTCATAATCTAGTCCCTCAATAGTTTGTAGGTAGGTAGTTGACTCATCATTATAATAAACTTACCGTGTTCTTGAGTTATAAGATATCATAATCTTTTAGATTCAAGGGGTGTTCTACTAGAACTATGAGTTCTGTGTTTACATAAGGAACTTGAGATTCCACAACAATTTGTAATTCCCCTTGTTCCTCATTGTACCTCTTTAGGTTCAATGTTTTTTCTTGTTTGTCTCAAACATTCCAAGTTCTACTTTTACTCACACTATTTCCTTTGGAACTAATTTACACTTAGGGGTTTAGCCATCCTAGCAACAAACACTTTATTGTCGGGCTAAAATATAAGTAGTATTCAACAAGATAACATTCATGTGATTTGTGTATAAAACTCTTTAAGAAACTATTTTTTTATACAATATTTTAGTCTTGATCACTATTAAAGACACATCAGGACACTTTCCATTCCATATCTCATATGGTGTCTTTTGAACCATTTTAGATGGTACATTGTTTATAGCAAAGCATGTGCCCAAAAAAAATTATAAGATTAGCTAGAATTTATTGATAATCTCACTACAACTTAACAGGGTGTGATACCTTCTTTCTAACACATTAGTATGTTTCAAGTGGAATTTATTATGATACACTATCATGATCTCCCATAAGGTCCTCAAACTCTTTGTTTAAGTATTTCAACATTGATCACATCAATGTATCTTAATGCTTTTACCAATTTAGTAATGTACTTCATTTATGATCTCCTTGAACACTTCAAGAGATCCAAACTTGTATTTCATAAATACAAATTTCTACTAATCGCATCAGTACATGTAATGAGGTACTTGTAACTACCTTTAGCATTCATTCTAAAAGGTCGATGTACATCAGTATGTACTAGTCCTAATGGAATAGTCGGTCTCCCACAACATATAGTGAAGATCCTTTTGTCATATTGCACAACAAATAAGACATGCATGTCTTTGTTGGTTCTATAACCAAAAAGTCTAGATACCCATCATATGGATTCTAGAAATGCATTTCTTGTTTATGCTCTCTAGATGATAGTGCTATAGGTATTCGATTTGTTCGAGTTATCAAGTCATTCAATATATGTGTCCCACACATATATTTCTATACAACTATCAAGTATAGTTTTGAGACATAGGACATTGCCATAAAAGATCATATCTTTTAAAATGAAACATAATGTCCTTATCACACAAGACATATGATGGTTTCATTAATGGCAAGTTCATAATAGCAATTCACTAATTCTATTATGTGCCCATGAATGACTGTTTACAACTGTTAAGGTAGAAACCCTTGCTCCATACAGTTCTAGCTGACTACTTCTTAGGTCCTGAAGTAGAGATCTCTATCTCCATCTTCTTCCTAAGATCCTCTATAAAGATGATAGTTCTTTCCAATGTCCAAACATGTGACAATGGTGGCACTTTCTTTTCTTTTATCCTTTAAGTGGAAATGACATATTCCTTTAACATTTAACCTTCTCCATTATTTGAGTGTAGAAAATTTGGACTTAAGCTTAGCCTCATAACACTTCTTGGCCTTTTCTTTGCCCTAGGACTTACTTCCGCTGATCATCATCATGAATGTTTCCTTCTTCTTCCTTGCTTTGGCATCAACATGCCAAACATTTGATAAACTGACTATATGATTCATGCAACAGTTACATGATCATATTCATGGTGAACGCTTGACCTAAGAGAAATCCCAATCATTCCACATGTTGAATCACATTGAGCACATGGGGTTCTACTTGACCTCTCTTTGTCAGTTTGCATTCAAATTATACCTTGTTTTTTACATGATTCTTAAGATGTGTTACTATCTCAAGAATGTCCATGTATTCATGTTATTCATGCAACTCATAGTTCATTAAAATGTCTATGGCATCATTGGCATGCTTGCAATAAGCATCTGTTTAGCCTTAGGCTCATTTGGAGCGGGTTCCTCTGGCATTGGTCTATCAAGGACATAGAGCTTTCTCTCATTGATGAGAACATTTCTCAAAGTCCTTAGAAAATTGTGGAACTTCATCTCATTATTTTCCTTCTTGAGGACTGATTGCAATTTGAACATGTTTGTTTTTGACATTTTATTCTACAAAGAAATATTGCAGCTTTTCAAAACATTTTTGATTTGGTTTGATTTGATAATTTGACGATATTAATTAGGTATTTAATTAACTACCACTACCACTATTTTATTCAAATTGATAGCCCTCAATATCAGTTTGGAATATTGTAGCATACAATATTCTAGTAGACCAAATCCAAGATAATTCAACTATGGCCCAATCAACACCGCAAACACAATCAACCATCAAGGTTGGCAACTCTTGCCAATTTCATCATATGCAATTCTGGATAGATGATATGTGCAACCCCTTGCTATAATCATCCACATGCTTCTGGACCCAAACACTCTGAGAATCACCAGTCAAGCCTGACCTAAAAGCCGACATAGTAATAATGCATCCCACAGAAGCGGAACTTACACTATTACCAACACACTTCTACGAGATAAATGATACATACCACGGAGGTGGAACCTACGTGTAGTCGATCAAGCTTTATCCAATCACCACATACATAGTACATATCATATACATGCTATAACCATAAATGAAAACATGCAACACCCAAGCGATGATTATGGCCATACTAATGCAATTCCTTGGAGCCACAACGAATTACTACCACCTATCATCCAAATTACATGCAACCTATGGTTGGTGAAGATATATTCTCAAACCAATCCAGGTTGATCGGTTCAACTCTTAAACCGGTCGGCTTGCCTCCTGGTCACTTGGTTGGGCTCTTTTGAAGTGATCATCTGGTTCTCAGGTCCAAGCAGTGTTTGGACACATCCAGATGATCGGTTGGAACACTAGTCGATCAGTTCTTCTTCCTATCGTCTGGCCTCCTCGATCCTCCAATTGATCGGGTCATCTCAAAAGCATTAATTTACATTTGGAAGGAGAGAGAGGCTCAACACATAGACCGATTAACAATAGGAATAATAACCGCAGCCATGCACACACATATCTTAGGTTTTAACCATAACCATACTTTACATCCACCATCAAAACTGATTTTATGGCGTCACATGTAAATTTCATATATATATGTATATATATATATATATATATATATATATATATATATATATATAGTCAGGCTAGAATACACTCGAGTGTATTCGGTGCATAATACACTCAAGTAGTTTTTCATGATGCAATATTTGTTTTTCAAAAATCTAATCTGTTGATCTTCTTAAACATCTTGCGAATAAATCATATACAAAATTTGAGCACATTTGGACATTTATAGGTCATGTTATAAAGTCCACAAAATTATGAATTTTGAATTAGTTTTGCGTGTCAATTTTGTTGTCATTGGATGAGTGACTTAAAGTCATCCAAATGGGCTTAAAATTTGTATGTAGACTAGTTACAGTATGACAATGAAGATCAATGGTTTACATTTTGAAAAAAATAGTCTTGATATGCAAACACACTTAAGTAAGTATATATATATTCATTTGGGTTTTTTATGTGGTGATTAACAGACGTGCACATCAACTAGTTTAAATGTCTGCATCGCATGCAATAAATGAACACCGTAAAACCAAAATCTAATCATATCGATTATCCCAAAACATAATTAATTGACGTGGCTCTGAAACCTCTGTTGGGAAATACGACATTAGGTAGGTAGAAGAAACAAAAATTTTACCGACATATTTCTCATTAACCAGCAGAGCACGTCAATAACTATGCAATGGGAAGGATGGTTTCATGAAGATATACCTGGTCCTAGAGCAAGTCTAATGACAATCCTCATTGATGTAGATGTGCACTCTGTCTAGGATGGTGTCTGAGCAGCTCCTAGTTGCACTTGGACTCATTTGACTACTCCTCCACATACATCATACTCGAAAAACTATTTTAGTGTCTCCTCATATCTTGCCACAAACTGTGAGTTTATGTTTTCCTCCTAGTAGCAGCCAACAAACTCCCGCCTCTAGAGTAGTCCACATGAACCAACTAGAACTCCTGTCATCCTACATGAATGGATAGGAAGGAGTTGTCCCTCCCATTGGTGTACTAGTCACCAACATGCTCTTCCATAACAATGATCCTCAATTGTTGCTCTCCCATGGCTCTCCCTCCCTAGTCGGGTAGGACTGCCTAGGCTCTCGTAGTTACCTCAACCAAAGAGGACAACACTTGTCAGAGAAACTGATTCTCAATTGTCTATGTAGTAATTGTGCTTTGGGAAGCCCCCAATACTCCTCTATATGTAGGAGGGGTTAGGGTCAGGATTCCCAGTCCCCAACCAATGTGGGACTAAAGCTGGAGTGGAAAGGACAAGTAGATCTTGAATTTTCACAAGTTTTTGGGAAGTTTCACAACCTGTGTGTGATGAAATGATCGTTTGGCCAAGTGAGGCAGTTGCCTCACACATGATACGGTCGTTTCTCTAAGAGAAATGGTCGTCTGGGATGCAAGACAGTCGTTTCACACTTTCCCAGTCAAATATGAATTGGCAAATCATTGCCTAATTAGTGTCATACATTAATTTACTTGCACCCCAAGTATGTACAATTGAAACAAGTTTGGGAAAACTCTAGAACCTTTGTTCATCCCAACTAGACCATCTCACACAAGCGAGATGTCCGTCTCACTCACCTAGACAACAATCTGGTGAGTTTGAGTTGAGCCGATCGGTTCAACAACTTGAACCGGTCAGTTGATAGGGCAAAACTAAGCCAATTCGATTTCTAATCTACCTAACAACCCAAACGGCTGTCTCAACACTTGAGATGCCCGTATGGCTTCCCAAACGGCCATATCACCCAGTGAGATGGTCATTTGGCAGTTCAATCAGCCAATCCATCAGTCTGTTATGTGAATTGAGTACCTAAACACTTTAGTACTTAATTCAATTATCATTCAAGATCAAACTCCTCTTCTAGATGAGTTCCTATGTGTGTGACCCTATAGGTCCCATATCACATTGGCAATGAATGTCCATAACTAGCTTATGACAACACAAGCAAAGATTAGTGCCTAGTCACACATCATTGCTACCCAAGTGAATGGAAAGTTGGGGGGCAACTTCAACCTACAATCTATGTATGGTGTTACAGTGTTTGTATAGTTCCTTTGTCACTGATATCCAGATTGAACTAGAGGCATGGAGAAGTCATCCTCATTATTATTCAATCTTGTTCCTTGAACCAGAGAAGACTTCTTGAGATACATGTAAGCTTAATATCACATATTGAGTCACATGCGTATGGCCATACTTTTCTCAGTCTCACTAATCAAGAGGCCTAGGATATCATACTCCTGTAGGAGGGAAAAATCCCATACCTATCACTCATAGTCAATTCTCATGTGTCAAAGTCACCCAATCATCACTGTTATAACAACCCATGTTTCAAGATTGCATTTGGTGATGTCAAAGTGTACCCAACAACATGTGATGAATGAAGTGATTTGAGGTCTAAGAACCACAACCACCACCATCACTATGAAACCTGACTATGACTTCCATGATGATGGCTTCCATGTGTCAATCTCACGGTGGGTCTATCTGATACACTATTCCCTAACATGTATCTGTGTGACTAGTTTGATATTACCATATCATGACTAATGATATTTAGTCATCAACCAACTCACACTCTGATCTTAAGTGTTATTGTTGTCTATCTACCTTCCACAATAACAACTGATCAGGGACATCATGAGAATGTATATACTCTTAACATCTATATGATCTCATTCTTCCAAGTCACTTACTTGAAGACATACATCATTGTGTAATATCATTTTCTAGACATTTATTATGTAATTCATTATCTCATAACTGAATATATAAAATAAATTGGAAGTTTGTCTTTATTATTATCAAATCAGGTATCTAATCCCATATCTCAATCATCATATGATTGACTCTCTGGGCATACATACCAACAGATGTCGCACCCCCATCTCAACAGATAACAATATTCAAACATTCTTAGTCATATAGGACAAAAATAGCGATGATTGAGGTTATTGTTTAGAGAAAATAGTTGAAAAGGATAGAAATAATTTTTATATTAGAAGACCTTAGGGACTGGATATGGTTGTGGCTTTCCATTCATATTCCTAAAGGTCCTAGTTTTTAGGTGTCACGTGGTGTCAATCGCCTAAGTACCTCCCATGGTGGAAATACATCACTGGAGTTTGAGACTGATGTGTAACACGAAAGACATGCGAGAGCGATTTAGTAGAGCGAGATCTTAGATATTTGAGAATGGGAGCATATATCATCAGTTATGAATCAACTAACAATAATAACGACTATAGTAGAGAAATTAGTAGTTGTAATTGTTGAGCATCCTATCAACATTAATAGAGTAGTTGGTGTTAGAGGAAGGATCCTCTAATCACATATAGAAAATATAAGAGGGAGATAGTCATTTCTATGGCTTAAGGAGAGACAAAAGGGGTATGAAATATGGTGGGAGAGGAGGTCTATTTATACGTGAATTTTAGGGTTTGGGGTTTACAAGTAGAAGGTTCTAGAAGAGACTGTAGATCAGGCCAATGTGGGCTTTGAGAATCTTCTCATACTCATTTCACTATTTCCTTTACTGACCCAAGGAAATCATTCTATGGACTCAAGGTGCTATATAATTACGGTTCACTTGATTAATTAGACCTACTCCTCTTTTGACTGCATCAATCAAGTTACATACAATTCACATTAAAGTAACTGAAACAATAATCAAGTCTTCACAATTTCATAAGATATAAAATGTGTTACCATACAATACCAACCACCCACATCAGAGTGTGGGTAATTCCTCTGACCATGTCAAGGTTAACAAATAAAATGAGAGCACCACAAGACCAATTCTCCATGAAATACCATATTGAGGTCAAAACCCCATAGGAATATGATAATTATCTAAAAGTCTAGATTCTTTTTCTCATCACGATAACATTCCACCACACAAAATTCCAATATATATGGAAGTTGCACCAACTACAAGTATAAGCATAGAATATTACTTTGACACAAGCAATTTGTTTAAAATGAAAATCCAGAAGTATAACAGTTGGTAAAAAGTGTTATAATCACTATATAAAGATCCAAAACTTTAAGAAACATCATGTATCTCAGATTACCATCATGTGGTAGAGAAACGCCTGAAGGTACCATTTTTAAGAGTATTTACACATGTATTTTGAATCTAAGTTAGTGCATGAAAAATTAAGAATTTATGTAAAGTCAAGGGTGTGTTTAAGATAGTAGAATGAACATGCAAAAATCTAATTTCAGTATTACTTAGCCAAAATAGTTTAAAAGATCACCTTTTATTACTTTTATCAATACTAGAACAAGGATTAATGTTGCATATTCAAGTAATTCATTCTTGGGTCATTAGAACAGAAGGGTAAAACCCCAACTAAAAACTAAAAACCACCAAAAATTGAGTCAAAAATTTTAAATAAGACAATTCATGTAATATGATCAATCATAAAACATTACATGAAGTTGTATAAAAACATATATTATCACATTAGAGTCATCCAATGAGAAGACATGACATGATCACAAACTAAAATATATTTATTTACTTCATCAATTAGGATTATAATATAATTTATATCCATGAAGGTACAAGAACATGAGATATAAATATGAAGATACAACTCATAATCATTAGAAAACATCAAGAAAAGCAATCTATCATATACTTCAACACTTACCCATTCACCACTCAAGAAAGTGAGAGTGCATGGACACTCTAGACTTAACTATAATATTCTTTGTTATATCTTGATCAATACACCTTTTTTTCCTACCCTATCATACTTAAAAGATGGTATAAAACCATTGGGTGTGACCCCCAATCCCAATGACAATATATAGAAAATTCTAGCACACTCATTGTTGGCGGGCATATGATGCTCATATTACTTAGAGGCAGATTAGTAAACAATTTAATATCTATTCATAAGACATATGATTCAAATACTTATTCTATGTACCGGATATATATATAGGAGGTGAGAAGTCTCTTCACATGGAAAATACAAAATCCCTTCACATGGATGTATATGCAGCAAGTAGAAAAGGCTATAACATATATGTACCTAATCCATACTCTTATTAGTATAGAGTATGGAACATATATAATAATTGCATTAAGTAAATAGTACAATTTTGCATCCATTTGATTCGTCAACTAAGCATAAACATATATACTAAATGTCAGAGTTATAAGTTTATTATGTCATGGGTAGTTTGAGGCGTACAACTCAAACTAGTAGCTAGTGGCTACAAAGCCCATACTAGCCACTTATAAGATATAAGGATTATTGGTATTTATTATATCTCTCCACACACCTTGGGTCAAAGTGAGGGTAACAAGAGGTAGAGTGCTCAGTGCCTGCATATGCATGGAATTGATCAAAAGTGGATGCACATATTTCATAGGTCCACCCTAGGTACAGGTCATGACACCAAGAGAATAGGGTATAAAACCCAACAAACTGAGACACGGCCACAATCACTCTCCATAACAATCACTAGACCATCGATCATAAGAGAGTCCCCAACAAACTTACGGATGTTAGGGTATACCAACCCCATACACCCTCATATATTAAAAAATATACTACATGATTGAGCTACATATTTTATTATTCCTTCGGTAGTTTGACGTGTATCACTCAAACTACTATCTAGTGTCTATAAAGCCTAGACTAGATCGCTATAAGATCTAAGGATTATCAGAATCCATTATATCTCTCCACACACACCTTCTGTCAAAGTAAGGGTAACCAGAGGTAGAGTGCTCAAAGGCACAATATACCATGGAATTTCTCAAAAGCAGATGCACATATATTATAGGCTTGCCCTCAATACACATGTCACTACACCAAGAAAATAATACATAAAGCCTAACAATATGAGACATGACTGCAATTTCTCTCCATCACATATCATTGGACCATCCATCACAAATGATTCCTAACAAAATTTGTGGATGTTAGGGTATACCAACCCAACACACCACCGTATGTTAAAAAATATATCCTATGAGCATTTTATCATATCATAAATTGTTGCAAGATTAACTCATTTCACTATTTGCCCCTACGACCTAGGGAAATAAATCTATAGGGAAGGGAACATATGATTAGGGTTACACTTGATTAATTAATCCAATTACTCATATTTGAATTACATCAAAGAATTTAAAAAAATGCACAGATATATAATTGACATATTAATCAACTCTTCCAACTCTAGAATATGTAAAATGTACTTTTTCACATACCAAATCACCCAAATCAGGGTACAAGCAATCATCTATTGACATACCAAGGACCAACATATCAATCTCATTTACAACAAGTCATAGCATATCAATCTCGACTAAAATAGGGCCCAACATGTCAATCTCGACAACAAGCCCAACATATTGAATCATGGAACATCAACCTTAATTAAGGAAAAACATAGGAAATTTATCTTTACACTATTTCATTAATGAAATGCAAATATTGTCACAAAAGTTATACTATCATCCCATATATAGACATCCTCACAATCACCATATAGAACAAGACAAGAATATACAACAGTAGGACAAAAACAACCACTAATAGCTATGAAAGGCTAATTTTCACCACATAAGGCCATACTAAGGACAAGACTTTGTAGGAATATAAAAATCACTTGAGATTCTGGATGCTATCTATATTACTTTAACGCACCACCACACCAAATTTCAACTTAAAATTTGGAAGTATTTGGGAGTTGCATCAAATGCAAGAGTACACATAAAAGGGACCACTTTTATAAAAACATGAGCTATCTTGAGATTATAGATCTAATTCAAATTATAATTTAGCATTATAAATTTATATAAAGTCTTGATGATAATTTGTATCCACTCCTAGTCAGTAAGAATAACATATATATTGATTTCCACATCATATGGCACCAAGATACCATAATTTTTTAGTAGCATTTCACATGTATTTTGAAATTTAGTAAGAACATGTTTAAATGGGCATGATATTAACTTTAGGTATCACTTTTAGAAGATTAGGAATAACATGAAATTTCATATTTCACTTTCCTTTATCTAGCACAGTTCTCAAGAAATCATCTTTTAGCATATCAGGTGATCATAGAAATGGATTAGTAAATATTAGAGCACCATTTTACATATTCTAAAAGTTAAGTCTTTGAATCAATAAGAGGGAATGTTCATATAATCAAGGCTTACTATTAAGAGATAGAGTAAGGCATGCAAAAGTAGAAACCACATTACATTATAGAAAAATAGATCTTAAAGATTTCCAATTTTAGGCATCTAAATCAAGTTTAAACAAATCAATGGATTGGCATGTACAAGTAGGAAAAGGATGTTAAGAAATGCTATATCACTACCTCTCACGGTGATGATCATGAATTCCACTCAAGAGAGACATGATCAAGCTCCAAATCCTAGATTAGTCCTCTAATAAACCCCCAAAAAGCTTCAAGCAAGATCTAGCTTCCCTTAGAACACAGAGAGGAAAAAGGAGGGTTCTTTAGCTAGACGGAGTAGGTATCATAATATAAGTCCATATGGATTGAAAAAGGTATGAAGATGAGATGGAAAATAGTAGGAAAGAGGTAGTTGAAGGAAGATCTTACACGATTAGGGCTAAAATTGAAGTTATCTAGCTATGGAAGCAACTATGGAAGCTTGATCATCTACATGCAAGGACATACAAGCTTCCATCCATGGCCATCACCTTCCCATTTGCTCCCCACGACCGTCTAGGCTCTCCATCACATTTAAAAAACAAGGAGGAGAGTCAAATGGACCTATAGGTCGATGGGGAGGGGTATTCTATATCAGAATGAGCGCAATTGTTAAAATTTCCCATAACTAATGCCTCAAATTACCATCAGTAGATGTATGACTTTCATTGGTCAAAGAAGCCTTTTCATTAACTCTCCTAGAATTTGCATTAGCTTGAGCATCATCCTCATTTATATGTATAAGATTTTCATCAATCTAGCACTTCCATTGGTCAGAAAGTTCATTTTTCTGACTACCTAGAATCTCTTGTGAAGCTTACCTTATCATAGTTTTGATGTCCAGGGTTACATCAGTTTTCAAGATCCAAGAATTCCATCAGTAGTTTACCTACTGATTCCGTTAGTTTGTACACACACAGAAGTTTCATCAATTCACATGTTCAAACTTCTCATCGATTTTTGAGTGTAGGACTCTAATTAGATGCCGAGTATAAGAACTCTATTAGTTGAGAGGTCAGGACTCTCATAGTTTGAGAGCTATAGAACTCTCATTGTTTGATAGGTCCATGACTCTCATCAGTTTAAACTTCTTTTGTCCTCCACTACCACCAAACTAGCTAGGTTTAGGGTTATAAACCCTGGGATTAAAACCCATGTAAAACAAGGACATAAAATTGAGTATGGTTATCAATGAAATCATGCACTTAGATAACATATATTAAATTTTGCAATTAGGTCCTTGATTAGGTTGAAATGGCATATTAGTCCACAATTGTACATGAAATTACAAATCAAAGTAAATGATGTACAATTAAAGTCATATTATAGCCATATCTTAACCAATTTATTTTAAGGATAAAAAACTTATGAGTATGAAGGAAAAAACAAGTTTATAGACTTCTCACATTATTTGTAATTAGGTCCTCATACTATGTTGAATTTACCATTAAGTTCACAACTTGTAGGGAAACTTAACTTTCAAGAAAACAAAGTACAAATTGGACCAAATTGGAGATGTCTCTTAATCAAATGGTATCACAAACTTAATAGCACATAGTTATGAATATAAAGAAAAATTAGAGAGATAATAAGTTTAATCTAGGGCCATGGTATCACATCCATAAACTCCTCAAAAGTATTTCACCCTCAAAATTCTAAGCTAGGGCATAGAACAACAACAAGCAACCCATAACTGTATCTCAAAGCACTTAAGAGATTATGTTACACCCCCTTCCTTAGTGAAAAATTGTCATGAAGGTTGTTCTAGGTTCTCATGTACATTTTTTATAATTGATTTTGAGTTTCAAATTGTTATTCATCATTCATTGATTTACCCAAATTGAACTTATTAGTTCATGTGTTACTGAAACTTGCACAATCAATGAACACTTCTTGTGTACAAATCCATTCTTATCTTCTAGGTAACAACTTTTGGATAGTTATTGATCCATATCAAACTCAACATCACATGTGTACATGCCACATATTCTTACTTTCATGTTAAACATCACCATTTTGTCTTGTTCTATGGCTAAAACATTTTTTTTTCTAAACATGCATACTCCTGAAACATATGATTCATGCATTTAACATCCTATAAACTCATCAAAGGATCGGGACAACATCATATGCAACTATTAATCCATCAATTATTCCCTCTTATTCCTAGTATCAACCTACTAATTTCATGATTTTTATATCAAAATATTATAGTTTCCCTTATTTGTGTCTTTCAACCTCAATTTCATCTTGATTATCACCTAGATAGGAATATGATCTTATATGATAATAGGGTTTTTTCCCCATCACCTTTCCTTCAATGCACTTCAGTTTCTCATGATTTTTCACATTCTTTCATCCATAAGAGATCATTCCCTAATTAAATTCTCAAATATCCTTCTTATATCTTAATTATTGACTTCCATTATTTCCTAATACACGTCGATTGGTTTGAGATTACCTCTGGATCCACTCTTCTCGTCCTCCATTGTATGTGTTTATCGTCTCAACTCATACTCATGATTTGAGTTATCCTCTTTTCATATGGATTTTACATCTTGAATCCTTATCATAATATATATTCTTCAAAGGCTTCTTCATACACATCTGTATATTCTAGTTAAGGATTTCCTTGGCTGTTATACATAATTAAAGCTTCATATGTGGTGTCATATCTCTTTAATCTTATCATTCTCTAGAACCTCTACTTCAAACACTATATTCATATCCATGCAAGGTGTCCTTTCAAGGTTTAGTAATGAAGGTACAATAACATGATAGTTCTAGATCAAGCAAAAACTAGTAATTGTAAAAAACACTAGGAAAAGCAACCTATCATATACATCAACAACTACATATCCATCACTCAGGATAGTGAGAGTACATGGACACTCTAGACTTCATATTATTCTTTGAAACATATTTATCAACACATCCTTTCCACTACTACAACTTACCTAAAAGATGTGGAAAACTGTGGGGTGAGATCCTTGATATGATATAGAAAAAGCTAGCATACTCATTGCTTACAAGCTTATGAGGATCAAATTATGTGAAGGAAAATTATTCTATAATTACATATCTCTACACAAGATATATGAACCAAGTACTTATTCTCTTCACTTGACATATATTTAGCAAGTGCTAATTATTTTTCAATAAAGGTATACTCAACAAATATTAAATTTGTCCACATGGATGTATATTCAGCAAGTAGAAAAGGCTATTTTGTATATGTACCTAATCCATATGCTTACATGTACAGAGCATAAAACATTTGTAATACTTGCAATAAGTAAAGGAATATAATGTCACATCCATGTGATTCATCAATTAAACTTAAATAAATATGATATACGGTTGAGTTACACATTTTATTATGCCTTGGATAGTTTGAGGCATACCATTCAAACTACTAGATAGTGGATACAAAGCCCAGACTAACTCCCTATAATATATGAGGATTACTATACTCCATTAGATCTCTCCACACACCTTGGGTCAAAGAGAGGGTAAGCATAGGTAGAGTTCTTAAAGGAAAGATATATTTTAGAATTTCTAAATAATGGATGCACATATATTACATGTCTGTCCTGGGTACACAAGTCACCGCACCAAGAAAACATGGCATAAAGCCTAAAAATTTGAGACATGAAGGCAATATCTCTCCATTACATATTAGTGGACCATCCATTACAGCTTATTCCCAACAAAACGTGTGGATGTTAGGGTATATCAACCCCACATACCCCCATATGTTCAAAAATATATGCTCCAAGAATTTTACTCAGATCATAGATTGCTACAAGATTAACTAGTTTCACAATTTCTATCAGCTGCCTAGGGAAATAAATCTACAAAAGAAGGGTGCTACATGATTCAGGTTATACTTGATTAATTAAGCCAATTATTCTTATTTCAACTGCATCAAGAAATATAAAAACAACATATAGGTTTATAATTGACATATTAATCAAGTATACCAACTCAAAAATATATAAAATGTATACATACATATCAATCACCCAAATAAAGATACAAACAATCATTTTTGGACATACCAAGGCCCAACATATAAATCTTGACCACGAAAAGGTCCAACATATCAACTCTCGGCCACAACAAGGCCCAACATCAATTTTGGCTACAATAAGGCCCAACATAATAAATCATGGCACACCAGCCTTAATTAAGAACATGGAATATTTATCCTTCCACAATTTTATTTCTAATAGAAAAATATTATTACAAAAGTTAGACTATCATTTCATACGTATAAATGTTGACAATGATGATCATCATCTATAACAAAACATGATAATGGAACATAATTAATCATCACAATTAGGGTGTAAGAGTATCATGAGGAATTTTCATATTGTAGTGTATTTAGGATCATTAAGTCCAACTCAACCAATCCTCATTACATATAT
This sequence comes from Alisma plantago-aquatica, assembly GCA_963693085.1. Classification (NCBI taxonomy): domain Eukaryota; kingdom Viridiplantae; phylum Streptophyta; class Magnoliopsida; order Alismatales; family Alismataceae; genus Alisma; species Alisma plantago-aquatica. The sequence goes on from OY856409.1 coordinate 927,807,531, forward strand.
CATTTAGTGGCCACTTGGTTATAACAAAGTGTATATCATCATTTAAGGACAAGGTTATCAAACCCATTAGATCATCATTATTTTCACACCTTCAATGTTTCACCAATTATCCATCATCTTATATTGCATCCATGTTTGATGTTGGGTTAATGTTAATAATTAGGCCTTTCTATCATCCCAGTGATGACACCTATATCATTACACTCAAGGTATCAACATCAAGGCACCAAACCTACATATATATTTCCCATATACAAGATACATATTATAATGCCACATTTTAGAAAATACTTATGCGAATATTTGAAATCATAGAGAACAAGAGAAATAGACATAGGTAATCATATGAGGAATAACACTACTCCATTAGGATCATTTTAACATAAAATAACGATCATCGTTTATGGAAACTTGAATGGACTAAGAAACATCCGAGTTACTTCATGTTTACTTTGTAATTTACCCACATGATGCATTACTTTGAGCTTAATTTATGAATCAATTAAATGTTCTTCACTTCTGGGACATAATATATTTCACAAAGTAACCAAATTATGCATAAGGGCACAAACTAACACTAGTATCTATGAATGGCTAAGCTCATCACATAAGGCCATACCAATGACAAGTTGTAAGAATATAAAAACCACCTGAGATCTTGGATTCTGCTTCATATTACTGTAACACACCCCCATACCAAATTTCAATTTTAAATTTTAAATTATGTGGGAGTTGCATCAAATATAATATTATACATACAAAGGGCCACTTTTATAAATAGATGATCCATCTTGAGATTATAGGTCAAACTCAAATGAAATTTCAGAAGTATATCAACAATAATAACACATATATTAATGTCCATATCATATACACAAATATACCATAAGGATAACATATTAAGAAACATTTCACATGTATTCAAAATTTCAAGAGACACATGTCTAATTGAACATTAGACTAACATCATGGATCACTTTTAGAAGAGTATAAGAACATGAAATTCTATATTTCTCTTTCACTTATCTAGAATAGTTCTCAATAAATCATCTTTTAGCATATTAGGGGATCACACCACAAGATTAGGGAACATTAGAGCACCAACGTACAACTTCTAACCAATTATAGTATTTAAAAAAATAAGAGTGCAGGTCCATATCATCAATATTCACTATTATAGGATAGAGTAAGGAATCCAAAATCCAAAACTACATCATATACTATAAAAACATATCTTAAATATTCTATTTTTAGGCATCTATATAAAGTTAGTAGCAAATTTAGAGATTTACATGCACAATAGGAAACAGAATGCTAACAAATGCTATACCACCCACCTTAGCTTGTGATGGTCACAAGTTCCATTCAGGAGAGCCAAAAGCAAGTTATAAATCCTAGATCATCCCTCCAACAACCCCGAAACCCAATCTCCAAGTGAGATCCAGCTACCCTTAGAACAAATAGAAAGTAAATGAAGGTTCTTTAGTTAGATGGGGTAGGTTCCATCATGGAAATCCATATGGATAGACCCAGGGACAAATATGAGAGGAAAAATAGTAGGAAATAGGCTATGGAAGAAAGATCTTACATGATTAAGGCTAAAATCAAAGTTCTCTAGCTTTGGGAGAAACTATGGAAGTTTAATACTCTATTTGAAAGGATATGAAATCTTTCATACATGGCCATATCCTTCCTTAGAGCTCCCAACAACTATCTAAGCTCTCCATCACATTCTACAACAAGGAGGTGTGTCAAGTGGACCTCTAGGCCAATGGGGAGGGGTGTTACATATTAGAATGGGTAAAAATGTAAAAAAATTCCATAAGTAGTGTCTAGAATTAATATCTATCAATGTAGGACTTCCATGGGTCAAAGTAGCATTTTCATCGAGCCTACTAGAATTTTCATAAGTTTATGCATCATTCTCTTTGTTATATACAAGATTTTCATCTTTCTAGCACATATATAGGTCAGAAAGTCCATTGTTTTGAGGACATAGAGGGTCCATTGGTTGCTAACTGAAAAATAACATATCATTTGTTAGGCATTGCTAACTGAAAAATAACATATCATTTGTTAGGCATGAATTCTCATCGATTTCCATGTACATGGTTTTCATCAATTTTCAAGCTCCAAAACCTCCATCGTAGATGACCTTGTAACTTCATTAGTTTGCACACACACATGAGTTTCATTGGTTCACATGTTCAGACTTCTCTTCAATTGTTGAGTTTAGGGTTCTCATCAGTTAAAGGTTCTAGGAACTCTAGTGTATAGGTCTAGGACTCTCGTCAGTTGATAGGTCTGAGACTCTCATCATTTGAGAGTTCCATCGGTCCTCCCTGACCACTAAACTAACTAGGATTAGGGTTAGAAACCATAGGATAAAAACCCATACAAAATAAGTTCAAACTTCATCAATTAAGTATGACTAGGAAGGAAAGCATCCACTTAGATAAAAATTTCTCAATATTATGATTAGGTCCTTGATTAGTATGAAAGTTCACTTTAGTCCACAAGTGTACATGAAATTACAAATCAAGGTAATAAAGGTACAATTGAAGTCAAATTAGAGTCACATCTAAACAAATTGAATTCAAGGATCAAACCAATGTGAGCAAGAAGGATAAAACAAGTTTAGATACTTTTCACATAATTTGGGGTTATGTTCTCATACTCTTCTAATTTATAATTGAGTTCACAACTTGTAAGGAAAATTGACTTTAGGGCAAACAAAGTGCACATTGAACCAAATTTGAGATATCACTTAAGAAAATGGTAACAAGCACACACATATGATAATAAAGAAAGACCAAAGGAAAACTAAGGTTAGTATAGGGTTGTAGTCTCATAGGAAGTTTAGTTACTAGATAGCTCTACAAAACCACCAAAGTGATCCACCCAACTATCTTCCTTCAGCCTTTCTAACAAGTCAGTCAGTGAGTAGTCAATATTTCCTTTCTGAAATTGTAAAAAAAAAATCAAATGTCACACTACTAGGTTAGAAGGTGGCATGGGTGTACAATCCAACTAGGGTTATCACATTTGTCTTCAATTGTTCAACCCCTTCTTAATAGTGGGCTACATTTTTATGCAAATAGGGATGGGTTGAACCCCACTTGATGTTAATTTTCTTTTGGAGAAAATCAGTTTGAAATGGTATTACCCCATCCACTTAGTCTCAATAGAGCTCCCATGTTGGTTTCAAGTTAGTCCTTCTTTGAGTGGGATTTGGGATTGAACTATAATCCAACTTGCACGGTGGCATACTTGTAATATTTTCTCCATCCTGACACCCCCTGACCCTGACCCCGACACCTTCTTGGAATCTTTGTTTCCCCTTCATTTCCATGGAACAACCACATTGCAGTTCATTCCTCTTGTTGTGCTATGGCTTTATGGGTAATTATTGCAACATTAGCCATGCACAATGGTTATTGCAGTTTTCACATGTTTTGTTGCTAGTGTTTTGCCTTCTTCCTCATTTTCCTATTTTGGAATCATAAAATATATTTATTCCCCTAATTCCCTTTTATTTTCTTCATCATATTTTTACTTCTACATTGTTGTGGAAAAACATAGCAGTCTCCCCTAAACCCTAGCATGTAATACTTTCTTCCCTTGTATCACATAATATTACATGCACCATTTGTTTTGCAATGGTGCTTCCTTTATATATATCACTCGATTTACTACTATGCCCCCTCACACTCCTACCCCTCAATATTGTTGATATTGTTGTGTGTTAAGGTGTAGAAGGTGAGAGCACTATAGTGCAATGATCCCTACTAAAGTGGGTGTATGATTGTTTATTTTCTTAAAATCTTTTAAATGATAGTTAAATTATGTTATTGTTACTGGCATGGCTATGCTTTTTGGCATGGACATAAATTTTTTCTTGGTCATGTTGTTGGATGTGGTCAATCAAATGTCAATGTCTGTGGGTTTGCAAATATTGCTTCTTCTTTGCACGTGTACCACAAACAACAACTGTATTACAAACAACAACTATGTACTAGTATTGATTTTGTTGTTTGTAGTTAGTACTTACTTAGTCATGGCCATTTCCCATTGACTTACTTGAACTTATCATACTAATGTAAGAACCAAATAATTTCACATTTAAAAATAAATTCTAATTTTAGACCCATGACCAAGTGTTCAAGTTTATATAACCATAGTTGATCCAAATGATATAAGAAGAAAATGATAACAAACCTTATTATTTGACCTAGTAATCTACATAACTTGCTCGATTAACTCAAATTTACTTAAGTTTTGTCCAAGAATTTGGCCCATCATGTCACATGATACTATTTGTTAGCCTGAGTTCTTCTGGAGTCGTCCGGTCATGATCAGATGAGGGACATTTTGTCTACTTCCCCATGCCTTATGCATTGAGGAAAAATAACCAAAAACCAACTCTGGTGACCCCACTATCCCTCTCTCCCCATTTATTCCTAATCTATTATAACCATCAAGTACATGAGTTTATTATGAGTTTAGTAAGATTACGAGTTCAATGATCTCTTAATCCACCTCTACATTTCCTAATCGAGAAAACACCCAAATAATCAAACTCTTATCAATTGGACATGAGTAAAGAGCAAGGGATAGACCATCATAGTGTAGCAGGTTGATCTAAAAAGCTTCTTCAGTATCCATGTGATCCTCCACAATTGTCAACTTCATTCAAGGCCCTTTGAGCCATCACCATAGAGTCAACCCTTCATTGGTGATAAAGAACCAGACTAAGTGACTCTGAGCTCCTTCCTATAATTAATGATCTAATAAGCTTCCTTAGCATTTGTTATTTCTTTCCCCAACACACAGGGTCACCACTAAACATCCTTACTATGTTCCCCAACCCTAGATCTGTGTCGAGGAACCCTAACCTCCAGTCATCCGCCATTGCCATAGCCAAGCCACAAAAATGGTCTTATCCTTTCAAAAGGACCATTATACCATAAATCAACACTTAGTTTGTTATGGATATTCTAGAGACTAGATATCAAATTGAAGTTCATTTTCCCATGTTCCATGACAGCCACGACAACATGAATATTCTTTTGTTTGTATTCTTAACTGGAGACCCCCCCTCTGACTTAATTGGATTACCATGAAGCTTCCCAGATCATTAACATCCTTTTCCACTACTTTATGTGTCTTCATGTTACTCTATCTTAGCAGGCATGATGAAATGTTAGTTCTCATAACTTCGACCACCAAAGGGTCATTTTTAAGCCATTTCTAAGATTGGAACTTTATGAAGCTTTCTGTGTGGAGTTCTTCTCACAACTCCAATTTACCAATCTTTTGTTGAACTATCTTTTGATATTTTTGATTTGAAGTGCTTCATGATTTTTTTGATAGGAAGTATGAGAAATGGATTTGGTTTCCTAGTAGTATCGACTTTTGGCTTGATTTTCTTGCATTTTAGAAAGAATATGGGGGAGTTCACTAGATTATTTAAATTTTCTCCCAGACTATAATTCCCTATCACATGCTCATAGTCCAGAATATAATGTAAGGGCATATTAGTCTTCATCAACTAAGTTCTTTTTTTTTCATTATTTCCAGAAATGGTTTAGTCAATGTTTTCTTCTTTTGATTGGCCAGAACCTAAGAAATTCATAGCTATCTCATATGATGTTAGAAAATTAGGTTTATATACTCGTTGGGAAGATTTTGAATCAAGGAACCCTTCTAACCTATAATCAAACATGGATTCTGAAATAATTATTATATTCCAATTATAAAATGTAAACCAATGTTAATATAATTGTTTTATGGTTATCTTACATACTAGAAATTAGGATTGATCGTGATTCATGCTAAAATAGTCTTCTTCCGTAGGATTAGGTGAGTGGTCATGCACACTAAGTCTTGATTAGGATTTTGAGATTTATATTATTTTCTTATGTACCCATTATGGATCATTTGAAGTATCATTATGATACAACTCATTATATGCTTATGGAAAATAGTGCACATGCTTAGAAACAATATTCTCTCTTGTTTCCATATTTATTCTATCACATTGAACATTATGTGTCATTTCTATGCTACTCAAATAAGAAATCATGATAATCATGTTTAAGTTTTAGAAATTGTAAAATTGTCAATTAATCCTGTCATTGTGCTATGTGATCCCTAACCGACCTTATGTGAGACTAAGTGGTCTTTTGAGATTTGTGGGGGAACTATGTGATCCTTAACCAACCTTATAAGCTCTATAATAGCAATCCATAGAGAGACTATATAATTCAATTTGAAATCCATGTAGTTATGTCATTCTTGTCAATCTACTTTAAGATTCCATGTTATTATGATAATCATATTAGTTATTTAGTTCCCCATAATATTGTTTATGTAAATTAATGTTAGTTACATGTTTTTCCAAGGTTAATGAGGACGTTCATGCAATGATAACTTGGGAGCAAGGAGCATTTTTTGGTGCAAGGTTATGTGGATTAATTGACTTAATTGGATCAGTATTCCAAGTTAATGATAATGAATCATGAAATGTCATTTAATGTTTACTCAAAGTCTTGCAAAGTTAAATATTATTTCACCTATTAACTATTCAGTGCCACTCACATGTTTTACATTGCTTTGCATGGTTGTGCTTGAGATGTCCATAAGTGGTGAATGAAAGATGATTGAGGCATCATGCTAAGGACAATGCAGATCTAGTGAAAGACTAGGAGTATTCTAATGGGGTTCCACTAACCATCTCAACTTTATTTTATGCATTAAGGATAGTTTGTTCATGTATAGATATTTGGATTATGACATTAATTGTATTAAGTTTCACTTTCATGTGAACTTTCAAGAATGACAAATGCAATGTTTTGTGTGATGGTTTAGATTTTAGTCATTCCTTATGCATGATATCATGTGTGTGTGATATCTCATGAATATTGTGATTCAACAATTGGCACTTTTGTTCGTGGGAATGTGTACAAATTGGGGGTGTTGCAAACTTGGTATCAGAGCGGAAGGATAATTTTACCGACTAGGCACTCTCACAATTCTCAATTAGTTTAATGTTCCTTTAGGTTGATTGGTTAATATCTATTTGTGCTTACTGGATTTGAGGAAATTAAATCATGAGGCCACGATGAATAATTATATTATTTGAGGAATGGTCAAAGGTAGATAATTCTTATGTTGGAATAGAAGTATAGATATTAACGTATTCTGGGGCATGTGTTTTAGGGATAGATGTCCATCTAGTTTGAATCATGTGGACTTTATTTAGGAAGTGGCATGTCCTCTCTATTGTCAATGGTGATGGCCATCCATTTGAGAGATGTAGAGGGGATTTTATAAGAATAAAGACTTACTGTGCCTTTGTTCCATACTCACTAGTTCATGTGGTATGAAATATGTGCCTTATTAGGTTGGTGGAGTAGCATAATAAAGTCTCACATTGTTGGGTCTGTGCTTGATCAACATATATCCATGGATGTCACAAGGATGGGTGCAATAGAATACCTAATTTAGATGATCACGTAAAAGGAATACAATTAGTTAATAAACCATTGTTTATGCCAAGTATTGGTGCTAAATACATTTATGATTAAGCTTTGAGGATGTAGACACTATTATAAAGGAGAGATTTTTGATAAATAAGGTCATGAAATTATTTTATAGAAAGTTGATAATATTGGAGGTAATTACCCCATAATGTAGTTGAGGGTATTGATTCAATGTTTAATTATGGTTATTCACTTAAACACTTTTGATGAACTTATAAATTTGATTAATCTATTAAAGATATTTAATTCTATAGGACTGTGAATCTTTATACTTGATTGAGGTATAAAAATACATGGAGGTATGAGAAAACTCAAGGTGGGTAGTACTATGTGTTGACACCCCAATTTTTTCCCACTCATCAGAAAAATCATGATAAATGTTAATTCTCTAGATAATGATGGATTTCATTCTATTTCCCACATTTTATCATTTTTTTCACCTTTTCCACTTTTTCCACATTTTCTCACATTTTACCTTTTTCCACCTTTGTCCATATTTTTATCACTTTATCACATTTTACATTTTTCCACATTTTCTCACATTGTACCACACATTTTCTACATTTGTCCCTTTTCACCCTTTTCCATATTTTTGAATATTTTTGTTCCTATTTTATACATTTTTTGACCCACAATTACCCAGTTTGGGGCTTTTGTAAAGGAAATTCATTATCTGGACTTATGTGCAATTTTATCATTATTGATGATTTTTATAAGCATTTTTCATAAATTTCTAGTTGAATTATCCTGAATAAAAATCTCCTTTTCCCCTATACATAATTCAATTGCCTTTATCAGACAAACATACATATCTTGTAGATAATAATGAAGGATAATCCTAAATTAATGCTTTTCTCTGTCTTTTAGTATTATATTCAAAATATTCCTTATCCATGATTTTCTCTAAAAGATTCCTCAAATATCCATTAAACTAGAAAATTGGCATTATCCAGCCTGTGCCACCGGGTGGATCAGAGAAATTCGTCAATGCCAATGGAGGATGGCCTTGATGCTTGGGCCATGCCTCCGTATACCATGACATCTTTAAAATCTTGTATGGACTCAGTTGATATTGATGGTCTATTGATATGTGATGGACAAGAAATGTGGCTGCAACTTGACATTTTTGGTTTCATACCCTAGTTTCTAGTGTCGTCAACTAAGTACCCATGATGGACATGTGATATTTGGACCAGACTTTATGCAATCCATGGTAATGTGGTCTTTGAATATTATACCTTTTGTTAACCTTACTCTAAATTCGAGGTGCGGAAATATCCAACATATTATGATAATCCTTAGATCTTATATGGGATTGTCTAAGCTTCATAGCCATTAGCTAGTAGTTTGAGAGGTACATCCAACGGCGGATCAAGTTCTCAAATTGGGTGAGGCACAAATGACACATTTTTAAAATGTGCAATGTTTCTTGGCATATAAGTAGACAATACATAAAAATGTAAATGTAAATAAAATATGGTTTACAGTAGATAAATTTGTCAAAATTTACAATTATATACATTCTATTGTTGTCACATATTCTGGAATAATTGCATAATGTATACATTTCAAGATTTTTGGAGATATTGCTTTTGACATTGGCGACAAGCAATCATTGAGAACCGTATCACCCCTCCTATAGTATACACCATGCTTTACAAATTTTGCAATATAAATACCCCCCCCCACACACACACATATGCAGTTGTAGAAGCTTCTTTATCTTTAAGAGGTGATGACCTGAAGGTATATCTTTATCTTGTTCCATCAACACCATTTTTTGGACAAGTTTAGTAAACCTATGCAATTCTCTATAAGTAGGAGTATGAAAACCATGAATGATTAATTTTCAAGTAAGTCTTCCAATGGCTTATTCTTTTTCAAGATGAAACCTAGTGGATGTAATTTTACAAGTCTGACTAGCTTATCTTAACCACAAGAATTGAAGGCATTACTATCACAAACAGAAGATATGGATAATAGACACTCTATGTTTCCATTGACATAGTCCCAATTGAGAGATTGACATACTTTATCTCATGCTAGTAATTTGCTAATCTGTAAACCTTTTGGCATAATGGTGTTCATCGTAGATACAAGTCCAATGCCCCATGCTCTACACATGTGTTTACAAATCTACACTAGTCAGTCATGCTCCTCTGACTGTAAGAGGCTTTCTAATAGTCATTAATATGTTAAAGGCAATAACAATCAACCATGTGGCACTCCTCATCACACTGTCTCAACACAACCAAACCTACTTTCCATGCGTATAATTTTGCCACCAACATTTGCATCCTCATTGATCTCCATGGGTCGTGCATCCATTTACCAATGATGAGTTTGAATTCCTATTCATTTTGTGTTGTGCGGTCTAATTAGTTAACTCTGTAAACCATAGATCTAAATATGGGGTTACGGCTCCATCAACATATCCTTTTTAGATCCTTTATTTTGTAAAATAGCACTACTGGAGATCTTGTTTACAACATTGCTAATTCAGAACTTCAAAATTGGAAACCATTCTCCCAACATATTATGTTTGCTTAGTTTACAAGGCTTACTCCTACTTTACATATATAAAGAAAATATTCATTAATCAACTCCCCAAACAAAGGGTTAGATGATATTTTTTTTCATTGAACTGAAGGATATAGTATAAACGTATATTTTAATGAGTAAAGAAGACTCACCTTCAGTGTTTTCTTTATCAATGGATATTTCAATTCACGATCAAATTGTATGTCATATCCACATTATCAATTACCAACACAGGTAGAAAGTGAACCACCTAATAAAAAAGTAGAAGCCAAAGGCTCCACGGAAATGAAATACAACAAACAAAGAGGTGACTCTAGTGGCAATCCCAAGCATTGTTTTGTTTTCCAAAATCTGGGTGAGGCATGTGCCTCACCATGTCGTAGTGTGGCTCTGCCACTAGGTACATTTCAAACTAACCACAACATAACAAAAAATATTATTCAGACGCGTAGTATATATGTTTAAATTTAGTTGAAAAATTAAATTAGATACATTGGTTGTACTCTTTTACTTTCTCAAATTGATATATGTGATTTATATTATGTATTGTATTTGAATCTGTATAAGTATATATTCTGGTATAGCCTCACTATAATCTTTGTTCTTCTTAAACTACATGTCATGTTAAATTTGATGTACGTAATAATTATTCACAATTGTTATATCATATCATTGGGAGATTTTCCACATCTTTTGGATGACTCGCATAACAATTAGAATTGTATTGCTAATGATCCATTGTTTGGAAGACATTAGTACATAGAGAATAGGTTGGTGACATATTTTAGGAGTAATTTGTTAGAGTCATCCGTGTACTCTCAAGTGCGAGTTGAGAATTTTATAGTGCTTCTCTCTTCCGAATTGAGGCTTTGTCCTGCATGCCTTGTAATGTTTTATATGTCTTACATAAGTGAGCATGCATGCTCTTTTGTAAACATGTGTTACTTGGATCAATGAATTTTATGTTGTGACCATACCCTCATAAATGAATATATCATAAGGGCCTTTGCTACAAATTATTTTGTGATTACATTTCAAAAAAATTATTTCATATTTTTTATATGCAAGTTTTTGGTAGTGATATTTGATTAGTGTTGATTGGCATTTTCTTTTGAGTAATCTCTCTCTTGTGTAGTGCATGATCACGATAGGTGTATAATTGAAATAAAAGTACTATAGAAGTATTTGAGCATAAAATTTTAGATTGTACTGAATGATTTGAATGTGGTTCACACAGATAAATTAAGGGACTAGTTTGTAAAAGTTTTTCAAGTGAGGAAAATGAACTTATGTAGACACAAAGAATTCAAAAGACACTACCTAGTCTCAAATAATATGATATCTCAACAAAGTAAATTGAATGAGTCTTCTTGCATATAGGGTACAATTTACTCTTAACTTGAGGCAATCAGAATAAAGGAGCTTGTTACGACTCCTTCATATACAGAAGATGTTAGAAGCCTTCTTCACTTATAATTTCAGTCAGCCATGTAAGAGACCTTGTCAAAATAGCACATACCTTGTTATAAGGTGTTCTTAACAATTTTTTATTTTATTTGGATGCTTTTGAACTTTATTGTATGTGTATCAATCCCCTATAAGTATTTTAACTAGTAGGTAGTTATGCCATATGTTTTAGTCAACCAATGGCTTGCTAGACTTTCAGACAATAAATATTTGCTATCTTATCGATGATCTATTTGTAGGTCTTGAAGAAATCTTATATTCAAATATTACTACAAAAATAAGAGAGTTTAGAGAAATTCACCACATTTATAGATCCACTTTTTTTGGAGGTTCCTAACCACAAGTTTTACAATGTTAAATCATTGAGCATCATCAGAGTAGGATCATCATCCTATAAGTTTTAGATAGACCATGTGTCCCCTAGAGGAGCGCTATCAAAGACTAAACGTAGAATTATCTACTCCTTAACATAACATATTGACTATCGAATCAACTTGATTATACTTGCATCCAAAAGAGTCAACAAAATGAAACGATCTATAAAACATAATATATTCTTGGCTAATATGAAACTCAATTTTATTAGGTCCATCACTTACTTAGAGTAAACCATAAAGTACATTGGATATGGTGTGAACATCACATAATTGATACCTCTTATATATTTTATGCTATATTGGCATCAATTCAATGTTTAAGGTGACATTTAAGAAATCAAGTGTCGTATTATAGTAATTATTTTCATATGACCTATAAGGTATAATAACCCCTTATCTGAAAGAGATTAGAATAAAGGAAGTTGTTACGACCCAGTCACATACCTTCTTTGTGGAAATAATGCAAATGGTGTTAAGATACTTCTTCTCTTATAGTTTAAGTTTCCCTTTATGAGACCATTTTTTATCAAACTATTTTTAAATGTTTTTATTCAAAGAAAACATTTTCTACTAATATTTTGATCATAAAGATTGTAAATACTCTAACCTATATGATAACTAGCATACTCTATCCTCTTGTATATAATGGATGACATGGTGCTAGATAGATAACATATAATTTTGCAACACATACCACAATCACACTGATATTATTGCTATCATTTGATGTGGAAACGACACTTAAAATTAATTTCCTCTTTGGGCCTTCCCTATTCAGGAGGACGTGAAAGGTTATGATATAAGCACCATGTTTTTTAGAGGATTTCCAAAAGGACTCAATGATGATGAAACATATGACTTATCTTGTTACTGAAAAGTTTTTTCTTCTATGAGAACATGATTCATTTTCCATCCTTCTTTATTTTGATCTTTTTTGTTATTTGTGGGTCAATCTAAGGAGATCTCATCCCTAATGATGGAAAAAGGAGGCAACCACATCGTCCTCCACCATCCCTAACCATTCTATCAACTCAAATTTGATTGGACATCCCTCCCATACGATTTGGTTGGAATGGATGCTAGAGAGTGAATTTTCATCAGGGAGAAACCATCATCCGAGTTGGTGTCTACATGACAAGCCCTCCTCTTCCTATAAGAAATGCACCAAGTTTTTTCCATTCACCATAAATTCTTGGTCAGAAATATTGAGTATCATTCAAACACAACCTCATGATGCATTAAAAGGGCCCATCATCATCAACGTCATGAAAGGGTGATATTGGATTTTTGTTGGTGATGATGACCATAACCTCCACAAGAAGTGAAAACACCATCTTATTCCTGATAGAGCACACATTTGAGGTGATAAATGAGGTTCATAGGGCCCTTTACATGGAAGGTATCTCTCTTGGTAACACAATACACAAAATCTTCATTTCATGCTATGCATTTTGTATCCTTCAAGAACATACTCCATGACAGAGTTGTAGATCTGACCATCACTACTTCAGTTGCATAACATCCTCATAGAAGCATGATATGACACTTATAGGTGTAGCCACCACACTTGAACAAAAAAAATTCTAAACATGAATATTAAACTACACAATTTTCATATTTGATTCAACTAGAACATATATTGATATATCTACTCTATACATCTTTGGATAAGAGAGTATGTTTCTGATTTTTGTTTGACTTCTGATGTCTAAGTCCAGACCTATTCATATATCTGCTAACAAGTTGGAAACAGTTTTAGCGACACTATTGACAATCCTACCTATATTATTGCAAAGTGATGAACTTGAAACTAAAACTTTTTTTTATCATTTAACTTGAAATAAATCCTGAATTTCATATTTGTGTTAAATTATTAACATACTGACTTTTACCTTCAATAGAACCCAAGTTATTCAATTTTTCAAAGCATAAGTCATGAAACATCATTTAGTTATTAAGTTTAGGAATGCTCTTTCTACCTTATACAATATATTTAAATACATTTTAAGAAATCTTATATCCAACAATTACTATAATCATAAAAGCCTTTAATTGCAATCCACCATATCAGTAGATACTATTCAGGAGGTACCTTAACATAACACTTTAAAATATTAAATTTTTTATCACCCTACTAGGATAACATCATATTATATTTTTATTGGACAGACCCTTGGTCCCCTAATGGAAAAATATTAAAGCCCATATCTAACATTATTCTACCCCTTAACCACAATAAACTAATTATTAAATCGACCTAGTTATACTTATATCTAAAAGAGACAACACCATTAAATGATCTATTCAGCATTAATAGGTCCCCAAGTAACATGAACCTCCTTTTTATTATATGGATCACTAATCAAGATTAAATCTTTATGTACATTGGATATGTTACTGACATCACACAATCACTAAAGCTTAATTTATTTTATGCTATATTGACATCAAATCAATGTTTGGGAAGGGAAATGAGAACATCAAGTGCCATACTAAAGTCTTTAATCACAACTTACTTATAGGGTATAATAAATTCTTAAGTGGAAGAAAATAGAATGAAGGAGGGTTATGACCCCTTCATATGCCTTCTTTTTCAAAATAACATGGAAAATGTTAAGCCCTTCTTCACTTATAGTTTTTGTCGCCATGAGGGTACCTTTTTATTAAACTATTGTTCAATATTATTTAATCAAAGAATAAAGTTTTGAACTACAATTTTGGTTATGAAGAATGTAGATACACTATCTATCATGATAACTTGCATACTCCGTCTTCTTTTTTCTTTTATATGATATTATGCAGGATAAATAATAAATAATTTTGCTACACATACTGCAATCAAAATGTTATTATTACTAGTATCCACTCCACATACATCCTATGTATCTCTTCATTTTTGAATAGGTGACACATACACGACATTTAGAGGTAGATGTCCTCTTTGAGACTCCCCTATTCATTAGGAAATTAAAGGTTGTGACAAAATTGCTCTTTCTTTTATAGGGTTTCCAAAAGGATCCAATGATATGAGGCAGATGCCTTCTTTTCCTATTGAAAAGTTTTTGTTTCTATGACAATAAGATTTATTTCCATCCTTCTTTAATCTTATCGCTTTATTTTGTTGTGGGTTATTCTAAGTTTACCTCACCCCTAATGATGAAAAAAGAGGTCAACCACATCCATCCTCCACTATATCAAACCATTCTGTCAACTCAAAATTGAAATGAATATCCCATCAATATGATGTGGTTGGGATGGATACTCGGGAGTGGATTTCCATCAAGAAGAAACCACCATCCTAGCTGGTGTCTGCATGACAAGCCTTCCTCTTCCTATGACCCAAGTTATTCGAATTTGTAAAAACATAGCTGATCAAATGATTCCTAATACACGAACATGTCAGATTGATTTGAACGTATTTCAAAACTAAATTTATGGATGGTAGACCTCGCTGGCGGTGTCGCAACGCATGTGTTAGTAGACTACCCCTGGGGCGATTGGCTGGAAGGTGCCACTGATCTCAACAAAATCGTCCAAAATCATTGGACCCTAACTACCCAATTCAACTCCTAGTCATCATCCATTTTCATTCTTCTTTAGTTTAGATCATTTTTCGATGTAGGTTATTCTAAGTGGACCTCATCCCTAATGATGAAAAAAGAGGACAACCACATCCATCCTCCACTATATCAAACCATTCTGTGAACTCAAAATTGAAATGAATATCCCATCAATATGATGTGTTTGGGATGGATGATCGGGAGTGGATTTCCATCGGGAAAAAACCACCATCCTAGACAGCGTCTACATGACAAGCCTTCCTCTTCCTATAACCCAAGTTATTCAAATTTGTAAAAGCATAACGTATAAAATGATGCCTAACCCACAAACATGTCAGATTAACATAATGTATTTCAAAACTGAATTTATGGATGGTAGACCTCACCGGTGGTGTCGTGACAGAGGTGTTGGCAGATCGCCCCTAGGGTGATCGGTCGGAAGGCACTGCCAATCTCAACAAAATCGCCCAAAATCATCATACCCTAACTGTCCAATTCAACTCCTGGTCATCATCTATTTTCACCGTTATTTAGTTTTATCTCTTTTCTATTTGTGGGTTATTCTAAGTGGACCTCACCCCTAATGATGAAAAAAAGAGGACAACCACATCCATCCTCCACTATTAGAATCATTCTATGAATTCAATATTGAAACAAATATTCCATCCATATGATTTGATTGAGATGGATGCTCGGGAGTGGATTTCCATCGGGAAGAAACCACCAATCCAAAAATAACAATGTTTCCAAAGACAAAAACAAAAAGAAAAGACCACAATATCCATAATTCTTATAACTTTTTGACAAAATTACAAATTATAGGTCTAATTCCACCAAGCCAAAAAATAACAATGATGATTAACTGAGTCAAGCGACATGATTGTGGATTTTATGAGTAATGTGATCTTGTATGCACTGTCAACTATGAGTGACAATCATCATCCCATTTCATGAGGCACACAATATACTTAATTGTTGCATGTGGTAGAAAAACTCCTCACTTAAAGAGTAGGACTCTACCCTATTTGTGAACCTAAAACCACGCCATACCCCTCATATGTCTTAGAATCGTGGCATCATAGCACACCCCTCATATGGCTGAGAGATTTGACACTGCAACACACCCTTCACTAGTTTGGTGTCTTGTACTCCTGGGAGACTTTCATAGGCTATCAATTACTATCGAACACAAAGAAGTGGTATATTGTTGCATTACACAAAGCTCAAACCCTCATTCATGCCATAGTTTTTTATATATGTATTTAGTCTTGAGATGCAATTATGTTATTTCTTTTGATGTCTAGTACATTTTAATTTATCTCCCCCTTTATTCTACAGTTAATATTGATTATGTTTTGGAGTTGACTTTTAGATTATGATCTACCTAATTGAATACATAAACAAGTGGTTTTCACATCGTGTTTGAAGGAAACTAGTGCTAGTTAGGGACATTCAACTGCACACTTTTCTTACTAGATTCAACTAGTACCATATGCCCATATACACTTCACATATCCTAGGGTAAGTGGGTTTAATCACAAATTGAGGGACAATTTTGACAACCTTGATGCCACGGTGCATCAACGTCACCTTTTAATCCAGTAGTTGCGACAGTTGAAATTGTGTTCAAGTTCTGGAAAGGCATAAATTGCCCGCTCACCGCCCCCTCATGTCGGGCAGGCTTGAAGGAAGACGCTCGCGTGGAGTGCGTTGGTGATCCGAAGTATAGTCCCACATTGATGGCTTCTGCAAAGTTATCGTGTGGTTAAACCTCCGTTCCAGCTCCCCAAGCACGACCTTACTTGAACAGGATCTGTTCTATAGGCTCGTACAACCCTATCCTTTGGTAAAAAGGAGACAGGGCCCGAAGTCTGGTTGATGACATGGAGCCTCATGGCCTGAGCGTGATTAACGGCCGGGGTTTCGGTGAGAGATCTTGAGGCTGTAGATGATCGTTCCCGGCTGGCTCTCGAGCTTGCCCTGGGGAGGCCTTGAGGCTGTCTGACAGACCCAACATCGTTTTTCCTCTTTGATCTTTTTGGCCCTCCTCGTTAACCTAATTTTTCCTGTTATACGACGACGGTTTACAATTTTAGAAGGGTGTTTCACGCAATGCGTTTGCCGGGAGTACCGTGCCTTCAAAGCGGAATATCGTCTGGCTCGTGATCCTTCAAACTGGAGAATTATCCTTGATACCAACGGATTGAAATCCAAGGGAGACATGGCCCAAAGTCTTCCAAGCTTTGCAGTTCTTGTGCTGCCGGCGACTCCACTCCTACCAGCTATATCATAAATGCATTGCTTATAGATCGTGTAAATAGAATGTTGCACGTTCATGGAGGGCTTGATTGGATTTATTAATGCCACATTTCTGAATATGACGGTCTAACAGCAGTACAGCTACATGTTTTGTTTGCCATTGTTCATTCCACGAGCATAACTTAGTAACTACTCAAATCCTTGGAACTATTGTAAGGCCAACCTATCAGTGCCCTGGCCTGTTTGTTTTCCCTGTTTTAAGGAAGAATGCTATTTAGTGCACTTGTGAAAATCTCAGAAAATAGTTTCCTTTCATCTCTTATTCCAATTGCAGAAAATGGTTTCCATGTTTTTCTCAATAAAAGCAGCCATCCCCCCAAAAAGAATTCTAAACTTGCTATTTCCGTCAACACAGGCTTATAATTTTCCTGTGGTTTATCACGCACAACTCGTGAATTGGACAGAAGTGTTTTGACAATTTTGATATATAAAAGATCCATGAGCCATGATAAATCTTCTCTTCTTGTTATGACAGATTGCAGGAGGTATTGAACATACCCATGTGATTATTCAATGACGGTCACTTTGGTTTTTCATGTTAGGTTATAATGATTAGATGAAGGTGAACCTTGGACATTATGTCAAGAGAAAGGATCAAAAGATTATATTAATGCTGCCACTTGCAGACTTGGAAGGGGAACATAGTGATGCAATGTTGAAAAACATGAAAACTGATGCTTGCACACTTGCTGTGCTGCCAAGATCATTAGAGCCCGGGTAACAATGGGAACAAATGAAACTGATATCTTATACAGATTATTTAATCAACTGGCATTGGATGAATGGGTTTATTTCGATAATCGATAAGGATGGTTTGGGGGAGTTCCAGAAGGGCAATTTGTGAATTTTGTTTCATTGCTGCTCCCGTGATGTTTGGTGTGATGGTTTTGGTCAGGATATTAGGGAGTTCTATGGTGTTCCTTAAAAGCTTACCTGGGAGGAATGTTGTCTGGCTTAAAGCTGATTCTAAATAACTGTTGCTGGAGAGAGTAATTCTTGAATGCAACTTCGTGGTTGCTGCTCACCCTGCTAATGTTTCAAGATGGAATCCTCTGTGGCTCTTACCATTTTCTCGTGAGCCATTATCTCGTGAGGCTCTTACCATCTACAACAGCATATGATAGGATTATAACCTAGGTGCTTGCCATTTATTCTAGTGTCACTTGGCATGGAATCGAATATGAACTTATAAAACAACCAAATTGGTTGTAACATGCTAAGTTTATGGCCAAGATTTCTTTAAAACCAGTGTGGAAAATAAACTGCAGAGATGAAAGGTTGGCAAGTGAGGTTACAGTTTAAACTCATGGAAGAGGAACCGTGGCAAGTGAGGTTACAGTTATAAAATAGACATGGTTGCCTTAGCATAGTTTCCTACATACATGCAATGAATACAACTTGAAGTCGGTTTCTACAGTAGGAGTTCACTAAAATAATTTCAAAATGTTAAACAAAATACAACAGTGGTGGATCTTCACAAGTAATAATAGAGTGGCTGAAAGGAAAAGTTAAATATTTTGGCACAATATCATATAAGGAATGCGTACATAAACGTGTGTTTTTAAATTAATTTTAATAACCCCCTTGTACTTGAAGGGATCAGTAAGTTATTCACTTTCCTTGTTTGAAAATGAATACTAAAAGCTAACTGCACCCAAATTGGGAGTAATGGTTATTTTCCTAGAGAAGCTGGAAGGATGCAGTACACATCATGCTCTTCCATTGTATGCAGATCATGTCTCAGTAATTTCACTAATTACTTGGATTGAATTTAGTCTATTCCGATCACGTTGTAGAAGAGGGGAAGTGTCATACGAAAGCCACAGAAGACTTACATGGCCCACAGTGCCAATCTTACAGTTCCTGCTGCTAAAAGTGACTCCATCCCTACCAGTAAGAGCAGTCCTGGTAAGGTATATCAGAAATACATTGCTTGAGATTGGGTAAATAAAATGCAACACGTTTATGGAGGGCTTAGTAATCTTATTTGTGATTGGACTTATTAATGCCACATTTCTTGAAATGACTATCAGACAAAAGTACAACTACATGTTTTATTTGTCATTGCTAATTCCACAAGAAGGACTTAGTAACTTGATTCATTTAGGTACTTGCATTTTTTGGGTCCGCTTGTGGATTAAAATTGGGAATGATCTGTACAAACTCATTTGATATTTCTATTCAACAGTTAGTAACTTAGTAATTTGATAGTTCTTGGTCTAGGTTACCATGGAAACCTCATGGTACCCATCACTCATAGATATCTGAGGCATAAATCTTGACTCAATCAGTCACCATATAAAGAATTTACTCTTTAAAATGTACCATGGAGATGTCTTTTCATCAAAAATAGGTCTTTGTGGCAAAACTTTTGAGGCATTAGGTTTACAAGAAAATATGGCTCACTAGAATATACCACCGGTATGCAATTAATTTACTGTAATTTTAACCGGTACACTAACAGGACCTCTACATACATACTTTTCTAAAAATAGTTATGTATTAATTATTTGCTGATCATTTCTCATGCAAATATTATCAGCCACCAAAATTAGTTTCAGGGAAACTCTGTTCAAGGTCAAACACACTTGAGAAGCCTGATCAGTGGTCATTTATGAAAAGTAGGATGATAGATGTTGCTTCCTTTGCACTGGCCTTTTGTAACTGCTTGAATCCTCGAACTATTGTAAGCCCAACCTAACCTATTAGTTCCTCGACTTGTTTGGGTCTTCCCTGATTTAAGGGAGACAAACTATGTAGTGTACTTCTAAAAATTTTAGAAAATAGTTTCCTTTCACCTCTTAGCTTAGCCCTATTACAGAAAATGGTTTCCAGGTTTTTTCAGTAGAAGCAGCCATCCACCAAAAATAATTTTAAATATGTATTTTTTTTCATTAACATATGCATTAAAACAAACTTTACGACAGTTAGAAAGTTTTATTAGCCTTAGTTAAATGGGCTTAAGTGTTTCAGCCCACATAGCCTTACTTGAATCCAAAATATAAGATGTAACATGTTATTGCATAAGAATGTATGTGTGTATATATTGCATGATCAAAATAGTTTTGTGTATTTTCACTCAAAAATGCAGGAGCCCCCACCCTATACCAACATATGATCTTATTACAATAGTTAGGTGTATTTATGTATGCAGACCATCATGGTAAAATTTAGTGACTTAATTTCTTTACAATAGTTAGGTGTATTTATGCATCGAAATCTTGTGTCGAAATAAGCGGAAATATCAAAATTTTGGTTGAAATTTCTGTAAATTTCTATTTCTAAACCTTCAAAAATGGTGTCAAAATCGACATTTTAAACATAGATTGTCATAAGTGGCGGTGCTAATTCCCATCACCCCGATGCGTCTTCCTAAAATTGTGTTCTCCTGGACGACGCAAATTCCCGTCTAGATCATGCATCAAAGGCGTTTGACACGATGTGTCGTCCGATTGACACAACATGTCTGTCACAATCCAAAAATTGTCTGTCGGCCCATGGTTTCAGTCAGATCGCAAGTTACACGCCATTTCAGTTTCCAACACAACGTGTTGAAGGAAGCATGTTTCACACCTACACGGCGTGTCAGATTTCCAATACAACATTTTGGCCGAAATTTGTTTCACATCTTCAACATTCTACGTAGCGTGTCAGAATCTCCACACAACATATTGTTGGGAGTCTGGCTGTAAGGCCCCTGACCTAGCTTAGTGCCTATTTGTGCTTGCTTTCCTTGTGAAGATTCTTA
The DNA here is from genome assembly GCA_963693085.1 of Alisma plantago-aquatica. Lineage (NCBI taxonomy): Eukaryota > Viridiplantae > Streptophyta > Magnoliopsida > Alismatales > Alismataceae > Alisma > Alisma plantago-aquatica. The sequence goes on from OY856409.1 coordinate 927,829,087, forward strand.
AAGCTTAATCTAATCTCTTGAGACGCCTTAATAACACGTGACAAGTATGTTTTAAGTTTGGTCATGTTTGGTTATGTTTGAGCTAGTTATGCTTGTTTTGGACCAAGTTGCAGTTTACCCATGTTGAAGGGTTATCTTGCAATTTGTCACATGTAGGTTGGGTCCTTCATGTCTTGCCATCATGAGAGAGATAATGATGCCTTGGGGTGCCTTGTTGGACCTTGGTTGATGAGGTGGCATCATAAGATGATGTTAGGCTTTGCATGGATGCTTGAGTTTGAGAAAACATGAAATAATGATAAAAGCAATGATTATGATCATCCTATTGTAATTCCTTGGAGCCACAAAGAATTACAGTCATCTAAGGTCTACATCATATGCAACATGTTGTTGATGAAGTCTTTGTGCTTGAACCATTCAGGGTTGATCGACTCATCCTATGACACGATCAGATCGCCTCCTTATCGGTTGGTTGCTCAGTCTGGCCTCCGATGCCTGGACATCTCAAACAAGCGGTTGGGCCATCAATCGGTCGACCTGGATCCATCTTAGCAATCCTCCTCCGTCCTCCAGGCAGTCGACACATCTGGTGCTGAACATCTATGGTGTATCGACCTTGTGTGATGGTTTTTTAGGTGTGGTGACCACAACTCTCTCTTAGTGGGTGTCTGTTGCATCCTTGATGCTTTTTTCTTTGTGATGTTCTCTAAGGTTGCTCATGTAGATGAGTGTTGTGACCTTGGGTGGTGTTGTGACCTACCTATGTGTTTTGTTTTGACCTTGGGGTGTAGTGGACCTTAGTGGTCGCTATACTACCTTGTTTTTATCACCCTTTCTTGCATGCAAGTTTAATGTGGTTGCATTATCAATCCTTTGGTGGAAAAGTGTCCTTTTAGTTCTCTTATCTCTTGACACCTCATATCTTTACCTCTCTCCTACCCCCCTTGGGTATATAAGCTCTCTCTTTCACATTCAAGCATCTCTTTTAGCTCTTTTTCCTCTCTTCTCCCTTGTGTTCGGCCTAGAGCTTGTGGAGCAAGAGAAGGTGGTGACCTTGGTGGTTTGGTGGATGATCTTCCCTTGCATGTTGTGATCTTGAGCTTGATCATCTTCTTTGTGGTGATCCTTGGAGATTCTCCTTATTGGTAAGTGGTTATGCACCCTTGCTCTCATTTTTCCTTTGAACCCTTCCTCTTCCTTTTTCCTCTTGGCCATGAGACTATGGATCACCATGGTGGATATCTTGTGGATCTTCTCGTCAGAAAGGTCAGAGATTATGGTTTGACCATGGTAGTACCTAAGTGAGATGAAGCTTCCTCCTTTCTCCTTTCTTCTTTCTTTCTTCTTTATTTGGCCTAGAGTTTGAGTTTTCTTCACCTTGAGCTTTCCTTTAACCTTGGTGTGTTCTTCTCTTTTGAGGTGACCTTGTGGCCGTGGAGTTGATCCAAGTTGTAGTTCTTCTTCTATCTTGGAGCTCGTGGCTTTAGAGCTTGATCTTTATCTTACGGTGGGTTATTTAACTTCTTCCTCTTCTATTATTGCACCATTAAATTGCTTGCATGCCACTGTTCTATATCTGAAATGTGATACCAAGATGTTAGATAATGTTGTCATGATCTAGAATTTATGATTTTGAAGTACTCTTATATGGATTACTCTTTCTCCTAAACTCTAATTTCATGCACCCGCTTTCTAAGAGATAAAGGAGTTTTCATTTCTACAAGCATCTTGATCCTTGGTTCTATCCTATGCTTCGGCCATCATGTGATTTTTAGAGGTTTTGATCTTTGATTTTATCACCATATTTTTATTTCGGCCATGATGTGTTAGATGGTGGTTTGGCTCTTATGTACAGATGTTGGGCGTTGGTTTTCTCTCTCATGCATGGTTTCTTTATTGATTTGATGATGATCGTCCTAGGGTTTTGATGGTCTTCACCTTGGCATTTTCATCATAGCGATATTTGAACTCTTGATGGTGAGCCTTGTTCCAGTCGACATGCTTGATCCTTGTGTTGGTTGTAGTGCTTGAATGATTTTTTTGCAGTTGTATTGGTTTGACTTGTTTAGGGTCACTACATGTGTTGGTTGGGTTGTTGTGGGGGAAACAAACCCTAACCCTAGTTTTTGAGTTGGTCGTTACTTGAGATCTTGTTTTGGGACCTCTACCCCCGTTGGCCTTTGTTGCGGTCGAAGTGTTTAATTTGGAGTGGGTCAAGGCTTGTTTGGTGATGTTTTGCGGTCGCAACACATGTTCTAGTGGGATGGTCTCTACACCTTGGGCTTAGTTCGTCACAACAAGTGATCTCTTGCTGTCACAACAACATGTACTTGGTTGTTTGGATGCTACACATGAATATGTTAGTGATGATCGATACATAGTGTTGTTTGGGGTGATTGACTAGTCATGACAAGTGTGAAACCCCTAACCTTTCTTAAAGTGTTGAACAAGCTTAATTGTCATAATTGAATTCTTTTAACCCTAATCTAACCTTGTGATATATTTTGAAATCATAAGACAAGCTTAAGTTTCAAATTTGGTCCAATTTGGACACTGTTTGAGCAAGTTATGCAATTTTATGCACATTTTGAACTTTTCTACAATTTATCCAATTGAGAGGATTTCCTTACAATTTATCACTTGCATTATTTTTCTTGGATATTCTATCATCATTCTTGAGCTTGTTGATCCATGGGGCACCTATTTAAACCTTGGTTTGAAGGTGTTTTCCTCAAGGGTATTGTAGGGTTTACCCCTTCATGGATGAGCAACCTTTAGTAGCTATCAACTAATGAATTATTTGATTGGCTTGGAAATTCAACAAAGGAAAGCTTATAATGTCTATATGGATGGTGGGGGAGCTTCTTGTGTGTGTTCTTATATATTCTTAATAGTTTAAGGCCATGGACACTTGGAAAGATACTAGAACTTCAACTTTTTCTTTTTCTTTATCCATGGACACTTGGAAAGATACTAGAACTTCAACTTTTTCTTTTTCTTTATCTTAAAGTTTCATTTACTTATCCCTAAGCACCCAAACAAGCCATTTTCTCTCCACCAATTCCCTCCTTCTACAAACCTCATTCTCCCCCTGTGTCGCTGTGAATTTCCTATCCAAGGAAGAATAAAAGTTGCAGTCATGTCTCATATTATTAGGATTTATGTGTTATTTTCTTGGTGTAGTGACATGTGTATTGAGGGCAAGCCTATAATATATGTGCATCTGCTTTTGAGCAATTCCATGGTATATTTTGCCTTTGAGCACTCTACCTCTGGTTACCCTTACTTTGACAAAAGGTGTGTGTGGAGAGATATAATGGATTTCTTTAATCCTTAGATCTTATAGGGATCTAGTATAGGCTTTATAGACATTAGATAGTAGTTTGTTTGGTACACCTCAAACTACCCAAGGCATGATAAAATATGTAGGTCAACCGTGGAGTATATTTTAAATATATGGGGCTGTATGGAGTTGGTATACCATGACATCCATACGTTTTTTGGGGACTCACTTATGATCGATGGTCTAGTGATATGTGATGGAGAGCGATTGTGGTCGTGAATGAATTTGTTGTGTTTTATACCCTATTATCTTGGTTTCATGACCTGTGTAACGAGGGTGGACCTATGAAATATGTGGATCCACTTTTGATCAATTCCATGCATATTCAGCCACTGAGCACTCTACCTCTTGTTACGTACCCTCACTTTGACCCAAGGTGTGTGAAGAGATATAATACATTCCAATAATCCTTAGATCTTATAAGTGTCTAGTCTTGGCTTTGCAGCCACTAGCTAGTAAATTGAGTTGTACGCCTCAGCCTACCCATGACATAATAAAAGTGTAACTCTGACATATAGTATATATGTTTATGTTTAACTAACGAATCACATGCATGTAAAATTGTAATAATTTATGTATTGAAATTATTATATGTGTTCCATACTCTATACTGGTAAGAGTATGGATTAAGTACATATATACTACAACCTTTTCTACTTGTTGAATATACAACCATGTGAAGGGATCTTTTGTTTGTTGTGTGAAGAGACTTTGCACCTCCTAGATATATATTTGGTACATAGAATAAGTACTTGATTCATATATCCTATGAAGAGATATTAAATTATTGACTAATATTCCTCTAAATAATCTGATTATCATATACCTGTGAGAAATGAGTGTACTAGAATTTTCTATTTATTATCATTGGGATTGGGGGTCACACCCCATGGTTTTCTACCATCTTTTAGGTATGATAGAGTAGGAAAAAAGGTGTGTTGATCAAGATATAACAAAGAATAATATAGTTAAGTCTAGAGTGCCCATGCAATCTCACTTTCTTAAGTGGTTAATGGGTAAGTGTTGAAGTATATGATAGATTGATTTACCTGATGTTTTCTGATGATTATGAGTTGAGCTTGATACTGATATCTAATGTTATTGTACCTTCATGGATATAAATTATATTATAATCCTAATTGGTTAAGTAAATAAAGAGATTTTAGTTTGTGATCATGTCATGTCTTCTCATGGAATGCCTCTAATATGATGATATATGTTTTTGTACAACTTCATGTAATGTTTTGTGATTGATCATATTATGTGGATTGCCTTATTTGAATTTTTACTCAATTTTTTGGTTTTTAGTTGGGTTTTTTTATAGGGATTTGTTCTAATGATCGATTCGGGTTTGAGAAGTTTGATGATATTAGCTTTAATCATGTTAGTAGATTATGTAATGTAGTCGCCCATAATTTTGCTAAATGGGGTAGTATTGCTAAAAGTAAAAAAAGGTGATCTTTTAAACTATTTTGGCTAAGTAATATGAAAATCAAAATTTTCCATATTTGTTCTACTATCTTAAACACACCCTTGATTTTACATAAATGCTTAATTTTTCATGCACTAACTTAGATTCGAAATACATTTGTAAATACTCTTAAAAATGGTGCCTTCAGGTGTTTCTCTACCACACGATGGTAATCTGAGCTACATGATGTTCCTTGAAGTTTTGAATCTTTATATAGTGATTATAACACTTTTTCCTAGCCGTTATACTTTTAGATTTTCATTTGAAACAAATCCCTTATCTCAAGGTAGTATTCTTTGCTTATACTTGCAATTGATGCAACTTCCATATGCATTTCCATATATATTGGAATTTTGCATGGTGGAATGTTATTGGGATGAGAAAAGAATCTAGACTTTTAGGTATTTAGCATATTCCTATGGGGTTTTGACCTCAATATGGTATTTCATGGAGAATTGGGCTTGTGGTGCTCTCTATTTCATGGAGAATTGGGTCGGCGAGAGTTGGCGCACTGGTTGAGGCTCGGGGGCCCCTAACAAAGGGTCACGGGTTCGAAACCCAGCTGCAACACTCTCGGAAATGAAGTGAGCGTGTCAGGTCAGCCGACCTCTGATCTGGATTAACTGGGTTCTCGGGTTTGCACGCTATTCGGGCCCCCCCAGGTAGACGTCGGGCGAAGCCCATACGGCGTTCCTGGGTTATCAAAAAAAAAGACATGGTCAGAGGAATTACCCCCACTTTGATATGGGTAGCTGGTATTGTATGGTAACACATTTTATATTTTCTAAAATTGTGAAGAGTGGATTATAGTTTCAATTACTTTTATGTGAATTTTATGGTAACACATTTTATATCTTCTGAAATTGTGAAGACTGTGTTATAGTTTCATTTACTTTTATGTGAATTGTATGTAACTTGATTGATGTAGTCAAAAGATGAGTAGGTCTAATTAATCAAGTGAACCCTAATTATATAGCACACTGAGGCCATAGAACGATTTCCTTTGGTCAGTGGAGGAAATAGTGAAATGAGTATAAGAAGATTCTTAGAGCCTTATATTAGTGAATATGCAGGGTTGTTTGGGGTTGGTATACCCTAGCATCTTTAAACTCTTGTATAGACTCATTTGAATATGAAGGGTTGTTTGGTGTTGTCAACTAAGTACCCATGAAGGACATGTGATATTTGGACCAGACTTTACATAGTCCATGGTAATGTGATCTTTGAATATTATACCTTTTGTTAACCTTAATCTAAATTTGAGGTGTGGAAAGATCCAACAGATTATGATAATCCTTAGATCTTATATGGGATAGTCTAGGGTTCATAGCCACTAGCTAGTAGTTTGAGAGGTACATGCAGTGGCGGACTCAGGATATCAAATTGGGTGAGGCACAAATGACACTTTTTAAAAATGTACAATGTTTCTTGGCATACAAGTAAACAACACATAAAAATGTAAATGGAAATAAAATATGGTTTATAGTAGATAAATTTGTCAAATTTTACAATTATATACATTCTATTGTCGTCGCATATTCTGGAATCATTGCATAATGTCAAAATGTCAAGATTTTTGGAGATCTGGTTTTTGACATTGGAGACAAACAATCATTGAGATTCAAATTACCCCTCCTATAGTATACACCATGCTTTACAAATTTTGTCATATAAATTACTCCCCCATATACACATATGCAGTTGTAATAGGCAGAAGCTTCTTTATCTTTAAGAGGTGATGACCTGAAGGTATATCTTTATCTTGTTCCATCAACATCATTTTTTGGACAAGTTTAGTAAACCTATGCAATTCTCTATAAGCAGGAATATGAAAACCATGTAAGATTAATTTTCAAGTACGTCTTCCAATGGCTTAATCTCTTTCAAGATGAAACCTAGTGGATGCAATTTTACAAGTCTGACTAGCTTATCTCACCATAAGAATTGAAGGCATTACTATCACTAAGAGAAGATATGGATAATAGCCACTATATGTTTCCATTGACATAGTCCCAATTGAGAGATTGACATACTTTCTCTCATGCTAGTAATTTGCTGAATCTATTAACCTTTCAGCATAATGGCATTCATCATAGATACAAGTCCAATGCCCCGTGCTCTACACATATGTTTACTGCACTAGTCAGACATGTGCATCTAACTATAAGAGGCTTCCCAATAGTCATTATTGTGTTAAATGAAATAACAATCTACCATGTGGTACTCCTTAGCACACTGTCTCAACACAACCAAACATACTTTCTATGAGTATAATTTTGCAACCAATATTTGCATCCTCATTGATCTCCATGGGTTGTGCATCCATTTACCAACGATGTGTTTAAATTCCTATTCATTTTGTGTACATCGTGTGGTCTAATTAGTTGACTCCATAAACCATAGCTCTAAATATGGGGTTACGGCTCCATCAACATATCCTTTTTAGATCCTTTATTTTGTAAAATAGCACTACAAGAGATCTTGTTACAACGTTGCTAATTCAGAACTTCAAAATTGGAAACCAAGCTCCCAACATATTTTGTTTGCTTAGTTTACAAGTCTTTCTCCTACTTTACATCTAGCAAGAAAATATCCGTTGATCAGTTCCCCAGACAAAGGGTTGGATGATCTTTTTTGTCTTTGAACTGACGAAAATAGTATGAATGTGTATTTAAATGAGTAAAGCAGACACACCTTTAGTGTTTTGTTTATCAATGGATATTGCAACTCACGATCAAATTTCATGTCATATCCACGTTGTCCATTACCAACAGAGGTAGAAAGTGAACCACTTAACATGAAAGTAGAAGCCAAAGGCTCCACGGAAGTGGAATACAACAAACAAAGAGGTGACTAAGTTGATATTCCCAAGTATAGTTTTATTTTTCAAAATATGGGTGAGGCACGTGCCTCACCGTGCTGTAGTATGGCTCTGTCAATCGGTACATCTCAAACTACCCATAACATAACAAAAAATATAATCCATACATGTAGTATATCTGTTTAAATTTAATTGACAAAATAAATTGGATATATTGATTGTACTCTTCTACTTTCTCTAATATATATGTGCGATTTATATTATGTATTGTATCCGATGGAATTACCAAAGTAAACATGAACTCAAATTCCTTTTAATTAATGTTTAATGATAAATATTGCCACTTTTATCGGGGTTGCATTCCGTGATAACCATCAAAGGTACCTTTATTTGATCGGTGAGCATGTTTTCAAGGGCCGATAAACATAATCATAAAATATAGTTTTTGATCGACAAATGCTAGTGCTTTCGTCAGAGATGAATGGGTGGGAGTCTTTCTGGGTGGCTAGACTTGTCAAATTGGGTTAAAGTTCACGAGTGTCTATGGGTCGATTGTTTAAGTCATATTTGAGTAATGAAATTTACCATCCATTGAAAATTATCCAAACTCACATCCATTCATTTAGTTAGCAGCCTTCACGGGTGACCCACTTAACTAAATATGTAAGAATAAAGATAATGACCTTCTACTATTTAAACTAAACATGAAGATATACTACTTGCCCCATCAATTGTTAAGCAGTTCTAGTATAAATTTTAACTTTTCATAAGAGTTGATGAGAGACATACTGGGAAAAAAATAAATCTTCATCTATTACATTATCTAATTACTCTATCAAATATAATATGTAGTTATAGTATAGATGACTAAATCTAGTTTGTCAGGCATAATCATACACTAGAGACTCTTGATTATACACTAGAGATTTTTACTCAAAATATATGGTTGAATGGTTTTAGAAACTAAAAAATATATTTTTTGATTTGATAGAAAAAATTATAATAGCTTATTATTTTTGTGTTGTAGTTTATTTAAAAATACTAGAGAATGATCTCTTTTACCATTAGAGTAACACCTTGCAAAACTATTTCAATTGAAGACATTATATGGGGATTTGAGGTTGACCCACAATCCATTGGGTAGAGTTTGAATTTGTATTTCTTTGACCCTTTTAGAATTTGTATATTTTTACCTACACCTGGGAGACCCAAATCTAAGTGATCCAAAACTCAACCCACCCAGTAGTTTGATAGGTCTATGCATGGTAGTTGAAGTAATAGCAATCGACAAAAATGTGAACAGACAAGAGCTCCAAAAGAAACCAGTGAAGTAACTTCCATTGACGACTTTTGTGGATGTACTGATGAAGACTCTGGATTAGCTTTTGATTGACGGGAAAATGTTCTGATGTCTGATCCTCCTATAAAGTGAAGATTGAGCATCCATCGATGTGTTTGTTATCTTCGAAGGTCGATGGGTTTTCTAATCCATTTGACCAAAAATTACTACCTTATATTCCTCCCCATTTTCTTATAACACTCTTTCACAAATGCCTTGTTGTGTTTAGGATATTGAAGAAAGTTCATCAGAGGATGACGATATTGTTGGTTGGTGAATGCATGCTTAAATTCAGTTTGCTTAAAGATGAATTCAAGTCTCATAACTTTGTTTCTTTCTTCCTATACATAAGATCTTCTATTAAACCTTTCTATCATTGTTTCTCTTCCTCATGTCTATCATGATCAAGATCCATAACGTTACAAGTCGAAAACTTATGCATGTAGTTTAAAAATCCTCTTTTCTTCTCTCTTTGTCCTGGATACACCTTGTTCTTGGTAAAAAAGAGCTTTCTTGGAGCTTTTGGAGGAAAAAATTTAGATACTTACTCTTTTTTGTAGAATCTTGCTGGAACTTTGTTTTCTTCACCCCTAAGAAAAGTGATATAATTTTTTGTGTTTTCTACTTATGACATGCATAATATTAGTCTTTCTATAAAATTTGTACCAGGCTAAAAGGTGGTCCTTTATGTACTATTTTGCATGAGTAAAATGGTAATATAAATCTCGGTCTGTTTTTGACTCTAAGTATAATTTCTAATGTACTACAATTTTTTTCTTTATACATACAAGAACAAAAATTCCATATACAAGTACAAGAGATGTCAAAAATGTCATTTTTATGGTGTTTCACACCCAATGAAAGGAAATTCAATTCTCATTTTAAACCATATTGTGTCATAGTTATCCTATAGAACTAATAAGGCCTTTATTTACTGTTATAGTATTGTAATAATAATTGGACAAAAAATCCTCTATGAAGGTTGTTATTTATGCTAGGATTTGACATATCTTTGCCAAATTCTTAGAAATAGCATAATTTCACATCCATTTGAGTTTTATATTGAAATTATGAGTGCTACATTGTTTATATCTTTCTAAGATCTCTACTAAAATTTGGATGCTAATGAGATTCCAACTAAGAGTTATCACTATTATAGTGTAAATGAAAAATTGGACTTTATGTTGCCTCGTTTGAGGTTTGGTCCTCTTCATGGCTAAGGATGGATACATATTCCATGATGGATTGATATATAATTGTTTTAAGCATTTTATAAATTTTGAATTCACAATACATGATTTATTTTATAAGATTCATTTAGGAGCTTGTATGTAACTTGACGGATGCATAAAAAATTACTCAATTGGCTTAAGTAAGAAAGTATAACCTTAATCATGTAGTGCCTTGAGACCATAGAAATATCTTAGTGTCATAATAAGCTGGTGTTGGGAAATCAGGATGATAGATAAAACAATAAAAATAAAATCTATAACTTGATTCCTAATTAACAAGATTGTGTCAACAATAATGTATCTAGGAAAGAGAGTAATAAGAGTTATACATGGTCCTAGAGAAAGTGAAGTGACAATTCTTGATGCAGTATCATGCTTCTTCTCCAAGTAGTAACAAACTTCTTCTCCAAGAATACTTGAACAGTCATCAACAACATCCACCTGGCGCAACACCGTGGATGGAGGTTGACTGTGTCCACCTAGCGGGAAAAATCCCTCACCTCTAGGATAGTCCACACAGACTGTCAAGAACTCTACGTTGTGCTACCAGATCCAAGGAAGGAGTTGTCCCTTCAAACATCAATGTACTAGGATGGATTCACTCTCCCACATTTGTCTCTCCCTTACTATCCCTCTCCTTTATGGGTAGGACTTGCTTGGGCTCTCTATTGGTTACCACAACTAGAGAGGACAACAATTTTCAGAGCTTATAGTTGTGTCTGAGAAGCTCCTGGTACCCCTATATTTATATGTCAGGGTTAAGGTTTCCAGTTAGTTTGGGAGTTGAGAGATAAAATTTATGAATTTTCTATAAACTATGAACGTTGAATCGATCTATTCACTGTCCAACCGGTCATCTCAGAGGTAAACCAATCGGGTTAAGCCTTCAACCGGTCATCTCAATAGCTTTCCTCTTTGGAATCAAATTGGCATTCAATGTTTGATTAATGAAAAATCATGACATCAACATTAATCCTTGATCTAATCGAATTGATCATTAATCTGAAAAAACCCAGATGATGAACTGTTCGGTTCACATCATGAAACGGCCGTTTCACTTTTGAAATGGTTGCTTCATAAGTGAAATTGTCATTTCATACATGAAATGGTCGTTTTATATGTCCAGCTCAGGAAAATATTCAGCCAATTGTTGTTTCCAATTTAACTAACACTCCAACCGATTGATTCAACACTTGAACTGCTCAGTTCAAAGTCCTCAACCAATTTGGAACCTTAGTTGTTAATTGAATACCTAAAAACTTTTAGCAATCAAGTTAAACAACATTCATGAATAAACTCCTATTCCAAGTGCATCCTATGTGTGTGACCCTATAGGTCCCAAATTACGTTGGTAGTGAATGTCGATAACCAACTTATGACATCACAACCAATGAAAGGTATCTAGAAACATGTCATATCTACCCAAGTAATTCAAAAAGTTGGACAACAACTTCAACCTACAATTTGTGATCAGTGTTATCATGATCGTATAGTTCCTTTGTCTCTGATATATGGATTTAACTTGAGGCATGGAATCGTCATCCTCTTCAATGTTCAATCCATGTTCCTTGAACTAGAGCAGATTGTATGAGATACATGTGAGCTCACATATCATATATTGAGTCACACGAATATGGTCATACATTTATCAGTCTCCTTTATCAAGAAGAATGGATATCAATCTCCTATAGGAGGGGCAAATCTCATCTACATCACTCACACTCAATCCCAATGTGTCACAATGCACCTGAGCATAACATGCTAGTGTATATGCCCAGAAAGACAATCATATGATGATTTTAATGGAATAACTTGTAAATGATTTGATTAATAATAAAGGAAAGATTCTAATTTACTATGTTTGTTCAGTTATAAGATAATGAAATAACATAATAAATTTCTAGAGAATGATATTACTCAATGACCTATGTCTTCAAGTTGAGGACTTGGACAATGAGATCATATGAATTTTAAGAGTATATGCATTCTTGTTATGTCCCTAGTCAGTTGCTATTGTGGAAGGGTGATATACGATGATAATACATAAGACTAGAATGTGAGTTGGTTGATGAAAAAATCTCATTAGTCATGATATGGAGATATCAAACCAAGCACATAGATACTTGTTAGAGAATAGACTATCGGATAGACCCACCATAAGAGTAATACATGGAAACCTTAACTGGTAAGTCAGAATCACATCTTAAAATGATGGTTGTGTCTATGGTTCTTAGACTTGAAGTCACTACACTCATCGCATGTCTTTCGGTACACTTTGACATCATCAAATATAATCCTGAATCAGGGTTATCATAATGGTGATGATTGGGTGACTATGACACATGGGGAATGACTATGAGTGTTATAGATGGGATTTGTCCCTCCTATAGGAGTATGATATCTTAGGCCTCTTGACTAGCAAGACTGAGAAATGCATGGCCATGCTCATGTGAATCAATATGTGATATTGAGCTTACATATATCTCATACAGTCTGCTCTAGTTCACGGAACAAGATTGAATGTTGAAGAGGATGACTTTTCCATGCCTCGAGTTTAACGTAGATATCAGTGACAAAGGAACTATACACACACTATAACACCAGTCACATATTATAGATTGAAGTTGTTCTCCAACTTTTCATTTACTTGGGTAGCACTAATGTATGACTAGGCATCACTCTTTGCTTGTGATGCCATAATTGGTTATGGACATTCACTGCCAATGTAATATGGGGACCTATAGGGTCACATACAAAGGAACTCATCTAGAAGAGGAGAATCTTGAATGATGACTGAGTTGATTACTAAAGTGTTTAGGTATTCAATTTATGAAACAAAATCAAGTGACTAGACTCCCAACCAATCGACTCATGTGATGAAATGACCGTTTGCATTGTCAGGTTCATTAGAAACTAAATTGGCTGAATTCTGTCTGAACTGGGGAGCAAAATGACCGTTTCACTTAGCAAGATGATCGTTTCATGGTCATGAGACAACTGGCTTGTGAGAGCGATATGACCATTTTGTGGTCATGAGATGACCAACTCACGAGAGCGAGACGACCATTTCGTGAGAGCGAGACGACCGACTCACTGGAGTGAGATGAACATCTTGTGTTTGTGAGATGATTCGCTCGTAAGAGCGAGACGATTGGTTTGTGGAGAAATTCAATTGCATCAAGGATTAGTGCTGACGTCATGTTGAGCATTAATTGTATTCGAATTTCCAATTCATATGCAATTGGGAAACATGGTGAAATGACCATCTCACTTAGAGAAATGTCTGTCTCACATGTAAAATGACCGTCTCAGTTTCTAGGTGACCATTTTGAGTTTTGCAGGTTGTAAAAATTCATGATCTTCCAGTCTCTTCCACTCCCGCATAGACGGAGAACCCTGACCCAAACCCCTCCTATAAATAGAGGAGTTTTGGGGGCTTCCCAGAACACAAAATAGACAATTGAGAATCAGTTGCTTTGATAATTGTTTTCCTCTCTGGTTGTAGTAACCAAGAGAGCCCAAGCAAGACCTACCCGACTAGGGAGGGATACTAAGGGAGAGAAAAACTAAGTATCATTGTTGCCTGAGAGTAGGTTGGTGACTAGTACACTAATGGGAGGACAACTCCTTCATGTCCATTCTAATAGGATGATAGAAGTTCTAATTGGTCTATGTTGACTTCTCTAGAGGCAATGTGGCCTTTACCCAACTAAGAGGGCATCGTCAGCCTACAGTCTGTGGAAAAATTGTTGTAGACATTGTCCGAGTCTGGCGTCTGTGGTGAAGACCAGGATGCACAGACACCATCCAAGAGTGCACAACCACATAGATGAGAATTGTCGTTGAACTTGCTCCAGGACTGAGTATATCTTCTATTAAACTATCCTTTCCATTACATAGTTATTGATGTAATCTGTTGGTTAATGGGAAATATATCTGTATTTTTTTGTTTCTGCTACCTATCTGATGTCGTATTTCCCTACATTGGTATCAAAGCCACGTCAATTAATTATGTTTTGGGATAATCAATATGATCAGACTTATGATTTTATCATATTTATTTATTGCATATGATGCACATATTTAAACAGGTTGATGTTCATGTCCAACTAATCACCACATAAGAACTCAAATGAATATATATATTTATATATAGAGAGAGAGAGTCAGGATAGTATACACTCGAGTGTACCAGAGGCACCATACACCTCAGTCATTTTTAAATATGTAATAAATTTGTGAAAAATCTAAACCATTGATCTTAATAAATATCTTATGAACATACTATATATTAAATTTTAGCTCATTTGCACACTTATAGGTCGTGCATCTAAAGGATGCAAAAAACATGCATTTCAAATTAATTTTGTGCGTCGATTTTGTTGCCCTTGGATGAGTAACTTACACTCATCCAAATGAGCTCAAAAATTGTATGTGGCCTATTATTATTGTAACCATTAAGATCAATGGATTATATTTTAAAAAAACATGGCCTAGATAGGCAAACACCATTGGGGTGTACAACGTAATCTGTACACTTGAGTGTATTCTAACCTGACTCTCTCTCTCTCTCTATATATATATATACATATATATATATATATATATATATATATATATATATATATATATATATATATATATATATATAGAGAGAGAGAGAGAGAGAGAGAGAGAGAGAGAGAGTCAGACTGGAATACACTTGATTATATCTACAGAAGAATACACTCAAGTATTTTTTCATGATGCAATATTTTTTTTGACATCTATCCATCGATCTTCTTAAACATCTTGTTAATAGTTCATATATAAAATTTGAGCCCATTTGTACATTTATAGGTCATGTTATAATGACCACAAAAATAATACATTTCAAATTAGTTTTGTGCGTCGATTTTGTTACCCTCAAATGAGTGACTTAAACTCATCAACATGGACTCAAAATTTGTATGTAGCCTAGTTATAGTATGACAATAAAGATCAATAGTTTACATTTTGCAAAGAAATAGTCTTGATATGCAAACACAACTTGAGTCTAGCGTGGTTATGGCCAATACCCTTTATTTGTGCATGTTGGTTGTGTTATTTATATCTCAGTCTACATACCGAGCCTCCCCTTATCTTCCCAATGTAAAAGTATTATTCTCTCCTACCCCTAATCCCTTAGAATATAACTCAAGGTTTCTCTTATATCATGTAATATTTAATATCATTAGGATAGTTTACTTTCTTGTTATGAAGAAAGAGAAGATCCTATGCACAAGGCCAACTGACCATCTCGAAGGCAATCCAACCAGATGGAGGGCTGAGAAGGACCAAAGAGGACGAGCTAACCTGATTGACTGGCAGACCTGACTGATTGATTGGAGGATCTAGAAGATGGTGGAACCGATGGCCAGACGATCGGTGTGAAGACCAATCGACCACCCAGGAGGTGAGACAACTGGTTCAAGGGTTGAACTGATTGATCCAGATTGGAAGCATAGATTTTCATCAACAATGGGTTTCTACATTTGATGTAGACCCTAGGTTGTGGTAATTCCTTATGGCTTCAAGAAATTACATTACAATGGACATAGCCATCACTTTTTGTTTATTGCATGTTTTTGTTGTAGGTTATAGCATGTATATGGTACGTACTATATATGTAGTGATTGGTTTATGTATATGTATTATAAAAAATCTCTCAATGTAATAATAAGTCTAGTATGCTTTCCATAAGCAACACACATGAAAAGCTTGATCGACTAAGTGTGGGAACGCCCTATCATGGTGTGTCATCTATCTCATGTAAGAGTGATGGTAGATATATGGGTCTACCCTAACAGGGTGCATAGTCTATCGTGTTGGATTATGGGTCAGGCTTAACTAGGTGATATTAATTGGATTAAGCACCTAGAAGCATATAGATGATCAATGACAAAGAGTTGTACATATCATCTATAAAGAGTTGCATATGCAATAGGAAAAAGTTGCCTACCTGATAGAATCGAGTTGTGGGTGAAAACCCAAGCTGGCTCATGATTTTGATGAAATTAGGATCTTGGCTCACTAGAAGGTTGTACGCTACAATCTTTTGAATTGGTAGTGAGGAATATAAATTTGAATAAAATATTGTGAGCAATAGTTAATTAGAGACCTAATTAATATCAATTTTTCAAATCAAATCAAATCAAAAAGGGTTTTTGACAAATGCAAATTTTCTCTTATAGAATCAAATGGAAAACATTCAATCATTGTGATCAGACGAATTAAATGAGATTTATTTCCATAATTGGTTTAGGACCTTGAGAAGTGTTTTGCATGATCTTGAAACACCAGTGCCAGTATCCACTCCATATTCACCTAAGACTGACATGGATGCTTCTTTGAAGCATGCCAATGATGCAGTAGACATCACAAACCTTATGTTGGGATGTATGAACTATGAGTTGCATAAACAACATGATAAGCATGAAAGGTATAATGTCTCTAAGATGCTATTTGAGTGTTGACTGACAGAGGGAGATCCAGTAGAGCCTCATGTGCTTAATATGATTGGACATATGGAGCATCTAGAGAGATTGGGATTTACTTTAGGTCAAGAGTTGGCCACAGATATGATTTTGCAATTGTTTCCTAAATCATATAGTCTGTTTATTGAGTGTTATGAGTTGAGTAACATGGATAAGCTGCTATCAAAGTTGCTTGACATCTTGATAAGTGTTGAGGAACAAATGAAGATGGACAAATCCATGATGGTGATCAACAGAGTTGAATCCAAGGGTAAGAGCAAGGCCAAGAAGTGTTCTGAGGCTAATCTAAAGTCCAAATCTTTTGCACTCAAAATAAGGAGAAGGATAAGGGAACCTAGGAAGATGAAGAAAGTGATTGAGATCTCTACTTTTGGTATATACATTATTGAGGTTAACTTTACTACTTCCTCGTCATACGTACTAGATACCGGATGTGGATCACACATTTGCTCAAATGTGAAGGATATGAAAAGAAGTATACCTTTAGAGAAAGATGAGGTTGAATTGCACGTTGCTAATAAAGCAAGAGTTGCTTACAACACAGTTGGAACCTATGATTTATCTATATATAGTGGGATTGTAATAGAGTACCTACCATTAATAGGAACATCATAACTTTATCTTGTTTGGATAAGAACAGATTTGATTTTCTTATAAAGAATGGAAGATGTTCTATTACTAAAGATGAGATCTTTATGGAAGTGCCCCAATGTCTTGTGTTCTATACTTGATAGATCTAGAGACAAGTGTATATAACATAAATACCAAAATACAAAAACTAAACAACTCAAACAAAACTTACCTATGGCATTTTCGTCTAGGGCAATAAATGAGAATCACATATCTAGACTCCATAAAGATGGTTATCTAGACTCTTTTTATTTTGAATCAATGGAGACATGTGAATCTTGTTTGTTGGGTAAGATGACCAAGATGTCTTTCACTAGTAACAATGAAAGGGCTAGTGATCTACTAGGACTCATACATCCCGATGTATGTCGCCCTTTTAGAACCACCGCTAGAGGTGGGTATCAACACTTCATTACCTTCACTGATGACTTCAGTAGGTATGTCTATGTTTACTTAATGAAACATAAGTCAAAAAATCTTGAAAATTTTAGAGAGTTTATGAATGAAGTACATAACCATCTTGGTAAAAGTATTAAGGCACTTTGTGATGATCAAGGTGGAGAATACTTGAACTAAGAGTTTGAAAACCTTGTGTGAGCCCGTGGTATTGTATCACGATGGATTCCACCTGGAAAACCACATCATAAAGGTGTATCAGAAAGAAGGAATCACAATTGCTGGATATGGTGCAATCAATGATGATCTTGGTTGAACTTTCAACTACCTTCTGGGGGTATGCTCTTGAAACCACCGTGCATACACTAAACTGAGTAACATCTAAATCGCTTCAAAAGACACCATATGAGTTATGGTATGCAAAGTGTCCCAATGGGTCTTTTATGAAGATTTGGGGATGTCAAGCTTATGTTATAAAAATGTTTACTGAAAAATCTTGGTCCTAAGTCTGATAAATGTTATTTTTTTGGATATCCTAAGGAGACCAAAGGATATTACTTTTATTCCTAATATGACAACAAAGTGTTTGTTGCTAGAGAGGTTGTATTCATAGAGAAGGAATTTCTTTCTATGAATCAGTGGGAGGAAAGTGGAACTTAAAGAGGTTTGAGACCAACAAGAAAATAGTGAACCAATAGATGTATAAGAGGAACAAAGAGAATCACAAAGTCTTATGGAGTCTCAATTTCCTCAAGAAACATAGGAACCTCGTAGATCTAGTAGGACACACCTTGAACCTGAGAGATTTGGATATCTTGTGATTCAAGAAGGTGGATAGTTGGTCATAGATGATGAGACAACAACCTATCTAGAAACTGTTGAGGGATCAGAGTCTAAGAAATGGCTTGAGGCCATGAGATCTGAGATGGAATCCATGTATTCCAAGAAGGTGTGGACCTTGGTGAAACCACTTGAAGGGGTAAAACCCATAGGGTGCAAGTGAGTCTTCAAAAAGAAGATATACATTGATGGTTAAGTACAAACCTATAAGGGAATATTGGTAGCAAAGGGTTTCAGACAAGTTCAAGGTGTTGACTATGACGATACCTTTTCTCCAATGGCCATGGTTAAGTCCATCAAGATCATGCTTTTTATTGCAGCTTATCATGACTATGATATTTGGCATATGGATGTTAAAACTACATTCCTTAACATGAATATTCTCAAAGATGTGCATATGACACAACCTGAGGGTTTTATAAATCCAAAGGATGCAAATGAAGTCTTTAAGACACAAAGGTCAATCTATGGATTGAAGCAAGCATCTTAGATCTAGAATCTTCATTTTGATGAGATAGTCAAAGAGTTTGCGTGGTTTAAAATGAAGATGAACCTTGTGTGTACAAGAAGGTTAGTGAGAGCATGGTTTTGTTCCTCATATTGTATGTAGATGACATACTATTGATGTGGAATGACATCCCTATTGGTTATGTATGCCCAAGAGTCAATCATGTGATGATTGTAATGGAATTACTTGTAAAAATGATTTGATTAACAATAAAGGAAAACTTCCAATTTATTATGTTTAATTTAGTTATGAGATATTAATGTAACATTGTAAATGTCTAGAAAATAATATTACTCAATGACGTATGTCTCCAAGTATTAGCCTTGTTGAAACAAGATCATGCGGGTGTTAAGAGTACATATATATATTTTCATTATGTCCCTGGTCAGTTATTATTGTGGAAGGTTGATAGACAACAATAATACATAATATTAAAGTATTGGTTGGTTGATGACACAATCTTATGAGTCATGATATGGCTATATCAAACCAAGCACACAAATACATCTCAGAGAATAGTGTATTAGACAGACCCACCATGAGACTGACACATGGAAGCCATCTTTATGGAAGTCATAGTTAACACTCACATTGGTGGTGGTGGTTGTGGTTGTTAGACTTAAAATCATTGCATCAACACATGTCGTTGGGTACACTTTGATATCATAAAACGCAGTCCTGAAACATTGGTTATTATAACGGTGATGATTGGGTGGCTTTGAAACATGGGGTTTGACTGTGAGTGATAGATATGGGATTTGTCTCTCCTATGGGATTTTGATGTCCTAGGCCTCTTGATTAGAAAGACTTAGAAAAGCATGACCATGTGCATGTGAGTCAATATATGATATTGAGCTTACACATATCTCAAACAGTCTACTCTGGTTCAAGAAATAAGATTGAATAATATTGAGGATGACTGCTCCATACCTCTAGTTTAATTTGGACATCATTGACAAAGGAACTATACAAACACTGCAACACCATACACAGATTGTAGGTTGAAGTTGTTCCCCTACTTTTCCATTTACTTGGGTAGAAATGATGTGTGACTAGGCACTACTCTTTGCTTGTGATGTAAGTTGTTATGGACGCTCACTGCCAGTGTAACATGGGACCTATAGGGTTACACTTATAGGTCTCGACATAGAAGAGGAGTTTAGATCTCAAATGACAGTTGAATTAAGTGCTAAAGTATTTAGGCATTTGATTCAGGCAGAAAATAGGCTGACAGAACTGCCAAACACCCATCTTAAGTGTTGAGACAGCCGTCTGGAAGTTCCAAATGGTCGTCTCAAGAGTTGAGTAGGGTGTCTGGGTGTCAGTACGGTTGTAAGCTGAATTTGGCTAAGGATCGAACCGACCCAGCCGAACGGGAACGAATCGGGTCACCAGATGACAATCTAGGTGAATCGAGACGGGCGTCTTGCATGGGAAAGATGGTCCAATTTGGTCAGGAAAGGTTCTAGATGCTTTCCTATTCATTTTGCTTGTGCAATACGTGTTTCACAAGGAAATCAATGTCTAACATTGATGGGAATTCATTTTCCACATTTGTGTGCAACTAGGAACCGCAAAATGACCATCTTGTAGTGCGAGACGACCATCTCACATGCAAGACGACCATCTGGCTCAACCAAATAGCCATTTTGGCTGCCGAAGATTGCATAGTTTCGTGCTTTGTTGTAAAAATTTGAGTTCTTCTAGTCCTTTCCACTCCAACACATTAATCCCGTATCAGATAGAAACTGGGAACCTTGACCCTGGGCTCTACTATAAATAGAGGGGTACTAGGGGCTTCCTAGAACACAACACAGACAATTGAGAATCAGTTCCTCTGACAATTGTTGTCCTCTCTGGTTGTGGTAACCACGAGAGCCTATACAAGTCCTACCTGACTAGGGAGGGATAGCCAAGGGAGAGAAAAACTAAGAGTTTTCATGGGAGAGCAAGTTGATGACTAGTACACCGACAGAGAGGGACGATTCCTTCTTGGTCATTCTATCATGAAAATAGGAGTTCTAGGCGCTCCGTGTGGACTACCATAGAGGCGGGAGGGTGTTGTTTGTCACTTGGACGACAACATCAACCAACAGTCTGTGACAAGAGGAGCTGTTGAAGAAGACAACATTTGTGGCTGCAGTCCGTGGTGCAGACTAGGAGGCACAACAGTCATACATGTCCCAGTGCAACTAGGATTTAGAGTTGTGCATCTACCACGATGAGGATTGTCGCTGGACTTGCTCCAGGAGTAGGTATATCCATAAATCATCCTTCATGCATTATAGTTATTGACGCAATCTACTGATTATAGGGAATATGGTAGATAAAATTTAAAATTTTGTTACCTACTCTATACCATATTTCCCAACAGTGGTATTAGAGCCAACACCAATTTTCTATAGTATGGGATAATCGATATGATTGGATTTTGGTTTTGTTGTTCTATTATTGCATATGATGCAAATAATATCTTATAAAATCCAAACACCACAATAATTCCAAATTAATATATATATGATATATATATACAATTTACACACGTCCTCCTAAAATCGATTTTGATGGTGGATGTGTAGCATGGTTATGGTCAATAACCCCTATTTGTACATGGTTGTACATGGATGATTTATCTATTTATCTCTATCTTCATATTGAGCCTCTATCTTTACTTCCCCATGTAAAGTTAATTATTTCCTACCCTTGCGTCCCTTGAATGTAACTCAAGGTTTTCCAATAATCATGTAAAAGTAGGACAATTTTCTTTCATGTTATGACAAAGAAGAAGGACCTTCCAGGACATGGTGGACAAGCTGGACCAATCGCTTGGTGGGCCTGATTAATTAGCTGGAGGCACCATTTGATGATGGATAGAAGGACCAGATGACTGGTGAGATGACCTAACAACCAGCCAGGAGGTGATTTGATTGGTTTAAGGGTTGAACCGATCAATCCATATTGGCAAGCACAAATCTTCATAAAAAATAGGTTTTCTACATGTGATGTAGACCTATATGACCATGATTCCTTGTGGCTCTAAGGGATTACATTAGGACTATCCATAACCATTGCTTTCATTTATTGCATGTTTTCATTGTAGGATATAGCATGTATATGATACATGCTATATATGTGGTGGATAAAGTATATGTATATGCCTATTAAATAGAACACCCTCAGTTAAAATATTAAGTCTTAGATGCTTTCCAAAAATGGCACACATGAAAAGCTTTATCGACCAAGTGCAGGTGACACCAAAGTACGATACACCGTCTATCTTGCAGAAGTGTGATCGTAATGATGTAGGTGTCGCCAAAGCGGATTACATTATTATCGTGTCAGTTTTCGGATCAGGCTTAACTAGTGATTCTTAGAGTGTCTAAGACCAGAAGAATGCAGATGATTATGGCAAGGAGTTGTGCATATCATCTATCCAAGAGTTGCATATGATGCAATTGGTATGATTCCCTACCTAAATAGCCAAGTTGTGGGCGATCGGCCAAAGCTGACTCATTACTTGATGAAATATGGATCTTGGCCCACTAGAAGATTGTACACTGCTATATTCTGAATTGATATTGAGGGATATCAATTTGAATAAAATAGTGGTAGAGATAATAATTAAAGACCTAACTAATATCGTCAATTTTTAAATCAAATGAAAAATATTTTGACAAATGCAATTTTTCTCTTGTAGAATCAATGACGAACAAATATGATTTGAGATTGGTCCTGAAAAAGGACAAACTTGACAAGAGAAAATTCCATGACTGGTTTTCGACTTTGAGAAGGGTTCTCAATGAAGAGTGCAAGCTCTATGTCCTTGACAAACCAATGCCTTAAATACCTCCCCCTGATGCACCTAAGGCACAAGTGGATGCTTACTAGAAGCATGCCAATGATGCCTTAGAGATAAAGTGCCTTATATTAAGCTGCATGAACTATGATTTGCATGAGATATGTGAGGAAATGAGTGTTCTTGAGATGGTGATACATCTTAGGAAGGTAACTGTGGCATCCAACTCACAAAAATAAGATTAATTAAGCGGAAGCGATCATTTGCAGTGGATTACTGAAAATCACTCAAAATTAAAACCTTTTTCAAAGAGATCCAATCATAGGAAAACTCTTTCAACAAGAACCAATGTATTACATTTACATCCTAGTTCATAAGTACATATCTTGTACTATCTCTTCTTGAGGGTTACAACATCAACTGCCTTATTAAAAGTTAAACATAGACAACATAAGAACCTCGAGGCATTAAGCCAAAATCTCAAAACGATTCATTAAAAGCACAAACTATTAACTCCGAGGACCTAAGAGTACAAAGACTACAGATAGGGCTTCTATCTACAAACACGACAGACATCACACTCCACCTGAGCTATTGCTGTTGTACCTGTTGTTGCTGAAGTTCTTCCTCTACAAGATATTCTCAATCTCCTTCATGCTCGTCCATCTAAAAAATGTTGGATCCCACGGGGGTGAGACAATTGAAAATTGCTCCAGTTTGAGATATAACTCTCTACCAGAAACATTATTATTGCAGTTTATAATATAAATCTGAACAGAAGATAAGCATTTTATATCATTCTCATCTTTAACTATTGCAACTATCTGTGACAGAGCAGTAAATCATCTATTCTCTTTATAAGGAATAGAAAGAACATGTATATTATTTATCTATTGTATTAGCTCAACATCTCATGCTTTTCTCATGATACTCATTACTCTGATATGTCACCCATGACTCTTTCTTGTTTCTATCTGATGGCCTTAGCCAATATGCTAAATAGATATTGGTTTATACTGTACATGAGAGTGTACATCATCATATCTTATTTAGGCATTGGTCCATACCAATCCTATATAATAATCCAGGCATTGGATTATACTAATAATGTGCCACTAGTGCGAGCATTAGACTTATATTGTTCCTGTGTATCCATTCCAAGTATTGGACTATGCCAATCCAACCTATTCCAACTATTGGACTATGCCAATCCCAACTATTCCAGGTATTGAACTATGTCAATCCCGTAACATCATTCCAGGTATTGAACTATGTCAACCCTGTGCAATTATTCCAGGTATTGAACTAGGTCAACCCTATGCAATTATTCCAAGTATTGAACTATGTCAACCCTGTGCAATTATTCCAGGTATTGAACTATGTCAACCCTATGCAATTATTCCAGGTATTGAACTGTGACAAAGTGGTTTTCTGGCTTAATTCTGAGGACGGAATTTCTTTAAGGAGTGTAGGATGTAATGGAGTGGACTTTTGGAACCCATTAAATAGTGTGCTTCTAATTTGTAAACGATAGACCAAAGTTTATAATCTATTAAGTTCTGTCTGACATCAGCGTCACATATACTTTAGTAGCAAGAAGGTGACGTATTGTTGTCCTTTCGGGCTCATTCATAGCCTTCATGCAACCGATTGGTGATGTGGAGAGCTATTGGTCCTTGGATTAATGGATCGTGGAGAAAAGAAGTATTTCCTACCTCTAGTCTAGTCAAATAGAAACGTGGGGGTAGTTTAGCTTGTTAGAGAGCCATCCATGCACCACGATCATCAATCGTGGGACAAGGGTAGTTATACTCGAGTGCTTTATCATCGCTTAGGACTTAGAATGCTAAGGAACAAGTAGCAGTTTGCCTACGGTGTCCATCTCTTTTCAACGAGCATGAGTAGGCAGCCGATCGTCACCATCTTAGAGGCGGACCGACGCTGGACGGAGATCCTGGAAGAGTAAGCCAACCACGGAGACGCGGCGGAGGCGCATGCTGAGATAGGGTCTCACAGACTCACTCACGCACAGCAGGGCGGCAACATAGGGCAGCGTTTTGTCTCGCTCTGCAGCAAGGAGGAGACCTTGTAGCCTATCCTCGACCGTGAGACCTGGAAACTCCGATGATCACACACCGGCGAGGAGGCCAGCGGCGGCGGCACCTTCGTCGCTGAGATAGATGCCTCGGGCATCCGTTTCATGTGGAGTCTCGAAGGCACAACGTAACTCGATCATCAGGATGAGAACGTGAGTGAGGAACCAGAGGTCGGCCTTTCATAACTTGCCCATACCAGGCACTGCCGCTCACCGGAGGTGAAGCCAGTGGCGGCGGCGGCGACTTGACAGAACTCACCCGGGCGTCGAGCACTGATCGGAGGGGGGATGGGGATCCCTCATGGGCTCCCTGCACCACGGAGGTGCTCAACGCAGACGTAGGAGGAGGCGGCGGCAGGCTCATGCATTGGAGGACAGATGAGCGTGATCGCGAGGAGAGAAGATGATGCCCGCTGCATCCATGCCCGACGGCAGCGGTTCCCGTGCGTGAGGTATGACGCGAGGGGAAGAGGGAGCGGACGGTTCTGAGACCCAACCGGATCAGCCCAGCCAAAGGCAGACCAAACCGGCCGGACCCCAGCGGGCCAAGCCATGGACTGTGCCAACACAAATGGCCACGTGGCGGCACACCACTGGCTCGGAAAAGGTAAAATACCCAATAACTTGCAGATCTTATATAATTCATATAAAATAGCCTGTTTATCAGAAAATTACAAATAATATACCGAAATGTTCAGAAAAATACGTAGAACAACCTAGAACAATAAAATCAGGCTTTTTATGCATTAATATCAGTGATATATTGTTAGTTGTGAAATGCTTAATTGATGGACAATAAATATCAAACATTGGCCTAAAATTATGAGAATATGTCAGTAAATGAATATTCATCTTATAAACCAGTGGATGTCAGTAATTATGATGATGATGCACGAATCATGTAATTTACTCCATTTGGCTAATTAGGGCTTTTAACCCTAAATAAAATGCAATAAATGCACACACGCTAAATAAATGATGAAATTCACAACGTAAGCTCATATCAGTATATGAAACCTCAGTTTTAATTATGAGATCATAATGATGAACAAAATCCATGTTATATGAAGATGAATCTTAATACACGTTATAAAACCCTAATTTAGGTTAGTAATGTGACCTAGGGTTAATTAATGTGCACAAAAATGCTATGGAAGATAATATTCAGATAATAGACCATAATCTGGAATATGACATCAGTAAGATAAATCTAAGATAAGAATACAAGTAATGATGTATATATCCTAATGAGATAAGAGAAACCCTAATGGACACAATAGGGTTAAAATGAGATGCAAGATGATGTGAATCTGATGATAATACATGGTCTTGTCTTAATCAGGGTTGACCAAGGATATAGATGACATGAGGAATATGTGATTAGGATATCTCGTTGGAAGGTACGCCATTACCTCTTACTTGGCTTATTATACAATATGCTTGTGTTATATGTGTAGTAAAATACTTGGCATATGATATTGGATGAAATGATTGTTCTTGTATGATATGTTGCATGATTTTCTACGATTACTGCTATGAACACATGAAACATAATATATCTGTTCCATTATATGAAAGCACTAACTCTTTGGTAGTGTGCTTGGAAGTGACCTAACTCTTTGGTAGTGGTCACATTGTACATATGACCTAACTCTTTGGTAGTGGTCTGACCTAACTCTTTGGTAGTGGTCACCTTGTACAAATGATCTAACTCTTTGGTAGTGATCATAAAGGCCTTGAGATATAATGGAAAATGAGCTTAAAATATGTGTTCTCTTTTGTTAATGAATATCCTCGTGCAAGTATATGCTTTTCTTATATTCTTCTGTTACTGCCAACTGTATTAGTTTTATCTTATTTCCAAGATATGATGAGAGGCATATAAAAATACACGTAGGCGTACTCAGTACAATATTCATGAAATATTGTGCTGACGTGTACCGCATGTAATCTTTTGTTTAGGTTGTGGTTATGCTCTTGAAGATCCAGGATAGTGAGAGTTGTGTGGCGAGCTGATGTACAAGTGGACATGTTGTCTTAAGATCCTGTTGTTTTAGAATGTAGTACATGTATATGTATAGTTTGTTGTTCAATATGTAATCTCAAATGTTGTAACAATTCATGTTGTAATTATATGTTGAAGGGTGAACATGTGTGTATGGTTTTATTATTGTTCATGTACATGTGCTACTGATTGTTTCCTTCTGACTCCCTTGATTTTCTCTTTCTTAGCCTGGTGTGGGATGTTTAAATTGGGATTCTCGCTGAGGTGAGGGTTTCAATTTGGACGTCACACATCAGATTAAGTTTTAGAAAATCCGGGGATGTCACAGGTGGTATCAGAGCATGAACAATAGCAAAGCTTGACATTTGCTCATCATGCAACTCAAAACTAAAGAACCTTGAACCTTAATAATCTTTTAGGGTTAGATTAGTCGTCTTTTAGAGACTAGATCTGACCTAGCCTCTAGGGTAGCACCTAGATGTCTGAGAACTAGGTCTAGACTGGTGCTTGTTGAGTAGCAAGTCCTTAGATGTCGTTCTTTCCTTGTAGTGCAGTGGTATGGGACGATGCACTATTTGGAAATGACGTGCATCAAGGGGAGAGAAACCCTAGACATATGGTGCTCGTTGTCTAGAGTAGCTACACTAGTCTACACCATGTTCTCACCCCTTTCACTAGTTTTCATGACACTAGACTCTCTACTATGTGTGGGACACTCGTTTTCAGGATTTGGTTTTTTATTCCAATCGGATCGAACCTCGATAGTTTTCTCTGACGTTTGTTTTATCGGAGAAAAACTATATAATATATTATTATGTATATGTATTACAAAAATGTGTCCCCACACAAGTACGAGTAGGAGGTGTTCATGTAACCTAAGTGAAAGTGAATGACATCAGACTAGAAGAGAGAGTAGTTCTAGATTAGATGTCTAGAGCCTTTTTGATATATAGATGGAATAGATGACATAAGTTTTGGTGATATGATGTAAGTCGTATATAGATGATATAAGACAATTTATGATGATATATGTTTGTATTTGAGGACTTAAGTTCAGTCTTGAGGATGCAAGATAAGTTTTGATGATGCAAGTAACTAGGCTTTTATGAGATAAGATATGTTAAGATGAGACCAGGTTGTGAGTC
This sequence comes from Alisma plantago-aquatica, assembly GCA_963693085.1. NCBI lineage: Eukaryota > Viridiplantae > Streptophyta > Magnoliopsida > Alismatales > Alismataceae > Alisma > Alisma plantago-aquatica. The sequence continues at coordinate 927,857,223 of OY856409.1, forward strand.
AGCATGAGCCTCAAGCTCTTTTACACAGGAGGACCTCTAGTATTAGGACCAGTTTGGGGGTTAGCTCAAGAGAGAGCGAGACCCACAGGGAGAAGGTCGGAGAACCTAGACTTCATGATATGAGAAATATGTGATATGATATGTCCTAAACTAGAATACTCCTGAGTGATTGAGTTGAGTTGCTTTATGCATGGTTCCTATAGTTATCTTGAACCGTAGATGTCCTTGGGAGGACCAAACCCTAGAGATAGAGAGAGGCTAGTTATATATGTGCATGTATGAACATCAATATGAGTGCCTACCATCTGGGTGAGGGAGAGAGCCCAAGACCCTGGAGGAGGTAGCTATGTTAGTTTCTGTGAAGCCTCATGCTCGGTTTGGTGGTTTCCCACATAGGAATCTAGTGGTGTATATAAGAGAGCTTTTGGTAAGATGTTTCATGGTTAGAGATCTATGAAGAGTATGTCATAACATGTTTTGGTTTGTGCTTATGTGTCTAGAGTTTGTGAAGTTGATCACTAGTGCCAATGAGGTAATCTAAGAACCCTAGACTAAGGGAGGAAAGATAAAGTATATGCGTTTGAGATACTCATAGAGCTGAGTTAGCTCAGAGAGACTGAGCATGACACTACCCTCATGGTATGGGTTAGAGGAACCTCTTTTGGCCTAAGTAAAGTTTTGATATAATATAAGTTTGTTTAGCACAACCATGATATAATATATGTAAGGATGTGATCTAATTTCGAAACATTATATATAGACATGATATGATGGAAACCTAGAGATGGTTTAATTGATATCAATTATAAATGGTTAACCATATATATATGTGAATAATGATGCTAATGCGAAATTACTGGTTAATCTTTTGATGGAGTCACTAATAAATGTATCAATTTATTATGAGCAATCAAATGAGATCATATGAATGAAACATATTACATGAGGTGTTAATCTTAGTGCTTAATAAAGACAAAAAATGTAGTTTGAACAGCTAGCACAACATAATGATTATGACACCATGATATGATCTAGATGGATGACGGGGGTTGATTATAGCTAACTCCCTTTTAAAAGGCACATGTTAATGATGAACATGTTCTACAACGAGCTCAATAAATGTTGATGAAACCTTGATATAATGATTTAACTTTAGTTAACTCGTTTAGAACATGATAATATGATGACGGAACCCTAATTCATGGCTAAAGATAAGGAAGAAAATCTAACATATGAGATATGTAATGGCATAACCTAAGCTTCTAAACCCTTGTTTGAGCCTTCTATGGAGTGAGGTTTCACCCTTGATGCTTTTGAAACCTCCTAATAGTGCTTCGGATACATGGTTCTAGGCAACCTTTGCAGATATGCTACACATAGAATGGTGCTTACATGTGGATGAAGACATGGTAGTTTTCCTTGGAGTACGAATATGGTTTACTTTCGAGGACGAAAGTTCTTTTAAGATGTATATGATGTGACAAAGTGGTTTTCTGGCTTAATTCCGAGGACGGAATTTCTTTAAGGAGTGTAGGATGTAATGGAGTGGAATTTTGGAACCCATTAAATAGTGTGCTTCTAATTTGTAAACGATAGACCAAAGTTTATAATCTATTAAGTTCTGTCTGACATCAGCGTCACATATACTTTAGTAGAAAGAAGGTGACGTATTGTTGTCCTTTCGGGCTCATTCATAGCCTTCATGCAACTGATTGGTGATGTGGAGAGCTATTGGTCCTTGGATTAATGGATCGTGGAGAAAAGAAGTATTTCCTACCTCTAGTCTAGTCAAATAGAAACGTGGGGGTAGTTTAGCTTGTTAGAGAGCCATCCATGCACCACGATCATCAATCGTGGGACAAGGGTAGTTATACTCGAGTGCTTTATCATCGCTTAGGACTTAGAATGCTAAGGAACAAGTAGCAGTTTTCCTACGGTCTCCATCTCTTTTCAACGAGTGTGAGTAGGCAGCCGATCGTCACCATCTTAGAGGCGGACCGACGCTGGACGGAGATCCTGGAAGAGTAAGCCAACCACGGAGACGCGGCAGAGGCGCATGCTGAGATAGGGTCTCACAGACTCACTCACGCACAGCAGGGCGGCAACATAGGGCAGCGAGTTGTCTCGCTCTGCAGCAAGGAGGAGACCTTGTAGCCGATCCTCGACCGTGAGACCTGGAAACGCCGATGATCACACACCGGCGAGGAGGCCAGCGGCGGCGACACCTTCGTCGCTGAGATAGATGCCTCGGGCATCCGTTTCATGTGGAGTCTCGAAGGCACAACGTAACTCGATCATCAGGATGAGAACGTGAGTGAGGAACCAGAGGTCGGACTTTCATAACTTGCCCATACCAGGCACTGCCGCTCACCGGAGGTGAAGCCAGTGGCGGCGGCGGCGACTTGACAGAACTCACCCGGGCGTCGAGCACTGATCGGAGGGGGGATGGGGATCCCTCATGGGCTCCCTGCACCACGGCGGTGCTCAACGCAGACGTAGGAGGAGGCGGTGGCAGGCTCATGCATTGGAGGACAGATGAGCATGATCGTGAGGAGAGAAGACGATGCCCGCTGCATCCATGCCCGACGACAGCGGTTCCCGTGCGTGAGGTATGACGCGAGGGGAAGAGGGAGCGGACGGTTCTGAGACCCAACCGGATCAGCCCAGCCAAAGGCAGACCAAACCGGCCAGACCCCAGCGGGCCAAGCCATGGACTGTGCCAACACAAATGGCCACGTGGCGGCACACCACTGGCTCGTAAAAGGTAAAATACCCAATAACTTGCAGATCTTAGATAATTCATATAAAATAGCATGTTTATCAGAAAATTACAAATAATATACCGAAATGTTCAGAACAATACGTAGAACAACCTAGAACAATAAAATCAGGCTTTTTATGCATTAATATCAGTGATATATTGTTAGTTGTGAAATGCTTAATTGATGGACAATAAATATCAAACATTGGCCTAAAATTATGAGAATATGTCAGTAAATGAATATTCATGCTTATAAACCAGTGGATGTCAGTAATTATGATGATGATGCACGAATCATGTAATTTACTCCATTTGGCAAATTAGGGCTTTTAACCCTAAATAAAATGCAATAAATGCACACATGCTAAATAAATGATGAAATTCACAACGTAAGCTCATATCAGTATATGAAACCTCAGTTTTAATTATGAGATCATAATGATGAACAAAATCCATGTTATATGAAGATGAATCTTAATACATGTTATAGAACCCTAATTTAGGTTAATAATGTGACCTAGGGTTAATTAATGTGCACAAAAATGCTATGGAAGATAATATTCAGATAATGGACCATAATCTGGAATATGACATCAGTAAGATAAATCTAAGATAAGAATACAAGTAATGATGTATATATCCTAATGAGATAAGAGAAACCCTAATGGACACGATAGGGTTAAAATGAGATGCAAGATGATGTGAATCTGATGATAATACATGGTCTTGTCTTAATCAGGGTTGACCAAGGATATAGATGACATGAGGAATATGTGATTAGGATATCTCGTTGGAAGGTACGCCATTACCTCTTACTTGGCTTATTATACAATATGCTTGTGTTATATGTGTAGTAAAATACTTGGCATATGATATTGGATGAAATGATTGTTCTTGTATGATATGTTGCATGATTTTCTACGATTACTGCTATGAACACATGAAACATAATATATCTGTTCCATTATATGAAAGCACTAACTCTTTGGTAGTGTGCTTGGAAGTGACCTAACTCTTTGGTAGTGGTCACATTGTACATATGACCTAACTCTTTGGTAGTGGTCTGACCTAACTCTTTGGTAGTGGTCACCTTGTACAAATGATCTAACTCTTTGGTAGTGATCATAAAGGCCTTGAGATATAATGGAAAATGAGCTTAAAATATGTGTTCTCTTTTGTTAATGAATATCCTCGTGCAAGTATATGCTTTTCTTATATTCTTCTGTTACTGCCAAGTATATTAGTTTTATCTTATTGCCAAGATATGATGAGAGGCATATAAAAATACACGTAGGCGTACTCAGTACAATATTCATGAAATATTGTGCTGGCGTGTACCGCATGTAATCTTTTGTTTAGGTTGTGGTTATGCTCTTGAAGATCCAGGATAGTGAGAGTTGTGTGGCGAGCTGATGTACAAGTGGACATGTTGTCTTAAGATCCTGTTGTTTTAGAATGTAGTACATGTATATGTATAGTTTGTTGTTCAATATGTAATCTCAAATGTTGTAACAATTCATGTTGTAATTATATGTTGAAGGGTGAACATGTGTGTATGGTTTTATTATTGTTCATGTACATGTGCTACTGATTGTTTCCTTCTGACTCCCTTGATTTTCTCTTTCTTAGCCTGGTGTGGGATGTTTAAATTGGGATTCTCGCTGAGGTGAGGGTTTCAATTTGGACGTCACACATCAGATTAAGTTTTAGAAAATCCGGGGATGTCACAGGTGGTATCAGAGCATGAACAATTGCAAAGCTTGACATTTGCTCATCATGCAACTCAAAACTAAAGAACCTTGAACCTTAATAATCTTTTAGGGTTAGATTAGTCGTCTTTTAGAGACTATATCTGACCTAGCCTCTAGGGTAGCACCTAGATGTCTGAGAACTAGGTCTAGACTGGTGCTTGTTGAGTAGCAAGTCCTTAGATGTCGTTCTTTCCTTGTAGTGCAGTGGTATGGGACGATGCACTATTTGGAAATGACGTGCATCAAGGGGAGAGAAACCCTAGACATATGGTGCTCATTGTCTAGAGTAGCTACACTAGTCTACACCATGTTCTCACCCCTTTCACTAGTTTTCATGACACTAGACTCTCTACTATGTGTGGGACACTCGTTTTCAGGATTTGGTTTTTGATTCCAATCGGATCGAACCTCGATAGTTTTCTCTGACGTTTGTTTTATCAGAGAAAAACTATATCATATATTATTATGTATATGTATTACAAAAATGTGTCCCCACACAAGTACGAGTAGGAGGTGTTCATGTAACCTAAGTGAAAGTGAATGACATCAGACTAGAAGAGAGAGTAGTTCTAGATTAGATGTCTAGAGCCTTTTTGATATATAGATGGAATAGATGACATAAGTTTTGGTGATATGATGTAAGTCGTATATAGATGATATAAGACAATTTATGATGATATATGTTTGTATTTGAGGACTTAAGTTCAGTCTTGAGGATGCAAGATAAGTTTTGATGATGCAAGTAACTAGGCTTTTATGAGATAAGATATGTTAAGATGAGACCAGGTTGTGAGTCAGCATGAGCCTCAAGCTCTTTTACACAGGAGGACCTCTAGTATTAGGACCAGTTTGGGGGTTAGCTCAAGAGAGAGCGAGACCCACAGGGAGAAGGTCGGAGAACCTAGACTTCATGATATGAGAAATATGTGATATGATATGTCCTAAACTAGAATACTCCTGAGTGATTGAGTTGAGTTGCTTTATGCATGGTTCCTATAGTTATCTTGAACCGTAGATGTCCTTGGGAGGACCAAACCCTAGAGATAGAGAGAGGCTAGTTATATATGTGCATGTATGAACATCAATATGAGTGCCTACCATCTGGGTGAGGGAGAGAGCCCAAGACCCTGGAGGAGGTAGCTATGTTAGTTTCTGTGAAGCCTCATGCTCGGTTTGGTGGTTTCCCACATAGGAATCTAGTGGTGTATATAAGAGAGCTTTTGGTAAGATGTTTCATGGTTAGAGATCTATGAAGAGTATGTCATAACATGTTTTGGTTTGTGCTTATGTGGCTAGAGTTTGTGAAGTTGATCACTAGTGCCAATGAGGTAATCTAAGAACCCTATACTAAGGGAGGAAAGATAAAGTATATGCGTTTGAGATACTCATAGAGCTGAGTTAGCTCAGAGAGACTGAGCATGACACTACCCTCATGGTATGGGTTAGAGGAACCTCTTTTGGCCTAAGTAAAGTTTTGATATAATATAAGTTTGTTTAGCACAACCATGATATAATATATGTAAGGATGTGATCTAATTTCGAAACATTATATATAGACATGATATGATGGAAACCTAGAGATGGTTTAATTGATATCAATTATAAATGGTTAACCATATATATATGTGAATAATGATGCTAATGCGAAATTACTGGTTAATCTTTTGATGGAGTCACTAATAAATGTATCAATTTATTATGAGCAATGAAATGAGATCATATGAATGAAACATATTACATGAGGTGTTAATCTTAGTGCTTAATAAAGACGAAAAATGTAGTTTGAACAGCTAGCACAACATAATGATTATGACACCATGATATGATCTAGATGGATGACGGGGGTTAATTATAGCTAACTCCCTTTTAAAAGGCACATGTTAATGATGAACATGTTCTACAACGAGCTCAATAAATGTTGATGAAACCTTGATATAATGATTTAACTTTAGTTAACTCGTTTAGAACATGATAATATGATAACGGAACCCTAATTCATGGCTAAAGATAAGGAAGAAAATCTAACATATGAGATATGTAATGGAATAACCTAAGCTTCTAAACCCTTGTTTGAGCCTTCTATGGAGTGAGGTTTCACCCTTGATGCTTTTGAAACCTCCTAATAGTGCTTCGGATACATGGTTCTAGGCAACCTTTGCAGATATGCTACACATAGAATGGTGCTTACATGTGGATGAAGACATGGTAGTTTTCCTTGGAGTACGAATATGGTTGACTTTCGAGGATGAAAGTTCTTTTAAGATGTATATGATGTGACAAAGTGGTTTTCTGGCTTAATTCCGAGGATGGAATTTCTTTAAGGAGTGTAGGATGTAATGGAGTGGACTTTTGGAACCCATTAAATAGTGTGCTTCTAATTTGTAAACGATAGACCAAAGTTTATAATCTATTAAGTTCTGTCTGACATCAGCGTCACATATACTTTAGTAGAAAGAAGGTGACGTATTGTTGTCCTTTCGGGCTCATTCATAGCCTTCATGCAACCGATTGGTGATGTGGAGAGCTATTGGTCCTTGGATTAATGGATCGTGGAGAAAAGAAGTATTTCCTACCTCTAGTCTAGTCAAATAGAAACGTGGGGGTAGTTTAGCTTGTTAGAGAGCCATCCATGCACCACGATCATCAATCGTGGGACAAGGGTAGTTATACTCGAGTGCTTTATCATCGCTTAGGACTTAGAATGCTAAGGAACAAGTAGCAGTTTTCCTACGGTCTCCATCTCTTTTCAACGAGTGTGAGTAGGCAGCCGATCGTCACCATCTTAGAGGCGGACCGACGCTGGACGGAGATCCTGGAAGAGTAAGCCAACCACGGAGACGCGGCAGAGGCGCATGCTGAGATAGGGTCTCACAGACTCACTCACGCACAGTAGGGCGGCAACATAGGGCAGTGTGTTGTCTCGCTCTGCAGCAGGGAGGAGACCTTGTAGCTGATCCTCGACCGTGAGACCTGGAAACGCCGATGATCACACACCGGCGAGGAGGCCAGCGGCGGCGGCACCTTCGTCGCTGAGATAGATGCCTCGGGCATCCGTTTCATGTGGAGTCTCGAAGGCACAACGTAACTCGATCATCAGGATGAGAACGTGAGTGAGGAACCAGAGGTCGGCCTTTCATAACTTGCCCATACCAGGCACTGCCGCTCACCGGAGGTGAAGCCAGTGGCGGCGGCGGCGACTTGACAGAACTCACCCGGGCGTCGAGCACTGATCGGAGGGGGATGGGGATCCCTCATGGGCTCCCTGCACCACGGCGGTGCTCAACGCAGACGTAGGAGGAGGCGGCGGCAGGCTCATGCATTGGAGGACAGATGAGCGTGATCGCGAGGAGAGAAGACGATGCCCGCTGCATCCATGCCCGACGACAGCGGTTCCCGTGCGTGAGGTATGACGCGAGGGGAAGAGGGAGCGGACGGTTCTGAGACCCAACCGGATCAGCCCAGCCAAAGGCAGACCAAACCGGCCGGACCCCAGCGGGCCAAGCCATGGACTGTGCCAACACAAATGGCCACGTGGCGGCACACCACTGGCTCGTAAAAGGTAAAATACCCAATAACTTGCAGATCTTAGATAATTCATATAAAATAGCCTGTTTATCAGAAAATTACAAATAATATACCGAAATGTTCAGAACAATACATAGAACAACCTAGAACAATAAAATCAGGCTTTTTATGCATTAATATCAGTGATATATTGTTAGTTGTGAAATGCTTAATTGATGGACAATAAATATCAAACATTGGCCTAAAATTATGAGAATATGTCAGTAAATGAATATTCATGCTTATAAACCAGTGGATGTCAGTAATTATGATGATGATGCACGAATCATGTAATTTACTCCATTTGGCAAATTAGGGCTTTTAACCCTAAATAAAATGCAATAAATGCACACATGCTAAATAAATGATGAAATTCACAACGTAAGCTCATATCAGTATATGAAACCTCAGTTTTAATTATGAGATCATAATGATGAACAAAATCCATGTTATATGAAGATGAATCTTAATACATGTTATAGAACCCTAATTTAGGTTAATAATGTGACCTAGGGTTAATTAATGTGCACAAAAATGCTATGGAAGATAATATTCAGATAATGGACCATAATCTGGAATATGACATCAGTAAGATAAATCTAAGATAAGAATACAAGTAATGATGTATATATCCTAATGAGATAAGAGAAACCCTAATGGACACGATAGGGTTAAAATGAGATGCAAGATGATGTGAATCTGATGATAATACATGGTCTTGTCTTAATCAGGGTTGACCAAGGATATAGATGACATGAGGAATATGTGATTAGGATATCTCGTTGGAAGGTACGCCATTACCTCTTACTTGGCTTATTATACAATATGCTTGTGTTATATGTGTAGTAAAATACTTGGCATATGATATTGGATGAAATGATTGTTCTTGTATGATATGTTGCATGATTTTCTACGATTACTGCTATGAACACATGAAACATAATATATATGTTCCATTATATGAAAGCACTAACTCTTTGGTAGTGTGCTTGGAAGTGACCTAACTCTTTGGTAGTGGTCACATTGTACATATGACCTAACTCTTTGGTAGTGGTCTGACCTAACTCTTTGGTAGTGGTCACCTTGTACAAATGATCTAACTCTTTGGTAGTGATCATAAAGGCCTTGAGATATAATGGAAAATGAGCTTAAAATATGTGTTCTCTTTTGTTAATGAATATCCTCGTGCAAGTATATGCTTTTCTTATATTCTTCTGTTACTGCCAAGTATATTAGTTTTATCTTATTGCCAAGATATGATGAGAGGCATATAAAAATACACGTAGGCGTACTCAGTACAATATTCATGAAATATTGTGCTGACGTGTACCGCATGTAATCTTTTGTTTAGGTTGTGGTTATGCTCTTGAAGATCCAGGATAGTGAGAGTTGTGTGGCGAGCTGATGTACAAGTGGACATGTTGTCTTAAGATCCTGTTGTTTTAGAATGTAGTACATGTATATGTATAGTTTGTTGTTCAATATGTAATCTCAAATGTTGTAACAATTCATGTTGTAATTATATGTTGAAGGGTGAACATGTGTGTATGGTTTTATTATTGTTCATGTACATGTGCTACTGATTGTTTCCTTCTGACTCCCTTGATTTTCTCTTTCTTAGCCTGGTGTGGGATGTTTAAATTGGGATTCTCGCTGAGGTGAGGGTTTCAATTTGGACGTCACACATCAGATTAAGTTTTAGAAAATCCGGGGATGTCACAGGTGGTATCAGAGCATGAACAATAGCAAAGCTTGACATTTGCTCATCATGCAACTCAAAACTAAAGAACCTTGAACCTTAATAATCTTTTAGGGTTAGATTAGTCGTCTTTTAGAGACTAGATCTGACCTAGCCTCTAGGGTAGCACCTAGATGTCTGAGAACTAGGTCTAGACTGGTGCTTGTTGAGTAGCAAGTCCTTAGATGTCGTTCTTTCCTTGTAGTGCAGTGGTATGGGACGTTGCACTATTTGGAAATGACGTGCATCAAGGGGAGAGAAACCCTAGACATATGGTGCTCGTTGTCTAGAGTAGCTACACTAGTCTACACCATGTTCTCACCCCTTTCACTAGTTTTCATGACACTAGACTCTCTACTATGTGTGGGACACTCGTTTTCAGGATTTGGTTTTTGATTCCAATCGGATCGAACCTCGATAGTTTTCTCTGACGTTTGTTTTATCGGAGAAAAACTATATAATATATTATTATGTATATGTATTACAAAAATGTGTCCCCACACAAGTACGAGTAGGAGGTGTTCATGTAACCTAAGTGAAAGTGAATGACATCAGACTAGAAGAGAGAGTAGTTCTAGATTAGATGTCTAGAGCCTTTTTGATATATAGATGGAATAGATGACATAAGTTTTGGTGATATGATGTAAGTCGTATATAGATGATATAAGACAATTTATGATGATATATGCTTGTATTTGAGGACTTAAGTTCAGTCTTGAGGTTATAAGATAAGTTTTGATGATGCAAGTAACTAGGCTTTTATGAGATAAGATATGTTAAGATGAGACCAGGTTGTGAGTCAGCATGAGCCTCAAGCTCTTTTACACAGGAGGACCTCTAGTATTAGGACCAGTTTGGGGGTTAGCTCAAGAGAGAGCGAGACCCACAGGGAGAAGGTCGGAGAACCTAGACTTCATGATATGAGAAATATGTGATATGATATGTCCTAAACTAGAATACTCCTGAGTGATTGAGTTGAGTTGCTTTATGCATGGTTCCTATAGTTATCTTGAACCGTAGATGTCCTTGGGAGGACCAAACCCTAGAGATAGAGAGAGGCTAGTTATATATGTGCATGTATGAACATCAATATGAGTGCCTACCATCTGGGTGAGGGAGAGAGCCCAAGACCCTGGAGGAGGTAGCTATGTTAGTTTCTGTGAAACCTCATGCTCGGTTTGGTGGTTTCCCACATAGGAATCTAGTGGTGTATATAAGAGAGCTTTTGGTAAGATGTTTCATGGTTAGAGATCTATGAAGAGTATGTCATAACATGTTTTGGTTTGTGCTTATGTGGCTAGAGTTTGTGAAGTTGATCACTAGTGCCAATGAGGTAATCTAAGAACCCTAGACTAAGGGAGGAAAGATAAAGTATATGCGTTTGAGATACTCATAGAGCTGAGTTAGCTCAGAGAGACTGAGCATGACACTACCCTCATGGTATGGGTTAGAGGAACCTCTTTTGGCCTAAGTAAAGTTTTGATATAATATAAGTTTGTTTAGCACAACCATGATATAATATATGTAAGGATGTGATCTAATTTCGAAACATTATATATAGACATGATATGATGGAAACCTAGAGATGGTTTAATTGATATCAATTATAAATGGTTAACCATATATATATGTGAATAATGATGCTAATGCGAAATTACTGGTTAATCTTTTGATGGAGTCACTAATAAATGTATCAATTTATTATGAGCAATGAAATGAGATCATATGAATGAAACATATTACATGAGGTGTTAATCTTAGTGCTTAATAAAGACGAAAAATGTAGTTTGAACAGCTAGCACAACATAATGATTATGACACCATGATATGATCTAGATGGATGACGGGGGTTAATTATAGCTAACTCCCTTTTAAAAGGCACATGTTAATGATGAACATGTTCTACAACGAGCTCAATAAATGTTGATGAAACCTTGATATAATGATTTAACTTTAGTTAACTCGTTTAGAACATGATAATATGATGACGGAACCCTAATTCATGGCTAACGATAAGGAAGAAAATCTAACATATAAGATATGTAATGGCATAACCTAAGCTTCTAAACCCTTGTTTGAGCCTTCTATGGAGTGAGGTTTCACCCTTGATGCTTTTGAAACCTCCTAATAGTGCTTCGGATACATGGTTCTAGGCAACCTTTGCAGATATGCTACACATAGAATGGTGCTTACATGTGGATGAAGACATGGTAGTTTTCCTTGGAGTACGAATATGGTTGACTTTCGAGGATGAAAGTTCTTTTAAGATGTATATGATGTGACAAAGTGGTTTTCTGGCTTAATTCCGAGGATGGAATTTCTTTAAGGAGTGTAGGATGTAATGGAGTGGACTTTTGGAACCCATTAAATAGTGTGCTTCTAATTTGTAAACGATAGACCAAAGTTTATAATCTATTAAGTTCTGTCTGACATCAGCGTCACATATACTTTAGTAGAAAGAAGGTGACGTATTGTTGTCCTTTCGGGCTCATTCATAGCCTTCATGCAACCGATTGGTGATGTGGAGAGCTATTGGTCCTTGGATTAATGGATCGTGGAGAAAAGAAGTATTTCCTACCTCTAGTCTAGTCAAATAGAAACGTGGGGGTAGTTTAGCTTGTTAGAGAGCCATCCATGCACCACGATCATCAATCGTGGGACAAGGGTAGTTATACTCGAGTGCTTTATCATCGCTTAGGACTTAGAATGCTAAGGAACAAGTAGCAGTTTTCCTACGGTCTCCATCTCTTTTCAACGAGTGTGAGTAGGCAGCCGATCATCACCATCTTAGAGGCGGACCGACGCTGGACGGAGATCCTGGAAGAGTAAGCCAACCACGGAGACGCGGCAGAGGCGCATGCTGAGATAGGGTCTCACAGACTCACTCACGCACAGTAGGGCGGCAACATAGGGCAGTGTGTTGTCTCGCTCTACAGCAGGGAGGAGACCTTGTAGCTGATCCTCGACCGTGAGACCTGGAAACGCCGATGATCACACACCGGCGAGGAGGCCAGCGGCGGCGGCACCTTCGTCGCTGAGATAGATGCCTCGGGCATCCGTTTCATGTGGAGTCTCGAAGGCACAACGTAACTCGATCATCAGGATGAGAACGTGAGTGAGGAACCAGAGGTCGGCCTTTCATAACTTGCCCATACCAGGCACTGCCGCTCACCGGAGGTGAAGCCAGTGGCGGCGGCGGCGACTTGACAGAACTCACCCGGGCGTCGAGCACTGATCGGAGGGGGATGGGGATCCCTCATGGGCTCCCTGCACCACGGCGGTGCTCAACGCAAACGTAGGAGGAGGCGGCGGCAGGCTCATGCATTGGAGGACAGATGAGCGTGATCGCGAGGAGAGAAGACGATGCCCGCTGCATCCATGCCCGACGGCAGCGGTTCCCGTGCGTGAGGTATGACGCGAGGGGAAGAGGGAGCGGACGGTTCTGAGACCCAACCGGATCAGCCCAGCCAAAGGCAGACCAAACCGGCCGGACCCCAGCGGGCCAAGCCATGGACTGTGCCAACACAAATGGCCACGTGGCGGCACACCACTGGCTCGTAAAAGGTAAAATACCCAATAACTTGCAGATCTTAGATAATTCATATAAAATAGCTTGTTTATCAGAAAATTACAAATAATATACCGAAATGTTCAGAAAAATACGTAGAACAACCTAGAACAATAAAATTAGGCTTTTTATGCATTAATATCAGTGATATATTGTTAGTTGTGAAATGCTTAATTGATGGACAATAAATATCAAACATTGGCCTAAAATTATGAGAATATGTCAGTAAATGAATATTCATGCTTATAAACCAGTGGATGTCAGTAATTATGATGATGATGCACGAATCATGTAATTTACTCCATTTGGCTAATTAGGGCTTTTAACCCTAAATAAAATGCAATAAATGCACACATGCTAAATAAATGATGAAATTCACAACGTAAGCTCATATCAGTATATGAAACCTCAGTTTTAATTATGAGATCATAATGATGAACAAAATCCATGTTATATGAAGATGAATCTTAATACATGTTATAAAACCCTAATTTAGGTTAATAATGTGACCTAGGGTTAATTAATGTGCACAAAAATGCTATGGAAGATAATATTCAGATAATGGACCATAATCTGGAATATGACATCAGTAAGATAAATCTAAGATAAGAATACAAGTAATGATGTATATATCCTAATGAGATAAGAGAAACCCTAATGGACACGATAGGGTTAAAATGAGATGCAAGATGATGTGAATATGATGATAATACATGGTCTTGTCTTAATCAGGGTTGACCAAGGATATAGATGACATGATGAATATGTGATTAGGATATCTCGTTGGAAGGTACGCCATTACCTCTTACTTGGCTTATTATACAATATGCTTGTGTTATATGTGTAGTAAAATACTTGGCATATGATATTGGATGAAATGATTGTTCTTGTATGATATGTTGCATGATTTTCTACGATTACTGCTATGAACACATGAAACATAATATATCTATTCCATTATATGAAAGCACTAACTCTTTGGTAGTGTGCTTGGAAGTGACCTAACTCTTTGGTAGTGGTCACATTGTACATATGACCTAACTCTTTGGTAGTGGTCTGACCTAACTCTTTGGTAGTGGTCACCTTGTACAAATGATCTAACTCTTTGGTAGTGATCATAAAGGCCTTGAGATATAATGGAAAATGAGCTTAAAATATGTGTTCTCTTTTGTTAATGAATATCCTCGTGCAAGTATATGCTTTTCTTATATTCTTCTGTTACTGCCAAGTATATTAGTTTTATCTTATTGCCAAGATATGATGAGAGGCATATAAAAAGACACGTAGGCGTACTCAGTACAATATTCATGAAATATTGTGCTGACGTGTACCGCATGTAATCTTTTGTTTAGGTTGTGGTTATGCTCTTGAAGATCCAGGATAGTGAGAGTTGTGTGGCGAGCTGATGTACAAGTGGACCTGTTGTCTTAAGATCCTGTTGTTTTAGAATGTAGTACATGTATATGTATAGTTTGTTGTTCAATATGTAATCTCAAATGTTGTAACAATTCATGTTGTAATTATATGTTGAAGGGTGAACATGTGTGTATGGTGTTATTATTGTTCATGTACATGTGCTACTGATTGTTTCCTTCTGACTCCCTTGATTTTCTCTTTCTTAGCCTGGTGTGGGATGTTTAAATTGGGATTCTCGCTGAGGTGAGGGTTTCAATTTAGACTATGTCAAGGAACTATGTCAATCCGGGGACGTAACATGAACTATGTCAACCCTGTGCAATTATTCCAGGTATTGGGTTATTACCAATCCTGTGCAGTTATTCCAGGTATTGGGATTTAACCAATCCTGTGTTATTATTCCAAGTATTGGGATTTAACCAATATTGTGTTATTATTCCAGGTATTGGGATTTAACCAATCCTGTGTTATTATTCCAGGTATTGAACTATGTCAATCCTATGCAACTATTCCAGGTATTGAACTATGTCAACCCTGTGCAATTATTCCAAGTATTGGGTTATTACCAATCCTGTGTCATTATTCTAGGTATTGGGATTTAACCAATCCTGTGTTATTATTCCAGGTATTGGGATTTAACCAATCCTGTGTTATTATTACAGGTATTGAACTATGTAAATCATGTGCAACTATTCCAGGTATTGAACTATGTCAATCTTGTGACATTATTCCAGGTATTGAACTATGTCAATCATGTGCAACTATTCCAGGTATTGAACTATGTCAACCCTATGCAATTATTCCAGGTATTGGGTTATTACCAATCCTGTGCAGTTATTCTAGGTATTGGGATTTAACCAATCCTGTGTTATTATTCCAGGTATTGAACTATGTCAATCCTGTGACATTATGTTAATGTCTGTATACACAACACTGGGTACCTCATTCTTCTACTGACATTTAAATTTTGGCCATGCCATTATGCTCAATCACATTGTTTATGTAAAACAAGTATCCCTCTCTTCTCCACACTTGTATAATCAAGGTTCCATCATTATTATTGTATTATTTTATTATAATTATTATGTTATTAGGTTTCCCTTTTCTTGGTTTATTAAGAAAATTATCATCTCTTACAGTGGGCTTTTATAAATATCTTGGTACCTCCCACTAGGTATCAACTTACTCATGTGGTTCACAAGGCCTATTAAAATATCTTGTTACCTCTCACTAGGTAACAACCAATCTCATGGCTCATAAAGCACATTTAACATCTTGTCACCTTTCACTAGGCAACAACCAATCTCATGGTTCATAAAACACATTACATCTTAATGTAATGATTAGGACAACACTCTTTGTATGTTACTCATCCAAGTATGTTGGATTTGAGATACATCAAGGGATATCATTCTGAAAGAGTTGGATGTGATATTTATGATGTCTTGATATATCACTTCCCTCAGCACTTTAAACTTACTTGATTTTATCGATTTATATTGTATTAAGGTATTTCTCATCTTAATACTTCCATATACTAACCTATCACCTTTACTATGAAGTGCATAGATCATAGAACACACATAAGGATTGTCCAACTATCTTCCATGATAGGGACTCATCTCAGGTTAAGGCTTTGCTTGTTATAAAGTTACCTATAATCAATCACTATTCCATTATTAGGATTAGGTTTCCCATACCATCACCCTTTATTAGGGTTTAGGGTTTCACATACTATCATACTTTATTAGGGTTAGGATTTCATATAACATCATCCTTCATTAGGCTTTCACATCACATTCCCCATAAATAGGGTTTACTATTCATCCCAACCAGGGTTTCTCATGGCATCACCCTCAATTAGGGTTTCTCATGGAATCACCCTCAACTAGGGTTTCTTATTTCATATCAATACATCAGGGTTTTACATCACATTACCCTAGTTTAGGGTTTCATACACTTTACCCTAAAATTAGGGTTTACTATTCAAACCAATTAGGGTTTCACCCTCCATTCCTATAATTAGGGTTTTACCTTATGTTACCCTGAATTAGGGTTATGATTCATTAACCTTCTGGATTAGGGTTTCATGATCTCTTTACTGAGGATCATAACTTAATGACCACATGATTAATACTCATGTAAGAATTCCTTTCTATCATCCTTTCAACTTGATTAGGTTTATATCAACCCTTCAATCAAGTATATATATACAACTATGGTTGACAAAGTGTACTGAGACATTGCTTTCATAAGCTTATAGGGATTAACTCATCTAGGGTTACCAATTACTTAGTACCTTATAGGTACAACCCTAGTGATTATCTTTGGGATAAATCAGTAACAACCATAGGGTCATTTTATCTTTCATCACCTTAGGTTTCCAATTAACTTAATTACATTGAAAAATCTAATCATTCTTGACCATTGATACTCCAAATGGTTTGAAACTATTTAAGCAAAACAATGATGAAACTGTATGGACAAGTCACACTTGAAACCACTTGGGTCTCTAAACGGTTTGAGACCATTTGGTCTCAAAAGGTCTTCAGACTGTTTGATCCCAAATGGTCTTGAGACCATTTGGACTCAAACGGTCTTAAGACCATTTGGTCCAAACCCTCTCAAAACCGAATGGACCAAAAAGGTCTTCCATCACTTAATCAATTCAGGATTTCAATCATTAAACCATCTATCAATTGAACCACTGATTTATTCTTCCATTGGATCATTGAATCACCCTTCAATTGGAACTTCAATTAGGGTTTTGAACCCAATTGTACTAGGATTCATAATCAAGAAACCATCCATTAGGGTTTTGAAATCAAGGAACCGTCAATGGTTGACATTGTGGAACTAGTCCAATTGAAATCATTGGGTCATTATCAAACCATGACATAAACTGACCTCAAACGGTCTTGAGGTCATTTGGATGACCTCCAAACGGTCTTGGTTGACCTACAAATGGTCTTGAGACCGTTTGCCCCATCCCATCACTTAAAAATTGTGAAATTCAATTAGGGTTTGGATCATTAGATTGATCAACAATTGAACTATTGATTGCATTACCATTTGCTATCGTTGGACCTTCAAATACTCAACCATACTCAACCCTAGACCTCCAAACGGTCTTGGTTGACCTCCAAACGGTCTTGAGACCGTTTGGGTGATCTCCAAATGGTCTTGAGACCGTTTGGGTTAATCAACCCAAAGATTTAATTCATTCAATTGCAAAATTAGCACTTAACCCGATTAGGGTTTCTAATTGGATGATTGTCCATATATTGATTCAATCAATTGTAACCATTATATCCTCATCCAACATGTACTAGGGTCATGAAATCAAATGGTCAACCCATTCAAATGGTCAACTCATCTAAACGGTTTGGGGTTCAAGACTCTAAACGGTTTGCAAACCGTTTAGTCTCCAAACGGTTTGGTGAAACCATTTGGACCAACGTCTTAAAACTGTTTGTAATAGATATTTGGGGAGGTGTGTGCTTATGATGATTTCATCATAATCGAGCTCTAAACCCACGAAACTTTCTGTGATTTTCATGGAGATTGCATCAATCAACCAAATAAAATTTTGAGAATGAAGAAAGGATCAACGATTGATAAGGAATTGAATGCAATAACAATATTAAGGGTTCAAGTTATAAAACCCACCTCCAATTGATCTTAAAAGCTTCATCCTACACATATTTAATGGTGAAATAAATACCTTCAACTATCCCAAGCTCGTCCTCAAGGTTTGAGTGAAAAGGAATGGCTAGAATTGAAGATCGAGTGAAGATAAGAAGAAATCATGCATTGATTTGTGATTTCCACCATGGAATCAAGGTGAAAGAAGGTCAAGAAGCTTAACAACAGGTTGGGGGTCGTCCTCCTGTTGCTCCAAGCTCCCTTGGTCATTTTTGCAAGCAAGAAGTGAAGGTGGATTCGAAAATACCCATCCAAGCTAGGGATAAAGGAGCATATATGTATTTCATTAAAAATTTCATTTAAGAGAGAGAAAGTAGGGGATAACTCCATTTCCTTGCCACTTTCCCCCTTCCATTACTTGGTTACGAAGATATATCTTTTTCCTCTTATTCATCTCAATTATCCATAATTTAAACAAAATCAAATTAAGCACCTTAAATCATATTATAATAATATCCATAAGTGAGTGGATATTTCTTTTTCTTATAATAATGTGACTGAGTTATCCACTTCCCTTAGATATTTTCGTGCCTTTGAAAGTAACATGATCTTCCACATATATGTATTTCAACCATTTCAATTTTGGTTGAAGGGCACTTCAATTAATATATTTATTTTTGCATATAATTGAAGTAAAGTTCTAATTATGCTTAAATCTTGATTATTTTAATATCAAGATTCTCTCTCCTCCAAAATGATACAAATGAGATGCCCCTCTCATTTTCTTTGCTCTAAATGATGACAAGAAACATTAGGGACTATTCTGAAGTGGTAATTTGCATATTGAACCCTGGGTTTTTGGTAAATTGCACATTGCACCAAAACTAGGTTTTAATGCATAAACATTGCTTAATCAGCTCTTTCTTGTTACTCAGGCTTTCCCAAGCCATACCTTTGCATCATCTTCATTCTCATGATGCTTAAACACATGAGGAACATTTATCAAGTAACATTTGCAAGTTAACCCCTCACATTGGATAATTTGCACTTTAGTCCAAACTAAGCAAACATTGTTTCAACATTATTCAAAAAGGAATAAAATTGAAATATATGTTCCTCTTGAACCTTAATTACTTTTCAAAAGATAAGAGCAAGAATATAATTGTATTTCTTAAACAAAACACCTAGGGTTAAAGCATAACCCAGGTCAGGGATGTTACAAATTATGAACCCCTAACAAGGATTTCGTCCCCAAAATCCCAGATAAAAGGGAAACATATATTATCCATCATCTCATCAAGTCTTCACATAACATATCGATGTCATGTCTATGCAAGGCATAAACCCCTAACATATGATGTCCATGCTATATAATATAGTTAAACTGATTTCACAATTAACCACTCCAGGTGGTCAACATAAATTATCTGATACCATAATTCCTTACCTTGGTATCCATCACATGTGCTGAAAACACATCACAGTTCATCTTTCTTTCATACTAGGACATTTCTTGTTATACATATCTTTTTCTTGGAACCCAAGTCCAAGACAACTGATACTCTTCTAAGTATCCATCAAATAATCAATTTTAATTTATGCACACCAAGTGTTCTAAGACCCACTTGGTTGCCATGTCCCTGAAAGAAAAGAAAACAAAGGATAATATTCCTCTTATCACCCTATTGTTATCCAGGGTTGTTTATTCATGAGAAGAGATTATCATCTCCTTTAAACATTACATGAACCTTCTACTGTTCATGAGTTATTTACTCTTTTTCTTTCTTGGTTCCTTGCCATCAGCATAGGAATCATATGGATGCTCACTTGTCATCATTTCTTAATATAATTTTCACTATGATTACTAGATATAGGTATTCAAACCTTTAGTTCATCACTGATTATTGTTACCTTCCATCAAGTAACTTATTACCTCTTAGTCTTCAGACCAGGGTATACATTATACTAAACATCTTCTTTTATTTATAAATTGATTTATAATTAAATCAAGTTCCTTCATATATCAATTAGGATGTGGTAGAAATATCCATGCCACATCTCCTACTTCTTTCTTTAGATTGTTTTAGAATGATTACTTGATCAGAGTAATCAGAAAGATAACAATCTAGGTATGTCATACTTACCTTGCCTTCAATAAATGAATACCTGGCCAGGGTATTCAAGAACTGAAATTAGGTAGTATGTATTTGTTTTATATTACATTTCATATTCTTAACATCTCTTTAAATTTCACTACTTAGTATCTCATATTTTCTCTGAGTGTTTCTTTTACATCTTTTCCCTTTCTGCATGAAAAGAGAAATTTTCAAGCATATAAGAGGATATTAAACTAAACATAAGTTTTCATCCTTCTTATCTCTTCCTCATATCCTTAAAGGATTATACAGATAAAATAAACAACAACTACCTTTCTTATAGTAGGGAACAGAAGGTAACTCAAAATAGAAAGTTCTATCTTGACAAGTTTACCTTTTACAAGTTAACTAGCATCTTATCTGGACCAAAACATGGACTTAGTTGTTATTTGTTATTGCCTTTGTCCTCTACTACCAGAAGTAGATGGACCAAACTATGACACTTGTCTTCATCCTCCACAATCTTCTCCACTAGACTGAGGTCCTTATGGATTTTGCAGATTATGCCTTGACTGTTGGATCACCTCACTATTTTTCCTTGGACATTGTTGTCTAAAATGTCCTAGCTGTCCACATTTGTGACAAGCTCGACCCCAACTTGATGACTCCTACATAGGTGCACTAGATTGAGGTTGAACTGGTGAAGATCTTGGTTGTTTAGTACCACTAATCATTGGTCCCTATGACTGTGTAGACTTTCTTTTGAGGTTTGTCTCATATTTCTTTATCGTAGACCTTTCTATCCTCCGTATAGACTCCACGAATGTGGCAAACCTCTCTCTACTTTCTAGGGTAGATGCCGGGATGGACATCTCAGCATTCAATCCCTTCTCAAAATGTCAGATCTTCTCCTCCTCAGTAGCTACCATTTGAGGACAAAATTGTAAAAGTTCCATAAACTTAACCTCATATTCATTTATCGACATGGCTCACTGTCGAATCTTCTCAAACTGTGAGATCTTATCATCTAACTATGTCTTTGGAAAATACTTATTGATGAATTATCGATGAAATTCCTCCCATTCAACCTCTTCATCATTCCTTTTTATTTCTTCTATAGCCCACCAATGTCCAACACTACCCTTCAAAAGGTACACCGCATGTTTAACTTTATCAGCCTCTGGGATACTAAGGATCTTAAAGGCTTTTTCTAACTCAGTGAGCCAGATATCAGCATCTACTGGGTCAGATGTTCCAGCATATTCTATGGCTCCTACACAACGTAGTCATTCAAAGGTCTTACCAAACCCATATCCCTCATTGGAAACTGGTTCCCTAGGTGTAGGTGTTGGCATATGGTCTACCATATACCTCAGTGTGGTCATGAGTTGCCCAAAAAGATTATGAACATCTGGGTTTCCTCTCATGACTTCATCAACCTGGGGATTTTCAGGCACTGGTTCCTCCCTTTCCTGATCCCTTACATCTCCCACTGGTGTAGCAACATTGCTCTCAGCAACGTGTCCCTCACGTTCTTTAGACATCTTCGAGTTATATATTTTCTTCTGCATAAGAAGAAGGCACTATAAAATACACCGGAGTACACTTAGAACAGACTCGATACCTTAGTCCTATGTCTCTGTAGACTCAGTGAACCTAGAGCTCTGATACCACTAAATTGTGGCATCCAACTCACAAAAATAAGATTAATTAAGAGGAAGCGATCATTTGCAGCGGATTACTGAAAATCACTAAAAATTAAAACATTTTTCAAAGAGATCCAATCATAGGAAAACTCTTTCAACAAGAACCAATGTATTACATTTACATCCTAGTTCATAAGTACATATCTTTTACTATCTCTTCTCGAGGGTTACAACATCAACTGCCTTATTAAAAGTTAAACACAGACAGCATAAGAACCTCGAGGCATTAAGCCAAAATCTCAAAATGATTCATTAAAAGTACTAACTATTAACTCCGAGGACCTGAGAGTACAGAGACAACACATAGGACTTCTATCTACAAACATGACAGACAACACACTCCACCTGAGTTGTTGTTGTTGTACCTACTGCTACTGAAGTTCTTCCTCTGCAAGATATTCTCAATCTCCTCCATGCTCGTCCATCTAAAAAAATGTTGGATCCCACAGGGGTGAGACAATTGAAAATTGCCCCAGCAAGAGATATAACTCTCTTCTAGAAACATTATTATTGCAGTTTATAATATAAATCTGAACAGAAGATAAGCAGTTTATATCATTCTCATCTTTAACTATTACAACTATCTGTGATAGAGCAGTAAATCATCTATTCTCTTTATAAGGAATAGAAAGAACATGTATATTATTTATCTATTGTATTAACTCAACACCTCATGTTTTTCTCATGATACTCATTACTCTGATATGTCACCCATGACTCTTTCTTGTTTCTATCTGATGGCCTTAGCCAATCTACTAAACAGATATTGGTTTATACTGGACATGAGAGTGTACATCATCATATCTTATTTAGGAATTGGTCCATACCAATCCTATATAAATATTCTAGGCATTGGATTATACCAATCTTGTGCCACTAGTATGAGCATTGGACTTATATTGTTCCTGTGTATCCATTCCAAGTATTGGACTATGCCAATCCCAACTATTCCAAGTATTGTACTATGCCAATCCCAACTATTCCAGGTATTGAACTATGTCAATCCTGTAACATTATTCCAGGTATTGAACTATGTCAACCATGTACAATTATTCCAGGTATTGAACTATGTCAACCTTGTGCAATTATTCCAGGTATTGAACTAGGTCAACCCTGTGCAATTATTCCAGGTATTGAACTATGTCAACCCTGTGCAATTATTCCAGGTATTGAACTATGTCAACCCTGTGCAATTATTCTAGGTATTGAACTATGTCAACCCTGTGCAATTATTCCAGGTATTGGGTTATTACCAATCATGTGCAGTTATTCCAGGTACTAGGATTTAACCAATCCTGTGTTATTATTCTAGGTATTGGGATTTAACCAATCTTGTGTTATTATTCTAGGTATTGGGATTTAACCAATCCTGTGTTATTATTCCAGGTATTGAACTATGTCAATCCTATGCAACTATTCTAGGTATTGAACTATGTCAACCCTGTGCAATTATTCCAGGTATTGGGTTATTACCAATCCTGTGTAGTTATTCCAGTTATTGGGATTTAACCAATCCTGTGTTATTATTCCAGGTATTGGGATTTAAGCAATCCTGTGTTATTATTCTAGGTATTGAACTATGTCAATCTTGTGCAACTATTCCAGGTATTGAACTATGCCAATCCTGTGACATTATTCCAGGTATTGAACTATGTCAATCATGTGCAACTATTCCATGTATTGAACTATGTCAACCCTATGCAATTATTCCAGGTATTGGGTTATTACCAATCATGTGCAGTTATTCTAGGTATTGGGATTTAACCAATCCTGTGTTATTATTCCAGGTATTGAACTATGTCAATCATGTGACATTCTATCCCATGTCTGTTTACACAGCACTGGGTACCTCATTCTTCTACTAACATTTAAACTTTGGCCATGCTATTATTCTCAATCACATTCTTTATGTAAAACAAGTATCCCTCTCTTCTCCACACTTGTATAATCAAGGTTCCATCATTATTATTGTATTCTTTTATTATAATTATTATGTTATTAGGTTTCCATTTTATTGGTTTATTAAGAACATTATCATCTCTTACAGTGGACTTTTATAAATATCTTGGTACCTCCCACTAGGTATCAACTTACTCATGTGGTTCACAAGGCCTATTAAAATATCTTGTTACCTCTCACTAGGTAACAACCAATCTCATGGCTCATAAAGCACATTTAACATCTTGTCACCTTTCACTAGGAAACAACCAATCTCATGGTTCATAAAACACATTACATCTTAATGTAATGATTAGGACAACACTCTTTGTATGTTACTCATCCAAGTATGTTGGATTTGAGATGCATCAAGGGATATCATTCTTAAAAAGTTGGATGTGATATTTATGATGTCATGATATATCACTTCCCTCAACACTTTAAACTTACTTGATTTTATCGATTTATATTGTATTAAGGTATTTCTCATCTTAATACTTCCATATACTAACCTATCACCTTTACTATGAAGTGCATAGATCATAGAACACACATAAGGATTGTCCAACTATCTTCCATGATAGGGACTCATCTCAGGTTAACCATACTCAAGGATATTGGACCTTCAAATACTCAACCATACTCAACCCTAGACCTCCAAACAGGCTTGGTTGACCTCCAAATGGTCTTGAGACCATTTGGGTGATCTCCAAATGGTCTTGAGACCATTTGGGTTAATCAACCCAAAGATTTAATTCATTCAATTGCAAAATCAACACTTAACCCGATTAGGGTTTCTAATTGGATGATTGTCCATATATTGATTCAATCAATTGGAACTATTAGATACTCATCCAACATGTACTAGGGTCCTGAAATCAAATAGTCAACCCATCCAAATGGTCAACTCATCTACATGGTTTGGGGTTCAAGACTCTAAACGGTTTGCAAACCGTTTAGTCTCCAAACAGTTTGGTGAAACCGTTTGGACCAACGTCTTAAAACTGTTTGCAATAGATATTTGGGGATATGTTTGCTTATGATGATGTCATCATCATCAAGCTCTAAACCCGCGAAACTTGCTGTGATTTTCATGGAGATTGCATCAATCAACCAAATACAATTTCGAGAATGATGAAAGGATCAACGATTGATAAGGAATTGAATGCAATAACAATATTAAGGGTTCAAGTTATAAAACCCACCTCCAATTGAGATTCAAAGCTTCAACCTCCATGTATTTAATGGTGAAAGAAACACCTTCAACTATCCCAAGCTCGTCCTCAAGGTTTGAATGAAAAGGAATGGCTAGAATTGAAGATCGACTGAAGATAAGAAGAAATCATGCATTGATTTGTGATTTCCACCATGGAATCAAGGTGAAAGAAGGTCAAGAAGCTTACCAACAGGTTGGTGGTCGTCCTCATGTTGCTCCAAGCTCCCTTGGTCGTTTTTGCAAGCAAGAAGTGAAGGTGGATTCGAAAATACCCATCCAAGCTAGGGATAAAGGAGCATATATGTATTTAATTAAAAACATTCATTTAAGAGAGAGAAAGTAGGGGATAACTCCTCCATTTCCTTGCCACTTTCCCCCTTCCATTCCTTGGTTATGAAGATATCTATTTTGCCTCTTATTCCTCTCAATTATCCATGATTTAAAGAAAAGAAAATTAAGCACCTTAAATCATATTATAATAATTTCCATAAGTGAGTGGATATTTCTTTTTCTTATAATAATGTGACTGAGTTATCCACTTCCCTTAGATATTTTTGTGCCTTTGCAAGGCACATGGTCGTCCACATATATTTATTTCAACTATTTCAATTTTGGTTGAAGGACACTTCAATTAATATTTTTTTTTTGCATATAATTGAAGTAAAGTTCCAATTATCCTTAAATCTTGATTATTTTAATATCAAGATTCGCTCTCCTCCAAAATGATATAAATGAGACGCCCCTCTCATTTTCTTTGCTCTAAATGATGACAAGAAACATTAGGGACTATTCTGAAGTGGTAATTTTCATATTGAACCCTGGGTTTTGGGTAAATTGCTCATTGCACCAAAACTAGGTTTTAATGCATAAACATTGCTTGATCAACTCTTTCTTGTTACTCAGGCTTTCTGTAACATCTCAGGATTTGAGGCCTCAGATAAAATGATCTTGAAAAGAATGATTGGACTACCCATATCACCAAGGTGCACCTCCTTTTCTGGGAGCCCATCACTAAAGAACTCCATAGTTAAGTGTGCTCAGCTTGGAGTAGTATTAGGATGGGTGACCAGTCGGGAAGTTGATCTTGGCTTGCACGTCAGTGTTGACAAAGTGCGCAGTTAAGGCTAGTGGTGGTCTGTGGGGCCAATCATCATTCCTGAAACTCTACTAGAGCCTTGGGCAGTGGGCCCGAGCATTACAAATGGTATCAGAGATAATTCCCCTCTAGTAGGTGGGCCCCACATGGACATGGCATGCCAGTATTGAGCTGTGTGGTCCAGACATGTAGGAAAGGGATGTCCATGGTTGACGTAGCCACCCTTGCGCTGGTATTCCGTGATCGGGAGCTGGGTGTCCATGGGCCATTGTGGGTTTGCACTGAAATGGGGAAGAGATTATGAGGCCTTATAGTTGAGCCTTGACGAGGACGTCAAGAGCCTAAGTGGGGGAGATTGTAACATCCCAGGATTTGAGGCCTCAGATAAAATGATCTTGAAAAGAATGATTGGACTACCCATATCACCAAGGTGCACCTCCTTTTCTGGGAGCCCATCACTAAAGAACTCCATAGTTAAGTGTGCTCATCTTGGAGTAGTACTAGGATGGGTGACCAGTCGGGAAGTTGATCCTAGCTTACGCGTCACTGTTGACAAAGTGCGCAGTTAAGGCTAGTGGTGGTCAGTGGGGCCAGTCGTCATTCCTGAAACTCTACTAGAGCCTTGGGCACTGGGCCTGGGCGTTACACTTTTCCAAGCCATATCTTTGCATCATCTTCATTCTCATGATGCTTCAACACATGAGGAACATTTATCAAGTAACATTTGCAAGTTAACCCCTCACATTGGGTAATTTTCACTTTAGTCCAAACTAAGCAAACATTGTTTCAACATTATTCAAAAAGGACTAAAATTGAAATATAACTTCCTCCTGAACCTTAATTACTTTTCAAAAGATAAGAGAAAGCATACAATTGTCTTTCTTAAACAAAACACCTAGGGTTAAAGCATAACCCAGGTCAGGGATGTTACAGTAACACTTGGTCATGCCAGGCAAGAAAGGAATGCTATCTTAAAGGTTCTACTTGAGTTAAAGTTGACAGAGGGAACCTCAGTAGAAGAACATGTGCTCAATATGATTGGACATGTGTATCATCTTGAAGATATGGGGTTCACCTTGAGCTAAGAGTTGGATGTTGATAGATTTTAAACACTATGCCATAATCATATAGTTGTTTTATTACATGCCATCATGTAAATAATTCGGCTAGACAGATGTCAGAACTGCTTGCCATGTTCATTCATGCCAAAGTAAAAGTGAAGAAGGACAAGCCTGTGATGGTGATCAGAGGGGCTGACTCCAAGGATCAAAGCAAGACTGAGAAGAGTTCTTTGGTCAATCCTAAGTCCAATTATTCAACACTCAAGATAAGGAGATATAAAAGTATAAAAGGAACTCGTCCGTTGTACTTGAAGGCTTTTAAGAAGCAAAAGATGGGGATGGTGATCTCCACTTCAGGAATATACGTTATTGAGATAAATCTATCTACTTCATCATCTTGGGTATTAGATACAGAATGTGGATCTCACATATGTTCTCATATGCAAGATGTGAAAGGAAGCAAGCCTTTGGGAAACGGTGAGGTGGAACTGTGAGTTGCTAATGGCATAAGAGCTACGACCAGCCCAGTTGGAACCTATAGTATATCTCTACCCATGGGGCTTGTAATAGAGTTAAAGAATTGTTATTATGTACCTTCTATAAATAGAAACATGATTTTTGTATCTTTTTTGTACAATGATGCATTTAAATTCCATTTAAAAGTGGTTGATGTTCTATTTCAAAAGATGGGATCTTTTATGGCAGTGCCTTTATGTCTTATGGTCTTTACTTGTTAGATCTTACGACATAGGTATATAACGTTAATACCAAAAGACTAAAACTTAACAAATCAAACAAAACATACCTTTGGCATTGTCATCTAGGGCACATAAATTAGAATCGCATACCTAGGCTCCATAAGGATGGTTATCTGGACTCTTTTAATTTTGAATCATTAGAGACATGTAAATCTTGTTTGTTGGGCAAGATAGCTAAGACCCATTTCACTGGAAACAAGGAGAGGGCTAGTGATCTATTAGGACTCATAGATACTAATGTGTGTGGAACTTTTAGAACTACCACTAGAGGTGGGTTTCAGTACTTCATAACCTTCATTGATGACTTCAGTAGGTATGGCTATGTTTATTTAATGAAACATAAGTCTGAAGCTCTTGAAAATTTCAAAGAGTTTATGAATGAAGTACATAACCAACTTGGTAAAAGTATTAAGGCACTTGGTTCTGATTGAGGTGGAGAATACTTAAACCAAGAGTTTGAGGGCCTTAGCAGAGACCATGGGATTGTATCCCAGTGGACTCCACCTAGAACACCTCAGTATAATGGTGTATCAAAAAGAAGGAACCGCACATTAATGGATATGGTCTGATCAATAATGATTTTAGATGAGCTTACAACTACCTTTTGTGGCTATTCTATACAAACTTCCACGTTTACACTAAAATGAGTACCATCTAAATCGATTCAAAAGAGGCCATATGAGATATGGATTGGGAAGCGTCCCAATATGTCCTTTATGAGGATTTGGGGATGTGAAGCTTATGTTATCAATATGCTTCCTGAGAAGCTTGGTCCTAAATTTGATAAATGTTACTTTGCTGGATATCCTAAGGAAACTAAAGGATATTATTTACTCCATATCTGACAACAAAGTGTTTGTTGTCAGAGATGCTATATTCCTAGAAAAGGAATTTATTTCCAAAGGAACCATGGGAGGGAAGTAGAACTCGAAGAGGTTCAAGACCAACAAGAAAACATTGAACCAATAGATGAATAAGAGGAACCTAAAGATTCACAAAGTGTTGTGGAATCTCAAATTTCTCAAGTAATACAAGAACCTCATAGATCTAATAGGGCGCGCCTTAAACCTGAAAGATTTAGATATATTGTGACTCAGAAAGGCAGTAAATTGGTCATAGATGATGAGCTAATAACCTATAAAGATGTTATAGAGGGACTAGAGTCTGAGAAATGGCTTGAGGCCATGAGATATGAGATGGAATCCATGAATACCAACAATGTATGGACTTTGGTGAATCCACCTGAAGGGGTAAAACCCATAGGGTGCAAATGGGTCTTCAAGAAGAAGACCGACATGGATGAAAAAGTTCAAACCTATAAGGGCAGACTGGTTGCAAAGGGTTTTAGACAAGTTCAAGGTGTTGACTACGACGAAACCCTTTCTCCAGTATCCATGGTTAAATCTATCAAGATCATGCTTTCTATTATAGCTTATCATGACTATGAGATTTGGAAAATGGATGTTAAAATGGAATTCCTTAATGGGAATCTTGTGGAGGATGTGTATATGACACAACCTGAGGGGTTCATAGATCCAAAGTTTGCTAATAGAGTCTGTAATATGTAAATGTCAATCTATGGATTGAAGCAAGCATCTCAAAACTAGAATCTTCATTTTGATGAGACAGTCAAAGGGTTTGTCTTTGCCCAAAATGAAGATGAACCTTGTGTGTACAAGAAGGTTAGTGGGAGCATAGTGACATTCCTCATATTGTATGTAGATGATATACTATTGATGGGGAATGGCATACCTACTTTATAAAAGGTAAAGGCTGTAACGCCTGGGCCCACTACCCAAGGCTCTAGTAGAGTTTCAGGAATGATGACTGGCCCCACAGACCATCACTAGCCTTAACTGCACACTTTTTGTCCACTCACGCGCAAGCCAGGAGCAACTTCCTGACTGGTCACCCATCCTAGTACTACTCCAAGCTGAGCACGCTTAACTATGGAGTTCTTTAGAGATGGGCTCCCGGAAAAGGAGGTGCACCTTGGTGATATGGGTAGTCCAATCATTCTTTTCAAGATCATTTTATCTGAGGCCTCAAATCCTGGGATGTTACAATCTCCCCCACTTAGACTCTTGAACATGTAATTCAAATCATGTAATATAATGAAGTTTCTTAATATATCTTGTTGATTGTTGAGATTATGTTGGTGCATTTATCTTGTTATCTGTTCATGTGTGCTAAGCTTTATGCTTCCGCATTCCTCCTTTGGTATACATTTGGTTCATGGGACTGAGATTCCGGTTCCGTGACAAAGGCATTGCTTGGAAACACATTCTCTATGAAAGACTTGAGAGAAGCATCCTACATCTTGGGGATAAAGATCTATAGAGATAGATCCAAAAGACTTCTCGGACTAAGTTAGAGCACATACATTGACAAAGTGTTGAAGCAATTCAGCATGGAGAACTCAAAGAGAGGAAACTTGCCTTCACGCCATGGTGTCCCCATATCTAGAGATCAATGTCCTAGTTCTTGTGAAGAAAGGGAAGGCATGAGTGTGATTCCATATGCCTCGTAAATTGGATCAATCATGTATGTAATGTTGTGTACCCGTCCAAACATCTCGTATGCCTTGAGTATGATGAGAAGATATCAGTCAGATCTAGGTGATGCTCACTGGATAGCTATGAAGAACATCCTCAAGTACTTGAGAAGGACTAAGGATCAGTTCTTGGTCTACATAGGAGAGGAAGAGTTGGTGGTAAAAGGTTACACTAATACAAGCTTCCAGACTAATCAAAATGATTACAAGTTGCAAATTGGATTCATGTTCTACCTCAACAATAGAGATGTGAGTTGGAAGAGTTTCAAGTAAGAAATAGTTGCCAATTCTACAACAAAGGCTGAGTATTTTTTTTGGTGACTGAGAGAACCCACCCCATGCGAGCTCAACATGGTAAACTCTCAAGGCATGAGAGGGCATGGTCCGGTCACCCCCCTTCTATACTAAACAAGTGTGGATTGCCATTCACAAAGTACCTTCGGTGAGGTTCGAACCCCGATCCTTCATTGGGACTTACCAAGATCTTACCACCCGAGATACTTTGGCCGAGTATATTGCTGCATCGAGTGTAGTTAAGGAGGTTGTATGGATCAAGAAGTTCATCACAGAACTTGGGGTTGTTCCAAGCATCAGCGACGCAATTGAGATATATTGTGACAAGAATGGTGCTATTGAACAGGATAAGGAACCCATATCACATCAACACTCAAAACATATACAAAGGTGGTTCCATCTCATATGAGAGATCATACAGTGTGGAGATGTAAATATTTGCAAAGTATCAACCAAAAGCAACGTTGTTGACCCCTTGATGAAAGAACTTTCATAGCAGAAGCATGATGGACATGTAAGGTCCCTCGAAATAAGATTCGTGGGTGATTGGCTCTACGTGCAAGTGGAAGTCTATTGGTTATGCATGCCCAAGATCTAATCATGTGATGATTGTAATGACATTATTTGTAAAAATGATTTGATTATAAATAAAGGCAAGCTTCCAATTTATTCTATTTAATTTAGTTATGAGATAATAATGTAACATTATAAATGTCTAACGAATAATATTACTCAATGATGTATGTATTCAAGTATTATCCTTGTTGAAATAAGATCATACTGATGTAAAGAGTATATATATACACATATTATATATATATATATATATATATATATATATATATATATTCTCATTATGTCCCTAATCAGTTATTATTGTGGAAGGTTTATAGACAACAATAATACATAAGATCAGAGTGTGGGTTGGATGATGATGCAATCTTGTAAGTCATGATATGGATATATCAAACCAAGCACACAGATACATGGTAGAGAATAGTGTATTGGACAAATTAACCCACCATGAGACTGACACATGGAAGCCATCTTTATGGAATTCATAGTCAACTCTCATAGTGGTGGTGGTGGTTGTAGTTCTTAGACCTAAAATCACTACACTCAACAGATGTCATTGGGTACACTTAAACATCATTAAACACAGTCCTAAAACATGGATTGTTATAACAATGATGATTGGGTGGCTTTGACACATGGGGTTTGACTGTGAGTGATAGATAAGGGATTTGTTTCTCCTATGGGTGTTTGATGCCTAAGGCCTCTTAATTAGCAAGGCTGAGAAAAGCATGGTCGTGCACATGTGAGTCAATATATGATATTGAGCTTAAACATATCTCAGACAGTCTGCTCTATTTCAAGAAACAAGATTGAATAATAATGAGGATGACTGCTCCATGCCTCAAGTTCAATCTGGACATCAGTGACAAAGGAACTATACAAACACTGCTACACCATACACAGATTGTAGGTTGAAGTTGTTCCCCAAATTTTCCATTTACTTGGGTAGAAATGATGTGTGACTAAGCACCACTCTTTGCTTGTGATGTCATAAGTTGTTATGGACACTCACTGCCAACATAATATGAGACCTATAGGGTAATACACATAGGTCTTGACCTAGAAGAGGATTTTAGATCTCGAATGATAGTTGAATTAAGTGTTAAATTATTTAGGCATTTGATTCAGGCAACAAACAGACTGACAACACTACCAAACACCCATCTCAAGTGTTGAGATGGTCGTCTGGAAGTGCCAAATGGTTGTTTCAAGAGTTGAGACAGGCGTCCGGGTGTCAGGCCAGTTCTGAGTTAAATTTTGCTAAGGATCAAATTGACCCAGCCAAACGGGCACAACTCAAGTCACCAAAAAAATGTCTGGGTGAACCAAGATGGCCTTCTCACATGGGCGAGATGGTCTAATTTAGTCAGGGAAGGTTCTAGATGTTTTCCTATTCATTTTGATTGTGCAATACTTGTTGCACAATGAAATCAATGTCTAACATTGATGGGAATTGATTTGACAAATTCATGTACAATCGCGAACCGCAAGATGACCATCTGGCTCAGCCAAATGGCCATTTTGACTGCCGCAAATTTGCATAGTTTCCAGAATTGTTGTAAAAATTCGAGTTCTTCGGGTCCTTTCCACTCCCACACATTAATCCCATATCAGATAGCAACTGGGAACCTTGACCATGGCCTCTACTATAAATAGAGGGGCTTCCCAGAACACAATACAGACCACTGATAATTAGTTTCCTCTGACAATTGTTGTCCTCTCTGGTTGTGGTAACCACGAGAGCTCAGGCAAGTCCTACCCGACTAGGGAGGGATATCCAAGGGAGAGAACAACTAAGAGTTTTTGTGAAAGAGCAAGTCAGTGACTAGTACACTGACATAGGGACGACTCCTTCCTGGTTGTTCTAGCAAGATGACATGAGTTCTAGGCGGTCAGTGTGGACTACCATAGAGGCGGGAAGCCACTGTTTTCCGCTTGGAGGAAAACGTCAACTAGCAGTCTGTGAAAAGAGGAGCTGTTGAAGAAGACAATGTTTATGGTTGCAGTCTGTGGTGCAGACCAGGAGGCACATCAGTTAGACGTATCCCAGTGCAACTAGGATTTAGAGTTACAAATCTTCAATAATGAGGATTATCGCTAGACTTTCTCCAGGACCAGGTATATCCATAAACCATCTTTCCTGTATAATAGTTATTGATGCGATCTACTGATATGGGGAATATGATAGATAAAATTTTAAATTTAGCTACCTGGTCTGTACCATATTTCCCAACAATCCCTACCTTACAAAATGTAAAGACATGGATATGAAATTCATTCTCATTGAAAGACTTGGGAGAAGCATCCTACATCTTGGGGATTAAGATCTATAGAGAAAGATCTAAAATTCTTCTTAGACTAAGTCAAAGCACGTATATTGACAAAGTGTTGAAGAGGTTTAGCATGGTGAGCTATAAAAGAAGGAACCTTCCCGTGCAACATGGTGTTACCATATCTAAAGCTCAATGTCCCAGTTCTTATGAAGAAAGTGAATACATGAGTCTGATTCCATATGCATTAGCAATTGGATTAATCATGTATGCAATGTTGTGCACATGTTTTGATGTCTTATATGCTTTGAGCATGATGAGAAGATATCAGTCAGATCCAGGTGATGCTCACTGGACAACCATTAAGAACATCCTAAAGTACTTGTAAAGGACTAAGGATTAGTTCTATGTCTATGGTAGAGAGGAATAGTTGGTGGTAAAAAGTTACATCGATGCAAGATTCGAGACTAACAAAGATGATTATAAATCACAATCAAGATTTGTGTTTTGCCTAAACAATGGAGTTATAAGTTGGAAGAGTTTCAAGAAAGAGACATATGTCGATTATACAATAGAGGTTGAGTATATTACTATATCAAATGCAACTAAGTTGTATGGGTCAAGAAGCTCATCTATGGACTTGATACCATTCTGAGCATCAGCGACGCAATCGAGCTATATTGTGACAACAATCGATCTATTACACAAGTAAAGCAACCCAAATAGCACCAGCATTCCAAGCATATACAAAGATGGTTCCATCTCATACGAGAGATCGTACATTGAAGATATGTAAAGATTTGCATAGTACCAACTGCGAGCAATATTGTTGACCCCTTGACAAAGGCACTTTCGTAGCAGAAGTATGATGGTCATGTTAGGTCACTCCGAATAAGATTCATGGGTGATTGGCTCTAAGTGCAAGTGGGAATCTATTGGTGTATATGCCCAGAGGGCCAATCATATGATGATTGTAATGACATAATTTGTAAATGATTTGATTAAAAATAATGGCAAGCTTCCAATTTATTCTATTTCTTTAGTTATGAGATAATGAAATAGCATAATAAATGTCTAGAGAATGATATTACTCAATGATCGATGTCTTCAGGTTGAGGACCTGAATAATGAGATCATATGGATGTTAAGAGTATATGCATTCTTGTTAAGTTCCTAGTCGGTTGTTATTGTAGAAGGTTGATAGACATTAGTAACACATAAGACTAGAATGTGAGTTGGTTGATGACAGAATCTCATTAGTCATGGTATGGTGATATCAAACCAAGCAGATAGATACTTGCTAGAGAACAGAGTATCAGACAGACCCACCATAAGAGTGATTCATGGAAACCTTAATTGGTAAGTCATAATCACATCTTATAGTGATGGTGGTGTTTGTGGTTCTTAAGCCTGAAGTCACTACACTTATCCCATGTCATTCGATACACTTTGCAATCATCAAACATAATCTTGAATAATTATCATAGTGGTGATGACTGGGTGACTGTGACACATGGGGAATGATTTTGAGTGACGTAGATGGGATGTGTCCCTCCTACAGGAGTATGATATCTTAAGCCTCTTGATTAGAGAGACCAAGAAATGCATGGTCATGCTCATGTGAGTCAATATGTGATATTGAGCATAGATATATCTCATACAATCTGCTCTGGTTCAAGCAACAAGATTAAATGTTAAAGAGGATGACTTTTCCATGCCTCAAGTTGAAGTTGGATATCTGTGGCAAAGGAACTATACAAACACTATAACACTAGTCACAGATTGTAGGTGAAGTTATTCTCCAAATTTCCATTTACTTTGGTAGAACTGAAAATGCTCTTTGCTTGTGATGTCATAATTGGTTATGGACATTCACTGCCAATGTAATATGGGACACATAGGGTCACACACAAAGGAACTCGTCTAGAAGATGAGTTCAATCTTGAATGATGATTGAATTGATTACTCAACTCTTTAGGTATTCCATTCACGCAAAAAAATCAAGTGACTAGAATCCTTATCGATCTGTTCATGTGATGAAATGACCATTTGGAGTACCTGATTGATTAGAAACTGAATTGGATGAGTTCTACCGGAACTGGTGAGTGAAACAACCATTTCTCTTAGTGAGACGACCATTTCATGTTTGTGAGACGACTGGCTCACAAGAGTGAGATGACCACTTCATGAAGAAATTAGATTGCATCAAGGATTAGTGATGATGTCATGTTGAGCATTAATTGTATTTGAATTTCCAATTCATATGCAATTGGGAAACATGGTGAAATGACTATATCTCCTATGAAATGACCGTCTTGATTTCCAGACGACCATATCCAATTTTTGAGGTTTTGAAAATTCATGATCTCCAGGTCTCTTCTACTCCCGTACAGACTAAAACACTAACCCAAAACCCCTCCTATAAATAGAGGGGTACTGGGGGCTTTCCAAAACACAACACAGAAAATTGAGAAACAGTTTCTCTGATAATGATTGTCCTCTCTGGTTGTGGTAACCAAGAGAGTCCAAGCATGTCCTACCCGGCTAGGAAGGGATATCAAGGGAGATAATAATTGAGGATCATTGTTTCCAGAGAGAAAGTTGGTGACTAGTACACCAAAGGGAGGAACAACTCCTTCCTATCCATTCTAGCAGGATGATAGAAGTTCTAGTTCGTCTATGTGGACTTCTCTAGAGGCGAGGTGGCCTTTTCCTGTCATTACGAGGGCACTATCAGCCTACATTCTATGGAGGAACTAATGCAGACATCGTCTGAGTCTATCATCCATGGTGAAGACCAGGAGTTGCACAAACACCGTCCAAGAGTGAAAAACCACATCGACAAGGACTATCCCTGGGCTTGCTCCAGGATGAGGTATATCTTCGTTAAACCATCCTTTCCATTTCATAGTTAACATCTCAATCTGTTGGTTAATGGGAAATACGTCTGTAAATTTTTTGTTTTCACGACCTATGTGATGTCGTATTTCCCTACATAACTTTTATGGCAATCGTTACTCAAGGTCTGTTGGATGATGTCTAAACACAATGAACAACATGTGATGAGCATAGTGACTTTTAGTCTAAGAACCACAATCACCATTATCACTGTAAGAGTTGATTCTGACTACCATTCATGGTATCCATGTATCACTCTCAAGGTGGGTCTGTTTGATACATCATTCTCTAACATCTACATGTGTGCTTGACCTAATATCATATATCATGACTAATCATACTCTATCATCAATCAACACACATGCTATTTATGTATTATTGTTGTCGATTTTGCTTCCACAATAATATTCAACTAGGTCAAACACAAATTTAACTTACAATTTTTGTTATAAGGTTAAACACAAATTTAACTTGTGATCATGAATTTTATTTGTCATTTGAAAGCTTGAATCAATATAACCCTTTACACCCAACTCTTCGTCATTACCATAACTAAGGAATCGATCATTTTAGTGCTTCTCAAGTACTTAACGATGTTCTTATGGCATTCTAGTAACCTTCACTAGGATCTTACAGATATCCTCTCAGCATGTCCAATACTTATGAGATAATGGAATGAGTACATAACATCAAATGCATGATAGATCCAATTGTGAATTCATATAACATTTCACTCATGTCTTTCCATTCTTCACAAGAATTGGGATACTAGGATCTTGAGAGACTAACTCCATGGACAAGTTTTCTCTTATTGAGTAATACATGTTGAACCCTTTAGCATCTTGCCAATGTATGTGATCTTTCTTAGATCAATAATTATCTATATCTATCTCTATAGATCTCAATTCCTATCACATATGATGCTTCTCCTAACCCTGGATAGAAATGTATTTTTCCTTTCTAGGTTTCAACGTTTGTAGTTTAAGGATGTTATTCCCCATCATTATGTGGAATATACATATGCTCCCACTAAATCTTTTGTAATAAAAAATGTGTTCTTCATTCTAACTCAAGTCAAACTCTTCGACTATCTTGTCAAATTATATATTCCATCTCTAGATTCTTGCTTCAATCCAAATATTGACCTTTCTAGCTTATAGAATTAATTTGCATTTTATGGATTTATAAAACCTTTAGTCTATGTCATGTACAAATTCTATACAATATTCCAATTAAGGAATGTGGTTTTAACATCCATTTTTCCAAAGATCATACTCACACTAATCTATAATAGCAAGCATTATCTGGATGGATGTAACTATGACAAGTAGTGAAAAGATTTCATCATGTTCAACACTTTGAACTTGTTTGAGACTCTTTGCAACCAATCTTCTCTTATAGGTATGTACACCACCATCTTGGATCTCATGGACTCATGCCATTTCTCAGACTCTGGTCCTTAATAGCTTCTAGATAGGTTGTTGGCTCATCATCTTATGACCAACGCACTGCCTTTTTATGGAGTTATAAGATATCATAATCTTTGAAACTCAAGGTGTGTTCCACTAGATCTGTGAGGTCTTGTGTTACATAAGGAACTTGAAATTCCAAGCCAAATTGTGATTCTCTTTGTTCCTATTCTACCTCTTTAGGTTCAATGTTTCCTTATTTGTCTTGAACTTTTCAAATTTTACTTTTCTCCCACTTATTACTATGGAATTAAATTCCCAGTAGGATTACAGCTGAAAAAAAAACACATTTTTGTCAGATTGTAATTTAAAGGTAGTATTAAAAAAATAACATTTATGTCATTTGTGGACAAAGCTTTTCAGGAAACTATTTTCTTACACAAGCTTTCAATCATAATCCTTTATAAAAGACATATGAGAACACCTCCCATGCCATATATTATATGGTGTCTTTTGAACCATTTTAGACAGTACATTATTTTAGTGCAAAGCATGTACCCAAAAGGAAATTGGAATATTAGCTATATTTATTGGTGAAGCACCATGACTAATAGGTTGTGATACCTTCTTTATTATACATCATTATGTTTCAGGTGGAGTTCATCTTGATACACTATCACGGTCTCTCCAGAAGGTCCTCAAACTCTTTGTTTAAAATATTTCAACATCGACCATATCAAAGTGTCTTAATACTCTTACCAAGTTAGTTACATACTTCATGATCTCCTTCAACACTTCAAGAGATTTATACTTGTATTCTATTAAATATAAACTTCCATATCTATTGACAACATCAGTAAATATAATGAGGTATTGGTAACTACCTTTAGCATTTATTATAAAAGGTCTATATACATCAGTATGTATGATCCCTAATAGAATAATCACTCTCCCACTACATCTAGTGAAAGGTTCTTTTGTCATATTGCCCCATAAACAAGACTCACATGTCTTTATTGGTTTAATAACCAAAAGGGTCTACATTACCATTATAAGACTCATGACCTTTCTTTAAGGTTGTATATGATTTATTATCATAACTGTATGCTTAAAAACCCTAATCTAACCTTAATATGTGCTTTGATATCGTGTGACAAGCTTAAGTTTCACGTTTGGTCCAGTTTGGACACTGTTTGAGCAAGTTACACCTTTATATGCTTATTTTGGGCTTTTATGCAATTTACCCATATCTAGGGTTTTTCTTGCAATTATACACATGCTTTTTGTGCCTCACATGTTTCAATATCATGTTTGATATAGTGGTTCTTGGGGGGGGGCTTGTTACACCTTGGTTTGAGTGGTGACACCTTGTGTTGAGGTTAGGGTTTGTTCTCATGGATGCCCTAACATATGGTTGAACTTGAGTGTTGAGCCACCTAGTTTTGGTGATCACAAAGTTTTCATATGGTCCTCATTTTTGGTGGTCGATGAAGTTCTCTTGAGCAATCTAGGTTGGTACTCGATGAGTTTTCTGACTCATCTTGGTCGCCAACATCTAGGGTTGGCAGTCGATGACTTTCCTGTCCATCTTGGTCGTTGAGAATTCCAAGTGGTCGCTAAGTTTTTCTACCCACCTTGGTCGATGAGTTTTCTTGGTTTGGTTGCCTAGTTTGTGTTTGACTTAGTTTCATGTGTAAGATGCTTGCACAGACGATATTCTTTGGTCTTGGACACATGGCAAACATGGTTAGACACATCTACCTTCTATCCTCTCTCACCATAGCCATATATACCTCCCTCTTCTCATGCAACCAAACTCTTTGAACCCTCTCTCTCTCTCTTCTTTCTCTTGGAGCTCGTCCCCTAGTTCTTCATGGTGAAGGAGGAGCTCAAGGTTGAAGAAGGAGGTTGATCTTTCTTGCATGTATACCTAGGGTTTAGATATACCCTAGTTGATGTCATTTGGTGCTTCCTTGCTTGGTTTCTTAACCTTGGCAAGTGAGATCTCTCTCCTTTCTTTTGTTTTCCTTACTGTCCTACCCGCATCTTCCCTCTTCTTGGTTGGATCCATGGTGAAGCTTGAGCTAGTGGTTGAAAACATCTTCTTTCTTGCCTTTTCAACTTAGGGTTTGCTTCCTTTTTGGAGAAGAGACTAGCTTGGCCGAGGAGAGTGCTCAAGGTAGGGTTTCTACCCTCTTTTCTTCAAGCTACCTTGCTGTTTAGAGTTTCTACAATAGGGAAATATGGGATTACAGTAGGTAGTGGAAACAAAAATTTATCTATCCATATTCATCAGAACACCAAGACTGCCTCAACAACTATGTAATGGAATTGATGGTTTAACAAGTTCAGACCTAGTCCTACAGCAAGTCCAATGACTATAACTCATTGCAATAGTAGAGAAACTCCTAGTCTTCACCATTGATAGTAGACTCAGACGACATCTGTAGCAGCTCCTCCATGGACTGCCGGCTGATGTTGCCATCATAAAGATGGGCAAAGGCCAACTCACCTCTATGGAAGTCCACACAGACCACATAAAACTCATGTCATTCTACTAGCATAGATAGGAAAGAGTTGTCCCTCCTGTTGGTGTACTAGTCACCAACTTGCTCTCCCAAAATTGTTCTCCCTTGCTATCCCTCCCTTTATCGTGTAGGACTTGCTCAAGTTCTCTCGGTTACTACAAACAGAGAAGACAAATAATTTTTATAGGCAATTGATGTGTCTAAGAAGCCCCTAGTACCCCTCTATTATAGGAGTAGTAAGGGTCAGGGTTCCCAGCCTGTGTGGGAATGGAAGGAACTGGAAGATCATGAATTTTCACAACCTATGAGCGAGAAACTGATCAGTTAGCAAGCAAGCTGGTCAGTTCACATGCGAGCCGGTCAGTTTGCTCCATGAACCAGTCATTTCACCATGTTTCCCAACCACATATGAATTGATAATTTGAATCCAATTAATGTACAACATGATGTCAACAATATCAGTTTGCATTATTTGTGAGATAAAGATGAGATATCTTATCCAACAAGATAAAGGATGGATGAAATATCATCTCTAGATTATTCTCTAGACTTTTGCATGTCAAGATAAATATAAGAGCATGCTTGAACATGTGTCAACCATGCATGGCCACGTGTCACCTAGTAGCATATGGTGAAGACACCTATTGTACATTCTTTTTCATGAACCCCAAGTATATATACTTCTCCATCCACCTACTAATGGAAGTTTACGAACCCCACAACTCTCTTTCTTGGAGATATTGTGCATACCCTCTTAGATATCACGCATACTAGCTCAAGGAGCAAGGGGAGCTCGAGCATCAAGCTTAAGGTAAGGCTTTGGTCATCTTCAACCTTGGTTGAAGCATGATTTCGGGTTATAGATATTCCTCTCTTTTCTTCTTCACCAAGTTCTTAACTATGGTGATTCCTTGTATATGGAGGAGTTGTGAACGATCCTTGGACCTTGGATAAGCTCATCTTCAACCTTTGGATCTTGAAGCTTTAGATCTTTGAAGTTGTTCACAAGGCAAGTTATATAACTTGAATTCAACTATGTTATTATTCATCTTCAATATTGTTGAACTTGTTGATCTACTTTCAATTTTGAATTCCTTAGATTAATTGATGATCCTTTGAGTGTTTTTTTAAAGAAGTATCTTAGGACTGTTGTCCATAATCTAAAATAGTAATAATAAGAATCTAGAGGTTGATTATGATAACATCATTAAGGCCTAACCCAATATTGGGTTAAAGTACCTCTAACTTGATATAATGGAGTAAATACACCATTAGCACGATATGGTGGTGAGTAGGTACGTTTTGCATGATATGATGATGAAAGTGAACACATTGTACATGATATGTTGTTAATAAAAAACCTTGTGCACGATATAAGGTCAAGTATACACCTTATGCATGACATGAAGTCAAGTATATACTCCACCCGATATATCAAAACCCTAGGTGATAAGTAACCTGACATGTTGATATGTACACACCATGAACAAGATATAGTGAGGAGTGTATACCTTATGGGAGATATGATTAAAACATAGATACACTATGAGCATGATATAGGGTCAAATATTCACCTCCTACATGATATGGTGTTAGGTTTATATCCTAACCCTATATGGGTTGAAATCCTAGATGGTGATATGAAACCCAAGATGATGGGTAAACCGATATAGTGGTGAGTGTTGCCACATGAACGGTATGATTGATATTTAATGGATGATAGGAGTAGCACCTACTTGTACCTTGTGAATGATATGAGGTCAAATTCCTACCTCATGCACAATATGGTACACTCTACCTGATATGGTGGAAAACCCTAGATGATAGATTGAAACCTGATATACCCTATCCTTTGTGTAATGGATTGTTGTAAAGAATTCAACTAGATACCTAGCTTGTATATGATAGAGATGATCCTTGAAGGTATAAAAGGTTATGAGCCTAAGGGTCTACCTAACATGGTAACCTGATATGTTACCCAACATGGAGACCTGATATGATAATCCAACATGGGAAACTGATATGGTGTTGTGTATATGATTCCCGATATGGTAGGTATGCTTTAATCCAATGTATTTGACTAAGTGATATATATTGAGTGTTATGTTAAATAATAAAAGAGTATGAGTTTGATTCAGTTTGATAATGAAGAATTAATGTACCTTAAGAGGAGAATTGAGCCAACTTAATAAAAGTATGATGCAATCAACATCCTAATAAGGATAAGAGAGAAACTTTTACATGTGTGAAAAACATGTTAATAAGTGTGAATTAATACTCCTAAGATGAGTGGAGTATGAGTAAGGGTTTGATTCTAGATATTATGATCTTGAATCCTTAATTTGTTAATAAGGGGAAAGCCTAACCCTAATGAAGGGTGATGGTATGCACTTACAACCCTAGTCGGTTAGATTGAGAAATCCTAACCCTAATAGTGGGAAGGATGTATTTCTCTTATATCAAAT
Organism: Alisma plantago-aquatica; assembly: GCA_963693085.1. Taxonomy (NCBI): domain Eukaryota; kingdom Viridiplantae; phylum Streptophyta; class Magnoliopsida; order Alismatales; family Alismataceae; genus Alisma; species Alisma plantago-aquatica. Next base: position 927,900,531 of record OY856409.1, read on the forward strand.
AGTGATGATGTGAATTTGAAACCCTATTTGGTGAAAATAGGCAATCCCAACCCTAATAATGGAAATGATGTATTTCTCTTGAATTACATAGTGATGTCATATACTACTAGAGTTTTTATCATAAAGTGAAAACTGTTCGAGAATCATGAAATGATGAGCATAGCCAGGTGTGAGCTATCATGTTTATATGTTACAGATTTAAATGAGCCTTGTGAGCCATATGAAATATATGTACAACAAGTATAATGATTATACAGTCTGATGTCTTAAAAGATAGTTGTTGCCTAGTGAGAGGTGACAAGATATTTAATGAACTATGTGAAATACTTGTACACCATGTGTGATGAATACCTTGGTCTGAGGACCTAGAGGTAATAGTAACCTGTTACAGGGGTAACAATGTTCAAATGATGATCTAAGGGTTTGAATACCCAGATCCAATAATAATGATGATGATGAGGTTTAGGGATGAGAATTCCCAGTAATGTGAAAAGGGATTGAGATCCCGAGTGTATGTATCTAAATGTGTTCTAAAGATTAGAAAAGTACTTGACAGATGTATTACACCTTTCCTTGTAGCAATTGTTTATGATTGGTGCTTATAACTTGTTTGATTCTAGAAGAATATTGTAATGCACTTAATAAATAATTAGGAATCATAAAATGTAGTTGCCCTGACCATAGATCCATCAGTGTCAGAATTTGCTAAAATGGTGAAACAAGTTTTTCCCACGGGATAACCTGGAGCGCATATTTTTGAATATGCGGGGGCGTGAGCTTGGACGGCCATATGTGAGCCGATCCCCTTACATCCATGATCTTGGGGATATGCTATATGTCATATCTTGGAATGAGTGCTACAATGATCGTAGACTCAGTAGTGAGCACAGTGAACTGGCCCGTGGCTCAGAGTATGGCTATATGCCATAACTCAATAATTTTATAACTGGGGAAGGTTGTTGGTCTGTGTTCCCCTAAGAGAGTGCATGTTGTAGATGTAACTCTAAGAAAAGATGCCACTATACCCTAGCATGCTCTTTTTGTATATTGACATGAGATGTCACTACTAGTTGTCTCGTACAGACTGAAGCAGGAGAGATCTTGGCAGTCGGCTCTATCATTGACCTTGTATGGTACCGACTTGTGAGAAGTTTGTGGTCGGTTGGAGCATGAACGGTATACTTCATCTCCTCAGAGCATAAGTGTGATTGTAACATGTAATCAGTCATGTAGCGTATTTTCTTAAGGATCGAATACGGAAAATATTGGTTGATGTAAACTCCTTTTATACATCTTAGTTGGATAGATGTTATTCATGTTCCTTTATATTTCCTTGTAAAGTGAATAGATAGTTTATTGATTTACCATAGATAGATGCATTATTTTAAGAGAAGGGATTACTCTATTATGCTTATATAGTAATTAATCTTGTTTGTTAATATAAAAGAACCTCTGCTCAGTTTTATACTATTTAACTGTGATAATAATATAGTTGATGGAGAGTTATATCTCTCGTTGGGACAATTGTCTCACTCCATGGGATCCACAATTTTTAGGTGAACATGCACGAGGAGGTAGAGACCTTTCTACAGAGGGAGAATAATAGTGTAACATCCCTGACCTGGGTTATGAGTTAACCCTAGATATTTTGCTCAATAAGATTAAGTAGATTCTTAATCTTATCTTGGGAAAAGTAATTAGGGCTCATGAGGAACTTATGTTTCAATTTTGGTCCCGTTTGAACAATGTTGAAACAATGCTTGCTTATTTGGGACTAAAATGCAAATTACCCAAGTTGAGGGGTTAAATTGAAAATGTTGCATGATAAGATGTTCCTCTGATGTTGAGACATCATAAGAATGAATATGATGCAGTGTTATGGTTTTCACAAGCTTGGGCATCAAGTTTAAGCTTGTAAAGCAATCTGTGTGCATCAAAACCCAGTTTTGGTGTAATGTGCAATTTACCCAAAACCTAGGGTTCAATATGAAAATTACCACTTCAATAAGGTCCTTAATATTTCTTGGCATCATGTAGAGAAAATAAAATGAGAGGAGCATCTCATTTGAATTAAGTTGGAGGAGAGAGAATCTTAATATTAAAATAATCAAGATTTAATCCTAAGTGAAACCCTAATTCAATTTAGGGCAAAACTGAATGTATTAATTAAAGGGCCTTCAACCAAAATGTTATTGGTTGATTTTGAATAAGGATGGACGTTCTTTTGCCAAGATAAGGAACGAAAATATCCTAAGGAGGTGAAATTCCACTCACCTTATTATAAAGAAAAGTAATTTCCACTCACATATGGAATATTAATATAATAAGCATTAAGGTGCTTAATTTTCTTTTCTTTAAATTGAGGATAATGAAGGATAATTAAAGGAAAAGGAAGGTTCCTCGTCCTTAAGGGATTTTAGGGGGAAGAGGCGGCCATATTTTTGGAATTTAATGCATTTTAATAATGCATTTTCTCTCTCATCAAGTTTCTTATAAAAGTACCTTTACCAAGCCAAAACAAAGGATATTTCGGATTCTTTTCTTTCCTCTTGCTTTGAAAACGACTAAGGAGCTGTGGAGGAGCAGGAGGACGACCCCAACCTGTTGGTAAGGTCCTTGACCTTCGTTCTCCTTGATTCCATGGTGGAAATAAAAAATAAATCATTGATTTCTTCTTATTTTGATCTCCTCTTCAACCCTAGGCAACTTTTTCATCCAAAAGCTTGAGGAAGAGTTTAGGGGGAGTTGCTAGAGCTTCATCCACCATTAATGGCGTGAGCTTGAAGCTTTGGATCTCAATTAGAGGCGGGTTTTATAACTCAAACCCTTAATCATTGCTATTGCATCAATCAATTATGCTTTGTTGATTGTTTTCTTCAATTTGATACATACTTGTTTCTTTGCTGCAATTTCCATCAATAACGGTTGCTGTTCTTGGTTGTTCGAAGGAAGGGGATGATGACATCATCCTAGATGCTTATCCAAAGAAAAGTACCAAGCCAAATGGTCTTGATATCTATTCCAAATCATTTTAAATTGATTGGCTATGCGGTTTCAGCAAACCGTTTTAGGGAAAACGGTTTCAAGACCGTTTGATATGGTTGAACAAGCGTTGACCGTTTGGGAATCTTGTTCCTAATTATTTAGTCTAATGACCCTCCAAAATTTAGGGGTTAAATCCCAAGGAATCGTGAGTTGAAGGCCAATCAATTAGATAAATCGAATTGAATTAAATGCTGATTTTCAACCTGATCAACTTGACCTGTTTGGGAAAACGGTTTCAAGACCGTTTGAGTGTGTTGACCAAGCATTGACCGTTTGGGATTCCTGTTTATAATGATGTTGGTTAATGACCCTCCAAATTTTAGGGATTAACTCCCAAGGAATCGTGAGTTGAAGTCTAATCAATTAGGGAAACCTAATTGAATTAAGTGCTGATTTTCAATCTGATTTAATTGACCTTTTTGAGTAAACGGTCTCAAGACCGTTTGAATACATTGACCAAGGGTTGAATGTTTGGGATTACTGTTCCTAATGATGTGTTCTAATGACTCACCAAATTTGAGTGATTAACTCCCAAGGAATCGTGAGTGGAAGGCTATTCAATTAAGCAAACCCTAATTGTTTATGGAAGCAATAACTATGTCAAACATAGTTGTTTGTATTTGATCGGATGGTTGATGTAACCAAATCAAGTGGAGAGAATGATAGAAATGAATTCATACATGAGTATGATTCATATGGTGATTTAGGGTAGGATCCTTAGTAAAGAGATCAAGAAACCCTAATTGAGAAGGTTAACGAACCCTAACCCCGATTTAGGGAAATTTTGAGTAAAACCCTAATCTAGGGTAATAGTGTAACCTTAATTAAGGGTAATAGTGTAACCCTAATTAAGGGTAATGACTTGGGTAACTCTAATTTAAGGTAATGAAATACCAAGCCCTAATTGGAGGAATAATAAATCCCTAATTTATGGGTAATTGAATGAAACCCTAATTGGGATGATTAGTGAAACCCTAATTGAGGGTTGAGAAACTCTAATTGAGGATGATTCCATGTGAAACCCTAAGTGAGGGTGATGTCATATGAAACCTTAAACCTAACACAGAGTAAATCTATGTAAAACCCTAAATTTGGGCTATAGTGCATGGAATTCTAATCATGGGCAATATGATGATAAATCATAACCCTAATGTCTGGGTAATGATATGAGTAAACCTTAATGATGAAATAATGAGTAATACCCTATAATGATGAAATATCTCAAGTGGTTGACTATAGGAAACCTTATAACAAGCAATGCCTTAATTTGAGATGAGTCCATATCATTTAAGGTAGTTGGACAATCCTTGTGTGTGATCTATGCACATCATGGTAAAGGTGATAGGTTGGTGGATGAAAGTATTAAGATGTGAAATTCCTTATTATAAGATAAGTTAATAAACTCATGTAAGATAGAAGTGATGAGGGAAGTGATACATTGAGACATGATAGATATCACATTTAGCATTTCAGGGTTGATATACCTTGATGCATCTCAAATCCAATATTTTTGGATAAGATACACAAGGAGAGTGTTATGTAAATTGTTACAATGAAATGTAATGAGTTTAACATACTTGATAAGTAATCTAAAATGAGTATGATGTAATCATACCATGATAAGGATGAGAGATAAACTCATACCTTGTGTTTATGATCATTTAATGATAAATGATAAGAATATTAAATACTTGGAATGTCGATGGATGCTCCTAGATGTATGGAACAATATATTAGGGTTGGATTGATAAAATGAACATGAAACCCTAATTGATGTGAATAGTAAACCCTAACCCTGTGGAGGAAATAGTGGTGTTACTATTATATTACATGAGTTAATATGTTATTGTTGCCTAGTGAAAGGTGACAAGATGTTTAATGGCCTTGTGAGCCATATGGTTAGATGTTACTTAGTAAGAAGTAACAAGATGTTTCATGGGCATGATTGAGCCTTGAATGAGGTGTATTCCTCTTATGTTGATAAGGGTTGATACCCTGTAATATTGTGAAAAGGATTTATATCCTGTGATAGCATGATGATTGGTGTAGCCTCATGAATGGCAAGTGAATATTACCATGTGATGATGAGATGAGAAATTATGTTTCATATGTTTTATATCTTTTCAGGTTTTGATATTTATATGCTTGCTAGAAATGAATTAGGGTTTGTATGTCCACTTGTTTGATGCAGCCTTAATTCACCCAATTGGCATAACTAATTAAGTGCAACTCTAATCATGTAGTGCCCTGTGCCGTAGAACCATCTTCAGTGTCAGAACTTGCTGGATGGTGAAACAAGTATTCCTAAGGGAAACTTGGAGCGCATATTGTTGAATATGCGGGGGTGGCAGGTTGAGGATATATATATACTTGTCATCCACAATTGCAGGTTACGGAGGATGGCTATGGTCATGCCTCAAATATTTGATGTGATTGAGGACAGCTGCGGTTGTACCTCGGATTAGAGGGTTTTGTATACCCTGTTTTCTAGTGTCGTAACTTGTACCAAGTACGGACTAGTTGTTATCAGTTGACTATATGTCACTGTTAGCAGTTTGACTGGTATGTCACTGCAGTTTACTCGTACTGACCGAGGGGAAGAGATCTTAGGATGCCGGTACTCCTAGATCTTGTACGGAACCGAATAGCCCTTCGCAGGGGTCGGTTGGACTTTGAATGGTACGATTCAAATTCCCCAGGGCATAATAAAAGATGTAATACAACCGTATAGCATATCTGTTTAGGGTTATACATGACGCTTCACATTGAATGGAAACTCATGTTTGTTCTCTTTACATAAAGATGATGCTTAGTGCAACTAAGAGATAGTAATTATACTTATGTTGTGGATATGCATAAGACTGTAATTGTGTACATACAATGGTCATGCTTATGTTGATATCTTACTGCTACTGTTGATTATAATCATGATGCTAGATATCTCATGTTGATAGTTATGTTTCACATGCTATCCATGCCTCTATAATTAGAAATACCTGACAGAGGCTTAATGCCTGGATGTGTAATCAGGATTGGTATAGTCCAATGCCTGAAACATTTATACCTGATTGATATAGTTTAATGCTTGAATAATACATGATGATTTATATAATCACATGTCTGGCATAAGTGAATACTTGTTTAGCAGATTGGCTAAGGCCAACAAATAGAAACAAGAATGAATCATGGGTGACACATCAGAATAATGAATGACATGAGCAAAGCTTGAGATGTTGAAAATGTATGGTAGATAAATGTTATACATGTTCTTTCTATTTCTTATAAAGAGAATAGATGAATTACTGTTCAATCATAGATAGGTGTAATACTTTAAAAGATGAGAATGATTTAAACTGCCTATCCTCTGCTCAGTTTTATATTAATTAAACTACAATAATGATGTTTCTGGCGGAGAGTTATATCTCTCGCTGGGGCAATTTTCAATTGTCTCACCCCCGTGGGAACCAACATTTTTAGGTGGATGAGTGAGAAAGAGACTGAGAATATCTTGCAGAGGAAGAACATCAGCAGCTACAGGGATAGCAGTGACAACTCAGGTTGAGTGTGTTGTCTGTCGTGTTTGGTAGATAGAAGTCCTATGTGTCGTCTCTGTACTCTCAGGTCCTCGGAGTAGTAGTTAGTGATATCAAGATTTTGGTTTAGTGCCTCGAGGGTTTTATACTACTTGTGTACAGTTAAGACAGAGTAGTTAATGTTTATATTCCTCGAGAAGCAAAAGTACATGAGATGTATATATATGAACCAGGATGTAAGGTTTTACTTTGGTTCTGAATGAAAGGGTTTTCCTGTGAATGGATCTCTTTGCAAAAAGTTTTAATTTTTAGTGATTTTCGCTAATCCGCAGCTTGACGAACGCTTCAGCATTAGTTAATCTTGTTTTTGTGAGACGGTCGTCACAATTTAGTGGTATCAGAGCTCTAGGTTCGCTGAGTCTACAGAGACATAGGACTAAGGTATTAGAGTCTGTTATGGTATCATCTAGTGTATCTGATAATGTCTTCTGCTCATATAAGAGAAGAAGAACTTAAAGATGACTGGGTCACATGAGGAGATTGCTGCTGAGAGCAGCAATATTGCACCAAGAAGAGGTGCATGGGAGCAGGCAAGAGAGAGACAATTGCCTAAGAGTCTCCTAGTTGATCTATTTATGATAAGAAAATCTTTCTTTAAGTATTACTGTTGGGAAGATTAGGGCAACAGTAATGCATATAGTGGACTGGATACTAGCTTTACGATCTAGGTTATCAGTCCTTAATACAGAAGTTTGAGCTTTAAAAGAGTTCCTAAATGACTTAGTCATGTTGGAACAAGGGAAAGTCATGTGTGTATAATGATATTAAAAGTGAGGAATATGATCACAAATAAAGTGCATACTACCTAATCTCAGTATTTATATACCCTGGCCAGGTATACAACTATTGATGATAAAGTGAGTATGGAAACTCTTAGATTGTAATCTCTCTGATTGCCCTGATCAAGCAGTCATTCTGATACAATCTAATGAGTATCATGAAATCAGAAATATGGAATGAATAAATGTGTGATATACTAAGTATAAGAAAGAGAAGTCTGAGATAATCTCAAATGAGCATGTTGTATGAGGAACTAAAAGTGTACTCCTCATAAGATAAGGATAAGAATAAGGGAAATGAAACTTGTTCAATAATGATGTAAATATAATAAATGTCTTTTCCCTAACGAAGAAATGGGAAATATGATGAGATCATGAGATGATCATAAACATGCTAAATGGATAATGTCATGTAATCATCCTTATAATTCCTATGCTAAAGGCAAGGAACCTAGGAAGAGCTAAAGAGTAAATGATTCATGAATAGTTGAAAATACATGAATTGATAAGAGGAATATGAATCCTTGTTTTCTTTCCTTTCAAGGACATGGCAATCAAGTGGGTCTTAGGACACTTGATGCGCATAAGATAAAAATGTTAAAGTGATGGATACTTAGAAAAGTACCAGTTTATCTTGGGCTTTGGCTCTAAGGTGAATATATATGTAACAACTGATGTCCCAAGAGGAAAGGAAGATAAAGATGTGATGTGTTGTTAACATATGAAATAGATACCAAGGCAAGGGATCCTGGTATCTAGAGAAATATCAGATGATTTATGTTGATTACTTGGGATGGTCAACTATGAAATTAGTCTAATTATATAAAATGATATGAACATCATATGTTAGGGGTTTATGCTTTGCATAAACATAAAATTAATAAAGGATGTATGATGTCTCCATAACAATTAGGTATTATGAAGAGACATGTTGATATGGTGAATGAATGTCATCTGTTTCCTTTATCTGGGATTTCGGGGACGAAATCCTTGTTAAGGGTTTATAATTTGTAACATCCCTGACCTGGGTTATGAGTTAACCCTAGATATTTTGCTCAATAAGATTAAGTAGATTCTTAATCTTATCTTGGGAAAAGTAATTAGGGCTCATGAGGAACTTATGTTTCAATTTTGGTCCCGTTTGAACAATGTTGAAACAATGCTTGCTTATTTGGGACTAAAATGCAAATTACCCAAGTTGAGGGGTTAAATTGCAAATGTTGCATGATAAGATGTTCCTCTGATGTTGAGACATCATAAGAATGAATATGATGCAGTGTTATGGTTTTCACAAGCTTGGGCATCAAGTTTAAGCTTGTAAAGCAATCCTTGTGCATCAAAACCCAGTTTTGGTGTAATGTGCAATTTACCCAAAACCTAGGGTTCAATATGAAAATTACCACTTCAATAAGGTCCTTAATATTTCTTGGCATCATGTAGAGAAAAGAAAATGAGAGGGGCATCTCATTTGAATTAAGTTGGAGGAGAGAGAATCTTGATATTAAAATAATCAAGATTTAATCCTAAGTGAAACCCTAATTCAATTTAGGGCAAAACTGAATGTATTAATTAAAGGGCCTTCAACCAAAATGTTATTGGTTGATTTTGAATAAGGATGGACGTTCTTTTTCCAAGATAAGGAACGAAAATATCCTAAGGAGGTGAAATTCCACTCACCTTATTATAAAGAAAAGTAATTTCCACTCACATATGGAATATTAATATAATAAGCATTAAGGTGCTTAATTTTCTTTTCTTTAAATTGAGGATAATGAAGGAGAATTAAAGGAAAAGGAAGGTTCCTCGTCCTTAAGGGATTTGAGGGGGAAGAGGCGGCCATATTTTTGGAATTTAATGCATTTTAATAATGCATTTTCTCTCTCATCAATTTTCTTATAAAAGTACCTTTACCAAGCCAAAACAAAGGCTATTTCGGATTCTTTTCTTTCCTCTTGCTTGGAAAACGACTAAGGAGCTGTGGAGGAGAAGGAGGACGACCCCAACCTGTTGGTAAGGTCCTTGACCTTCGTTCTCCTTGATTCCATGATGGAAATAAAAAATAAATCATTGATTTCTTCTTATTTTGATCTCCTCTTCAACCCTAGGCAACTTTTTCATCCAAAAGCTTGAGGACGAGTTTAGGGGGAGTTGCTAGAGCTTCATCCACCATTAATGGCGTGAGCTTGAAGCTTTGGATCTCAATTAGAGGCGGGTTTTATAACTCAAACCCTTAATCATTGCTATTGCATCAATCAATTATGCTTTGTTGATTGTTTTCTTCAATTTGATACATACTTGTTTCTTTGTTGCAATTTCCATCAATAACGGTTGCTGTTCTTGGTTGTTCGAAGGAAGGGGATGATGAAATCATCCTAGATGCTTATCCAAAGAAAAGTACCAAGCCAAATGGTCTTGATATATATTCCAAATCGTTTTAAATTGATTGGCTATGCGGTTTCAGCAAACCGTTTTAGGGAAAACGGTTTCAAGACCATTTGATATGGTTGAACAAGTGTTGACCGTTTTGGAATCTTGTTCCTAATTATGTAGTATAATGACCCTCCAAATTTTAGGGTTTAACTCCCAAGGAATCGTGAGTTGAAGGCCAATCAATTAGATAAATCGAATTGAATTAAATGCTGATTTTCAACCTGATCAACTTGACCTGTTTGGGAAAACGGTTTCAAGACCGTTTGAGTGTGTTGACCAAGCATTGACCGTTTGGGATTCCTGTTTATAATGATGTTGGTTAATGACCCTCCAAATTTGAGGGATTAACTCCTAAGGAATCGTGAGTTGAAGCCTAATCAATTAGGGAAACCTAATTGAATTAAGTGCTGATTTTCAATCTGATTTAATTGACCTTTTTGAGTAAACGGTCTCAAGACCATTTGAATACATTGACCAAGGGTTTAATGTTTGGGATTACTGTTCCTAATGATGTGTTCTAATGACTCACCAAATTTGAGTGATTAACTCCCAAGGAATCGTGATTGGAAGGCTATTCAATTAAGCAAACCCTAATTGTTTATGGAAGCAATAACTATGTCAAACATAGTTATTTGTATTTGATCGGATGGTTGATGTAACCAAATCAAGTGGAGAGAATGATAGAAATGAATTCATACATGAGTATGATTCATATGGTGATTTAGGGTAGGATCCTTAGTAAAGAGATCAAGAAACCCTAATTGAGAAGGTTAACGAACCCTAACCCCGATTTAGGGAAATTTTGAGTAAAACCCTAATCTAGGGTAATAGTGTAACCTTAATTAAGGGTAATGGTGTAACCCTAATTAAGGGTAATGACTTGGGTAACTCTAATTTAAGGTAATGAAATACCAAGCCCTAATTGGAGGAATAATGAATCCCTAATTTATGGGTAATTGAATGAAACCCTAATTGGGATGATTAGTGAAACCCTAATTGAGGGTTGAGAAACTCTAATTGAGGATGATTCCATGTGAAACCCTAAGTGAGGGCGATGTCATATGAAACCTTAAACCTAACACAGAGTAAAGCTATGTAAAACCCTAAATTTGGGCTATAGTGCATGGAATTCTAATCATGGGCAATATGATGATAAATCATAACCCTAATGTCTGGGTAATGATATGAGTAAACCTTAATGATGAAATAATGAGTAATACCCTATAATGATGAAATATCTCAAGTGGTTGACTATAGGCAACCTTATAACAAGCAATGCCTTAATTTGAGATGAGTCCATATCATTTAAGGTAGTTGGACAATCCTTGTGTGTGATCTATGCACATCATGGTAAAGGTGATAGGTTGGTGGATGAAAGTATTAAGATGTGAAATTCCTTATTATAAGATAAGTTAATAAACTCATGTAAGATAGAAGTGATGAGGGAAGTGATACATTGAGACATGATAGATATCACATTTAGCATTTCAGGGTTGATATACCTTGATGCATCTCAAATCCAATATTTTTGGATAAGATACACAAGGAGAGTGTTATGTAAATTGTTACAATGAAATGTAATGAGTTTAACATACTTGATAAGTAATCTAAAATGAGTATGATGTAATCATACCATGATAAGGATGAGAGATAAACTCATACCTTGTGTTTATGATCATTTAATGATAAATGATAAGAATATTAAATACTTGGAATGTCGATGGATTCTCCTAGATGTATGGAACAATATATTAGGGTTGGATTGATAAAATGAACATGAAACCCTAATTGATGTGAATAGTAAACCCTAACCCTGTGGAGGAAATAGTGGTGTTACTATTATAATACATGAGTTAATATGTTATTGTTGCCTAGTGAAAGGTGACAAGATGTTTAATGGCCTTGTGAGCCATATGGTTAGATGTTACTTAGTAAGAAGTAACAAGATGTTTCATGGGCATGATTGAGCCCTGAATGAGGTGTATTCCTCTTATGTTGATAAGGGTTGATACCCTGTAATATTGTGAAAAGGATTTATATCATGTGATAGCATGATGACTGGTGTAGTCTCATGAATGGCAAGTGAATATTACCATGTGATGATGAGATGAGAAATTATGTTTCATATGTTTTATATCTTTTCAGGTTTTGATATTTATATGCTTGCTAGAAATGAATTAGGGTTTGTATGTCCCCTTGTTTGATGCAGCCTTAATTCACCCAATTGGCATAACTAATTAAGTGTAACTCTAATCATGTAGTGCCCTGTGCCGTAGAACCATCTTCAGTGTCAGAACTTGCTGGATGGTGAAACGAGTATTCCTAAGGGAAACTCGGAGCGCATATTGTTGAATATGCGGGGGTGGCAGGTTGAGGATATATATATACTTGTCATCCATAATTGCAGGTTACGGAGGATGGCTATGGTCATGCCTCAAATATTTGATGTGATTGAGGACAGCTGCGGTTGTACCTCGGATTAGAGGGTTTTGTATACCCTATTTTCTAGTGTCGTAACTTGTACCAAGTACGGACTAGTTGTTATCAGTTGACTATATGTCACTGTTGGCAGTTTGACTGGTATGTCACTGCAGTTTACTCGTACTGACCGAGGGGAAGAGATCTTAGGATGTCGGTCCTCCTAGATCTTGTACGGAACCGAATAGCCCTTCGCAGGGGTCGGTTGGACTTTGAATGGTACGATTCAAATTCCCCAGGGCATAATAAAAAATGTAATACAACCGTATAGCATATCTGTTTAGGGTTATACATGACGCTTCACATTGAATGGAAACCCATGTTTGTTCTCTTTACATAAAGATGATGCTTAGTGCAACTAAGAGATAGTAATTATACTTATGTTGTGGATATGCATAAGACTGTAATTGTGTACATACAATGGTCATGCTTATGTTGATATCTTACTGCTACTGTTGATTATAATCATGATGCTAGATATCTCATGTTGATAGTTATGTTTCACATGCTATCCATGCCTCTATAATTAGAAATACCTGACAGAGGCTTAATGCCTGGATGTGTAATCAGGATTGGTATAGTCCAATGCCTGAAACATTTATACCTGATTGATATAGTTTAATGCTTGAATAATACATGATGATTTATATAATCACATGTCTGGCATAAGTGAATACTTGTTTAGCAGATTGTCTAAGGCCAACAAATAGAAACAAGAATGAATCATGGGTGACACATCAGAATAATGAATGACATGAGCAAAGCTTGAGATGTTGAAAATGTATGGTAGATAAATGTTATACATGTTCTTTCTATTTCTTATAAAGAGAATAGATGAATTACTGTTCAATCATAGATAGGTGTAATACTTTAAAAGATGAGAATGATTTAAACTGCCTATCCTCTGCTCAGTTTTATATTAATTAAACTACAATAATGATGTTTCTGGCGGAGAGTTATATCTCTCGATGGGGCAATTTTCAATTGTCTCACCCCCGTGGGAACCAACATTTTTAGGTGGATGAGTGAGAAAGAGACTGAGAATATCTTGCAGAGGAAGAACATCAGCAGCTACAGGGATAGCAGTGACAACTCAGGTTGAGTGTGCTGTCTGTCGTGTTTGGTAGATAGAAGTCCTATGTGTCGTCTCTGTACTCTCAGGTCCTCAGAGTAGTAGTTAGTGATATCGAGATTTTGGTTTAGTGCCTTGAGGGTTTTATACTACTTGTGTACAGTTAAGACAGAGTAGTTAATGTTTGTATTCCTCGAGAAGCAAAAGTACATGAGATGTATATATATGAACCAGGATGTAAGGTTTTACTTTGGTTCTGAATGAAAGGGTTTTCCTGTGAATGGATCTCTTTGCAAAAAGTTTTAATTTTTAGTGATTTTCACTAATCCGCTGCTTGACGAACGCTTCAGCATTAGTTAATCTTGTTTTTGTGAGACGGTCGTCACAAATAGCTGGAACAGTAGTAACATCTCAGGTTGAGTGTACTGTCTATCTATAGATAGAAGTCCTCAATGTTGTCTTTGTACTCTTAGGTCCTTGGAGTCAGTACGTAATGGTTTCATGAATAATCTGAGATTTTGGCTTGTATACCTTGAGGTTTTATGTTGCTTCAATATATGTTTTGACAGAGCAACTGTTATATGTTGTCCTCAAGATAAAATAAGACAGTGTATGTATAATGTGAATCATGATATATATAAGTTGTGGATCTCTCAGTGAGAGTTTCCTGGAATTAGATCTCCTTGCAAATTAGTTTTAATTCATAGTGATTTTTGTTAATATGCTATTTATAGTTATTCTACAATTATCATGGGTGATGGCTTGATTTTTTATCGGGTCGTCACAAAGTATTGGTATCAGAGCCTAGGGTTCGTATGTGTCTACAGATACATAGGGAATAAGGTGTTGAATCTATTCTAGTGTCCTCCAATATATCTTATAGTGACTTCTGCTCAGTGTTTAGGAAATCGGTCCGATCGGCCAATTATTTGGTTTGGGCAGTGTGCCACGTCGAATAAGCCCAATCGGTCATATAATCAGGCTAGACCGATTACTCAACCACCCAAGCGATTAATCACCCGAGTAATCCCCGATTTTTGAAAAAGACAGTCCACCAGCGCCAACTAAAGAGAAAAGAAGGGGCAAAACGTAAAAAAGCCCGACTAATCCCCCGACTCTCCCCCGACACAATCCCCACTCACGCAACAGAACCCGACCTCCTCTCGCAACCACAACAACTCCTAGGGCAGCTCCTCACATCAGCGGTGGAGAAGACTCCTCTACACAACGACGGAGGTGGAACTCCCCTCAACAGCGACACAACACCACACGACGACGAAATTGAGGTTTGAAGCAGCCAGCGGCGCTCCACCCCGACGGAACTCCAGTCAACAGGTACGTATTTTGTCCCTACCTTTATTTCTTCTTCTTCTTGTTTCCCCTGTAGTTCTTCCCCCTTCTTTATTTCTTCTTCTTCCCCTTTCTCCTGCAGTTCCACTCCCTCCTTTATATTTTCGTCTTCCCCTTTCACCTACAGTTCTTCCCCCTCCTACTCGTTACCGCTCCTCTTGTATCTTCTTCTTCCTCTTTTCACTCATCCTTAATTCTTCTTCATCCTCTTTATCCTATAATTCCGCCCCTTCCACTCTTTACTGGATCTCCTCCTATCTTCTCCCAGTTTCCCTATTTCTCCTCTTATCCTCTCCCAATCTCCCAATTTCATCTCTGATAGCATCTTCTTTATTTCCACCCGAATTCGTGACCTCTTCTTCTAATCATTTCTTTTTTTTTTGTTTCACCATCCTCATATTGGTCTCTTTTGTATATTACTCCAAATCCCCATTACAATTCTCCACTCCAATTCCCTCACATCTTGACTTCACATTTTGATTTCTAAATTTTATCTTCCTGTTCCCAGTCCAATTATTGTTTTGTTTTTTCATTTCAATGAAATGATAAACAATTGTGATCTTCTTTCATTCATTTTCATATAGACACCCAATTGCTAACTATCTTATTATTGTTTTTTCTTCCATTTGTCTGATTGTCTCTTCATCTAATTGCTTGTTCATAGATGCCTAATTGTATTCTCATCTAATTGAGATACATCTAATTGTGAATTTGTTGTTCATCCTATTGCATGTTTCTTTAATTATGTTTTACATTATAAATGAATTCATTTGTCTAGTTACATTCTCATTTGTTATTGTTCACACACAATTTATGTAATTATATAGGCTAGTATATTAATTTATGTGAATATATAACTAATTAAAAAAAAATCAAACCGATTATACTCCCGCTTATAATCTCTCATACCGTATATACTATATTCGATACCCTGTCCGCCCGTACACCGATTACCGCTTTTCAGAACACTGCTTCTGCTTATGTAAAAGATAGAGTAAAGCTTAAAGATGTTTGGAGAACACAAGGAACACATTTCTGAGAGCAATGTTGTTGCACCAAGAGAAGGTCCAAGGGATTAAGCAAGAGAAGAACGACTGCCTGAGAATCCCCAGGATGATCTAACTATGATAGAGAATCCTACATTTTATGCTCTTATTGGGCAGGTTGGGACAATAGTGATGCATATAGTGTACTGAATACTAGCAACACAACCTAGATTACCAGTCCATGATGACGAAATTTTGGGCTCTAACAGGATTTCTGATCAACATAGTTATGTTGCAGTAGTGGAAACTATTGAAAGGATTAGGAGACGACATGAAATTAGAGTCTGTTATAGGTGTAGGCAAGAAAGACATCTTAATAAGAACTATCCAAGAAAGGATAATGAGGTAGGAATTAAGAAAAGATCTGTCCAAACTCGGGAACTGATGCCTAGTAGCTCTAAAAAGGGGAAGTTTTTGGTGCCACCAATGCAACCAACGATTAATGCACCAGGACATTGGCTACCAAGAGAGGGTAAAGGACCTAATGTTCCACCAGTTAGAACTCCTGATTTAGCTTCTACATCGGTTATAAGGCCAACAAGTCCAGGGAGTGCATATAAGATATGTCGTAAATGTGGATAGGTTGGGCATATTAGACCCTTTTATCTGAAAAGAAAGAAGGGAATGAATCAACTACCAAGGCAGAGTCAATAAGACTCTCAAAGGCAATGGTTTAGTGGTGGCATGTGAGGACGTAGACAGGCGTCTAGGTCCATCTGCACCAAATGATAGAGCACGACGTCGGAAATAGGCAATGACAAAATTCTACGCAATGAATTAGCCTGAGGCAGTAATCAATTCACGAGTTGAGACAGGTCAGATGAATTGTGTCATTCTGATATGTCTTTTCCTGATTTTATCTGTTAGTTATAAGAAAAGTTGTTGCTATTGAGCTTCCTTTAATTAGTCCTATGAGGACAGAAGGAAGATGATAACTTACATTCTATTCAATAATCTTTAAATGTGTTTTAAAATTTCTTTTATCTGTTTGAAAGAGGATGAGGTATAAAAGAGGTGCCTGGAGACATCCAGGGATACTAAGAAAAGTAAGGTATATGATATAAACAAGGTGCATACTACCTAATCTCAGTACTTTTATACCCTAGCCAGGTATTCAATTATTGAAGGCAAGGTAAGTATGGGTCTCTTAGATTGTTATCTTTCTGATTACTCTGATCAAGTATTCATTTTGAGACAATCTAAAGAGCACAGTGAAGCTGAAAATATGGCATAGATATTTCTATCCCATCCTGACTACAATGAAAAAGAAACTGAGTTTATCTCAAACCAGTATGTTTGTATGAGGAAGTAAAAAGTTCAATCCTCATGATAAGAGAAAGGTAACAAGGGAGATGATCCCTGTTAGATAAAGAATGTGTGAAATGAAGATCTTTCCTATGATGAGGTAATAAATAAAGTCAGAAAATGACTCATGAACAGTTGAAAGTTCATGTAATAATTAGAGGAGATGATAATCTCTTCTCTTTGATAAACAAACCTGGGTGATGATGGGGCAATATAAAGGAATATGTGTCCTTATGTTCTTTCCTTGTAGGGACATGAAAATTAAGTCTTATGACTCTTGATGTGCATAATTTAAAAGTAATCTATAGATGGTTACTTTGAAAACTATTAGCCAGTCTCGAATTTTGGTTTCAAGACAAAGTTATATGTGATAAGTAATGTCCTAAGATGAAAGATCTTATTATATGTTGGTTTTGGTAATGACAACAAAAAGATGGAAAGGATGAGGATGTGATGTGTTTTTGGGCACATGTAACGACACCATGGTAAAGAATCCTAGAAATTTCAATGGTATGAGAAAATGAGAATATGACTCCTGATAAGATGAATAATGTTTGGTTACCTAGAAGGGTCAACTTTGAAATAACTATAGTATGGATATCATATTGTAACACCCGGGCCCACTGCCCTAGGATCTAGTAGAGTTTTAGGAATGACGACTGGCCCCACAGACCACCACTAGCCTTAACTGTGTGTTTTATCCACACTCACGCGCAAGCCAGGATAAACTTCCCAACTGGTCACCCATCCTAGTACTACTCCAAGCCAAGCACACATAACTATGGAGTTCTTTAGTGATGGGATCCCAAAAAAGGAGGTGCACCTTGGTTATATGAGTAGTCCAATCATTCCTTATAAGATCATTTTATCTGAGGCCTCAAATCCTGGGATGTTACAATCTCCCCCACTTAGATGTTTGACGTCCTCATCTAGACTCAACTATATGGCCTCATAATATTTCCCCATTTCAGTGCAAACCCAGAATGGCCCATGGACATCCAACTCCCGATCACAGAATACCAATGCAAGGGTGGCTACATCACCATGGACAACCCTTTCCTACATGCCTGGACCGCACGGCTCAAGACTAGCATGTCACATGCCCATCTGGGCCTCACCTACTGGAGGGGTTTTAGCTCTGATACCATTTGTAACACCCGGGCCCACTGCCCTAGGATCTAGTAGAGTTTCAGGAATGACGATTGTCCCCACAGACCACCACTAGCCTTAACTACGTGCTTTATCCACACTCACGCGCAAGCCAGGATAAACTTCCCAACTAGTCACCCATCCTAGTACTACTCCAAGCCAAGCACGCTTAACTATGGAGTTCTTTAGTGATGGGCTCCCGAAAAAAGAGGTGCACCTTGGTGATATGGGTAGTTCAATCATTCCTTATAAGATCATTTTATCTAAGGCCTCAAATCCTGGGATGTTACATGAACCATGTGAACTATGAGAAATATGTGTACAACATGTGTGATGAATACGTTGGTCTGAGGACCTAGAGGTAATAGTTACATGTTACAGGGGTAATAATGTTCAAGTGATGATCTAAGGGTTTGAATACCCAGATCCAGTCATGATGATGATGAGGTTAAGGGATGAGAATTCCTAGTAATATGAAAAGGGACTGAGATCATGAGTGTATGTATCTAAATGTGTTCTAAAAATTAGAAAAGTACTTGACATATGTATTACACCTTTCCTTATAGCATTTGTTTATGATTGATGTTTATAACTTGTTTGATGCTAAAAGAATACTATAATGCACTTCATAAATCATTAGGAATCATAAAATGTAGTTTCCCTGACCATAGATCCATCAGCGTTAGAACTTGCTAAAATGGTGAAACGGGTTTTTCCCACGGGATAATTTGGAGCACATATTTTTTAATATGCGGGGGCGTGAGCTTGGACGGCCATATGTGAATCGATCCCCTTACGTCCACGATCTTGGGGATTGGCTAAATGTCATATCCTGACACAAGTGTGACAATGGTCGTAGACTCAGTAGTGAGCACGATGAATTGGCCTATGGCTCAAAGTTTGGCTATATGCCATAACTCAATAATTTTATAACTAGGGAAGGTTGTTAGTTTGTGTTTGCCTAAGAGAGTGCATGTTGCAGCTGTAACTCTGAGCAAAGATGCCACTATGCCATGGCATGCTTTTTTTGTAGATTGACATGAGATATCATTGTTAGTTGTCTCATACTGATCGAGGCAGGAGAGGTCTTGGCAACCAGCTCTGTCATTGACCTTGTATGGTACCAACTTATGACAAGTTTGTGGTCGGTTGGAGCATGAATGGTATACTTCATCTCCTCAGGGCATAAGTGTGATTGTAATATGTAATCAGTCGTGTAGTGTATTTGTTTAAGGATCGAATACGGAAAACATTGGTTGATGTACACTCCTTTTATACATCTTAGTTGGATAAATGTTATTCATGTTCCTTTATATTTCCTTGTAAAGTGAATAGATAGTTTATTTCTTTACTGTAGATAGATTCATTATTTTAAGAGAAGGGATTACTATGTTCTGCTTATACATTGATTAATCTTGATTGTAAATATAAAAGAACCTCTGCTCAGTTTTATACTATTTAACTTTGATAATAATATAGTCGACAGAGAGTTATATCTCTCGCTGGGACAATTGTCTCACCCTGTGGGATCCACAATTTTTAGGTGAACGTGCACGAGGAGGTAGAGATCTTTCTACAGAGGGAGAACAACAGCTGGAACAACAGTAATAGCTCAGGTTGAGTGTACTGTATGTCATGTCTTATAGATAGAAGTCCTTTGTGTCATCTCTGCACTCTCAGGTCCTTAGAGTCAGTACGTAACAGTTTCATGAACGATTTGAGATTTTGGTTTATATACCTCAAGGTTTTATGTTGCTTCAATATATGTTTTGACAGAGCAACTGTTATATGTTGTCCTCGAGATAAGATAAGATAGTGTATGTATAATGTGAATCATGATATATATAAGTTTTGGATCTCTCAATGATAGTTTCTTGGAATTGGATCTCCTTGAAAATTGGTTTTAATTCTTAGTGATTTGTGTTAATCCGCTGTTTATGGTTATTCCACAATTATCACTGGTGATGGCTTGATCTGTTATCGGTTCGTCACATGTGATGACTGTAGTGATTCCAGGTCTAAGAAACACAATCACCACCTTCACTATGAGCGATGACTATGACCACCAAGGATGGTTTCCATGTGTCACTCTTAATGTGGGTTTGTCTGATACATTGTTCTCTGACATGTATCTTTGTGCTTGGTTTGATATACCACATCATGACTGATGAGATTTTGTCATCAACAAACACACATTCTAGTCTTATGTGTTATTGTTGTTGATCTTCCTTCCATAGTAACATCCGACTAGGGATATAATACAAATGTGCATACTATTAACATATGTATGATCACATTGTTCAAGTCACATACTTGAAGACATACGTCATTGAGTAATATCATTCTTTAGACTTCCATTATGCTTCCTCATTATCTCATAATTAAGTGAAACAAAATTAATTGGAAGCTTGCCTTTATTATTATGAATCAAATCATTTATGTAATATGCCATCACAAGCATCATATTATTGTCTCTCTAGGCATATATACAACATCTAAATCATATCTAAGACGTGTTATATAACTTTCTCCATGATTATTTCTTACTTCTACCTTGCATGCACATGATCTTTCCCTAAATGATGTTCCAAGTAGGAATATGATATCTTGACCTAGGGTTTGTGTTTATATGAAATTTCTTGAGTAGTGTACCCTCTTAGATTAACCTTAATCCTTGTGCATGAACCTTACATGGTAATGAAAGTTATAGTACTTGCATGCTTATAGAAAATGATGGTTTTTGTTCTCTCAAGTGATGGTTTCTAATTAGGGTTTTGAACTGATCTCCTTCCTTGTGATGTGACTTAATAACTTTTTAGATTCTTGGTGGTAACCAACCTATTTGGTCACTTAGTGTCTGATGAGGTTTTGGTCTCTTTATGGTCCCCAAGTTTTGATCTCTATGTTGATCATGATGGTCACCAAATTTTTAGCCTTTAGTGGTCACCAAAGATTTGTATTTCATGCAGGTCGTCAAAGTTTAGATCTTAAGTGGTCTCTAAGGTTTGGATCTATGTGATTGATGAGATCTTGATGTTATGTGGTCGATAATGTTTTGGATTTCCTTGATTAATCACTAAGAATGTTGACATAATTAGTGGTCGCCAAGATTTTTGACCCTTGATGGTCAATGAAGTTTTGAACTCACTATGGATGCTAAGGTTGAACTTGATGGTCACCAAGTTTTTGGGCCCTCAACGGTCATTGAAGTTTTGGACCCTTAGTGTTCATTGAGGTTTGAACCCTAACGGTCACCAAAAGTGGCTAAACCTAGAGGTTACCAAATTTTCTATTCTTTGATGGTCGCCAACCTTTTTAGTCCTTGGAGGTTGATGACATATCAGACCCTTAGAGGTTCATGAGTTCTAGCTTCATTATCTCTATGTTTTCCTAACTCTATGGCCAATGGTTATATGTTGACCTTATGCTTTCATGATATGATGGTGATGTTGGGAATTAGGGTTTACCCTTGAGGGCTGTTTTGTAACCCAAATACAACTTACCTTATTGAACCTAACCCTAATAAAGTAAGTAATGATGACACTTGGCTTTCTTGTGTGATTAGTGTGATGAAGAAATACTTTTTCTCTCAATGTTGATGTAACCCTAATTTGTTGTTATATGAACATTGTAGCTCTTAAATGTAATATTATGATTGAGCTTATGTATCGTGTGTATGTTGATGGTTGATGAGCCTTGATGAGACATGGGAATATAATGATGTTCTTATAGGGAATGATTTGATGGTCTTAATGACCTTTGGGCATGGTTGAGCCTTAGTGAGGTGTTGTCCTCTTCACGATGTGATAATGATTTGATCCTATTATGGTATGATTATGAGTATGATCTCGTGTATGATAATGAAATAGTGCCATGTGATGATGAGATAAACATTACATATCATATGTTTTATATCTTTTGAAGTTGCAATTTACGCATGATTTTGCAAAACTCTTTTAGGGTTTGTATGCAACTTGATTGATGCAGTCTTAACTTACCCAATTGGAATATAATAATCAAGTGAAACCCTAATCATGTAGTTCCATGTGCCATAGATCCATTCCAGTGTTAGGACTTGTTGGATGGTGAAATGAGTATTCCTCTAATGGAAGCTTGGAGTCATATATTATTGAGTATATGCATGTTTTTTTAGGATGGTTGCGGTCATACCTCATAAGGAAAATGACTGAGGTTGTACCTCAGATGATTATGATTCAATATATGTGATATGATTGAGGAAAATTGCAGTTGTACTTCAGATGTTTGGGTTTATGATACCCTAGTTATTAGTGTTGTGACCTATATACCAAGGGCATACTAGGTTATTTTTCAACTTGACTATATATGTCATTGTGGCTGATTCGTACTGACCGAGGGCGGATGAGATCTTAGGCTTCTGGCACTCATAGATCTTGTATGGCACTGATTTTGACTTAGTAGTAGTCAATTGGAGTTTGAGCAGTATACCTCAAACTCCGGAGGGCTTAGTAAAAGATGTAATCTAGCTGTGTAGTATGTCTTCTAGGGTTAAATGCACTTCACATTGGTTGTTAACATTTGCCTTGTTTCATATACTGCTAGTTGTTTTATAATGCAATCAGAGAAATCAACTGTTAGTTAATGATAGTTTTATCTTTGCCTTTATATACCTTGTTGATCTACTTGTTTCCATACCTATCTGTTTAACTGGCTTAGTGTGTTTGATATTCTCAATCTACTTAACCTACTTAATTTATTTAACTTGCTTAATATGTTTAGTAATAATGATACCTATTGTAATCAATAACCATCATTAAGAGTTATATCTCTTGCTAGGATGTTGGTATCACCTCGTGAATCTTTTTCGGTGGTCATTAGTGATGTTGTTAGGATCGTGGTGATGAGGAAGAGCATCCTGAAGAGAAGTAGAAGTAGAAGTTGGATAGTAGTTAGTAGTGTCCTAGAATTGTCTCTGTACTCTTAGGTCTGGGTAGGGGATGTTTTGTTGATGATATGTACATCGACTCGAATTTTTGGCAGGGCGCCAATGTTTGTATACGACATGTATATGTGGAATCATATCATTTGTAACAAATTGTGACTTCAGCCACTGGACATACATGTAAATACCTAATATGGTATGTGTTGATATACAAGTTGACAGACCTTTATGTAATTATCTATGAACATGATAGTAATGTTAAAATCAGTTTTCATTTACCCTCTTTTTTGGTATATTTGTAAATTGTGGTTGATTGTGTGTTTTGTTTTGAGTAATCTCATTTGGTGTGGTGGGGCATCATTTAGGTTGATGTCATAGCTTAGGTTCACTGAGTCTATAGGGACATATGTCTTAGGTTTTGTGTCTGTTCATATGTAATCCAACATATTTGATCATAGCTTATGCTTATGTAGATATGTCTCGAGAATGTGAAGAGCATGCAGAGCTTAGATTCATTGCACTAGGAGGTGGTGGTAGGAGGCAGGCACCTGATGAGAGAGTCTGAGATATGGCCATAGAAACCCACATTGCATCATTTTGACCATGCAGCCATGATAAATACCACTTTTCAATCCATGTTTGGACAGCTCATGTTGACAATTACGCATTTAGCAGATAGGGCACCCGTACCTCAAGCTAGGGTAATTGTCCCTAATGTGGAATCCCATGATTTAGGGAAGATGTTCAAGAGGTTGAGGTGTGTGTGGGGAGATTAAGTATACAAGTATGGCAGACCTGGAAGACATTGACATCTGGTTAATGGAGCTTGAGAAGTCATTAAAGATCCTAAATATCCTACAAGAGGACAAGATGAAGCATGTTGTTTATCTATTAAAGGGCATCGATGGCCATTGGTGGGTCATAGAAGAAGAGAAGAGATTGGGAGCTGTGATAGGTTGGGAAGAGTTTTAGTGAGAGATTGTAAGTAGATACTTCCCTGAGACAAATCTGGATGAGAAGACAACACAGTTTGAGAAGTTGTGACAAGGTTCTATTTCCATCAATGAGTACGAGGTGAAGTTTATTGAGCTCCTGAGATTATATCCTCATATGGGGGTGATATAGAAGGAGAGGATCTGAAAGTTTGAGAAGGGTATGAGATCAGAGTTGTCTATGACGGCTAGTGATTTGTAGAACGTAGAGAGGTTCACTACCTTTATGGAGTATGTGAATAGGATTGAGAGATCTTCTCTTAAGAAACGTGAAGCCAATGCTAAGAAGAGGCCAGATCAGTTTCAGGGATAGTCATCTGGTGGCTTTAGAAGCCAAGGTTCTCGACAGCACAATCACAACAGAGGTCATCTTTTTCTGAGCTGAGATCAAGAGTGTCATAACAGTGGTTCCCAAGCAAGGGAAGAGGTTGCAACTTTCCACGAGCAAGAGCACGCAGTGCAACGTCTATGTCAGTGACACAACAACCAAGGTAGAGTCAGTGAGGTTCTCAGTAGTAGCATTACAACTGTGGTGGTGGTAGAGGACGTAGTCAAGCATCATAAGTAGGATCTTATAGGCCAACTAGTAGAGGTCATGGACGACAATAGGCAACGGCTAGATTCTATGATATGAGTCATCCAGAGGGAGTGGTCAATCCATGGGTCATGAGAGGGTAGATGGAATGTTTTTATTCTGACTTATCTACTTCTTATTTCATATATATTTTGGTTGATTTGGGTGTGACACACTCTTTTATCACCATTAAGGTGATAAGTAGTTGTTATCTGCTTGTTTGTAGTAGATCTGATAGCCATTTTCCTCAAAACCCCCTCAAAACCCTTTAGTTGGTTCCACTGAGTTGCATGAGGTGATTCCATCATGCATTCTTTCTTTTTTAGTACGTACCATTCAAGTGGATCCTATGCCACTTGACATGCATGGATTCAATGTGATCCTTGGGATGGATACCTTGGAGAAGTACAAGGTTGTTTTGGACTATAGTTCCAAAGTGGTGATGTTTTATGATGGAAATGTTTTATGGGTCTTCCTAGGAGATAGGAAGATTCTTCCTACGTGCTTGGTGTCATTCATGACAATGGAGAGGTTGATGAGACAAATGTGTGAGGCTTTCTGGGCACATATTGTGGTTACCAAGGTGAGGAGTCCCAATATCCAGGAGGTATTGTTAGTATGAGAGTTTGAGGATGTCTTTACTTAAGAGTTTCTTAATGTTCCCCCTCCAAGAGAGATTGATTTTAAGATCAATCTTGTTCCTAGAACACAACCCATACCCCAATCACCTTATAGGATGGCACCAACAGAGATGCATGCGTTGAAGAAACAATTGTAGGAGTCGTTGGAGAAGGGTTTCATTAGACTGGGCACTTCCCCTTGGGGTGCCCATGTCTTGTTCATGAAGAAGAAGGATGGTTCAATAAGGTTATGCATCACTTATTGGTAGTTGAACAAGGTCACAGTGAAGAACAAGTATCTATTGCCAAAGATAAGTGTTCTGCTTGACCAGTTGAGAGGTGTTATAGTGTTCTCAAAGGTAAATATGTGATCAGGATATCACCAGTTGAGGATAAGGTCGATGACATATCCAAGTTTTCTTTTAGGACTAGGTATGGTCATTACGATTTTATGGTTATCTCGTTTGGGATAACCAACGTGCCAAAAGCTTTTATGGATCTGATGAACATAGTGTTCAGACCATATCTTGATTAGTTTGTAGTTGTGTTCATATATGATATCTTAATATACTCCAGGGATAGAAAGTAGCATGAGCAGCATATTTGCTAGGCGTTGACATTGTTAAGTAATCACCAATTGTATGCCAAGTTTTGCAAGTGTGAGTTATGGTTGACAGTGGTATCTTTTCTTGGTCACATCATATCTGCTAAAGGTGTTTGTGTAGACCCAAAGAAGGAACTATAAATGCTAGACTGGGAACATCCCAAGACACTGAATGCCACCACATTCACCTTCCCTAGATGGAGTTGATCAAGGACTATGACTGTACAATATTAGTGGTTGATTCTTTGAGTAGGAAGTCATCTTCATCATCATCTACAACCAAGGCATAGTTACATTCTTTGGTGTATTACAAGTGGGATATGTTGCTTTGGTAGTTGAACATTCAGTTGGAGGTTTCCTTGTTAGCATGGCTATGGGATTAGTTGTAGGTGAAGCCTACCTTGATACAACAGATCAAGGATGCTCAGAAGAGTGATGTCATGTTACAGAATAGCAGGTCAGAGTTGGGAAACAAGAAGTATGATGCCTTCCATGATACAGAGATGGGACAATTTTCTTTCATAATAGGACGAAGGTTCTAGGTGTTGATGGTCTAAGGAAGATGGTTCTTGAGGAAGCTCATTCCTCAAAGTACACAATGAATCCTAGAAGTACCAATATGTACCACAACCTGAAGGATTTGTATTGGTGTCCAGGTCTAAGGCGTGATGTGGTAGAGTTTGTTGCTAAGTGTCCAGGCCATTAGTAGGTCAAGGAAGAGCTTCAGAATTCTGTGGAAACTTTGCAATCTTTACTGATACCACAGTGGAAATGGGATCATATCACCAGGGACTTTGTGGTTGGTCTTCCTAGGATATATAAAGGCCATGATTCCATTTGGGTGATAGTTGAAAGGTTTACCAAGTCAGCTCACTTATTTCCAGTCAAGAAGATGTATACAACAGAGAAGTTGGCACAAATAGATGTTGATGAGATCGTCCATTTGCATGGTGTTCTAGTGTCCATAGTCTCTGACAGAGGTTCGTAGTTTACAAGTCAATTTTGGGAGCGTCTACATTCAGCTATGGGGACACAAATGAAGTTTAGCACAACTTCCACCCACAAATAGATGGTCAGTCGAAGAGGACCATTCAGACATTGGAGGATCATTTGAGGGCATGTGTTCTACAATTTCTTGGCAGTTTGGATGTGCACCTGATTTTGATAGAGTTTGTCTGCAATAAAAGTTGTCATAGAAGCATTAACATGGCACCATATGAAGCATTGCACGAGAGGCATTGTCGGTCCCTCTTTGTTGGTATGACGCATGTGAGTATCATCTTTTGGGTCTTGATTTAGTACTATAGACTACAGAGAGGATCCAAGTGATACATCATCAGTTTTAGGTAGCCCAGGACAAACAAAAGTTGTATGTCGATAACCATCATAGGTTGTTAGAGTTCCAAGTTGGATATTGGGTGTATCTTAAGGTTTCCCCTTGGAAGGGTGTGCTGAGGTTTGGTAAGAATGCTACGTTGGATTTGAGGTATATGGGACCATACCTATCTTGGCATGTGTTGGAAAAGTGGCGTACAAGTTAGAGTTATTATCGGAGTTGCAAAGGTTGCATAATGTCTTCTATGTCTCCATGTTGAGGAAGTGTCACCATAATATAGAGAAGACTTTGTAGCCAGTGGAGGTTGAGTTGGAGGAGGATGTGTCATATGTTGAGGATCATGTGTTGATGCAAGATAGGAGAGTGACGAAGCTAAAGAAGAAGATTATAGCCTTAGTTAAGGTTTTGTGGCATCACCATGGTGCAAAAAAAGCTACACAGGAGTTAGAGGATGATATGCATAGGAAGTACCCCTCTTTGTTTGAGTAGGATTTTTGGGGCAAAATCCTTATTAGGTATTTATGGTTGTAAGACCCTTGACCTTGTATTTTGGTTGAATATTCTTTCTTATCATAATTTGATGTTTAAAGCCCCTAATCTAACCTTAATATGTTCTTTGATATCATGTGCCAAGCTAAATCTTTAAGTTTGGTCCAGTTTGGACACTGTTTGAGCAAGTTATGACTTTATATGTTTATTTTGGGATTTTATACAATTTATACCCATATCTAGGGTTTTCTTTGCAGTTTGTACATGCTTGTTGTGCTTCACATGTTTTAATGTCATGTTTGTTATAGTGGTGCTTTAGCACCTTGTTACACCTTGGTTTGAGTGGTGATACCTTGTGTTGAGGTTAGGGTTTGCTCTCATGGATGCCCTAACACATGGTTGACCTTGGGTGTTGTGCCACCTAGTTTTAGCGATCGCCAAGTTTTCCAAAAATTCACCCACATGATTGATATTTTTTTTGTAGGGGGAGATCTTGTATGTACCATCAACCATGAGTGACTTCATCATCTCATTTCACGTGCCACTCATGGTATACCTAGTTGATTCTTGCCAACATTTACAGTTCTCATTCAAAGTGTTAAACCTTATCTATATGTGAATCTAGCGCCATCACACACTCCTAGCCATGGATTAGAGTTTTGGCATTGTACTATGCCCCTCACATGTTTATTTTGAGCTCTTACAAGATGTTCATAGGTTGTCTGTTACTTTCATGCATAAGAAGGTGGTATGTCATGATGTGATACACACATCAACCCATCATTTATGTCATAGTTTTCATGTATGAATTTGGTCTTAATGTATAATTCCATTATATATTCCTACTTATAGCAATATTGATTTTCTCCACCATTTTTCCATAACCCATTTTTTGGTCTTGTTACTTTTGATCTACCTAAGTATAATATTGAATGTCGTAAACACATGGTTATCATGCTAAATCAGAAAAAAATGCTAAACATGAACAATAAACAATACAATTTTCACATCTGATTCAACTATAATCATATATGTATATATTCATTTTATATATCCCTAGATAAGAGAGTATGGTTTTAGTATAGGTCTAACTTTTGATATTCAAGACAAGATCTATATCTATACCCATTAAACAAAATAGAAATAATTTTAGGTATGGCTATACCTACACTATATGCAATCCTACCTACATTACTAGAAAACTGGTGAAATAGAAACCAAACTTGTTCTTTATGTTGTATGCCTTGAAAGAAATCTCAAATTTCACATTTGTGTTAAAGTATTAATATATAATGATTTGTACCCTGATTAGAACCCAATAATTTGATTATTTTGAAGCATGAATGAGAATAAAGGAGGAGGATGAACCTTGTTAGAGTGGAAGTGATGTGTGAGGAGGAAGTATGGAGGTGGGGCAGATATGGGGTTTTTAGTTAATGTGTGCATGATGTTGGCATTCTTCAAGAAGAAGGAGCTCCTTGGTAGAGGGGGTTAGGGAAATTTAGGTGAAAATGAGGATGGAACCACATCGGGGTGAAGGAACAAATATAGGGAGGATGACAGGGTGAAGAGGTGGTTTTTGTTAGGGTTTTAGAAGATGGAGGTGAGAGACTGGAGAAGAATGTAGAGAAGATCATGTGGAGAACAAAATGAATTTCTCTAGACCTAGATAGTATGCCTCCTAGATAATGATCAAGTTCTACTCTCCAATGGTAGGTTACATGCTCGAGGAGGTGCAAGGATGTGAACATATGACCTTGTTAAGGTTTCCTTCCTCTTAGAAATCTAGTAACGTGTAGAGGTAGAAGAAGGATCATACACCTTGTTTGGATATTGATTGCTCGACAAAAATCAATGATCCACACATCACAAAAACACATTTTTCCATCATTTACTTGACATATCAAATGAAATCATTTTTACTCCATAATTTTATAGTAATCTCAAAATACTTACCTCTTAGAAAGCTAGTAACGTGTAGAGGTAGAAGAAGGATCATACACCTTGTTTGGATATTGATTGCTCGACAAATATCAATGATCCACACATCACAAAAACACATTTTTCCATCATTTACTTAACATATCAAATGAAATCAATTTTACTCCATAATTTTATAGTAATCCCAAACTACTTTTTACACTTTTGAAAACATAAAAATCTACATAAGCACACAATGAGATACAATAGCTAAAACACATTATTATCTAAAACTCAACATAGGAACCAAGAAAATGATTTCTTTTTTGAAAGTTCTCAAAAAACATGTACTACCAAGCTTACCCCTCTGATGTATCACACAGAGTCAATAGATCATTACAAATAATATTTGTAATTCTACCTCAACAATTCATTGCTGAAAATATTTATCTATTAAAATTTAAAGTTAACTAAATATATAGCCAATAAAGACACATATAGGAATAAAACAATATTCAAAGTATATAATATGATTTTACAAGAAATGATACATATGTAAGAGACATAGTAGGTTACATCTTACTTATTTACCCTCCCTAGGATAGCTAAGCATTACTAACATAATTATATTGTCCTCCTTACAAATGGATGACACTATGAGAAAACAAAATTCATCTTGTTATTCTCAATGACCTTTCTAAATCTAAAGATTATTGTAGCTGAGGAATTATACAGACTCCATTTTCACTCTCATTATATGTTTACCCAATCTCTCTTCCCTATATAATATATACAAATACATTTTGACAAATATTATATTAAAAAAATACTACAAAAATAAGAGTGTTTAGAGAAATTCACCAAATCTGTAGATCCATTTTTTCATAGGTACCTCACCACAACATTTTACAATGTTAAATTGTTGAGCATCACCTGAGTAGGATCATCATCATGTAAATTTTAGACAAACCCTTTGTCCCCTAGAGGAACATTATCAAAGACTAAACCTAGAATTATCTACTCCTTAATTGACTATCAAATCAGCTTGATTATACTTACATCCAAAAGAGTCAACAAAATGAAATGATCCATAAAACATAATATATTCTTGGCTAATATGAAACTCAATTTTATTAGGTCCATCACTTACTTAGAGTAAACCATAAAGTACATTGGGTAGGTGTGAACATCACATAATCGATTCATCGTATATATTTTATGCTATATTGGCATCAATTCAATGTTTAAGGAGACATTTAAGAAATCAAGTGCCATATTATAGTAATTATTTGCATATGACCTGTAGGGTATAATAACCCCTTAACTAAACGTGATTAGAATAAAGTAAGATATTATGACCCCTTCACATACCTTCTTTGTGGAAATAATATGGATGGTGTTAAGACACTTCTTCTCTTATAGTTTAAGTTTCCCTTTATGAAACCTTTTTTTATCAAACTATTTTTAAATTTTTTTATTCAAAGAAAAACGTTTTCTACTAAATTTTTTATCATAAAGATTGTAGATACTCTGACCTTTATGATAACTAGCATACTCTAGCCTCTTGTATCTTTTTGATGACATGGTGATAGATAGATAACATATACTTTTGCAACACATACTAAAATCACACTGATATTATTTCTATCATTTACTCCCCATACATCCCATGAATCCATTCATTTATTAAGAGGTGATGCGGACACAACACTTAAAATGAATTGCCTCATCGGGCCTTCCCTATTCAGGAGGACATGGAAGATTATGTTAGAAGTACCATGTCTTTTAGAGGATTTCCAAAAGGACACGATGATGAAAAATATGCCTTATTTTGTTATTGAAAAGTTTTTTCTGCTATGAGAACATGATTCCATCTCCGTCCTTCTTTATTTTGATCTTTTTTGTTGTTTATGGGTCACTCTAAGGAGACCTCATCCCTAATGATGGAAAAAGGAGGCAACCACATCATCCTCCACCATCCCTAACCATTCCATGAACTCAAATTTGTATTGGACAACCCATCCATACTATTTGGTTGGAATTGATGCTAGAGAGTGAATTTACACTGAGGAGAAACCATGATCCTAGTTGGTGTCTACATGACAAGCCCTCCTCTTCCTATAATAAATGAACCAAGTTTTTTTCCCATTCACCATGAATTCTTTGTCAGAAATATTGTGTATCCTTCAACCACAACCTCATGATGCATTAAAAAGGGTCCATCATCATCATCATCATCAACATCATGAATGGGTGATATTGGATTTTTGTTGGTGATGAAGACCATAACCTCCATAAGAAGTGAAAACTCCCTCTTCTTCCTGATAGAGAACTCAGTTGAGGTGATAAATGAGATTGATATGGCCCTTTATGTGGAAGGTATCTCTCTTGGTAACACAATTCACAAAATATCCATTCCATGTTATGTATTTTGTATCCTTCAAGAACATACTCCATGACAGAGCTGTAGATTTGACAATCACTGCTTCAGTGACATGACGTCCTCATAGAAGCATGATATGACACTTATGGGTGTAGCCACCACACTTTAGCAAAAAAAATACTAAACATGAATATTAAACTACACAATTTTCATATTTGATTCAACTAGAACATATATTTATATATCTCTTTATACATCCTTGGATAAGAGAGTATGGTTCCAATTTTTGTTTGACTTTTGATGTTTGTGCCCGGACCTATACATGTACCTGCTAAACAAGTTGGAAATAGTTTTAAATATGGCTATACTGACACTATTTACCATACTGCCTATATTATTGCAAAGGGGTGAACTTGAAACTAAAACTTGTTTTATTTATTGTTTGACTTGATATAAATCCTTAATTTCATATTTGTGTTAAATTATTAATAAACATACTAACTTTTACCTTCAACAAAATCCAATTTATTCAATTTTTAAAAGCATAACTGATCAAACATCATTTAGTTATTAAGTTTAGAAACGTTTTTTCTACCTTATACAATATATATAAATACATTTTGAGAAATCTTATATCCAACAATTACTACAATCATAAAAGTCTATAATTTCATTCCACCATATCAGTAGATACTATTTCATGAGGTACCTTACAATAACACTTTAAAATATTAAAAAAGTTCATCACCCCATTGGGATCACATCATATAATATATTTTATTGGATAGACCCTTGGTCCCCTAATGGAAAACTATCAAAGCCCATATCTAACATTATTCTACCCCTTAACCATAATAGACTAACCATTAAATCAACCTAATTATACTTATATCCAAAAGAGACAACATCATTAAATGATCTATTCAACATTAATGGGTCCCCAACTAACATGAACCTCAATTTTATTAGATGGATCACTAATCAAGAGTAAATCTTAATGTAGATTGGATATGCTGCTGACGTCAGACAACCACCAAATCTTAATTTATTTTATGCTATGTTGGCATCAAATCAATGTTTGGGAAGATAAATAAGAACATCAAGTATCGTACTAAAGTCTTTGTTCACAACTTGCTCATAGGGTATAATCAATTCTTAATTGGAAGAAAATATAATAAAGGAGGGTTATGACCCCTTCATATGCCTTATTAGTCAAAATAACATGGAAAATATTAAGACCCTTCTTCACTTATAGTTTCAGTCGCCATGAGGGTACCTTTTATTAAATTATTTGTCAATATTATTTATTTAAATAATAAGGTTTTCAACTACAATTTTGATTATAAAGAATGTAGATACACTATCTATCATGATAACTTGCATACTTTGTCTTCTTTTATCTTTGAGATGATATTGTGCGGCATAAATAATAAATACTTTAGCAACACATACTACAATCAAAATGTTATTATTACTAGTATCCACTCCATGTACATCCTATGTATCGCTTCATTTTTGAATAGGTGACGTAGACACGACAATTAAAGTAGATGCCCTCTTTGAGCCTTCCCTATTCATTAAGAAATTAAAGGTTGTGGAAAAAATTCTCTTTCTTTTATAGGGTTTCCAAAAGGAACCAATGATATGAGGAATATGCCTTCTTTTCGTATTGAAAAGTTTGGGTTTTTATGACAAAAAGATTAGTTTCCATCCTTCTTTAATCCTATCCCTTTTTTGTTGATGTTTATTGTAAGTGGACTTTGCCCCTAGTAATGAAAAAAGAGGACAACCACATCCATCCTCCACTATATCAAACCAATCTATCAAATCAAAATTGAAATGGATATCCCATCAATATGATGTGGTTGGGATGGATACTCGAGAGTGGATTTCAATCAGGAAGAAACCACCATCCTAGATGGTGTTTGCATCACAAGACTTCCTATTCCTATGACCCAAGTTATTTGAATTTGTAAAAACATAACTGATCAAATGATGCCTAATCCACAAACATGTCAGATTAATTTGAATGGATTTCAAAATTTAATTTATGGATGGTAGACATCGATGGTGGTGTCGCGACGGAGGTGTTGGAGGATCACCCCAGGGGTGATTGATCAGAAGGCGCCACTGAAATCACCAAGCCCTAACTGCCCAATTTAACTCCTAGTCATCATCTATTTTCATCCTTCTTTAGTTTATATCATTTTTCATTATAGGTTATTCTAAGAGGACCTCACTCGTAATGATGAAAAAAGAGGACAACCACATCCATCCCCCACTATGTCAAACCATTATGTGAACTCAAAATTGAAATGGATATCCCACTAATATGATGTGGTTGGTATGGATGATCGAGAGTTGATTTCCATCAGGAAAAAAAACCACCATCCTAGATGGCGTCTGCATGACAAGCCCTCCTCTTCCTATAGCCCAAGTTATTCAAATTCATAAAAGCATAACTGATCAAACAATGCCTAACCCACGAACATGTCAGATTAACATAATGTATTTTAAAACTGAATTTATGGATGGTATACCTTGCCGGATTTGCCGGGACAGAGGTGTTTGTGGATCACCCCTATGGCGATCGGCTGGAAGGCATTGCCGATTTCAACAAAATTGCCCAAAATCACCAGACCCTAACTACCCAATTCATCTCCTAGTCATCATCTATTTTCACCCTTCTTTAGTTTTATCCCTTTTTTTATTATGGGTTATTCTAAGTGGACCTCACCCCTAATGATGAAAAAAGAGGACCACCACATCCATCCTCCACTATTGGAATCATTCTACAAATTCAATATTGAAACAGATATCACATCCATACGATTTGATTGAGATGGATTCTCGGGAGTGGATTTTCGTCAGGAAGAAACCACCATCCTAGCTAGAGTCTGCATGACAAGTCTTCCTCTTCCTATAATAAAAGTTATTTTAACTTGTGGAAGTATAACTGATCAAACGGTGTCTAACCCACAAACATGCCAGATTAACAGAATGTATTTCTAAATTGAAATTTATGAGATCATATTAGGTTCAAAAATTGAGGGACAATTTTGACAACCTTGATGACAAAGTGCACCAATGTCACCTTCTAATCCAGTAGTGCGATAGTTGAAATTGTGTTCAAGTTCTGGAAAGGCATAAATTGCCTCCTCACCGTCCCCGGATGTTGGGTAGGCTGAAGGAAGACACTCTCGTGGAGTGCGTTGGTGATCCAAAGTATAGTCCCACACTAACGGATTCTACAGAGTTATTTTGTAGTAAAACCTCTGTTCCAATGATCCAAGCACAATCATATTTGAACAAGATCTGTTCTATAGGCTCGTACTACCCTATACTTGGTAAAAAGGAGACAAGGCACGTAGTCTGGTTGATGACATTGAGCCTCATGTCCTGAATGTGATTAATGATCGGGGTTTCAATGGGAGATCCTTAGGATGTAGATGATCGTTCTTGACTTGCTCTTGAGCTTTCCTGGGGAGGTCATGAGGCTATATGACGATGGTTTACAATTCTAGAATGTTGCTACTGGTGGTGTTTCATGCTATGTGTTTGTCAAGAGTAATATGCCTTAAAAGCATAATATCATCTGCTACAGGTGACTCCATCCCTATCAGTAACAGTTGTCCTTGTAAGCTATATCAAAATTTCATTGCTTGAGATCGTATAAATAGAATGTAACACATTCATAAAGGAGTTGATTGGATTTATTAATACCACATGTATCAACATTATTAGTATTGAACCCAAAATGATTTGGAACACTTATCTGCATGACAATCCTTCCTCTTCCTATAATAAAAAAATTCCATGATATCCAAATATCAATTAACTATTTAACCAATCATATGTTGATCATCACTAAACCAATATAAAGTCATATGACATAATTATGTATCAATTGGTAAAAGAACAAATGTTGCCAAAACAACAACTAATGTTGCCAAAAACAATAACAAAAATAAAAGAACACAATATCCATAATTCTTATAAATTGTTGACAAAATTACAAATTATAGATATAACTCCATGCACAGGGTGACCCATTCCCTATCTCGTCAAAGAGGTACTTGACATCTCCTTGACTTTATGTTTCTCCTCTCTTGAACTATGAATCCAAGTTTCAATAGGAAATTTAATGAACCAACACTATTATAAATGAAGCCAACAAAAAAATAGACCATTACATTTCTATACTTATACACTAACATGATTTAATTCTTAGAAGTACATAGGAATGCCTTTAATAAGCACGTCGACAAGATGATGTACCATTGGAAATTAAAGAAGATCAAGAACAATTTCCTAAATAAGGTAATCCATGTTTTTAGACTATAGTTCCCAATAGTCGGTCTCAAAATATCTATTCTTATTAATGATTCATATAATGGATATTACAATATGACAAAGAGACAAATGAAGACAAATAAACATGTTAAGGGATAAATTGGGAACTTGACTTCAATAATTTTACCTATGTTATTATTTTGCACTCATGAAAATATGGAAACTATACCCTAGTAAATATTTTCCCTTTTTCATAATACAATTATGTATCATTAAAGTTATATGTGCACGAGAGATATTAGTGTATCACATAACATTGATACTAAGGGGAATTGTGTAACACATGATTTATGACTGCATAGGCTTAGTGATAATCCAACCAATCACCATAGAGAAATATTAACACCTAGAACATGTATAAAGATTACAATGATGAACTTGCACCTAATGACACCTAATAAGTGAGTTCCAAAGATAACGTTTGCATAATATCATGGAATATTTCTCTTTTTTAGGATTTGAATCTTTGGATATTCTTGAATACTAGTGTGGAAATATTGGACTTTTTCTTGGTATATAAGGTACTATATCTTCAATTTCATTTTGAACTACTATTTTCCCTCTCGATTTGCTCACATACTATCTTGATTAGTATTGAACCGAAAATCATTTTGAACACTTGTCTTGTCTCTTGAAGTTCACCTCCCTTATTTGAAAATGATGAAATATTATTGATCATAAATTTGACATTGGATTTGATCTCTTAGAGTTTTGAATCCATGTGGAGTTTAGTCCCTTGGGCTTTGGCTCACTTGTGTGGGCCAAGTACCCAAAACCCTACTCAATGGATAGGGATTAGTTGTCCCCCAGTATACTAGAATTAGACATGTCAAACTGGGTCAAAATCTACGGGTACTCATGGGTCGATCCATTTAAATGGGGTTTGGGAGATGAAATTGCCCACCCAATAGAAATCACCCAAACCCATACCCACTTGTTTATTTAGTAGGTTTTGCGGGGAACCCAAGGGAATTCACGAGTGACCCAGATAAGTAAAATAAATATATTAATATAAATAAAATACAAGTATGACACTTAAGACATGAAGCACACATATTTATAAAGTAGCTAAATAGTTGATATGTAATGTATATAGTGTATAAAGACAAAGTTGAAATATTATGATTAATATGTTTTGTTAATTTTTGTGCTACTGTAAACATAGTAGTTATGTTGTAAATTTTTGTTTATATTCATGAACATATAATGCGTTGCATATTTGATTTCCTATCGCTTCAATCATATTCCTTTTATGTTCACTTTGTGCAATAGATAATCATAGAACATGTTACGTTAGTAGTCTATAATGCTAGATGAAAAAATATAGCATTTTTTATAGTAACATATTATGTTATTTTCTATATCTATATCGTTTTCTTTTTCAATTATACAATACAAAAATGTTGGGACTTATGTATCTTATAATTTTATGTTAAAAAAATGCAATGGGTAGCATTTTGTATTTGACACCATAAACATTGGATGGTTGCTCTCATTATCCCATGTTTGCACTAAAAGTTGTTAATGAATCATTCTATTTTTTGTTGTATAGAGGCAACTAACAATTTTTTTTACTATACACATATTATGGGTGGATTTGTAACCCACTGTATCAGGTTTGAGTATGTTATTGCTCCACCCCTTTAACATTGCAACTTTTTTATCACACATCTGCACGACCCAAACCCATAATGACTCAACCCAAATCCAGCCCACCCACTCGTTTAACATGTCTAACTAGAATAAGCTACTAAGGCACTAGTATCATTCCATCCTAGAGTTTGAGAACATAAAGTACTAAGCCCTAGAAAAGACATGATAGGAAGATACAAAACCTGTCAAATTAGCTAACTTGAAATTGATCTACTTTATGAACATCCTACATATATTTTGCATATTGGAAATATTAAATGTTAAAATCTTGCTTAGCTGATGATCTTAAAAAACTTTCCAACTTGAACTTGATATTGAATTCCCACTTGGTTTAGCATGTAATCCACCAAATAGTCCCTTCCTAGATTTTATCATGCATCTCCATCCTACATTGTGCATAGTTTAATAACAAGGATATAGTATGTATGAACTGGAAAAAAACCTATATTTGTTAAACTAAAACAATTACAATGCACTTTCCTTTATAGGATAAGAGAGGAAGGGAGACACAGAACTAGCCAATATGGGATAAAAGAAAAGTTAGACACAAATACAAGTTTAAAGCTCATAACAAAACACATGACACAAGACAACACATAACAAAATACACAACACACGATAACACATTATACTTATATACTAATATCCTCCCCCAAGCTAGAGCATAGACATTAAACATGCCCATCTTTTCCACCAACATAGCAAAATGTGTTTTGGGAAGTATCTTGGTGATTTTGTCAACATTCCAATCCTCCCTCTTGAGATAAGGAGTGCATATGCGACCAAAGAGTATGGCTTCACGTACAAAGTGGCAATCCACTTCGATGTGCTTCGTGCGCTCATGGAAAGTGGGATTGCTGGCAATAAAAGTGACAACTTTATTATCACAGCATACATGAATAGGATTAGAGTCAGAAATCTTAAATTCCTTGAGGAGTCCTTGGACCCATATTAATTCACAAGAAGTATGGGGTCTATGGGACATTGCCCTATATTTAGCTTCAACACTCAATCGGGCAACCACGATTTACTTTTTACTTTGCCATGTGACCAAATTTCCTCCAATAAAAGAACAATATCCAGTAGTAGATTTTCTATCACATCAAATGTCAGTGTAATCGGAGTTAGAATACCCAGTAAGTTTACTGTTACACCCCGATCTCACAATTGCCATTAATCATGAGATTAGGGTATACATTGAGGATTTAATGTAATACAAAGATCACCCTTAACTTTTTCTTCTTTTTCAAACTCTTTATTTTCTCGCATTAAACCACATAAACTAACTTTACAAGAGAATTAAACTTTTATTTCTCTAATATAATCTCTGCATCAATGATACACATCCATCCATTCATTATGTCTCTCACACTTCCATGTACATACGACATGATAATCGTTTGCATTTTCTCCTATTAAGGAAACAAACATACAAAACATCATTTACAACTCTCTCTCATATCTATACTAGGACCTAGAGTGACAGGGACTGACTGAACTTAACTATACTCAGACTTAATTCTTATGGCAGATCTACTCTGATGTAATGATATCTTCTTCAAGTCCATGTGATCTCCCTAAAAATTTTGACTAGAGGGGCGAGCCTACTTGCTTAGTGAATGAGTACTTCAAAGAAACAGTCTAAAGCACTGATATAATTACAGATATACTTTTGAGCAATTGATATCAATTATAACAGTAGAAATCTTTAGAGAGTCTAATAATTGACAATCATAAATATGGCAGGATACTCTAAATATCTATAAGAGTGAATCAATATATGAAATGTTTGATTGATCATAAAGAGAACTAATAATTCAGAAAGATATAAAGAATAATTGAATAACTGTACACACTTGTTTGACCTCTCATTCATTTTATTATGCCCTGATCATATGTAATGTACTCTACATATGAAGACTCGTAGTGCACCATGATCACACCATACAAGACTTAGCGGACACACCCATGAAATGCTAAGTCTGAATACTCTCCTGGTCTGCAATAGGGAAATGGCTCTCTGGCCTAAACTGGACTCCTCCTCTAACCTGAGCACACAGGCGGAGAGTTAAGCCACCTCTTGGCTTTTCTATACTATAGTGCCACCAGGACTTCTGGTTGATGTTAGACACTACAAACTATAACTTAAGGAGACTTCCACTATGGGTTTCATCCCCCGTGCCACGTGATAGCACGTTCCGACCCCTATATACTGAACGCTGCCAGGGTTAGGTCGTTTCACCCCTAAGGCGCATACCTCACATAGGGGTTCTACAGTGTTCAGGGCTCCTAAGTCTATTATTTTATTATTCCTAGAAAGCTCTTTCTACATTGTACCCTTCTCTTACTTATACTTGACTCTAATATCTCTATGGTGTCACATCTACTTTTTTGAAGTTATATTACAATATGTATATCATTTTAAACTTGGCAGAGCAGTATATTCAAAACACTATAATATATTGAGTAATCAACATACTATACATGCAGGCAGACTAAAATTCTTAAATAAACATATTTCACGTCCACTTGGCACATACACACTAGAATCGTGCATATCAACCCAAATCTTGAGTTGTGCATCTCATAACTCAATTAAGAGTTAATTACTTATCATGACAAAAATTATTAATAATAACTGAGAAAATTGATATCACAAAACTTGATTCATTGAACACCCTACCCTTAGTGTTTCATTTAATCACCACAACTGCTACAAAGAAAGGTGTAATACATCTATCACGTAATTTTCAAATTTTAAAACACATGATACCTGGGATCTCAATCCCTTATCACATTATAGGGAATTCTCATCCCTTCACATCATTATCATAATTATTGGATCTGGGTATTCAAACC
Source organism: Alisma plantago-aquatica (assembly GCA_963693085.1). NCBI lineage: Eukaryota > Viridiplantae > Streptophyta > Magnoliopsida > Alismatales > Alismataceae > Alisma > Alisma plantago-aquatica. The sequence goes on from OY856409.1 coordinate 927,941,482, forward strand.
CTTATATCAGCACATATCATTGTTACCTTTGTAACACGTAACCATAACCTCTAGGTCCTTAGACCAAGGTATTCATTTCACTGGTTGTTCTCATGGCTCACAAGGCCATCACACATCTTGTAACCTCTCACTAGGCAACAACTTATTCACATGACTCCCATTAAGATTTCATGCGACATAAACATTCATTGAATAAAGACTACTATCAACAAATCATATAAAATCAATATATGTATGAAACCTTGCAACTGAGTTGAATTTGGGTTTCCATTCCATTCACTAGGATATCATGCATCAATAATAACATTGAATAAACAAAGTTTATCATGTAAAGAAAATCCCTTCAAATGGATTTCACGATATCTATTCACAAATATCCAATTTTCCTCGCATCTAGGGTTTCACCCTCTTTACTGAGATATCAAACAAACACTATTCACTTTGAATGAAATCCAAGATAGTATCTGACATATATGTACTATGAATTCAGATAAATAATCATTCATAATGAAGGGGATCTAGATAAGCAATTTTCTTTATTTACTTGTACAACAAATTTTAGTCATAGACAAATTCCCTATATTTCAGTTTACTCTTATAACCTCTGTGAATACTTAGGGAATTCTCATTAGGATGTATTATATACATTTCTAATATCATTTTATCATCTGAACTTCATCCAAACAGAGGAAGAATCCATTTCATATCATTTTGCAACAACTTAGAACAAATAGACAATTCAGGGTTTATAGTCGTGTACTAGAAAATAAAGATTATGGATGAATTAACCAATTTTCATGTAATATATTGTTTAAATAAAGTTACCACTCACCCTAAGGTGTGAAAACTCCTTAAAAACGTAGCTCATCCCTGAAAATACCGATCTCATATCAAATCCCTAGCAATTCACCCAATTCTTCTTCCTTTCAACTCGAAAACCCAAAAAATGAGGGATTATGAAGAAAGAGTGAGAAAAGGGGAAGTTTTGATACCATTTTGGATAAAATCATAGGAGGGACGGAATTTTGACATGTGAGAGAAGATTCACCATGAAACTATATCCAAAGAAGTTAAACTTACATGATTTCATCATTCCTCAGACCGCAAAACCCTAGGTCAACATCTCCATCAATTTCTCTTCTCAAACCCTAACTCTCTCTCTCTAGGATTTCATTTCGCTGGATTGAATCATGAATTATGAGAGCTCCTTGTGTGTTAGGTTGACCATATAGATCAAATGAGCTGCTTGGGTCAATTGCACTTTGACCCCTTACTATACTTTTTCTTATTTCAACAAATGTTTTTATCATAAAAATATTTCTGTAAATTCGTGTATTTCAGAGATCAAAACTCCTCCAAAAATTATGAGAATTTATCATATTGTGTACAATTGAGATACAAAGCTTCAATTAAAATTTCAGATCATTCAAAGCTTCCATTAAATAAGTAAAAATCGAATAGTGCACTGCTATCCAAAATTCTATAGAAATGTCAGTTACTATAATTCATCTACAGATAAGGTCTATACGCATCCAAAAATTAAGAAAATTTTACATGTTGTTTATGATTAAATTTTAGATCTCCATTTAAAATTTCAAATCAATTGAATTTACTAATAAATAAATAAAAATCAAACAATATACTTCTGAACAACATTCTGTCAGCATGGTCCGTTGAAATATATCTCGACTAAGAATGACTTTTAAACAACATCCAAAAATTTTGAAAATTTTCACTGAAATTTACGATTGAGTTATACATTTTATATCCAAATTTCAATTAAATCCAAATTACACATAAAATATGATAAATTATTTACTGTACTACTATCTTGATCAAATTCCATACTCATGTACCATCAAAACCCTAATTTCAGCCAACTAGGGTTTATATTTCTCAAACCCTAATTTCTCGAACAATAGAACACTTATCATTCTTATTAGGTTTAAAACATCATAATTGAATTATCATCAATAATTAGATTTAAGAAATGATCAATCCAATTAAGCATATAATCATCCAGGTAAACTCTAGTTTACCAATTAAGCTCGGATACGGTCATAACAATTCTCCCCCCCCCCTTTTAAAAGTTTCATCCCCGAAACATAAACGTGTAAGAAAAGTACTTTAAAGGTTTATTTTAAGCTTCTAAAATCTTACATGTCATTATATTATTGTATTTCATACTTGAATGCAGTTTTCCACATTAAGTCCTTTATTTCTTTTCTAATCACAAGATGTTAAATCATGACTGCTCAATGATAAAATGAATTCCCTATGTCACAATCAATCATAGGATAGAGAGAGAAACAACCATTTCAATATTTTCATACTTCTGAGGTGTTACCTCAACATTGATAATTCGATCCAACAATCTCAATTCATATGGCTCAATATGTACTATTGTTATGTATTACCTCTAAATCACAAAAGAGAGTTCACCATGTTGTTTTGAATTTTTACTAATTTGCTAATCAAATAGCAAAATAGTCTAAATGGAAGACTAGATTCAACAACAATTGTACAATACTACTCACAACATCCCCAATGGATCATGGATGCATAAGGTGAAGCATTACCATTACATTCCATAATATTATCAAGTATGAGCCCACACATAATTCAAGGTGTAACCATCAGGTTATAGCATACTAGGGTTTCAATAGCAGTAACAAAGTACTCCATGATTGTATTAGTCATTCAAGGACTATTCATACTCAATTACCATCACTTAATTATATTAAAGCTAGGTATAATAAGCTATACCTCATTAGGGTTACATATAAATACAATATGGTTATCATCCCTTCTATTCATATGAGTGAATAGGTAAGACTACCTTATTCAGGGTAACCCTCCATTTGTTTTATCATTATTTGAATCATATCACCATACAATAATTGTACAATACTAATATGGATTACTAGTATGAATGCCTATAACTATCAGACACATGAAATTAACATATTTCTTGTACATGTACACTGGAATCATACGTAGAACCAATTTACATCCCTTACTATACCTTCAACAAATTATACTTCTAAAAACAAATTCACATACTACTAAAAGCCATTGTTTTCTCTTATCTCTCTTCTCATTCATTACTACTTACTTTTTTCTACTTATCCTTCTCATTTTAATCATGTAGATTAAACATCCCTAAAATTGAAACATACAAGCCAAGAATAGATTATTCATCATTCTTGATATCACTGCAAGAATTTGTTTTAGATTACACTTTGCTCATCTTGCACTTATTCTTTTGTTCAAAACACACTTGTTACATTTCAAATTTATTTCTTACCCCTTGCTCTGAATAATTTTCATATTGTTCATCAACCTTTCAGATTAGCTAGGATTACTATCAGTGCTAGTTTACTTCTCATAGTGCAAATCGCATGATCTTGTTTTATAGAGATGCTAGTATTCAAGGTCAAATCACTAGTGACAACCCTTGAACTACTACAACTCTAAACATTCTAGGGTTTGGTCCTCATTAGTAGCATGACGTTGTTGTGTGTAACTTTTCTCCCTTAATTTGAAAGTCAAACTTTAGATCTCACAAGTTTTACTAAAGTCATCCTTATCTTATAAATTGAATTTCCTTTCTCTTACTTGGCCATTTAGATAGATTACATTCTCAATTTACCCTGCTAGGGTTTCATCATCATATTGTATGTCATTATTACATTCACTAGATGCCTCTACCATGGTCGTTATGCATCAGATATGATTCATTTTATTATCACTTCATTCCCACATTGCTTTCATTAAGGAAGATATGAAAGAGAAGATGATTTTGAGACTTAAAATTCTTATCTTCAAACATTCATTAATAAGTTTCCCATATGTGGGTTTAATTAATTATCAACAAGGATACTTGACTAAGTAGCACTTTCTTGAATCTCTTAACCTCTTTCTTTTATAATCTATATTACTCCACCATGTTTCAAACCTTTTCATTACATTCCATAATCCCCTTACCATATACTGCTATTCCACATATCATCTTTAACTTCTAATTTTATCTTATGATCGTTTTGTTTCTTTTAGGTGTATGATCATATATACCATGTTGCACATGTTTCTTTTTATCATTCTACAAATGTAAAGTTGAAATTCTAAATCCATAATCTCTCTACTAGTTTCAACTCATGTTTAATACATTACATATCCTTCATTTTAAATCAAACGGCTCATGCATGGGTCAAACTTGGTATCTCTTTTAATCAAGTTTTTACCTCTTGAATGTAGTCTACCTTTTTATGACTTATTCATTGGTTAAGCTACACTTCCGTTCTTCTTTTAGAAATTAGGTTGTTGTTCTATAGAGACCTAGAATCCAAAGGCAGTAAGGATGAATGTATTAAACTTATTCATAAAGGTATACATTCCATGCTCTCAACTATATCATAACCCTCATTCCTTAATCAAGCTCATCATTTCTAACATTTCTCTTTGTTTCAACTTAGTTTCTTATCCTAGTTTTATGATTTACATGCTCATCTAGTTCTCTTCACTTTAAATCTTCTGAAGACTTCTTCACTTCTATGTACTTATCATATACTTAACTCTTTTCTTCTATTTTCCCGTTGCTTTGGAGTACATAAAAACATTGTACTCAGTTATATAGTCCATTCCTCATGATTGATTCTTACTATCTTGGTCCTTACATACTTTTCTCGTATCTTTTCCAAATTTTATATTTAGAGTTCATATAATACTAATAATTAAACTTAATATAAACCTTATGTTGTGTTCCTTTATTCCCAATTAAGGGTTTCTCATATGAGGCCCCAAAGTTGGATCTCAGATATTAGTTGCAACTGATTCTTAGTTATCCCAGTCTTTCCCTTATACTTCAAAATCTTAGAGTATATATATTCATACTAGAATATGGATCTAATCTATCCAAAATTTACTCTTGTTATGTTACTAATAGGAGTCATTAGATCCCAGTAATGCATCCTGCCAGTCAGACCAGGCCGAACCTATAGTCCTGAAGCCAAGAGCTACTCAGGATTACTCAACTCCCATTCATCTCAAATGTGTGGAAGAAAACTTATCCACTTAGGAAAGCTCATTCAAAGATCATTTCTAGTATACTTGATACAAATAATGTAATCAATAAATGCTACAACTGCATAGTATATAATGAATCCTAAAGACCCATATATATTTCAAAATACTAAATATCTGAATTCAAACATAAAAGAGCTTTTCTATACATCTCCAATTAAACAACAATATGAAATGAAAGTTCTATCTCATTTTATATTTATGCTCTTAATTCATGTTACTTATCTTGTTTCTAACCCTAATATTTCTAGGGTTCCTCTCTGGACCATCCTTCCACTATATACATGGTCTGGGTATACATGAAAGAATAGACAGAGTAGCTTTATACTGGTTGATCCAAGTACTCAGATATCGGTCCAGGATATCCAAATACTCAAATCCCCATAGCTATCATCATAACATCTCCTATCTGCCACACTTATGACTCTAACTTACTAACTTAATGGTCCCTGACAACTCATCCTAAGTTTAGATACCAAATATGTTACACCCCGATCTCACAATTACCACTAATCATGAGATTAGGGTATAAATTGAGGATTTAACGTAATACAAAGATCACCCTTAACATTTTCTTCTTTTTCAAACTCTTTGTTTTCTCGCATTGAACCACATAAACTAACTTTACAAGAGAATTAAACTTTTATTTCTCTAAAATAATCTCAGCATTGATGATACACATCCATACATTCATTATGTTTCTCACACTTCCATGTACATTCAACATGACAATCATTTGCATTCTCTCCTATTAAGGAAACAAACATACAAAACATCATTTACAACTCTCTCTCAAATCTATACAAGGACCTAGAGTGACAAGGACTGACTGAACTTAACTATACTCAGACTTAATTCTTGTGGCAGATCTAATCTGATGTAATGATATCTTCTTCAAGTCCATGTGATCTCCCTAAAAATTTTGAGTAGAGGGGTGAGCCTACTCGCTCAGTGAATGAGTACTTCAAAGAAACAGTCTAAAGCACTGATATAATTACAAATATACTTTTGAGAAATTGATATCAATTATAACAGTAGAAAGCTTTAGAGAGTCTAATAATTGACAATCATAAATATGGCAGGATACTCTAAATATCTATAAGAGTGAATCAATATATGAAATGCTTGATTGATCATAAAGAGAACTAATAATTCAAAAACATACAAAGAACAATTGAATAATTGTACACACTTGTTTGACCTCTCATTCATTTTATTATGCCATGGTCATATGTAATGTACTCTACATATGAAGAATCATAGTGCACCACGATCACACCATACAAGACTTAGCGGATACACCCGTGAAATGCTAAGTCTGACTACTCTCCTGGTCTACAACAGGGAAATGGATCTCTGGCCTAAAATGGACTCCTCCTCTAACCTGAGCACACAGGCAGAGAGTCAATCCACCTCTTGGCTTTTCTGTACTCTAGTGCCACCAGGACTTTTGGTTGATGTTAGACACTACAAATTATAATTTAAGGAGACTTTCACTAGGGATTCGTCCCCCGTGCCACCTGATAGCACGTTCTGACCCCCGTATACTGGACACTGCCAGGGTTAAGTTGTTTCACCCCTAAGGCACAGACCTCACATAGGGGTTCTACGGTGTTTAGGGATCCTAAGTATATTATTTTATTATTCCTAGAAAGCTCTTTCTACATTGTACCATTCTCTTACTTATACTTGACTCTAGTATCTCTATGGTGTTGTGTCTACTTATTTGAAGTTATAATACAACATGTATATCATTCTAAACTTGGCAGATCAGTATATTCAAAACATTGTAATATACTGAGTAATCAACATACTATACATGCAGACAGACAAAAATTCTTAAATAAAAAGATTTCATGTCCACTTGGCACATACACACTAGAATCGTGCATATCAACCCAAATCTTGAGTTGTACATCTCATAACTCACTTAAGAGTTAATTACTTATCATGACAAGAATTATTAATAATAACTGAGAACATTGATATCACAATACTTGATTCATTGAACACCCTACCCTTAGGGTTTCATTTAATCACCACAAATGCTACAAAGAAAGGTCTAATACATCTATCACATAACTTTCAAATCTTTAAAACACATGATACCTGGGATCTCAATCCCTTATCACATTACTGGGAATTCGCATACCTTCACATCTTTATCATAATTACTGGATCTGGGTATTCAAACCCTTAGATCATCACATAGCATTGTTACCTCTGTAATAGGTAACCATTACCTCTAGGTCCTTAGACCAAGGTATTCATTTCATTGGTTGTGCAAGTATTCTCCTGGATCACAAGGCCATCACACACCTTGTCACTCTCACTAGACAAGAACTTATTCACATGGCTCCCGTAAAGATTTCATGTGACATAAACATTCATTGAATAAAACTACTATCAACAAATCATATAAAATCAATATACGTATGAAACCTTAGAACTGAGATGAATTTGGGTTTCCATGTCATTCACTAGGATATCATGCATCAATAATAACATTGAATAAATAAAGTCTATCATGTCAAGAAAATCCTTTCAAATGGATTTCACGATATCTATTCGCAAATATCTAACTTTCCTCGCATCTAGGGTTTCACCCTCTTTACTGAGATATCAAACAAACACTATTCACTTTGAATGAAATCCAAGATAGTATCTTACATATATGTACTATGAATTTAGATAAACACTCATTCATAACCAAGGGGATCTAGATAAGTAATTTTCTCTATTTACTTATACAACAAATTTCAGTCATAGACAAATTCCCTATATTTCAGTTTGCTCTTATAACCTCTGTGAATACTTAGGTAATTCTCATTAGGATGTATTATATACATTTATAATATGATTTTGTCATCTAAACTTCATCCAAATAGAGGAAGAATCCATTTCATATCATTTTGCAACAACTTAGAACAAATAGACAATTCAGGGTTTGTAGTCGCATACTAGCAATTAAAGATTATGGATGAATTAACCAATTTTCATGCAATATACTATTTAAAGGAAGTTCCCAATCACCCAAAGGTGTGAAAACACCTTAAAACGTAGCTTATCCCTGAAAATCTTGATCTCATATCAAATCCCTAGCAATTCACCCAATTCTTCTTCCTTTCAACTCGGAAACCCTAAAAATGAGGGATTATGAAGAAAGAGTGACAAAAGGGGAAGTTTTGATACCATTTTGGATCAAATCAGAGGAGGTACGGAATTTTTACAAGTGAGAGAAGATTCACCATGAAACTATATCAAAAAAATTAAACTTACATGATTTCATCATTCCTCGGACCACAAAACCCTAGGTCAACATCTCCATCAATTTCTCCTCTCAAACCCTAACTCTCTCTCTCTCTCTCTCTCTGTAGGATTTCATTTTCTCTAGATTGAATCAAGAATTATGAGAGGTACTTGTGTGTTAGGTTTACCATATAGAGCAATTGAGCTGCTTGGGTCGATTGCACTTTGACCCCTTGCTATACTTTTTTTATTTTAGTAATTTTTTTCTGACATAAAAAGGTTTCTGTAAATTCGTGTATTTAAGAGATCAAACCTCCTCCAAAAATTATGAGAATTCATCATGTTATGTACAATTAAGTTACGCAGCTTCAGTTAAATTTTGAGATCATTCGAAGATTCCTTTAAATAAATAAAAATCGAATAGTGCACTGCTATCTAGAATTCTACAGAAATGTTAGTTACTATAATTCGTCTACTGATAAGGTCTAAACCCATCCAAAAATTATGAAAATTTTACATTTTGTTTATGATTGAGTTTCAGATTTTAGTTAAAATTTCATATCATTTGGATTTACAAATAAATAAATAAAAATCAAACAATATATTGCTAAACAACATTCTGTCAGCATTGTTTGTGGAAATATATCTCAACCGAGAATGACTTTTAAAGAACATCCAAAAATTCTGAAATTTTTCACTAAAATGCACGATTGAGTTATACAAATTTCAATTAAATCCAAATTACATAGAAAATATGATAAATTTTTTACCGTACTACTATCTTGATCAAATTCCATACTCATGTACCATCAAAACCCTAATTTCAGCCAACTAGGGTTTGTATTTCTCAAACCCTAATTTCTCAAACAATAGAACACTTAACGTTCTTATTAGGATTAAAATATCATAATTGAATTATAATCATTAATTAGATTTAAGAAATGATCAATCCAATTAAGCATATAATCATCCAGGTAAACCCAAGTTTACCAATTAAGCCCGGATACTGTCATAACAATTCCCCCCCCCCCTTTAAAAGGTTTCATCCCCAAAATATAAACGTGTAAGAAAAGTACTTTAAAGGTTTATTTTAAGCTTCTAAAATCTTACATGTCATTATATTCTTGTATTTCATACTTGAATGTAGTTTTCAACATTAAGTCCTTTATTTCTTTTCTAATCACAACATGTTAAATCATGACTGTTCAATGATAACAAATGAATTCTCTATGTCACAATCAATCATAGGATAGAGAAAGAAACAACCATTTCAATATTTTCATACTCTTGAGGTGTTACCTCAACATTGATAATCTGATCCAACTATCTCAATTCATACGGTTCAATATGTACTATTGTTATGTATTACCTCTAAATCACAAAAGAGAGGTCACCATGTTGTTTTAAATTTTTACTATTATGCTACTCAAATAGCAAAATAGTCTTGAGTTGGAAGACTAGATTCAAAAACAATTGTACAATACTACTCACGACATCCCCATTGGATCATGGATGCATAACGTGAAGCATTACCATTACATTCCATACTATTCTCAAGTATGAGCCCATACATAATTCAAGGTGTAACCATCAGATTATAGCATACTAGGGTTTCAACAATAGTAACAAAGTAATCCATGATTGTATTAGTCATTCAAGGACTATTCATACCCAATTACCATCACTTAATTATATGAAAGCTAGGTATAACAAGCTATACCTCATTAGGGTTACATATCAATACAATATGGTTATCATCCCTTCTATTCATATGAGTGAATAGGAAAGACTACCTTATTCAGGGTAACCCTCCATTTGTTTTATCATCATTTGAATCATATCACCATACAACAATTGTACAATACTAAGATGGATTACTGGTATGAATGACTACAACTATCAGACACCTGAAATCAACATATTGCTTGTACATGTACACTAAAATCATACGTAGAACCAATTTACATCCCTTAATATACCTTCAACAAATTATACTTCTAAAAACAAATTCACATATTACTAAAAGCCATTGTTTTCTCTTATCTCTCTTCTCATTCATTACTACTTACTTTTTGCTACTTATCCTTCTCATTTTAATAATGTAGATTAAACATCCCTAAAATTGAAACATACAAGCTAAGAATAGATTATTCATCATTTTTGATATCACTGCAAGAATTTGTTTTAGATTACACTTTGCTCATCTTGCACATCTTCTTTTGTTCAAAATACACTTGTTACATTTCAATTTTATTTCTTACCCCTAGCTATGAATAATTTTCATATTGTTCATCAACCTTTCAGATTAGCTAGGATTACTATCAGTGCTAGTTTACTTCTCATAGTGCAAATTGCATGATCTTGTTTTATAGAGATGCTAGTATTCAAGGTCAAATCACTAGTGACAACCCTTGAACTACTACAACTCTAAACATTCTAGGGTGTGGTCCTTATCAGTAGCATGACGTTGTTGTGCGTAACTTTGCTTCCTTAATTTGAAAGTCAAACTTTGGATCTCAAAAGTTTTACTAAAGTCTTCCTTATCTTATCAATTGAATTTCCTTTCTCTTACTTGGCCATTCAGATAGATTACATTCTCAAGTTACCCTGCTAGGGTTTCATCATCATATTGTATGTCATTTTTACATTCACTAGATGCCTCTACCATGGTGGTTATGCATTAGATATGATTCATTTTCTTACCACTTCATTCCCACATTGCTTTCATTAAGGAAGATATGACAGAGAAGATGATTTTGAGACTTAGAATTCTTATCTTCAAACATTCATTAATACATTTCTCATATGTAGGTTTAATTAATTATCAACAAGAATACTTGACTAATTAGCACTTTCTTGAATCTCACAACCTCTTTCTTTTATAATCTATATTACTCCACCATGTTTCAAACCTTTTCATTACTTTCCATAATCCCCTTACCATATACTACTATTCCACATATCATCTTTAACTTCTAGTTTTCTCTTATGATCATGTTGCTTCTTTTAGGTGTATGATCATATATACCATGTTGCACATGTTTCTTTTTATCCTTCTGCTAATGTAAAGTTGAAATTCTAAATCCATAATCTCTCTACTAGTTTCAACTCATGTTTAATACATTACATATCTTTCATTTTAAATCAAACGGCTCATGCATGGGTCAAACTTAGTATCTCTTTTAATCAAGTTTTTACCTCTTGAATATAGTCTACCTTTGTATGACTTATTCATTGGTTAAGCTACACGCTTGTTGTTCTTTTAGAAATTAGTTTGTTGTTCTATAGAGACTTAGAATCCAAAGGCAGTAAGGATGAATGTATTAAACTTATTAATAAAGGTATACATTCCATGCTCTCAATTATATCATAACCCTCATTCCTTAATCAAGCTCATCATTTCTAACATTTCTCTTTGTTTCAACTTAGTTTCTTATCCTAGTTTTATGATTTACATGCTCATCTAGTTCTCTTCACTTTAACTCTTCTGAAGACTTCTTCACTTCAATGTACTTATCATATACTTAACTCTTTTCTTCTATTTTTCCTTTGCGTTGGAGTACATAAAAACATTGTACTCGGTTATATAGTCCATTCCTCATGATTGATTCTTACTATCTTGGTCCTTACATACTTTTCTCATATCTTTTCTACATTTTATATTTAGAGTTCATATAATACTAATAATTAAACTTAATCTGAACCTTATGTCGTGTTCCTTTATTCCCAGTTAAGGGTTTCTTATATGAGGCCCCAAAGTGGGATCTCAAATATCAGTTCCAACTGATTCTTAGTTATCCCAGTCTTTCCCTTATACTTCAAAATCTTAGAGTATATACATTCATACTAGAATTTGGATCTAATCTATCCAGAATTTACTCTTGTCATGTTACTAATAGGAGTCATTAGATCCCAGTAATGCATCCTGCCAGCCAGACCAGGATGAACCTACAGTCCTAAAGCCAAGAGCTACTCAGGATTACTCAACTCCTATTCATCTCAAAAGTGTGGAAGAAAACTTATCCAATTAGGAAAACTCATTCAAAGATCATTTCTAGTCTACTTGATACAAAGAATGTAATCAATAAATGCTACAACTACATAGTGTACAATGAATCCTAAAGACCCATATATATTTCAAAATGTTGAATATCTGAATTCAAACATATAACAGCTTTTCTATTCATCTCCAATAAAAGAACAATATGAAATGAAAGTTCTATCTCATTTTGTATTTATGCTCTTAATTCATGTTACTTGTCTTGTTTCTAACCCTAATATTTCTTGGGTTCCTCTCTAGACCGTCCTTCCACTGTATACCTGGCCAGGGTACACATGAAAGAATAGATAGAGTAGCTTGACATTGGTTGATCCAAGTACTCAGATACCAGGCCAGGATATCCAAATACTCAAATCCCCATAGATAACATCATAACATCTCCTATTTGCCAAACTTATGACTCTAACTTACTAATTTAATGGTCCCTGACAACTCAGCCTAAGCTCTGATACCAAAGATGTTACACCCCGATCTCACAATTACCACTAATCATGAGATTAGGGTATAAATTGAGGTTTTAACATAATACAAAGATCACCCTTAACTTTTTCTTCTTTTTCAAACTCTTTGTTTTCTCACATTGAACCACATAAACTAACTTTACAAGAAAATTAAACTTTTATTTCTCTATAATAATCTCAGCATTAATGATACACATCCATACATTCATTATGTTTCTCACACTTCCATGTACATACGACATGACAATCATTTGCATTCTCTCCTATTAAGGAAACAAACATACAAAACATCATTTACAACTCTCTCTCATATCTATACAAGGACCTAGAGTGACAGGGACTGACTGAACTTAACTATACTCAGACTTAACTCTTACGACAGATATATTCTGATGCAATGATATCTACTTCAAGTCCATGTAATTTCCCTAAAAATTTTGAGTAGAGGGGTGAGCCTACTCGCTCAGTGAATGAGTACTTCAAAGAAATAGTCTAAAGCACTGATATAATTACAGATATACTTTTGAGAAATTGATATCAATTATAACAGCAGAAAGCTTTAGAGAGTCTAATAATTGACAATCATAAATATGGCAGGATACTCTAAATATCTATAAGAGTGAATCAATATATGAAATGCTTGATTGGTCATATAGAGAACTAATAATTTAGAAACATACAAAGAATAATTGAATAACTATACACACTTGTTTGACCTCTCATTCATTTTATTATGCCCTGATCATATGTAGTGTACTCTACATATGAAGACTCGTAGTGCACTACGATCACACCATACAAGACTTAGCAAACACACCCGAGAAACGCTAAGTTTGACTACTCTCCTGGTCTGCAATATGGGAATGGCTCTCTGGCCTAAATTGGACTCCTCCTCTAACCTACGCACACAGGCGGAGAGTCAACCACCTCTTAGCTTTTCTATACTCTAGTGCCACCATGACTTCTAGTTGATGTTGGACACTACAAACTATAATTTAAGGAGACTTCCACTAGGGCTTCGTCCCCCGTGCCACCTGATAGCATGTTTTGACCCCCGTATACTGCACGCTTCTAGGGTTAGGTCATTTCACCCCTAAGGCGCAAACCTCACATAGGGGTTCTACGGTATTCAGGGCTCCTAAGTCTATTATTTTATTATTCCTAGAAAGCTCTTTCTACATTGTACCATTCTCTTACTTATACTTGACTCTTGTATCTTTATGGTGCCACTTCTACTTATTTGAAGTTATAATACAACATGTATATCATTCTAAACTTGGCAGAGCAGTATATTCAAAACACTATAATATACTGAGTAATCAACATACTATACATGCAAGCAGACTAAAATTCTTAAATCAACATACTATACAACATATCAACCCAAATCTTGAGTTGTGCATCTCATAGCTCAATTAAGAGTTACTTACTTATCATGACAAGAATTATTAATAATAACTGAGAACATTGATATCACAATACTTGATTCATTGAACACCATACCCTTAGGGTTTCATTTAATCACCACAAATGCTACAAAGAAAGGTATAATACATCTATCACATAATTTTCAAATCTTTAAAACACATGATACCTGGGATCTCAATCCCTTATCACATTATTGGGAATTCTCATCCCTTCACATCATTATCATAATTACTGGATCTGGGTATTCAAACCCTTAGATCATCACATAGCATTGTTACCTCTGTAATAGGTAACCATTACCTCTAGGTCCTTAGACCAAGGTATCCATTTCATTGGTTGTACAAGTATTGTCATGGATCATAAGGCCATCACACATCTTGTCACCTCTCACTAGGCAACAACTTATTCACATAGCTCCCATAAAGATTTCATGCGACATAAACATTCATTGAATAAAGACCACTATCAACAAATCATATATATCAATATACGTATGAAACCTTGGAACTGAGTTGAATTTGGGTTTCCATGCCATTCACTAGGATATCATACATCAATAATAACATTGAATAAATAAAGTCTATCATGTCAGGAAAATCCCTTCAAATGGATTTTACGATATCTATTTGCAAATATCCAACTTTCCTCGCATCTAGGGTTTCACCCTCTTTACTGAGATATCAAACAAACACTATTCACTTTGAATGAAATCCAAGATAGTATCTGACATATATGTACTATGAATTTAGATAAACACTCATTCATAACCAAGGGCATCTAGATAAGTAATTTTCTCTATTTACTTATACAACAAATTTTAGTCATAGACAAATTCCCTATATTTCAGTTTGCTCTTATAACCTTTGTGAATACTTAGGTAATTATCATTAGGATGTATTATATACATTTATAATATGATTTTATCATCTAAACTTCATCCAAATAGAGGAAGAATCCATTTCATATCATTTTGCAACAACTTAGAACAAATAGACAATTCAGGGTTTGTAGTCGCATACTAGCAATTGAAGATTATGGATGAATTAACTAATTTTCGTGTAATATATTGTCTAAAGGAAGTTCCCAATCACCCAAAGGTGTGAAAACACCTTAGAAATGTAGCTCATCCCTGAAAATCTCGATCTCATATCAAATCCCTAGCAATTCACCCAATTCTTCTTCCTTTCAACTCGGAAACCCTAAAAATGAGGGATTATGAAGAAAGAGTGAGAAAAGGGGAAGTGTTTATACCATTTTGGATCAAATGAGAGTAGGGATGGAATTTTTACAAGTGAGAGAAGATTCACCATGAAACTATATCCAAAAAAAGTTAAACTTACATGATTTCATCATTCCTCGGACCGCAAAACCCTAGGTTAGCATCTCCATCAATTTCTCCTCTCAAACCCTAACTCTCTCTCTCTAGGGTTTCATTTCTACGGATTGAATCACGAATTATGAGAGCTCCTTGTGTGTTAGGTTTTCCATATAGAGCAATTGAGTTGCTTGGGTCAATTGCACTTTGACCCCTTACTATACTTTTTCTTATTTCAACAATTTTTTTTGTCATAAAAAGGTTTCTATAAATTCGTATATTTCAGAGATCAAACCTCCTCCAAAAATTATGAAAATTAATAACATTCTGTATATTTTCGTTACAAAGCTTCAGTAAAAATTTGAGAACACTTAAAGCTTCCATTAAATAATTAATAATCGAATAGTGCACTTCTATCTATAATTCTATAGAAATGTTAGTTACTCTAATTTGTCTACTGATAAGGTCTAAATGAATCCAAATATTATGAAAATTTTACATGTTGTTTATGATTGAGTTTCAGATCTCTAGTTAAAATTTAATATCATTTGTATTTACCAATCAATAAGTAAAAATCAAACAATATACTTCTAAATGACATTCTGTCAGCATGGTCGGTTGAAATATATCTCGACTGAGAATGACTTTTAAAGAATATCCAAAAATTCTGAAATTTTGCACTGAAATTCACGATTGATTTATACATATTATATCCAAATTTAAATGAAATCCAAATTACATAGAAAATATGATAAATTATTTAATGTACGACTATCTTGATCAAATTCCATACTCATGTACCATCAAAACCCTAATTTCAGCCAACTAGGGTTTATATTTCTCAAACCCGAATTTCTCATACAATAGAACACTTAACATTCTTATTAGGTTAAAAACATCATCATTTAATTATCATCATTAATTATATTTAAGAAATGATCAATCCAATTAAGCATATAATCATCCAGGTAAACCCTAGTTTACCAATTAAGCTCGGATACAGTCATAACATTTATCGTGTTTGTTTCTACAATATAGTAAACCTTTTCCTAGAGAGGATTTCAGATATTTAAGAATACGATACACAACATCCCAATGAAATTATCAAGGTTTTTCTAAATATATACTGACAAGTCAACAGTAGTAGTTATAATTAGCTCTTGTTATAGTGAGATAGATAAGTTTACCAACCATGTCTCGATATTGATGGTTATCAGGGTATGGATGTGAAGATTCATCATACCAATTGTTATTGGGATCCAAAGGAGTTCTAGAAGGTTTAGAACCAAGCGTATCTACTTTTTATAGAAGGTCCAACACATATTTGGGTTGTGAGAGGCATACACCAAAAGACGATATGGAAACTTCAATTCCCAAGAAGTATCAGAGTTTACCCAAATATTTAGTAATAAAATATTGTTCTTGATATCATTTGATAGATGCAATACCTTCAGAATCATAACCACACATAATGGTATTGTCCACATAAATAATAAGGATAACAAGTACAGAGCTAGTCTTTCTAATAAAAATAAAATGATCAGAATGGGAGTGCCGAAATTGAAACTTGATAAATATTTGACTTAATTTATCAAAACACACCTACAAACTCTGTTTTAGGCCATATATCATCTTCCTGAGTCTATAGACTTTGGAACAATCCTCCTGACTATAAAAACCAAGTGGTTGTTCCATATAAACTTCCTCATGGAGGTCACCATATAGGAAGGCATTTTTGACATCCAGTTGATAAAGAGACCAATCTTTATTGACAACTATAAAGATAAGAACTCTCACAGAGTTTAGGTAGGCCACATGAGAGAAAGTTTCAAAGTATCCCACTCCATAGCTCTGAGCGAAGCCATTTTCTACAAGTCGAGCCTTCATCCATTCAATAGAACCATATGGTTGATATTTAATAGTAAAAATCCAATGACAGCCAGAGGCATAAATTTTTGTAAAATTTTTGGTTCTCTACTAAAATGGTTGCGGGAAATTCAATCCCAGTAACACTTCAAGTTCTTTTCAAATTCTAATATGAAAACAACCAATTTCTCTTAATACCAATATTATCAAACTAATTCCCCACAATACGGAACAAAAATCTAGTTCTCGATCACTTCATTACTTCCAAATTGTAGTGTCACACTTCTTCTGGTCTCACCGTCTTGACATCTTCAACCGGTTGGATCACTTGCTTTCTTCTAATCTTGTAGCTTGTGATCTGCCAAAGCACACCAACTGTTGTCAACTCACACTGTCATTTTAGGCCTGTGACAAAGTTTTGCACTCTCAGTGGTAGAATTCTAAAATACTGACACCTTGGTCTCCAACAACACGTTCTTGTCATCTCAGTCGGTTGATATTTGTTGAAAATTAATCTACGACATAGAAACATTATATCTCATTCAATCCGACCAGAGGCATCATCACATTGATATATCATGTTCTTGGTTCTTTTCTTTTAGGATGTTACAGATGTACTTTCCCTAAATTAGGAATTTTCCATAGCGGGCTATTTCCGTCATAGAGATTTATAGTTCGTTTGATTATATGTGGCACTTGGCATCCTTATATTAGCAAATATTAGACAAGAGATCAATACCAAAATAATTGTTATGTGTTTTCAAGTAGTCTCTATCGTCACAAAAATCAGCGATCGGACATACATAAAGGCAATTGTTGTCTACTTGTCTTTAAATTCAATTGTTGTAACTTTTAGATAAGTATTTATTTATGCATAATATAATGATATAATAAATGTCACTACTTGTAGATCTAATAATCTTTCAAGAATCTTATGAACATTATTCGATGTTAATAGTCATAGATGGTTTAATGTTAATATGCATCAATGGTTTATTCATAACTAGGTTTGGTCAAGGAGAAAAAGGGACAATTATGTCTTTCTTCCACAAGAATACTCATAAAGCACACGACTCATCCAACTCAAATGCTATGCTTGAATGTTCTCCCAAACAACCTCATATTCACTCTAGTCCTTCTCCTCCTTGTAACCATGAGATTGTGATGGATACTAATCCTTCTAAAAAACGCCTAAGAATAGAAGAAAACATTAACAATGGTCAATCTATTGTTTGTGATCCTGTCTTAAGACGTCAAATTTGGGAACATCCTCTTCCAAAACAAGATGAAATTCGGTGTGCTTATATTAATGCTGGCCCATACCAATATCATCTAGCAAATTATTCTACATACGATCCTGAGAAGCATTCACATCATTTTCAATCCTCTTAGTTCCAAAAAAATTTATGACTGGAGTATATTCCAACTAAAGATGCAGCATTTTGCTTACCATGCTTTGTATTTGGTAAACCTCCATCTACACGTTCCAGATCCTCTACATATACCATTGATGGATTTAAAAACTAGAAGAAAGTCAGGGAAGTTAATTGTGCATTCTTGATGCAGGTTGGAACCAATCCCGGTTCACCTCATAACTCAGCTGAAAAGGCATGCAAGGAATTGATGACCCATAAGGGACATATAGACAAAGTTATACAATGACAATCAACACAAAAAAATTTGTCAAATTGGTTTCGTCTAAAAACATCAGTTGATACAACTTGATGTCTTCCATTATAAGCTCATGCATTTAGAGGATATGATGGATCTTCATCTTTTAATAATAGGGGAAATTTCATTGAGATGGTCAAGCTTTTATCTCAATATAATAGTGATGATGCTGAGGTGGTTCTAGATAATTCTCTTGGAAATTCAAAATACACTTCAGTAAGAATTCAAAAAGATATTTTTACACATCATCTCATCTAAAGTTCAAAAGGCCATATGGGCTGAAATTTATATTGTGCCATATTGTATACTTGTAGACGAGGCACATGATGAATCAATAAGAGAACAATTATCTATTGTTTTCAGGTTTTTTGATGAATATGTATTTGTTAAGGAATGATTTCTTTATGTGGTGCATGTTGAAGATAGAATTTCTCTTTCATGAAAAAAATATCTTCCATATTGTTTCAACATGGTTTGAGTATGCAAAAGATATGAGGTCGAGGATATGATGGTGCAAGTAATATGCATGGTGAATGGAACAGATTAAAAGATCTAATCTTGAATGAATGTGCATCATCTTATTATGTCAATTGCTTCATACAATGACTCCAATTAGCTCTACTTGCATCTTCTAGAGATGTGATTCATGTTCATCATTTCTTTGAAAAATTAGCAATTATTGTTAAAATAATTGGAGCCTCTTGTAAACATACAGAAGAACTACACTATGCAAAATCTAATGCTAAGAAGTTTGCACAAAGAAAACTTGAGACAGGAAGGGGACTAAAGAAAATGGGTTCTCTCTAACAATCGGGTGATACTCGATGGAGTTCTCCTTATTCTTTAGTGTGTTGTCTAATACATATATATGATTAAATACGTGTGGCATTATGTAATATCATAAAAAGGGGAAGTATTTATTCTCAACATAGAGATGCAGATGTGTTATATACAACAATAATATCTTTTGAATTTGTGTTCATATTTCTACAACGCCAAGAACCATACATAGTGAATGCCATCAACTTGGTCACATGTACAAAGTCCTTTATTCAAGCCATGTGGTAAGATGGTTGGAAGATATTCATGAATTCTATAACTACATTTTGTTCTGAGCATAAAGTAGACATCCCTCACTTGACCTCATGTTACCTAAGTCGAGGACATATATGACATCAATCTAGCCAAATCATAATAGAGCATTGATCTGAGTTGATATAATTACTATTGTGATGTATTCTTAACTATATGAGTTAAATCATAGATTCAACAAACAAGCATCACAACTTCTTCAGCTTACAACATTACTAGATCCAAGGGAAGGTTATAAATCTTTTAATGTTGATCAAATATACAAACTTGCTAATAAGTATTACCCACAAGATTTTAGTGTGGAAGATAAGGATGCATTTAGGTTTGAATTGAAATATTATGAAATTGGTGTAGTCTCTAACCCTGACATGCAAAACTATAGAACAATGTCTGATCTATGTCAGACATTAGTTTAAAGTAAAAAGATAAAAAACTATAAGAAGATTTATAAAGTAGTTTTACTTGTTTTGACTCTTCCAGTTTCAACTGCTACTGCAAAATGGGCATTTTCAGCTATGAAGCTTGTGAAGACAAGATTATGCAATAAGATGGAGGATGGTTTCTTTACATATTGCATGATTATATTATTGTGAAAAAAATAGATGCAAGTTTCAAACTGGTGATATCATTGATGAGTTTTATGCTTTAAAGGACACAAGGCACAACTGAGATAAGAATGTACATTTTCATATTTTATACATTATATTTTAGATTTTTTTCATTCATATTATCCGGCCCTCCCACATAAAGTTCTTGATTCTTCCCCTGACGACATCCAACTATAGGATAGTTTTCAGGACGATCAATAAGATCTCAGGTCTTGCAATCTTGTAGGGCAGTCATTTCATTTTCTATGCTTGATGCATGGAAAGATGTTGAAGGGCTTGTGTAGCATTCTTTGGCACAAAAATAGCAGACATGGAAGTGGTAAATCATGCAAGCTAGCACCAAGATTAGTAAAAGAGCAGTAATTACTATTCGGGTGTTGAGTACAAGAACAAAAATATTTCTTTTGGATGATAGGAAGATGTAGGTCAAAGAATACCTACAGTGTGTTTTACCTGTCAATGAGGGAGGGAGTGGTTTTTGAGGAGCCAGATGGGGAACCATGACCATGGAAACTTCTTCAGTTTTGTTAGTGTGATCATGTTCTACTACATTAGATAGAGGACTAGGATCCACCAAATCACTAGATAAGGCAGCCCCTTCATCAGAGTGGTATGGTATGTTTTCAAAAAAATACAACATCTGCACTTCCAAACCATTGACGACTGACAGGATCATAACATCGATTACCTTTTTGAGTTTGGGAATAACCCAAAAAGATACATTTAGTGGAGCGGCGGTCAAGTTTAGATATACCACGGTGAAGATTCTTAACAAAGCAGGTGTAGCCAAAGATGTATGGTGGAACAAAAAACAAGGGTGCATCGGGATAGAGAAGTGATATAGGGATTTGATTATGCAACACAAAATAAGGTATACAATTAATTAAGTAGCACACTGTAGATGCAAACAAGATAAAAATAGAACATGGTCCTCGAATATCAGCATGAACAATATCAAACAGATTTTTAGAACAAACTTCTTTCTTCTAATGAAAAGTAGCACAAGTTTGTTTTCCAAACTGGCTTGATTCACACATAAAATGTTTTTCAAAAATAGGAAATAAACACAATTTTGTAGCAGAAGGATGACCAAGGCAATAGTGCCATTGCAGACTCGTCATAGAAGTAGATAGCAGAGTTGCAACAAATTTCTACACATCTAGGTAGTACAGTCCATATGATCTGTGACGTCCCTAGATTTTGACTTCTCCAAACCCTATTGGGAATGAGATGTCAGAATCCAAAAACATCATCCAAACATATCAGAAAGCGATGCGGAAGCATAATACACATACACAAACATACAACCATAACATTTCTCAACAATTAACATGTATTTACAACATGAATTATTACAACTTGGATTACAATTACATATTGAATGAAAATTCTACAAGTCTGAACATGTATACTAACAGGATCTTAGACAATAGGTACAACCTGTACAACTTGCTCACATCCTGTACTTTTCTCCCATGCTATCTCTGAACCTAAAACATACGTGAAACAACAAATCAACACACAAGGTGTTGTGTACATGGGAAGAAAGATACATATATTTATGGCTTTCATAATTTTGAAAAAGATTTGCAGAAGGAAAGAAAATCATAGAAAACACTTCTTTATTAAGAGAAATACGCCAATTTAAGTCATTTTCCAAGATGAATTGCATTATCAAGGTGGACTAGTACCAAAACATAAATATTGGGCCCATCCCCGTGTACCAAGTACTCTAGGGTAACTCCCCGTACACCGTGTGCTCTAGGGAGGTGTACTAGCCAACATTAATCCATTCCCTTGTAAGGGGGATAATGAGCACCTTAAATAACTACAAAGCATCTACTTATCATTTATGTTTACAAGTGATAAAACATTGAGTACTATATAGTGCTACTACATCCAATATTGGCAAATAGAAGAGAGCATACATACATATCATGATTTCAAGCAAGAAAACCATAGTCATATACTTAAATAAAAACCCACGTACCTGAGTTCAAAGATTTATAATCATCTTGGATCATTTAGAACTTTGTCCATGACCTGATTTAAAGAAATTAATCATCATTAATATAGGTACATCATATTCTTGATATTTTAGGTCCAAATTAGGGTTTAGGCCAAACCTTGGTTCAAAATGATCTAAACTTATGTTTGTTATTTTTCTACTGACTAGGGTGTCATTTTAGAGGTCTGGTCCAATTTTATATTTTTCTGATAACTGGTCTATTTTCTAGAATTAAAATGAGGATTAAACATGTAATTTAGGCATTAATGAGAAAAGGCCTAACATAGATCAATAAAACCCAGATCAGAGTTCACAAGTGGGTTTCCAGAGTTATTAAGGTTCTACTAAAATTTTCTGAGAATTAATATCACTTAGATACTATTTATTTCAACTAATGAACTCTGAATCATCTACATTAAATATCATCATCAGTTGTTCTTCAAAAGTCTGATCTAAGGGTCTAGCAATGAAGTAGACATTTTTATGGATCTGTGGATATTTTGTTTGTATTTTTCTGCCAACGTATGTATTTTCTATGATTTAAAGAAGATTTGCACATTTGCTGAGGTAATTTACCTTTGCAGCCTATCCGGACTCGCCATGTGGCCAGTGAAAGGGCACTTGAGCCAGCAGGTTTGGGGTCTGAACCGGGTTCAAAAGTGGTCGGCTTAAACCTTGGGATCTAATTTCCCTTCCTTATCGTGACCAGGTTCGTGCGGCGTCTCCTCCGCTCTGACCTCACGCGAGCGCCGTCCGGAAGAGGGACCCTGGCGTGCGATTGATCGACATAGCCTCATCTTCGACATGGATCAAAGAGTCCAGAAGCTCCACACAAGAACCAAGATCCACAATGGCCGGTTTTGAAGGTGGCAAGTACTCAAAATCATGGTGTCTCTCTGAGTTTGGATCGGCGGCGGAAGAAGCTCCGTGAGATTGGGGTTTTGTTCCTTGTGCATCTCCCTGCTCCGGAAATAGGTCAAGAAGAGCCAAGACCACCCAAGGAACTTGGTTGTAGTTCTTCGGTGAGGAACCCTACCGGTGTCGAGCTCTGATGGAGGTAGAGAGATCGACTCTTTCCCCCCACAATGGTGATATCCCTGGACCATGGAGACGGAGCTGGATGGCATGGAAGTTAGGGGTTTTCATCAGGGACTTGAGCCCGTCGGCGGCCATCTGTTCCAGGTAGAGGATGCATGAAGAAGCAGAGCTGTGATCTCAATGGAAAGGCATTGATCCCGAACTCGACTCTCGATGCTATGAGAAGATATGTGGAGGCTCAAGGATGTTTCCAGTACCCTCCAAAATAGGTAAATCTGCATCAATTGCTCCACTCAGATCTGCCTCCTTCCCCAACATCCATTGGTTCCGGTGACCATGGTGGGACTCGGCTCCTCAAAACTGGGCGCACATGATGTAATATCCCGGTCTGAGGTATTGTCCTCCATGAAAGGGCTTTTCTACTGGACCCTTGTCTCTACTCCGCTCTGCATCCTATAATGGAGAACATCAGGGAAAAGGCGACTTGTTCATCCATTTGATGCTATTCTTCAGGAATGACGGGTCTGTATTCTAGGGTTGTTGGACATATCACGATTTTGTGATTTATATACCATGTGATCGCCCCTCTTCATTGGATCTAGATAGCACCTCAAAGGTTTTCTGTTCCTCACTTCTCAGAGGTGAGGGATGACCCAGTAGCAGCCCATCTTTCCTTGGTTTATTGAATAATAGGGTGCCACACATCCCGCTCAAGGAAACGTCTGTGTGACAGGCTTATTTGGGCATCAACTTAGGTGTATGATTACTAAATCATTAATCGTGTTATCTAATTTCAAAATTCTATATATCTGATATGTCCAGTGGAAAAGATACATAATTTTAGCCAACAGTTCCTCAACAAGTCATCTGTCATTCAGCCAAGTTTGACACAAAAACTCTATCATCTGTTAACAATGTAATTCCTCAAATGTCCTCATAAATAAGTGTGTAAACCTAGAACACAAATCAATAACACATCAAATCTTAAAGAAACAAGTCACACCTTTTTTTTATCATTTGAACCTTAGGGTTCATGATTCATTCATTGGAGTCCATGTATGCTTCGATTGGATATTTAACTTCACGAGTACTCCAAAGTGATAAATAATTAATGTTAATCTCCCCATGTACATAACTGTCCTTGGGTAACTATTATTGAACCTCTAATGGTGTTATAATCATACTTATAGGTCAAAAGAATACATGATTGAACATGCAATTCCTCGATTTGGCACTGATTATCCATGTAACAATCTTGGTCTCAAGTTACTATATTAGGTATCAAAACTCTAAAACTGGGGTCATCACATTCACCCCATCTTATATAGAATTTCGTCCTCGAAATTCAACTAATGCCATACTTAAGGTGATATAGCTAGCTTCAACTTCATATAGATCACCATTTCTAGATTCCAAGGTTCTCATACTCTTAGATGTGCCCTAAGCTCTTATCTTAGGGTTTAAGGCATCTAGGGTGTACCCACCCCACCTTATATAGGTTGAAGCATCATTTTTAAAAGGAATTGTAGCATCACTTAGCATCTTAGTCATCACATGACACTATTATATTTTAGGATTTACGTCCTCATAGTCACTTAAGGATAAGATTTTATTCATGCATATGAATTTAAGATGGTATTATTCAAGGTTCAATCTTTCACACCACTAACGCATGTAAGGCAATATAAAGCATCATTTACTAGAATGTTGTCACTTAACATCACTAGTGTATCTTTATGATCAACATCATATCATAATTTCATCATGTGAGAGGGTCTTAGTTGACATGCTTGAATATTAGGGTTTTACCTCATGGTGTAGTTAATTCTCAAACTATAAGCTTAGATTTAGAAGGATTAAGGTTAAGCACTATATTGTCATGCAATATATGATCCAAAGGGACCTTTGTGTCAAGATCATGCTTTCATAACTTATATCTTTCATGTATGACAAAAGGGGAATGAGAATATAGTAGGTCGATCTTATCATGATTTTAGACTTGGATATTACATATATGATATAGGAAGGGAACATTGAATTGGTCAAGCTTATACGAGTGACTCCTCATATATAAATCATCTATATAGCTCAAGTGAGGTTTCTATCATCATATATTAAGAAGGAGAAGAAGAAGGGAGAACATGTATGTTGAGTATCTTTTGCACAAAGCATCATACTCTCATAACTAGAGTTCATATATTACCTCACTTGCAACTAATGATGAGATTCACAAAATATGTCACTCCAGCTAGGACCTAACTCAGCCAAAGGACTGACTTTATCATATGGGTCATCTACCCATCCTTTTCTTTTACCCAATTCTCACATATAGAATTGAATCATGCATAAGGACTCAACTCAACACTCAAGAGTAATCTAGTGTAGGACATTTTTTTTAACACATATCTCATATATTGGAGGCTAGGTCCTATGACCTTCTCCCTGTGGGTCTTACTCTCTCTAGAGTTCACCACATATCTCATCCTACCACTAGACGTCCTCCTTGTATATGAGCTTGAGGCTCATGCACACTCATCTCTATCTTAACTTATCTTAAGTAGGAAAGGGGAATGTACTTTCATCATCAAGATTTTGCATAAATTCTAAAAAATTGGATTCAACAAGTATACAACTTAAACCTTTATAAGGAAACTTATAGCATCAGAGATCAAACTTAGATAAGATTTCACATTCTTATTTCAACTATCATTCTATCATCTAATCTATGTATCACATATCTTGATAAGGCTCTAGACATCTAATCTAGACTACTCTCTCTTCTAGACTGATGTCACTCCCTTTCACTTAGGTTGCATGAACACTAACTACTCTCCAGTGTGAGGGACACATTTTTATATTTACATATAGGTAATAAAATATTATATAGTTTTTCTCCGAGAAGGCAGACGGCAGAGAAAACCATCGAGGCTTGATCCGATTGGAAAACAAAACCAAATCATCAAAATCGAGTGTCCCACACACAGTAGATAGTCTAGTTCCATGTCACCTAGTGAAATGGTGAGAACAAGGTGTAGACTAGTGTAGCTACCCAATACATATGAGCTCTATATGGAAAGGGTCTCACACACTTGTCTAAACCTAGTTCTTGAACATCTGGGTTCTAACCTAAAGGTTAAGTCAGAACTTATTTCCATAGAACAACTTACTAAGTTTCTACGGTTTAAAGTGAAAGGTGAAATTATGTTTTATGTTTCATGGTGAGAAATTGTTAGGTGTAGCTACTGTTCATGCTCTGATACCAACTGTGACGTCCCCAGATTTTGACTTCTCCAAACCCTATTGGGAATGAGATGTCAGAATCCGAAAACATCATCCAATCATACCAGAAAGTGATGCGGAATCATAATATGCATACATGAACATACAACCATAACATTTCTCAACAATTAACATGTATATTTACAACATGAATTATTACAACTTGGATTACAATTACATATTGAATGAAAATTCTACAAGTCTGAACATGTATACTAATAGGATCTTAGACAATAGGTACAACCTGTACAACTTGCTCACATCCTGTACTTTTCTCCCATGCTATCTCTGAACCTAAAACATACGTGAAACAACAAATCAACACACAAGGTGTTGTGTACATGGGCAGAAACATACATATATTTATGGCTTTCATAATTTTGAAAACGATTTGTAGAAGGAAAGAAAATCATAGAAAACACTTCTTTATTAAGCGAAATACGCCAATTTAAGTCATTTTCCTAGATGAATTGCATTATCAAGGTGGACTAGTACCAAAACATAAATATTGGGCCCATCCCCGTGTACCAAGTACTCTAGGGAAACTCCTCGTACACCGTGTGCTCTAGGGAGGTGTACTAGCCAACATTAATCCATTCCCTTGTAAGGGGGATAATGAGCACCTTAAATAACTACAAAGCATCTACTTATCATTTATGTTTACAAGTGATAAAACATCGAGTACTATATAGTGCTACTGCATCCAATATTTGCAAATAGAAGAGAGCATACATACATATCATGATTTCAAGCAAGAAAACCATAGTCATATACTTAAATAAAAACCCACATACCTGAGTTCAAAGATTTATAATCATATTGGATCATTTAGAACTTTGTCCATGACCTGATTTAAAGAAATTAATCATCATTAATATAGGTACACCATATTCTTGATATTTTAGGTCCAAATTAGGGTTTAGGACAAACCTTGGTTCAAACTGATCTAAACTTATGTTTGTTATTTTTCTACTGACTAGGGTGTCATTTTAGAGGTCTGGTCCAATTTTTATATTTTTCTGATAATTGGTCTATTTTCTAGAATTAAAATGAGGATTAAACATGTAATTTAGGCATTAATGAGAAAAGGCCTAACATAGATCAATAAAACCCAGATCAGAGTTCACAAGTGGGTTTCCAGAGTTATTAGGGTTCTACTAAAATTTTCTGAGAATTAATATCACTTGGATACTATTTATTTCAACTAATGATCTTTGAATCATCTACATTAAATATCATCATCAGTTGTTCTTCAAAAGTCTGATCTAAGGGTCTAGCAATGAAGTAGACATTTTTATGGATCTGTGGATATTTTGTTTGTATTTTTCTTCCAACGTATGTATTTCTATGATTTAAAGAAGATTTGCACATTTGCTGAGGTAATTTACCTTTGCAGCCTATCCGGACTCGCCATGTGGCCAGTGAAAGGGCACTTGAGCCAGCAGGTTTGGGGTCTGAACCGGGTTTAAAAGTAGTATGCTTAAACCTTGGGATCTGATTTCCCTTCCTTATCGTGACCAGGTTCGCGCGGCGTCTCCTGCGCTCTGACCTCACGCGAGCGCCGTCCGGAAGAGGGACCGTGGCGTGTGATTGATCGACATAGCCTCATCTTCAACATGGATCAAAGAGTTCAGAAGCTCCACACAGGAACCAAGATCCACAATGGCCGGTTCTGAAGGTGGCGAGTACTCAGAATCATGGTGTCTCTCTGAGTTTGGATCGGCGGCGGAAGAAGCTCTGTGAGATTGGGGTTTTGGTCCCTGTGCATCTCCCTTCTCCGAAAATAGGTCAAGAAGAGCCAAGACCTCCCAAGGAACTTGGTTGTAGTTCTTTGGTGAGGAACCCTGTCGGCGTCGAGCTCTGATGGAGGTAGAGAGATCGACTCTTTCCCCCACAATGGTGATATCCCTGGACCATGGGGATGGAGTTGGATGGCATGGAAGTTAGGGGTTTTCATCAGGGACTTGAGCCCGTCGGCGGCCATCTGTTCCAGGTAGAGGATGCGTGAAGCAGCAGAGCTGTGATCTCAATGGCAAGGCACTGATCCCGAACTCGACTCTCGATGCTATGAGAAGATATGTGGAGGCTCAAGGATGTTTCCGGTACCCTCCAAAATAGGTAAATCTGCATCAATTGCTCCACTCGGATCTGCCTCCTTCCCCAACATCCACTGGTTCCGGTGACCATGGTGGGGCTCGGCTCCTCAAAACTGGGTGTACATGATGTAATATCCCAGTCTGAGGTATTCTCCTCCATGAAAGGGCTTTTCTACTGGACCCTCGTCTCTACTCCGCTCTGCATCCTATAATGGATAACATCAGGGAAAAGGTGACTTGTTCATCCGTTTGATGCTATTCTTCAGGAATGACGGGTCTGTATTCTAGGGTTGTTGGACATATCACGATCTTATGATTTATATACCATGTGATCGCCCCTCTTCATTGGATCTAGCTAGCACCTCAAAGTTTTTTTGTTCCTCACTTCTCGGAGGTGAGGGATGACCCAGTAGCAGCCCATCTTTCCTTGGTTTATTGAATAATAGGGTGCCACACATCCCGCTCAAGGAAACGTCTGTGTGACAGGATTATTTTGGCATAAACTTAGGCATATGATTACTAAATCATTAATTGTGTTATCTAATTTCAAAAATCTATATATCTGATATGTCCAGTGGAAAAGATACATAATTTTAGCCAACAGTTCCTCAACAAGTCATCTGTCATTCAGCCAAGTTTGACACAAAAACTTTGTCATCTGTTAACAACGTAATTCCTCAAATGTCCACATAAATAAGTGTGTAAATCTAGAACACAAATCAATAACACATCAAATCTTAAAGAAACAAGTCACACCCTTTTTTTATTTTGATCATTAGCATCTTAGGGTTCATGATTCATTCATTGGAGTCCATGTATGCTTCGATTGGATATTTAACTTCACAAGTACTCCAAAGTGATAAATAATTAATGTTAATCTCCCCATGTACATAACTGTCCTTGGGTAACTATAATTGAACCTCTAATGGCGTTATAGTCATACTTATAGGTCAAAAGAATACATAATTGAACATGCAATTCCTTGATTTGGCACTGATTATCCATGTAACAATCTTGGTCTCAAGTTACTATATTAGGTATCAAAACTCTAAAACTGGGGTCATCACATGATCCCTCATGGATTGAACCAATCTTCTTCCTCATATGGATATCCTTAAAAAATGACTCTTAAGATCAAAAGTGATCGAACACTGAAGGCTCTCAACAATTTTACTAACATATGGCAAATTAAGAGGAAAAGTGAAACATATAAGATGGATTTTAAGGGTAGATTTTAGGACAAAGATATAGTTCCAACGCCATGGATAGCAGACTGAGTCTCGTCCACAACAGTCATAGGAGGGATACATGTAGTTTTGAACAAGGAAATAAATAGTTGGAATGGTAAAAAATATGGGCAGATGCACCAGAGTTAACAACACATTTATTTTTATCGTAGGTAGCAAGAGATGTCAGTAAAGCAGAGGAACCCTTGTTGGTAGTAGATGATGGCGGGGATAGGTGAGCATGGAGGAGTTTGTCAAACTCCACAAAAATCCACTCAACTATGGGTTGAGTAGAACTTGAGGTAGTTGCAGTGGAGTCATCATAAACATAAAAGGAGACCTAATTTGCCCAAGCAAATTTACCATGGTTTTCCCAACAACGTCTTCAGTGTGGTTTGTACATCCACAGAAGTTGCAGAAGAGGTTGGCAATAGTAGGTTGAGGTTAAATTGGTCCACCAGGAGGATCTCATCTGGGAGTGCGTCCACCATGGCCGCGACCATGGCCACATCCACATCCTTGACTAGAATCAAAGAAGTTGGCTGCAAGTATCGAGTGATCAACAAAAGTAGCAGACATAGAAGAAAGGTGTTGAACGCACTTGAGAACATCCCTTAACATAGGTAAGGCATCACTGGATAAGATTTGGTCTACCACACCTGCAAAGGAATGAGGCAAATCAGCCATAAATTAAACTAGCCTAAGTTCATCGTGTTGCCATTGAACTTCTTTGATATCTACAAAGAGTGGATGGTATACTTCAAATTCAGCCCAAAGTGTGGAACATTGGTTGTAATAGTCTTCAACAGAGTCATTCGTGGAATACTCCTTTTTTTCCAAGTTTTTAAAGATCTCAAAGACCTTCTTTGAACTTTGCTGATGTGAGTACACATGGTACAGTTGATCCCACATATCTTTTCCATTTAGAAGGCGAAGAAGAGAATGGTTGATCTTTGGTTCAGTACTATTCACCATCCATGTCATGACACCAGAATCCTCTTTGGCCCATTAGTCATAGGAATGTTTGACTTTGTCATCTGTTGAGTCAATAGGAGGATCCTTAGCTGTAGAAGAGATGTGAGAGTAGCACCCTTGGGCTTTGAATTAGAGCTCAAAAGATGCCACACACAAATGGTATTTTGATCCATCAAGTTTCACAGTCATAACACAAAAGGTTTGTAAAGGATCTGTAGTAGCCATAGAAGCCAGAGAGATGGCACACTCACAAAAGAAGTAGAAGTAATTCAGAAGTCAAATCTGGATGACCTAAAAGAAAAATTACAATGGAGTAGAAAAAATAAAAATAAAACCAGTAGAGATCGGCACCAGACAAGTAGATCCCAGTTGACTCACATAGGGGTAGAGACAACAGTAGCCAGATCTAAAGAGAACTAAGGAACCCGCATAGGGGTAGTAGATAGCAACAACATATCATATTTAACAAATTTGAGAAACCCACATAGGGGCAATAGGGAGAAGGAAAGGCCTACGCCGCTATAGTATGAGAGTCACTCCACCATGTGGTGTAGGTAGGATAAGAGGGGAGACCCTTAGGGTTTCAACTTTCTATTCTAGGAAGTACCAAAATTTGGGTTGATGGGTGGGGTCAATAGGTGGGGTCGATGGGTGGTGGTCGACAAGTGGTGGATGATAGGTGGTGGTCGATGGGCGGTGATCGATGTGGTGGTGGTCGATGGGTGGAAGATGAAGGGATGATCAGTGGGTGGAGGTCGACGTGTGGTGGTCGATGGGATGATGGTCAATGGGTTGGTGGTCAATGGGGTGGTGGTCTATGGGGTGGTGGTCGATGGGGTGGTCGATAGGAGGAGGGTAGTGGTCAATGGGAGGAGGGTGGTGGTGATGAAGGGGATGGAGGTTATGGTGGAGATGACAGAAAAGATGGAGGAAGTGGGGTGGTTGATAGTAGGAGGAGGGGGTCGATGATGGAGATGGTTTAGGGAGGATTAAATATGTCCGATACCATATAAATTGGGAAAAACCTTTATTTTTGTACTGGAACAATTACAGTTTACTTTATTTTATAGGACAAGAGATGAAGGGAGGTATAGAACTAGGATATATATGATAAAAGAAAATCTAATGACAAATACAAGTCTAAAGATCATAAGACAACACACAACACAAGGTAACACATAACAAAACACACAACACACAATAACACATAAAGCATATATACTAATAGTACTGATGTTTGCTGACTAATTGTTTCTTTTTTGTCCATGATGTTGACGAATCCCTATGGGATACTACACAGACAGTGGGACCTGCTCACCTGAATTCCTCATGTTTTGATTATTAAGGAAAAGCTTAGAGGATGTCGAGGTTTCTTTTGTGTGGCCATATCATTTTAATTTTCTTTCATGTCAAGTTGATGTAGTCACTTTAGAGGAAAAAAACTCCTTTCCTTTATTTCATTTTTCATGCTGGAAAGACAAACACTATATTTTCATATTGTTTATGTTATCAAACTTTGGCATCGTATTATGTTGTACATGGTTTGGAACTTTGTTGTCACACTAATAAGGTCTTGACCTTAAAGATATAGTTTAATTTTTGCCATGATGATTAAGTTTGTAGTGGGTGGGCTCTATCCGGTGTTGGCGATTTGTGATGTGTGTGGTGGTGGCCTAGAGAATCAATATTATAATCTAATTAGTAGGATGAAGGTAAATTAATTTTTCAAATTTATGAATTCTTATAACCCTAATCTAACGTTGTGATATGCTTTGAAATCATAATACAAGCTTAAGTTTCAAATTTGGTCCAATTTGGACACTGTTTGAACAAGTTATGCAATTTTATGCACATTTTGGACTTTTCTGCAATTTATCCTATTGAGAGGATTTCTTTGAAATTTATCACTTGCATTATTTTTCTTGTATATTCTATCATCATTCTTGATCTTGTTGATCCATGGGTCACCTATTTAAACCTTGGTTTGAAGGTGTTTTCCTCAAGGGTATTTTCGGGTTTACCCCTTCATGGATGAGCTACCTTTAGTAGCTATCAACTAATGAATTATCTGATTGGCTTGGAAATTCAACAAAATAAAGCTAATAATGTCTATATGGATGTTGGGGTAGCTTCTTGTGTGTGTTCTTATATATTCTTAATAGTTTAAGGCCATGGAGACTTGGAAAGATACTAGAACTTCAACTTTTTCTTTTTCTTTATCTTAAAGTTTCATATACTTATCCCTAAGCACCCAAACAAGACATTTTCTCTCCACCAATTCCCTCCTTCTACAAACCTCGTTCTCCCCCTGTGCTGTTATGAATTTCTTGTCCAAGGAAGAATAAAAGTTGCAGTCATGTCTCATATTATTAGAATTTATGTGTTATTTTCTTGGTGTAGTGACATGTGTATTGAGGGCAAGCCTATAATATATGTGCATCTACTTTTGAGCAATTCCATGGTATATTTTGCCTTTGAGCACTCTACCTCTAGTTACCCTTACTTTGACAAAAGGTGTGTGTGGAGAGATATAATGGATTTCTTTAATCCTTAGATTTTATAGGGATCTAGTATAGGCTTTATAAACATTAGATAGTAGTTTGTTTGGTACACCTCAAACTACCCAAGGCATGATAAAATATGTAGGTCAACTGTGGAGTATATTTTAAATATATGGGGTTGTATGGGGTTGGTATACCCTAACATCCATAAGTTTTTTGGGGACTCTCTTATGATCGATGGTCTAGTGATATGTGATGGAGAGCGATTGTGGTCGGGAATCAGTTTGTTGGGTTTTATACCCTATTCTCTTGGTTTCATGACCTGTGTAACGAGGGTGGACCTATGAAATATGTGGATCCACTTTTGATCAATTCCATGCATATTCAGCCACTGAGCACTCTACCTCTTGTTACCCTCACTTTAACCCAAGGTGTGTGGAGAGATATAATACATTCCAATAATCCTTAGATCTTATAAGTGTCTAGTCTTGGCTTTGCAGCCACTAGCTAGTAAATTGAGTTGTACGCCTCAACCTACCCATGACATAATAAAAGTGTAACTCTGACATATAATATTTATTTTTATTTTTAACTGACGAATCACATGCATGTAAAATTGTAATAATTCATTTATTGAAATTATTATATGTGTTCCATACTCTATACTGGTAAGAGTATGGATTAAGTACATATATACTACAACCTTTTCTACTTGTTGAATATACAACCATGTGAAGGTATTTTCTGTTTGTTGTGTGAAGAGACTTTGCACCTCCTAGATATATATTTGGTATGTAGAATAAGTACTTTATTCATATATCCTATGAAGAGATATTAAATTATTGACTAATCTTCCTCTAAATAATCTGATTATCATATGCCTGTGAGCAATGAGTGTACTAGAATTTTCTATTTATTATCATTGGGATTGGGGGTCACACCCCATGGTTTTCTACCATCTTTTAGGTATTATAGAGTAGGGAAAAAGGTGTGTTGATCAAGATATAACAAAGAATAATATAGTTAAGTCTAGAGTGCCCATGCAATCTCACTTTCTTAAGTGGTGAATGGGTAAGTGTTGAAGTATATGATAGATTGCTTTACCTGATGTTTTCTGATGATTATGAGTTGAGCTTGATATTGATATCTAATGTTATTGTACCTTCATGGATATAAATTATATTATAATCCTAATTTATTAAGTAAATAAAGAGATTTTAGTTTGTGATCATGTCATGTCTTCTCATGGAATGATTCTAATATGATGGTATATATTTTTGTACAACTTCGTGTAATGTTTTGTGATTGATCATATTATGTGGATTTCCTTATTTGAATTTTTTACTCAA
The DNA here is from genome assembly GCA_963693085.1 of Alisma plantago-aquatica. Taxonomy (NCBI): domain Eukaryota; kingdom Viridiplantae; phylum Streptophyta; class Magnoliopsida; order Alismatales; family Alismataceae; genus Alisma; species Alisma plantago-aquatica. Next base: position 927,976,786 of record OY856409.1, read on the forward strand.
TTTTTGGTTTTTAGTTGGGTTTTTTCTAGGGATTTGTTCTAATGATCGATTAGGGTTTGATGAGTAGGATGAGTCTTTACACTTCCGTTCTAACATCCCAACAATGAGATTACTTGAATATGCAACCTCAATCCTTATTCCAGTATTGCTAAAAGTAATAAAAGGTGATCTTTTAAACTATTTTGGCTAAGTAATATGGAAATCAAAATTTTCCATATTTGTTCTACTATCTTAAACACACCCTTGATTTTACATAAATGCTTAATTTTTCATGCACTAACTTAGATTCGAAATACATGTGTAGATACTCTTTAAAATGGTGCCTTTAGGTGTTTCTCTACCACACGATGGTAATCTGAGCTACATGATGTTCCTTGAAGTTTTGAATCTTTATATAGTGATTATAACACTTTTTCATAGTTGTTATACTTTTAGCTTTTCATTTGAAACAAATCCCTTATCTCAAGGTAGTATACTTTGCTTATACTTGCAATTGATGCAACTTCCATATGCATTTTCATATATATTGGAATTTTGCATGGTGGAACATTATTGAGATGAGAAAAGAATCTAGACTTTTAGGTAAGCATATTCCTATGGTTTTTTTACCTCAATATGGTATTTCATGGAGAATTGGGCTTGTGGTGCTCTCTATTGATTCCTTGACCTTGACATGATCAGAGGAATTACCCCCACTTTGATATGGGTAGCTGGTATTGTATGGTAACACATTTTATATTTTCTAAAATTGTGAAGAGTGGATTATAGTTTCAATTACTTTTATGTGAATTGTATGTAACTCGATTGATGTAGTCAAAAGATGAGTAGGTCTAATTAATCAAGTGAACCCTAATTATATAGCACACTGAGGCCATAGAATGATTTCCTTTGGTCAGTGGAGGAAATAGTGAAATGAGTACGAGAAGATTCTTAGAGCCTTATATTAGTGAATATGTAGGGTTGTTTGGGGTTGGTATACCCTAGCATATTTAAACCCTTGCATAGACTCAGTTGATATTGATGGTCTATTGATATGTGATAGACAAGAAATGTGGCTACAACTTGGCATTCTGGTTTTTATACCCTAGTTTCTGGTGTTGTCAACTAAGTACCCATGAAGGACATGTGATATTTGGACTAGACTTTACGCAGTCCATGGTAATGTGATCTTTAAATATTATACCTTTTGTTAACCTTAATCTAAATTTGAGGTGTGGAAAGATCCAACAGATTATGATAATCCTTAGATCTTATATGGGATATTCTAGGGTTCATATCCACTAGCTAGTAGTTTGAGAGGTACATGTAGTGGAAGACTCAGGATATCAAATTGGGTGAGGCACAAATGACACTTTTTAAAAATGTACAATGTTTCTTGTCATACAAGTAAACAACACATAAAAATGTAAATGGAAATAAAATATGGTTTATAATAGATAAATTTGTCAAATTTTACAATTATATACATTCTATTGTCATCGCATATTCTGGAATCATTGCATAATGTCAAAATGTCAAGATTTTTGGAGATCTAGTTTTTGACATTGGAGACAAACAATCATTGAGATTCAAATTACCCCTCCTATAGTATACACCATGCTTTACAAATTTTGTCTTATAAATTACTCCCCCATATATACATATGCAGTTGTAATAGGTAGAAGCTTCTTTATCTTTAAGAGGTGATGACCTGAAGGTATATCTTTATCTTGTTCCATCAACATCATTTTTTGGACAAGTTTAGTAAACCTATGCAATTCTCTATAAGCAGGAATATGAAAACCATGCAAGATTAATTTTCAAGTAAGTCTTCCAATAGCTTAATCTCTTTCAAGATAAAACCTAGTGGATGCAATTTTACAAGTTTGACTAGCTTATCTCACCATAAGAATTGAAGGCATTACTATCACTAAGAGAAGATATGGATAATAGACACTCTATGTTTCCATTGACATAGTCCCAGCTGAGAGATTGACATACTTTCTCTCATGCTAGTAATTTACTAAATCTATTAACCTTTCATCATAATGGTGTTCATCATAGATACAAGTACAATGCCCCGTGCTCTACACATGTGTTTACTGCACTAGTCAGACATGCACCTCTGACTATAAGAGGCTTCCCAATAGTCATTAATGTGTTAAATGAAATAACAATCTTCCATGTGGCACTCCTTAGCACACTGTCTCAACACAACCAAACGTACTTGCTATGAGTATAATTTTACAACCAATATTTGCATCCTCATTGATCTCCATGGGTTGTGCATCCATTTATCAACGATGAGTTTAAATTCCTATTCATTTTGTGTATATCGTGTGGTCTAATTAATTGACTCCATAAACCATAGCTCTAAATATGGGATTACGACTCCATCAGCATATCCTTTTTAGATCCTTTATTTTGTAAAATAGCACTACAGGAGATCTTGGTTACAACGTTGCTAATTTAGAACTTCAAAATTGGAAACCAAGATCCCAACATATTTTGCTTGCTTAGTTTAAAAGGCTTTCTCCTACTTTACATCTAGCAAGAAAATATTTGTTGATCAGTTCCCCGAACAAAGGGTTGGATGATCTTTTTTGTCTTTAAACTGAAGAAAATAATATGAATGTGTATTTAAATGAGTAAAGAAGACTCACCTTCAGTGTTTTGTTTATCAATGGATATTGCAACTCACGATCAAATTGCATGTCATATCCACATTGTCCATTACCAATTGAGGTAGAAAGTGAACCACTTAACATGAAAGTAGAAGCCAAAGGCTCCACGGCAGTGGAATACAACAAACAAAGAGGTGACTAAGTCGGTAGTCCCAAGTATAGTTTTATTTTTCAAAATATGGGTGAGGAACGTGCCTCACCGTGTTGTAGTGTGGCTCCGCCAATCGGTGCATCTCAAACTACCCACAACATAACAAAAAATATAATCCAGACGTGTAGTATATCTATTTAAATTTAATTGACAAAATAAATTGGATATATTGATTGTACTCTTCTACTTTCTCTAATATATATGTGTGATTTATATTATGTATTGTATCCGATGGAATTACCAAAGTAAAAATGAACTCAAATTCCTTTTAATTAGTGTTGAATGATAAATATTGCCACTTTTATCGGGGTTGCATTCTGTGATAACCATCAAAGGTACCTTTGTTTGACCAGTGAGCATGTTTTCAAGGGCCGATAAACATAATCATAAAATATAGTTGTTGATCAAAAAATTCTAGTGCTTTCATCAGAGATGAATGGGTGGGAGTCTTTCTGGGTGGCTAGACTTGTCAAATTGGGTTAAAGTTCATGAGTGTCTATGGGTCGATTATTTACGTCATTTGAGTAATGAAATTTACCATCCATTGAAAATTATCCAAACTCACATCCACTCATTTAGTTAGCAGCCTTCACAGGTGACCCACTTAACTAAATATGTAAGAATAAAGATAATGAACTTCTACTATTTAAACTAAACATGAAGATATACTACTTGCCCCATCAATTGTTAAGAAGTTCTAGTACAAATTTTAACTTTTCATAAGAGTTGATGAGAGACATATTGGGAAAAAAATAAATCTTCATCTATTACATTATCTAATTACTCTATCAAATATAATATGGAGTTATAGTATAGATGACTAACTCTAGTTTGTTAGGCATAATCATACACTAGAGACTCTTGATTATACACTAGAGATTTTTACTCAAAATATATGGTTGAATGGTTTTAGAAACTGAAAATTATATTTTTTTGATTTGATAGAAAAAATGATAATAGTTTATTATTTTTGTGTTGTAGTTCATTTAAAAATACTAGAGAATGATTTCTTTTACCATTAGAGTAACAACCTACAAAACTATTTCAATTGAAGATATTATATGGGGATCTGAGGTTGACCCACAATCCACTGGGTAGAGTTTGAATTTGTCTTTCTTTGACCCATTTAGAATTTGTATATTTTTTATCTACACCTGGGAGACCCAAATCTAAGTGACCCAAAACTCAACCCACCCAGTAGTTTGATAGGTATATGTGTGGTAGTTGAAGTAATAACAATTGACAAAAATGTGAATAGACAAGAGCTCCAAAAGAAACCAGTGAAGTAACTTCCATTGATGACTTTTGTGGATGTACTGATGAAGACTCTGGATTAGCTTTTGATTGACGGAAAAATATTCTGATGTTCAATCCTCCTATAAAGCAAAGATTGAGCATCCATCGATGCATTTGTTATCTTTGAAGTTCGATGGATTTTCTAATCCACTTGACCAAAAATTAATACCTTATATTCCTCCCCATTTTCTTGTAATAGTCTTTCACGAATGCCTTGTTGTGTTTAGGATATTGAAGAGAGTTCATCAGAGGATGATGATATTGTTAGTTGGTGAATGCATGCTTAGATTCAGTTTTCTTAAAGATTAATTCAAGTCTCATAACTTTGTTTCTTTCTTCCTATACATAAGATCTTCTATTAAACCTTTCTATCATTGTTTCTCTTCCTCGTGTCTATCATGGTCAAGATCCATGACGTTACAAGTCAAAAACTTATGCATGTAGTTTAAAATTCCTCTTTTCTTCTCTCTTTGTCCTAGACACACCTTGTTCTTGGTAAAAAAGAGCTTTCTTGGAGCTTTTGGAGGAAAAAAATCAGATCCTTACTCTTTTTTGTAGAATCTTGCTGGAACTTTGTTTTCTTCACCCCTAAGAAAAGTGATATAATTTTTTGTGTTTTCTACTTATAACATGCATAATATTAGTCTTTCTATAAAATTTGTACCATGCTAAAATGTGGTCCTTTATGTACTATTTTCCATGAGTAAAATGGTAATATAAATCTCGATCTATTTTTGACTCTAAGTATAATTTCTAATGTACTACAATTTTTTTTCTTTATACATGCAAGAACAAAAATTCGATATACAAGTACAAGAGATGTCAAAAATGTCATTTTTATGGTGTTTTGCACCCAATGAAAGGAAATTCAATTCTCATTTTAAACCATACTGTGTCATAGTTATCCTATAGAACTAATAAGGCCTTTATTTACTGTTATAGTACTGTAATAATAATTGGACAAAAAATCCTCTACGAAGGTTGTTAGTTATGCTAGGATTTGACATATCTTTGCCAAATTCTTAGAAATAGCATAATTTCACATCCATTTGAGTTTTATATTGAAATTATGAGTGCTACATTGTTTATATCTTTCTAATATCTCTACTAAATTTTGGATGCTAATGAGATTCCTACTAAGAGTTATCACTATCCTCAATAATGTATATACCAAAAGTAGAGATCTCAATCACTTTCTTCATCTTCCTAGGTTCCCTTATCCTTCTCCTTATTTTGAGTACAGAAGATTTGGACTTTAGATTAGCCTCAGAACACTTCTTGGCCTTGCTCTTGCCTTTGGATTCAACTTTGTTGATCACCATCATGGATTTGTCCATCTTCATTTGTTCTTCAACATTATCAAGATGTCAAGCAACTTTTATAGTGGCTTATCCATGTTACTCAAGTGATAACACTCAATAAACTGACTATATTATTTAGGCAACAGTTGCAAAATTATATCCGTGGCCAACTCTTGACCTAAAGGAAATCCCAGTCTCTTTAGATGCTCTATATGTCCAATCATATTAAGCACATGAGGCTCTACTAGATCTCCCTCTATCAGTCAACACTCAATACCTTTCATGCTTATCATGTTTTTATACAACTCATAGTTCATACATCCCAACATAAGGTTTGTGATGTCTACTGCATCATTGGCATGCTTCAAAGAAGCATCCATTTCAATCTTAGGTGAATATGGAGTGGATACTGGCACTGGTGTTTCAAGATCATGCAAAACACTTCTCAAGGTCCTAAACCAATTATGGAAATAAATCTCATTTAATTCATCCGATCACAATCATTGAATGTTTTCCATTTGATTCTATAAGAGAAAATTTGCATTTGTTAAAAACCCTTTTTGATTTGATTTGATTTAAAAAAATTGATATTAATTAGGTCTCTAATTAACTATTTCTCACAATATTTTATTCAAATTTATATTCCTCACTACCAATTCAAAAGATTACAGCATAGAACCTTCTAGTGAGACAAGATCCTAATTTCATCAAAATCATGAGCCAGCTAGGGCTGTCACCCACAACTCGATTCTATCAGGTAGGCAACTTTTGCCAATTGCATATGCAACTCTTTATAGATGATATGTACCATTCTTTGTCATTGATCATCTATATGCTTCTTGGTGCTTAATCCAATCAATATCACCTAGTTAAGCCTAACCCATAATCCAACATGATAGACTATGCACCCTGTTAGGGTAGACCGACATATCTACCATCACTCTTACATGAGATAGATGACACACCATGCTAGGGCGTTCCCACGCTTGGTCGATCAAGCTTTTCATGTGTGTTTCTTATGGAAATCATACTAGACTTATTATTACATTGAGAGATTTTGTATAATACATATACATTAACCAATCACTACTTATATAGTACGTACCATATACATGCTATAACCTACAAAAAAAACATGCAATAAACAAAAAGTGATGGTTATGTCCATTGTAATGTAATTCCTTGGAGCCACAAGGAATTACCACAACCTAGGGTCTACATCAAATGTAGAAACCCATTATTGATGAAAATATGTGCTTCCAATATGGATCAATTAGTTCAACGCTTGAACCAATTGTCTCACCTCCTGGGTGGTCGATTGGTCTTCACACCGATCGTCTGGCCATCGGTTCCGCCATCTTCTAGATCCTCCAGTCAATCAGTCAGGTCCGCCAGTCGATCAGGTTATCTCATCCTCTTTGGTCCTTCTCGGTCCTCCATCTGGTTGGCCTGCCTTCGAGATGGTTAGTTGGCCTTGTGTGGAGCATCTTCTCTTTCTTCATAATAATAAAGTAAACTATCCTAATGATATTAAATATTACATGATATAAGAGAAACCTTGAGTTATATTCTAAGGGATTAGGGGTAGGAGAGAATAATACTTTTACATTGGGAAGATAAGGGGAGGCTCGGTACGTAGACTGAGATATAAATAACACAACCAACATGTACAAATAAAGGGTATTTGCCATAACCACACTACACTCAAGTTGTATTTGCATATCAAGACTATTTCTTTGCGAAATGTAAACCATTGATCTTTATTGTCATACTATAACTAGGCTACATACAAATTTTGAGTCCATGTGGATGAGTTTAAGTCACTCATCTGAGGGTAACAAAATCGATGCACAAAACTAATTTGAAATGTATTTTTTTGTCATTATAACATGACCTATAAATGTCCAAATGGGCTCAAATTTTATATAAAAACTATTAACAATATGTATAAGAAGATCGACGGATTAGATGTCAAAAAAAATTGCATCATGAAAAAATACTTGAGTGTATTCTTCTCCAGATATACTCGAGTGTATTCCAGTCTGACTCTCTTTCTCTTTCTCTCTCTCACTCTATCTCTATATATATTTATCTATATATCTATATATATATATATATAGTCAGGCTAGAATACACTCGAGTATATAGATTGCGTTGTACACCCCAATGGTGTTTTCCTATCTAGGCCATGTTTTTTCTTAAATATAATCCATTGATATTAATGTTTACAATAATAATAGGCCACATACAAAATTTGAGCTCATTTGGATGAGTGTAAGTCACTCATCCAAGGGCAACAAAATCGACACACAAAACTAATTTTAAATGCATGATTTTTGCATCCTTTAGATGCACGACCTATAAGTGTTCAAATGAGCCAAAATTTATTATATAGTATGTTCTTAAGATATTTATTAAGATCAATAGTTTAGAATTTTAAAAAGTTATTGCATATTTAAAAATGATTGAGGTGTATGGTGTCTCCGGTACACTCGAGTGTACACTAGCATGACTCTCTCTCTCTCTCTCTCTCTATATATATATATATATATATATATGTGTGTGTATATATAGAGAGAGAGAGAGAGTCAGGCTAGAATACACTCGAGTGTACAGATTGCACGCTACACTCAAGTGGTGTTTGCATATCAAGACTATTTTTTTGCAAAATGTAAACTACTGATCTTCATTGTTATACTATAATTAGGCTACATGCAAATTTTGAGCTCATTTAGATGAGTATAAGTCACTCATCTAAGGGCAACAAAATCGACGCACGAAACTAATTTGAAATGCATAATTTTTGTGGTCTTAATAACATGACCTATAAATTTCCAAATGGGCTCAAATTTTATATATGATCTATTTACATGATGTTTAAGAAGATCAATGGATTAGATTTTTCAAAAAAATATTGCATCATGGAAAACTACTTGAGTGTATTCTGCTCTGGGTACACTCGAGTGTATTCTAGCCTGACTCTCTCTCTCTCTCTCTCTCTCTCTATATATATATATATTTGTTTGAGTTCTAATGTGGTGACTAGTTGGACGTGAACATCAACCAGTTTAAATATGTGCATCGTATGCAATAAATAAACATGAAAAAAAATCAAAAGTCCGATCATATCGATTATCCCAAAACATAATTAATTGATGTGGCTTTGATGCCAATGTAGGGAAATATGACATCAGATAGGTAGCAGAAACAAAAAAAAACACGGATATATTTCCCATTAACCAGTGGATCACGTCAATAACTATGTAATGGAAAGGATGGTTTAACGAAGATACACCCGGTCCTGGAGCAAGTTCAACGACAATTCTCATCTATGTGGTTGTGCACTCTTGGACGGTGTCTGTGCATCCTGGTCTTCACCACAGACGCCAGACTCGGACAACGTCTACAACAATTTTTCCACAGACTGTAGGTTGACGATGCCCTCTTAGCTGGGTAAAGGCCACATTGCCTCTAGAGAAATCCACATAGACCAATTAGAACTTATATCATCCTATTAGAATGGACATGAAGGAGTTGTCCTCCCGTTAGTGTACTAGTCACCAACCTACTCTCAGGCAACAATGATACTCAGTTTTTATCTCCCTTACTATCCCTCCCTAGTAAGGTAGGTCTTTCTTGGGTTCTCTTGGTTACTACAACCAAAGAGGACAACAATTATCAGAGCAACTGATTCTCAATTGTCTATTTTGTGTTCTGGGAAGCCCCCAAAACCCCTCTATTTATAGGAGGGGTTTGGGTCAGGGTTCTCAGTCTGTGTGAGAGTGGAAGAGACTGGAAGATCATGAATTTTTACAACCTGCAAAACTCAAAATGGTCATCTAGCAACTGAGACGGTCGTTTTACATGTGAGACAGTCATTTCTCTAAGCGAGACGGTCATTTCACCATGTTTCCCAATTGCATATGAATTGGCGATTCGAATACAATTAATGCTCAACATGATGTCAACACTAATCCTTGATGCAATTGAATTTCTCCACAAACCAGTCGTCTCTCTCTTATGAGCCAATCATCTCACGAACACAAGACGGTCATCTCACTCTCACGAGCCAGTCGTCTCACTCTCATGAAATGGTCGTCTCGCTCTCGTGAGTCGGTCATCTCATGACCACAAAATGGTCATCTCACTCTCACAAAACTAGTTGTCTCACGACCATGAAACGATCGTCTTGCTAAGTGAAACATCCGTTTTGCTCTCCGGTTCAGATAGAATTCAGCCAATTCAGTTTCTAATGAACCTGACAATCCAAACGGTCATTTCATCACATGAACCGATCGGTTGGGAGTCTAGTCACTTGATTTTGTTGCATAAATTGAATACCTAAACACTTTAGTAATCAACTCAATCATCATTCAAGATTCTCCTCTTCTAGATGAGTTCCTTTGTATGTGACCCTATAGGCCCCATATTACATTGGTAGTGAATGTCCATAACCAATTATGGCATCACAAGCAAAGAGTGATGCCTAGTCATACATTAGTGCTACCCAAGTAAATGGAAAGTTGGAGAACAACTTCAATCTACAATATGTGACTGGTGTTATAGTGTGTGTACAGTTCCTTTGTCACTGATATCTACATTAAACTCGAGGCATGGAAAAGTCATCCTCTTCAACATTCAATCTTGTTCCATGAACTAGAGCAGACTGTATGAGATATATGTAAGCTCAATATCACATATTGATTCACATGAGCATGGCCATGCATTTCTCAGTCTTGCTAGTCAAGAGGCCTAGGATATCATACTCCTATAGGAGGGACAAATCCCATCTACATCACTCATAGTCATTTCCCATGTGTCATAGTCACCCAGTCATCACTGTTATGATAACCCCGATTCAAGATTACATTTGATGATGTCAAAGTGTATCGAACAACATGCGATGAGTGTAGTGACTTAAAGTCTAAGAACCATAGACACAACCATCATTTTAAGATGTGATTCTGACTTATCAATTAAGGTTTCCATGTATTACTCTTATGGTGGGTCTGTCTGATAGTCTATTCTCTAACATGTATCTATGTGCTTGGTTTGATATCTCCATATCATGACTAATGAGATTCCGTCATCAACCAACTTACATTCTAGTCTTATGTGTTATCATCGTCTATCACCCTTCCATAATATCAACTGACTAGGGACATAACAAGAATGCATATACTCTTAACATTCATATGATCTCATTGTCCAAGTCCTCAACCTGAAGACATAGGTCATTGAGTAATATCATTCTCTAGAAATTCATTATGTTATTTCATTATCTTATAACTGAACAAACGTAGTAAATTGGAAGCTTTCCTTTATTATTAATCAAATCATTTACAAGTTATTCCATTACAATCATCATATGATTGTCTTTCTGGGCATATACACTAACATGTTATGCTCAGGTGCATTGTGACACATTGGGATTGAGTGTGAGTGATGTAGATGAGATTTGTCCCTCCTACAGGAGATTGATATCCATGCTTCTTGATAAAGGAGACTGAGAAATGTATGACCATATTCATGTGACTCAATATATGATATGTGAGCTCACATGTATCTCATACAATCTGCTCTAGTTCAAGGAACATGGATTGAACATTGAAGAGGATGATGATTCCATGCCTCAAGTTAAATCCATATCTCAGAGACAAAGGAACTATACGATCATGATAACACTGATAAAAAATTGTAGGTTGAAGTTGTTGTCCAACCTTTTGAATTACTTGGGTAGATATGACATGTTGCTAGATACCTTTCATTGGTTGTGATGTCATAAGTTGGTTATCGACATTCACTACCAACCTTATTTGGGACTTATAGGGTCACACACATAGGATGCACTTGGAATAGGAGTTTATTCATGAATGTTGTTTAACTTGATTGCTAAAAGTGTTTAGGTATTCAATTAAATAACTAAGGTTCAAAATTGGTTGAGGACTTTGAACTGAGCAGTTCAAGTGTTGAACCAATCAGTTGGAGTGTTAGTTAAATTGGAAACAACAATTAGCTGAATATTTTCTTGAGCTAGACATATGAAACGGCCATTTCATGTATGAAATGACCATTTCACTTATGAAACAACCATTTTAAAAGTGAAACGGTTGTTTCATGATGTGAACCGACTAGTTCATCATCTGGGTTTTTTCGGATCAATGATCAATTCGATTGGATCAAGGATTAATGTTGATGTCATGATTTTTCATTAATCAAACATTGAATGCCAATTTGATTCCAAAGAGGAAAGCTACTGAGCCGACCGGTTGAAGGCTTAACCTGACTAGTTTACCTCTGAGCTGACCAGTTGGATAGTGAATAGGTCGATTCAACATTCATAGTTTCTAGAAAATTCATAAATTTCGTCTCTCAACTCCCAGACTAACTGGAAACCCTGACCCTGACGTATAAATATAGGGGTATCGGGAGATTCTCAGACACAACTATAAGCTTTGACAATTGTTGTCCTCTCTAGTTGTGGTAACCAATAGAGAGCCCAAGAAAGTCCTACCCATAAAGGAGAGGGATAGCAAGGGAGAGACAATTGTGGGAGAGCGAATCCATCCTAGTACATTGATGTTCGAAGGGACAAATCCCTCCTGTTGGATCTGGTAGCACAACGTAGAGTTCTTGACGGTCTGTGTGGACTATCCTAGAGGTAAAGAATGGAAGATGTTCTATTAATAAAGATGAGATCTTTATGGCAGTGCCCCAATGTCTTATGTTCTATACTTGATAGATCTAGAGACAAGTGTATATAACATAAATACCAAAATACAAAAACTAAATAACTCAAATAAAACTTACCTCCGACATTGTCGTCTAGGGAAATAAATGAGAATCAAATATCTAGACTCCATAAAGATGGTTATCTAGACTCTTTTGATTTTGAATCAATGGAGACATGTGAATCTTGTTTGTTGGGCAAGATGACCAAGATGCCTTTCACTAGTCACAATGAAAGGGCTAGTGATCTACTAGGACTCATACATCCCGATGTATGTGGACCTTTTAGAACCACCGCTAGAGGTGGGTATCAACACTTCATTACCATCACTGATGACTTCAGTAGGTATGTCTATGTTTACTTAATGAAACATAAGTCATAAACTCTTGAAAATTTTAGAGAGTTTATAAATGAAGTACATAACCATCATGGTAAAAGTATTAAGGCACTTCATGATGATCAAGGTGGAGAATACTTGAACTAAGAGTTTGAGAACCTTGTGTGAGCCCGTGGTATTGTATCATGACGGATTCCACCTGGAACACCACATCATAATGGTGTATCAGAAACAAGGAATCACAATTGCTGGATATGGTGCAATCAATGATGATTTTGGTTGAACTTTGAACTACCTTTTGGGGGTATGCTCTTGAAACCACAGTGTATACACTAAACTGAGTACCATCTAAATCACTTCAAAAGACACCATATGAGTTATGGTATGTGAAGTGTCCCAATGGGTCTTTTATGAAGATTTGGGGATGTGAAGCTTATATTATAAAAATGTTTACTGAAAAAGCTTGGTCCTAAGTCTGATAAATGTTATTTTGTTGGATATCCTAAAGAGACCAAAGGATATTACTTTTATTACTAATATGACAACAAAGCGTTTGTTGCTAGAGAGGTTGTATTCATAGAGAAGGAATTTATTTCTAAGAATCAGTGGGAGGAAAGTGGAACTTAAAGAGGTTCGAGACCAACAAGAAAACAGTGAACCAATAGATGTACAAGAGGAAAAAAGAGAATCACAAAGTCTTGTGGAGTCTCAATTTCCTCAAGAAACATAGGAACCTCATAGTTCTAGTAGGACACACCTTGAACCTGAGAGATTTGGATATGTTGTGATTTAAGGTGGATAGTTGGTCATAGATGATGAGCCAACAACCTATCTAGAAACTGTTGAGGGACCAGAGTCTAAGAAATGGCTTGAGGCCATGAGATCTAAGATGGAATCCATGTATTCCAAGAAGGTGTGGACCTTGGTGAAACCACTTGAAGGGGTAAAACCCATAGGGTGCAAGTGGGTCTTCAAAAAGAAGATAGACATTGATGGTTAAGTACAAACCTATAAGGGCAGATTGGTAACAAAGGGTTTCAGACAAGTTCAAGGTGTTGACTATGACGATACCTTTTCTCCAATGGCCATGGTTAAGTCCATCAAGATCACGCTTTCTATTGCAGCTTATCATGACTATGCTATTTGGCATATGGATGTTAAAACTACATTCCATAACATGAATATTCTCAAAGACGTGTATATGACACAACCTGAGGGTTTTATAAATCCAAAGGATGCAAATAAAGTCTTTAAGACACAAAGGTCAATATATGGATTGAAGCAAGCATCTTAGATCTAGAATCTTCATTTTGATGAGATAGTCAAAGAGTTTGACATTATTTAAAATGAAGATGAACCTTGTGTGTACAAGAAGGTTAGTGAGAGCCTGGTTTTGTTCCTCATATTGTATGTGGATGACATACTATTGATGTGGAATGACATCCCTATTGGTTATGTATGCCCAAGAGTCAATCATGTGATGATTGTAATGGCATTACTTGTAAAAATGATTTGATTTTCAATAAAGGAAAGCTTCCAATTTATTATATTTAATTTAGTTATGAGATATTGATGTAACATTATAAATGTCTAGAGAATAATATTACTCAATGACGTATGTCTCTAAGTATTAGCCTTGATGAAACAAGATCATGCGGGTATTAAGAATACATATATATATATATTCATTATGTCCCTGGTCAGTTATTATTGTGGAAGGTTGATAGACAACAATAATGCATAAGATTAAAGTGTTGGTTGGTTGATGACGCAATTTATGAGTCAAGATATGGCTATATCAAACCAAGCACACAAATACATCTCAGAGAATAGTGTATCAGACAAACCCACCCTGAGACTGACACATGGAATCCATCTTTATGGAAGCCATAGTTAACACTCACATTGGTGGTGGTGGTTGTGGTTGTTAGACTTGAAATCATTGCATCAACACATGTCGTTAGGTGCACTTTGACATCATCAAACGCAGTCCTAAAACATTGGTTATTATAACAGTGATGATTGGGTGGCTTTGAAACATGGGGTTTGACTATGAGTGATAGATATGGGATTTGTCTCTCCTATGGGAGTTTGATGTCCTAGGCCTCTTGATTAGTAAGACTTAGAAAAGTATGACCATGCACATGTGAGTCAATATATGATATTGAGCTTACACATAGCTCAGACAGTCTACTATGGTTCAAGAAATAACATTTAATAATATTGAGGATGATTGCTCCATGCCTCTAGTTTAATTTGGACATTAGTGACAAAGGAACTATACAAACACTAAAACACCATACACAGATTGTAGGTTGAAGTTGTTCCCCTACTTTTCCATTTACTTGGGTAGAAATGATGTGTGACTAGACACTACTCTTTGCTTGTGATGTAAGTTGTTATGGACACTCACTGCCAACATAACATGGGACCTATAGGGTTACGCTTATAGGTCTCGACATAGAAGAGGAGTTCATATCTCAAATGATAGTTGAATTAAGTGCTAAAGTATTTAGGCATTTGATTCAGGAAAAAAACACACTGACAACACTGCCAAACGCCCATCTCAAGTGTTAAGACAGTCGTCTGGAAGTGCCAAATGGCTGTCTCAAGAGTTGAATAGGGCGTCTGGGTGTCAGTATGCTTGTAAGTTGAATTTGGCCAAGGATCAAACTGATCCAGCCGAACGGGAACGAATCAGGTCACCAGATGACAATCTGGGTGAATCGAGACAGACGTCTTGCATGGGAAAGATGGTTCAATTCGGTCAGGAAAGGTTCTAGATGTTTTCCTATTTGTTTTGCTTGTGCAATACTTGTTTCACAAGGAAATCAATGTCTAACATTGATGGGAATTGATTTGCCACATTTGTGTGCAACTAGGAACCACAACATGACCATCTTGTAGTGTGAGACAACCATGTCACATGCAAGACGACCGTCTGGCTCAACCAAACAGCCATTTTGGCTGCCGCAGATTGCATAGTTTCTTGAATTGTTGTGAAAATTTGAGTTCTTCTAGTCCTTTCCACTCCCACACATTAATCTTGTATTGGATAAAAATTGGGAACCATGACCCTGGCCTCTACTATAAATAGAGGGGTATTGGGGGCTTCCCAGAACACAGCACAGACAACTAAGAATCGGTTCCTCTGACAATTGTTGTCCTCTCTGGTTTTGGTAACCACGAGAGCCTATACAAGTCTTACCTGACTAGGGAGGGATATCCAAGGGAGAGAACAACTAACAGTTTTCATGGGAGAGAAAGTCAATGACTAGTACACCGACAGAGAGGGACGACTCCTTCTTGGTCATTCTAGCATGACAATAGGAGTTCTAGGCGGTCTGTGTGGACTACCATAGAGGCGGGAGGGCGTTGTTTTCCGCTTGGAGGACAACATCAACTAGTAGTATATGACAAGAGGAGCTGCTGAAGAGGACGATGTTTGTGGCTGCAGTCTGTGGTGTAGACCAGGAGGCACAACAGTCAGACATGTCCCAGTGCAACTAGGATTTAGAGTTGTGCATCTACCACGATGAGGATTGTTGCTGGACTTGCTCCAGGAGTAGGTATATCCATAAATCATCCTTCACGCATTATAGTTATTGACACAATCTACTGATTATAGGGATTATGGTAGATAAAATTTAAAATTTTATTACCTACTCTGTACCATATTTCCCAATAGTGGTATTAGAGCCAACACCAATTTTCTATAGTATGGGATAATCGATATGATTGGATTTTGGTTTTGTTGTTCTATTATTACATATGATGCGAATAATATCTTGTCAAATCCAAACACCACGATAATTCCAAATTAATATATATATATGATATATATATATGCAATTTACATGCATCCTCCTAAAATCAATTTTGATGGTGGATGTGTAGCATGGTTATGGTCAATAACCCCTATTTGTACATGGTTGTACATGGATGATTTCTCTGTTTATCTCTATCTTCATATTGATCCTCTATCTTTACTTCCCCATGTAAAGTTAATTCTTTCCTACCCTTGCGTCCCTTGAATGTAACTCAAGGTTTTCCAATAATCATGTAAAAGTAGGATAGTTTTCTTTCCTATTGTGACAAAGAAGAAGGACCTTCGAGGACATGGTGGACAAGATGGACCAATCGCCTGGTGGGCCCAATTATTTAGCTAGAGGTGCCATTCGATGATGGATAGAAGGACCAGATGACTGGTGAGATGACCTAACAACCAGCCAGGAGGCGAGATGATTGGTTTAAGGGTTGAACCGATCAATCTAGATTGGCAAGCACAGATCTTCATAAAAAATAGGTTTTCTACATGTGATGTAGACCTAGATGACCATGATTCCTTGTGGATCTAAGGGATTACATTAGGACTATCCATAACCATCACTTTCATTTATTGCATGTTTTCATTATGGGATATAGAATATATATGATACGTACTATATATGTGGTGGATAAAGTATATGTATATGCCTATTAAATATAACACCCTTAGTTAAAATATTAAGTCTTAGATGCTTTCCAAAAATGGCACACATGAAAAGCTTGATCGACCAAGTGCAGGTGATGCCAAAGCATGGTACACCATCTATCTTGTAGAAGTGTGATGGTAATGATGTAGGTGCCGCCAAAGCGGATTACATTATTATTGTATCAGTTTTTGGGTCAGGCTTAACTAGTGATTCTTAGAGTGTCTAATATTAGAAGAATGCAGATGATTATGGCAAGGATTTGTGCATATCATCTATCCAAGAGTTGCATATGATGCAATTGGTATGATTCCCTATCTAAATAGTCAAGTTGTGGGTGATCAGCCAAAGCTGACTCATTACTTGATGAAATATGGATCTTGGCCCACTATAAGATTGTACGCTGCAATATTCTAAATTGATATTGAGGGATATCAATTTGAATAAAATAGTGGTAGAGATAATAATTAAAGACCTAACTAATATTGTCAATTTTTAAATCAAATGAAAAATATTTTGAAAAATGCAATTTTTCTCTTGTAGAATCAATGATGAACAAATCTGATTTGAGATTGGTCTTGAAAAAGGACAAACTTGACCAGAGAAATTTCCATGACTGGTTTTGGACTTTGAGAAGGGTTCTCAATGAAGAGTGCAAGCTCTAGGTCCTTGACAAACCAATGCCTGAAATACCGCCTCCTGATGCACCTAGGGCACAAGTGGATGCTTACTGGAAGCATGCCAATGATGCCTTAGAGATAAAGTGCCTTATATTAAGCTGCATGAACTATGAGTTGCATGAGCTATGTGAGGAAATGATTTTTCTTGAGATGGTGATACATCTTAGGGAGGTAACAATTGGTCATGACAGGCAAGAAAGGAACGCTATCTTAAAGGTGCTACTTGAGTTAAAGTTGACAGAGGGAACCTCAGTAGAAGAACATATGCTCAATATGATTGGACATGTGTATCATCTTGAAGATACGGGGTTCACCTTGAGCCAAGAGTTGGATGATGATAGATTTTAAACACTATGCCATAATCATATAGCGGTTTTATTGCATGCCAGCATGTAAATAATTCGGCTAGACAGATGTCAGAACTGCTTGCCATGTTGATTCATGCCGAAGTAAAAGTGAAGAAGGACAAGCCTGTGATGGTGATCAGCGGGGCTGACTCTAAGGATAAAACCAAGACTGAGAAGAGTTCTTTGGTCAAGCCTAAGTCCAATTCTTCAACACTCAAGATAAGGAGACATAAAAGTATAAAAGGAACTCATCCTTTGTACTTGAAGGCTTTTAAGAAGCAAAAGATGGGCATGGTGATCTCCACTTCAGGAATATACGTTATTGAGATAAATATATCTACTTCATCATCTTGTGTATTAGATATCGAATGTGGATCTCACATATGTTCTCATATGCAAGATGTGAAAGGAAGAAAGCCTTTGGGAAAAGGCAAGGTGGAACTGTGAGTTGCTAATGGCACAAGAGATGTGGCCAACGCAGTTGGAACCTATAGTATATCTCTACCCATGGGGCTTGTAATAGAGTTAAAGAACTGCTATTATGTACCTTCTATAAATAGAAACATCATTTTTGTATCTTGTTTGTACAATGATGCCTTTAAATTCCATTTAAAAGTGGTCAATGTTCTATTTCAAAAGAAGGGATCTTTTATGGCAGTGCCCCTATGTCTTATGGTCTTTAATTGTTAGATCTTACAACATATGTATATAATGTTAATACCAAAAGACTAAAACTTAACAAATCAAACAAAACATACCTTTGGCATTGTCGTCTAGGCCACATAAATGGGAATCACATACCTAGGCTCCATAAGGATGGTTATCTGGACTCTTTTGATTTTGAATCATTAGATACATGTAAATCTTGTTTGTTGGGCAAGATGGCTAAGACCCCGTTCACTGGCAACAAGGAGAGGGCTAGTGATCTATTAGGACTCATAGATACTAATGTGTGTGAACTTTTAGAACTACCATTAGAGGTGGGTTTCAGTACTTCATAACCTTCATTGATGACTTCAGTAGGTATGTCTATGTTTATTTAATGAAACATAAGTCTGAAGCTCTTGAAAAGTTTAAGGAGTTTATGAATGAAGTACAGAACCAACTTGGTAAAAGTATTAAGGCACTTGGTTCTGATCGAGGTGTAGAATACTTAAACCAAGAGTTTGAGGGCCTTAGTAGAGACCATGGGATTGTATCCCAGTGGCCTCCACCTAGAACACCTCAGTATAATGGTGTATCACAAAGAAGGAACCACACATTACTGGATATGGTGTGATCAATAATGATTTTATATGAGCTTCTAACTACCTTTTGTGGCTATCCTATACAAACTTCCACATTTACACTAAACAGAGTATCATCTAAATCGATTCAAAAGAGGCCGTATGAGATATGGATTGGGAAGCGTCCCAATATGTCCTTTATGAGGATTTGGGGATGTGAAGCTTATGTTATCAAGATGCTTCCTGAGAAGCTTGATCTAAAATTTGATAAATGTTAGTTTGTGGATATCCTAAGGAAACTAAAGGATATTATTTACTCCATATCTGACAACAAAGTGTTTGTTGTCAGAGATGTTATATTCCTAGAAAAGGAGTTTATTTCCAAAGGAACCATGGGAGGCAAGTAGAACTCGAAGAGGTTTAAGACCAAAAAGAAAACATTGAACCAATAGATGAATAAGAGGAACCTAAAGATTCACAAAGTTTTGTGGAATCTCAAATTTCTCAAGTAACATAAGAACCTCATAGATCTAATAGGACACACCTTAAACCTGAATGATTTAGATATCTTGTGACTCAGGAAGGCAATAAATTGGTCATAGATGATGAGCTAATAACCTATAAAGATGATATAGAGGGACTAGAGTCTGAGAAATGTCTTGAGGACATGAGATATGAGATGGAATCCATGAATACCAATAATGTATGGACTTTGGTGGATCCACCTGAAGGGGTAAAACCCATAGGGTGCAAATGGGTCTTCAAGAAGAAGACCGACATGGATGAAAAAGTTCAAACCTATAAGGGCAGACTGGTTGCAATGGGTTTCAGACAAGTTCAAGGTGTTGACTATGACAAAACCCTTTCTCCAGTATCCATGGTTAAATCCATCAAGATCATGCTTTCTATTATAGCTTATCATGACTATGAGATTTGGCAAATGGATGTTAAAATTGCATTCCTTAATGGGAATCTTGTGGAGGATGTGTATATGACACAACCTGAGGGGTTCATAGATCTAAAGTTTGCTAATAGAGTCTGTAATCTATAAATTACAATCTATGGATTGAAGCAAGCATCTCAAAACTGGAATCTTCATTTTGATGAGACAGTCAAAGGGTTTGTCTTTGCCCAAAATGAAGATGAACCTTGTGTGTACAAGAAGGTTAGTGGGAGCATAGTAACATTCATCATATTGTATGTAGATGATAAGATATTGATGGGGAATGGCATACCTAATTTACAAAAGGTAAAGGCATTGCTTGGAAATGCATTCTCTATGAAATACTTGGGAGAAGCATCCTACATATTGGGGATAAAGATCTATAGAGATAGATCCAAAAGACTTATTGGACTAAGTTAGAGCACATACATTGACAAAGTGTTGACGCAATTCAGCATGGAGAACTCAAAGAGAGGAAACTTGCCTTCGTGCCATGGTGTCCCCATATCTAGATATCAATGTCCTAGTTCTTGTGAAGAAAGGGAAGGCATGAGTGTGATTCCATATGCCTCGTAAATTGGATCAATCATGTACACAATGTTGTGTACCCATCCAAGAATCTCGTATGCCTTGAGCATGATGAGAAGATATTAGTCAGATCCAGGTGATGCTCACTGGATAGCTGTGAAGAACATCCTCAAGTACTTGAGAAGGACTAAGGATCAGTTCTTGGTCTACATATGAGAGGAAGAGTTAGTGGTAAAAGGTTACATTGATGCAAGCTTCCAGACTAATCAAGATGATTACAAGTTGCAAATTGGATTCGTGTTCTGCCTCAACAATAGAGATGTGAGTTGGAAGAGTTTCAAGTAAGAAATAGTTGCCAATTCTACAACAGAGGCTGAGTATATTTTTTTGGTGACTGAGAGAACCCACCCCAGGCGAGCTTGACATGGTAAACTCTCAAGGCATGAGAGGTCATGGTCCGGTCACCCCCCTTATGTACTAAACCAGTGTGGATTGCCATTCACAAAGTACCTTCGGTGAGGTTCGAACCTCGGTCCTTCATTGGGACTTACCAAGATCTTACCACCCGGGATACTTTGGTTGAGTATATTGTTGCATCAAGTGTAGTAAAGGAGGTTGTATGGATCAAGAAGTTCATCACAGAACTTGGGGTTGTTCCAAGCATCAACGACATAATCGAGCTATATTGTGACAACAATGGTGCTATTGCACAGGATAAGGAACCCAAATCACATCAGCACTCAAAACATATACAAAGGTGGTTCCATCTCATACGAGAGATCATACAGTGTGGAGATGTAAAGATTTGCAAAGTATCAACCAAAAGCAACGTTGTTGACCCCTTGACGAAAGAACTTTCACAGCAGAAGCATGATGGACATGTAAGGTCACTCGGAATAAGATTTGTGAGTGATTGGCTCTAAGTGCAAGTGGAAGTCTATTGGTTATGTATGCCCAAGATCCAATCATGTGATAATTGTAATGGCATTATTTGTAAAAATGATTTGATTATAAATAAAGGCAAGCTTCCAATTTATTCTATTTAATTTAGTTTTGATATAATATTGTAACATTATAGATGTCTAGTGAATAATTTTATTCAATGATGTATGTCTTCAAGTATTATCCTTGTTGAAACAAGATCATACTGATGTAAAGAGTATATATATACACACATATTATATATATATATATATATATATTCTCATTATGTCCCTGATCAATTATTATTGTGGAAGGTTTATAGACAACAATAATATATAAGATCAGAGTGTGGGTTGTTTGATGACACAATCTTGTAATTCATGATATGGATATATCAAACCAAGCACACAGATACATGGTAGAGAATAGTGTATTGGACAAATTAACCCACCATGAGACTGACACATGGAAGCCATCTTTATGGAATTCATAGTCAACTCTCACAGTGGTGGTGGCGGTTGTGGTTCTTAGACCTGAAATCACTACACTCAATAGATGTCATTGGGTACACTTAAACATCATTAAATGCAGTCCTAAAACATGGATTGTTATAACAGTGATGATTGGGTGGCTTTGACACATGGGGTTTGACTGTGAGTGATAGATAAGGGATTTGTCTCTCCTATGGGTGTTTGATGCCCAAGGCCTCTTGATTAGCAAGATTGAGAAAAGCATGGCCATGCACATGAGAGTCAATATATGATACTGAGCTTAAACATATCTCAAACAGTCTTCTCTATTTCAAGAAACAAGATTGAATAATAATGAGGATGACTGCTCCATGCCTCAAGTTCAATCTGGACATCAGTGACAAAGGAACTATACAAACACTACATCACCATACACAGATTGTAGGTTGAATTTGTTCCCCAAATTTTCCATTTACTTGGGTAGAAATGATGTGTGACTAAGCACCACTCTTTGCTTGTGATGTCATAAGTTGTTATGGACACTCACTGCCAACATAATATGGGACCTATAGGGTAATACACATAGGTCTTGACCTAGAAGAGGAGTTCAGATCTTGAATGATAGTTGAATTAAGTGCTAAAGTATTTAGGCATTTGATTCAGGCAACAAACAGACCGAAAACACTGTCAAACGCCCATCTCAAGTGTTGAGACGGTCATTTGGAAGTGTCAAACGGTCGTTTCAAGAGTTGAGATAGGCGTCCGGGTGTCGGGCCAGTTGTGAGTTGAATTTTTCTAAGGATCAAATCGACCCAGCCGAACGGGCACAACTCAAGTAACCAAAAAAATGTTTGGGTGAACCAAGATGGTCTTCTCACGTGGGCGAGATGGTCTAATTCAGTTAGGGAGGGTTCTAGATATTTTCCTATTCGTTTTGTTGATGCAATACTTGTTGCACAATGAAATCAATATCTAACATTGATGGGAATTGATTTGACAAATTCATGTACAACTGCAAACCGCAAGATGACCATCTGGCTCAGCCAAATGGCCATTTTGGCTGCCGCAGATTTGCATAGTTTCCAGAATTGTTGTAAAAATTTGAGTTCTTTGGGTCCTTTCCACTCCCGCACATTAATCCCATATCGGATAGCAACTAGGAACCTTGACCCTGGCCTCTACTATAAATAGAGGGGTATTGGGGGCTTTCTATAACACAATACAGACAACTGAGAATTAGTTCCCTTTGACAACTGTTGTCCTCTCTGGTTGTGGTAACCACGAGAGCTCAGGCAAGTCCTACCCGACTGGGGAGGGATATCCAACGGAGAGAACAACTAAGAGTTTTTATGGAAGAGCAAGTTGGTGACTAGTACACCGACATAGGGATGACTCCTTCTTGGTTGTTTTGGAAATATGATAGGAGTTCTAGGCGGTCATTGTGGACTACCACAGAGGCAGGAAGGCATTGTTTGCCACTTGGAGGAAAACGTCAACCAACATTCTATGAAAAGAGGAGCTACTGAAGAAGACAATGTTTATGGTTGTAGTCCGTGGTGCAGACCAGGAGGTGTAGTAGTTAGATGTGTCCCAGTGCAACTAGGATTTAGAGTTGCACATATTCAATGATAAGGATTATCGCTAGACTTGCTCTAGGACCAGGTATATCCATAAACCATCTTTCTTGTATTATAGTTATTGATGTGATCTACTGATTATGGGGAATATGATAGATAAAATTTTAAATTCAGCTACCTGGTCTGTACCATATTTCCCAACAATCCCTACCTTACAAAATGTAAAGACATGGATGGGAAATTAATTCTCAATGAAATACTTGGGAGAAGAATCCTACATCTTGGGGATTAAGATCTATAGAAATAGATCTAAAAGGCTTCTTGGACTAACACATATATTGACAAAGTGTTGAAGAGGTTTAGCATGGTGAGCTCCAAAAGAGGGAACCTACCCGTACAACATGGTGTTAACATATCTAAAGCTCAATGTCCCAATTCTTATGAAGAAAGGGAATGCATGAGTCTGATTCCATATGCATCAGCAATTGTATTAATTATGTATGCAATGTTGTGCACATGTTTTGATGTCTTATATGCTTTGAGCATGACGAGAATATATCAGTCAGATCCAGGTGATTCTCACTGGACAACCATCAAGAACATCCTAAAGTACTTGTAAAGGACTAAGGATTAGTTCTATGTCTATGGTGGAGAGGAATAGTTGGTGGTAAAAGGTTACATCGATGCAAGATTCGAGACTAACAAAGATGATTATAAGTCACAATCAAGATTTTTGTTTTGCCTAAATAATGGTGTTGTAAGTTGGAAGAGTTTCAAGAAAAAGACATATGTCAATTCTACAATAGAGGTTGAGTATATTACTATATCAAATGCAATAAAGGAAGTTGTATGGGTCAAGAAGCTCATCTATGGACTTGGTGCCATTCTGAGCATCAGCGACGCAATCGATCTATATTGTTACAATAATGGATCTATTACACAAGTAAAGCAACCCAGATAGCACCTGCATTCCAAGCATATACAAAGATGGTTCCATCTCATATGAGAGATCGTACATTGAGGAGATGTAAAGGTTTGCATAGTACCAACTGAGAGCAATATTGTTGACCCCTTGACAAAGGCACTTTTGTAGCAGAAGTATGATGGTCATGTTAGGTCACTCCGGATAAGATTCATGGGTGATTGGCTCTAAGTGCAAGTGGGAATTTGTTGGTGTATATGCCCAGAGAGCCAATCATATGATGATTGTAATGACATAACTTGCAAATGATTTGATTAAAAATAATGGCAAGCTTCCAATTTATTCTATTTCTTCAGTTATGAGATAATAAAATAACATAATAAATGTCTAGAGAATGATATTACTCAATGACCTATGTCTTTAGGTTGAGGACCTAAACAATGAGATCATAGGGATGTTAAGAGTATATGCATTCTTTTTATGTCTCTAGTCGGTTGTTATTGTAGAAGGTTGATAGATAGCAGTAACACATAAGACTAGAATGTGAGTTGGTTGATGACAGAATCTCATTAGTTGTGGTATGGTGATATCAAACCAAGCAGATAGATACTTGTTAGAGAACAGAGTATTAGACAGACCCACCATAAGAGTAATACATGGAAACCTTAATTGGTAAGTCAGAATCACATCTTATAGTGATGGTGGTGTTTGTAGTTCTTAATCCTGAAGTCACTACACTTATCCCATGTTGTTCGATACACTTTGCAATCATCAAACATAATCTTGAATAATTATCATAGAGGTGATGACTGGGTGACTGTGACACATGGGGAATGATTTTGAGTGATGTAGATGGGATGTGTCCCTCCTACAGGAGTATGATATCTTAAGCCTCTTGATTACAGAGACTGATAAATGCATGGTCATGCTCATGTGAGTCAATATGTGATATTGAGCATAGATATATCTCATACAGTCTGCTCTGGTTCAAGCAATAAGATTAAATGTTGAAGAGGATGACTTTTCCATGCCTCAAGTTGAAGTTGGATATTTGTGGCAAAGGAACTATACAAACACTATAACACTAGTCACAGATTGTAGGTGAAGTTGTTCTCCAACTTTCCATTTACTTGGGTAGAACTGATGTGTGACTAGGAAATGCTCTTTGCTTGTGATGTCATAATTGGTTATGGACATTCACTACCAACGTAATATGGGACACATAGGGTCACACACAAAGGAACTCATCTAGAAGATGAGTTTAATCTTGAATGATGATTGAATTGATTACTCAACTATTTAGGTATTCCATTTATGCAAAAAAAATCAAGTGACTATAATCCTTATCGATCTGTTCATGTGATGAAATGACCATTTGGAGTGCCTGATTGATTAGAAACTAAATTGGATGAGTTCTACCAGAACTAGTGAGTGAAACGACCATTTCTCTTAGCGAGATGACCATTTCATGTTTGTGAGAAGACTATCTCACAAGAGCGAGACCACCGCTTCATGAAGAAATTCTATTGCATCAAGGATTAGTGATGATGTCATGTTGAGCATTAATTGTATTTGAATTGCCAATTCATATGAAATTGGGAAACATGGTGAAATGACTGTATCGCCTATGAAATGACCGTTTTGATTTCCAGTTGACTGTATCCAATTTTAGAGGTTGTGAAAATTCATGATCTTTGGGTCTCTTCTACTCCCGCATAGACAAAAACCCTAACCCAAACCCCTCCTATAAATAGAGGGGTACTGGGGGCTTTCCAAAACACAACACTAAAAATTGAGAAACCGTTTTTGTGACAATTATTATCCTCTCTGGTTGTGGTAACCAAGAGAGTCCAAGCAACTCCTACCCAGCTAGGAAGGGATATCAAGGGAGAGAATAATTGAGGATCATTGTTTCCAGAGAGAAAGTTGGTGACTAGTACACCAAAGGGAGGAACAACTCCTTCCTATCCATTCTAACAGGATGATAGAAGTTTTAGTTCGTCTATGTGGACTTCTCTAGAGGCGAGGTGGCCTTTTCCTGTCATTACTAGGGCACTGTCAGTCTACAGTCTATGGAGGAACTAATGCAGACGTCGTATGAGTCTATCATCCATGGTGAAGACCAGGAGTTGCACAAACACTGTCCAAGAGTGAAAAACCACATCGACAAGGATTGTCCCTGGGCTTGCTCCAGGACCAGGTATATCTTCATTAAACCATCATTTCCATTGCATAGTTAACATCTCGATCTGTTGGTTAATGGGAAATACGTCTGTAAATTTTTTGTTTTCACTACCTATGTGATGTCGTATTTCCCTACATAACTTTTATGGCAACCCTTACTCAAGGTCTGTTGGATGATGTCTAAAAACAAAGAACAACATGTGATGAGAATAGTGACTTTTAGTCTAAGAACCACAATCACCATTATCACTGTAAGAGTTTATTCTGACTACCATTCATGGTATCCATGTATCACTCTCAAGGTGGGTATGTTTGATACATCATTCTCTAACATCTACATGTGTGATTGACCTAATATCATATATCATGACTAATCAGACTCTATCATCAATCAACACACGTGCTATTTATGTATTATTGTTGTTGATTGTGCTTCCACAATAATATTCAACTAGGGACATAACAAGAATGTATGTAATGTTATCATACGTGATCTCATTATTCATGTCATCAACTTGAAGACATATTTCGTCAAGTAACATCATTCTTTATACATCTACTATGTTTGTGTCATCATCTCATGATTGAGACAAACATAATAGATGGAAGTAACTTGATGATTATCAAATAAGTTGTCTAATTCCACATTACAATCATCATATGATTGGCTCTCTAGGCATACATACCTATAGACTCCCACTTGCACTTAGAGACAATCACCCACGAATCTTGTTCCAAGTGATAGCATGTGCATCATGTCTCAACTACGCAAGCACTTTTTTAACATGTTAGAAATGTTTGCTTCTAATTGGAATATTGCAAGTTTTCACATCTCCTTGCAGTATGATATCTTGTATGAGATGGAAGTGCCATAGTATGCTATCTGAAATTCCTTTCCTATATAGTAGCTCCATTGTTGTCACAGTATATCTACTATGTCATCAATTGTTGGAACCTCCTACAAGTTCATCTATATGAACTTCTTGATCCATAAAGTATCTTGTGTTGTGTTCATAACACTAAGATACTTAGTTTCTATTGTAGAATTAAACAAATATCTCCAGCTCAGAACTTCTCCAGCTTAGAATTTTGGTTATAAGGTCAAACACAAATTTAGCTTGTGATCATTAATTTTATTTGTCATTTGAAAGCTTGAATCAATGTAACCCTTTACACCCAACTCTTCCTCATTACCATAACCAAGGAATCGATCCTTTTATGCTTCTCAAGTACTTAACGATGTTCTTATGGCATTCTAGTAACCTTCACTAGGATCTGACAGATATCCTCTCAACATGTCCAATACTTATGAGATAACAGAATGAGTACATAACATCACATGCATGATAGATACAATTGTGAATGCATATAGCATTTCACTCATGTCTTCCAATTCTTCACAAGAATTGGGATACTAGGATCTTGAGAGACTAACTCCATGGACAAGTTTTCTCTTATTGAGTAATGCATGTTGAACCCTTTAGCATCTTGCCAATGTATGTGATCTTTCTTAGATTGAGAAGTATCTAGATCTATCTCTATAGATCTCAATTCCTATCACATAGGATGCTTCACCTAAACCCTTGATAGAAATGTATTTTCCTTTCTAGGTTTCAACATTTGTAGTTTCAGGATGTTATTCCTCATCATTATGTGGAATATACATATGCTCCCACTAAATCTTTTGTAATAACAAATTTGTTCTTCATTCTAACTCAAGTCAAACTCTTCGACTGTCTTGTCAAATTATATATTCTCGCTCTAGATTCTTGTTTCAATCCAAATATTGACCTTTCTAGCTTATAGACTTAATTTGCATTTTATGGACTTATAAAACCTTTAGTATGTGTCATGTACAAATGCTATACAATATTCCAGTTAAGGAATGTGGTTTTAACATCCATTTTTCCAAATATCATACTCACACTAATCTACAATAGCAAGCATTATCCAGATGGATGTAACCATGACAAGTAGTGAAAAGATTTCATCATGTTTAACACTTTGAACTTGTTTGAAACTCTTTGCAACCAATCTTCTCTTATAGGTATGTACACTACCATCTTGGATCTCATGGACTCAAGCCATTTCTCAGACTCTGGTCCTTAATATCTTCTAGATAGGTTGTTGGCTCATCATCTTATGACCAACTCACTGCCTTTTTATGGAGTTATAAGATATCATAATCTTTGAAACTCAAGGTGTGTTCTACTAGATCTGTGAGGTCTTGTGTTACATAAGGAACTTGAAATTCCAAGCCAAATTGTGATTCTCTTTGCTCCTATTCTACCTCTTTAGGTTCAATGTTTCCTTATTTGTCTTGAACTTTTCAAAATTTACTTTTCTCCCACTTATTACTATGGAATTAAATTCCCAGTAGGATTACAGCCATCCTGGCAAAAAAAACACATTTTTGTCAGATTGGAATTTAAAGGTAGTATTCAACAAAATAACATTTATTTCATTTGTGGACAAAGCTTTTCAGGAAACTATTTTCTTACACAAGCTTTCAATCATAATCCTTTATAAAAGACATATGAGAACACCTCCCATGCCATATATTATATGGTGTCTTTTGAACCATTTTAGATAGTACATTATTTTAGTGTAAAGCATGTACCCAAAAGGAAATTGGAATATTATCTATATTTATTTGTAAAGCACCATGACTAATAAGTTGTGATACCTTCTTTGTTATACATCATTATGTTTTAGGTGGAGTTCATCTTAATGCACTATCACGGTCTCTCCAGAAGGTCCTCAAACTCTTAGTTTAAAATATTTTAACATCGACCATATCAAAGTGTCTTAATACTCTTACCAAGTTAGTTACATACTTCATGATCTCCTTCAACACTTCAAAAGATTTTTACTTGTATTCTATTAAATATAAACTTACATTTCTATTGACAGCATCAGTAAATATAATGAGGTATTGGTTACTACCTTTAGCATTTATTATAAAAGGTCAATATACATCAGTATGTATGATCCCTAATAGAATAATCACTCTCCCACTACATCTAGTGAAAGGTTCTTTTGTCATATTGCCCCATAAACAAGACTCACATGTCTTTATTGGTTCAATAACCAAAAGGGTCTACATTACCATTATAAGACTCATGGCCTTTCTTTAATGTTGAATATGATTTATTATCATAATTGTATGCTTAAAAACCCTAATTTAACCTTAATATGTGCTTTGATATCGTGTGACAAGCTTAAGTTTCACGTTTGGTCCAGTTTGGACATTGTTTGAGCAAGTTACGCCTTTATATGCTTGTTTTGGGCTTTTATGCAATTTACCCATATCTACGGTTTTTCTTGCAATTATACACATGATTTTTGTGCCTCACCTGTTTCAATATCATGTTTGATATAGTGGTTCTTGGGGGGGGGCTTGTTACACCTTGGTTTGAGTGGTGACACCTTGTGTTGAGGTTAGGGTTTGCTCTCATGGATGCCCTAACACATGGTTGACCTTGAGTGTTGAGCCACCTAGTTTTGGTGATCGCCAAGTTTTCATATGGTCCTAATTTTTGGCGGTCGATGAAGTTCTCTTGATCCATCTAGGTTGGTACTCGATGAGTTTTCTGACTCATCTTGGTCGCCAACATCTAGGGTTGGCAGTCGATGACTTTCCCGTCCATCTTGGTCGTTGAGAATTCCAAGTGGTCGCTAAGGTTTCCTACCCACCTTGGTCGACGAGTTTTCTTGGTTTGGTTAACTAGTTTGTGTTTGACTTATTTTCATGTGTAAGATTCTTGCACAGATGATATTCTTTGGTCTTGGACGCATGGCAAACATGGTTAGACACCTCTACCTTCTATCCTCTCTCACCATAGCCATATATACCTCCCTCTTCTCATGTAACCAAACTCTTTGAACCCTCACTCTCTCTTCTTGCTATTGGAGCTCGTACCCTAGTTCTTCATGGTGAAGGAGGAGCTCAAGGTTTAAGAAGGAGTTTGATCTTTCTTACATGTATACCTAGGGTTTGGATATACCCTAGTTGAGGTCGTTTGGTGCTTCCTTGCTTGGTTTCTTAACCTTGGCAAGTGAGATCTCACTCTTTTCTTTTGTTTTCCTTACTGTCCTACCCCCTTCTTCCCTCTTCTTGGTTGGATCCATGGTGAAGCTTGAGCTAGTGGTTGAAAACATCTTCTTTCTTGCCTTTTCAACCTAGGGTTTGCTTCCTTTTTGGAGAAGAGACTAGCTTGGCCGAGGAGAGTGCTCAAGGTAGGGTTTCTACCCTCTTTTCTTCAAGCTACCTTTCTATTTAGAGTTTCTACTATAGGGAAATATGGGATTAGAGTAGGCAGTGGAAACAAAAATTTATCTATCCATATTCACCAGAACACCAAGATTGCCTCAACAACTATGTAATGGAAATGATGGTTTAACGAGTTCAGACCTAGTCCTACAGCAAGTCCAATGACTCTAACTCATTGAAATAGTAGAGCAACTCCTAGTCTTCACCATTGATAGTAGACTCAGACGACATCTGTAGCAGCCCCTCCATGGACTGTAGGCTGATGTTGCCATCATAACGATGGGCAAAGGCCAACTCACCTGTATGGAAGTCTACACAGACCACCTAAAACTTATGTCATTGTGATGTCCCCGGATTTTCTAAAACTTAATCTGATGTGTGACGTCTAAATTGAAACCCTCACCTCAGCGAGAATCCCAATTTAACATCCCACACAAGGCTAAGAAGAAGAAAATCAAGGGAGTCAGAAGGAAACAATCAGTAGCACATGTACATGAACAATAATAAAACCATACACACATGTTCACCATTCAACATATAATTACAACATGAATTGTTACAACATTTGATATTACATATTGAACATCAAACTTATACATATACATGTACTAGCACTAAACTATAGGATCTTAAGACAACAGGTCCACCTGTACATCAGCTCGCCACACAACTCTCACTATCCTTGGATCTTCAAGAGCATAACCACAACCTAAATAAAAGATTACATGCGGTACACATCAACATAATATTTCAAGAATATTGTACTGAGTATGCCTACGTGTCTTTTATTTACCTCTCATCATATCTTGGCAATAAGATAAAACTAATACTTGGCAGTAACAGAAGAATATAAGAAAAGTGTATACTTGTACAAAGATATTCATTAACAAAGGAGAACACATATTTTAAGCTCATTTTCCATTATATGCTTGTTCATCTGCCTACCAATGGGATAGATGCATTCAGGCCTTATGATCTTCTTACCAAAGATATAGATCATTGTACATGTGATCTTCTTACCAAAGAGATAGATCACTCACTAGCACTATGCTTACCAAAGAGATATAGTGCTTTCATATAATGGAACAAATATATTATGTTTCAAGTGTTCATAGCCATAAGTACAGAAAATCAGGCAACATATCATACAAGAACAATTATTTCAATCAATACCATATGCCAAGTCTTTACTACCATATAACACAAGCATAATGTATAATAAGCCAAGTAAGAGGCAATAGTGTACCTTGATCAAGACAAACCTAATCATCATATTCCTCATGTCAACTAAGTATCCTAGGTCAAATCCTGATAAAGATAAGATCACATACGATCATCAGGTTCTCATCATCTCACATCTCATCTTAACCCTAATTATGTCCATTTTAGGATTTAGCTTATTTCTTTAGTATATTTCCAAAACACTTGCATTCTTGTCTTATATTTATCTTGCTGATTTCATTTTCCAGACTATAGTTCATAAACTGGATATACTCATGTGTCACATTATTATGTGAACATATTTAACATTATGTCACTTTCATTAACCACATGTATTAAGGGTTCCCTTCATATAACATAAATTATGGGTATCATCCTGATCTCATATTTAATTATGAGGTTCCAGATACTGATATGAGCTTACTCTGTAGATTTCATCATTTATTGAGCATGTGTGCATTTATTGCATTTTATTTAGGGTTAAAAGCCCTAATTAGCCATATTAATCAAAATATATGCTTTCATGCATCAATATGACCATATCTGATATCATATGCGCTATAAACATGATTATATACTTACTGATATTTTATCATAATTTTATACCATTGTTTGATATTTATTATCTATTAGACAAGCATTACAAATCTTACATAATATCACAGATATTAGTTCATCAAAAACCCGATATTATGGTTCCATCTTGTTCTACTCATTTTTCTGATAATTTTGGTATATTATACTTATTTTTCTGATAAGCGAGCTATTTTCTATAATTATAGAAGATATGTTATTTCTGTGGTATTTACCTTTCTCTGTCCAATCACAGGCTCACACGTGTCAGCGCTGCTCTTGTCCTCCATACGGAGCCGGTTCAGTTCTTGGCTTTGGACCCGGTTCAGCCGATCCTCTCTTCTCATTCTCGCGATCCCACAATCTTCTTCCTACACGTTCCGATCGCCACACAGACACGCCACCGCCTGGTGAGGTTGTGCTCCGGTGATAAAAAGATGGCACATGGCCGTACTTCTTCGGCCACTCATGAGGTCGGCAGGTTCGTTCCCCGCTCATCTGCTCAAATTGGGGTGAGTTCGCGTCCTCTTCTTCGTACAAAGCTGTCGCTGCTTCAGGGATTCCCAGTAAGGAACCGCCCGCCTCTAGATCTTCTTCCCTTCTTCCATCTACCTCAAAATTGGACTCTCTCCCTCCTGGCGTTTGACACAAACTCAGTGTATGCCCACATGTGTGGGTTCTCTGTTGAAGCTCTGCTTCCACGAGCCTACCGACATCTACTCAGGATGATGGATGCCGCTTCCGAGTCTGCTTCTCTGAAAACACAGTGCCGCAAGTGGTGTCGTAATGGAG
The DNA here is from genome assembly GCA_963693085.1 of Alisma plantago-aquatica. Lineage (NCBI taxonomy): Eukaryota > Viridiplantae > Streptophyta > Magnoliopsida > Alismatales > Alismataceae > Alisma > Alisma plantago-aquatica. Next base: position 928,010,396 of record OY856409.1, read on the forward strand.
AAGAAGGGGTTGGGAGAAGCCCTTATAGGTGTTGCTCTGCCACGGTGGTTCCTTGACACAAAGTGATCTCGATTGCCATGGTGTTGGCTCCTGCCACCACACGACTATTTCAATTGGCAATTGACGTTGTTCCCTTTAGTCTGGACTTCTCCAAGCCATCTAGAATGGCTACACAATAGCAGCATCGCAATCCTAAATCTCCATCTATGTTGGCTCATCGGCACCATCTTCTGGTTCTCCATCCTAGCATCAGCTTCATCACTGATCTTGCTACCTCCAGGGCCCTCCTCTGGCATGGATCAGGCTGGCAGCGACTCGTGGATGATTGCCAGCACCATCGTCATCTCTCCATGGCTTGGGGAGTTTGTCGGCACACCTACTCCTGGCATGGCATGCGATCAAAGACCCACCTCCTCGCTCTCTAGCTCTGACCTTCCACCCACCACACCTGACAACTTAGTGGAGAGGAGCAAGCAGTGATGGGGTTGGATCGGTCTCCCTTCACTCTTTGATGTGATGAGGACAACCGCTGGTTTACAATTCTGTCTGAGCCCACGTTCAACGACGTGGTTGGGGCAGTTTGATGGCGTTGCATCTCACCAGCATCGTGTGAATCATGGACTTGAATATAAAGTTGGGGTCCTCCATTCTCTCCATCTAATGAACACTAAGACACCACGCCACATATCTGTGGCTTCTCCTCCTCTAGATGAACATGAGATGAGAGATGTAGGGATAGAACCAGCCACGCAGACTCAACCCAAAGCAAATAGTGTGTGACACTGCATGCCCGGAACTAACTTACATAATCATGTACATTGGTCCATTTTACTCAATAATATACATGATTTCACTTGTGTCATTGGACATTTTAGGATTCCAAAAGTCCACTCCATCACATCCTCCACATCTTAAAAGAAATTTAGTCCTTGAAATTAGGCCAGAAAAACCACTTTGTCACATCATATACATCTTAAAAGAACTTTCGTCCTCGAAATTCAACCATACTCGTACTCCAAGGAAATCTACCATGCCTTCCTCCACATGTAAGCACTATTATACGTGTAACATATCCGTAAAGGTTACCTAGGACCATGTATCCAGAGCACTATTAGGGGGTTTTACAACCATATTGGTGCACAAACACTCCATTCAAGGTTAAACTCAAGATTTAGAAACTTAGGTTATGTCATTACATATCTCATATGCTAGGGTTGCATCCTCATCTTTACCCATGCATTGGGGTTCTCACATCATATTGCCATTTTCTAAAGGTGTTAAACCCAAGTTAACCCATTATCAAGGTGTCATCAACATTTTATTGAGCTAATTGTTAGAACATGTTCAACATTAACATATACCTTTTAGGAGGGAGTTAACTATAATTAACCCACTTAATCCATCTTAATAAAACAATCATGATCATCATTTTGTGTTATGTTGTTTTGCAAACCATATTCAACATCTTTATTAAGCACTAAGATTAACATCTCATGTAACATGTTTCATTCATATGATGTTATTTCATTACTCATGATAAATTGCAACATTTATTAATGATTGGATCACAAGGTTAACCATCTTTAATATATCATCATTATTCATGCATATGGTTAACCATTTATGCATTAATATCTATTAACCCATCTTTAAGTTTTCCATCATGTCATATCCACTATCATATCTCAAGATTGGATCACATTTTTACATATAAAAAAATCATGGTTGTGCTACATAAACTTATGCAAGTGACTTGTTAAACATATATCAAAACTTTATCTAGTCCAATTGAGGTTCTCCTAACCCATACCACGAGGGTAGTTCCATGCTCAGTCTCTCTGAGCTAACTCAACTCTATGAGTATCTCATATGCATATACTTTATCTTTCCTCTCGGTCTAGGGTTCTCGGATTACCTCATTGGTACTAGATAATAGCTTCATTAGCTCTAGCCACATAAGCACAAACCAAAACATTCTACAACATACTATTCATAGGTCTTCTACCCATGAAACATGCTTACCCAAAACTCTCTTATACATGCAACCACTAGATTCTAATGCGGGAAACCACCAACCCGAGCATGAGGCTTCACAGAAACTAACATAGCTACCTCCTCCAGGGTCTTGGGCTCTCTCCCTCACCCAGATGGCAGGTTCTCATATTCATTTCCACTTGCACACATATATCGAGCATCTCTCTCTATCTGTAGGGTTTGGTCCTCCCAAGGACATCTAGGGTTCAAGAAAACTATGGAATCATGCATAAAGCAACTCATCTCAATCACTCAGGAGTAGTCTAGTTTAGGACATATCATATCACATATCTCATAATTCTCATATTTTGGAGTTTAGGTTCTCTGACCTTCTCCCAATGGGTCTCACTGCCTCTGGAGTTAACCCTAAAACTGGTCCCAACACTAGAGGTCCTCCTTTGTAAAAGAGCTTGAGGCTCATGCTGACTCACAACCTTGTCTTAACTTAAGACATCTTATCTCATAAAAGCCTATGTACTTGCATCACCAAGCTTATATCAAAACCTCAAAACTGAACCTTAAGTCCTCGAGGCAAACAGGTATCATCATAATCTATCTTATATCATCTATATAAGACTTACATCATATTATCAAAACTTATCTCAACTATTCCATCTATCATATATATCAAGAAGGCTCTAAACATCTAATCTAGAACTACTCTCTCTTCTAGACTGATGTCATACACTTTCACTTAGGTTGCATGGTCACCTCCTACTCGTACATGTGTGGGGACACATTTTTATAATACATATATATAATAAAATATTATATAGTTTTTCTCCGATAAAACAAGCGTCGGAGAAAACTATCGAGGTTCGATTCATTTGGAATCAAAAATCAAATCCAGAAACGAGTGTCCCACACATAGTAGAGAGTCCAGTGTCATGAAAACTAGTGAAAAGGGTGAGAACATGGTGTAGACTAGTGTAGCTACTCTAGACAACGTGCACAATATGTCTAGGGTTTCTCTTCCCTTGATGCAAGTCATTTCCAAATAATGCAACGTCCCATGCCGGTGCACTATAAGGAAATAACTACATCTAAGGACTTGTTATACCATAAGCACTAGTCTAGACCTAGTTCTCAGACATCTAGGTGCTAACCTAGAGGCTAGGTCAGATCTAGTCTCTAAAAGATGACTAATCTAACCCTAAAAGATTATTAAGTTCATGGTTCTTTAGTTTTGAGTTGCATGATGAGAAAATGTCAGGCTTTGCTATTGTTCATGCTCTGATACCACCTGTGATGTCCTCGGATTTTCTAAAATTTAATCTGATGTGTGATGTCTAAATTGAAACCCTCACCTCAGTGAGAATCCCAATTTAACATACCACACAAGGCTAAGAAGAAGAAAATCAAGGGAGTTAGAAGGAAATAATCAGTAGCACATGTACATGAACAATATTAAAACCATACACACATGTTCACCATTCAACATATAATTACAACATGAATTGTTACAACATTTGATATTACATATTGAACAACAAACTTATACATATACATGTACTAGCACTAAACTACAAGATCTTAAGACAACAGGTCTACCTGTACATCAGCTCGCCACACAACTCTCATTATCCTTGGATCTTCAAGAGCATAACCACAACCTAAACAAAAGATTACATGCGGTACACATCAGCACAATATTCCAAGAATATTGTACAGAGTATGCCTACGTGTCTTTTATTTACCTCTCATCATATCTTGGCAATAAGATAAAACTAATACTTGGCAGTAACAGAAGAATATAAGAAAAGCGTATACTTGTGCAAAGATATTCATTAACAAAGGAGAACATATATTTTAAGCTCATTTTCCATTATATGCTTGTGCATCTGCCTACCAATGGGATAGATGCATTTAGGCCTTATGATCTTCTTACCAAAGAGATAGATCATTGTACATGTGATCTGCTTACCAAAGAGATAGATCACTCACTAGCACTATGCTTACCAAAGAGATATAGTGCTTTCATATAATGGAACAAATATATTATGTTTCAAGTGTTCATATCCATAAGTACGGAAAATCAGGCAACATATCATACAAGAACAATTATTTCAATCAATACCATATGCCAAGTCTTTACTACCATATAACACAAGCATAATGTATAATAAGCCAAGTAAGAGGCAATAGCGTATCTTGATCAAGACAAACCTAATCATCATATTCCTCATGTCAACTAAGTACCCTAGGTCAAATCCTAATAAAGATAAGATCACATACGATCATCAGGTTCTCATCATCTCACATCTCATCTTAACCCTAATTATGTCCATTTTAGGATTTAGCTTATTTCTTTAGTATATTTCCAAAACACTTGCATTCTTGTCTTATATTTATCTTGCTGATTTCGTTTTCCAGACTATAGTTCATAAACTGGATATACTCATGTGTCACATTATTATGTGAACATATTTAACATTATGTCACTTTCATTAACCACATGTATTAAGGGTGCCCTTCATATAACATAAATTATGGGTATCATCATGATCTCATATTTAATTCTGAGGTTCCAGATACTGATATGAGCTTACTCTGTATATTTCATCATTTATTGAGCATGTGTGCATTTATTGCATTTTATTTAGGGTTAAAAGCCCTAATTAGCCATATTAATCAAAGTATATGCTTTCATGCATCAATATGACCATATCTGATATCATATGTTCTATAAACATGATTATAGACTTACTGATATTTTATCATAATTTTAGACCATCGTTTGATATTTATTATCTATTAGACAAGCATTACACATATTACATAATATCACAGATATTAGTTCATCAAAAACCCGATATTATGGTTCCATCTTGTTCTACTTATTTTTCTGATAATTTTGGTATATTATACTTATTTTTCTGATAAGCGGGCTATTTTCTATAATTATAGAAGATATGTTATTTCTGTGGTATTTACCTTTCTCTGTCCAATCACATGCTCACACATGTCAGCGCTGCTCTTCTCCTCCATATGGAGCCGGTTCAGTTCTTGGCTTTGGACCCGGTTTAACCGATCCTCTCTTCTCATTCTCGCGATCCCACGATCTTCTGCCTACACGTTCCGATTGCCACACAGACACGCCACCGCCTGGTGAGGCTGTGCTTCGGTGATAAAAAGATGGCACATGGCCATACTTCTTCGGTCGCTCATGAGGTCGGCAGGTTCGTTCCCCGCTCATCTGCTCAGACTGGGGTGAGTTCGCGTCCTCTTCTTCGCACGAAGCCGTCGCTACTGCAGGGATTCCCAGCAAGGAACCGCCTACCTCCAGATATTCTTCCCTTCTTCCATCTACCTCACGATTGGACTCTCTCCCTCCTGGCGTTTGACACAAACTCAGCGGTATGCCCACGTGTGTGGGTTCTGTGTTGGAGATCTGCTTCCACGAGCCTACCGACATCTACTCAGGATGATGGATGCCGCTTCCGGGTCTACTTCTCTGAAAACACGGTGCCGCTAGTGGTGTCGTAATGGAGAAGAAGGGGTTGGGAGAAGCCCTTATAGGTGTTGCTCTGCCACGGTGGTTCCTTGACGCAAAGTGATCTCGATTGCCACAGTGTTGTCTCCTGCCGCCACACAACTATTTCGGTTGGAAATTGACGTTGTTCCCTTTAGTCTGGACTTCTCCAAGCCATCTAGAATGGCTACACAATAGCAGCATCGCAATCCTAAATCTCCATCTATGTTGGCTCACCGGCACCATCTTCTGGTTCTCCATCCCAGCATCAGCTTCGTCACTAATCTTTCTACCGCCAGGGCCCTCCTCTGGCATGGATCAGGCTGGCAACGACTCGTGGATGATTGCCAGCACCATCGTCATCTCTCCATGGCTTGGGGAGTTTGTCGGCACACCTACTTCTGGCATGGCATGCGATCAAAGACCTACCTCCTCACTCTCTAGCTCTGACCTTCCACCCACCACACCTGACAACTTAGTGGAGAGGGGCAAGCAGTGATGGGGTTGGATCGGTCTCCCTTCACTCCGTGATGTGATGAGGACAACCTCTGGTTTACGATTCCGTCTGAGCCCACGTTCAACGACGTGGTTGGGGCAGTTTGATGGCGCTGCATCTCACCAGCATCGTGTGAATCATGGACTTGAATATAAAGTCGGGGTCCTCCATTCTCTCCATCTAATGAACACTAAGATGCCACGCCACATATCTGTGGCTTCTCCTCCTCTAGATGAATATGAGATGAGAGATGTAGAGATAGAACCAGCCACGTAGACTCAACCCAAAGCAAATAGTGTGTGACACTGCATGCCCGGAACTAACTTACATAATCATGTACATTGGTCCATTTTACTCAATAATATACATGATTTCACTTGTGTCATTGGACATTTTAGGATTCCAAAAGTCCACTCCATCACAGTCATTCTACTAGCATAGATAGGAAAGAGTTGTCCCTCCTGTTGGTGTACTAGTCACCAACTTGCTCTCCCAAAATTGTTCTCCCTTTCTTTCCCTCCCTTTATCGAGTAGGACTTGCTCAAGTTCTCTCGGTTACTACAAACAGAAAAGACAAACAATTTTTAGAGGCAATTGATGTGTCTGAGAAGCCCCTAGTACCCCTCTATTATAGGAGTAGTAAGGGTCAGGGTTCCCAGTCTGTGTGGGAATGGAAGGTACTAGAAGATCATGAATTTTCACAACCTATGAGCGACAAACTGATCAGTTAGCAAGCAAGCTGGTCGGTTCACATGCGAGCCAATCGGTTTGCTCCATGAACCGGTTGTTTCACCATGTATCCCAATCACATATGAATTGACAATTTGAATCCAATTAATGTACAACATGATGTCAACAATATCGGTTTGCATTATTTGTGAGATAAAGATGAGATATCTCATCCAACAAGATAAAGGATGGACGAAATATCATCTCTAGATTATCCTCTAGACTTTTGCATGTCAAGATAAATATAAGAGCATGCATGAACATGTGTCAACCATGCATGGCCACATGTCACCTAGTAGCATATGGTGAAGACACCTCTTATACATTCTTTTTCATGAACCCCAAGTATATATACTTCTCCATCCACCTACTAATGGAAGTTTACGAACCCCACAACTCTCTTTCTTGGAGATATTGTGCATACCCTCTTAGATATCGTGCATAGTAGCTCAAGGAGCAAGGGGAGCTCGAGCATCAAGCTTAAGGTAAGTCTTTTGTCATCTTCAACCTTGGTTGAAGCATAATTTCGGGTTATAGATATTCCTCTCTTTTCTTCTTCACTAAGTTCTTAACTATGGTGATTCCTTGTATATGGAGGAGTTGTGAACGAGCCTTGGACCTTGGATAAGCTCATCTTCAACCTTAGGATCGTGAAGCTTTGGATCTTTGAATTTGTTCACAAGGCGGGTTATATAACTTGAATTCAACTATGTTATTATTCATCTTCAATATTCTTGAACTTGTTGATCTACTTTCAATTTTGAATTCCTTTGATTAATTGATGATCCTTTAAGTTTTTTTTAAGTATCTTAGGATTGTTGTCCATAATCTAAAACAGTAAGAATAGGAATCTAGAGTTTGATTATGATGACATCATTAAGGTCTAACCCGATATTTGGTTAAAGTACCTCTAACCTGATATAATGGAGTAAATACACCATTAGCACGATATGGTGATGAGTAGGTACTTTTTGCATGATGTGATGATGAAAGTGCACACCTTTTACATGATATGTTGTTAATAAAATACCTTGTGCATGATATAAGGTCAAGTATACACCTTATGCATGACATGAAGTCAAGTATATACTCCACCCGATATATCAAAACCCTAGGTGATAAGTAACCCGACATGTTGATATGTGCACACCATGAACAAGATATAGTGAGGAGTGTATACCTTATGGGTGATATGATTAAAACATAGATACACTATGAGCATGATATAGGGTCAAGTATTCACCTCCTACACGATATGGTGTTAGGTTTATATCCTAACCCAATATGGGTTGAAACCCTAGATGGTGATATGAAACCCAAGATGATGCATAAACTGATATAGTGGTGAGTGATACCAAATGAATGGTATGATTGATATTTAATGGACGATAGTAGTAGCACCTACTTGTACCTTGTGAATGATATGAGGTCAAATTCCTACCTCATGCATGATATGGTACACTCTACCTGATATGGTGGAAAACCCTAGATGATAGATTGAAACCCGATATACCCTATCCTTTGTGTAATGGATTGTTGTAAAAGAATTCAACTAGATACCTAGCTTGTCATGTAACTATATGATAGAGTTGATCCTTGAAGGTATAAAAGGTTATGAGACTAAGGGTCTACCTAACATGGTAACTTGATATGTTACCCAACATGGAGACCCGATATGATAATCCAACATGGGAAACTAATATGGTGTTGTGTATATGATGCCCGATATGGTAGGTATGCTTCAGTCCAATGTATTTGACTAAGTGATATATATTGGGTGTTATGTTAAATAATAAAAGAGTATGAGTTTGATTCAGTTTGATAATGAAGAATTAATGTACCTTAAGAGGAGAATTGAGCCAACTTAATAAAAGTATGATGCAATCAACATCCTAATAAGGATATGAGAGAAACTTTTACATGTGTGAAAAACATGTTAATAAGCATGAATTAATACTCCTAAGATGAGTGGAGTATGAGTAAGGGTTTGATTCTAGATATTATGATATTGAATCCTTAATTTGTTAATAAGTGGAAAACCTAACCCTAATGAAGGGTGATGGTATGCACTTACAACCCTAGTCGGTTAGATTGAGAAATCCTAACCCAAATAATGGGAAGGATGTATTTCTCTTATATCACATAGTGATGATGTGAATTTGAAACCCTATTTGGTTAAAATAGACAATCCTGACCCTAATAATGGGAATTATGTATTTCTCTTGAATTGCATAGTGATGTCATATACTACTAGAGTTTTTATCATAAAGTGAAAACTGTTCGAGAATCATGAAATGATGAGCATAGCCAGGTGTGAGCTATCATGTTTATATGTTAAAGATTTAAATGATCCATATTAAATATATGTACAACAAGTATAATGATTATACAGTCTAATATGTTAAAAGATAGTTGTTGCCTAGTGAGAGGTGACAAGATATTTAATGAACTATGTGAAATACTTGTACAACATGTGTGATGAATACCTTGGTCTGAGGACCTAGAGGTAATAGTTACCTGCTATAGGGGTAACAATTTTCAAGTGATGATCTAAGGGTTTGAATACCCAGATCCAATAATAATGATGATGATGATGAGGTTAAGGGATGAGAATTCCCAGTAATGTGAAAAGGGTCTGAGATCCCGAGTGTATGTATCGAAATGTGTTCTAAAGATTAGAAAAGTACTTGACAGATGTATTACACCTTTCCTTGTAGCAATTGTTTATGATTGATGCTTATAACTTGTTTGATGCTAGAAGAATACTGCAATGCACTTAATAAACCATTAGGAATCATAAGATGTAGTTGCCCTGACCATAGATCCATCAGTGTCAGAATTTGCAGAAATGGTGAAACGGGTTTTCCCACGGGATAACCTGGAGTGCATATTTTTGAATATGTGAGCGTGTGAGCTTGGACGGTCATATGTGAGTTGATCCCCTTACATCCACGATCTTGGGGATTGGCTATATGTCATATCCTGGAATGAGTGCTACAGTGGTCGTAGACTCAATAGTGAGCACAGTGAACTGGCTCGTGGCTCAGAGTATGGCTATATGCCATAACTCAATAATTTTATAAATGGGGAAGGTTGTTGGTCTGTGTTCCCCTAAGAGAGTGCATGTTGCGGCTGTAACTCTGAGCAAAGATGCCACTATACCCTAACATGCCCTTTTTGTAGATTGACATGAGATGTCACTGCTAGTTGTCTCATATAGACTGAGGCAAGAGAGATCTTGGCAATCGGCTCTATCATTGACCTTGTATGGTATCGACTTGTGAGAAGTTTGTGGTCGGTTGGAGCATGAACGGTATACTTCATCTCCTCAGAGCATAAGTGTGATTGTAATATGTAATCAGTCGTGTAGTGTATTTGCTTAAGGATCGAATATGGAAAACATTGGTTGATGTACACTCCTTTTATACATCTTAGTTGGATAGATGTTATTCATGTTCCTTTATATTTCCTTGTAAAGTGAATAGATAGTTTATTGCTTTACCATAGATAGATACATTATTTTAAAGAGAAGGGATTACTCTGTTCTGCTTATATAGTGATTAATCATGTTTGTTAATACAAAAGAACCTCTGCTCAGTTTTATACTATTTAACTGTGATAATAATATAGTCAGCAGAGAGTTATATCTCTCGCTGGGACAATTGTCTCACCCCGTGGGATCCACAATTTTTAGGTGAACATGCATGAGGAGGTAGAGACCTTTCTACAGAGGGAGAATAACAACTGGAACAGTAGTAACAGCTCAAGTTGAGTGTACTATCTGTTGTGTCTTATAGATAGAAGTCATAAATGTCGTCTTTGTACTCTCAGGTCCTTGGAGTCAGTACGTAATGGTTTCATGAACAATCTGAGATTTTGGCTTGTATACCTTGAGGTTTTATGTTGCTTCAATATATATTTTTGATAGAGCAATTATTATATGTTATCCTCGAGATAAGATAAGACAATGTATGTATAATGTGAATCATGATATATATAAGTTTTGGATCTCTCAGTGAGAGATTCCTGTAATTGGATCTCCTTGCAAATTAGTTTTAATTCTTAGTGATTTTTGTTAATCTGTTGTTTATGGTTATTCCACAATTATCACTAGTGATGGCTTGATTTGATATCGGGTCGTCACAAAGTTTTGGTATCAGAGCCTAAGGTTCACTGAGTCTACAGAGACATAGGACTAAGGTGTTGAGTCTGTTCTAGTATCCTCCAGTATATCTTATAGTGACTTCTGCTTATGCAAAAGATAGATTAAAGCTTAAAGATGTCTGGAGAATACAAGGAACACATTGCTGAGAGCAATGTTGTTGCACCAAGAGAAGGTGCAAGGGATCAGGCAAGAGAAGAACGACTGCCTGAGAATACCCAGGTTGATCTAACAATGATAGAGAATCATGCATTTTATGCTCTTATTGGGCAGGTTGGGACAACAGTGATGCATTAAGTGGACCGAATAATAGCAACACAGCCTAGATTACCAGTCCATGATGATGAAATTTTGGGTTCTAACATGATTTCTGATCAACATAGTTATGTTGTAGTAGTGGAAAATGTTGAAAGGATTAGGACACAACATGAAATCAGAGTCTGTTACAGGTGTAGGCAAGTAGGACATCTTAATAATGACTGTCTAAGAAAGGATAATGAGGTAGGAATTAAGAAAAGATCTGTCCAAACTCGGGAACTGATGCCTAGTAGCTCTAAAAAGGGGAAGTTTTTGGTGCCACCAATGCAACCAAAGATTAATGCACCAGGAAAGTGGCTACCAAGAGAGGGTAAAGGACCTAATGTTCCACCAGTTAGAACTCCTGATTTAGCTTCTACATCGGTTATAAGGCCAACAAGACCAGGGAGTGCATATAAGATATGTCGTAAATGTGGACAAGTTGGGCATATTAGACCCTTTTGTCTTAAAAGAAAGAAGGGAATGACCCAACTACCAAGGCAGAGTCAATAAGACTCTCAAAGGCAATGGTTTAGCCGTGGCACGTGAAGACATGGATAGGCATCCCAAGTAGGTCCATCTGCACCAGATGATAGAGTATGACGTCGGAAATAGGCAATGACAAAATTCTACGCAATGAATTAGCCTGAGGTAGTAATCGATTCACGAGTTGAGACAGGTCAGATGAATTGTGTCATTTTGATATGTCTTTTCCTGATTTTATCTGTTAGTTATAAGAAAAGTTGTTTCTGTTGAGCTTCCTTTGATTAGTCCTATGAGGACATAAGGAAGATGATAACTTACATTCTATTTAGTAATCTTTAAATGTGTTTTAAATTTTCTTTTATCTATTTGAAAGAGGATGAGGTATAAAAGAGGTGCCTAGAGACATCCAGGGATACTAAGAAAAGTAAGGTATATGATATAAACAAGGTGCATACTACCTAATCTCAATACATGTATACCCTGGCCAGGAATTCAATTATTGAAGGCAAGGTAAGTATGGGTCTCTTAGATTGTTATCTTTCTGATTACTCTGATCAAGTAGTCATTTTGAGACAATCTAATGAGCATAGTGAATATGAAAATATGGCATAGATATTTCTATCCCATCCTAACTGCAATGAAAAAGAAACTGAGTTTATCTCAAACTAGTATGTGTGTATGAGGAAGTAAAAAGTACAATCCTCATGATAAGAGAAAGGGAACAAGGGAGATGATCCCTATTTGATAAAGAATGTGTGAAATGAAGATCATTTCTATGATGAGGTAATAAATAAAGTCAAAAAATGACTCATGAACAGTTGACAGTTCATGTAATAATTAGAGGAGATGATAATCTCTTCTCTTTGATAAACAACCCTGGGTGATGATGGGGCAATAGAAAGGAATATGTTTCCTTATGTTCTTTCCTTGTAGGGACATGACAATTAAGTAAGTCTTATGACTCTTGATGTGCATAGATTAAAAGTAATATATAGATGGGTACTTTGAAAAGTATTAGACAATCTCGAATTTTGGTTTCAAGACAAAGTTATATGTGATAAGTAATGTCCCAAGATGAAAGAAAGATCTTATTATATGTTGGTTTTGGTAATGACAATAGAAAATGGAAAGGATGAGGATGTGATGTGTTTTTGGGCACATGTAACGATACCAAGGTAAAGAATCCTAGAAATTTCAATGGTATGAGAAAATGAGAATATGACTCCTGATAAGATGAATAATGTTTGGTTACCTAGAAGGGTCAAATTTGAAATAACTATAGTATGGATATCATATTGTAACACCCGGGCCCACTGCCCTAGGATCTAGTAGAGTTTAAAGAATGACGACTGGCCCCACAGACCACCACTAGCCTTAATTGCGTGCTTTATCTATACTCATGCGCAAGCCAGGATAAACTTCCCGACTGGTTACCCATCCTAGTACTACTCCAAGCCAAGCATGCTTAACTATGGAGTTCTTTAGTGATGGGCTCCTGAAAAAGGAGGTGCACCTTGGTGATATGGGTAGTCCAATAATTCCTTATAAGATCATTTTATCTGAGGCCTCAAATCCTGGGATGTTACAATCTCCCCCACATAGACGCTTGACGTCCTCGTCAAGAATCAACTATATGGCCTCATAATATTTCCTCATTTAAGTGCAGACCCAGAATGGCCCATGGACATCCAGCTCCCAATCACAGAATACCAGCGTAAGGGTGGCTACATCACCATGGGAAGCCCTTTCCTACATGCATGGACCGCACGGTTCAAGACTGGCATGCCACATACCCATCTGGGTCTCACCTACTGGAGGGGTTTTAGCTCTGATACCATTTGTAACACCCGGGCCCACTGCCCTAGGATCTAGTAGAGTTTTAGGAATGACGACTGTCCCTACAGACCACCACTAGACTTAACTGTGCACTTTATCCACACTCACGTACAAGCCAGGATAAACTTCCCGACTGGTCACTCATCCTAGTACTACTCCAAGCCAAGCACGCTTAACTATGGAGTTCTTTAGTGATGGGATCCCGAAAAAGGAGGTGCACCTTGGTGATATGGGTAGTCCAATCATTCCTTATATGATCATTTTATCTGAGGCCTCAAATCCTAGGATGTTACATGAACCATGTGAACTATGTGAAATACTTGTACAACATGTGTGATGAATACCTTGGTCTGAGGACCTAGAGGTAATAGTTACCTGTTACAGGGGTAACAATGTTCAAGTGACGATCTAAGGATTTGAATACCCAGATCCAATCATGATGATGATGAGGTTAAGGGATGAGAATTCCCAGTAATATGAAAAGGGACTGAGATCCCGAGTGTATGTATCTAAATGTGTTCTAAAAATTAGAAAAGTACTTGACAGATGTATTACACATTAACTTGTAGCATTTGTTTATGATTGATTCTTATAACTTGTTTGATGCAAAAATAATATTGTAATGCACTTAATAAATCATTAGGAATCATAAAATGTAGTTTCCTTGACCATAGATCCATCAGCGTCAGAATTTGCTAAAATGGTGAAACGGGTTTTTCCCACGGGATAATTTGGAGTGCATATTTTTGAATATGTGGGGGTGTGAGCTTGGACGACCATATGTGAGTCGATCCCCTTACGTCCACGATCTTGGGGATTGGCTATATGTCATATCCTAGCACAAGTGTGACAGTGGTCGTAGACTCAATAGCGAGCACGGTGAATTGACTCGTGGCTCAGAGTATGGCTATTTGCCATAACTCAATAATTTTATAACTGGGGAAGATTGTTGGTCTGTGTTCCCCTAAGAGAGTGCATGTTGCAGCTGTAACTCTGAGCAAAGATGCCACTATGCCCTGGCATGCTTTTTTGTAGATTGACATGAGATGTCCCTACTAGTTGTCTCGTACTGATCAAGACAGGAGAGGTCTTAGAAGCTGGCTATGTCATTGACCTTGTATGGTACCGACTTGTGACAAGTTTGTGGTCGGCTGGAGCATGAATGGTATACTTCATCTCCTCAGGGCATAAGTGTGATTGTAATATGTAATCAGTCGTGTAGTGTATTTGCTTAAGGATCGAATACGGAAAACATTGGTTGATGTACACTCCTTTTATACATCTTAGTTGGATAAATGTTATTCATGTTCCTTTATATTTCCTTGTAAAGTGAATAGATAGTTTATTGCTTTACTGTAGATAGATGCATTATTTTAAGAGAAGGGATTACTATGTTCTTCTTATACAGTGATTAATCCTATTTGTTAATATAAAAGAACCTCTGCTCAGTTTTATACTGTTTAACTGTGATAATAATATAGTCGGCAGAGAGTTATATCTCTCGCTGGGACAATTGCCTCACCCCGTGGGATCCACAATTTTTAGGTGAACGTGTACGAGGAGGTAGAGATATTTCTACATAGGGATAACAATAGCTGGAACAATAGTAACAGCTCAGGTTGAGTGTACTGTATGTCGTGTCTTATAGATAGAAATCCTTTGTGTCATCTTTGTACTCTCAGGTCCTTAGAGTCAGTATGTAATGGTTTCATGAACAATCTGAGATTTTGGCTTATATACCTTGAGGTTTTATGTTGCCTCAATATATGTTTTGACAGAGCAACTGTTATATGTTGTCCTCGAGATAAGATAGGACAGTGTATGTGTAACATCCCAAGATTTAAGGCCTCAGATAAAATGATCTTATAAGGAATGATTGGACTACCCATATCACCAAGGTGCACCTCCTTTTCCAGGGATCCCATCACTAAAGAACTCCATAGTTAAGTGTGCTCAGATTGGGGTAGTACTAGGATGGGTGACCAGTCGGGAAGTTGATCCTGGCTTGCGCGTCAGTGTGGACAAAGTGCACAGTTAAGGCTAGTGGTGGTTTGTGGGGCCAATCGTCATTCCTAAAACTCTACTAGAGCCTAGGGCAGTGGGCTCGGGTGTTACAAATGGTATCAGAGCCAATTCCCCTCCGGTAGGTGGGGCCCACATGGGCATGTGGCATGCCAGTCTTGAGCCGTGCGGTCTGGGCAAGTTGGAAAGGGCTATCCGTAGAGACAAGATGGAGCCACCCTTGCGCTGGTAGCCGTGGATGGGAGCTGGGTGTCCATGGGCCATTCTGGGTCTACACTGAAATGGGGAAGATATTATGAGGTTCTATAGTTGAGCCTTGATGAGGACGTCAAGAGTCTAAGTGGGGGAGATTGTAACATCCTAAGATTTGAGGCCTCAGATAAAATGATCTTATAAGGAATGATTGGACTACCCATATCACCAAGGTGCACCTCCTTTTCCAGGGAGCCCATCACTTAAGAACTCCATAGTTAAGTGTACTTAGCTTGGAGTAGTACTAGGATGGGTGACCAGTCGGGAATTTGATCTTGGCTTGCGCGTCAGTGTGGACAAAGTGCGCAGTTAAGGCTAGTGGTGGTTTGTGGGGCCAGTCATCATTCCTGAAACTCTACTAGAGCCTAGGGTAGTGGGCCCAGGTGTTACAGTATGTATAATGTGAATCATGATATATATAAGTTTTGGATCTCTCAATGATAGTTTCTTAGAATTGGATCTCCTTGCAAATTGGTTTTAATTCTTAGTGATTTTTGTTAATCTGTTGTTTATGGTTATTCCGCAATTATCACTGGTGATGTCTTGATCTGTTATCGGGTCATCACATGTGATGACTGTAGTGACTCCAGGTCTAAGAACCACGATCACCACCTTCACTATGAGAGATGACTATGACCACCAAGGATGGTTTCCATGTGTCACTCTTAATGTAGGTATGTCTGATACATTGTTCTCTAACATGTATCTATGTGCTTGGTTTGATATACCACATTATGACTGATGAGATTTTGTCATCAACAAACACACATTCTAGTCTTATGTGTTATTGTTGTTGATCTGCCTTCCACAGTAACATCCAACTAGGGACATAATATAAATGTGCATACTATTAACATCCTTATGATCACATTGTTAAAGTCACATACTTGAAGACATACGTCATTGAGTAATATCATTCTTTAGACTTCCATTATGTTTCCTCATTATCTCATAATTGAGTGAAACAAAATGAATTGGAAGCTTGCCTTTAATATTATGAATCAAATCATTTATGTAATATGCCATCACAATCATCATATGATTGTCTCTCTGGGCATATATACAACATCTACATCATATCTAAGACGTGTTATATAACTTTCTCCATGATTATTGCTTACTTCTACCTTACATGCACATGATCTTGCCCGAAATGATGTTCCAAGTAGGAATATGATATCTTGACCTAGGGTTTGTGTTTATATGAAATTTCTTGAGTAGTGTACCCTCTTAGATTAACCTTAATCCTTGTACATGAACCTTGCTTGGTAATGAAAGTTATAGTACTTACATGCTTGTAGAAAATGATGGTTTTTGTTCTCTCAAGTGATGGTTGCTAATTAGGGTTTTGAAATGATCTCCTTCCTTATGATGTGACTTAATAGCTTTTTAGATTCTTGGTGGTAACCAACCTATTTGGTCACTTAGTGTCCGATGAGGTTTTGGTCTCTTTATGGTCCCCAAGTTTTTATCTCTATGTTGATCATGATGGTCACCAAATTTTTAGCTTATAGTGGTCACCAAAGATTTGTATTTCATGTAGGTCGCCAAAGTTTAGATCTTAAGTGGTCTCTAAGGTTTGGATCTATGTGATCGATGATATCTTGATGTTATGTGGTCGATAATGTTTTAGATTTCCTTGATTCGTCACTAAGAATGTTGACATAATTAGTGGTCGCCAAGATTTTTGACCCTTAATGGTCGATGAAGTTTTGAACTCACTATGGACGCTAAGGTTGAACTTGATGGTCACCAAGTTTTTGGGCCCTCAATAGTCATTGAAGTTTTGGACCCTTAGTGTTCATTTAGGTTTGAACCCTAACGGTCACCGAAGGTGGCCAACCCTAGCAGTCACCAAAATTGGCTAAACCTGGAGGTTACCAAATTTTCTATTCTTTGATGGTCGCCAACCTTCTTGGTCCTTGGAGGTTGATGACATCTCAGACCCTTAGAGGTTCATGAGTTCTAGCTTCATTATCTCTATGTTTTCCTAACTCTATGGTCAATGGTTATATGTTGACCTTATGCTTTCATGACATGATGGTGATGTTGAGAATTAGGGTTTACCCTTGAGGGCTGTTTTGTAACCCAAATACAACTTACCTTATTGAACCTAACCCTAATAAAATAAGTAATGATGACACTTGTCTTTCTTGTGTGATTAGTGTGATGAAGAAATACTTTTTCTCTCAATGTTAATGTAACCCTAATTTGTTGTTATATGAACATCGTAGCTCTTAAATGTAATATTATGATTGAGCTCATGTATCGCATGTATGTTGATGGTTGATGAGCCTTGATGAGACATGGGAAGATAATGATGTTCTTATAGGGAATGATTTGATGGTCTTAATGACCTTTGGGCATGGTTGAGCCTTAGTGAGGTGTTGTCCTCTTCATGATGTGATAAGGATTTGATCCTATTATGGTATGATTATGAGTATGATCTCGTGTATGATAATGAAACAGTACCATGTGATGATGAGATAAACATTACATCTCATATGTTTTATATCTTCTAAAGTTGCAATTTACACATGATTTTGTAGAACTCTTTTAGGGTTTATATGTAACTTGATTGATGGAGTCTTAACTTACCCAATTGGAATTAACTAATCAAGTGAAACCCTAATCATGAAGTTCCATGTGCCATAGATCCATTCTAGTGTTAGGACTTGTAGATGGTGAAATGAGTATTCCTCTAATGGAAGCTTGGAGTCATATATTATTGAGTATATGCATGTTTTTTTAGGATGGTTGTGGTCATACATCGTAAGGAAAACGATCGAGGTTGTACCTCAGACGATTATGATTCAATATATGTGATATGATTGAGGGAAATTACAGTTGTACTTCAAATGTTTGGGCTTATGATACCCTAGTTATGAGTGTCGTGACCTATATACCAAGGGCATACTAGGTTATTTTGCAAATTGACTATATATGTCACTGTGGATGATTCGTACTGACCGAGGGCGGATGAGATCTTAGGATTTTGGCTCTCATAGATCTTGTATGGCACTAATTTTGACTTAGTAGTGGTCAATTGGAGTTTGAGCAGTATACCTCAAACTCCTGAGGGCTTAGTAAAAGATGTAATCCAGCCGTGTAGTATGTCTGCTAGGGTTAAATGTGCTTCAAATTGGTTGTTAAAATTTGCCTTGTTTCATATACTGCTAGTTGTTTTATAATGCAATCAGAGAAATCAACTGTTTGTCAATGATAGTTTTATCTGTGCCTTTATATACCTTGTTGATCTACTTGTTTCCATACCTATCTATTTAACTGGCTTAGTGTGTTTGATATTCTCAATCTACTTAACCTACTTAATTTATTTAACTTGCTTAATCTGTTTGGTAATAATGATACTTATTGTAATCAATAACCATCATTGAGAGTTATATCTCTTGCTAGGATGTTGGTCTCACCTCATGAATCTTTTTTGGTGGTCATTAGTGACGTTGTTAGGATCATGGTGATGAGGAAGAGCATCCTGAAGAGAAGTAGAAGCAGAAGGTTGGATAGTAGTTAGTAGTGTCCTAGAGTTGTCCATGTATTCCTAGGTCCGGGTAGGGGATGTTTTGTAGATGATATGTACATCGACTCGAATTTTTGGCAGGGTGCCAATGTTTGTATACGACATGTATATGTGGAATCATATCATTTGTAACAAGTTGTGACTTCAGCCACTGGACATACATGTAAATACATGATATGGTATGTGTTGATATACCAGTTGACGAACCTTTATGTAATTATCTATGAACATGATAGTAATGTTAAAATTAGTTTTCATTTACCCTCTTTTCTGGTATATTTGTAAATTGTGGTTGATTGTGTGTTTTGTTTTGAGTAATCTCGTTTGGTGTGGTGGGGCATCATTTAGGTTGATGTCATAGCTTAGGTTCACTGAGTCTATAGGGACATATGTCTTAGGTTTTGTGTCTGTTCATATGTAATCCAGCATATTTGATCATAGCTTATGCTTATGTAGATATGTTTCGAGAATCTGAAGAGCATGCAGAGCTTAGATTCGTCGCACTAGGAGGTGGTGGTAGGAGGCAGGCACTGGATGAGAGAGTGTTTGAGATATGGCTGTAGCAACCCATGGTGCATCATTTTGACCCTACAGCCATGACAAATCCTACTTTTCAGTCCATGTTTGGACAACTCATGTTTATAATTACACATTTAGCGAATAGGGAACCCATACCTAAAGCTAGGGTAATTATCCCTAATGTGGAATCCCATGCTTTAGGGAAGATGTTCAAGAGGTTGAGGTGTGGGGGGAGATTAAGTATACGGGTATGGCAGACCTGGAAGACACCGACATGTGGTTAATGGATCTTGAGAAGCCATTAAAGATCATGAATATGCTACAAGAGGACAAGATGAAGCATGTTTTTTGTCTATTAAAGGGCAGTGATGGCCATTGGTAGGTCATAGAAGAAGAGAAGAGATTGGGAGCTATGATAGGTTGGGAAGAGTTTTAGTGAGAGCTTGTGAGCAGATACTTCCCTGAGACTTATCTGGATGAGAAGACAACACGGTTTGAGAAGTTGTGGCAAGGTTCTATTTCCATCAATGAGTACGAGGTGAAGTTTATTGAGCTCCTGAGATTATATCCTCATATGGCAATGATATAGAAGGAGAGGATCTGAAAGTTTGAGAAGGGTATGAGATCAGAGTTGTCTATGACGGCTAGTGATTTGGAGAACATACAGAGGTTCTCTACCTTTGTGGAGTATGTGAATAGGATTGAGAGCTCTTCTCTTAAGAAACGTGAAGCCAATGCTAAGAAGAGGCCAGATCAGTTTTAGGTACAGTCATCTGGTGGCTTTAAGAAGCCAAGGTTCTCGATAGCACAATCACAACAGAGGTCATCTTTTTCTAAGCTGAGATCAAGAGTGCCATAATAGTGGTTCCCAAGTAAGGGAAGAGGTTGCAACTTTCTGCGAGCAAGAGCACGCAATGCAACGTCTATGTCAGTGACACAACAGTTGAGGTAGAGTCAGTGAGGTTCTCAGTAGTAGCATTACAACTATGGTGGTGGTAGAGGACGCAGTCAAGCATCGTAAGTAGGATCTTATAGGCCAGCTAGTAGAGGTCATGGATGACAACAGGCAACGACTAGATTCTATGCTATGAGTCATCTAGAGGGAGTGGTCAATCCATGGGTCATGAGAGGGTAGATGAAACATTTTTATTCTGACTTGTCTACTTCTTCTTTCATATATATTTTGGTTGACTTGGGTGCGACACACTCTTTTATCACCATTAAGGTGATAAGTAGTTGTTATCTGCCTGTTTGTAGTAGATCTGATAGCCTTTTTCCTGAAAACCCTTTAGTTGGTTCCACTGAGTTGCATGAGGTGAGTCCATAATGCATTCTTTTTTTTGGTACGTAGCATTCAAGTGGATCATATGCCACTTGACATGCATGGATTCAATGTGATCCTTGGGATGGATACCATGGAGAAGTACAAGGTTGTTTTGGACTATAGTTCCAAAGTGGTGATGTTTTATGATGGAAATGTTTTGTGGGTCTTCCAAGGAGATAGGAAGATTCTTCCTACGTGCTTGGTGTCATTCATGATAATGGAGAGGTTGATGAGACAAAGGTGTGAGGCTTTCTGGGCACATATTGTGGTTACCAAGGTGAGGAGTCCCAATATCCAGGAGGTACTGTTAGTACGAGAGTTTGAGGATGTCTTTGCTTAAGAGTTTCTTAATGTTCCCCCTCCAAGAGAGATTGATTTTAAGATCAATCTTGTTCCTAGAACACAACCCATATCCCAATCACCTTATAGGATGGCACCAGCAGAGATGCATGAGTTGAAGAAACAATTGTAGGAGTTGTTGGAGAAGGGTTTCATTAGACTGGGCACTTCCCCTTGGGGTGCCCACGTCTTGTTCATGAAGAAGAAGGATGGTTCAATAAGGTTATGCATCAATTATTGGTAGTTGAACAAGGTCACAGTGAAGAACAAGTATTTGTCGCCAAAGATAAGTGATCTACTTGACTAGTTGAGAGGTGTTATCGTGTTCTCAAAGGTAAATCTGCGATCAGGATATCACCGGTTGAGGATGAGGTCGATGACATATCCAAGTTTGCGTTTAGGATTAGGTATGGTCATTATGAGTTTATGGTTATGTCATTTGGGCTAACCACCATGCCAACGTTTTTATGGATCTAATGAACATAGTGTTCAGACCATATCTTGATTAGTTTGTAGTTGTGTTCATATATGATATCTTAATATACTATAGGGATAGAAAGTAGCATGAGCAACATCTTCACTAGGCGTTGACATTGTTAAGGAATCACCAATTTTATGCCAAGTTCTACAAGTGTGAGTTATGGTTGACATGGGTATCTTTTCTTGGTCACATCATATCTGCTAAAGGTGTTTGTGTAGACCCAAAGAAGGAACTGTCAATGCTAGACTGGGAACATCCCAAGACATTGAATGCCACCACATTCACATTAGATGGAGTTGATCAAGGACTATGATTGTACAATATCAGTGGTTGATTCTTTGAGTAGGAAGTCATATTCATCATCATATACATCCAAGGCATAGTTACATTCTTTGGTGTATTACAAGTGGGACATGTTGCTTTGGCATTTTAACATTCAATTGGAGGTTTCCTTATTAGCATGGTTGTTGGCTCAGTTGTAGGTGAAGCATACCTTGATACAACATATCAAGGATGCTCATAAGAGTGATGTCATGTTACAGAATAGCAGGTCAGAGTTGGGCAACAAGAAGTATGATGGCTTCCATGAGACAGAGATGGAACAATTTTCTTTCACAATAGGATGAAGGTTCTAGGTGTTGATGGTCTAAGGAAGATAGTTCTTGAGGAAGCTCATTACTCAAAGTACACAATGAATCCTAGAAGTACCAAGATGTACCACACCCTGAAGGACTTGTATTGGTGTCCAAGTCTAAGGCATGATGTGGTAGAGTTTGTTGCTAAGTGTCCAGGCCATTAGTAGGTCAAGGAAGAGCATCAGAATTCAGCAGGAACTTTGCAATCTTTACTGATACCACAGTGGAAATGGGATCATATCACCAGGGACTTTGTGGTTGGTCTTCCTAGGATATCCAAAGGTCATGATTCCATTTGGGTGATAGTTGAAAGGTTGACCAAGTCAGCTCACTTATTTCCAGTCGAGAAGATGTATACAACAGAGAAGTTGGCACAAATACATGTTGATGAGATCATCCATTTGCATGGTGTTCTAGTGTCCATAGTATCTGACAGAGGTCAGTGGTTCACAAGTCAATTTTGGGAGCGTCTACATTCATCTATGGGGATACAGATGAAGTTTAGCACAACTTCCACCCACAAATAGATGGTCAGTCGAAGAGGACCATTCAGACATTGGAGGATCATTTGAGGGCATGTGTTCTACAATTTCTTGGTAGTTGGGATGTGCAACTAATTTTGATAGAGTTTTCCTGCAACAATAGTTGTCATAGAAGCATTAACATGGCACCATATGAAGCATTGTACGAGAGGCATTGTCGGTCACCTCTTTGTTGGTATGACGCATGTGAGTATCAACTTTTGGGTCTTGATTTAGTACTATAGACTACAGAGAAGATCCAAGTGATACATCATCAGTTTAAGGTAGCCCAGGACAAACAAAAGTTGTATGTCGATAACCATCGTAGGTTGTTAGAGTTCCAAGTTGGATATTGGGCATATCTTAATGTTTCCCCTTAGAATTGTGTGCTGAGGTTTGGTAAGAATGCTAGGTTGTCTTTGAGGTATATGGGACCATACCTATCTTGGCATGTGTTGGGAAAGTGGCGTACAAGTTAGAGTTATTGTCGGAGTTGCACAAGTTGCATAATGTCTTCTATGTCTCCATGCTGAGGAAGTATCACCCTGATACATAGTAGACTTTGCAGCCAGTGGAGGTTGAGTTGGAGGAGGATGTGTCGTATGTTGAGGATCTTGTATTGATGCAAGATAGGAGAGTGATGGAGCTAAAGAAGAAGATTATAGCCTTAGTTAAGGTTTTTTGGCATCACCATGGTGCAAAAAAAGCTACACAGGAGTTAGAGGATGATATGCATAGGAAGTACCCCTCTTTGTTTGAGTAGGATTTCAGGGGGAAAATCCTTGTTAGGTATTTATGGTTGTAAGACCCTTGACCTTGTATTTTGGTTGAATATGCTTTATTATCATAATTGGATGCTTAAAGCCCCTAATCTAATCTTATTATGTGCTTTGATATCATGCGCCAAGCTAAATCTTTAAGTTTGGTCCAGTTTGGACACTGTTTGAGCAAGTTATGACTTTATATGTTTATTTTGGGCTTTTATACAATTTATACCCATATCTAGGGTTTTCTTTGCAGTTTGTACATGCTTGTTGTGCTTCACATGTTTTAATATCATGTTTGTTATAGTGGTTCTTTGGCACCTTGTTACACCTTGGTTTGAGTGGTGACACCTTGTGTTGAGGTTAGGGTTTGCTCTCATGGATGCCCTGACACATGGTTGACCTTGGGTGTTGCGCTACCTAGTTTTAGCGATCGGCAAGTTTTCCAAAAATTAACCCACATGATTGAGATTTTTTTGTAGGGGGAGATCTTGTATGTACCATCAACCATGAGTGACTTCATCATCTCATTTCACGTGCCACTCATGGTATACCTAGTTGATGCTTGCCAACATTTATAGTTCTCATTCAAAGTGTTAAACCTTATTTATGTGAATCTAGCACCATCACACACTCCTAGCCATGGCTTAGAGTTTTGGCATTGTACTATGCCCCTCACATGTTTATGTTGAGCTCTTACAAGATGTTCATAGGTTGTCTGTTACTTTCATGCATAAGAGGGTGGTATGTCATGATGTGATACAAACATCAACCCTTCATTTATGTCATAGTTTTCATGTATGAATTTGGTCTTAATGTATAATTCCATTATATAATCCTACTTATAGCATTATTGATTTTCTCCGCCATTTTTCCATAACCCATTTTTTGGTCTTGGTACTTTTGATCTACCTAAGTATAATATTGAATGTCGTAAACACATGGTTATCATGCCAAATCGGAAAAAAATGCTAAACATGAACAATCAACTATACAATTTTCACATCTGATTCAACTATAATTGTATATGTATATATTCATTTTATATATCCCTAGATAAGAGAGTATGGTTTTAGTATAGGTCTGACTTTTGATATTCAAGACAAGATCTATATCTATACCCATTAAACAAAATAGAAATAATTTTAGGTATGGATATACCTACACTATATGCAATCCTATCTACATTACTGGAAAAGTGGTGAAATCAAAACCAAACTTGTTCTTTCTGTTGTATGCCTTGAAAGAAATCTCAAATTTCATATTTGTGTTGAAGTATTAATATGTAATGATTTGTACCCTGATTAGAACCCAATAATTCGATTATTTTTAAGCATGATTGAGAATAAAGGAGGAGGAGGACGAACCTTGTTAGAGTGGAAGTGATGTGTGAGGAGGAAGTATGGAGGTGGGGCAGATCTGGGGGTGTTAGTTAATGTGTGCATGATGTTGGCACTCTTTAGGAAGAAGGAGCTCCTTGGTAGAGGGGGTTAGGGAACTTTAGGTGAAAATGAGGATGGAACCACATTGGGGTGAAGGAACAAATATAGGGAGGATGACAGGGTGAAGAGGTGGTTTTTTGTTGGGGTTTTAGAAGATGGAGGTGATAGACTGGAGAGGAATGTAGAGAAGATCATGTGGAGAGAAAAATGAATTTCTCTAGACCTGGATAGTATGCCTCCTAGATAGTGATCAAGTTCGACTCCCCAATGGTAGGTTACATGCTAAAGGAGGTGCAAGGATGTGGACATATGACCTTGTTGAGGTTTCCCACCTCTTATAAAGTGAGTAACGTGTAGAGGTAGAAAAAGGATCATACACCTGGTTTGGATATTGATTGCTCGACAAAATTCAATGACCCACACATACAAAACACATTTTTCCATCATTTACTTAACATATCAAATGAAATCATTTTTACTCCATAATTTTATAGTAATCTCAAACTACTTTTTACACTTTTAAAAACATAAAAATCTACATAAGCACACAATGAGATACAATAGCTAAAACACATTATTATCTAAAACTCAACATAGGAACCAAGAAAATGATTTCTTTTTTGAAAGTTCACAAAAAAACATGTACTACCAAGCTTACCCCTCTGATGTATCACACAGAGTCAATAGATCATTACAAATAATATTTGTAATTCTACCTCAACAATTCATTGCTGAAAATAATTATCTATTAAAATTTAAAGTTAACTAAATATATAGCCAATAAAGACACATATAGGAATAAAACAATATTCAAAGTATATAATATGGTTTAACTAGAAATGATACATATGTAAGATACATAGTAGGTTACATCTTACTTATTTACCCTCCCTAGGATAGCTAAGCATTACTAACATAATTATATGGTCCTCCTTACAAATGGATGACACTATGAGAAAACAAAATTCATCTTGTTATTCTCAATGACCTTTCTAAATCTAAAGATTATTGTGGTTGAGGAATTATACATACTCCATTTTCACTCTCATTATATGTTTACCCAATCTCTATTACCTATACAATATATACAAATACATTTTGAGAAATATTATATTAAAAAATTACTACAAAAATAAGAGTGTTCAGAGAAATTCACCAATCTGTAGATCCACTTTTTCGGAGGTACCTCACCACAACATTTTACAATGTTAAATTGTTGAGCATCACCCGAGTAGGATCATCATCATATAAAGTTTAGACAGACCCTCGGTCCCCTAGAGGAACATTATCAAAGACTAAACCTAGAATTATCTACTCCTTAACACAACAAATTGACTATCAAATTAGCTTGATTATACTTACATCCAAAAGAGTCAACAAAATGAAATGATCCATAAAACATAATATATTCTTGGCTAATATGAACCTCAATTTTATTAGGTCCATCACTTATTTAGAGTAAACCATAAAGTACATTGGGTAGGTGTGAACATCATATAATCGATTTAGCTTATATATTTTATGCTATATTGACATCAATTCAATGTTTAAGGAGACATTTAAGAAATCAAGTGACATTATAGTAATTATTTGCATATGACCTATAGGGTATAATAACCCCTTAACTAAATGTGATTAGAATAAAGGAAGTTGTTGTGACCCCTTCACATACCTTCTTTGAGGAAATAATATGGATGGTGTTATGACACTTATTCTCTTATAGTTTAAGTTTCCCATTATGAGACATTTTTTATCAAACCATTTTTAAATGTTTTTATTCAAAGAAAAACGTTTTCTACTAAATTTTTTATCATAAAGATTGTACATACTCTAACCTTTATGATAACTAGCATACTCTAGCCTCTTGTATCTTTTTGATGACATGGTGCTAGATAGATAACATATACTTTTGCAACACATACTACAATCACACTAATATTATTGCTATCATTTACTCCCCATACATCCCATGAATCCATTCATTTATTAAGAGGTGATGCGGACACAACACTTAAAATGAATTGCCTCTTCGGGCCTTCCCTATTCAGGAGGACGTGGAAGATTATGTTAGAAGTTCCATGTCTTTTAGAGGATTTCCAAAAGGACACGATGATGACAAATATGCCTTATTTTGTTATTGAAAAGTTTTTTTCTGCTATGAGAACATGATTCCATTTCCATCCTTCTTTATTTTGATCTTTTTTGTTGTTTGTGGGTCACTTTAAGTAGACCTCATCCCTAATGATGGAAAAAGGAGGCAACCACATCATCCTCCACCATCCCTAACCATTCCATCAACTCAAATTTGTATTGGACAACCCATCCATATGATTTGGTTGGAATGGATGTTAGAGAGTGAATTTAGATCGAGGAGAAACCATCATCCTAGTTGGTGTCTACATGACAAGCCCTCCTCTTCCTATAATAAATGAATCAAGTTTTTTTTTCCATTCACCATGAATTCTTTGTCAGAAATATTGTGTATCCTTCAACCACAACCTCATGATACATTAAAAAGAGTCCATCATCATCATCATCATCATCATCATCATCATGAACGTCATGAATGGGTGATATTGGATTTTTGTTGGTGATGATGACCATAACCTCCATAAGAAGTGAAAACTCCCTCTTCTTCCTGACAGAGCACTCAGTTGAGGTGATCAATGAGATTGATAGGGCCCTTTATGTGGAAGGTATCTCTCTTAGTAACACAATACACAAAATCTTCATTCCATGTTATGTATTTTGTATCCTTCAAGAACATACTCCATGACAGAGTTGTAGATTTGACCATCACTTCTTCAGTGACATGACGTCCTCGTAGAAGCATGATATGACACTTATGGGTATAGCCACCACACTTGAGCAAAAAAAATGCTAAACATGAATGTTAAACTACACAATTTTCATATTTGATTCAACTAGAACATATATTTATATATCTACTTTATACATCCTTGGATAAGAGAGTATGGTTCCAATTTTTGTTTGACTTTTGATGTTTGTGCCCGGACCTATATATGTACCTGCAAACAAGTTGGAAATAGTTTTAAATATGGCTATATTGACACTATTTACCATCCTGCCTATATTATTGCAAAGGGGTGAACTTGAAACTAAAACTTGTTTTATTTATTGTTTGACTTGATATAAATCCTTAATTTCATATTTGTGTTAAATTATTAATAAACATACTAACTTTTACCTTCAATAAAACCCAAGTTATTCAATTTTTAAAAGCATAACTGATCAAACATCATTTAGTTATTAAGTTTAGAAATGCTCTTTCTACCTTATACAATATATATAAATACATTTTGAGAAATATTATATCCAACAATTACTACAATCATAAAAGTCTGTAATTTCATTCCACCATATCAGTAGATACTGTTTCATGAGGTACCTTACAATAACACTTTAAAATATTAAAAAATTTCATCACCCCACTGGGATCACATCATATAATATATTTTATTGGACAGACCCTTGGTCCCCTAATGGAAAACTATAAAATCCGATATCTAACATTATTCTACCCCTTAACCATAATAGACTAACCATTAAATCAACCTAATTATACTTATATCCAAAAGAGACAACACCATTAAATGGTCTATTCAACATTAATGGGTCCCCAACTAACATGAACCTCAATTTTATTAGATGGATTGCTAATCAAGAGTAAATCTTAATGTAGATTGGATATGCTGTTGACATCACACAACCACTAAATCTAAATTTATTTTATGTTGTGTTGGCATCAAATCAATGTTTGGGAAGATACATAAGAACATCAAGTACCGTACTAAAGTCTTTGTTCACAACTTGCTCATAGGGTATAATCAATTCTTAATTGGAAGACAATATAATAAAGGAGGGTTATGACCCCTTCATATGCCTTCTTAGTGAAAATAACATGGAAAATGTTAAGACCCTTCTTCACTTATAGTTTCAGTCACCATGAGGGTACCTTTTTATTAAATTATTTTTCAATATTATTTATTCAAATAATAAGGTTTCCAACTACAATTTTGATTATAAAAAATGTAGATACACTATCTATCATGATAACTTGCATACTCTGTCTTCTTTTATCTTTGAGATGATATTGTGCGGCATAAATAGTAAATACTTTAGCAACACATACTACAATCAAAATGTTATTATTACTAGTATCCACTCCATGTACATCATATGTATCGCTTCATTTTTTAATAGGTGATGCAAACACGACAATTAAAGGTAGATGACCTCTTTGAGACTTCCCTATTCATTAATAAATTAAAGGTTGTGGAAAAGTTTCTCTTTCTTTTATAGGGTTTCCAAAAGGAACCAATGATATGAGCAATATGCCTTCTTTTCATATTGAAAAGTTTGTGTTTCTATGACAAAAAGATTTGTTTCCATACTTCTTTAATCCTATCCCTGTTTTTGTTGTTGTTTATTCTAAGTGGACCTCACCTTTTAGTAATGAAAAAAGAGGACAACCACATCCATCCTCCACTATATCAAACCAATCTATCAACTCAAAATTGAAATGGATATCCCATCAATATGATGTGGTTGGGATGGATACCCGAGAGTGGATTTCCATCAGGAAGAAACCATCATCCTAGATGGTGTTTGCATCACAAGCCTTCCTCTTCCTATGACCCAAGTTATTTGAATTTGTAAAAGCATAACTGATCAAATGATGCATAATCCAAAAACATGTCAGATTAATTTGAATGGATTTCAAAATTTAATTTATGGATGGTAGACATCGCTGGTGGTGTCGCGATGGAGGTGTTGGTGGATCACCCCAGGGGTGATTGATCAGAAGGCGCCACCGAAATCACCAAGCCCTAACTGCCCAATTCAACTCCTAGTCATCATCTATTTTCTTCCTTTTTTAGTTTATATCATTTTTCATTACAGGTTATTCTAAGAGGACCTCACTCGTAATGATGAAAAAAGAGGACAACCACATCAATCCCCCACTATGTCAAACCATTATGTGAACTCAAAATTGAAATGGATATCCCGCTAATATGATGTGGTTGGTATGGATGATTGAGAGTTGATTTCCATCAGGAAAAAAAACCACCATCCTAGATGGCGTCTGCATGACAAGCCTTCCTCTTCCTATAACCCAAGTTATTCAAATTCATAAAAGCATAACTGATCAAACAATGTCTAACCCACGAACATGCCAGATTAACATAATGTATTTCAAAATTGAATTTATGGATGGTATACCTCGCCGGCTTTTCCATGATAGAGGTGTTTGCGGATCACCCCTAGGGCAATCGGTCGGAAGGCATTGCCGATTTCAACAAAATTGCCCAAAATCACCCGACCCTAACTGCCCAATTCATCTCCTAGTCATCATCTATTTTCACCCTTCTTTAGTTATATCACTTTTTTGATTGTGGGTTATTCTAAGTGTACCTCGGCCCTAATGATGAAAAAAGAGGACAACCACATCCATCCTCCACTATTGGAATCATTCTATGAATTCAATATTGAAACAGATATCCCATCCATACGATTTGATTGAGATGGATTCTTGGGAGTGGATTTTCATCAGGAAGAAACCACCATCCTAGCTAGAGTCTGCATGACAAGTATTCCTCTTCCTATAATCAAAGTTATTTGAACTTGTGGAAGTATAAATGATCAAACGATGTCTAACCCACAAACATTCCAGATTAACATAATGTATTTCAAAATTGAAATTTATGAGATCATATTAGGTTCACAAATTAAGGGACAATTTTGACAACCTTGATGCCACGGTGCACCAACGTCACCTTCTAATCCAGTAGTGTGACAGTTGAAATTGTGTTCAAGTTCTAGAAAGGCATAAATTGCCCGCTCACCATCCCCAGATGTTGGGTAGGCTGAAGGAAGACACTCCCGTGGAGTGCATTGGTCATCCAAAGTATAGTCCCACATTGACGGCTTCTACAGAGTTATCGTGTAGTTAAACCTATGTTCCAACGATCCAAGCACGATCTTATTTGAATAAGATCTGTTCTATAGGCTCGTACTACCCTATACTTGGTAAAAAGGAGACAAGGCTCGTAGTCTGGTTGATGACATGGAGCCTCATGTCCTGAACGTGATTAATGATCGGGGTTTCAGTGGGAGATCCTTAGGATGTAGATGATCATTCCTGACTTGCTCTTGAGCTTTCCTGGGGAAGTCGTGAGGCTATATGACAGACCCAAAAATTGTTTCTTCTTTGATTTTTTGTCCCTCACTAACCTAATATATCATGCTATATGACGATGGTTTACAATTTTAGAAGGTTGCTACTGGTGGTGTTTCATGCTATGTGTTTGTCAGGAGTAATATGTCTTAAAAAAAGAATATCATCTGATACAGGTGACTCCATCCTTGTCGATAACAGTTGTCCTTGTAAGCTATATCAAAAATGCATTGCTTGAGATCATGTAAATAGAATGTAACACGTTCATAAAGGAGTTGATTGGATTTATTAATACCACATGTATCAACATTATTAGTATTGAACCCAAAATGATTTGGAACACTGATCTGCATGACAACCCTTCCTCTTCCTATTATAAAAAAATTCCATGTTATCTAAATATCAATTAACTATTTAACCAATCATATGTTGATCATGACTAAACCAAAATAAAGTCATATGACATAATTATGTATCAATTGGTAAAAGAACAAATGTTGCCAAAACAACAACTAATGTTTCTAAAAACAATAACAAAAATAAAAGAACACAATATCCATAATTCTTATAAATTTTTGACAAAATTACAAATTATAGGTCTAAGTCCATGCGCAGGGTGACCCATTCCCTATCTCATCAAAGAGGTACTTGACATCTCCTTGACTTTATGTTTCTCCTCTCTTGAACTGTGAATCCAAGTATCAATAGGAAATTAAATGAACCAACACTATTATAAATGAAGCCAACAAATATAGACCATTACATTTCAATACTAATACACTAACATGATTTAATTCTTATAAGTAAACAGGAATGACTTTAATAAGCACATTGACAAGATGATGTACCTTTGGAAATTAAAGAAGATCAAGAACAATTTCCTAAACAAGGTAATCCACGTTTTTAGACTATAGTTCCCAATAGTAGGCCTCAAATTATTTATTCTTATTAATGATTCATATAATGGATATTACAATATGACAAAGAGACAAATGAAGACAAATAAACATGTTATGGGATAAATTGGGAACTTGACTTCAATAATTTTACCTATGTTATTATTTTGCACTCATGAAAATATGGAAACTATACCCTAGTAAATATTTTCCCTTTTTCATAATACAATTATGTATCATTAAAGCTATATGTGCACGATAGATATTAGTGTATCACATAACATTGATACTAAGGGGAATTTTGTAACACATGATTTATGACTGCATAGGCTTAGTGATAATCCAACCAATCACCATAGAGAAATATTAACACCTATAACATGTATAAAGATTACAATGATGAACTTGCACCTAATGACACCTAATAAGTGAGTTCCAAAGATAATGTTTGCATAATATCATGGAATATTTCTCTTTTTTAGGATTTGAATCTTTGGATATTCTTGAATACTAGTCTGGAAATATTGGACTTTTTCTTGGTATATAAGGTACTATATCTTCAATTTCATTTTGAACTACTATTTTCCCTCTCGATTTTCTTTCATACTATCTTGATTAGTATTGAACCGAAAATGATTTTGAACACTTGTCTTGTCTCTTGAAGTTCACCACCCTTATTTGAAAATGATGAAATATTATTGAACATAAATTTGACATTGGATTTGATCTCCTAGAGTTTTGAATCCATGTGGAGTTTAGTCCCTTGGGCTTTGGCTCACTTGTGTGGGCCAAGTACCCAAAACCCTACTCAATGGATAGGGATTAGTTGTCCCCCAGTATACTAGAATTAGACGTCAAACTGGGTCAAAATCTGCGGGTACTCATGGATCGATCCATTTAAGTTGGGTTTGGGAGATGAAATAGCCCACCCAATAGAAATCACCCAAACCCATACCCACTTGTTTATTTAGCAGGTTTTGCGGGGAACCCAAGGGCATTCACGGGTGACCCAGATAAGTAAAATAAATATATTAATATAAATAAAATACAAGTATGACTCTTAAGACATGACACACAAATATTTATAAAGTAGCTAAATAGTTGATATGTAATGTATATAGTGTATAAAGACAAAGTCGAAATATTATGATTAATATGTTTTATTAGTTTTTATGCTACTGTAAACATAGTAGTTATGTTGTAAATTTTTGTTTATATTTATGAACATATAATGCATTGCATATTTGATTTCCTATCGCTTCAATCATATTCCTTTTATGTTCACTTTGTGCAATAGATAATCATATAACATGTTATGTTAGTATTCTATAATGCTAGATGAAAAAATATAGCATTTTTATAGTAACATATTATGTTATTTGCAATATCTATATCATTTTCTTTTTTAATTATACAATACAAAAATGTTGGGACTTATGTATCTTATAATTTTATGTTAAAAAAAGCACTGGGTAGCATATTGTATTTGACACCATAAACATTGGATGGTTGCTCTCATTATCCCATGTTTGCACTAAAAGTTGTTAATGAATCATTCTATTTTTTGTTGTATAGAGGCAACTAGTATTTTTTTTACTATACACATATTATGGGTGGATCTGTAACCTGTTGTATCAGGTTTGAGTATGTTATTGATCCACCCCTTTAACATTGCAACTTTTTTATCTCACACCCGCACGACCCAAACCCACAATGACTAAACCCAAATCTAGCCCACCCACTCGTTTGACATGTCTAACTAGAATAAGCTACTAAGGCACTAGTATCATTCCATCCTAGAGTTTGAGAACATAAAGTACTAAGCCCTAGAAAAGACACGATAGGAAGATACAAATCTTGTCAAATTAGATAACTTGAAATTGATATACTTTGTGAACATCCTACATATATTTTGCATATTTGAAATATTAAATGTTAAAATCTTGCTTAGCTGATGATCTTAAAAAACTTTCCATCTTGAACTTGATATTGAATTCCCACTTGGTTTAGCATGTAATCCACCAAATAATCCCTTCCTAGCTTTTATCATGCATCTCAATCCTACATTGTGCATAGTTCAATAACAAGGATATAGTACGTATGAAATGGAAAAAACCTATATTTTGTTAAACTGAAACAATTACAATGCACTTTCCTTTATATGATAAGAGAGGAAGGGAGAGAAAGAACTAGCCAATATGGGATAAAAGAAAATCTAGACACAAAGGCAAGTTTAAAGCTCATAACAAAACACATGACACAAGACAACACATAACAAAATAAACAACACACGATAACACATTATACTTATATACTAATATCCTCCCTCAAGCTAGAGCATAGACATTAAACATGCCCATCTTTTCCACCAACATAGCAAAATGTGTGTTGGGAGGTATCTTGGTGATTTTGTCAACATTCCAATCCTCCCTCTTGAGATAAGGAGTGCATATGCGACCAAAGAGTATGGCTTCACGTACAAAGTGGCAATCCACTTCGATGTGCTTCGTGCGCTCATGGAAAGTGGAAATGTTGGTAATAAAAGTGACAACTTTATTATTATAGCGTACAGGAATAGGATCAGAGTCAGAAATCTTAAATTCCTTGAGGAGTCCTTGGACCCACATTAATTCACAAGCAGTATGGGGCCTATGGGCCATTGCCCTGTATTTAGCTTCAACACTCAATCGGGCAACCATGGTTTACTTTTTACTTTGCCATGTGACCAGATTTCCTTCAATAAAAGAACAATATCCAGAAGTAGATTTTCTATCACATCAAATGTCAGTGTAATCAGAGTCAGAATACCTAGTAAGTTTATTGTTACACCCCGATCTCACAATTACCATTAATCATGAGATTAGGGTATAAATTGAGGATTTAACGTAATACAAAGATCACCCTTAACTTTTTCTTCCTTTTCAAACTCTTTGTTTTCTCGCAATGAACCACATAAACAAACTTTACAAGAGAATTAAACTTTTATTTCTCTAATATAATCTCAGCATTAATGATACACATCTATACATTCATTATGTTTCTCACACTTCCATGTACATACAACATGAAAATCATTTGCATTATCTCCTATTAAGGAAACAAACATACAAAACATCATTTATAACTCTCTCTCAGATCTATACAAGGACCTAGAGTGACAGGGACCGACTGAACTTAACTATACTCAGACTTAATTCTTGTTGCAAATCTACTCTAATGCAATGATATCTTCTTCAAGTCAATGTGATATCCCTAAAAATTTTGAGTAGAGGGATGAGCCTACTCGCTCAGTGAATGAGTACTTCAAAGAAACAATCTAAAACACTTATATAATTACAGATATACTTTTGAGCAATTGATATCAATTATAACAGTAGAAAGCTTTAGAGAGTCTAATAATTGATAATCATAAATATGGCAGGATACTCTAAATATCTATAAGAGTGAGAAACATAATGAATTCAACATACTATCTAAGCTTTAGAGAGTCTAATAATTGTCAAGCTTTAGAGAGTCTAATAATTGACAACATGTATATCATTCTAAACTTGGCAAAGTAGTATATTCAAAACACTATAATATATTGAGTAATCAACATACTATTTGGGTTTCCATTCCATTCACTAGGATATCATGCATCAATAATAACATTGAATAAACAAAGTCTATCATGTCAAGAAAATCCCTTCAAATGGATTTCACGATATCTATTCACAAATATCCAACTTTCCTCACATCTAGGGTTTCACCCTCTTTACTGAGATATCAAAAAAACACTATTCACTTTGAATGAAATCCAAGATAGTATCTGACATATATGTACTATGAATTCAAATAAACAATCATTCATAATGAAGGGGATCTAGATAAGCAATTTTCTCTATTTACTTATACAACAAATTTCAGTCATAGACAAATTCCCTATATTTCAATTTACTCTTATAACCTCTACGAATACTTCGAGAATTCTCATTAGGATGTATTATATACATTTCTAATATGATTTTATCATCTGAACTTCATCCAAATAGAGGAAGAATCCATTTCATATCATTTTGCAACAACTTAGAACAAATAGACAATTCAGGGTTTGTAGTCGCATACTAGTAATTAAAGATTATGGATGAATTAACCAATTTTCGTGCAATATATTGTTTAAAGGAAGTTACCACTCACCCTAAGGTGTGAAAACTCCTTAAAAACGTAGCTCATCCTTGAAAATCTTGATCTCATATCAAATCCCTAGCAATTCACCCAATTCTTCTTCCTTTCAACTCGGAAACCCTAAAAATGAGGGATTATGAAGAAAGAGTGATAAAAGGGGAAGTTTTGATACTATTTTGGATCAAATCAGAGGAGGAACGGAATTTTGACATGTGAGAGAAGATTCACCATGAAACTATATCCAAAGAAGTTAAACTTACATGATTTCATCATTCCTCGGACCGCAAAACCCTAGGTCATCATCTCCATCAATTTCTCCTCTCAAACCCTAACTCTCTCTCTCTCTCTAGGATTTCGTTTCTATGGATTGAATCATGAATTATGTGAGCTCCTTGTGTGTTAGGTTGACCATATAGAGCAATTGAGCTTCTTGGGTCAATTGCACTTTGACTTCTTACTATACTTTTTTCTTATTTCAACAAATTTTTTTTGTCATAAAAAGATTTCTGTAAATTCGTGTATTTCAGAGATCAAAACTCCTCCAAAAATTATGATAATTTATAATATTGTGTATAATTTTACAAATCTTTAGTTAAAATTTGAGATCATTCCATGCTTTGATTAAATAAGTAAAAATCAAATAGTGCACTGCTATCCAAAATTCTATAGAAATGTCATTTACTATAATTCATCTACTGATAAGGTCGAAACACATCCAAAAATTATGAAAACTTTACATATTGTTTATGATTGAGTTTCAGATCTCCGTTTAAAATTTCAAATCATTTGGACTTACCAATAAATAAATAAAAATCAAACAATATACTTCTGAACAACATTCTGTCAGCATGGTCGGTTGAAATATATCTCAACTGAGAATGACTTTTAAAGAACATCCAAAAAATTTGAAATTTTTCATTGAAATGGAAGATTGTGTTATACATATTATATCCAAATTTCAATTAAATCTAAATTAAATAGAAAATATGATAAATTATTTACCATACTACTATCTTGATCAAATTCCATATTCATGTACCATCAAAGCCCTAATTTCAGCCAACTAGGGTTTATATTTCTCAAACCCTAATTTCTCAAACAATAGAAAACTTAACATTCTTATTAGGTTTAAAACATCATAATTGAATTATCATCATTAATTAGATTTAAGAAATGATCAATCCAATTAAGCATATAATCATCCAGGTAAACCCTAGTTTACCAATTAAGCTCAGATACGGTCATAACAATTATCCCCCCCTAAAAGGTTTCGTCCCCAAAACATAAACGTGTAAGAAAAGTACTTTAAAGGTTTATTTTAAGCATATGAAATCTTACATGTCATTATATTCTTGTATTTCATACTTGAATGCGGTTTTCAACATTAAGTCCTTTATTTCTTTTCTAATCATAACATGTTAAATCATGACTTCTCAATGATAACAAATGAATTATCTATGTCACAATCAATCATAGGATAGAGACAGAAACAACCATCTCAATATTTTCATATTCTTGAGGTGTTACCTCAACATTGATAATTCGATCCAACTATCTCAATTCATACAGCTCAATATGTACTATTGTTATGTATTACCTCTAAATCACAAAAGAAAGTTCACAATGTTGTTTTGAATTTTTACTATTATGCTACTCAAATAGAAAAATAGTCTTGAAATGGAAGACTATATTCAACAACAATTGTACAATACTACTCACGGCATTCCCATTGGATCATGGATGCATAAGGTGAAGCATTACCATTACATTTCATACTATTCTCAAGTATGAGCCCACACAGAATTCCAAGTGTAACCATCAGGTTATAGCACACTAGGGTTTCAACAACAGTAACAAAGTACTCCATGATTGTATTAGTCATTCAAGGACTATTCATACCCAATTACCATCACTTAATTATATTAAAGCTAGGTATAACAAGCTATACCTCATTAGGGTTACATATCAATACAATATGGTTATCATCCCTTCTATTCATATGAGTGAATAGGTAAGGCTACCTTATTCAGGGTAACCCTCCATTTGTTTTATAATCATTTGAATCATATCACCATACAACAATTGTACAATACTAAGATGGATTACTAGTATGAATGACTATAACTATCAGACACCTAAAATTAACATATTGCTTGTACATGTACACTAAAATCATACGTAGAACCAATTTACATCCCTTAATATACCTTCAACAAATTATACTTCTAAAAACAAATTCACATATTACTAAAAGACATTTTTTCTCTTATCTCTCTTCTCATTCATTACTACTTACTTTTTGCTACTTATCCTTCTCATTTTAATCATGTAGATTAAACATCCCTAATATTGAAACATACAAGATGAGAATAGATTATTCATCATTCTTGATATCACTAAAACAATTTTGTTTTAGATTACACTTTGAAAATCTTGCACTTCTTCTTTGTTCAAAACACACTTGTTACATTTCAAATTTATTTCTTACCCCTTGCTCTGAATAATTTTCATATTGTTCATCAACCTTTCAGATTAGCTAGGATTATTATCAGTGCTAGTTTACTTCTCATAGTGCAAATCGCATGATCTTGTTTTATAGAGATGCTATTATTCAAGGTCAAATCACTAGTGACAACCCTTGAACTACTACAACTCTAAACATTCTAGGGTTTGGTCCTTATCAGTAGCATGATGTTGTTGTGTGTAACTTTGCTCCCTTAATTTGAAAGTCAAACTTTGGATCTCACAAGTTTTACTAAAGTCATCCTTATCTTATCAATTGAATTTCCTTTCTCTTACTTGGCCAATCAGATAGATTACATTCTCAATTTACCCTACTAGAATTCCATCATCATATTGTATGTCATTATTACATTCACTAGATGCCTCTACCATGGTGGTTATGCATCAAATATGATTCATTTTCTTATCACTTCATCCCCACATTGCTTTCATTAAGGAAGATATGAAAGAGAAGATGATTTTGAGACTTAGAATTCTTATCTTCAAACATTCATTAATACATTTCTCATATGTAGGTTTAATTAATTATCAACAAGGATACCTGACTAATTAGCACTTTCTTGAATCTCACAACCTCTTTCTTTTATAATCTATATTACTCCACCATGTTTCAAACCTTTTCATTACTTTCCATAATCCCCTTACCATATACTGCCATTCCACATATCATCTTTAACTTCTAGTTTTCTCTTATGATCATGTTGCTTCTTTTAGGTGTATGATCATATATACAATGTTGCACATGTTTCTTTTTATTCTTTTGCTAATGTAAAGTTGAAATTCTAAATCCATAATCTCTCTACTAGTTTCAACTCATGTTTAATACATTACATATCCTTCATTTTAAATCAAAAGGCTCATGCATGGGTCAAACTTAGTATTTTTTTTAATCAAGTTTTTACCTCTTGAATATAGTCTACCTTTGTATGACTTATAAATTTGTTAAGCTACACTTTTTTTCTTCTTTTAGAAATTAGTTTGTGGTTCTATAGAGACTTAGAATCCAAAGGCAATAAGGATGAATGTATTAAACTTATTCATAAAGGTATACATTCCATGCTCTCAATTATATCATAACCCTCATTCCTTAATCAAGCTCATCATTTCTAACATTTCTCTTTGTTTCAACTTAGTTTCTTATCCTAGTTTTATGATTTACATGCTCATCTAGTTCTCTTCACTTTAACTCTTCTAAAGACTTCTTCACTTCTATGTAATTATTGTATACTTAACTCTTTTCTTCTATTTTCCCTTTGCTTTGGAGTACATAAAAACATTGTACTCGGTTATATAGTCCATTCCTCATGCTTGATTCTTACTATCTTGGTCCTTACATACTTTTCTCATATCTTTTCCACATTTTATATTTAGAGTTCATATAAAACTAATAATTAAACTTAATCTGAACCTTATGTCGTGTTCATTTATTCCCAATTAAGGGTTTCTCATATGAGGCCCCAAAGTTGGATCTCAGATATCAGTTCCAACTGATTCTTAGTTATCCAGTCTTTCCCTTATACTTAAAAATCTTAAAGTATATACATTCATACTAGAATTTGGATCTAATCTATCCAGAATTTACTCTTGTTATGTTACTAATAGGAGTCATTAGATCCCAGTAATGCATCCTGCCAGCCGGAACAGGCCGAACCTGCAGTCCTGAAGCCAAGAACTACTCAGGATTACTCAACTCCCATTCATCTCAAATGTTTGGAACAAAACTTATCCACTTAGGAAAGCTCATTCAAATATCATTTCTAGTATACTTGGTACAAAGAATGTAATCAATAAATGCTACAACTACATAGTGTACAATGAATCCTAAAGACCCATATATGTTTCAAAATGTTGAATATCTGAATTCAAACATATAAGAGCTTTTCTATTCATCACCAATAAAACAATAATATGAAATGAAAGTTCTATCTCATTTTATATTTATGCTCTTAATTCATGTTGCTTATCTTGTTTCTAACCCTAATATTTCTAGGGTTCCTCTCTAGACCATCCTTCCACTGTATACCTGGCCAGGGTATACATGAAAGAATAGACAGAGTAGCTTGACACTGGTTGATCCAAGTACTTAGATACCGGGCCAGGATATCCAAATACTCAAATCCCCAGAGCTAACATCATAACATCTCCTATCTGCCACACTTATGACTCTAACTTACTAACTTAATGGTCCCTGACAACTCAGCCTATGTTTAGATACCAAAGATGTTACACCCTGATCTCACAATTACCACTAATCATGAGATTAGGGTATAAATTGAGGATTTAACGTAATACAAAGATCACCCTTAACTTTTTCTTCTTTTTCAAACTCTTTGTTTTCTCACATTGAACCACATAAACTAACTTTACAAGAGAATAAAACTTTTATTTATCTAAAATAATCTCAGCATTAATGATACACATCCATATATTCATTATGTTTCTCACACTTCCATGTACATACGACATAACAATCATTTGCATTCTCTCCTATTAAGGAAACAAACATACAAAAAATCATTTACAACTCTCTCTCAGATCTATACAAGGACCTAGAGTGACAGGGACCGATTGAACTTAACTATACTCAGACTTAACTCTTGTGGCAGATCTACTCTAATACAATGATATCTTCTTCAAGTCCATGTGATTTCCCTAAAAATTTTGAGTAGAGGGGTGAGCCTACTCGCTTAGTGAATGAGTACTTCAAAGAAACAGTCTAAAGAACTGATATAATTACAGATATACTTTTGAGAAATTGATGCCAATTATAACAGCAGAAAGCTTTAGAGAGTCTAATAATTGACAATCATAAATATGGCAGGATACTCTAAATATCTATAAGAGTGAATCAATATATGAAATGCATGAATGATCATAAAGAGAACTAATAATTCAGAAACATACAAAGAATAATTGAATAATTGTACATACTTCTTTGACCTCTCATTCATTTTTTATGCCCTAATCATATGCAATGTACTCTACATATGAAGAATCGTAGTGCACTACGATCACACCGTACAAGACTTAGTGGACACACCCAAGAAATGCTAAGTCTAACTACTCTCCTAGTCTGCAATAGGGAAATGGCTCTCTAGCCTAAACTGGACTCCTCCTCTAACCTGAGCACGCAGGCGGAGAGTCAAGCCACCTCTTGTCTTTTATGTACTCTAGTGCCACCAGGACTTCTGGTTGATGTTGGACACTACAAACTATAATTTAAGGAGACTTCCACTAGGGCTTTGTCCCCGGTGCCACCTGATAGCACGTTCTGACCCCCGTATACTGAACACTACCAGGGTTAGATCATTTAACCCCTAAGGCGCATACCTCAAATAGGGATTCTACGGTGTTCAGGGCTCCTAAGTCTATTATTTGATTATTCTTAGAAAGCTCTTTCTACATTGTACCCTTCTCTTACTTATACTTGACTCTAGTATCTCTATGGTGTCGCATTTACTTATTTGAAGTAAATAATACAACATGTATATCATTCTAAACTTGGCAGAGCAGTATATTCAAAACATTGTAATATACT
Organism: Alisma plantago-aquatica; assembly: GCA_963693085.1. Lineage (NCBI taxonomy): Eukaryota > Viridiplantae > Streptophyta > Magnoliopsida > Alismatales > Alismataceae > Alisma > Alisma plantago-aquatica. Next base: position 928,053,065 of record OY856409.1, read on the forward strand.
GAATAATCAACATACTATACATGCAGGTAGACAAAAATTCTTAAATAAATAGATTTCATGTTCACTTGGCACATACACACTAGAATTGTGCATATCAACCCAAATCTTGAGTTGTGCATCTCGTAACTCAATTAAGAGTTAATTACTTATCATGACAAGAATTATTAAAAATAACTAAGAACAATGATATCACAATACTTGATTCATTAAACACCCTACCCTTAGGGTTTCACTTAATCACCACAAATGCTACAAAGAAAGGTGTAATACATCTATCACGTAATTTTCAAATCTTTAAAACACATGATACATGGGATCTCAATCCCTTATCACATTACTGGGAATTCTCATCCCTTCACATCATTATCATAATTACTAGATCTGGGTATCAAACCCTTAGATCATCACATAGCATTGTTACCTCTGTAACATGTAACCATTACCTCTAGGTCCTTAGACCAAGGTATTCATTTCACTGGTTGTACAAGTATTCTCATGGATCACAAGGCCATCACACATTTTGTCACCTCTCACTAGGCAACAATTTATTCACATGGCTCCCATAAAGATTTCATGCGACATAAACATTCATTGAATAAAGACTACTATCAACAAATCATATAAAATCAATACATGTATGAAACCTTGGAATTGAGTTGAATTTGGGTTTCCATGCTGTTCACTAGTATATCATGCATCAATAATAACATTGAATAAATAAAATCTATCATGTCAAGAAAATCCCTTCAAATGGATTTCACGATATCTATTCACAAATATCCAACTTTCCTCGCATCTAGGGTTTCACCCTATTTACTGATATATCAAACAAACACTATTCACTTTGAACGAAATCCAAGATATTATCTAACATATATGTACTATGAATTTAGATAAACAATCATTAATAACCAAGGGGATCTACAAAAGCAATTTTCTCTATTTACTTTTACAGCAAATTTCAGTCATAGACAAATTCCCTATATTTCAGTTTACTCTTATAACCTCTGCGAATACTTAGGGAATTCTCATTAGGATGTATTGTATACATTTATAATATAATTTTATCATCTAAACTTCATCCAAATAGAGGAAGAATCCATTTCATATCATTTTGCAACAACTTAGAACAAATAGACAATTCAAGGTTTGTAGTAGCATGCTAGAAATGAAAGATTATGGATGAATTAACCAATTTTCGTGCAATATACTATTTAAAGGAAGTTCCCGCTCACCCTAAGGTGTGAAAACACCTTACAAACGTATCTCATCCCTAAAAACTTGATCTCATATCAAATCCCTAGCAATTCACCCAATTCTTCTTCCTTTCAACTCGGAAACCCTAAAAATGAGGGATTATGAAGAAAGAGTGAGAACAGGGGAAGTTTTGATACCATTTTAAATCAAATCAGAAGAGGGACAGAATTTTGACAAGTGAGAGAAGATTCACCATGAAACTATATCCAAAGAAGTTAAACTTACATGATTTCATCATTCCTCGGACCATAAAACCCTAGGTCAGCATCTCCATCAATTTCTCCTCTCAAACCCTAACTCTCTCTCTCTCTAGTATTTCATTTTCTCTGGATTGAATCATGAATTATGAGAGATACTTGTGTGTTAGGTTGACCATATAGAGAAATTGAGTTGCTTGGGTCAATTTCACTTTGACCCCTTACTATACTTTTTCTTATTTGAGCAAATTTTTCTGTCATAAAAATGTTTCTATAAATTAGTATATTTCAGATATCAAAACTCCTCCAAAAATTATTAGAATTTATCATGATGTGTATAATTGATTTTCAAAGATTCAGTTAAATTTTGAGATCATTCAAAGATTGCATTAAATAAATAAAAATCGAATAGTGCACTGCTATCTAGAATTCTACATAAATGTCAGTTAGTATAATTCATCTACTGATAAGGTCTAAACGCATCCAAAAATTATGAAAATTTTACATGTTGATTATGATTTCGTTTCAGATCTTTATTTAAAATTTCAGATCATTTGGATTTACTAATAAATAAATAAAAATCAAACAATATATTGCTGAACAACATTCTGTCAACATGGTCTGTTGAAATATATCTCAACTGAGAATGACTTTCAAAGAACATCCAAAAATTCTGAAAATTTTCACTGAAATGCACGATTGAGTTTTACATATTCCAAATTTCAATTAAATCCAAATTACATAGAAAATATGATAAATTATTTACTGTAGTACTATCTTGATCAAATTCCATACTCATGTACCATCAAAACCTTAATTTCAGCCAACTAGGGTTTGTATTTCTCAAACCCTAATTTCTCAAACAATAGAACACTTAACATTCTTATTAGGTTTAAAACATCATAATTTAATTTTCATCATTAATTAGATTTAAGAAATGATAAATCCAATTAAGCATATAATCATCCAGGTAAACCCTAGTTTACCAATTAAGCTTAGATACAGTCATAACAATTCCCCCCCCCCTTAGAAGGTTTCGTCCCCAAAATATAAACAAGTAAGAAAAGTACTTTCAAGGTTTATTTTAAGCTTCTGAAATCTTACATGTCATTATATTCTTGTATTTCATACTTGAATGCAGTTTTCAACATTAAGTCCTTCATTTCTTTTCTAATCACAACATGTTAAATCATGAGTGCTCAATGATAACAAATGAATTCTCTATGTCACAATCAATCATAGGATAGAGAGAGAAACAACCATTCCAATATTTTCATACTCTTGAGGTGTTACCTCAACATTGATAATCTGATCCAACTATCTCAATTCATACGGCTCAATATGTACTATTGTTATGTATTACCTCTAAATCACAAAAGAGAGTTCACCATGTTGTTTTGAATTTTACTATTATGCTACTCAAATAGCAAAATAGTCTTGAGTTGGAATACTAGATTCAACAACAATTATACAATACTACTCATGACATCCCCATTGGATCATGGATGCATAAGGTGAAGCATTACCATTACATTCCATACTATTCTCAAGTATGACCCCACACATAATTCAAGGTGTAACCATCAGGTTATAGCATACTAGGGTTTCAACAATAGTAACAAAGTAATCCATGATTGTATTAGTCATTCAAGGACTATTCATACCCAATTACCATCACTTAATTATATTAAAGCTAGGTATAACAAGCTATACCTCATTAGGGTTACATATCAATACAATATGGTTATCATCCCTTCTATTCAAATGAGGGAATAGGTAAGACTACCTTATTCAGGGAAACCCTCCATTTGTTTTATCATCATTTGAATCATATCACCATACAACAATTATACAATACTAAGATGGATTACTGGTACGAATGACTACAACTATCAGACACCTGAAATTAACATATTGCTTGTACATGCACACTGAAATCATACGTAGAACCAATTTACATCCCTTAATATACCTTTTTTTTGGTCGGTGAAAAAACTCTGTTGCTATTAAAATACCAAAACTTTAGGTACAAAAAGATGCACCCCCTAACCCTTTGCAGGATTACAAAAAGAAAGCTAAAGACCAGATTAAATCAGTCATGAACATAAGATCTCTAAACAGAAAAACCTACAATCCATAAGAAGACGTCCTAGAAAATACATAAACAAGAGACCAACTATCTATCAGTCTAAACATCTGAGGAGCTACACTGACAATAAAGACCACCCACAGATTGTGCAGGCACAGAAGGAAGACGAAGGACACCCAGCCTCTATCTACGCACCAAGCAGGCCGCACTTCAGAGTTGGAGTTTATCTGTCTCAAACAGCTGCAAAGCGCACTGTCTATCCTGTCATACCATCATCTCATAGAGGACTCCAAAAGGCAGACTGATGACTAGAGCAGTGATCCACCCAACCATCATATCTCTCCTTCGCACATAGCAATATGATCATCCTATGAAAGTAGTGGTCGGAAAAGATACGAAGGTTAGGATAACAACCAAACAACACCAATAGTGTCTGGTGAACTCAACGAAACAAATAGCAACAGAATCCCGATCGCAGGTCGAACACCTCGGGGGTGTCCCTACTACTACTGTGCACTAATGCACATGAATGCACAGAGGCATTCCATCGAACACCTCGCAGGTGTTCCATCTTCACATCTTCACAGCAACAGGATGTAGCCATCAAACGCCAGGAACAGACGACTCGGCAGCTTGAGGTTCGGAGATCACTGCTTGAACACAGCTAGCTACTGGTTGTCCTGAGGCAATGCACCGAACACCAAAAGTGTCCCAAAACGCTGCAACAACGAAGATCCACAGCCGAGCCCATAGAGACAAAACCCGCACCTCCCAGGAGGAACACGATCTAACCCAAAGCGTCCACCGCTGCCAAATCATCAACCACCTTGCAGGTGTTCTTCACAAGAACCTGGCAGCACCCAGCCGTCAGAAACATGGCCGAATCCGACGAGAGGGGTGCTGCCAGAACCTAGAGAAGGAGCTCGTGAACTGAACCTCCACGCTGCAGAGGAAACCAAGAGGGATAGGAGACCCACCCGCATGACCCACCCGCGCAGCACCATAGGCAATGGCCATCTTCCGGCAGAGCAAGGAGGAACCCAATCACCATCGCCCTAGCCGGAACAGAGGAAAGAGCTCGATCGTCACCTTCAGCTGAGCCGCGCCGCCTGGAGCCGAAGAACCTTTGATCGACCAACCAGAGGCTTGAGGCCAGATGCAAGCGCCAGCCACGGACGCTCCACTGGAAGCAAAGCAAGCCTGATGAAGCGACGCCGCCGATACAGTGGGAGAAACCAAACCTAGCTTGAGAAGAAAGGACAAGATTGAAGAAGGAGATCGAAGGCTCCCTTGCTCCGCCTAAGATGACGACACAACTGAGCGAGAAGGCAGATCCAATGACGCAACACCTCTCCATCCTTCCCTATTAATGGGCTGAAGCCGACACCGTCGATGCAGTCACGATCACCCCAGATCCAAGCTTCCACTTGCTCGCCACATCTCTCCTCTTCCAAGCCAAGTACAGCCTCGACCATCCAGCAAGGTTCCCCCTCTCCACGGATCGCATACACCCAAATCTAGGCCGAAGACGATGGGAGCCAGGGGGAGGAAGGTGTTGAAGCAGCGCCTTCCTTAATATACCTTCAACAAATTATACTTCTAAAAACAAATTCACATATTACTAAAAGTCATTGTTTTCTCTTATCTCTCTTCTCATTCATTACTACTTACTTTTTAATTTCTACTTATCCTTCTCATTTTAATCATGTAGATTAAACATCCCTAAAATTGAAACATACAAGCTAAAAATAGATTATTCATCATTCTAGATATCACTGCAAGAATTTGTTTTAGATTACACTTTGCTCATCTTGTACTTCTTCTTTTGTTCAAAACACACTTGTTACATTTCAAATTTATTTCTTACCCCTTGCTCTTAATAATTTTCATATTGTTCATCAACCTTTCAGATTAGCTAGGATTACTATCAGTGCTAGTTTACTTCTCATAGTGCAAATCGCATGATCTTGTTTTATAGAGATGCTAGTATTCAAGGTCAAATCACTAGTGAAAACCCTTGAACTACTACAACTATAAGCATTCTAGGGTTTGGTCCTTATCATTAGCATGATATTGTTGTGTGTAACTTTGCTCCCTTAATTTGAAAGTCAAACTTTGGATCTCACAAGTTTTACTAAAGTCTTCCTTATCTTATAAATTGAATTTCCTTTCTATTACTTGGCCATTCAGATATATTACATTCTCAATTTACCCTGCTAGGGTTTCATCATCATATTGTATGTCATTTTTATATTCACTAGATGCCTCTACCATGGTGGTTATGCATCAGATATGATTCATTTTCTTACCACTTCATTCCCACATTGCTTTCATTAAGGAATATATGAAAGAGAAGATGATTTTGAGACTTAGAATTCTTATCTTCAAACATTCATTAATACATTTCTCATATGCATGTTTAATTAATTATCAACGAGGATACTTGACTAATTAGCACTTTCTTGAATCTCGCAACCTCTTTCTTTTATAATCTATATTACTCCACCATGTTTCAAACCTTTTCATTAGGGAGAAATCTTTCTCTCTTAATCCCATAATCCCCTTACCATATACTGCTATTCCACATATCATCTTTAACTTCTAGTTTTCTCTTATGATCATGTTGCTTCTTTTAGGTGTATGATCATATATACCATGTTGCACATGTTTCTTTTTATCCTTCTACTAATGTAAAGTTGAAATTCTAAATCCATAATCTCTCTACTAGTTTCAACTCATGTTTAATACATTACATATCTTTCATTTTAAATCAAATGACTCATGCATGGGTCAAACTTAGTATCTCTTTTAAACAAGTTTTTACCTCTTGAATATAGTCTACCTTTATATGACTTATTCATTGGTTAAGCTACACTTTTGTTCTTCTTTTAGAAATTAGTTTGTTGTTCTATAGAGACTTAGAATCCAAAGGCAGTAAGGATGAATGTATTAAACTTATTAATAAAGGTATACATTCCATGCTCTCAATTATATCATAACCCTCATTCCTTAATCAAGCTCATCATTTCTAACATTTCTCTTTGTTTCAACCTAGTTTCTTGTCCAAGTTTTATGATTTACATGCTCATCTAGTTCTCTTCACTTTAACTCTTCTGAAGACTTCTTCACTTCAATGTACTTATCGTATACTTAAATCTTTTCTTCTATTTTTCCTTTGCTTTGGAGTACATAAAAACATTATACTCGATTATATAGTCCATTCCTCATGATTGATTGTTACTATCTTGGTCCTTACATACTTTTCTCATATCTTTTCCACATTTTATATTTAGAGTTCATATAATACTAATAATTAAACTTAATATGAACCTTATGTCATGTTCCTTTATTCCCAATTAAGGGTTTCTTATATGAGGCCCCAAAGTGGGATCTCAGATATCAGTTCCAACTGATTCTTAGTTATCCCAGTCTTTCCCTTATACTTAAAAATCTTAGAGTATATACATTCATACTAGAATTTGGATCTAATCTATCCAGAATTTATTCTTGTTATGTTACTAATAGGAGTCATTAGATCCCAGTAATGCATCCTGCCAGCTGGACCAGGCTGAACCTACAGTCCTGAAGCCAAGAGCTACTCAAGATTACTCAACTCCTATTCATCTCAAATGTGTGGAAAAAAACTTATCCACTTAGGAAAGCTCATTCAAAGATCATTTCTAGTCTACTTGATACAAAGAATGTAATCAATAAATGCTACAACTGCATAGTGTACAATGAATCCTAAAGACCCATATATATTTCAAAATGTTGAATATTTGAATTCAAACATATAAGAGCTTTTCTATTCATCTCCAATAAAACAACAATATGAAATGAAAGTTCTATCTCATTTTATATTTATGCTCTTAATTCATGTTACTTATCTTATTTCTAACCCTAATATTTTTAGGGTTCCTCTCTAGACCATCCTTCCACTATATACCTGGCCAGGGTATACATGAAAGAATAGACAGAGTAGCTTGACACTGGTTGATCCAAGTACTCAGATACCGGGTCAGGATATCCAAATACTCATATCCCTGGAGCTAACATCATAACATCTCCTATCTGCCACACTTATGACTCTAACTTACTAACTTAATGGTCCCTGACAACTCAACCTAAGCTCTGATACCAAAGATGTTACACCCCATTCTCAAAATTGCCACTAATCATGAGATTAGGGTGTAAATTAAGGATTTAACGTAATACAAAGATCACCCTTAACTTTTTCTTCTTTTTCAAACTCTTTGTTTTCTCACATTGAACCACATAAACTATCTTTACAAGAGAATTAAACTTTTATTTCTCTAAAATAATCTCAGCATTAATGATACACATCCACACATTCATTATGTTTCTTACACTTCCATGTACATACGACATGACAATCATTTGCATTCTCTCCTAATAAGGAAACAAACATACAAAACATCATTTACAACTCTCTCTCAGATCTATACAAGGACCTAGAGTGACAGGGACCGACTGAACTTAACTATACTCAAACTTAACTGTTGTGGCAGATCTACTCTGATGCAATGATATCTTCTTCAAGTCCATGTAATTTCCCTAAAAATTGAGTAGAGGGGTGAGCCTACTCGCTCAGTGAATGAGTACTTCAAAGAAATAGTCTAAAGCACTGATATAATTATAGATATACTTTTGAGCAATTGATGTCAATTATAACAACAGAAAGCTTTAGAGAGTCTAATAATTGACAATCATAAATATGGCAGGATACTCTAAATATTTATAAGAGTGAATCAATATATGAAATGCTTGATTGATCATATAGAGAACTAATAATTCAGAAACATACAAAGAATAATTGAATAATTGTACACACTTGTTTGACCTCTCATTCATTTTATTATGCCCTGATCATATGCAGTGTACTCTACATATGAAGACTCGTAGTGCACTATGATCACACCGTACAAGACTTAGAAGACACACCCGGGAAATGCTAAGTCTGACTACTCTCATGGTCTACAATAGGGGAATGGCTCTCTGGCCTAAATTGGACTCCTCCTCTAACCTGAGCACACAGGAAGAGAGTCAAGCCACCTCTTGGCTTTTCTGTACTCTAGTTCCACCAGGACTTCTGGTTGATGTTGGATACTACAAACTATAATTTGAGGAGACTTCCACAAGGGCTTCGTCCCCCGTGCCACCTGATAGCACGTTCCGACCCCCATATACTGGATGTTTCCATGGTTAGGTCGTTTCACCCCTAAGGCGCAGACCTCACATAGGGGTTCTACGATATTCAGGGATCCTAAGTTTATTATTTTATTATTCCTAGAAAGCTCTTTCTATATTGTACCCTTCTCTTACTTATACTTGACTCTGGTATCTCTATGGTGTCACATCTACTTATTTTTAGTTATAATACAACATGTATATCTTTCTAAACTTTACAGAGCAATATATTCAAAACACTGTAATATACTGAGTAATCAACATACTATACATGCAAGCAGACAAAAATTCTTAAATAAACAAATTTCATGTCTACTTGGCACATACACACTAGAATCGTGCATATCAACCCAAATCTTGAGTTGTGTATCTCATAGCTCAATTAAGAGTTAATTACTTATCATGACAAGAATTATTAATAATAACTGAGAACATTGATATCACAATACTTGATTCATTGAACACCCTACCCTTAAGGTTTCATTTAATCACCATAAATGCTACAAAGAAAGGTATAATACATCTATTACGTAATTTTCAAATCTTTAAAACACATGATACATGGGATCTCAATCCCTTATCACATTATTGGGAATTCTCATCCCTTCACATCATTATCATAATTACTGAATCTGGGTATTCAAACCCTTAGATCATCACATAGCATTGTTACCTCTATAATAGGTGACCATTACCTCTAGGTCCTTAGACCAAGGTATTCATTTCACTGGTTGTACAAGTATTATCATGGCTCACAAGGCAATCACACATCTTGTCACCTCTCACTAGGCAACAACTTATTCACATGGCTCCCATAAAGATTTCATGTGACATAAACATTCATTGAATAAAGACTACTATCAACAAATCATATATATCAATATATATATGAAACCTTGGAACTGAGTTGAAGTTGGGTTTCCATGTCATTCACTAGGATATCATACATCAATAATAACATTGAATAAATAAAGTCTATCATGTCAGGAAAATCCCTTCAAATGGATTTCACGATATCTATTCGCAAATATCCAACTTTCCTCGCATCTAGGGTTTCACCCTCTTTACTGAGATATCAAACAAACACTATTCACTTTGAATGAAATCCAAGATAGTATCTGACATATATGTACTATGGATTTAGATAAACACTCATTCATAACCAAGGGGATCTAGATAAGCAATTTTCTCTATTTACTTATATAGCAAATTTCAGTCATAGACAAATTCCCTATATTTTAGTTTGCTCTTATAACCTCTGCGAATACTTAGGGAATTTTCATTAGGATGCATTGTATACATTTATAATATGATTTTATCATCTGAACTTCATCCAAATAGAGGAAGAATCCATTTCATATCATTTTGCAACAACTTAGAACAAATAGACAATTCAGGGTTTGTAGTCGCATACTAGCAATTAAAGATTATAGATGAATTAACCAATTTTCGTGCAATATAATATTTAAAAGAAGTTCCCACTCACCCTAAGGTGTTAAAACACCTTAAAAATATATCTCATCCCTAAAAATCTCGATCTCATATAAAATCCCTAGCAATTCACCCAATTCTTCTTCCTTTCAACTCGGAAACCCTAAAAAAGAGGGATTATGAAGAAACAGTGAGAAAAGGGGAAGTTTTGATACCATTTTGGATCAAATCAGAGGAGGGACGGAATTTTGACATGTGATATAAGATTCACCATGAAACTATATCCAAAAAAGTTAAACTTACATGATTTCGTCATTCCTCGGACCGCAAAACCCTAGGTCAACATCTCCATCAATTTCTCCTCTCAAACCCTAACTCTCTCTCTCTCTAGGATTTTGTTTCTCTAGATTGAATCACAAATTATGAGAGCTCCTTGTGTGTTAGGTTGACCATATAGAGCAATTGAGCTTCTTGGGTCAATTGCACTTTGACCCCTTACTATACTTTTTCTTATTTCAACAAAAAAAAATTGTGATAAAAAGGTTTCTATAAATTCGTATATTTAATAGATAAAACCTCCTCCAAAAATTATGAAAATTTATCATGTTATGTATATTTTTTTTCAAAAAGCTGCAATTAAAATTTGAGATCATTACAAGCTTCCATTAAATAATTAAAAATCAAATAGTACACTTCTATCTAGAATTCTACAGAAATATTAGTTATTGTAATTCATCTACTGATAAGGTCTAAATCCATTCAAAAATTATGAAAATTTTACATGTTGTTTATTATTGTGTTTCAGATCTCCAGTTAAAATTTCAGATCATTTGGATATATCAATCAATAAATAAAAATGAAACAATATACTTCTAAACAACATTATGTCAGCATGGTCGGTTGAAATATATCTCGATCGAGAATGACTTTTAAAAAACATCCAAAAATTCTGAAATTTTGCAATGAAATGCACGATTGAGTTATACATATTACATCCAAATTTCAATTAAATCCAAATTACATAGAAAATATGATAAATTATTTACCGTACTACTATCTTGATCAAATTCCATACTCATGTACCATCAAAACCCTAATTTCATCCAACTAGGGTTTATATTTCTCAAACCCTAATTTCTCATACAATAGAATACTTAATGTTCTTATTAGGTTAAAAACATCATAATTTAATTATCATCATTAATTATATTTAAGAAATGATCAATCCAATTAAGTATATAATCATCTAGGTAAACTCTAGTTTACCAATTAAGCTCGGATACAGTCATAACATTTACAGTGTCCATTTCTACGATATAGTAAACCTTTTCCTAGAGAGGATTTTAGATATTTAAGAATACAATACACAACATCTCAATAAGATTATCAAGGTTTTTCCAGATATCTACTGACAAGTCAACAGTAGTAGTTATATTAGCTCTTATTATAGTGAGATAGATAAGTTTACCAACCATGTCTCGATATTGATGGTTATCAGGGTATGGATGTGAAGATTCATCATACCAATTGTTATTGGGATCCGAAGGAGTTCTAGAAGGTTTAGAACTAAGCATATCTACTTTTTATAGAAGGTCCAACACATATTTGGGTTGTGAGAGGCATACACCAAAAGACGATATGGAAACTTTAATTCCCAAGAAGTATCAGAGTTTACCCAAATCTTTAGTAATAAAATATTTTTCTTGATATCGTTTGATAGATGCAATACCTTCAGAATCATCACCACACATATTGGTATTGTCCACATAAATAATAAGGATAACAATTCCAGAGCTAGTCTTTTTAATAAAAATAAAATGATCAGAATGGGAGCGCCGAAATTGAAACTTGATAAATATTTGACATAATATATCAAAACACGCCCGCAAATTTTGTTTTAGGCCATATATCATCTTCCTGAGTCTATAGACTTTGGAACAATCCTCCTGACTAGAAAAACCAAGTGGTTGTTCCATATAAACTTCCTCATGGAGGTCACCATATAGGAAGGCATTTTTGACATCCAGTTGATAAAGAGACCAATCTTTATTGACAACTACAAAGATAAGAACTCTCACAGAGTTGAGGTAGGCCACAAGAGAGAAAGTTTCAAAGTAGCCCACTTCATAGCTCTGAGCGAAGCCATTGTCTACAAGTCGAGCCTTCATCCATTCAATAGAACCATATGGTTGATATTTAATAGTAAAAATCCAATGACAGCCAGAGGCATTAATTTTTCTAAAAGTTTTGGTTCTCTACTAAAATGGTTGTGGGAAATTCAATCCCAGTAACACTTCAAGTTCTTTTCAAATTCTAATATGAAAACTACCAATTTCTCTTAATACCAATATTATCAAACTAATTCCCCACAATACGGAACAAAAATCTAGTTCTCGGTCGCTTCATTTCTTCTAAATTGTAGTGTCACACTTCTTCTGGTCTCGCCATCTTGACATCTTCAACATGTTGGATCACTTGCTTTCTTCTAATATTGTAGCTTGTGATCTGCCAAAGCACGCCAACTGTTGTCAACTCACACTATTGTTTTAGGCCTGTGACAAAGTTTTGCACTCTCAGTGGTAAAATTCTAAAATACTGACACCTTGGTCTCCAACAACACGTTCTTGTCATCTCAGTCGGTTGATATTTGTTGAAAATTAATCTACGACATAGAAAAATTATATCTCATTCAATCCGACCAGAGGTATCATCACATTGATATATCATGTTCTTGGTTCTTTTCTTTTAGGATGTTATAGATGTACTTTCTCTAAATTAGGAATTTTCCATAGCGAGCTATTTCCGTCATAGAGATTTGTAGTTCGTTTGACTTATATGTGGCACTTGGCATCCTTATATTAGCAAATATTAGACAAGAGATCAATACCAAAATAGTTTTTATGTGTTTTCAAGTAGTCTCTATCGTCACAAAAATCAATGATCGGACATACATAAAGGCAATTGTTGTCTACTTGTCTTTAAATTCAATTGTTGTAACTTTTAGATAAGTATTTATTTATGCATAATATAATGATATAATAAATGTCACTACTTGTAGATCTAATAATCTTTCAAGAATCTTATGAACATTATTCGATGTTAATAGTCATAGATGGTTTAATGTTAATATGCATCAATGGTTTATTCATAATTAGGTTTGGTCATGGAGAAAAAGGGACAATTATGTCTTTCTTCCATAAGAAAACTCATAAAGCACATGACTCATCCAACTCAAATGCTATGCTTGAATGTTCTCCCACACAACCTCATATTCACTCTAGTCCTTCTCCTCCTTGTAACCCTGAGATTGTGATGGATACTAATCCTTCTAACAAACGCCCAAGAATAGAAGAAAACATTAACAATGGTCAATCTATTGTTTGTGATCCTGTCTTAAGACGTCAAATTTGGGATCATCCTCTTCCAAAATAAGATGAAATTCTGTGTTCTTATATTAATGCTGGCCCATACCAATATCATCTAGCAAATTATTCAACATCCGAGCCTGAGAAGCATTCACATCATTTTCAATCCTCTTGGTTCCATATTTTTTTATGACTGGAGTATATTCCAACTAAAGATGCAGCATTTTGCTTACCACACTTTGTATTTGGTAAACCTCCATCTACACGTTCCAGATCCTCTACATATACCATTGATGGATTTAAAAACGGGAAGAAAGTTAGGGGAGTTAATTGTGCATTCTTGATGCAGGTTGGAACCAATCCCGGTTCACCTCATAACTCAGCTGAAAAGGCATGCAAGGAATTGATGACCCATAAGGGACACATAGACAAAGTTATACAACGACAATCAACACAACAATTTTTGTCAAATTGGGTTCGTCTAAAAACATCAGTTGATACAACTTGATGTCTAGCATTATAAGCTCATGCATTTAGAGGATATGATGGATCTTCATCTTTTAATAATAGGGGAAATTTCATTAAGATGGTCAAGCTTTTATCTCAATATAATAGTGATGATGCTGAGGTGGTTCTAGATAATTCTCTTGGAAATTCAAAATACACTTTAGTAAGAATTCAAAAAGAAATTTTACACATCATCTCATCTAAAGTATAAAAGGCCATATGGGCTGAAATTTATATTGTACCATATTGTATACTTGTAGATGAGGCACATGATGAATCAATAAGAGAACAATTATCTATTGTTGCCAGGTTTGTTGATGAATATGTATTTGTTAAGGAACGGTTTCTTTATGTAGTGCATGTTGAAGATAGAATTTCTCTTTCATGAAAAAAATATCTTCCATGTTGTTTCAACAAGGTTTGAGTATGCAAAAGATATGAGGTCGAGGATATGATGGTGCAAGTAATATGCATGGTGAATGGAACAGATTAAAAGATCTAATCTTGAATGAATGTGCATCAGCTTATTATGTCCATTGCTTCATACACCGACTCCAATTAGCTCTACTTGCATCTTCTAGAGATGTGATTCATGCTCATCATTTCTTTGAAAATTTAGCAATTATTGTTAAAATAATTGGAGCCTCTTGTAAACGTATAGAAGAACTACACTATGCAAAATCTAATGCTAAGAAGTTTGTACAAAGCAAACTTGAGATAGGAAGGGGACTAAAGCAAATGGGTTCTCTCTAACAATTGGGTGATACTCGATGGAGTTCTCCTTATTCTTTAGTGTGTCGTCTAATACATATATATGATTAAATATGTGTGGCATTATGTAATATCATAAAAAGGGGAATTATTTATTCTCAACATAGAGATGCAGATGATTTATAGACAACAATGATATCTTTTGAATTTGTGTTCATATTTCTACTGATGAGAGAAGTTTTATGGATTAGTAATGCTCTTTGTCAAGTACTGCAACACCAAGAACTAGACATAGTGAATGCCATCAACTTGGTCACAGGTACAAAGTCCCTTATTCAAGCCATGAGGGAAGATGGTTGGAAGATATTCATGAATTCTATAACTACATTTTGTTATGAGCACAAAGTAGACATCCCTCACTTGACCTCATGTTACCTAAGTCGAGCATGTATATGACATCAATCTAGTCAAATCATAATAGAGCATTGTTTCTGAGTTGATATAATTGCTATTGTGATGTATTATTTACTATATGAGTTAAATCATAGATTTAACGAACAAGCATCACAACTTCTTCAACTTACAACACTACTAGATCTAAGGGAAGGTTATAAATCTTTTAATGTTGATCATATATACAAACTTGTTGATAAGTATTACCCACAAGATTTTAGTGTGGAAGATAAGGATGCATTGAGGTTTGAATTGAAATATTACAAAATTGGTGTAGTCTCTAACCCTGACATGCAAAACCATAGAACAATTTCTGATCTATGTCAGGCATTAGTTTAAAGTAAAAAGATAAAAAACTATAAGTAGATTTATAAAGTAGTTCAGCTTATTTTGACTCTTCCAGTTTCAACTACTACTGCAAAACGGGCATTTTCAGCTATGAAGCTTGTGAAGACAAGATTATGCAATAAGATGGAGGATGATTTCTTAACAAATTGCATGATTATATTATTGAGAAAGAAACAGATGCAAGTTTCAAACTGATGATATCATTGATGAGTTTTATGATTTAAAGGACACAAGGCACAACTAAAATAAGAATGTACATTTTCATATTTTATACATTATATTTTAGATTTTTTTCACTCATATTATCTGGCCCTCCCACATAAAGTTCTTGATTATGCCCCTGGCGACAACCAACTATAGGACAGTTTTCAGGACGATCAACAAGATCTCAGGTCTTGCAATCTTATAGGGCAGTCATTTCAGTTTCTATGCTTGATGCATGGCAAGATGTTGAAGGGCTTGTGTAGCATTCTTTGGCACAAAAATAGCAGACATGGCAGTGGTAAAGCATGTCAAGCTAGCACCAAGATTAGTAGAAGAGCAGTAATTACTATTCGGGTGTTGAGTACAAGAACAAAAATATTTCTTTTGGATGATAGGAAGATGTAGGTCAAAGAATACCTACGGTGTGTTTTACCTGTCAACGAGGGAGGAAGTGGTTTTTGAGGAGCCAGATGGGGAACCATGACCATGGAAACTTCTTTGATTTTGTCAGTGTGATCATGTTCTACTACATTAGACAGAGACTAGGATCCACCAAATCACTAGATAAGACAACCCCTTCATCAGAGTGGTATGGTATGTTTTCAAAACATACAACATCTACACTTCCAAACCATTGACGAATGACAAGATCATAGCACCGATTACCTTTTTGAGTTTGGGAATAACCCAAAAAGACACATTTAGTGGAGCGGCGGTCAAGTTTAGATATCCCACGGTGAAGATTCTTAACAAAGCAGGTGTAGCCAAAGATGTGTGGTGGAACACAAAACAAGGGTGCATCGGGACAGAGAAGTGATATAGGGATTTGATTATGCAACACAAAAGAAGGCATAAAATTAATTAAGTAGCACACTGTAGACACAAACAAGCTAAAAATAGAACATGGTCCTCGAATATCAGCATGAACAATATCAAACAGATTTTTAGAACAAACTTCTATCTTCTAATGAAAAGTAGCACAAGTTTGTTTTCCAAACTGGCTTGATTCACACATAAAATTCTTTTCAGAAATAGGAAATAAACACAATTTTGCAGCAGAAGGATGTCCAAGGCAATAGTGCCATTGCAGACTCATCACAAAAGTAGATAGTAGAGCTGCAACAGATTTCTACACATCTAGGTAGTACAGTCCATATGGTCCCTCATGGATTGAACCAATCTTCTTCCTCATATGGAGATCCTTAAAACACGACTCTTAAGATCAAAAGTGATCGAACACTGAAGGCTCTCAACAATTTTACTGACAAATAGCAAATTAAGAGGAAAAGTGAAACATATAAGATGAATTTTAAGGGTAGATTTTTGGACAAAGATATAGTTCCAACTAGGGTTGAGCATCGGACCGAGCCGGCCCGACCTAGCCCGCTACCTGGCCCGTCAAACCCGACCCAGACCCGACCCTGATATTCTAAATGGGCGGGCTGGGCCGACATTTTAGGCCCATTTTCTTATCTGGGCCGGGCTCGGGCCACCATAAACCCAGACCCAAAACCCAGTACCCGGCCCACATAAATAATCTATATCATATAATATAAATACACAAATATGTATATCATTTTAAAACTTCTTTTTTCCATAATAGGATCCGTCGTCTAATGATTGATTAAATTAGCCAACTCCCCCTATACTAATAGTTGGTTATAATAACAAGTCTAATAGCTGATCGATACGAATCAACAACTAGCAACAACATTGTGGATTATTAATTTGTCTGCTCATTCATATTATGTTCAACCTTCATGCAAAGCACCACCATTCCTAACACAACGACATTCTAAAATTTAATAAATATGTCTACAACAAATATCTTTCTACTTATATACAAATTCAACATTGATTGTAAATCAAACACGTCATTTTGATGAAACATATTGTTAGACGGACTGGCCCGAGCCCGGCCCGAAACCCAGATTTTTTATACGGGTCGGGTACAGGTTCGTCTTTCTTAAAATATTTTGGGCTAAAACCCGGCCCGTGGCCTGCATAATAATATGGATATGGATCTGGGCCTACCAAAACTCAGGGTGACCCGGCCCGATGCTCATCCCTAGTTCCAACGCCATGGATAGTAGACTGAGTCTCATCCATAACAGTCATAGAAGGGATACATGTAGTTTTGAACAAGGCAATAAATAGTTGGAATGGTAAAAAATATGGGCATATGCAGAGTTGATAACCCATTTATTTTTACCGTAGGTAGCAAGAGATGTCAGTAAAGAAGAGGAACCCTTGCTGGTAGTAGATGTTGGCAGGGATAGGTGAGCATGGAGGAGTTTTTCAAACTCCACACAAATCCACTCAACTATGGGTTGAGTAGAACTTGAGGTAGTAGCAGTGGAGTCATCACAAACATAAAAGGAGACCTAATTTGCCCAAGCAAATTTACCATGGTTTTCCCAACAACGTCTTCAGTGTGGTTTGTACGTCCACAGAAGTTGCAGAAGAGGTTGGCAATAGTAGGTTGAGGTTAAACTAGTCCACCAAGAGGATCTCATCTGGGAGTGCGTCCACCATGGCCACATCCACATCCTTGACTAGAATCAAAGAAGTTGGCTGCAAGTATCGAGTGATCAATAAAAGTAGCAGACATAGAAGAAAGGTGTTGAACGTGCTTGAGAACATCCCTTCACATAGGTAAGGGACCACTAGATAAGATTTGGTCTACCACACCCGCAAAGGAGTGAGGCAAATCATCCAGAAATTAAACTAGCCTAAGTTCATCGTGTTGCCATTGAACTTCTTTGATATCTGTAAAGAGTGGATGATATACTTCAAATTCAGCCCAAATTGTGGAACATTGGTTGTAATAGTCTTCAACAGAGTCATCAGTGGAATAATCCTTTTTTGCCAAGTTTTTAAAGATCTCGAAGTCCTTCTTTGAATTTTGCTAATGTGAGTACACATGGGATAGTTGATCCCACATATATTTTCCATTTAGAATGCAAAGAAGAGAATGGTTGATCTTTGGTTCAACACTATTCACCATCCATGTCATGACACTGGAATCCTCTTTGGCCCATTAGTCATAGGCATGGTTGACTTTGCCATCTGTTGAGTCAATAGGAGGATCCGTAGCTGTAGAAGAGATGTGAGAGTAGCACCCTTGGGCTTTGACTTAGAGCTCAAAAGATGCCACACACAAATGGTATTTTGATCCATCAAGATTCACAATCATAACACAAAAGGTTTGTAAAGGATCTGTAGTAGCCATAGAAGTCAGAGAGATGACACACTCACAGAAGAAGTATGAGTAATTCAGAAGTCAAATCTGGATGACCTAAAAGAAAAATTACACTGGAGCAGCAAAAATAAAAACAAAACCAGTAGAGATCGGCACCAGACAAGTAGATCCTAGTTGACTCGCATAGGGGTAGAGACAACAGTAGCCAGATCTAAAGAGAACTAAGGAACCCGCATACGGGTAGTAGTTAGCAGCAACATATCAGATTTAACAAATTTGAGAAACCCACATAGGGGCAGTAGGGAGAAGGAAAGACCTACGGTGCTATAGTAAGAGAGTCACTCCACCATGTGGTGTAGGTAGGAGAAGAGGGGAGACCTTTAGGGTTTCAACTTTCTATTCTAGGAAGTACCAAAATTTGGGTTGATGGGTAGGGTCAATAGGTGGGGTCGATGGGTGGTGGTCGACGAGTGGTGGATGATAGGTGGTGGTCGATGGGCGGTGATCGATGGGGTGGTGGTCGATGGGTGGAAGATGAAGGGATGATCAGTGGGTGGATTTCGACGTGTAGTGGTCGATGGGAAGGTGGTCAATGGGTTGGTGGTTAATTGGGTGGTGGTCGATGGGGTGGTCGATAGGAGGAGGGTAGTGGTCGATGGGAGGAGGGGGGTGGTGATGAAGGGGATGGAGGTAATGGTGGATATGACAGAAAAGATGGAGGAAGTGGGGTGGTTGATAGCAGGAGGAGGGGGTCGATGATGGAGATGGTTTAGGGAGGATCGAATACGTCCGATACCATATAAATTGGGAAAAACCTTTATTTTTGTACTGAAACAATTACAGTGCACTTTATTTTATAGGATAAGAGATGAAGGGAGGTATAGAACTAGGATATATAGGATAAAAGAAAATCTAAATACAAATACAAGTCTAAAGATAATAAGACAACACACAACACAAGGTAACACATAACAAAACACACAACACACAATAACACATAAAGCGTATATACTAATACTACCGATGTTTGTTGACTAATTGTTTCTTTTTTTTCCATGATGTTGATGAATCCCTATGGGATACTACACAGACAGTGGGACCTGCTCACCTAAATTCCTCATGTTCTGATTATTAAGGAAAAGCTTAGAGGATGTCGAGGTTTCTTTTGTGTGGTCATATCGTTTTAACTTTCTTTCATGGCAAGTTGATGTATTCACTATAGAGGAAAAAAACTCCTTTCCTTTATTTAATTTTTCATGGTGGAAAGACAAACACTATATTTTCATATTGTTTATGTTATCAAACTTTGTCATCGTATTATGTTGTACATGGTTTGGAACTATGTTGTCACACTAATAATGTCTTGACCTTAAAGATCTAGTTTAATTTTTGTCATGATGATTAAGTAATTTGTGGTGGGTGGGCTCTATCCGGTGTTGGAGATTTGTGTTGTGTGTGGTGGTGGTCTAGAGAATCAATATTATAATCTAATTAGTAGGATGAAGGTAAATTAATTTTCCAAGGGTGTTTATTGTGTAATATAAACATTATGATTGTTATGGTATGGGATTTATATTTTACTAGTTTATTACGAGTAGGTTTTATGTTTTTAGAGTTCAGGGAATTAGAGGGGAGAAAATTTAATGAAGGAAGATTTGCTTTTTTGAGTGTTTTATTATTAGTAGTGTTTATGTGAGTTATGTTTGTTTTTAGTTAATACTAGTGTGTGCATTCATGTGAGTGATAAGAATGTGTTTGTTTTCCCATAATAGAAAAGTAGATTAAGCATGATCCAATGAAGATATCTTAAAATAAAGTTAATCCCAAAATCACCATGACTTTGTTGGTCTTTGAGGCCACATTAATGGAATGCAAAGAATTGCAGGTTTATTGTAGGAAAATATTTTTCATTTGGATTGGATCCAAGGTAATTAGGAAGAAGGAGGTCATGTTGATTGAGCATGTTGATGAAAATTCAGGTGTGTGTTAGCATAACCTATTGGTATGCTGTAAGAGCATTTCTTTGAAGCTTTGCCCAAAGAGTCATCATCGAAGTTGTCAACACTAAGGGGACAATAGCATCAATCTTCAACTATGAAGGTTCTTTGTTAGAAAAATATTAAATTAGTTATGGAGTAGGGAAAGTAGGGGTTATCACTGTAGGAGAGGAGACATGATGGGCTAAAAACATTTATTACAGAGTATGAGTTAGGTTAGTGGAGGATGAAGCTAGTGGGTGTGGTTGTGGTGGTGTCATGAAGATGAGATGATCATATTCACACTTAGGTTAAGGATCACGCTAGTCTATAGGGGATGCACCAACATTATCATTTTTGATGTCCAGATTGATTAATAGAACTCTATGGGAAAAGAAACCTAGCTATGTGAGGGGTCTTTGAATCAGAGAGAACAACTATGGATTCCTAAGGGTTAGTTTTTTTAGTATATGATAGATGTGAGAGAGAAAAGATTGTGGCAATGATAGACACTTTGATTGAGTAATCCTTAAAAGGTGGATTCAGGTGAAGATTATAACGTTAGAAGCTTTTCTAAACTCTTGAGTTTGACTATCCGACTTGAATCATACTCTCACACACCAGAGATGCATGGATAAAATAGGAGGTCATGACTTAAGATACATAAAATCATAGCATATATGATCACAAACATAAAACTAAAGAGTTTAAATATATAAATGACATTACTTTTAGTTTTTATTCTCTCCCTCTTTATATTTATTTGACAGAGTTATCATTATTCAAAATTCAAAGAAAATTTATATCCTCAAAAAGTCAGGGGGTGTACCATTTTCATATGACATTCTTGGTTTAGGTTTCCAATTATATAAATTAGGTTTTTAAGTTTGAAAATGTACAATGAAGTTATGAGAATTTATTTTAGAGGAGAAAGATCCTTTCATACTTATAGCTTAACTTGTTATTTAAATGTTATCCATGGTTAAGTTTTGGGAAATAATTTATAAGTGAGTTAAAATTGTTTTAAACATTATCTAGATTCATTGAGATAGGATTTAGTAAATGTAAATGAATCAATCAATATTTTTGTGAACCATACTTCTCAAGATGGTTAGATGGTGTCTTAGCCTGGATGGGCACCTAATCAATGGCCTTATTTAGTTCTCTCTCTCTCTCTATATATATATATATATAATATAATATAACTTATATTATATACAAGGTATTATTATGTGTTTATTTAAGGTATTAAACCATAAAAGTGATGCAAGAGTGAGGGTAACATATGAAAAGTATATACACACATGTCAAATAGATGTTTGAATGACATTATATGAAGTATAAAAGAATCTTAAAACAATAGTCTAAACACCCTAGGCATCCCTCTATGGGCCGTTGAAGCAGTCCTAGGTGCATGCCTAGTCCCCCTTAGGTGGTCTCCCAGGCTGCCGTAAGCACTCACCTAGGTGCACATTTTTCATTTTAGGTAGGCTTCAACTTAGGAGGAAACCCCCTTGGGCTCCTAGATACCTATTTGGTGCCTCAACAACTATGATGTGGACCAATATGACCAAGTAGGTTTCAATATAGTTAGATTATATGTTACGAGCTATGTTAGGGGTTAGTAAATGAGTTTGGGGCTGAACATAGAGCTTAATGTGTGATTCATATAATTAGATATAAATTTGGAAACTTAGTATCAAACTTATATTAGATCTTAGGGTTTATTTAGGTCAAAAATTTGAGGGCCACTAAAGCACCGATGACAACAGAAAAAAGAGAGTCTAAGATATCCAAATATTAAGTAACTATTTAACCAATCATATGTCAATCACCACTAAACCAAAATAAAGTCATATGCCCTAATAATGTATAAATTGGTAGAAGAAAAAATGTTGCCAAAACAACAACTAATGTTTCCAAAGACAAAAACAAAAAGAAAAGACCACAATATCCATAATTCTTATAACTTTTTGACAAAATTACAAATTATAGGTCTAACTCCACCAAGCCAAAAAATAACAATGATGATTAATTGAGTCAAGCGACATGATTGTGAATTTTATGAGTAATGTGATCTTGTATGCACTGTCAACGATGAGTGACAATCATCATCCCATTTCACGAGGCACACAATATACTTAATTGTTGCATGTGGTAGAAAAACTCCTTACTTAAAGAGTTGGACTCTACCCTATTTGTGAACCTAAAACCACACCATACCCCTCATATGTCTTAGAATCGTGGCATCATAGCACACCTGCAACACACCCTTCACTAGTTTGGTGTCTTGTACTCCTGGGAGACTTTCATAGGCTATCAATTACTATCAAACACAAAGAAGTGGTATATTGTTGCATTACACAAAGCTCAAACCCTCATTCATGCCATAGTTTTTTATATATGTATTTAGTCTTGAGATGCAATTATGTTATTTCTTTTGATGTCTAGTACATTTTAATTTATCTCCCCCTTTATTCTACAGTTAATATTGATTATGTTTTGGAGTTGACTTTTAGATTATGATCTACCTAATTGAATACATAAACAAGTGGTTTTCACATCGTGTTTGAAGGAAACTAGTGCTAGTTAGGGACATTCAACCGCACACTTTTCTTACTAGATTCAACTAGTACCATATGCCCATATACACTTCACATATCCTAGGGTAAGTGGGTTTAATCACAAATTGAGGGACAATTTTGACAACCTTGATGCCACGGTGCACCAACGTCACCTTTTAATCCCGTAGTTGCGACAGTTGAAATTGTGTTCAAGTTCTAGAAAGGCATAAATTGCACGCTCACCGCCCCCTCATGTCGGGCAGGCTTGAAGGAAGACGCTCGCGTGGAGTGCGTTGGTGATCCGAAGTATAGTCCCACATTGATGGCTTCTGCAAAGTTATCGTGTGGTTAAACCTCCGTTCCAGCTCCCCAAGCACGACCTTACTTGAACAGGATCTGTTCTATAGGCTCGTACAACCCTATCCTTTGGTAAAAAGGAGACAGGGCCCGAAGTCTGGTTGATGACATGGAGCCTCATGGCCTGAGCGTGATTAACGGCCGGGGTTTCGGTGAGAGATCTTGAGGCTGTAGATGATCGTTCCCGGCTGGCTCTCGAGCTTGCCCTGGGGAGGCCTTGAGGCTGTCTGACAGACCCAACATCGTTTTTCCTCTTTGATCTTTTTGGCCCTCCTCGTTAACCTAATTTTTCCTGTTATACGACGACGGTTTACAATTTTAGAAGGGTGTTTCACGCAATGCGTTTGCCGGGAGTACCGTGCCTTCAAAGCGGAATATCGTCTGGCTCGTGATCCTTCAAACTGGAGAATTATCCTTGATACCAACGGATTGAAATCCAAGGGAGACATGGCCCAAAGTCTTCCAAGCTTTGCAGTTCTTGTGCTGCCGGCGACTCCACTCCTACCAGCTATATCATAAATGCATTGCTTATAGATCGTGTAAATAGAATGTTGCACGTTCATGGAGGGCTTGATTGGATTTATTAATGCCACATTTCTGAATATGACGGTCTAACAGCAGTACAGCTACATGTTTTGTTTGCCATTGTTCATTCCACGAGCATAACTTAGTAACTACTCAAATCCTTGGAACTATTGTAAGGCCAACCTATCAGTGCCCTGGCCTGTTTGTTTTCCCTGTTTTAAGGAAGAATGCTATTTAGTGCACTTGTGAAAATCTCAGAAAATAGTTTCCTTTCATCTCTTATTCCAATTGCAGAAAATGGTTTCCATGTTTTTCTCAATAAAAGCAGCCATCCCCCCAAAAAGAATTCTAAACTTGCTATTTCCGTCAAAACAGGCTTATAATTTTCCTGTGGTTTATCACGCACAACTCGTGAATTGGACAGAAGTGTTTTGACAATTTTGATATATAAAAGATCCATGAGCCATGATAAATCTTCTCTTCTTGTTATGACAGATTGCAGGAGGTATTGAACACACCCATGTGATTATTCAATGACGGTCACTTTAGTTTTTCATGTTAGGTTATAATGATTAGATGAAGGTGAACCTTGGACATTATGTCAAGAGAAAGGATCAAAAGATTATATTAATGCTGCCACTTGCAGACTTGGAAGGGGAACATAGTGATGCAATGTTTAAAAACATGAAAACTGATGCTTGCACACTTGCTGTGCTGCCAAGATCATTAGAGCCCGGGTAACAATGGGAACAAATGAAACTGATATCTTATACAGATTATTTAATCAACTGGCATTGGATGAATGGGTTTATTTCGATAATCGATAAGGATGGTTTGGGGGAGTTCCAGAAGGGCAATTTGTGAATTTTGTTTCATTGCTGCTCCCGTGATGTTTGGTGTGATGGTTTTGGTCAGGATATTAGGGAGTTCTATGGTGTTCCTTAAAAGCTTACCTGGGAGGAATGTTGTCTGGCTTAAAGCTGATTCTAAATAACTGTTGCTGGAGAGAGTAATTCTTGAATGCAACTTCGTGGTTGCTGCTCACCCTGCTAATGTTTCAAGATGGAATCCTCTGTGGCTCTTACCATTTTCTCGTGAGCCATTATCTCGTGAGGCTCTTACCATCTACAACAGCATATGATAGGATTAGAACCTAGGTGCTTGCCATTTATTCTAGTGTCACCTGGCATGGAATCGAATATGAACTTATAAAACAACCAAATTGGTTGTAACATGCTAAGTTTATGGCCAAGATTTCTTTAAAACCAGTGTGGAAAATAAACTGCAGAGATGAAAGGTTGGCAAGTGAGGTTACAGTTTAAACTCATGGAAGAGGAACCGTGGCAAGTGAGGTTACAGTTATAAAATAGACATGGTTGCCTTAGCATAGTTTCCTACATACATGCAATGAATACAACTTGAAGTCGGTTTCTACAGTAGGAGTTCACTAAAATAATTTCAAAATGTTAAACAAAATACAACAGTGGTGGATCTTCACAAGTAATAATAGAGTGGCTAAAAGGAAAAGTTAAATATTTTGGCACAATATCTTATAAGGAATGCGTACATAAACGTGTGTTTTTAAATTAATTTTAATAACCCCCTTGTACTTGAAGGGATCAGTAAGTTATTCACTTTCCTTGTTTGAAAATGAATACTAAAAGCTAACTGCACCCAAATTGGGAGTAATGGTTATTTTCCTAGAGAAGCTGGAAGGATGCAGTACACATCATGCTCTTCCATTGTATGCAGATCATGTCTCAGTAATTTCACTAATTACTTGGATTGAATTTAGTCTATTTCGATCACATTGTAGAAGAGGGGAAGTGTCATACGAAAGCCACAGAAAACTTACATGGCCCACAGTGCCAATCTTACAGTTCCTGCTGCTAAAAGTGACTCCATCCCTACCTAAAAGTAACTCTGTTCAAGGTCAAACACACTTGAGAAGCTTGATCAGTGGTCATTTATGAAAAGTAGGACGATAGATGTTGCTTCCTTTGCACTGGCCTTTTGTAACTGCTTAAATCCTCGAACCATTGTAAGCCCAACCCAACCTATTAGTGCCTCGACTTGTTTGGGTCTTCCCTGATTTAAGGGAGACAAACTATGTAGTGTACTTCTAAAAATTTCAGAAAACAGTTTCCTTTCACCTCTTAGCTTAGCCCTATTACAGAAAATGGTTTCCAGGTTTTTTCAGTAGAAGCAGCCATCCACCAAAAAGAATTTCAAATATGCATCTTTTTTTCATTAATATATGCATTAAAACAAGCTTTACGATAGTTAGAAAGTTTTATTAGCCTTAGTTAATAGGTTAATTAATTAATGGGCTTAAGTGTCTCAGCCCACATAGCCTTACTTAAGTCCCAAGTCTGTAATCGTTCCGCCCTTTTTCCTATATATAAGACGGGTGTTCCACCTAATATAACAACAACACAAGTGAGTTTTACCTCACACTTTTCAACATGGTATCAGAGCACTTAACCTAATCCTAGAGAGAAGAAGGGAGAGCCTCCTCCTGCGGGCAGCCACCGTCTCTCCATGGCTTAGGCTGCCCGCCCGCCAGGCATCCTCCCGGCCTCTATGGTCGTTTCTCTTCTTCATTCATATAGAACTTCATCTATACGCGGATGCCATTCTTCCTAGTCATTTACGCTTCCCAGATTTAGAATCAAAGACAACCACCGAGTCTCCGAACGACACTAATTCTCATCCAGATCTATTCGTTGTCTCTTCCCCGAGGCTGTCTTCCCGGTGATCTGCAAGTAGTGTTCATCCCAACCATCTCTAATCACCAAAATCTATTGAATCGAAAATTGTCATTGCTTCCAGCCTATCAAGGGTTGGGTATCATCTCGGACATCTTCTTCGCCGTTGCAACAACAAAGAAAGACATAGAAGCAAGGGAGCCGTCATCATTCCTCGATCCCTGTTCGATGGACGACGCTAATTCTCGTCCAGATTGTGGTCGTGGTCTAGCTAGTGTTCCCTATCGCTATTGTCATGCTAGAAGACCACCAATTTCCCGACATCTTTCCCTGGACGATGCTAATTCTCGTTCATATCTGTCCATGGTCTATAAAGGGGCTATTGTTGCCTCATATTCGCATGATCTATTGTCACCATGGATCAAAATTTTGATCAAAATTGCAAATTTTGGATCGAAATTTTAGTTTCAACCAGTACTAGACATCGAAATGGATATGCCAAATTGCCGAAATTTCTGATTTTTAATTTCATTAAAAAAATTGAAAAAAAATCTTAAAAATCCTAAAAAATATGGGAGACCCCTTGAGTTAATTGAATCCAAAATAGAAGATGTAACATGTTATTGCATAAGAATGTAGTGTATACATTGCATGATTGAAATAGTTTTGTGTATTTTCACTCAAAAACGTAGGAGCCCCCACCCTATACCAACATATGATATTATTACAATAGTTAGTTGTATGCAAGATGAACGTGGCTGAAATGCGTATGTTGAGATGGATGTGTGGCAAGACAAGAAAAGATCGCTTGAGAAATGACTATATCAGGAATAAAGTGGGGGTGGCAAACATTGAGGACAAGTTGCGCGAGGGCCGACTCAGATGGTACAAACATGTGCAACACAGACCAACTAGTGCGCTTATACGAAGCAATGCTATTGAGCCAAACACTATAAATAGAAGAAGAGGAAGGCCTAAATTAACATGGGATGAGCTTATAAAGAGAGATTTTGAATCTCTACATCTCAACCAGAATATGGCCCTTGATAGAGCTGAATGGAAACGAAGGATCCACGTAGCCGACCCCAATATAGTTGGGACTGAGGCTTAGATGATGATGAGTTAGTTGTATGCAGACCACCATGGTAAAATTTTATTACTTAATTCCTTTATTTAGTCATCGAAATCGTCAAAATTTGCGTCAAAATCTTGTGTCAAAATAAGCGGAAATATCGAAATTGTGGTTGAAATTTCTATAAATTTCTATTTCTAAACCTTCGAAAATGGCGTCAAAATCGACATCTTAAACATAGATTGTCATAAGTGGCAGTGCTAATTCCCATCACCCGATGCGTCTTCCTGAAGTTGTGTTCTCCTGGACAACGCCAATTCCCGTCCAGATCATGCATAAAAGGTGTTTGACACGATGTGTCATCTGATTGACACAACATGTCTTTCACAGACTCACAGTCCAAAAATCGTCCGTCGGCGCATGGTTTCGGTCAGATCGCAAGTTACACGCTGTTTCAGTTTCCAACACGACGTGTTGAAGGAAGCATGTTTCACGCCTATACGAAGTGTCAAATTTCCAATACAACGTGTTGGCAAAAAATTTTTTCACGTCTTCAACATTCTACATAGCGTGTCGGAATCTCCACACAATATATTGTTGCGAACCTGTCTGTAAGGCCCCTGACCTAGCTTAGTGCTTGTTTGTGCTTGCTTTGCTTGGAAAGATTCTTAAAGCTTAATCTAATCTCTTGAGATGCCTTAATAACACGTGACAAGTATGTTTAAGTTTGGTCCTGTTTGGTCATGTTTGAGCTAGTTATGCTTGTTTTGGACCAAGTTGCAGTTTACCCATGTTGAGGGTTTATCTTGCAATTTCTCACATGTAGGTTGGGTCCTTTGTGTCTTGGCATCATGAGAGAGATAATGATGCCTTGGGGCGCCTTGTTGGACCATCATAAGATGATGTTAAGGTTTGTAGGGCTTTGCATGGATGCTTGAGTTTGATGGTACATCGACCTTGTGTGATGGTTTTTGAGGTCTTGCAACCGCAACACTCTCGTAGTGGATGTTTGTTGCGACCTTGATGCTTTGTTCTTTGTGATAATCGCTAGGGTTGCTCATGTGGAGGAGTGTTGCGACCTACCTATGTGTTTTGTTGCGACCTTGGGGTGTAGTGGACCTTAGTGGTCGCTACACTACCTTGTTTTTATCACCCTTTCTTGCATGCAAGTCTAGAGTGGTTGCATGGTCGATCCTTTGGTGGAAAAGTGCCCTTTTGGTGCTTTTATGTCTTGACACCTCATATCTTTACCTCTCTCCTACCCCCTTGGGTATATAAGCTCTCTTTCACATGCAAGTATCTCTTTTAGCTCTTTTTCCTCTCTTCTCCCTTGTGTTTGGCCTAGAGCTTGTGGAGCAAGAGAAGGTGGTGACCTTGGTACTTTGGTGGACGATCTTCCCTTGCATGTGATGATCTTGAGCTTGATCATCTTCTTTGTGGTGATCCTTGGTGATTCTCCTTCTTGGTAAGTGGTTATGCACCCTTGATCTCATTTTTCCTTTGAACCCTACCTCTTCCTTTCTCCTCTAGGCCATGAGACTATGGATCACCATGGTGGCTATCTTGAGGATCTTCTCTTCAGAAAGGTCGAAGACTATGGTTTCACCATGGTAGTACCTAAGTGAGATGAAGCTTCCTCCTTTATGCTTTCTTCTTTCTTTCTTCTTTGTTCGGCCTAGGGTTTGAGTTTTCTTCATTTTGAGCTTTCCTTTGACCTTGGTGTGTTCTTCTCTTTTGAGGTGACCTTGTGGCCGTGGAGTTGATCCAAGTTGGAGTTCTTCTTCTCTCTTGGAGCTCGTGGCTTTGGAGCTTGATCTTCATCTTAAGGCGGGTTATATAACTTTCCCCTCTTCTATTATTGCACCATTAAATTGCTTGCATGCTACTATTCTATATCTGAAACGTGATACCAAGATGTTAGATGACGTTGTCATGATCTAGGGTTTATGATTTTGAAGTACTCTTATATGGATTACTTTTTCTCCTAAACCCTAATTTCATGCACCCCATTTCTAAGAGATAAAGGAGTTGTCGTTTCTACAAGCATCTTGATCCTTGATTCTATCACCATGTTATGCTTCGTCCATCATGTGATTTTTGGAGGTTTGATCTCTTATGGGTACAACATCTCTATTCATCATGTTTGGAGGTCTGATCTTGTTTTTCCTTTGAACCCTACCTCTTCCTTTCATCATGTGATTTTTGGAGGTTTGATCTCGTTTTTCCTTTGAACCCTACCTCTTTCACCATGTTACGCTTCGGCCATCATGTGATTTTAGGAGGTTTGATCTCTTATGGGTACAACATCTCTATTCATCATGTGGATTTTGGAAGCTTGATCTCATTTTTCCTTTGAACCCTACCTCTTCCTTTCAACATGTGATTTTTGGAGGTTTGATCTCGTTTTTCCTTTGAACCCTACCTCTTTTATTAAAATTAATTTAAGAACACACGTTTAGGTACGCATTCCTTATATGATATTGTGCCATAATATTTTATTTTCCTTTCAGCCACTCCAACATAACTTGATCCTAAAATTAGGTATCCATGGAGACCTTATGGTATCCATCAGTCACAGATATCTGAGGCATAAATCTGGACTCATTCAGTCACCATATAAATAATTGACTCTTTAGAATGTACCATGGAGATATCTTTTCATCAGAAAAAGGTCTTTGTGGCAAAACTTTTGAGGCATTAGGCTTACAAGGAAATATGGCTCACTAGAATGTACCACCGATATGCAATTGACTTACTGTAGTTTAACTGGTACACTAACTGGACCGCTATACAGCTAATTTTCGAAAACGAGTTATATATTAATTATTTTCTGATTATTTTTCATGAAAATATTATCAGCCACCAAAATTAGTTTCAGGGAAACTCTGTTCAAGGTCAAACATACTTGAGAAGCCTGATCAGTGATCATTAATGAAAAGTTGGACGATAGATGTTGCTTCCTTTGCACTGGCCTTATGTAACTGCTTAAATCCTTGAACTATTGTAAGCCCAACCTAACCTATTAGTGCCTTGACTTGTTTGGGTCTTCCCTGATTTAAGGGAGACATACTATGTAGTGTGCTTCTAAAAATTTCATAAAACAGTTTCCTTTCACCTCTTAGCTTAGCCCTATTCCAGAAAATGGTTTCCAGGTTTTTGGTAGATGCATCCATACACCAAAAAGAATTTCAAATATATTTGTTTAGTCATTAACACATGCATTAAAACAAGATCTATGATAGTTAGAAAGTTTTATTAGCCTTAGTTAATAGGTTAATTAGTTAATTGGCTTAAGTGTCTCGGCCTTATAGCTTTCCTTGAGCTCCAAATCTGTAATCTTTCCACACATTCTCCTATATATAAGACAGGGGTGTGCCATCTAATATAACAACAACACAAGTGAGTTTTACCTCACACTTTTCAACATGGTTCAAAGTACTTAACTAACCCTAGAGAGAAGAGGGAGAGCCTTCGCTCGCGGGCGGCCGCCGTCTCTCCATGGCTTAGGCTGCCCGTCCGCCGGGCATCCTCCCGGCCTCCATGGTCATTTCTCTTCTTCTTTCATATAGATCTTCATCTATATGCCGATGCCATTCTTTCCGGCCATTTATGCTTCCCGGATTCATAGTCAAAGACAGCCACCGAGTCTCCGAATGGCGCTAATTCCCATCCACATCTGTTCGTCGTCTCTTCCCTGAGGTTCTCTTCCTGGTAATCTGCAAGTAGTGTTCATCCCAACAATCATCAACCGTCCTTTGCCAATCTCCAACGTTTATTGAATCCCAAATCGTCACTGCCTCCAGCCCATCAAGGTTTGGGTGTCATCCCAGACATCTTCGACGTCGCAGCAGCAAAGAAAGACATAGTAGCAAGGGAGCTACCATCATTCCCCGATCCTCATTCGCTAGACGACGCTAGTGCTTGTCCAGATCGTGGTTGTGGTCTAGCTAGCGTTCCCTATGGTTATTGTCATGGCTCTTCTGCACTGGAACCACATAGATTATTAAAACAACTATATTCTGAGTTTTGTGTGTCTGGCTTGTATGGATTTTCCCTGTTTCGTTAGAGTCTTGTACATTATTTTAGAGTTCAAAGTTCAAACTGAAATGAGACTTCAAACTATGAAATTGGATTATGATCTTAATTTATAGTCTGTTTTTACTTTTTTTATATAGTGCATCAACTTGGATATAGTTAATCAGATTCTTATGATCTGAGTATTCTTCTCTAGCCATTGTATATCTTAAAATTTACATCATCTTCTTTACATTTAGTTACTAAATCTGATTTTTTCTATTTAGGATTTTGAGTGACACAAAATTTTCATAAGGATCCATGTCACAAAAAGAGTGACATTTTTATGTCTGGCTGTCAACCTACCCCAACCCTCCTCTACATGGGCTTGGGACTGGCTACATTTGCACAAGATGTACGGAATGTAGATGAAGTTTAACGGGTGCAACACGAGGACTTCCCTAGAGGTCACCCATCCTAGTATTACTCTTGCTGAAGCATGCTTAACTACAGAGTCCTGATGGGATCCGGTGCTTAGTGCTGGTATCGTTAGACCTGTAAACGGATCGAATTAGGAGCGGATAGTGTCTTATCTGGTATGCAAATTTGAAATAAAGGTTCGACCCTATATTATCCCACGTATATTATTTGATAACATACGAATATGACCCGAACATATAATATCCGAATTGGATAAATATCTGATTCTGACCTAAAATGATACATTTAATGTTTAATAAATATATATTATATATGCAATATTAGTATTACATTGAATATATATGATAAAATGTTTTCATTTTCATATTTTTATATAGAAATAACATATATCTAATACGATATGTATGTATTTGTCGAATTTCTATTTTTTCAGATTGATATAACAATTTCCGATATCCAATACGAAATTTTTGAATCTAAAATCCGATCCAAAACTGATGAATATCATAATTTTTTGATATCTTGAATATGAATTTGGATCGAATTTGTGGATTCCAGATATCCATTTACAGGTATAGTCCGTACGATCACACATGTAAAAAGCCAAGGAACCAGTACCATTCCAGCATTGAGGACCAATTGCTTGAGAACCGTCTGAGATCGTGTGTAAAATAAGAGGGGCATCAGAATATAAAATTTGAGTCGAGTACAATCAAAAGAAGAGGCAGGTCTAAATTAACTTGGGAAAAATATGCAAAAGTGAGATGGGCAGTTGAACATCATGCCTTTAAGGAAAGTTCCAAGTGGAAGGAGAAACTTGGCTTGAATGTAAATCCAAGGGGATGCAATTTAAACAGCCAAAAGTCCATGTACCTTGATAAAGCACCTGTGCTGAATGGCTTCAACAAAAAAATCTGCAATTTCTTTTATGAGGAGACAAAAGGGATAGATGATGAAGGGATCATGTTTTCTTTGGCAGGACTCAGGATCAAACTAGTGCAATAGGTACATTATCCATCTTTGATTCTATTCTGGAGTCAAAGTTGCACATCTTCATAGGGATCACAGACTTGCTGCTAAAATAATGTCTGTCCTGATTTGACATTACACATTATTTTAAAATTAAAATGTGCATACTTCAACAGCTGATGGATAGGTGATTGTACGGTTATCTCTCATGAGCAAGTGGGAACTTTTGGTTGAGCGGCTGTTACAAAGAAGGCTTGCATCTAATGCGATGTCCTAAGCTTCCAATCATGGTGCTTCCTCCTTTGGGCCTTGAAGTGCCTTGGTTCAAGGGGCAAATTCATCTATTAGATAAATCAATGTACAACGACAACATACAAAGTACCCATTTCTCATCAGATTTTGGTCAACAAGGGGACCCCTTTCCCTTACCTTTTTATTATTGTCATGACATTTCTATTTATTTTTCTAAGCTGCGAAAAGAGTATGGCCATTGTACCCAGATTCTTTATATGGGATGATGGTGAGTTGGAGCTATAGTGAGAGGGTAGAGCAGGTTACTTACCATTAGTATATGTGGATGATTTTTTATTTTCTCAATGGGTTCGTGTGTGGTTCCTGATGACTATTGGCAGATGCCTAAATCTATTGGAGACTCCACTCGACTGAAATTCTCATGTGATAAAGACCCATGTTTTTGCTCCCTGATGGGCGCTGAATTGGGTCCAAATTTGTGTCAAACTGTGGGAATGTTGGCGGAAGATTGCATTTCTGATTGGATTAAGAAGAATTTGTCTTACTGGACGGCTAGTCAAAACTATCTGCGACAGTTTCCCATTGTTACTCAGATTCGGATTTTTTTTTGTTTACTGCCACAATCTGCATCAATTGATCGCATGGCAACTTATATTTGGCTGGTCAGTATGAACCAAATTAATTCTGTTATGGTTGCCCCCAGATATTCAGTTTTGGATTTTTGGTGGTTTGCTGACACTCTAGTGATCGATAGAATACGTAATATGAAGAGTGCCTTCCTTTCTAAAACTGTGCAAACACTGAATAAAGCATGGTGGTCAAACCAAAGAAAGAGGAAACATTTGTGAGCTGCAAGAGGCAATGACATTGTAAAACACTTGGAGACTATCTATTGCTACTAATTCAATGTAATCTGAATTGATAGGGGCACATGGCAGTACTGCTACTGTTTGATCAAGAATAATGGACACATCTTCGATGTTGTCTTTCACGTAAAAGTCTTGGCAAGATAGATACTTATTGTCCTAGGAGATGGAGGTGGCATATGCCAACGTCAAGAAAATCCACACGATATATTGTCTGGGGGCATGCAAAGAAACTCTAGGGCCGGAAGATCTGTCAACCTTGTTAGAGAGTTTGTTTACTTATGTTATTTAGTCTCTTTGTATTATGGGCCCAAGTACGTCTTGGCCCATTAGGTTGAGTCTGTAAGCTTTCCTATTTTCCTATATATAGGAGGAGGGTTGTTCTTATCAATATATTGATTAACATTTGACTTACTTTCTGACATGGTATCAGAGCAGAGATCCAAAACCCTAGCCGTCAAGTAAAAGGGAGATAAGAGAGCCACAGTCGGCGGGCGGTCACCCTTTCTTTCTTGGCCGCCCCCAGGCCTTGTCCACTCTTTCATTCCATGACTTGTATATGCTCCTTGCTCTCCTTTTTGCTGCTGTTGATGCTCCTTTCCATTTGCTGTTGTGTATGGTTTCCTATTTCTTCAATTCTAGCATATTTCTACAGTATGATACTGTAGCATGGCGGGATTTTGAGAGCTTCCAACTCTCTCCTTCATGGTTTCTGCCTGCCTCCAGTAGCCCCTCCCCTTAGCGGTTTCTAGGAGAGAGAGAATCTTTAGCATCCCTTGGAGAAGGAGTTATTGCATCTTCTTTTGGCCGTCTATACAGTCATGTCCCTGCTCTTGATCTCCGGCTCCATTACGGCCTACCATTGCCTCTCCTTAGCACATGCTCCATTTGGGTCGTTTATGTCTTGAACATTTCCTACCCTAGCTGCCAAACCATCAAATGTCTGTGGAATGAGCTGGAGTTTCATTTTCTAACCTCTATGTTGCAGCTCATACTGTAGCAGCGTGTCTGCTGCACAATTTTTTGTTCTGACGTTTTCCTTGCTGAGGTGCTCTCCTTTTATGCGATTTTCCTTTTTGTTGCTGCTACTGGTGCCATTTATTTATGTCGATGCTACTGCTCTAATGCTATTGCTGCTATACTTGGACAATCCACGCATCATGGTCTACAACTCTATATATTGATTATGTGTGAGGTTTTTACACCACTTGCACCTCTTCTGTTTGATTCTCTAATCCAATAGAACTTGTGTTTGTCCACCCCAACCCTTGATCTTCTCCGTGGTTGGTGCTAGGAGGAGAAATAGAAGAGAGGAAAAGATGAATAGATGGGTTTTATTTCTGTTGCTATCTATGAGGATCTTCCTGCTCTATATATGTGTGGTTTTTGGAGCTTCAATTTCTATTACTACATCTTGAAGTTGTTTATTGGCCACTGATTTGCGTTGATTGTATTCTATCCAATGACATCATCTTTACATCCTGCTATTTGTCTGTGCTTTATTTGCTTGTTGACTTTGTCCGTGCCTTATGCACATCAACTTTCAACTGTTGTGAGACGAATCTCTAGTTCTTTGACATGAGTATGAACTCAGGAATGACCTGATTTGTGAAGAGTGCCTTGTACAAATCCCTTATCGCAAGGAGCAACAATTACGTAAGAGGAGAATTCCAGAAGTCAAAGTATTGTAGAAATATCATAGAATCAAAGAAGCAACTTGGGATCTGGAGTCGCAATTATGAGATAAATTCCTTGAGTTTTATTGTAAGTTTTAAATTTCGAGGACAAAAATTTTCATTCAGATGTATATGGTGTAATGTCTAAGTAAAATAAAATACATAAGTAAAATTTCCATCAGGAAGAAACCACCATCCTAACTGGCGTCTGCATGACAAACCTTCCTCTTCCTATAGCTCAAGTTATTCGAATTTGTAAAAGTATAACTAATCAAACGGTCCACAATATGCTGGAATAATAGAATGTATTTCACAATTGAAATTTATGAGATCAGATTAGGTTCACAAATTGAGGGACAATTTTGACAACCTTGATGCCACGGTGCACCGACGCGACCTTTTAATCCGGGAAGGCATAAATTGCCCGCTCACCGCCCCCGAATGTCGGGAAGGCTGAAGGAAGACACTCGTGTGGAGTGCGTTGGTGATCCAAAGTATAGTCCCACATTGATGGCTTCCGCAGAGTTATGGTGTAGTTAAACCTCCGTTCCAGCGACCCAAGCACGACCTTACTTGAACAGGATCTGTTCTGTAGGCTCGTACTACCCTATCCTTTAGTAAAAAGGAGACAGGGCCCATAGTCTGGTTGATGATATGGAGCCTCATGGCCTGAGCATGATTAACGGCTGGGGTTTCGGTGGGAGATCCTCTGAGGCTGTAGATGATCATTCCCAGCTTGCTCTTGAGCTTGCCCTGGGGAGGCCGTGAGGCTGTCTGACAGACCCAACAACAAATTTCCTCTTTGATCTTTTTGGCCCTCGTTCACCTAATTTTTCCTGTTATATGACGACGGTATACAATTTTAGAAGGGTGTTTCACGCAATGCGTTTGCCGGGAGTACCGTGCCTTCAAAGCGGAATATCGTCTGACTCGTGATCCTTCAAACTGGAGAATGATCCTTGATACCAACTGCTTGAAATCCAAGGGAGACATGGCCCTAAGTCTTCCAAGCTTGCAGTTCTTGCTGCTATCGGTGACTAGACTCCTACACGTTCATGGAGGGCTCGATTGGATTTATTAATGCTACATTTCTGAACATGACGGTCTAACAGCAGTACAACTACATGTTTTGTTTGCAATCTTCATTCCACAAGAATAACTTACTAAGTACTCAAATCCTTAAAACTATTGTAAGGCCAACCTATTAGTGCCATGGCTTGTTGGTTTTCCCTGTTTTGAGGGAGACATACTATTTAGTGCACTTCTGAAAATCTCAGAAAATAGTTTCCTTTCATCTCTTATCCCAATTGTAGAAAATGGTTTCCATGTTTTTTCTCAATAGAAGCAGCTACCTGGCTACAAATGAAACAGAGATCTTTTGAAGATTTAATTATCTGGCAATGGATGAATGGGTTTAACTTGATAGAAATGGTTTTGGAAAGTTCCAGAGGGGCAGTTGGTGGGGGTTGTTCCTTTGCTTGCTCTTGAGCTTGCCTGGGGAGGTTGTGAGGCTGTCTGACAGACCCAAAAACTATTTTTCTTTGATTTTTTGGCCCTCGCTAACCTAATATATCCTGTTATACTACGATGGTTTCCAATTCTAGAAGGCTGCTACTGGTGGTGTTTCATGTGATGCGTTTGCCAGGAGTACTATGCCTTCAAAGTGGAATATCGTCTGCTACGGGTGACTTCATCCCTGCTGGTAACAGCTGTCCTTGTAAGCTATATCAGAAATGCATCGCTTGAGATCGTGTAAATAGAATGTAACACGCTCATGAAGGAGTTGATTGGATTTATTAATACCACATGCCTCAACATGACGGTCTAA
The DNA here is from genome assembly GCA_963693085.1 of Alisma plantago-aquatica. Classification (NCBI taxonomy): domain Eukaryota; kingdom Viridiplantae; phylum Streptophyta; class Magnoliopsida; order Alismatales; family Alismataceae; genus Alisma; species Alisma plantago-aquatica. The sequence goes on from OY856409.1 coordinate 928,091,285, forward strand.
CAGCAGTACAGCTACATATTTTATTTGTCATCGTTCATTCCACAAGCATAACTCAGAAACTACTCAAATCCTTGGAACTATTGTTAGGCCAACCTATTAGTGCCCTGGCTTGTTTGTTTTCCCTGTTTTAAGGGAGACATACTATTTAGTGCACTTCTGAAAATCTCAGAAATAGTTTCCTTTCATCTCTTATCCCAATTGCAGAAAATGGTTTCCATGTTTTTCTCGATAGAAGCAGCTACCTGGCTACAAATGAAACAGAGATCTTTTGAAGATTTAATCATCTGGCAATGGATGAATGGATTTAACTTGATAGGAATGGTTTGGGAAAGTTCCAGAGGGGCAGTTGGTGGGGGTTGTTCCTTTGTTGCTCCTATGGTGCTTGGTTCGTTCGACGGTATTGGTCAGGATATCAGGGAGTACTGTGCTTTGCTAAAAAAGCTTAGCTGTGGGCAATGCTGTCTTGCTTGAAGTTAATCCGGGATAATGGTCCCTAGAGAGTTATCCTTGAATGCAACTTCGTGATTGCAGCTTATGCTACTAATGTTTAAAGACTGAATCCTGTGTGGCTTAAAGTTGGGTTTTGACGAGTTTGATTTACCAATTTAAATTTTGGCTTCAGATCTATACACCTAAGTTTAAGAAATGGGGTATATGGACACTTTTCTTGTTATCATTTTCTCGCAAGGACGTTATCATCAATAACCTCATAATGTTATCATCAATAACATCATATATTAGGATGAGAAACTAGGTGCCCGCCATTCTATTCTGTTATGAGAGATTGCGGGAGGTGTTGAACATGCCCGTGTGATTATTCAATGATGGTCCCTTTTGGGTTTTCATGTTATGCTATACTGATTATATGAAGGTGAACCTTGGACATTATGTCAAGAGAAATCATCAAAGGATTACATTAATGCTGCTACTTGCAGACTTGGAAGGGGAACACAGTGATGCAATGTTTAACGAGACTAAAATTGAATAACTGATGACACACTTGCTGTGCTGCCAAGATCATTAGAGCCTGGGTAACAATGGGAACAAATGAACTGAGATCTTTTACAGATTTAATCAACTGGCATTGGATGAATGGGTTTATTTCGATAGGGATGGTTTGGGGGAGTTCCAGAAGGGCAATTGGTGAATTTTGTTTCATTGCTGCTCCCGTGGTGTTTGGTGTGATGGTTTTGGTCAGGATATTAGGGAGTGCTATTGTATGCCTTAAAAGCTTACCTGGGAGGAATGTTGTCTGGCTTGAAGTTGATTCTAAATAACTGTTGCTGGAGAGAGTAATTCTTGAATGCAACTTCGTGGTTGCTGCTCACCTAGGAAGCACGGAAACTTCCAGAGGCCGCTGTGTCCGTGTCCAACACGTGTCCTATAGAGGTATGTTGTGTTTTGTTGAGTGTCATGTGCATAGCATGTGCCTCACTTATGTTTTTACCTCTGTAGTTTAGTCCCATATTGCTCACCTCTAGTTTAGTCTCTAATCCCTTTTGTTATATAAGAGACTGCATTGTACACTGGTTTATTCATTCAATAAGCAATTCCCAGTTTCTCTATATGGTATCAGAGCTAGACTGGTCTCTCTGATAATAAAGACTGGTCTCTAATTTCTTTATTCATTCCATATTTCTCACCTCTAGTTTGATTTCTGTTGTTGTTAGGTGGTGGTGTGGGCGGCGGCGGGTAGGGAGGGTGGAGGTGGCGGTGGGTGGTGGTGGTGGTGTGGGCGGTGGCAGGTAGGGAGGCTGGAGGCGGCGGCGGGTGGAGGTGGTGGTGTGGGCGGCGGCGGACAAGGAAGGTGGAGGGGGGGGGGCGGCCGGGGGGGGGGGGGGCTGAAGGCTTAGGGCATAGGGGCAGAGTGGGAAAAAGGAACTGGACCTGCTCCTTTTTTGTACATGCAACCATCCAGACAACCATAGCCGTCCCATGTTGAGAGAGGCACAACCATGCAGATGATCTGGAAACCTCAATACCTAAGAAATATCTTAGATTTCCGAGATCTTTAGTGACAAAATATTTTTCTAAGTAGGTTTTAGTTGCCTGTATGTCCACTGTATCACTGCCTGATAAAATAATATCATCAACATAAACAATAAGAATGACAAGTCCAACCATTATTTTGCGGATAAAAATTGATTGATCAGAGTGAGAGCGACGGAAGCCAAGTTGACTAAAATCTAACTGAGCTTGCCGAACCAAGCATGTGGGCTCTGTTTGAGACCATAGATGGCCTTTTTTAGTTTACAGACTTTAAGAGCAGACTCCCCCCGAGCAACAAAACTGGGTGGTTGCTCCATGTAAACCTCCTCCTGTAAATCTCCATAGAGAAATGCATTTTTGACATCTAATTGAAAGAGAGACCAATCTTTATTTCCACTGCATGCTATCTTATAAACCGTATGCCATCCTCTGTTTTACAGAATCATATTCCTTACTCTATTCTGTTTCGTGATGCACCCCTGTTCTCTGTTCCTCATATTTTTGGGTGTACTTGCTTTGTTAAAAATTTACGCCCAGGCATGACGAAACTTGATCCTCGGTCCACCAAATGCATCTTTTTGGGATATTCTAGAACCCAGAAAGGTTACCACTGCTTTGATCCGATACTCAAACAATGGTTAGTCAGTGCATATGTGATTTTCTTTGAGCATATGCCCTACTTTTATGATGATGGCACAACGCTATCCAGTGATATGTTGTCACCCACGCCTCTACCAGATATTGTTGAAGACTTGCCTTCTTCTGACCAGCCTGAAGGTCGCCCCTTGCAAGTATACAAACGCCGGCCAAAGACAAACACTCCTTCCATGCCCCCTACTCAACCAATTCCTCTGCGGAAGATCAAACAAACACTGAGGTAACTTCTGACCTGCATCTTCCTATCATCTTGAGCAAAGGTGTTCGCTCCTGCACTAAACATCCTATCAGTCATTTCTGCTCTTCCGATAATCTGCATAACAGTTTTGCATGCTTTACTTCTGCGCTTTCTGCTATCACTATTCCGAAGACTGCTGTAGAAGCTCTAGTTATTCCTGTATGGAAACATGTAATGGATCAGGAAATGCAGGCGCTCTGTGATCGCAAGACTTGGGAACTTGTGGATCCCCTTCACGCCCTACTGTTGGCTGCCGCTGAGTCTTCACCATTAAGTATCAACCTGACGGGACAATTGAACGCCTGAAAGCTCGACTTGTTGCAAAAGGCTACACGCAGACATATGGTGTTGACTATTTTGAGACCTCTCCTGTTGCATGACTAAATTCTGTTCGAATTTTGATTTCTGTTGTTGTTAATAAAGACTGATCTCTCTTTCAATTAGATGTCAAAAATGCATTTCTCTATGGAGATTTACAGGAGAAGGTTTACATGGAGCAACCACATGGTTTTGTTGCTCAGGAAGAGTCTGCTTTTAAAGTCTGTAAACTGAAAAAGGCCATCTATGGTCTCAAACAGAGCCCATGTGCTTGGTTTGACAAGCTCAGTCAGATCTTAGTCAACTTTGGCTTGCGTTGCTCTCACTCTGATCACTCAGTTTTTAATGGCAAAATAGTGGTTGGACTTGTCATTCTTATAGTTTATGTTGATGATATTATTTTATCAGACAGTGATACAATGGACATACATGAAACTAAAACCTACTTAAAAAAACAATTTGTCACAAAAGATCTCGGAAAGCTAAGATATTTCTTAGGTATTGAGGTTTCCAGATCATCTGCAGGGTTGTGCCTCTCTCAACGGAAATATGTACCTGATCTCTTACAGGAAACTTGTATGTTGGGCTGCAAGCCAGCCAACACTCTTGACCCAAATATAGATTGGGACGATGCAAATTCTCCTCCTTATGCTGATCATCATAAGTTCAGAAGACTGGTAGGCAAGCTTATTTATCTGACGGTCACAAGAGTTAGCCTCACTGCTGTTGTGGGATCCATCAGTAGGTACCTTGATAAACCCCGACAGTGTCACTGGGATGCTATATGCCACATTCTGAGGTATCGTAAAAGCTCTCCAGGAAAAGGCTTGTTATACAAGAAGCATGGCCACTGTAATCTATCTGGCTTCTCAGACTCTGACTATGCAGGAAGTCGTTCTGATCGTAAGTCAACCTCAGGATATTGTACATCTGTGGGTGGAAATCTTGTTAACTGGCGAAGCAAAAAGCAGACTGTTGTAGCCAGATCTAGTGCAGAGGCAGAATACCGAGCTGTGACCCATACTGCATGTGAACTTTTTTGGGTCCATAGTCTTCTTCAGGAGTTCGATATCTCCTATTTTAGCCCTACACCGATGTTCAGTGATAACAAGGCCTCCATTTTTATTGCGAGCAACTCCTTTTTTTCATGAACGGACTAAACATATTGAGGCCGACTGTCACTTTATTTGAGAAACTATTCTTTTTGGCCGGATCTGCACTCCATATCTCAGCATGAAAAGCAAGTTGCGGACATCTTCACTAAGATACTTCCTAAAGCTCATTTTCAGACGTTAGTGGACAAGCTGGGCATGTTTGACATCTACGCTCCAGCTTGAGGGGGAGTATAGAGATATGTTGTGTTTTGTTGAGTGTCATGTGCATAGCATGTGCCTCACTTATGTTTTTACCTCTGTAGTTTAGTCCCATATTGCTCACCTCTAGTTTAGTCTCTAACATCTTCTGTTATATAAGAGACTGCATTGTACACTGGTTTAATTCAATAAGCAAATCCCAATTTCTCTATATGTCCAACATGGACACGCTTGGACACACCTTTGGCGTGTCCACTATAATTCAGTGTCGGACACGGCTTGGACACTCCGTGGATACATCCAAGACATGCCATCCCAACCCACTTAAGCCTTCATGCATGAAAAACACCCAGGCCTTCTCCAAATCGTCGTCGTCTATCCTCCACTATTCCTTGCCCTACTAACACCAGTCACCAGGTAGTTAAGCTTCAACTACTATAGGCAAGCCCTCAACACCTTCTTTAGCAATTGTAACAGAGTATTTTCTTCCCTACGCCTACTCTTTTTCTTGCTTCTCTACATCTTCATCTCCCATCCTCTTCTCTTTCCCTTTTAGCTCTCCTGTAAAGAGGCCAGATCACCTCCTTAGTAAAATTTTAAGAAAATACAAAACATCCACTTTTTCTAAGAAAAATAGACATTGTAGAATGCATGTATAATAGTCCAAGTAAATAAGCATGTTCTTGATACATATAAAATGCCAATAGCAGCGGAAAGAAACTAAGTTATTACATTGCCTTTTGAACTCTTGTTCACTACATGAGTTTCTTTGAAAAGAAAAAGCTAAAAAGAAATTATAGGATCTTGCAATAAGCAACTTAGTCATCCTTGATTGCAAAACTTGAATCTACTACTCCTGAACTTGGTCACCTTGTCCTTGTTCAACACCTTGATCTAACACTGGGTGATTGGGAAAGCACCCAACAAAAGGGAAAGAAAACAATGTATGTGTAAGAGAAAATGAACAAAGGACAAAAGATAAGAAAAACCATATGAAAATAAAGGCTAAGATTTCATCATAAGATGAAGATGATCAAAAGAATGAGGCATAAGTAAATAGATGCTTTCCATAACAAAAATAGTAAAAAGATTGCATGCATGATTAATATTGATTACCTAAACTATGGAGGCACCTATCTAACCTCAACCAATAGGTGAGGGAGAGTAACACATTCCAATCACCTACAAATATTCTAAATTGGGGAGTAGCACATTCCCCAAGGCGAATTTACACATGCCCTATCTATGGGTGGTTGTACAAAAGTACCACTACACTAGTTCAGTAGTCTAATAAAATCAACATGGTAAGAACTATGTCAAATATAAGTATCAAGTAATTAAAGACATGGCTGTGGGGTACAAGACCCAAGAAATAAATATTAAAACTAATTTTGAAGCAAATATAGCGAAGAGATTATCAAAAGAGAAATTAGGGTTTTATAGAAGCCTCATTAGGGAAACTAGGTTAGGGTTACAAAATTTCCCAACTTAGGTGTAAGGAAAGCACATACCTTTCTTAAGAGATCCAATTACTTCTGCTTCACTACTTTAATCGATTCCAAAGTCCACCTTCCTTTTCCAATGTTTAACCATGAATTAGGGTTTACTCATGTATAAAGGCAAGGAAACCCTAACTTTTGGACTTTTCGAACAAAACCTCGATTTTGACTCTGAAAAATATCTCCATTAGTCTTATTAGGTTCTCCTGATTAAGAAAACATATATATATATTTGTCTATTTTGGAGTTATGAGGTTAAAAGTGCATTTTTGGTGATTTTTATCTATTATATTCATTTTTAGAAAACACCTTTCAATAAAACTCAAAACCAAGTCTCAAAAACACTTTTATTAGAAAGCTTACATTTTTTGATTCCAAAACATATTTTGTTTTAATGTTTGGACAATGGAGCAAAAAGTTATGATTTTTTGAATACTGACCAATCAGAGAGTGCCACATCATCAAAGTGATCACAAAAAAGTAAAGAGAGAGCGAAGAACGGGCCCACCTCACTGACTTGGCCCAATCAGAGCCGACCAAGTCAGGGGTCAAAGGCGCGGCTTTGACTCGCTCAATGCAAAGCAAACGGAAGCGAAAGACAATACTGCCTTTAGGTGGAAAACGAAGAGAAAGAAAATGAGAGGGGCAAAACGGGTATTACACCGGAGAGATTACCTCTCACAGTAGCTCGCGCCATGGCTGGTGCTCGAGCTTGATGCGAGACCCAAGATTTAGGCAAATCCGCGACAGGCGATTGAATATGAAAACATGAGCAAGAAAAGAAAAGGGAAAGGAAGACGAACTCACCGAAGGCTCTAATTTACCCAGAGACAAAGAGGAGAAGAAGAACGCTCTGCCGCAAGAACTGGAACAAAACTCGAGCACTGGCAATGCAAAGCACCAACCCACGAGCAATTGGAGAAAGGGAATAGTTATGAAAGGGTTAAGGAAGCTCTGGGTACATGTATTTATAGGCTAGGTTAAGGGTCGAAGCGAGGAAGGTTGAGACCGAACCTGCAAGGAGAACACATTTTGGGTTTTCCCAAAATAGTCCATGAAACCCCCACAAAGCATGGATCGTATTGTGCGGAATCGAATTTAGAAACTGTAGAAGAAGACATTACATGATTTCATTGAGAAACGATCGAGAAATCCCAAATTGAAATTCCAATCCGAACTGTCCCACTTTCCTTGTTAGTCGCGAGCTAGGAGACGAGTTCCCAGCCGTTCGATCGATCAGAGCAGCGATCTGGTCCTTTCATCGGTGCGAGAAATCGAAAAATAAAAAGAAAAGCGTGTGACACATAAATCAAATTCCCAATCATATTAGTATATAGTGTATTTGTGCATTAATTTCCTTTTTCTCTCTCCTCGTTTGAAGGGGCTAACATGTTCCAAATTAAATGAAAATTAACACCATGCCTATTTTGGTATGAGGAATCCAAATATGCCATTAGTTTTGCCTTTTGGGAACTTTTAATGTGTTAAATAAATTAAAACTTATTTTCTCTTTCCTCCTTCATTAATGGTTACAAGATTCTACAAATTTGATGAAACTTCACCCACAAGTCACATTAAGTGCCTTGGATATAAATTTGTCATCAATTTTACATGTTAGAGTTATTTGTTCATTTATTTAATATTTTAAAGGTTCTACACACTTTCGCCCTCCCGATTTCACCTTTTAATCAAATATTCTCCAAATTAAGTGAAAATTCACCCGAAGGCATATTTTAAAGTGTAGATCACGAATCTGGCATCAAGTATTACTTTTGGAGTCATTAAAGATTTTATTTTATATTTTTATGTTATCTCCAATTTTTCCTTTCAATTTAATACAATTATAATTACCAATTTTTTAAAAGTTGTGAAACTTATCACCCAAGCAAGCTTGTACATAAAAGAAATGAATTTAGATTTAGAATTATCTTTTAAGTTCCACTTCTACGATTTTTAGGCAATTTACTTCTTATTTTTACTTAATGAGAAACTAATTCATTTAATGTCTCATTATCTTCATTTTAGGATTTTCTTTTCTTTTCTCCACACAAGAGCCATAGAAACTTCTAGATTGATTTTTATTTTATCCTTATCCCTCTTAAATAGACATTTTGCAAATTAAACCCATTAGTAACTTTCACTGAGGTATTTGTGCTTAACTCCTTATAAAGTAAAATATTGGGAACAAATGTACACCAAACCTTTATAATTTTCACTAATTCAACATCAAGGACATAAAGGAAAGAAAAGCTTAGAAAAGGGATTAAACTAAGATTATACATGGATTTTAGTTCGTTACAACACTCCACCCATTAAAAAGGATTTCGTCTCTAAAATCTCATACAAAAAGGGAAGGGTGAGTACGTAACATCTCATCTCTAAGCTCCCAAGTGGTTTCTTCTAAACCATGATCCTGCCATAAAACTTTCACCAACTCGATCTCCTTGTTCTTTAACTGCTTAACTCGAGAGTCAAGAATCTTCACAGGTAATTCTTCATAAGTCAGATTCTATTGAATCTCCAAAGGCTCAATTGAGAGTACATGAGAAGGGTCTTTCACATACATTCTCAGCACAGAGACATGGAACACATTATGGATCTTGTCATAGGCAGTAGGGAGAGATAAACGGTATGCACAATCTCCAATCTTATGCAAGATCTCAAATGATCCAACATTGCCTTTAACTTTAGGTCTTGCAATAGAACGTATAGGCTTGATCTTCAAGAAGGCATAGTCACATACTAAGAAACTCACGTCAGACCTTTTCTTATCAACATACGTCTTCTGTCGATCTTGAGTAGCTTTCATCTGCTTCTTGATCAACTAAACCTTCTCTATTATCATCTGCATATCATCCGACTTCACTAGAGCACGTTCTCCCACATCATCCCAGTTAACGGAGAACGACAAGGCCTTCCATACAAAGCTTCATAAGGTGGCATACCAATACTAGCTTGGTAGCTAATATTATAAACAAACTCTGCCAATGGAAGAACTTATCCCATACACCTCCCCAATCCATAACACATGCAAGTCAATACTGAAACGCAAGTCAATACCCATCTCTTCTTGAATCTGACTCCACAACCGAGAGGTGAACTTCGGGTCACAATCGAATACTATCACTTTAGGAACTCCATGCAGACGAATGATCCAATCCACGTACAACTGAGCCATCTCATCAACCTTATAAGTGGACTTAAAGGCAAAAAGTGGGCAGATTTTGTAAGCCAATCAATCACAACCCACACAACATCAAAGCCCTTCCCGGTCTTAGGGAAACCAGTGACGAAATCCATAGTAATCTTATCCCATTTTCATTCTGGAATCTCAAGAGGGTGCAGAAGACCACCAGGTCGTTGATGCTCGATCTTGACTTGTTGACAAGTCAAACACTTCGCAACAAACAGAGCGATATCCTTCTTCATGTTCCTCCACCAAAAACTTCGTTGCAGGTCTTTGTACATCTTAGTAGTACCAGGGTATATGGTGTATTTAGACCCATGGGCTTCGCTCAAAACCTTTTGTTGCAGGTTCCCAACTTCAGGTTTCTACAACCTTTGTCGGAAACGAACAACACCATCCACTCCAACTGAAAAGTCAGATTGTGGCTTCTCAGCTAAGGCTTTCATCTCTACAAGCTCAGAACTTTCAAGCTGTGCATCAACAACTTCTGAGATCCAAGGTGTAATAGACAAACTAGTCATGTGAACACACAACTTCTCAACATCTTCTTTATCATCAGGCTGCGGTTGCCAACAGGAAACATACTCCAGGTTCATAGCAGCACATACTGCATTCTTCTTCTGACTCAAAGCATCAACAACTACATTTGCTTTACCGGGATGATAGGTGATGGTAAAGTCGTAGTCCTTAAGATGATCCATCCATCTATACTGCCTCAGATTTAGATCCTTTTGTGTCAACAAATACCTCAAACTTTTTTGATCTGAGAAAACTTCAAACTTCACTTCATACAAATAGTGTCGCCAGATCTTTAAAACATACACGATAGCTGCTAGCTCTAAATCATGGGTAGGCCGGCTCTCTTCATTAGGTTTCAACTGGCGGGAAGCATAGGCGATCACACGATCTTCTTGCATCAAGACACACCCTAATCCTTGCTTAGAAGCATCTGTGAAGATGATGTAGGGTTTTCCTTCAACAGGTAAAGCAAGAACAGGAGCAGACGTCAAACAACTCTTCAGCTTCTGAAAACTGTCACATTCAGGTGTCCACACAAACTTGACTTCTTTTCTTATCAACTTTGTCAGAGGAAGAGCCAACTCGGAAAAACTCTTGCTAAACCTCCAATAGTAACCTGCTAAATCGAGAAAACTACCGATCTCAGACGTGATCTTCGGAGCTTTCTACTTAGTCACAACTTCTACCTTTACAGATCAACAACAATATGTCCGGCAAAAATCACATGACCTAAGAACATCACTTCCTTGATCCATAAGTCACACTTTGAGAATTTAGCATACAGTTGATTTTCTCTCAGTGTGTTCAGAACGATCCGCAGATGTTCACGATGTTGTTCTTCAGATTCGGAGTAGACCAACACATCGTCAATGAACACTACCATGAACTGATCGAGGTATGGATGAAACACTCGATTCATCAAGTCTATGAAAGCAGCAGGGGCATTAGTCAAGCCGAAAGGCATGACCAAAAACTCATAATGCCCATAACGTGTTCTGAAAGATGTATTCGGGACTTCCTTATCCTTCACACACATTTGGTAGTAGCCACTTCGCAGATCCATCTTTGAGAACACAGTGATTGACTTCAACCGGTCAAATAGATCGTCGATGCTAGGCAAAGGATAGCGTCACTTGATTAAGCATACGATAATCTATGCACATACACAACAAACCATCCTTCTTCTTCATGAATAAGACAGGGGCTCCCCATGGTGAAACAATAGGGCGCACAAAGCCCATGTCGAGAAGCTCCTGAAGCTGCTTCTTAAGCTCGACGAGTTCTGCAGGGGCCAAGTGATAAGGAGGCTTCGAGATAAGAGAGGTTCCTGGTGCGAGCTCGATGGGAAACTCCACCTCACGAGTTGGGGGCAAGCCATGCAACTCCTCAGGAAAAACATCGGGGAAGTCCTTTACCACATCTATGCGATCGAGAGCAGGAGGTGTAGCATCGAGGATGATAGAGGCTAAGAACGCTCTACATCCCTGTGAGACAAGCTTTTCAGCTTTGATGGCGGAGATGACAAACTTCCGATCATCTCGCTTCCTACCCTTGACACACATCCTTCCCTCAACAGGATGTAACAGACTGACCTTCGATACTTCACAAAACAAAACAACTTTGTACCTCTTCAACCAGTCCATCCCCAAGATGACACTACAAGTGGTCATGTCGAGTAAGATGAAATCCGAAGGAAACATTATACCAGAGATATAGAGGTCCATGGTCGGGAGTTTGAGATAAGAAGAGAAGATCCTACCACTAGGGGTTTTAACATCCAAAACATGATCCATATATTCTGATTCTATCTCTAACATGGCAGCAAACTCAGATGATATGAATCTATTTGATGAACCAGAATCGAAGAGTGCATCGAAGAGTGCTTTAATTGGATGCATATTAAGATATAAGGTACCTTCGATGACTTCATTATCTCCTTCAGCTTCCTCAACATTAAGGGCAAGCACCCTTTCGTTCCGTCTTTCTACATGTGGCTGTCAACTTTGTCGGTTCTGATTGTTGTTTCTTTGAGGCAGATTCTATCGCTGTTGTAGCTGCTGAGCTGGAGCTGGTCCCCGCCCAAGCTTAGGACAGTTAGGTCGAATGTGTCCAGCTTGACCGCACTCGTGGCAGATAGGTGCAGGTCGATCATCTCTACGGGGTTGACCGTTGCCAGCAGGGCATCTTCCTGGCGGGTGAGAACGCGAGCACCGGTTGCACTTGTCGTGCCCTTGGTTTCTACTAGCGTCCTTTCTCTTGTTGTTGTTGTGCCCGGAAGACTGGAACCTGGGGTTTGACTCGATCACCAAAGCCTTATCCACAATTTGTTGAAAAGTTAAGGGCAACTCGGGAACAAGGTTGCGTCCTACGTTGTAGCTTAAACCCTCGAGAAACATGGTTGATCTCCTTTCAGCTCCTAAGTCCACCGCATAGCGCTCCAGGAGAAGAAAACGTTGCACGTTCTCGGAGACGCTTAAGCTTCCTTGAAGCAGACTGTAAAACTCTGTTTCCTCCCTCTTCAGATAGGTGGGATAGATATACTTCTCGCGGAAGAGTTTGGGGAACTCTTCCTAGGTCATGCTCAAAGTATCACGGGTACAAGACATACCCGTCCACCAAACCCTTACCGGCCCATCCAGCACATACGTCACGAAGTGAACCTTCTGGTGAGGAGGACATGCCATGCCCTCGAAAGTACCCTCTAGAGCCAGAACCCAATTGTCATCTTTATCCACCATATTTGACTCACTCTCGCCTTTGAAGTATGGTGGTTGCATCTTGATGAAGTCCGTTAAGGGTGAACTCTTTCAACTTCGGCTTGGCTTGGCTGCAACCGTCACAACATTGGTGAACAAGGTATGTGTCAGAGAAAATGAACAAGGACAAAAGATAAGAAAAACTAAATGGAAATAAAGGTTAAGATTTCATCATAAGATGAAGATGATCAAAAGAATGAGACATAAGTAAATATATGCTTGCCATAACAAAAATAGCAAAAAGATTGCATGCATGATTAATATTGACTACCTAAACTATGTAGGGTTGAGGAACCTACCTAACCTCAACCAATAGATGAGGGAGAGTAACGCATTCCAATCACCTACATAGAGTAACACATTCCCCAGGGCGAATTTACACATGTCCTATCTATGGGTGGTTGTACAAAAGTACCACTATACTAGTTCAATAGTCTAATAGAATCAACATGCTAAGAACTGTGGCAAGTATTAGCATCAAGTAATTAAAGACATGGCAGTGGGGTACAAGACCCAAGAAATAAATATTAAAACTGCTTTTGAAGTAAATATAACTAAGGGATTATCAAAAGAGAAATTAGGGTTTTATAATAGCCTGATTAGGGAAACTAGGTTAGGGTTACAATTTTTCCCAACTTAGGTGTAAGGAAAACATATACCTTTCTTAAGAGATCCAATTACTTCTTCTTCACTACTTTAATCGATTCCAAAGCCCACCTTTCCTATTTCCAATGTTTAATCATGAATTAGGGTTTACTCATATATAAAGGTAAGGAAACCCTAACTTTTAGACTTTTCGAAACAAAATCTTGATTTTGAGTATGAAATTATCACCATTGGTCTTATTAGGTTCTCTTGATTAAGAAAACATATATTTTTGTCTATTTTGGAGTTATGAGGTTAAAAGTGCATTTTTGGTGATTTTAATCTATTAAATTCATTTTTAGAAAACACTTTTCGATAAAACTCAAAATCAAGTCTTAAAAACACTTTTATAAAAGGCTTACATTTTTTTGATTCCAAAACATATTTTCTTTTAATTTTTGGAGAATGGAGCAAAAAGTTATGATTTTTCGAATACTGACCAATCAGAGTGTCACGTCATCAAAGCGATCGCAAAGAAGCAAAGAGAGAGTGAAGAATGGGCCTGCCTCGCTGAATTGGCCCAATCATAGCCGGCCAAGTCAGGGGCAAAGGCACGGCTTTGACTCGCTCAAAGCAAAGCAAACGGAGGCAAAAGACAATACTGCCCTTAGGTGGAAAATGAAGAGTAAAAGAAAACGAGAGGGGCAAAATGGGTATTATACCCGGGAGATTGTCTCCCACAGCAGCTCGCGCCATGGCTGGCGCTCGAGCTTGTTGCAAGACCCATGATTTGGGCAAATCGGCGACAGGCGACCGAATCCAAAAACATGAGCAAGAAAAGAAAAGGGAAAGGAAGACGAACTCATCGAAGGCTCTAATTTACCCAGAGACAAAAAGGAGAAGAAGAACGCTCCGCCGCAAGAATTGGAGCAAAACTCAAGCACCGACAATGCAAAGTACCAACCCACGAGCAATTGGAGAAAGGGAATAGTTGCGAGAGGGTTAGGGAAGCTCTGGGTATAGGTATTTATAGGCTAGGTTAAGGGTCGAAGCGAGGAAGGTTGAGACCGAACCTGTGTGGAGAACACGTTTTGGGTTTTCCCAAAATAGTCCACGAAACCCCCACAAAGCATGGATCAAATTGTGCGGAATCGAATTTGGAAACTGTAGGGGAAGAAATCGCACGATTTCATTGAGAAACGATCGAGAAATTCCAAATTGAAATTCCAATCCGAACTGTCCCACTTTCCTTGTTAGTCGCGAGCTAGGAGACGAGTTCCTAGCCATTCAATCGATCGGGCGAGCGATCTGGTCCGTTCATCGACACGAGAAATCGAAAAATAAAAAGAAAAGCGCGTGACACATAAATCAAATTCCCAATCATATTAGTATATAGTGTATTTGTGCATTAATTTCCTTTTTCTCTCTCCTCGTTTGAAGGGGTAAACATGTTCCAAATTAAATAAAAGTTAACACCATGCTTATTTTTGATAAGCGGAATCCGAATATGCAGTTAGTATTGCCTTTTGGTAACTTTTAATGTGTTAAATAAATCAAAACTTATTTTCTCTTTCCTCCTTCATTAATGGTTACAAGATTCTCCAAATTTGATGAAACTTCACCCATAAGTCACATTAAGTGCCTTGGATACGAATTTACCATCAATTTTACATGTTGGAGTTATTTGTTCATTTATTAAATATTTTAAAGGTTCTAAACACTTTCTCTCTCCTGATTTCAACTTTTAATCAAATATTCTCCAAATTGAGTGAAAGTTCACCCAAATGCATATTTTAATGTGTAGATCACGAAGTTGGCATCAAGTATTACTTTAGGAGTCATGAAAGATTTTATTTTATATTTTTATGTTATCTCCTATTTTCCCTTTCAATTTAATACAATTATAATTACCAATTTTCCTAAAGTTGAGAAACTTATCACCCAAGCAAACTTGTACACAAAGGAAACTGATTTAGATTTAGAATTATCTTTTAAGTTCTCCTTTTACAATTTTTAGGCAATTTACTTCTTATTTTTACTTAATGGGAAAACTAATTCATTTAATGTTTCATTATCTTCATTTTAGGATTTTCTTTTCTTTACCCCACACAAAAGCCATAGAAACTTCTAGATTGATTTTTCTTTTATCCTTATCCCTCTTAAATAGACATTTTTCAAATTAAACCCATTAGTAACTTTCACTGAGGTATTTGTGCTTAACTCCTTATAAAGTAAAATATTGGGAACAAATGTACACCAAACCTTTATAATTTTAACTAATTCAACATCAAGGACATAAAGGAAAGAAAAGCTTAGAAAAAGGCTTAAACTAAGATTATACATGGATTTCAGTTCGTTACATCTCCAATGTATTCCCCCTCAACCTCCAAGACACCTTCATTTTCCATCTCCTCCACCACTAGCAACAACATATTTCCTCACCCCATCCCCTGCTTCATCTTGATAGTAAATCTTGTTCATCATTACTTCCACTAACAATAAAAAACTGTTGTCCCAATATTTACTGCTCTTAATTTTTATGATTCCATGTATTTTTACTGTAACAATATTATAATCAAACATCTTAATATATGTTGTGAATTGCGATTTAATCCATATTGCGACTTGTGGATATGATGTTATCTGTTAAACTTAAGTGCTTGTTGGATTTCATGGTGATTGCCCCTTTGGATAATCTATTTAGATCATTTTGTTTGTTTATACATATAGCATATTATGTTCTACAAATATATTTATTTATTTATATATTTTCCGTGCCCAGTGCCATGTCCGTATCCTTTATTTTTGGAAATTGCCGCATCTCGTGTCCGTGTCCGTGTCGATATCTGTGTCCGTGTCTGTGCTTCCTAGCTGCTCACCCTGCTAATGTTTCAGGATGGAATCCTGTGTGGCTCTTACCATTTTCTCATGAGCCATTATCTCGCGAGGCTCTTACCATCTAGAACAGCATATGATAGGATCAGAACCTAGGTGCTTGCCATTCATTCTAGTGTCACCTGGCAAGGAATCGAATATGAACTTATAAAACAACCAAATTGGTTGTAACCTGCTAAGTTTATGGCCAAGATTTCTATAAAACCAGTTTGGAAAATAAATTGCAGACATTCTGTCACAAAAACAAAAAAGGTAGGATCATGTTTCATAGATTTGATCTCCTATGGGTACAACCAAGGAAGAAAATGTCCGATTTCGATGCCGTTTTGGTGGCCACAGAAACAAAAATTTCAACAAATTTCGATAAATGCGTTCCTGGAGTTTCGACATCAAAATAAACGAATTAATTTATGAAATTTTATCAAAATGATCTACTAGTGTAGATCTACTCAAGTATGTAATAATATTTCATATTGGATACGTGGGGGGTGGGGTCTCCTCATTTTTTAGTGAATGACCCTGAACTGTTTCGATGGGCATTTCGATGGGGATTTTTGATGTCGTTTTTCAATGGTGAAATCAATGAATTAAGTCATTATAGTTTGCAAGCACAATATATAGACTTAAAGACACAAAACTGTGCAAAAAAATATGCTCTAGGTGGTACATAGTATATAAAAAAGTAGGAAAAAAAATTGATGATCTGCCTGTTTCGAGAGTTTCGTCAGTCAATTTCGATGTCCGATTGCCATGGAAACAGAAATTTCGGTCGAAATTTTGACCATTTCGTCGAAATTTTGAACATTGGGTACAACATTACTATTCCATCTGAATCTTGTATTGTAAAATAGATATTCTGTTTAAAGTGGGAGTTGGGTTGTAGGATTTCAATGGATATTTGATTTATCAGGTGGACTAGCTAAAACATATATGATCTGCTTGGTTGTAGATGAAATTGGTTGGTAAGTGAGGTAACAGTTTAAATTCATGGAAGAGGAACCGTGGCAAGTGAGGTTACAGTTATAAAATACATGGTTGCCTTAGCATAGTTTCCTACATATATGCAATGAATACAACTTGAAGTCGATTTCTACAGTAGTAGTTCACTTAGATAATCTCAAAGTGTTAAACAAAATACAATGGTGGTGGATCTTCACAAGTAATAATGGAGTGGCTGAAAGGAGAAGTAAAACATTTTGGCACAATATCATATAAGGAATGCGTACATCAACGTGTGTTTTTAAATTAATTTGGCAACCCCCTTGTACTTGAAGAGATCAGTGAGTTGTTCACTTTCCTTGTTTGAAAATGAATACTAAAATCCAAGTGCACGCGAATTGGGAGTAATGGTTGTTTTCCAAAAGAAGCTGGAAGGATGTAGTACTCATCATGCCCTCCCATTGTGTGCAGATCGTGTCTCAATACTTTCACTAATTACTTGGATTTAACTTTTATCCATTTCGATCACCCATTGTAGAAGAGGGGAAGTGTCATGCGAAGGTCACAGAAGAGTTACACTCCTTATGTCTCTTGGATATCCTTCTTTGCAAGCACATTGGCGACATAGTTCCCTTCTTTGATACTCTGAGTCAAAGGAATACAACTTGGTTCAAAGACTTTACATGCATTCACTTCACAGGTCACTTACCAGTAGGACTCCTATAGAATTTTTATTTGCCTTTGGTCCCAGACAGCCCTAAAGCTTGCACCATGTCCTCTACAAAAGATGAGAAACAGGAGAGAAATTTATCCTGTTCCCATGGAAAATATCATCACTCTTATTTCGCACCTATCCTGATGTTGCACATTCCTTGTGTTCTGCGAGTTCACTTCTCGAGGCTTGATTTTTTTTGTTCAATCGAGCTGTATTATTGCTGAGTCGAACCCATAGTGTCTCCCATGAAGGAAAAACTTATCTTTTCAATAGTATACATTTATAGAAACAGGGACCATGTGGTGTTCGTCTAACCATATATGCTATATATTTGTGACTGGTATGGTTGCCCGTGTGGAGGATATCTTCTAATAGTAGCGGCATCATTATCATCATCATGATCTAAGCCTCAATCTCAACCATGTTGGGGTATGGTGGCTGCATGATTGTTTAATTTTTATTGCGTTACTCTACCATCCTTTCTTGTGGGGCTTGCTCATATTTTTTATTTTTATTTTCAGTGGTGTGGTGCTTTTCTTTCTTACTTCACCTCCTATGTAATAGATTGCCAGAAACTCGAGATGCTGGAGTACAGCATGAGGACCATAGTGGTTAATGGCTCAATAGGTTTTCAGCTAGGAAGCACAGACACATCTATACAGCTGCTGTGTCCGTGTCGGACACATTTCGGACATGGACACTTCCTGGACACGGCTCAAAACGTTTTGGACACGGCACTATCCATTTGGTCATTTTTTGCAGCCCGGACACAGCTGGACACTCCCCGGACACTTCGTGCAGCAATTGCTCCCGTAATAACCTGTTTCAGAGTGTAAATTCTGGAAATACAGCCACTTCTAAGTGTTCTTGTTATTGAGAACATATAACACAATGAGATCTAATCAAAATTACAAATAAAATGTCTTAAAAAGAGTCCAAATGCAAAATCCAAGATGAGTTCTATATCATGAATCACATTTTGGTCTAATAAACTAATTAAATCAGTGTTTATTCATTCTGAAAATCTAATGTAGTTACCTAATAAATGCAGCAGGTTTATTTGTTGACTTCATATTGTTTGTACTACAGATAAACACACCTTTGCATTCATATTCATATACTATTACACATACATGTTTATACACTCACATATGTATATACTAGTAAACACACGTGTGCACATGCACATGTCCCAATGAACACATGCACATGCACGTGCCCCAATGAACACGTGCACACACACATTTTAAAATATTGTGCTCTGATTGGTTAAGGGTCAAAATAGCATATGTTTGTAATTAATTTAAAAACCATTCTTCTTATATTAGTATATAGATATAAATAAGATGGGGGTGACGTGGGAAGTTTAGTAATTAGAAACGTGGGTAGGAGAAAAGATTGAATCCAATGAGGTAAACCAAAAATTGGAGAAATAATAAAAATTAGAAAAACGTGAAAAGTGGATGGGCAATTAGTCATTCTTTATCAATAAGAACAATAGGGTTCTGAAAAAGGTGGGCCATTCATTGTTGAGTTTTAATGAGGAAAGATTATGGCTATTGACCTGGTTCCAAAAAAAAAGGTTATTTGTTACGTCATTATATGGGGAGAGGGAGAGAATGGGGGCTAGTTGGCGATGGACATGGCTTGTTTCGAGTAGTTGTCATAGCAAAATTCCAAATTTAGGAGACGGTTATGGATTCTCTATAGAATTGGTAACCTAAAAGGAGGAAAGAGGGAATTTAGGATAATGGTTACATGAATGTAATTGAGAGGAGTGGAGAAGAATGGTTGGGTCATTATGTGGGGAAAGGGAGAGTGGGGTTGGCGATGGACATGGTTTGTTTGAGTGGCAGCCATAACAAAATTCATTTTGAATCTAAAGAGACGGACAACGGACAACAATTTGGAATTCATAGCCCAATCGTGGGTTTAATTGGTCACATTCCATATTTTATGCAATTTTTATTGTTCCTTAACTCAAGGGGTGTAGTTATGGAAAAAATAACGCGGAAGAAGTGGAAAACTTTACTGGGTATTAATGAGGGGACGTGCAAAAAGTGGAGTAGGTTAGGTTTCAAGTGAACGATTTCTTTTTAAGACGTGAGAGAAAAAAAGGCAACAAAGTTTATAAAAGATAACAAAATTTATTTCAAATTTAAAGAGATGGACAACGGACAACGATTTTGGAATTCACAACATAGTCCAATCGTTGGCTTAATTGGTCACATTCCACGTTTTATGCAATTTTTATCGTTCCTTAACTCAAGGGGTGTAGTTATGGAAAAGATAACACGGAAGAAGTGGAAAAGTTTAGTGGGTATTAATGAGGGGACGTGCAGAAAGTGGAGTAGGTTAGGTTTCTAGTGAACGATTTCTTTTTAAGATGTGAGAGAAAAAAAGGCAACAAAGTTTATAAAAGATGGGGAAAATTATGAGAAGACAAAACAAGAAGAAGTGCACGACATTTTAAAATATTGTGCTCTGATTGGTTTAGGGTCAAAATAGCATATGTTTGTAATTAATTTTAAAACCATTCTTCTTATAGTATACAGATATAAATAGATGGGGGTGACGTGGGAAGTTTAGTAATTAGAAACGTGGGTAGGAGAAAAAATTGTGTAAAGAGCGAGTTTGTTGCAATCGAATACATACACATACATGCACATACGCGTGCCATATAATATTTGTGGGTGGTTATTTTGGGAAAACACTGGCTGGGTCCGTTATCAACATCTATGAAGTTTTCATTGGAGACGGTGAAAAATAGCACGTGATCCTCGTTGAGACGAAGGTAGAGAGCATACTACATGGGTTGAAGATATAAGTAGAATGTGATAATGTATTCAGGTCTCTTAGTACCATTAAAGTAAAATTACTAACAGAGATGTAGGACAAAATAAACATCTCAAATCAAAGGACAAACATGCTTCTAGTTATATATATCCTCTATGTTGGTTTGAGACTAACGATCCCAGATCTTTCACTGGACAAATCAAATTCGCTCAGTGCAAACCAAGTCATGTATTGCCATTTACAGCGAAAAATCTTACCTAGAGAAGCTTTCATAATAAAGGCTACTAAATGTGTAGAAGAATCCTGAGCATTGTTGCTTCTTCCCCCAAGTCGAGATGAAATCAATGTCATTAATGTGTTTTGAATGTACAACATTAAAGCAGAAATTTAAACCGTCCTTTCTGAAGAGGAATCACACAACGGACTATTAAGGAAGAGTAATAGATTGAAGGAAGAGAAACATACGTAATTAGGAGAATGCAGAAAGTAGGCCTACTATATTTAGCACCATTTTGTGATATGTATCTCCTGAAAAGCCCCTTTGTGTCCGTAAGTAAGAGAATGTCATTGAAATGCATGACTGGTGTAGACCTTTCGTTACTTCCTAACAAGTCTTCACATCAGCTTGTAACTTCTTTCGGAAGCTTGTAACTTTCAGATACAATATCGGATGTCTCGAATCTCCTGCAAATCCTATCTCCTATATCAATTTCTAGACAAAGAACCACAATTATCGTCGTACACATTTAGGTAAATACATATGATAATGCAAATGAAACTGATCTCAAGAAATCGTGGAAACCCATAAACTAACATAGACATTTAATAAGACAAATGAACAATAACGAAAGGTATCAATATAGGGAATGTAAATGAATCTAGGAAAGACCTGATATTAAATGTTCAGGATATAGCTGCCAGCATCGCTGTGATTCTAAAAAGCTTCAATGTGAGTTTTTATTTTATATTTGTAATTCATTGAACCTAGTCCTTTTGCTCTCTGTGATCAATTGCTAGATCCCACAGATCAAACCAGATGACGTCTTGGCAAACTAATTACCTTGTGCCTACAAGAAAAAGAAGTTAAACATATCGGGTATGAAAAAATACAGAATTACAAAATATATCAGAGGTCTGAAAATGACCCTCCTGCTGTCACTGCATCAAATAGGAATATGTCTCCAGACGGCTTCATGTGATGGTCTGACTGGTGGAAGACGGGAGAGAAGGTCATGAAGAATTAGAATGAGAGAGATGGAGGGTGATGTAGTTGCATCGGTGGAGGGGAATCTGAAGGGTGTGGGTGGTAGTGGGGCGATGAGGGCCGGGGTGTTGCTATACAGTGTGTGTGGTTGGTGGAGATAAACATACAACCACCTCCGAGACGTGACGCTTGATGAGAGGAGTTGACTTAGTGGAGAAAATGATGAAGAGCGGTTACACGGAATGATGGGTATAAAAATAAAATAGAAAAAGCTGAAAAAATGTGAGAAGAGCCTGACTCAAGGAGAAGGCAGCATTTTAAAATGCTACAATCTGATTGGTTGGATATTTTTAAAATGGCATGTTTGTAATTTGCTCAAAAAACTCACTCTTTTTATAGTAGTATAGATTAGAGGAAAAAAGTAGCCCTCATCAGTGCCGTGCCCGTGTCCTATATTTTAGAAAATTGTCGTGTCCCGTGTCCGTGTCCGTTTCTACAAACGTGTCCATGCTTCCTTGGGCTATACTGATTATATGAAGGTGAACCTTGGACATTATGTCAAGAGAAAGGATCAAAAGATTACTATAAATTGGAAAGGTGTTGTTTATTCAGTGAGTAAAAAAAGGTTTACAGGGTACTCTGTTATATAGCTACAGAGAGTAAGACATACATACAAGCAGGCAATATGGGACTAATACAAAGGAAAATAACACAGTAGAAAACAGAAAATAACACAGTATTTCTATACTCCCCCTCAAGCTGGAGCGTAGATATCAAATATGCCCAGCTTGTCAATCAAAGTCTGGAAGTGAGTTTTAGGTAGAATTTTAGTGAAGATGTCTGCAAGCTGCTTCTCAGTACTGAGATATGGAGTGCAGATGTGTCCAGATAGGACTAGGACTTTCTCCCGAACAAAATGGCAGTTAACCTCAATATGCTTGGTTCTTTCATGGAAGGTGGGGTTGCTCGCAATGAAAATAGACGCCTTATTGTCGTAGAACATAGGAATAGGGCTAGAAAAAGTGATATCAAATTCATTCAGAAGGCTACGGACCCACAGGAGCTCACATGCAGTATGAGCCATAGCTCTATATTCTGCCTCTGCACTTGACCGGGCAACAACTGTCTGCTTTTTGCTGCGCCAAGTAACCAGATTTCCTCCCACAAAAGTACAATATCCAGAAGTAGATTTTCTGTCAGAGCGACTGCCTGCATAGTCAGAATCAGAAAAACCAGATAAATTGCAGTGGCCATGTTTTTTGTATAGAAGACCTTACCCTGGAGAGCTTTTTAGATAGCGTAAGATATGACAGATAGCATCCCAGTGACATTGCCGGGGTTTATCAAGATACCGGCTTATGAATCCTACAACAACTGCTAGGTCATCCCTAGCGACAGTCAGATATATAAGCTTGCCAACTAGTCTCCTGAACTGGTGGTGATCAGCATAAGGAGGGGAAGTATCATCATCCCAATTCATATTGGGATCCAGAGGAGTGTTGGCTGGCTTGCAACCCAGCATACCAGTCTCTTGCAAGAGATCAAGAACATATTTTCTTTGTGACAAGCATAGTCCTGCAGAAGATCTAGCAACCTCAATACCTAGAAAATATCGTAGTTTTCCTAGGTCCTTGGTGATGAAGTGTTGTGCTAAATACTGTTTGGTTGCCTGTATCCCTGCACTGTCATTGCCAGATAAGACAATGTCATCAACATATACAATAAGTATGACAAGTCCTGCTGCAGTTTTACGAATAAAAACAGAATGATCAGATTGAGAACGCCGAAAGCCAAAGGTAATCAAGATCTGACTAAGCTTGTCAAACCATGCCCGAGAACGCCGAAAGCCAAAGGTAATCAAGATTTGACTAAGCTTGTCAAACCATGCCCGTGGACTTTGTTTCAGACCATAGATTGCCTTTCTGAGTTTGCATATTTTAGAAGCAGACTCCCCCTGAGCAACAAAACCCGGAGGTTGCTCCATGTAGACCTCCTCCTGCAGATCCCCATAGAGAAAAGCATTCTTGACATCAAGTTGATACAAAGGCCAGTCTTTATTCACAGCAACAGATATCAGAATTCGAATAGAATTTAAGCGGGCAACTGGAGAAAATGTTTCAAAACAATCAACCCCATATGTTTGAGTATATCCTTTTGCAACTAATCTGGCCTTCAGGCGTTCAATGGTACCGTCCGGTTGATATTTAATAGTAAAAATCCAGTGGCATCCAACAGTTTGGCATGAGGAAGGACGATCAACCAGATCCCAAGTCTGTTGATCACAAAGTGCATGCATTTCTTGCTCCATAGCATATTTCCAGGCAGGATGACAGAGTGCCTCTGTAGCTGATTTAGGAATTGTCACAGCGGACAAAGCAGTAGTAAAACAAGCAAAGCTACCACAGAGATTGTCAGACGAACATAAATTACTGATAGGATGCTGAGTACAGGAGCGAACGCCTTTCCGTAGACTGATAGGAATATCCAGGTCAGAAAATACCTCAGTGGAAGGTGGATCAACCGCAGACGCAGGAGTTGGTTCGGCCGGGGTTTCAGAAGTAGTGTTCTTTGACCTGCGCCGATAGACTTGCAAAGGGCGTTCTTGAGGCACATCATGAGCAGGAGGTTCTTCAACAACTAAAGGTAATGGTGTGGGAGCCATAATGTCATCCGACAATTTTTCACCAGAAGTAGAAAAATAAGGCATATGCTCAAAAAAGGTCACATACGCACTAACCAACCACTATTTTTTTACAGGATCAAAACAGCGGTAACCTTTCTGAGTATGGGAGTATCCCAAAAACACACATTTGACCGAGCGAGCATCAAGCTTAGTGAGGCCAGGACGAAGATTTTTTACAAAACAAGTACTCCCAAAAATGCGAGGCAGAGAAAATAAGGGTTTATCAGGAAACAAAATAGTATATGGGACCTGATTTTTCAGAACAGGAGAAGGCATGCGATTGATAAGATAGCATGCTGTAGAGACAGCTTCAGGCCAGAAATGTTGGGGTACCTTATAGTGTAGGAGAAGGGTGCGAGCAACCTCTAGAAGATGGCGGTTTTTGCGTTCAGCAACGCCATTTTGTTGAGGAGTGTAAGGGCAAGACGTCTGATGTATGGTGCCACGGTCAGCACAAAAAGATGTAACAGAGTGTTGCATGAATTCCAGAGCATTATCAGTACGAAAAATTTTAATGGGGCGATTAAATTGTGTTTGAATTTCAGTAAAGAAGGTGTGAATAGTATCTAACACAATATCCCGACCTTTAAGCAAAAACAACCAAGTGGTGCGAGAATAATCATCAATAAAGGTCATAAAATATTTCACACCAGACAAACTTGAGATAGAGCATGGTCCCCAAATATCAGCATGAACGAAATCAAAGATTGCTTTAGAGGCAATAATGTTCTTAGCTGGAAAAACAGATCGAGTTTGTTTGCCCAAAACACAAGTTTCACAGGAAAAAGTTTTCTCAGATAAAGTAGGAAATAAATGTTTTAGTTTGGCAGCAGATGGATGACCCAGGCGAAAGTGCCACTGTAATCCTATCACTGAAGTAGAAAGCAGAGCTGCAGCAGAAGGGGGTCCATCCAAGTAATACAGCCCGTCTGGTCCTTCACGGCCCGAACCAATCCTCATCTTCGTGCGGAGATCCTTCAAAACACAGCCAGAAGGATCAAATTTAATAGAGCACTGGAGTTGTTTAATCATCTTACTGACGGACAATAAATTAACAGGAAATTTTGGAATATATAAAACATATTTCAAGCAATTTTGGTGATAGCGGGACCGTGCCAGTGCCATGGACAGCAGTTTTGGAACCATTCGCAACAGTAACAGAAGTTATAGGAACAGTTTTATTGAGACTTGAAAACAAGTGAAGGTCACCAGCCATATGAGTGGAAGCACCGGAATCAATGCACCACTGTTTGTTACCAGATGATGGAGAGGCTAGCATGGCAGAGGGTCCGGAAGTAGACGAGGATGGCATCTGCGCAAGACGTTCCTGGAACATCTTGTCGAACTATGAACGTAACCAGTCGGTGTTTGCTGGAGCAGTAGGTGGGTCAGCAACAAAGTCAACAACAGCATTTGCGGCAGCCTGGTTAGCCCACGGCCAGAATCAGCAGAGCGAGCAATAAGCGTAGGATGCTCAACAACAGAAGTGGGAGTCATGGATGGCAGACGCTGGACTCTTTTTAGAACATCCCGGAGAGTCGGTAGAGGGTCGCTGGAGAGGATCTGGTCAACCACACCAGAGAAGGAGGCAGGAAGTGCAGCCAAGAACTGCACCAGTTGCAGTTCATTGCGTTGTTTCTGAGAAACTTTGATGTCTGTCGTCAAAGGGTGGTAGAGTTCAAACTCATTCCACAGTGCCGAGCATTGGTTGTAGAAGTCATCAATAGAAGTGTCAGCGGAGAACTCCTTTTTCGCCAAGGTTTTGAAGATTTCAAAAACGCGCTTTGGATTCTCCTGATGTGAATAAACATGGGATAGTTGATCCCACATAGCCTTCGCATCATGAAGGCAGAGAAGCGATTGGCTAATACGAGGCTCGGTACTGTTGAGGATCCAAGACATGACGTCAGAATCATCCTTGGACCATTGCGCATAACTCTGTCTGACTTTGTCATCCGAATCAGCCGTAGGAGCAGCAGGAGGTTCAGTCGTAAGATGATGATATCAGCCTTGTGCTTTGACATATAGCATAAAGGACGCCGACCAGAGATGGTAGTTGGAGCCACCGTCGAGCTTCACTGTGGTAACGCACAGAGACCGGGGAGGCTCAGGAAACGCCATGGCATAGGCGGGCAGCGCAGAAGCAGATTACAGTAGAAACCCATACAGGGCAGATAGCAGCAACAAAGATCTGACGTGTCAAATCAGAAGACCCGTACCGGGCAGAGAATGCATATAGAAACCTACACCGTCATGAGGGAAGCTCAACGTTCCACCATGAGGCGCAGGCAGAAAGAACGAAGAGATGGAGAGACTCTCAACTTAACCAGCCAGTGGGTGTCCGAATGTAGATCCGAAGAGCACCCGAACGTAGAGCGAAAGGAGAGGTAAAAACCAGTGACAGCCGGCCGGAAGCGAAGGAACCCGAAGAAGAGAGAGGGCTTTGAGGCGGTAGTTTGTGGAGGAGAGGAGGTGGCTACAGGAGGTGTTTGCCGGGAAGGGAGGGTGGGCGGAGGTGGGAGGTAGGGGGTGGGCGGCGGCGCTGGGGTGGGGGGGGGGCGCTGTGGGGGGGGGGGTTGGCGGTGGGTAGAGAGAAGAAGGAGGGGAGGGCGGTGCCTGGGGAAGGTGGTGGTGGGCTGCGGTGGAGGAGGAGGGGGGCGGCGGCGGGGGGGGGGGCTTACGTCATGGGTGGGCTGATGGGTAGGAAAAATAACCTGCTCTTGATACCATATAAATTGGAAAGGTGTTGTTTATTCAGTGAGTAAAAAAGGTTTACAGGGTACTCTGTTATATAGCTACAGAGAGTAAGACATACATACAAGCAGGCAATATGGGACTAATACAAAGGAAAATAACACAGTAGAAAACAGAAAATAACATAATATTTCTATAATTACATTAATGCTGCTACTTGCAGACTTGGAAGGGGAACACAGTGATGCAATGTTTAACAAGACTAAAATTCAATAACTGATACCAACACACTTACTATGCTGCCAAGATCATTCGAGCCTGTGTAACAATGGGACAAATGAACCGAGATCTTTTACAGATTTAATCAACTAGCATTGGATGAATGATTTTTGTGACAGAGTCAGGAATTCCAGAAAGCTCAGGGTTGCACAATGTGTGCACCCTCATATATATAATAATGAGAGATTTACAGAGAGGTCCATATATAAAGGAAAATAACAAAACAAATAACATGCTATATAAAACAGGAAATATATAATGTAACACTCCCCCTCAAGTTGGAGCATAGATGTCAATCATGCCCAACTTGTCCAACAACGTGCAAAACTGTTTCTTCGCCAAGAGCTTGGTGAAGATATCAGCAACTTGATCTTCAGATCTTGCGAATGGAGTGCATATCTTGCCAGCAAGAATAGATTCTCTGATGAAGTGGCAGTCAACTTCAATATGTTTGGTGCGCTCATGATAGACATGATTATTTGCAATGAAGATGGCAGCTCTGTTATCACAATGCATAGGAATGGCCGATGAAGACTCAATCCCAAACTCTTTCAGAAGAGAACGCACCCACAACAACTCACAAGCAGTATGGGCCATAGCCTTGTACTCAGCCTCAACACTAGATCTGGCCACTACATTCTGTTTCTTGCTTCTCCAGGTGACAAGATTGCCTCCTACAAAGGTACAGTAACCAGAAGTAGATTTTCTATCAACTTGGCTGCCTGCATAATCAGAATCAGAATACCCTTCAAGAACACAGTGCCCATTCTTTTTATAATGAAGTCCCTTGCCAGGCGACTTTTTTAAGTATCTCAAGACTTGACATGCAGCATCCCAGTGGCACTGTTTGGGTTTGTCGAGGTACCTGCTAAGAAGACCCACTGTAGTAGCAATATCAGGACGAGTAACAGTCAAATAGATCAATTTACCAATCAACCTCCTGAATTTTTTGTGATCAGCAAACATAGCAGAGGAATCATCATCCCAATTGACATTGGGATCAAGAGGAGTATCTGCAGGTCTTGCTCCAAGCATACCAGTCTCTTGCAGAATATCAAGAACATATTTTCTTTGCGAAAGAACCAAGGCATTAGAGTTTCTAGAGACCTCTATGCCAAGAAAGTACCGAAGTCTGCCTAGATCTTTGGTAGCGAAGTGCTTGCCCAAATGATCTTTGGTAGCCTGAATACCAAGAGTGTCGCTGCCAGAAATAATAATGTCATCAACATACACAATCAGAACAGTAATACCTGCTGAAGTCTTTTTTGTGAAAACAGAATGGTCAACTTGTGACCTCAGAAAGCCAAAATCAATCATGATCCTGCTCAACTTATCAAACAAGGCACAAGGACTCTGTTTGAGTCCATAGATAGACTTCTTAAGTCTGCAAACTTTATGAGACTCCCCCTGAGCAAAAAACCCAGGAGGTTTCTCCATATACACCTCTTCCTGTAAATCACCATATAGAAAAGCATTTTTCACATCAAGCTGCAGGAGAGGCCAGTTTAGATTCACAGAAACAGATAAAAGAATTCTGACAGAGTTAAGACGAGCAACAGGAGAAAAAGTCTCAAAATAATCAATGCCATATGTCTGAGTATAGCCCTTGGCAACGAGCCTTGCCTTCAACCTTTCAACTGTACCATCAGGTTGATATTTGACATCATATACCCACCTGCAGCCTACAGGCTTACACTGAGGAGGTGGATCCACCAGCTCCCAAGTGTCTCTGTCAGTAAGAGCAATCGTCTCATCATGCATAGCAGATGTCCAAGCCGTACTTTTCAAGGCATCCTGAACATTCTTAGGCACAGCCACATCAGATAAAGCAGATACAAAATTGCTGGAATGAGTATGTAGATGAGCAGTAGACACACACTGAGCAATGCTATGAGAAGTGCAAGAACGAGTACCCTTACGGAGTGCAATAGGTATGTCAAGATCAGAATGTACCTCAGGTGCAGCAGAACCTTCTGGAGGAGAAGATTGGTTGTCTTGGGGGGGGGGGGGTAGTTGTGTAGAAGGTGCTTTATTCCTGCGTTGATAAACAATAAGAGGTGGATCTTGCTTTGCAGTAATCTCAGTATCAGTGCGGTCAGGCATACAGTCAGAAATAACAGGTAAAGGAGGAGCCAAAATGTCTGTCTGCAAACTATCTCCTGCTGAAGAATAATACAGTGTATCTTCAAAAAAGACAACATCACTACTGGTAAACCACTTACGAGTGCTGGGATTATAACATCTGTAACCCTTCTGAGTTCGAGAATAGCCCAAAAAAATACATTTAGCAGCTCGAGAAGATAGCTTATCAGAAGTGGGTCCAAGCAATCGAACAAAGCAAGTACACCCAAAAATTCTAGGAGGCACAGTAAACAAGGAGGTGTCAGGGTACAAAACCTGGATGGGAATCTTATTTCCAATAACAGATGATGGCATCCTATTAATCAGAAAACAAGCAGTCAAGATAGCCTCAGGCCAATAAGAGCGGGGCACATGAGAATGCATCATTATCGTCCTGGTAACTTCTAATAAGTGTCTATTCTTCCGCTCAGCAACACCGTTTTGTTTTGGGGTATATACACACGAAGTCTAGTGAATAGTACCCACAGATTTACAAAAAACAGCCACATCTTGCTTAACAAACTCTAAAGCATTATCAGTGCGAAGAACTTTAATAGGCAAGCCAAACTGCGTTTTTATTTCAGCAAAGAAGTATTTGATAGTAGACAGCACTTCAGACCTACTTTTTAATAGAAACAACCAAGTAGTCCACGAAAAATCATTAATAAATAGAATGAAATACTTGTAACCAGACAAGCTTGGTACATGGCATGGACCCCATACATCAGAGTGGACTAAATCAAAAATGTTTTTACTACTCACAGTACTACGTCTAGGATACACAGTACGAGTTTGTTTTCCTAGCTGACACGATTCACACTGAAAATGACAACTACCAATATCAGGAACTAAACTACGCAGCTTCTCTGACGAGGGATGTCCCAGCCTGTAGTGCCACTGTAGAGCAGAAACAGAAGCAGATAATGCAGATATCACAGCAGCTTTCTCTGATCGAGGTAACTGGTCCAAGTAAAAGAGCCCATCTGCACCTTCATACCCCCCACCAATCTTCGTCCTCGTGCGAAGGTCCTGAAAGACGCATGAACCAGGAACAAATGTCAGGCTACATTTTAAATTCCGTAAAATTTTGCTGACAGATAATAAGTTAAGAGGAAATCTGGGCCGATTTAAGGCCAAAGTGAGAAACAATATCACCGACTCCAAGAACCGAAGACTTGGAGCCATCAGCAAGCATAACAGAAGAATGTCGAGCAGGTGCATATATATGTTTAAACAAAGATCTATTTCTAGAAATATGTGCTGATGCACCAGAATCTATCACCCATTTGGTATTACCAGAAGTAGAAGGTGAGGAGGAGCTCAGGAATGCAGTATCATAACCAGAAAAGGCAGCATGTGCTCCGCTAGTAGATGCAGCAGGAGAAGATCCAGCACGCTCAAGAAGAAGATGCTCCACCTCGGCACGAATGTAGTCTGTGGTAGCCCCCGCAGGCTCTGGTGTAGGTGTCTGAGTACCACCCTCAGACGCAGTAGATGAGGAATTTGTAGCAGCATTGGCCCACGCCGGCTTACCATACTTTTCCCAGCATTTTTCTTCAATATGGTTAGACCGGCCACAGAAGGTACATACGCGCTGTCCTTGCTGAGGACGCGCATCAGCAGAAGGTGGTACGGTAGGAGGAGCTCCAGGTCCAGTACCAGGTCCACGTCCCCGGCCTGCACCCAGGGGAGGACGGCCATCATTGGAGCGGCCACAGCCACGACCACGACCACGGTCGCCCCAAGCAGCCAAAGTAGTAGAGTCTCCAGTCTCAGGAGGCGGAGACGGTGTAGATGACGGAAGGCGCTGGAGACGCTTGTAGGAAGTCTGCAAGGTAGGAAGTGGATCACTCGCCAAGATCTGATCTACCACTCCAGTATAGGACTCAGGTAAACCACTGAGAAACTGAATCAGTTGAAGCTCCGCCCACTGTTTTTGCATAGCAGCTAAATCGGTGGACAGCGGGTGATACATCTCCAACTCACTCCACAGACCAGTGAAGGTGGAGAAGTAGTCTGAGATGTCAGATCCCGTAAACTGTAGGCGCCCCAGTTGCTTGGTGATATCAAAAACCTTCTTGGGATTTTCACTATGAGAGTAGGTACTGGCGAGCTGGTCCCACATCTGCTTTGCCGTAGGCAGCTGAAGAAGAGTGACGTTGATCTTCTCAACAGAGCTATTGAGAATCCATGTCATAACGGTCGAGTCATCACGAACCCAGTAATCAAAGGCTTTGATGTCCTTTGCATCCGCCTCCTCTACAGGCTGAGGCGGACCCGTCCGAATCAAGTGAGAATACTTCCCTTGTGATTTGGCAAAGATCACAAAGGAGCATACCTAAAGCTGGTAGTTGCGCCCGTCAAGCTTAACAGTAGTGACTTGACGACGCGAGTCTCTCCAGATGTCATCCCCAGAAGACGCCATGAAGACAGGCAGGAAGTCAGGCACAGGCACAGGTAGGCACAGACAGAAGACGGACTACGCCGTCAGACAGGCAGAAGCAGGTAGAAGCAAGTCACCGTGGACCTCTCACATACAAACTACGCCAAAGCATAGCAGAAAACCCGGAGACCGAAGCCTACACGGGCAGGCAGGCACAAACAAACATGAACCGAAGGTTGTCCCTTAGACGAACAATGCGCCGATCTCCCCCGGAAGACGGAACTAGTCCAGATCTACCAGTGGCTCAGTGGTCCTGTAGAAAACGACCACCCGGCAGCGCACCTGCTGTGCGAACAACAACCAAGGTTGCTCAAGCACTAGCGGCGCACCAAGCCAGGAGGCAGGACGGAACCACAGAGACCCCCGCGGAGGGACCTGCGGCCCGCTGGAGGCGGCCTGCCGGCGCCGCGGCTGCCCTGGCTAAGCCAGCGGCGGCGGCGGCTGTAGCCGGCCGGCGGACAGACCGCAAACGGCGGCGGGCGGCCTGCTGCCGGCGGCGGGGTGGCGGGCGGTGGGCGGCCGGGGGGGAGGCGGCAGAGGAGAGAGAAGGGAGGGAGGGAGGCTATGACGGCTAGGGTTGAGCCTGCTCTGATACCATGTGACAGAGTCAGAAATTCCAGAAAGCTCAGGGTTGCACAATGTGTGCACCCTCATATATATAATAATGAGAGATTTACAGAGAGGTCCATATATAAAGGAAAATAACAAAACAAATAACATGCTATATAAAATAGGAAATATATAATGTAACAATTTTATTTCGATTTTAGCGGGAGTTCCAGAAGGGCAGTTGGTGGATGTTGTTTCATTGCTGCTCCTGTGGTGTTTGGTGTGATGGTTTTGGTCAGGATATTAGGGAGTGCTATGGTGTGCCTTAAAAGCTTACCTTGGAGGAATGATGTCTGGCTTATAGTTGATTCTAAATAACTGTTGCTGGAGAGAGTAATTCTTGAATGCAACTTTGTGGTTGCTGCTCACCCTGCTAATGTTTCAGGATGGAATCCTGTGTGGCTCTTAGCATTTTCTATTGAGCCATTATCTCGTGAGGCTCTTACCATCTACAACAACATATGATAGGATTAGAACCTCGGTGCTTGTCATTTATTCTAGTGTCACCAGACATGGAACCCAAAATGAACTTATAAATAACCAAGTCGGCTATAACATGCTAAGTTTATGGCCAAGATTTCTATAAAACCAGTGTGGAAAATTAACTGCAGAGAATCTCTATCACAAAACGAAAAAGGTAGGATCATGTTTTGCAAATTTGATCTCTTATGCGTACAACATCATTATTCCATCTGAATCTTGTATTTTAAAATAGATACTTTGTTTAAAGTGGAAGTTGAGTTGTAGTATTTCAATGGATATTTGATTTTATCAGGTGGACTAGCTAAAACATATATGATCCGCTTGGTTGTGGATGAAATGGTTGATAAGTGAGGTAACAGTTTAAACTCATGGAAGATGAACCGTGGAAAGTGAGGTTACGGTTATAAAACTGACATGGTTGTCTTAGCATACTTTCCCACATACATGAAATGCATACAACTTTAAGTCGGTTTCTACAGTAAGAGTTCACTCAAAGAATTTCATAGTGTGAAAGAAAGTACAACAGTGGCGGATGTTCACAAGTAATATTGGAGTGGCTGAAAGGAAAATAAAATATTATGGCACAATATCATATAAGGAATGTGTACTTAAATGTGTGTTCTTAAATTAATTTTGATAACCCCCTTTGTACTTGAAGAGATCAGTAAGTTATTCACTTTCCTTGTTTGAAAATGAATACTAAAAGCTAACTGCACCCAAATTGGGAGTAATGGTTATTTTCCTAGAGAAGCTCGAAGGATGTAGTACTCATCATGCTCTTCCATTGTATGCAGATCATGTCTCAGTAATTTCACTAATTACGTGGATTGAATTTAGTCCATTTCGGTCATGTTGTAGAAGTGGGGACGTGTCATACAAAGGCCAAAGAAGACTTACATGGCCCACAGTGCCAATCTTACAGTTCCTGCTGCTAAAGGTGACTCCATACCTACCAGTAAGAGCAGTCCTGGTAAGGTATATTATTAGTATATAAACTTTACTGCTTTTCTTTACTTAGTGTATTTTACTTATCGTCTTTTCTTTTTTACTCTTTATCCCATATTGGTTATCTCTAAATCCTGTACACTCTCTTGTCTTCTAAAAGAGAGCCCAATGTATTCTTTTTAATGATCCAATAATAAGCAATCTTGTTGCCGACTTCTAGATGGTATCAGAGCGGGCCGATCCACCTTAAACTTAATCCCTCCCTCACCCCAACCCTAGCCGCCATCTTCTCCACCAACCCTAGCCGCCGTCACCCCCCTTCCTTTTTTTCTGCTGCTGCTATAGTGTCGCTACAGTGCTGCGGCCGCACTGCCCGCCGCCGTCCCTGCCTCCTCCACGTGCCTCCGGCTGCCCCTCTTCTCCTCCTCATCCCTTCTCCTTCTTCCCCTCTTCCACCTACACCCTCTCCACCCTCCATTCACCGCCGCCTACCCCTCCATCTCCTCCACGCCACCAACATCAACTGCTGTCCTCCCTGCCGCTGCACCATCAACCCTCACCGCCATCTCCTAGACCCTCCTCCACCCCTCCAATCTCTCCACCAACCTCCTATCTCCTAGCTACTCCCATCCTTGTGGCCTAATCTACCACATGTCTGTCTTTCGTGCTCCGTTTTGCTTTCCGAAACTCTCCGGACAGCCCCGACGTTTTCCAGTTCTGGCACGTTGACGGCGTAAAAGGCTTCTCCTTCTCTATCTGCCTGTGCCTCATGGTGGAGTGATTAATCCTCCATGTTGGTGTAGGTTTTTTTTCTCTATTTGCTGATCCTACATGGGTTTTTCTAAGATCCATGCGTGGATCTTCTGCCCTCTACTACTAGTCCATGCACTGGACTTTTGCTGACTTCTGTTGTTGCTGCTGACTTCTGCTGCCCTCTGCGCCTGTGCTTCTGCCTCTATTTCCATCTTCCGATGGCGACTCCTGATCTTCCACGGACTTTGTGTGTTACCACTGTGAATTTGGATAACTCCAACTATCACCTCTGGGCGGCTTCCTTTGAGCTCTATGTTAAAGCACAAGGGCGCTACTCTCATCTATCTACCAAGGGACCGACGGTCCCCGCTGCTGAGGCTGATGAAAAGACGAAGCAGGCCTACGATCTCTGGTCCAAGGAGGACTACGGTGTTATGACATGGATGGTCAACAACGTCGAGCCAAAGATCAACCAGTCTCTTCTTCACCTCCAAACTGCAAAGGAGATGTGGGATCAACTTTCCCACGTCTACTCTCATCAGCAAAATCCCAAGAAGGTTTTTGAAATCTTCAAGCAACTGGCCAAACAAGAATTTACTACCATGGACTCTATTGAGGACTACTACAACAGCTGTTGTGCTCTGTGGGATGAATTCCAGGTGTATCATCCTCTTTTTGCCGACATCACTGAAGTTTAGCGTCAACGGAATGAACTTGTGCTTGTTCAGTTCCTCGCTGGTCTACCTTCTTCCTTCGCTGGAGTTGTTGATCAAATCCTATCCAGTGATCCTCTGCCCGCCCTGTGAGATGTTTTGAAAAGGGTTCAACGTCTGCCATCTGTTTCGCAGCATCTTCCTGACACTTCCGATGGAGCAGTCGTCGCTGTTCGTACTGGCGTCTCCTTCCGAGGCCGCAGTCGTGGTCGGGGCCGCAGACGTGGACGCTGTACTGCACCTGGACGTGGCTCTGGCGTTGAATCTATTGAACCTCGTTTCTGAACCTTCTGCAAGCGGACAAACCACAATGAAGACCGCTGCTGGATCAAGCATGGCAAGCCCGCCTGGGTAAACCAAGTCACGACAGATCAGCCTGAGACTGCTACTACCTCTGCTCCGCCTTCTGCTGATTAGATACGGTCCGAATTCGAGAAACTTCTCCAGGCTCGTCTTGCTTCTTCTGCTGACGTCTCTACTGATGGTAGCACCGCCCTCCTGACACAGTCTGGTAAAAATTCGTGGGTGATTGATTCTGGTGCGACATCTCATATTTCTGGCAATTCTGCTTTATTTTCTAAACTGCAAACTACTTCTATTATACCTCCTGTTACATTGGCTGATGGCTCTAAGACACCTATTACTGGAATTGGTGATATCTGTACCACTGGTTGCCTGCCTCTGCGGTCTACTCTTTATGTTCCTAAGTTTCCTATTAACCTGCTATCTGTCAATAGAACTGTGAAGAGTCTTCGTTGCTCGATTATGTTTGATCCGAATGGTGTTATTTTTCAGGATCTGCGCACGAGGACGACGATTTTTTCGAGCCATGAGGGACCAGACGGGCTATACTACCTGGACGTTCCGAAGACCGCAACATACTTGACATCTTCTGTGACAGGCATCCAGTGGCACTATCTCTTAGGACATCCTTCTGCAGCGAAGCTGAAACAGTTATTACCTGATGTATTAGATTCTGTTTTTCATTGTGAGACTTGCCAACTGGGCAAACAGACCCGAGCATCTTTTTCCAAAAAATCATGTATTAGCTCTAAACAACCATTTGACATTATTCATGCTGATGTTTGGGGACCCTGTTCTGTGCCGAGTACTTCTGGATTTCGATATTTTTGAGTTTTATAGATGATTTTTCTAAAACCACCTGGTTGTTTTTGTTCAAAGACAAGTCTACTATTCTTGACAATATCACTGCTTTCTTTGCTGAGATTCGAACCCAATTTGCTAAACCCATTAAATTTTTTTGAACTGATAATGCCTTAGAATTTGTGCAAGCCTCAGTCAGCCTCCTTTGTCGAAAACAGGGTACCATACACCAAACTTCATGTGCTTACACGCCACAACAAAACGGAGTCGCTGAACACAAAAATCGCCACCTTCTTGAAGTTGCCCGCACTTTACTGTTTCATTATCATGTTCCCCAGCATTTTTGGCCTGAGGCTATCTCTACTTCTTGTTACCTAATTAACTGAATGCCCTCTTCTGTGCTTGGAAATCAAGTTCCATATCAGATTCTGTTTCCGGATGCACCCCTTTTTTCTGTGCCTCCGCGTATCTTTGGGAGCACTTGCTTTGTCAAAAATCTTCGTCCCAGTCTAACCAAACTTGATCCCAGAGCAACTAAGTGTGTCTTCCTAGGGTACTCGCACACTCAGAAAGGGTACCGCTGCTATGATCCTGTGTCAAAGAAATGGTTTGTATTTGCTGATGTTGTTTTCTTTGAGCATATGCCATTTTACTCGTCTGCCGGGTCGGCTCTTTCTTCGGACATATTACTGGACACACCTTTACCTATCATGGATGATACTGCTGATATTACTGATACTACCGATACTGCTTCTCCTAATGAAAAGCCACCTCTAAAAGTATATCAAAGAAGACAGAAGACAACAACTCCCTCTATGGCCCCTCCAACGTCTTCATCCTCCGTGCCAGATCAAACACCACCGCAGGTATTCTCTGATCTTGATGTTCCTATCAGCTTGAGGAAAGGAACTAGAACTTGCACTAAACATCCTATTGGAAATTTCTGTACTACTGATAATCTGGGGACTAATTTTGCAAGTTTTACTACTGCTATATCTATTCCTAAAAATGCTTCTCAGGCTCTTAAACATCCTGCTTGGCGATAAGCTATGGAAGCTGAAATGCAGGCTCTTATTGAACGCAACACCTGGCAGCTGGTTGATCCTCATGTAGATTGTTCTCCAGTTGACTGTCGCTGGGTATTTACTGTCAAATATCAACCGGATGGAACGGTTGAATGGCTGAAGGCGAGACTTGTTGCGAAAGGCTATACACAAACTTACGGGGTCGATTACTTTGAGACCTTTTCTCCTATGGCTCGGCTGAACTCTGTACGGATTCTTATTTCTATTGCTATTAATTCTGATTGGCCCTTGTATCAACTTGATGTAAAGAATGCTTTTTTGTATGGGGACCTACATGAGGAGGTCTACATGGAACAACCCCCGGGATTTGTGCTTCAGGGGGAGTCCTCTAAGGTCTGCAGGCTGAGGAAGGCCATTTATGGTTTGAAATAGAGTCCACGTGCTTGGTTTGATAAACTGAGTACTATTCTTTAGAAATTTTCTTTTAAACGCTCCCAGTCAGATCACTCTGTTTTTGTCAAAAATACTACTGCTGGCATTGTTATCCTTATTGTATATGTTGATGACATCATTCTCTCAGGGAGTGATCCTGCAGGCATTCAAGCTACCAAGTGCTATCTGGAGAAACACTTTGTTGCCAAAGACCTTGGCTCTTTGCAGTATTTTCTTGGCATTGAAGTTTCTCGGTCATCTTCTGGTCTTTGTCTGTCTCAACGCAAATATGTTCTGGATCTGCTTTCTGAAATTGGACTTCTAGGTGCTAAGCCTGCTAGCACACCTCTGGATCCAAATACTGACTGGGATGATGAGAACTCTCCTGCCTATCCCGATCATCATCAGTATCGACGCATGGTTGGTAAGCTTATTTATCTGACTGTTACATGAGCTGATATTACTTCTACTGTCGGGCTTGTTAGTAGATATCTGGATAAACCCCGACAATGTCACTGGGACGCTGTTTGCCACATTCTTAAATATTTGAAGAGCTCTCCTGGGAAAGGCCTGCTATATAAGAAACGTGGTCATTGTAAACTCCTTGGTTATTCTGATTCTGACTATGCTGGGAGCAAGCTTGACCGACGCTCCACTTCTGGCTACTATACATTTGTGGGAGGAAACCTTGCTACTTGGCAAAGCAAGAAATAGACTGTGGTTGCTCGCTCAAGTGCTGAAGCTGAATATCGCGCCATGGCGCATACTACTTGTGAGCTATTCTGGATTCAGAGCCTGCTGAAGGATTTTGGTGTTTCTGACTCCTCTCCTATTCTGATGTATTGTGATAACAAAGCTGCTACGTTTATTGCTAGTAATCCCACTTTTCATGAGCGAACTAAACACATTGAGGTGGACTGTCATTTTGTTTGCAAAGCTGTCTTATCTGGCCAGATATCCACTCCCTACATCCCTACTTCTGATCAGGTGGCTGACATCTTCACAAAGATTCTTCCAAAGATGAGATTTACTACTATGACATCCAAGCTGGGCATGATTGACATCTACGCTCCAGCTTGAGGGGGAGTATTAGTATATACACTTTACTGCTTTTCTTTACTTAGTGTATTTTACTTATCGTCTTTTCTTTTTTACTCTTTATCCCATATTGGTTATCTCTAAATCCTGTACACTCTCTTGTCTTATAAAAAAGAGCCCAATGTATTCTTTTTAATGATCCAATAATAAGCAATCTTGTTGCCGACTTCTAGATATATCAGAAATACATTGCTTGAGATCGGGTACATAAAATGCAACACGTCTATGGAGGGCTTGGTAATCTTATTTGTGATTGGACTTATTAATGCCACATTTCTTGAAATGACTATCAGACAGAAGCACAACTACATATTTTATTTGTCATTGCTAATTCCACAAGCAGGACTTAGTAACTTGATTCATTTAGGTACTTGCATTTTTTGGGTCCGCTTGTGGATTAAAATTGGGAATGATCTGTACAAACTGATTTGATATTTCTGTTCAACACTTAGTAACTTAGTAATTTGATAGTTCTTGGTCTAGGTTACCATGGAAACCTCATGGTACCCATAACTTAGTAACACGACCTCTTAGCTTAGTCCTATTACAGAAAATGGTTTCCAGGCTTTCCTCAGTAGAAGCAGCCATCCACCAAAAAGAATTTCAAATATGTATGTTTTTTTTCATTGACATATGCATTAAAACAAGCTTTATAATAGTTAGAAAGTTTTGTTAGACTTAGTTAATAGGTTAATTAGTTAATGGGCTTAAGTGTCTCGGCTCATATAGACTTACTTAAATCCCTAACTCTGTAATCTTTCTGCTCTTTTTCCTATATATAAGACGGGTGTTCCACCTAATATAACAACACAAGTGAGTTTTACCTCACACTTTTCAACACGGTATCAAAGCACTTAACCTAATCCTAGAGAGAAGAAGGGAGAGCCTTTGCCTGCGGGCGACCACTGTCTCTCCATGGCTTAGGCTGCCCGTCCGCCAGGCATCCTCCTGGCCTCCATGGTCGTTTCTCTTCTTCTTTCATATAGATATTCATCTATACGTCGATGCCATTCTTCCCAGTCATTTATGCTTCCTAGATTCAGAGTCAAAGACAACCATCGAGTCTCTGAACGACGCTAATTCTCATCCAGA
The DNA here is from genome assembly GCA_963693085.1 of Alisma plantago-aquatica. Taxonomy (NCBI): domain Eukaryota; kingdom Viridiplantae; phylum Streptophyta; class Magnoliopsida; order Alismatales; family Alismataceae; genus Alisma; species Alisma plantago-aquatica. Next base: position 928,131,369 of record OY856409.1, read on the forward strand.
TCCATTCGTTGTCTCTTCCCCGAGGCTGTCTTCCCGGTGATCTGCAAGTAGTGTTCATCCCAACCATCATCAACTGTCATTTTCTAATCTCCAACATCTATCGAATCCCATATTGTTACTGTCTCCAACCTATCAAGGGTTGGGTGTCATCCCGAACATCTTCTTCTCCATCACAGCAACAAAGAAAGACATAATAGCAAGGGAGCTGCCATCATTCCCGGATCCTCGTTCACTGGACGACGCTAATTCTCATCCAGATCGTGGTTGTGGTCTAGCTAGAGTTCCCTGTGGCTATTGTCATGCTAGAAGCCTCCACCAATTCCCGAACATCTTTCCCTAGACGACGCTAATTCCCGTCCATATCTGTCCATGGTCTAGTGAGGGGCTATCGTTGCCTCATATTCGCATGATCTATTGTCACCATGGATTAAAATTTTGATCAAAATTGCAAACTTTCAGTTTTGACCAGAAATGGACATGCCAAATTGCCGAAATTTCTGATTTCTAATTTCATTTTGAAATTTGAAAAAATCCTTAAAATCCTAAAAAAATGTGGGAGACCCCCCCCCCCTCGAGTTAATGGAATCCAAAATATAAGATGTAACATGTTATTTCATAAGAATGTATGTGTGTATACATTTCATGATGGAAACAGTTTTGTGTATTTTCACTCAAAACTGTAGGAGCCCCAACCCCATACCAACATATGATATTATTACATAATTAGGTGTATTTATGTATGCAGATCATCATGGTAAATTTTATGACTTAATTCCTATATTTAGTAATCGAAATCATCAAAATTTGCATAGAAATCTTGTGTCGAAAGAAATGGAAATATCAAAATTTTGGTTGAAATTTCTGTAAATTTCTATTTCTAAACCATCGGGAATGGAGGCACTAATTCCCATCACCCCCGATGCGTCTTCTTGAAGTTTTGTTCTCCTGGACGACGCCAATTCCCGTCCAGATCATGCATCAAAGGTGTTTGACACGACGTGTCATCCGATTGACACATGTCTGTTACAGTCCAGAAATTGTCCGCCGACGCATGGTTTCGGTCAGATCGCAAGTTACACGCCGTTTCAATTTCCAACATGGCGTGTTGAAGGAAGCATGTTTCACGCCTACACAACATGTTAGATTTCCACCACAACGTTTTGGTAGAAATTTGTTTCACGTCTTCGATATTCTACACAACGTGTCAGAATCTCCACACAACACATTGTTGGGAGCTTGTCATCTTCGACCAACAAAGTTATACACCGTGTTAGGATTTTACACGACATGTCAAAAGCAGTTTGTCTACTTCCAGTTCAATTTATGACATCCATCAAAGGTCTTTCTCTCCTCCAATACCTAATGGTAATCATATCCTATTTTTTTACCTAGTCTAAATTTTTACAGCGGCGGCAAATCTCCTTTTTGACTCAAGAAAAGATTCATATAATTTTTCCATTCAGATCTTATAATCAGGTTATTTTGCAAACTAACTTCGGTAATCAGTTTCTCTTCTCTACATAGTACACCCCGGGTTTTACATTTTCCTTTCCCACCCTCCCACCCATCATGTGTGCATCTCTTCCACGTGCGGGGGGTCATATGTCTCTTTCACACACCACCTACTCATACTCTTTGTAGTTGGCGTGCATGGGGATATAGAGGAGAGAGAGTATGAGGAGAGCATGAGAGACAACATATGAGGAGAGAGATGAGAGATGATATATTCCATACTATCTTCATGGAGCATCATATTTTCCAAGTCATTTGCTCTTCCAATGTCTTTGTGGTACATCATTCCCACTAAGCATCACTTTACATGTGGGTTGGTTGTCTGCGCGAATTCCAGTTGGCCATTGCTTTCAGACGACATTGAAGGATTTCAGTTGCATCAATGACATCGGGCTTCTCGCATTCGTACCACATTATGTAGGTTAGAACAAGAGCTTGCTGCACTAATTCCTGTCTCTTGTTCCCTCTGGTGTTAATTATAATTCAGATGATCATTCTAGCTGCACTCTCAGAAGACAGATAGTTGCTTATTCACATCAAAAGCTCATCATCCAAATTTTTTCTTAACCGAGCTATTTTCGTTACGTTTTCTCCGAGTTGCATATGTTGGTCTTCTTGGGTTTCTCCTTGATGGTGCCCTTCATTCCTATCAAATCCCCACATGGTTAATGCGGCAGATTTATGGAACCAATACAGTATGGAGTCAGCAACGCCTCATCCTGCTCATGTTCTGCCACATTATGCATGCTTGTGGTCTTCTTTGCTAATTCTAGTTGGCTACACTTCTTAGACGATTTGAATACACCTCTATTGTTGCATCGACATTGTGCCTCCGTGTTCGTGCCATGTTATGTACATGGGATGTGTTGATCGTGTGCATATACTATTCACACATTCCTCTCCAGTGAAAATACTTTTGATCGTCTGCCACAGTTTGACTCTGGTGAATTTTAAAACATGTTTTTTCCTATAAAGGGCAAATATTGTGACTATGTTCATAAGACCTTCTCCAAAGCTCGAGTATTTCCAGCTTGTAGATCACAACTCACAAAGAGGCCTCGTCATGTGTTTTTAGTTGGGAAGTAATCTTTAAGGGGGAGCAACAAATTTTGTATGGGGAGTGACAATTTTATCTCTATCGTCTAATTGAGTTCTGTAAGTCCAAACTTGGACATGAGTTTCATCCATGCTCCAGTTTGAGGGGGAGTGTTAGAAAGTGTTATTAGCCTATTTAGTTAATAGGTTAATTAGTTAATAGGCTGAAGTATCTCAGCCCATATAGCCTTACTTGAGTCCCAACTCTGTAATCTTTCTCCCCTTTCTCCTATATATAGGACATGGGTGTGCCATCTAATATAACAACAACGCAAGTGAGTTTGCCCTCACACTTTTTGACAATGATTTTCCTGTAGATTATGACCCACAACTCATGACTTAGGTAGAAGTGTTTTGACAATTTTGATATGTAAAAGATGCAACAACTATGATGAATTTGCTCTTCTTGTTATTAGAGATTGCAGGAGGTGTGAAACATGATCATATGATTATTGAACGACAACCACTTTTGATTTTTCATCTCAAGTTATACTGATTAGATGAAGGTGAACCTTAGACATTATGTTGAAAAGAAGGATCAGAAGATTGCATTATTGTTATTTGCAAATTTGGAAGGTCTGCAGTGATGCGATGTTCAACAAGACTAAAATTGATGCTAGCACACTTGAGCAATTAAGATCACAAAGCCTGCGTAACAATGTGAACAAATGAAATTGAGATCCAAATTTGGGCTTCATCATCATCATCATCTAAGCCTCAGTCCCAACTATGTTGGGGTCAGCTACATGGATCCTTCGTTTCCATTCAACTCTATCATGGGCCATATTCTGGTTAAGATGTAGAGAAAATCTCTCTTATAAGCTTACTGAGATCCAAATTTAGGCTTACTGAACCAAAAATAGTAAAATAAGGAATAATTTTTCAGGGCCTTTCATACTTGTCAAGGTGCTCGCCTAGGCAGCCGCCTAAGCGGCAAGGCATCCCAGGGCTGCGCCTAGGCGAGGACGTTTTATTTATAAAGCTACAGTGACCTAGTTTTGTGGGTCTGGTTGTATATTCACTTATTTTAATGTTTGATATGGCTACACCAATGTTCACAATTAATAGTGTTGCCTATTTTATGTGGCAAATATCACTTTTAATTGGATCTAATACTCTTTTTTGGGTTTGACTGGATCTAATACTCTTTTTTTGTTTGACTGGATCTAATACTCTTAGTACACATTTGATTTTTCTTAGTTTGCACCTTCAATTCAGATTGTATTAAGTAGCTATGCTATGAAGGATAGTGATTACATTGCTTAATACTTGTAGCTATGTATGACAATAAATATATATTAATTTGTTGATCACTCTCTTACATTCTTTATAATAATTCTTTTAATGTCCTTGACATTATTGTCAATGATAATATATTAGAAATGTAATTGGTTATTTTTTCATACAATAAAATATATATATGGGGAGATCGACCATAAATTTGTAGATAACTACATATATAACTATACAATGTGTGTATATGAGTGGGGAAAAACCATGACACATGTATATATACATAAATTATTTTTTTTAAAGGTCGCTTAGGCGACGCCTAGGCGCGCCTAGTCGCGCCTTGGCGCAAGGCGTCGTCCAGCCCCAACGCCATGTCGCATTGCCGCCTTACCAAGTATAGTGTATAGTTTATTCTTTAATTTCATCAAGAACTGACCTACTGTGAATTTCTTGACTTAACTCTATTTTAAACATTTGTTCTCATTTATTGTGCATTGACAGTAATTGAGTTACTAACCTTCCGTATTGTACTTTCACTTGAACTGATTAAATTGAGCATATATAAATACATTGGATAGATCTGTGCATTTATCATGTTAAATTCGTAACTAGAACTCTAGAAGAAACCAAATTAAACAATCATATTTTCTAGCAATTTCTAACTGTTGTAGAATTAGGGCAAACCCGGGTAACTGGTGCCTCTTAAATAAATGTCGAAGCGCATTCTGAAATCATTCACCATCCATAAACCGTCTAACTCTTTTATTCATTCATACATTAGGAATCCTCATTTAGGCTTACTAAACCAAAAATAAGATAACATGGAAAAACATGCTATATATAGTTTTTCACATTTTTGCTTGAATTTTGTAGAATCATTGTTAACATATGATTTTCCACTCACCTTACTTCGATTCTTTCTATTGATCTCGAATATCAGCTAACTAGACCCAAATTTGGGAGAAAGGATTGAAATGTCTCATTTATAGATCTTTCTTCTATTCTTTCCGCACAAAAGTTGCTCATTGCAGCAAGAAGAGGGGAAGAGAAGGTAAACAACTCTGGATTAGCCAAAGATCACCCAAGGAAGAGGTAGACAAGAAAGAAGAAACCGCCAGTAAGGAGTGGTTCAAGTGGTCAAGCACGACGTCCTCTCATGAAGGGATTCAGGTTCGATTCGCAGATTCCGCCTTGGATTTACCATCCTCACGGGTGTCTGACCTCCATCAGGGGTATGGGCAAGGGGGGAGAAAATCTTCTCTTCTAACCTCATTTTTGGTAAGAAAGAAGAAACCCTATAAAACAAGTTACCATGATCGATTTCCTAGCTAGGTTTTGAGCTCTGTTAATGTAAGGGAGACGGGATCTGTGTGTTGCACTAGGCAACGTGAGAAACCCAATAGGGTTCTCCTCTCTTATTTATAGTAAAGGGAAAATTACATGTAGGTACAGCAGTAATATGAAATATGAAATAAACATAAAGGAAAGATATATTAACACTCCCCCTCAAGATGGAGTGTACACATTGTGGATGCCCAGCTTGCCACATAAATTATGGAACACTGCTGGACCTAATGGCTTTGTCAAGATATCAGCTAGTTGATCTTCAGACTTGACATATGGCGTCACAACATTGCCATTCTTTATCTGATCTCTGATGAAATGACAGTCAACTTCTATATGCTTTGTGCGCTCATGGAAGACAGGATTCCTGGCAATATGTATAGCAGATTGATTGTCATACTTGAGAATCATGGGAGTTTGAATCAAAATCTTCAGTTCAGATAAGACAGATTTGATCCATTGTAGTTCACAGCATGCATGTGCCATAGCACGGTACTCAGCTTCAGTACTAGACCGTGCTACCACTTGTTGTTTCTTGCTTTTCCAAGTGATCAGATGATCACCAAGAAAAGTGCAGTAGCCAGATGTGGATCTTCTATCAGCTTGATTACCAGCCCAATCTGCATCTGCATAACCTGTGAGAGTCAAAGAAGATGGAGGACTCTTTGGTTTATAATAAGTGATCCCCTTTCCAGGAGCACTTTTCAGATATCTCAGAATCCTGCATACAGCTGTCCAGTGTGACTGTCGTGGTGTGCACATATGTTGACTCACTACTCCAACAGCAAAAGAAATATCAGGTCTTGTGACAGTTAGGTAGATTAACTTCCCAACTACTCTCCTGTAATGTCCTGGATCTGAATATGCAGTATCATCGTCCATCTCCTTGATGTGATAATCCATAGGAGTGGATACTGGCTTAGAATCAGTCATACCTGTTTCCTGTAGCAAGTCAAGCACATACTTCCTCTGGGATAGATTTATACCTGCATGGGATCTAAGAACCTCAATCCCTAGAAAATATCTCAGTTTCCCCAGGTCCTTTGTGTGAAAGTGTCGTTGTAATTCTTCCTTCACACGTGATATGCATGTAGAATCGCTGCCAGTAATCACAATATCATCAACATAGACAACAATAATGATTGACCCACAAGAAGAGTTTGAATAAAATAGAGAGTGATCAGTCATGGAACGAGAGAAGCCCGTCTGTAAACAACAGCACTGAACTTGTCAAACCAAGCTCGAGGAGATTGCTTTAGCCCATAGATAGCCTTCTTCAATTTGCAGACTTTCTGACACTCCCCCTGAGCAACAAAACCTGGTGTTTGCTCCATGTACACTTCTTCTTGAAGATCTCCATGAAGAAAGGCGTTCTTGACATCCAGCTGGAAAATAGGCCAGTCAAAGGTAGTAGCTAGGGATATAAGGATCCGCACAGAATTGAGACGAGCAACTGGAGAAAAGGTCTCAAAGAAGTCCACTCCATATGTCTGTGTGTAGCCTTTTGCTACCAATCTGGCCTTCAACCGCTCAATAGATCCATCAGGGTTGTGTTTGACTGTGAAAACCCATCTACAGCCCACAACTGTCTTCCCCTCAGGTAAAGAAACAAGATCCCATGTGCCATTGTCAATCAGAGCAGAGAATTCCACCTGCATTGCCTGCTGCCAACCACTGTCCTTCAGAGCATCTAAGTGATTTCTTGGTATCGTAATGGAGTCCATCCCAACAGCAAATGCACAAGCCTGTGTAGATAAGTGTGACAAACAACATACATTTGATATGGGATGTCTAATAGTACATGAACGTGTACCTTTCCGGACAGCAATAGGAAGATCAAGGTCAGAAGCCTCTGCAGGAATCTCGTGAGTAGAAGAAGACGGAGGAGGCTCATGGACTTGTTTCGCTGCCTCATCTGGATCCTGTCTACCTCGCCTGTGATAAACCTGGTTATATGGCTGAATGATAGGTGGATCATGCGGTATCTCCTCAACAATGATAGGTGGCACTCCCTCACTTGGCACATGTGTGGGTGGCACTCCCTCACTCAATTGCTCCCCCTTGCTCATAGAATTTGCAAAATATGGACTGGTTTCATGAAAGGTGACATCCTTAGAAACAAACATACGACGCAAACTCGGGCAATAACACTTGTAACCTTTACTCGTACCAGAGTATCCAAGAAACAAGGTTTTCAAAGACCTAGGAGAGAGTTTGTCTTGTTTGGGATCAAAGTTATGAACGAAGGATGTACAACCAAAAACCCGAAGCAGAACATGAAACGGTTTATCCATAGGGCGTAAGATAGAGAAGGGAGTGCGTCCATGCAAAACAGAAGAGGGCTGCCGATTAATCAAAAAACAAGCAGTGAGAAGAGCTTCAGACCAGAAACGTTTAGGCACATTCGATTCAAACATGAGAGATCTAGTGATATCCAAAAGATGGCGATTCTTTCGCTCAACAACGCCATTCTGCATAGGAGTGTGAGGGCAAGATGTGTAATGAATCATACCAACCGAACTGCAAAACTCATTCATCGCTTTCTGAACATATTCAAGGGCATTATCAGATTGAAAAATTTTGATATTGCAGTTAAATTGAACCTGAATTTGTTTATGAAAATGTTTGATAATGGAAAGCACAGATTCACGACTTTTCAATAGATAAATCCATGTCATGTGAGAGTAATCGTCCACAAAGGAAATGAAATAGCTAAAACCATTATAACTCTGGTTTTTAACAGGACCCCATACATCACTATGGACTAACTCAAACGGACTAGAAGCCCGATTATTGACACGAACAGGATATGATAACCGATGATGTTTGCCCAACTGACACGACTGGCACTCTAGAGAAGACACATGAGCTAGATATGGTTCCAACTTCTTCAAGCTTTCTAAGGATGGATGTCCATATCTGCAATGCCACAGCAAGGGGGAACCACTCAGCATGGCGGAGGAAACTGGAGAAGGAGGTGGATGGCGAGGTAGATAATCACCAGGAAAGAGGTAGAGATCACCTTTCCTAGGCCCCCCACCAATCATCTTCAAACTCTTGAGATCCTGTAAAACAAAACAAGAGGGCCCGAATGTTACTGTGCATTTTACAGTGTCAATCAACTTGGCAACAGAAAGCAAATTGAATGGAAATTCAGGTACAAAATGAACAGATTTCAAATCAATATCTGGTGTAAGAGACACAGATCCACTAGCTACCACCTTCCTCACAGAACCATCTGCCAAAGTAACAGATGGATGAGGAATATAAGAGTCAAGTGTGCGGAGCAATCTCCTCATACCAGTCATGTGCTGGGAGGCACCAGAGTCAACCACCCAGGGATTTGCGGATCCAGAAGCCATAAAAGATGTAGCCTGATTACCCGCTGTAGATGCAAGGGTTGCTGTAGAAGAAGATGAGGCACCCATATTCCAATGTTGAGTTGCCTGAATAAATCTGTCATATTCCTCCTGAGTAAGTGTGATGCCAGAAGAACTAGAGCTCGCAGCAGTAGAGTCTGAAGTGGCACAATTGGCAGCTCCAACAGGTGGGGCTGCAGGTATCCCATGTTTCTTCCAGCATTTCTCGACAGAGTGCCCAGGTTTGTCACAGAAAGTACATCTAGGACGAGTCCCACATCCTCTGCCCAAGCCAGGTCTGTCAGACGGTGTAGGTGCAGGTCGTCTGCCTCGTACTGCTGCAGCAATAGATGCATGAGAATCTCCAGAAGGAACAACAGGAATAGTATCAACTGACTCAAAGGTGGACTGCTGAATCCTAGAGAAAGCTTCTGCAAAGCTCGGTAATTTATCTGACGCAAGGATCACACTTCTTGCTGAACCAAATGAGGGGCTAAGTCCAGATAGCAATTTAGCAGTGACAAGATCATCTCTATCCTTAATCTGCTCAGCAACCTTCACTGGATGATAGTAGCTCAACTCCTGGGAGAGCACTTGAATCACACCGAAATACTCTTCAAGTGGTCTATCACCCTGTCTCTCTGCAAACAGACGATCATAGATCATAAACTGGCGAAGAGCGTTCTTCTCTTGAGCATAGTGCTGCTTGACGGCATCCCAGATCTCCTTAGCTGTAGAGTAGAACATGAACCTGGAAGCGATAGAAGGTTCCATGCTACCCCATAGCCAAGTCTTCACTAGGCTGTCAAGACGTTTCCACTCGGCATAGTCTTTGTCAGTGCTAGCGAGGGGTGCAGAATCAACAAACTTTGCCCGATCTCGCGATTCCAAGACAGTATGAACCGCATTCATCCATAGCAAAAAGTTCTTCCCATTGAGCTTGATAGGAATAGGCGAGACCTCTCCATAATAGGTCTTATTCTCCATAATGCAACTGGGATATGTGTGACAGAGTGATACACGTCACAAAGAAGGCTGAGTGGACGGATAGATACACGTCCCGTGATGGAGAGATACACGTCACAATAAGAACAGAATAAGGGATGCGTTACTGACGCATCGACAACCTTCAAACGGGATGTTCCTAATCACACATGAAGGAGATGTGATTAGGAAGGCACGATGGAAGAGACGAGACCTCCGGGTAGGGATTTAGAGAGCCGTTGGATCAACCGGAAGTCCCCAAACAACAAGGTTGGCCTCCAAAAACGAACCGAAAAGTTGCTGAAAACTTTCCGAAAAACGTAGACGAAGCCCCGGTGCCAAGCTACTGAGCCTACGGTAGCATAGAGAGAGCCACCGGAGGCCCAGCGGCAAGAGACGAAGGCGGAGAACCCCCTAGCCGGCCAGGAGCAGCGGCGCCGGCAGTGGGAGGGAGCCCTGCTGCTGCCGCACACCGGCGGCTAGCAGGGATGCCGCACGGGCGGCGGCGGCGGCCTGGAGAGAGAGGGGCCGGCGGCGCCCTGTAGGGAAGAAGGGAGAGGGAGGGAGGGGATGCGGCGGCGCTAGGAGAGGGAGAAGCGGAAGCGGCGTCGGATCACGTTGCTCTTGATACCATGTTAACGTAAGGGAGACGGGATCTGTGTGTTGTACTAGGCAACGTGAGAAACCCAATAGGGTTCTGCTCTCTTATTTATAGTAAAGGGAAAATTACATGTAGGTACAGCAGTAATATGAAATATGAAATAAACATAAAGGAAAGATATATTAACAAGCTCCTTAGTTTTTCTCCCCTTTTTCACCTTAGAATCACTTCTTGATCACCACTGCTTAGATTTAGGGCTTTGATAGATAGCTGTTGATAACATAAACTTAGGTTTCAAACTTCATTGTATTTCATTAAGTAGAGCTCGAGATATTTGGATTTTTGTGATTGGCTGCATTGGTGGCATCGGCAACAGCCGCATCGACCAGTCGTAGAAGCACTACATCAAGCAGTGCATCATGCATATGCAAAAACATCGCATTTTTTCCCCGCATCGACCGATGTGAATGAGTCGATGAGTTCCTGACAAGGTTTAAAGCGGGCCGAGTGATGTGTGTTTCCGTGCTGCTTCGGGTCAAAGTTGCCCGATTGACTACCCCACTTTGACTGAAGTGGCCCAATCAATGGGGCTCGGCTTCCGATGCATCCGGGCCAATCAATGCAGCCCGCTTCAGCCTTTTTGGTCGATCCTTGTACCCATCGGCCGATGCCATACATATATAAGTCTGCAAACGTTTTCAAACATGATTGTGCAAAGTATCTTTATATCATATAATACCTCCTTTAAACTAAATTTCTATATATATAAATATTTTTGACTTGGCCAAATTCCATTTCAAGTTATAATTGATTATTACTTTATCGGAAAATTATGGAAAACAAAGAGCAAGTCTGGAAACTGAAATTGCTGTTTCCATAACTATAGGATTGATAGAAAAGCAAAAATAGGGTTGTAACAATTTTGCTTAAGATATTAGGTAGTCTTGTGCCTTGAAAGCTGAGCTGTGAAATGCTGTCTGGCTAAAAGTTGGCTTGAATTAATGATCACTGGAGAGCAATCCTTAATCAAACTTGGCTTAACGCTGTCTTCGGAGAATGGCTTAAACTTTGACTCATTTACTATATACCAAATTAAATTTTGGCTTCAGGTTGTACAACTCTAACCAAAAAGCAGGAAGGTTATATACCTAATTGTAATAAATCAGATATATAGACCCTTTACTGTTTTTTCATATTCTCGTGAGGCTGACTTGATTCTTTTGGCTACTATCTATAACAACATACCATAGGATTGGAAACTAGGTGCCAACCATTTGTTCTAGTGTAACTAGCATGGAACCCAAAATGGAAAAAAAAAAACAACCAAGTTGGTGACAACATGCTTACTTAAATACCTAGATTCCCTGTGAAACCGGTCTTATAAATTAACTGCAAAGAATCTCTCTCACCGTACAAAGAAGGTCAACCATATTTCCTCACTTTGATCTCTTGTGGGTAAGAACACCTCATACCAATCTGTTCTTTGCTTACCAACACTTGGCAAACCCTTAATTTCTGGAACCATCTAGTCTTTTAAGGAACCTTAGAAACCTGATTTATGAACTGTTAGACATCAATCTGTTGGCTCTTCTGCACTGGAACCACATATAATATTAAAACAACTATTGAGTTTGTGTGCCTGGCCTGTATGGGTTTTCCCTGTTTCGTTAGGGTCTTGGACATTATTTTAGAGTTCAAAGTTCAAACTAAAATGACACTTCAAACTAGAAAAGGGATAGCAATCTTAATTTATAGTCTTTTTTACTTGTTTTATAGTGCATCAACTTGGATATAATTAACCATATATATATGATCTGATCTGAGTATTCTTCTCTAGCCATTGCATATGTTAAAATTTACATCATCTTCTAACATTTAGTTACTAAATCTGATTTTTTCTGTTAAGGATGTTGAGTGGCACGAAGTTCTCATAAGGATCCATGTCATAAAAAGAGTTACAGTTTATGTGTTATACCCCGATCTCACAATTACCATTAATCATGAGATTATGGCATAAATCGAGGATTTAACGTAATACAAAGATCACCCTTAACTTTTTATTCTTTTTCAAACTCTTTGTTTTTCTTGCATCCAATCACATAAACAACTTTGCAAGAGAATCAAACTTTGATTACTTTAATATGATCTCAACATAAACGATACACATCCATACATTCATTCTCAGGTACATACGACATGATAATCAGATACATTCTCTCTTATTAAGAAAACAAATATACAAAACATCACTTATAACACTCTCACATCTATACTAGGACCTAGAGTGACAGGGACCGACTAAACTTAACTAATCTCATACTTAACTCATGTGGCAGATCTACTTTGATGCTTTGACCTTCTTCAAGTCCACGTGGTTTCCCTAAAAATTGTGAGTAGAGGGGTGAGCCTACTCGCTCAGTGAATGAGTACTTCAAAGAAACAGTCTAAAGCACTGATATAATTACACATATACTTTTGAGCAACTGATATCAATTATAGCAGCAGTAAGCTTTAAAGAGATTGATCATTTACAATCATAAATATGACAGGATACTCTATATATCAACAAGAATAAAATCAATATATGAGCATGCTTGATTAATTTCAAAGAGAACTAATAATTCATAAACATTAAAAGAATAATTGCTGGGAAATTATACTCGAATATTTGAAACTCTTTAAAACTTATATTATAATATTTTAGCTTATGCCCTGATCATATGCAGTGTACTCTACATATGAAGACTCGTAGAGAACTACGATCTCACCGTACAAGACTTAGCTTAAAACCCGGGAAGCTAAGCCTAGAACTGAATCCGAGTATGCTTGACTCGAACCGTCACATCTGACTAAGGCGGCTAAACAACTGACCTTTAACTAGACCTCTCCTTCTAGGCTGAGTACACAGGCGGAGGGTCTGAGACGCTCTGTGGGCCTCATCTTGGTACGCTCTGTGGGTACCTCTGGGTTACCACCGGGATCTCCGGTTCATGTTGGGTAACCTATCTTCTCTTAGGAGACTTCCTCAAGGGCTTCGTCTCCCCGTACGCTCTGTGGGTGTGATCCGATCCCCATATACTGGTCGTTGCCAGGGTGGATCGTTTCCTCCCTATAGTGCATACATCCGTAGGGAATCTACGGTGTTCAGGGTACCTATGTCTATTATTTTATTATTCTTGGAAAGCTCTTTCTACATTGTAACTTTCTCTTACTTATACTTGACTCTGATATCTGTATGGTACCGCGTCTATTTAATTGAAGTTTATAATACAACATGTACATCATTCTAAACTTGGTAGAGTAATATACTCAAAACAATGTAATATACTGAGAAATCAACATTTTATACATGCAGACAGACTGAAATACTTAAATAAACATAATGCATGTTCATTTGGCACTTATACACTAGAATCATGCAATTAAACATCTTAATATTCTGATAAGAGCTAATTACTTGGCATACGAGTAATCGTCATTTGCACCCATAAATTATTTGCACTTTCTTGGAAAACGTACACATCGACCCAAATCCTGGGTTGTGCATCTCATACTGAGAACATGGTAATCAAAATTCTTAATTCATTGAACACCCTATCCTTAGAGTTTCATTTACCTCATTCACTTATCACATGGCTCTCATAAGTATTTCATGCGACATAAACATTCACTGAATAAAGACTACTATCAACAAATCATATAAAATCAATATATGTATGAAACCTTGGAACTGAGCTGAATTTCAGTTTCTATGCCATTCACTGAGATAACATGCATCAATAATAAAATTGAATAAATAAAGTCTATCATGTCAAGAAAATCCGTTCAAATGGATTTCTCGATATCTATTCGCAAGTATCCAACTTTCCTCGCATCTAGGGTTTCACCCTCTTTATTGAGATATCAAACAAACACTGTTCACCTTAAATGAAATCTAAGATAGTATCTGACATATATGTACTATGAATTCAGATAAACAATCGTTTATAACCAAGGGGATCCAGATAAACAAATTTCTCTGTTTAAGTATACAACAATTTCAGTCATAGACAAATTCTCTATATTTCAGTTTACTCTTATAACCTCTGCGAATACTTAGGGAATTCTCATTAGGATGTATTGTATACATTTCTAATATGATTTTATCATCTGAAATTCATCCAAACAGAGGAAGAATCCATTTCATATCATTTTGCAACAACTTAGATCAAACAGACAATTCAGGGTTTGTAGTCACATACTAAGCAATTAAAGATTATAGATGATTTAACCAATTTTTGTGCAATATACTGTTTAAAGGAAGTTCCCACTCACCCTAAGGTGTGAAAACACCTTAAAAACGCAGCTCATCCCTGAAAATCTCGATCTCATATCAAATCCCGAGCAATTCACCCGATTCTTCTTCCTTTCAACTCATAAACCCTAAAAATGAGGGATTATGAAGAAAGAGTGAGAAAAGGACTTGATTTGATATGATTTCGAATCCAATTAGGGGAGGCAAGAAATCTTGACATCTGAGAGAAGATTCACGATGAAACTATATCCAAAGAAGCTAAACTTACATGATTTCATCATTTCTCGGACCGCAAAACCCTAGGTCAGCATCTCCATCACTCTCTCCTCTCAAACCCGAACTCTCCCTCTCTCTCTAGGATTTCGTTTATCTGGAATGAATCACAAATTATGAGAGTTGCTAGTGTGTTAGGTTGACCATATAGAGCAATTGAGCTGCTTGGGTCGATTGCACATTGATCCCTCACTAAACTTGAGCAGATTTTTCTGTCATAAAAAAATTTATGTAATTTGTGTATTTCATAGATCAAACCTTCTCCAAAAATTATGAAAATTTTACATGTTGTTTGTAATTGAGTTATAAAGCTTCAGTTAAAATTTCAGATCATTCGGAATTACCAATAAATAATTAAAAATAGAACAGTACACTGCTATCTAGAAATCTGCAAAACAGTCGTTTGAAGAGAAAATGTCCCAGAACGGCCATGCTAGATGCCACGGCCGTGCTAAGATGGATCCAGCACAGTCGTGCTGCCTAACACGGCCGTGGTGCATTGGTTTTAGCAGATTTGAGTATAAAAGTTGGTTAATAATTCAATTTTTTCAAAACGGCCGTGTGGCCTAGAGTGCCCGTGCCACCAACGACCCACCACGGCCGTGCTAACCTAGCCTTCAATTACCATTTTCATTCCCCTTTGCATACCTCTCTCATTCCTCCCCAACGTGACCCTATTTGGTGAAAACCCTAATTTCATCCGACTAGGGTTTATATTTTCTCAAACCCTAATTATACAAAGTGATAACATACTTGAGGTTCTCATTAGGTTTAACATATCATGATTGAGATATCATCATTAATCATATTTAATCAATGACCAATATAACTAAGCATGTAGTCATCCACATAAATCCTAACTTACCCATTAAGCTCAGATACAGTCATAACAATTCTCCCCCCTTAGAAAGGTTTCGCCCTCGAAACATAAATATGCAAGTAAAGTATATTCAAAGTTTATTTTAAGCTTCTGAAATCTTACTTGTAATTATATTCTTGTATTTCGTACTTGAATGTAGTTTTCAACATTAAGTCCTTTATTTCTTTTCTAATCACAACATGTTAAAATAGTTCTCAATGATAACAAACAAATTCTCTATGCCACCATCAATCATAGAGTAGATAGAGAAGCAACCATGTCAATATTTTCATACTCTTGAGGTGCATACGGCTCAATATGTACTATTGTTATGTATTACCTCTAAGTCACAAAAGAAAGTTCACCATGTTGTTTTGAATTTTACTATTGTGCTACTCAAATAGCAAAACAGTCTTGAGTTGGAAGACTAGATTCAACAACAATTGTACAATACTACTCACGTCATCCCCATTGCATCATGGATGCATAAGGTGAAGCATTACCATCACATTCCATATTATTCTCAAGTATGAACCCACACAGAATACGAGGTGTAACCATCGGGTTACAGCATACTAGGGTTTCAACAACAGTATCAAAATACTCCATGATTGTATTAGTCATTCAAGGACTATTCATACCCAATTACCATCAGTTAGTTATATTAAAACTAGGTATAACAAGCTATACCTCATTAGGGTTACATATCAATACAATATGGTTATCATCCCTTCTATTCATATGAGTGAATAGGTAAGACTACCTTATTCAGGGTAACCTTCATTTGTTCCATCATTATTCAACCCATATCACCATACCACAATTGTACAATACTAAGATGGATTATTGGTATGAATGACTACAACTATCAGACACCTTTCATTAATATATTGCCTGCACATGTATGCTGAAATCATACGTAGAACCAATTTACATCCCTTAATATACCTTCAACAAATTATACTTCTAAAAATAAATTCACATATTACTAAAAGCCATTGTTTTCTCTTATCTCTCTCCTCATTCACTACTACTTACTTTTTGCTACTTATCCTTCTCATTTAAATCATGTAGGTTAAACATTCCTAAAATTGAAAAATATAAGGTACAAATAGACTATTCATCATTCATGCTATCAATGCAAGAATTTATCTCCTATCGCACTTCACTCATATTGTATTTCTCCTTTTGTTCAAAACACACTTGTTACATTTCAAATTTATATCTTACTCTTTACTCCGAATCATTTCCATATTGTTTATCTACCTTTTAGATTAGCTACCTTTTAACCCTGGATTACTATCAGTGCTAGTTTTCTTCTCATAGTGCAAATCTCATGATCTTGATTTATAGAGATGCTAGTATTCAAGGTCAAATCACTATTGAGATCCCTTGAACTACTACAACTCTAAACATTCTAGGGTTTGGTCCTTATCAGTAGTATAACGTTATTGTGATGTGACTTTACTCTCTTAATTTGAAATTCAAACTTTGGATCTCACAAGTTTTACTAAAGTCTTCTTTATCTTATTGATTGAATTTCCTTTCTCTTACTTGGCCATTCAGATAGATTACATTCTCAATTACCCTGCTAGGGTTTCATCATCATATTTTGTGTCATTATTACATTCACTAGATGTCTTTACCACGGTGGTTATGCATCATATATGATTCATTTTCTTATCACTTCATTCCCACATTGCTCTCATTAAGGAAGATATGAAAGAGAAGATGATTTTGAGACTTAGAATTCTTATCTTCAAACATTCAATAATACATTTCTCATATGTAGGTTTAATTAATTATCAACAAGGATACTTGACTAATTAGCACTTTTTTGAATCTCGCAACCTCTTTCTTTTATAATCTATATTACTCAATTATGTTTCAAACCCTTCTTTACTTTCCATAATCCCCTTACCATATACTACTATTCCACATGTCATCTTTAACATCTAGTTTTCTCTTATGATCATGTTGCTTCTTTTATGTGTATGATCATGTATACCATGTTGCATATATTTCTTTTTATCCTTCTACTAATGTGAAGTTGAAATTCTAAATCAATAATCTCTCTACTAGTATCACCTCATGTTTAATACATTACATATCCTTCATTTTAAATCAAACGGTTCATGCATGGGTGAAACATAGTTTCTCTTTCAATCAAGTTTTTCCTTCCTGAATATAGTCTACCTTTGTATGACTTATTCATTTATTTAGCTACACTTTTGTTCTTCTTTTAGAAACTAGTTTATTATTCTATAGAGACTTGGAATCCAAAGGTAGTAAGGATGAATGTATTAAACTTATTAATAAAGGTATACATTCCATGCTCTCAATTATATCATAACCCTCATTCCTTAATCAAGCTCATTATTTCCAACATTTCTCTTTGTTTCAACTAAATTTCTTATCCTAGTTTTATGATTTACATGCTCATCTAGTTCTCTTCACTTTAACTCTTCTGAAGACTTCTTCACTTCGATGTACTTATTGTATACTTACCTCTTTTCTTCTATTTTCCCTTTGCTTTGGAGTACATAAAAACATTATACCTCATGATTGATTCTTACTATCTTGGTCCTTACATACTTTTCTCATATCTTTTCCACATTTTATATTTAGAATTCATATGATACTAATAATTAAAATGAATCTGAAACTTATGTCGTATTCCTTTATTTCCAATTAAGGGTTTCTTATATGAGGCCCCAAAGTTGGATCTCAGATATCAGTTCCAACTGATTCTTAGTTATCCCAGTCTTTCCCTTATACTTAAAAATCTTAGAGTATATACATTCATACTAGAATTTGGATCTAATCTATCCAGAATTTACTCTTGTTATGTTACTAATAGGAGTCATTAGATCCCAGTAATGCATCCTGCCAGCCGGACCAGGCCGAACCTGCAGTCCTGAAGCCAAGAGCTACTCAGGATTACTCAACTCCTATTCATCTCAAATGTGTAGAAGAAAACTTATCCACTTAGGAAAGCTCATTCAAAGATCATTTCTAGTCTACTTGATACAAAGAATGTAATCAATAAATGCTACAACTGCATAGTGTACAACAAATCTTAAAGACCCATCTATATTTCAAAATACTAAATATCTGAATTCAAACATATAAGAGCTTTTCTATTCATCTCCAATAAAACAACAATATGAAATGAAAGTTCTATCTCATTTTATATTTATGCTCTTAATTCATATTACTTATCTTGTTTCTAACCCTAATATTTATAGGGTTCCTCTCTAGACCATCCTTCCACTGTATACCTGGCCAGGGTATACATTAAAGAATAGACATAGTAGCTTGATACTGGTTGATCCAAGTACTCAGATACCGGGCCAGGACAGCCAAATACTCAAATCCCCAGAGATAACGTCATTACATCTCCTATCTGTCACACTTATGACTCTAACTTACTAACTTAATGGTCCCTTACAACTCAACCTAAGCTCTGATACCAAGCTGTTACACCTCGATCTCACAATTACCATTAATCATGAGATTAGGGCATAAATCGAGGATTTAACGTAATACAAAGATCACCCTTAACTTTTTATTCTTTTTCAAACTCTTTGTTTTTCTCGCATCCAATCACATAAACAACTTTGCAAGAGAATCAAACTTTGATTACTTTAATATGATCTCAACATAAACAATACACATCCATACATTCATTCTCAGGTACATACGACATGATAATCAGATACAATCTCTCTTATTAAGAAAACAAACATACAAAACATCACTTATAACACTCTCACATCTATACTAGGACCTAGAGTGACAGGGACCGACTGAAATTAACTAATCTCATACTTAACTCATGTGGTAGATCTACTCTGATGCTTTGACCTTCTTCAAGTCCACGTGGTTTCCCTAAAAATTGTGAGTAGAGGGGTGAGCCTACTCGCTCAGTGAATGAGTACTTCAAAGAAACAGTCTAAAGCACTGACATAATTATAGATATACTTTTGAGCAACTGATATCAATTATAGCAGCAGTAAGCTTTAAAGAGATTGATCATTTACAATCATAAATATGGCAGGATACTCTATATATCAAAAAGAGTAAATCAATATATGAGCATGCTTGATTAATTTCAAAGAGAACAAATAATTCAGAAACATTCAAAGAATAATTGCTGGGAAACTGTACTCGAATCTTTGAAACTCTTTAAAACTTATATTATCATATTTTAGCTTATGCCCTGATCATATGCAGTGTACTCTAGATATGAAGACTCGTAGCGAACTACGATCTCACCGTACAAGACTTAGCTTAAAACACGGGAAGCTAAGCCTAGAAATGAATCCGAGTCTGCTTGACTCGAACCGTCGCTTCTGACTAAGGCGCCTAAACAACTGGCCTTTAACTGGACCTCTCCTTCTAGGCTGAGTACACAGGCGGAGGGTATGAGACGCTCTGTGGGCCTCATCTTGGTACGCTCTGTGGGTACCTCTGGGTTACCACCGGGATCTCCGGTTCATGTTGGGTAACCTATCTTCTCTTAGGAGACTTCCTCAAGGGCTTCGTCTACCCGCACGCCCTGTGGGTGCGATCCGATCCCCATATATTGGTCGCTGCCAGGGTGGATCGTTTCCTCCCTACAGTGCAGACATCCGTAGGGAATCTACGGTATTCAGGGCACCTGTGTCTATTATTTTATTATTCTTGGAAAGCTCTTTCTACATTGTACCTTTCTCTTACTTATACTTGACTCTGATATCTCTATGGTACTGCGTCTATTTAATTGAAGTTTATAATACAACATGTACATCATTCTAAACTTGACAGAGAAATATACTCAAAACACTGTAATATACTGAGAAATTAACATTTTATAGATGCAGGCAGACTGAAATACTTAAATAAACATAATGCATGTCCATTTGGCACTTATACACTAGAAT
The DNA here is from genome assembly GCA_963693085.1 of Alisma plantago-aquatica. Taxonomy (NCBI): domain Eukaryota; kingdom Viridiplantae; phylum Streptophyta; class Magnoliopsida; order Alismatales; family Alismataceae; genus Alisma; species Alisma plantago-aquatica. The sequence goes on from OY856409.1 coordinate 928,151,848, forward strand.
CATGCAATTAAACATCTTAATATACTGATAAGAGCTATTTACTTGGCATACGAGTAATCGTCATTTGCACCCATAAATTATTTGCACTTTCTTGGAAAACATGCACATCGACCCAAATCCTAGGTTATGCATCTCATACTGAGAACATGGTAATGAAAATGCTTAATTCATTGAACACCCTATCCTTAGGGTTTCATTTACCTCATTCACTTATCACATGGCTCTCATAAGGATTTCATGCGACATAAACATTCACTGAATAAAGACTACTATCAACAAATCATATAAAATTAATATATGTATGAAACCTTGGAACTAAGCTGAATTTGGGTTTCCATGCCATTCACTGAGATAACATGCATCAATAATAAAATTGAATAAATAAAGTCTATCATGTCAAGAAAATCCGTTCAAATGGATTTCTCGATATCTATTCGCAAGTATCCAACTTTCCTCGCATCTAGGGTTTCACCCTCTTTATTGAGATATCAAACAAACACTATTCACCTTAAATGAAATCCAAGATAGTATCTGACATATATGTACTATGAATTTAGATAAACAATCGTTCATAAGCAAGGGGATCCAGATAAACAAATTTCTCTGTTTCATTATACATCAATTTCAGTCATAGACAAATTCTCTATATTTCAGTTTACTCTTATAACCTCTGCGAATACTTAGGGAATTCTCATTAGGATGTATTGTATACATTTCTAATATGATTTTATCATCTGAAATTCATCCAAACAGAAGAAGAATCTATTTCATATCAATTTGCAACAACTTAGATCAAACAGACAATTCAGGGTTTGTAGTCGCATACTAAGCAATTAAAGATTATGGATGATTTAACCATTTTTTGTGCAATATACTGTTTAAAGGAAGTTCCCACTCACCCTAAGGTGTGAAAACACCTTAAAAACGCAGCTTATCCCTGAAAATCTTGATCTCATATCAAATTCCTAGCAATTCACCCGATTCTTCTTCCTTTCAACTCGGAAACCCTAAAAATGAGGGATTATGAAGAAAGAGTGAGAAAATGACTTGATTTGATATGATTTCAAATCCAATCAGGGGAGGGACAAAATCTTGACATCTGAGAGAAGATTCACCATGAAACTATATCCAAAGAAGCTAAACTTACATGATTTCATCATTCCTCGGACCGCAAAACCCTAGGTCAGTATCTCCATCACTTTCTCCTCTCAAACCTAACTCTCCCTCTCTCTCTAGGATTTCATTTCTTTGGAATGAATCACGAATTATGAGAGCTGCTAGTGTGTTAGGTTGACCATATAGAGCAATTGAGCTGCTTGGGTCAATTGCACATTGATCCCTCACTAAACTTTTTCTTATTTCAGTAGATTTTTTTGTTATTAAAAGTTACTGTAATTCGTGTATTTCAGAGATTCAAACCTTCTCCAAAAAATATGAAAATTTTACATATTGTTTGTAATTAAAACTTCATATCATTTGGAGTTACCAATAAATAATTAAAAATAGAACAGTGCACTGCTATCCAGAAATTTGCAGAACAGTCGTTTGAAGAGAAAATGCCCCAGAATGGCCATGCTAGCTGCCACGGCCGTGCGAAGATGGACCCAGTTCAGCCGTGCTGCATTGGTTTCAACAGATTTGAGTATAAAAGTTGGTTAATAGTTCAATTCTTTCAAAACGGCCGTGTGGCCTAGAATGCCCGTGCCACCATCGACCCACCACGGCCGTGCTACCCACCACGGTCGTGCTACTCGCCACGGTCGTGCTATCCTAGACTTCAACTACCATTTTCATTCTCCTTTGCATACCTCTCTCATTCCTTCCCAACGTGAGCCTATTTGGTGAAAACCCTAATTTCAGCCGACTAAGGTTTATATTTTCTCAAACCCTAATTATACAAAGTGATAACATACTTGGGGTTCTCATTAGGTTTAACATATCATGATTGAGATATCATCATTAATCATATTTAATCAATGATCAATATAACTAAGCATGTAGTCATCCACATAAACCCTAACTTACCCATTAAGCTCAGATACGGTCGTAACAATTCTCCCCCCTTAAAAAGGTTTCTCCCTCGAAACATAAATATGCAAGTAAAGTATATTCAAAGTTTATTTTAAGCTTCTGAATCTTACTTGTCATTATATTCTTGTATTTCATACTTGAATGTAGTTTTCAACGTCAAGTCCTTTATTTCTTTTCTAATCACAACATGTTAAAACAGTTCTCAATGATAACAAATAAATTCTCTATGCCACCATCAATCATAGAGTAGATAGAGAAGCAACCATTTCAATATTTTCATACTCTTGAGTTACATACTGCTCAATATGTACTATTGTTATGTATTACCTCTAAGTCACAAAAGAGAGTTCACCATGTTGTTTTGAATTTTACTATTGTGCTACTCAAATAGCAAAACAGTCTTGAGTTGGAAGACTAGATTCAACAGCAATTGTACAATACTACTCACGACATCCCCATTGCATCATGGATGCATAAGGTGAAGCATTACCATCACATTCCATATTATTCTCAAGTATGAACCCACACATAATACGAGGTGTAACCATCGAGTTACAGCATACTAGGGTTTCAACAACAGTATCAAAATACTCCATGATTGTATTAGTCATTCAAGGACTATTCATACCCAATTACCATCCGTTAGTTATATTAAAACTAGGTATAACAAGCTATACCTCATTAGGGTTACATATCAATACAATATGGTTATCATCCCTTCTATTCATATGAGTGAATAGGTAAGACTACCTTATTCAGGGTAACCTTCATTTGTTCCATCATTATTCAACCCATATCACCATACCACAATTATACAATACTAAGATGGATTACTGGTATGAATGACTACAACTATCAGACACCTTTCATTAATATATTGCATGCACATGTATGTTGAAATCATACGTAGAACCAATTTACATCCCTTAATATACCTTCAACAAATTATACTTCTAAAAATAAATTCACATATTACTAAAAGCCATTGTTTTTTCTTATCTCTCTCCTCATTCACTACTACTTACTTTTTGCTACTTATCCTTCTCATTTAAATCATGTAGGTTAAACATTCCTAAAATTGAAACATACAAGGTACAAATAGACTATTCATCATTCATGCTATCACTGCAAGAATTTATCTCCTATCGCACTTCACTCATATTGTATTTCTCCTTTTGTTCAAAACACACTTGTTACATTTCAAATTTATATCTTACTCTTTACTCCAAATCATTTCCATATTGTTTATCTACCTTTTAGATTAGCTACCTTTTAACCCTGGATTACTATCAGTGCTAGTTTACTTCTCATAGTGAAAATCTCATGATCTTGATTTATAGAGATGCTAGTATTCAAGGTCAAATCACTATTGAGATCCCTTGAACTACTACAACTCTAAACATTCTAGGGTTTGGTCCTTATCAGTAGCATAACGTTATTGTGATGTGACTTTACTCTCTTAATTTGAAATTCAAACTTTGGATCTCACAAGTTTTACTTAAGTCTTCTTTATCTTATTGATTGAATTTCCTTTCTCTTACTTGGCCATTCAGATAGATTACATTCTCAATTACCCCACTAGGGTTTCATCATCATATTGTGTGTCATTATTACATTCACTAGATGTCTTTACCACGGTGGTTATTCATCATATATGATTCATTTTCTTATCACTTCATTCCCACATTGCTCTCATTAAGGAAGATATGAAAGAGAAGATGATTTTGAGACTTAGAATTCTTATCTTCAAACATTCAATAATACATTTCTCATATGTAGGTTTAATTAATTATCAACAAGGATACTTGACTAATTAGCACTTTTTTGAATCTCGCAACCTCTTTCTTTTATAATCTATATTCCTCCATTATGTTTCGTCCCCTTACCATATACTACTATTCCACATGTCATCTTTAACTTCTAGTTTTCTCTTATGATCATGTTGCTTCTTTCATGTATATGATCATGTATACCATGTTGCATATATTTCTTTTTATCCTTCTACTAATGTGAAGTTGAAATTCTAAATCAATAATCTCTCTACTAGTATCACCTCATGTTTAATACATTACATATCCTTCATTTTAAATCAAACGATTCATGCATGGGTGAAACACAGTTTCTCTTTCAATCAAGTTTTTCCTTCCTGAATATAGTCTACCTTTGTATGACTTATTCATTTATTTAGCTACACTTTTGTTCTTCTTTTAGAAACTAGTTTATTGTTCTATAGAGTCTTGGAATCCAAAGGTAGTAAGGATGAATGTATTAAACTTATTAATAAAGGTATACATTCCATGCTCTCAATTATATCATAACCCTCATTCCTTAATCAAGCTCATTATTTCCAACATTTCTCTTTGTTACAACTAAATTTCTTATCCTAGTTTTATGATTTACATGCTCATCTAGTTCTCTTCACTTTAACTCTTCTGAAGACTTCTTCACTTCGATGTACTTATTGTATACTTAACTCTTTTCTTCTATTTTCCCTTTGCTTTGGAGTACATAAAAACATTGTACCTCATGATTGATTCTTACTATCTTGGTCCTTACATACTTTTCTCATATCTTTTCCACATTTTATATTTAGAGTTCATATAATACTAATAATTAAACTTAATCTGAACCTTATGTCGTGTTCCTTTATTTCCAATTAAGGGTTTCTTATATGAGGCCCCAAAGTTGGATCTCAGATATCAGTTCCAACTGATTCTTTGTTATCCCAGTCTTTCCCTTATACTTAAAAATCTTAGAGTATATACATTCATACTAGAATTTGGATCTAATCTATCCAAAATTTATTCTTGTTATGTTACTAATAGGAGTCATTAGATCCTAGTAATGCATCCTGCCAGCCGGACCAGGCCGAACCTGCAGTCCTGAAGCCAAGAGCTACTTAGGATTACTCAACTCCTATTCATCTCAAATGTGTGGAAGAAAACTTATCCACTTAGGAAAGCTCATTCAAAGATCATTTCTAGTCTACTTGATACAAAGAATGTAATCAATAAATGCTACAACTGCATAGTGTACAACAAATCTTAAAGACCCATATATATTTCAAAATACTGAATATCTGAATTCAAACATATAAGAGCTTTTCTATTCATCTCCAATAAAACAACAATATGAAATGAAAGTTTTATCTCATTTTATATTTATGCTCTTAATTCATGTTACTTATCTTGTTTCTAACCCTAATATTTCTAGGGTTTCTCTCTAGACCATCCTTCCACTGTATACCGGGCCAGGGTATACATGAAATAATAGACATAGTAGCTTGATACTGGTTGATCTAAGTACTCAGATACCGGGCTAGGACATCCAAATACTCAAATCCCCAAAGCTAACATCATAACATCTCCTATCTGCCACACTTATGACTCTAACTTACTAACTTAATGGTCCCTTACAACTCAACCTAAGCTCTGATACAAAGCTGTTACACCCAGATCTCACAATTACCATTAATCATGATATTAGGGCATAAATCGAGGATTTAACGTAATACAAAGATCACCCTTGACTTTTTATTCTTTTTCAAACTCTTTATTTTTCTCGCATCCAATCACATAAACAACTTTGCAAGAGAATCAAACTTTGATTACTTTAATATGATCTCAACATAAACGATACACATCCATACATTCATTCTTAGGTACATACGACATGATAATCAAATACATTCTCTCTTATTAAGAAAACAAAGAAACAAAACATCACTTATAACACTCTCACATCTATACTAGGACCTAGAGTGACAGGGACCGACTGAACTTAACTAATCTCATACTTAACTCATGTGGTAGATCTACTCTCATGCTTTGACCTTCTTCAAGTCCATGTGGTTTCCCTAAAAATTGTTAGTAGAGGGGTGAGCCTACTCGCTCAGTGAATGAGTACTTCAAAGAAACAGTCTAAAGCACTGATATAATTACAGATATACTTTTGAGCAACTGATATCAATTATAGCAGCAGTAAGCCTTAAAGAGATTGATCATTTACAATTATAAATATGGCAGGATACTCTATATCAATAAGAGTAAATCAATATATGAGCATGCTTGATTAATTTCAAGGAGAACTAATAATTTAGAAACATTCAAAGAATAATTGCTGGGAAACTATACTCGAATCTTTGAAACTCTTTAAAACTTATATTATCATATTTTAGCTTATGCCCTGATCATATGCAGTGTACTCTACATATGAAGACTCGTAGCGAACTACAATCTCACCGTACAAGACTTAGCTTAAAACCCGGGAAGCTAAGCCTAGAACTGAATCCGGGTCTGCATGCACGTCTGACTAAGGCGGCTAAACAACTGACCTTTAACTGGACCTCTCCTTCTAGGCTGAGTACACAGGCGGAGGGTCTGAGACGCTCTGTGGGCCTCATCTTGGTACGCTCTGTGGGTACCTCTGGGTTACCACCGGGATATCCGGTTCATGTTGGGTAACCTATCTTCTCTTAGGAGACTTCCTCAAGGGTTTCGTCTCCCCGCACGCTCTGTGGGTGCGATCCGATCCCCATATACTGGTCGCTACCAGGGTGGATCGTTTCCTCCCTACAGTGTAGACATCCGTAGGGAATCTACGGTGTTCAGGACACCTATGTCTATTATTTTATTATTCTTGGAAAGCTCTTTCTACATTGTACCTTTCTCTTACTTATACTTGACTCTGATATCTCTATGGTACCGCGTCTATTTAATTGAAGTTTATAATACAACATGTACATCATTCTAAACTTGACTAAGCAATATACTCAATACACTGTAATATACTGAGAAATTAACATTTTATACATGCAGGCAGACTAAATACTTAAATAAACATAATGCATGTCTGTTAGGCACTTATACACTAGAATCATGCAATTAAAAATCTTAATATACTGAGAAGAGCTAATTACTTGGCATACGAGTTATCGTCATTTGCACCCATAAATTATTTGCACTTTCTTGGAAAACGTGCACATCGACCCAAATCCTGGGTTGTGCATCTCATACTGAGAACATGGTAATTAAAATGCTTAATTCATTGAACACCCTATCCTTAGGGTTTCATTTACCTCATTCACTTATCACATGGCTCTCTTAAGGATTTCATGCGACATAAACATTCACTGAATAAAGACTACTATCAACAAATCATATAAAATCAATATATGTATGAAACCTTGGAACTGAGCTGAATTTGGGTTTCCATCAATAATAAAACTGAATAAATAAAGTTTATCATGTCAAGAAAATCCGTTCAAATGGATTTCTCGATATCTATTCGCAAATATCCAACTTTCCTCGCATCTAGGGTTTCACCCTCTTTACTGAGATATCAAACAAATACTATTCACCTTAAATGAAATCCAAGATAGTATTTGACATATATGTACTATGAATTCAGATAAACAATCATTCATAACTAAGGGGATCGAGATAAACAAATTTCTCTATTTAATTATACTGCAATTTCAGTCATAGATAAATTCCCTATATTTCAGTTTACTCTTATAACCTCTGCGAATACTTAGGGAATTCTCATTAGGATGTATTGTATACATTTCTAATATGATTTTATCATCTGAAATTCATCCAAACAGAGGAAGAATCCATTTGATATCATTTTGCAACAACTTTGATCAGGGTTTGTAGTCGCATATTAAGCAATTAAAGATTATGGATGATTTAACCAATTTTCGTACAATATACTGTTTAAAGGAAGTTCTCACTTACCCTAAGGTGTGAAAACACCTTAAAAATGCAGCTCATCCCTGAAAATCTCGATCTCATATCAAATCCCTAGCAATTCACCCGATTCTTCTTCCTTTCAACTTAGAAACCCTAAAAATGAGAGATTATGAAGAAAGAGTGAGAAAAGGACTTGATTTGATATGATTTCGAATCCAATCAGGGGAGGGACGAAATCTTGACATCTGAGAGAAGATTCACAATGAAACTATACCCAAAGAAGCTAAACTTACATGATTTCATCATTCCTCAGACCGCAAAACCCTAGGTCAGCATCTCCATCACTTTCTCCTCTCAAACCCTGCAGGACGAGTCTTTACGCTTCTGTTCTAACATCCCAACAATGAGATTACTTGAATATGCAACCTCAATCCTTATTCCAGGATTCAAGATCAAACTAATGCAACAGGTAGATCATCCATCTTTGATTCTATTCTGGAGTTAAAGGTTGCACATCTTCATAGGAATCACAGATTTGCTGCTAAAATAAGGTCTGTCCTGATTTGCCATTACAGGTTATTTCAAAATTAAAATGTGCATTCTTGAACAGCTGATGGATAGGTAATTGTATGGTTATCTCTCATGATTGAACGGCAGTTACAAAAAACTGCCTTGGTTCAAGGGACAAATTCATCGCCAGTGAAGTGGCACCCAATGGTAAAAGTGACGATGTAAGATCGAGAGGTCATGAATTCAAACCCAGACGACGGGATGAATAAATCGCTAATTTTTGTTTCTTAAAAGGGAAAAAAGGGACAAATTCATCTATAAGATAAAGCAATGTACAATGACAACCTACAAAGTACCCGTTTCTCATCAGATTTTGGTCTACAAGGGGACCCCTTCCCTTACCTTTTCATTATTGTTTTTGCATTTCTATTAATTTTTCTAAACTGCAAAAAGGATTATGGTCGTCGTACCTAGATTCTTTATATGGGAGGATGGTGAGTTGGAGCTACAGTGAGAGGGTGGAGCAGGGTACTTACCATTGGTATATGTGGATAGTCTTTTATTTTCTCAACGGGTTCGTGTGTGGTTCCTGATGACTATTGGCAGAGGCCTAATTCTATTGGAAACTCCACTCAATTGAAATTCTCATGTTATAAAAACCCATGTTTTTGTTCCCTGATGGGTGCTGAATTGGGTCCAAATTTGTGTCAAACTGTGGGAATGGTGGAGGAAGATTGCATTTCCGATTGGATTAAGATGAATTTATCTTACTCGACGGCTAGAATTGATTCAATCTATCTGCTACGTTTTCCTATTGTTACTCAGATTCATATTTTTCTTGTGAACTGCCACAATCTGCATCAATTGATCACATGTCAGCTTGTATTTGGCTGGTCAGTATGAACTAATTTAATTTTGTTGTGGTTGCCCACAAATATTCGGTTTTGGATTTTTGGTTGTTTGCTGACACAATAGTGATCGATAGATTACATAACATGATGAGTGCCTTGCCTGCTAAAACTGTGGCAAACACATCGAATGGAGCTTGGTGGCCAAACCAAAGAAAGAGGAAACATTGGCGAGCTACAAGAGGCAATGACATTGTAAAACATTGGAGATTATCTACTGCAACTAGTTCAATGTAATCTGAATTGAGAGGGGCACATGGCAGTACTACTACCATTCGACCAAGAATAATGGATACATCTTCAATGTTTTCTTCCTTGTAAAAGTCTTGGCGAGACAGATACTTGTTGTCCTAGGAGAGTGACAGCTGAAGGTGGTGTATGCCAGCGTAAGGAAAATCCACACAATATACTGTCTGGGGGACACACAAAGAAACTCTGGGGCAGGCAGATCTATCAACCTGTTGCCCAGTTTGTCAATATAAGAGTATTGTGCAAGTACTCACAAAGTGGGGTTCATGGTACATATTTATTGAGCACTGCAGACCTGTGAAGCACAAAGCTCAATGTGAGAGCCATGGTAAAGCTGTAGAGAAAACAACTCTGAGTTTGACAATCACCAGTGATTTCTTGAAAGATGTTGATATGCATACTTGAAAAAGGAGCAATCATAGAAGAAGCTCAGGTTTAACCAGACCAGAAACTGAGCATTCTGCAAAAGAATTTTGAGTGCGCCGGTGACGATGAAAGGTAAATAATGGAAAAGGTGGTTGAGATGCTAGCAAGTTTGGTTGTAAGAAAGAAAATGCTTGTTCAATCAGCGCTATTCAGGGTCTCGGAGGGACTGCTGCCAGAATCGGAAAATTACAAGAGGAAACGCGTTGAAGTGAAGCTTTAAAGTTTTCCATCAGGGAGCATTGGGTGGAACACATAAGAGAGCGAAGATCACAACCAGAGACCATTGCTTCTGGAGAACGAGGGCAGATTGCCTGGTGAGGTGTACAACAATGTATGGGCAAAACACAACTGTTCACTGAGTGGGAAAACACAAAAGATTCAGTTAAGTCTTGAAAAATATTAGTGGAGTCAACTGCAAGAATCGGAATAGAAGAAACCAAAGTGCTTCAGCAATGACTACCTTTATCGCCATATTGGCAGATGCGCATAGTTCTATCGAAGGTATCATTTTGTCAACTTGATGGAAATCTGTAATTGGACCGAGAGGCATGCACAAAAATTAACAAGACCTCTCCATGCCGCAAAGAGAAGCACCCATATGAAAAGTGCAGACTCCAGCATTGGGAGGAGCAGTTGAAGTCCTTTTTGGATAAGGTGAAAGTTGATTCTGAATTGACCAATGGAGGAGGTGGGAGCATAGAATTAAATGTCTAATTTCGATGTGTCTGATGGCCCAAAAACATGTTTTTTTTTTAATTTCGGCCGAAGTTTTGATATTTACAGCCCTAACGATTTCGACGACCAAATAAGTGAAATAAATCATGAAAATTCATCAGGACGATCTAAACGCCAAGATCTACTCAAATATGCAATAATATTTCATATTAAATATGTGGGAGGGGTGTCTCCCACATTTGTAAGTGAAGGAAGATGAACAATTTTGACAGAATTTCGATGACAATTTCGATGACAAAATAAAGGAATTAAGTTATGAAATTTTGCAAACACAATGTTTAAACATAGACATACTAGATTATATAATAAATTTACATGTTTAGAGGTTAGGGTGGGATCCATGTCTTGACGAGTGGGTGCACAAATGAACAGAAATGTCGAGTCTGTTAGACAATTAGACTGTTACAAACTTGAAAACTTCAAGTTAAAACAACTAGAGTACTAGACTTTATAACTTAGAGCTACAACTTACAAGTTACAATATTGTAGGTTAATATACTTATTATATAAGTTTATTATTATAATATATTTAGGGTTACATAAGTGAATAATAATAAAAAATTTAGGGTTACAAGTTACAACTTACACTTAACATTTTGTATAAGGCTACTATTATGATATCTTTAGGGTTACAGAAGTGAAAAATACAAAAATATAAGAACTTCCATAAAATAAAAACTTTTGTAGCCATTTTGTGTATAAATACAAAATATACTGATTAGATTTTCAAAATAAGTATAGATTTACGTAGTTCACACTATTCTTTCTTAGATTTACAAGTTCACTTGAGAATTTAAGAGAAATATCACTTAGAAATTTAGGATTTTTGGAGTATTAATTAAGATATTGTCTAAAAGGGAGTAGAAATAGAAAGAGTAGATGGGCTAGGAAGAGGGGTTACATACCTTAGAATTAAGTAGAGAATCCTTCGAGAGCAAGATATCACAACAAATTGCTAAAAGATCAAAGTCCCAACAAATCCAATATGTGGAACACTGTTTCGCGAAATAGGTGCTACATTCCGCACTGATTTTGCAATATCAAGGCCCAAACTGGACTTTTTTGACTAAAATACCCCCTATTTTGTGAAATTTCGACTGTAGCTGCAAAATTTTTGCGAAATTGCGGACTAATTCCTGCATATTGACGTTTTGATGTCCTATTGCAAAAAAAAATTCAAGTGAAATTTCGCAATTTCGATCACAATTTTGTTCCATGGGTGGGAAACAGTTTCTAAGGCAATAGCTGGATGGATGGCAATGTACTGAAGATTATATCAGAACATAAATGTACATTTTTCAACATGACTAATAAGTGACAAGTAAAAACATGAGCAAGTGATAAGCTTTAGTAGTGGTGTTTACAAGTATCACTTGCATTCAATGTTTTAGAAAACGTTAAGCGATAAGCGTCATATATCACCTTGTATCTGGTTAAGCGGTAAGCGGGCGATTTAAAAAAAAAAGATCTAAGTTTTCTATATAAATTTATACAAAATTACACATATGTATATAATTATTGTACTTTTTAAAACTTTGTATATATCTAAACACTCTACCCAACAATTTAAAACACCCAAATAATATATAATGCAACTATAAAAGAATGATTATAGCTATAATATAGTAAACAATAGACTTGTCATGGATAAAACACCCTACATACATGATAAAAAAAAATTGTATCACATGTTAATATAGCTAAACAGTAAACAATATACGTATTATGGATACCTTACTAGCTTGTTTTTATATTTGCATATCATCAATTAGTCATACGTTACAACAATACATTTAATCAAAGTACACTCTAAATCAGATAATAGCTACATGTAATTTACTTGTATACATCACAAAAGTACCGTATTATCACGACTTACACGCAAAATATGCGTTGCAAACTAAAAGTACGGCTTACTATAGAACATTTAATGCATATAAATTTAATATATTATAGTCAATAATACTTGAACAATATAATTTACTTCATGTTAGAAGTTTACATCAGTATTTAAAAAAAAAGGTAAAAAGCGGGCAAAAAATGGGGGAAAACGGGCAAAAAGCGGGGGGAAAAGGGTTAAGCGGCCAAAAAGCGGGCGCTCAACAACAAAAAACGGCTGGAGGTCTTGACCGATTAAGCGGCCCCTCCGAATGTTTTTCAATACAGTGTTTGCATCTAACTCAATATGTCTAAAGCCTATTGTATTGTCGATGGTCCTTCCTCCTGTGGGCCTTGAAATGTCTGGGTATGGGCAGAGCCCATGAGTTTGATAAAGAGATATATAATAGTGCCAGCCTGGTTCCTCACACATTATGTACCTGTTTTTCAAATATACTGTGTGGGAGGCATCCGGAAATCAAGACTGGGACCAGCAGTTCTAGTCGAGCACTTACCTACAGAGTGGAGTTTCTGTTGAAATAGGACTGTTGTGAGAATGTTACAAATGTGCTTAGTGCTACAAAGAAGAACAGTCATGGGTATTGTGGGATTCTAGAGGACCCAAAACGTTTCTTCTTTCTATGTCCTGTGAGTGGTAAGATGGCAACATTAATTTGGAGTTTTATCCACGCTCCCCATCTGGTGGAATAGCTGGAAACCCTTACCTAGGATGTGTGGGATCACAGTTGAACGAAAAGACTGTGTTATTCCTGGGCACACCGTGGTTGATAAAGAACACAAAGCTACAAGAATTGTGTTAACCCGTCCAGTGATTTAGAAGTTGTAGACGCATTGGCCCAGCATATGAGGATTCTCTTCCCTGTGTCTTTTAGTGTTTAAGCATGAACCATTTTCATATTTCGTCGGGCAACTACAAGGTTGTGCAACCTTTGTTAAAATATAGGTGTAGGTTCTTTCCACTTAAATATCTACAATGACCATGAACGGGTCAGTTCTATTAATTAGTAGAAAGGACATGACATCAACTTCCTTTCATTAGAATTTGCCACATTACTGCTTCGTATATGCGTTTTTTATTGTGATCTTCCTACAGATACTCTAAAAGATACACTCCCTTCGACTACTATGACAAAGATGTGCAACTTGTTTGGTTTTTTTCCTCTCTTTGGTATTAGTATTATTACAGTGGGGTACTATCCAAGGAATTGTTCTGACTCTTATGATTCAAGGCTTATCATTTAAATGAGATGGGTAGTGTTTCTGAAGGCAGCTCTCTGGTCCAATTACCGGAGGTTCATAAGCATCATACTCCAAGCTCTTAGGTAGTGTCCCAGCTAAGTGTTGCAAATGTTGATGTACTGGAAACTTGCACTGAAATCAATGACATTTACCACCATGAGGTTGTGAATCTTTTATTTATGTTGGGTATCCAAAACAGTCTCTTTTTGACATATTTCCAATAAATTGATCCAACGGTTTTGGGGTTCTTTGGCCACCTTTCATTTTCAAGTTTTTTTCGCCAGTTATTCCAATTGTAGAATATGGTCTCCAGTTCTCTTAACTGATGTACAAACAGTTTCTAAAACAGGATACTGAATATTTTTTTCTTCTTTATTAATATATATCTGAAACAGTGACTTGTTTTGAACACGACATAGAATGAACTTTATAAGAGAGATGCGGATTTTAAATATTTTGAAACAGACACCGTGACAGATCTGCTTTCTTTTGTAAGATTACAAGAAATCCTGGATATTCAAAATATTTTATTGTTGGGACGATTAGAACGTGACCCATGTGTCACTTGGATTAGAACTCAACAAGAACAGGGTTTGAAATATCTCATTTCTGACAGAATTTACATTTAAGAGGTTTGAATTTGGCTCCATATTTGTAACATGAATTTCTATTTGAGGGCCAAATTTAGATTTGGAGTCGGACTCTTACTTGCATACTGGACTACGGGTGGGGGAGGGGGTATTGGGATTATCCCACCAATCCCACTGTTGGTTCTTTTATGTGGTAGAGGAGTCAATGATATGCAGGTAAATGGAGGTGCTTTCTGCTATGTTTTTGTTGTATTTTAAAAATAAAAGGCAGTGCTATTGGGGGATTTTGATACTTCCCTCCTTATATATGGGTTCTTACCTATAGTATATTTGAGGAACACTTGGGGATATGGCTTCACAAGCGCATGGTGGGGCTGTCCAACTGGATTTGGGCCATGCCGATCTAGAAACTCTTTGACCGGGCGTGTCGACGCATGTCTCGTCCCGCACGCAGACGGGGTGTAAATCTGGTCTTCCGGGGCTCCTTGCGTGGGCGCCTAATTTGGTTTTGCACTTTGGTTCATTAAATTATTTTTTAACATGTGTCACATCTTTTCGGTGTTACGGCTGTTCGTTTGGCCAATTTCAAATTGCGCCCGATTTTACAACCACAACACATCCTTTCATGCGAGATTTGGTTGTTATTTAACAATATTTTTGTCATTGTTCTAAACAGTAAAAAAATCTCTCCAGTTTTTTCCTTTCTTGTCTCTTTGCCGCTCGTCTGTTCTGGAAGAACGATCGATTCCTTTCGCTCGTCGTCGTGATTGTGTGTGCACACCTAACACAGGCGACCGTTGTTGGATCTTGAGAGAGTAGCCACCATAGTCGCCTACTACACTGACATTCGTCGTCAAAAACCACGAAAATACTCTTAAAGGACAATGCAACCTGCACGCCTTAGCGTCTTCTGGTAGAATCTTTCATATTTACTGCTTGGTCGTGGTTTGTACTCCTTGAATAACAATTTTGAAGAGTATTTTTGTTCTATGGGTACGAAAATGGAAGGTTTTGAAACACCGTCTACGCCTGTGACTCTGTTGACATCAAACCAACATATAGTTACTTTTTTGATAGTGTCACAAAATCCTTTGTCCGACATCACTAAAATTGAACCGTATCATGATAGCAATTATCATCGATGACATGAAAAAGTATATATTGGCTTTAGAAGTATCTAACGTAGCATTCTCTCTGTCTCATCCAAAATCAGAAAGTGATTCTGTCAATTGGGAAAGGACTAATCGTATTTGTCGTCATGTCATTTTAAATATTATTTCTAATCAATTATTTGATGCATACTTTCTCCTTAGATTAGCATCTGAAATTGAGAAAAATCTTAACAAAAAGTACGTACTTGAAGAAGCGTCTATGCAAAAATTTATTGTTGCTAATTTCTTGAATTTTCATATGACTGAAGATCAACTGATCACAACTCAAATTCATAATTTTCAAATAATGCTTGATGACCGAAAGAATGAGAAAATTGATCTGTCTGAATCTTTCATTGTCGGTTCTTTAATTAAAAGAATGTCAAATTCTTGGAAGCATTATAAGAACAATTTAAAATATAAAAGAATGGCAATGTCACTTGATGATGTGATTATCCACATTTAGGTAGAAGGTCAAAATTGATCTAGAGAGAGATCTAATTTAATAAAAGAATCATATTCTGTTGTTAATTTTGTTAAAAATGAAGTTAAACAAAATAATAATTCTTCTGATCAATTGAAAAGTAACCGGAAGAATAAGAAAGGGAAAGGAAATAAAAATAAAAATGAAGACAACAAAGACCTTAAGAAAAAATATTTTTTGCTATGTTTGTGCCAAACATGTTCATACTTCTCTTAAATGCAGTCATAGGAAGAAGCAAGCAGCTTAGGATTCTAAGGAAACAACAACCAACTTTGTCACTGAGGACATGTTTGTGACATTCATCAGTCTGGTCAGCGTGGAATCTTCCAGCAACATGATTAGATCATCGATTCTGGGAATAGTCGCCACATTAGTGACAACATAGATGCCTTCGTGACCGACTCAGAAGCAGGACATGATGAGCATCGGGTTGTCATGGACAACTCTAATGTTTCTCCTATGACCGGAAAGAGTAATGACATGATCAAGATGACTTCTGGAAATTTTTTACTGATCAAAGATGTGTTGTATGTTCCAGACATTGGGGTTAACTTGATTTATGTCTGTCAACTAGTTAAGTTTGGGGTCAATGTGTCCTTTGAGTCAAACAAAGTCATTTTCTTTAAGTCTGGAGACTACCTTAGTATGTGAAACTGTTCAAATGACCTCTTTCTTTTAAATGAACCAAAGTCTTCTGCTAAAGAAATTTCCTCTTTGCTTATATCGTTGACTCTTTTGATATGTGACACAATAAACTTAAACGTATTAATTTTAAATATGTACAACACATGAAATCTCTAGGCTTGCTAAAAGATATACATGATGTTGTTGATTTAAATAGTAAATGTCAAGTATGTGTTGAAACTAAATCTACAAAGAAATCATATCCTCAAATTTCACATAGACATTTTGAATTACTAAATTTAATACACACAAATCTTGGAGATTTAAAAGGAAATTTGTCCAGAGGTAGAAAAATATTCTATATTATTTTTGTAGATGATTTCTCACGTTATACAAAATTATATTTGTTACATTCAAAGAATGAAAATTTTAAAATGTTTGTTAAATATAAAACAGAAGTAGAAAATCGACTCAATTTAAGAAAATAAAATGTCTTCGCTCGGATAGGGGTGGTGAATATGATTGTTCTCCTTTTAATGATTATTGTGTAACCCATGTTATTATACATTAATACACTTCTCCGTATTCGCCTCAATCAAATGGATTGTTGAACATAAAAATAGAACTCTAAAGGAAATGATGAATTCTATTTTAATTAATTCAGAAGCACCCAACAACTTGTAGAGGGAAGTGATTTTATCATCTTGTTTCTTCAAAATTATATTTCTCGTAGGAAGACAAATAAGACACCATATGAATGGAAAGGATATCTTCCTAATTTGAAATATCTCAAAGTGTGGAGGTGTTTAGCTAAAGTCTTATTAGTTGAACCTAAGAAATGAAAATTGAGATCTAGAACTCTAGTTGGTATTTTCATTGGTTATGTACAAAATAGTGCAACATATATATTCCTGATTCTTAAAAGTGACAACGATGCTGTAGAACCTAATACTATTGTTGAATCTAAAAATGTTGATTTTTTTAGCATATCTTTCCTATGAAAACTCCTATGAAAAAAACTATCTAATCCTTCAAATGAAATTTCGAAGAACATCCCAAGTACATATAATAACAATAATGTCTTAGAACCTGATGATGTAAAACCTAGAATATCCACTAGGATGAGGAAGGAAAAGAATCTCGGTGATGACTTTTCATCCTTTATTGTAGATGATGACCATCAATCTTACAGCAATGCGATTAATTCATTTGATTCCTCCTTATAGAAGGAAGTAATTAATAGTGATATTGAATCTATATTATCTAATCACACATGGGAATTAGTGGATTTCCACCAGGTAGAAAACCGATAGGATGTAAACGGATATCTAAAAGAAATTAAAAAATGATGGGACTGTAGATAAATACAAATCCTGATTAGTTGACAACAGATACAAACAACAAAATGAAATTGACTATTTTGATACATTTTCTCCTATAACTAAATTTTTCTTCAATCATGATTTTAGTTGCTTTGACATATATTAGAAAATTAATTATACATCAAATGGATGTCAAAACTATTTTCTTGAATGGAGATTTAGATGAAGAAATTTATATACATCAACTAGAAGGTTATGTTGTTCCAGAAAAAGAACATATGTTATGCAGACTAATCAAATCTCTCTATGGTTTGAAAAAAGCACCTAAACAATGGCATGGGAAATTTGACAAAGTCATTGTATCGTATGGGTTCTATATAAATGAAGGAGACAAATGTATATATTCAAAAGTAGATAACTAGTGTTTTGTTATTATTTGTCTTTATGTATATGACATACTTATTTTTGACACTAATATTGATATCATAATTAGTAGAAAAAGTTTCTTGGCTTCTAATTTTGACATAAAACATATGGGAGAAGCAAATGTAAGTTTGGGAATTAAATTTCTTCAAAATGATGATTGAATCATGCTCTCTCAAGAACATCATGTTGAAAAAATCCTCTAAATATTTTCAATATTTGATTGTAAGTCAGTTGACACACCTTTTAATTCTAACTATAATCTTAAGAAAAATCAAAGTGCTAGTGTTCAACAAGTCAAATATGCACAGTTAATTGGAAGCCTGATGTATAAAATGAATTGTATTTGTTCAGATCTAGTATATGCAGTGGGGAGATTAAGTAGACATACTCAAAATCCTAACAAGGACCATTGGGATGCTCTACATAGGGTTTTAAGATACCTAAAAGGCATAATTAATCATGGATTGATTATGATAATTGGATATCTGATTCAGGAATTGAAATATAAAAGTGGTTACATCTTCACCATGAGTGGAGGTGTTGTGTCTTGGAAATCCACCAAGTAAACATGTATAGCTCGTTCCACTATAGAATCTAAGTTTATTGCCTTAGAAAAGCTGGCACTGAAGCTGAATGGATGAGACATGCTCTAATAGATCTTCCCACTTGGAAGAAACCTTCTCCACCAGTGTTTATTCAATGTGATAATACAGCTGCCATAGCAAGAGCTAAAAACAAAGTTTGTAATGGGAAGAGTAGACATATTCATCTACGTCATAACATTGTGAGACAGCTTATATGTGATAGCATAATAATCTCAATGGATTATGTAAAGTCAGAATTCAATTTGGTCGATCCTCTGACGAAGTCATTAAGTCAAAGATTAGTGTGTTACACATCGAGGAGAATGGGATTATTTCCATATCAGAATTCAAAGTGATGGATACCCAACCTTCATGAATGGTGATCCCGAGAAGGAGATTCAATGGAAAAAATTAAGTCAGTGGATGATTCAATGTATTGTAATAATTTGTATCTCATTCTTAATAATTTGCAGTGATTAAGTTGAATATATTTTCTAAATGGATTTTATAGACATTGGTGATGGTGTATATAACCTCAATATATACTTGATGAAAGTCCAACTATGTGAGTGAGGAGTGGGGGCTCTCCTATAGAGATTTGGGTAGATTTCTAGTGCACTCATGAATTTTCCTAGTAAGCGCATGGCCTTCATACGCCAAACAATAAGAATGATAATTGATTTTATGAATGTCATGTGAGTAATGAACCTTTAATCAGATAAAAGGGAAATTAGTTCAAGAACATAATTCTACCAATTCTCTATAGATTACGTGCATATACTCTATGTTTTGATTTAAAGAACTTAGTTCTACTAAAGTTTATTCATATTATTTGTTTAAGTTCTTCCAGTGTGCTATTATTCAAAGTTTAATTTTTTGTTTTTGAAATAGTGGAGGATGGTTCTGTTTTGACTGTATTTCAAAAGCAAAAGGCAACACTTTAGTCTCATATTGGGGGATTCTAATACTTCCCCCCTCCTTATATATGGATTCTTACTGATAGGATATTTGAGGAACACAATGGGATATGACATCACACACTCATGGTAGGACAATCTAATTGAATTTGGGCGAGACCCATCCAGAAACCCTTTAACCGAGTGTGTCAGTGCATGTCACGTCTCACGCGCAAGAGGGAGGGGGTGAAAATCTGGCCTTCTGGGGCTTCTTGCGTGGGCGAGGCCCCATGTTGGTTTTACTCTTTGGTTCACTGAACTATTTGTAACATGTGTCACATTTTTTTTAGTGTTACGACTATTCGTTTGGGCAGTTCCAAATCACGCCCGATTCTACAACTGCAACACATCCTTTCATGTGTGCTTTGGTTGTTATTAACATTGTTTTTGCCATCATTCTAAATAGTAAAAATATCTCCAATTTTTTCCTTTCTCGTCTCTCTTCCGCTCATCTGTTCACTAGAAGAATGATCGATTTCTTTCACTTGTCATCGTGATTGTATGTGCACACCTCAGATGACAATCGATGTTGGGTCCTAAGAAAGTAACCTCTGTAGTCACCTACTACACTGATATTTTTCGTCAAGAGCTGCAAAAATACTCTTAAAGACAGTGCAACCTGCACACCTCAACGTCTTTTGGTATAATTTTTCATATTTATTGCTTAGTCATGGTTTGTACCCTTCTCGAACAACACTTTCTCATGGTGGAAATAAGAATTGACGATTGATTTGCATTAGTGGCATGCAAGGTGGTGATATGTGTTGTCAACATATGCCTAATTCACTCTCTTATGGAGGAGTTATGGACAATGTGGGGTAGTGGTTAGCATATATTGGTGCATTGACAATGACAAGATGGTGTGATGTCAGTAAATGACAGATCTAGTTCAAGCAGAGACGAGTCTGTCGGGCTCAACAAGAGGTGAATTAGTAGTTGATGGTCAACATATGCTTAATTCACTCTCTCATGGAGGGCACAATGTGTAGTAGTGGTTAGAGAATGTTGGTGCATCAAAAATGACGAGATGGTGTTATGTCAGTAGGTGACACACATCTAGTTCAAGCAAAGACAAGTCTATCAGGTTCAACAAGTGTGAAATTAATAGTTGATGGTGGCACGACACAATTTTAGTCGATGAAGCCAACTAGAAAAAGTACTTCATGCGGCAATAAGGTAGGATACATGAACACATAATGGTTGAGCAATAAGTAAATATGGCCCACTCAGTGATGTAAAATGCATGAAGCATTACCTGAAGAAAATTTGATAGTTTTTTCTCTGAGAACACTTCCTAGATACTAACAACATGTCTGGTACACGGTGAATGGAGGGGAAAGGAAGGAAGGGGAAAATACTTAAGTTGTTGGGTTGCACATGGTGAAGGGAAAGGGAAGGGAGTGGAGGGGAAAGAAGGGGAATGGAGGGGAAAGAATCAAGTATATTTCCAGCCACTCTTCTCCCTACCGAATCAGAGTGGAGACAAGGGGAAGGGGAAAGATTTTTCAGAAAATTTATTATAAAGCTTAGAGGAAAAATGGAATGTGGAGGAAGAATATAAATAATACATCAAAAAATACTTGTATCCTTCCAAATGAGGTGAGAGAATTATAGCATACAATTTAGAAATGTTGGGGGGATTTCGACAAAAAATGTAGAAGGAAAATTAAAAATAAAAGAAACTAGAATAAATGTAGTGCACAATTTAAAAGAAATCTTAACAAGTTTAGGAAAATATTGTTAGAGAATATGTAAAGTTTGAGATACATAAAAATTACAAGCATATTAACATAATAAAAAAATAGAAAATAGAGGGAGTTGTGGAGGAAAGTGGAGGAAATTCTTAAGTTATAAAGAGAATTTAAATAAATGGAAGGAAAATTATAAATATGGAGGGAACTACACTTATAACCACAATGACTATAAAAAGAGAAGTGATAAAATATATCTTGAGATAAAATATATTTTGTGCAACATCCAGATATGTTAGTTGTTTTTATTAGTTTTCTGTTAGAAGACGGTTATGAATTATTGATTATATGTTGTCAAATGTAGAATTCAATGATGTTGGACATAAGAAATGTATCTTCTTCATTAACAATATAATTATATGAATAATTTTGTTTTGATCACTAGCCATTTGATTTTAATTTATCTTGATTAAAAATGTGACTTTTTTTATATTTTTTGTGTTCTCTCCCCTTCCCCTCCCCATGTTAACCAAATAGACTAAAATAAATATCTTCTTCCCTCCCTTCCCTTCCCCTCCCCTCTTCTCTCTTCCCCTCCCCTTCATTCACTACGTACCAAACATAGCATAAGAAGACATATATGCATACAGAATGTACTTACACAAACCTTACACTTGGATGAGCATGCAAGTATGCCAATACTGCATACGAGAGCTCACAAAGCGACATGCATGGACAATGATAGGAATATTGAAGATGGATCCGATTTTAACAAATAGAATCCTCTCCTTCTCAAGAAGAATGGTCCTTATGAGTTTTGTCTTGAACACGTTTCATGCCTACATCATACAGACAACCCGCCTGCCTATATCAATTTTTTATGGAATCAATCAACTCATATGTAGGTTTACTTGGAGTGGCATTGATGATCAACATCACACAAATCAAATTGCTTGTGAGAAACTTTGATGAAAATAAACAGGTGGGAGGAAAAAGATATATGAGTGAGGCCTAGATGTTGGCAAAGATAAGTGGATATGAACTACTTCTATGGGCAAGTTCACGGTGATAGGAACATATAATTGATCAATAAGTAAGCATTGTATATAGAAGGGAGGCTATCAAAGAAAGAATTGAAAACTCACAACTATCCAATGCTCCAAGACATTCTCGAGGTAAACAATGGATGACGAACTAATGATCAATAACCTTGTATCCATAGAAAGGTTTCTACTAAAAACACTTGCCCATGATGTGAAAGTTGTGATGAGTTCAACATGCATGCCTTCTGAGACGTAGGTTGGTGAAACAAATATGGGAGAGGAACATCAATATCGATACATGATTTATTCAAAGATACCACATACATCTAGTGGATCTTTGACAATATAAACACTCAATAATGATAAAGATTGCCCACTACATTTGCAGTTGGTGCATGACAAAGGTGGTAATTTAGAAATAATTGTATCCTGGAGACAACATGAGAGATTCAGACAAAGCATGTAATGCATGGGACCATAGTGATTTAGTCATTAATCATATAAATAGTTGGAATGTCCCACATGCCAAACTTCACACTAAATATTTCACAAAGGTTTGAACCTTTTGATATTTAATACTCAAATATGATCAATTACCAAAATGTCATAGCAAAGCAAACAATATTGAGATTACAAATTTCTCAAGACTATACTATCCCTTCTCCCACATGGTGGATACATAAAGGAAAACTAAATAACTCAAACAAATGATGATTGGTTGTAGAGGGAAACCTAGTCATTCCAACTTTATCTCTAAAACTCAATTCTTGTGTAGGCTCCAGTACTAGTTCAACACCTCCAATGTTCCCGTAACTTAACGGGGCTGGAAACAAGATCCCACTAAAATACAAAATATTGAATAACATTCAAAACAATGGTATGTGCACATAACAACCATTTACTTGGGAAATATTATAAAATAGAAAAAAGAGACAAGATGACAATATAACAAGCAATCCGTAAAGAAGGAGAAAGAGACATGACCACCACGTAAGTGATTCAAGAGAAACACTGTATAAAGGTGAAAATTATACAATTGAGGTTAGTAAGGGTTTTGAGGAACAATAATTCAACAGATTATAACGTTCAAGATAAAACAAAGTACTTTCCATGCAACATATGCCATAAAGGGATAATCAAATTAGATTAGGGCATTTAACACGTTAGAATAATTTAGCAAGCATGATTACAAATACAATACTAGTGAGAATATAACAGCAATGGCAATAGGTCATACATTCCAAACATGATAGAGCATGGCATGTAATTAAACTCCCTACAAAGTAGCAAATAATGCATGCTCATAATAAAATATTGATAAAAAACCTGACCATAGGGAACATAACCTCCATGTTGGAATATATAGAAAACAACCACTTGAATTTTAATTGATCTAAAACTACTACATGAGAAACATGCTTAAATGTATATACAAGTAAAGCTCAATCATATAAGGAATCATTTGGTTTCCCATCACAAGAATGGATCCATATAGATCAATTATTCAGATAGGATGAAAATTAAGAGAACACAGGCATGATATAATAAACAGGGTTCAATTTGCAAATCCAAACTAATAAAAATTATATTGGATTAATTTCAAGAAAAAAGGATAGAATAGGTCAAAGATATATGAAACAGAGATTTCAAGGAAATATAGCTCAATTATGCCAAAAATGAAGAACATAGATGAATTTCCCTCTCTCCATACACATACATGCACACACACACTCATATATATATATATATATATATATATATATATATATGTAGATGTGTGTGTGTGTCTATATATATATATATATATATATATATAGACACACACACACATCTACATATATATATATATATATATATATATATATATATAGACACACACACACATCTACATATATATATATATATATATATATATATATATATATATAGACACACACACACATCTACATATATATATATATATATATATATATATATGATTCAACCACTATCCACACTAGAATTGTACCTTGCACTCTCCAACATGCACGTTCAACTTAATCTCATGTCCTTTTTTTTCTTTCTTTTGTTGGTAGTCGTATACTTCCTCCAACAAAAGAAAATCTTGATCCACATCCATAATTTCTCAATGTACATAATAATATTTCTAAATCCTGCATTTCAATCCTTATCCTTTCAACTACATTATCGATCACCAACTATGCTTCTACGCAATCTTCTCTGCTCAACTTCCCACCTATCAATTTTAGTGTTACCCAAGGTGCATCATGCTGCGTCCCCTCTCTCATCTTGTACCCCCTTATACATATCATTCTCATAGATTCAGAATAAGATGAAGGAGCAACACTAGCATCAATGTATGTTGTTGAATTACCTCCATAAATGATGATACCCTACTTTGTGCAATCCTCTATGTCAAGATCGTGAGATTTTAGTTACATGACCTAAGACTCCTAGCGCTTCCCCTATCTCCTTTAGTTCTGATGGAGAAGAAGTTGTAGGAGTAGAAACATCATCAAAGTATGTTGTTGAATTGTCTATGGAAATGACCATCTTATAGAGGAGTCATATTGGTCATGGTATTCTCTCTATGTTATCTTTATATATATAACATCGTCTCATATCTTCCTTCTCCTTCCTTTTTATGTGAGTTACACTAAAAGTTCCTTTTCTATTTGTTAGGTTAACACAAAAAATCTTTTCTTGTATGATTGCGTTATCAATGCCTACACATTTTGCAAAATTTTAACAACATCATCAAATGCCCACTACACTTTTCTAGCAGACTACTAAGTAACTGGCATAAACAATGTTCATTACCACAATAGACATTAAATAAAAACTATACATGTGTTTATATATTCTATTCTTTTGGCATTTATGTAGGTATTTTGAATTTCATTATCCTGATCTGTAGGACATATTTACTCATTTTGGCATTGGCGATGTTCTAATGTGTCCTAGATAATTAGAGAAGCTTATATTATTATCTTCAACATCAACAAGGATAAATCTAGTACCATATATCAATTCATATCGATTTGATTTGAAACTTTTGATGTGTGTGATACTGCACTGAAAAATTCACTAGGGATAATATACCAAGAGTTTGTCTTAACCAACGTACAATATTCACCACCCACAAGCGAACATATATTACTACAATATAGTTTAGGATTGAATCTAAATGACAATATTTTTAATGATACATTAATAAATGTAACCATTCAAGAACTTATATTTAGCATAAATATAGTTGATTGTTTGTTTACACTAAGATTGTAAATAACAAAAACTTGGATTAAAGTCCAAGTTTATCAATTTATGGGAATGCTAGGGTGGAATGGGTTTCACCAGTGCTATCTATCATTATCTTTTTAACTACATCATATTAAGCATAAAAATATATATGTTGAGGCATGGAAAAACCCTCTTTTGGCGTTAGGATTAAAACCCGGACACATATCACTCTAAGTTTGTCATTGCATTACCTAGAGTCCACACATCTATCGCCTCAGAAAACACCAATGGTTTCACACAAATCAAACGATATCTTAGATCCTAGGTTCAAAATTCTCTACACCCAAGATCTGATTTATATATAAACTTAATGATTAGGCAAGCATATAAACATGAAATGATTGATTCAAAATATATATTGGTCCACATATAGAAAGAAGAATAAAATTGGGTAGCAGGGCTATTCCCCACACCCTAAAAGGGGACTACTCGCTCATGGAAGAATATACAACCACAATAGAGGAAAGAAGAGAGGAAGAATTCATCTTCACAGAAGGAGACGAAAACAAAATTGTGGTGTGTAGGCATGCATCTTTGAACTTGGGGATGAAGACTTCAAAGCAGATACCAGAACACCTCATTGACATTCGTCAGAGAAGGACTCGAATATACTTATCTCTCTTTCCTACGGGTTGAATTTTCTGCTATGGAGATGAAGTAGGTGTATAATGAATGATGATGGATGTGGAGGACGTCCTTCCTTCTTTCAAGCTCAAAAACATGGATTCTTGGCAAGGTTGGGTTCTTGTTGGTTGGTAGATCGATAAAGGCAACTGATGGTAGGGGTCAATTGTGACTGGAGGTAGGTTCTACAGAGTGAAAATGGAACCCAGACAATGTCTGAGTGGATCCTATTCTCAGTAGATATGGTCTTCCATTAATAGGTGCAGGGTAGGGTTTAGGACCCTTCCCAGATGCTTTGTACATCCTTTATGGATACAAGGGGTATGTGACATGATGTAGACAAAGGGTCTCATGCCACTTAAGTGATCCCATTGGGGGTTTATCATCAGTTTGGAGTGATGGTCGTCTGTTGGTCGATGAATCTAAAAATCCCGTTGAGCAATGAGTCTTTGTTGGACAGGTCACCCGTCATCGACGGGTCTAAGATTCCCATCAGTCACCAATATTTGGGAGTAGGGCGCTCGTCATAGGATAAGGCAGTAAACCTATTAGGTAAAACAATCATCGAGCACTGAGTTTCTGTCGGTCGATGAGTATTGTTAATTGGCGTATGGTCAAAATGTAGGTTTCTCAATGGTCAACAAATGATGGATTCTGCCGAGCAACATGCAGAAATCCCATCAAGCATAATAATCATAATTTGGATCAAACCTTATAAATTATCATAAAATCGAGATAATATAACTGCAAGCTAGTTCTAAACTAAAATAACGAAGATGAATGCAAAACTAGACTAAAAATGCAAGTAAATCTAGGATGAATATGCATTTACCATATAAACCTAAACTTAAACGTCGCTTATCCTTGAGTAACACAAAATCTGAAATAGCTGTCAAATAAATACTTTCAACCCATGTGATTGCCTCACCTTCACATCATGCTTATTCCCCTACCACTTGATATGGCCAAGTGACTCAACTTTTTGAGATCACATAACACATTGATCAATGTCTTCACTTCCACATTGATGTCCCAAAAATACTTCCTCACTACTATTCCCAATACTAGGCATATCTAAGAGTTTTCATGAGAGTTCAAAGAATCAAGTAAAACGACAAGTATGCATATGATCTAACACTAGGGTGCATGAAAAAGATATCAAAATGAGATATTCATTATATCTCTGGATAGAAAATGGAGAGAAGGGGGCTTTAGAAGTGAGATGCAAATCTCTCATCTATTTGACTCAAGATTGCTTTTATTTGTGCAAATAAATAAATTGAAATGTTTTTTACTCCTTTTATTTTGTGCACATTGACATCTTTTCATATATAGGTGGTACAACCCTATTATACTGAGAAGGGTCTGCAAGAAGAAAATGGAGTAGGGAGGGGGTGTGCCACCCCAAACTTGGAATTTGGTCCTTTTTATGGCATTTCATTTTCTTTTTGATGAATGGAAGGTAAGAAGATGGAAGAAGAAGTGTAGAAGAGAGGTTAAATCAGCATGAAACTTGATTTACATTTCAGTGCAACATGTTGTTCTCCTAGTCTGACAATGTGCAAATAGTGACACGGGAAGAGGAAAAGTGATGATTCCATGAATTTGTTTCACTAATAGTTATAAGAATGATGTGTTTGATCCCTCTCAGATCCTCAAATACCTACCAAATTTTCCAGGGAAATATGATGTTTGGATTCCTAGGCCACATAGGGTGATTTCTAGCCATTGGTTATTTCAAAAATTGGTCATTGTGAGGTTCCACTTGGAGTCAGAGGAATAAATGATGATGACATGAATAGATG
Organism: Alisma plantago-aquatica; assembly: GCA_963693085.1. Lineage (NCBI taxonomy): Eukaryota > Viridiplantae > Streptophyta > Magnoliopsida > Alismatales > Alismataceae > Alisma > Alisma plantago-aquatica. Next base: position 928,180,138 of record OY856409.1, read on the forward strand.
CAAATAAGAATTTGAATATAAGTCGGCTAGATAATGATGTTGATTACTCTAAAAAAGAAAATTTTTGAAAAAAAATTAAATGTAATTCATGAATGCAATGATAAGATCATAAGCTATATATAGGTAAGTGTGGTTTGAAAGTAGAATATGTACCAACCAACCTCCACCCCGAGTTTAGATATTTTTCTCATCTCTGAGAAAACACTAAATTCAAGATGGAGGGGAAGAAGTTTGTTGGTTGGTCCATACATTGTGGTTTCTCTCCATTCAACAAAAGTCATTCACCTATAAAAAAAATTGTTAGTACTTATGATCTTGTCATGATATGCACTAACTAACTAACTTCAGTATGAAATAACGTATAAAAGCAACTAGAAATGAAAGTAATACTCGGGTTGCCTCCTGAGAAGTTCCTTTGTTTAACGTCGATAGCTTGACGCCTGAAGCTCAATCATGATATATTGGAGGGAGAAGTGAGAGTGGTTGGCTAGCTTGCATATAAGTAATAATGAAATAACGTTTCTCATTGGCCATTGACTATGAATTCTCCAGTCTTCTCGATTCAAATTGTAAAATTCCATGTGAGAAGATATGCTTGATAATGAATAATGGACCTGACCATTGGGTCTTGAGCTTTCTTGGAAAGAGATGGAGATAAGAGTTGTGCAGTAATACTTGATCTTCGACCTATAAATCTTTCCAGTACAGGTGGACATCGTACCACATCTCCATGCACTCCTTGTTGATATCTGCATTTTCATAAGTTATCAATCATAACTCTTCTAGATCCCATAGTTGAAGTAGATAGTTTTCCTATAAAACATGGTTTTCGAAGTTGAGATGATTTCCCGTTAAGATTTGTATTCAAACTCCACTAGTAAATGAAAAAACTTCCCATAAATGAGATGGAAAGGTGTAGTGCCTAGGGGAGTCTTGTATGAAGTTCGATAAGCCCATGTGCATCATTGAACTTGATAGCCCAATGTTGTCGCATTCTTCTGTCTATCTTCTCCAGATTGACCTTGATCTGATCGTTGGAAACCTCCACCTGACCACTCATTCGAGGATGATATGGAGTAACCACACAATGAGACATGCCATACTTGCAAAGTAGTTCTTTAAAGTTGCATTCAAGGAAGTATGAACCAACACCATAAATGATAGTGCGGGGGACTCTAAAGTGTGGAAATATAATATCTTTGAATAGTTTAATCAAAGGCTTAGAGTCACACGAATTTTTGGGGATGGTTTCAACCCATTTAGAAACATAATAACAACTACGAGGATGTAGAAGAAGTTATAAGAGGAGGGGAATGGACCATGTAGTCCACACTCCAGATGTTAAAAATCTCCAATTCTTGCCAAAGATTGAGGGCATCTAGTCCCTCTTAGAAATATTGCTTGATCTTTGATATTGATCACATGACGTGACAAAACTATGAGCATATTTGAAGATAGAAGGCTAGAAGAACCCACACTTGAGCACCTTGAATGTAGTCCTTTTGGAGCTCATGTGGCCCCCAGTTCGGCCAGAATGACATTGTTCAAAAACAAGGGGAGCCTCCTCTTCAGAGATGCACCAGTAGTAGAGGTCGTATGAGCATAACCAAAAAAGATAAGTCTCATCTAATTAGTAATGGAAAATGTATAATATGAACATCTTATTCTCATTCCCTATGAAAATTTGATGAAGGACTCTCACATCTAGGCAGTTCATGAAATTGGCATACCATAGAGCGAATGTGGATGCTTTTACCAAGTGATCATCAACAAGGGTGTCATTGATAGGGATCACAACAATATCTTAGACATGAAATAGGCTCTTCCCTTCTTGTATTTGATCCTTAAATCAAGTTCTCACAGAAACAAGATCCATCTGATCAACCTTTGCTTGGCATCCTTCTTTGACATCAAATATTTAATGGCAACATGATCCATTTAGACAATTACTTGAGAACCAATCAGATAGGAGAAAAACTTGTCGATTGCATAGACTATGGAGAGAAGATCCTTCTTGGTTGTTGCATAATTCTTCTATGTGTTGTATAACATCTTGCTTGCATAGTAGATGGTGTGACATTTCTTATCGTGCTGCCCCAAGACTGCACCTATAACATGGTCTCTGACACCACACATGATCTCAAAAGGAAGAAACCATCCTGGGGCATGAAGAAATGGGTGGAAATGAGGGCCACCTTCCGAGTGTTGAAGCTCTTCAAACAATCAGAGTTGAGGTTGGATCCCACGTCCTTCTATAAAAGATTCATAAGAGGCTTGGTTATCTTGCTAAAATCACCTATGAAACTCCTATATGATCTTGCTAAAACTGACTAGCAGGACCACCGCCTCCTATGATCCTCACATGTAATGAATTTCAAGTCTACCATGACAAATACAAATTGGAATGATGAAGATGAATGCAAAACTAGACTAAAATTGCAACAAAAACTAGAATGAATATGCATTCATCAACCTTATATACATTTATTCTATTTTACTTTTTAATATTGTAGGTCTTGCAAGGTTCTTATACTGGCCTCCAAAACATCACTTCAAGTTGATGTATGTCAATGTGTTTGATGCCTCAATTTGCTAAAATGTAATTATGATACAATACTAAGTAATTGTTGTATATGAAAAGTAACTATTGTATTTGAGAAGTAGACATTGTGTCTAAAAAGTTCCTATTTTATATGAAAAGTAACCATCGGGTATCAATTTAACTATTGTGTCATTATAATTGTTGTCTTTGAATTGTAGCTATTGATGATCTACTGCAACTACAATAACAAAAATGTAACATTCAAACTTCACCAGTATGTTCAATGAAGTCTCTCACGTGACATTAAGTATTTGACCTATTTTGTAACTTTGTATCTATGTTAATTTTTTTTTTTATGTTCTATATTAAGTCATTATTCAATACATATATGCATCATATCTTGTACTTTTCATTGGTTCTAAATTCATAAATTTGTTTTTTAGTTATCATGGATGGTGGTGATGGAGTTTCAGTGTGCTCTTCATCTTTTGCTTCTATTTATGATCGACATATTCTAGTGTTGCACCTTTTGATTTTGCTTCTATGCTTGGTTCCTTTTTTGCTTCTGCTTCATCTATTGTGGACACTTATCGTTTTGTGTATTTTTTCACTTCTGTGTCTACTTTTGCATTTGCATCTGCTCCTACTTTTGCATTTAGTTATGCTTTTGCATCAACTTCTTCTGTTGCAACTACTTCTATTTCTACTTCCACTTCTACATTTTATTCACTACATGTCATTACCTACCTCACAGTGGGCTTAATTTTCCTATTTGAAGAGGGCAAATTTTTATAGAATATATGTAGCATTGGTTGGATTCAATATTAGGAAGGATGATAATTTCTATGAAGCTTGCACTAAGATTTTTTTGACCAAGGATATCATACATGACAAGCAATATTTATCCATGCATTCAAACAATTCAAACGGATTACAAAGTCATGTAACTATTATTGTTGGTAACTTAGAGAACTATCTGACTAAGAAGTAGAAGTCCTCAAATAAAAAAATATAGATGCCTGTATGTGGTCACATTGGACAAATCTTCTCCAAAATGGACCAGATCCTAATCATGACCTTGTTAATCCTAGCCATATGCAACATTTGTGATGCAATACTTTTATTGATGATAGTTAGAGTACCTTGATCTCTACTATGTGCGATGCAAATATTTTGTTCAAGCAGATGTCTTTATTTTCTTCTTAATCTGGAGGATATGATAGGTTGACTTTTACAAATCGTGATGTTCATAAGCATGTTTAGAAAAAGAGATTCACGCTTTCTAGTTTTGATGATACCATGCTATTCAAGAAAATCAAGTGTTTGAATCTAAATATTTCTATAAATATCAACATGACTCTGATTGTTTCTTAAACCACTTATTCTGGTTTGATCTAGTTTTTGTTGATGATTGTGCCTTGTTTAATAATGCTATCACGTTTGACACGACATATAATAAATATATGTACTCAATGACATTCAACATGTTTGTGATTGTCATCTCCATTTTATATTTGCCTCTTCCTTCTTAGCATATGAGAAGTATGATTCACTTTCTTGCTTGTTCAAACTATACATTTATTATTTAGGCATGGAGCCAGTAAACATTATTACTGACAAGGATATAGAGATGAACATTTCTATTTCATCCATATTTCCTCGATGTTAGCATATATTTTGCACTTGGCATATCATGCAAAAAGTTCTTATGGAGCTTAGAGGTCATTTGAACAAGGATCTTGTCTTGTGTTTTCTCAATGAATGTCGTTGGAATTGTGATGATCTAGATGAGTTTTAGGAGAAGTGGAATGACACAACAGAAGAGAATGAGATCATGACGTTGAAGTGATTCAATGATATCTACTCTCTCAAGGACAAGTGGTGCCCAATTTTATGCATGACTCCTTTTTTGCAAGAATAAGGAGCACACAGTGGAGTGAGAGACTAGACTCCTTTAGGAATCATGCCAATTGCAACAAGTTATTTTTTGAGTTCATCTACATTTTGGAGAGTGCATTTTCCATGTACAAGAGATTGACAATTTTATGAATCTCAATGATGAGTACAATCTCTTTCCTCTTATCTCATTGTGTCTAATGGAAGAATATATGCGTGGTCTTTACACCATATCTATTTTCATAAATTTCTAAGTTTAAATGAATCACAACCTTATTTATAATGTGAATGAGACTTAAGATCAGAGTGTAGTTGAAGTTTATCGTGTTTGTAGAACCAACTCTTTCCTCACTTTGGATCAAAGAGTGCTTTAAAAATGTGGCCCAAAAGGGAAAAATTGAAAGAACCCATCTACACACTTCAAATTGACTTTGATTCTCACCATGATCCTATAAAGGAGATACTTCTTAAAGAGATTGAACATGAGTTAGATGTGATCCTGAACTAGGAGGAATCCATATGGAGGAAAAAGTCAAAAATTGTCTGGCTTGATGACAGGGTGAGAAACACTCATTTTTATCATTCCATTGTCAAAGCAAGAGGGAAAAGAAGGTATACTCTCATATATAGTTGGAGGATGGATCCACCATTATTGATCCTTTGTAGATGGCATTGGCTGCACCTTGTCTTCTCAAACTTCTATTCTAAGGAGGGAAGTTCTTATGTATCTCATTTAGACAGTTTCTTTCCCCACGTTATCCATGTATGACAATTTCAGCCTCATTGCACCTCCACATGAGGATGATATTCTAAATACAATCAAGCTAATGGACAAAGCTTCTAAGTTGTGACCTAACAATTTCTACCCGAGTTTATCTTGCGGCTTGGGACATTATTAAATATGGTTTCATTGACCCGACTTCTTTCTTTTTCAAAGGGTGGGGGATCCTATATAGGAGTATGATGTGCAGAAAATTGGATATAATACCAAACATGGATAATTCTCATATTTTGTTTAATGAATTTTGACCTATTTCAGACAAAAACATCTCTTTTTGTATCCTTGCTAGGACTCTTAGCAATAGGATGGCATATTTTCTTCCTCCCTTGACATCCTAGGATCAGGGGGCTTTCATTTGTGGGAGACATATTATGGATAATATAGGAGACACATTATTCATAATATTAGATTGAACTAAGAACTCATGCATGATATTTAATATGAAGGCATTGATATGAATGTGATATTCAAAATTTACATGTCAAAATCCTATGACACGATCAATCGTTACTGCCTTAGTGCAGTCTTGTCCAAGTTTGTTATGATGCCAAAACGGGTGAACCTTTGCCTTAGTTTGGTCTGAGGATTAAGACTATCAATAACCATTAATGGCATGACTAAAGGCTTCTTTCAAATGTTCAAAGATTGAAAATAAGGGAACCCTTTCTATCCATCCTTATTTATAAATTTGAATAAATACTTTTTAGAACATCAAAACAAGCTTTATTGGAGGGAACCATGGAGAGGTTCTCCATGTGAGATAAAGGAGATGCCCCAACTCCTCTTCTATGATGTTGATTTAGTGTTATTCACAAGGGAATCATCCTCTCTTAGTTTAGTGGTATATATTTTTAAGGATTATGAATTAGCATCCGAACAGGTGCTGAATAGATCAAAATTTGGGTACATTTCATGCATAGATTCCCATGAATTTTATGAATAGTTTCTTCCATCATGAATATTTATTCTTTGGGTGGCTCCTTCACATACCTTGGGTTTCCTATTATCATGTATATAACAATGATTAATCATTTTCTTTATCTACTTGAGAATATTAAATCTAAAGTGGTGTATTGGAAATGCGATGTATTGTCTTTTGCAAGAAGGAAATAGTTGATATAGCATACTCTATCATCTATGTATCTATTTACACTAGTAACCATGAATGTTCAGACTATTATATCGAAGTGCATTAATGCCATGTTTTCTTCTTTCTTGTGGATATCATGGGACAATAAACATTTACATGCGTGTGTCTCTTATGATTATGTTACTAGATCCCAGATTGATGGTGGCCAAGGGATTCCTTCTATCCACTTGTCCTTGAAGGCTTATAGGTTCAACAGTTCCTAAGAGATACTTCATGGATCATTTTCTTTTTGTATTAGGAAATATTCCACTAATTATAGAAATGCTTAGGGAGCATCCCCCAATATGAAGTTGGGTTTCTTTTCTTCTCCTGGATAGAAAAATATTTGATATTTTTTCCCTTTGTCTTACCATTCTATCGATGTGATATTAGTAAGGGGCCTATAATCTTATGGCAAGATACATGGTATGAGAGGTCACTGCTCTCATGTGCTAGGAGTTTGATGATATCAATGCTGATTTTGAAGTAATGGATTTTGGGACAGTAGATGAAGACTGGGATTGGAATCTCTTAATCGTAATTTATACAGATAGATCTAATCTTAGAATCACATTTTTTTGTAAAGGATATATTTGATCAACTTACGTGAACCCCTTCACTAGTAGGTGGGTTCAGTCTCAGGTTGTCTAAGCTTCTCATAATTAATTTAGTAGGAGGGATACAATTAAGTCCCTAATTTAGCATAACAACACATTACCAAGAAAAAAAGCTACTATGTGGAAAATATTTAAAGCATCCATTCCAACGGATGATAGTGTGGCTAGATGCCATATTTAGCTTGCTTCAGTTTGTTTTTGTTGTGAATATCCACAAGTGGAATCCATGCAAACTCTCTTTATAAAAAGTGACCGGTGACTTTTTTCTAGAATACAATTTTTGGTATCATGGGAGACTGACAGGTTCTTGTTCAATCTTCCTTCCCTTTATATATGCTATAGGTATGATTTCTCTTTGACCTGTCTTAAAGGTTGTCTCTCTTCATGCATAACTACCCTCATTTTATGGGTTATTTGTCAAATTAAGATGCATACCAAAGTTTGATGATAAAAAGTGCAACCTTAACCATTGGTAGGAGGAGATTCTATTAATCATGAACAATAATCTTAAAAGTGAGGTTTTAAAAAATTAAATGATCCCTCTTTCTATAGGTCGTTGGCCACACACAATTTTGTTGATTCAAGGCTCCAACTTGAGCAAAGTATTTTTTTGAACGAAACCCTATGGACCTCTAATAGCAATTCTAGTTTTTAGTTGGAAGATTGAGGTAGGATGGGGATACTAACAAAATTGGACAATTAGGGTTCTCAAAGATAGTTCTAGAAAAATGAAGTTGGCTTATATGCACTAGCTGAATGGGGAATGACATATGGAGGCTTTGTATAAGGAATTATCGTATGCTTAAAGATCATAGATGATTAGAATATGGACTTTGTTGTTTTGGAAAAATATGACACATGGGTCAAAAACTTGATATGGGGTCATTGGTGACTTATCTCTTACGTTGATGATATCATATCATACATAGAGGAGCTAGCCATTATTGATAACCACATTCCTAACGTAGGATATGTAGTTGCCTAGGAATTTGGTATATGAGGATCTATTCTAGATGATAGTATAGTGATTTTGATCCCATATTACCCCCTATGAGGATTAGAGGTCTTCTAATCATGGATAGAAGATGTTTTTCATATATTGATACTCCCATGGATAAATATGTAGTATAGATGGTCATGTACGTATGAGTATTTTTGCATGCCGATTCTTTTGTATTTTATTGGTTTCTTATAGTGATAGGTTTGTGTCTTTCATTTTGGGGGATCATGTGTATGGGGTTGATGGATCCTCATCCTATGAGAGAACTTGTAAATATTTACTAAGTATTTGGCCTACATGAGAAGGGGTGGATGAGTGGAACTACCTCTTGTTTTTATAAGGTATTCCTTATAGACACATTTTTTCAAGTTGGAAGAGTCATGATGTGTGGTATCTTCAAGATTCTTACAATCGTTGTTGATGGAATAATTGATTTAGAGATCACTCACTAGTTCATTATAGACTTCTAGTTTCTGATTCAAACTCTCATGATAAAAGACTCTTGAGTTGGCAAAACTTTGCAACAAGATAGTGAATATTTCTTATAAGAATGATTGCTCTAATATTTGTCACACAAATCTTCTTATTATTCAAAGAGATTTTGGTGATTTAGGTGGATGTTATTCGTATGTGTCCAATCCACAATCTAATTCTTCCATGTCTTCTTCTTCATCATCTATCATAATGGTTAATGAATCCAATCAATCTAATCTAAAGGAAGTGGTACACAAGGGAGGCCTAGAGGAAGTAGTTCACACTACAAATCATCTATGGAGGAAAATATTATTTGTAAGGATATATAGTGTAAGAAATATATGCAGTCTGATGTGAACCACAATAGTTGTGACTACTCAATGAAGGAAAGATAATTTTATTAGTGACATCTTATTGTAAATTCATTCACAAGTACTTTTCCAGCCTACTTTTTGTGTTTTTTTTGTTAATTTTACAACATTGCATGGCCTGAATCATTATTTACTTGGAACACATGATAGTATATATTCATTTTGTTCTCCCCTTGCAGACTAAATTAGAAAGTACACCACTTCTTTGATCATATACTATCTCATTAGAATATGTGTCAATGATTATATCAAAACATCCATCCCATTCCCCTTCAATTTTAGCTTGTTTACCAAAACCATTTGATGACCTTGTCTACTAGAGAATCAGAAACTCTTCTATTGAAACTGAAGTAGGTTTCACCTCTCCTCTGGTTGAGTCTTCTAGTATAATTAGAGATATGTGTGTACTTATCTTGGACATCATTGAAGTCTTGGATGAGCTTGTAAGCGTCATAAAAATCAATTTTTGCCTAGATTGTATTAGTGATATTGTATAAATCTATCAGGCCTTGGAAATTAACCTTCAAATGAACCTCTAGTGCGTTACTTGTGAAGTTGGGCCTTCAAAATACTCCTTTGATATATTGTCCTTTGTATTTTTTTTTGGACATATATCATAACTATTTTGTTGGTTCTTTGACCACATAAGCATCTATGTGCAATTTTTCTTGACTTCTTGGCGGTCCTACCCATATTTGTGGTATGGTTCCCATGGGTTTATCCACCACTTCTTTATGAAAAAGCATTACGGTAATTTTCAACCAGTAGGCAGATATAATATGGCTTGGTGGTGGGCTTGTTATGAGTACCTAAATAGGTAGTTTTTCATAACTTTCCAGATATGCCAAAGCATGCTGGCAAACCAAATCAGACATTAGGGGAAGTCCTTCCTCTTTTTTAGATTTCTCTTGAGCCATTGCTAAAGGAACAATTTAGTTCTTTGTGTTACTTTTAACTTCTATATCCTTGGCCAACTCCCTGGGTTAGAGTACATGTTTGGTTGATGGTATGTTTATAGGTTATCTTTGTAGAGAGAAAACCTCTATTTTTTTACTAGACACATTCATCCTTCCTCGCAGTTGGTTTAGGTGGTGGCATTCTTGGCATAGAAGTTCATGTCTCTTATTCAAACCAAGACTTGATGAATTCATTGTTCCATTGGCCATTTAAGCATACAAGAGACTCAATGTTTGAATCATCCAACTCCTCAGGTATCGTGCATTGTAGACGTAGCTCTACAACCTGACCAGTCACCCATTTGTCTTGCCACACAGAAACACTAGACCAAATCCAAATCATTCATCCAATCTTTAATAGTTAACCTTCTTCATTATTAGAAATGAATCACCAAAGACGATATCCCCTAGGGATCCCCTTGTCCTTCAAGTGTATGCATTTATCTTTGATCATGGATCCAAAAGGTAGGCATATCAGTGATCGATTCCCAATCTATCTTAAGGAAAATGGCTTCATTTTAGTTTCTAGCACATTTGACACCTTAGCCTCCTTACTCTTTGTTTTCAACGAGCTTGGGCCAGGTCACCATATGGGTATGTTTATGAATTCCCTTACCACTCCACTTTAAGCTTGCAATGATATGATATATTCTTATGTAGATTGAAGCAGGTCGTTGCAATGTTTGCATCAAATAGAGAGTGCTAAGCTCAACACAAACTTCACCAGTGTCACCCTCCTTGCAAAGGATAGGGTTCTATTTACCCATGAGGATATGTGATAGTTGTTCTTGTTGATGGATTTGAGGTAAGTAGCTTTGTTTGCACATGAATGCATGACCAATACTCTAAGATGTTTTCCAAAGTTGTCTATTGAAGTATTTCATGTCTTTTTGCAAATTCTTATCTTAGTGTGGTTATTCAAAGTTCCTTATAGAAGAAAATAGATGATTTCTCTTTTTCTATAATGTGACCTGATGCTCAGCTAAAATATTTGAGATACTTCACCATGATGGAGACTTGCTGAGTGGTTGATGCTCCAAAGAGAATAAAATCATCAGCAAAGCAAATGTGTGTGAGAGAGCGTTCTTGCCTTGTGAATTCCAAGACTCACAAATTCCCTTCACGTTCTTCATTTTCTATTTCCTGACTTAGACGGTCAAAAAAGAGAACAAAATTAGGGGATAGTGGGTTCCCTTGTTTGACTCTAATTGTGTGTTTTAAAGCTAATAGAGTTCCTCAATTCCATGCATTTTCCATCTCTCCAAAAGTGATAATCCTCATAATGAGGGATGTAAATACTCTATAGGGCGTTCTTGATGAAATATTAACTCATGTTATCATAAATTTTAGAGAGATCCACCTTAATCTCCAGACTGATCTAACATGTGATTCTAAAGGACATGGGGTGCATCATCTCTTAGACCTAGATTATATTATATGTGATTCTTCGGTTAGGAATGAAGCTTGTATGTAGGTGGGATACCCATTTTGGGAGGAACAATTTGATAAGTTCTACCAAGAACTTAAATATAAGTTTTGGACTGACATTATGCAAGGAAATAGGCCGCATACGATTGCAACACTCAAAAGTGATCGATTTAGGGATCATAACCACCATGGATTTCACCACTGAATAAATAAGAGGGAAACCTAAAAGCTAATTGGAAATCATTAAGAATATAGAAGTTTGATGTGTGTCTAGTTATTCAAAAAGACTTCCCCTTCATCAGGACCAGGCACCTTCAGGCCACCCATCTTCTTGGGATCCTCAAATATCATCTTCATAAGGGGAGTTTTCTAATATTCTTCTAGTGTTGTAGCATCAATTAGGAAAAAATCATATGTAGCATGGAGCAAATTCGGAACGTCCCTATGGGTTGTCTTCAATGCGAAGTCTTTTAAAGTACTACAAGATTAGAGTTTGTAGTAAATTCTAAACTTCAATCCACTGCCCGAATCATTCTTCATCTTGGTGATGAAGGTCCTTCTTCTCTTCACCTTCACTAGGGATTGGAAATAGTTTGTATTGGCATCCCGCAACTTATCCCAATTGCATAGAACTTCATGTTTTCATATGGCTTCCTCCTTCAAGACGTCAATCAATTCCTTTTTCAATGTGATAATCTTCTCACTAAGTTTCATGTTGTAATTGATTAAGAGTTGTCTAAGTTTCATGTTGATCAGATGCTCTATTTGGTCCTTCCCTTTTCTCTCAGACTTAATTTCTTGTGTCCCTTCACTTGTATTCTCCATGAGACTAGTCATCCTTGAGCGGAAACCAATCTACATGTCCCAATTTGTTGAAGAAATTTTTTGAAGGATGTCTTTTTAGTTTAGTAGACATCTGCCTCAGTGTGGTATTTATTTGTCCTATTAAACTCTTTAGTGCGGATTAGAATGGGAGCATGATCCAATTGGACATCGTAAAACCTCAACAACCAAAATAACATACATCATAAACCATTCCTGATTAGAAACAACATGGTCAAGTCGTTTTTATAGCAGTTTCATCATGAAAGTCATGTCAGGATTTGATGCTCCCAAGTCATCAAGATCAACATTTATGAGGCCTTGAACAAAGTTGTTGCAACTATGAAGGTTTACCTCACTTCTCTTATGTTTTCATGATTTTTGAAATACCCTATGACCACCTAAGCATGAGAGGATGATTCCATAAATGTATTGACATGATTCTAAAGATATTTCCTCTTTGCCTAATAGTAATGACGTATACAAAGGTTATTAAATGTTGGTTAACCAAACAATGAATGAACAATTCATGTTAGAATGGGGTCTCCACATTTTTTAGCATGACTCTCCACATCACCCAAATCCCTCCTGAAAACCTTGTCACCTCCACTATGTGAAAGGTATCAAACCCCAGTCTCTTAGTGATTCTCTCAGCATCCTCTCCACTAGTCTTGAGCTCAACAATAGGCATCATCTTGTACTTGTGCATGTATCCTTGATTATGTTTAGGGTATCTAGTTTGGAGATACCATGTATATTCCATATTGCAACAATCATTAAACAATTGGGGGGGGGGGAATGAGGGGACTCTTTCTGACTCTTCATTCCATCTCTAATGCATCAAACAAGGCATGCTCCTTGCTTTTCCTTAGATTAGGTTAAACGATCTTGTAGTTTCTCAGGTGGATACCCATGCTACTGGAAAATGCCTGCTAGGTGGAAATTGTGATGGAGACACCTAATGAGCACCCATAAAGAACTTGAAGGGAATTCCATTACCTTTTTTTTTGACCTAGGATAACATTGGTGTCATTGTTGATGATCATTATTGTTGAGTTTTGGTTTACTTTGCTTGGAGATGTTGGTTGACTAGTATTTGTTGATTTGTAGTTTACATGGATTCCTCCTAGGGGCAGTCTTATTTTCTTTGGTGTATTTGCTTGTGTGTTTGCCCCTCCTTGAGTCTTCCTTGTGTTGCCTTTAATCTATTCTTGTGATTCTCTCAGTTACCTATTTTGTATTTTCCTGGTTTCTATTTTCCTCCTCTTTAACATTTAGGTTCTGAAACATCTTCCTTGTTCCACTCCTTGTTTATGAGTAGAACCCTATTCTCTTCTTGGCTTCCTTTGACTAGGTCAAGCATGCAAAACTTCTGAGAAATCTCCCAAAGGTGGTGGAGTCACCATTTCCTCCATTGCAGTCGTGATTTGATTCATTGTGTTTGCCTTGACATGACATATGTCTTCTTTGTACACAATCCTACCACAATGCATACACATATTTGGTAGATTTTCATATTCCACATTATATAACTCTTGTTGCATGATGATGGTTTGTACAAGGGGCTTGGTTATGTATATCTTCACTACAATCCTTATGAACTCCTTCGTTCTCTTTTAATATGCATCGATATATACTCTTATAGTCAATCCTAAGTTGTCAACTACATCCTCCAAAGTGTATTTGGTACAAGAAGACATTCTTAGGATTCTGACCCATGCAACCATATGGCATATAGGCTCATCTATTTAAGTGAAGAGAAACTTTAACAATTTATGCTCATATATGATCCCAACATTGGCAAAGGACGTCATGGCAAGGCTTTGAGGTAATCATCCTCCCTCAACAAATGCATGATGAAGAATTTGTTCTCCAGACTAGAGTCTGAAGTTGCCAATCAGTCTCCACTTGGATTTGATATGATCTTGTAGAGTCATGAACCCTACCTCCTTTCTAAGAACCTTGACAATAATTGAGAATATCGAGGGTTTGATTTGTTATCTAAAAAAATTTGCTTTGATCTGGAACAACAGGGTAATGTCAATTCATTCCACCATTATGCCCCATTTCTTCAGTTGGACAATGGGATCCTTAATCCCAATAATAGCAAGAATCCTTTAATATTGCTCCCTAAGGTTATGTCAATGAGGATAAAGGATCACGTGGGCCCCTTGTAACTGGTGCCTAACCCCTTTTGTGCCCCTATTCCAAGAGAGAAAATTTTTCATCACCTATGATCATATCATACACCTCCATGATGGAACCTGATTGGACTACTGAACCTCCTTCTCTAATATTAGAATATGCCATATTTAGGTCAATGTCCTTGAGGATATTTACATAAATGACTTATGTGAAGTTTGGCCTCTACTGCTGTGTGTGTTGAAGATATCTAGGCTCAGTTCAACTCTTTGTTGCCTCCATTAGGTGGACAATGGCCTAATCCAATTCCTCCCCCATGACCACCATTTTGATCGCCTCCTCCCCCTGAGTTTAACCCTAGCATTCTTCTTGTTGATTGTGTCTTAAATGATTGTGTTATACATGGTTTAATGCTTTTTTATTGTTTTTTGGTTGGTATGTATCTTGTTCATGTCTAGTTCCATTCATCTTATTGTGAATATTGTGGAAATCCTTCCATGAAGTATCATCAGTTGGGCTTTTATCTTGCAAATGATTATATTTTTAGTTGTGCATTGCTTGTTGTTTGGATTGATATTGATTTGTTAGCTATCTCTTAGTGAAGATTCTACCACATTGAAAGATTTATGTTTTGACTCCATATGTCTAGGTTCATGTTGAACTACTAGCTCTATCTTGCTTAAGATAATGACATGGAAGCATACATAATGAGAGATTGGTTTTCTAGGTGAACTTTGTTTGGTCTTATTATGGTTTTACTATTACACTACCTTGTAAAGACTACAATGAGACAACTTATTTGAATTTATTGTTTTAGATATGTCCAAGTTGTGTTCTTGTAGGCCATCTTTGATGAGTCCCAGTTGTAGTTTCAACACTTCAATAACTCTCTTAGAGTTTCTTCTATTATGCTCATTGAGTGGCCATATTGAGTTGAAAGTTGTTTTGAATTATCTCTAAAGCTCTAAATGTTACAAACTTACTTGTAATGGTTGTTTTATTATTTTCTTACACTTTAATGAGTATCGATACTATACCAAAGTAGTAACTTCCTTTTATTTTTTGGAATTATAATTATATTGCCCTCCATGAGTCAGGCTATTCTAAATTCACTCTATGATGGATTGATACATATGACACAACCTTCTAATCACTCAACATATGTATCATGAATAGGATGCTACCATTAGCCTTTCCGTGCCATTTCTTTGTTGTTTGGTCAATGCAACTTGATAAAGGTGGAGATTTCTAGTGAAGACTTAACTTTCATTTGAAGTTGCTTTGTTATAACTCTAAAGCTTTGTTGGTGCTTGATTCTTCATATCTATTTGTTAAGATGCTTTGAACTATTTACAAAAATAATTTTTTTGTCTTCTTCTGACCCTTGTATGGGATGACTTACGATGTTACTACTTCTTCTTACTACATTGGTTGTACCATATTCTTTCAAGATATGTAGATACTTCCTTGTATAAAATTTATATACAAAAATATAGGAAAGAGAAAGAGAGATTGATTTACCAAAAAAATGATGTTTAATATCTAATCAAATATTGTCACAGATCTAGTATATAACCTTCATTTCATTTTCATAAAGGTACTTTGGAATACCAATAGTTACTCTATGTCTCAAATAATTATTTATAAAGCATATGTTTTAATTTCAATAGTTATTTTTTTTATGAAAAATGGTTACTTTCTAGACTGTATGTTACTTGAATTCCAACAACCTTCAATCTCTATGAAACATTTAGTTGCAATAGCCTAACTATGCAAAATTGATTCATTAGCACATATTTTAAACTAGACGACTAATATAATCCGGCTCAGACTTCATTTCAAATTTCTATTTGTTTAGTTATGACAAAGTTACATTTGAATACCAATAGCTACTTTATGTCCCAAATAGTTACATTTTACAACACATACGTTAGTTTTTATATCAAACAATTATTTTTTCACGAAAAATAGTAACTTTTTACTACTATATATTACTTGTAATACAACAACGTTTGACCTTTGTGAAGCATATGATTGTAGCAACAAACTAAGAAAAATGGATTCATTAGCATCTATTTCAAACTGGACAAGCTATATAATATGGACCAGAATTCATTCTAAAATTTTATTTGTTTTATTTTAAAAAAGTTACTTTTGATTATAAATATTTGTTTTTATGTCCCAAATAGTTACTTTTTCACAATGACGTGTTACTTTGTTATATCAAAATAGTTACTTTTTATGGCAATAGTTACTTTCTAAAACAATATGTTACTTGTAATCCAACAACCCTTAACCTTTGTGAAACATATAGACCGATCACCTCCAAACTAACTAGTATATAAATAGATAGTAACCAGTTGCACATCAACAACTCAATTCTTAGTAAGCCATGTCCATACTAAGAAAATACAACATAAACTAGACATTCAAAACAATATTATCAATATTTAATTCTAGGGTCATGTAAATACATGAGTAAGTTATTACATTTTGAAAGTGAAATATATCCAAAGAAATAAACCCTTTAAGATAACAACCAACACATCTAGCACTAGAAAATCTAGAATGTTGAGATTTTAAAATATTTTAGAGGTTTAGAGCTCATCATTTACACACTCTTTCCTCAAAATACATGATTTAGAACTATTACAAATGTTGCATTCAGAAACCATATAGATTCCATATTCATGTTAACCGGACTTCAAAATACAGAGCAGACCATAATATCTTCCCAATATATATAAAAAAAACTTGTTACATACCAATCTTAAAGTAGCACATACTAATAGGAAAGTATCACATATTGATCCTCACACATGTTTGCAATTAGGATACACAACAAGAACAACAACATTGTTTACAAAGTTGATTTTAATGCCATGAACTAAGACTAGCTATGATATCATCATGTTTGTTTTCAATTAATTTTTCACCTCCTTATTTTTATCTACTTGTTCATGAGCTACTTTTGTGACTGTATGTAGTCTTTCATTCTTCATCATTATTTAAAAGGTGGTACTCTACTTGTAGGAATATCCTCACTTGTGAAACTCATGTCCTTCCCATCCACTAAACAATCCATATATTTTATCACTTAGACCCCTCATTTAACAAAACTTGTGCTTGTTTAGGGTATTTGGGATACTCTATTGTCCATTTAGACATTAGACTTCCCCATTTACACACTCTCCTAAATAATTCATGTATTCACCCCAACTATAAGAAAATAAATTTTATTAGATGTTACATATTGTGTTTTATTGCATATACTAAAGTAGTATCATTATTTAGTTTTTCTTACCCATCTAATGATCTCAAGTATAAAAATAGAGTTTCTTTAGGTTGAGTTGTAAGACTTGTACGCCCCATCTCTAAAACTTGCTTCCAACAAGTGTCAGTGATTGTCAATGTTCAATATTATAAAGATGGAATCCATGGTCGTAATTCATTTCTAGGGATGTTGGAGAGAGATGATAGTTTGATTTCTTTCAGTGTGATGTCAAGCACATAATACTCTTTTTCTGAAATTTATGATAAAAATAAACAAATTTATTCCTTGTAGTCTATCTAACATTGATTTGTCTTACCTCCACATAAGTGCTCAAACAATGCCATGAGAGTCCCCTATTCTGATTTTTTTTGGTTGTTTCTATTAGCGCATCCACAAAGGAATCCATGATATGGCAACTTACACTCCTCGGTTTGCACTAATCAAATTATAAAATATGTAAAATCAGTACTTATTGGTGACTTCATCATGTTGTCTTAGAATAACAACAATAATAGGTTCTTTCCTATGAACCACAATTTTTCTCTACCAAAACACCATTCTCTTCTAGACCTACATTGTTGTTTCTTGACACAATTTTCCATCCAACAAAAAAAAATTACAGTAGAAAAAACATTACTTTGCTATTTTGCATGAATGTAACTACACTACAATAAAAAGTAACTATAGAATCTAAAAAGTAACCAATGTTTGAAAAACAACCACCATATTTAAATTATAAGAATTTTGTGTGAATTGTATTAGTGCGTCAATGAATTAACTATTTGTCTAAAAAGTAACTATTAAGTCTAAAATGTAATTACTGTATCTAAATTGGAACTAGACATTATGTAGTGTAATATTAGACCATAAGTGAAACACTTACACTTCGTCTATATCTTCAATGAATTATCTTGCATCTTCTATCATGTCCTTGGTCTTGAAGTGATCATAACCTATAACTGTTGAGTTTCTTTTCTACACTCAATTCATGAGATATTTGTTTTTTAATATAACAAAACTGAACATGCATTTCCATTATACATTTACCAAAGCATGCATTGTAATATCCATATTTTCTTCTATGCTCCCAGTCTCTTTTCTCAAATTTCTCTTTCTTTTTGCTGATACTTTTACACTCTTCTTCTGACACTCGTCAAACTAAATTTCTATATTGCGTTCTTTTTCTACAATTGTGACTTATATTCATATTTGTTAAGTCCCTCCTTCTCAATACTTTTATAGTAGATATTT
Organism: Alisma plantago-aquatica; assembly: GCA_963693085.1. Lineage (NCBI taxonomy): Eukaryota > Viridiplantae > Streptophyta > Magnoliopsida > Alismatales > Alismataceae > Alisma > Alisma plantago-aquatica. The sequence goes on from OY856409.1 coordinate 928,198,821, forward strand.
TTATTTGGTTGACTCTATTTATTCTCCCAATTTGTCCATTTCATCCTCTTGCATTTGTATGTTATGTATATTGTCTTCCTATTCATCTTCAGCTCCTTCATTTGTAGGGTCATCTTCTTTTGAAACTACATCTTCTTTTGTAACTCTGTGTTCTTCCCCAAATTCTCCATCCGATCTAACTACTCCTTTTTCATCACTTGCCTTTCTTATTAGTTGAAGCTTGCATGGTTTTGGTTGAGGACCTAACATTATACTATATGTATAACTAAGAGTATTCATTCTTGTTATGTTCCTGCTCAGTAATTATTGTGGAAATTATAGAATAACAATCATACATAAGAATAGTGTGTATGTTGAATGATGACTATGTCTCCTCAGTGATGATGTTGGATATGAATCTGGTTATATGGGTACTTGTTAGACATAAAGTTGTACTATACATACCCACTTTGAGAATGACACATAGAAGCCATGTCGCAACCGTCATATCTCAATGTGATAGGGTGACTATGATCCTTAGACATGAAGTCATTACAATGATTCATATTGTTCTGTGTACTTTAACACTACCCAACATGACTCTGAATAAGGGTTGCCATTAAGTAGTGATTGGGTGCACTATGACACTTTTGAATTATTGTGAGTGATGTAGTTGGAAACTTATCCTCCTATTAAAATGATAATCTAGCACTTGATAAGTGAAAATACAAAATTCTCCTTACCTTGGGTTCAATCTTAATATCTGTGACAAAAGAATTATTTGGCCTTTGTGACGCCCATCGCTGCACAAAATGAGATTACTCAAAACAAAATGTGGAATTATCACTAAACATTCAGGTTACCAGAAAACATAAGAAATTAAAAAAAAATTCATACAACCACAAAAGTAGGTGTATATTACATTTGAGTGAAGTCACTTATGTTACATAAACAACCACAAGATGATACACCTCACTTTTCAGTGGGCCAGCTAGCCCCAACCTGTTACATATGATAACATATATATATATATATATATATATATATATATATATATATATATATATATATATATATATATATATATATATATATATATATATATATATATATATATATATATAGGCTTATCTTTAATACCCGTGCGGGTAGCCTGATTTTTTACTACCCGCACATCCAAAAGAGTAACTATATGGTATACAAAAATAACTCTAAAGATCAACAGAGTAACTATATGGTACACAAGAGTAACTCTGAGATCAAAAAAGTAACTGCGCAGAAAATATACAGTCAGTAAATATATGGATGAGTTTTTTTTTATTTTTTTTGGGGGGGGGCAAATGATATTATTTTTGGATGAAATTTTTTGGTAAGATAGATAAAATGCTCCTCTAAAATTGCAAAAAAAAATTTAAAAAATGACCGGAAGGGTGCGCGGGTAGCTACTCGCACGGGTATTAAATAAATCCCCTATATATATATATATATATATATATATATATATATATATATATATATATATATATATATATATATATATATATATATATATATATATATATATATATATATATATATATATATATATATATATATATATGGGCTTCCATTCATTGCCCGTGCTGGTAGCTTGGAATTTCGCTACCCGGCAGCCAAAAAAGTAACTCTTCTGACCACAAAAGTAACTCTGCTGTCAAAAAAGTAACTATGGTGATAAGAAAGTAACTACACGACTAAAAGAGTAACTCTGTACAAAATATATAGCATATATATAAGGACGGGTTTTTTTATTTTGGTGGGGCAAATGATATCATTTTTGGATGAAATTTTATGGAGAGCTAGATAAAATGTTCTTCTGCAATTGTGAATTTTTTTTTCAAAAAAAGTGGTTGGAAGGGTGGGCGGGTAGCTACCCACATGGGAAATAAAGATGGGCCTTATATATATATATATATATATATATATATATATATATATATATATATATATATATATATATATAGGGTGTTCATTCATTGCCCGTGCGGGTAACCTGGATTTTCGCTACCCGGCAGCCAAAAAAGTAACTCTCCTGGATAAGAAAGTAACTCTGCTGTAAAAAAAGTAATTATGGTGTCAAAAAAGTAACTCTGCTGGCCAAAAAAGTAACTATGTACAGAATATACAACATATATATATAAGGACGGGTTTTTTGATTTTGGAGGGGCAAATGATATTATTTTTGGCTAAAATTTTTTGGAGAGCTAGACAAAATAGTCATCTACAATTGCAAAATTTTTTTTTGAAAAAAAGTGATCAGAAGGGTGGGCGGGTAGCTACCCGCGCGGGCAATAAAGATGGGTCCATATATATATATATATATATATATATATATATATATATATATATATATATATATATATATATATATATATAGGGCCCATCTTTATTGCCCGCACGGGTAGCTACCCACCCACCCTTCCGACCACTTTTTTTCAAAAAAAAAATTCACAATTGTCGAGGACTATTTTGTCTAGCTCTCCAAAAAATTTTAGCCAAAAATAATATCATTTGCCCCTCCAAAATAAAAAAAACTCGTCCTTATATATATTTGATGTATATTTTGTACAGAGTTACTTTTTTATTCGTGTAGTTACTTTCTGTTCACGATAGTTACTTTTTTGAGAGCAGAGTCACTTTTTGGGCCAGGAGAGTTATTTTTTTGGCTTCTGGGTAGCGAAAATTCAGGCTACCCGCGCAGACAACGAATGAATGCCCATATATATATATATATATATATGGGCTTATCTTTAATACCCGCGTGGGTAGCCTAATTTTTTGCTACCCACCCATCCAAAAGAGTAACTATATGGTACACAAGTGTAACTCTGAGATCAACAGAGTAACTTTGTGATACACAAGAGTAACTCTAAGACCAAAAAAGTAATTGCGCAAAAAATATACAGTCAGTAAATATATGGACATGTCTTTTGATTTTGGGGGGGGGGCAAATGATATTATTTTTGGATGAAATTTTTTGGGGAGCTAGATAAAATGCTCCTCTACAATTGCAAAAAAAAAATATCAGGAAGGGTGCAGGGGTAGCTACCCGCGTGGGTATTAAATAAATCCCCTATATATATATATATATATATATATATATATATATAAGGCATATATGTACAATTGTGGCATACTTCCAGAAACCACATATCGATGTATAAAAACTATAATACCTTCCCAAGGACCTAAGAGTACATGGATGACACATAGGACTCTATTACCAAAAGACTAGCAGCATATCCAACCATCTACAAATACTGCTCTTGTGGCTACTCTTCCTCAACTACATGATCTCTACCTCATTGTGCACGACCACCTAAAAGATGTGGAAACCCACATGGTGAGACCAAACATCCAAATGAGAGATATAACTCTTCGTCGATACTATTATGGGCATAGGTAGATTAAAGAAGCAAGATAGTATTAACATCACGATAAGCATATTCAGTTAACTGATACGCAAAGAAATAACATTGTTTAAGCACTTCAGGCATCTACAACTGAGTAAGTAGAACATCTTTTACTTTAAGAAGGAATATGAAGAACATGTATACCAATTGATTTCACTTATCGTATTATAATTCAAGAAATCAGTACAAGAAATAAGGCCAAGGGGTCATCTAATATGAATCACATTTGACCCTAAGCAACAATGCTACACAAATGTATTGCATCTTTTATTTTCCCTAAGGTTTTGAGGTGTACCACTCAAATCCAACTAACCACTACAAAGTCAAAATCGATGCCATACAAGATCAATGGAAGAGCTGAAATACATGATCTCACCAACACTGCCCAGTCAGTATGAGAGAAATACCACAGAGAAATAACACTCAACTACAAACAATGACATATAGTCAAGCTAATACACATGTATCCCGCCTTGGTACATCATATGATGCTATAGAATAGGCTCACACATGGCCGTTCTAAAAAAAGAGGCATCAAATGCAGTTATACTACTGCCTATCACATATCACAAAAGGAGAGAAGCTCACACATGGACATCTCACTAAGGACTAGGTATGACCACAATCATCCTACCCATCCTGTAATTGCGGACACAAGACGATACTCGACTTGCACCCCCATATATTCAATAATATGCGCTCTGAGTTTCCCATAAGAATGACTCGTTTCACCAACCAGCAAGTTCTGACATAATTAGGATTTCACTTGATTATTTAAGCCAATTAAGTGTCTTTTAGCATCAATCAAGTTACAATGTACAAACCATAAACAAACTCTTCAATGATAAGGGCATAATACAACTCCATAAGATATAAAACACATATGGTGTAAACTTGTCACATCATCTCAGGTAATCACTATACCACTGCCTTGGTCAAGGCTATCATATCACATGTTATCACGACCACACATGGTCAACATAATTATCACATCACCATGGGATTTTGATCCCTCATATCATCACTGGAGGGTATCACCTCTCACTAGGCATAAAACCTCCATCAAGTCATAACACTCATCATATAATTCTTGCATAATCATTGTCATATTATGCCACATTAATCTTATCATCACCACCCAGTATTATATGAAGATCACCATAAAATTCACATATCAATGACATTCAATTCACCTATAAGGTTAGAGTTGCACTAGTAGGAGAGATAAAACATTATATCATGCTAATCACTTTAAGAAATATAAGTAATGTGTCATATGTTCCAAAATTAGAGTTAGGGTTTTATGTAAAGGTGATTAGGGTTTCCTATTATTATTCAACCACCAAACCCTAGTTTTGTCACCTCCCACATGTTTGGAGTGTATTAAGATTAAGCAATATTGATTACATTAAATCATTCACATTCACATCATCATGTATAGACCATTAACTAAGTGTTGCAGTTGATTGGATAGTAGGTGTAGAGACCTACATTAGTGTATGTGTAGCGACTATAGGTGTAGCGACCTACTTAAGGTTGACATCTATTGCAACCTCTATGTTGAGTGTAGCAGTCGAAGGAACTCAAGTGTAGTGACCTACATGCTTGAAACATCATGTTGTGGTCGCTAGGGAGGCTAGGTAGCGACCACCCCTAGGGTTAGGGTTGTTGCGGTTGCAACAACCACCCAACTAGTGTAGCGACTATAGAGGTATACCAAGAGGTGTAGAAACCTTAAGTCAGCCACACAACCAACTCCAAAATAGACGATTAACCTCAGGAAAACCAAGTATCATCTCAGTGGAAAACTCCACACAAAGATGTCCATCTAATCCCTAGAACATGTGTCATGGAAGGTCAACATAAGACCATGATTAAAGAGATGAAAACCAAGTTTATCATGCATATAAATAGAATCAGAACCTCCTCGTATCCATCGTAGATGAACCATAAACAAGATAACACAGTTCCATAATCAAAGCAAGAGGAAAGCATACATTCCATAATCACCACAAAAAAGGGGTCCAAGAAATTAGGGTTCAGGAGAAAGAGCAATCTACTTGAGAATACTACAAAATCATAAACCCTAGATCATGATAGATTCATATAGCATATTATGATCACGTTTAAGAGATGTAAACAACAACATGCAAGTAAGAAAAAAGGTGAAATAATTGTGAGGGAAAAGTTATACAACCCTCCTTATGTAGAGGATCAAGATCCATGACCACAAGATCCAAGAGGGAAGAAGAAACTCCAAAAAAGATCAACTCCATGGCCAAAAGATTACCTAAAAAGAGAATAACACCATGGTCAAATAAGAGCTCAAGAAAGAGGGTGAAAACCCTAGACCAAACAAGAGAGAAGAAAAGAGGAAGAGAGGAAAGCTCCATCTCACTTAGGTACCACCATGGTTAAACCATAGTCTCCGACCTTAGTGAAGAGGATAGCCACCATGGTAGATCCATAGTCTAATGGCCAAGAAAGGAGAAGAAGGTAGGGTAGAGAGCCAAAACAAAATATGATCAAGGAGAGAAAACAACATACCAAGAGAGAAGATAACCAAGAATCACCACAAGGATGATGATCAAGCTCAAGATCACCACATGCAAGGTTGGTCAGCCACCAGAGCTCCAAGATTAGTCCTTTGCTCCATAAAGCTCTAAAGCCAAATACAAGAGAGTGGAGAAGGAGGGATAAAAATGATACTTATATGTGAAGGAGAGGGGTTATATACACAAGGTAGGAGGGAGGCAAGGGGGTTATGATGTGTCAATACAAGAGAGCATCAAAAGGACACTTGTCCACCAAGGAAACAACCATGCAACAACTTAATACATGCATGCATCAAAGGGTGATACAACCTAGGAATTGTAGCGACCACGTAGGTCAGCTATAACCCTTGTTGCGGTCACAACACATCATGGTACCCATGTAGCGATCGTTACTCTAGGTCAGCATGTAGAACATGGTCGAAGCACTCCACTAGAGGACAAACCTTAGCGACCAAACCTCAACTAGAGAACTAAGGTCAAAACAAGAAACACCTAGGGTATGTGTTTTGGTCACAAAACTCATCCAAGAGTGGAGTTGCAGTGGCAACACACGCAAATCCTAGTATGATTGACACTCATCAACAAGGCAAACTCTAGAAATCCTAATATCATCATGTGATGTCACATCATCAACCATGGACTAAGAAAAGCGCCCCTATGTTCCTCTCTCTCTAAAGATGTCAAGACATAGAGATCACACTCTACATGTGACAAATTCCAAGATAACCCTCATTCTTGGGTAAATTACAACTTGGTCGAAAACAAGCATGCATAACTCAAACATCATCCAAACATGACCAAACTAAAATCATAAGTTTGTCACACATTATAAAATCATCTCAAAGGATTAGATTAAGTTTCTGAGCATCTAATCAAGCAAAGAAAACATGGTTAGTCAAAAATTTAGGTCAGGGGTCTTACAACCATAAACCCCTACCAATGATTTTGCCCCTGAAATCCTACGTGAAAAGAGATGGGTACTTCCTACACATCTCTTCCTCAAGCTCCCATATGGATTCTTCTACACCATGATGGTCCTACAAAACCTTCAACAACACTATGCCCTTCTTATTCAACTTCTTCACTCTTCTATCAATGATAAAAAAGGGCCCTTCAACATACGACATATCTTCTTCCAACTCAACCTCCACTGGATATAGCACTAAATCGGTATATGGGTGACACTTCCTCAACATGGATACATGGAACACTGGATGCAATCTATGTAACTCAAGTGCCAACTCTAACTTGTAAGCCACCTTCCCAACATGTGCCATATTGTAGGGTGAGGTCCCATAATCTTGGGATCCAACTTACCCTTCCTCCCAAACCTCAAAACACCCTTCCATGAAGAGACCTTGAGATACATCATGTCTCCCACTTAGAACTATAAGGACCTATGATGATTATCAACATATGATTCCTGTCTGTCTTGGACTATCTTCAACTATTGTTGTATCATCTTTATTTTCTCTGTTGTATGATGCATAAGCTCATGACCTAGAAGTTGGTACTACGAGTCTCATACCAATGCAACAAAGACCTACAACGTATCCCATATAAAGCCTCATAAGGTTCCATATCAATGCTCCTATGATAACTATTATTATAGGAAAACTCTATCAAACTAAGGTGGACATCCCAACTACCCAAAAATTACAAGACACAAGCTCTCAGAAAATCTTCCAAAGTCTGTATGGTCCTCTTAGATTGTTCATCTGTCTATGGGTGAAACAATGTGTTGAAATTGAAATGCGTAAGCATAGCTGTGTGCAAGAACTCCTAAAAGCGAATGGTAAACTGAGGACCTCTATCTGACATGATAGTAGCTAGAATACTATGCAAACAAACGATCTCATCAACATATATCTGAGCAAGCTTCTATGTTGTGTACGTGGTCTTCACGGGAAGGAAATGCGATGACTTGGTCAACCTATCAACAATCACCCATATGGAATCATGACCTTTTTCTATCTTAGGAAGACCAAACACAAAGTCCATCGTAACATGATCCCATTTCTACTATGGTATAGGCAACAGTTGCAAAGTCCCTACAGGTGTCTGATGCTCTGCCTTAACTTACTGACACACATGACACCTTACAACAAACTCAGCCACGTCACGCTTCAAGCCAGGCCACCAATACAAATCTTTAAGATTATGTTACTCTTGGTGCTACCTAGATGCATGGCGTCCATCGAAGAGTGAGCCTCTTCCAAAACCATCTTTCTCAGATCATCAACATTAGGAACCATCAGTATGCCATGGTAACACACTGTCTCATCCTCTGAATCGTGGAAGCCATAACACTTCTCACTATTGAACTCTACTCAGATCCACTGTATCACAATATCACTCTAATGTGCATCTCTGATCTACTACCTTAACATAGGCTTCACCTGTAACTGTGCCAACAGTCCTACTAGCATGGACACCTCCATCTTCACAATCATATAACACAAGGAGACCAATATGTCTCTCTTATGGAACACCAAAGAGCATAACTGTGCTTTCTTAATAGATGATGATAAAGAAGACTTCCTACTCAAATCATCTGCCACTACATTTGCCTTTCCTAGATGGTAGTTTATGGTGCAATCATAGTCTTTGATTAACTTCGTCCGATGTCATTGTCTCATATTCAGCTCCTGTTGAGAGAAGATGTTTAAGATTCTTGTGATTTGTGAAAATCTAACACTTCTCACCATAAAGGTAGTGCCTCTAGATCTTCAAGGCATGAACCACTATAGCTAATTCCTGATCATGGGTTGGGTAGTTCCCCTCATGTTTCTTAAGCTGTCTCAAAGAAAAATAAATCACATTCATATCATGCATCAGCACGCAACCCAAACCATTCCTTGACGCATCACAAAAGACTATGTATCCTTTCCCTTTCTCAGGAAGAACCAACGCTAGCGCACTAGTCATCTTCTCCTTTAATGATTGGAAGGCACGTTGACATTTGTCATCCTATATGAAAGGTACATCTTTCCTTGTTAGCTTCATTAGGAGTAACGTTATGGCACTAAAGTTCTTGATGAACCTAATGCAATAGCCTGCCAAATCCAAAAAACTACAAACTTCTATCAGTGTCTTTAGTTGCTCCCACTCTATCACATATTCAACCTTCTTGGGGTCCACATGTACACCCTCAATAGATATCACATGTCCCGGGAAGTACACCTCCTTCAACCAAAACTCACACTTACTGAACTTAGTGTACAAGTGAGAAAATCAACTTCCTTGTATGACAGTCTCCAAGTTGAGGACCAACTGTGGGCTCACCCCAACAATCTTTAGGATTATATCTCATTAAGGTCAACACCTGATGCAGATGTTGTTCATGATGTTGGCTGTCACTAGAGTATATTAAGATATCATCTATGAACACAACCACAAACTGATCAAGATACAGCTGAACCACTATGTTCATCAAGTCCATGAATGTTGCTGGTGCATTGATTAGCCCAAACGACATAACCACAAACTAGTAATGACCATACTGAGTCCTAAAAGTTGACTTGGGTATGTCATCTACCTTGATCCGCAATTGGTGATATCCTGATCTCATGTGTATTTTTGAAAATATTGTGGCACCTCACAACTGGTCAAACAGATCATCAATTTGTGGCAAATGATACTTGTTCTTTATCATCACTTGGTTCAAATGTCGGTATTCGATGCACAACCACATAGATGCATCTTTCTTCTTCAAAAATAGCACTGGGCACCCATGGTGACATACTCATCCTGATAAAACCTTTCTCAAGTAGCTCTTACAACTGTTTCTTCAATTCTGACATCAAACTTGGTGTCATCCTATATAGTGTCTGAGCTATCAGCTGGGTGCATGAGACTAGATTGATCTCAAAATCAAACGAGGTGGGGGAACACCTAAAAACGTGTCTGGAAACACGTCTTCAAACTTACAAACAATTGGCACCTCTTGAATACTAGAACTCCTTGCCTTAGTATCCCTCACATGGGCTAAGAAGCCTCATAGCCCTACCCCATCAATTTCTTTACTAGTATTGGTGACACCAGACACGTCAAAAGAATTGTCTTATCTCCTTGGAAGACCCACAAGACATCACCATCGATAAACAATGCCACTTTCGAATTAGAGTCCAAGACCACTTGATACTTCTCCAAAGTATCCATTCTAAGGATCACATCAAATCCATGCATGTTAAGTGGTATGAGGTCCACTTGTATGCTATGTCCTAAAAAAGAAAGGACACAGGAAGGGCACACCTCCCACAGCTCAGCAGAACCAACCAATGAGGTTTCTAAATGAGGACTATCATGCCTATGACTAACAGGTAAAGAACAACTAGCAATCACTTCTCGAGTGAGAAAAGAGTGTGTCTCACCCGGGTCAACCAAAATAGATATAAAGCAAGCAAGAAGACAAATTAGAATGAAATAACTCCATCTAGCATGTCACAACTCATGGGTTGACCACTCCTTTTGGCTGACTCATAGCATAGAAGTGAGCCATTGCCTGTTGTTTCCCCCTTCCTCTGTTGGCTTGCCCAAAAGAGCCATCTTGTGATGCCTGACCGCATCCTTGACCTCCACCACTACTGAACTGTAATGACTATGACCCTTGCTGACTCTATCTCAGTTTTTGGGTCACCTCCTCATCCTTCATTGGGAAATACAACTTTGTATTTCCAATCTATCCACACCTATAGCATGTCTTGCTCATACCATGGCCTAGACGGCCCTGTCACTAATACCGACACTGCAATGTGGGCTCCCATCAGTGAAAAATTGCGACCTCTGCCTCTACTTGGAGACCACTGTGATTGAACACCCGATCTCTATTGTGATTGTGGTGTTGAGAACCTAGGCTTCTTGAAGCCTCCAGAATACTTCCCCTGGTATTGTTTCGGTCTCTTCTTAGCATTTGCCTCACATTTCTCTATCACTAACTGTTCAATCTATATAACAACTTCCATAAATGTGGCAAACCTCTCTCTGTTCTCCAGAGCAGACACCATCATCATCAACTCCATGCTAAAACCCTTCTCAAAGTGTCTGATCCTCTCATGGTCTATCATAGCCCAATGAGGACAAAGCCTTAACAATTCCATAAACTTTGCCTCATACTAGTTTTTGCCCTTGTCTTAGCTATTGCGTCACATCTTCATCCTTCACAGCATATGCCCACCTCAAATGTCCTACTTGCCCACACCTGTGGCAAGTCTTGGTCTTGTGTTGTGGCCTAGAAGGCCTCGTCAGTGAAACTGATGCCACATTGTGAGCTCCTACTGGTGGAAAGGTACGACCTATTCCCTTACTTGGTGACCATTGAGACTGAAATGCCAACCTCTATTGTGATTGAGGTGCTAAAAACCTAGGCTTCTTGAAGCCTCCAGAATACTATCCTTGATATTGTTCCAGTCTCTTTTTGGCATTCGATTCTCACTTCAACACAAATGGCCGCTCTATCCTCCTAACTGACTCCACAACTATGGCAAACTTCTCTCTGTTCTCTAAGGCTAACACCGGAGTCATCAAATTAGATCTCAAACCCTTCTCAAAATGTCTGATCCTTTCCTTGTCTGTAGCATCCAAATGCAGACAAAACCTCAAAAGCTCTGTCAATTTGTCTTCGTACTCATTAATTGTCATAGATCCCTATCATATCTTCTCAAACTATGTGATCTTTTCATCCAGATAGGTCTCCAAGAAGTATCAGTTCATGAACTCTCACTAAAAATCTTCCCAATTGATCACAACATGTGGCCTTTTATCCTCCTCTATGTCCCACTAATGGCCAACACTGCCTCCAACAGGTACACCGCATGCTTCATCTTATCCTCTTCAGGGATATTGAGGATCTTAAAGGCCTTCTCCAACTCGGTCAACCAAATTTCAGCATCCGTTGGATCCGTCGTAATGACATACTTAACGCCCCACATGCCTTAACCTCTCAAAGGTCTTCCCAAAACCCTAGTATTCCACATTGGGAACAACTGCCCTAGCTTGGGGTATGGGCATCCTATCCGTCATATGCGTCATCATGGCCATAAACTATCCAAACATGGATTGAAAAGTGAGATTGGCCATATTTGATGGGTCATATCGAGGCACTTCAGGCACTCCATCAACCCTTGCTTGCCTCTTGGCACCACCTCCTGGTACAGCCACACTACTCTCATATGCTCTTTGTGTTCACTAGACATATATTTTCTTCTCTTCTTCTTCTTCTTCTTCTTCTTTTGCATGAGCAGAAGTTACCATTAAATATGCTAGATGATGCAATAATATACACAAACCCTAGTCCTATGTCCTTTTAGACTCAAAAAACCTAAAGATCTGATACCAACCAAAATGTGACGCCCCGATCACAGTAAAACGAGATAACTCGAAACAAAGTGTGAAACTAATACTAACATCCAGGATTACCAGAAATATGGTAAATTTAAACCAATTGCATATAACCAAAAAATTGGAAACATATTACATCTGAGTCCTCATGAAGCCATTTGTATCATATATCATGTCATAAAATGGTACATATCATTGTTCATGTGGCTAACTTGCTACATCCTATTACATATGATAACCCGTTCACATATAGAATTCATATATATACAACGACAACCTACTGCCAAAACTTGTGTCGATGTACAACGTCTACAAAATACCCCTAAGGACCTGAGAGTATATGGACGAGACATAAGACTCTACTAAAAAATACTAGCAGCATGTCCAACCTTTCACATCTACTAATCCTCTTGTTCCTCAACCTCAACCGCACGATCTCTACCTCATCGTGCACAGACCACCTAAAAGATGTGGAAACCCACAGGGTGAGACCAACATCCCAGTGAGAGATATAACTCTCACCCAACATCTATTATTAACAAATATAAGCTAAAGCAGGAAAGTAACATTATTATCAGGTTGAGCAAATTCAACTAAATGATATGAGTAAAGAAATTAACACTATTTAAGCAAATTAGGCATCTACAACTCAGTAGTAGAACATCTTATACTTTCATAAGGAATATGAAGAACATGTAAAATAGTTGATTTCTCTTACCACATTATAAGTCAACTAATCAGTACAAGAAACAAGATAAAGGGTCATCCAATGTGAGTCATATTCAACCCTAAGAAAATATACTACACGGCTGTATTACACCTTTTATTATGCCTTGACGAGATGAGGTATACAACTCACGCTCCAACTCACCACAGCTAAGTCAAAATCAGTGTCATACAAGATCTAGGAGGATTCCGACTCCTATGATCTCCCACACCCTTGGTCAGTCTCAGTCTGCCGCAGTGACATAAATTCCAACTGCAAAATAGCCTAGTCTGCCTTGGTATATAGGCATATCACTAGTAAAAACTAAGTTACGACTGCAACCACACTCCTGCCAAGGTATGACCACAACCATCCTCAAAACATAACATATACATAATGAACCACGTCACCTCATATATGGCCTCAACCATTCTCCTTCCAGGGTATGACCATATCCAATCATGTGAAATGCATATACTCAATAGTATACGGCTCCGAGCTTCAACTAAGGGAGAACCTGTTTAATCATCCAACAAGTACTAATGTTGAAGATGGATCTATGGCACATACTGACTACATGATTAGGGTTTCACTTGATTAGTTAAGCTAATTAGGTGTCTTTTAGCATCAATCAAGTTACAACATACAAACCATAAACAAACGCTACAAAGATAAAGGTACATTACAACTACATAAGATATAAAACATATGAAGTATAAAGTTGTCACATCATCACTTGATATCAATGCCATACAAGGCCATCAACATCATCACATCATTAGGGGATATCAATCCCTCATCAAATCACTAGAGGATATCACCTCACATTATGCATTAAGCCTCTGCCAGGTCATAAGACCCAAATCACATATTTGATGCACATCATCATTATCTCATCATGCCTCATAAAGGCTCACAATCACTAACTACATTGTGTCATGTAAAACACACCATAGCAATCACTAGTTGTGATACCCATTCCACCTGCAAGGTTAAGATTACACAAGTAGGAGAGGGAAATCATAAACTCATGCTATTCATTCAAGCAAGCTCAACAAGTACATCATACACTTGAAATTAGGGTTAGGGTTTCTCATATAGTCAATTAGGATTTCCAATTCAATACTAGTCATTAAACCCTAGTTACATCATCTCCCACATGTTTGGAGAAAATTAGGGTTAAGAGTCATACTTGTTCTGAGAACCCATTAACTAAATGAGATTACTCAAAATATAAAACATAATCGATCACTAATTAATCACATACCCAAAAATATGGGTAAATTAAAACCAATTTCAACGTTAGCACCCGCTCAAAAGCATTTACATAAGAGCCCAACATATTTCTTATATCCATACTATGCCAAGAATTTGATACAAATTGTTCTATCACCTTAGCCACAACATATATACACAGGAGAACAATATTTGTATATGCCACACAACAAATATTAACATGCTAACAAAATTTCAATTCGTTTGAAACACCATATACAAACTTTTCCTGCCTGGACCTCAGAGTACATGGATGACTCTAGGATACACTAGATATCTAATAAACTTTCTCAAAGATGCATTACTGTAGTTCCTCTTTACTTCCATGGTTTTGTTGTCATCACTACCGATGACCAAAAAAGATGTGGCGAACCATAAGGGTGAGACCCATGTCCCACCAAGAGATATAACCTCCAACAACGTTTATTGATTCCAACTTTTTTAGGTAATGAAAAAGTTTAAGAAGTTTAATCATATATAAAAAATAAGCTCAACAACACTAATTATTAACAAAATACATACAAGAGCAGATAATAACTATCTTCATTAGCCAGACTATTCTCATATCCCAATTAACAGTATAAGGAGTCTAGCAGCATGAGCATCTCTAACATCACGAATAAGTCTAGTATCATATGCATAGCTAACAACATCAACATGTCTAACAGGTTGAACATATCAACATCATAAGAAGAGATACAACATAAGCACAACTATCTGGATAAGCATGATTAGCACTATATGCATCTCTAGTTACAAAGGCATGGCTAGCATGCTAAACATAACTAACAACATGAGATAGCTAGCATCATGATTATGATTAGCAGTAGCAGTATAGTTATCAACATAATCATTACTATTGTATGTACGCATCTATAATCTTAAGCATATCCAAAATCTAAGTATATCTCCTATCTCTTGATTGCACTAAGCATCATCTTTATGTAAAGATAACAAATAAGGGTTATCATCCAATGTGAAACGTCATGTATAACCCAAAACAAATATGATACATGGATATATTACATCTTTTATTATGCGCTGGGGAGTTTGAGTCATACCACTCAAAGTCCAGCTGACCATTGCTTGGTCACAATCAGTTCCATATAGGATCTAGGAAGAGCAAGACTCCAAGATCTTCTCCGTACTCATTTAGTACGAGTCTGCACAACAGTGACATATAGTCAAACTGCAAAATAGTGACATATAGTCCTGTAACTAGCCCACCTCAGTATAGGTCACAGCGCTATCATCTAGGATATTCAAACCCAATCACTGAGGTACAACCACAGTTGTCCTCTAATCACATTATGTTATAATCACTGAGACCCAACCAAAGTCATTATAAAAAAGCAGGCTAGATATGACCACATCCATCCTCCTAAAACACTTATTGTCAAGATGACAAGCACCCCACATACTTAATAGTATGTGCTCTGAGTTTCCCTTAGGAATAGTCGTTTCACCATCCAACAAGTTTTGACACTGAAGATGGTTCTATGGCACATAGCACTACATGATTAGAGTTTCACTTGATTAGTTATCTCCAATTGGGCAAATTAAGGCTGCATCAAACAAGTGGACATACAACCTCTAATTCACTTTTAGAAAATATTTCTATATAACAATTTCAGAAGATAAAAAACATATGAGACATATTGTTCATCATGATTACATGATGCTATTCACTTGCCATTCATGAGACTGCACTTGTCATCATACTATCATAGGATATAAATCCTTTTCACAATATCACAGGGTATCAACCCTTATCAACACAAGAGGAATACACCTCATTTAGGGCTCAACCATGCCTAAAGGGCATTAATACCATCATACCATTCCCACCAAGATCATCATTATCATTCCATGCCTTATAACAAGGCTCAACAACATCACTTACATATAATACACCAGATCATCATAATATTGTCTGAGCTAGGATATATTCATAAACCATCAAAGAAGGGTTATATTAGCATTAAGAATATTCCTTTATTACATCAACATGTAAGGAATCTAGATATGTTTAACCCTCATCATATTCATAATGCACATGTTTAACATAAGAAACTATCAACCATGTGGCTATGATAACCATCAAATAACACATTAAGGTTATGATCATATTAAGGAGGTTATTTCACCATCATGCCATAATATAAGAAGGTTAAACATACATACTCATCTTTATCTATTTGCATTAGAGTTAGGTTCAACAAGATAAATTATATTAATGTTACTAATCAGAACTCATACCCAAACCCTAACTCATGACATCCCCATTGGATCATGGATGCATATGTTGAAGCATCACCATCACATTCCATACTATTCTCAAGTAAGAACCCACACATAAATCAAGGTGTAACCATAAAGTTATAGCATACTAGGGTTTCAACAACAATAAGAGAGTATTCCATGATTTGTATTAATCATTCAAGGACTATTCATACCCAATTACCATCATTTAGTTATATTAAAGCTAGGTATAACAAGCTATACCTCATTAGGGTTACCCAATAATTTAGTATAGTTATTATTTATAGTGATTACAAATCATAATCATACGAGGGCAAGGGTAAGAATACAAGTTTAAGACATTGAACCATCAAATTCTCATCATCGAAATCATAACATTACACTACACGCTTCACCCAAAATAAATGGGAATATTGAGGCATCAACTTCTAACCATTAAATGTTGAAAAGATAAAGACATCGGTTGTTTACATAAGTAAACATCTTGAACAAACCACCTATGAATTCATTGAGTTGTGCTCTGGAAAGAGTCACCATCTAACCCTAGACATCCCTTGATTAACAACATAAAAAGTTCCATTGAGAGTAGGTTACAACCCACAAGTGATTGTTTATTTAAAACAAGTTGTTAGTAAATGAGCTTCTTAAGTTGATATCATAAAGGAAACCATTTAAATCACTTTATTAGGACCAAAATATTACATTTAGGCATCATTACAATTTATTGGATGAAGAAACATTAGTTCTTAACCATTAGGTCAAGTTCATATATTAAAACCATCAATTGAAGTATAGGTATGACCATTGCATCAAATGACCAAAGAAACCATTGGTTTAAGGCTTACTTGATTCTAGAACTAAATGCTTAACTCACCATAGGTTGTGGATACCTGATCCACCATCGGTAGTGACCATTAAGAAACCATAGGTTGTTAGATCAGCACTATATTCATTAATGACCAACGAATATCAAACTAATATCACCATTGATTGATAGCATCATTAGGGTACTTAGTTGTTAATCACTAAGCTTATAATTAGGCCAACACCTGACCTAAGGGGTGAACATCAGTTGACACCCTTTGTCACCACCATTATCTGTCATGAAGACAACACCATCGGTTGTTGCAATGGTACCACCATTGAGTCATGTGTTTATAGAAGAAATCAACTTTAAACCCTAAAATTGACCATTGGTTGATAGGTGTTTAGCACCATAAGTTATCAAACCAACCTGATACAAGTCATATTATACCTTAGGAATAACGTACACATGATCACAGGTTCATATAGAACTGAAATTAGAATAGGGAACATTATAAAAATCGAAATCCAAGTCAAGCATAGCTTTTTAGTGCATGGATCATCATTTAAAAGCAAGAACATGAGCTAGCAAGCTTATGGTAAGCAATAAATGTGGAGAAAGTTATAAAACTTACCTCTAATTAGAGGATAAACTCCCAAACAGAAGAAAACATGAGCAGGTAGGGTAGAAAACCCAAGCATAAGTTGTGAACTCGTTCATCTAGCACCTTTCTTCATCAAATGAGCAAACCCTAAGCATAAGGAGCAAGAAAGGTAGGGTTTTAGAGCTTTAGAGAAATTTCTACCATGGAACAACAAGGTTATGATCTGGAAAAAGGAAGAAGGAAGGATAAAAAAGAAATAAATGGAGTAGAGAAGGGGATTCTTACTCTTTTAGGTTAAGATCACTAGAAGGAAGCTTTTTTAACCCTAAAAGGAGGTCAATTGCAACCCTAAATTGTTTTTCCAAGAAGATCCCCTCTTTCTTATTCCTTGTATAGGAAATTCATAGAAGCACAAAGGGAGAATGAGGTTTGTATAAGGAGGGAAGTGGTGGAGAGAAAATGGCTCTTTTGGGTGCTTATGGATATGTATATGAAACTTTAAGATAAAGAAAAAGAAAAAGTTGAAGTTCTAGTATCTTTCCAAGTGTCCTTGGCCTTAAACTATTAAGAATATACAAGCACATACACAAGAAGCTCCCCACCATCCATATAGACCTGATTATATTTCCTTTTTAGAATTTGCAAGCCAATCAAATAATTCATTGGTTGATATCTACTAAAGGTAGCTCGTCCATGAAGGGGTAAACCCTAAAATACCCTTGAAGAAAACACCTTCAAATCAAGGTTTAAATAGGCACACCATGGCCCAAAAAGCTCAATAATATTGAGAGAATATCCAAGGAAAATAATGCAAGTGATAAATTTCAAAGAAAACCTCTTTATTGGGTAAATTGTAGAAAAGTCCAAAATATGCATAAAATTGCATAACATGCTCAAACAGTGTCCAAATTGGACCAAATTTGAAACTTAAGCTTGTATTATGATTTCAAAGAATATAACAAGGCTATATTAGGGTTATAAGAATTGAATTATGATAATTAAGCTTGTTCAACACTTTAAGCAAGGTTAAGGGTCTCACAACCATAAACCCCTGATAGGGATTTCACCCCCGAAATCCAAGGTACACATAGATGGTCACTTCTCATGCATGTCATCCTCAATATTACACATCATTAATTCCATATTATGTTAATGTCACATAGCTCTTATAGAGGTCATGTTCTTCTCTTTCAATTCATACATATCTTATCTTGGGTCAACACAACCCCCCCACATAAGAAGACATTTATAAATATGGAACATAGAAACTTGTTGTGCCACCTGTACAAATCTGATAGTACTTTCAACTTTGGGACTCAATTGTCATCTTGAACTATTCTATATGTTGTATCACGCATCACTCAGAGGCCATACTCACTGGATCCCACCAAACATAGAATAACATGTATCTCTTATCATATGCAACTTTATATGGTTTCATCCCTATGCCCCTTTAATGGTTGTTGTAATTAACAACTCAATCAACCAGGTATGCATCTCCTAATTTTCAAGAACTATGAAGCATATAATTTTATTTTTATTTTTTAGAGGATTCTCTAATCATCTCAATGGTGAACTGACCATCTGTTTGGTTGAAATATCATACATTTGTTTATAATTGTTAACAAACATAACTTTCTGATTGACCTTGTTAGGAGTAGAACAATGACACTATCTTCATCTTATTAGGATTCCCACAACACACTTAATAGAGATGTCATAACTCTAAGTGGATACTTTAGTCAACCCCAACTCACTCTTTCTAGACTTGTCACACATAAGTACAGTTGCTTCATTATTCTTAAGGTTTAAAAAAGATATTGACCATGTTACTGACTATCTCTAGAATACTTTGATATGTCATCATTCAAGGATTGCTACAACTTGTAAGACATGACCTGAACACTCTGTTCCTCCTATTCATAAATTCTATTGGTACATTGGTTAGTCTAAAGGACATAAAAATAAACTCACCATGGTCATGTAACTTATGTCATCCATTCTAACTCTTATGTCTAAAGGATATTTTATCTTAAAGGAACACGGTAGCATATCTCTACTGAACAACAAACCATCTATCCTTGATAGTGGTTTTGCCTAGCTATCACTGAACCATACACAATATTATAGAATCACTTTTTCTTTTCTTTCCAAACAACATTTAAAGGGACATCATCAACTCTCTCTCTAAGGGGGAGGAACACTTGGAATGTTCATTTAATAAACATTTCCAACCTTTACATACTTCCCAAATGGTTGATACATCTTGGATACTAGGATTCATTACCTTGGTATCCACCTCATGTGCTATAAGGAACTCACATCCTTATCTCATCTACTCTTACCAGCATAACAAATTTCAAGACTTATAAGAGGAGTCTTCCTAATCATTGGAAGGCTCAAAAGCAAACTCACACAAACTTTATGATCTTGGAACCATATTCCAAGCAACCTTATGCTATAATAAGCTATCCACCCTCATGTTTACAGCAAATCCACACATACCAAGTGGAAATGATCAACTTGAAAGTTGTTCTCTAGAAAGGAAAGACACAACAAGAAACACACTTCCCACATCATAACAACATTTTTCAAGGGTCACTAGCAAAAAGGTAACCAATTCTATTTTCATTATGCAGGTTACAACTTCTTATGTATCATTTTACCTTATTCATTTTAGGTTCCTTGCCATTAGCATAGGAATCATCATGATTAACATATCTCATTACTCCTTCCTTGATGACTATTTATCACACTTGGGTATGTTCTCTTATTTTATTATGTTTTTCAACCACTTATCGATAGGTAAATCATCATATTCCACATTTTCTTCATTAAACCGGGATCATCTCCCTTAATTGCTTGCACATGCCACTGATTTTTCATTAACACTTTCTTACACACATAGGTTGGTCTGAGATTAACTCAGGTTCCACCTTATTTCTTTGTCATTGTTCCCATTCATCTTCTCATTTTGTACTTGTTATAGGAGTTCTCTCTGTCTTATGTGGATTTCATATCTTGATTCACTTTATAAGCATAGACTTATCTGTCTTTTACTTTATTATCTTTTTGAATCACATCTTTAAGAACTCCTCTTTTTCTTATTTGTATTCTTATTTAGATTTCATGGTGTTGTATCTTTCTCTTATAATTACCAAACATTCAAGTTTTGATAGATTATGATGCAATTCTCATCTTCTTTAAGGTAGGATTTAGATATTCACACCATGATTTCTTATTCATTATGCTCTTTAGATTGTCTCAAAATGACTACTTGATCAGAGTAATCAGAAAGATAGCAATCTAAGAGTTCCATACCTTTCTTCAATAATGGAATACCTGGCCAGGGCACCCAAATACTGAGATTAGGCAGTTTGCACCATATTTTTATGTCATATTCCAAAATTTTACATCATCCTAGTCCTAAGTCCTAGTGTCCCTGTAGACTCACTGAACCTAAAGATCTGATACCAACTTGTGAGAACCCATTACACTAAATAAGATTACTCAAAATATAAAACACAATCAATCACTAATTAATCACATACCCAAAAATATGGGTAAGTTAAAACCAATTTCAACGTCAGCACCCACTTAGAAACATTTGCATAAGAGCCCAACATATTTCTTATATCCATAATATGCCAAGAATATGATACACATTTTTTATCACCTTAGCCACAACATATATACACAGGAGAACAATATTTGTATATTCCACACAACAAATATTAACATGCTAACAAAATTCTGATTCATTTGAAACACCATATACAAAATTTTCCTACCCGGACCTGAGAGTACAGGGATGACTCTAGGATACACTAGACATCTAATAAACTTTCTCAAAGATGCATTACTGTAGTTCCTCTTTGCTTCCATAGTTTTGTTGTCATCACTACTGATTACCAAAATTGACCATTGGTTGATAGGTGTTTAGCACCATAAGTTATCAAACCAACCTGATACAAGTCATATTATACCTTAGGAATAACGTACACATGATCACAGGTTCATATAGAACTGAAATTAGAATAGGGAACATTATAAAAATCGAAATCCAAGTCAAGCATAGCTTTTTAGTGCATGGATCATCATTTAAAAGCAAGAACATGAGCTAGCAAGCTTATGGTAAGCAATAAATGTGGAGAAAGTTATAAAACTTACCTCTAATTAGAGGATAAACTCCCAAACAGAAGAAAACATGAGCAGGTAGGGTAGAAAACCCAAGCATAAGTTGTGAACTCGTTCATCTAGCACCTTTCTTCATCAAATGAGCAAACCCTAAGCATAAGGAGCAAGAAAGGTAGGGTTTTAGAGCTTTAGAGAAATTTCTACCATGGAACAACAAGGTTATGATCTGGAAAAAGGAAGAAGGAAGGATAAAAAAGAAATAAATGGAGTAGAGAAGGGGATTCTTACTCTTTTAGGTTAAGATCACTAGAAGGAAGCTTTTTTAACCCTAAAAGGAGGTCAATTGCAACCCTAAATTGTTTTTCCAAGAAGATCCCCTCTTTCTTATTCCTTGTATAGGAAATTCATAGAAGCACAAAGGGAGAATGAGGTTTGTATAAGGAGGGAAGTGGTGGAGAGAAAATGGCTCTTTTGGGTGCTTATGGATATGTATATGAAACTTTAAGATAAAGAAAAAGAAAAAGTTGAAGTTCTAGTATCTTTCCAAGTGTCCTTGGCCTTAAACTATTAAGAATATACAAGCACATACACAAGAAGCTCCCCACCATCCATATAGACCTGATTATATTTCCTTTTTAGAATTTGCAAGCCAATCAAATAATTCATTGGTTGATATCTACTAAAGGTAGCTCGTCCATGAAGGGGTAAACCCTAAAATACCCTTGAAGAAAACACCTTCAAATCAAGGTTTAAATAGGCACACCATGGCCCAAAAAGCTCAATAATATTGAGAGAATATCCAAGGAAAATAATGCAAGTGATAAATTTCAAAGAAAACCTCTTTATTGGGTAAATTGTAGAAAAGTCCAAAATATGCATAAAATTGCATAACATGCTCAAACAGTGTCCAAATTGGACCAAATTTGAAACTTAAGCTTGTATTATGATTTCAAAGAATATAACAAGGCTATATTAGGGTTATAAGAATTGAATTATGATAATTAAGCTTGTTCAACACTTTAAGCAAGGTTAAGGGTCTCACAACCATAAACCCCTGATAGGGATTTCACCCCCGAAATCCAAGGTACACATAGATGGTCACTTCTCATGCATGTCATCCTCAATATTACACATCATTAATTCCATATTATGTTAATGTCACATAGCTCTTATAGAGGTCATGTTCTTCTCTTTCAATTCATACATATCTTATCTTGGGTCAACACAACCCCCCCCACATAAGAAGACATTTATAAATATGGAACATAGAAACTTGTTGTGCCACCTGTACAAATCTGATAGTACTTTCAACTTTGGGACTCAATTGTCATCTTGAACTATTCTATATGTTGTATCACGCATCACTCAGAGGCCATACTCACTGGATCCCACCAAACATAGAATAACATGTATCTCTTATCATATGCAACTTTATATGGTTTCATCCCTATGCCCCTTTAATGGTTGTTGTAATTAACAACTCAATCAACCAGGTATGCATCTCCTAATTTTCAAGAACTATGAAGCATATAATTTTATTTTTATTTTTTAGAGGATTCTCTAATCATCTCAATGGTGAACTGACCATCTGTTTGGTTGAAATATCATACATTTGTTTATAATTGTTAACAAACATAACTTTCTGATTGACCTTGTTAGGAGTAGAACAATGACACTATCTTCATCTTATTAGGATTCCCACAACACACTTAATAGAGATGTCATAACTCTAAGTGGATACTTTAGTCAACCCCAACTCACTCTTTCTAGACTTGTCACACATAAGTACAGTTGCTTCATTATTCTTAAGGTTTAAAAAAGATATTGACCATGTTACTGACTATCTCTAGAATACTTTGATATGTCATCATTCAAGGATTGCTACAACTTGTAAGACATGACCTGAACACTCTGTTCCTCCTATTCATAAATTCTATTGGTACATTGGTTAGTCTAAAGGACATAAAAATAAACTCACCATGGTCATGTAACTTATGTCATCCATTCTAACTCTTATGTCTAAAGGATATTTTATCTTAAAGGAACACGGTAGCATATCTCTACTGAACAACAAACCATCTATCCTTGATAGTGGTTTTGCCTAGCTATCACTGAACCATACACAATATTATAGAATCACTTTTTCTTTTCTTTCCAAACAACATTTAAAGGGACATCATCAACTCTCTCTCTAAGGGGGAGGAACACTTGGAATGTTCATTTAATAAACATTTCCAACCTTTACATACTTCCCAAATGGTTGATACATCTTGGATACTAGGATTCATTACCTTGGTATCCACCTCATGTGCTATAAGGAACTCACATCCTTATCTCATCTACTCTTACCAGCATAACAAATTTCAAGACTTATAAGAGGAGTCTTCCTAATCATTGGAAGGCTCAAAAGCAAACTCACACAAACTTTATGATCTTGGAACCATATTCCAAGCAACCTTATGCTATAATAAGCTATCCACCCTCATGTTTACAGCAAATCCACACATACCAAGTGGAAATGATCAACTTGAAAGTTGTTCTCTAGAAAGGAAAGACACAACAAGAAACACACTTCCCACATCATAACAACATTTTTCAAGGGTCACTAGCAAAAAGGTAACCAATTCTATTTTCATTATGCAGGTTACAACTTCTTATGTATCATTTTACCTTATTCATTTTAGGTTCCTTGCCATTAGCATAGGAATCATCATGATTAACATATCTCATTACTCCTTCCTTGATGACTATTTATCACACTTGGGTATGTTCTCTTATTTTATTATGTTTTTCAACCACTTATCGATAGGTAAATCATCATATTCCACATTTTCTTCATTAAACCGGGATCATCTCCCTTAATTGCTTGCACATGCCACTGATTTTTCATTAACACTTTCTTACACACATAGGTTGGTCTGAGATTAACTCAGGTTCCACCTTATTTCTTTGTCATTGTTCCCATTCATCTTCTCATTTTGTACTTGTTATAGGAGTTCTCTCTGTCTTATGTGGATTTCATATCTTGATTCACTTTATAAGCATAGACTTATCTGTCTTTTACTTTATTATCTTTTTGAATCACATCTTTAAGAACTCCTCTTTTTCTTATTTGTATTCTTATTTAGATTTCATGGTGTTGTATCTTTCTCTTATAATTACCAAACATTCAAGTTTTGATAGATTATGATGCAATTCTCATCTTCTTTAAGGTAGGATTTAGATATTCACACCATGATTTCTTATTCATTATGCTCTTTAGATTGTCTCAAAATGACTACTTGATCAGAGTAATCAGAAAGATAGCAATCTAAGAGTTCCATACCTTTCTTCAATAATGGAATACCTGGCCAGGGCACCCAAATACTGAGATTAGGCAGTTTGCACCATATTTTTATGTCATATTCCAAAATTTTACATCATCCTAGTCCTAAGTCCTAGTGTCCCTGTAGACTCACTGAACCTAAAGATCTGATACCAACTTGTGAGAACCCATTACACTAAATAAGATTACTCAAAATATAAAACACAATCAATCACTAATTAATCACATACCCAAAAATATGGGTAAGTTAAAACCAATTTCAACGTCAGCACCCACTTAGAAACATTTGCATAAGAGCCCAACATATTTCTTATATCCATAATATGCCAAGAATATGATACACATTTTTTATCACCTTAGCCACAACATATATACACAGGAGAACAATATTTGTATATTCCACACAACAAATATTAACATGCTAATAAAATTCTGATTCATTTGAAACACCATATACAAAATTTTCCTACCCGGACCTGAGAGTACAGGGATGACTCTAGGATACACTAGACATCTAATAAACTTTCTCAAAGATGCATTACTGTAGTTCCTCTTTGCTTCCATAGTTTTGTTGTCATCACTACTGATTACCAAAATTGACCATTGGTTGATAGGTGTTTAGCACCATAAGTTATCAAACCAACCTGATACAAGTCATATTATACCTTAGGAATAACGTACACATGATCACAGGTTCATATAGAACTGAAATTAGAATAGGGAACATTATAAAAATCGAAATCCAAGTCAAGCATAGCTTTTTAGTGCATGGATCATCATTTAAAAGCAAGAACATGAGCTAGCAAGCTTATGGTAAGCAATAAATGTGGAGAAAGTTATAAAACTTACCTCTAATTAGAGGATAAACTCCCAAACAGAAGAAAACATGAGCAGGTAGGGTAGAAAACCCAAGCATAAGTTGTGAACTCGTTCATCTAGCACCTTTCTTCATCAAATGAGCAAACCCTAAGCATAAGGAGCAAGAAAGGTAGGGTTTTAGAGCTTTAGAGAAATTTCTACCATGGAAAAACAAGGTTATGATCTGGAAAAAGGAAGAAGGAAGGATAACAAAGAAATAAATGGAGTAGAGAAGGGGATTCTTACTCTTTTAGGTTAAGATCACTAGAAGGAAGCTTTTTTAACCCTAAAAGGAGGTCAATTGCAACCCTAAATTGTTTTTCCAAGAAGATCCCCTCTTTCTTATTCCTTGTATAGGAAATTCATAGAAGCACAAAGGGAGAATGAGGTTTGTATAAGGAGGGAAGTGGTGGAGAGAAAATGGCTCTTTTGGGTGCTTAGGGATATGTATATGAAACTTTAAGATAAAGAAAAAGAAAAAGTTGAAGTTCTAGTATCTTTCCAAGTGTCCTTGGCCTTAAACTATTAAGAATATACAAGCACATACACAAGAAGATCCCCACCATCCATATAGACCTGATTATATTTCCTTTTTAGAATTTGCAAGCCAATCAAATAATTCATTGGTTGATATCTACTAAAGGTAGCTCGTCCATGAAGGGGTAAACCCTAAAATACCCTTGAAGAAAACACCTTCAAACCAAGGTTTAAATAGGCACACCATGGCCCAAAAAGCTCAATAATATTGAGAGAATATCCAAGGAACATAATGCAAGTGATAAATTGCAAAGAAAACCTCTTTATTGGGTAAATTGTAGAAAAGTCCAAAATATGCATAAAATTGCATAACATGCTCAAACAGTGTCCAAATTGGACCAAATTTGAAACTTAAGCTTGTATTATGATTTCAAAGCATATCACAAGGCTATATTAGGGTTATAAGAATTGAATTATGATAATTAAGCTTGTTCAACACTTTAAGCAAGGTTAAGGGTCTCACAACCATAAACCCCTGATAGGGATTTCACCCCCGAAATCCAAGGTACACATAGATGGTCACTTCTCATGCATGTCATCCTCAATATTACACATCATTAATTCCATATTATGTTAATGTCACATAGCTCTTATAGAGGTCATGTTCTTCTCTTTCAATTCATACATATCTTATCTTGGGTCAACACAACCCCCCCCCCACATAAGAAGACATTTGTAAATATGGAACATAGAAACTTGTTGTGCCACCTGTACAAATCTGATAGTACTTTCAACTTTGGGACTCAATTGTCATCTTGAACTATTCTATATGTTGTATCACGCATCACTCAGAGGCCATACTCACTGGATCCCACCAAACATAGAATAACATGTATCTCTTATCATATGCAACTTTATATGGTTTCATCCCTATGCCCCTTTAATGGTTGTTGTAATTAACAACTCAATCAACCAGGTATGCATCTCCTAATTTTCAAGAACTATGAAGCATATAATTTTATTTTTATTTTTTAGAGGATTCTCTAATCGTCTCAATGGTGAACTGACCATCTGTTTGGTTGAAATATCATACATTTGTTTATAATTGTTAACAAACATAACTTTCTGATTGACCTTGTTAGGAGTAGAACAATGACACTATCTTCATCTTATTAGGATTCCCACAACACACTTAATAGAGATGTCATAACTCTAAGTGGATACTTTAGTCAACCCCAACTCACTCTTTCTAGACTTGTCACACATAAGTACAGTTGCTTCATTATTCTTAAGGTTTAAAAAAGATATTGACCATGTTACTGACTATCTCTAGAATACTTTGATATGTCATCATTCAAGGATTGCTACAACTTGTAAGACATGACCTGAACACTCTGTTCCTCCTATTCATAAATTCTATTGGTACATTGGTTAGTCTAAAGGACATAAAAATAAACTCACCATGGTCATGTAACTTATGTCATCCATTCTAACTCTTATGTCTAAAGGATATTTTATCTTAAAGGAACACGGTAGCATATCTCTACTGAACAACAAACCATCTATCCTTGATAGTGGTTTTGCCTAGCTATCACTGAACCATACACAATATTATAGAATCACTTTTTCTTTTCTTTCCAAACAACATTTAAAGGGACATCATCAACTCTCTCTCTAAGGGGGAGGAACACTTGGAATGTTCATTTAATAAACATTTCCAACCTTTACATACTTCCCAAATGGTTGATACATCTTGGATACTAGGATTCATTACCTTGGTATCCACCTCATGTGCTATAAGGAACTCACATCCTTATCTCATCTACTCTTACCAGCATAACAAATTTCAAGACATATAAGAGGAGTCTTCCTAATCATTGGAAGGCTCAAAAGCAAACTCACACAAACTTTATGATCTTGGAACCATATTCCAAGCAACCTTATGCTATAATAAGCTATCCACCCTCATGTTTACAACAAATCCACACATACCAAGTGGAAATGATCAACTTGAAAGTTGTTCTCTAGAAAGGAAAGACACAACAAGAAACACACTTCCCACATCATAACAACATTTTTCAAGGGTCACTAGCAAAAAGGTAACCAATTCTATTTTCATTATGCAGGTTACAACTTCTTATGTATCATTTTACCTTATTCATTTTAGGTTCCTTGCCATTAGCATAGGAATCATCATGATTAACATATCTCATTACTCCTTCCTTGATGACTATTTATCACACTTGGGTATGTTCTCTTATTTTATTATGTTTTTCAACCACTTATCGATAGGTAAATCATCATATTCCACATTTTCTTCATTAAACCGGGATCATCTCCCTTAATTGCTTGCACATGCCACTGATTTTTCATTAACACTTTCTTACACACATAGGTTGGTCTGAGATTAACTCAGGTTCCACCTTATTTCTTTGTCATTGTTCCCATTCATCTTCTCATTTTATACTTGTTATAGGAGTTCTCTCTGTCTTATGTGGATTTCATATCTTGATTCACTTTATAAGCATAGACTTATCTGTCTTTTACTTTATTATCTTTTTGAATCACATCTTTAAGAACTCCTCTTTTTCTTATTTGTATTCTTATTTAGATTTCATGGTGTTGTATCTTTCTCTTATAATTACCAAACATTCAAGTTTTGATAGATTATGATGCAATTCTCATCTTCTTTAAGGTAGGATTTAGATATTCACACCATGATTTCTTATTCATTATGCTCTTTAGATTGTCTCAAAATGACTACTTGATCAGAGTAATCAGAAAGATAGCAATCTAAGAGTTCCATACCTTTCTTCAATAATGGAATACCTGGCCAGGGCACCCAAATACTGAGATTAGGCAGTTTGCACCATATTTTTATGTCATATTCCAAAATTTTACATCATCCTAGTCCTAAGTCCTAGTGTCCCTGTAGACTCACTGAACCTAAAGATCTGATACCAACTTGTGAGAACCCGTTACACTAAATAAGATTACTCAAAATATAAAACACAATCAATCACTAATTAATCACATACCCAAAAATATGGGTAAGTTAAAACCAATTTCAACGTCAGCACCCACTTAGAAACATTTGCATAAGAGCCCAACATATTTCTTATATCCATAATATGCCAAGAATATGATACACATTTTTTATCACCTTAGCCACAACATATATACACAGGAGAACAATATTTGTATATTCCACACAACAAATATTAACATGCTAACAAAATTCTGATTCATTTGAAACACCATATACAAAATTTTCCTACCCGGACCTGAGAGTACAGGGATGACTCTAGGATACACTAGACATCTAATAAACTTTCTCAAAGATGCATTACTGTAGTTCCTCTTTGCTTCCATAGTTTTGTTGTCATCACTACTGATTACCAAAAAAGATGTGGCGAACCACAAGGGTGAGATATAACCTCCAACAACGTTTATTGATTCCAACTTTTTTAGGTAATGAGATAGTTTAAGCAGTTTAGTCATATACAACAAATAAGCTGAACAACACTGATGATTAACAAAATACATAAAGGAGTAGATAATAACTATCTTCATTATCTAGACTATTCTCATATCCCTATTAACAGTATAAGGAGTCTAGCAGCATGAGCATCTCTAACATCATGAATAAGTCTAGTATCATATGCATAGCTAACAACATTAGCATGTCTAACAGGTTGAACATATCAACATCATAAGAAGAGCTACAACATAAGCATAACTATCTGGATAAGCATGATTAGCAGTATATGCATCTCTAGTCATAAAGGCATGGCTAGCATGCTAAACATAACTAACAACATGATATAGCTATCATCGTGATTATAATCAGCAGTAGCAATATAGTTATCAACATAAGCATAGATACTGTATGTACACATCTACAATCTTAAGCATGTCCACAACCTAAGTATATCTACTATCTCTTAATTGCACTAAGAATCATCTTTATGTAAAGATAAAAAACAAGGGTTATCATCCAATGTGAAACATCGTGTATAACCCTAAACAAATATGCTACATGGCTGTACTACATCTTTTATTATGCCATGGGGAGTTTGAGTCATACCACTCAAAGTCCAACTGACCACCGCTTGGTCGCAATCAGTTCCATATAGGATCTAGGAAGAGCCAGACTCCAAGATCTTCTCCATACTCGGTCAGTACGAGTCTGCACCACAGTGAAATATAGTCAAACTGCAAAATAGTGACATATAGTCTTGTAACTAGCCCACCTTGGTACTGGTCACAACGTTACCATCTAGGGTATTCAAACCCAATCACTGAGGTACAACTGTAGTTGTCCTCTAATCACATCATGTTATAATCACTGAAACCCGACCAAAGTTGTTCTCAAAAAGTAGGCTAGGTATGACCACAACCATCCTCCTGAAACACTTGGTATCAAGATGACAAGCACCCCACATACTCAATAGTATGCACACTGAGTTTCCCTTAGGAATACTCATTTCACCATCCAACAAGTTCTGACACTGAAGATGGTTCTATGGCACAAGGCACTACATGATTAGAGTTTCACTTGATTAGTTATCTCCAATTGGGTGAATTAAGGCTGCATCAAACAAGTGGACATACAAACCCTAATTCACTTCTAGCAAATATTGCTATATAACAATTTCATAAGATATAAAACATATGAGACATATTGTTCATCATCTCATCATTACATGATTCTATTCACTTGGCATTCATGAGACTGCACTTGTCATCATACTATCACATGATATAAATCATTTTCACAATATTACAGGGTATCAACCCTTATCAACACAAGAGGAATACACCTCATTTAGGACTCAACCATGCCCAAAGGTTATTAAGAGCATCATAACATTCCTTGCAAGATCATCATTATCATTCCATGCCTTATAACAAGGCTCAACAACATCACTTACATATAATACACCAGATCAACATAATATTTCCTTAACGAGTTAGGAAATATTCATAAACCATCATGGAAGGGTTATATTAGCATTAAGAATATTCCTTTAGTACATCAACATGCAAATAATCTAGATATGTTTAACCCTCATCATATTCATAATGCACATGTTTAGCATAAGAAAGTATCAACCATGTGGCTATGATAACCATCAATTAACACATTAAGATTATGATCACATTAAGGAGGTTATTTCTCCATCATGCCATCATATAAGAAGGTTAAACATGAATACTCATCTTTATCTATTTGCATTATAGCTAGGTTCAACAAGATAAATTATATTAATGTTACTAATCAACACTCATACCTAAACCCTAACTCACGGCATCCCCATTGGATCATGGATGCATACAATGAAGCATCGCCATCACATTCCATACTATTCTCAAGTATGAACCCACACATAAATGAAGGTGTAACCATCGGGTTATAGCATACTAGCGTTTCACTCTCCATCACATATTGTTGGATCATACACCACTATTGAGTCCCAACAAAATTTGTGGATATTAGGGTATACCAACCCCACACACCACCGTATGTTTAAAAATGGATTCTATGAGCATTTTCTCATATCATAAATTGTTGCAAGATTAACTCATTTCACTATTTGCCTTTACTACCTAGGGAAATAGATCTATAGGCTAATGACACACATTATTAGGGTTACCATTGACTAATTAATCCAATTAATCATATTTCAATTACTTCAAAGAATTTAAAAATAATGCACATATATATAATTGACATATTAATCAACTTGCCAACTCTAGAAGATGTAAAATGTATTTTTTCACATACCAAATCACCCAAATCAAGGTACAAGTAATCATCTTTTAACATGCCAAGGACCAACATATCAATCTCGTCCACAAAAAAGCCTAACATATCAATCTCGACTAAAATAGGGCCCAACATGTCAATCTCGACCACAAGGCCCAACATATTGAATCATGGAAAATCAACCTTAATTAAGGAAAAACGTAGAACATTTATCTTTCCACTATTTCATCAATGAAATGAAAATAGTGTCACAAAAATTATACTATCATCCCATATATAGAAATGTTCATAATCACCATATAGAACAAGAAAATCATACAACATTAGGACAAAAACAACCACTAGTAGCAATGAAAGGCTAATTTTCACCACATAAGGCCATACTGAGTACAAGACTTTGTAGGAATATAAAAATCACTTGAGATTATGGATGCTAGCTATATTACTTTAACGCACCACCACACCAAATTTCAACTTCAAATTTGGAAGTATTGAAAGTTGCATGCAATTCAAGTGTACACATAAAAGGGACCACTTTTATGAAAAGATGAGCTATCTTGAGACTATAGATCTAATTCAGATTATACATTAGCAATATAAAATTTATATAAAGTCTTAAAGATCATTTGTATCCACTCCTAGTCTGTAAGAATAACATGTATATTGATTTCCACATCATATGGCACCAAGATACCATAATGTTTTAGTAGAATTTCACATGTATTTTGAAATTTAGCAAAAACACGTTTAAGTGGGCATGAGATTACCTTTAGGTATCACTTTTATAAGATTAGGAAGAACATGAAATTTCATATTTCACTTTCACTTATCTAGCATAGTTCTTAAGAAATCATCTTTTAGCATATTAGCTTATCATAGAAATGGATTAGTAGATATTAGAGCACCATTTTACATATTCTAAAAGTTTAGGCTTTGAATCAATAACAAGCGATGTTCATATCATCAAGGCTTAATATTAAGAGATAGAGTAAGGCATGCAAAATTCGAAACCTCATTACATTATAGCAAAATAGATCTAAAAGATTCTAGTTTTAGGCATCTAAATCAAGTTTAAACAAATTTATGGATTTCCATGCACAAGTTAGAAAAAGAATGCTAACAAATGCTATATCACTCACCTCTCATGGTGATGATCATGAAGTACATTCAAGAGAGGATTGAGAAAGATCCATATCCTAGATAAGTCCTCCAACAACCCAAAAAAAAATCTTCAAGCAAGATCTAGCTTCACTTAGAACAAAGAGAGGAAAAGAAAGGTTCTTTAGCTAGATGGGGTACGTATCATAATGTAAGTCCATATGGATTGGAAAAGGGATGAAGATGAGAGGTAAAATAGTAGGAAAAAGGTAACTTAAGGAATATCTTACATGATTAGGGCTAAAATTGAAGTTATCTAGCTATGGAAGCTTGATCATCTACATGCAAGGACATACAAGATTCCATCCAGGGCCATCACCTTCCTAGTTTCTCTCCATGACCATATAGGTGTTGGTTCCTAGATGGGTGATTAGATGCTCTAGAGGGGGGGTGAATAGAGCTGAAAGCACTTAAACAAAATTCATTAAACCTTCAAGATATATCACAAGATAAGGTTGCAAAATAGGAAATTTGTGTGCAACTAAAACATGCATAGCAAGTATGAGAGAGATTGAGCAAACACAAGTAGACAAGCTATTTAGAGTGGTTCCACACTTCAAACTAGAAGTGTGTCAGCCCACTTACCTAGAGAGGTCAACCTCTAGGATTTCCTAACCATTGCATTCTTATATTCATTCATAAGAGTTACAATACATGACCAAACAAAGGACTTACCTATCCAATACAAAGAGTCTTCAACCTTACCAAGGACTTACCCACTTTGCAAGGAGTCTTCCGCCTTCTTCCAAGGACTTACCTACTCTTGCACAAGTCTTCAGCCTTGTAGGAATTAACCACTCTTCTTGGATCTTCCACCTTTGACTTCACCTTCACTCGGAGAAGCTTCCACCAAGGACTTACCCACTTGATCAAGGAGTCTTCTGCCTTCACCAAGGGCTTACCCACTCTATGTCCAAGTCTTCAGCCTTGATCTTCACCAAGGGACTCCTTCCCTTGTTCTTCTTCACCTCTCTTGGACAAGAGAGAGAACCTTCATCTTCATGATTGAAATGAGAGAAAGGGAGGTGGTGGAAGTGAGAGCCTCACAAGATATACATGTAAGACTAGCTCTCTTACAAATCTCCTACTCACTCTAATGGATGTAGCAAGTGATTAATCTTAGAGAGAGAGAGGAGGCTGTAGGAAGCACTCAACTATAGAAAAGGAACCTCACATAGAGTTTGGAATGAATGCTCAACCTTGGAATGAAGCCCAAGGGGTGCTATTTATAGCTGGGGATACCTCTTAGCCTTTGGGAACACTTGAGAATGAAAACTAGCCGTTTTGTGGCTTGCAACAAATCTAATTTCACTTGTTGCAACTCCACAACGGCTAGAAGCACTTTTTTGTACTTTTTCGTACAGTGCAATCGGTCGAGTTTCTATAAAGGTAACTCGACCGATCAAGTAAATGACAAGGCCGATACTCAACTGATCGGTCGAGTTTGTCCTGACAAAACTCGACCGACCATTAGGAATCGAGATGGTCAGTTACTTGATTGGTCGAGTTCTGTGTAAACACCACTCGACCGATGCAATATCCAGAAAATTGATCAAGGATGATCGGTTGAGTTTTCAGGCTGGGAAACTCGACCGACAAAGTGCCTGTAATCAATTTTCAAAGTTGCATCTAAAGTGCTCTAATATTCGATCTAAGTGCTCCTGATATTTTTCTAAGCTTAATTACAAGTCATACAATCATTACAAGTGATTTACAACATGATTCTAATGGATATACATCATATTACAAAAACATGCACTTGTATGACTTTTGACTTGTCTTTTCTCCAATTTGAGATGCGCAAGTTAGGGCATTTGGAGTGTGTCTATACCTAATCTGAAATCACTCAAGTAGAGACATTAGACACCAATATGTGGAATGGTTAATCATCATCAAAACACGAGTTTAGTCAATTTAGACATGAGTCAACATTGACCTAATTGACCTTGAGTCAACAATAGGCTCTCCATCACATGCTAACAACAAGGAGGAGAGTCAAATGGGCCTCTAGGTCGATGGGGAGGGGTGTTCTATATCAGAATGAGTGTAATTGTCAAAATTTCCCATAACTAGTGCCTCGAATTACCATCAATCAATGTAGGACTTTCATTGGTCAAAGCATCCTTTTCATGAACCCTCCTAGAATTTTCATTAGCTTGAGCATCATTCTCATTGATATATACAAGATCTTTGTCGATCTAGCACTTCTATTGGTTAGAAAGTGAATTTGTCGGACTACCTAGAAGCTCTTGTGAAGCTTGCCTTATTATAGTTTTAGATGTCCAGGGTTACATTCGTTTTCAAAATCCAAGAATTTCATCAGTAGTTGACCTACTGATTCCATCAGTTTGCACACACACAGGAGTTTCATCAGTTCACATGCTCAGACTTCTCATTGATTATTGAGTGTAGGTCTCTCATTAGATGATGAGTTTAGGGACTCTATTGGTTTAGAGGTCTAAGACTCTCATAGGTTGAGAGCTCTAGAACTCATTGTTTGATAGATCCATGACTCTCATCAATTTAGACTTCATATGTTCTCTACTACCACCAAACTAGTTAGGTTTAGGGTTATAAACCCCAGGATTAAAACCCATATAAAACAAGGACAAAGTTCATAAAATTGAGCATGGTTATGAATGAAATCATGAACTCAGATAACATATAGTAAATTTTGCAATAAGGTCCTTGATTAGGTTGAAATGGCATGTTAGTCCATAATTGTACATGAAATTACAAATCTTGGTAAATGAGGTACAACAAAAGTCATATTAGAGTCATATCTTACCCAATTTATTTTAAGGATAAAAAAGGTATGAGTATGAAGGAAAAAACAAGTTTATATAATTCTCACATAATTTGTAATCAGTTCCTCATACTATGTTGAATTTACAATTAAGTTCACAACTTGCAAGCAAACTTAACTTTAGGGAAAGAAAAGTACAAATTGGACCAAATTGGAGATATCTCTTAATCAATTTGTATCACAAACTTAATAGCCCATTATTCTGAATATAAAGAAAAATTATAGGGATGCTAAGGTTAATCTAGGGTCATGGTATCACATTCATAAACTCTTCAAAAGGATTTCATCCTCAAAATTCCAAGCTAGGACAAAGAACAACAACAAGAAACTCATATTTCTTAGAACTTAGGAAATGCTTGTTACACCATCTTCCTTAGTGCACAATTATGATGAAGGCTATTCTAGGTTCTCATGTACATTTGTATAGTTGATTTTGAGTTTCAAATTGTTATTCATCATTCATCGACTTACCCAAATTGAACTTATTAGTTCATGTGTTTCTGAAACTTACACAATCAATGGACACTTCTTGTGTACATATCCATTCTTATCTTCTAGGTAACGACTTTTGGCTTGTTATTGATCCATAACAAACTCACTATCACATGTGTACATGCAACATATTCTTATTTTGATTTTAAACATCACCATCTTGTCTTGTTCTATGTCTAAAACATGTTTTTTCTGAACATGCCTACTCATGAAACATCTGATTCATGCATTTAACATACTAGAAACTCACTAAAGGATTGAGACAACATCATATGCAACTATCAGGCCATCAATTATTATCTTTTCTTCCTAGTATCAACCTACTATTTTCATGATTATTATATCAAAATATTATAGTTTCTCCTCTTTGTGTCTTTCAACCTCAATTTCATCTTGATCCTCACCTAGTTAGGAATATGATCATATGCTATAATAGGGTTTTTATCCCATCACCTTTCTTTCAATGCACTTCATTTTCTCATGATTTTTTACATTATTTCATTCATAAGAGATCATTTCCTAATGACATTCTCAAATCTCCTTGTTAAATCATAATTATTGACTTCCATTATTTCCTAATACACATCGATTGGTCAGAGATTACCTTAGGCTCCACTCTTCTCATATGCCATTCTACATGTTTATTGTCTTAACTCATACTCATGAGTTGAGTTCTCCTCTTTTCATATGAATTTTAAATCTTGAATCCCTATCATAATATATATTCTTTAAAGGCTTCTTCATACACATTTGTATATTCTAGATAAGGATTTCCTTGGATGTTATACATAATTAAAGCTTCATATTGGTGTCATATCTCTTTAATATTATCATTATCTAAAAATATCTACTTCAAAAACTATATTCCTATCCTTGAAAGGTGTCCTTTCAAGTTTTAGGAATGAAGATATAATAACATGAGAGTTCTAGATCAAGATAAAACTCATAATCATAAAAAAACACTAGGAAAAGCAACATATCATATACTTCAACAACTACCTATCCAT
This sequence comes from Alisma plantago-aquatica, assembly GCA_963693085.1. Taxonomy (NCBI): domain Eukaryota; kingdom Viridiplantae; phylum Streptophyta; class Magnoliopsida; order Alismatales; family Alismataceae; genus Alisma; species Alisma plantago-aquatica. Next base: position 928,236,828 of record OY856409.1, read on the forward strand.
CACTCAGGAAAGTGAGAGTATATGGACACTCTAGACTTCATATTATTCTTTTAAACATCTTTATCAACACATCATTTCCACAACTCCAACTTACCTAAAAAATGTGGAAATCCATGGGGTGAGATCCCAGATTTGATATAGTAAAAGCTGGCATATGTATTGCTTACAAGCATAAGAGAATCAGATTATTTAGAGGCAGATTATTCTATGATTACATATCTCTACACAAGATATATGAACCAAGTACTTATTCTCTTCACTTGACATATATTTAGCAAGTGATAATTATTTTTCAATAAATACACAGATACCAAATCACCCAAATAAAGATACAAATAACCAATTTTGGACATACCAAGGCCCAATATATAAATCTTGACCACAACAAGGTCCAACGTATCAAATCTCGGCCACAACAAGGCTCAACATATCAATTTTGGCTACAACAAGGCCTAACATAATAAATCATGGCATACCAACCTTAATTAAGAACATGAGATATTTATCCTTCCACTATTTTATTTCTAATAGGAAAATATTATCACAAAAGTTAGACTATTATATCATACATATAAATGTTGACAATCATCATCTACAACAAAACATGAAAATGGAACATAATTAATCATCACAATTAAGGTGTAAGAGTATCATGAGGAATTTTCATATTGTATTGTATTTAGGATCATTAAGTTCAATTCAACCAATCCTCATTACATATATCATTTAGTGGCCACTTGTTTATAACAAAGTGTATATCATCAAATAAAGGACAAGGTTATCAAACCTGTTAGACCACATCATTTTCACACCTTCATTGTTTTACCATTTATCCATCATCTTAGATTGCATACATGTTTGATGTTGGGTTAATGTTAATGATTAGGCCCTGCCATAATCACAATGATGATACCCATATCATTACACTCAAGGTATCAACATCAAGGCACCAAACATACATATATATTTCCCATATACAAGATACATCTTATAATGCCACATTTTAGAACATATGTAAATCCTTAAAATCATAGAGAAGGGGAGATATAGACAAAGGTAATCATTTGAGGAAGAAAACTACTCCATTAGGATCCTTTTAACATAAAACAATGATCATCATTTATGGAAACTCGAATGGACTAAGAAACATCCGAGTTACTTTAATATTACTTTGTAATTTACCCACATGATGCATTACTTTGAGATTAATTTTTGAATCAATTAATTGTGCTTGACTTTGGGGATATAAGATAGTTCATAAAGTAACCACAGTACGCATTATGGAACAAACTACCACTAGTTAACATGAATGGCTGAGCTCACCATGTAAGGCCATACTAAGGACAAGTTGTAAGAATCTACAAACCACCTGAGATTTTGGATTTCGCTTCATATTACTATAACACACCCCCATACCAAATTTCAACTTTAAAATTGAAATTATGTGGGAGTTGCATCAAATATAATATTACACTTACAAAGGACCACTTTTATAAATAGATGATCCATATTTATATTATAGACCAAACTTAAATGAAATTTTAGAAGTATAGGAATAATAATAACACTTATATTAATGTCCATATCATATGCACAAATATACTATAAAGATAACATATTAAGTAACATTTCACATGTATTTCCAATTTCAAGAGAAACATGTTTAATTTAAAATTATACTAACATCATGGATCACTTTTAAAAGATTATAATAGCATGAAGTTATGTATTTCCCTTTCAATTATCTAGAATAGTTCTCAAGAAATCATCTTTTAGCATATTAGGGGATCACATCGCAAGATTAGGGAACATTAGAGCACCAATGTACGACTTCTAAACAATTTTAATACTTAAAAAAATAAGAGTGCAAGTCCATATCATAAATATTCACTATTATAGGATTAGTAAGGCATCCAAAATCTAAAACCACATCATATACTAGCAAAACATATCTTAAATATTCTGTTTTTAGGAATCCAAATCAAGTTAGTAGCAAGGTTTGGGATTTGCATGCACAATAGGAAAAAGAATGATAACAAATGCTATATCACCCACCTCTGATTGTGATGGTCAGAAGGTCCACTCAAGAGAGCCAAAAGCAAGTTTCCAAATCCTAGATCAGCCCTCGAATAACCTTGAAGCCCAATCTCCAAGTAAGATCTAGCTACCCTTAGAACAAAGAGAAAGTAAATGAAGGTTCTTTATCTAGATGGGGTAGGGTCCATCATGGAAGTCTGTATGGATTGACCAAGGGACAAAGATAAGAAGAAAAATAGTAGGAAATAGGTAATGGAAGCAAGATCTTACATGGTTAAGGCTAAAATCAAAGTTCTCTAGATTTGGGAGCAACTATGGAATATTGATCATCTATTTGCTAGGATATGGAATCTTTCATCCATGGGCATCACCTTCCTTAGAGCTCCCAACAACTATCTAGGCTCTCCACCACATTCTAACAACAAGGAGGTGTGTCAAATGGACCCCCAGGTCAATGTGGAGGGGCGTTTCATATTAGAATGGGTGCAAATGTTAAAACTTTCCATAAGTAGTGTCTAGAATTAATATCGATCAATGTAGCACTTTCATTGGTCAAAGTAGCCTTTTTATCGAGTGTACTAGAATTTTCATCAGTTTAGGCATCATTATCTTCGTTCTATAGAAGCTTTTCATCATTCTAGCACTTCTATAGGTCAGAAAGTCCATTGTTTTGAGGACATGGAGGCTCCATTGGTTGATAACTAAAAAAGATATATCATTTGTTAGGGCTGGATTCTCATCAATTTCCATGTACATGGTTTTCATCAATTTTCAAGCTCCAAAACTTCCATTGGTAGGCGACCTAGTGATTTCATTAGTTGGCATACACACACGAGTTTCATCAGTTCACATGTTCAGACTTCTCATCAGTTGTTGAGTTTAGGAGTCTCATAGATTGAAGATTCTAGGAACTCTAGTTTAGAGGTCTAGGACTCTCATCGGTTGATAGGTTTGAGACTCTCATCTGTTGATAGTTCTATCGGTCCGCCCTGACCACCAAACTAACTATGATTAGGGTTAAAAACCATAGGACGAAAACCCATATGAAACAAGTTCAAAGTTCATACATTAAGTATGACTAGGAAGGAAAGCATCCACTTAGACAAATTTTCTCAATATTATGATTAGGTCCTTAATTAGTATTAAAGTTCACTTTAGTCCACAAGCATACATGAAATTATAAATCAAGGAAAGAAAGGTACAATTGAATTCAAATTAGAGTCACATCTAAACAAATTGATTTCAAGGATCAAACCCATATGAGCAAGAAGGATAAGACAAGTTAAGACACTTTTCATATAATTTGGGATTATGTTCTTATACTATATTAATTTACAATTAAGTTTGCAACTTGTAAGGAAACTTGACTTTAGGGAAAACAAAGTGCATGTTGAACCAAATTTGAGAAATCTCTTTATCAAATGATAATAAAGAAAGAGCAGAGTCAAACTAAATTTAGTATAGGGTCGTAGTCTCGTAGGAAATTTAATTACAAGATAGCTCTACAAAGCCACCAAAAGTGATCCACCCAACTATCTTCCTTCATCCTTTCTGGAAAGTTAGTCAGTGAGCGATCAATATTTCCTTTCCAAAATTGTAATAAAATTTCAATTGTCACACTACTTGGTTAGAAGGTGGCATGGGTGTACAATCCAACTAGGGTTATCACATTTTTCTCCAATGGTTCAATCCCTTCTTAAGAGAGGGCTACATTTTTACGCCAATAGGGATGGGTTGAGCCCCACTTCATGCTAATTTTCTTTTGGAGAAAATCATTTTGAAATGGTATTACCCCATCCACTTAATCTCAAAAGAACCCCCATGTTGGTTTTAAGTTAGTTTTTCTTTTAGTAGGATTTGGGATTGAGCCATAATCCAACTTGCACGGTGGCATACTTGTAATATTTTATCCATCCTGACACACCCTGACCCTAACCCCGACCCCTTCTTATAATCATTGTTTCCCCTTCATTCCCATGAAACAATTACATCACATTTCATTCCTCTTGTTGTGCTATGGCTTTATGGGTAATTCTTGCAACATTAGCCATGCATAATGGTTACTGTAGTTTGCACATGTTTTGTTGCTAGGGTTTTGCCTCCTTCCTCATTTTCCTATTGTAGAATCATAAAATATATTTATTCCCCTCCTTCCCTTTTCTCCATCATATTTTCACTTCTACATTATTGTGGAAAAACATAACAGTCTCCCCTAAATCCCAGCATGTGATACTTCCTTCCCTTGTATCATGTAATGCTACATGCACCATTTGTTTTGCAATTGTTCGTTCTTTATATATATCACTTGATTTCCTACTATGCCCCCTCACACTCCCACCCCTCATTATCGTTGATATTGTTGTGTTTTAAGGTGTAGAAGGTGAAAGCACTATCGTGTAGTGATCCATACTGAAGTGGGCGTTTGATTGTTTATTTTCTTAATATGTTTTCAATCATAGTTAAATTTTGTTATTTTTATTGGCATATTTATGGTTTTTGGAATGAACATGAACTTTTTCTTGCTCATGTTGTTGGATATGGTCAACGGAATGTCAATTCCTGGTGGGTTTGCAAATATTTCTTCTTGTTTACGCATGTACCACAAACAACAATTGAATTACGAACAATAACTATGTACTAGTATTGATTTTGTTGTTTGTAATTAGTACTAATTTAGTTATGGCCCATATCCCATTGACTTACCTGAACTTATCACACTAATGTAAGAATCAAATAATTTCACATTTGAAAATAAATTCTAATTTTAGACCCATGACCAAGTGTTCAGGTTTATATAACCATAGTTGATCCAAATGATATAAGAAGAAAATGGTACCAAACCTTATTATTTGACCTAATAATCTACATAATGTACTAGTAACTCAAAGTTACTTAAGTTTTGTCCAAGCATTTAACCCATCATGTCACATGATACTATTTGTTAGCTTGAGTTCTTTTGGAGTTGTCCGATCATGATCAGATGAGGGAGATTCTGTCTACTTCCCCATGCCTTATGCATTGAGGAAAAACAACCAACAACCAACTCTGGAGACCCCACTATCCCTCTCTCCCCATGTATTCCTATTCTCATGCAACTATCAAGTATAGGAGTTCATTATGAGTTTAGTAAGATTACGAGTTCAACAATCACTTGGTCAGCCTCTAGATTCCCTAATCGAGAAAACACCCAAATACTCAAGCTCTTCTCAATTGGACATGAGTTAAAGAGCAAGGGATAGACCATCATAGTGTAGAAGGTTGATACAAAAAGCTTCTTCAATATCTAAGTGAGCCTCCACAATTGCCTCTTTATTCAAGGCCCTTTGAGCCATCACCATAGAGTCAACCCTTCATTGGTGATAAAGAGCTAGACCAGGTGACTGCAACCTCCTTCCTATAATTAACACTCTAATAAGCTTCCTTAGCATTTTTTATTTCTTTCCCGAACACCCATGGTCACCACTAAATATCCTAACTATGTTCCCCAACCCCGTATCCAGGCCAAGGAACCCTAACCTCTAGTCATCCACGATTGCCATAGCCAAGCCACAAAAATGGTCTTATCCTTTCCAAAGGACCATTATACATTAAATCAACACTTAGTTTATTATGGTTATTCTAGAGACTAGATATCAAATTGAAGTTCATTTTCCCATGTTCCATGACAACCACGATGACATCAATATGTTTTTTATTATTTTTTAACTGAAGACCCCCACTGACTTTGTTGGATTACCACAAAACTCCCCAGAACACTTATTTCCTTTGTTCACTACTTTGCGTGTCCTCATGTTACTCTAGCTTAGCAACCATGATAAAAAGTTGGTTCTTATAACTTCGACCACCAAAGGGTCATTTTAAGCCATTTCAAAGATTGGAACTTCATGAAGTTTTCTATGTGGAGTTCTTCTAGTTTTCACAACTCCACCTTACCAATCTTTCATTGAACTATCTTTTGCTTTTTAATATTTGAAGTGCTTCATGATTTTTTGATAGAAAATGTGAGAAATGGATTTGATTTCCTATTAGTATTGAGTTTGGGCTTGATTTTCTTGTATTTCACAAAGAATATGGGGGCGTTCACATAGATGATTTAAATCATCTCCCAGACCATAATTCCATGTAACCTGCTCATAGTTCAGAATATAATTTAAGGGCATATCATTCTACATCAAATGAGTTCTTTTTTGTTTTCCATTCTTTCCAGAAATGGTTTAGTCAATATTGTCTTCTTTTGATTGACCAAAACCTAAGAAATTCATAGCTATCTCATGTGATGTTAGAAAATTAGGTTTAGATACTCGTTGGGAAGCTTTTGAATCAAGGAACCCTTCTAACCTATAATCAAACATTGATTCCCACCTAATTATTATATTTCAATTATAAAACCTAGACCAATGTTAACATAATATACTTATTTTATGGTTATGTTACATATAATAAATTAGGGTTGATCATGATTCATGCTAAAGTAGTGATCTCCCTCAGGCTCAGATGAGTGGTCATGCACACTAAGTATTGATTAGGCTTTTAGGATCTATATTATTTTCTAATGTATCGATTATGGCTCATTTGAAGAATCATTATGCTACAAATCATTATATGCTTATGGAAAATAATGCACATGGTAAGAATCAATATTCTCTCTTATTCCATGTTTATTCTATCAAATTGAACAATATGTGTTATTTCTATGCTAATCAATTAAGAAATCTTGATAATCATGTTTAAATTTTAGAAATCATGAAATTATCAATTAATCCTATAATTGTTCTATGTGATCGATCCCCTAACTGACCTTATGTGAGACTAAGTGGTATTATGAGATATGTGGGGGCACTATGTGAGCAGTACCAACCTTATAAGCTATATAGCAGCAATCCAGAGAGCGACTATATAACTCAAGTTAAAATCCATGTAGTTATGTCATTCTTGTCAATCCACTTTAAGATTCCATGTTATCATGATAATCATGTTAGTTATTTAGTTCCCCATAATAGTATTTATGTAAGGTAATGTCAGTTATGTGTTTTGTAAAGGTTAATGAGCACTTTCATGTAATGAGAACTTAAGAGCAATGAGCAATTTGGTGCAAGGTTATGTGGAGTAATCAACTTAGCTGGATCAGTATTGCAAGTTAATGATAATGAATCATGAAATGTCATTTAATGTTTACTCAAAGTCTTGCAAAGTTAAGTATTATTTAAACTATTAACTATTCAGTGCCACTCACATGTTTTACACTACTTTGCATGGTTGTACTTGAGATGTCCATAGTTGGTGAATGAAGGACGATTGAGGCATCATGCTAAGGACAATGAAGATCTAGTGAAAGATTAGGAGTGTTCTAATGGATTTCCACTAATCATATCAACTTTCTTTATGCATTAAGGCTATTTATTCATGTATATATATTTGGATTATGTCATTAGTTGTATTAAGTTTCTCTTTAATGTAAACTTTTGAGAATGACAAATACAATGTTTTGTGTGATGGTTCAGATTTTAGTTATTCCTTATGCATGATATCCAGTGTGTGTGATATCTGGTGAATATTGTGATTCAACAATTGGTGCTTTTGTTCATGGGATTGTGTACAAATTGGGGGTATTACAAACTTGGCATCAGAGTAGAAGGATAATTTTCCACTAGGCACTCTCACAAATCTCAATTAGTTTAGTGTTCCTTGAGGTCGATTGGTTAATAATCTATTTTTGCTTCCTAGATTTGAGGAAATTAAATCATGATGCCATGATGAATAATTCTATTATTTGAGGAATGGTCAAAGGTAGATAATTCTTAAAAGGAATAGAACTATAAATGTTTACATATTCTAGGAAATGTGTATTAGGGATAGATGTCCATCTAGTTTGAATCGTGTGTACTCTATCTTAGGAAGTGACATGTTCCTCTCTATTCTCAATGGTGATGGCCAACCATTTGAGAGATGTATATGGGATTTCATAAGAATAAAGACTCATCGTGCCTCTCTTCCCTACTTACTAGTTCATGTGGTATAAAACATGTGCTTTATTAGGTAGGTGGAGTAGTATAATAAAGTCTCACATTGTTGGGTTTGTGCTTGATCAACATGTATCCATGGATGTCACAAGGGTGGGTGCAATAGAATACCTACTTTATATGGTCATGTAAAAGGAATACAATTAGTTAATAAAACATTGTTTATGACAACTATTGGTGTAAAATACATTTATGATTAAGCTTTGAAGATGGATAAACTATTATAAAGGAGCGATTGTTGATAAATATGGTCATGAAATTATTTTATGGAAAGTTGACAATATTGGAGGTAATTACTCCATAATGTAATTGAGGGTACGGATTCAGGGTTTAATTAAGGTTGTTCACATAAAATATTATTGATGAACTTATAAATTTGATTAATCTGTTAATGATATTTAAATTTATAGAACTGTGAATCTTTATACATGATTGAGGTATTAAAATACATGGAGGTATGAGAAAACTCAAGGTGGGTAGTACTATGTGTTGACACCCCACACTCATCAGAAAAATCATGGTAAATGTTAATTCTCTGGATAGTGATGGAGTTCACTCCATTTCCCACATATTATCCTTTTTTCCACCTTTTCCACTTTTCCCACATTTTACCTTTTCCTTTGTCCATATTTTTATCACTTTTTCACATAATACATTTTTCCACATTTTCCCACATTGTACCACACATTTTCGACATTTTATCCCGTTTCACCCTTTTCCATATTTTTGCACATTTTTGTTCCTATTTAATCCATTTTTTCCACCCACATTTACCCAGTTGGGGCTTTTTGGAAAGAAAATCTATCATCTGGACCGAAGTGCAATTTTCTCATTATTAATGATTTTATAAGAATTTTTCATAAAATACCAGTTGAATTATAATGAAAAATAAAATCTCCTTTCCCCCTATAGATAATTCAATTGCCTTTATCACACAAACATACATATCTTTTAGATAATAATGATTGATAATCCTAAATTAACACATTTTCTCTCTCTTTCATTATTATACTCAAAATATGCCTTATGCATGATTTTCTCTAAAAGCATCCTCAAATATCCATTAAACTAAAAATAGACATTATCCGCCCATGCCACCGGGCAGATTAGAGAAATTCGTCAGTGCAAATGGAGGATGGCCTTGATGGGCAGGCTAGGCCTCACGACACATTGGCACGATCTATAGTCTCTTCTAGAACCTTCCACTTATAAACTCCAAACCCTAAAATTCACGTATAAATAGACCTCCACCCCCACCGCATTCTAGACCCCTTTCTTCTCTCCTTAAGATAATGAAATGACTATCTCCCTCTTATATTTTCTATATGTGATCAGAGGATCCTTCCTCTAACACCAACTTCTCTATTAATGATTTTAGGCTGCTCAACAATTACAACTGCTAATTTCTCTGGTATACTCTTTATTATTGTTAGTTGATTCATAACTGATGATATATGCACACCCTTTCTCAAGGATCTAAGATCTCACTCTACCAAATCGCTCTCGCATGTTTCTCGTGCTACACATCAGTCTCAAACACTAGTGAAGGATCTCCACTACGGGAGGTCCTAAGGCGATTGACACCACAACACACCTAAAAACTAGGACCTTTAGGAATATGATTGGAAAGCCACAACCATATCCAGTTCCAAAGGTCTTTTAACATAAAAATTACTTTTATCCTTTTCCACTATTTTCTCTAAGCAATAACCTCGGTCATCGCTATTTTTCTCCTAGATGACTAAGAAGGTTTCAATATTGTTATCTATTGAGATAGGGGTTCTACATCTTCCCCACTTGTAATAGGATTTCCAAGTTTGATCTCTAAATCATTGCATAATTTTCTTATCCTCCCTTGGATGGAGTCAAAAATTGGGCCTTTTGTGTTTTCCCACTGGTTTAGATGTTGATCTCCATTTTCCCTTATTTTCTGAAGAAAAATCATGGCAACTTGGAGTTTTTTTATTTATTATTTTCTTTTTTCTTCTCTATTGCATTCACGGTCATAGGATATATGAGATTTTTAAGGTTGGGTACAACACTTTGGAAACTCTACTGGTGACGTTAGACAATCAGAGTTGCATTTATTCTTTTGTCATCTCATGTTTTATTGAGCAGTCGATGTTTCTATTTTTTATCGATTTTCCTTTTGTTCTTTACATTTTGATTGATGTCCAAAGTTTTTCAAAAAAATATCTTTGACAGTTAATCAGAGGAATCTGCCGCAAAAATATCCAAGAAAAATATTTTAACCCTTATAAAATTGGAAGAATACTCTATTCCACCAAGGAAAGAGGAAGTTCTTTTCTTCATCATTGCCTTTTTATCTTAATAAAGCTGGAGAAATCCTCTATTCTATAATTTTTTTTACTTTTGTTTACCCGTGACTTTTACTTTTGGCAGTAAGACAAATATCACTCCATTTTCTATCAATCGTCGTTTTAGGGTTCACCTCTACTTTGTTCTAGGGTTTGCTTTTACTTCCCTTTTAGGGTTAGCCTTCACTTCCCTCCCTTTTTCTCTATTTCCTTTAAATATTTTCTAGTCAAATTACTTTTAATATTATTAAGTTATTCAAAAAAAAGGAAAGATAGAAAAGAATGAGAGAAACATTCATGATGAGCAACACCCTTCTCTTTCTTAATAATTGCATGATCATTTTTTAATATTTTTATCATTTATCTTTCATCTTTATTATTGTGGGCTTTCTTTAGAAGATATTAAAATCTTATACTTGCACAATTCACACCTACAAATCCATGCATCATGGAACGGGTGCCAGCACTCATGTTAGATCCATGAAAAGTGGTGTGGGATGTTAATAAAGATACTGACATAGCATTAAGATGGACACCCAAAGGCCCTGAGGACACCCCCTCTCCTAGCACTCATGCCTTATTCTGCCAACTAAGGTCACAAGGTGTATAGGGAGCAGTACCCATATCTGAAGAAACCAGGTTACCTCTACAATGAGTGTCATCATGCCATAGATAAGATAAGAACCATCCCCTTCTATGCAACTCATGCTCGAGTGAGGACATAAAATCAATCTAAGCTCATGGGATAAAAGGCGGGCTTCATCTTCTACATATGCATCTTGTGGTTGCTTGTTTTATAATTTTTAAGATTGTTGCATGCTTTGATTATCCTAAGATTATTTAAAGGTTTATGCTTTAAGATTGCAGTCATCATGCACACATTTTTTTCCATTTGCTAACATTCTCATGTTTAAAACAATCTTATCAAAATGCCAATATCAAATCAACAATTTATCAAAATAATTATCCCAAAGCAACAATCTTATGATCTCAAATGATCTTTGAGGATCCCAAATGATTTCAAATGTTCTCAATCATCAACAATCTTTGATCCATGATATTTTCAAACTTGAAAATCTTTCAAAGATCTCCAACTATTTCAAATGATATCTCTCATATAACAATCTTCATTCAATAATCTTGATTGAATAACCTTTCCAAACGTTTTTAAAAATATATGTGTGAAAAAATCAACAAACTTTTCAAAAAAATCAACATTCTTTTATAAAACCAAAAAAGAAAATAAAACTTAAAAAAATGAAAACATTATTTTAAAAAGCAAAAATATTTTCAAAAACAAAAAAGTCTTTTCCATTCTTTTAATTTTTTTCTTTTCAAAAATGATAAAAGAAAAGTTTTTTCAAAAACTAAAGAGCAAATCTTATCCAAAAAGAACAATCTTTCCAAAGAAAAATCTTTTTAACAAAAGAACAAAACCTTTACAAAAAGAAATCTTTTCCAAAATGAACAATCTTTTAAAAAATAAACCTTTTTGAAAAATCAACAAATGTTGAACCATTTTTCATAACCTGAACAAATTTGAAAAAAATATTATTGAAACTCAAAATATTTGAAGAAAAGTTTCAAAACTCAACAACGTTGAAAAATTTTAAAAATGGAAAAAGTTGAACCTCCTTTTAAAGATGAAATATCTTTTCAAAGATCTAAAAGTTTACCCACTTTCAAAAAAGTTGGAATATGCTCTGACAACTCAAACATAAGAAAGAAAAATCTTTTAAAACTTGGACAACCTTTTTAAAGAGTCTTCCAACTTGATCCACGCTGAAAGGCTACCCTATTGTGGTCTATTCTCATGACCCACTTCTCATTCCTAAGACTTTTAATTTCTTCCGGAAGGCTTCCAAAATTCCATTCAAATCATGTGGATGCTCTTCAAATTTTCATCTAGGACCAAGAATTTGCCAAAGAGTCATCCCTTCTGAGGATTAAATTTCCATACCTCTAGCCTTGCAACAAAAGACTGCCCGATTTTACATACATGTTATGTGCTTTGATAATCAAATCACATCGATCTTTGCACTAATCACTCCAGACTTGAGCTGCAAATGCCTATGTCTACCCAACAACTACATCTGTGAAGGACCTCTTGTCAGGTTGATCCTTGAAAGATAATGCCTCACTATTGTGTTGTAAGTTTACTAAATACTCAATCTTGGATATAACTGACAATCTTAACTAAAATATAAACTCACACCCCAAAGATACCAACTTCATTTGATCCAAATGATTTTCAAGCATGACATAGATGTCACCTAGTAGCACGTGCTCTTCCCATATTTACCTATCAAACACCATACAGTCCCAGACCATGACCTAAAACTAGTCCATCATCTTGCTTTCATGCTCATATCTATACAATCCTAGACCATGACCTGAAACGGGGCCATTACCTTAGCTTCACTTCATATATATATGGTCTTGGACCATGACTTAAAATGGGGCTTTAATCGTACCTTCACACTCATATATAGCCACAATCTTTGGACCTGAGTGTACCACGTTGTCCATGGATAACCCTTTACCCTTTTGAGTGTTTCTTGCATAAAATATCCCCTAAGGAGAGAGGAATGTCACACACCTATATCCAGACATAGTGTTTGGCCCTAAGAGGGTCACCTTGTCCCTTGATATCCTTTTCTTTGTGAGTGTTTCTCTCATAAGATCTCCCTTGAGGAGAAAGCACCCACCCATATCCAGTCATAGTCTTTAGCCCTGAGTGGATCACCTTTTGCATGGACATCCCTTTACCTTGTGAGTGTTTCTATCATAAAATATCCCCTAAGGATAAAGGAATCTCACATATGTATCTCGCCACAATCTCTCAATGTGATAGGGTCACCTTTTTCTTGGATGCCCTTTCCTTTGTGAGAATTTCTCTCATAATATCTTGCCTTAGGAGAGAGGAATATCACACATCCATATCTAGCCATAGTCTCTAGACCTGAGAGGGTTGCCTTGTCCCTGGATATCCCTTTACCTTGTTAGTATTTCTCTAATAAAATCTACCCCAAGGAGAGAGGAATCTCACACACTAATATCCAGCCATATCATATGGCCTAGAGAGGGTCACCTTGTCTGTGGATATCCCTTTACCTTGTGAGTATTTCTCTCATAAAATCTTCCATGAGGAGAGAGGAATCTCATATACCCATATTTAGCTACAGTCTCTGACCTTAAAAGGGTCACCTTTTCTCTAGATATCCTTTTTCCTATGAGTATTACTCTCATAAGATATCCTCTGAGGAGAGAGGAATCTCACACATCCATATGTTACCACAGTCTCTGAACCTGAGAGGGTCACCTTATCCCTGGTTATCCATTTACCTTGTGAGTATTTCTCTCATAAAATCTCCCCTGAGGAGAGAGGAATCTCACCCACTTGTATCCAACCATAGCCTTTGGCACCAAAAGGGTCACCTTTTCCTTGGATATTCCTTTACGTTATGAGTATTTCTCTCATAAAATCTCCCATGAGGAGAGAGGAGCCTCACACACCCATATCCAATCATAGAGTCAGGCACTAAAAGGGTCACCTTGTCCCTGGATATCCTTTTCCCATGAGTATTTCTCTCATAATATCTCCCATGAGGAGAGATGAATCTCACAAAGCCATATGCAACCAAAATCTCTGACCCCAAAAGGGTCACCTTATCCCAGGATACTCCATTACCCTATGAGAATTTCTCTCATAAAATCTCCCATGATGAGAGAAAGGAGTATCACATGCCCATCAATATCTAGCCATAGTCTTTGGCCTCAAAAGGGCCACCTTATCCCTGGATATCCCTTTTCTATGACTATTTCTCTCACCATTTTCCCCTAAGGAGAAAGGAATCTCACACGCTTGTATCCAGACACAATCTCTAGTCCCTAAAGGGTCACCTTGTCCCTAAATACCCTTTTACCCTATGAGTGTTTCTGTCATAAAATCTCCCATGAGGAGAGAGTGATCTCACATGTTCATTGGTATCCAACCACAATCTCTGTCCCCAAAAGGGCCACCTTGTCCCTAGATATCCATTTTTCTATGAATATTTCTCTCATAAGATCTCCCCTAAGGAGAGAGGAATTCACATTCCTGTATGCAACCACAACCTTTGTCTCTAAAAGGATCACCTTGTCACTGGATATCCTTTTCCATATGAATATATCTCTCATAAGAACTCCCTTAAGTAGATATGATTCTCACATGCTCATGATATCTAGCCACACTCTATAGTCCTAAAAGGGTCAAGTTGTCTCTGGATACCCCTTTTTATATAAGTATATCTCTCATAAAATCTTGCATGAGGAGAAAGGAACCCCCCACACCTATATCTAGCCACAGTCTTGGCCCTAAGAGGATCACCTTACCCCTAGATCCTCTTATCTGTGGGAGCATTTATATCATATAAAATCTACCTTAAGAGGAGAAAAACCTCACACATTGATCCCCAACCACAATCTCTAGCCCGAAGAGGTCAACTTGTCCATGGCATGCCATCATAACTTCACCCTCTACAACAAACAACCATGATCTGTAGGCTCTATCATGATGCTATAAGGCATACCTCATGACAAGACTGGAAAAACCCTTCCATATCACTCAATCTAGGGACATGCCTCTCTTTTTTATCATTGGTCTAATAATCTACCCTGATATATGAGCAATCCTATTCTACGCAAAAGGTAAAATTTCATATCTTGACATGATATTTGTCCCCTTCTTCATGCAAGGGAGTGATACCTTCCTCTATCATGTTTTTCAGCACTCTCTTCCATGCAAGGGGAAATTTTTGTTGATCCCTATTGGGAATTTTGGGGACACAAAACATGAATGCCACAAATTGTATATTTTCCTAATGCAATAGGAAGTTTTTTTACAACCATGTTTCTTCCCTTTTCAACCCCTTTTTACACAAGGGGCAGATTTCTAGTTGGTCTCTTGATCCTAACAACCAATCATTCTACCTTCAACATAGAGGAGTACATCACCAAAAGTCTTAGGAAGCATAACACTTATTGATCGTTTTAGACAACGCTTCTTGTGATGATAAGAAAAAATGAACAATCCAACACTGGTGAGGAGATGAATACACTTGTTGAAGACATTCATGATGAACTGAAGACTCATGTCAACATAGGATTTATCTAGTGGTCAAAATGGGATGAAGAACCACAAGTCACGACAACACTCGAGTTTGGTAGTAAGAAGACACTCAAAGCTAACATGGGCCAGCCAAAGCCACATATACATGTGTTTCCATTTGTAGGTCATGCACAACTATTATCGCCATACAACCTACAATGTGACAATTATGCCATCTGGTACAACTCTCACCAAGGGTATATAAACGTAAGAGTGATATATCTGAGCATCTACAATAGAAGACATGTATGAAATGTGTAGTCACTCCACATAACAACCAAGTAGATGAACAGATAAAAGAATCCATTGGACATTCAAAAGTCATTATTTAACAAGGTAGAAGGCCAATATCATAGGAATATAATTCCAGTACAAAAGAAGAAGTCTTATTTTTACAATACAACAATGTACCTCCATATCCACCTTGGAACTATCCTCTAGTTCCAGGACCATACGGGTACCCACCTCATACAGACTTATTCACAACATTGATATCTAGAGTTTGTTCAATGACCTGGCACATTGTTGAGCACAATATGAGGGAAATCATATAGAAATTGGGAGATCAAGGACAAGATAGCAAAAATCAACACATTCTGAGGTAACCACCTGGAGGTCACAAAGCTTGAGTACCAAAGTGCGACAAACATACATTTTTAGAAGAGACTATTGGTCCCACCATTGTTAAAGAGGATATACCAATGCAGAAACCAAAGAGAAGTTTCACCCCCTTAGGGACCTCTTGTAGTAGCATTCTTCCATTGATTAAGAACCTAGTGGAGTTTCCAGACATAAGGAAGCCTCCTAATCCGCTACCAAAGAGCTACAACTCCAATGCTTATTATGATTCCCATCATAATAAGGGGCACAAAATAGACTTATGTATATCCCTCAAGCACAATACTCAAGACCTAATTGATGCAAGTTTATTCTAAGTGAACGCTTTTATAGAAATCACTCGAGAACCTATCATTAAGGAACCAGATGCAGCCACAGAATTGATTGAATCCCTGCTCAAGCTAGACCACAACAAAAATGAACCAACTGATGGAATCGTAAAGTTGATTGAGCATCCACTCAAGTCATACCTCAGCCAAAGAGCAACAAGACACACAATTGTCATGAGTCACAAAGCATTTGTGGATTGTGAAAGATCTATCTAATCATTTTTCCTTAATAAAAAAACTCATCAAAATAAACAATTCCAAAAATTCAAATGAAAGAAAATAATAAAAATAGAATTAAAAAGGGGTAAATATTTCAAAATAAAAAAACTCAAAATATAATGAAAAATAAGAAAATTTTCAAAATGAAAAAAATTCAAATTCATAATGATGAAAAAAATAAAATAAATTCAAAGTCAAAAAGAAAAAAATCAAAATCAAAATTAAGAAACCCACTTAATCTACTTAAGTGCCTTGACATGCCCTATGCAAACTGAAACTGCAAAGGTCAAAGTAGAACCATAGGGACTATGATAGAAGGAGTGCAACTGTTATATTGAGGCCCGAATGGTTTGCAAACCCAATCCCACCCATAAAAATCATTCAATCAATGATTTCATGTAAGGCCAACATCATAGGATGATGTTACATCTCAAAATCAATAAATATCTTATTCTAGGTCTTCTTAATTGAGTACTCCAGAGGTAAGTTTGAACAGATGCACCAAGGTTAGGACATCCTGAAACAAATTTAGGGATGATTCCTACATGAACTTTAATGTTTAAACATGAAAACAACCCTGCTCATGGGGCACAACAAGGACAGGTGGAGTAGAGGATTAGAAGATTTGGATCCTTTTCTGTGTTGTTCATCTCTCACCATCTTCATGATGATCTATATTGAGGACTATAAATGGGGATGCCTCCCCAAGAATATCCCATTAATCCACAATTCAAGCTCTTGTTCCTAAGGCTATCTACATCAATGTGCACGTCATTCAAGAATTAATTGAATATATATATATATATATATATATATATATATATATATATATATATATATATATATATATATGTGTGTGTGTGTGTCTGTGTGTGTGTGTGTGTGTGTCTGTGTGTGAGAAGCCCAAAGGGCACCAAAAATTGGATATGCTTATGGTTAATTTCTTATTAAGCATGACATCCAGGATCAGTGGAGAACAAATACTCTCTTATGGGAGTCAAAACTCCCAGCCTAAGGTTCCGGGCATCAATGACTTAAAAATATGAATAATTAAGTCTAAAGGACAACCAACAAGTGGATACAAGCATCTGAAAAATTGAATAAACCAAGTATTTCTGAGAATAGAGCCCATAGGGGTGACTCTAAAGCCTGGTTCCTTAACCCAAATAGATAAGGAATTGTCATTCAAGTACTTTCTACATGGAACAACTTGAATCATACAAGCATGAAATCAAGAGACAATGGAGCATCAAATCCACCCTTAACAAATCAAGAGACAATGGTACATCTGACTATGATCATTCTTAGGGAAGAATCTACCAATTCATAGTAGACTTTGGACAATCCTAAACATGCTTAGGGTCTCAAATCACATTAAACTCTAGTACTAAAAAGTGGAAAGTAGGGTGAGTAGGATAGTCATCATTTGCCATAAAATTAGTTGTAATGATCACATGACATAACGACCCCCTCCCCTTATTATCCCCTATTCAGGCGGACCAAGAGAGCAAGGGTCATTATCATATATACATGCTGAATGGTTTATCAAATAACCCAAAATAATTAATAATGTTTCACTAAATGGGAAAATTTTAGTACAAGATAAAATATAAATTCTCCATCATGGGTTACAATATATGAATTTCTAAAGTTTGCAACATGAATTCAAACTATCTACCTATATCCTCTAGGAATTACATTAAATCTTTTTCTCTTGGTACCTTCTTTTCTGGGTGCCCATCTTTCATCATTAATTGTAGGATATCAACAAATTAGCCTAAAACACTATGAAGCCAAAACATGATCAATATAAAAATTATACTAGTATGTGGGGGAAACAAAATATTTGCATCTAGTTGTTACAATATATTCACAACAATTATTGTTACAAAATCAAAATTAACATTATCATCATAACTACTCAATAATGATTTATCCAACCTCTGTGAAACCCCTTTAGGGTTTTGTCACTATAGTGGACATAGGCCACCTTCTCCCCCTGGGTTCTAAGGTGACATATCAGTTTTCCCCACCTAGGGGTTGATCTTTGATGACTCTCTACCACAGGGGCTTAATCATCATTTTCCTTATATTTCCGTACATCCAAAGGTGGCATAGGATTTGAGAAAGTCATGTCCATATAATGTGATATACACAATGAATATATGGGTTGCAAGAAATAAATAAACAAGCAAGCATGTATTCAAAGTCATTTCTTAGGAGTACTTGATGTTCAAGCAAAAGGGCAACACAAGCAACCAATCAAGGAACTACCCAAAAATTAAAGCATAATATCCATGTATTATATTTCATCAAAAATCTATCATGAATGCTAACTTGGGGCCCAAGTTAGGGTTTTGGGGTCAAGTTAGGGTTTTGGTTTCCAAAACCCTAATTATCACTTTTCATGCTCATTTGGTTTACAAACCCCAATCTTATTATCATGTGCATTTTTAACTTAAGAAACCCTAATTATCAAATTATTGATTGTTAATCTCAATTTAGATCCAAGTTGTCCTTTTATCTAAAAGGGTCAATCTTTGACTATTAAGTTCAATTGAACATACTAAGATAATCAAAACTTGGAAATTAGGATTCTTGTGCATTAAACACATTAAAGATGGAAACATTAGGTACTTTTTGAACTAGAGGCAGATCTAGGTCTTGATCATATTTTTTTTGTATTTGTCATATTTTTTTGATAATTTTTCATATAGTATATGCCATCATTGGATAATCCTACAATATATTATAATTTTAGGAAAGGAAACAAATTTTATCATTTTGCAACCAATTACATGCAGCCACATAGCGCCTGAGTGGATAATGCCAGTGCGGTGTGGGGCCTGGGCCGAGCCTCTATCAACTTGCCCTGTGTCAGCACCTGCCTGGCCAAGGTAGGGTTTAGGCATCAAAGGATGGGAAAAGATAGAAATATCCCTAACCTTCATCTAGCCGATCACATGTGAGGGTGACATTTCTCTCAATTGCTTTTTCTACGTCCCATTCACGAATAGACACCTACACTGGTCAACAAATCAGTTGACCCTAAGATTTCCTCCTTCAAAGCAGCATCCAAGCACACCTTTGCCTCTGTCGAACCTTCCCGAACTCGTTGGTGTAGTCCAATTCTTTAGAGATGATCAGTAGGTAGAGAACATCAAGGTGTATCCTTCGATTGAATAGAGGCACGTCAGGGGAGAGAGAGTAGGGCTAACAACAAAACTGGAGAGGGGAAAATGAGTCTTGGGTCACAGAGTGCCTTTTTATTGCAATGATTCTTTTGCATTGGATGCATAGGCCCCATATATATCCCTGTGATCGAGGGTTGGTCCCTGCTACAATGGTAATTTGGGAAAAACTTCTAGGGTTCCCCAAACTAGGAAAAATTTAGGTTAGGAAGTGATAACACCAATTTTTGTGATGTTTTTGACCTTTATTTTGTTATCAAAACTACCCTTTCAAACTGTTTTCCTCTCTTTTTATATGTACTTTTGCAATAACCGGCCACACTACGCTCTTAACTCAATATTTCCATCTTGTGCAGAGTTTTCCTCCATTTTGGACTCATTTATCATCAATAAGGTCGTTCCAGCCCACAAACATGCTCCACCTGCATCGGCCTTCCAGCCAGCCGATATGCTCACTGCCCGACAGGGTAGCATGATACATCTACGTGTCATGTGAGGATGTCGTGCAAGAAGGAACCGTCAGACGACACGCCTCTTTACCCGACAGGGAGCCAAGCTCGCCATGACAACTCAAATGTGTCGCGCGATACCGGCCACCCACCGGCGGGCGCCACTCACCACGATGCCCGACAGTCGACATCCTTGTGCCGGGCGATACTGATATCGGCCATCCACCAACTCCGTGATGATGAGGAGGACACATGGCGCCTGGAGCACCATAACTTCCCCAACCGCTGCCTATAAATAGCAGCTACAGGAAGCCGAAAAGACAGGTCAGAACCTTGTGCAAGTCACCTCAGGAAAGCTGCGGAGAGCTAGTGTATCGTGCCTCAGTGCTTGTACCGGGAGATTCTAGGTGAGCACTTCTCCATCCCGAGAGGGAGGGAATGGTTCACTTAGGGTCACTCCGGGCAACACTGCAGGCCGATATCGGCCGACAAAGATCCCCGACATAAGTGACCGATACTAGGAGCATCGCTCTAGCCCGTTACGATACCGAACCCCGATACGCATCGCCCGTCACGACATGTCGCCCGAGAGGGTGCCGCCCGACATGATCGTATCGGGCAAGGGTCCTCACACGATGTAATCTTCCTGTCACGGCGTGTCGCCTGAGAGGGTGTGCCGCCCGACATGATTGTATCGGGCTAGGCTCCTGCTCGGTATCGGGCTGGAGGGTCCGCTGTAGTCTGTCGTCCTTCTATATAAAGAAGGCGAAATCTATCTTCATTTTAGTCATTTATTTCTTTTACTTATGCAATGTAATCAGAACCTTATTTGTTTATGGAAATAGAAGAGCTTAATTACCTGCTGCTTTATGTTTGGTACCTTTGTTGGATGATTGCTATGTTTAACATCTGAACTCTAGCTTGCATGCTTGGATCGTGTTTCGATTAGCTACCGAATCGTGTTTTCCCGTTGCAACAGCCTCAAGAGAGGTGATGTGGCTCTAATGTTTGGTCTGATTCTGGAGTATGAGAGTGCCCGGAATCAAAGTTGCTTTAGTAACCTTTCCACTCTAATTTAAGTCCAGCAACCTCGAGAGGGGTGTTGATGCTTGATTAGAGGTACCCTCTCTGAGAGGAGGGGTACATGATGTTTCTACTGCCGCTTGTTTTACCCAAGTTTTCTCCTTTGTACCTTGCTTTAGCTTTAGTATTAGCTCTTTGTTTCTGTTGCATGAAAACCCCTAAAATCTGATAAATGACTAAAACCTTAATCTTTCTTGTAGCTCCAGTTGGAGATAGTTTTCTTTTATTTTGATGATCTTACCCTGTTGTTCCCTTTGGGGAATTTTACTATCTCTTTTACCTTTTTGCCGGAGTGTAGCGTGTCGATTACGAGTTCTCAACACTACCACCCTTGTCCCTGTGTTTGACCCCGTATATCTACTTCGACCCCGTAAACAAAGTTTTGGGGGCCTAGAAGGTTTTGGGTTATAAATGTAAAAGTCTGACTACTTCAAATCCACCTCCATTTTTGGACGCGCAATTTAGGTCGGTCAACTTTTTGGCGCCATTGCCGGGGACAAGGCAAAACGGTATTGTAGATGAATTCGAATCCACTAACTACACTCCCGTGCCTCAAGCTTAGAAATGAGCTTGACAACACTCTTTTCTTTCTTTTGTTATTATTATTATTCTTTGCCTGAAATGGATAACTCGTATCATTACTAACAGATTTTTCTGATTTGATTTTTTTCGTGCTATTTTCAGGTACTCAGAAGAAAAGCCTACTGTTCAACTGAGCACCAACGCTATCCAACATGCATGTCCTGCTTTGAGCAATCCCTTTCTGAAGATGAGCGCCAAGGGAGGGCCAGACCTCTCTCGAGCAACCGTCCTAGCCAAGAAGAGGTTTTGCACCAACCCAACTTGGTTGGACAGTTGTTTGCTTTCATAAAAAGATAAGACACAATCATCAACCAGCTGGAGCAGGGCACGCTCGCCAGTCCTGGAGCTCTGAACTCCATGCAATGCCAGATGGCAAGTTTGTAGACGCGCCAGCGCGAGGTTGGTCAACGGTTGGCCCAGATGGTCGCTCTAATGAAGGACCCTTCAGGAAAGATACTCTCCTACCCTGAAACTTCCAGAATAGTAGTACTAATATCTGGGAAGACGGTGGAGCGTGCTGAGGAGGCTGGACCAGAGCCTGAGTCAAGGCCTGAGGGTGCAAATTCGGTAGAGGATGAAAATAGACAAGTTGACACCCGAGAGCCTGAACAGATGTCTTTCGAGGAGCTACCTGGTGGGAGGAACCCTTATGCTCCCAGGCTACCTTTTCTGTATAAATTGATAAAGGAAAACCAGAAGAAGCGTCACGAAAGATTCATGGAATCAATCAAGAAACTGCATCTTGAAGTTCCCTTTCTGGACGCCTTGGAAGAGATGCCAACCTATGCCAAGTTTCTCAAGGATCTGATCACGAACAAAAGAAGAGGAGGAAGGGTCGAAACTGTGCACCTAGCATCTGCTTCCTCTGCTTTCATGAAACTTGACCTGCCAAACAAAAGGAGAGATCCTGAAGCTTTCACCATCCCTTTTGCCATCGGGGACAATGTCGAGTGAAAAGGTCTTGCATATTTAGGGGCTAGCATCAACCTCATGCCCCTGAGCTTCGCGCAAAGGTTGGGTTTAACCGACATGGTTCGAACCAATATGAGGATTGAACTGGCAGACCATACCTTCAAAAGACCAGTCGACATTGTCGAAGATGTACCGATCAGGGTTGGTAATTTCTTCATTCCATGCGACATAGTCATCATTGACACTGTGGAAGACCCCCGCTGCCCAATCATCTTTGGATGTCCTTTCCTGGCAACAGGAAGGGCATTAATTGATGTTTCTGAGGGGATAATCATGCTGAGGGTCGGAAATGACCACCTGGACTTCAAGGTGAAGGAGGCAATGAGAGGACCTTCCCTATCCGAGACTGCTTGCTTCACGGATAGCTACGACAAGTTCTGCGAGGAGATAGAAGAGGACATCTGGATAGTAGATCCCCTTGCGAGGTCTATAAGCTGTCAGGATTCCGACTTAGAAAATCCAGAAGTTGCAGAGTGTTTCTGCCTTCTTAACTTGTCTGATGAAGACTTGAGTGAAGAGGATGAGGTGGTGGAATCTGTGAAGTATGCCTCTCTTGAGGGGGAGCCACAAGAGAAGACATCCAGAGCAAATCCTGAGTTGAAATCATTGCCTGAAGGACTGAAATATGAATTCCTGGATCAATAAGAAAAAAACCCTGCCATCGTCAACACCAATCTTTCAAGAAACCAGCTGGACAGACTTCTTGAGGAGTTGAGACTCCACCGGTGGGGTATATGATATTCAGTGGAAGACATCAAAGCCTTAGCCCTGCCTTATGCATGTATTACATCAATCTGGAAGAATCTGCCAAGCCTCTGTCTCAACCCCAGAGGAAGCTGAATCAGATGCTCAAGGAAGTCGTCAAGAAAAAGGTAATCAAGTTAAGGGATGCGAGGATCATTTACCCAATCAGCGATAGTAACTGGGTAAGTCCGATCCACGTAGTACCCAAAAAGGGAGGTATGACAGTGGTAAAAGGAGAAAAGGGCGATGAGGTGGCAATTAGGACCGTTACAGGATGGAGAATGTGCATCGATTACAGGAAGCTAAACCAGGCTACAAAAAAAGATCATTTTCCGCTACCTTTTATTGACCAAGTTCTTGAAAGATTAGCGCATCATGACTTTTTTTGTTTCCTTGATGGCTTTTTAGGATTTTATCAGGTACCCATCTTGCCCGATGACCAAGAGAAGACAACGTTCACCTACCTCTACAACACTTATGCTTTCAGAAGGATGCCCTTCGGACTCTGCAACGCTCCCGCTATGTTCCAACGATGCATGATATCAATGTTTTCGGATTTTCTGGAAAATATCGTGGAAGTTTTCATGGACGATTTTTCAGTCTATGGAAAAGATTTCGATACCTACCTGAAAAACCTATCTTTGGTTCTACAAAGATGCGAGGAGAACAGTCTGGTTTTAAACTGGGAAAAGTGCCATTTTATGGTACGAGAAGGCATCGTTCTGGGGCATAAGATCTCAAGGCGTTGCATAGAAGTGGACACTAGCAAAGTTGAAGCAATATCTAAGCTTCCTCCACCGAAGTAAGTGACGGGAGTGAGGAGATTCCTCGGACACGCCGGCTATTACCGAAGATTCATAAAGGACTTCTCGAAGATTTCAAAACCATTGTCCAATCTTCTGGTAAAGGATGTTGAATTTGTTTTCTCTGATAACTGTCTAAATGCTTTTCAGGCTTTGAAGAACGCCCTAGTATCACCACCCATCCTCCAAGCACCCGATTGGGATTTACCGTTTGAGCTTATGTGCGACGCTAGCGACTATGCGGTAGGAGCGGTCTTGGGGTAGAAGAAAGATAAGAAGCACCATATGATCTGCTACGCTAGTCGCACGTTGGACGAAGCTCAGGTAAATTATACAACTACCGAAAAAGAGATGCTTGCGATCATCTTTGCATTCGATAAGTTCAGGTAGTACCTCATTGGAGCAAGGGTCAAAGTATACACAGATCATGGGGCCATAAGGTACCTAATGCAAAAGAAAGACACAAAGCCCAGACGATTGAGGTGGGCCTTATTGCTGCAAGAGTTCGACCATGAGATTATCGACAAGAAGGGAGCAGAAAACATGGTCGCCGACCACTTATTGAGGATCTTAGGTGAAGGACAGGGGGGCCACCGATCAATGACAACTATGCCGACGAAGATTTAATGTTGGCTGAAACTAAAGAAGAAGACTTTCCCTGGTTCACAGATATCTGCAACTATCTTGCTTGTAGAGAACTGCCTCCTGACATCACCTATAATCAGAAAAAGAAGCTGTTCGCGGATATTAAAAATTACTATTGGGATGATCCTCTCCTTTTCAGAAGATGCGCTGACAATTTATACAGGAGGTGCATTCCCGAGGAAGAAACTGCGAACATTCTGAAGGAGCGCCACGCCTCCCCCCTACGGGGGACACCTGGGTAGCGAAAGGACTGCTGCAAAAGTGCTACAATCAGGTTTTTACTTACCCTCTTTATTCAAATATAGTGTATAGTTCGTAAAAGTCTGTAAAGAGTGTCAGTCAACGGGCAATATAGGGCAAAGGAACGAAATGTCGATGGCAAATTGGATTGAAGTAGAAATCTTTGATGTGTGGGGGATTGATTACATGGGGCCGTTTCCTCCATCAAGGGGGTATCAATACATCCTAGTGGCAGTAGACTATGTATCAAAGTGGATAGAAGTCAGTAATCAAGCTATTCGAGAAAATGATCTTTCCTCAGTTCGGTGTACCACACACTGTAATAAGCGACGGTGGGTCGCATTTCAGAGAGAGACAGTTCGAAGCACTCATATGTAAGTATGGAGTCAAGCACAAAATCTCTACACCCTACCACCCACAGACTTCAGGGTAAGTAGAGGTTTCAAACAGACAAATTAAGCAGATCCTGGAAAAAACTGTCAGCCGAACGAGGAAGGACTGGTCTATGAAGCTTGAGGACACACTTTGGGCCTACATGACTGCCTACAAAACGCCCATTGGAACCACCCCCTACAAGATGATCTATGGAAAATCCTACCATCTACCTCTGGAACTGGAACACAAGGCCCTTTGGACAATCAAATTCTTAAACATGGATCTTGAGAAAGCGGGAGAAAAGAGATTTTTGAAGCTACAAGAGCTTGAAGAGTTAAGGATGCACGCCTATGAGAACGCAAAAATCTACAAACAAAGGACGAAGGTGTGGCATGATGCCCACCTAAGGAGAAAGGATGTAAGTGAAGGGGATAAAGTTTTGTTATTTAAATCCTCTATTCGTCTTTTTCCTGGAAAGTTACAAACAAGATGGTAGGCACCGTTCACTGTATCGAAGATATACTCATCAGGAATGATGGAGCTTTACGACAAAGACGATCCGACCAAGGTCTTTCAAGTAAACAGGCACATAGTGAAGAGGTACTATGAAGATGAAGCTTTTGTCAGGAGGGAAGAGATCAACTTGTAGGACATGGGTACTGTCGAAGGCTGAAAGTGAAGAACCTACACCGATCGAGCTGGCGACACAAACTTCAGCGCTCCTCGGGAGGCAGCCCAAGTTTTCTTTCCTAGAATAGGATGCATTTTTTTTTCTTCTTTGAAAAACAAACATTATGGATTGTAATAAGGCCCGAGTCAGTGCACGCGCTGAGCGTACTGACTCTTCTATTTTTTTGGGCCACCGCTCTATTTTACGAAGCTTTGAGGAGTAATACTATCTGAGGTCAGGGACTCACCCTAAGTCGATGATGTTTTCCCCATCAATCACTTTTTCTTCGCCTTGTTTGTAGTTTTCAGGCCACATATCAGACATGTATCTCCTCTTTCTTTTTCGGACCGTATCGGGCAGCAGCTCAACCGGCATGCTGAACGCGCTGGGTATTTCGGGCACCGCAAGGGCTGTGACGGATGGCATCCCTGGGTGGCGTGCACCCGTGTCCTGGGTATCGTGCAAGATGAGTAATTGCCCTTGATTAGACGGATGGACTACCCGTCTCGGGAATAGCTTGTCTTAACGGCCGACGCGCGCCCCAGATCTACCTATTTTACCCCCGGTTGAGATTGTTATATATAGTATGGAGGGTTTATCGTGTCGGGCTACTGCACTTACTCTTCCAGCCACCCGCACCATGCAGTAATCCCTTTTTTGCTCGCATGTCGGCCAGCTCGCCTTCGCCCTCATGTCGGGCGAGAGCTTCAAAGTGTAAAGGTATAGCCCGACATCCTGTTTGCCCGACACAGGTTTCATATCGCGCGAAGCGTGTCGAGTTGGTGGATTTAGTTAATTTTTCTTGTATTGCCCGACATGTATGAAGCGCGACACGTCTACCGATCGTGTTTGCCCGATACACCATATCGGGCGACACATTTTTCCGTCGAGAGGTCCTATCGGGAAGTTATTTCATGCGACCGTATCGCCCGACATACCCGTGTCGGGCAGCATGTTGTGACGCGCAACTCTCTCCATATCGTCCAATCTTGTATCGCCTTGGATTTTCTTTTGATGGATGATACCCAGACTTTGCAATGAGACAAGTTTTATCGAGATATCAGTTTTCCCTACCTAACATTTAAATGATCAATGAACTTGATAACAGGTATGACTAATACACAACAAACCTCTGGACGAGTTGAAAAACACAGCAAAAGAATCGACATTGTGGCCGCAGCTGAAGCAACAACAGTCGGACAGAAACGCCAGAATCCTGAGACAGCTGGGCCACTACCCGCCGAAAAGAGAACAAGAGAAGTCCATTTCCTTATCATAGTCTGTCTTCTGCGGTGGTTTAGGACCATCTCCAAAAGAGAAAATCAGTGGAAGTCCTCCTCCAGTGGCCCCTGGATTGAATGTGAGTATTTTGGGCCCTTCAGTCGTGAAGCCACCTTCATCATAAGGGAGGTATCTTCTTCTGATATAATATCTACAAGTGTTTTCAAGAGCTCTCTGTCTACAATAGGCTGGTTATCATTGTCATAATCTGCACGGGCCTTGCGCTTCCTTCTTGAGAGCTTTGCACTTGTTCTGGCTGCATCCTCCTGGGAAAGAAAATGGACTCAAGAGGACTGAAACTGAGATTGACGATCAGGCCTTTTGTTCATGTTCACAACAGAAGTATCTTAAAGTATACCAGGTTTAAGGGGATGCCAATTAATTGTGGGAACTTCTATCAAATAAGGAGAGGCCTGACCAACTCCGACAACAAATAAGGGGAATGTATGGCAGCTTCTCCATGGAACAAGTGTGATCACCAACTAACCCTCACTGGGTTAACATTACCTTACCCTGTCTTCTTCACTACTCTGGGACAGAGTGTGGAGTAAGTTTGGGGGGGGGTACCCATGTACCAGTGAGGGAGGTATAAAAAATTTTCTTCTTCAACTCCACCCTTTTGTGTTATTTCGTTCTTCTCTTATATCATGTGTACGTATGCATGCATATGTACAAAGTCACTATATAAGTAAAAACCTAATACAACTTCTTGCCAGTTTGTTTTCTATGTGCCCAATGAGATGCAAGTTTTGTTATGTCTTTCTGATAATGCAGCCTCAAACAACAAAAGACTACAAACTTTCCATGCCAAAAATTGCGAAATATAATCTCGCTACAGCTAAGAGGAGTGTATGGAGAAGGAAAAAGCTGCCCAAATAGCAAAAATCTCTCTTGTTCCCCCTTACCCAACAAAATCCCAAAAAGAGAAAGCAGCCTTATGAGAAGTGAATAAAAGCATGAGAGTTGTGCCCAATGAAAAGAAAAGAAAAAAAGAAATATATACACACTTGTTTTCCAAAAGTACCCATCTTTAGGCATGGTAGATCTGGGGCAGTGGTACGTAGGATGTGAAATCACTGCTCTAAAGCCAACTGGCTTAGACTGCAGGGACCACTCGTCCGTTAACGGACCCGTACCTGGATGGACTAATGGGAAACAAGAAAAACCCAAAAAGCCTCAACCTACCCAACACACAACTTTCTGCCCCAAAAAGCTGTTTGGTTTGAAATCTAACTTCGGAATCATGCACCTAAGTCTCGCCGAAGCTGTGGAGAAATTTTTTGCTTAAATAAGATAGGAGAAATAAAGTCTGTTGTTCGGGGTCGAACCGTATTCTCAGTAAGACATATCATTGCTCGCTCATCCCCTGGGCCTGAAAGCTACACTGGGGAAGAAGAAGCATCACAAAATAAAGTTTAAATATTGATTGAGGACAATCAAAATGATAAGTTTGGGGGAGTTGATAACACCAATTTTTGTGATGTTTTTTACCTTTATTTTGTTATCAAAACTGCCCTTTCAAACTGTTTTCCTCTCTTTTTATATGTACTTTTACAATAACTGGCCACACTACGCTCTTAACTCAATATTTCCATCTTTTTCATAGTTTTCCTCCATTTTGGACTCATTTATCATCAATAAGGTCGTTCTGGCCCACAAACATGCTCCACCTGCATCGGCCTTCCAGCCGGCCGATATGCTCACTGCCCGACAGGGTAGCACGATACATCGACGCGTGACGTGAGGATGCCGCGCAAGAAAGAACTGTCGGACGACACGCCTCTTTACCCGACAGGGAGCCGAGCTCGCCACGATAACTCAAACGTGTCACGCGATACCGACCACCCACCGGCGGGCGCCACTCGCCACGATGCCCGACAGCCTACATCCTTGTGCTGGGTGATACTAATATCGGTCGTCCACCAACTCCGCGATGATGAGGAGGACACGTGGCGCCCGGAGCACCATAACTTCCCCAACCGCTGCCTATAAATTGTAGCTACAGGAAGCCGAAAAGATAGGTCAGAACCCTGCGTAAGTCACCTCAGGAAAGCTGCGGAGAGCTAGTGTATCGTGCCTCAGTGCTTGTGTCGGGCGATTCTAGGTGAGAACTTCCCCATCTCGAGAGGGAAGGAATGGTTCACTTAGGGTCACTCCAGGCAACATTGTAGGCCGATATCGGCCGACAAGGATCCCAGACATAAGTGACCGATACTAGGAGCATCGCTCTAGCCCGGAACGATACCGAACCCCGATACGCATCACCCATCACAGCATGTTGCCCGAGAGGGTGCTGCCTGACATGATCATATCGGACAAGGGTCCTCGCACGATGCAATCTGCCCGTCATGGCGTGTCACCTGAGAGGGTGTGCCGCCCGACACGATTGTATCGGGCTAGGCTCATGCCCGGTATCGGGCTGGAGGGTCCGCTGTAGTCTGTCGTCCTTTTATATCAAGAAGGTGACATCTATCTTTATTTCAGTCATTTATTTCTTTTACTTATGCAATGTAATCAGAACCTTATTTGTTTATGGAAATAGAAGAGATTAATTACCTGCTGCTTTATGTTTGGTACCTTTGTTGGATGATTGCTATGTTTAACATCTGAACTCTAGCTTGCATGCTTGGATCGCGTTTTGATTAGCTACCGAATTGTGTTTTCCCGTTGCAACAGCCTCGAGAGAGGTGTTGTGGTTCTAGTGTTTGGTCTAATTCTGGAGTACAAGAGTGCCCGGAATCGGAGTTGCTTTAGTAACCTTTCCACTCTAATTTAAGTCCAACAACCTCGAGAGGGGTGTTGATGCTTGATTAGAGGTACCCGCTCTGAGAGGAGGGGTACGGGATGTTTCTGCTGTCGCTTGTTTTACTCAAGTTTTCTCCTTTGTACCTTGCTTTAGCTTTAGTATTATCTCTCTGTTTCTGTTGTATGAAAACCCCTAAAAACTGATAAATGACTAAACCTTAATCTTTCTTGTAGCTCCAGTTGGAGATAGTTTTCTTTTGTTTTGACGATCTTACCATGTTATTCCCTTTGGGGAATTTTACTATCTCTTTTACCTTTTTGCCGTAGTGTAGCGTGTCGATTATGAGTTCTCAACACTACCACCCTTGTCCCTATGTTCGACCCCATATATCTACTTCGACCCTGTAAACAAAGTTGCGGGGGCCTAGAAGGTTTCGGGTTATAAATGTAAAAGTTCGACTACTTCAAATCCGCCTCCATTTTTGGACGTGCGATTTAGGCCAGTCAGGCAGCTTCGTCCTGTCTCGCAAGGCCAATAGGAGATTTTCAAAGTTTTTTTGAGCATTAATTTGCAAGGAGATTGTTTTCGAAATCTCGATCTACCTGGTCCTTCTTTCCCGATCCAACACAAGCTAGGGGACGACCTATCCATTGTTGGATCAAGATCCAATGACTGTCGATCCGTGTGACAAAAAAAGGTTAGATGAATATAGTTTCACTATGAATCAGATTGTGACATTTAATGCATATTTTCCTTAATCCTCTAACTTCAAGGATTTTTATGAAATCCATATCTCTCACATATTTAATCCTTTCTTCCCAAATTTTAAGGGAAAGTCTGTAAGGACTTTATCTAATTGTGGGCAAGGTTTGAGACCAAAAATAAAAGAGAAAAGGTACTTTTCTTAATATCAAGTCTTCCTCTTATAAAGCATATTTTAGGCATTAAAACAATCCTTTTCTCTTTCTATCTTTTCTACATACTTTTTTTATTAATTTTCTTATTAGAATCCATGTGAAACCTAAATCCAACCATTATGATCATCAACATTAGTTTCTAGAGAATTCCACACGATTTTGTTAAGTATATTACTTATTATCCATTATCTTTTGCCTTTTCTTAATATTGGATTTTCTTATCTTCCTTTTCCTTTATATCCATTATTCGATCAGCAAAATAGTAGAAACCATGAAATTCATATCAAAGGGAATTTTGCAAAAGAAACCATACTTTTAAAACAAAGCACACCATATTTCCAATATGTCCTTTTTATTGAAATAATTGCATTTCAATTAAAAAAATGCTTGTAAAAAACCAAGTTATAACACATGATGGTCCCTCACATCTCATGATGGGCCTCCTGGCTAACATGGGTTACTACCAACTCGCCAAAGGGTTCTTAGTCTAAAAAATCTAAACATTGACCAACGTCCTAAGCCCAAAATAAAGAAACAAAAAACCCTCCAAGGGTCATATCGTAAAATCTTCCATGGCAAATAGAAACATAAAAATCCACAAACCATGGTCATGGTACGATAAATAAGAATTGGAATAAAATCAAATTTTATACAACTTTCTTCTGACTAACGTGATCACAATCATGACAAAAGAAGAATTAAAAACATTTAAAATGAAACAATAGGGGCATAATGCCACCGCCATAATTCAAATCATGGTAATCCCTTGCTTCTACAAAGACAGATAAAAAAGGAAAATCTCAAATTATAGTGGCCCAATCTACATAGGCATGGAATATAATTTCAACTTAAAGAAAGCCTCCTTCAAAAATCATGACATATCTCCACCAACATATTTCGTCAGGAAACCATTGATAGAAGATGGAAGGTAGCAAGGACATGACAAACTACTCAGTAGAAATACAAAGTATGACTCAAATCTAGCTCTAGAAGCACTTGTATACATCTTTATAGAAACAAACCTACAAGACACAATATCTCTCAAGATATTGAAAACCATACATGCATTCCAAGATAGGCCTACAATCCATGGATGAGGGTTACCTTTTATTAGTTAACAAGGCCTCACATGCCATGTTCTACACACAATGGATAGTGAATCAGAAAAGGATAGATGGTTCAGTGACCATGTAGAAGGGCAATCCAACTACGATGAGCTCATGTCATCTTAGAGCACTTCTCTTGCAAAAGAACCAACATGATACATCATCTAATGATAAAGACCAAAGAGAAGCTTCAAGGCTCTACCTTCCAAGAAAGATGCACAAACTAGCTATCATAAAGCCACTGAGTACCTGATATCAACGCAACATCACCAAAGTAGACTGAATGATATGATGGACCTTGATTCCATATTATTACCATCATTAGATATTTTGCAATGAGATTCCTTCCCTTCATAATAGTTGAATCTGAGGAGTTCAAAAGTCCATATAACCTGCATCAGACTTCATAGATAAAGCTTGACCCATAGTTCATCAACCATGTGAGTGGTGGAAGCACACATGCTTGAGTTTTTTCCTAATTTAAAAGTCCAACACTCTTCTAAGCATCCTCAATCATGATCACTTTTGCGGATGGTTGCTTCCAATCTTTTATGGTTCTAGATCATGACCTAAAATTGAACCAAACCCACAATGATATTCAAAATTTATTTATGGTCTGGGATCATGGTATAAAATTGAACCAAACCTACAATGATACTTCAAAATCCTTTTATGGTCCTGGATCATGACCTAAAACTAAACCAAAACTAGGAAAAAATATCCAAAAATTTTTGGTTCATGTACCATGACCTAAAAATAGGCCAATGGTGTGATTTATCTTCCAACCTTTTGAGTCCTAGACAAAGACCTTAAACTAGATTAGAAGCCCTATTGTAAAAAGGCATCGTTATCTCCCAATCATAAAGTTTTACGTTCAAGTAGGCATTCAAAACAAATTCCTATACCCAGTTAGGCATCTACATTCCACTACTATTCCAAATAGGCATACATTGGCTGACTTTGACAATCTGACGAATCCTATCTGAAATAGTCATTCTTCTTGAACCAAGTCCTACATAAATAGGCATAAACATTCAAGCGCTATCTTGAATAGGTGTCTCTTCGAACTCAAGCACTACATTCAGGAAAGCACACCCAACAGAGCCCTATTCTAGGTAGGCACACTCAACATAGACCTACATTAAGCAGTCACTCCTTGAAAAGGACCTATCAACAAATAGGCACCTTGATGAAATCCCTATGTACAATAGGAAATTCCACTCTTATCATGTTGAACCATCTTGTAATCAAGAGATGCTCTAGAGAGTAGACAACAAATTGATACAATCACTAGTCATGAAGGCATCCTTGAATTGAAAAATTTGTTTAGAAAACAATCTTATCAATCTAATAGATATAGGAAAACACTCTTGGGATTAGATAAATGACTTATACAGTCACTGGTTGTGAAGGTCACCTTAAATCTGGAAACTTGTCTAATATCTAATGTATCCATATTGAGAACTTCTGCAGATTTAGAACAACTGATACTATGCTTTTAAAGGTCCTAACAAGAAACCTAGAACTCTTCAAGTAACATGTTAGTGCTATGTTGATATCTACATCTGGTAGGAACTTTCAAACAATCATGTTCTTTCATTTCCATATATATTGATCATTTTCCTAACACTTCATTGAGAGCCTTATATCTTTATATGTACATAGATTCAATATCAGTTCAAGAATGAACCTTTCCAAGTGGGAATGTAGTTCAAAGGTGGGTTGATAAAATCAAGTGAGAACTATAGTGTTGGGGATAATTGCTCATCAAAACTCTAGGGGAAAATGACAAACTAGTGGAGGAACACATCTTGGAGGCCCCATTAATGTTGGATAATCACCTAATGATCAATATTAACTTTTTATTAATTTTCCCAAAAACTTTATCTTACAATAATTGTAAAGGCTTCAAGGAATAGATGATTAACCTACTATAGTCACAATACGTAAAGGCCACCTTAAATTCATGATACTTGTCTAGTTCCTAATACCATTCATCTTGAGTACTTTTGAAGAACTAGAGAAAAATATGATTCTTTCAAAGATCCTAACAAGCAACCTAGAACTCTTTAAATGGCTAGTTGATTCCTTTCAGGAGCATACAACTAACTAGTAAAGTCACTTATCATAAAGGTCACCTTAATCTAGAAACTTTTCTGATACCCAACCCTTTTCATCTTGAGTAGATTTGGAAAATTGGAAATGCTCTATATCTAGAAATCTATCTGACATCCAATATGTGGTCCTAGCTCATGATCTAAATCTAAACTAATTGTGCCTTTATTTCCAAATCAATCTATGGTATTGGATCATGATCTAAAACTAAACCAGTTCCATGATCACATTTCCAAATCATTTTGGGTCCTACTAAAAGAATAAAGAGCTTATATTTCTCAATCTTTGTGATGTCAAAGATCATGACCTGAGACTACACCAATCATGTCCTGAACATATATCAAGATTTTGATCCCTACATTTGGTAGGAGCTTTCAAATGATCACAAATGATATCAATTGTAGATCTGATGATCCTTAGTCAGTAAGGATGTAGTTAAAAAAAGTTTGATCAAATAAAGTGAGAACTAGGGAGTTGACGATATTGCTCGTCAAAATTCAAGGGGATAGATGATGGACTAGTTGGGGAATACGTCACGGAGACCACCTTGTCATAGGGTGTTCACCTAGTGCCAGATTTCACTTTGTTTAAAACTCTTCTTATGAACTTGTCCTACAAAATTACAAATGTTCCAGGGAGAAAAAATTAACTAGCACAGTCATTGACCCTAAATCTCACCTTAGAATTGGGGACTTGTTTGACGCTCCAAACTTCAATCTTGAGCAATTAAAAGATAGGAGAACTCACCTGATTTTACATTTTTAGGGTCGTAGTCCTAACACTATTTTGTGCACTCCTTCATTTACAAAAAATGAAAAAAAATACTTAAAGGAGAACTCACTGAATTTTACATTTTCAAGGTCGTGGTCCTAACCCTAATTTGGCACAGTTAGCACAAAAATCTTGATAAATGTTAATTCTCTGGATAATGACCGAGTTCCCATTTTTTGAATTTTACCCTTTTTCACCTTTGTCCACATTTTAATCCTTTTTCACATGTTCCATTCTTTCCACATTTTCCCACATGTTCCACAATTTACTGCTTTTTCAAAATTTCCATATTTTTTCACAATTTTCATATTGTATCCAATTTTCAACTTTTCCATATTTACCACATTTTCCAACCTATTCACTCAATCTTTCTTCACTCACTTATGCCCAATTTGGGGCTTTCTATAAACAAAATCTATTATCTAGACTTAGTGTAATTTGCTCGTTGTTGTTGCTTATTATGAGCCTTTTCTATAAATTGCCTAGTTGAATTATCTTGAATAAGAGATTCCCTTTTCCCCCATAGATAACTCAATTTCCTTTATCAAAACAAAAGTACACATCTTTTGGATAATAAGGAAGGATGATCTTGAAATAATACATTTTTTTCTCTCCTTTATTATTGTATTTAGACTCTGGCTTATCTAAGATTCTTTCCAAATAGTGTTGAAAAATCCATAAAATTAGAAAAATCAACGTTATCCAGGCTGGGCAATCGGGCAGGTCAGACCAATCTGTTGGTTCTATGTGGAGGATGGCTTCGATCCACAAACCACATGTCGGCATGATCCACCACCTCTTCTAGAATCTTCCACTTAAAAACACCAAACAGTATAATTCACCCATAAATAGACCCCTATACCATTTGTATCCCAAGCCCTTTTCATCTCTCTTGAAGACAAAAAATGACCATCTATATCTTGTATTTTATGTATGTGATCATAGGATCCTTTCTCTGACACCAACTTCTCTATAAACATCAATACGCTGCTCAACAATTACAATTGATCATTTCTCTAGTATATTATTTTTATTGTTGTTAGTTGATTCATAACCATTGATATCCACACACACTAGTTCTTAAAGTTCTAAGATCTCACTCTACTAAATCTCTCTCTCATCTCTCTCTTCCTGCACATTGGTCCCAACTGCCAGTGATGGATGTCCATCGTGGGAGGTCTTAAGGCGGTTAGGGTCAAAACACACCTAAAAATAGAACCTTTAGGGATATGATGGGAAAGACATGATCATGTCCAACCCCAAAGGTCTTCCAACATAAAAATCATATTTTTATCACTTTTTTGCAATTTTATCTAAACAATAACCTTGATTAGTGTTGATTTATTTCAAATTAACTAAGAAAGTTTCAATACATGCCAAATGGGGGTGCAAACACTTTTCCTACTAGTAATAGGATCTTCAAGTCCAATCTTTGAATTAATGCATACTTTTCTATCCACTCTTAGGTGGAGTCGAAAAGGTTTTTTTCTATTTTCTCACAAATTTAAACGTCGACCTTAGTTTTTCTTATTTTACGAGTAAAATCAGGTGGCAAGTCTAAATTTTATTGAATTGTTATTTTCTTTGTACTTATTTGTTGTTTTTATGACCATATGATCTGTGGGATTTTTTGGCCTGGGTATAATACCATGTTAAGTACATTAAAATTGTGGATGAAATTTCTATAAGGTGGGTGGGTTGTAACAATCCAAAAAAATTCACACTATAGGATCTATGGGATTTTTCTTCCTGACTCATGTCCCAAAATTCGTCAAGTTTAGATAGCCATATATCCAATAATATTAAGAAAAAAATGATAACAAACCTTATTATTTTGACCTAGTGTCTAAGTATTGTGATTGATTATCCAAATTTCCTAAAGTTTTATCCATGCGTTTAACCCAGTGTGTTACTCTCTACCATCAGTTAGCCTGGGTTCTTTTAGATCTATCTAATTATGATTAATGAGGAAGATTTTGTATCCTTCCCTATGCATCTTATGTGTCAAGCAGTAAGAGCTAGCAACCAACTCTAGAGACCACACTCTCCCTCTCTCCCCACATATTCCCATGTATATCCTCAACTTTGGTGAAATTAAATTATATTAACATAATGTATGAATCGATAAGTAATTATCCCAATGGTTAATTGATGGAATAATAAAGTCACTTTTGTGGCATGGGTGCAACCCATGGCCCATATAAAGGTCCATAAGACTATTTGCTTTGCAAATAAGTGCTTGTGGCATAAGTTAAAGAAATAATATATTTCACACATAATAAAGGATAATGACTTTGTTAAATATTAGATAACAAAAATATGAGATAATATGCAAGTTTCCAAAAGAAAATAAGATATGTGATATTTTCGATAATTAAAAGAGTAATCATCTAGCCATTATTGGCAACACAATGTTTGAGGCATCAAATATTATTATCTCGGTCTGACCTTTGGTATACTTGGAAATAATAATGAAAAGAAGAGAATTCTAGAATTTGGGAGAAAAAGGACTTTCCATGTGGTGTAGGTAATTAATTTAAGAATATGCTAAAAGAGGAAGTTTTGTGGCATAAAAGTTATCCTAATAAATCCCAAAAGATAGATAAAGGTTTGGAAAGACATTTTAAGTTTCCCTCCAAGTTTCATAGGAAAAGGAGGTTGCTAAAAGCCTATAGAAAATCGTGAAGATAGAGGGGCATACTTGAAATAAATGAATAATATTCCTTTTCCAAAGAGAGAGAGAAAAGGGACTTCTAGAAATATCTTTTTGACACCAAATCTTGCCCACACTGAGACTTAATCACTAAAAGTTTTCTCTTAAAATTTGGGTTGAACCAGAGGAGAAATGAGAGAGTTATGGATTTTATAAAATATCTAAAAGTGTATGGTTAATGGATAATTTGATATTATTTGTCACATTTAATGTGACCAGGGAACATAGGCACTGCCCTTTGATGTACCACACACTGGTGGCCACTGAATCATTGATCACTGACTCAAAAGTTGATTCCTACATCCAACCTTCTATGACAACTCGACTACAATATTTGCTTTCCCTCTTTGGTCTATCTCTCTCTCTAACCCATGATTGAAATTGAGACATTTCCCATTGGTTTTGGGAGATCAAAACGGATCTAACCATCCCTTACTTCCCCTACTTTAGTATGTGATTAGGCTTTTACCTAAATCATAGTTAAGGCTAAACTCCATGAAAACCAACCTGGACCCCTTGATTACCAGTAGATATATATAGAGCTTTGGAATCCCTGTACGAGGCATGCACCCACGCTATGGAGCCCCACGACACCCAAGTTTGCCTCTACTTTTCTTCTAAGCATAGAGGACCCCAACACACCCTCAAGCTGAGAACTGATCAAGGCTGGTAGTCATGAGGTCTGCAGCTGGTGTGGAGGATCGTTAAGAGGCCAACAGAACATACACGCCCTTCTATCATGCCTATCCATGAGATCTAGATTCTCCCCACTAGCCTTGATGCTATGTACACCACTGACCAACCTGAAGCTAGTTCTTGCTACATACATCCTCTCTAATGAAGTGGAGGCCATCAAGAAGTGTAGCGAGACCGCTCAGAGGTATTGACATCTTTGCCCAACTTCCTGACACCCTGGGGCACGAAGTCAACATGCTGGTTGATGGACTAGGTGCAAGATGGGAGCCAGTCATGAGGTTGAAGATAACTAGGAATGGAAGGGTTTTTCTGTCATCAACTTAGGCACTGCATGGAGAGGACATGAATGACTTTTTAGAAGGACCATAACCCAAACATGTTGGAACTCTTTGATGAAGTAGAGCACACCCATTGGTTGGGATCTGATCCGTGTGTGATCCAAAAATTAGGTCAGCTGGATGACATGGCACTTTCTAATTAGCCTACTTATGCATATCTTGAAATAATCTTAGTATTTAATTGGTAGGTTAGAAACATAGTGAATATATATATGGATTTGATCAGAAAAATGAGGAGGGCAATAATAAAATATATTTAAAGTCTGAATCCAATCATAGTTCCAAAAGTACATGGGATATATGATTAACAAGTGGTTGATTCATGCAAACCCTAGATTTGGATATGAAAATGTTGAAAGCATTAAAAGCTTTTATTTTGGGTTATTATCTAACTTTATTGAACATAAAGGAAATTTAGGATTATAATAATGAATACATTGTTTCTAATGTGAATAGTCATGCATATGAAGAATTAGGGTTTAAAGATTGTAACTTGCTAAGTTGTTAATGTTTTAATTTAATCTAAGTGATCTAATGAAAGGATATGTCAGATATAGTAATTAGGATTTCTCCTAATATTTAATATGCAATGGAAACTATATGTATGCTTGTTCCTTATCGAAATCTTAAACCCCATATAAGAATGCGAGTAGGGTTTAATCTAATCAATGTTATGGTGACACTTTAGGATTTACATACATGCATATTCAAATGTTAATTTCTTGGATCTGTTGATTGGATTGATTAAATATACTTGAAGTATAATTGCATAATCTGCATGTCTCACCATTAAGGTATGTGGTTACGATTATGACTACCCACAATATAGTTTACCGATGTTTGCTGAGGTTTTCTCTAAGATTGATTGAATAAACTGTTTAGTGTTTATTTACATTTTATTCAATTATAATTCCACTATGAGTTTCACTTATAGGAATATTATGTGAAGAAATTTTCAATTCTTATTTTGCAAGTAATTGATTGAATATATGTTGTTATGTACTTGCATATTTTTGCATGCACCCCACATACACAGTATAGCAATATAATGAGTTGTGTTTTTGTTTCATGGCATTTTACGTACATCCTAATTGTGAATATATCAAGTTATTATGGACAAATGAAATTACATGAAGGAATTTAAGCTAAGTAAGGAGGATTGGATAGATACTTCTTCTAATATGAATAGTTATGATGATAGAAATTCATGTAACTTCTTAGGGGAGCATCTTGTAAACAATATTTAAATTAGTGTAAATTATTTTCTACTATTTGTTATTTGGTTAAATATGGATCCTTGGGAATTTTAGGTAATGACTCTCAACTATTTGGGTCGTTCCTTATTTGAGGGATGCTGAAAACTAAGTTCGTTACATTTGGTATCATAGCCCCAATTTTTTCATATAACATTTAACATTTTATAATTTCAAGTAATCCATAGAAATATAAGGAAACTTATTAAGGCAAGACCTGATGGTAATGGTCTCTATAAGGGGTCATGGCTTTGGGGGCTGGCAATATTCCCCCCCCCCCACACACCATTAAGTTGGTTTACGAGGACTCCCTTACCTACTGTGATACCTTCCTGGCCAGAACCTAAGGTTTGCTTGAAGTAATGTCCCCTTTACGTTTTCTCATCTCAAAGTTCATCCACTTCTCATCCTATTTCTTAATAATCCCTAAAATACACTTCCCTACTCATCTCAAGTTACGATTTTTTGAGAATGAGTAGAACTAAGGCATCCTCTACCAATTAATGTACATCTAATGTGGAAATAATGATAAAGTAAAGAAAAATGTTTTATGGGTTTTTCCTGGCTAGGATAAACCCTATATGGAACTAGGTTAGAAAACCCTTAGTGGGTCAAGGGTATCACAAAACCCTATGAGGAAGGGTGTAAGTTGTTTACTCCCTAACCTAACCCAAAACCCTAATCCAGGTAAATGGGAGTAGAATGGGTAAAATGGTAACCCTACCCATATGAACCCTAATTAGGGTAAGAAAGGAATAAGAAAATATATGATTGGGTTTACATGACCCATACTCTGATGCATGAATATGGAGAAATTCATGCATGATGCATGTGGAAGGATTTGAATATACATAAGAACCGTAAGTAACCAATGAAAATGAAAATATGAATATAACTTGCTCATCACCCTACTGCTATCTCTGGAGGAATGGATGAATTGCTCATCTCCCTAATGATATATCTGGGGGAATGGATGAATAAGGAATGGCCCCATAGAGTGGGTATGCTACCCCCAATGAGTGGGTAAGCTATTGAGACTAACCCCAATGAGTAGGTATGTTATTGAACACACCCCTAGAGAGTGGGTATGAAATTGAAACTACCCCCCGTGAGTGGGTATTGTATTGAAATTACCTCTAGAGAGATTTAGTATGTACCCCCAGTGAGTGGGTATGCTACCCCCAACGAGTGGGTAAGCTATTGAGACTAACCCCAATGAGTAGGTATGTTATTGAACACACCCTTAGAGAGTGGGTATGCAATTGAAACTACCCCTGTGATTGGGTATTGTATTGAAATTACCTCTAGAGAAATTTAGTATGTACCCCCAGTGAGTGGGTATGCTATACAAATAAACCCCAAGAGAGTGGGTATACTACCCCTAGCGAGTGGGTATGACATTGAAATACTCCCAGCAAGTGAGTATGATATTATGGACACTCCCAGCTAGTGGGTATTATTAGAGATTACCCCCAACGAGTGGGTACATCATTGAAATACTCCCAACGAGTGGGTATGACATTGTGAATACCCCCAGTAAGTGGGTATGCATGGAGATCACCCTCAGAGAGTGGTTAGATTATTGAAATACTCCCATCCAGTAAGTATGAATACCTCCCAATGAGAGGGTATATGACACGATTTTACCGTGCTTATAACGCAAGTGCATGCGTCAGAGTAATATAGGCCTTTGTGAGGCCCGAGTCGAACACAGGGA
The DNA here is from genome assembly GCA_963693085.1 of Alisma plantago-aquatica. Taxonomy (NCBI): domain Eukaryota; kingdom Viridiplantae; phylum Streptophyta; class Magnoliopsida; order Alismatales; family Alismataceae; genus Alisma; species Alisma plantago-aquatica. The sequence goes on from OY856409.1 coordinate 928,278,925, forward strand.
CACTGAAATGTCAGTAGACTACTTAATAACTACTCGTGATCAGCTAGACCAATTAAAAGGTTTTGAGAGTTGATTGAAAAAGAAAATAAAAATAAAAGAAAACAACACAATCGATTAAATGTTTAGTTTAATCAATTCAAATGGAAATCTTTAGGATTACAGTTTCACCACATGTTCTCGTTGTATTCATTCCTACATAATTAATCAAATCCATCTCTCATTCTGGGTAGTGGCCTGTATTCAGAATTGTTCACAATCGTGATACAATTCACTACCTAAATATAAGTCGGTTCCACGGTAGTAGTAACCTATACCCTAAACTAGGTGCATGAAGACCAAACTCTGGGTTTCCACCATTAACCGTACATCACCATATTCAAAGGATTTATTAGTTAATGTGAATTTCATCTCATTTCAACCGTTAATTCTTCTTTTAAAGAAATTAAAGGCATTAGATTATCATTAGGGTGATCAATCATAATGATATATTGGAGAAAATGAAATCATACCACGGATTTAAGAGACAAAATATGAATTACTATGGTAAAAATGTCATACAATGATTACTCGGGCTACTCTCGGTCCTAAAGACAAAGGGGATTAGCCCTGCATGTTCATCTCAATGAAAGACATGATGAGAGAAAGGGAAAACATGGAGAAAATGTGAATAAAAGTGATGTAAACCCCTGGACGGAGGAGATCCGGGTGTTCCTTGATGTAGCGTTCGCGATCTACAACCTTCCGGCGGTGGAAAACGTCTTCTGCGGCTCTCAGAATGATTGGGGCGTGATTCTGGGCTATGTTCTTCTCTCCCCCTCTCCTCGAGACTTGTGTAATGACTAACTACGTGATGCCCTACTTCGGACCACTGAAATAAGTATATGGACCACTTTTAGTCGCCAAAAGATCACCACCGTCTGATTAGAATCGATCTGAAACAAAACCTATCCTGACGGCATTGATACCATCGACGCGGGTCGATGGTATCAACCCGTCATAATATCGGCAAGTTGTCTTTTTCTCTGACGTTCCCACTGATGCAGACTTGATACCATCGACTTTAGTGTCTATGATATCGACACCTTTAGGCGTCAGTTTTATCACCAATCCGACGCTAAAGTTGGGGAATGTCGATAGTATCGACTTTGTGTCGACAGTATCGACAGGTTGATTGATGGCTCGTTGTAGGTATCTCGCTACCATCGACCTCCCAGTCGATGGTATCGACTCATCTTGGCTCCTTGCAGTTGTCTCACTATGACTGTGTCGATACTATCGACGGATGTCGATGGTATCGACAACTGTGTATATACGTTCTTCCTGAAATTTCAAGATAAAGCCAAATCAGCTATGCTAAAACATATAAATATGATCATTTATAATAAAAAAGATAAAATATGAGAGATTTGATACAAAATGAGATTATAGACTAAAGTGAATGAATCATGCGATACTAACCACAAATGTGACTAATAAACACATAAAACGCATGTAAAACAAGTCTATATAAGCGACTCAAAATCCTCGCATCAAACTCCCCTAAGCTTAAACATTGCTCGTCCTCGAGCAGAAAAGCTATAGAATAAAATTGCGAGGGTCAACTAAAGAACATATTATCACAACAGACATTGCCATATGATCCCCACCAAACATTCACATACCGGCCCTCACTAACCATAGAATGATAATTACCCTCTAGGCGACAATGATCATCCATAAGAGATATCCACCCCAAGATTGGTGAGCACTATCAAATAAGGCAGTTAATATAATAAAATCCTCCGGTTCAGGCTTGGTGCATCTTTTTGATCTCCTATCTACGTTGATCGTTTCCTAACTACCATCTAAATGGAAGCAGATCTCCTAATATTAATGAATGAGGAGATAATCATGGGTGGCCTACCAATTAGAGCAATAGGTGGATGGAATAGGTGGTTGTGGAAGAAATGGAAGCACATAACAGTCAATCATGCAACACAAAATTTAATGACCTATCATGATGCAAAATGCACATGAAAATGTCCTACTGCTACATTTTAGGTGGAATGATGCATGCACTATCATTCTATCCCAACGAGAGACAGAATATCTACAAAACTACACATGTGCTTGTTCTTCTTATTATGCATGTGAACAAGTTCCTTCCTCTTCCTGATTTTCACTTACTTATTATTTTTTTCTTCTTTCTCTTTTTTTCTTTTTCAGCCCTCACATTTCTTCATGAACTAAGATGAAATTCACACATCTTTGTCTTGGGCTTATTTTCATAACTACTATATATATATATATATATATATATATATATATATATATATATTCAGAAAGTATGAAAAAAGTTCCTTATTTTCCAAAGAAGCAAGGCACATCATGTAACAAAATGGTTATGATTATGCAAAATGCAACTAAAATGACATTGACATGCATTCTAAAATTTGTGCATGCATGACTATAATGCACCATTTTTTTCAATGCAACAAATGTAAACACTAACTACAATACAATCCTAACTACATGATATGCAATCAAGAGATGAAAAACTGTATAGTGCTCCCAATTCTTATGGTGGAGTGTAGATAAGATGAAGTGGATAGATCACAAGATTAATTGACAAAACCATTGGAAGATATTATATGTCCCTCCTTACTGACATGTGTAAAATCAAGAGGTTTCTCTCTCTTATTTTAGATTAAAGTCTCATTACCATTTGGTCAGTTTAGGCTCAACATCTAATTCCATCCACTTTTTGTTCAATCATAGGCATGTACAGTTGTGGTCTTATGTTTTAAAGTTGACAAACCCAATTATTTTCATAAGTCATATGCTCAAGTTCAAACAAAGAAAGCTTGCAATTTCATTAAAAAAAATCAAATTGACCCATGACTCCCATGTGACAAACAAAGAGATGACACATTAAATTAGACATCCACAGATACACTAGATAGCATGTGGATCCTAAAAACAAAGAAAATTGCTAGAATAAAAGAAAAGGCAATAAATGATAAAAACTAAAAATAAAAGATAGAAAAAGATAGAAATTGTTCCATATCCCCCCTAAGCTTGAATTTTACTATGGCCTCATAGTAAAAAACAATCTTAACAGGTGGAACATTGATACCATTTATTGTTCAGGTGGTGGGTACTGCGGGGTGGTGGGATCCCATGATGGATATTGCCCCTGGAAATTCGGATCATATGGGGGCATGGGCGGAGGTTGCGAATATCCCCCGAAGTAGTTTTGGCGCCAGTAATGATCATAGAATGGTTGTTGCTGCATTTCCATCCTATGCAACCTGTCGTGAATATTTTCTTGGTTGGCGAGGAGGAGGTGCTCGTTCTCATAAATGGCATGCTGATTTAAGAATAGTCGGTTCGTAGTATCCTGAATACCGGCGAAGGAAGCAGTGTGCTGTTGTTGGGTCTGCTGGATATCCTACAACATGGAGTACATATCCTGCATAGAATAGACATCCTCTCCTTATTGAGAGGGTTGTGGTGGCGGAGGCTGTGAAGATGATGATGCACCCGGGTAGAAGTGTGGACGTTTCTGTGGTGCCACTCATGCACGAAGAGGAGTGAAAGCCTCCTCTTCCTCCTTATGCTCGTCGCCTTCATCATTGTCGTTGTCGTCATCGTCTTCTTCTTCGTCAGAGTCGTTGATGGCAATTATGGGCCACCAAAAGTGCTGAGCTTCCTGGATGTGAAATACGGGATCTGGAAGCGCACACTCCTGGTACTCCTGGTTGACATGGCAATGTGCATAGACTGTGCCATCACGGAGCATAAGAAGATTGGAGCGATGTAGATGATGCAGATTGACTTTATTCTTGTTGGCAAACGGAGTGAGTTGGGAAAAATCCAGCCTAAGATAGAGAGCGAGCGGTGTGATAACCCCCCCAAAGTGGATAGGGTCTCAACTAGTACTCCTCTGCATGTCCAGTACACGCGTTAAGAAAAACGCGCCCCAGTTGAGCTCTTCTCTTTTCAATAGCTTATAAAGAAAGAACAAGTCTGTCTCCTGAAACTTACTTAGCGAAAGGTCACCTCGAGAAAATAAAGTAGTACATAGCATGCAAAGCAGAATCCGCACAAATGGATGCTCAAAATCAATGACGACTGCGTTATGATAGCTGACGGACTTGCCTGGAGGCATGGTCACCAGCTGGGCAAAGATTTCATCATAATCAGTCTGGTTGTCTGGCCTCCTGTGCTGATTCAGAGAATGATACCAGTTGTAGATTGAATTGAACTGTTTGAGGGTGAGGGTGTAGTTGTTGTTGTGGAGCCGGAAAGAAACTCGCCCTTTTATCCACTCCCTATCGATGGCAATAAGGTCGTTAGGCACGACACATATGTCAAGCGATGCCATAAACTCCGCCACCAGTTCTTTGTACGTCGGCTACTCGCCAAAAAAGGGGTGGCCTTCAGTGTGGTACTGGACCTCATCAGACCTCCTGCCTGTATGCTTCGCTTGCCCCTTAAGGACATAAGCGAGGTTGGCCTCAAACCTGAGGTCACAGATCATGGCCCGATCAACATACCGGGTTGGTTCAATTTTTCACTTGAGTAGATCCTCGTAGATCTTCTTTACGTCCGCTGAGGGATGAACGATCCTCAGATGAGGAATGGAGCCGAGTGGTGGAGGAACGAACATCTCAATCTCCATCGGGGTTGCCCCTGAAGAAGAAGCTCTTGCCATCCTCACCATTGTGAATAGAGAGGAAGGGAGAATAAGAAATAGAGCTCGATGAAGGTCGGAAAAGAAGATCTCCGCTCGGGGAAGATATCTCGATCCTTTGACGCTCGATGAAGGCCTCCGGTCGCTTAGCAATGCTCAATGCACAAGTTGAGGGGATTCACTCTGAGGGTGTGAATAGAATTGAGAAACAACCCCTCCTTTTATAACAAAACTCGTCGCTCCTGTTGCTCCGTCGATACCATCGACGGGGTGTCAATGGTATCGACACCTGTAGCACAATTCGGGTCTTCGCTACTATCGACGGTTGTCGATTGCTTGATGTGGGGGCCCAGATCAGTGACATGTCGATACTATCAACAAGAGTCGATGGTATCGACCCATCCCACAGATCGACTTCTGAAATTGGCGGGCTCCGTTGATTTCTTCTCGCAGATCGGTGATGTGTCACATCGATACTATCGACTGGGTGTCGATGGTATCAACTCTGTGTGGTTTGAGTACCCTCGTGAGGCCTGGATGCCGCTTCCTTACTATTGTCGTGTCGATACCATCGATAAGGCCGTCAATGGTATCGGCTTCACTGAGACAAATTCTTCTATAAATCTTCAGGGATCTCACGAGTATCGACTTCCTGGTCGATACTATCGACCTGGAGCTATTGTTTTCTTCGACGTCACTGATGGTAGGTCGATACCATCAACGAGGCCATCGATAGTATTGACACAAAATTTTTTCTACAACCACTTCCCTGTACCCACATCGCTACCATCGACACTGTAGTCGATGCTATCGACTCTGACTCAGTACTGCACACTAAACAAAATGATTAAGGTATCATTTTTACACACAAAAATGAAATTACACAAAACTAACATGTAAATGTGAAAATAAATGAAAGAACTACAAATTAAAACTACCGATGGTTGGGTTGCCTCCCAACAAGCGCCCTACTTTAATGTCTTAGGCCAGACAAAATCAAGCTCATCAGCTTGGGGCATCAGGGAGTGTTCCTAGGGGATCAATCGACAGTTTGAACTCAACACTTTCCTTGCCAATTCCTAATGTCAAGACACCTCTCCCGATAGTAGTGATAACATCAGCCGTCACTTGAAATGACCTACCCAATAGCATCTCACAACCCTTTAGTTGCGGCATGTCCATGACAATGAAATCCACGGGAAAGATTAATATGTCTACCTTGACAAGTACATCCTCACAGACCCCATATGGCTTAACAATAGACCCATCCTACAACTCAATAGTCATGGCATATTTCTTTAGTATCTTCAATCCAAGCTTTTGGAATGTGGATAATGGCATAAGATTTATGCTAGCACCTGAATCGCATTGTGCATATGGAAAGTGATGGCTGCCAATTGAGCACGGTATGTAGAAACTCCTAGGATCTTTCTTCTTCTCTGGTACACTTCCAGTGATTATCAAGCTCATTGTCTCATTCACAAAGCAAACATCAGTGTCTTTTATCCGCCTTTTCTTGGTGATGATGTCCTTGATAAATTTTCCATATGCGGGAATCTTTTCTATCATTTCCACTAACGGAATATTAATATTGAGCTTCCCAAACATCTCCAAAAACTTCTTGTAGTGTCTATGCTCCTTCTTCGACTTCTGAATATCCTGAAATGGCACGCTAGGCTCTTTTATGTGCTTGTGTGGTGGCACATATGGGCTATTTGGGGTCTCCTCCCCTAAGCTTGCTTCGTTGTCACCCTCTGACATAGGCTTCAGCACATCATTCACGGTTGGTGTGACTCGTTGCTGCTCATCCTTCTCGGCGGTAGTAGCTTCACTGTGTAATATCACCTTCACCTGCTCCTCTTGCCTAGATGTGGGCACGGCTGTGATGAGTTCTTGGTAGGATTTCCTGAATGGGAAATATCTTCCTGGTAGTCCATATAAGCTGCGGGGATATGGTACACTGGTTTTATCCTCCGTGTCAAAATGCACTTTTTTCTTGTCATGGACCTCCACCACTAGGGGCTCTAGTTCCTTAATCACAGATATATACTTCACTTGATGATGTACTTGAGCAGCCTCTGCATTCCCAGCCAGTCCTTGTTGATTTTGATGTTTCATGGTTGCCACTTCATTAGCAATTTGGGCCACAGTCATCTCCAGTGCCCTCATCTGTGCTCCATGACTTTGCAATGTCTGCCCAAATTTATTCAACATCTCACCCTGAGACTGTAACTGCTTACCGAACATATTCATCAACTCTTGATTTTGTTTCACTACTTGCCTGAGCAATTCAGTGCTTTTGTCCTCCGCAGTGGGCTGTGGTTTTGCATCCGGGTCTTGTAGGAAGTTGTTTGGATCCTTCCATGAATTTTTTTTATCCTTTCTCTAAGAGTAATCAGTGCTCCTGTAACCCTGTTGTTGAATGAATTTAACTTGGGCCTCCTCATCGGATTCCCCGTCTTCTTTTGCTAGCAATTTCTTGGCTAATAAGTCCATCTTCTCATTCAGCTCCTTGATGGCCTTTGACTCACCTGCGACTCAAACCTGTTCTGGTGTGTCTCTGTCGCCCCATGATTGCTTTCTAGCCATATTTTTTAGGATTTCCCAACACTTAGTGCCAGTGTTGTTCAAGAAGAAATCGGAACCTGCTGAGTCTAGATTGCTCCTGTCGTGCTCATTTAAAGCAAAGTATAAGATCTTCACTTGTTTTTCTTTATCTAGCTCGTGATGTGGACACTTCCGTAGCATTATCTGAAAGCGCTCCCACGTCTCAGAATATGTCTCCCCAGCCCTTTGACAGAAATTGTGGATCTTCCGTACTAGGTCATTGATTTTCTCTGGTGGAAAGAATCTCTCGAAGAAAACCTCAATCATTTGATCCCAAGTCTCGATGGTCTCATCATCAAGGTTATGCAACCATTCCCGTGCATTACTTGCAAGAGAGCTGGGGAATAACTTCAATATAGTGTCTCCTATGGAAACCTATCTATCTTGATCATATCACAATTTTCCACAAAAGTGCTGATGTGGGCAACAGGGTCTCCATTCTTCAACTCGTGAAATGCTTGAGACTTGACCAAGTTTATCAGAGCCGGATCAATCTTATATGTTGGAATGTTAACTGCTTGCCTTTTGATCGACCCCTTTGATGCTTATGAGGAAGAAGCCTTTATCTTCTCCCATATTGTCTGTTCCTCAGCCATGGCTTCTGGTTCAGAGTCCGAATCTATATCCTCAGGTTGATCTTGAATGTTGTTCTCCTCGTCGTCTGATCCCAATGGTGGAACCTCTGGTGATGATAGTACGTAGTTTGTGCTACGCGTCTTCACCATGCACTGGTACCTACAAGGTAATAAATTTGATTAAGTACAGTGCTAGGCAATTACTAAATATGAAAAATAAACAACAAATTACAGGAATAATAATTAAATGAAAAGTGGCCTAGAGTGGTCGCTTGCAGCACTCGTAGTACCGACAGTTGCCATGTCCCCGACAACGGTGCCAAAAACTTGACACAATTTTATAGTGTGTATAACGCAAGTGCACGCGTCAGTGTAATATAGGCCTTTGTGAGGCCTGATTCGAACACAGGGACACTAAAATGTCGGTAGACTACTTAATAACTACTCACAATCAGCTACACCAATTAAAAGGTTTTGAGAGTTGATTGAAAAAGAAAATAAAAATAAAAGAAAACAACACAATCAATTAAATGTTTAGTTTAATCAATTCAAATGGGCCTAGATGGTAAAAGTACTGATGTAAGACCGAGAGGTCTCAGGTTCAAAACCCCCCGGCCACGGGATGAATGAATGGCCAATTTTTTTAAAAAAAAATCAATTCAAATGGGAATCTTTAGGATTACGGTTTCACCACATGTTCTCGTTGTATTCATTCCTACATAATTAATCAAATCCATCTCTCATTCTGGGTAGTGTCCTGTATTCAGAATTGTTCACTATCATGATACAATTCACTACCTAAATCTAAGTCGGTTCCACGGTAGTAGTAACATATACCCTAAACTAGGTGCATGAAGACCAAACTCTAGGTTTCCACCATTAACCGTATATCACCTTGTTCAAAGGATTTATTAGTTAATGTGAATAGTTGCACTCCTTCCAGGGTATGGCTCGTAGCCAATCCTGTGAAAGTATCATAAGTATATATTGAGTCACATCACTGAGCTATGGCCCGCAGACGCACTCCTGCTAGGGTATGGCCCGTAGTCAATCATGTGAATGTGTATACTCAACAGTATATGTCTTTGAGATTCCACTAAGGGAGAACTCATTTCTCCATCCAGTAATGAAAGATGCTGAAGATGGATATATGGCTAGGGAAACTACATGATTAAGGTTTAACTTTATTAGTTATGTCAATAGAGTGAATTAAAGTTTCATCATACAAATGGACATAGAAGACCTTAATTCAATCTAGAAAGCATAACTCAAAAACAACTTTAGAAAGTCTCTTTTCAACCGTTAATTCTTCTTTCAAAGCAATTAAAGGCATTAGATTATAATTAGGGTGATCAATCATAATGATATATTGGAGAAAACGAAATCATACCACGGATTTAAGAGACAAAATATGAATTATTATGGTAAAAATGCCATACAACAATTACTCAGGCTACTCCCAGTCCTAAAGACAAAGGGGATTAGCCCCGCATGTTCATCTCAATGAAAGATATGATGAGAGAAAGAGAAAACATGGAGAAAACGTGAATAAAAGTGATGTAAACCCCTGGACGGAGGAGATCCGGGCATTCCTTGACGTAGAGTGCGCGATCTACAGCCTTCTGGCAGTGGAAAACATCTTCTGCGGCTCTCGGAATGATCGAGGCGTGATTCTGGGCTCCGTTCTTCTCTCCCCCTCTCCTCGAGACTTGTGCAATGACTAACTACGTGATGCCCTACTTCGGGCCGCCGAAATTAGGTATATGGACCACTTTTGGTTGCCAAAAGATCACCACCACCCTATTAGAATCGATCTGAAACAAAACCTATCCTGACGGCATCGATACCATCGACGCGGGTCGATGGTATTGACTCGTCATAATATCGGCAAGTTGTCTTTTTGTTTGACGTTCCCACTGATGCAGACTCGATACCATCAACTTTAGTGTCGATGGTATCAATGCCTTTAGGCGTCAGTTTTATCACCAATCCGACGCTGAAGTTGGGCAATGTCGATAGTATCGACTTTGTGTCGATAGTATTGACGGGTTGATTGTTGGCTCGCTGTAGGTATCTCGCTACCATCGACTTCCCAGTCGATGGTATCGAATCATCTTGGCTCCTTGTGGTTGTCTCACTGTGACCATGTCGATACTATCGATGGATGTCGATGGTATCGACAACTGTGTATATCCGTTCTTCCTGAAATTTCAAGATAAAGCCAAATCAGCTATGCTAAAACATATCAATATGATCATTTATAATCAAAAAGATAAAATATGAGAGATTTGATACAAAATGAGATTATACACTAAAGCGAATTAATCATGTGATATTAACCACAAAAGTGACTAATAAACACATAAAACGCATGTAAAACAAGTCTATATTAGTGACTCAAAATCCTCGCATCAATATACCACATAGATTGAGCAAGTATAGGTTGAGAAGTTATAATATAAAATGTATGTTCAACATATTATGGTTACATAAAAAAAATGAAAATTCAACTTATAGGGTTGGTGTCCTGACCTGGGTGGGTCAACCTAAGAGTGGGGAAAAGAACCTATGGGGGAAGGAAAACCCCTAAAACTAGGGGGTCATATTGCGGTTAGACAGCCTAACCTCCTCTTGGGAGCCATGAAGACACCCTAGGTTAGGATCTTCCCTATAAGGGTGAGTTGACCAATTTGTTTAAGAATTAAGGTAACCTTGAATTTCACCTAAAGTATGAAGGGTTAAGGATATAAAACATGAAATCACATATATTCCTTGAACCCAAGTATACTGTCTCTAAGGGATACAAGTGGTCAAGCGCCAAATACAGAAGGTGGCCCAAGTACACTATGTAGATGATTATGACCAAGCCCGGATAGGGAAGGTCACAAAGAGTTCAAGCCCCAGACAAGGAAGGTCGACATAGTACCAAGCCCTAGATAGGGAAGGTGGTTCGTGCCCAATGCTGGGACATAAAGTGAATAATGTGTACCCCAAGTTAGATGAAGGAAAATTGGTTAAAGAATTGCATAAGAAAATAATGTGCTTAAAAATTAAATATGTGATGCAAACCCTTAGGTAGGGTAGAGCCCTAAGTCAATCCTGAGGTCAAGTAGGCAGATTAAAGGTACATAAGACCCATGGGATTAGAAGGTGATTGTGCCCTAAATGCATAAGACCATAGGGTCACGAGGTAACAACCATGTTTGCCCGAGGCCCATGAATAAGTAGATTGGCCACATTCATGAGTTCATGAGGTCCAAGGGGTAAATGTGAGAGGCATTCCCTAAATGCATAAGGATGAGATCACTCCAAAAGTACTTGTACCCCTGAAGACCTTGAGGAAATGTCTAAGGCTAATGATACATAAGGTGTAAACATAAAAGGTACAAAATTCATGTAATAATGAAAACTTAAGGGAGTTGTACATAAACTCAAGATTAAGAAGCTACTTGACTTCATAAAATATATGAGTATTGTGGAATTAAAGGTATGTATGGTTTAGAGTCACATTGAAATTATTTAACCTAAAATGTGAAATTGTGAGATAATGTGTGGATACACCATATCTTCTTTTAAAATGGGGGTGAACTTTGTATTTGGGATACAAGAAAATGCTTATTTCAACTTGTTATGAGAGAGAGAAATTGGGGCAGATAGATTTTATGCTTAAAATTAGATATGAGAATGAAAAATCCTATGTCAAGGTCAATGACATATTTAGGGTTTGAGGTGTTACCTCACCCTTATGTGGAAATAAATGAACAATAGGTTGGAAACCTAGGTCAAAAGGTAATCACCAAGTGAATTTGAAATTACAAATGAAATTATAATCACCAAGATATGATATAATGTAATATTGAGGATATGGCTAAACCTTGAATCGAATCTAGATACAAATCTTGGTTGTAATGAGAAAATTTTGCAGATACCTAAGTAGGATTGATAATCCTAAGGCTTGAAACTAAGGTGAGTAACCATTCACCTTAACCTTACTAGCTATGAATTTTGGGGACAAAATTCCTTTTAAAGATGGGTGGGTGTAATATCCTCAATTCTGGTGAAATTGAATTATATCAACATAATGCATGAATGGATAAGTAAATTACCCTATGGTATAATTGATGGAATAATAAAGTCACTTTTGTGGAATGGGTGCACCATGGCCCATATAAAGGCCCATGAGACTATTTGCTTTGCAAATAAGTCCTTGTGGCACAAGTTAAAGAAATAAGACATTTTGTGCATAAATAAATGATCATGACTTTGTTAATTACTAGATAATAAAAATACGAGATAATATGCAAGTTTCCAAAAGAAAATAATATATGTTATGTTTTAAATAATTAAAAGAGTAATTATCTATCTATTATTGGAAACACAGTTTCTGAGGCATCAAATAGTATTATCTCAGTCTGACCTTTGGCATACTTGCAAATAATAATGAAAAGAAGAGAATTCTAGAATTTGGTGGAACAAGGACTTTCGATGTGGTGTGGGTAATTTTTTTTTGATAACCCAAGAGACCCATAAGGCTTACACTGGGCCTAATCTGGGGGTTCCACTCATCCAGTAAGAAATAGATCCCCAATTAATCATGCAGAGGTTGGTTGGAGAGAAACAATTACAAATAACACAACCAGGGTGAATCAAACCTGGGACCATTCATGAGGGCCCCCGTGCTATGACCACTTGAGCTACTGCTCACTGGGTAATTAATTTAAGAATATGCTAAAAGAGCAAGTCTCGTGCATAAAAGTTATCCCAACAAATTCCACAAAATAGATAAAGGTTGGGAAAGACTTAGTAAGTTTCCTTTCAAGTTTCATAGGAAAAGGAGGATCTTAAAAGTATATAGAAAATCATGAAGATAGAGGGGCCTACTTGGAATAAATGAATAATATTCCTTTTTGAAAGAGAGAGAGAAAATGGGCATTTAGGAATATCCCTTTTTACACCAAATCTTTCCCACCCTGATATTTACTCACTAAAATCTTTCCCTTAAAATTTGGGGTTAATTAGAGGAGAGAGGAGAGGGTTATGGATTTTATAAAATATCCTAAAGTGAATGGTTAATGGATAATTTGATATTATATGTAACATTTAATGTGACCAAGGAACTTAGGCGATGCCCTTTCATGTGTCACACACACTGGTGGACACTGGATCATTGATCATCAACTCAAAAGTTGTCTCCTACCTCTAACCTTATATGGAAACTCGACTACAATATTTCCTTTCCCTCTTTGGTCTCTCTCTCCCTTCGATCCATGATTAGAAATGAAACATTTCACTTTGGTTTAGGGAGATGAAATTGGAGATAACCATCCCCCACTTCCCCTATTTTGGTTTGTGATTAGGATTTTGCCTAAATCACAGTTGGATTTGAACTCCATGAAAACCAACCCAGACCCGTCGATTACCAGTAGTTATATATAGAGCTCTAGAATCCCTTTACAAGGAAAACATCCATGCTATGGAACCCTATGACACCATGGTCTCCCTCTCCTTTTCTTTTGAGCATAGGACCCCAACAAGCCTTTGGGTTGAGCATTGATCAAGGCTTGTAGTCCTAAGGTCTGCAGATGGTGTGGAACATCATCGAGAGGTCGATGGAACATAAACATCCTTCTAGCATGCCTAGCCATGGGATCTCGATTCTGTCCGCAAGCCTTGATGTTGTGTATGCCATCGACCAACCTAAACCCAGTTTTTGCTACAAACATCCTTTCCAACGAAGTGGAGATCATCAAGGAGTGTGGAGGAACCCCTCAGAGGTATTGACATCTTTGCCCAGTTGTTTGGAACCCTGGTGCGTAGAGTCAACATGTTGGTTGACTAGCCAAGCGCAAGACGGGAGCTGATCTCAAGGTTGAAGATAACAGACATGGAAGGATGTTTCTTCCCTCAACTTAGGCACAACATGGAGAGGGCACAAATAACTTTTCAAAAGGGTTATAACTCAAATATGTTGTCACTCTTTGATGAATCAGAGCACACCCATTGGCTGGGATCTGACCCGTGTGTGATCTGAAAAATAGGTGAGTTGGCTGACATGGTGCTTCTTGATTGTCCTACTTATGCATATCATCCTAGTATTATATTGGTAGGTTAGAATATAGTAAATATATATGGATTTGATTAGGGAAATTAGGGGAACAATAATAAAATATAATAAAAGCTTGAAGCCAATTGTAGTTCTAAAAGTACATGGGATATATGATTAACAAGTGCTTTATACATGCAAAACCTAGATTTGGATATTAAAATGTTGAAAACATTAAAAGCTTTCATTTTGGATTATTGTCTAACTTTGTTGAATATGAAGGAAATATAGGATGGATATGATGATAATAATGAATACTTAGGGTTTCTAATGTGAATATTCATGCATATGAAGAATTAGGGCTTAAAGATTATAACTTGCTAAGTAGTTAATGAACTTAATTAAATATAAGTGATCATAATGAAAGGATATGTCAGATATAGTAATTATGTTTCACTTAATATTCAATATGTGATGGAATTAGGGTTTGTACCCTTATTCCATATCCAAAACCTAAACCCTTGATAAGGACCCGAGTAGGGTTTAATCTAATTAATCTGATGGTGACAGTGTAGGATTTACATACATGCAAATTAAAATGTTGATTTCTTGGATTTGTTGATTGAATTGGATGAATATACTTGAAGTATAATCACATAATTTGAACGTCTCACCATTGAGGTACATGGTTACAATTATGACTACCCACATTATATTTTGCCGAGGTTTTCTCAAAGATTGACTGAATAAATTATTAAGTGTCTATTTACATCATGTTCAATTATAATGCCACTATGAGTATCACATATGGGAAGATTATGTGAAGAAAATGTCAATTCTTATTTGCAAGTAATTTATTGAATATATGTTGTTATGTACTTGCATACTTTTTCATGCACCCCACATACACAATATAGAAATACATAGAGTCACATTTTTGTTTCATGGTGTTTTATGTACATGCTAAATGTGAAGATATTAAGATATGATCAACAAATGAAACTACATGAAGGAATTTGATCTAAGTAAGGAGGATTAGGTAGATACTTCTTCTCATATGTACAATTCTGATGATAGAAATTCATGTGATTCCTTAGAGGATCATCTTGTAAACAATATTTGAATTTATGGAAATTATTTGCTATTATTTGCACTTGATTAAATATGAATCTTAGGGAATGTTAGGTAATGGATCACAACTTTTTGGAATTTTCCCTTAATTGGGGGATGCTAAAAAGTGAGGTTGTTACACCCATTTTCTCACAACTTTCAACTCCAAGAGTCCATTGCAAGTTCAACAAGCCATTACTCATCTCCTAACTCCCCTCATATAGAAAAGACTCAAATCCTTGCACTCTCTTAATCGAGCATGAGTCATAGAGCAAGCAATTTACCATCATAGTAACATTGATTGATCCAAAAATCTTTCTTTGTCTCTAGCTAAGCTTCTAGAACCATTAATTCCAATCGAGGCCCTTCCATCCATTCATGTGGAATCAACCTCCTTTATTAGTTTTGATGAGCCTGACCATGAGACTCCAACCTCTTTCACCTAATCAGTGCTATAGTAAGCTTCCTTACTATTGATGAATGCATATTCATCTTAATTCCAATTGCATCTTAAATCTATTTTTGCACATATGATCCTTCAATTACCTATAGCTTTGCCTCTTTAAATATTTTCTTAGTTTCTAGAAGATAAATGAAGTTTTTATAAAACCCATAGGCATTCATGATTGATCTATCTTTATAGCATGTTCATAGGATGATAAACAATCTAGAACTGAAGATTATATAGAAAAACCATCATTTGTAGTGTTCCCAGAAGAGGCATTGAATTCTATCTCACTAAGATCCTAAGTTGATGGAGTCTAGCCTACAATCTGCCAAACCATCGAGTCCTACCCCTCTATAGTGAAGCCATTGATTCTTGATAGTCCAACATGGGAGTCAACGGATTCTGCCACTCACAACCAACTCATCAGTTGTTGAAACTGATGGCCTATCTAGACTCCCTTTTAGTGGACACTAGATGCTAAACGATTAAAGGTCAAACCTCAATATCATCTCCTGATGGTCCTCAGAGCCCTCCCTTTTTATGGTTCTGCAGACCTACCCTCTTCCAATGGTATGGTAGAGTTCAACAATTGAAGGTGATTTGCCGTCCTCGTCTACCAAGGGCTCGATGGATCCCTCTTCCAAAGGCAATCCTATGCCTCCTTCAATGGATCCACTAAGCTCTAATAGACGATGTCTCTTCATCATCACCTATCAAAGGTTTAGCAGACCATCTATTCCTGAATGGACCACAGACAGTGATGGCCATTTCTGTCGAGCATGTACCTCGAGGATGTGTCATAGATCCTTTGGAGCACAAGAAACCACACCCACGAACACCCCAATGATGAATATAAATAGACGTCTGGATGCTATGTTGTAGGGGTTGCCTCCATTCCATCCTTGCCACCAGGATGCATCTTTGTTCTAGCCAAGGAGATCAACCATCGACCTTCAAGTTTAGTCCATCGGGTTGTGCTTACCTATGATGACAATTTAGGAGCTTCTCACCTCTTCCTCTGCCTCTTCCACTTCACAACATCAAGAGTTGTTTCTCTGTCAAATGAGAAAGTTATCATTGGTTTCCAACAACTGTTCACCTATTGTTTGATGCCAAGGATCACATCAAGAAGGAGTGTGAAGAGGAGGCCATCAATGATAGTCAGAGCCCCCTCTTTGTCGCATGGTCATTCAATCATTAGATGATGACCATATCTTCTTCCTCTTCTCCTTATTCTAATTCATTTGTGATGACTGAGTAGTTCATTTCACTTGGGTGTGAGGAGTAGCTCTGCTACCCATTCTTGAATGTACATCTTCTAATGCTCCATGGCTTGTATATAACTCTTTCAATTCAATGCTAAAGCTTGGTTGATGCCCAGATGAGAATATTCAAAGGGATATCTCCAGAGATATAGGTACATGATCCTTGCAGGATGAGACATCGGCCTCATGGGGTTACCTATGCAACTTCTCACACCTAATGGTAGATTTTGCCTTTACTCCATTTTTATGGTTGTATCGAGCCTAGACATGAGTTGGATGTGCTTGTGTGTGTATCGGTGGTGACTCTCAATATCACCCCAGCGACCCTAATCATCAATCTAAATTCATTTTTAATCCCACACTTCCATTTTCTTTGCAATTAGTTTAAATCAACCCAAATCAATCTTGGCTCTAAATATTAGTCTTGGTCCTACCAGATTCAAACTAGAGGGTTTTAGAAATTTTTGTCTCTTGGGTTCGATCCTTAACTATACTGCTATAAGAATCATCCACTTTTGGGTAGTATTATTATTGCATTGTTTTGGTAAAACCTTAGGGATTTCAACCCTTTGGTGAATTTGTTAGTTTAGTAAAAACCACGTCAAATTCTGGCGTCTTTGTCGGGGACAATGAAATTGCCTATCTAAATCCAGTTCAATCAAGATTAATCTAGGATTTTAGTTTTATCAGTGATATTATTACAAATACTCTTGAATTCAATTCTTCTCCATTCAACAAACTTATGAAAGATCTTTCCATCACAGGTACCTTAAAATTAGTGCATGTGTCGCTCTAATAGTATCGAACTTACATCAATCTTTGATCTCAAAATAGAACAAACATTTCATTGCCAGAGAAGAGAGAATCAAGATAGAATGTGAGGAACTCAAGCAAAGGGTAAATCTAGCTGTAGAAGCTCAGAGAGAGAGGCTTGTTTAAGAAGCTCATGTTGTTGTTGAGGAGAAAATCTATGTATCCCAAGCTACAACACAAGAGGCTAACTGGAAAAAGGATCTTAGGGTATTTTCAATCCCTAAAGTTGCCAATGTCAATCACCCAGTTCAACCATCTCTCATTGATTCCCCTAATTTTGTAATTAGAGCACATTGGATCGCTCTCCTAAAAAGTCCCTTCATGGACAAACTAAGAGAGGGATGTCAAGAACACATCTTGAAGTTTGTTGACCTATGTTCCATGGCCAAGCAAAATGGTATCTATAATGATGCCATTAGACTTCATATTTTCAAGTATTCCTTGGAAGACAGGATAAGAAGTTGGTACATCTCTCTGAAATGTGATCCCATCACTTCTTGGGATCAACTCGAGAACACATTCTTTGAGAAATTCTATCCTCCATCCCTTGTGTATACTATCAGAGACCAAATTATCCAGTGCACAAAGCTCCTGGTGAAACTCTAGCAGAATCATGCAGAGATACAATGAGTTGTTCTGCAAATGTCCACATCAGGGTATTTCTGAAAACTAACACATCAAATTCTTTTATAGAGGAGTAGATGATGATATCAAAAATCTTATAGATTCCTCATTTGGAGTAAACTTCATGCAACAAATATATGATAGTACATGGAAAGTGGTTACTCTTGGAGCTAAGAACCAAGCCAACTGGGGAAGATATGTAGGAAAAGGAGTGTTGAAGGTAGCTATGGCAGAAAGTAACCCTGAGTTAAAGTCTATCACAGAATGCATAGAGCTACTAACACTCAAATAAGATAGTCTCGAGTCATCTTTTGTGCTTATGAGAGGAGGAATTTGAATTCATGGCCATGACAACAACATCTTCAACAACAAGTCAAAACAATGACACAATTCTATGATGCGTGTAAGGGTACTTACCATTCAACCTTGGGGTGCAATATCATTTTTAATGTCGTAATGAGCAATGTTGCAACTCAAGGGGATGACAACCAAATCAAATATTTGAATTCTATCAATATGATCCATAATCAAGGATACTATAATTCCAAATTAATCTAGAAACTATCCTTGTTTCCAATATGGTAATCCTTTAGGAGTAGAGAATTTTCAACAACTTGTACAAGAAAGAAGTCAACAAAGAGTTCCTCCAAGATTCCACAACCAACAACAAAAACTTCAGAAATCAAGGAAACTTCATAAGCAACTAGAAAAATAGAAGTTTCAACTAGTTCTAAAATGTCAATCAATACTAGAACCCTAATCAAATCCCACAAAAATAGCAACAATAGGGACAATAAGGTGCCATGCAATCACCTAATGATAAACTATCAGCCATTGAAAAAAAGTTGCAGTCACAATAGACAATAATAGCAAACCAACAAGCTCATCAAAAAGCTATCCGTTTCCAATTGGCTCAGCTCTCATCCAGCCTTCGACCACCAAGATGGACTTTCATAGGACAACCGAAAAACAATCCTAAAGATCCAAAACAACTGAAGGTTATTTACACTCATTTTGGGTGGAATTTTTCAAGCAAGCTTGTCACAATATCCGTGATTGCAATGGATTAAAATGACTAATTGTCCAAGATTCATAAGTACCTAAGCTTTCATTGAAAGAAGTGATAACACAAGATGTAAATGTTCAAAACACTATGGTCACTAATAACTCAAGAAATGTTGTATCAGAAGAACCAATCGTGATTGAGAAAGAAAGTGGAGCTAAGCCAAAGACCCGTCTAAAAACCTCATCCTCCTTTCCAATCATGTTTAAGGAAAACAAAGCTTGACACCTGATTCATGAAGTTTAAGGAAGCGATAGAGAAACTTCATGTAGAAATTTACTTCCTAGATGTATTGGCAGAATTACCTGCCTAGTCAAAGAATCTAAAAATGCTCCTCACCAGGAAGTATATAACTGAGGAGTATGAGACAGTCAAGATAGATAGAATGAAGTCCGATATAATCTAAAGTAAGATTCTAAAGAAGCAAAAGGACCCAGAATCCTTCAGAATTTCTTGCCATATTAGTGATTACACGTGTAAGAAAGGACTAGCTAACCTTGGAGTTGGCATATCTATTATGCTCTACAACCTTTATAAAAAAAGGAGATTCACAAATCTTCTCCCAACTAGCAAGATGATACATCTTACTGACTCCTCAGTGTCACTCCCAATGGGGATCATTGAGGATGTCTAGTCAAGGTGGGGAACAATTCCTATGTTCCGTGCAATTTGTTCATCGTGGAGATAAAGAAAACTATAGATATACTCTTATTTTTGGTAGACGTTTCCTAGCCACAACAAGAGCATTGATTGATGTTGAGGAAGGGACCTTACGTCTGAGATTTGGAAGGGAAATCTTGAATTTAGAGTCTTTGATAGCATGAGAAGACATTGCATTCAAGAGGAGGTCTTCTTTCTAAATTGTATAGAGCAGATGTCACCCTCACTCAAGAGGAACTTGAATCTAACAACCCTCTAGAGACTGCTCTTACTAATACTAATGCATCAAACCTATTGATGAGCGAGTAAAGCAATGTGTGCTTTGCCTTCACTTAGCAGAGGAAGATCTGGAATCTAAATTTGAATAATGTAAGGAAGTCTACCCTACTGAAGAGCCAGAGGAGACACCAAAATCCTAATCGATGAAACCCCTCCAGAGGGCCTCAAATGTGTTTTCTTGGATGACCTAAAAACCTACCCTATGATAATAAATTCCAATTGTATTCCAGAGTAGGAAGACAAATCACTATCCCAATTAAAATCTAGATGGAAAGCCATAAGTTGCAAGATGAGTGACTTCACCAGAGTTTGTCGAATGTTGTGCTTGCACAAGATCCCTATGTTGGAAGATCACAAACCAACTATGGAACACCAATGTAAGCTAAACCCGATTATGTAGGAAGTGGTTTTCCTAGAGGTAGTAAAGTTTCTCACCTCTAGAATCATCTACCCTATATCTGACTCACCTTGGGTGTGTCTAGTGTTGGTTGCTCCAAAGAAGGGAGGGACCATAGTGGTAAGCAACAAAAATAACAAACTCATCCCCACTCACACTATCTTTGGGTAGAGGATGTATATTGATTATAGGAATCTGAATAGAGCTACACATAGGGATCACTTCCACTTACCATTCCTGGACCAAATCCTAGAATGCTTAGTTTATCAATAATAATTCTACGACCTTGATGGTTATTCCAGATTCTATCAAATTCTGATCCATCTAGATGACCAGGAGAAGACAACCTTCACTGGCCCTATTGGGACCTACGCGTTCAGAAGGATGCCCTTTGAGCTATGTAATGTGTCAACCACATTCCAATGTTGCATGGTAGAAATCTTCACCATACTAACTAAAAACATTATCAAAGTCTTTATGGATGATATCTTCATCTGTAAGGATTCATTTGACTCTTGCTTAATGCACTTATCTGTACTTCTGAAACATTGTGAAGAGGCACATCTGATGCTCGACTAGGAAAAATGCCACTTCATGGTGAAAGAAGGCACAATGCTTGGGCACAGAGTTGACAACAGAGGAATCAAAGTAGATAAAGAAAAGATTGAAGTATTTGCTAAACTTAGCCCCCCACAAATGTAAGAGAAATCAATGTGTTCTTAGGACATGTGTGCTTGTATAAAAGATTCATCTAGGATTTTTTCAAAATAGCTAAACCAATGACCAACCTTCTACTCAAGGATGCTAAATTCTGTTTTAATTGAGAATGTATGAAGAGTTTCGACAATCTAAAGCAATATCTCACTACAACCCCATTATTTGGGTGCCAGATTGGTTTGAACCCATTAAAATCATGTGTGATGCCAGAGACTACACATTGGGGGTTGTTTTAGGCCAACACATAGAAAAGATACATCATGTTATCTATTATGCATTAAGAACTCTTGATGAAGCCCAAATAAACTATGCAACTACAAAAAATGAGCTTCTAGTTGTGGTGTATGCTTTTAACAAATTTAGATTATACATGATAGGATTGAAGGTCAAAGTTTACATGGATCATGTTGTAGTCTATTACATATTGGTGATGAAAGACGTGAAAGCCAGATTGATTAGATGTATTCTCCTCTTAAAGGAGTTTGACATGGTGATACGAGATAATAAAGTCACTAAAAATGTCATCACTGATCACTTAAGTTGCATTCACTTACTTGATATGGATGTCGTCCCCATCAATAATTCACTGCCATATAATCAAGTAATAAAGGCCAGAACAACTATTCCATGGTATGTAGATTTTGTTAATTACCTTGTTACAAGCATTATTCATCCAGAGTGCACATGTATTTCAAGAAAGAAATTCATTCATGGCATCAGGAAATACCAGTGGGACGAACAATACTTGTTCAAACTATGTGCTAATGGCCTATATCAATGTTGTATTCTAGAGGAGGAGGTCCCTCTAGTCATAGAACATTGCCACTCAAACCCAGTCAGGGGTCATATGAGTTCTAAGAAAATTGCACTAAAAGTCCTACAATACATATTTTTTGGCCAACTATGTCCATAGACGTTTATAATTTCATTTTATCCTGTGATAAATGTCAAACATCCATCAATATTACTAAGAGAGATCAAATACCTTGAAACTCTTAAAAGAGGTCAAAATTTTTGATATGTCAGGTGTGGACTACATGGGCACATTCATGTCTTCATATGGTTGTTGCTACATCCTAGTAGCATTGCATTATGTCTCCAAATGGGTAGAAGTTATACCTACCATGACAAGTGATTCAAAGCCAATTATCAAGCTATTATGAGACATCATCTACCCCAATTTTGGAGTCCCCCCACACTGTCATATCTAAAATAGGTTGACAATTTATGAAATAGACCTTTGAAGCACTCTTGATAAAATATGGTGTCAATCACAAAGTAGCTTCCCTTACCACCCATAAATGAGTGGGCAGGTGGAAGTGTCATATCACAAACTCAAGGCCATACTAGAGAAAACCATGGGTCACAATCAAAAGGACTGGTCAAATAAAATCAATGGAGCTCTGTGGGCCTATAGGACAACTTTCAAGACTCCCCTAGGCACCACACCTTTTAGATTGATCTATAGAAAGTCATTCCACCTACCCATCAAACTAGAACATAAAGGTTGGTGGGCAATGAAACAGATGAATTTTGATATGAAGAAAGTTGGTCACAATAGAGTACTACAACTATAGGAGCTTAAAGAGCTCAGGATGATGGTGCGTTGGGCCAGAGGTGTACACACTAGCCAACAAGGAGTGACTAGATGCACTCCACAGGACTCGAACACATGTGTGGTTCTTTCAAAATGTATATTAACCCTAACACAGTCGATCACAATACTAAATAGGTCACCCGCAAGAGCACGCGGCACTATTGTAGCATAGGTGATAGGCAAGAGTAGGGGTCTATCCTCAGGGAGAAAAGGGGGCACTGTTCTAGGTTAGTTTGTCTGGGTTCCTACTGTGGAGACTAGGGTTAAGGGTTTGAAGGTGATTTGATTGTTAAACTAGGTGAGCAAGAAAGTAATTAAAGGCGAGAATGAAATCTATGTTAACCCTAGACTAGATTAAGACTAAGTATGCAAGAAAAGACTAAGCTAGGTATGAAAAGGTAGTTTACACTAAGGTGCATGCAAAAGAAAAGCACAAGAGTGAGAAAAGAACTAAACTAGAAAGAACAAGGTAAAAACAGGGCAAGAAGCTAACTAAGCAGGAAAATGGCTAACTAACCTAACACTATCTAAGCAAGATGAAAACTAGGATTTTAAAGCAATTAACGAAGGTGTGGCCTATTTAGGGAATGCACTTATCACTTAAGTTGGGGGTGACATATGAACATTACGATTACATTTAGATTATCCAAACCAAACAAGTTAGAGTCTAATGAATTAATCTAAGCTACTAACTGGCCATGGATATGCTAGGTTGTGTATAGGGGAACTAGTCCCTAACACCCCCTACTACCGTTGCAAGGCTAAATTGGGTTACGGATTAGGTTCAACTCATTTAGAGTCTAATCAAGTCTAGGTTTCTAGATTAGACATTCCTAGGTCAATTAGGGGCCGAGGGTAGTAATGGGGAGGTGAAATTAGGGTTTTGGACCCCAATCCCCCCACATTCTAGCCTTGAGAAGGCTCCATGCTAATTGCACTAGAATTATCTAATCTATCTACTTAGATCTCTCACTTAGGTTTAGGGAGATTGATTAGGATGTAAGAAGATGGGAGGCAACCTAGGGATCCAAGAATTGGACCTAGGGGAAAATCCCAAAATTCACATATATAAGCAATTTCTCTAAATTCCTAGGAAATTTCACACACAAACCAACAAGAAATTCACAGAGAATGAGATAGAAATAGAATATAATCATTAAAAAATGGAATTACAAAGTTTACATGTCATTTCCCCCCAACATGGTATCAAAGTAACATTTTACACCCCAAACAGCCCACACAAGGGGCCTAGCTACTCATAACAAAGAAAAATACAAAAAAAAGGAGAAAGAGGTAGAAGAAGCCATGAAGCTCAGTGTAGATGGAGCAATCCTCCTCTCCAGCTATTGTAAGACGTCCTCCTCTCTCCTTCAAGGTGCAAGGGTGTGGAATGAAGGGAATTATGGGTAGAAATTAGGATAAACTAGTGTTTTGGTGGTGGAAATGGTGAAGTGGAGTGGAATGGAGGTGGAAATGGAGTGGAATGGATAAGGGGAGAAAATGGGGAGCTAGGAGGTGGTGGAAGGTAGCTTTTTTCGACCTATAACTGCCACCCCCCTATATATAGGTGTGGGGGAAGAAATAGGTCAAGTAGGGGTAGATTGGGTAGTGAAGTGGCAAAAGTAGCTAGGTTTTGTGAGTAGCATGGCCGTGGTGGATCACCACAACTGTGGTGGGTAGAGGTGAGCACGGTCGTGGTGGGGTAGAATGATCGTGTGAATTAAAATGGTCAAAATGTCACGTTGTTTTGGAGGAGTGGTTGGCTGGTAGCACGGTCGTGTTGGGTTAGTAGTAGAATGGTCGTGCTACGTGGCACGGCCATGTTGGAGGGTTGCATCACGACTGTGCTACATGGAACAGTCGTGTTGGAGTATGCTTTGCAGCTGCTTCAGAATTGAGATTTTTCCTATGATTTCTTCATTTGCAGCACGACCATTTCGTGTTACCACGGCCGTGCTGGGGGCTTTGCTTTCACTTTGAGCTTCAAACTTCATTATCCATGGACTTCTTTGCTTAAGCTTGACTCTTAGCCACTATGGGTAGGTTGGGGGAGTTCTGGGGCCTTCTTTGGGCTCCTCCATCTCTCTCATCCATTTAAGTGTGGTCCAAGTACCTAAAAAACATGCAAATAATGTCCATAAGTGCATTTTACAAAAATATGCATATTAGGGGAAATATCATGTAATCTAACAGGTATAGCTGTGATTGAAATGCAAAATTACACAAGATGAAGCCCTAAAATAGGGCTGAATCAGATGAAAACATATGAGAATGCACGTATCTATAAAGAGAAAACAAAATTATGGAACGATGGCCATCTAAAATGAAAGGATATACAAGTTGGAGATTAGGTCTTTCTTTTTAACTCATGGTTGAGACTTTTCCTAGGTAAACTCCACTCTTGCTACTTTGGACCATGTATTGTCAGGCACATTTTTCCGCATGGTGCATTCATATTGTGCGATAAGAATTTTGGCGAGTTCATGGCTAATTGTCAACAATTAAAAAGATACTTCATAATGGCATATATGAGTGTTGAAACGCCTCTTGGCCTCTCCAAACCTGGACCTCCACCTAAAAATTGAAATCAATTTGTCAAGCTAATGACATATAACACGGCGCATGTCGTGAGGAAACCTGATTTTTACTTGATTTTTTGCTCCTAAATTTAAATTAGACAATTTGACATCTATTAGAAATTGCATCACAATATGCTATCTGAAGTTTTGATAAATTTCATTTTTAAGATTTAGATGGAGGAAATGTTGTTGATAGGAACACAACCACGTTTGGAGGTCCAACTAACATGATTTTCCCCTCCATCTTGGATTTGGTATTTTCTCATGAGGAGCAAATTTCTAAGTTGAGGGTGGAGGGTGGTGGTAAATATTTTATCTTCCATCCGTAGTTATCTATTTTAGAGTTAAGATTCCTTCATTGCAATTTTGATCAATTTTTTTCTCAAAATGTTTCATTCCCAAAGTAGAATTGTATAGAAACTTAATGAAATTCTAATGATTTTCAATTAAAGCCTTTATCTAGTTGGTTGGTTTCTTTTTCCATGCAATTTTGCATCAACGTGCCCCTCTTATTTGAATAAAGGCCTCAAGAGGAACAAATTCTAAAACTAACCAATGGCTAGAAATCACTTTGTGAATCTTATGAATCCTAATGTCATATTCCTTAGAAAAAGATGACAATTATCTGCAGAACTGAGAGGGATCAAACACATTGTGCTTCCTACTAACTAGTGGAACAGCTGCATTGAATCACCACTTGATCCCCATCAAGTCATTATTTGAGTAAAGTGTGACAAGGAGAATGACTCGATGCACTGAATTGTTAAACAAGTTGCATTATGATCCAAACTCTCTTCTACACTTCTTCTACCATCTTCGTACCCCTCCATCCCACCAAAAAAGAGAGCCACAAAGTAGTACCAAATCCTATGTTCGGGGTGGCACAATCCCCTCTCTTTACCAGCTTCTTCCATACCCCTCACTATGTAATAGGGGTGTACCACTAAGAGATAAAAAATGACTTAATGTGATAGGGGTGTACCACACAAGAAAAATGCAATCTTGAGTCAAATATAGGAGATTCACATACAAAAAAATGCATTCAATGTAATTCAAACTATATTATAAAATCTTGAGTCGAATAGAGGAGAGTTTTGCTAATCCCTTCAATACCTCCCATCATTTGTTTTCCACATATAGGCGCAATGAATGACTTAATTTTACCTTTCTCTTGAAAAACACCAGTGTCAGATC
This sequence comes from Alisma plantago-aquatica, assembly GCA_963693085.1. Taxonomy (NCBI): domain Eukaryota; kingdom Viridiplantae; phylum Streptophyta; class Magnoliopsida; order Alismatales; family Alismataceae; genus Alisma; species Alisma plantago-aquatica. The sequence continues at coordinate 928,305,571 of OY856409.1, forward strand.
ATACATATACATGTATCTTGGGGGATAACTCTGAACACACTTGGAACTCTTAGACATGTTTGATGTTGGAAATAGGGGGGAGGAGTGATTTTAGGAAATGAAATTGTGAATGATGATGTTGTAAGATGTGTTTTATGATCTACATAAGTTGAGATGCTCAACCATTCTTGTAAGCATAGAAACTAACGTGATGTGGATATGAAGCAATCATAAAAGTTGAGGGTGCTCTCTGGTGATTGTTTTAGCTTTTGTGTTTCTTGAGGATGAGCAACATTTAAGTTTGGGGTATTTTGATGAATGCATATTCATCTTAATTCCAGTTGCATCTTAATTTCTTTTTTCCCCGCTATGATCCCTAAATTTTCTCTAGTTTTGCCTCTTTATAGTTTCACTTAGTTTCAGGAAGATAATCAATGTTTTGATCAAACCAATGGGCATTCATGACTAATTTAGCTTTACAATAGGTGCATAGAATTATCAACCATCTAGGGCTTAAGAATATGCATAAAAACCATCATTTTTAGTGTTCTTAGAAGAGCCATCGACTTCTAGCTCTCAAAAATCCTAAATTGATGGAGTATAACCCACAATCTTCCAAACTATCAACTCCTTCCCCTCTACATTGAAGCCATTGATTCTTGATAGCCCAATGTTGATTGGCAAAGACAAGCGAGTTTTAAAAGATTAATTGTCTCAACTCGTCAATCACCCTCAAGTATACGGGATCAATTATCGTCGAGGTTGAACCACAGGGAGCTAGGCTAGTTAGGTGTAAGAACTCTAACTTTCAACAATCTATCCTAAAATCTCATATAAAAGGTTATTTATAGTTACATGATGTAATTCGACTCAAAAGCATACTTATATATTCTAAATTAGGGAAACAAATACCTTATATTGTTTTAGTGAAATGTTTTTTAGGAAGGGACTGGGATGGAATCGGGTATTTGATAAGGTTCACAATTTCAAAGACAACTTTGACAACCCCAATAGCATTGTGCACCCATGCAATGTTTTAATATGATAGTGTGAATACATGAAATTGAGTTTTAGTTTGGAAAGCATATATTGCCCTCTCACCACCCATATATCAAAAAGAAACAAGATTATGGAAGACACTCATCGAGAGTGCCATGGTGATTCAAAATATAGTCCCACATTGATGGTTTCTATAGAGATGTCATGTACCTAAACATCTATCCCGACAATCCATGCATGAGCCTACTTGAACATGATCTATTTTATAGGCTCATACTATGATATTATTTGGTATAAGAGATGTGGCCCAAAGTTTGGTTGATGACATGGAGCCTCATGGTATGAGTTTGATTAACAACATGTGTTTTGTTGGGGAATCCTAAGGTTGTAGATGATCATTTTTTACTTGCTCTGAGTTTGACTGGGGGGTATGAGATTGGATAAAGATTGTAAAATATTTTTTTCCTTGATTTTTTCTCTCATACTAACCCAATATTTCAAACTATAAAATGGTTTAATATTATATAAATTTTTATAATGATGTATATGATGTAAATTCATTTACAATAACTTTTTTATATTACATATTCCTAATATATTGTAAATTACTAAATCTAGTTTTTGACAGTGTACTTCATTCCAAGATAGATGTTGTGTGCTTTGTTTAGATAGCTCCAAGAAATTAATGATAAAATGTTAATATTTATTTCCAAAAAATGTAAAAATAAATGGTTATCTTAATATCACCCTTGTTTGGCTTAATCCTTGGTCATGGATTTGTGTTGTATTACTAACACTATCATCATCTTTGTCATCATTGTCGTCATCATATTAACATGATTGAAAACTATTATCTATATAGTAGTAGCACCAAATTTGGGATTTTGTACTAGTGGTGTGAGACCTGGTATGATCAACCATGTTATGAAGTCATTGTACCATTTTATGAACCATTAATATTATACCTAATTTCTGCTTACAAAAATAGAAAATGCTCACTCAAAGAGTTAGGTTGTACCAACCTATGAAACTGGTACCATCTCACCCCCCGAAAGTATTAGATTCTTGGTATCGATCTCGCCCCTGAAAATTTAGAGTCGTCAACTTCTGCAAGACTTACATATTGTTTGCCACAAAGCAATTGATAGTCTTGGTGTCATAGAAAGGCCCTCACCAATTTAGAGTCTTTAACATCCCCCACCTTGACCATAATTGTGGTTAAAAAGATTCAACTCTCATGTATTATAGTTTTCATGTATGCATTTGTTCTTGGTGTATAGTTTCATTATTGTATCCTATTTCTGGCACAAATTTATTTACCCCCACTTTTTATTTATTAAGTTTTGTTTTGGTCTTGAAAATATAGTTTTATTTTGGTGCTTTTTAGTCTAGATAAATCTAACTATGAATTCTCTTAAGAAAGTGATTATCACATTATATATGAGGACAAGTATATGCTAAATATGAACATTTAACCACACATTTTTATAGCCTCTTCAACTATAATTCTATACCAATATATCCTCTTCATATATCCTTAGATATGTTATTCTCGATCTAGTGGGGTCTAATTTTTGATATAAGAGTCTAGAACTATACACATACATACCAAACTAATTGGAAATAACATTGAGTATGTCCATATCAGCATGATTTACAATCCTACATGTAACATTGGCAAACTAGTAGACTCAAAACTAATCTTTCTTTTACCTTGTCTAACCCAAATCAAATATGAAATTTTTATGGTTTGATACTTATCTGAATACTAATTTGGCAAATATTTATACATAAAGAATTATATTTAATTATTTATAATAACAATATCATTATTGTAGTTGTTACTTACATATTTGTGTTAATATATCAACAAATCATGATATATAATTATTATCTCTACCTCTATGAAAACATTGGTTGCCTAAATTTATCAAAGCACTTCATTTTGGATATAACTTCATACTTCAAAGCATGTTGGATTAACACAATGTCATTCAAAAGTTAACCAGACCAAATTTGATTTGGAAGTTTAGCCTCTATTTGGCATAGGACTACGATACTGGGAGTTGATTTGAGTTGGTTAGAGGGATTAGGATTAGCTAGTCTAGATTGAACTTAGTTTCTATTTGGAAAATTAATCTGATTCCATACTAATTTTGTTTGTCTAGCTTTCATAATTGCATGGTTCAATATAATTGCAGTTAAGGGTGAGCATCAGTCTAGAACCTGACCGGATCGAGGACCGAGTTTGGAAGAATTTATGGACAGTAGATCGGACAATTTTGAGGTAGGACTAGAATGGGAGTGGACCATTTGAGGTAGGACCAGACCGGACTACTTAGACTTTAATCAACCTTTATAATTTTTTCACAACTTATTCATTTGTAAAAAGTAGATAATATTAGTTACTTCTAACAATTATATAATATTAATAGAAAAATTTTACACTACTAGTGCTTATATATGTACTTTATTTATACTTGTTACATAATATACTAACAAAAATACATGTATTTTATATAAAAGTCACTCTACGGTCTGGTCTATGGTCGGACTGGAATGGACCGAACACCAAATTAATCAAAATTTGCAGAACGTGTATCGGACCAAACTCAAAATGAACTGAACTGGACCAAATTGACTGGTTATGTCTGCTTTTGTGGTCTAAACCATTATTTTCTCAAACCTAGTTGTAATTTGATTATAGTCTAATTTTGTTCTTCTAGCATTCAGAATTGTAGGGTTTAATATAGTTGCAGTCCAATTCCAGTCTGGCTTAATTTGGCTAGAAGTCTGAATGATAGGGATTAGTCTTAATGCATTCTCATTTTGGTCTCATTATACTTGGCTGGAAATCTAAACTACAATGTTGAGTCTGGTTGTTGTTTGATTCTATTGTTCATTTGGTTTGATGAGAGTATGAAAATATTTCTTTTTCTAGGAAAAAGCCAACCTAGATATAATGTACATGTGTGTAATGCCTGGGCCCACTATCCAATACTTTAGTAGAGTTTTATGAATGATGACTAGCCCCACTAATGACCGTTAGCCTTACTGCATGCTTTGTCCTCACTCATGCACAAGCCAAGATCAACTTCCCAACCGGTCACCCATCTTAATACTACTCTAAGCTAAGCACATTCTACCACATAGTTCTCAGTTATGGGCTCTCTAAAATGGAGGTACACCTTGATGATATGAGTAATCCAATCATTCATTTTAATATCATTTATCTAAAGCCTCAAATCCTATGATGTTACAATATCCCCACTTAGACTCTTTACATCCTTATTAAGGCTCAACTATATGGCCTCATAATACTTTCCCATTTTAGTGTGGACCCAGAATGGACCATGGACACCCAACTCCTGATCATAGTTACCAATGCAAGGGTGACTACATCACCATGGACTATCCTTTCCAACATGTATGGACAGCACAACTCAAGACTATCATGCCACATGCCATGTGATCCCACCTACTGGAGGGGTTATAGATCTGATACTATGTGTAATATTTGGGCCCACAACCCAAAGTCTCTAATAGAGTTTCAAGATCAATGATTGACCCCATAGCCCACCACTAGACTTGATTGTGCACTTTATCCTCACTCATGCACAATCCATGATCAACTTCTCGACTTGTCACCCATTCGAGTACTACTCTAGATTGATCATGCTTAGCCACATTGTTCTTAGTGATGGGCTCCCTGAGAAGGAGGTGCACAACATGGGTAGTCCAATCATTCCTTTTAACATAATTTTATCTAAAGCCTCAAATCATAGGACTTCACAAATATTTTTCAATGGAAGTACATAAATATACTTAGATATATAGTAAGAGGCACAACAAACAATAGAACTATGTTTGTGACATTTAATACATGCACAAGTGAGACATGTAGCTGATTTTCATTTGCGTGTTATGATTAGGTGCTTTGTTGATTGCATTTATATAAATATGGCCACTTACTATGCATCATCAACTCTAGATCGATATCAATTTCAAGTAATTCCTATCCTAACTTGTATATAATATAGGCCTACAACAAGAGTTGTAGCAAGACAATTTGTCAACTGCTAGAATTTATTCATACTAGTAGAATGTCGATCTCATTTGACCCCACTAGAAATTTTACTTTTGAATAGTTATTGTGCAATGAATGAAGTAATAAGTCATTGCACAATGTATACTAATCTTCTTTAAAAAGTTCAAGATATATCATACATCCTTGTAACTTTGTTTCTGGCATTTCTTAATGAGTTCTCTTGTCCATGCATCATTTTGCCATCTACATACAAGCAATGTAGTTTATTACTGAGTAAAAGAAAAGAAAATCAAACACACATAGTTAAAACACTCCATAAATGAATTCTAAATGTATAAAGTACACTATAAACATTTTCAAGTGTTATTAGTAAACAAAGTAGGCGGTACATGGAAGCCTAGAGTTCATCAATACATTAAGTCATGGCATATTGGATGTCATGGACTTGATGATAAAATTGGTGGAAGATTATAGTGGTTCAACTCTTCTAGTTTGTTAACTTCATTAGATACAATAGAGTACATGTCTATATATTCTTTGTACTCCATTTCAGTATGAATGTTCATATTAGCAACATCAAGAAAATTCATCACTGGACGCCATACAACATTGCACTCTTAAAAAATCAGCTTAATATATGCCATGGAAATTATGATGTATGCAAAATGTTTTTGCCCATACGAAGTAAGAGCATCTCACGGGTCCTTATGTGAGCCACATTTTTTATTTGTTGGTATAAGTGGTATTTTTATATTATGTTAATTTATGAACAAGTCTTACCATACAAATATAATATACTTCAGTGAGACTCTTACTTAAGATTCCCAATTGGAAAGTAAGTATATCTTCTATGTTACTCTTGAGTGCAACAAATATTCTATAGTTGTACTTTAGATCATGTATGGTCATATTGAACTATTGATGACATTGTATTACAAAAAAGACTTGAAAATGCAATAAATTATAAGGAGATTTGGTGTTAATTGTCATGAAGTAATTAAATACAATTCATTGTTGTTCCATACAAAATGACACATGAATTGGGACTAAATTCATAGTTATGTGGAAATAATACAATGTTTCAATAGGAAATATTACAGCCATCTTCATCACTAGAGTTTGCAACATCACTAGTGAAGTTTGATTTGTAACATATACAATCTTGCCTACTGCATAACTCATGAATATCAATATTTAACCTTGTACTTCTCGTGTGTGTCAAATTAAGGCGATCAGAACATGTCACTAGTGGGGTTTAGTTTGTTGTATTCAAACCTACCATTGCTTGCATTTTCTTGCTCCATGTACACTCGAATAATGCAAGGGACGACATAGTGACATTTTGGAATTCCAGTAATTATCACCTAATATTATTGATGGAATGATAATGTAAATTACTATTATAGTTATAAAGGTCATGACATACATACTTATACATGTAAAACAACATAGTGCTTAAGAACACACTTCATAATAATATGTACAATAAAGCAACATGGTATTATCATATACATGGGATGCACATTAGAATTGCCTATCAGTCATCCCAGAGTCTGGTGGATGTCTTCTCTCATCATATCCAATACTCCTGGTTCCCCTTGAGTTATGATTTCATAAGGAAACTCTTTGTCTCCACGTTGTCTGACTTCATCTATTTTGTCTTCATCATTTACAATTTCATCTGGTAGTTAATGTCTCTTTATAGATTGTGAAATAACAACACTAAAGCCATAATTTTAGATTGTTGGGTTAACTCAGACGTCAATTGTTGTTTAAGTATGGAGAACCTCCTTTTGAAAACACTGAACTCCCTCTCAACCACATTTTTTAGTTTTGTGTGTCTATGTTTCAATCTATCTTGTTCATTTTTTACAGTCATCATGTGTGACAAAGTGGATTTTAGCATAAGAATGAAATATTAATCTTTTGACCTCAATATATTCTCTCATGGTCTCAAATAATTTTTCTTGTCTTCATAATCATTATTAAGACTCAAATAAGAAATATGGTGATCAATATAGTTTTATACACATTATAACACCTTAAATGTGATAAATTGATCACTTTGTCTAAAGAATCAAATTGATCCATCAAAATTTATCATTTGATTCTCAAACTTTTTCTAGAGATTATATACATTTTTGTGAAGCTATGGTCCAAATTTCATCCCATTTGGACATTCCTATAAGTTTCTATGAATTTTTTAAGTTTTGTGCTCAAAATCCCTTTATATTTGCCTTTTCTGACCTTTTCTAGGTCAGCAATCTTTGGCCTAAGGCATGGGATGAACCCCGGCCCTTGGATCAGCTAGCCACGGATCATGGTCTTGATCCTATGGCCAAGAGGTCATCCCCTACCTCCCGCAATCAGTAGAGAAGGGGAGGGAGCGGCCGAAGTGCAATTGATTAGTTTGGACCCTATTTTGAAAATCAAATCACACAAAAATGCTCGCCCCCCCATTCCGGATTCAGCTATCCCCTTCCCCCCCCCCTTCTCAAATCAGCCTGTTTGAAGATAAAATGAGAGCTTGCTCTCACGGCCACCACCATGGATGTTGCGGCCCTAGGAAACCCTAAACCTAGCCCCATCTTGCTATAAAAACCCCACCATCAGCTTCGGCCTACCCCCATGAACTCGACCGGCACCTTCTCTTCCCATCGTGTGCTCTCTCTCTCTCGATTGCCCCTTCTATGCTGCCGCGGCACTGCCACCCTGCTCAATTGGGCATCTTGCCCTCTCACCTCCTCCCCCCTTACTTTGGCTCCCACCGAGTCCGCGAGGTGGTGGCAGACTGTGATGGCCTGCTCGTGGCCTCCCTTGCCCACTGCTGCTCCCGAAGCCCCTCCATGCCGGCGAGCCCTCTCTGCTACAGCATCGTCACCTTCAAGGAGATCAAGACTGGGCTGGGATGACGACCATGAGTCGTAAGATCCTGATCCAAGGGTCGAGCTAGCGAAGAGTCACAGCCCTCTGATCACGATCCAACGACCTAAGCTTGGAAATCAGGACCTACTCACCTGTTAAGGAAGCATTCCATCAAAAACGTCCAACTCTAGATCAACAGTCTATATTTATCCTCGGCTTTCCTTTTAAGGTAATTATATCCCTCTCTGCTCAAAATTGCAATAAATGCCCAGATCTCATTTTAATTATAGAAAATACGTCCTAGCTCCAAATATTACGAATAAGTAGTCCATTTTGATCAGAAAAATCCAATGGATCATTTAAAAATACTTTTGAGACCAGATTATGAATGTTTCTCACTGATATCTCTAGATCTTCTATCCTTTGCATATCTAAATTGTCAAATGACTCATAATCATGATTAATATTTGGAAACCTTAGATTTGGACTCTAATGATTATCTTGTAACCTATATCTGATATATTTGAATCATCTACTCTTGAAAATGAATCATTAGTGATCTAAATCTTTTTACTGGATTCAATCTTGGTTATAATCTTTATAATGAGTAATCTTGATCCTAATCTTGCAAAACGCTTGATGTAGTTTTGACCCATCAATCTAATCTTGATTCCCAATTACCATGATGATAATATAGAAATTGATGATGACTTGAATAATGATCATAATATTAGGGTTAACACATATGATTCTAGAAACCTTGGAAAGTCATTGACACTTGAAAATACTTGATAATTGAAATAATGTTGGACATATTGAAATATTTATTGATTATAAGTGAATGACCCAACCCTAAGGTTGATCTAGGAAAAATGTAACCTTAGTCTTGAATATTGAAACTTGATTTGCAAATATCATGATCTTGACCCTTGATCCAAACATTGTGTTTTATGATCTAACTCGAAGGGTCGACCTATTAGTCATGATCTATACTCGAAATATCAGTGAAAGGTATGCTATTATATAACTCCTCCTTGATTGTATGAAGATACTTTTATGTATCTCTTGACTGTATACTTGGCTATTTACTTGGATGAGCTACTGCTCCCTATGATTAGTCTTCTATTTTTCTATACTATATTTTGAAAAACATGAAAACATAAATTGCATGCCCATTATGGCTGCCCGTATATTGATAATGATGATGACATTGATAATGTTGATATTGAGTACAAAAACCCCCTCTGTTGGAGGTGGGATGTGTACATTGGCTTCCTATGTTCCTATGGTGAGAAGGAGACTAGTGACCTTCCCCATCGCGTTGGGGTAATAGAGTCACACAAAATATATAAGCATGCTTCTCGAATTACAGCATAATGGAAACTCGTAATAAAAGTCGAATTGCTTGAAAAACTTGTAGAATAAATGTTGGTTTTGCAAATTGCTTGTTATTTCTTTTGACTATAAGTCCTTCCAAGTATACTTATTTTCTTATACAGTGTTTTACTTGATTTTGATAGTGTACCGTGCAATTGCATGATTGTGTCTTGATTTTCTTGATTTTAGGCAATACAAATGGAATACTGAATAAGATCACTTCCGCACTCATACACTTTGATGACAAAGATATATTGGTAAAATCTCCATATTGGGTTAGTTTATTCTTTATTTATCCAGTTTTTGAGTTATTGTTGGATAATGTTTGGACCCTCAATTGAAGAAAGAGAGAAAAGGACATAATGTAAATATTTCACTTTAATCGAATTTGTTTTGGATAAGGTTTTCATTTAATTTCATGTCATGTGGTTTCCGATTTCACTTATTGTATATGCCAGTGTGATAGATCCTATTGGTCCACTCAGGGACGGGAGCTTCAATCCCTTTATTACTGTCTAGGCAGTGAGATTGGGATTGGGGTGAGAACGGTTCCGTGACATCATGCCCCTCTATACTCAGATATATGATATGATGTGATCCAAAATGGTACCATTAACTGAGGTGTGTTGACTTATCCAAAATCAACCAAGTAGTATATACCCCTAAGTACAGTGATGTCCCTAGTGGCTAGTCTTTCATTCAACATACTTATGTTAGCAACTGAACCTTACATACACACATGAGATAAGTGAATTTCATATCTAAATTGACAACTGCCATAACATTTGTTGTGAAAAAACCTTTCTATTGTGGTATGCAATTTCTTTGTTCCTACTATATATTACTATAATATGTGTACCATCTATTGAACTAATGCATCCTAAGTTAAAAAAATACAAGCAACAAGAGTGCATTATAAATAAAATATGTTGTTCTAATATAAAGGTGGAATTGTCTATTTTATCTAATTTTGTGGTACACAATGAATGGCATATTTGGGAGGGTAACATAATCATCACACAAGAAAAATACTTCGACAAACACTTCATTAAATTTGCAGCTAATTGTCTCACTAGAGTGGACATAGTCTTCTGTCGAACTACAGTTTGTATGACATTGTCCTACACATTATAGGTAGGAACACACAACTTATATGCTCAAGACACCACATGTGATGTGTATGAAGTTAAAATCCTAAACCATATGCAAGCTCCTTTTCCGTGTATCAGTAAAATTTCTTAGTTTAAATTTTTAGTATACATAAAAATGACACACTAAATTTTGATTCGTAAATTGAAATTCACCTCAAGAAATTAGTCTATTCTCTAGTTTCATGCAATATTCTCTTATGAAGATCTTAATCCTAGTAAAATCCATTACATTTCTCTGATGAGGTATTATAATGTACTCTTCTTTTAGGCTATTCGGACATGTCTTTTTTGTAGTGGTTTTATAACAACACCCTCATTGCCTAGACTTCAAATCCTAATATGACCCGATCTCACACATTACAAGTGATAACATATGACTTCTATGATTGAGATGATGTGTGTGTTGTAGATAAGGTTAAAATCCTCGACAATCTAACAAGCTCCTTTTCCCTCTATTAGTTAACTCTTTTGGTTGTAATCCTCAATATACATAGAAATGGGTACACTAAGTTTCGGTTTGTATATTGACACTCACCTCAAACAATCATTCCATTCTCAAGTATTGGGCACTATCGACTTCTGAATATCCTCATCCCAATCAATCCAGTACATTTGTCCAACATAGTGATTCTATTGTGCTCTTTTTTAGGTTATTTTAACTCTTCTTTGTTTGATATGGTTTTATATCGGCACCCCATAGTCTAGACTTTAAATCCTAATATACTTACCTCTAATCATATTTTGTAAATTGTCCTTTGATGCACATAGACCAAACTTGTTAATGGTGTAATGATGCAATCACGGGGTCATCATGTTCTGTAGCCCATGCAAATTGATTTTATTTATCATTCCTCACCATCAATAACAATAAACTACATTTGTTCTATTATATGAGGAGTATAAAATATGTCTACAATATTGTAAGATAATTTTCTAATAAAATGTCAACAACTAATACTAGTTTTAAAGATGTTTTGGTGTTATATATGACTATAACCAATATGACAAAGATCTGAATTTGCAACCTCATATTTGCAATTATAAATATTACAACTTTACATTTTACTAAATCGCACAAAAACCTATACTAGTTAAACTAGAAACTTTGCAATGATACAAATATAAAGATAAAACCAATGTGAAACAACTTGATGGATACAATGAAAGCCCACATGATGTTGATATATGTTGACTTACTTAAGAAAATATACACTTGCTTTATTTCATACAAAAACATTGGACAAGGTGCAATAAATTCAGAAATTTATACTATTTTGTTCATTAGGAATGGAAAATCCACTACTAATACATCCATGATGTATTTCAGAATAAAATGTAAATGAGGTGGTCTAAATTCACAACTTATACTATTGTGTTCCTTTACTATGAAAAATAATTCATTGTTGTGTTCATTAATATTTGGAACCCTGAGTTAATGAGGAAAATGCATTAAATATATTCACATTTTTGTTGTTACAAATTAGATAGTACAGTGAAATAAAAGCATCCTCACCTTATATAGTTATACATGTAATTTTTACATTTTACAACAACTTCATATGAATTCCATAAACAACTACCTTACATGATCATGTTATTGTAACATATCTTATCCACTCCTATTTATTCTACCCAACTATATGCCCACTTAGCACATGTGACTCACTTATCCTATCTGAATTAAAATAAAAGTGATATGTAACAAAGAAACATCAAAATGATTGAGATTCAAACAAAAGGAGTTAAATAATTGTAGTAGATAAGGAAAACAACAATCATATAACTAAGTGTAAAAACAAATATTTTCATCAAGTATTGCTAAATGAATATTCATCCTTGTTTTATCTGTAGTTTTAGCTTAGTATTGCATTCACGTTCCTCATTTTACTTTATAACCAGCTTCCATTAAATTTCTTTAATTTTACGATTATTTTGTTAGGGGTTTGATGTTATTTATGGACTTCTACTGTAAGATTGAGCTTGATCTCTTCATACTAGTGCATCATAGGGGTTTCCAATTCCCTTCAACAAACATGAGTCAAAAGGAGGCCATCTCTTGTAATGGTTCAAAGGCAATGCTCCAACCCAAAATAGAATTTTATTACATTCTTATGGGAAAATATTCCAATTTTAGAACCAAATCCATGCCCAACGACATGTGATGAGCTTGCATCTTTGCATGTGCCTTCATTCGTTTGCATCCATAAGCTGAAAATTGATGATGCCCATGCCCAACAACTGATGAAACTTATGCACTCTCATACACCAAAGATGTCTACCAATAAAAACATCATCTAGTTAAAGACCACCAACCAATGAAAATCCAACACAACAATCGATAAAAATTTACTGCCACCAATCAATGGAACTCCCAGCGACACTAATTGATGAGGCTTCTGGGTTCATTGATCAATGAGTTTCTAGACCATCTACCTATGACACTAACTAAGGAAACTCTACACGTAATCATACAATGAAGTTTCTATGTGTCCATAAACCAATGAAAGTCCACGATTGATGAAAATGTTGCCCCTCTTCATTATTTTCTTGCTACCTCTTGAGGCATTCATTACAGTCATCACCATTATTTGGTGGTTGGCAATGGATATGCCTATATCTAATCTATCCTCCTATAAATACAATGATCTAGGCTCCCTCATAAGGCATTTCTTCTCCAGCCTCTAGGATACCACACTTAGCTCAAAGGAGATTATCATTTCCATTAGTTTTTCCATTTATCGATCTTATTGATCAATCAACTCCGCTCTACCAAGGCTTGACCACCTAACCTCAAAAGAGTCAGATCAAAAAATCTTCTTCTATCAATTGCTTCACCGTCCATCCACCTAATAATTCCTCTTCCATGGGTCAACTCTACAAAAAGAAGGAACAATGTAGAATAAGGTCACCTGATGAGCATCTAAGATGTATCCAACAACTATGTCAAATTAGACTCATCTCTAGGAACGAAGGCTACTATCTCACACCAAAGAAGCTTCTCTTCTACCTACATAGACGATGGCTATATTTTTGTATTCCCTTATTTTCTCAATCATACCATGAAGAGTGAGTAGCTTTTGATGCTAGGGAGAATGGCCATTTTATGTTTGTAATATTATTTGATCATAGGTTTGCATGTTCATAAGATCATGTTATAGAGAACTTTGGACCCAAAATCTCAGACGTCAATAGTTTCTTGTTAAAACCACTATGAGAACTTTAGATAGGTATTTTCTGACGTGATGGGGATGTGATCTCTAGGTAACACAATAGTGATCTTAGAGTGTTATCAATATGGGTATAAGCCTAAATTTGAAATGGTGGATTTACCCAACCTTAATGTTATTTCTTATTTATGATGTAGTGAGGAAGTAGGTGTAGGTAGTGGTGGTGAAATACACTCACTCTAGTGTTTTCATCCATCAATAACCTTAGATTTAATTGAGTCATTTTATTCTTATGATCAATTCAATTAACAACCAGTCACCTTTTGTATTAAAGACTCTTTCTAGTTGGTTAAATTGATCAATTAAATTATAAATATGTTATTCATAAGGTCAGATCCTAAACTATTATGTAGTAAAATCCATATGCTTGCGGGTAGGATGGTATTATACTTAGTGTAGTAAGAACTAGGGGTTTCGTTGATGGCAAATTTGCATGTGTTTAAAATTTTGCATCAAGTATTACACTTAAAATTTGAATCCTGGTCAACCAATTTTCTTATATATAACATAATTGTGAATTAAATATACTTCATTAACATTAGTTTTGGGGTTTATAATTGAATCAAGAGAATTAGGTTGGGAGGTTCCTTGTCTCAGAATCTTTCCATAAAGTATCTAAACTTAATTTTCTAACATTATATGAACTAATTATGAATTTCTTAGGCTTTATTTATTTAGGAAGAAGAGAAAATTGATTATTTCCAATTTTTGAAAACATGGAAACTAAATAAATCAGTTGATAAAAATTGATATATCCTTACATTATATTCTGGAATATAAGCTCATGACAGGACATTATGGTATGGAGAAGACTTAAATTATATGCATGGAGGAAGAGTTTCATTGCGTGAAAATACACATTTGCCTAATCTAGAATGACCCTATAATGAACAAATAAATATAGGGAAAACAACATTCGATATGTTCATCTTCTTCACCTTTACAAAGTGAGGAGTCAACCAACAATAAATTAAGATTCAAATCTCATATCTAGAAAAAGAACAAATTGGACAAGTTGGGAAGTTGATGTTAAAATAAAAAGAACTACATGGTAGAGTGTGCTTAGCTTAGAGTATTACTAAGATGGGTGACCAGTTGGGAAGTTGATATTGTCTTGTGCGTGAGTAAGGACAAATCACACGGTAAGGTTAATGGTCATTAGTGGGGCTAGTCATCATTCATAAAACTCTACTAAAGTATTGGACAGTGGGCCCAGGCATTACACACATGTGCACTATATCAAGGTTGGTTTTATCCTAGAAAAATAAATATGTTCATACTCTCATCAAACCAAATGAACACTAGAATCAAACAACAACCAGACTCAACATTGTAGTTCAGATTTCCAGCCAAGTATAATGAGACCAAAATGAGAATGCATCAAGACTAATCCCTATCATTCATACTTTGAGCCAAATTGAACCACACTGGAATTGGACTACAACTATATTGAACCCTACAATTCTGACTGCTAGAAGAAAAAAATTAGACTAGAATCACATTATAACTAGGTTTGAGCAAATAATGGTCTAGACCACAAAACCAAACTTAACCTTACATTATATTCTGGAATATAAGCTCGTGACAAGACATTATGGTATGGAGAAGACTAAATTATATGCATGGAGGAAGAGTTTCATTGCATGAAAATATACATTTTCTCAATCTAGAATGACCCCATAATGAATAAATAAATATAGGGAAAACAACATTTGATGTGTTCATCTTCTTCACCTTTGCAAAGTGAAGAGTCCATCAATAATAAATTAAGATTCAAAGCTCATATCTATAAAAAGAACAAATTGAAAGAATGTCGCATCAAAAATTGGACTAGGTTCCAGTCTTAGAAACCCCTTGACATGTCCCTATAGTGATCGTAACTATGTGAACTAGATTTTCATTATGGCTAGTTAGTTAGATTAACACAAATCCAAAAAAAATCCATGAACAAAGGAAAGTAGTTCTCTAGAAGCTTTGTGGTAATCCAAATAAATTTGAGGGGGATATTTGGTAGAAAGCACAAAAAACCCTACTAAGACCGTCATGGTTGTCATGGAATAGGGAAAAACTAACTTCAAATGGATATTTGGTCTCTTGCATATCTATAAAAAACTAACTATTGATTTATGGTCTATTGGTCCTTTGGAAGGGGATATGACCATTTATATGGCCTTGATATCACATTTTTGGTTGGGTCAAGGTTAGGATTCTTTATCTTGGAGTTTGGTTTGAGGAACATAGAATGCTATTCGATGGTGACTGTAGGTGTTTGGCTAAGAAATAACATATGATTCACATGGTTTTTACTACACTAACAAATTCACCTAAGGTTTGAAATGCCTAAGGTTTCACAAAAACAACATATTATATTACCATCCACAAGCAGAAGGGTCTTATCACAATACGGTTAAGGATTGAATCCCAAGAGATAACATTTTCAGAACCCTCTAGTTTGAATCTAGTAGGACCAAGATTGATATTTAGAACCAAGATTTATTTGGGTTGATTTAAACTAATTGTAAGGAAAATAAAAGTGTATGATAAAAACTTAGTTTATATTGATGATGAGGGTCACTGGGGTGATATTGAGTTTCACCACCGATACACACACAATCACACCAAACTCATGTCTAGGCTCAATACAACCATACAAATGGAGCAGAAGAAAATTCTACCACCGGGTGTGAGAAGTTGCATAGGTATCCCTGTGAGGTTGATGTCTCATCACTCATAGATCATGTACCTATAGCTCTGGAGATATACTTTCAGAAGTTCTCATCTAGGCATCAACCAAGCTTAAGTATTAAAGTTCTTGCAACAAAGGAAAATAATAGATCATGTACAGTAGGTGATCAATCCACTAAACATGCATAAGAGTTATATACAAGCCATGTAGCATTAGGATATGGACATGCAAGAACATCAAACATAGATACTCCATGCAACCCAGTGAAAGGAAGCAATCATTAATCACAAAGGCATTAGAACAAGGAGAAGAGGAAGAAAATATGGCCATCATCTGATGAATGAATGACCGATCGATGGAGAGGGGGATCTAACTGTTGTCTGTGTCCTCCTTTTCACACTCATTCTTCTTCTAGAGTTATGATCCTTGGCATCAAACAAAAGGTGCACAATTTATTGGAAATAGATGATGAATTTGTCCTTGGATAGAGCAACAACTCTCATATGGGTGAAGTGGAAGCATTGGAGGAAGAGGTGAGGAGATCCTAAACTATTGTCCTTGGTAACCACAAATCAATGGACTGAACTTGAAGGATGGTTGTCAGTCTCTTTGGCTGGGCATAAAGTAGCAACCTGGAAACAATGATGGAGAGGAGGTGACCTCCCAACATAGGAATGTGATGTCTATTTATATTCATTATTCGGGTGTTTATGGGTGAGATTTCTTATGCTCCAAGGGAGCCAGGGCACATGCCTCATGACACGTGCTTGACAACTATGGTTGTCGTTGTTTATGGTCCCTTTAAAAGGGGATGGTCTTCTGAGCCTTTGGTAGGTGAGAGTGAATAGACATTATTTGTTGGAACTTAGTGGACCATTGAAAGAGGTGCAGGAGTGCCTTCAGAAGAGGGGTCTATCAAGCCATCTATAGACAAGGCCGGTAGATCGCCTGTAGCTGCTTATTTCTGCCACACCATTGCAAGGGGGCAAGTTTGTAGAACCATTAGAAGGGAGGACTTGGAGGGCCATCCAGAGATGATGTCAAGGTCCAACCTTTGATCATTTAGCATCTATTGTCCACCGGAAGGTGAGGCTAGACAGACCATCAGTTTCAACAAGTGATGGGTTGGTTGCAAATGGTGGGACCTGTTGGCTCCCATGTTGGGTGATGTGCACAAATTGCATCATAATTTCATGTCACTTTAACAACACTTTTCATTCAATTTAACCATATTTCTATCCAAATTCATGCTATAAGTTTGTTTCTTGTTGGTATTACTCATCTCAAGGTTTGAAGTGCAAGTACTTCATATTTCACTCTAAAAGGAAGAAAAATGCCCGATAAAAATGCCCAATTTTCCTTTTACTTGGCATTCTCCAAAATGTCCTAGTTTCTACAATCACAAAATGCAGCAAATCAATGCCCTTGCATCATGTAGATAGTGCCTTACGACATGTGACTCTTAGGCAGAGGTCATGCTATAGCAGACATGCCTTACGTAGTGTTGGTACCTAGTTACACCGTAACAAGGGAGCTCAGAGTTCAATAGAAAATGCATGTTATGCCGTGTTACACACATCGCATGGCGTGCTGTTTGTGTGTGCCACTACTGTTTGGAGAATTTGATACTCATACGCTGTAACACATGTCTGTTACACCGTAACAGAAGAAATTTTTCCATAATTCCTATTTTTTATCAATTATTCAAAATATAAAGAACTGTCATCCCTTGGGAAATAGATTATTCATCATTTGGACTGAATAGAGACTAAGGACGAGGCCAGATCTCTAGAGAGGCGATCTAGGAGAGAAAGCTAGGGTTTCTCAAGAAAGAATCCATCCCTAGCCAATTTCGTCTTCTTCTTTCCTTCCTAAAGATGAAAAGAGAAGGTTTGCTGCTATTAGAGGATGTCTTCAGAGATGGATCTCCATCTTTGGACAAAGATCTCCATCTGTTCTTCACTCCTAGAAACCTATTTGTTATTCCTCTCTTTTCTCATGTTTGTTTCATTAATTCATCATTTATGCCTGTATTTTCTCACCATGAGTGAGTAAACTCGATTTCTTGGATGCGGGATAGTAGCTGCCACATCATAACTCGATGAGACTCGAATTTCATATCTAATATTAGTTAATATTCTCTTTCAAAATGAATTATGGTGTATATTTCCTTGTTTGCATGGCTGGCCATCATGTTTACATGTTATATGTCTCTTACTATTTTTGGAAAGACATATTAGGAGGAAAGGAATAATCATTTTGACAGCATATCCTCGACCATGGGAATGGCTTGGATTGGCTGAGGGTTTTAGGTTGTAGTTCGAATTCAAGAATATACATTGTAATGCTATACGAGGGTAGAACTATCTCATATCATTATGAGATGATTAGATTCTATCAACCTACCTTATAAGATTAATCAATGTTTCTTGGAATTCATAATTATTGTTGAGTTAAGATGTGGAGGTGGAATCCCATATCCAAGATCCTCATAATCTAAATTTAATCCTTCTTAAGTGACATGTGATTTTCATTTCTTTTATTTAAATTTGTAATTTAGTTGACCCCAACCAACCATTTTAATTGAAACCGGCCTAGATTGTTGAAAGTTAAATGTCGGGACCCACTCTTTTGATCAGCATAAATACCAACCATTATGGATAATCCCAAAACCTAAACCCAGATTATGAAATAAAACAATGAGTTCTCAACAAAGGCGATTAAACAATGTATTAAAAAGATAGCTAATTTTTCCTTTTTTTTTCTTCACAAACTCATAAATCAATGTCACATCAAGGACATCACATTCAGATATCACAAATCATATTCAATTCCATTAAACCCAGAATCAAATCTTGTTCTCATATGTGGTTTAGTTTACATTAGATACATGTACATTGATGAACAAACTTAATCTACAACCCATCACGAGAAAGAGAGAGTACAGGGACATTCTAATCTATCTAGATTATGCTATATATATCTTCTTTGTCACGACCTCTCCGCTAGATAGCATTATACCTAAAAACTTTTGAAACAACCTCATGAGACTCATATAGAGCCCCAGTGAGTGGATACCTCTCACTCAAGCTAGGTACATGCATCAGCATGAGATTAAGTATAATAAACTTAACAGAAACATGCAAATATTGAAAAGTCTGGTAGATAGTTCTATCATTAGTCAACTGTGACTTGCAATGGTAATCTAATCCAACAGATAAGGTAATCACTTAAACCAATTATAACTTTGAAACATCTTTTAGAGCATGTATATGAACAAATCAGTAGATACTTCTTAGTTCAGATTAAGAACCCTACTGCATGAGAAATAAGTCAAGTTATATGCATTTTGAATCAATACATAACAATAACATTATCTTTGTGACACTCCACCAGCCGAACTAGGAACACATCCTGCAGTCCTAAAGTTGAAGTACACATAATACATATCTACCAAACAATACTATCAAATAGCAAGAAATGCAACTCATAATCAGAATGGATATAAATCCCATCATTTATAACTTGTTAACATGACATATCATAATATGAAATATAAAATGTCCATAGCAACATGATTACTTTCCACAACAAGAAGCATAATCAACAATGGCAAATCATCAAGTAGTAGTACAAGGAATGCAACAACCATTCAAATCATGTTCTACACGGCTTATCATCTTTTATTCATTTGCCCTAAAACTACTTGTCTTGTACCTCACCAAGTAGAAGTCCCCACACCTAATTCTCATGGCAACGACTCCGTCACTATCTTAGGGTTTAGCCGGCCACCCTAAGATATCAATAATAGACCATGGCCACCTTAGGGTTGCCTAAAGAGGCTCACATCCTCATCTCGGGTACATGAGATAGGAACCAGCAAAGTAGTATATCACATATCACAATATTTCACATATTTTTCATTTTACATTTCACATATTTCATTTCATCAGAGTCTATTCCATCTAGACATAGACTTTCACAGTAAGGATTTAGGGCCAGAGTCACTCCAGATGACTCACTCCTAAATCTTGGTGGTCTAACCTTTAAGGTCTCGATCCACACTCCAGAAATCCTTCTCATAATTCATCAATTACTACAAGGAGATTTGTTTTGTTTCCCCAGTGTGGTCCTTGGTGGAAACTCACGATGTTCAGGGCACCTAACTAGATGTTCCATCATTTCACTTATTATTAATCTCTTTTACTCATCTTAAAAGAATTCAAAACATCATATATCATATCTGTGTATTCTCGCATATCTAGAATAACATGAAACAAATTAAGTTTATCAATAAGGACAATGATCAAATCAAGAAGCACAATAAATCTGTATATTGCAACACATATGATTATTTCTATCTTCTACTTCATCTCATAGCAATCATCAATAGTGGGCTTTCAGCCTGAGACATAATCTTATTGTCCAACATTTACCCCATCAAGGTTTTATCATCATCAGTGGGCTTTTATCCCTAGACATAATCTCATTATGCAACATTTACCCTTATCAAGGTTTCTCAAAATGTAAGGAGTGCATATTAAATACAATTTCAACATATTCCTTATTAGTTCATTGTATATCACAGTTCTTAACAAATATTAGTAGAGGCATTAGAACTAGCAATAGTAAAAGCATATAGACATCATGTATCATTCATTATATTCAAAATAGATTTATCATATAACATATTCTTGTTACATCCAATCTCAATGATGCAAATAAATTTCATGCATATACATGCATAACAGACTTAGTTCTCTTCTTCTTTTATTTCACATTCTTCATACGAGGTAACTAATCAACACATGTTGATTATAATTTGAATTCCATCAAAATATTTCATTCTCATAGTACAAGTATTCTATCAAACAATCACAATACAAGAACACATTCTTGTAAATCAATTCAAATGCTTGAACCTCATCTTTTAATTGAATTAAACTACAATTATGTACATTCCTTAATCCTTCATTTGAGATCGTTATTCATTAGCACCATCTAGCTCAACATTTTAGGGTTAGAGTTTGTTTCTTAAATTCGTATACTAATTCTCATCTTTTTCCTTCAATTCATTTTCATTAATCACAACTTTTCTCATGTCATGTTCATTAAATTATTGGAACAAATCATTTTTAACTCACTTGATATACAATACTTCTCTTTTCATTGGTATCCATCGAAGTCTAGTTTTAGTATGTTTCATTCAATTTGTCTTAAGCCACATGTAATTAAAACAAAGGATTAAAGACTTCATCATAATAACTTCATTAGTTTCATCTTTAACTTGCCATCACCATCAATACATTTTTTCTTCTTCATATCATTTCTTATATTTATATAAGTGTACCATGTCATTGACTTCTAATGTCATTACCATAATCAACAATTATCATTCTTTATTATACTAAAACAAATGCATTAGACTTACATGATATTAATAAGACTCATCATATTCAATTAAAGTATTGATACTTTCAACTTCAGCATTTGATCACATTTACAACATCCTATATAAGTTCTAGCTTTATCACTCATAATTGTCTTACTAATAAAGTTTTAGGGTTTTCAAGAAGTCATTCCTTAGTTCAACATATCATAGGAATCATATCATTCAATAATCCAATCATGACTCAAGGGTTCATTAGGTTTATTCACAAACATGGAAACCCTAGTTTCCATTTTCACACATTTCATTCATCAATCATAAGTATACATTGATTAATTGACTCATTTGATTCACTTCCTCAACACAAATCCTAATCAGGATATGTGGTCATTCCATTCCATTACCATTCCACAATACACTTGTATAATATAATCTAGTACAATTTGAATATGATTTTATGCATGCCAATTCAATTCCAAGCATATTGGCCATTGGGCTGATTTTTAGGCAAAATTTGCATGAAATAGCATAGTCATCTACCCATAAGATTACATGTGGATCCTCAATCAATATATCAAGAACTAATCAAGTTCCAATCAATGATAAATAATCAAAATCAGTAGAATTGGATCCTCGAATATCTTTCCCAAATCAAATCCAATCACATACATATACAAACAAGATTTCTGATTGTTTTAGCCGGATAGAATTAGGCTTTCAACATGAATACAAAGATTAGGAGGGATAAAAACTCTCACCTCAGGTGCCAAGAACCTTAAAAACGTAGGTCAACCTCTGAATTTTTGGAAACCCAATCAAACTCTCGCAAATGAATCCAATTCTTTCGCCTCTCAACTCAGAAACCCTAGAAATGGGGATTAGAAGAGAAAGAGTGAGAAAAGGGGGAGATTTGATGTGATTTCAAATCAAATCAGAATAGGGACAGAATCTTGACATGTGAGAGAAGATTCACCATGAAATGTTATGCAAAGAAGCTACTTACTTGATTTCATCATATCTTAGATAGAGAAACCCTAGGTCAACATCTCCACCACTTTCTCTTCTCAAAACCCTAGCTCTCCTCTCTCTCTCAAGAATTTCATTTCTTTGATAGGAATGACGAGTTATGAGAGATCCTTGTGTGTTAGGTTATTCATATAGATGAATTGAGGGCTTAGAACAATTGCAAACAAGCCCTTCATTATATTTTTATTTTTCTCAGACTGGTTGGTCGGATGAGTTATAAACTCAACCGACACCACACTTTTTAGAACTCAAAAATCGTTCAAAAATTATGAAACTTTAATACAATGTTTGAAATTGAGTTTTTAATAAAAATTAAAAATTTTAGATCATTTGGAGTTACCAAAAAATAACTAAAAATCAAATACTACACTATTATATTGCAGTCTGCAGCATGGTCGGTCAAGTTTGTCCTTCACAAAACTCAACCGACACCCCTCTCTGTAGATATAAAAAATCATTAAAAAATTATTCAAATTTAATATAATGTCCATAATGGAGTTTTCCAGCTACAGTTAAACTTTGAGATCAATTGTATATACCAATAAAAAGATAAAATTCCATTACCACACTTCTATATCAATCTGAAAATATGGTCGGTCGAGTTTTAAACTCGACTGACAAATAGGTCAGAACATTCTTCAAAAATTCTGATATTTTTCAATAGTGTTTACATTTGATATATACAAATCATATACAAATCATATACAAATTTTAATTAAATCATAGTTACACATAAAATACTCAATATAATTTAGTGAGACACTATACTTATCAAATTATGTATTCATATATCATCAAAACCCTAATTTGGGCCGATTAGGGTTTCCAAATGTTAGCCCTAATTATGTGGATCAAAGTATGATTAAACCTTCTCATTATATTTAAAACGTCAAAACTTAACTACCATCATTAATAAAGCTTTAAACAATGATCAACTTAGTTAAGCATACAATCATCCAAGTAAACCCTAATTAGATGACTAATTTGAAAATGGGTCATTATAAATCCTCCCCTCTTAGGATTTCATCTCGAAATCCAAGAAAAGATATGGAAGAATATCATATCATCTAATCTTTCACCTCTCTAGGCATCAAATTATAAAGACGTTCATTTTATCTTTCTTTCATATGACATTTTTTTCATTAAATGGATATTTCATCCCTTGTCATCATCATATCTCTCCTTGAGTATTACAAACACTTACTTCACAAATTTTAGTAATACATCATTTATCAATATTTGATTCACATCACCTTTCACATCCTTTTAAAATTTTGATTGTGTATCTCATGGATTAATATTATGACTCATTCACATATTATCATCTACATTCATCAATATCCTTCATAAAGGAGATAATTTAGTGTGCATTATTCTTAGTTCATTTTTTTCCTCACAATTTCAGATTTCACACTCAGTTTCAAACTCATTAGAGTTTGTCTTCATAATCCATTAAGATTTTATCTTTATTATATGACATTTCCTACTTGCCATAGGTTCCATATTTTATTATAAAATCCTTTTTTTCACCATTTTATCATCATGCATCTTTTTATACAACCAATTGTGTTCATCTGGATACTTGGTCAAGGCATCTAGAAGAAGTGCAGTCAGAAGATCCATACTAGATTAGCTCAATACCCAAATACTTGACCAAAGTATCTAGATACTGAGTTCATCCAGTATGCACATCATTCAGGTTATATTCAACATCCACATTATCATTTAGTCCTAGATCCTATTATCCCTGTAGACTCATCTAACCTAGGCTTCGACGCCATGTTTGTCAGGATCCACTCTTTTGATCAGCATAAATATCAACCATTATGGATAATCCCAAAACCTAAACCCAGATTATGAAATAAAACAATGAATTCTTGAAAAAGGCAATTAAACAATGTATGAAAAAGATAGATAAATTTTTCCTTTTTCTTTATTCACAAACTTATAAATCAATGTCACATCAAGGACATCACATTTATATATCACAAATCATATTCAACTCCATGAAACCAAGAATCAAATCTTGTTCTCATATGCGGTTCAGTTTACATTAGATACATGTACATTGATGAACAAACTTAATCTACAACCCATCCTGGGAAAGAGAGAGTACAAGGACATTCTAATCTATCTAGATTATGCTATTTACATCTTCTTTTTCATGACCTCTCCGTTGGATAGCATTATACCTAAAAACATTTGAAACAACTTCATGAGACTCATATAGAGCCCCAGTGAGTGGATATGTAACGACCCCGTCTCCCGATAACCCCCACTCAAGGGAGACCAAGAGATCAAAGCCGTTAGCCCAATGAACCGGATCAAAGGTTCAACAAATAATCAATAATAATTATGAAATTATACTAACTAAATTGTAATTTGGTAGAATATTAAAACTTTTCTTACCTTTGAAAACTTTGGAAATCTATCTAACCATAGCTTGAATTATTCTATCTAAATCCTCCTTGCACTTTACTTCTTATTTTCACAATGTGTCACTTTAATATTTGTTCATTTCAGGATTGTACCTAAAACACTGACAAACAAAACATCGGTCAGCATATCGAAATATGCCGGTATGTGGGAGAAACAATAATTGTGCAACTATGTTAACAATGTAGTCATCCAAATATCATTTAACATCCAAGATTACGTTTTAAGCAATACTACTCAATCCTTGCCTATCCCCTATCTCTGTGTTGTCCCTGTAGTGGACATGGATACTACCTCTCTCATATGGTAGATCCTTACCCCCATGGCCCTACCATACAGGTAGCCAATACCTAGGGTTATGGAGTCGCATGGTCCTACCCAAAGGTAGCCCAATCCCTGACTCATGATGACTTGATGGTCCTACCCCATTGGTAGCCATGTACTAAGTCACTCAATGACCTGATGGGCCTACCCCATTGGTATCCATGTACTAGGTCAATCCATTAGGCTACAGAGGGGACTAGGATCTGAGCTAGTAGGCACATCTCTTATGTGATAATCATATTCACATTATAATTTGCATGAATTAAATTCATCCAACAATTAATTCAAGCCACGATGTAAACATCGATAAAATCCTCAGAAAACTAATGCGGGATAATCATAAGCGTAACCACATACCTATCAAGTTGATGTGAGACAAAAATAATCCAATCAACAATAGGCAAGCCAGCATTCAATAAGATCCTGAAACAATTATGCAATTTCCTTTTATTACTCATGTCATCAAGATCTATTTATCCTAGTTATTTCCTAGGGTTATTTGTCCTTTTTAGGGTTTTGAGCATAATTTGGGTTCCACTTTAGTTTTATCACTTTAAACCCTAATTTTACCAAATCACTTGCAAACCCTAATTATTTCATCTTTCTTTCACAAAAGATTCTAATTTCATCTTTTAGCAACAGGAAACCCTAATTTCATATTATAAGTACTTTTCTTTTCCTTTTCTCTAATTTAGGGTTTTTAAACATATTAATCAACATATTGAAAACCATAAACCTTGCAATTCCCTTATCCAAATAGGTTAAAATCCATCTTATTCATTAATCAAGTTAATAATGCTCAAATAACTCATTTGCAAGATTAAATCTATCTTTGATTAATAATTAGGGTTTCTAACCACAAATTATTACTCTTTCCATCCAAATTAGATATTTTGCAAAAATATAATGATTTAGGTTCCCAAACCATTTTAACGTGTTCCTCATACTTTTCTAAGAAACTTTCATATTTTAACTTTATTCATCCGAGTTTCATAGCAGAAGTTATGATTTTTGCAAAATAATTCATTTTTTGGATTTATTTACTATTTTTTAGAAAAACACCAGCCGCTAGATCCGTGGTCCACTGGACCATGCGATCTCCGACGGCTCACACTGTGTGCACTTAACTGATGATGGAAAGTAAAGGATTGGGAGAGAATGCCCTTACCTGGCTAATGTAAGCGCAAGGGCAAAGGGGTCTTTTACCCCTTACCTTCTTCAACCTCACGATTCAGGCTCGCGAGCTGCTTCTCAGTCGGGTCAATGAGAGGGTTGACTCTCGGCGTCAGGCCTCCTCCATAGCCGGGAAGGGAGTCTCTAGCTCCGGATCTCACCGCCAAACTTGATGGTAGATCCAATTGGGGAAGCGATGCATCGATCTGAGGGAACCACGAGGTCCTCTTCCGGCAAATAGAGAGAAGCAGAAGAGTGTGAATTCATTGACGACGTCCCAAACTAAGAGTACCGGTGTGCTTGCTTTCACACTCCGGTTGTGTGGGAATTAATGAGGGTATCCCCTACAGTGTCGTGCGCTTCCCCTATATATAGGGAACCCATCAAGTTCCCTACATATTGGGGACTTCTCCTAAACGCTACGAAACCCCCAGGAACTTGGGGTGGATCAAGTCGGCTCATCCTCCCGGAGTCAAAGGACTCATCCAAAGTTCCACAGATTGCCCCAAAACTTGCGAAAATTCTCAAATATCTCACTGTAGCTTGGCCCCTATTTCCTCCATTCCCATGAGATCAGGATTCATCCCAGGCCATGGATCATATCCAACGATCGTGGATGAATGCTCAAAAATGGAAATTAGGATTTAATCCCAGATAAATCGTGACATTTAAAGTTATCCCTTGCACTTTAGGAAACTTCTAAAAATCACAACTCTTTAATCCTTTATCCTTTTTCCACAAAATTTTAAAGGGAGCTTTGGGTCGACATTATCTACCATTGTACCAAATTAGAGACCCAAATTCTAAAGGAAAAGGGTGTTTTCTACATAAGCAAGCTATCATTATAAATTAAGCCAATTAATTTGGTATTCCCTCTTTCTTTGCCATTAAATTATTATCTTGAATTCCTTGAACCTCAAGGAACCCTAATGGCTCAGAATTCCATCTTGGGAATATTCCTTAGCCTCTCACTTATCTTTTATCTATTTTCTCTTTCTTCTTATTCATTTCTTATTAAAATATCTCTTTTCGGGGATTTCTCTTTATCTCTCATTTTTTTCCTTATTGGAATTCCTTATAACATTATAACCCTCATGGATATGAAAATCCATCAAATATAACTCAATTATACTTATTTCCACTTATTTCCCATATTTCCTCATTATTTTTAATTTCTTTCTTGATAAGGAAATATGTATTTGATCTTTTCTTTTCTTATTGCATTCTTATGCAACTTTGGACTCCTTAGAACCCAAGGAACCCAAGAGGCACGAAATCTACCTTTGGATTATTATTATTCCTTCTAGAGGTTTCCATACCTTTCTTATCTCAAATTCTCAATTATTCATTAATTAATTGAATTTCCTTGTTATCGGGCCCAATAGCCAATAAAGCCCACAACACAATCATCAAGGCTATTGTAAACGAAACTCATTTATTCAAAACAAATTATATCATCATTTATTCCAATATCTTTAATATGAGAAATTACATTTCTCTCCAAATGAACCCAAAAATTGGGGTTGTAACAGGATACCTCCCACTCAAGCTAGGTACATGCATCAACGTCAGATTAAGTATAATAAACTTAATATAAACATGTAGATATTGAAAAGCCTAGTAGACAGTTCTATCATTATTCAAATATGTCTTGCAATGGTAATATAATCCAACAGATAAGGTAATCACTTAAACCAATTATAACTTTGAAACATCTTTTAGGGCATGTCTATGAACAAATCAGCAGATACTTCTTAGTTTAGATTAAGAACCCTACTACATGAGAAATGAGTCAAGTTCTATGCATTTTGAATCAATACACAACAATAACATTATCTTTGTGATACTCCACCAGCCGGACCAGGAACACATCCTGCAGTCCTGAAGCTGAAGTACACATAATACATATCTACTCAACAATACTATCAAATAGTAAGAAATCCAACTCATAATCAGAATGGATATGACTCCCATCATTTATAACTTGTCAACATGACATATCATAATATGGAATAGAAAATGTACATAGCAACATGATTATTTTCCACAACAAGAAGCATAATCAACAATGACAAATCATCAAGTAGTAGTATAAGGAATGTAACAAACATTTAAATCATGTTCTATACGGCTTATCATCTTTTATTCAGTTGCCCTGAAACTACTTGTCTTGAACCTCACCAAGTAGAAGTTGGCACACCTAATTCTCATGTCAACGACTCACCGTCACTATCTTAGGGTTTAGCCGACCACCCTAAGATATCAACAACAGACCCTGGCCACCTCAGGGTTGCCTAAAGAGGCTCACATCCTCATCTTGGGTACACGAGATAGGAACCAACAAAGAAGTATATCACATACTGTAGTATTTCACATATTTTTCATTTCACATTTCACATATTTCATTTCATCAGAGTCTATTCCATTTGGACATAGACTTTCACATCAAGTATTTAGGGCTAGATCCACTCCAGATGACTCACTCCTAAATCCTAGTGGTCTAACCTTTAAGGTCTCAATCCACACTATGGAAATCCTTCTAATAATTCATCGATTACTACAAGGAGATCCATTCTATTTCCCCAGTGTGGTCCTCAAAGGAAACTCATGGTGTTTAGGGCACCTAACTAGATGTTGCATCATTTCACTTATTATTAATCTCTTTTACTCATCTTAAAAGAATTCAAAACATCATATATCATATACGTGTATTCTCGCATAACTAGAAGAACATGAAACATATTAAGTTTATCAATAAGGACAATGATCAAAGCAAGAAGCACAATAAATCTGTATATTGCAACACATATGATTATTTCTATCTTCTACTTAATCTCATAGCAATCATCAACAGTGGGCTTTCAGCTCGAGACATAATCTTATTGTCCAGCATTTACCCCATCATGGTTTTGTCATCATCAGTAGGCTTTCATCCCTAGACATAATCTCATTATGCAACATTTACCCTTATCAGGTTTCTCAAAATGTAAGGAGTGCATATTAAATTCAATTTCAACATATTCCTTATTGGTTTGTTGTATACCATAGTTCTTAACAAATATTAGTAGAGGCATTAGAACTAGAAACAGTAAAATCATATAGACATCATGTATCATTCATCATATTTAAAATAGATTTATCATACAACATATGCTTGTTCCATCAAATCTCAATGATGCAAATAAATTTCATGCATATACATGCATAACAGACTTAGTTCTCTTCTTCTTTTATTTCACATTCTACATACAGGGTTACTAATCAACACATGTTGATTATTATTTGAATTCCATTAAAACAATTCATTCTCATAGTACAAGTATTCTATCAAACAATCACAATACAAGAACATATTCTTGTTAATCAATTCAAATGCTTGAACCTCATCTTTTAATTGAATTAAACTACAATTATGTACATTCCTTAATCCTTCATTTGAGATTATTATTCATTAGAACCATCTAGCTCAACATTTTAGGGTTAGAGTTTGTTTCTTAAATTCGTCTACTAATTATCTTATTTTTCCTTCAATTCATATTCATTAATCTCAACTTTTCGCATGTCATGTTCATTAAATTACTGGAACTAATCATTTTTAACTCACTTGATATACAATACTTCTCTTTTCATTGATATCCATCGAAGTCTAGTTTTAGTATGTTTCATTCAATTTGTCTTAAGCCACATGTAATTAAAATAATGGATTAAAGACTTCGTCATAATAACTTCTTTAGTTTCATCTTTAACTTGCCATCACCATCAATACATTTTTTCTTCTTCATATCATTTCATATATTTATATAAGTATACCATGTCATTGACTTATAATGTCATTACCATAATCAACAATGATCATTCTTTATTATACTAAAACATATGCATTAGACTTAGATGATATTAGTAAGACTCGTCATAATAAATTGAAGTATTAATACTTTCAACTTCAGCATTTGATCACATTTACAACATCATATACAAGTTCTAGATTTATCACTTGTAATTGTCTTAGTAGTAAACTTTTAGGGTTTTCAAAAAGTCATTCCTTAGTTCAACATATCATAAGAATCATATCATTCAGTAATCCAATCATGACTCAAAGGTTCATTAGGGTTATTCACAAACATGGAAACCCTAGTTTCCATTTTCACACATTTCATTCATCAATCATAAGTATACATTGATTAATTGACTCATTTGATTCACTTCCTCAACACAAATCCTAATCAGGATATGTGGTCATTCAATTCCATAAACATTCCACAATACACTTGTATAATACAATCTACCACAATTTAAATATGATTTTATGCATGTCAATTCAATTCCAAGCATATCGGCCATTGGGAAAAATTCACATGAAATATCATAGTCATATACCCATAAGATTACTCGTGGATCCTCAATCAATATATCATGAACTAATCAAGTTCCAATCAATGAGAAATAATCAAAATCAGTAGAATTGGATCCCCAAATATCTTTCCCAAATCAAATCCAATCACATACATATACAAACAAGGTTTCTGATTGTTTTAGCCAGTTAGAATTAGGCTTTCAACATGAATACAAAGCTTAGGAGGGAGAAAAATACCCACCTCAGGTGCCAAGCACCTTAAAAACGTAGATCAACCTCTGAATTTTTGGAAACCCAATCAAACTCTTGCAAATGAATCCAATTCTTTCTCCTCTCAACTCAGAAACCCTAGAAATGGGGATTAGAAGAAAAAGAGTGAGAAAAGGGGGATATTTAATGTTATTCCAAATCAAATTAGAAGAGGGACAAAATCTTGATATGTGAGATAATATTCTCCATGAAATGTTATGCAAAGAAGCTAAACTTACTTGATTTCATCATATCTTGGATAGAGAAACCCTAGGTCAACATCTCCACCACTTTCTCTTCTCAAAACCCTAGCTCTCCTCTCTCTCAAGAATTTTGTTTCTTTGACAGGAATGATGAGTTATGAGAGATCCTTGTGTGTTAGGTTAGTCATATAGATGAATTGAGGTGCTTAGAACAATTCCAAACAAGCCCTTCATTATATTTTTATTTTTCTCAGAGTGGTTGGTCGGCTGAGTTATAAACTCAACTGCACCACACTTTTTAGAACTCAAAAATCGTTCAAAAATTATTAAATTTTAATCCAATGTTTAAAATTGAGTTTATAATAAAAATTAAAATTTTTATATCATTTGGAGTTACCAATAAATAATTAAAAATAAAATACTACACTACTATATTGCAGTCTGTAGCATGGTCGGTTGAGTTTGTCCTTCACAAAACTCCACCGACACCCCTCTTTGTAGAGATAAAACATCATCCAAAAATTATTAAAATTTAATATAATTTCTATAATGGAGTTTCCCAGATACATTTAGAATTTGAGATCAACTGAATATACCAATAAAAAGATAAAATTCAATTACCACACTACTATATCAATCTGAAAATGTGGTCGGTTAAGTTTGAAACTCGATCGACAAATAGGTCATAACATTCTTTAAAAATTCTTATATTTTTCAATTGTGTTCACATTTTATATATACAAATTATATCCAATTTTTAATTAAATAAGAGTTATACATAAAATACTAAAAATCATTTAGTGAGACATTATACTTTTCAAATTATGTATTCATATATCATCAAAACCCTAATTTGGGCCGATTAGGGTTTTCAAATGTTAGCCCTAATTATGTGGATCAAAGTATGATTAAACCTTCTCATTGTATTTAAAACATCAAAACTTAACTACCATCATTAATAAAGCTTTAAACAATGATCAACTTATTTAAGCATACAATCATCCAAGTAAACCCTAATTAGATGACTAATTTGAAAATGGGTCATTACATTAACGTTCTTGCACCTAACTAGCCTAGCCCCCTGCAGTTTGACCTTGACTACAATTGATCTCGTATACTTGTGGGTGATTGGAGAGTTGAGACAATTAATCTTGTAAAACTTGCTTGCCTTCGGCAATCAACAAGTTTTTGGCACCGTTGCCGGGGAGATACTATATTCTTAGTTCGAGTAAAAATGATTAATTAGTATTCGAGACTAGGTCATCATTTATTCTCTATACATATTTGTGATATCTCTTTGTTTTGGGTTTTCTCACTTAACGTTGTTCTTTTCAGGTTGCATGTGTTATTCTAAGAGGGGTCTTGAGATATCCATTTTCCTAGACCCATAAATCAAGCGAACCTCTTGCAGCCAAAGGAGAGCAAAGAAGGGTGATAACTTTTCGAGCTTGGAGGGATCAAAACAACTATCACTCCATTCAACACCTTCATCACCGCATTCTCTTGATCATTCTCAGGAATTTGATATGGAGAAAAACCACCCACTCTAGGATTTTGATGTGTCGACTGCCATCAACGTCTGTGGAGCCATCGATCATCCAGCTATTGAGGCCAAAACATTTTCTATTAGCCCTACCATCATGCAGATTGTCCACCAGAACCGTATTGGAGGAACTCCTATGGAATATATGAATCTTCACATAGCTGAGTTTTTGCAATATATGAACACCTTTAAGATCAACGGTGTCCCCTTTGAAGGAGTACATCTACTATTGTTTTCGTTCACCCTATGAGATCGAGCCAAGGTGTGGCTCTCCTCGCTGCCCAAGCGATCCATCAAGAGTTGGGATGAACTGTTGAATGCTTTTCTTACCAAGTATTTTCCTCCTAGCAATATGGCTCAACTGAGGATCCAAGTTACCAACTTCAAGTAACAAGAAGGAGAAACACTCTATGATATGTGGGAGCGATGTAAAAACTTGTAACGCCTTTGTCCTCACCACAGATTCACCAATTGGTTGTTGTTGCAATCCTTCTACAATTGGTCATTCTACAACACCCCTATGACTGTGGATGCTGCTGCAAATTGAGAACTTATGAACAAATCCTACACTGAGGTGCATGAAATCATAGAATATATGGCACTAAATCATTGTCAGTGGAGCATCGAAAGAACCAGACAACCCCTCACATCATAAAATTTGACTGAGAAATCTAGTGGAAAGCATATTGTAGATGCAGTGGATCTAATTGTAGCCAAGCTTGATGATTTGACTCAGAAGTTTGAGAAGTTGACCACTCATCATGTTCAAGTAACTGAGCAAGTGTGTGAAGCATGTGGAGTTCCCCGTCACAATTCTTCTTCTTGATTTGCATCGCAAATGAGCACCATAGAGATGCATAAACATGTGAATGTAGTAGGTAATTTCAACAATAGACAAGCCTACAATCCTTTTTCAGAAACCTACAACCCAAGATGGAGAGACCATCCAAATTTCTCCTATAGAAACAATAACCCTCAGAATCAACAACACCAAAGTCAGACTCAAGGTCAACAACAATCCATGAACAACAACCGCCAGCCCATGAACAACAATCGTCAACAACTGTCAGGATACAACAACAATAACAATAGGAATTTCAGCCAGCCTCAGCAAATGAGTCAGCCCCAACAAAAGTCCAGCTTTGAAAGTCTTTTAGAGACGTTCATGACTATGCAGATCCAGTAAAATGATGAATTCCAAGCTCACAGAAATCTCCTAAAAGATGCCATCACTCAACTCTCTTCTAAGGTCGATGGGATTGTCACCCATACAATGATGCTAGAGAATCAGATTGCTCACATGATTTCACTAGTCAGAAAGCCTCTTCTAGCTCACTACCCATCCAACCGGAGATGAACCCATGTGAATGCAAGTCTATTCCTTTGAGGAGTGGGAATATCATAAAGAGGCCATTGCCGAAAGAAGAAAAGAAAGTTGATGATAAGAAGGAAGCTGAAGGTGAGGAAAAACAAAGGAAGAAAGAGGCAAGTGAAGAACAACCATCTTACAATCCAATCATTCCTTTTCCACAAAGACTAGCAAACAAGAAGGATGACACCAAGTTCCACAAGTTCATGGACATACTCAACAAATTGTATGCCAACCTTCCCTTGACTGAAATGATTTCCGAAATGCCCTCCTACACAAAATTCCTTGAAGACCTTCTAACTAAAAGGAGGAGGACCGATCACATAGAGACTATCATGTTATCTGAAAGGATGAGTTCCATCATTCAAAATATATTACTGGAGAAACTTTATGATCAAGGTGCCCTCACATTTCCATGCAATATTGGTGATACAACATTTGACAGAGGTTTAGTTGACCTTGGAGCCAGCATAAGCCTTATTCCTTATACATTGTGGGAACAACTTGATATTGGAGGATTGAAGTTGACTAAGATGGCCATTCAACTAGCTGAGCACACCATCAAGTATCCTATAGGTATTGTTGAAGATGTGCCAGCTCAAGTGGGCAAGTTTTTCATTCCTTGACATTTTGTTGTGATTGATGTGAATGAGGTTCCATCCAATCCTATTCTCTTTGGAAGACCCTTCCTTCACACTACTGATTGTATAGTCTATGTGTGGGAAGGCAAGATCACTCTTAGGGTAAGTGGAGAGATAATGGAGTTCACTATTCTGGATGCAATGAAATCCCCAAACCAAATGGAGAGCATATGTCTAGTAGATTATATTGGCAGATTTTTGGAGGAAGATGAGGATTTTTCTAAATGCCTTATTGACTATGGAGATGAAATTGAGTTTGACACTGCTAAGGCCACATAAGATGTGAATTTCATTCCCAATGTCACACCACCTCTATCTCTTGAAGAGTTCTCATCATTGAAGGACAGCTCTAGCAATCCACCAAAGGAGAACAAGGTAGAGCTCAAACCCCTTCCACTAGGGCTAAGGTATGCTTTTATTGACCTGAATTCTACTTTTCTTGTGATAATAAATGCTTATTTGACCGATAACCAAGAATCAAAGTTGCTAAATGAATTTTGGTTATATAAAGAAGTCATTGGTTATTCAATTGATGATTTGAAAGGCATAAACCCCTCTATTTGCATGCATAAAATAAATCTAGAGGATGATGCCAAACCTTGTATTGAAACTCCTAGATGCTTAAATCAAAATATGCTTGAGGTTGTTAAGAAAGATATTTTTAAACTAAGAGATGCAGGGATCATTTATCCTATTAGTGATAGCCCCTAGGTGAGTGTTGTTCACGTAGTAACCAAAAAGGGGGGCACAACTATCATGAGAGGAGACAATGATAACTGATTCAGACCCATGTTACCACATGATGGCGCATGCGTATAGACTATAAGAGATTATACAAAGCCACCCTCAAAGATCACTTTCCATTGTCGTTTATTGAGTTAATGCTTGAGAGATTAGCCAATCATTCTTATTTCTGCTATCTTGACGGTTATTCAGGGTTTTTCCAAATATCTATTTATCTACGAGATCAAGAAAAGATGACTTTTACATGCACTTATGGCACCTATGCCTATAGGCGCATGCCTTTCGATCTTTCCAACGCTCCTGCTACATTTCAACATTGTATGATGGCTATTTTCTTAGATTTTATCGAACCAACGATGGAAGTTTTCATGGATGATTTTAGTGTCTACACAATTTCTTTCAATGATTTCCTATCCAATTTATCCAAGGTCCTTGAGCACTACAAAAAGGTTAACCTAGTACTAAACTGGGAGAAGTGCCATTTTATGGTATAATCCAGGGTGGTACTAGGTCATGTGATTTCTAACAATGGTATTGAAGTTGACAGGGCAAAGCTGGAAGCAATTGAGAAGATGTCCACTCCATCTAATGTTAAGGATGTTAGGAGTTTTTTTGTACATGCAAGTTTTTACAGACATTTCATCAAAGATTTTTCTAAGATAGCCAAACCTCTATGTTCATTTCTCACCAAGGATGTTGAATTTATTTTTGATGAAGAATGCCACGCCACCTTCAAAAAGCTCAAGCATGCACTCATTTCAGCACCTATTATTCAGCCACTAGATTGGGATGTGTTATTCGAGTTGATGTGTGATGCCAAAGACTACACAATTGGCACAGTCCTTGGTCAAAGGAAGGACAACAAGCTACATGCTATCCATTATGCCAGCAAAACACTTGATGAGGCCCAGATCAATTATGCCACGACCGAAAAGGAGATATTGGCCATAGTGTACGCCTTCAAAAAAAATTGTCAGTATCTAGTCGGCTCTAAAGTTGTAGTCTACACCGACCATGCAGCCATCAAGTACCTATTGAATAAGAAGGATGCCAAACCACATTTGATCTGCTGGATATTATTGCTTCAAGAGTTTGACCTTGAGATAAAGGACAAGAAAGGGACTGAGAATAGTGTTGTCGATCACCTATCTAGAGTGATTGAAGATGCAAAGGATACGATGCCAATTAATGACTATTTGGTCATAGAGAGTCTCTATGTTGTCGACGCAATGCAAGCACCCTGGTTTGCTGATATAGAAAATTTTATTGCTATAGGTTACCTTCCACCAAATCTTACCTACCAGAAAAAGAAGAAATTTCTTCATGATGCCAAGTTGTACTACTGGGATGACTCTATGTTGTTTATACATGGGACGAATGGACTAATTCACTGATGCGTAGCAGAGGAGGAGATTCCAAATCATCTCTAGTTATCACTCATCTTCCTACAGAGGTCACTTTGGAGGCGAGAAAACTATCACCAAAGTCCTACAAGATGGATTTTATTGGCCAACATTATTTCAGGATGTACATGCATATGTCAAAACATGTGATCAATTCCAAAGAACAAGAGGGATTTCCAAGTGAGACGAAATGCCCCTCAACTCTTCTATTCTAGAGATTGAGGTGTTCGATGTGAGGGGTGTTGACTACATGGGCCCCTTTCCATCTTCTTGTGGTTACAGATACATAATGCTAGCATGCGATTATGTGTTAAAATGGGTGTAGGCAATTCCTACTCAAGTTGTTGATGCTAAGTCAGTACTAAGGTTGTTCCAAAAAATTATTTTCCCACACTTTGGAGTACTCAGGGTCGTTATCTCAAATGGTGAGACACACTTCAATGAGAAGCAACTTAATAACCTCCTTGCCAAATATGGAGTAACCCATAAGGTCTCAACTCCATATCATCCTCAAACATCTGGACAAGTTGAAGTGTCCAATAGACAGTTGAAGAACATCCTTGAGAAGAATATTTCAAGTTCAAGGAAAGATTGGGCACTCAAGCTAGATGACACCTTGTGGACATTCCACATCGCATATAAGATGGACATCGGTACCACACCGTTCAAACTCATTTATGGCAAATCTTGTCATCTCCCTTTGGAGCTTGAACACAAGGAATTATGGGCCATCAAGTTCCTAAATTTTGATATGAAGAAGACTGGTGAGAAAAGGATGCTACAACTTCCAGAGTTAGAAGAACTCAGACTTGATGCTTATGAAAATGCAAAAATCTACAAGGAGCGGACCAAGGCATGGCATGACAAGAAGATTAAAAAAAGAAACTTTGTGAAAGGAGATCAAGTATTGTTGTTCAATTTGTGATTGAAGCTATTCCCAGGGTAACTTAAGTCTAAGTGGTATGGACCTTTCCTAGTCTTGAAGGTTTATCCCTATCGGATGGTTGAGATACAAGGAAAGCAATCCACATTTAAGGTTAATGGCCAACGCTGCAAGCTCTACTCCGAAGGAGGAAAGATAGATCCAGGAGCCTCATGCTTCCTCTTTGATTTATGATGAAAAGCAAAGAAGTCTACTTCTAGACTCTAAACGGAAGGCCTTCATGGAAGACGTCCCCACAATTAGATAGTTTCCTTGTTTTATTTTATTTAATGCCATTTAGTTAGTCATTATTCTTGAATAAACCTCATGATGCTACTATATTGGATTTGTGTGTAAACATGAAGTAATCACTTGTATCCCTTGCAGGTGATGGTCCATTTTGTTGAAAAATCCTTAGAGGACGATTTTTGCAAAATCATGCATTCGCACGGCATGTAGGACACTTCAAATGGCATGTAGATTATTCCTCTTGATCATAAAATCTTCTAGAAACCCTCTTTTATGTCATGTGGGGTACCATTATGGTGTGCCAAATGTTGAGGAAACTTCTTGCTACAGATCTTCCAGTTACACGGCATGGTGAACACTTCACATGGAGTGTTTGCAATTATATTGAAAATCAGGTTTCTCCAAAAATGATCTACTATGGCATGTAACACAATCATTACAGCGTGTGAATAGCAGAAGGTAAATGGTTGATTCTATAAGAATCTCCTATTATGGTGTGTGTAATGTTCATTATGTCGTGTACAATTTAGCAGAAGATTCAGGAAATTCTACATCTAATCACAATTACAGCTACCGAATGTGCGTTAAGATGTGTGGGATTTGAACCCGAGTATGCCAGTACTCAGGCGTTACGCCGTGTTGCACCCAGTTTAAACCAATCAAACCCTAGCCTCCAGCTCCTTACCTTGATTCATTTCTTTGCACTTGCTTACCTCTCTCAACCCTATAGCTACCTCCAACCTAGCAACCATGCTGCTACATCGTAACCATCAAGTCACTGCTACGTCATGACCAGTGCTCCACACACTGTGGCCTCAACCTACAGCTGGTCGTCCCCTCATCATCTAGCTCCAGAAATTTGCACAACAACACGCCGCCTTCTAGTGCCCAACAGCTATTTCGTTTTCACACAGTGTAACGGCCCTTGTTGTGGTGTGTTAGACGTGACCTGCAACTAATTACAACAAGTCATTGCTATGATGTGTCTCCCACCTATTACAACATGTTTATCCCTTCTAGCAACAATCAAGATGCGGCGAACCAAGACCTCAGTCGTCAAGTGACCTCGGCCCAACCCCAAAGCATCTTCTTCAAGTGCACTCTATGTCTTGACGAAGCAATTTACACTGAATGTTGAGGAGGATGTCGTCTTCCTCACCTTTCCTCTCATCGGGTGGTTCTGACTAGGTTTGCTGATGAAGACATTATGCTTGATCTTGGGATTCTCGATGAGGATAAGGAATGTCTCAATTTTCTCGGGTTGACCTATTGTTGTTTTTGTCACAAAGCCACTTACCCATGAGTCACTTATGAGTTTTTGACCACTCTCAACACCGCAACAGATTCTCAACATAAATTTGAGCCGTTTAGACTAATTACATTCAGGATAATGAATAAACCCTTCAAATTAACTTTCAAATGGTTTTGTTAGTTACTAGAGTTTGATTATACTCACAGTACTATTATTCCTGATGGTTTTATGCCAAACAGATTTTGGAATCAAATTACCGAGCAATTCACGCTGCAAATGCTTGAGCTTCAAAAGTACACAATCCTATCATGCACTACATACATCACCTATTTAGCACAGGTGTCTTTGCAAAGAAGGAAACACAAGGTGTCATAGGGAAGGTAGAACTATTCTTTTTGTGGGTCATGCTTCACAAATTCAAAGTAAATATAGGATACCATTTTCTCAGTAGAGTATTGAAGATACAAAAGGAGCAAAAGGGTGACATCATGATAGGGGGCATTATCACCAAACTCGCTACAGCTTTGAGATTAGACTTGACCACCACAAACCCACTGGATGGAAATATCTTTGTGGATTGTGAAGCCCTCATTTCTACAGGCATGTTATGCAAATACAAAGATGAAAACCTCTATCAGAGGGTCTACAACAAAAAGCCAATCATCAAGTTGCCAAACCCATCGCTGACAACTCTAAAGAAGAGAGACAATTGGAAATACTTTCCAAATGAAGCAACAACCAAAGGTGAATAGCCTGAGCCCTCCTTTGCCTAGCCTGATACACCACAACCTACATCTCCTTCTACTGGCACTCAGACTAACTTCACCTAGAGGTACACCAACATGAGGCAGCTGTACGACTATGTTCAATAAAGATCTAATGATTAGGACACTCATATTGCCCAACTGTTATAAAAATACGCCGGCCTATCCCAGAGTGTTCAGGAGATCCACAACATGGTGACTAGGATGGACTCCTGGCACTTCTCTCGTGCCAAATATGACTACCCATCTCAGCCACCTCCATCCACAAGACCCAACGATCCAATGAACTTCATCGACCCCAACATGCTACAATAGCAGTTCCCACCCTCTGGAGAGATTTTTGATCCACCACTCTGATGGACATGAGATACCTGATTGTACACCACCTAGGTTGTTATGAGCAGTGAGGATACTGTAAATTTCATGCTTATATGGGGTGTAACCGTCTGGTAGTTTTACTTTTTCCTTTCATGTCATTTGTTTATGTCATTTGCTTATGTCATTTAGTTAGTTAATTGCATTTTTGCATTTGCTTTCACATCATTGCATGAATATTGAGTTGGAAAATTTTTGATCTATTCTCCAGATTGCTTGAACCAATTGCTTTCATTAAAGATAAAGGCTATATGATGAAATATTTGGACATGAATCACCCTTTTTGAAATTTTTGGCTATTCATATACATATTTAGGTGTTTGTCTAAACATGACTTCCAATTCTCCCACTCATGATCATAAACCATGTAATCATTTAGATTCTTTGAAATTTTCAACCTTAGAGCCTTCAGTAACAATAAAGATGACCTTACTTATCCGATAATGCATTTTTCACTGCTCTACTTGAAAATGCAAAATGAAAATCTTCCTCCATGATCAAAATAATGAAAGGGTGAGCTAG
Source organism: Alisma plantago-aquatica (assembly GCA_963693085.1). Taxonomy (NCBI): domain Eukaryota; kingdom Viridiplantae; phylum Streptophyta; class Magnoliopsida; order Alismatales; family Alismataceae; genus Alisma; species Alisma plantago-aquatica. Next base: position 928,346,841 of record OY856409.1, read on the forward strand.
CATAGGATGGTGTGGTTCCAAAGCGGATCCCAAATCACATAAAAAAGGGAATTATGGTCTTCAATCAAAAACCCAAACCCCAAAAAGATGGCTAAGTCTCCCACATTTCTACCAACCCAAAGAAGGTTGGGGATAACATCTGAAAGAGCAAAATTAATCCCCAAATGGTATTACATGTGTGTTTAAGCCTATATCAGCAGCTGAGTACCATGCACTAAATTAGATTGAAATTTTTTCTTGAATAAGATTGTCATTGCAGGAAGATAAGAATTTTATTTCAATAAGTTTTGTGGCAAATCATTATATTTTAGCTTTGTCATCTTGTTTTTCCTAATTGCTCTCTAGTAGACTCTTTCAAAGAAAATTGAATACCAATATGAACTTAAACTCTTATCTTGAGAGTTAGAATTAACTTCATGTTTAGTCGCATGTCTAAATGATGAAAATATCCCTTTTGAGATACATCAATTCACATTCAATAGGATCTGATTTGTGCCCATCTATTCATTTTTAGCCATATATCCAATTCTTTTTGCTTGAGGATAAGCAATGGTTCAAGCTTGGGGGAATTTGATGTGCACAAATCACATCATAATTTCATGACACTTTAACTCCACTTTTTACTCAATTCAACCATATTTCTATCTAAATTCATTCTATGATGTTTGTTTCTTTTTGGTCTTACTCATCTCATGGTTTGAATTGCAGGTAATTCATGTTTCACTCTAAAAGGAAGAAAAATGCCCAATTTTCCTTTTACTTGGCATTCTCCAAAATGTCCTAGTTTCTACAATCAAGAAATGTAGCAGATCAATTCCCTTAAGACATGTGACTCTTAGGCGGAGGTCATGCTATAGTAGACACACCTTACGACATGTTAGTTTTGAGTTATGTCGTAGCAAGGGAGCTTAGAATTTGACAGAAAACACATGTTATGCCATGTTACACACGTCAGACAACATGTTGTTTATGTGTGCCACTACTATTTGGAGAATTATATACTCACATGTCGTAACACATGTCTATTACTTCGTAACAAAAGCAGTTTTTGTAGGATTCCTATTTTTTATCAATTATTCAAAAATATAAAGAACCGCCATCCCTTGTGAAATGTATCATGCGTCATTTGGAGCGGTTAGAGACGGAGGATGAGGCCAGAGATCTAGAGAGGCAATCTAGGAGAGAAAACTAGGGTTTCTCAGGAGAGAATCCATCCGTAGACCATTTCTTCTTATTATTTCCTTCCCAAAGCCGAAAAGAGAAGGTTTCTACTATTGGAGGATGTTTTTAGAGATGGATCTCCATCTTTGGACAAAGATATCCATATGTTCTTCACTCCTACAGATCTATTTGTTATTCCGCTCTCTTTTCTTATGTTCGTTTCATTGATTCATCATTTGTTCCTATATTTTCTCACCATTAGTGAGTAAACTTGATTTTTTGGATGTGGGAGAGTAGCTCCCATGTCATAACTTGATGAGACTCAAATATCATATCTAATATTAATTAATCTTCTATTTCAAAATGAATTATGGTGTCTTATTCCTTTTTTGAATGGTTGGCCATCATGTTTACATGTTATATGCCTCTTACTATTTCTGGAAAGACATGTTAGGAAGTAAGGAATAATCATTTTGATAGCATATCCTCGACCATGGGAATGGCTTGGATTGGATGAGGTTACTTAGGTTGTAGTTTGAATTTGATTATATGCATGGGAATGCTATATGAGGGTAGAACTATCTCATATCATGGGGAGATGGAGTAGATGCAATGAACCTGCCTTAGAAGATTAACTAATGTTGCTTGGAATTCATAAGTATTGTTGAGTTATGATGTGGAGGTGAAATCCCATATCGAAGATCTTCATAATCTAAATTTAATCCTTCTCAAGTGACGTGTGATTTTCAAGTCAATTTAATGTTAAATGATCTACCGATCTAAATTAGAAAAACATTAAACAAATCTAGGTTTAATTGATACAATTATGTATCATATTTTTTTCCTAAGTTGTGTTTTAGTGTACTATCAAACAAATTTATTTATTTCTTTCATGTGAGGGCTCACGAGATTGGATGGTTCACACCCATTGATCTCTTGACTCGACAACATGTTGGTCATCATCTTCATTCCCATTGTTAAAAGTTACGATATTCATCAATGATGATTATTTCACTTCTTCTTTATCTCTCTTTAGTAACCCTCATAATCTATTTTCTTGCCCTTTTTTCCCTTCTATCTCCCGAATTTAACAAGCCTTAGTTCACCCCTCTCATTCCCTAGAAATGAAATGCCTAAATAGTGTGGAAACCTCCTTTCCACCATGGACTTATAAAACTCCCAAACTCATATTACATCTATCTATAATGGGTCCAAAAGAACCATTGGATCCCAACAACTCTCTTCCACCCTAAATTTCTCATTCCACACCATGACCCACAACCTCCAACCTTGTTTATAGACTTGGTGACCTACACTTCACTCTAGCCTATGACGACCACCACCAATGTAATTGAACCTTTAATAAGATTACCTTGCATCCCCTCCTATATTTATGCATGATTTCATGACATACATTTTGGTCCATATATGATCCTCAATATAAAATATATACCATGTACATTTAAGGGGGTTGTGGTAAAGATCCAAGTAGTCGTTGGCCATAGATAGGCAACACAGAGCCTCATCCTACCTTTAAAAAGAGTATTCCACCCTCTTTTTATTCCTTCACTCATTATATTAGAGATTTTGAATCCCATATATTCCTCCACTATTTATGTCATCTTCTTGACATGTTTCATGATCAAAAAGGTCCTTACACCATTGTGATTATAGCCTTGGTATCATTGTCACCTCACAAATCAAATAAACACCCTAGTTTGCATTAGTTCTTTGACTTTTGGGATTTTCTACCTCCAATGACAGTCTCTAGACATGGATTTGCCTTGGACTTGGTCCTTAACACATGATCTTAGTCTAGGTGAGTATGAACTAGAGGACATCCCCATGATTTTAGCTTTCCCCAAGAAACTAAACTTCTCTATCTTAATTGAAGTTGTAGAGCTTCATTGTTGCTAGTCAAATGTGAAGTGAGGAAGGAGAGTAAGGTCGTGTGTTTGCTTCCCTTTCTGACTTAATCAAGCAATTAATCACACATGGACCTTCATGCAATCTTGCATGTGCTTTGTTCTTATAACCTCACGAGTTTTATTTGCACCGAAATTCAAAATTTCACCCTTGCAACTTTAATGGACATGTGGCATGTGCCTAAGTTTCTCTTTCATTTGACTTCTTCACTTAAATTAGTTAGACCTAGTTTTTTGAAGCAACATGTAAATTTCTATAATTTTTATTGCCCATGATTTGTAAAATGCGGAGGAGATACAGATGACCTTACAAGGTAATGAGAAAATATGTGTTAGAAAGGATTTTTTACAACAAATAATTCTTTCATGTTTTAAAATCCTAATTTCCACATACTAACCCTTTAATTAGTTGATGATTAATATTAGGGTTTAGGATGATGAATTAACATATTAACCATGTAATTAATTCTTATCACAAGTGTCTAAAGGCATATTCAAGTGTAGGAGTTTGAATTAGGTGTTTGGAACTTGTATGAACCTAGAGTTTTACCATGTATATGATAGGATTGGATAATAAGTATGTTCTCTTCTCCTAATTTTTTGAGAATTTATATGATAATAATCCTCATTCCCCATAATGAGGAACTTTCTTAAATATTTCTCCTTCTTGATACCTATACTTTGATTTCATTTTCATAAATTATAATCATCTGATTTTCTTTAGAGTGTTAAATTAATCTCTTACATTTTTTTATAACCTTCTTGTTGTGTTTACTTTGTAATACTCTATATATAATTTAATATGTTGATGGAACCATTTTATCTTGACACACTATTATGAATGCTTGATTATTTGACTAGTCAATCTAGAGTAGTGGTACTTGTATACAACCATACATATATATTGGAAATTTGACCCATTTTATACATTTTGGGTATCATGGTTTCATTCACCCTTAGACTTGGGTAATTAAGGTTTTATTCCCCCTTTCTCCCTAGCTTGGGATTGTATGGTGTCTCAGACCTACAATAAATGACTTAGTCTATAACATAATCCAACACATGTACCATACTTTTCCTTTACCTTTTTGTATGCCTTTTTCAATAAAATTCACTGTGTTTTCCCTAATTTAAGATACATTTGGATGAATTGGACTATAATAATAATATGTTTCTCTAATATCCTCTACTTAAAGGTTTGTAATGTAAAACTACCACAATAAGATTAAATAGTGGTACTTGATGTAATAATTCCCCAAACAATATGTTTGACTCTCCTGAATATTCCTAGGAGTGAAAGATGAAAGAAATGAATTCAATATGTTAATTAAGGTCATAATTGATTATCAATAGGGGTTAATACATGAAATGTATGCTTAACATATAAGCAATAAGATATAAAATTAAATGTTTTCAAAATACAAAATAAATGTTCAATTTAGATTTCAGTCTCTATTCTCAAAACATTTAATTCGTTTTTGTGAAAACCCTAATATAAGTAGATAATTATATATACAATTTTAAATCTCTGATTATTCTCAATCTTTAGGATAATATTCATGTTACTATTATCTATCATTGGGAAAGATAATGCCTAAAGAAGTTTCTATAATAAAGAAACTAGGTTTGCAAGGAAAATCTAGATATTTACTTAATTAATTACCTAGATTGTATGTTAACTTAGAATTCTTTGAAATCTACTCCCATAATCTAATCTATTGATTATCAACAAACTAAAATTATCATAAGTATTCACTATAAGTCAAGATATGTAATTCCCAATTTGAATCCCAAGAAATCATATGTAAACCCTAATTACTTTCATTGGGCTTGTGTTGAGTTCTAGGGTCCATGGATCATACCTCTATCCAAAAAATACACAAGATCAATTATATAAATAGGGTTATGTAGAGTTATTTAAAGATATTCCTTTTCATAGGCCCAGGCTACAATTCAGCTACCAAATCCATTATTGTGTGGAAAATACCATTGGTTAAGTGACAAAATTTGAAGAAGTAGATCACGGAATCATCACCTTCCTATTTATAATATATCGTGTACATTGTGAGAGGGAAATCAAGTCATCATTAGGCACACCCAATATATCAAAGTGAATGAGAAGGAAATGATGATGGTTTGATTCACACACAACCCATGCCTACCAACTTTTTATGTGGCCACATCAGAAGTTGCATGACCTACCCTGAAGTTATTTGAAATTTTTCTAGTCAATGGAGAGGCCAATATGATCAATACAAGTGTGTTTTCCTTTGGTCCAATCAAATAAGAATATGTCCAGAGGTCTTTGTGCATGGAAATCGCTATGACATTTCTGTAGAAAGGCAAATGGGGCTTCTTTTAAGGCTTTTATCCAAGCATGAAAAATAATGTCATAGGGAATATCGAAGGACATCATGATGGTACTTGAATCTTGATGGATGTAATAATGCAATATTTGTCACCATAAGGAACAAAATCTATAGAATGACAATGGGGATAACACTCCATGCTAGGATATAGAGGGATCATCAATCATTTATGTCGAATAGCTCAATACTCAACCAATGTCATACATAATTCAAGACCATCAATAGGAATGAAAGAAGAAAGCATTGTGCATGGTCAACATGTAGAGAAGCTGGAACAACCCTTGTCATTGAGACAACTCTAATGCCTTGAATCGCTAGAAGACCATATTGTAGTAAGTATCAGCCAAAGGAGAATGTATCCTGGTGATGGTAGAACTGGTACATGATAACTTGGACCAGAAAAAAGACAATAGAAGATCACACATGGAGGCATAAGCAATGTCAAAAGTGCCACAAATAGGAATGGGACTAACCTCACAAAGAATCTGGTCTTGAAACTTAATGGTATGAACTCGAGAAGCAACATAGACATGGCTTCCCATATCTTGGATTATTGTAATACATAACCCTCCAATATGCGTAGATAGTATGCCAAGACACCAATGTATATCACAAAAGCCTTAAATTTCACTAAAAAAATATGTGAAAGGTATCGACATGGTCCACAATCAAAGTCTTCTAAGGCTGAAGAAACAAAACCAGTTGATGTTGTCTGGTGATGCCCATCGCTTACACAAAAAAATTGCTAAAGAAATTATCCCTAGAGTTTAACCTTTAAATAGAAAACAGCCTACTTGAAAACAAGCAAGTTAATTTCAGAATATAAAGGTATTGATCCCATGAAACAAAAGTTTTAAGAGTATTTTCGAACCAATTTCTAAGAGTAATATTTAAGATCCAGTTTTGAAGAAAATAATTATAGCTATAGGAGTAAATAAAAGTGCCAAAATAAAACTAGTTAATTGGTTTTTCATTTTATTAATGGTGAGATATTGGGGGCTCGGGGGCTCACCACCATATACCACATATTTAATATAATCAATTCAACTCCTTAATTTTTATTAATTAGATTAGGACTTTTGTAGATTTATGACATTTTATAACACAAATCTACCAAAGGTAAGACTTCTCTCAAACCCATAATTTGAATGTTTTGAGGATCATTATTCAACCATCTAAAAAGGATCTATCAAGTGTTATTTTAAGAGCTTGTGTGTTCCAACCGGTGTTCAAACTCACAGATCAACCTTATTTCATCGCCATGAATTATAACAGACAAGATAATATTCATAGATTGATCAAGGGAAAATAGCCATTAATTGTTTCAAGAGTCCATGATTTCATACAATGTTGAGATCTAGATATCATCATCCAATAAAGTCATAAGAAATCTAAACAAAGAATAAATGAAAATAATCATAAGGAAAACACCCAATCAAAAAAAATCATGGAGTTAAATATAATTAAGGTAAAATATGGGCTGTGAGGCTACTCCCCATGCCCCAACATGGAGATTATACTCAAGACATAATAGAAACATACAAAGAAGTAAGGATATGTATATAAAGAGTCATGTTCACAAGATGCAACAGTGAAGAAATCTTTGTGATGATTATGGTGTCTCCTTTAGTCCCTCCTTGTTATGTGCATTGGAGGGGGTCTCTAAGATGATTGAGAATGAGCTGATATGAGATGTAAAATATGTCTTTGTGCTTGGACTCCCCCTCCTTTTATAGGGGGAAATGAGGCCTGAAATATGTAAAGCCATGATCAGTCAAGTCCTGAGTTTCAAATATCAAGCATAATAGGTTGGGTCTCTGTGAAGATTTAATTTCTTGATTTTATAAATCTCCAATTGATGTCTTGATAGCTTTGTGCTCAGTCAAAGGGCATTAGTTACATTCTTTCCTCCATAAAAAAGCACATGGTCATTGGCCAACTTTCCTTTGTTCCCATTCAAGAGAGTAATATTTGACAACATTAATTGCTTTCCTCAATAGGAAATTGAGAAATTTATTGAATTATCTTCATATAATATTTTGACTATTCAACTTCTAGGTGAGTCAAACTGATTGGAAAGCCAATTGATTGACTAGCCAAACCATTTAAAAATACATTTTTCCTATATATCATGAAATTCTCTTCCCGGCACATGTTTAAATGTTAAACACCGCATTGGTATACAAACAATATGGCTACTTTGGTGTGGGATATATAGACACTGTGAGAAAATCTATAGGTGAGTCGACCGCTTAGAAATTCAGTTGACCAATTGGACAAGCCACTTGAAAATATATATTTTTTGTAGATCATGAAATTCCCTTTTGAAGCATGTTTAGACATTAAATTCTATATTAGGATGCAAAAGATATGATCATTTTAGTATGCAATATATATGTATATATAGGCATTGTGGGAAGTTGGGTACACATCTTCCCAGAGTATAATTATGGTTCTTTATCTTTAGAGTAAATCGATACAATTGATATTTTTTTGGCAACAACTGAAAAAATCTAATAAAAACTCTAAGTAATGAGAGAAAACCTAAACGAAGATAATCAATTCTAAAATTAGGGAATAATCAAAAAAGTTCTCCTAAGTAATGATGAAAAAAACATGCAATAGAAATGGATAAATATGCATTTATCAAATACTTTGAACTTGAATGTTGCTCATCCTCAAGAAACATTGAATCATAAACAATACTAAATAATATTGTCAACCAGTCCTCCTATATTGCCAATCACTATTTGAATCCTTACCAACCTTCATGGGAAAGCGACTCTGATTCCTTGAATCACAAAACACAATTTTCTAATTCCCTATTTGAAATTGCTCACGGCTTGTTTCATTTCAAGCCCAAAAAGAACTAGACGGCATATTTCTTCTTATTTTGGTACCCCCGCATATTCCCGCAAGATTATTCACAAGAATATGGTTTACTGATTCGGTTGGGGTATATAAGTTACCTAGGTAGAAAAGCGGAGTGAAAGAAGATATCAAAGAAGGCAAACTCTCCTCTATTTGATTTGAGATCTTTTTATTTTCTTTTTTATGATTATATTGACTGTATTTATCGGTGTGTACTTGGTATCTTTTCTTGGTGGTGCACCCTTATTAAATACGAGGGGTATCAAAGAAACGGTAGAGAGGGAAGGGTGTGCCACCCCAAACTTGGAGTTTGGCACATTTTTTTGGCTTTTGATTTTTTTTTACGAATGGGGGATAAGAAGGCAGTGGAAGTAATGTAGAAGAGGTTGTTCTCGTGTAGCTTGTGTTTGAAATTTGAATTAATAGGGACACATTTTGTATGATTTCTATCTATCCATTATGGATTTCCAACTTTTCCAAGGATTAATGCTATTTAAGGCCATTGGTGACAAGATGATTTCTACCAATGGTAGTTTATAAAAACAGCAAGAAAGTTTTCTCATTCAAGGGATTTATTCATTAACATGCATAATTGGTCAACTAGATAAGGGACAAAACTTAAGGAAAGAAAATTTTAAAATTTTTAAAGTTAAAGTATGTAACATAATGAAAAATTCTAAAATGGAAGATAGAGTGGATGGAACCGATAGTACTACCCACTCCACCCTGAATGTAAAAAAATTCTTATCCTGGGAAAAAATTAATTTTGGAATGAAGGGAATGCACGCATTGTGTTGCCTCCCAAAAAGTGCTCTGTTTAGCATGGAAGGTCTGATTCTTTTGTTGTCCATCATGTAGGAGCAACAACTATATTGTCCTAGTGGTTTTCCTTTCATCCACTCCCTTATCCTTTCTTAGATTCTTACTTCATGTAACCTACCACATATGATGTGATACATGTCAGAATACCAATGGAAATAGTTGGAATTATATCTGGTCAGTTCTCATTTCTCGATGTATGAGGATGAATGAGGATCTGAGATGAATCAATAGGATAATGATCAAGGGACACGTGAGCTAGGTTCTTTGGATTCATGGTCATCCCATCATATCGGTAACTATGGGATTTGGACCTAGGGGTTGGTACTTGGGAAATTTACAATCCATGTCTCTATTTGATTCTCATTCATAGACATATGATGTTGTAAATTCATGAGGCATCTGGTGGTCTTCATAGTTTGGAATCTTCTGGGGTGAAAGGGGAAGGCGAGTGAGAACCACCAGGTGTACAAATGGTTCAAGGGATAGGGGTGTCTCTTCTATGGTTGAGGATTATGCTTCTGTCAAGGTGTAGACAAGTGCACTCTAAATCTTCTTTGCATTTTGACCATCCTCAAAGGATATCCTACACTTAGAAATGGATGAGACTTTTGAAGGGAATAGTTGTTGCTGCAAGAAAGCAAATTGATCGATGAAGTCGAGAAAGTATGATTCTTCTTATCTAGTCTTATCTAGTGTATTTTATGGAGCCTCCAAGAGATTGGAAATAGAAAAATTGGTTCCCTATTCATAGGCTTAGAAGTTCAGCTTCAACATCAATTTAGGCTCTAGCAGTGGCAAGAAATGGGCTGCCAAAGATAAGAAGGTACAAACAATTTTCCTTGATTACTAAAACTACAAAATCATAGGGAATGTAAACTCCCCAACTTTTATTGTTACATCTTCAATGATACCAAATGGATTAGTTATGGAGGAGTCAGCAAGATGGATAGTCATCTTGGTGCATTTTGCATTAGTAAAGCCGAGCTTCCTATATAGGATAAGAGGTATGATAGAAATGCTAGCTCTAAAGTCATCTAGCCTATTTGGCATGTAGAATCACTTATGGAGCATGAAATTTCAAAAGACTCAGGGTCTTTGCACTTATGAGGCATTTTGATCTGAACAAGGTTGATGACGTCCTTGACAATTTAAAAGCTTCACATTCTTTAGTTAGGTATTTGTGATTTAGAAGGATCTTGAAGAATTTAGTCCACTAAAGCATTTCGTCCATGGCATGAACTAATGATATATTAGCGTACAATTTCTTCATAGTTTCTTTAAATTTACTGAGCCTAGAATGCAATTGGGTCTACTTTATTCGAGCTTCGTATGGCACACGAGGTTTGTACATAGGAAACTCTAATTCATGATAGGGAATCTCTAGATGTGATTCTATCAATTTTTGGGTGATGACCGACTCATTTTTTCCCTTAGCTCACTGTAGAAGAGTTCACTTTCTTTGAAGGGTTAATGCTAGAGTGAGTCATCATAGCCTTGACATGCTCTGTATGTTTTATATTTTCTTCCAATTGTCCTACATGTGATAGTTCATAGAGATAAAGTCAATTGATACAATAGGGAGTCAATGGATTTCTGATAAGCTTGGTGACTAGCAATTATGGCTTGCTGAATAGCAAACATGGATTGTTGAGACTGGAAGATTGTTTCTATAGTAGAGAACATCTTGTCATTGCAGGGAGGGGTAGAAATTTGTTGTGGTTGAGGGCCTTAATTTAGATTCTGGAATTGTTGTTCGCTATAGATACCTTGGTTCCTATAATTCTATTGGTTATCATAATGTAACCCACATTTTTTGCATCATTTGTACTAGAAACCAAGATAATTCCTAGTTTGGTTTGGATTGTAATAGTCCAGACCAGGTATATTGTGGATGTAACTGAGATCCCCCATCTACTATCCATTCATAGAACTATTGTAAATTAGTTATTGTTGTAGAGTAGGGTTATTGTGGCCTTGGATGATTCCACAAAGATAATTTGTGAATTTTACCTACTACTGTAGATATTGAGGTTGTTGTGGCTCTCCTCTTCTTTTGTAAGTGTTTAAAGAAAACTCTAGGCCATCTTCCTTCAAGGAAATCATATTGGGACTTTTGGAAATAGATTTGAGTGTGGATCATCTTCTACCTTGACTATTTTGAGAACTTCCCCTTGTCCTTGGTCGGATTGGGCTTGGGTCTCAACACTTCTTTTAACAACTTCACATGCACTATCCAAGTTTTACCGCATATATTTATCTCCATATGAGGTATCAAGGAAGTTCTTGGTGTTGTTGTTGACACTTCGATACAAAATTTCAATCAACTATACATGGGAGATGTCACAATCTAGCAAAGGAGAAGGAATTCTTCAGATCACTTTCAAGCTTTGTGCATGGTTTCTCTGAGAACCATGGTGAACTACATAATTTTCCCGTCAGTTTTGATAGGTGAGGTATTGGAATAGTATATTACAAAGAATTTTTCTTGGAGGGCTTCCAATGTGGTAATGCGGTCTCCCTCCATGGCATTGTACCAACCACTGGCTAGATTATTAGGTAATATTTTAACATCGGTAGTTTGAGTGCATCATCTGACGGTCTTTTTCTTTTAGTGCTTTGACCTGGATTTGGTACCAAAAAGTGGATAATATGGTTGTACTCGATCTAACTTAAGAATGGGAAGATAATGGTCAGTTGGCAAGCTTGTTCTAATCATTGGACGTAGTAAATTAGAATCCCTAGCATCTTGTACAAGTTACAAAATTGGTGAAGCACCAGAGATGGTCTTCACAACTTTTGCCCATCCTCCCAACAAATGCATTACTTAGAAGCATGGTGGTCCACTGTGTGCAGATCTCAAATTATGGAATGGTGGTAGTACCAGGTACAACAATATGTAGCTCATCAGAAAATTTAGGGATCAAGAAGTCTTTAAGTTGCTTTTGCCACTCTACTTCTTCTATTGTGGCCACTCGGGCTTCTCTCTCGTCCATCATAGCCTCTCTTTGTGTGGTGAAGGCTCATTATATCCACCAGTTAATTTCCTCATCATCCATCCTGTATTGATGGGTCCAGTTTAGGTGATGAAGGTTCTATCAAAATCTAGGTTGAATGATGTAGTGTCGATGGTTTGTGAATGCCGCATACACCACTAGAACCTAAACAATAGATTGGGAAACTTTAGATTCTAGTAAATATGAGTTCAAGCAGATAAGAGTGATTATCAATTGAAAAGAAAAATCCTAACCATCCAAAGCAATAGGGATTCGAAAGAAACTCTGTTTTTTTTTGCAACGATGCTAAAATTTGATGCATGTTGATTATGTAACCAATCCACTAGAGAAACTTCCCTAGAGTTCAGCCTTTTAATGGCAAACAACCCACTTATAAATAAGTAAGATAAATTTAGTATAGAAAGTATCAATCCCATGGAACAAAATTTTTAAGAGTTTACTTTTGAACCAATTGCTAAGAGTAATATTTAAGATCCAGTATCAAAGAGAGTGATTAAAGATAAAAAAGAAATAAAAGTGTAGAAATAAACTAGTTAATTGGGTTTTAATCTAATTAATGGTGAGATACTAGAGGCAAGGTGGTTCACCATCATAGATCACATATTTATTTTAGTCGATTCAACTCCTTAACTTTTATTAATTAGATCATGACTTACAAAGATTTATGTCATTTCAAAATACAAATCTAGTAAAAGTTGGACTTTTGTCAAACCCAGGATTTGAATGTTTTGAGGATAATTATTTGACCATCTAGTAAGGTTCTATCAGGGATTTTTTCAAGAGATTATGTGTTCCAATCGGTGTTCAACTCATGGATCGGCTAATTTCAGCATTATGAACTATAACAAACAAAATAAGATGGATAGATTGGTCATGGAACACTATCAGTTGATTGAGTCAAGACACCATGATTTCATACATTATTGAGATCTAGGTCTCATCACCCAACATGTATATAATCAATCTAAATAAGAACAAGTTTAAATAATCAATAGGAAAACATTCAATCAAATGGAACCATGGAGTTAAATAGAATTGAGGTGAAATATGAACTATAGGGATACTCCCATTCCCTAGTATGGAATTTTTACTCAAACATAATAGAAATAGAAACAAAAACAATGATAGGGGTAGAAATGGTCATGTCACCAAGATTCAACAATGAAACAATATTCGTAAGGTTGATGATAGCTCCTTTTCTCTCCTTCTTGCTCTATATAGCCAAAGGGGTCTCTAAGATAGACGAGATTGAGATGACATGAGATGTAAAAGATGTCTTTGTGCTTGGACTCCCCTCCTTTTATAGGGGGGAATGAGATCTGAAATGTGAAAATCCATGATAAGTGAAATCTTGAATTCTCAAATATCAAGTATAATAGGTCGGGTCTCTTTTGAAGATTTAATGCCTTGCTTTGATAGATCTCCAATTGATGGCTTGATGGTTTTGTTCTCAGTCAAAGGGCTTTACTTACATTCTTTCTTCCATACAAAATCACATGGTCATTGGCCAACTTGCCTTTGTGTCAGGCCAAGGGAGTAATATTTGAAAATATTAATCTCTTTCCCCAATAGGAAATGGAGAAATTTATTGAATTATCTTCCTTTAATATTTTGACTATTCAACTTCTTTGACTCTCTTTACTACAAATTTCCATTACAGTCTACTGGTTGAAACACCAATCGACCGACTGGCCAAGCCATTGCAAAATCATTTTTCATGTAGATCTTAGAATTTAACTCTCAATTCATATTTAAATATTAAATTAAGCATCACCATGCAAAAGATACTACAGCTGTGATGTGGGATATATCAGGTATTGCATAGAGATCTATATCTAAGGACTAGTTGGAAATCCAATCAACTGACTGGCCAAGCCATGAAAAAATCATTTTTCCTATAGATCATAAAATTCTCTTTCCAACTCATGTTTAAACATAAAATTCTAAATTGGGACGCAAAAAATATGACCATTTTAGTATAGAATATATGTATCGGGCATTGCGGGAAACATCTTACCAGAATATTTTTTAGAGTTCTCAATCTTTTAAGTGAATGGATACGCTTGAGATGTTTTCTTGTCCGAAAAAAACCTAATAAAAACTCTAATTAATGATAGAAAAGCCAACTAACATAGTTAATTCTAAAATTAGAAAATAATCAATAAAGTGATCCTAAGTAATGATCAAAAAGATACAATTAAAATAGATAAATACACATTTATCATCTGGAGAGAAAGCAACAAATTTGGGATGACTTAAAGAGGAGAATTTCACTCTATAGATCATTAGTTAAGGCAATGAGGTCAATCGTAGCCTAATATTTGTCAACACACTTCCTCAATAAATCCAAAGCAAAACTAGGATCAATTAAAGTAGACCACCAAGAAGCTTCACACCCACATAGGCGAAGAAATGCTAGGAGGAAATAATTCACAACCTGGAGCTTCTATTATAATTAAATATGTCCTCAATTACGGAAGATTTTCTCATGTGGTGGTTTCTCCATCACATGAGGGAAAGTATCTTAGAGTTTGGTCTCTACAAATTTATACTTCATCTATTCTTGAAGTTGAAGCCTTGAGAATTAATCTAGTATTAGAAAAAGCATCGTTTGAGAATTGAAAAAAATAATAATTGAAACATATAGTAATTTAGAATCAAATGTAATTTTGCATTTTCTAATTTATATTCAAGATATTTTAATATTTCTAACAATATATCATATGTTCTTTTAGTTTTTTCTTGTAGTTATTTCCTTTTTTGCTATACAAATGATTTGTCCCGTGTTGCAAACATTATACAAATAACTATGGGACCTTTCCTCATGTGATATGGAATGGTATGTCTTCATATACATTATCACTTTTTGTTCAACCTTTTAATTTGTCTTCATCCTTTTAAGTACATAAATGATCTATAGACATCAAAAAACATTTTACATATGCCTTTTCCAATTTATACTTCATATGTTATTGAAGTTGAAGCCTCAACAATTAATCTAGTATTAGAAAAGACATCATTTCATAATTAGAAAACATTAATAGTTGAGACATAATAATTTAGAATTGAAGGTAATTCAACATCCTATCTTTGATAATATGTAATGATGCCTCTCTGACTTGTATGAAGTTTTAAAGGACTTTCATAATGCACATTTCCTTTTGTTTTTTTAATTCTTATTCACAATATTTTAATATGTCTAACAATATATCATTTTTTGTTGTATTTTTTTCTTGTAGTTGTTTCTTTTTTTCTATACAAATGATTTTTCTCGTGTTGTAGACATTAAATAAATAACTATGAGAACTTTCCTCATCTTATATGGAATAATATGTCTTCATATACTTCATCACTTTTTGTTCAACCTTTTAATTTGTCTTCATCTATTTAAGTACATAATGATCTATAGACATCAAAGTACATTTTACGTATGCCTTTTCCAATTCATAGTTCATCTTCTTGAAGATAAAGCCTCAAGAATTAATCTAGTATTAGAAAAGGTATCATTTTAGAATTGGAAAACATCAATAATTGAAATAGATAGTATTTTAGAATTGAAGGTAATTAACATCCTATCTCTGATAATGTGCAACTTCATAATTGGTTGATATCAATTTATGATTATCTAACATGGCCTTGGAATGTGCAATTCATTAAGGTATCAAGAAATTAGGTAAGTGAAGCCAACAAATTGGATAAGTTGCATCACAACTTGCAATCTTATTGCTTTTATAATATCTCACCGCCACCTGAGGTTCCTAATGTAATTACTTATGATTCTAATGGACTGATGCAATTGGTTATTTGCCTCCTGGCAAAGTTTTTAATGAAACCTAGAGTTTCCCAAAAAATAAAGCTCATCATAATATCCCAAGTATAGCCTCATCATAAGATATTTACTGAATATAAATTTATTTATTGAAGTTAAAGACTGAATATAGGTCTAGGTCTTACCTTCATCAACCACTTTATCATTATTCCACTTTAATATTCTCATCATATTTTGAAATAAATTCTAAAATTCCCTAATTCCAAGGTTGTTACAGTCATTTTTGTATTATTAGATTTTATTATCTATGTTTTTATATTATGATTTTATGACTTTATATAACAATATTTATATTATCCTGGCCACAATTATTTTTTGTTAATAATTCATGCTTGTATGGTCTATTGATGTGTTTTTATGTAGAAATTACTATATATGTTTGTCATAAGTATTATTTATCAGCCTTTACTATGTGTGATTATGTAAATGTCTCATGTAATTTTTTTATTACTATGGATGGTACCATTGATACTACTATTAGTTACCATATGAATTATCGTTATGATACTATTTTTTGTTCTTCATCGGGTGTCTGTGAGGAGTATTTTGAAGTTGACTTCCTTAGGATTGGTCTTGATTTTGGAATTTCATACAATGGTGTTGCTTTAGTTTTAGTTGTAATAGACTGATTGGTATTAAAATAGGAAGGATGATAGTCATCATCAAAGTTATACTTAGATATTATTGTAAAAGGACATAGTTTGTGATATACCAATTAACTTTAAGCATTACAAGTGAACTTATTTCATTTTGAGTCTTTTTGGCATTTTATTAGTGAAATGTAAGAGAAATCGTTTAAGACATGGAAACATTCAATAAAAATCAACTATGATACATTTTACATAGGAAACATCTTCCTCTAAAAGTATTAGTGATTTTGTTAGTGACTTAAGTCATATTCTTTCAATGGCACTCACGTGTGTTACTTGAAATGTACTTCTTCATTTTTTTGGAGTCATAAAGACAACATTTCTACTATGATCCAAGTCAACATTCATGTGTCTGAGCAAATTGCATTATATACAACTGAGTTTGGTGGTTACGACAAGATGACATTATGAGTATATATGCCCATAATCATTTTCATAGGAAAATGAATGAAGTAGTTGGTCTTGATGTGAAATGGTTTCAGAACACTTTTAGAATTCCAATTTGTTGAATTCTATTTTTTTTAATATTGAAGAGATTCTAATCGTTTCTTAATATATTTTTTCTAGATAATCCCATTTTTAGATGATTTTGATAGTGACATTACCTTTAACACCACTTATAATAAAAATAATTTTTTATGGTATTCAATATCTTTGATGACATTGATCATCATCATATGACTTGTTTTACCTCATCTTTTTATTATATAAGAAGTATCATTCTTTTGGTTTACTCTTCAATCAATATATATCTTGTTTTGGTAAAGAGAAACATGTTTTCTAACATATGAGAAGTATATTGTACAATCAAGATTTTTTCCCCACAATAAAGATATTTTATTTAGTATTTATGAATTATTTGTTCCTAATATTCAATGCATTCTACTTTTCTTGTATTTTTTCTTAACATGACATGTTCTTTCAAGAAATGTCACACAATTGGATTCTATTTTTTTGTTTGTAGTTGCCTCTATAATTTTCACAAAGATGTCCATCAAATGAACGTTCTATTTTCATTGTTATCACAAAGTCAATGCAAATTTGTTATATATAACTTGTTATGCTATATATGGACATTGCTATAATTCAGGGTTCAATCATTTCGTCCTAAAAAGTAGTAAGGAGAGTATAAAAGTGTACTGAAAATATATATATTTTTGTAGATATTATGTTATGTGTGTAACTGATGATGTTTTGAAATTTAATATGTAGTATGTAATATCTAATGTTTCCTTAAAATATTCATATTTTCCTCAATGAAACCTTTTTTTTCTTTTTCCTCAACCTTTTGGAAATCATCTTAGTTTTGTTATATTGTGATCTACTTGGTTCCCCTTCTTTTCCCTTGGCTTTTAGATGATTTTTATCATGTGTTGTAGTTGTTACAACTCATCTTCATCTTGATTTTTTTTCAATTTTATATGTTTGCTTTTTTATTTTTGATCTCTTTAGCTTCAGAGCTCTCTAGTTTCCTTATTTTGTTTCTTCTTCCTTCTTCATATATTCATTCATCTCCTTTTCATTTTATCACCTTTCTCTTAGATCATCTTTTCTTGGTTCTTTCTTCTCTAGGGCTTGTTCTTTGTCTACTTTAGGTTTTCTAAGCTCACAGCTTGCATTGTGTCTCTTGTAATACATTGTCAACTTTGTTAGCATATTTATTTCCTTATTCATCAAAATTCTTTTTGTGACTTATTGTTTCCATCAAATTTATTTTGCAGACTATTCTTGCCATTCTCATTTTTTTCTTTTGTTCTCTCTTCCACATCAACTAACTTTGTTTCTGTTGGTATTATGGGACTGGTTTATCCCATCTTCTATTCCTTCTCCACATCTTCCAAGCTTATTTTGGTCTTCTTTCTTGTTCGGGTGAGGGTGTATCTGAGTTTTCTCCTTCTGATGACTTTGGCAATGTTCACTTTACTATTGAATTGAATCGAATCGGGTTCTACAACATCGTCTAATATGTTTATATTTGACTTTGAAATGTCATTCTTATTTGATATTTGTTATGATTACCATTTTTTGAGTTTCTACTTTATTTTTTTCTCTCCTTTGTTATTCTTACTCGATATTTGTTATGACTGCCATTTTTTGAGTTTTCCTTCCTTATATTGGCTACTAATTTTATTGACTCAATCATCCATATATTTCCTTATGTATCTCGTGCACTCTTTACTTCATTCTTTTACTTCCAACACCCTTTCTTTGAATTTGCATTTTTCCTCTGTGACTTGTATGAAGTTTTTAAGGACTTTCAAAGTGCACATTTCCTTGTGTTTTTTAATTCCTATTCAAGATATTTTAATATTTCTAACAATATATTATATGTTATTGTAGTTTTTTCTTGTAAAATTACCTTTTTACTATACAAATGATTTGTCTCATGTTTTAGACATTAAACAAATAACTATGGGACCTTTCCTCCTGTGATATGCAATGGTATGTCTTCATATACTTTATCACTTTTTGTTCAACCTTTTAATTTGTCTTCATCCTTTTAAGTACCTAAATGATCCATAGATGTCAACGTACATTTTACATATGTTATTGTAGCATGTACAAGTGTATTTTAATTATATTATATGTTTTTGAAAAATAAAGGAACAAAATTGCAACAAATCGACCCTAAATATGTACAGTATTATGTAAGTAAACTCTCAAGTTATGATGCAAGTGTAGGGTTTTGTGGAAATGGGGCACAATAAAAGTACAAAATTTCCTAAAAAATCCTAAGCCAATGGATCTGTTGTAGATATAAAACATTAATATATTAAAGACAGAAGGATATTGAATATAGTGGAAAAAACTAGTTTTCCAAGAACTAGTCCCAGCTTATGTCGGTGCACGACTCTACTTCCGGATCCAAAACCCAAATTTGTTATTGTTGTTCAACAACTTGATCATCACCTTTTTCAGAAACATCTTGTTGTCTTGTGGAAATCTCCCTCCAAGCCTTTACACATGTGCCTTGGCCTCTATGTTGTCCATGTTGTTTAAGGAGCTCTCGGTGCACCACCTTGGTAACGAAGAGGAAGTAGAATTAGGGTCGTCAAAATGCTAGTGTCACTTGCTCTCCTTCTCCTCCTATGGGAGAATGGCGTACTTGCAATGATTTTATCTCTCTAAAAGATGAATAATTCTTAAACAAATTATGTATCAATATGTATCTCAGCTTTTTTATGTTCTCCCATTTATATAGGGGATTCATGGGATTGGATTTCCTAAAATCTAATCATTCCTAATCACAACTCAAAATAGAATCACAAACAACCCAGACATGCTTTCAAATGATCAAATAGAACATCCACTTGATTGGGACACCCAATCGACCAATGTATACACTCGGTCGACCAAATGGCCAAACTAGGCATGTCATGCTCTAATTCCAACTGACTAGTTTGATTCTCAATAAAACATGTTATATTTTTCTTTGTTTCCTAATTTGTGTCTACTCGACTGACTGGATAATCTAGTCAATCATCTGATCACTTTCCTAATAGGGTGATCAGTCAATCATTTAACACACTTTCAATCAACTAATCCAACCAGTCCAGTCAATCGATGGGCTTGCCATGTCAATCAATTAGGTTGGAAATCAACCTTTATCTAATTATGTGTTTGGTTGTAGAATTCAATTCGTTTGAGCAACCTAATGTGTGTGATCTCATAGTATCTATATTAAGTTGGTGTCAAAGAACTCACAAGAAAATAGTGGTACCTAGAAACATGTCATTTCTATCCAAGTAATATGAATAAGTTAGAGAACAACCTATAAGTAACCAATGTTACCATGACCAAATAATCCTTTTTTCATGAATATTAATACTGAACGCAAGGCAAGGAGCAATCATCTCTTAATAATTAATCTAGGTTTTTTGAACTAGAACATACTATTGTGTGATCCCAATATTACATGTTGACTCACATGAGCATGTCTATGCATTTTATATTCTCACTTATCATGTGCCCAAATATCATTTCAACATGAAGGAAAGTCTCCATCTACATCACTCGTGATAATCCAAAAGTATCACGGTATAACAAACTGAAATCTGATATATTCTCTTTTCAACCCTATTCCTAAGATTTTCCCATCTTTTCTATCCTTTTGTCCTTGATGTTGAATTTGTGGAATTATCAGTGGTTTGGGGTGAATTTGATCACAATTTATGCAATGTATGGGTTTATGAACATATACCTAAATAAATATTTTTAATAAGGGTCTAATATACAAATCTATCACTTATGTGACATATTGATAAAATGAATTCGTTCTTGATATTCCTTAGCCTTTTGGAGCAAGGAAGAGAAAAAGGAATGAACAATAATGCTTCAAACATGATAATGTGATATTGAATTATTTAATATGAGAAAAAGTGGTAATGGATGAAATGTTGAAAGTCATAAAAGTAAGACTAATTGGTTAAAGATAACTTGAGATTGGCTTTCCCTGGGTTTGGTTTGGCTTGGAGGCCAAGTTTCACAATTTTGAGATAATAATAACTATATCAATTTTATTATTGAAAAGAAAAGGTGATTTTACTTAAAAATATGAAATAAAATATTTATTGACTCCAAAAGTGGAAAATAATCTTAGATTCGTAATCTACACATAAAAAATAGCCTTTGGGTGAATTTTCATATAATTAGGATAATCTTTAATATACATGTGTAGATTAGGAGAGAGACAATATGTAAAAACTCAAAATGTTAGATAATGTGATAAATAATCTCAAGTGATGAAATTAATGGCCAATTCATGTTCCATATTCTTAAGTTTACTTGAGGATAAAGTTTCACATTAATTGGAGGACTCTAGATGTATCTAATGTGATAAGAAAGAGAAAATATGATTTACTTTAAAAGAAATAAATAAAATATGTAGAGTCTTAAAAAGCAAAATATAATGCCATATTCAAGATTCTACATGTGTAAAATAGGCTAGGTGTCAAGTTTCAATTAATTTGGAGTTGTATGCACATTCTATGGAGGAGAGAGAAAAATAGAAATAATTTAAAGCATAACTTTATTTGACATCTCGGTTTGGTAAAGTTTCTCGATTTTTATGTTGTCATGCTTGGTTTGATATATGGACTCCTCTCTGACCGTTAGATGTTTAGCTCTCGTGTCATCACTTTACTTGGTCCCGAAAGGAAACAAGCCACATAGTTTCCTTATCCTTTTCTCTTCAATTTATTTCTATTTGATTCATGATTTCCAAAGATGTTTTCTCTAATAGCTTCCTCACATGTTTCCACATCCAAACATATGAACTTTATTAGAGTTTCCTTTCTTATAAAGTACCAACCACCATAGCCTCCCTTTCCCCTCTGTTCTACCCCTGTTTCCTGCATCGTGTAGTTGTTCTCACCTCTTTGGGTCGTGGACCTCTAGGAAACTGACCAGTGATCTCATGTGGGTCTCCTTCTCTGGTTTGATGAGTTTAGTTCTTGTTCTATCTTCCCCAAGCCCATCCTGCCTCTGACGAAGCCTTGAAGATGGGGTTAGTTCGCTATCCTTCATGGAGTCTGTTGGCCTCCGAGATACCTTCCTTTGGACTGTTGTGAGGTTTTCATCCTTTGAATTTAGCCCCGGAGTAATCATGCATCTTTTGCCTCTTTTGGACAATTAACTTCTCTACCTATAGATTTTCTGGTGATCAAATGTTTTGCGATCCTTTCATCGCATTTTCTTCACTTTACCCCTTTGATTGGACTCGATGAACTCAGTTTGTTTGCTGGTCTCATTCGTAGAAGCCTTTTGGTTTGGTTCCTGAGAACTCCTTCCTGTTGACTTGGCCGGAGGAGTTGTTATAGTTCTCAACCTCCTCATAGGGATTTTATTGGGGTGTCTGTGATTGGAGGACCTCGAGGGATATATATATACGATTCTTTTAGGTCATGCTTTTAGCACTTAAGGAACAGGTGTGTGTGACTCAGAATCAAGAGGATGTTTCTTGTTGCGCTTGGTGTCACGAGGTGGGTGATGACAGGCAAGGTTGTGGTGCTCAAAACACCAAGAACACCCTTGTTCTCATTTTGTTTTCATCACTCAAGGGAGGGGTATTACGGTCTTTTCACCCTTGATATTCCTTGTTTAGACAAGTCAGACTGAGCCTTGGACCTACTGACATGGTCTCCCCCCATTGGGCCAAGTCAGTTGGGCCCAATCGCTCTTTTACCCTCTCTTTCGCAATTTCTCAGCTGATGTGGCTTTTTGGGATTTTCTAATTGGCTCATTTTGTAAAATTCATATTTTTGAATCCGCTTGTCCAAAAATTAAATAAAAATATTTTTTGGAATGGGAAAATGTGTTTTTTATAATAAAAATAGTTTCAACGCATGATTTCCATATTTTTCAAAGGATGATTTTTGGGGGATGGATTTAATGCATAAAAACCATAAAAATTACAACTTAATTATATTAACTCCAAAATTAACATAAAATGTTTTCTTGATCAAGATAACCTAATAAGTCGATTGGTGAGATTTTTAGAGTCAAATTTTGATGTTTTCCAAAAAGGTCTAAAATTAGGGTTTCCTTTGTACATATATGATATACAAACCCTAATACATTTGATTAACTTGAAATAGGCAAAGCTGAACTTGGGATCATCCAAAAGTGGTGAAAGTTGATAATTGAGCTCAGTATGAGAGGTGTGTGCATTGTTACACCTTAAGTTGGGATATTTGCAAACCTAACCCTAATTTCCCAAATGAGGCACTTACAAACCCTATTCTCTCTTTTAATCTTTCTTTTGCTATATTTGCCTCAAAATTAGTATTGATATTTTGTTTATTGGGTCTTGTACCCCACTGCCATGTTTCAAATATTTGATGCTTCTACTTGCCATAGTTTCTCTTTAGCATGTTGATTTTATTAGACTATTTAGCTAATGTAGTTGTACTTTTGTACAACCACCCATAGATAGGGCAAGTGTTATTTCTCCCTGGGGAATGTGTTACTCTCCCCCATTCTAAATTATTTTGTAGGTGACTAGGAATGTATTACTCTCCTCTCACCCATTTGGTTGAGGTCTGGTAGGTGCCTCAACCCTACTTAGTTAAGGTATTCAATATTAATCATGCATGCCAATCTTTTACTATTTTCTTGTTATAGCAAGCATCTATTTGATTATTCCTCATACTCTTGATCTCTTCATCTTATGATGAAATCTTAGCCTTTATTTCTATGTTATTTCTTTACCTTTTGTCCTTGTTCACTATTGACACATACCTTCTTTCTCTCTCTTTCTGGGTGACTTCCCAGTCACCCAGGCCTAGGATCAGAGTAGCAAAGTAAGGAGCATGGAGGACCAACCTAGGATTAGGATAAGGAGTGCATGGCTTTCAGAATGGACCTATCTCATGAAGTTGTTTCTTGGAAACAAACTTGTTATGGTTTATATTTCCCTCTATCTAGATCCTTATGTTGTAGCATTCATGTAAACCCTATATGGGAGATGATGATGTATCTTTATAAAATTGATTATAGTCATTACTTTTATTTCACTAATATACTCTTTGGTCTTTTGTATACCATTATATTAGATTTAAAAAATTTACACATGTTCCATCATACCTTTTGAGTGTGTTTGGAGTGGATGTTTTATTCTTCAACTTTTTAGTAAATGGGTGATTTCAGTCTTTTACACACAGTGCACCCAATCGGTACATGATGACAACCCTTATACAAAGTCACGTTGAGTAGTGTTAAAGTGCACAAAACAACATGTAATTATTATAGTGACTTCAGGTCTGAGAATCATAGTCACCACAATCACATTAAAATATGATTGGAATACAGTGACATGGCTTCCATGTGTCATTCTCAAAGTGGATAAGTATAGTGCAACTTTCTCTCTAACAAGTACCCATATAACTAGATCCATATCCAACATCATGACTAAAGAGACATAGTCATCATACACACTAGTCTTATTTGTTAATTTTATTCTATAGTATCCACAATAACTATTGAGCAATAATATAACAAGAATGAATACACTTAGATATGCATATCATATAATGTTCAGGTCCTCAACCCAAACCATGCAAGCTTCAACTAAGAAGAAAGGGAAGTGATGAATAGGGTAATTAGGTCGGATGAAGAATTTGGGGAAGAACATGGAGCTATAAAATAATATGCAGTTGCAAAATAAGATGACCCTACAAATGTAGGGGATGAAGATGAATAGGAAGTGATCAACAAAACATAAAGATGGAAGAGGATGAAATGGCCACAATCGAGAACAAAGAGAGTGGTCCAAACAAAAATATGGACGATACAAGTATTGAGAAGGAGTGACTTAACAAATAAGAATATAATTCAAAGGATGCAGAGAATGAACATAATATTGAAATTTAGTCCGACGGGAGTCAGAAGAAGAATATAAAATTATTAGCAAAAAGAAAGAGAAATTCAAGAAAAAATATTAGGAGCATATAAGAAAATATGAATATTAAGATGCATGCTTGGGTAAGTTTATAGTGCAAATTCTTGTTCAATTTGTTATATCAAAAATGCATTCAATAAGTAACTAACAAATATCTCATGAATTAAATGTAGCAAAGAAACTCAAAATTTGTAGGTTATCATCACTCAAGACCAAGGAAATGAAAGAAGATACAAGAGAACTCATTGAAAATAAGATAAGTGCAAGTGTTGCACTTCTGGTCTGATATTACATTGCATATTGTCTAGTTCTAGTTAAGAGACAATTGTTACATTTTGGACTAGATAGTTACTTTTTAGAAAAATTAATTGCTCTATTGATGCACTTTTATAGTTGACACACAATAGTTATAATTTAGACGTCGTAGTTATTTTACAAACACAGTGGTTACTTTTTAGATGATGTATTTATTTTCTATTGTATTGTATTTACATTTATGTGAAATAGAAAATTAATGAATTTTTTACTATATTTTTTAGATATGAATTATGTCAAGGAACAACAATGTAGGTATAGAAGAGAATAGTATTTTGTTAAAAAAAATTGGGGTGCATAGGAAAGGACCTACCGACACTATTGTTCAAAGAAAAAATGATGTAGTCGCCAGTAAGTACTATTTTTATACATAAATTTAATTTTATTATGGTCAACTGAGGAGTGTAAATTTCCATCTCATGGATTGCTTTGTGGATATGTTGATAGAAACAACCAACAAAAAGTAGGAAGAAGAGACTCTCATGGCATTGTTTGAGCACTTACGTGGTGGTAAGACAAATCAATGTTAGATAGACTATAAGAAATACATTTGTTTACATTTTTATCATAAAATGTAGTAAAAATAAATATTATATGTCCGACATCACACTAAAAGAAATCCAACATCTCTATTCAACATCCATGAACGGAATTTATGACCATGAATTTAATCTTTATAATATTGAACAACGACAATGACTGACACTTGTTGGAAGAAAGTTTCAGAGATGGGGTATACAAATCTTACAACTCAACATCAAGAAACTTTATTTCTAGACTTGAGGTCATTATACGGGTAGAAAAAATGAACAATTCTACTACTTTAACTTATGCCATAAAACACAATATGTGGCTTCTAATAAAATTCATTTTGCTTGTAAGTGGGGTGGATGTATGAATTATTTAGGGGAGTACCTAAATAGGGAAGTTAAATATCTCAATGGAGAATAGAGTATCATGAATATCCTCAACAATCATAAGTTTTGTTAATTGTAGGGTCTATGCGATAAAATATATGGATCATTTAGTGAACTGAAAGATCATGAATTTTACAAGTGAAGGCATTCCTACAATCAAAGTAGCATCCTTAAAAGAATGACAAAGAATGGAAGACTACAAGAAGTCACATAAGTATCTCATGATCAAGTAGAGCAAAAAAGGAGGGTGAAAAACTAATTAAGGCAAACAGGATGATAACATAGGTACTCTAAGTTCATAGAACTAAAATCAACTTTTGTAAATGGTGTTGTTGTTCTTGTTGTGTATACTAATTTCAAACATGTGTGAGGATTAGTATGTGGTACTTTAACACTAGTATGTTCTACTTTAATATTAGTATGTTACAACTTTCTATTATCTATATCGGGAAGATATATGGTCTGCTTTGTATTATTTTGTATTTTGAAGTATGTTTAACATGAATATGTGGTTTCTGAATGCTATTTTTGTTGTGGTTTCTAAATGATGTGTTTTGAGGAAAGTATGTTTAAATTATGAGATTTAAACCTCTAAAATCTGTTGAAATCTCAACATTCTAGATTTCTCAATGCTGGCTAGGATGGTTATAATCTAAAAGGGGACATTTCTTTGTATATCTTTCACTTACAAAATCATATTATTTACTCATGTATTTGCATGACCCTGAACCTAAATATTTATATATTCTTTTGAATATCTAGTTGATGTTGTATTTGCTTAGTGTGGACATGAATTACTCAGGATACTGATGATGAAATGTAGTTGGTTACTAGATCCTATTGTATTTGTTAGTTTGGAGGTGATTGGTCTATGTGTTTCACAAAGGTTGTCCTATTGTATTTGTTAGTTTGGAGGTGATTGGTCTATGTGTTTCACAAAGGTTGAGGGTTGTTGGATTAAAGGTAACATATTGTCTTAAAAAGTAACTATTGTCGTAAAAAGTTACTATTTTGATATAAAAAGTAACTATTTTGATATAAAAAGTAACATACAGGTGTAAGAAAGTAACTATTTGGGACATAAAACAAATATTTATAATCAAAAGTAAGTTTGTGAAAATAAAAGGAATATAAGTCTAGAATGAATTTGGTCCATATTATATTGCTTATCTAGATTGAAACATGTGCTATGAATCAATTTTTCATAGTTATGGCGCTACAACCATATGCTTCACAAAGGTGAAACGTTGTTGGATTACAAGTAATATGCAGTAGTAAAAAGTGACTATTTTTCATATAAAGTAACTACTTGAAATTAAACTAACATATGGGTTGTAGAATGCAGCTATATGGAACATAAAGTAACTACTGATAATTAAAGGTAACTTTGTAATAACTAAACAAATAGAAATTTAGAATGAAGTCAGGTATGGAACATATTACTTGTCTAGTTTGAAACATGTGCTAATGAATCAATTTTTTCGTTGTTAGGCTATGGATCACAAGTAACAGAAAGTCATAGAAAGTAACTATTTTTCTAAATAACTATTTATATTAAAATATATGATTGTAAAGTAATTATTTGAAACATATAGCAATTATTGGTAATCAAAAGTAACTTTGTGAAAATGAAATGAAGGTTATATACTAGATCTATGAAGGTATTTGTGTAGATATTGAACATCATTTTATTGGTAACTCAAGAACTCTTTCTCTTTTTTGTATTTTTATTTATAAAAAGTTTACAAGGAAGTATCTATTTTTCTTGGTCAAACATGCTATGACCAATGGAGTAAGAAGAAGAAGTAACATCATGAGACATCACATACATGGTCTGGAGAAGACAAAAAAAAAATTTCTAGGAAAAAAATTCCAAACATCTTAACAAACATATATGAAGAATCAGGCACCAACATAGCTTTAGAGTTACAACAACATAACTTCATATGTACAAAAGAGTTAAGCCTTCACTATAAATATCCACCTTTGTCAAGTTGCACAGACCAAACAATGAGAAAATGGTACAAAAAAGTCAATGGCAACATCCTCTTCATAATACATATTACTTTACCATTGTGAGATTCACACACAACCATGTGAACCTAATCCACTGATTGAACATCACTATAGTAAATGAATAGAAGCTTATGTCATAGGTATCAATCCATCATAGAGTGAATTCAAAATATCCCAACTCGTGTAGAGAAAATATAATTGTAACTTTAAAAAATCACAGTTACCGCTTTAGTATACTATCAACACTAATCAAAGCATAAGAAGAACATAAAACAACCATCACAAGTAAGATCATAACATTCAGAGCTTCAAAGAAAATTCAAAATAATCTCCATCCACTCAAGAGGGCCACTCAATTAGCATAATTACAAAAATTCCAAGAGAGTTATTGAACCGTTGAAAGAAGGTCTGCAAGAACAAAGAAGGTCTACAAGAACACATCTTAGACATCTCTAAACAATGAATTCAAACAAGTCATCTCATCATAGTCTTCAGAAGGAAGTGTATCAGTAAAACCATAATAAGACCAAACAAAGTTCACCAGAAAAACCAATCTTTCATTATGTATGCATCGATTTCATTATCTTAATCAAGGAAGAGATAGTATCTCAAAGTGAACCTAGCCATATGGAGTCATAACATAAATCTTTGAATGTGGTAGAACCTTCACCCAGATACAACTAACAAATAAATATCAATCCACCAACAAGCAATTCACAACTAATACATAATCATTTGCAAAATATAAGCTCAATCAATGATATTTGGAAAAAGGATTTTTACAACAAACACTAAGATGATTACAACTAGACATGAATAAGATATGTACCAACCACACCAAAAAAAGTAGTAAACCATGTATAACACAATCATTTAGGCCACAATCAACAAAAATAATGCTAGGCTTCAACTTAGTAAGAGGAGGTGGATGAAACGGTGATCATGGGGTTGGAATTGGACTAGGCCATCACCCACCTAATGGCGGAAACAAAGAACATACCTAATATTCTTCAACACACATGATAGAAGAGGTAAAACTTCACAAAAGTCAAGCTTGTGGATATCCTCTAGGACGTCAGCCTAAATATGACATATTCTAAAATTAGAGGAGTTCAGTAGGCAAATCTGATTCAATCATGGAAGTGTATGGGATGATCATAGGTGATGAACAATTCCCTCTCTTAAAATTGGAGCACACAAGGGGTCAGGAACCATTTACGAGGGGCCTAAGAGTTCTTGTATCCTTGTTGGAATAACCTTAGGAAGTATTAATAAAGGATTCTTGTCATTCTTGGGCTTGAGGATCCCACTATCCAAGTGAAAAAATGGGGCATAATGGTGGAATACATTGACATTACCCCATTGTTCTAGATCTAAGGAAACATTTTTGGAGAACTAATTAAACCTTGGGTCTTCTCAAATATCTTCAATGTTCATGGAAGGGAGGTAGGGTTCATGAACCTACAAGATCATATCAAATCCATGTGGAGGATGATTGCAACTTTGAACTCCAGTCTAGAGAATAAATTCTTCATCGTGCAATTGTTGAGGGAGTATAATTACCTCAAATCCTTAATAGGAGGTCCTTTGCCAATGATGGGATCATATATGAGCATACAATTGGGAAATTTTCTCTTCACCTCAACTTATGAACCTATATTCCATAAAGTTGCATGGGACAGTATCCTAAGCATGCATGTCTTCTTATACCAAAGAGATTTTTTAGAGGTTGTGGGTGACAATATAAGATCGATTATCAGAGCATATACCAATACATATTAAAAGAGATGGGGGAAGTTCACAAGAATTTCAATGTGAAATTGGACATCACCAAGCCCCTACAAGAAGAGTTTTATAATTTAAAATATGAGAATATAATATGTGTATGCATTATGGTAGGATAGGGCACAAAGAAGATACATGTCTTGTCAAGACAAACACAATGAATCAAATCACTACTACAACTGAGGAAATGGTGACTCCATAAACTTTAGGATATTTCTTAGAAGCTTTGCATGCTTGACCTAGTCAAAGGAAGCCAAGAAGACAATAGGGTGCTAGCGGGAAACAGTGAGTAGAAATGAGGAAGAAATTTCATAAGAAAAACATAAAAGAGGAGGAGAACAAAAACTAGGAAAATCCAGAACAAGTGGCAGAGAAAATCACAAGAATATATCAGAGACAATGCAAGGAAGCCTCAAGGAGGGAGGAAGAACAAGAAAATCCACTAGAAAAAACAAGACCATTCCTAAGAGGAATCCATGTAAACAACAAATTAAGGAACTATACTAGGCAACCAACATCTTCAGGCCAAGAAAACTAACATTCCACAACAATGATCATCAATCACAGCACCATGATTATCTAGGTAACAAGGAAGGTAACAAAACACCTTTCACATTCTTTATGGGTAGCTCAGTAGGTGTTGTCATTGTAACTTCACCCAATAGGAAATTTGCAGTATCATGGGTATCCACCTGAGGAACTTTAGGATCATTTCACCTAATCTAAGGAAAAGAAGGGAACATACCTTGTTTAATGCATTAGATATGGAAAGAAGGGTTGGAGAGAGGCCCCTCATTGACCCCCAAATTGTTTAATGATTGTTACAATATGGAATATCCAGGGTATTTGCAAACCAAACACCCAAAACATGATCAAGGATTACGTGCATAGGTATAGGATCAACATTTTGGCTATTTTTTAGCCTAAGACTAGTGGATGGGATGAATATAGAATCATTAATAGAACGGGGTTTGATGCCTTTCACATATTGGAGGTGACCAAGTTTTCTAGATGAATTTGGATGATGTGGAGAGCCATGCTTGAAAGCATGTAGATCCCATTCTAACACAAACAGTTCATTCATTACTTGGTTAACCAACATTTAACAACCTTTGTCTATGTCAGTAATAATTAGTTAAAGAGGAATATCTTTAGAATCATCTCAACACAATTAGGGAATTGTCTTCTCTTACCTAGGTGGTCATAGGGGGTTTCAACACAATCCTGATAACATAAGAGAACCGAGGTAGTGACAATGTAAACCTTAGTAGATGCAATGACTTTGTTGAAGGTCTCACAAATGTTGAGCTTGATGACATGGAGCATCAAGTCCTACCATGAATTTGAAGATGGGATTGCAGTAGGAGCTACTTGATTATGTTGTTACTAATACTAAATGGTTGGACATGTATCCAAATTTGGTTGTAGAGGTGTTACGACATCTGATTGGATCATGCTCTCATTCTAATCTACACTGAAGAGTTAAATAGAACAAATAAACACCACACCAAGACTAATGTATGCTGAACTAAAAAGAAATCCTTCAATATTTCTTAAACAATAATTGGGACAAGTAGATTGGTTTCCACTCAAGGATGAGTTGTATCATGGAGAACACTAGTGAATGGGACACAAAGGAAAATAAGTTGGAGAGAAAAAGGAACAACCAAACAGAGCATTTGAATAGTATGGAACATATACAACTCTTCATCAAATATAACATCAAAGTAGATGGGAAGATTATGACTTGGAAAAAGGAATTCATTGATGTTTTGAATGAGGAGGAAGCCACTTGGAAACAAAAATCCCTATGTGATTGGGTTAATATGGGGTATGATAATACCAACTATATCCAAGCCTAGTGAAAGCAAAGAGAAGAAGGAATTCCATCACCAAGATGAAGAATGATTAGGGTAGTGGATTGAAGATGAGAATTTACCACAAACTCTAATCCTACAACACTTCAAAAAACTTCTCATTGAAGACAACAAATAGGGGAATTCTAAATGTGCTCCATGTTACATATGACGTTTTCCTAGTCTAATACTACAACTATAGCAGGATCTTAGAAATTCCCCTTCTAAAGATGATATTTGGGGATCCCTCAAGAAGATGGATCTGGCTTGAAGGTGCATGAACCTAATGGAGTGGACGTGGAAGTCTTTATGAATTAATGGACACACATCAAACTTCTTTATTCTTAATCGTTTCCAACTAGTTTTTAGGTTCCATTCTTATTGTTTTACTAGTGAATTCGTGATGATTTTGATCCCTAAATCGATTGGTGTTGACTGTTGCACACATATGGGGCCTATCATCTTGAATAATGTGAGTCCAAATCATATATTTAAATTCTTAGTAGAACAAATCAAATTGTTCCTCACCAAATGGGTTTCCCTTCTACATATGGGCTTCATTCCTAACCACAAAATCACAGACAACATAATCTCAGTCCAAGAGATTATATAGTCCATATCCTTTGGAATCACATGTTAGATTAGTATGGGTATTAAGATGGATCTCTATAAAGCTCATGATCACATGAGTTAAGATCTCATCAGTGAAACCCTATAGAGGTTTTGCATCCCTTTGAACTTATAAAACCTCATCGTGAAGATCATCGCTTATGGATAGATTGTGATTGCATGGAATGGAGGAACCATATTTGCTTTCAAACCCATAAGAAGATTCAAACAAGGGTACCCACTCTCCCCGTATATATTTGTTCTTTAATTTGATCATCTAAGTCAGGAAATATAAAATGAAGAACATGAAGGGAATTGGTGAGCCTTGGAAGACACAAGTCGAGGACGCTCTCTCTCACATCTTTGCTTTTTTGATGATTTGATATTCTTTGGAGAATCAACCACTCAGCAAGCCTCCATTGTGATGAAGTGTCTCAAAGTTTTTAGCTAAGTGTGGGGTCACATTCTAGTGAAATAGATATCATCAATTTCTTTACTAAGAACTTTGACTACAACACTAAGAGAAGAATTTGCAGAAAGACATGAATTGCTTCAATAGACAACTTTTACAAACATCTTGGAGTACAACTCAAGCATTCATGTGCCAAATAAAATAATTACCTCAAATACATCAAAAAGAACAACAATCACATATCCGTGTGGATAAACAGAACTACTACAACTCGTTCCTAGCTTTGTTGGTAATTCTAGATATTTAAGATAATCTTAATGCTTGCCATGTTTTTGTTAATAATATTTTATCTTGTACTTTATCTTAACTTTGGTAACCTTAAACACTTGTTTGGATAACTCATAATCATGACTTAAGCATACTATAAAGATCCGAGTTGGAGTTAATATAGCATTAACCCATACATGTATGCAAGAAGAGAGTTAATGACATTGAAAAAAATAATTAATAAATATTTTTTTCTCTAAGAATATTATTTTATATAATTAAATTATAAATCCAACAAAAAAATAATGAACTAAATTGGAGTTAAAATGAGAGAGTTATGCTATTTTTAATATGTACAGACTATCGCGACCACGACGTTGTGTCGCGACGAATGCCGCCCAGGACAGCCAATCGTAAAATGATCATATCTCAGGCTATACTTATCCGTTTTCAATGAAACAAAGTGTGTTAGAACCGTGATTCGATCCTCT
The DNA here is from genome assembly GCA_963693085.1 of Alisma plantago-aquatica. Lineage (NCBI taxonomy): Eukaryota > Viridiplantae > Streptophyta > Magnoliopsida > Alismatales > Alismataceae > Alisma > Alisma plantago-aquatica. Next base: position 928,380,548 of record OY856409.1, read on the forward strand.
ATCATATAAAATACATTTATAAAATATAGGGCGACCTGAAAGGTAATTTTTGAGACAATATTTAGGGAAGAATGTGAAGAACGGTGGAAATCTAAAGGGGGTTGCCATAGGTTCGACTTGGTAAGTAGTTTTAATGTGATTCTTCCTTCTCTTCATTTCCCCTTGCTCGGAACCCTTGATCCATAAAATTTGAGGTTTGGGTTAATCTCTGACCTTCATCTTCTACCTACAGCAGACCTCATTAAGGGTTGAAAGGAAGATGAAACCGATGATTTGCTAGGATCTTGGTATGGATTTGAGATTTTCATAGATGTGTTGTGTTTTTAAGGTGTTTTCACACCTTAGGGTGAGTGGGTACTTTCTTTAAATAGTAGATTGCACAAAAATGAGTTAAAATCATCAATAATTTTCAATTTCTTATTATGCGAGTACAAACCTTAAATGGTCTATTTGATCTAGCTTTTGCAAGTTGATATGAAATGGATTAAATATCTATTGTGATGAATTTCAGATGATGAAATCATATTGGAAATGGGTACAATCCATCTAAATGATAGTTCTTAAAGTATTTGCATAGGTTATAAGAGTAAACTGAAATTTACGATATTCGGCTATGACTGAAATTGTTGTATAATTGAATAAAGAAGTTTGCCTAGTTGAATCTCCTTACTTACGAATGATTGTTTTATTTATATTTGTATTACATATATGTCAGATAAGATCTTACATTTCATTCGATGATATCAATGTTTACTTGATATATCAGTAAGGAGGGTGAAACCCAAAATGAATGGAAAGTTGGAGGTTTGGAAATAGACATCTTGATTCAATGTTATTCTTGATGTATGATGCTTTAGTAAATGGCATGGAAACCCTAGTTCAGTTCATTATAGGGCTTCATATATATATATATATATATATATATATATATATATATATATATATATGTGTGTGTGTGTGTGTGTGTGTGTGTGTGTGTGTGTGTGTGTGTGTGTGTATTTGATTATATGTGAACTAGTAAGAGAAATCTTTATTCAATGATGTTATGATGTATTAAATCCTTATGTGAGTCATGTGATAAGTGAATGAGGTAAATGAAACCCTAAGGATAGGGTGTTCAGTGAATCAAGTATTGTGATATTAATGTTTCTTAGTATGAGATGTGGTTATGCTTAACAATTCAGTTGTGGTAAATGTTATCAAATGGTTGATGAAATGAATAGTTTACAAAGCTGAACTAAGATATGTTGACATGATGATTGAATTGTGAATTTAAAGAGTGAATCAGACATGTAGATGCCCTGAACACTGTAAAATCCTCACAGGATGAGGCCTGCATTGTGAGGAGGAAACAGTTTCTCGATTGGAGGTAGTCTAGATCAAGATAAGTCGGAGTGCACCGGTAGGGTGCAGGAGTCTTGACCAGTAGGGTAGACTCCTTACAGTTGTGTGGTACCCAACACCAACTAGGGATGCCAGTGGTACCTGTGTTACATTTTGAGTTATCAGTGGTCAGTAGATCCACTGATGCACAATAATCCTGAAGGCTTTGACTCACCACCTCAGTACCCAAGTTGAGAGGTGGAGTCTGATATATTCGGCCACTTCCATTAGCTGCCGAGAGGCAGACATGCTGAGGCCTGTTACAGACAAAGTCTTACTCATGAGATAGGCTTAGGAACCCGGGCATGCTTCTAAGCCTTGTACTCTAAGATCGTAGCTTGATGTGATTCTTTCCCATGTTGTGGTACACCTCATGTGGGTTCAGGGCATAATAAGATGAATGAGAGGTTAAACAAGTGTGCGCAATTATTCAATTATTCATTGTATGTTTCTAAATTATTAGTTCTCTTTATGATCAATCAAACATTTCATATATTGATTCACTCTTGTAGATATCTAGAGTATCCTTCAATATTTATGATTGTGAATGATTAGACTCTTTAAAGCATATTGTTGTAGTAATTTATATTAGTTTCTCAACAATATATTTGTAATTATACAAGGGCTTTAAACTGTTTCTTTGAAGTACTCATTCACTGAGTGAGTAGGCTCACCCCTCTACTCACAATTTTTTAGGGATATCACATGGACTTGAAGAAGGTCAAAGCATCAGAGTAGATCTACCACATTATTTAAGTATGAGAATAATTTAGTTCAATCGGTTCTTATCACTCTAGGTCCTTGTATAGATGTGAGAGAGTTGTAAATGATGTTTTGTATCTTTGTTTCCTTATTAAGAGAGAATGTATCTGATTATCATGTCATATGTACATGGAAGTGTGAGAAACAGAATGAATGTATGGATGTGTATCATTAATGTTGAGATCATATTAGAGTAATCAAAGTTTAATTCTCTTATAAAGTTTGTTTATGTGATTAGATGTGAGAAAACAAAGAGTTTGAAATGAAATAAAATGAAAATAAAAAAGTCAGGAGTGAACTTTGCATTAAGTATAATCCTCAAACTTATGCCATATTCTCATGATTAGTGGTAATTGTGGGATGCAGGTGTAACATCTTGGTATCAGAGCTTAGGATGAGTTGTTAGGGGCCATTAGGATAGAAAGTCAGTTATAAGTGTGGTAGATAGGAGGTGATGTGTCTATAGCTCTGGGATGTCTGAGTATTTAGATACCCTGGCCCGGTATCTGAATACTTAGGTTGACCAGTATCAAGCTGCTCTTTCTATTCTTCTCTGGATGGCCTGGCCAGGTATGTAGAGGAAGGATGGGCTAGATAGAAACCCTATAAATATTAGAGTTAGGAGACCGGAAAGTAATGAAGGAGTAAGAGCTTAAAGATAGAATGTGATACAACTCTTGCTTTATATTTCTTCTTTGATTGGAGATCAATAGAAATTCTCTTGTTGTATGAATTCATATTATCAGTTTGTGGAATATGTATGGTTCTTTTAGATTGTTGTGTATCATGAAGTTGATTCAGTTATTCTTTGTATCAAGTAGAATAGAAGTTAATCTTGAGTAGCTCTTGGCTTCTAAGATGAGTTTTCCCTAAGTGGATATTCTTTCCACATGTTTGAGATTAATAGGAGTTGGTTAATCTTGAGTAGCTCTTGGCTTCAGGGCTGTAGGTTCAGCCTGGTTTGGCTGGCAGGTGTGTTACTGGGATCTAATAACTCCTATTGAAAATATAATAAGAGTAGATCTGGATAAATTAGACCCACATCATAGTGAGAATGTACATACACTAAGATGTTGAAACATATGGGAAAGATTAGAATAGCTAAGAATTAGTTGGAACTGATATCTAAGATCCAACTATGGGGCCTCATATGAGAAACCCTCAATTGGGAATAAAGGAACATGAAATAAGTTTCAGATTAAGTTTAATGATTAGTATTATATGAACTCTGAATATGAAATATGGAAAAGATATGAGAAAAGTATGTAAGGTCCAAGATATTAAGAATCAATCATGAGGAATGGATTATATAATTGAGTACAATGCTTTTATGTACTCCAAAGCAAAGGGAAAATAGAAGAAAAGAGTTAAGTATATGATAAGTACATAGAAGTGAAGAGTCTTCAGAAGAGTTAAAGTAAAGAGAATTAGATGAACATGTAAATCATTAGAATAGGATAAAAAACTTAGTTGAAACAAAGAGAAATGTTGGAAATGATGAGCTTGATTAAGGAATGAGGATTACATGACATAATTGAGAGCATGGAATGTATACCTTTATTATGAAGTTCAATACATTCATCCTTACTACCTTTGGATTCCAAGTCTATATAGAACAACAAACTAGTTTCTAAAATAAGAACAAAAGTGTAGCTTAACAAATGAATAATTCATACATAGGTAGACAATATTTAGGAAGGAAAAACTTGATTGAAAGAGAAACTAAGTTTGACCCATGCATGAGTCGTTTGATTTAAAATGAATGATATGTAATGTATTAAACATGAGGTGAAACTAGTAGAGAGATTATTGATTTAGAATTTCAACTTGACATTAGTAGAAGGATAAAAATAAATATGTGCAACATGGTATACATGATCATACACATGAATAAGCAACATGATCATAAGAAAAAATTAGAAGTTAAAGATGACAAGTGGAAGAGTAGTATATGGTAAGAGGATTATGGAAAGTAAGGAAGGGTTTGAAACATGATGGGGTAATATATATTATGAAAGAAAGAGGTTGCAAGATTCAAGCAAGTGCTAATTATTCAAGTGTCCTTGTTGATAACTAATTAAACCTACATATAAGAAATGTATTAAGGGGATGTTTGAAGATAAGAATTCTAAGTCTCAGAATCATCTTCTCTTTCACATATTACTGGAATGAAGTGATAAGAAAATGAATCATATATGATGCATAACCACCATGGTAGAGACATCTAGTGAATGTAATAATGACACACATTATGATGATGAAACACTATCAGGGTAAATTGAGAATGTAATCTATCTGAATGGCCAAGTAAGAGAAAGGAAATTCAAAAGATAAGATAAGGAAGACTTTAGTAAAACTTGTGATATCCAAAGTTTGACTTTCAAATTAAGGGAGCAAAGTCACATCATAATAACGTCATACTATAGATAAGGACCAAACCCTAGAATGTTTAGAGTTGTAGTAGTTCAAGGGATGTCGCCAGTGATTTGACCTTCAATACTAGCATCTCTATAAAACAAGATCATGAGATTAGCACTATGAGAAGTAAACTAGCAATGATAGTAATCCATGGTTTAAAGGTAGCAAATCTGAAAGGTAGATAAACAATATGGAAATGATTCAAAGCAAAGAGTAAGAAATAAATTTGAAATGTAACAAGTGTGTTTTGAACAAAAGGAGAAATATAACATGAGTAAAGTGTGATATGAAATAAATTCTTGTAGTGATATTAAGAATGATGAATAATCTATTCTTACCTTGTATGTTTCAATTTTAGGGATGTTTATTCTACATGATCAAACTGAGAAGGTTAAGTAGCAAAAAGTAAGTAGTAATGAATGAGGAGAGAAATAAAAGAAAATAGTGGATTTCAGTAATACGTGAATTTGTTTTTAGAAGTGTAATTTGTTGAAGGTATATTAAGGGATGTAAATTTGTTTTACGTATGATTTCAGTTGTACATGTGCAAGCAATATGTTAATTAAAGGTGTCTGATAGTTTTAGTCATTCATATCAGTAATCCAGCTTAGTATTGCATAATTGTTGTTGAATCTAGTCTTCCAACTCATGAGTGATTTGCTATTTGAGTAGCACAATAGTAAAATTCAAAACAACTTGATGAACTCTCTTTTGTGACTCAGAGGGAATACAAAACAATAGTAAATATTGAGCCGTATTAATTGCGATAGTTGGATCAGATTATCAATGTTGAGGTAACACCTCAAGAGTATGAAAATATTGAAAATGGTTGTTTCTCTTTCTCTTTTGTATGATTGATTGTGGCATAGAGAATTCTTTTATTATCATTAAGAAGGCTTGCTCAAAATTTTGTTGCGATTAAAAGATAAACAAATGACTCAATGTTGAAAATAAAACTCTAGACCGCAGTATTCGAAAGCTTAAAATGAGAGAGATACTCCTAGTTAAGGTTCTTTGGAGAAATCATGTATAGAAGAAGCTACCTAGGAAGTGTATATGGAGATGTTTAACAAGTATCATTTCCTCTTTGAGAAATTTCAAGATAAAAATTTTATTAGAGGGGGAGAATTATTACAACCCATTCTTAGCTTTGCTGGTAATCCTAGAGATTTAAGATAATCTTAATTCTTGTCATATGTTTGTTAATAATATTTTATTTTGTACTTTATCTTAACTTTGGTAACCTTAAATACTTGTTAGGGAAACTCATAATCATGACTTAAGCATACTATAAAGATCCGAGTTGGAGTTAATATAGCATTAACTCATACATTATGCAAGAAGAGAGTTAATGACATTGAAGGAGATAATTAATAAATAATTTTTCCTCTGAGAATATTATCAAAATAATATTGTAGTATTGTAGATAATTCAATTATGAATTAAAAAAAAGAATGAACCAAATTGGAGTTAAAATGAGAGAGTTATGCCCTTTTTAGTAAACATGTACAGAGTGTCGCGACCATGACGTTGTGTTGTTTGTCGCAACCTGCGACGCTGCGTCGTGTGCCGCGACCACGACGATGTGTCGTAACTGTGATGAATGCTGCCCAGGATAGCCAATCGTAAAACGATCATATCTCAGGCTATACTTATCCATTTTTAAAGAAACGAAGTGTATTGGAACCACAATTTGATCCTCTATCATCTCAGACACCTTGTTCAATGAGAGGGCGACCTGAAAGGTAGTTTCTGGGGTGATTTTTGGGGAAGAATGTGAAGAACGGTGGAAATCCAAAGGGGGTTGTCATAGATTCGACTTGGTAAGTAGTTTTAAGTGTGATTCTTCCTTCTCTTCATTTCCCCTTGCTCGGAACCCTTGATCCATAGAATTTGAGGTTTGAGTTAACCTCTGACCTTCATCTTCTACCTACAGCAGACCTTGTTTAGGGTTGAAAGGAAGAGGAAACTGGTGATTTGCTAGGATCTTGATATGGATTTGAGATTTTCAGAGATGTGATGCATTTTTAAGGTGTTTTCACACCTTAGGGTGAGTGGGTGCTTCCTTTAAATAGTAGATTGCACAAAAATGAGTTATATCGTCAATAATTTTCAATTTCTTAGTATGTGAGTACAAACCTTAAATGGTCTATTTGATCTAGCTTTTTTAAGTTGATATGAAATGGATTATTTATCTATTGTGATGAATTTCAGATGATGAAATCATATTAGAAATGGGTACAATCCATCTAAATGATAATTCTTAAAGTATTTGCAAAAGTTATAAGAGTAAACTGAAATTTAAGGTATTCGACTATGATTGAAATTGTTGTATAATTGAATAAAGAAGTTTGCTTAGTTGAATCTCCTTGCTTATGAATGATTATTTTATTTGTATGCATATTACATATATGTTAGATAAGATCTTCCATTTCATTCGATGATATCAATGTTTGCTTGATATATCAGTAAGGAGAGTGAAATCCTAAATGAATGGAAAGTTGGAGGTTTGCAAATAGACATCTTGATTCAATGTTATTCTTGATGTATGATTCTTTTAGTAAATGGTGTGGAAACCCTAGTTCAGTTCATTACATGGTTTCATATATATATATATATATATATATATATATATATATATATATATATATATATATATATATATATATATATTCGATTATATGTGAACTGCTGAGAGAAATATTTATTCAATGATGTTATGATGTATTATATCCTTATGTGAGTCATGTGACGAGTGAATGAGGTAAATGAAACCCTAAGGATAGGGTATTCAGTGAATCAAGTATTGTGATATTAATGTTTCTCAGTATGAGATGTGGTTATGCCTAACAGTTCTGTTGTGGTAAATGTTATCAAATGGTTGATGAAATGAATGGTTTACAAAGATGAACTAAAATATGTTGATGTGATGATTGAATTGTGAATTTAAAGAGTGAATTAGACATGTAGATGCCCTGAACACTGTAGAATCCTCACAGGATGAGGCTTGCACTGTGAGGAGGAAACAGTTTCCTGACTGGAGGTAGTCCAGATCGAGGTAAGCCTAAGCGCACCAGTAGGGTGTGGGGGTCTTGACTAGTAGGGCAGACTCCTTACAGTTGTGTGATACCCAACACCAACCGGGAATGTCGGTGGTACCTATGTTACATGTTGAGTGATCAATGGTTAGTAGGTATACTGATGCACAATAAGCCTGAAGGGTTTGACTCACCGCCTGAGTACCTAGGTTGAGAGGTGGAGTCTGAGATATCTGGATGCTCCCATTAGCCGCAGAGACATAGACATGTCGAGGCCCACTGCAGACGGGGTCTTACTCAAGAGATAGGCTTAGGAACCCGGGCATGCTTCTAAGCCTTGTACAGTGAGATCGTAGCTTGTTGCGATTCTTTCACATGTTGTGGTACACCTCATGTGGGTTCATGGCATAATAAGATGAATGAGAGGTTAAACAAGTGTGCGCAATTATTCAATTATTCATCGTATGTTTCTGAATTATTAGTTCTCTTTATGATCAATCAAGCATTTCATATATTGATTCACTCTAGTAGATATCTAGAATATCCTGCCATATATATGATTGTGAATGATTAGACTCTTTGAAGCATATTGTTGTTATAATTTATATTAGTTGCTCGACAATATATTTGTAATTATCCAAGGGCTTTAAATTATTTCTTTGAAGTACTCATTCACTGAGCGAGTAGGCTCACCCCTCTACTCACAATTTTTTAGGGATATCACGTAGACTTGAAGAAGGTCAATGCATCAGAGTAGATCTACCACATGAGTTAAGTATGAGAATAGTTTAGTTCAGTCAGTCTCTATCACTCTAGGTCCTTGTATAGATGTGAGAGAGTTGTAAATGATGTTTTGTATCTTTGGTTCCTTATTAAGAGAGAATGTATCTGATTATCATGTTGTATGTACATGTAAGTGTATGAAATAGAATGAATGTATGGATGTGTATCATTAATGTTGATATCATATTAGAGTAACCAAATTTTAATTCTTTTGTAAAGTTTGTTTATGTGATTGGATGCGAAAAAACAAAGAGTTTGAAATGAAATAAAAGGTAAAGAAAAAATTTGGGAGTGAACTTTGTATTAAGTATAATCCTCAAACTTATGCCCAAATCTCATGATTAGTGGTAATCATGGGATGCGGGTGTAATAAGTACCCTCTCCTTTGCAAGGAGGGTGACACTGTTGAAGTTTGTGTTGAACTCATCACCCTCTATTTGATGCAAACATCGTAAATACCCACTTCAATCTGCAAAATAATAGATCATATCATCGCAAACTTTAAGTGTAGTGGGAAAGGAAATCAGAGAAATACCCATACGGTGGCCTGGTCCAATCTCATAGAAAATAAAAGGAAAGAGTCCTAGGCATCAAATCCATTGGAACTCAAAATGAGGCCATTTTCCTCTTGGCATATCGAGATTGATCCCTGGTATACCTACCTTCTGGACCTCCTTGTTCAAAGCTAAATGCATACACTTGAAGGATAAGGGGATCCCTGGTGGATCTCATCCTTGGTGTTTCATTAATAGGAATGAATAAGATTTATAATCAAAGATGGTAAGAATGATCCTAAATGGATCTAGTGTTTTTGTGTGGCGAGACAAATGGGTGACTGGTTACGTCACAGATCTATGCCCATAGTGCATGATACATGAGGAGTTATATGATTTAAAGGTTGAGTCTCTTGTATACTTAAATGGCCAAGGGAATAATGAATTCATCATGGCTTGTTTGAAGAAGAGACAGAAACTACTATCCTAAGAATGTCACCACTTCAACCAATTGTGAGGAAGGATGAGTAGGTCTAGTAAGAAAACCATTGAGGTTTCTTCTCAGCAAAGATATCCTATAAACTTGCCATCAAACAAACATTTACTCTAACCGAGGGATTTTGGCCAAGGATATGGAAGTTACAAGTAGCACAAATAACTAAATTGTTTCTTTGGCAGTGGCTCACAAGAAATCTAAAAAAGAAGAAAGACTTCCCCCATTGTCTGATTCGGTTTGCCAGCATCCTTTGGCATCTCTGGAGCCTTTTTAGGAACTCATAACATGCCCACCACCAAGCCATGCTACAGATTTGCCTACTGGTTGATAATTACTTAATGATTTTCATAAAAAAAGTGGTGAATAAACCCATGGGAACCATACCACAAAAATGGGTAGGATTGTCAACAAGTCAAGTGAAATTGCACTTTGATGCTTATTTGGTTAAAGAATCAACAAAATAGTTGTGAGATATTTCCTATGAAACCACAAAGGATAGTAGATCAAAGGCGGATTCTAAAGGCTCAACTTCACAAGTGACATGTTGGATGTTGAGTTCAGGGCCATTTCCCAGTGCCTCATAGCTTTCTAGAATATCAGTGAAACAATCTAGGCGGAAGTTGACAGCTATGACGCCTACAAGCTCATCCAAAATCTGAATGATATCCAATATAAGTACAATCATATCTCCAATTGTATCAAAGGAATCAACCCAAGGAGAGGCAAAACCTACTTCAATTTCAGCAGAAGAGTTTCCAACGCTCTAGTAGACAAGCTCATCAAATGGGCTGGTAAACAAGCTAAAATGGGGGAATGGGATGGATGCCTTGAGATAATCACTAGCACATATGCTTATGAGCTAGTAGATGATCAATGGAGTGGTGTAGTTTCTATTTACTCTACAATGGAAGAGCACAATGAATATATAGTCTCCTAGAGTTCCAATAAAAAAATCATTCAAGCCATGCAATGTTGTAAAAAAAATGCAGTTTAGAAAGGTATTTGTGAATGAATTTACAATAAAACATCCCTAATAAAATTGTATTTCATTCATTAGGTAGTTACAACTATAGTGGTTCACATCAGATTGCATACATTGTTTGCACTATATAACCTTAGCAACAACTGTTTCCTTCATAGATGATTTGTAGTGTGTACTGCTTCCTCTAAGCATCCTTCCTCTACCACTTCCTTTATTTTTAGATTGATTGGGCTCATGACCATTATAACAGAAGAAGAAGAAGAAGAAGAAGAAGAAGGCAGGGAAGAATGAGATGGGGGACCAGTCACATACAAATAACATCCACCTAAATCATCTAAATCTATGTGAATAATAAGAATACTTATGTGACAAATGTTAGAGAAATCATTCTTGTAGGAAATATTGAGTATCTTATTGCAGAGTGTTGCCAACTCAAGAGTCTTTGTATCATGAGAGTTTGCATCAGAAACTCAAAGTCTAGAATGAACCAATGAGTGATCTCTAAATCCTTTATCCCGTCAACTAGAAAATGTAAGAATCTTGGATAGAGAACACATCATGACTCTTCCAATATGAAAGAATGTGTATGTAAGGAACACCTGTTACAAAAATAAGAGGTAAATCTATTCATCCTACCCTCCTCATATAGGTCACATGCTTAGTAAATATTTACAAGTCCGCTTATTGGTTGAGGATCCATCAACCTGCCACACATGATTCCTTAAAAGGAAAGACACAAACCTATCACTACAAGAAACCAAAAAGATACTAAAGAGTCGACGTGCAAAAAGACTCATACGTACATGACCATATTTACTACAAATCTATCATGGGAGCATCAACATATGGCATACCACTTCTATCTGTGATTAGAAGACCTCTAATCTTCATAGGGAGTGGGATATGCCATTGAAGTCATCATACCATCATCTAGAAGAGATCTCCATATACCAAACTCCTAGGTAACTACATATCCTACCTTACAAATGTGGTTATAAATAATGGCTAGTGCATCCATGTATGATATCATATCATCAAGGTAAGAAATAACCCTTAAAGGATAGATCATACCACCCCATATCAAGTCTTTGACCCATGTGTCATCTTTTTCCAAAATTAAAAAAGTCCATGTTGTGATCATATATGATCTTTAAGGATATAATAATTCCTTGTTACAAAGTATCCATATGTCATTCCCCATCTATCTAGTGCCTATAAGACAACCTCATATTTTCAACACTATCTCTGAGAACCCTAATTGTGCAATGTTTTTAGGTACCCCTAGTCTTCCTTGATCTTCCAACTAAAGAGTTAAGCTTACTATTAGAGAGATCCATAGGGTACCCTTTAAAATAACATATTATGCCCAAGTTGGAGCCTTGAGTCAACAAAACTGTGTGTGGCAAAAGACCTATAAAAAGAAGAATCATCCAAATTTTTAAACACCTTAGTCATGATTTTCTTATTCATGATTAAAAGAATCTCCTCCAACAAATTGTTAAGGTCACACTTGTTACCATTAAACTTTGATATGCATCTTAATCTCCAAATATCCCATCAAATGAGGGGAGATATGCACAAAAATAACCAATCCTTAAGACAAGTTGAAGAGAAATCATACCTAGAACATATAAAAAGGGAAGGAAGACTAACCAGGAACCTATCAGAGTCTCCTATGATACCAATAATTTTATTCTAGAAAACATTCAGCACATCGCTATGTATAAATAGATGTTGCATGGATTCCACTTGTAGATATTCACGGCAAAAAAAATTCAAGCAAGCTAAATGTGGCATATAGCCACATTATCATCTGTAGGAATGGCTGTGTTGGAGATTTTCTGCATGATAGCTTTTTCTCTTGGTTATGTGTCATTATGACAAATCAGGGACATGGTTGTATCCCTCCTACTGAACTTCTGATGAGAAGTTTAGCCAACTTGAGATTGAAATCACCTTGTAGTGAAGGGATCCATATAATCTTATCATACATATCATTTACAACACAATTTGATGTTAAGATCAAATTTATCAGATCTCAGTTAGAATATGATTAAAAGATTCCAATCCCAATCTTCAATTGATGTCCAGAAATCTATTACTTTAAAATCGACATTGATATCATCAAACTCCTACCATACGAGAGGAGTGATCTCTCGCACCATGTATCATGCCAGAAGGATATAAACCCCTTACCAATATCACATCTATAGTATGGTAAGATAGAGGAAAAAGATATCCAAATATTTTTTTAGTCAGGTTAAACAAAGGAACCCAACTTCATATAGGGGAGATATGCGCCCTGATCATTTCTATAGTTTCTAGCATATTTCCTCATACAAAAATCAAATGATCCATGGAGTATCTCTTAGCAAGCTTTGAACCTATTAAACTTTGATGACAGTTGGATGGAAGGAATCCCAAGGCCACCATCAATCTGGGATCTAGTAAGGTAATCCCAAGAGACCTTACACATTAAAATGTTTATTATCCCTTGATATCCACAAGAAAGAAGAAACCATGGCATTAATGCACTTAGAGATAGTAGTCTGAACATTCGTGGCAACTAGTGTAAATAGAGACATAGACGACAGAGTATGCTCGATCAAAATTTTCCTTTGTGTAGAAGACACTACATTATATTTCCAAGATTCCACTTTAGATTTAATATGATCAAGTAGATAATTAAATAATTAATACTTGTTCTATCTGCGAAAATAGGAATACCAAGGTACATGAAGGAGCCTCCCAAACAAGAAATATTCAGATTGGAAGAAACTATGTCATGAACCTCACGGCAATCTACGCATGAGATATACACAAACTTTGATCTATTCACCGCCTGTCCAGATGCCAATTCATAATCCTTATAAATAACTACCACCAAACTAAGAGAGGATGATGCCCTTGTGAAGACCACCAAGCCATTAGCATGAAGAGGCGTTGGAGCATCTCCTTTATCTCTCATGGAGAACCTTTCCATGGTCCCCTTAAATAAACCTTGTTTTAATATCATATAATGATTTCTTCATATTTTTAAATAAAGATGAAGAGAAAGGGTTCTCTTATTTTTAACATTTGAACATTCAAAAGAAGTGTGTAGTCACACCATTAATGGTGGCCTATAGCCAGGATCCTGAGAAGATACTAAGGCAAAGGTTCACTAACGGTGACATCATAACAAACTTTGACAAGACTGTCCTAAGGTAGCTCCAATTGATCATGTCATAGGATTTTGACATGTGAAATTTGAAAATCACATTCATATTGGTGCCTCCCTATTTAATTTCATGTATGAGTTCTTTAATCAAGCTAATATTATGAATAAATGTCCCCCACAAATGAAAGCCCCCTGCTCCTAAGACATCATGGGAGGAAGAAAGTATGCCAGGCAATTGCGAAGAATCCTAGCAATGATACGAAGAGAGACATTTTTGTTTGAAATATTTTGAGAAGTCTTTAGCCAAAATATGGGAATTATCCAAGTTTTATATTAGAATCAATCTTCTACACATCAGAATCCTATTATAGGACCCACCCCTTTGAAAAAGAAAGAAGCCAGATTGATAAAATCAACTTTAATAATGCCAAGATGCAAAATAAAATCTAAGGGAGAAATTGACAGGTCGCAACATAGAAGCTTTGTACATCATCTTGATTATATTCAAAATATCATCCTCATTTAGAGGTGCAATAGGCTGAAATTGTCATCTGTGAATTACTTGGGGGGTGAGATCCAAGAAATTATCTAGATGAGATACATAAATACTTCCATCCTTAGCATAGAAGTTTGAGAAGATGAGGTGCAGCGAAGGCCATCTATAAAGGGTCCAGAATGGTGGATCCATTCTCCAACTAGATATGAGAGTATACTTTTTTTCCTTCTCGATTTAACAATGGCATGGTAAAAATGAGTGTTTCTCTCCTATCATCAAGCTAGGCAATTTTTTTACTTTTTTTCTCCATATAGATTCCTCTTGGTTCAGGGTTACATCTAACTTGTGTTCAACCTATTTAAAAAATCTCCTTTATAGGGTCAGGATGAGAATCAAAGTCAATCTGAAGCGTGTCGATAACTTTTCCACATTTTTCCTTTTTCGGGCCACATTGTCGAAACACTCTTTGATCCAAAGTGTTGAAAGAGTTGGTTTAATCAGATATCAAAAAATTTCTTCCTCTCCCGTATTGGGTTCATCAACCTATGGTTTCTTAAAGCATGCATGTTGAACTCATAGGGGCTTTCACATCTTGGGCAAGTGTTTTTAGTAGAAACCTTTCTATGGAAATAAAGGTTGTTGATTATTAGGTTGTCATCCATTGTTTACCTCATGAATGTTTTGGCGCATTGGGAAGTTGTGAGTTTCCAATGCTTCCTTTGATAGCCAAGCTTCTATATATGATGTTCTTTGATGATCAATTGTATGTTCCTATCATCATGAACTCACCCATAGCGTAAGTAATCCATATCCACTCATATATGCCTACATCTAGGTAGGAATGAGAAAAATTGAGTATGGAGTTCTTAGTGTGCATGTCAAACCAGTTGCGGATGAAATATGCATCCAAACCATCTTTTAGGTTGGTCATGGAATGGAATTGTAGATCTTGTAAGTCCTTCAATATATTTCAGTTGTCTATGATCTTTAGGGTGCTTTCACCTTTAATCCAGGGGTTTCTACGTACATAGATGTCCTCCTTATTCATCACAACCGTCATGCTTGTGCCTTCAAGATGTGTTGTTTCTTCTTGATGAGCTTACAGAGTTTTTAGCTTGTACTCCATTGTTCTTCATCTTGTTGTAATTGGTTGACATAGTATCTTTCCAATGTATAGGACATCTTCGTCAGTAAGGCCCCACTCATGTATCTTGTTTCTCCCTCCTTTTTATTTACAATAAATTGGTCACAAGCAATTTGGTTTTTGCGACATTGATCATCAATGCCACTCCAAGTAAACTTACATATGAGTTGATCAATTCCATCATAAATTGAGTTAGGGAGGTGGGTTGTCTGATGTAGACCCGAAACATGTTCAAGAGAGAACTCATAAGGATCATTCTTCTAGAAAAGGAGAGGGTGCTATTAGTCAAAATTGGATCCCATTTTCAATATTCCTATCATTGTCCATGCATGTCTCTTTGTGAGCTCTCGTATGCAGTATTGGCACATTCACATACTTATCCAATTTTCAGGTTTGGGTAACTCCGATGTGTATGCATATTTTTCCTCTTAGTGTCTAGGAAGTGTTCTTAGAGAAAAAAACTACCAAATTTTCTTTAGCTTATACTTAGTGCATGTGTCATCGTTGAGTGGGCCACATCTACTCATCCCTCAACCATTATGTGTTCATGTCTCCTACCTTGTTGTCGCATGTGGTACTTGTTCTAGTTGGCTCCACCGACTAAAATCGTGGTGTGCCACCATCAACTGTTAATTCGCCACTTGTTGAACCTGACATACTTGTCTCTGCTTGAACTAGATATGTGTCATCTGCTGACATAATACCATCATGTCATTTTCGATGCACCAATGTATGCTAACCACTACTCTACCTCGTCCATAACTCCTCCACGAGAGAGTGAATCAAGCATAAGTTGACCATTGATTCCTAATTTGCATCTTGTTAAACACGATAGACTGGTATCTGCTTGAACTAGATGTGTGTCATTTACTAACATAACACCATCTCGTCATTCCCAATGCACCAATATATGCTTACCACAACCCTACCTTGTCCATAACTCCACCATGATAGAATGAATTAGGCATATGTTGACAACACATATCAACTTGCATGTCACCAATGCACATAGGTCTTCAATTGTCATTTTACCTTGTGTTGGGAGTTCTGGAATGTCTCCTCCATGAGAAAGAATCTCCACTTACCTACATATCTTTGGCTCCTGTACCACATAAAAGCAGCAATTGGGGAATTGGTGGAATAATCTTAATATCCCCCCCTAAACACCTGTAGGCCAGTATGCAACAAAGAGTCTGATTCCAAATCTAAATTTGGCCCTCAAATAGAAATTCATGTTACAAATATGGAGCCATATTCAAACCACTTGGATGTTAATCCAATCAGAAAATGAGAAATTTCAAACCCTGTTCTTGTTGAGTTCTAATCCAAGTGGCACATGGGTCACATTCTAACTGTCCCAACAATAAAATATTTTGAATATGCCAGGTTTTCTCGCAATCTTACAAAAGAAAGCTGATATGTCATGGTGTTTGTTTCGAAATATTTAAAATTTGAACCTTTCTTAAAAAGTTCATTCTGTGACATGTTCGAAACAAGTCGCTATTTTAGATATATGTTAACAAAGAAAATAATAAATTGAGTATCCTATTTTACAAACAGTTTATACATCAGTTAAGAGAAAACTGGAAACCATATTCTATAATTGGATTAACTGGCGAAAAAACTTGAAAAATGGAAGGTAGCGAAAGAACCCCAAAACCATTGGATCGGTTTATTGGAATTATGTCAAAAAGAGACTGTTTTGCATAACCAATTTAAATAACAGATTCACAACCTCATTGGTGGTAAATGTCATTAATTTCAGCACAAGTAGTCCATTAACATTTGCAACACTTAGCTGATACTACCTAAGAACTTAGAGTACGATGCTTATAAACCTCCGGTAATTGGACCAGAAAGTTGCCTTCAGAAACACTACCCATCTCATTTAAATGATAAGCCTTGATTATAAGAGTCAGAACTATTCCTTGGATAGTGCCCCACTGTAATAATTCTAATACCAAAGAGAGGAAAAAAAACCAAACAAGTTGCACATCTTTATCATAGTATGTCAAAGGGAGTGTATCATCTTTCAGAGTATCTGTAGGAAGATCACAATTTAAACACATTTAAGAAACAGTAGTTTGACACATTCTAATGAAAGGAAATTTCTGTCATGTCCTTTCTACTAATTAATAGAACTGACCTTGTTCATGGTCTTTGTGGATATTTCAGTGGAAAGAACCTACACTTATATTTTAACAAAGGTTGCATAACTTTATGGTCACCTAAAGAAATATGAAAATGGTTCATGCTTAATTACTAAAAGACATAGGGAAGAGAATCCTCATATGCTGGGCCAATACATCTATAACTTTCAAATCACTGAATGGATTTACACGATTCTTGTAGCTTTGCGTTCTTTATTAACCACAGTGTGCCAAGGAATAGCGCAGTCTTCTTGTTCAACGATCCCACACAACCAGCTACTCCACCAGATGGGGAAGGTGGATAAAACTTCAAATTGATGTTGCCATCTACCACTCACAGGACACAGAAAGAAGAAACGTTTTGGGTCCTCTAGAATCCCACAATACCATGACTATTCTTCTATGTAGCACTAAGCACATTTGTAACATTCTCACAACAGTCCGATTTCAACAGAAATTCCATTCTGTAGTTAAGTACTCGACTAGAATTGCTGGTCCCCATCTTGATTTCCGGATGCCTCCCACACAATATATTTGAAGAACAGGTACTTAATGTGTGTGGAACAAGTCTGGCATCATTATATATCTCTTTATCAAACTCATGGGCTCTGCCCACAGCAAGGCATTTCAAGGCCCACGGGAGGAAGGACCATCAACAATACAATAGGCTTTACATATATTGAGTTGAATGCAAGTGATACTTGTAAACACCACTACCAAAACTTATCACTTGCTCACGAGCAAGAAATGTGTTTTTAGTTGTCACTTATCAGTCCCGTTAAATATGTACATGTATGTTCTGATATAATCTTCAGTACATTGCCATCCATCCAGCTGCTACCTTAGAAACTGTTTCCCACCTCCTACATTGGCCGACTCAGAAACAACTTTCACCTTAGCCAAAAAGGACTTCAACTGCTCCTCCAAACGCTGGTCTGCAGTTTTAGTATGGACAGAATCGTGGGTGCTTCTCTTTATAGCATGGAGAGGTCTTCTTGTTAATTTTTGTGCATGCCCTTCGGTCCAACTACAGATTTCCATCATGTTGACAAAATGATGCCTTTGATATAACTATTTGGATCTGCCAATATGACGACACAGGCAGATAGTCATTGCTGAAGCACTTTGGTTTCTTTTGTTCTGTTTCTTGCAGTTGACTCTGCTAACATTTTTCGAGACTGAACTGAATCTTTACCCTTTTTTCACTCAGTGAACAGTTTTGTTTTGCGCATACATTGTTGTACACCTCACAAGGCAATCTGCCCTCATTCTACAGAAGCAATGGTCTCTGGTTGTGATCTTCGCTCTTTTTATGTGTTCCGCCCAATGCTCCTTGATGGAAGACTAAAAAGCTTCACTTCAACGCGTTTCCTCTTGTAATTTTCCAATTTTAGCAGCAGTCCATCCGAGACCCTGAATAGCACTGATTGAACAAGCATTTTCTTTTTTACAACCAAACTTGCCAGCATCTCAGCCACCTTTTCCATTATTTACCTACCATCATCAGCAGCATACTCAAAAATTCTTTTGCAGATTGCTCAATTTCTGGTCTGTTTTGAACCTGAGCTCCTTCTATGATTGTTCCATTTTCAAGTATGCATAGAATCATCTTTCAAGAAATCACTGGTGATTGTCAAAATCAATGTTGTTTTCTCTACAGCTTTACCATGGCTCTCATGTTGAGCTTAGTTCTTCACGGGTTTGCAGTGCTCAAGAAATATGTGCCATGAACCCCACTTTGTGAGTACTCACACAATACTTTTATACAGATAAAAACTGGGCAACATGTTTGTCAGTAAAAGGCTAATCAATATATTGATAAGAGACAGCCCTGCTCCTATATACAGGAAATCAGGAAAGCTTACAGACTCAACCTAATGGGCCAAGACGTACTTGGGCCCATTTTACAAAGAGACTAAATAACAAAGTAAATAGACTCTCTAACACTCCCCCTCAAGCTGAAGCTTGGGAGAATCCCAAGTCAGCTTGGAGATAGAGAGGTAGACTAAAAACAAAACAGAATAAAAAGATAAACTAAGCCCATACAAGAATTTTTCTCCCTCTGAATACTACAATAAAGCGCTCAGATACTCAAACACTCCCCCTCAAATAGATACTCCATAGAAGGCAAGCAGGCGCAGAAGCTTCTCCATCATAATGGTGTTATATGGAGCAGAAGTAAGCAACAAAGCATCATGGTCTTCATCGCAGTCGCTAGTAGCCCAGAGAATGTTGGGTAGTAGTAGTCAACATGCAACAGACAAACCAGAGTGATGGATCACAGTAGCAGAAAGTCAACATGCACACGAAACATGGACAATTAGAGAGTCAACGTGCATAGAGCATGGACATGCCAGAGAGTGTTGAAAGTCGATATGTGTAAGGCACGGACAAAGTCAACGTACAAATAAAGCACAGACAAATACCAGGATGTAAAAATGACGTTGTTGGATAGAATACAATCAACGCAAATTAGTGGCCAACAAACAACTTCAAGATGTAGTAGTAGAAATTAAAGCTCCAAAAACCACACAAATATATAGAGCAGGAAGATCCTCATAGATAGCAACAGAAATAAACCTCATCTCTTCACCTTTTCCTCTCTTCTATTTCTCCCCCTCACACCAACCACGGAGAAGATCAAGGGTTGGGGTGGACAAACACAAGTTCTATTGGATTAGAGAATCAAACAGAAGAGGTGCAAGTGGTGTAAAAGCCCCACACATAATTAATATGTAGAGTTGTAGACTATGGTGTGTGATGTCAAATAATAAAAGAAGGCAAATCGTTGTATTAGATAGGAGAAACCCTGCTCCTATAAATAGGAGAACAGGGAAGCATACAGACTTAACTAAACCCTAATGGGCCAAGACACAATGAGGCCCATATTACAAGGACAATATAAATAACTAATAAACAGACTCTCTAACACTCCCCCTCAAGTTGAAGTTGGGAGAATCCCAAATCAGCTTGCAGATAGAGAGTCAAACTAGAAAACAAATAGACAGAAATAAAAGGATAAACCAAGCCCATACAAGAAATTGCTCCCCCTCAATATTACAATAAAGCACACAAATACTCATACACTCCCCCTCAAGTAGATACTCCAGGCAAGCAGACAAGCAGGTCACAGAAGCTTCTCGATCATCTGGAGCAGAAAGATATAATAGCTGATAGGCACCAAGGTCTTCATCAACGTCGTCGTTGTAGTAGCCAGAGAGTGTTG
The DNA here is from genome assembly GCA_963693085.1 of Alisma plantago-aquatica. NCBI lineage: Eukaryota > Viridiplantae > Streptophyta > Magnoliopsida > Alismatales > Alismataceae > Alisma > Alisma plantago-aquatica. The sequence goes on from OY856409.1 coordinate 928,401,080, forward strand.
GGTCACAGGTAGCAAAGTCCAGAGAGTGTTGGATCACAAGCAGTAGAGGTCAACGTACAAATAAAGTACGGACGAGTCAACGTGAGAAATAAAACACAGACGAGCCAGATAGTGCTGGTACACAGTAGTAGAGAGTTGACGTGCAAACAAGGCACAGACATGCCAGAGAGTGCTGGCGCACAGCAGTAGAGAGTCGACGACGTAGGCAGATAGAAGACCAGTATCGCAGAGTAGCAAGCAAATACATAACTCCAGTAGACGAAGCTCCATGTAAAGTCAGCAACAAATGTCTTCATCATCTTCCCTCTTTATAAAGCATCCATCACAGTAGTATACGTCATAAATCCAGAGAGTACTGGTCCACAGAGTAGAAAGTCAACGTGCAAATAAAGCACGGACAGTAGAAAGTGCAAAAGCACAAAGCAGCAGGTAAAGTGTGCTAATCATAGCACAAGTAGCAAAGATGACGTCCAAGTATGCAACTTCATAGCAGCAGTCCAGGTAGATGATGAATAAACAATCTAGCAGCAAAAGACTCCATATATCAGTAGTAAATGTAGCACGAAGATCCATAGAACAAGAGAATGGAATTCTTCTTCTTCATCTCATCTCTTCTCTATTTCTCCCCCTCACACCAACCATGGAAAGAATCAAGAGTGGTTGGGGTGGATAATGATAAAGGAACACCCCAGGAAGAAATATAGGTTGTAGCACTGCCGGGGTGTTTGGGGGGCGCGGCCCCCCAATTAGGGGGTCCCAAAGATTTTCGAAGAGAAATCAAACACAAATCTTCATAAAAATTAATAATATTACGGATAAAATCCATCAAAATTTGCTCTGGCCAGTCCAAGAAATTTGCAGCAGGCAGTAGTGGTGGGGGGCGTATGGAGCAGGAGCGGCGGGGGGCATAGTAGTAGAGGCAGCGCAGTAGTAGAGTCGCAGCGCAGCAGCAAAGAGCCGATGGAGGCTCATCTAGAATAGGCAAGAGCAGCATATGCAAGCGGCGGCGGCGGCTCGGGATGGTGCCGGCAAGGGCGGTCACAGGGGCAGGTAACGGCATGTGCGCGAAGCAGCAGCGGGCAGCAAGCAGCTAGGCAGGTAGTTGGCGGACAGAGGCAGGGAATAGCGATCAATCAGCGGCTGTGGCCGAACTGGCAGCTGGCGGCGGATGCTCCTGCTGCTCGGCGGCGGCCTGTTGTTAGGCGGGAGGCACTGCGTCTAGGTGGTCAACGGCGGTGAGGCAGGTTGGGTGCAGGGCGGCACGGTAGCAGAGGGATAAAAAAAAGTGGCAGGGAACAAGGAGAGGAATTCCCTGTGGGCAGCCAAGCAACGCCAAAGGCGGCGGCCGCCAGCAAGGGGGGCGCTCCTCTAGTTTTCTCTCCCGCGCGTACGGCGAATCTGGTCCTAGGACGGCTTCTCTGATACCATGTCAAATAATAAAACAAGGCAAATCGTTATATTAGATAGGAGAAACCCTGCTCCTATAAATAGGAGAACAGGGAAGCATACAGACTTAACTAAACCCTAATGGGCCAAGACACAGTGAGGCCCATATTACAAGGACAATATAAATAACTAATAAACAGACTCTCTAACATGGATTATCCAAGTATAGCAGCAATAGCACTAGAGCAGTAGCATCGACATAAATAAATGGCACCATAGCAGCAGCAAAAAGGAAAATCACTGAAAAGGAGAGAACCTCAGCAAGGAAAACATCAGGAAAAAAAATCGTGCAGCAGACGCGCTGCTACAGTACGACCTGCAGCATTGAGGTTAGAAAATGAAACTCCAGCTCATTCCACAGACATCTGATGGTTTGGCGGCTAGGGTAGGAAATGTTCAAGACAGAGACGACCCAAATGGAGCATGTGCTAGGGAGAGGCAACACCTTGGTAGGCCGTAATGGAGCCGAAGATCAAGAGCAGGGACATGCCCGTACAGACAGCCAAAAGAAGATACAATAACTCCTTCAAGGGATGCTAAAGATTCTCTCCCTCTCCTAGAAACTGCTAGGGGGGGCTACTGGAGGCAGGAAGAAACCATGAAGGAGAGAGTTGAAAGCTCTCCAAATCCCGCCATGCTACAGTATCATACTGTAGAAATATGCCAAAATTAAAGGAATAGGAAACCATGCACAGGAGCAAATGGAAGGGAGCATCAACAGCAGCAAAAAGGAGAGCAAGGAGCATATATAAGTCATGGAATGAAAGAGTGGACAAGGCATGGAGGCGGCCAAGAAAGAAGGGGTGGCCGCCCACCAGTTGTGGCTCTTTTTTCTCCCTTTTACTTGACGACTAGGGTTTTGGATCTCTGCTCTGATACCATATCAGAAAGTAAGTCAAATGTTAATCAATATATTGATAAGAGACAACTCTGCTCCTATATATAGGAAAATAGGAAAGCTTATAGACTCAACCTAATGGGCCAAGACGTACTTGGGCCCATAATACAAAGAAACTAAATAGCATAAGTAAACAGACTCTCTAACAAGATTGACAGATGTGTCAGCCCCAAAGTTTCTTTGCATGCCTGCAGACTGTATATCGTGTGGATTTTCCTAACATTGGCATATGCCACCTCCAGGACCACTCTCCTAGGACAATAAGTATATGTCTTGCCAAGACTTTTACGTGAAAGACAACATTGAAGATGTGTCCATTATTCTTAATCGAATAGTAGTAGTACTACCATGTGCCTCTATCAATTCAAATTACATTGAATTAGTAGCAGTAGATAGTCTCCAAGTGTTTTACAATGTCATTGCCTCTTGCAGCTCACAAATGTTTCCTCTTTCTTTGGTTTGGCCATCATGCTCTATTCAGTGTTTGCCACAGTTTTAGCAAGAAAGGCACTCATCACATTACGTATTCTATCGATCACTACTGTGTCAGCAAACAACCAAATATCCAAAACTGAATATTTGTGGGCAACCACAACAGAACTAATTTTGTTCATACTGACCAGCCAAATATAAGCTGTCATGCGATCAATTGATGCAGATTGTGGCAGTAAACAAAAAAAATCCGAATCTGAGTAATAATGGGAAACTGTCGCAGATAGATTGACAAGCCGTCCATTAAGATAAATTCTTCTTAATCCAATCAGAAATGCAATCTTCCTCCACCATTCCCACAGTTTGACACAAATTTGGACCCAATTCAGCACCCATCAGGGAACAAAAACATGGGTCTTAATTGGATGAGAATTTCAATCGAGTGGAGTCTCCAATAGATTTAGGCATCTGCCAATAGTCATCAGAAACCACACACGAACCCGTTGAGAAATTAAAAAATCATCCACATATACTAATGGTGAGTAACCTGCTCTACCCTCTCACTATAGCTCCAACTCACCATCATCCCATGTAAAGAATCTGGGTACAACGACCATACTCCTTTTCGCAGTTTAGAAAAATAAATAGAAATGTCATGAAAATAATAAAAAGGTAACGGAAAGGGGTCCCTTGTTGATCAAAATCTGATGAGAAACGGGTACTTTGTATGTTGTCATAGTACATTGATTTATCTAATAGATGAATCTGTCCCTTGAACCAAGGCACTTCAAGGCCCAAAGGAGGAAGCACCATGATTGGAAGCTTAAGACATATCGCATTAGATGCAAGCCTTCTTTGTAACTGCCGCTCAACCAAAAGTTCCCACTTGCTCATGAGAGAGAACCGTACAATCATCTATCCATCAGTTGTTGAAGTATGCACATTTTAATTTTGAAATAATATGTAATGTCAAATCAGGACAGACATTATTTTAGCAGCAAGTCTGTTATCCCTATGAAGATGTGCAACCTTTGACTCCAGAATAGAATCAAAGATGGATAATTACCTATTGCACTTGTTTGATCCTGAGTCCTGCCAAAGAAAACAGGATCCCTTCATCACCTCCCCCTTTTGTCTCCTCATAGAAGAAATTGCAGATTTTTTTGTTGAAGCCATGCAGACACAGGTTCTTTATCAAGGTACATGGACTTTTGGCTGTTTAAATTGCATCCCCTTGGGTTTACATTCAAGCCAAGTTTCTCCTTCCACATGGAACTTTCCTAAAAGGCATGGTATTCAACTGTCCATCTCACTTTTGCATCTTTTTCCAAAGTTAATTTAGACCAGCCTCTTCTTTTGATTGTACTCGACTCAAATTTTATATTCTGATGCCCCTCTTATTTTACACATACGATCTCAGACAGTTCTCAAGCAATTGGTCTTTAATGCTGGAACAGTATTGGTTCCTTTGCTTTTTACATGTGTGATGGTATGGGCTATACCTGTAAATGGATATCTGGAATCCACAAATCTGATCCAGATTCGTATTCGATATCAAAAACATCTGATATTCACCAGTTTCGGATCGGATTTTAGATTCAAAAATTTTGTATTGGATATTGGAAATTGTTATATCAGTCTGAAAAAATAGAAAATCAACAAATACATACATATAGTATTAGATATATATTATTCCTATATAAAAATATGAAAATAAAAACATTTTACCATATATATTCAATGTAATACTAATATTGGATATATATGATATTCAATGTAATACTAATATTGGATATATATTATATATTAATTAACATTAAATGTATGATTTTAGGTCCTGATCAGATATTTATCCAATTCAGAGATCATATGTTCAGTTCATATTCGGATGTTATCAAATAATATTCGTGGGATATAGGGTCAAACCTTTTTTTCAAATTTGCATATCGGATTAGACATTATCCGCTCCTAATTCGATCCGTTTACAGGTCTAACAATACCAGCACTAAGCACCAGATCCCATCAAGACGCCGCAGTTAAGCATGCTTCGACAAGAGTAATACTAGGATGGGTGACCTTTAGGGAAGTCCTCATGTTGCACCTGTTAAACTTCATCTATGTTCCGTACATCTTGTGCAAATGTAGCCGGTCCCAAGCCCATGTAGAGGAGGGTTGGGGTAGGTTGACAGCCAGACATAAAATTATCACTCTTTTTATGACATGGATCCTTACGAAAACTTCGTGCCACTCAGATTTAACAACTAAATGTAAAGAAGATGATGTAAATTTTAAGATATACAATGGCTAGAGAAGAATACTCGGATCATAAGAATCTGATTAACTATATCCAAGTTGATGCACTATATAACACAAGTAAAAACATACTATAAATTAAGATCATTATCCCTTCTATAGTTTGAAGTCTCATTTCAGTTTGAACTTTGAACTCTAAAATAATGTCCAAGACTCTTAACAAAACAAGGAAAATCCATACAAGCTAGACACTCAAAACTCAGAATATAGTTGTTTTAATAATCTATGTGGTTCTAGTGCAGAAGAGCCATGACAATAACCATAGGGAACGCTAGCTAGACCACAACAAGCATTAGCATCGTCTAGCGAATGAGGATCAGGAAATGATGGCGGCTCCCTTGCTTATATGTCTTTCTTCGCTGCTGCGACGTCGAAGAAGATGTCTGGGATGACACCCGACCCTTGATAGGCTAGAGGCAGTGACGATTTTGGATTCAATAAACGTTGGAGATTGGCAAAAGACAGTTGATGATGGTTGGGATGAACACTACTTGTAGATTACCAAGAAGAGGACCTCAGGGAAGAGACGACGAACATATGTGGATGGGAATTAGCGCCATTCGGAGACTCGGTGGTTGTCTTTAACTATGAATTTGTGAAGCATAAATGGCCGGAATGAATGGCATCGGCACATAGAGAAGATCTATATGAAAGAAGAAGAGAAACGACCATGGAGGCCGGGAGGATGCCTGACGGACGGGCAGCCTAAGCCATAGAGAGACGGCGGCCGCCCGCAAGCGAAGGCTCTCCCTCTTCTCTCTAGGTTTAGTGAAGTGCTTTGAACCATGTTGAAAAGTGTGAGATAAAACTCACTTGTGTTGTTGTTATATTAGATGGCACACCAATGTCTTATATATAGGAGAAAGTGCGGAAAGATTACAGATTTGGAGCTCAAGTAAAGCTATATAGGCCGAGACACTTAAGCCAATTAACTAATTAACCTATTAACTAAGGCTAACAAAACTTTCTAACTATCATAGATCTTGTTTTAATGCATATGTTAAGGACTAAACATATATATATTTGAAATTCTTTTTGGTGGATGGATGCATCTACCGAAAAAACCTGGAAACCATTTTCTGGAATAGGGCTAAGCTAAGAGGTGAAAGGAAACTGTTTTATGAAATTTTTAGAAGCACACTACATAGGATGGCTACCTTAAATCAGGGAAGACCCAAACAAGTCAAGGCACAAATAGGTTAGGTTGGGCTTACAATAGTTCGAGGATTTAAGCATTTACATAAGGTCAGTGCAAAGGAAGCAACATCTATCATCCAACTTTTCATTAATGATCACTGATCAGGCTTCTCAAGTATGTTTGACCTTGAACAGAGTTCCCCTGAAACTAATTTTGGTAGCAGACAATATTTGCATGAAAAATACAGAAAATAATTAACACATAACTGGTTTTTTAAAATTAGCTGTATAGCGGTCCAGTTAGTGTACCAGTTAAACTACAGTAAATTAAATGCATATAGGTGGTAAATTCTAGTGAGCCATATTTCCTTGTAAACCTAATGCCTCAAAAGTTTTGCCACAAAGACCTTTTTCTGATGAAAAGACATCTCCATGGTACAATCTAAAGAGTCAATTCTTTATATGGTGACTGAATGAGTCCAGATTTATGCCTCAGATATCTGTGAGTGATGGATACCATTAGGTCTCCATGGTAATCTAGACCAAGAACTATCAAATTACTAAGTTACCAAGTGCTGAACAGAAATATTAAATCAGCTTGTACAGATCATTTCTAATTTTAATCCACAAGCGGACCTAAGAAATGCAAGTATTACTAAGTCCTGCTTGTGGAATTAGCAATGACAAATAAAACATGTAGTTGTACTTCTGTCTAATAATCATTCAAGAAATGTGGCACTAACAAGTCCAATCAAAAATAAGATTAGTAAGCCCTCAATAAACGTGTTGCATTTTATTTACCCAATCTCAAGCAATGTATTTCTGATATACCTTACCAGGACTGCTCTTACTGGTAGGGATAGAGTCACCCTTCAGCGGGATCTGTAAGATTGGCACTGTGGGCCATGTAAGTCTTCTGTGGCATTCGTATGACACTTATCCTCTTCTAATGTGATCAAAATGGACTATATTCAATCCAAGTAATTAGTGAAATTACTGAGACACGATCTGCACACAATGGAAGAGCATGATGAGTACTACATCCTTCCTGCTTCTCTAGGAAAATAACCATTACTCCCAATTTGGGTGCAGTTAGCTTTTAGTATTCATTTTCAAACAAGGAAAGTGAATAACTTACTAATCTCTTCAAACTACAAGGGGGGTATCAAAATTAATTTAAAAACACACATTTATGTACACATTCCTTATATGATATTGTGCCAAAATATTTAACTTTTCCTTTCAGCCGCTCCATTATTACTTGTGAAGATCCACCACTGTTGTATTTTGTTTCACATTTTGAAATTATTTTAGTGAACTCCTACTGTAGAAATCAACTTCAAGTTGTACATTGCATGTATGTAGGAAACTATGCTAAGGCAACCATGTCTATTATATAACTGTAACCTCACTTGCCACGGTTCCTCTTCCATGAGTTTAAACTGTAACCTCACTTGCCAACCTTTCATCTACAACCAAGCGCATCATATATGTTTTAGCTAGTCCACCCGATAAATCAAATATTCACTGACATCCTACAACCCAAATCCCACTTTAAACAAAGTATATATTTTACAATACAAGATTCAGATGGAATAGAGATGTTGTACCCATAAGAGATCAAATCTGCAAAATATGATCCGACCTTTTTCGTTTTGTGACAGAGATTCTCTGCAGTTTATTTTTCACACTGGTTTTATAGAAATCTTAGCCATAAACTTAGCATGTTACAACCAATTTGGCTGTTTTATAAGTTCACATTCGATTCCATGCCAGGTGACACTAGAATAAATGGCAAGCACCTAGGTTCTAATCCTATCATATGCTTTTGTAGATGGTAAGAGCCTCACGAGATAATGGCTCACGAGAAAATGGTAAGAGCCACAGAGGTTTCCATCTTGAAACATTAGCAGGGTGAGCAGCAACCACGAAGTTGCATTCAAGAATTACTCTCTCCAGCAACAGTTATTTAGAATCAGCTTTAAGCCAGACAACATTCCTCCCAGGTAAGCTTTTAAGGAACACCATAGAACTCCCTAATATCCTGACCAAAACCATCACACCAAACACCACGGGAGCAGCAATGAAACAAAATTCACCAATTGCCCTTCTGGAACTCCCCCAAACCATCCTTATCGATTATCGAAATAACCCATTCATCCAATGCCAGTTGATTAAATAATCTGTATAAGATATCAGTTTCATTTGTTCCCATTGTTACCCAGGCTCTAATGATCTTGGCAGCACAGCAAGTGTGCAAGCATCAGTTTTCGTGTTTTTAAACATTGCATCACTATGTTCCCCTTCCGGTCTGCAAGTGGCAGCATTAATATAATCTTTTGATCCTTTCTCTTGACATAATGTCCAAGGTTCACCTTCTCTAATCATTATAACCTAACATGAAGACAAGGATCAAGCATGTCGACTGCAAAAAAAATCGTCCAAGCACTACAACCAACACAAGGATCAAGCATGTCGACTGGAACAAGGCTCACCATCAAGAGTTCAAATATCACTAAGATGAAAACGCCAAGGTGAAGACCATCAAAACCCTAGGACGATCATCATCAAATCAACAAAGAAACCATGCATGAGAGAGAAAACCAACGCCCAACATCTGTACATAAGAGCCAAACCACCATCTAACACATCATGGCCGAAATAAAAATATGGTGATAAAATCAAAGATCAAAACCTCTAAAAATCACATGATGGCCGAAGCATAACAAGGTGATAGAACCAAGGATCAAGATGCTTGTAGAAATGAAAACTCCTTTATCTCTTAGAAAGCGGGCGCATGAAATTAGAGTTTAGGAGAAAGAGTAATCCATATAAGAGTACTTCAAAATCATAAATTCTAGATCGTGACAACATTATCTAACATCTTGGTATCACATTTCAGATATAGAACAGTGGCATGCAAGCAATTTAATGGTGCAATAATAGAAGAGGAAGAATTTATATAACCCATCTTAAGATAAAGATCAAGCTCTAAAGCCACGAGCTCCAAGATAGAAGAAGAACTCCAACTTGGATCAACTCCACGGCCACAATGTCACCTCAAAAGAGAAGAACACACCAAGGTCAAAGGAAAGCTCAAGGTGAAGAAAACTCAAACTCTAGGCCAAACAAAGAAGAAAGAAAGAAGAAAGGAGAAAGGAGGAAGCTTCATCTCACTTAGGTACTACCATGGTCAAACCATAATCTTTGACCTTTCTGACGAGAAGATCCACAAGATATCCACCATGGTGATCCATAGTCTCATGGCCAAGAGGAAAAAGGAAGAGGAAGGGTTCAAAGGAAAAATGAGATCAAGGGTGCATAACCACTTACCAAGAAGGAGAATCTCCAAGGATCACCACAAAGAAGATGATCAAGCTCAAGATCACCACATGCAAGGGAAGATCATCCACCAAACCACCAAGGTCACCACCTTCTCTTGCTCCACAAGCTCTAGGCCGAACACAAGGGAGAAGAGAGGAAAAAGAGCTAAAAGAGATACTTGAATGTGAAAGAGAGAGCTTATATACCCAAGGGGGGTAGGAGAGAGGTAAAGATATGAGGTGTCAAGAGATTAGAGCACCAAAAGGATACTTTTCCACCAAAGGATTGACAATGCAACCACTTTAGACTTGCATGCAAGAAAGGGTGATAAAAACAAGGTAGTATAGCGACCACTAAGGTCCACTACACCCCAAGGTCAAAACAAAACACATAGGTAGGTCACAACACCACCCAAGATCACAACACTCATCTACATGAGCAACCCTAGCGACCATCACAAAGAAAAAAGCATCAAGGATGCAACAGACACCCACTAAGAGAGAGTTGTGGTCACCACACCTAAAAAACCATCACACAAGGTCAATACACCATAGATGTTCAACACCAGACGTGTCGACTGCCTGGAGGACGGAGGAGGATTGCTAAGATGGAGTCAGGTCGACCGATTGATGGCCCAACCGCTTGTTGGAGATGTCCAGACATCGGAGGCCAGACTGAGCAACCAATCGACCAAGAGGCGAGCCGATCGTGTCATAGGATGAGTCGATCAACCCTGAATGGTTCAAGCACAAAGACTTCATCAACAACATGTTGCATATGATGTAGACCTTAGATGACTGTAATTCTTTGTGGCTCCAAGGAATTACAATAGGATGACCATAATCATTGCTTTTATCGTTATTGCATGTTTTCTCAAACTCAAGCATCCATGCAAAGCCTAACATCATCTTATGATGCCACCTCATCCACCAAGGTCCAACAAGGCACCCCAAGGCATCATTATCTCTCTCATGATGCCAAGACACAAAGGACCCAACCTACATGTGACAAATTGCAAGATAACCCTTCAACATGGGTAAACTGCAACTTGGTCCAAAACAAGCATAACTAGCTCAAACATAACCAAACATGACCAAACTTAAAACATACTTGTCACGTGTTATTAAGGCGTCTCAAGAGATTAGATTAAGCTTTAAGAATCTTCACAAGCAAAGCAAGCACAAATAGGCACTAAGCTAGGTCAGGGGCCTTACAGCCAGACTCCCAACAATATGTTGTGTGGAGATTCTGACACGCTACGTAGAATGTTGAAGATGTGAAACAAATTTCTGCCAAAACGTTGTGTTGGAAATCTGACACGCCGTGTAGGCGTGAAACATGCTTCCTTCTAACACGTCGTGTTGGAAACTGAAATGGCGTGTAACTTGCAATCTGACTGAAACCATGGGCCGACAGACAATTTTTGGACTGTGACAGACATGTTGTGTCAATCGGACGACATCGTGTCAAACGCCTTTGATGCATGATCTGGACGGGAATTTGCGTCGTCCAGGAGAACACAATTTCAGGAAGACGCATCGGGGTGATGGGAATTAGCACCGCCACTTATGACAATCTATGTTTAAAATGTTGATTTTGACACCATTTTGGAAGGTTTAGAAATAGAAATTTACAGAAATTTCAACCAAAATTTTGATATTTCCGCTTATTTCGACACAAGATTTCGATGCATAAATACACCTAACTATTGTAAAGAAATTAAGTCACTAAATTTTACCATGATGGTCTGCATACATAAATACACCTAACTATTGTAATAAGATCATATGTTGGTATAGGGTGGGTGCTCCTGCATTTTTGAGTGAAAATACACAAAACTATTTCGATCATGCAATATATACACACATACATTCTTATGCAATAACATGTTACATCTTATATTTTGGATTCAAGTAAGGCTATGTGGGCTGAAACACTTAAGCCCATTTAACTAAGGCTAATAAAACTTTCTAACTATCGTAAAGTTTGTTTTAATGCATATGCTAATGAAAAAAAATACATATTTGAAATTCTTTTTGGTGGATGGCTGCTTCTACTGAAAAAACCTGGAAACCATTTTCTGTAATAGGGCTAAGCTAAGAGGTGAAAGGAAACTGTTTTCTAAAATTTTTAGAAGTACACTACATAGTTTGTCTCCCTTAAATCAGGGAAGACCCAAACAAGTTGAGGAACTAATAGGTTAGGTTGGGCTTACAATAGTTCGAGGATTCAAGCAGTTACAAAAGGCCAGTGCAAAGGAAGCAACATCTATCGTCCTACTTTTCATAAATGACCACTGATCAGGCTTCTCAAGTGTGTTTGACCTTGAACAGAGTTTCCCTGAAACTAATTTTGGTGGCTGATAATATTTGCATGAGAAATGATCAGAAAATAATTAATACATAACTATTTTTAGAAAAGTATCTGTGTAGAGGTCCTGTTAGTGTACCGGTTAAAATTACAATAAATTAATTGCATACCGGTGGTATATTCTAGTGAGCCATATTTTCTTGTAAACCTAATGCCTCAAAAGTTTTGCCACAAAGACCTATTTTTGATGAAAAGACATCTCCATGGTACATTTTAAAGAGTCAATTCTTTATATGGTGACTGATTGAGTCAAGATTTATGCCTCAGATATCTATGAGTGATGGGTACCATGAGGTTTCGATGGTAACCTAGACCAAGAACTATCAAATTACTAAGTTACTAACTGTTGAATAGAAATATCAAATGAGTTTGTACAGATCATTCCCAATTTTAATCCACAAGCGGACCCAAAAAATGCAAGTACCTAAATGAATCAAGTTACTAAGTCCTTTTTGTGGAATTAGCAATGACAAATAAAACATGTAGTTGTACTTCTGTCTCATAGTCATTTCAAGAAATGTGGCATTAATAAGTCCAATCACAAATAAGATTACTAAGCCCTCCATAAATGTGTTGCATTTTATTTACCCAATCTCATGCAATGTATTTCTGATATACCTTACCAGGACTGCTCTTACTGGTAGGGATAGAGTCACTTTTAGCAGCAGGAACTGTAAGATTGGCACTGTGGGCCATGTAAGTCTTCTGTGGCTTTCGTATGACACTTCCCCTCTTCTACAACGTGATCGAAATAGACTAAATTCAATCCAAGTAATTAGTGAAATTACTGAGACATGATCTGCATACAATGGAAGAGCATGATGTGTACTGGCATCCCAATTTGGGTGCAGTTAGCTTTTAGTATTCATTTTCAAACAAGGAAAGTGAATAACTTACTGATCCCTTCAAGTACAAGGGGGTTATTAAAATTAATTTAAAAACCCACGTTTATGTACGCATTCCTTATATGATATTGTGCCAAAATATTTAACTTTTCCTTTCAGCCACTCTATTATTACTTGTGAAGATCCACCACTGTTGTATTTTGTTTAACATTTTGAAATTATTTTAGTGAACTACTGTAGAAACCGACTTCAAGTTGTATTCATTGCATGTATGTAGGAAACTATGTTAAGGCAACCATGTCTATTTTATAACTGTAACCTCACTTGCCACGGTTCCTCTTCCATGAGTTTAAACTGTAACCTCACTTGCCAACCTTTCATCTCTGCAGTTTATTTTCCACACTGGTTTTAAAGAAATCTTGGCCATAAACTTAGCATTGCTTCGTATAAGCGCACTAGTTGGTCTGTGTTGCACATGTTTGTACCATCTGAGTCGGCCCTCGCGCAACTTGTCCTCAATGTTTGCCACCCCCACTTTATTCCTGATATAGTCATTTCTCAAGCGATCTTTTCTTGTCTTGCCACACATCCATCTCAACATACGCATTTCAGCCACGTTCATCTTGCATACAACTAACTATTGTAATAATATCATATGTTGGTATAGGGTGGGGGCTCCTATGTTTTTGAGTGAAAATACACAAAACTATTTCAATCATGCAATGTATACACTACATTCTTATGCAATAACATGTTACATCTTCTATTTTGGATTCAATTAACTCAAGGGGTCTCCCATATTTTTTAGGATTTTTAAGATTTTTTTTCAATTTTTTTAATGAAATTAAAAATCAGAAATTTCGGCAATTTGGCATATCCATTTCGATGTCTAGTACTGGTTGAAACTAAAATTTCGATCCAAAATTTGCAATTTTGATCAAAATTTTGATCCATGGTGACAATAGATCATGCGAATATGAGGCAACAATAGCCCCTTTATAGACCATGGACAGATATGAACGAGAATTAGCATCGTCCAGGGAAAGATGTCGGGAAATTGGTGGTCTTCTAGCATGACAATAGCGATAGGGAACACTAGCTAGACCACGACCACAATCTGGACGAGAATTAGCGTCGTCCATCGAACAGGGATCGAGGAATGATGACGGCTCCCTTGCTTCTATGTCTTTCTTTGTTGTTGCAACGGCGAAGAAGATGTCCGAGATGATACCCAACCCTTGATAGGCTGGAAGCAATGACAATTTTCGATTCAATAGATTTTGGTGATTAGAGATGGTTGGGATGAACACTACTTGCAGATCACCGGGAAGACAGCCTCGGGGAAGAGACAACGAATAGATCTGGATGAGAATTAGTGTCGTTCGGAGACTCGGTGGTTGTCTTTGATTCTAAATCTGGGAAGCGTAAATGACTAGGAAGAATGGCATCCGCGTATAGATGAAGTTCTATATGAATGAAGAAGAGAAACGACCATAGAGGCCGGGAGGATGCCTGGCGGGCGGGCAGCCTAAGCCATGGAGAGACGGTGGCTGCCCGCAGGAGGAGGCTCTCCCTTCTTCTCTCTAGGATTAGGTTAAGTGCTCTGATACCATGTTGAAAAGTGTGAGGTAAAACTCACTTGTGTTGTTGTTATATTAGGTGGAACACCCGTCTTATATATAGGAAAAAGGGCGGAACGATTACAGACTTGGGACTTAAGTAAGGCTATGTGGGCTGAGACACTTAAGCCCATTAATTAATTAACCTATTAACTAAGGCTAATAAAACTTTCTAACTATCGTAAAGCTTGTTTTAATGCATATATTAATGAAAAAAAGATGCATATTTGAAATTCTTTTTGGTGGATGGCTGCTTCTACTGAAAAAACCTGGAAACCATTTTCTGTAATAGGGCTAAGCTAAGAGGTGAAAGGAAACTGTTTTCTGAAATTTTTAGAAGTACACTACATAGTTTGTCTCCCTTAAATCAGGGAAGACCCAAACAAGTCGAGGCACTAATAGGTTGGGTTGGGCTTACAATGGTTCGAGGATTTAAGCAGTTACAAAAGGCCAGTGCAAAGGAAGCAACATCTATCGTCCTACTTTTCATAAATGACCACTGATCAAGCTTCTCAAGTGTGTTTGACCTTGAACAGAGTTACTTTTAGGTAGGGATGGAGTCACTTTTAGCAGCAGGAACTGTAAGATTGGCACTGTGGGCCATGTAAGTTTTCTGTGGCTTTCGTATGACACTTCCCCTCTTCTACAATGTGATCGAAATAGACTAAATTCAATCCAAGTAATTAGTGAAATTACTGAGACATGATCTGCATACAATGGAAGAGCATGATGTGTACTGCATCCTTCCAGCTTCTCTAGGAAAATAACCATTACTCCCAATTTGGGTGCAGTTAGCTTTTAGTATTCATTTTCAAACAAGGAAAGTGAATAACTTACTGATCCCTTCAAGTACAAGGGGGTTATTAAAATTAATTTAAAAACACACGTTTATGTACGCATTCCTTATAAGATATTGTGCCAAAATATTTAACTTTTCCTTTTAGCCACTCTATTATTACTTGTGAAGATCCACCACTGTTGTATTTTGTTTCACATTTTGAAATTATTTTAGTGAACTCCTACTGTAGAAACCGACTTCAAGTTGTATTCATTGCATGTATGTAGGAAACTATGCTAAGGCAACCATGTCTATTTTATAACTGTAACCTCACTTGCCACGGTTCCTCTTCCATGAGTTTAAACTGTAACCTCACTTGCCAACCTTTCATCTCTGCAGTTTATTTTCCACACTGGTTTTAAAGAAATCTTGGCCATAAACTTAGCATGTTACAACCAATTTGGTTGTTTTATAAGTTCATATTCGATTCCATGCCAGGTGACACTAGAATAAATGGCAAGCACCTAGGTTCTAATCCTATCATATGCTGTTGTAGATGGTAAGAGCCTCACGAGATAATGGCTCACGAGAAAATGGTAAGAGCCACAGAGGATTCCATCTTGAAACATTAGCAGGGTGAGCAGCAACCACGAAGTTGCATTCAAGAATTACTCTCTCCAGCAACAGTTATTTAGAATCAGCTTTAAGCCAGACAACATTCCTCCCAGGTAAGCTTTTAAGGAACACCATAGAACTCCCTAATATCCTGACCAAAACCATCACACCAAACATCACGGGAGCAGCAATGAAACAAAATTCACAAATTGCCCTTCTGGAACTCCCCCAAACCATCCTTATCGATTATCGAAATAAACCCATTCATCCAATGCCAGTTGATTAAATAATCTGTATAAGATATCAGTTTCATTTGTTCCCATTGTTACCCGGGCTCTAATGATCTTGGCAGCACAGCAAGTGTGCAAGCATCAGTTTTCATGTTTTTAAACATTGCATCACTATGTTCCCCTTCCAAGTCTGCAAGTGGCAGCATTAATATAATCTTTTGATCCTTTCTCTTGACATAATGTCCAAGGTTCACCTTCATCTAATCATTATAACCTAACATGAAAAACTAAAGTGACCGTCATTGAATAATCACATGGGTGTGTTCAATACCTCCTGCAATCTGTCATAACAAGAAGAGAAGATTTATCATGGCTCATGGATCTTTTATATATCAAAATTGTCAAAACACTTCTGTCCAATTCACGAGTTGTGCGTGATAAACCACAGGAAAATTATAAGCCTGTTTTGACGGAAATAGCAAGTTTAGAATTCTTTTTGGGGGGATGGCTGCTTTTATTGAGAAAAACATGGAAACCATTTTCTGCAATTGGAATAAGAGATGAAAGGAAACTATTTTCTGAGATTTTCACAAGTGCACTAAATAGCATTCTTCCTCAAAACAGGGAAAACAAACAGGCCAGGGCACTGATAGGTTGGCCTTACAATAGTTCCAAGGATTTGAGTAGTTACTAAGTTATGCTCGTGGAATGAACAATGCCAAACAAAACATGTAGCTGTACTGCTGTTAGACCGTCATATTCAGAAATGTGGCATTAATAAATCCAATCAAGCCCTCCATGAACGTGCAACATTCTATTTACACGATCTATAAGCAATGCATTTATGATATAGCTGGTAGGAGTGGAGTCGCCGGCAGCACAAGAACTGCAAAGCTTGGAAGACTTTGGGCCATGTCTCCCTTGGATTTCAATCCGTTGGTATCAAGGATAATTCTCCAGTTTGAAGGATCACGAGCCAGACGATATTCCGCTTTGAAGGCACGGTACTCCCGGCAAACGCATTGCGTGAAACACCCTTCTAAAATTGTAAACCGTCGTCGTATAACAGGAAAAATTAGGTTAACGAGGAGGGCCAAAAAGATCAAAGAGGAAAAATGATGTTGGGTCTGTCAGACAGCCTCAAGGCCTCCCCAGGGCAAGCTCGAGAGCCAGCCGGGAACGATCATCTACAGCCTCAAGATCTCTCACCGAAACCCCGGCCGTTAATCACGCTCAGGCCATGAGGCTCCATGTCATCAACCAGACTTCGGGCCCTGTCTCCTTTTTACCAAAGGATAGGGTTGTACGAGCCTATAGAACAGATCCTGTTCAAGTAAGGTCGTGCTTGGGGAGCTGGAACGGAGGTTTAACCACACGATAACTTTGCAGAAGCCATCAATGTGGGACTATACTTCGGATCACCAACGCACTCCACGCGAGCGTCTTCCTTCAAGCCTGCCCGACATGAGGGGGCGGTGAGCGGGCAATTTATGCCTTTCCAGAACTTGAACACAATTTCAACTGTCGCAACTACTGGATTAAAAGGTGACGTTGGTGCACCGTGGCATCAAGGTTGTCAAAATTGTCCCTCAATTTGTGATTAAACCCACTTACCCTAGGATATGTGAAGTGTATATGGGCATATGGTACTAGTTGAATCTAGTAAGAAAAGTGTGCGGTTGAATGTCCCTAACTAGCACTAGTTTCCTTCAAACACGATGTGAAAATCACTTGTTTATGTATTCAATTAGGTAGATCATAATCTAAAAGTCAACTCCAAAACATAATCAATATTAACTGTAGAATAAAGGGGGAGATAAATTAAAATGTACTAGACATCAAAAGAAATAACATAATTGCATCTCAAGACTAAATACATATATAAAAAACTATGGCATGAATGAGGGTTTGAGCTTTGTGTAATGCAACAATATACCACTTCTTTGTGTTCGATAGTAATTGATAGCCTATGAAAGTCTCCCAGGAGTACAAGACACCAAACTAGTGAAGGGTGTGTTGCAGTGTCAAATCTCTCAGCCATATGAGGGGTGTGCTATGATGCCACGATTCTAAGACATATGAGGGGTATGGCGTGGTTTTAGGTTCACAAATAGGGTAGAGTCCAACTCTTTAAGTGAGGAGTTTTTCTACCACATGCAACAATTAAGTATATTGTGTGCCTCGTGAAATGGGATGATGATTGTCACTCATAGTTGACAGTGCATACAAGATCACATTACTCATAAAATCCACAATCATGTCGCTTGACTCAATTAATCATCATTGTTATTTTTTGGCTTGGTGGAGTTAGACCTATAATTTGTAATTTTTTCAAAAAGTTATAAGAATTATGGATATTGTGGTCTTTTCTTTTTGTTTTTGTCTTTGGAAACATTGTTATTTTTGGATTGGTGGTTTCTTCCTGATGGAAATCCACTCCCGAGCATCCATCTCAATCAAATCATATGGATGGAATATTTGTTTCAATATTGAATTCATAGAATGATTCTGATAGTGGAGGATGGATGTGGTTGTCCTCTTTTTTTCATCATTAGGGGTGAGGTCCACTTAGAATAACCCACAAACAAAAAAGAGATAAAACTAAATAAGGGTGAAAATAGATGATGACCAGGAGTTGAATTGGGCAGTTAGGGTATGATGATTTTGGGCGATTTTGTTGAGATTGGCAGTGCCTTCCGACTGATCACCCTAGGGGCGATCTGCCAACACCTCTGTCACGACACCACCGGCGAGGTCTACCATCCATAAATTCAGTTTTGAAATACATTATGTTAATCTGACATGTTTGTGGGTTAGGCATCATTTTATATGTTGTGCTTTTACAAATTTGAATAACTTGGGTTATAGGAAGAGGAAGGCTTGTCATGTAGACGCCGTCTAGGATGGTGGTTTTTTCCCGATGGAAATCCACTCCCGATCATCCATCCCAAACACATCATATTGATGGGATATTCGTTTCAATTTTGAGTTCACAGAATGGTTTGATATAGTGGAGGATGGATGTGGTTGTCCTCTTTTTTCATCATTAGGGATGAGGTCCACTTAGAATAACCTACATCGAAAAATGATCTAAACTAAAGAAGAATGAAAATGGATGATGACTAGGAGTTGAATTGGGTAGTTAGGGTCCGGTGATTTTGGACAATTTTGTTGAGATCAGTGGCGCCTTCCAGCCAATCGCCCCAGGGGCAGTCTACTAACACATGCGTTGCGACACCGCCAGCGAGGTCTACCATCCATAAATTTAGTTTTGAAATACGTTCAAATCAATCCGACATGTTCGTGTATTAGGCATCATTTGATCAGCTATGTTTTTACAAATTCGAATAACTTGGGTCATAGGAAGAGGAAGGCGTGTCATGCAGACACCAGCTAGGATGGTGGTTTCTTCTTGATGGAAATCCACTCCCGAGTATCCATCCCAACCACATCATATTGATGGGATATCCATTTCACTTTTGAGTTGACAGAATGGTTTGATATAGTGGAGGATGGATGTGGTTGACCTCTTTTTTCATCATTAGGGGTGAGGTCAACTTAGAATAACCCACAACAAAATAAAGCGATAAGATTAAAGAAGGATGGAAATAAATCTTATTGTCATAGAAATAAAAACTTTTCAATAGGAAAAGAAGGCATCTGCCTCATATCATTGGATCCTTTTGGAAACCATATAAAAGAAAGAGCAATTTTGTCACAACCTTTAATTTCCTAATGAATAGGGAAGGCTCAAAGAGGGCATCTACCACATGCAACAATTAAGTATATTGTGTGGCTCATGAAATGGGATGATGATTGTCACTCATAGTTGACAGTGCATACAAGATCACATTACTCATAAAATCCACAATCATGTCGCTTGACTCAGTTAATCATCATTGTTATTTTTTGGCTTGGTGGAGTTAGACCTATAATTTGTAATTTTGTCAAAAAGTTATAAGAATTATGGATATTGTGGTCTTTTCTTTTTGTTTTTGTCTTTGGAAACATTGTTATTTTTGGATTGGTGGTTTCTTCCTGATGGAAATTCACTCCCGAGCATCCATCTCAATCAAATCGTATGGATGTTATATTTGTTTCAATATTGAAATCATAGAATGATTCTGATAGTGGAGGATGGATGTTGTTGTCCTCTTTTTCAACTGTCACAACTACCAGATTAATTGGTCACGTCGGTGCATCATGGCATCAAAGTTGTCAAAATTGTCCCTCAAATTTATCTGACTCATAAATTTCAATTTTGAAATACATTTTGTTAATCTGACATGTTTGTGGACCGTTTGATTAGTTATGCTTTTACAAATTTGAATAACTTGAACTATAGAATTAGGAAGGTTTGTCATGCAGACACCAGTTAGAATGGTGGTTTCTTCCTCATGGAAATTTTACCTATGTATTTTATTTTACTTAGATATTACACTGTATACATCTAAATGAAAATGTCTATCCTCAAAATTTAAAACTTACAATAAAACTCAAGGAATTTATCTCATAATTGTGACTCCATATCCCTAGTTGCTTCTCTGATTCAATGATATTTCTACAATACTTTGACTTCTAGACTTATCATCTTATGTAATAGTTTCTCCTTGTGATAAGGGATTTGTACAAGGCACTCTCCATAAGTCAAGTCATTCCTGAGTTATATAGGCTCATGTCAAAAAACTAGAGATTCATCTACAAAACATTTCTTTAGTGTTGATACGTGAAATACATTATGCATCTGACCCCATTCTGGTGGAAGTGCTAAGTGATATGCTCAATTTCAAACCTCTTTTAATATCTCCAAGGGCACTACATAGTGTGGATTGAGTTTTTCTTTCTTTGCTAACCTAATAGCACCCTTTGTATGTGATACTTTTAGGAACTTTCTCTCTCATGTTTTTTACTCGACTGGCCTTTGTTTCTTGGTTGCATAGTTTTGTTGCCTACTTTGTGTTGCTAGTATTCTATTATTAACTTAGCCCGTTCAGTGCATTGTTCAAGGGTATCTAGACCAAAAAAAATTGCCTCTCTGACATCATCCCAATATAATAGAGATTGACACAGTCATCAAATACAAAGTCTCGTGATCTAATTTGTTTGCTTTCGTGGTAGATATTATTATAAGAAAAGTCACATATGGCAAATGGTTATCCCAACTTCCCTTCTAGTCCAAAGAGCAAGCTTGAAGTAGATCTTCTAATATCGGATCACCCCTTCTTATTAACAATCGTTCTAGAGATGGAATGTAGTGATAGAGTTTACCCAGAGCTTGTTGCAATAGTCTTGAAATTTTTAAATGTGAACTTTGGATCTCTATGAGACACTATAGATGTAGGGACACCATGTAGTCAAACAATCTCTTTTATATCTAAATCATCCGAACAGTCCATATTTTGAGTAATCTCTTTTTATGGATAGAAAATGTACAAACCTTGTCAATCGATCTACAATTTCCCAGACAATGTCAATACCAGTCAATCAATCTACAATTTCCCAGGCGGTGTCAATGCCCTTCTTTTTTCTTGGTATCGTGGTGAAAAAAGCCACAATTATGTGATCCTACTTCCTCTATGAAATTTCTAGGGATTTTAGAAGTCCTCTGGGTCTTTGAAGTTCAACTTGACATGTTGACACATCAGGCAACATTGTACATGTCAAGATATTTCCTCCTTCATATTTGGCCACTACAACTTTTGTTGTAGGACTTTGTACACTTTTTTGGATCCGAGATTGTTAGAATATCGTGGGCCTCATCTAGGATCCTTTTCTTAATACCGTTTTAATTTGTAACCCATAGATGATGTTCAAAGTGGATAGATCCATACTCCCCTACAAGTAGTTGAGTGGTAGTTTTTCGGGCCACTCTCTTCATTTTTGTCCATTCCTGATCTTCTCTTTGTGTTTCTATTACCTCATGTTTAAACTATGGAATAACTTTGAGGTTGTTTATAATAGTTGAGTCTTCTTGTTGCATTAGGTCCTATTGTAGGAATTTCTTCATTGTTATCCACTTTTGTACCTTCATAGAAGCTAAACTGGTCTTCTTCTCCCTACTCAAAGCATCGACAACAATGTTTGGTTTCCTAAGTGGTATGCAATATTAAAATCATAATATTTTAGGTATTATAACCACATTCCTTTTCTCTTAGACTCAAGTATTTTTGGCACATAATGTACTTGAGACTTTTATGGTCACTAAAAACCTCAAATTTTGCACCACAAAGATAGTCCATACAAATCTTTAGGGAAAATATTATCATTTTCAACTTAAGATCATGAGTTGTTTAATTCTTCTCACTTGATTTCAACTTCTAGTGGTGTATGTGATCACCTTTTCATCCTGCATAGACACACACCCAAGACCATCTTTTGATGCATCACTATATATGGCGTAATTTATCCTCCTATGGTAAACTTAGTATTGGTGAAGTTGTCAACCTTTTCTTTAGTTCTTGAAAGCTACTCTCACACTTGTCTAACCATTTCAAAGGAAAACTTTTATGAGTCAACTTGGTCAGAGTTGCAGAAAGCTATAAAAAATATTTGATAACATCATCTATAGTATCATGTCATACCAAGAAAACTTTGAATTTCATTGACATTCTTCAATTGCTTCCACCCAAGTACAAATTCTACTTTGGTTGGGTCTACAGAATTACGTCTAGACAACACCACATGGCTCAAAAGGATCACCTTTGTAAACCAAAAATTACACATTGAGTATTTTACATATATCTTGTGCTTCTCCAACGTTTCAAAGACCATCCTCAAGTGATCTATGGTTTCTTCTTATGTAATCGAATAAATTATAATGTCATCAATAAACATTGCAATGAAGGAATCTAGAAAAAAAATTAAGATCCTATTCATGAACCATATGAATGCAGTTGGAGCATTAGTAAGACGGAAAGGCATTACCAGGAATTCATATGATTATATCTTAAATGCCATAGTGGGAACACGATATGTCTTCATTCTTAATTGATGATTTCCCAACCAAAGATCAATCCTTGGTAAAAGAATATTTGACTTTGATTGATCAAATAAGTCATCAATCTTAGGTAGAGAGTACTCAAGTTTGACAGTAGCCTGATTTAACATTCCATAGTTGATGCATGTTCTCTTTGACCCATCATTCTTCTTTGTAAAGAGCACTGGAGCATCACAAGGTGAAACACTAGGTTTTATAGACTCGTTCTCTAATAATTCCTCCAGTTGCTTCTTCAACTCTAATAATTTTGTTGGTTACATTTGGTAAGGTGGTTTTGGGAGAGGTCTTATCCCAAAGACTAGATTAATTGAAAATTCAACATCTATAACATGTGGAATTCTAGAAAGATCCTAAGATCACACTTCTATGTAATCCATCACCATCTCAACTAATGTAAGGGGGCTTTAGAATGGATCTATCATTACTGTAGAAGCCAAGTACGCTAAGGATCCTTTCTTCAAAATTTTCTTAGCCTTCCATGATGAGACGATTAAACCTTCACTATGACCACCTCAAATCTTGCTTAAAATTCTAGGTTCACCAAGTCTGAAAATTATGACTTCCTTGCTCCTACAAGCGAAGACTTATTGTAATATACTTTTATTGAAGCATCAAGATGTACAAGGATCTTATACCCTAACTTATATAAGAAAAATCTTTACTTAGGTACACATATATTGGATGTGTTCCTCTACTCCCATCAAAATCACAAAAAGGATCTGTAACACCCTAATTATTTTTAAAAATCCCTAATTTCAAAATTTTAAAGTTTGATGCTTCAATTAAACCATAATTGTCTATGCCACCTATTATAATTTTTAAAGTATGTACCCATGAATTTCATATATAATCACACATTATCAACTCAATTGGAATTCATTTCACAAATGTGACCCTAATTAGTCAACATGTAACATATGAAGGTTCAAAGTGCAACTGACCTAATTAATAACCACAATAGTCTCTAACTAAAATCATATGAGTTTATTTGGATAATAAATAACTCCCTTCAAATTATGGGCCACTAATTCCTTTTTCCACAATATGATATAATTACACATGTGTCTATCCTAAAAGGGAACTTGTAGGTGGTCGTGACTCCCAAAATGGGAAGCTAAGTTGATATTCAATTTTATCATGGTTACATTAGGTAGCATACAAATTTGATCTCAATTGGATAATTATAGGACCCTCAATCTAATTAGGAACGCAAGATTATCTAAGTGTTGATTTTATTAACCGAATTTGCCAATTTTTCCTAAAGTCCAGTATTCATTTTGAGCATCACGCAGCCCTTTCTTCGGTCCTACTGTGAAGGAAATCCATGAGTCGAGGTCATGCCCCTCGCACGACTCCCCTCTTTTGTTGGGAATCTACGATTCACAATCCCATCTCCTAAACCAATGGTGTATATCTCTCTCTCCATGGAATCCCAGACACAATAGAAGCTATAGATACCTTTATGGCCCTGATACAAATCTAAGGAGACCTAGTTGTGTGGGTCTCGTGCCCTAGGCACCCCAGTGGATGACAGACTCTGTCGTTTCCCTATTTTAGAGAGACTCAATCTCATGAACATTCAGGAATCCCCTGACCCTCCACCTATATATGAAATATGCTCCCAAAACCTCCATCGGTCTTGACCTAAGGGTCTTCCATCACAGAAACCCCCTCTATAACCTTGGAGATACCTTGACAAACCTCTACTCTTGCAACCTGCAACTAAAGGTCTATGATGAGGCATCCATCGTTTGTAGCCCTTAGATTCCTTCCATGATTAATCCTTCATGCCTCTTGTGGAAAATCTTAGCAAAGATCAAGTTTTTCACCTTTTCCCTTTTCTGGGTTTAGTAGTTCCAGTTAACTATTCTGACGACCCTGGTTTCCAATTCATAGGTCTTTTTATTGTCCTTCCAATTTTCTGTCACGATCACCTTCAATTTTTTGGTCCCAATACATATGACACATTGGTTTCATCAGATACCCAAGTTTGTGCCACGATCATACCTGCTCTAGTCAATGATGGCAGCAATAGTAGGTCCTTCAGGTACCACCAGCCACCACTAGGTCTGGGGTGTGGGTCACTAAGATTGGTATGCTTCAAGCAATGTAGTGGTGATGCGATGATTTTGATTCACATTTATAGACTTGTTTGATATGTGTTTTATGCATTTATTAGTCATTCTCGTGGTTAATGTTGCATAATTCATTCATTTTGGTCTATGCTACTTCTTTATGTCAAATTCCCTTTATTTCAGCATTTTGAGTATTCATTATCAAAAATATACATTTTTTGTGGACTTATGTGGTTTCGTGTGTTAATTTCAGGAAAAACAAGTATCTGCTACCGTCGATACCATCGACAGTGGTCGATACTATCGACACGACCACAGGCGCACAGCCGCAAGGATCAGAAGAAAGTCGATACTATCGACAGGGATGTCGATGGTATCGAGATATCATCAGGTTGCGGATGAAAATGAGGTCGATACTATCGACACAAAGTCGATACCATCGATCCAGGAGGCTACAGTGACGGAAAAGGACAACAACTGACGCCTTAGAGTGTCGATACCATCTACCCGCGTCGATGGTATCGACACCGTCAGATACTTGTTGGCTTTGTAATGATCTAAATCGGACGGCTGTGGTTAATGGACGACCTAATTGTGGGATTATACCTAAGGACGGCCGCCCAGAGCGAAAAAAGGAGGAATTAGTCGCAACACACATCCCAGAGAGCAAGGAGAGAAGAACGGAGCACGAGAGCACACCCCAACCGATCCGCACGCTGAAGAAGATGATTTCTACCACCGAAAGGTGGGAGAACGCGTATTCCACGCCAAGGAACGCTTGGATCTTTTCCGTTCAGGGGTTTTACCACTCAATCACGTTTTTCTTCATGTTTCCCTTTTTCTTCTCCACATTGTACTCTGAGATGAACATGCGGGGCTAATCCCCTTTGTCTTTAGGACCGGGAGTAGCCCGGGGATTCATTGTATGACGATTTTATAATAGTAATTCATATCTTATCTCTTAAATTCGTGGTATAATTTTGTTTTCTCAAATACATTGTTATGCTTGATCACCATAATAATAATCTAACGCCCTTAATTGCTTTGAAAGAAGAATTAATGGTTGAAAAGAGACGGAATTTACATTAATTGACAAATCCCTTGAACAAGGTGGTGTAAGATTAATGGTGGATACCGAGAGGTCGTTTCTAATGCACCTAGTTTAGGGTATAGGTTACTACGACGGTGGAACCGACCTAGACATAGGTAGTGAATTGTACCACGACAGTGGGCAATTCTGATTTCAGGCCACTACCCGGATAGAGAGATAAAATTGAGTAACTACATAGACTTTAATACAATGAAAGCCCGCTGTGAAACCACAATCCTAAAGATCTCACTTTGAATCGATTAAACCAAACATTTAATTGATTGCTTGTTTTGCTTTATTTTTATTTTCTTTTAATTTAGACAACAACTCTCAACTATTTAATCGGCTTAGCTGATCATGAGTAGTTAGCAGGAGTCTCCAACAATTTCACGTATCCCTGTATTCGACTCGGGCCTCACAAAGGCATGTATTACTTTGACGCGTTCACTTGCGTTTCTGCGCACGATAAATTTGCGTCAAGTGGCTACACTATTCGACACTCATCTCCACTCCATCATTAGTTCCAAATCACGAGTTTCATCTGTTTGTGGTGTTGATCAGGTTGCTAGCTTGTCATCAAGAAGATGAAGATCACAGGAGATATTGTTACATTTATGCCCTTCAATTCTCAATGGCCTTAATTTTTAATGCATGAGCAAAATAGTAGTTTAGCAATTCTTTGTTGCACGTGCTGAATAGAAGGGACCCGCCTCCAGGTGGCCAGGACCTATTGCCCCACCTCAGGTCGGGCCCAGTTGGCCACTGATTTAGATATGATTTTTGGTGAATTATGATTGGTCGGTTATTCAAAAAATTGTAGTTAATCAATGGTTTGTTAGAAAATTTTTGGGGAAATGTGTTTTGGAAAGGTTTCTCAAAGGGTAATCCATATTTTAGGTTTCCAAACCATAATTCAGTGCAATACATCCATGTTTTCTTAAACACCAATTTAGAGTTTAGGATGTTAATTTAAATGATAATTAATAAAAAAATATGTTAATTTTAGGGAACCTAGGATTTAAATCAAGATCATAGGAATTAAGTTAGGATCTACCTTGCTCCAAGTAAGCAGTGTTGTGATAGAGAGGTTCCTTGTTGTGATAGATGATGATGTTATGAGATAGATTACAAGCTTCATTAGTATTATATACACATGTTAGTCTTATTTAGAAATTTCATCATGAGAAGGTCATGTGCCAAGTATTATGAGGAGACTTAAGATAATATTTGACAATTATCATACACAAAATATGTAAAACCCTAAGGTGGGTAGTATGTGGAAATTTTGAGGACAAAATTTATTAAAGGTGGGTAGTATATTAATACCCCAAATATTTTCGAAATTCCTTAATTTCAAACGTTGATGCTTCAATTAAATCGTAATATGTCTATTCCAACAATTACAATGTTTAAAGTATGTACCCATGAAGTTCATATATATATTTTCACATTATCAACTCAATCGTAATTTATTTCACAAAGGTGGAGCCCCTGACCCTCCACCTATATATGAAATATGCTCCTAAAACCTCCACTGGTCTTGACCTAAGGGTCTTCTATCACAGAAACCCCCTCTATCACCCTAGAGATACCTTGACGAACCTCTGCTATAACAACCTACAACTAGAGGTATGTGATGAGGCACCCATCGTTCCCAACCTTTAGAGTCCTTCCAGGATTAATCCTTCATGCCTCATGTGTCTAATCTTGGTGAAGATCATGTTTTCCCCCTTTTCCCTTTTTTGGGTTTAGTAGTTCAAGTTAACGATTTTGATGATCCAGGTTTCCAATTCGTATGTAAGATTCCTAACCTAGATTAGTGCTTGATTGTGATTTCTTTACTTAATAACATGCTTAAACCTCAATATAATCTTGTGATTCATCTTAATATCATTTAACATGCATGTGTTTTCAGTCTGGTCCAATTTGGTTGATGTTTGAGCTAGTTATGCTTGTTTTGGACCAAGTTGCAATTTACCCATGTTGAGGGTTAATCTTGTAATTTGTCACATGTATGTTGAGCCTTTTGTGCCTAATAATCATGATATATATATAGAGAGAGAGTAATGCATAGGGGTGCCTTGTTAGACCTTGGATGATGAGGTGGCATCAAGTATGCTGAGTTAGGGCTTGCATGGTTTTGCTTACATGCTTGAGTTGATGGATGTTTCAACCTTATATGTTGGTTTTTGAAGTGTTGCGACCGCAACACTCCCATGGTTGATGTTTGTTGTGACTTAGGTGTCTTACCTTTAGTTTTGGTTGCTAGGGTATGCTTGGGTTGAGAGGTGTTGTGACCTATTTTGTTGAGAGACATGTTGTAGCGGTCCCTACATGGTGATTCCCTTGGTTTTATTTTGACCTCGAGGTTTAGTGGACCTAAGTGGTCACTACACTACCTTGTTTTTATCACCCTTTATTGCATGCATGTCTAGAATGATTCCATGGTTGGTCCTTTGTGGGACATGTGTCCTTTTAGTGCTCTAATATCTTGACACCTCATGATCTTTACCTCCTTCCTACCTTTGAGTATATAAACCCTCTCTTTTACATGCAAATATTAATCTATCTCTATATATCTTCATACCTAGAATGTAGGATGCTTCTCCTAAGTCCTTCATTGAGAAAGTATTCCCAAGCTAAGTCTTTACCTTCTCTAAGGCTGAAACATCATTTCTCATCAATAGTATGTCATCCACATACAATATAAGGAATGTGGTCGTGCTCCCACTAACCTTCTTGTACACACAAGGTTCATCTTCATTTTGAATAAAGCCAAACACTTTGACTTCTTCATCAAATCGAAGATTCCAACTCCGAGATGCTTGTTTCAATCCATAGATTGACCTTTGCAGCTTACAGACTTTATTGGCATTCTTTGGATCTACAAAACCTTCAGGTTGTGTCATGTATACATCCTCATTTATATTCCCATTAAGGAATGTGATTTAACATCCATTTTCCAAATCTCATAGTCATAGTAAGGCGCAATAGCAAGCATAATCCTGATGGACTTAATCATGGCAACTGGAGAAAAAGTTTTGTCATAGTCAACACCTTGAACTTGTCGGAAACCCTTTGCAACCAATCTGCCTTTATAAGTTTGCACGTTTCCATCCATGTCGGTCTTCTTCTTGAAGACCCACTTGCACCCTATGGGTTTTACTTCTTCAGGTGGTTCCACCAAAGTCCATACTTTGTT
Source organism: Alisma plantago-aquatica (assembly GCA_963693085.1). NCBI lineage: Eukaryota > Viridiplantae > Streptophyta > Magnoliopsida > Alismatales > Alismataceae > Alisma > Alisma plantago-aquatica. Next base: position 928,430,451 of record OY856409.1, read on the forward strand.
GGAGTACATGGATTCCATCTCGAATTTCATGGCCTCAAGCCATTTCTCAAAATCTGGTCCCTCCACAGCCTCTAGATAGGTAGTTGGATCATCATTTATGACCAACTCACTGCCTTCCTTAGTCACAAGGTATCCAAACCTCTCAGGTTCAAGGCGTGTCCTACTAGATCTATGAGGTCCTTGTGTTACTTGAGGAGACTGAGATTCCACAACACCTTGTGAATCTCTATGTTCCTCTTGTACATCTACTGGTTCAATGTTTTCTTATTGGGCTTGAACCTCTTCAAGCTCTATTTTCCTCCCACTGCTTCCTTTGGAAATAAATTCCTTTTCTAGGAACACAACATCCCTAGAAACAAACACTTTGTTGTCAGTTGGGTGGTATAAGTAATATCCTTTGGTCTCCTTAGGATATCCAACAAAATAACATTTATCAGATCTAGGGACTAGTTTTTCAGGAAACATTTTCTTGACATATGCCTCACACCCCAATTCCTCATAAAAGACATATTGGGATGCTTCCCAGTCCATATTTCATATGGTGTCTTTTGAACCAATTTAGATGGTACTCGGTTAAGTGTAAACATGGCGGTTTCAAGAGCATGCCCCCAGAAGGAAATCGGAAGATCAGCAAAACTCATCATTGATCACACCATATCTAGTAAAGTGTGATTCCTTCTTTCATTCACACCGTTATGTTGTGGTGTTCCAGGTGGAGTCCATTGTGATACAATACCACGGGCTCGCAGAAGGTTCTCAAACTCTTAGCTTAAGTATTCTCCACTTTGATCGTATCGAAGTGCTTTAATACTTTTACCAAGTTGGTTATGTACTTCATTCATGAAATCCTTGAACCTTTCAAGGGTTTCTGACTTATGTTTCATCAGGTACACATAGCCATATCTACTAAAGTCATCAGTAAAGGTAATGAAGTACTGATACTCATTTCTGGCATTAGTTCTAAAAGGCCCACATACATCCGTATGTATGAGTCCTAATAGATCACTAGCTCTCTCACCTTTACCTGAAAAGGGAGTCTTGGTCATCTTGCCCAACAAACAAGATTCACATGTCTCTATTGATTTATAATCAAAAGAGTCTAGATAACCATCTTTATGGAGTCTAGAAATGTGTTTCTCATTTATGTGCCCTAGACGACAATGCCAAAGATATGTTTTGTTTGAGTTGTTGAGTTTTTGCCTTTTGGTGTTTACGTTGTATACATTTGTCTCTAGATCTATCAAGTATAGACCATAAGACATTGGGGCATTCCCATAAAAGACCCCATATTTCGAAATGGAACACTTTCCATTCTTAACAAGAAATTTAAAACCATCCTTGTCCAAACAAGAAACAAAAATGATATTCCTATTTATGGCAAGTATATAATAGCAGTTCTTCAACTCTATTATTAGCCCACTAGGTAGAGTTAACTCATAGGTTCCTACAGCACTGACGGTAACCCTTGCCCCATTGGCAACACGTAGTTCAACCTCGCCTTTCCCCAAAGGCCTACTTCTCTTAAGATATTTCACATTTGAACAAATGTGAGATCCACATCCGGTATCAAGTACCCATGACAAAGAAGTAGTAAAGTTAATCTCTATCACATGTACACCAGAAGTAGAGATCTCTATCTCTCACTTCTTCTTCCATCGTTCCTTCCATCCTCTGCATGTTTTGAGCGCAGAAGATTCTGACATTGGTTTGGTGAGAGAACCCTTCTCTCCCTCACCTTTGTCCTTAGACTTTGTTCCATTGATCTCCATCAATGAACTATCCTTCTTCTTAAGCGCACATAGAGTGGATTCAAAGGCTACCAGTATTTCTGAATTGTGCAAAACACTTCTCACATTCCCCAACCAGTTATGGAATTTATTCTCAATTAATTTGCCCATTTTAAAAGATGATTCTTTTTCCATTATACAAGAGAAAATTGCATTTGTCAAAACTCTTTTTGATTTGATTTGAATAAAATTTGATAGTAGTTAATTAGGCCTTTAATTAATTACCGCTCCCACTATTTTGATTTAAATTGATAGCCATCACCATCAATTCAGAAGATTGCATCGCACAATCTTCTAGTGGCCAAGATCCATATTTCATCAAGTCATGAGTCACCTTTGGTTGATCGCCCACAACTTGACTATTTAGGTAGGCCATCATGCCAATTGCATCATATGCAACTCTTGATGAATGAACATGCGCAACACCTTGCCATGAACATTTCGTGCCTCTGGGCTTAGACGCTCTAAGAATCACCAGTTAAGTCTATCCCAAAAGCTGACACAGTAAACATGCACCCTGCTTTGGCAGAACCTACATGTTTACCCTTCACACTTCCATGAGATAGATGGCGCACCATGCTTTGGCGTAACCTACGCTTGGTCGATCAAGTTTTTCATGTGTGTCGCTAATGGAAGGCGTAAAAGACTTAATATTTAGATGAGAGATTTGGTTTTTATAGGTACATATACATATCCAATCACCACAATATATAGTAAGTATCATATACATGCCATATCCCACAGAAACATGTGAAATGATAAAAGCAATGATTATGGCCATCCTAATGTGATTCCTCGAGCCAAGAGGAATCACAATCATCTAGGTCCACATCACATGCAACCTGTATAAGATGAACTTTGTGCATTGCCTTTCTGGGTTTGATCAACTCATCTCCATGATTGATCGACTCGCCATTAGACCAGTCAGTTGGGTGCCACCAGCCAATCGACTGGCGCCTCCAGCTGATCGGTTCACTGGTCATCGTGCATCTCCTCAGGCCGCCACCCGCTTGTCTTGCTCCTCGAACTGGTCGTCAAAAGTCTGCCGTTCTTTGACATAACAGGAAATAAAAATCTATCCTATTTTACATTTGAAAAAGGAAACCCCGAGTTACATTTGGGGGGGAGAAAAGTTAGGAAAGAAATCTCGAGTTATCTCAAGTTACATCAGGAATAGGAGATAGGGAGTCGGTGCGCAGATCGAGATGCAAGTAACCACATTCAACCATACACAAACATAGGGTTTATTGGCCATAACCACGCTATACATCCACCACAAAACTCATTTAAGGGCGACGCGTATCGAGTGCATTCATATTACATATCATATATGTATATTGGGATTTGTGGATTTAGGATTGGACATGCATAAAGACAATTTTATTTGCATCTTATATAATAAATAAAGGTGACAAACCAAAATCGATCACATCGATAATCCTAAAGTATAGAGCAGTTGACGTGGCTCTGATACCACTGTTGGGTTTTAGGGGAGACAGAGAAGGCAGCGGAAACAAAAAAATTCTTCTCCCAAACCCAGAATAAAGGAATCGCATCAACGTCTATACAATAGGAAGGATGGTTTGAGGAGGCGTACCTTATACTGAGGCTTGCTCAGTGACGTTACCTCATGACTTGCGCAGTCTTTACCTCCAGTCTTGGACGATGTCTGTGCAACTCTTGGTCTCACCGGGACTGTCAGGATTGACAGATGTCCTCCGAGCGGCAGAAGTCTCCCGCCTCTACAGTCGTCCACACAGACAGCCTAGAACTCCGATCTCCTGGTCTCACAAGGAATTGGAAGGAGTGGCATCCTCCTGTCAGTGTACTAGTCACTGACACACTCTCATGTCACCAGTTGCTTTTCTACAGTTGTCTTTCCCTTATTGTGCCTCCCTTATCGGGTAGCACTTGCTCGGGCTCTCTCGGTTACCAAAACTAGAGAGAATGACAACTTTGTAGAGCAACTAGTATTCTGAGTTGTTCTTTGAGAAGCCCCCAATACCCCTATATATAGGAGGGTCATGGGACATGGTTCTCTAACCCGGGTAATGCGGGATTAAAACAGGAGTAGAAGGGTTTGAGATTTTCCACAAAACAACCAACTACATCAGCTAAACTGATTGTTTCAAGCATGAACCGATCGGCTGGGGACCTGAGCCGATCGGTTCACACCTGAACCGAACGGTTGGGACACCTAAGCCAATCAGTTCAAGCATGAGCTGATCAGTCCGTGGTCCTGGTCCAACTCGAATTGACTTTCATGTTTGTTTCTGACTAATCAAATATTAGTCCTTATCCAAATCAAATTTGACAAGTGAAACAAATATGTTTTTGCAAAAAGAGTCTTCTGACTTTCAAACGATATCGGTTGGTCACACGAATCGACCGGTTCAACAATTGAGTCGATCATTTCATTGACACATGAGCCGATCGACTCACCAGTTGAGCCAATCGATTCATCAACTTGAGCCGATCGGTTCATCACATGAGTTGATCGGTTGGAAGTGCAAATTGTGCAAAATCAGTCAATTGCAGTTTCAATCAATCTGATACTCTAATCAATTGGTCCAACCTTGAACACTATGATTTTGAGCTATCAATCAACTTAGTGTTTAATTGAACTACTAAACTCCTTTAGTAATCAATCTAAACATCATTTGTGGATAAACTCCTCTTCCAGGTTAAATACTATGTGTGTGACCCTACAGGTCCATTTCACATTGGCAGTGAAAGTCCATAACACTTATGACTTCACAAGCAAAGAGTGGTGCCTAGTCGCACATTAGTGCTACCCAAGTGAAATAGAAAATTGGAGAACAACTTTCAATCCTACAATCCATGAATGGTGTTACATCGAATGTATAATTCCTCTATCACTAATGTCCTGAATGAACTCAAGGCATGGTACAGTCATCCTTTCAACGTTCATCCATTTCCTTGATCTCAGAGCAGACTGGGTGAGATGTGTGTGACATCAATATCACATATTGATTCACACATTCATGCACATGCCTTTCTCAATCCTACTCATTAAGTGGCCATGGACATTAAACTCCCTTAGGAGAGACAAATCCCATATCTATCACTCACCCCTCAAAAGCCCCATCTGTCAAAGTCACCCAATCATCACCTTTATAACAACCCATGTTTCAGGACTGCGTTTGATGATGTCAAAGTGTACCCAATGACATGTGTCGAGTGTAGTGATTTCCGGTCGAAGAATCACATTCACCACCATCACTGTGAGAGTTGACTGTGACTACCAAATCATGGTTCCATGTGTCACTCTCACGGTGGGTCTGTCTGGTATACTTGTTCTCTAACAAGTACCTATGTGCTTGGTTTGATATCACTATATCATGACTAATGAGATTCTATCATCAACCAACACACAATCTAGTCTTTAGTGTTATTGATGTCTATGGTTATTTCCACAATAACAACCGACTAGGGAATAAACAAGAATGTATACTCTTAACATCTGTATGATCTCATCGTTTAGGTCCTTAACCTAAAAACATACGTCATTGAGTAAAACAATTCTTTAGACATCTATCATGTCACACTATCATTTCAGAAATAGTTAAAACATATAGATCAGAAATTGCCTTTATTATTATTCAAATCATTTACAAAGTATCCCATTACAATCATCACATGACTTGCTCTATGGGTCATACATACCAACAGGTTTGGCATGTCATAACCCATAGATAGAGGTGTCAGGATATCACGAAAGGATGCATGTACAATAGTCCCTCGAGGGAGGTGAGGGTCCAGGTGTGTGAAACAATCATTCCAACAGTAAGGGAAAACATCAAACTATCATATGATACAAAGAACCTCTAACCAGACATGACAAAAGTTTAAAGAGCACAATATGCTATAATGTTTATGTTGGGAAGTATGGAGACAAAGTAGACAGTGCAAACATAAAACTTTTGACTATATTTCCTAACTAGTGGATCACACCAACAACGATGTATTAGGAAAGAGGGTGTAAGATGTACCTTTTCTTGGAGCAAGTCCAATGACTATCCTCACACAGAGACATGCTTCCTCTCAAGCAACATAAAAACATTATTTGACAACATCATCCTAGTGTTTCACTAATAGATGGCGGCTAATGACATCCTCCTAGCATAGAAGCAAAAGATTCCACACATCTACATAGTCCACGCAAACCACTGGGAACTCCACATCACACTTCATGTGTCAGTGGGAAGGAGTTTCCCCTTCATTTGTCAACGTCCTAGTATCAAATTCCTTCTCCCTTTCTATCTCTCCCTTTTACGGGTAAGACGACTTGGGCTCTCACATGACTGCAACTATGAGAAGTCAAGTCTATCACTTATGTCTTGAGTTCATTGGCCATCCCTTTTATATAGGACTGACTAGTCCAAGGTTTCATAAACCCTTGGGGAGACGAAGGCTCAAATCTCATGGTTGGGTGGCATTCGTGCACGGCCACTTGATTGACTAGAAAATTGTCATGGAACCATTTGTTACCCAAATCCTAACTCCAAATGACTATAAAGTCAATGGTGATAGGACCTGGCATCCGTCCCTAGAAAGGTATTATCAAAGTGTGAATGCAGAAGCATAAATCTTAGCATACATGAACAAATAACAAGGTAAAAACACCAATCATAATCTCAACATTCAATAATAAATATTAAACAAAATGGTTTATTATAATCTTTCAATTGCATTTTCAAGACTACAATTTTACAAGTCTGCTCATGTATATTGGGAATCTTACAACAAGAACACCTGACATAGCTCACCAAGCCCATCAACTTCTAGCCATCTCTGAACCTATAAAATACATGAAACAAGGTGGGTTAAGAACACTAGGTGTTGAGTACGAGGCTGAAAGATACATATACATATGCTTTGCATAAATTGAAATGATTTGCATAACTAATGAATAAGAATAAACAAGCTAAGTATTTAGAAAAGCAAAATCATGTGTTTTATATCATTTTACTCCAATTATACCATCAATATCATGTATCATGAGGCCTTTGACCAACTTCCCATCGGAAGGGACCATAAGGGTGCTCAAGATTAGCTAACCCTTTTATACGTGAGGGACGTCGAGGGCATTGCCAAGAGATAACCATGTTTCTACGTGAGTAACCTCAGTGACCAAAGTTATAGAGCACAACCATGTTTCAACATTATATAATGGAGTTTCCATATTATGTTTGCAAGTTATAAAACAACGATACGAGACAAACATCAAGTACATACTAGAATACTACATGGAAATATTTGAGAAAGTAAACAAGCATACATATGTATCACATTTCAAGCAAGAAAGCCATAGTCATATAACTATTTAGAGCTCTTACCTGATTCAGAGATTTTAGCTTAACTTAGTATTGACGATCTAGCCACAAGGATCACTTGATTAAGTACAGGAGTGCATACATGAATTAGATTCTCATCATTAACCCTAACTAGTTTCATTTTAGGGGTTGGAAAAGTTAGATTCATAGTAATTTAATTACATATTTGATTATCTCTTAATGATCTAAGGGTCATTAACAAGGTGGGGTTCAAGTTTCATGTCATTTTGAGGTTCCATTCACTTTATGCGAATATTACAAGATTCATGTTACTTATGTACAATCTAGGTCAAAAGGACTCACAATAGAGCAACCAAGGTAAAGGGTCATTGTGACATGAGAATCAAGCATTAAAGATGGTTTATATCAGCAACATTATGTCATAAGAAACACTTTGCAATGTAGGTGGATGTCCCCTAGGGTCTACCCATCATATTCCCAATCATGAGTATCAACATCAGAACATATATGCAAGCATCAACATAGTTCATATGCCATTAGGGGTCAAGATAAGACTTAGGTGGACATTCACAACAAGGTGATCAAGAATAAGAAGGATCAAATCTGACTCAAGAGGAGGGGGGGATAACGATAAGATTCACATTGACATTAGGGCACAAGCATAACAAACTAGTTGTATATTGGCATACTAGGTCATAACTAGTGGATTTGACCACATGCCTCATCATACCATACGATAGAGTGAACCCATGCATTAGGGTCTCCAAGACATCATATATTTACTAATTTATAGATTAGGAGGGGGTTGATGCACAAAGTAGGCCAAACATATCATTTGATCAAAGTATAACAAGCATTGACATAAAGGGGGGAAAATATATGCATATAAGGCCATATGAGGTGAACAAGCAATAAATAGTGTGATCTTGAACATACATGTGACATGGCATCATATGGTTACTAATTTTTGTGTTGATTAGGCATTAGGTGTCATTTAGGAGCAAGATTTCCATTTTATAATCAAGATCATCATTAAGGTCTCAAAACAAGCCACATTACGCAATAATAATCATCAAGAGTACATGGTGGGTGATTAAGCCTTCTCTAATGCACAGAGTCCATTAAGTATTGTAACATCCCTGACCTGGGTTATGCCTTAACCCTAGGAGTTTTGCTTAAGCAAGTTAATTAGATCCTTAACTTTATCTTGTGAAAAGTAATTAAGGCTCGAGAGGAACTTATGTTTCAATTTTGGTCATGTTTGAATAATATTGAAGCAATGTTTGCTTATTTTGGACTAAAGTGCAAATTACCCAAAGTGAGGGGTTAACTTGCAAATGTTACATGAAAAAATGTTCCTCATGTTTTGAAACATCATAGGAATGATTATGATGCAGTGGTATGACTTTCACAAGCCTGAATACCAAGAAAGAGCTGATAAAGCAATGTTTGTGCATTAAAACCTAGTTTTGGTGTAAAGTGCAATTTACCCAAAACCTAGGGTTCAATATACAAATTACCACTTCAATAAGGTCCCTTATGTTTCTTGGAATCATGTAGAGCAAATAAAATGAGATGGGCGCCTCATTTGAATTAATTTGGAGGAGATAGAATCTTGATATTAAAATAATCACGATTTATGCATAATTGAAACCCTAATTCAATTTAATGCAAAAAGAAATATATTAATTAAAGAACCCTTCAACCAAAAGTTGAAGGATGAATTTTCAAAGAGTTTGTACGATCTTGTTCCTTACAAATGCACGAAAATATCCAAAGGAAGTGGATAACTCACTCACATTATTATAAGAAAAAGAAATATCCACTCACATATGGATATTAGTATAATATGATCTAAGGTGCTTAATTTGCATTTCTTTAAATTGAGGATAATTGAGAGGAATAAGAGGAAAATGGGATAGCCTCGTATCCAAGGAATGGAGGGGGAAGAGGCGGCACTAATTTTGGAATTAAATGATTTTTATAAGGCACTTTCTCTCTCATTGATTTTCTTATAAAAACACCCTTTACTAGCCAAATCAAAGGCTTTTCCGAATCCCTTTCTTCTCCTTGCTTGGAAAACGACCAAGGGAGCTTTGGAGGATCAGGAGGACGACCACCAACCTGTTGGTAAGCTTCTTGATCACTTTCAACCATGATTTCATGGTAGAAATCGAAAATAAATCATTGATTTCTTCTTTTCTTCACCCCGTCTTCAACCCTAGCCAATCTTTTCACCCAAAAGCTTGAGGACGAGCCAAGGGGGAGTTGCAAAAGCTTCATCCACCATTTTTTACGTGAAGATCCAATCTTTGAAGCTCAATTGGAGGTGGGTTTTATAACTTAAACCCTTACTATTATTATTGCATTCAATTCCATATCAATTGATGATCCTTTCTTCATTTTTGAAATTCAATTTGGTTGATTGATACAATCACCATGCAAATCACAGAAAGTTTCATGGGTTTAGAGATTTATTATGATGACATCATCATAAGCACACACCTCCCTAAATATCCCTTGCAAACGGTTTCAACAATTTGGTCCAAACGGTTTCACCAAACCGTTTGGAGACCAAACGGTTAGAGGAGTTGACCGTTTGGATGGGTTGACCATTTGAGGTCAGAACCCTAATACATGTTGGATGATGATATAATGGATCCAATTGATTAATTCAATACATAGACAATCGTCAAGTAGCAAATCCTAATCGGGTTAAGTGCTGATTTTGCAATTGATTGTTTTAGAACTTTGGGTTGATTAACCCAAACGATTTCAAACCGTTTGGAGATCATCCAAACGGTTTCAAAACCGCTTGGAGGTCAACCAAGATCATTTGTAGGTCTGGGGTTGAGTATGGTTGAGTAATTGAAGACCCAAAGATACCAAATTGAAATGCAATCAATATCTAATTTGATGATCAATCCAATGATGCAAACCCTAATTGATTTTCACATATTTCAATGTCAAGTTGGGAAAACGGTCTCAAGACCACTTGTAGGTCATACAAATGACCTCAAGACCATTTAGAGGTCCCCTAAACGACCTCAAGACCGTTTGAGGTCAGGTCATATCACAATTTGATGATAATTCATTGGTTTCAATTGAATCGATTTCCACAATGTTAACCATTGATAGTTCATCGACTTCAAAACCCTAATTGATGGATTCTTGATTATAAACCTTAGTTTAATTGGGTTAAAAACCCTAATTGATGGACTAATTGAAGGGTGATTCAATGGTTCAATTGATGAATGGATCAATGATCCAATGGATAGTTGAATCATTGATTGAAACCTTGAAATTGGTTATGTGTTGGAGACCTTTTTGGTCCATTCAGTTTTGAGAGGGTTTGGACCAAACGGTCTCAAACCGTTTGGAGACCCAAGCCCATTCAGTTTCAAAAGCAAGTTGCCCAAATGGTTTCAAACCGTTTAGAGATCAAAGGGTCAAGATCGTTTGGTAACTTAAAGTGATCAAATCAATTGATAACTTAATGTGATGAATGACCAATTGACCCTATAATTGTTACTGATTTATCTTAAAGAAAACCACTAGGGTTGTACCTTTAGGGTACCAAATGATTGGTAATATTAGAAGAGTTAATCCTTGAAGCTTAAATAAGCAATACTACAATATACTATGCCAAATTGAATGTACTTAATTGAAGGGTTGATTGACCCAATCTAACCAAGTTTTACATAGTCAATATCCTAGAGAGGATGAGAGAGAGAGGAATCCATACATGTAGAATAATCATGTAATGGATAAGCCTCAATACCTTCAATATGAATAAACTATGAATTTTAGGGAATGATCCATAATAAAGAGACCATGAAACCCTAATCAAGAAGATTGATGAACCTTAACCCTAATTTAGGGCAATACTAGGTGTAATACTAATCTAAGGCAAGGGAGTAACCCTAATTAAGGATGATGACATGTGAAACCCTAATCTAGGGTAATACCATGTGAAACCCTAATCTAGGGTAATGCCATGTGAAACCCTAAATTAGAATGATGTTATGTGGAACCCTGATGTAATGATGTGATGTAAGACTCAAACCCATGGTGATGCCATGTAATGATATATGAAACCCTAGTGATGGTATAATAGTCAATACACTAAAGTAGGGTGTGGCCAATTTAATCAAGTAAGATGAGCATGTCAAATCCATGGAGGGTGAAATTGATAAACCTTATGAATGGTAATGTTGATATTTTAATGAGTAAGGGTATAAGGGACAAGATGATGCCTAGATTATTATTTATCTAACTCCATGCATGAGTAACAACCCTATACACCTTACAAAGATGAGGATAAGAAACTATTAGGAGTGATGAATGCAACACTAAATGATGGAGTGAATAACATCCTAAGAGTTGAAATACCTAAAGTAGTTGATAATAGTTTATTCTATATCAACAATGCTAAACCATTAGGATAAGTCCATATCATTAAAGATTGTTGGACAAATCTAATGTGTAACCTATGCACGATATAATGAAATTGATAGGTGAGTGGTTAAAAGTATTAAGAGGGAAATACCTTAATACAAGGTTTATTGATTAACCTAAGTAAGATGGAAATGAGGAGAAAAGTGATACATCAAGACATGATAGATATCACATTTAGCATTTTAGGGTTGATATACCTTGATGCATCTTAATCCAACATACTTGGATAAGAAACACAAGAAGTGTGTGTTATGTAAATTATTACAATGAAGATGTAATGAATTCTATGCATTCTGATAAGTATTGGCTAAACATTATGAGAAAGGGGTTAAGCCAAGATAATGGGTATGATATAAATATACCATGGTAAGGTTGAGAGATGAACTCATACCTTGAATTGATATTCATAAAATATATATGATGAAAGTAATGATCATGAGTAAATACTTATGATAGTATTGAATGCTCCTAGAGGGGTGGAGCAATATATTGGGGTTGAAGTAATGATGTAAATATGAAACCCTAACTAATGAGAAATGGGAGATCCTAACCCTAAATTGGGTAATGGAATGGAAAATCCTATTTGATAGTAAACCCTAACCTTGATATAGGAATGGTGGTGTTACTATTGTATCACATGATGTGATAAATGAATCATATGACTGTTATCATGTCTATTAACCATGAAAATATCATGAGATGGTGATCATACCCAAATTTGAGCTATGGCTTTTATATAATAAAATATTAATTGGCCTTGTGTACCTTAATGTTGTTGTTGCTTAGTAAAAGTAACAAAATGTGCATGAACTCTATGAGTCATATGAGTAAGTTGTTGCCTAGTGAAAGGTGACAAGACATTTAATGGGCCTTGTGATCCATATGAGATGCTTGTGTAACAAGTATCATGTATACCTCGGTCTGAGGACCTAGAGGTAATAGTTACCTAACAAGTGGAAACAGTCATAGTGATGAATTGAGGGTATGAATACCCAGTTTTAATAAGTAAGATAATGATGTTGTTGTGAGATGTGAACTTTCAAGTAATGAGATAAGGGATTAAGATCCCAATGCATTATAAGTTCTGGTAAAGCTATAGATAAGAGCTTACATGTTTCTTTGTAGCAATTGTCATAGTAATTCCTGTTTGAGAACTTGACTGATGCTAAAAGAATATGCTAATGTACTTAATTAATCAAGTGAAATCATATAATGTAGAGCCCTGACCATAGATCCATCATTGTCAGCAATAGGTGATGGTGAAACGGGTGCTCCGCGGCAAAACTCGGAACTCATATTTTGAATATGTGGGGGCAATGGGCGAATGTATCCTGACGTCCTAATGAGGGAATTGAGGAAAGGTAAACATTAAACCTCTCAATCCTTCCTTATTGTACCGAGATGGATGTACCATGAATCTCCTGATGATTGGGATAGATGCAGTACACATCTCCCAATAATATTAATGCCGGATCGATGGAGATAAATAAGAAATCTCACGATTGCGAAGAGAGTGTTGCATGCCACTGTAACTCTATAGCGAAGTTGCCAGTATACCCTGGAAAGCTATATAACAGAGACACAAGATGTCCTGCATGTTGTCTCACACTGACCGAGATGTGAAGTGTCTTGGAAGCCGACTCTTCCATTGACCTTGTATGGTACCGATTTCAACTTCGCAGTGGTCGGTTGGAGTATGAGCGGTATACCTCATCTCTTCAGGGTATAAGTGTGATTGTAAAATGTAATCATCCGTATAACATGTTTGCTTAAGGATTGAATACGAAAATTCATTGGTTGATGTTACATCTCTTTTATGCATCTCTAGTTGATAGATGTTATTCATATCTCTTTATATTCATTGCAAGTAGATGGATGAATTATGATTCTATCATGGGTAAATGCAATGCTCTCCTTAGGAAAGGAGATTACTTTACTCTGTTCATTCAATGATTAATACTGCTGTTAATATATAAGAACTCCCACTCAGTTTTATTATAATAAACTGCTATAACAATGTTTTGGCGGAGAGTTATATCTCCCGCTGGGGCAATTTACAATTGTCTCGCCCCCGTGGGATCCTATGTTTTTAGGTGGACGCAGACGAAGAGGCAGAAACCCTATTGCAGAAAAAGAACAACAATGACATCAGGGACAACAGTAATATCTCAGGTGGAGATACTATCTGTCAAGTCATATAGATAGTAGTCCTATGTGTCATCTCTGTACTCTCGGGTCCTCAGAGTTTATAGTTAGTGTTTTTAATGAATCAATTTGAGATTTTGGCTTGATGCCTCGAGGTTCTTATGTTGTCTGTATATAATGTTAATAGGGCAGCTGATGTTGTAATTCTCGAGAAGAGATGATACAAGCTATGTACTTATAAACCAAGATGTAAATGTATACTTTGGTTCTTTATGAAAGAGGTTTCTTATGTGTGGATCTCTTTGCAAAAAGTTTTAATTTTTAGTGATTTTCAGTATTCCGCTGCAAGTGATTCGCTTCTTCTTAAGTAAATCTTGTTTTTATAAGTTGGATGCCACAGTGCCCCACAAGTATACATGTGCATATAGTTTATTTGAGATCATCCAAGGAGCAAGGCTTTGTTAAACATAAGAGTGATTAACTTCGACAATCTAGATTGTTTTAGCAAGAGAGGTTTTATTATGTTAACTAAGCAATTTAGAAGAAAGCAAAGTAAATAGAAATCACTTGTATTAAGGATCAAATTGGATTAAGGATTCTTGACAACACATTTTCACATCCACATCATAACATGAAGCACACAAAAAATCAACAATACTAGAAATAACACAAGGGAGGCTTGTATCCTCAACCCACCTCTCGACAATGTAGTACAATCCTAACTTGTATACCACTCTCATAGATATATCTAGATTCGGACTACAAACCTTTGATCCCCAACACATCCCAACCACTCTTATGGTCAAGGTAGTGTAGCTAAGGTACATCTCCTTACTCCTATGCATATCTTATCAGATTATACAAAGATCATAAATCATGCATACAAAGTGTCCATCAAAATATGTAAGAAGAATCCAACACTGATGAATCTTAGAATAGTGTAACAACTAGAATTGTATAAGAATTTCATGTTCAACAGAGTTATGACATGGGAGTTACTCCCCCTTGCCCAAGAAAAGGAGATATACTCATCTATGGATACAGAGAGTACATACAAGCAGTAAAAAAGCAACGCTAGACATCATAATAGAAATTAATAAACTTGGATGTCTGTGGAAGAAGTAAGGAAGAGTTGGAACTCTGGTCAAGGAGTCAAAACTCCATCCTTTCTGCTAGAAACTCTCCAGAAAGCTTAACTATAGAGTGGAGAGAAGAGAGATCCCTACTACAATTGTTGGAGAAGAAGGAAGAAGAATAAGTTTCTATCCTGAGAAATCACCTTTTATCCCTTGGAACACATCCAACTCCTCCTAGATTTTCCTTGTTTGAGTCCCACTCCAAAATGTCTAAAATAATTCATGATAACTATCCCAAGTCAGCCCCTATTCATATTTAAAAGCGTCAAGCAGTTTTTTACATATTTGAAAAAAAACTATTGCTAACACAACGTGTTTGAATGTTAACACGGCGTATGACTTGCCATTTTAGAACTAGAATTGCCTCGATCAATGATGAAATGGAATGTTGCTTCATTAACAAGGCGTGTTTCTATATGTTAGGGAGGTTAGAAAATTTTGGAGTGAAGAAACATGGTGTGTTGATATTTCAACACAACATGTTGCTTGATGTCAAGGAATTCTGGTTCCAAGTTCTACATTGAAAGACGATGCGTTGAAATCTCAACATGATGTGTTGCAAAAAACACAACATGTTGATATGTGGACACGGTGTGTCACTGACAATTTCAACAACATTGATTTTCTGGATGTTTGGATGATTGGGAAATATGTTGATGGATGACATGATAATGTTTTTCTACCCATTGTGATGGAAAAATGTTATAGATACAATCCAAACTATAAAGCATGTAAAGATAACAATAAAGTGAAAGATCTAGAATGATTAAGAGTGATTATTGGGTGAAAATGATTTGGAAATGCAACCAAAAGTGATCCAAAAGATGATATAAATTTGCACATCAAATCCCTGTATGCTTTAACCATTGCTTTTCCTCAAGCAAAAAAAACATAGATCCATAGTTGAAGAAACAACATGGCATTTACAACTATTTTATGAGATGGAAGCATGCAATTATAGCATGCCAATCATTTTAAAGATATTGCAACTAGGTATGAATTCATTTCAATCGTTCATAATTAAGAGTTATGTTAAAAAAGGTGGTCAAATTGCTTTGGAAAATCAACAATATACAATTAAGAGTTACAATGACAAACCAAAAATTCAATGAACATGCAACCAAACCCTTATGACTATAAGGACAATAAAATTAAAATGTTGGCTTGACATAAACAAATATGCAATGATTCCTTCATAAGCATTATAATTTTAAAATTAAGAGCTTTGGGTGTGGAACTCGACTGCTAATGTAGGTTTACGTGTACATGGAATGCCATTTGGGGTTTTTTTACCCTCTTTTTAATGTAATTCCCTATCTTCACTGGGTTGGGAAATTATGTGGGCAATTTAGCCATCTTTTGTAGGGATGTATAAAAAATATTTTAAGAAAACAAATACCCCTTTTAAACAAAATTCATGTCCCGCTTTGGAATCTCACAGTCTTGGGTTAGTCAAATCTTGAAAGAGCATAAGGGTCATGTAGATGGGTGATTCAAAACCTGAAATTCTTTTATTTTTTAGAAGTTTTCATCATAGGTGCGGAAGGAAAACACACTAAAGATTTGGAAAATTCATCAAAAATTATAGACAAGTTTGTAAAGTTGATTAATGGAGAACATTTGAATTGTAACATGCATTGAGTTGAGAGTGAAAAATAAAAAACATGCCAGAGTAAAAATATTATGGCAACATGAGTGATTGGCCCATCATTTTCATTAAATTGTTGGATGTGTATGACAGGCTTCTTTAATTATTATCTCAATGAGTATAATGGTTTAGTGAAAAGGGAGTCAATTTCTACCAACAAAGAACAAATCAACATGGCCATGCATAGATTTTTACTAATCTAGAAAAGAAAAATAGAATTTTAAAAGGAAAAAATAAAAAAAACTGACAACTATTGGCCAGTTGCCCTGCCCCTAAGCTTGAAATCTATAGTTCCCTCACTGTAAATATCAAACTCAATTGCATCTAGGTACCTATCATGGTGGAGACGTCAAAAAGGAGGGCATGCACTTTGATTTCAAGTTGGAAATTGTTGTTCTAAGGATATATGCCTCTTTGTCAATATATATTTGATTTGGGACAAAGATATATGCTTATGGTTTGTAGTAGGAATAGTCTTTGGAACATCAATGGTGTTTTCCCCTTCATTCTCTTCTTCAAAATAATCAAAATTGGATTTAAAGAGAATTTTCTCATAACCAAACATTGTATAAAAATGTGTTATAGGGAGGCATTTGGCTTGTTTGAAAAATCATCATGTGGAGAAAGTGTAGCATATTTTTCTCTTACAACTCCAGTTTCAATATCTTCATTGACGTCAACAACTTCATATGATGTCCTCTTTGATGGTAAAAGAGGTTCTTCTATAGCAACTCCACTCCTAAAGTATATCATGCATGTTTCTTTAGGAATAATCTCCTATTGACTAAATAAAGACCTTGAAGGTGCTTTTCAATTGGAAAGCTCTTGTTGGGAAATTTGATTTTCCAATATTTGTGTATGAGTGGAAATTTCATCCACCTTAGAAGATCGTTGCTGAATGACATCCTTGATAAACTGTCCATGTTGAAGAAACTCATCATTTTGCTTCATTTGAGTTGAAATAAGAATTTCCATGAGTGATTTCAAGTGGAACTTTAATTGTGGTTGTTATTATTGAACCTGCTATTGTTGAGAAATTTGGGCATTATTGTTGTTGCGGTAGGAGAATTTGGGATGATCTCTCCAGTCTAGATTATAAGTGTTTGAATAATGATAATAAGACTGATTCCTCCCATAATCCTATATTTAATCACATTGTTCCATTGTTTCCTCAGATGGAATGCTTGAGGTAGATACCTACTCAAGAACTTCACTCGTCTCACATAATAGGTTGATTTGATGAGTTGATTATTTGTTTGACTTCCTAAACATTTGGGACAAGGTATTCAACTTTGCTGCAATGAAATATAATGCATCAACAGAGTGTATCAAAACTTTCTTTTCATAAGAAATAGAATAAAAATAAGGTTGATTGCTCATTTCAGTGCTCCATAGGCAATGATTTACTACCATGCCTTCTATGATAGCATAAGCTTCTATGCCGGATTTGTTAATCAAATCTCCTTTTACAATTGCATTTATAGACATCCTTGTGTTAAAAAATAAACCCTTATAAAAAGTTTGAAGAAGAAGACAATGCTAAGACCATGGTTAGGATAAAAGCATTGAAGTTATCTGAATCTCTCCCATGCATCATAGAGAGTCTTCCATCTCTTTGAAAAAAAATTAGTGAGTTGGCTCCTTAATTGTGCAATCTTGCTTGTTGGGAAATATTTGGCTAAGAAAACATTGAGGAGTTCTTCCCATGTGTTGATGGGGTTTCTTAGAAAAGAATAGAGCCATGCCTCGACTATAACGCTTAAAGAGAACGGTAAAAGAAGAAGGTGAATCCCTATAAGACCCCTGACCTAGCTTAGTGCTTGATCTGGCTTTCTTTTATTAATAGGATGCTTAAACCTTAATCTAATCTTGTGATACACCTTAATAGCATGTGACATACTTATGTTTTCATTTTGGTCCAGTCTGGTTGATGTTTGAGCTAGTTATGCCATATGTATGTTGCTTTTGGACCAAGTTGCAATTTACCCATGTTATGGGTTTATCTTGCAATTTGTCACATGTTGGATGCACCTCTTTTGCCTTGGCATTGTAAGAGAGAGAATGATTCTCAGGGGTGCCTTGTGGGACCTTGGATGATGAGGTGGCATCATGAGTGTTGAGCTAGGGTTTACATGGTTTGCATGGATGCTTGGGTTGGTAGTGTCAACCATGTTGGTGTGACCTTTGTAGTGACCTATGTGTTTTGTGTCCTTGAGAGTGCTTCAACCGAAACACCTTGCTTTGGCTGCTTTGTAGTGACCTAGGTGTCCTGGTCTTAGTTGTGTACACTAGGGTGCTTGTGTTGAGGTGTGTGTTGACATGTTGTTTGGGTGACATAGTGCATCAATCTCTACTATGTTTTCCCTTGGTTTTGTTTCGACCTTGAGGGTGTAGTGGATCTAAGTGGTTGCGCACCTTCTAAATTGGTTCAAAAGACACTATATGAGATATGCAATGGGAAACATCCCAATATGTCTTTTATGAAAATTGGGGATGCAAAATTTGTGTCAATAAACAATTCTATGAAAATACTGGACCCAAATTAGATCCATGTTTTTTCATTGGACACCCTAATGAAAGTAAGAGTTACGCCATATATATTCCATTTGAAAACAAAGTATTTGTTGTCAAAATTGCAATATTCCTTCCAAAGGACAACAAGATAACAATGAAGCTACAAACATAGATGAGGAACAAAGAAAATCATAACCTATTATGGAATATCATTTTCTTCATGAAAAACAAGAACCTTGAAGGTCTAGTAGGACACATACAAAGCCTGAGAGATTTAAATCTCTTGTGATGCAATTGGAAGTTTTGTTGTTCATAAACAATAATGAGCCAACGACCTACAATGAGGTTACTGGGGGATCAAATTCTAGAAAATGGCTTGAGGCCATGAGATCAAAGATGGACTGCATGTACACCAACAAAGTATGGACATTGGTGGATGCATCTGAAGAGGTAAAACCAATAGGGTGCAAATGGGTCTTCAATGAGAAGATTGAAGTGAATGGTAATGTACAAACATGTAGAACAATATTGGTTCCAAAATGTTCCATACATGCTCAAGGTGTTGAATATGATGAAACTTGCCTTGGTTAAATACATTAGGATCATGCTTGCCATGGAACCCTATCATGACTATGAGATTTGAAAACTACTTTCCTTAACAAGAATCTTTTTGAGGACGTGTAAATGACATAAATTAAAAGCTTCATTTCTCCAAATGAAGCCCATAAATTCTTTAACCTTAAAATATCAATCATGTTTGAAGCAAGCATCTGGAAGCCAAAATCCTCATTTTGATGAGTCAGTCAAAGAGTTTTGTGATATAAAAAATAAAGATGAATATTGTGCTTACAAGAAGGTTAGTGGGAACATAATTATTTTCATTATATTGTATGTAGATGCATACTATTGACGGGAAATGGCATACCTACTCTCTAATTGGTTATGACTTGGTTGGGAAACACCTTCTCCATGAAGGACTTAGGTGGAGATTTCTATATTAAATGAACCAAGATCTATATAGATATATGTAAAAGGCTTCTTATCCCAAGAAAGAGTACATACATTGACAAAGTGTTGAAAAGGTTCAACACTCATGATTCTAAGAGAGAATACTTGCACATGCCTTATGGAATCCGTCTTTCTAAATCCCAATGTCCCCTCTCTTTGGAAAATATACCATATGCATATGTAGTTAGATCTATCATGTATGTGATGTTGTACACACATCTAGATGGCTTGTATGCTTTGAGCATGATGAGCATATACTAGTAGGACCCTGATAAAGGTCAACATGATTCCATGAAGAATAACTTGAATTACTTGTGAAGAAAAATAATAAATTCTTGATGTAGAGAGGTGAATATGAGTTAGTTGTAAAGGGTTATAGTGATACAACCTTCCAAACTAACAAGGATGACTATGGATTGTAATCATGATTCATATTTTGCTTGAAAGACATAGTTTTAAGCTAGAAGGGTTCTAAGAAAGAGACTATATTTGCTTCTGCAATAAAATTTGAGTAAATTGCACGTCTAATGCAATAATGGAAGCAATACTGATAAGAAAAGTGGAGTAATTTCAACCATTAATAATGTAGTAGAGATTTATTGTGACAACAGTGGACACTACAGAAGCTAAGGAATCCAAGTAATATTAATTCCAAATATATCCTACAATGATATCATCTCATACAAGAGATTGACAATGAGTAGATGTAATGATTTTCAGAGTACCAACTAAAATATTGTTGGTGATCTCTTGACAAGATGACCTTCAGAGAAAAAGTAGGATGGTCATGTTAGATCACTTGGAGTTTAATTCATGAGTTATTTTCTCTAGTGCAAGTGAGAGATTGTTGGTTGTACTCCCTAAGAACTTTCATGTGATTGTTGCAATAGGAATACATTGCATATGATCTGATTACGACTAAAAGGAAATTCCACTTATTATGTTTTTTAGTATTGAATAATGAATAAATCTAATAATATCATAAGAATGTTTTGACCCAATGCGATATGGTTTGGGTTAAGGAGTTGAACATGGGATTATATGTATACTCAAGAGTATTCATTCTTATTATTTACCTTAGATAGTTATTATTATAAATATTATAGGGAAAAATTAATACATAATATTAGTATGCATGTTGAATGACGACTATGTCTTTTTAGTCATGATATCATATATCAATTCAGATACATAGGTACTTGTTAGAGAGTAAGTTTTACTGGACAGACCCACCTTGAGAATGGCACATGGAAGACATGTTAGGGTAGATCAGAGTCATATCTCAATGTGCTACTGGTGATTGTTATCCTTAAACATGAAGTCACTACAATAATCACATGTCGTTCTGTGTACTCTAATACTATAAGATATGATTCTCAATATGGGTTGTCATATGTGTTGTGATTGGATGTATTGTGACACTTTTACATTATCATGAGTGATTTAGATAGAATTTGTCCCTCCATTAGAGTGATATCCTAGAAACTTGATAAGTGCGACTATAAATTACATGGCTATGATAATGTGAGTCAATATATGCTATTGAGCTCAAACAACCTCCTTAGTCTTTTTTGTTCAAGAAACATATATTGAAAGCCAAGAGGATGACAACTCCACGTCTCAGGTTCAATCTCAATATTATGGTAACAGTGGTCACTTAAGACACTAAAATTGTTCCCTAACTTATTCATTTACTTGGATAACAATAATGTGTTGCTAAATACCAATATCTAATAATGATGTTTTAAACATCACTGCCAACATAATCAGAAATCTACATGGTCGCATGCATAAGAATGCTTAAAGGAATGAAATTTACAATCCCACATATGATTAGAATGGTTCTAATCATTTACATGCCAATTTCTTCCCTATCAATTGAGAAAGCCAGCCAGATGACTGGATTGTTTAGACCAGCTGGTCGACCGAGTGTCAATCGGCCAAATAATCACTGATTGAACAAGTGACAAACTAATTGATGAATAGTCTAGTCGGGCACTTGCTAGAAATTAAGAAGCATTTGGAATTGGAAAGTCATAATTGATTTGGAACCAGATTGATCAATTCAAATCAAAACATGACTAGATGAATAATCAAATCAGACGACTACACAGTCTAATCAGACGACTGGTTAGCGATTTGGCAGATTCATTAATGAACCAGTTGAGTGGGAAGTCTATTTGATTTTTTCAGTTTGAATTTGATTTTGAGTTGCGATTAGGAAAGAGTTCGATTTCACAAATTCCAATCCGAAGACTCTCATATATATAGGATAGTGCGTCCAATGGGTGGGATGTAACTTGAGAAACATTGAGTCACAAGTTGTCTTTGAGATTTCTCTCTTGGAGAGAGAGAGAATTGGCCTTGAGGATGACAACCCACAATAGGAGGAGATAGGAGTTTGACAACACTAGCACATCCAACAACTCTATTCCTCTTCCCCTTGGTGATCAAGGTGGTGCACTAAGATTTCTTGCATCCAAGTAGACAACGAAAAAGCCGAGTACGGAGGCTAGGAGAGTAAGTCTTACAAGACAACAAGATGGTACTATGGAGACAATTGGGAATCAACACAAACACGAGTTTAGATCTAGATCTAGAAGTTTGAGATCTTTACCAACACATAACGTGTTTAGTTGTTTGACAACTAGTGTGAACCAAGATATATTCAATTCTCTCTGTCTTTAATATACGAACGTTTTATGTCTATACATATCCGATGATTGACAGTCTTATTGGAAAAAAAATCTTTCCACTACGCCCAACTTCAAAACATTACATAAACATCCGGGTTGATGCAAAATTGTCCAATTGATCTAGACAAAATTTAATAAAGTGATAAACCCCCTAACTAGGCTCAGTTCTGTACTATTTAACCTAAGAAAGAATTCAGATTCTACTTTTGTGTATCTATATAAATATAAACTCGGTACCTATATAGTAGTTATATATGTAAATATACATATTTTTTAAAATCATTTATTATGTAAATAATAACTTATGCCATATACTGATATATACCCACATCGAAATCTGGATTGTCGGAGTTCATCAACGTGAAGCTGATCCAATCCGGAGATCCACGTCAAAAGGCTCCTACCTAGATTGACAATATCAAATCCCTTCACCATATTTTTCTAGGTTCAGACTAGGACGGGTTCTTGGATTCAGACACAAGTTTGACAACCCTGTTTTATAATGCAAGGTTTCTGTTACACGTTTCCGTTCCACTTCCCCAAACCATGCCCTGCTAACTAGAAGGAAAATGCAACTACAACATTACATAACTGTCTGTGACAAAAAGAGAGAGAATCCAGAAAAGTCTATCACCGACCTTGATCTTTTAATTGGGACTCATTTTTGAACGAAAATGGATACAGAACAGTCATCGTATGCCCACTTTATAACCCCCCCAAAAAAAAACATACAAACTGCACACAACCCGTGTCATACAGTAGGATACACGATGTTTTCTTTAGATGGCTAAACAATGTACAGAAACAACAAAATAAACACACAAGAATTCAAATGTTACGAACCACTACAAGCAATTATTGAATTTGTTGTCTAGCCATTCAACATAGCTTGTAAAAAACGATGTACACGGAATATCGAGACAGTTCACAAACCAGTAGTCTACAATAAGTTTTTTTTTTTGCAGTACACATTTATACAAAGAACAATAGACAACATATATACAATATATATACAAACTACCACACAAACGTGCAAATCACTACAGTGTTGCAAACTTTTGATACGCTGTTAATCGGGGTTATATCATGGTCCTTTTTTGAAATGCTATTATAGACATTAATGCTGTGATTCTTTTACTATTCACATTTCATCCTTCCCTACTCAATCAAAGGCAAGCGCAAGATATGCGGTGAAGGACAATTGGGATTTAGAGAAACAAATTAAAGCTACTGGTCCAACCTTGACTGAAACCCAGCCCAGTTCTAGTTGAAGTCTTTTCAGATAAACACTATTCTCTCTGATTAGTAGTGATTGTAACCAACGGCAGGTTTTCCCAAACATTGGTGCCATTCCAACTAGAATCTGTTGATTCGACACAGATAGAAAAAGGTTTAATGAAAAGCTACAAACCTACCAAGATGAACAAACATCAGTGCTGCAATGTTCTATATAAGCTGCTTATTTTGACGTTGTTAGTTATATCGATCTATTTGATTTGTCCTTTGGTTGAAATACAAGTCCCGCTGCTCTAGCAAACTATCTTGTATTGGATTCCTTCCGTAATCGTAATGAACCGCCACTGGGCTGCGTACCTATGAACTTCTTACAGTGCTAATGAAGCTACTTGCAGTGGAACTCCCTCCAGATAAAACAAAGCTTGCGACGAGAAGAAGAACGGCTAGAAGAGCTCTTGTCCCGGCTCTCATCGCATCCTCAGCTCCACTAGCGATCATGATGGGGAAAAGACATCCATCCTTGGACGCATTACGGTCGGTGATCTTAGCCAGCCCTCCGAAATCACACGCCCTCACATCCTGATCCTGAACCTGGAAGTACATGTTGAATGCGTACGACACATTCTCTTGTTCACTCAACGCGTTGCAAGACGATCCATACCCAAGCGACGTGCAGTCGCTAAGCGAGCACGCGTAGCTGACGCTCAACGGCAGCCTTTTGAGCTTGCTCTCGATGTCATCGGCGCTCCCCTGCAGAAGCTCTCCCAAGGCCCTGTCATTGAGCACGCACCACTTCTTCGGGAGGTACTGCACACCACGGACGGGCTTCAGCCACGCTCCTTGCCGTCCTTTACCGGCAATATCCATAGGAAACTTGGGCCGACCGTCGTAGCCGAAGATCCCCCAATGCCGCTCGAAGTTCCCCGGCGCCACGCTCTTGCGATCCTCATCGAAGAGCGCGAACATGTACGCCCTGATCCGATCCCTGGGCCTCATGGGCGTCCCGGCGTCGGTGGAACTCGCAAGCTTCCTCAGGAACCCGTCGTAGAACCTCCTTGCCATCGTGACGTTCCCCCATCGGTCGCCGTCAGTAGGCCACCCGACCTCTCCGACTACGATCGGGACGTCCGGAACACCCACGCTCCTGAGCGCCCACACCAGAGTGTCATAATTGGCGTCGAAGACGTTGGTGTAGTTGACACCTGCGGCAGCGTCGGCGAGTGGCCTGTCGAAACGGCCGTCGAAGAATGCGTAGTCCGGAGGGAACCCTTCGTTCTGGTAGAGGCTGAGGAACGGGTAGATGTTGACCAGGAATGGCGAGTTGTGGGAACGCAGGTGGCGGATGAGCTGGACCATGACTCCCGCGATGTCGGCACGGAACGTCCCCGCGGACGGGACGGGGTTTGATGGCGGGGAGTAGTAGACGTCGGCGTTGAGCGGCACGGTGGCCTTGATACGGTTCCCAACTCCGGCCTCGTCGAGTGCGCGCTGGATGTTGCGGAGTGCTGGAATGGTGAGGTTCGTGAAGGAGTCGTTGTAGCTTTTCAGGAACGGCTCGTTCCCGACCGCCACGTATCTGGTCGACGAAATGACACAGACACGCATAGCAATTGGTTAGTCACGACTAGCATTTGAATATCCCCCCAACTTTTTTAAAAGAGGATCCGTTTGAAAAACTGATCTTCGTCTCCGAATGATTTGCTCACTTGATATTGACGTGAAACCTGAACCCTACGCCGCGGATCGACTCGCCATAGCTCGTGACGTTCTTCCTCACCCAGCTTTTCGCCTTCCTGTACCTGCTCATCCTCCTGAGCTGGTCGTTCGGGATCCCCAGCATGAGTTCAATCCCCGTCCCAGCGAAAGCCGACACGGTCCACGGATCGGCGTCGAAGAGCTTGACGCGAGATATCCCATTGCTGAGGAGCATCCGGACTACGTCCTTGGGGACCAGCGGGTGCGACATCATCGTGCCCCAGTTCACGCCGATCCCTCCGGCGGCGGCCGGGGGCGGAGAGCGAGAAGGCGCTCGTTCTGCTGCCGCCGCGGTGAGCGCAAGGAGGAGAGCAAGGAGGAGAAGAAGGGGGACGGGGATGATACCCGGCGCCATATGGGGCCGGCGGGTCGGAGACGACGCCAATGACAGGGCTTGCAGCGGGGAACCGAGCCGAGCAACTCTACTCAGTCAATTGGTGCGGTCGAATTTTGGGGGAGCGCGAAATGCGCTAGGGCGAGGTTGAAATGATCGGGACGCGCGCAGCCGAGCTGGACATTAGTTTCTGAGGAGCGTTTGAAAGGAGAAGCGGATGGAGGCGACGGGGTATGACGTGGCTCTCGGGAGGTTACTTTACTTTTTTTTTTCTTTTCTGTGTTCGGTTATTTTTTCCCGCCAATAAACGAACACTTTTTTCTTTAAGCAAAATAGTTCACATCAAAGGGGCATAGACCCTCAAACGGTAATTCCAAAAGATAAGATTAGCATCAATAAAGGAACACTAGTTTACAAGAAGAAATGCACATTCTGCCGAAATGACCAGAATACCCCTCTTCGTGAGAAAAGAGAGACTGACTTGTGGCGAACCTGGTGGTGTTGGTGGGAGGCCGGAGGAAAAGGCTTGCAGCGACTCTCACTCGACGAGCTAACATGGTTCAGGTTCAGAGGAGGCACCTCCCCCTCATCATTTATCTCGAGGTAGAGATCTCGAGTCGGTACCCTGTTTTCTTGACGTCCGCTAGGGTTTTTGCCATGGCTTTTCGGCCACAACCACTGCCCGATAGCTTTTTCTAGTTGGGGGACGGTCTATGTATGGCTTCTATTCTTCCCCCATATTTTCATCTCATGCTTTAGTTCCTATAGTTTAGTTGTTGCTTTGGTCCTTTCACCATCTGAATGGTCCAATTCTCAGTTCTAATCGGATTTGAGTTGTTTGCCTTCTCCACGATGTTTGTTGCCTCTTGGGACATTTTGTCATACATGCATTATGTATAACTAACTTATATGTAGGTGCCATTTGGGTTGTGGGCGGCACCATGTACCATCTATTAAATAAATTCTCGACACCCTTAAAAACCTCCACCAAGAATAAGGGGAATGACCAAACCCGACACTATATGGTGTCAGCGGGCCGAGGATGACACCTTGTGGCTGGGAACGAGCCGATCAACTTCAATCGATCAATTGGTGCAGTCAAAATTTGGGGAAATTTGAAAATGTGTAAGGACGGGGTGAAGTTGAAATGAGTAGTAGGACGCAGCCGACTCGGGGGCATTAGTTGCATAGTAGCATCGGAAATCATAAGCGGATGGGGGCGACGCGAGACTGGCTCTCGGGAGGTTACTCCCCATCCCCCATCTTCTAGTGTTTCGTTTAGTTTTCCCGCCAATAAAACTAACATACACTTTTATGCCGAAATGACCAGCATACCCCTCTCAGTGGGTAAAGGAGAGAGAGACTCTGGTGGTGGGGTTGGGCTGAGGGATTAGCCCGCTCAGAGGAGGCATCTCCCCCCTCATCAATTCATCTTGAGGAAGAAATCCTATGCCCGCCACCCGGTTCCTCTTAAGCCATGGCTTTTCATCTACAATCACTACTTGATAGCTTTTCCTAGTTGATGGACGGTCTCTTTATGGCTTCTATTCCTTTTCCCCCTATTTCATCTCATGCTTTAGTTCCTATATTTTAGTTGCTTCTTTGGTCCTTTCTCCACCTGAATGAATCGATTCTCAGTTATGGTCGAATTTGAGTTGTTTTCTTTCTCCAGGATGTTCGTTGTGTTTGGGACATTTTGTCGTACATGCATTGTGTATGACTGACTTATATGTAGGTGTCATTTGGTTGGTGGGCAACATCCTACACCATCTATTCAAAAAATTCTCAACACCCATAAAAACCTCCACCAAGAATATGAGGAACGACCATACCCGACGCAATATGGTGTCGGCAGGCCGAGGACGACACCTTGTGGCCGAGGATGAGCCGATCAACTCCAATTGGTCAATTGGTGTGGTCAAAATTTGGGGGAAATTAGAAAATGTGTTAGGGCGAGGCGAAGTTGAAATGAATAGGAAGATGTGGCTAACTTGAGGGCACTAGTTGCAAAGTAGAATTAGAAAGTAGAAGCAGATGGGGGCGATGTAGGACTGACTCTCAGGAGGTTACTCCCCCACCCTCTTCTTCTGTATTTTGTTTAGTTTTCCTGCCAATAAAACTAACATACACTTTTATACCAAAATGACCAACATACCCCTCCCTGTGGGGTAAAGGAGAGAGAGACTCTGGTGGTGGGGTAGGGTTGAGGATCAAGCCTGCTCAGAGGAGGCATCTCCCCCCCCCTCATCAATTCATCTTGAGGAAGAAATCTTATGCCTACCACCCAGTTCCTCTTAGGTCATGGCTTTTCAACCACAACCACTACCCGATAGCTTTTTCTAATTATTGGACGGCTCTGTATGGCTTCTATTCCCCCCTATTTTCATCTCATTCTTTAGTTCCTATAGTTTACTTGTTGCTTTGGTCCTTTCACCATTTGAATGGTTCAGTTCTTAGTTTTGATCAGATTTGATTTGTTTGCCTTCTCCAGGATGTTCGTAGTGTTTAGGACATTTTTATTCGTACACACATTGTGTATGTCTGACTTATATGAGGTGTCATTTGGTTGGTGGGTGGCGTCCTATACCATCTATTCAACTAATTCTTGGCAAACTTAAAAACCTCCACAAAGAATAAGGGGAATGACCATACCCAACGCCATATGGTGCCAGCAGGATGAGGACGAGATATTGTGGTCGGGGATGAGCCGATCAACTCCAATAGGTCAATGGTGCGGTCAAAAATTGGGGAAACTAGAAAATGTGTTAGGGTAATGTCAAGTTGAAATGAGTAGTAGGATGTAGCCGACTCGGGGGCATTAGCTGCAGAGTAGTTGTAAAGAGGGGAGATCACCTCCTTACTAAAATTTAAAGGAAATACAAAACATCCACATTTTCCAAGAATAATAGACATCGTGGAATGCATGTATAATAATCCAAGTAAATAAGCATGTTTCATATACATGTAAAATGTCAATAGCAGCGGAAAGGAAACTAAGTATTACATTTATTTTTGAACTCATTTCATTACATAAGTTTCTTGAAAATGAAAAAAACTGAAAAGAAACTAGTGGGATCTAGCAATAAGCAACCTAGTCGTCCTTGATAGTAAAATTGGTATCTACTTTTGAACTTGATCTCCTTGGCCTTGTTCAACACCTTGATCAAACCCTGGGTGGTTGGGAAAGCACCCAACAAAAGAAATAAGCAAGGTATATGTCAGAGGTAATGAACAAGGACAAAAGATAAGAAATAATATGGAAAGTAAGTCTAAGATTTCATCATAAGATGAACATGGTCAAAAGTATGAGGCATAATCAAGTAGATTCTTTCCATAACAATAAAAAATAAAAGGTTTGCATGCATGAATAATAGACTACCTTAACTATGTAGGGTTGAGGCACCTACCGGACCTCAACCAAAAAGGTGAGGTAGAGTAGCACATTCCAGTCACCTATCAGATAGTTTATATTGGGGAGAGTAACACATTCCCTTGAGTGAATTTACACATGCCCTATCTATGGATGGTTGTACAAAAGTACCACTACACTAGTTAAATAATCTAATAAAATCAACATGCTAAAAAATATGGCAAGTATAAGCATCAAATAATGGAAACATGGCAGTGGGGTAAAACCCAAGAAATAAATAACAAAACTGATTTTGAAGCAAGTATAGTAAAAGAATTAACAAAAGAAAAATTAGGGTTTCATAAGTGCCTCATTAGGGAAACTAGGTTAGGGTTGCAAATATTTCCAACTAAGGTGTAAGGATGCACATACCTCTCTTATGGAATTCAATTACTCACTTTCACCACTTTAATTGAGTCCAATGTCCACTTTTCCTATTTTCAATGTATAATCATGTATTAGGGTTTTTCATATGTATTGATGTAAAGAAACGTTAACTTTTGAACTTTTTGAACAAAACCTCAATTTAGACTCTAAAATTATCACCATTGATCTTATTAGGTTCTCCTGATTAAGAAAACATATAATTTATCAATTTTAGAGTTATAGCGATTAAAGTGTATTTTTGGTGATTTTTATGTATTAAAATCTATTTTAGAAAGCACCTTTCTACAAAACTCAAAACCAATCCTTGGAAGTATTTTTATTAGAAATCTTACATTTTTTAATTCCAAAACATATTTAAATTTAATTTTTGGACAAAGGAATAAAAGATATGATTTTTTCCAAAATGGACCAATCAGAAAATTAGAAAAAATATATTTAAGCAATGCAATTCGTGAGAAAAGGAGAAGAGTGGGGCCTGACTTGCTGACTTGACCCAATCAGATCCGAACAAGTCACGTGTCAAAGGTGCAACTTTGATTCGCTCACTCAAAGAAAAGAAGATGCTGGCGAAAAGACCATGTTACCCTTGCAGAAGAAAAAAAAGAAAAGGGAGAAAGAAACAGGGGCAAAGGTGTAATAGCACCTAGGGGATTCATTCCCTTGCTCGGGGACCATGCATGCAAGCAACAAGCTTTTTCAAGCTTGCTTTTGGGTGATTTCATGAGACAACCTATTTTGAGAAACCAAGATAGCAGAAAGAAAGACGAGAGGCAGACGAACTTACCCATGCTCTCAATTCTCACGAAGACAACAAGAGGAGGAAGAGCCTACCGCCACAAATTATGGAATAAAACTTGATCATCGGCAAGCAAAGACTCTATCCCATGAGTAATTGGAGGAAGAGAGTAGTTGCAAGGGGGCTAGGGAAGACTCGGGTATAGGTATTTATAGACGAGATTGAGAAATAAAGCGATGAATTATGCCCGAACTTGCTTGGAGATCAAGGTTTGGGGCTTTCCTAAAAACTCCACAAACTCATGAAAATAGGGAATCATGTAGTGTGGTTTCATATTTGGAAATGGTTGGAGGAAGTTTCGTGCGATTCGGTGGAGAAATGAGCGAGAATTTGCCAAAACAAAATCAACAGAAATCAGCTCCTGTTGCCAAAACGGTGAGTTCTTAAAGACGACTCACGAGCCATTGGATTACAGATCCAACGTTTATGATCGCACATGTTAAATCAATTATAAAGTCAAACACGTGACAACTAAATCAAATCCTAATCAAATTGGAATATAGTGTGCATACATTAATTTGTCTTTTTCTCTCTCCTCATTTTAGGGTACAAACCTACTCCAAATTGGATGAAAATTGACACCTACCCTATTATTTGATATGAGGAATCCGAGTATGTAATTAGATTTTCCTTTTGAGAACTTTTGATGGGTGAAATAAATCAAATCCTATTTTCTCTTTCTTCCATCATTAATGGTTATAAGATTCACCAAATTTGATGAAACTTCACCCAAAAGTCTCTTTAAGTGCCTTGGAAAAGAATTTGCCATCAATTTTACATTTTGAATATATTTATACCTATATTTAATATTTTGAAGGTTCTACACACTGTCTCTCTCCTCAATTCACCTTTTAATCAAATATTCTCCAAATTGAGTGAAAATTCACCCAAAGGCATATTTATGTGTAGATTGTGAATTTGGTATCAATTGCTACTTTTTGAATCATTAATGATCTTATTTTATATTTTTGAGTTATCTCCATTTTCACATTCAATTAATGCAATTATACTTATCACTCAAGCAAATTTGTACTCAAAGAAAACAAATTTGAATTTTGAATTATCTTTTGAGTTCCCCTCTGATGGATTTTTGGCAATTTACACTTATTTTCACTTAATTAAAAAAATTAATTCATTTAATGTTACATTTTCTTAGTTTTAAGATTTTCTTTTCTTTTCTCATAAAAAGGGCCACAGAAACTTCTAGATCAATTTTATTTTATCCTTATCCCTATTAAGTGGATATTTTGTAAAACAAACCCTTTAGTAAACTTTTACTGAGGTATTTGCCCATAAATCCTTATAATGTCAAATATAGGGAACAAATGTACACCAAACTTTTATAATTTCCACTAATTCAACATCAAGAACAGATGTGAAAGGAAAAGCTTAGAAAAAGGCTAAACTAAGATTATACATGGATTTCAGTTCGTTACAACACTCCACCCATTAAAAAGGATTTCATCCCCGAAATCTCATACAAAAAAGAAGGATGAGTACGCAACATGTCATCTCTAACCTCCTAAGTCGTTTCTTCCTTACAATGATACTGCCATAAGACTTTCACCAACTCAATCTCCTTGTTCTTCAACTTCTTAACTCGAAAGTCAAGAATCTTCAAAGGTAGATCTTCATAAGTTAGATTCTCTTGAATCTCCAAAGGTTCGATTGTGAGTACATGAGAAGGGTCCTTCACATGCTTTCTTAGCACAAAGACAAGAAATACATTATGGATCTTGACATAGGCAGGAGGAAGAGATAAATGGTATGTACAATCTCCAACCTATTCCAAGATCTCAAATGGTCCAACATAGTGGGGACTAAGCTTGCCTTTAACTTAAGATCTTGTAATCGAATGTATAGGCTTGATCTTCAAGAAGGAATAGTCACCTACTAGGAAACTCACATCATACCTCTTCTTATCTGCATACATATTCTGTTGATCTTGTGAAGCTTTCATACACTTCTTGATCAATTGAACCTTCTCTATCATCATCTACAGATCATCTGTCTTCACCAGAGTATGTTCTCCCACATCATTCCAGTGTAACAGAGAACGACAAGGTCTTCCATATAGAGCTTCATAAGGTGGCATACCAATACTAGCTTGGTAGCTATTATTATAAGCAAACTCAGCGAATGGAAGATACTTATCCCATGAACCTCCCCAATCCATAACACGGACACGAAGCAAATCATGTAAAATTTGCACCGTTCTTTCAGATTGACCGTCTGTTTGTGGATGATAAGCCATATTGAAATGTAAGTCAGTACCCATCTCTTCCTAAATCTGACTCCACAAATGAGAGGTAAAATTTGGGTCACGATCTGATACAATCACTTTAGGAACTCCATGAAAATGAATGATCCAATCCACATACAACTGAGCCATCTCATCAACCTTGTAAGTGGACTTGAAAGGAAAAAAGTGGGCAGACTTTGTAATTCGATCAATCACTACCCACACAACATCATGATCTTTCCTGGTCTTAGGGAAACTAGTTATGAAGTCCATAATAATGTTCTCCCATTTCCATTTTAGGATTTCAAGAGGGTGCAGAAGACCACCAGGTCATTGTTGCTCGATCTTGACTTGTTGGCAAGTCAAACACTTTGCAACAAACAGAGCGATATCCTTCTTCATGTTCTTCCACTAAAAACTTTGTTGCAAATCCTTATACATCGTGGTAGTACCAGGGTGTATAGCGTACTTAGACCAATCAACTTCGCTTAAAACCTTCTGTTGTAGGTTCCCAGATTCAGGTATCCACAACCTTTATTAGAAACAAATAGCACCATCCACTTCAACTGAAAAGTCCGATTGTATCTTCTCAGCTAAGGCCTTCATCTTATCAATCTCATAACTTTCAAGTTGTGCAGAAATAAGTTTTGATCTCCAAGAAGGTGTAATGGACAAACTAGCCATGTGAACACACAACTTCTCGACATCTTCTTTATCATTAGGATGTAGTTGCCAACAGAAAACATATTCCAGATTCATAGCAACACAGACTGCATCCTTATTCTGAATCAAAGCATCAACAACTACGTTTGCTTTATCAAGGTGATAGGTGACGGTAAAGTCATAGTCCTTGAGATATTCCATCTATCTTTGCTGCCTCAAGTTCATATCCTTCTATGTCAATAGATATCTCAAACTTTTGTGATCTGATAAAACTTTGAACTTCACTACATACAGATAGTGTCGCCAGATTTTAAAGCATGCACGATAGCGGATAGCTCTAAATCATGGGTAAGCCAGTTCTCTTTGGTAGGTTTCATCTGGCACGAATCATAGGCGATCACTCGATCATATTGCATAAAGCACACCCTAATCCTTTCTTAGAAGAATCTGTGAAAATGATTAGGTTTTGCCTTCAATAGGTAACGCAAGAACAAGAGCAGATGTCAAACATCCTTTCAGTTTCTAAAAACTATCCTCACATTCCGGTGTCGACACAAACTTGACTTCTTTTCTTGTCAACTTTGTTAGAGGGAGAGCTATCTCGGAAAAACTCTTGATAAACTCCAATAGTCTATGAAATTGAGGAAACTACAGATCTCAGATGGAGTCTTTGAAGCTTTCCATTTAGTCACAACTTCTACCTTTGCAAGATCAACAACAGTATGTTCGACAAAAATCACATGACCCATAAACATCACTTCCTTGATCCAGAACTCACACTTTGAGAATTTAGCATATAATTGATTTTTTCTCAGTGTGCTCAACATGATCTGTAGATGTTCACAATGTTATTATTTAGACTCAGAGTAACACCACAATAAACTGATCGAGGTAAGGACAAAATACTCGATTCATCAAGTCCATGAAAGCAACAGGGGCATTAGTCAAGCCGAAAGGCATGACCAGAAACTCATAATGTCTGTAACACATTCTAAAAGATGTCTTCGGGACATCTTCATCTTTCACTCACATCTGGTAGTAGCAACTTCATAGATCCATCTCTGAGAATACAGTGACTGACTTCAGTTGGTTGAATAGGTCATCGATGCGATGCAATTGATAATATATCTTTATGGACACTCGATTAATCATATGAAAATCAATGCACATACACAACGAACCATCCTTCTTCTTCATAAACAAGACAGGGGCTCCCCAAGGTGAAACACTAGGGCGCACAAAGCCCATTTTGAGAAGCTCCTGAAGCTGCTTCTTAAGCGCAACGAGTTCTTCAGAGGCCAAGTGATAAGGCGGATTTGAGATAGGTGAAGTTCCTGGTGCAAGCTCGATGGAAAACTCCACCTCGCGAGTTGGGAGAAATCCAGGAAACTCCTCAGGAAAGACACCAAGGAAGTCCTTCACAACTTCTACCTGATCAAGAGCAATAGGTGTGGCATCGAGGATGATAGAAGCTAAAAATGCTCTACACCCTTGCCAAACAAGCTTTTCGACTTTGATTGCAGAGATGATAAATTTCCGATCCTCTCGCTTCCTACCCTTGACACACATCCTTCCCTCAATAGGATGTAACAAACTAACCTTTGATACATCACAGAACAAAACAACCTTATACTTCTTCAACCAATCCATGCCCAAGATTACATCAAAATCGGTCATGTCAAGCAAGATGAAATCCGAGGGAACATCCTCCTAGAGATACAAAGGTCCAATGTTGAAAATATGAGATAAGAAAAGCAGATCCTACCACAAGGTGATTTTAACATCTAACACATGTCCATATATTCTGATTCTATCTCTAACATAGCAACAAGATGAGTCGATATGAATGTATTTGATGAATCAGAATCGAAGAGTGATTTAACATGATGCATATTAAGATGTAAAGTACCTTTGATGACTTCATTATCTTCTTTAGTTTCATCATCATTATAGGCAAACACCTCACTTCTCCGCCTCTCCATAGGTGGTTGTTGGCCTTTTCGGTTCTGATTGTTGTTGTTTCTTAGAGACAGATTTTGTCATTGTTGCGGTTATTGAGCAGGATGCTAAGTTGGGGCTTGACCACACCCAAGCTTAGGACAGTTAGGTTGGATGTGTCCAACTTGTCCGCACTCATGGAAGATGGGTGTAGGTCGATCATCTCTACAGGGTTGACCATTACCAATAGGGCATCTTCCTGGCGGGTGAGAATGGGAGCAATGGTTGCACTTGTCGCACCCTTAATTTCCACATTTGTTCTTCCTTTTGTTATTGTTTTTGTGCCCAGAAGACTGGAACCGGAGATCAGACTCTATCACCAAAGACTTGTCCACCATTAGTTGGAATGTCATATGTAGCTGGGGAACAAGGTTATGCCCAAAACTGTAGCTTAAACCCTCTAGAAATAGGGTTGATCTTCTTTTCGTTCTAAGATCCACATCATAGCGCTCCTGGAGGAGAAAACATTGCATGTACTCAGAGATGCTCATGCTTCCTTGATGTAGATTATAGAACTCTACTTATTTCCTCTTCTGATAGGTGGGGAAGATGTACTTCTTGCAGAACACTTTGAGCACTATTTCCAGGTCATGCTTGAAGTATCACGGGTATGAGCCATACCCGTCCACCAGACCCGTGTTGGCCCATCCAACATATACATTGCAAAGTGAACATTTTGTGAGGAGGACACACCATGCCCTCAAAGGTACGCTCCAAAGCTAAAATCCAGTCGTCAACTTTGTCTCTCATGGTTGGCTCACTCTCACCCTTGAAGTACGGTGGTTACAACTTGATGAAGCTTGTAAGGGTGAACTCCTTCGGCTTAGCTGCAACATTGGAAAGTTGTCCCACCAAGGTAGTCGAGAGCATTTGGTGCAACATGGTCATCTCTTGCTCAGGGGTCAGAAAAGGTGTGCCTACAGGGGTAATAGGGACTGTATCAGTGTTTGAGGGAGTCACTAGAGTATCTCAGTTGTCAGTGTTGTCGGAGGAGGCTCCCGAAGAGGAGTTGTTCATGTTTCCAAATAAATTTCCCTTCCTGAGATATTAGGGTATAATATAAGATAACTAGGAGTAGACAATAAGGATATATAAGGTTACTATTGCCTCTGGGCATACTATTTCAGACATTTAGTTTCAGTGCAATCCAGGTAGGTATCACACAGATTCGAGAGTCCTCATAAACTAAGCTAGTGGCATGGAGGAAAATATTGCCAGCCCCTAGACCTTGATCCTTTCTAGAAACCCTTGCTTTTAACTTATGCCCTAGTAGTTGCCCAACAGGCTCTGATACCATGTTGTAAAGAGGTGAGATCACCTCCTTACTAAAATTTAAAGGAAATACAAAACATCCACTTTTTCCAAGAATAATATACATCATGGAATGCATGTATAATAATCCAAGTAAATAAGCATGTTTCAAATACATGTAAAATGTCAATAGCAGTGGAAAGGAAACTAAGTATTACATAGATTTTTGAACTCAAATCACTAAATGAGTTTCCTGAAAAGGATTTTTTTTTGAAAAGAAACTAATGGGATCTAGCAATAAGCAACCTAGTCATCCTTGATAACAAAACCGGTATCTACTCCTAAACTTGATCTCCTTGGCCTTGTTCAACACCTTGACCAAGCCCTGGGTGGTTGGGAAAGCACCCAACAAAAGAAAGAAGCAAGGTATTTGTCAGAGGTAATGAACAAGGAAAAAAGATAAGAAATAACATGGAATGTAAGTCTAATATTTGATCATAAGATGAAGATGGCCAATAGTATGAAGCATAATCAAGTAGATGATTGCCATAACAATAAAAATAATAAAAGGCTTGCACACATGATTAATATTGACTACCTTAACTAAGTAGGGTTGAGGCACCTACCAGACCTAAACCAAATAGGTGAGGGAGAGTAGCACATTCCAGTCAACTATCAAATAATATTTATTGGGGAAAGTAACACATACCTCTGGGCGAATTTACACATGCCCTATCTATGGGTGGTTGTACAAAAGTACCATTGCACTAGTTAAATAGTCTAATAAAAACAACACGCTAAAGAACTATGGCAAGTATAAACATAAAATAATGAAAGCATGGAAATGGGGTATAAGACCCAATAAATAAATAACAAAACTGATTTTGAAGGAAGTATAGTAAAAGAATTAACAAAAGAGAAAATAGGGTTTCATAAGTGCCTCATTAGAGTAACTAGGATAGCGTTGCAAATATTCCAAACTAAGGTGTAAGGTTGCACATACCTCTTTTATGGAATTCAATTACTCACTTTCACCACTTTAATTGAGTCTAAGGTCCACTTTTCCTAATTTCAATTTATAATCATGTATTAGGGTTGTTCATATGTAATAATGTAAAGAAACCCTAACTTTTGGACTTTTTGAAAAAACCCCCAATTTAGACTATGAAATTATCTCCATTGATCTTATTAGGTTCTCCTAATTAAGATAACATATAATTTTGTCAATTTTAGAGTTACGGTGATTAAAGTGTATTTTTGGTGATTTTATATATTAAAATCATTTTTAGAAAAAATCTTGTGACAAAACTGAAAACCAAATCTCTAAAGTATATTTATTAGAAAGCTTACATTAGTATAATTCCAAAACATATTTACTTCTAATTTTTGGACAAAGGAATAAAAAGATATTCTTTTTCCAATATGGACCAATCAAAAAATTAGAAAAATATATTTAAGCAATGAAATTTGTGAGAAAAGGAGAATAGTGGGCCTGACACGCTGACTTGGCCCAATCAGATCCGACCAAGTCACGGGTCAAAGGCACGACTTTGACTTGCTCAAAGTAAAGAAGATGCTGGCAAAAAGACCATGTTACCCTTGTGGAAGAACATAAAGAATAGGGAGAAAGAAAAGGGGAAAATGTGTAATAGCACCTAGGGGATTCATCCCCTTGCTTGGGTGCCATGCGCACAAGTAGCAGAGCTGCTTCAAGCTCACTTTTGGGTGATTTTGCAAGACAACCTACTTTGAGAAACCAAGATAGCATAAAGAAATATGAGAGGAAGACTTTACCTACGCTCTCAATTCTCACAGAGACAACGAGAGGAAGAAGGACCTACCGCCATAAACTATGGAACAAAACTTGATCATCGGCAAGCAATGACTTAATTTCATGAGTAATTGGAGGAAGAGAGTAGTTGCAAGGGGGGTAGAGAAGAGTCGGGTATAGGTATTTATAGACAAGGTTGAGAAATAAAGCAAGATGAATTATGCCCAAACTTACTTGGAGAGCAAGGTTTGACACTTTCCAAAAAACTCCAAAAACTCATGAAAATAGGGGATCATCTGGTGTGGTTTCATATTTGGAAACAGTTGGAGAAATTTTCAAGCGATTTGGTGGATAAACCAGCGAGAATTTGCCAAAACAAAATCAACAGAAATTGGCTCGTGTTTCCAATCGGCGAGTTCTTGAAGACAAATCGTGAGTCATTGGATTGTGGATCCAATGGCCATGATCATTCAGGTCAAAGCAATTAAAAACTCAACAACATGACAATTAAATCAAATCCTAATCAAATTGGAATATAGTGCGCATACATTAATTTCTCTTTTTCTCTCTCTCCTCATTTGAGGGTGCAAACATGCTCCAAATTAGATGAAAATTGACACCTAGCCTATTTTTTGTATGAGGAATTAGAATATGCAATTAGATTTGCTTTCGAGAACTTTTGATGGGTGAAATAAATCAAATTTTATTTTCTCTTTCTTTGATCATAAATGGTTATAAGATTCTCCAAATTTGATGAAACTTCACCCACACGTCACATTAAGTGCCTTGGATACAAGTTTGCCATCAATTTTACATGTTGAAGATATTTATACCTCTATTTAATATTTTGAAGGTTTTAACACTTTCTCTCTCCTAAATTCACCTTTTAATCAAATATTCTTCAAATTGAGTAAAAAATCATTCAAAAGGCATATTTTAATGTGTAGATCACGAATTTGGTATTAGTTGTTACTTTTTTGGTCATTAATGATTTTATTTAATATTTTTAAGTTATCTCCGAATTTCCCATTCAATTAATGCAATTATACTTACCATTTTTCCAAAAGCCAAAAGTTGTGAAACTTATCACTCAAGCAAACTTGTACTCAAAGAAAATGAAATTGAATTTAGAATTATCTTTTGTGTTCCCCTCTTATGGATTTTTGGCAATTTACACTTATTTTCACTAAATTGAAAAATTAATTCATTTAATGTTACATTTTCTTAGTTTTAAGATTTTCTTTTCTTTTTCTCATACAAAAGGGACATAGAAACTTCTACATCAATTTTATTTTATCCTTATACATCTTAAGTGGATATTTTACAAAATAAACTGTATTGTAAACTTTTACTGAGGTATTTGTGTATAAATCATTATAATATCAAATATAGAAAACAAATATATACCAAACCTTTATAATTTCCATTAATTCAACATCAAGGACAGACATGAAAGGAAAAGATTAGAAAAAAGCTAAACTAAGATTATACATGGATTTCAGTTCATTACGGTAGCATTGGAAAGTAGAAGAGGATGAGGGTGACAGAGGATTGGCTCTCGTGAGGTTACTCCCCCACCCTCTTCTTCTGCGTTCCAATTAGTTTTCCCATCAATAAGACTAATGTACACTTTTCTGTCGAAATGACCACCATACCCTTCTAGGTGGGAAAGGAGAGAGACTTTGGTGGTGGGGTATGGGTTGAGGGATCAGGCTTGCTCAAAGGAGGCATCTCCCCCTCATCTGTAACAAACTGAAATCTAGGTATATTCTTAATTTAGCCCTTTTTCAAGTTTTTCCTTTCTATTCTTTTTGGACTTAATGATGAGTTTGTGGGAATTATTAGTGGTTAGGAGTATATTGCATCACTATTCATGCCAATGTATGGGTTTATGCATAAATACCTCTGTTAATGTTTTCAATCTCTAAGATGCAAAATTACCACTTGAGCATGATATCGATAAAATAATTTCTTTCTAGAAATTCCCTTAGCCTTAAGGAGCAAGAAAGAGAAAAGGGATAAATAATAAAGATTTAAACATAATAATGTGGCATTAGAGTATTTAATATGTTAAATAGTGATAATATTGTGTAAAGGGAATAAAACTTATAAAAATAAGGCTCATTAGATAAAAATAACTTTAGATCCGAACTCCTTAGATCTCAATTGACTTGGCTATCAACTTTCACTTTATATGCAAAATAATAAATATCTTAATTCATTTTGGAAAAGAAAATAGGAGTAAAGCCTAAAATATTAAATAATGTGTAAAATAATCTCAAAAGAGAAAATTAATGCCAAATTTATGTTCCATAAGTTAAAGTTTGCTTAAGGATGAAGTTTAACATTAATTGGTTGTTTCTAGATGTCTCAAATGTGATAGAAAGGAGAAAATATGTTTTACTTTAAAATAATTAATAAAATACTATGAGTCTTCATAACTGAAAATTAATGCCAAAACTAGATTTTACATATCCCAATTAGGTTAGGTGTCAATTTTCGCTTTATTTGGACCTTGTTTGCACCCTCAATTGAAGAGAGTGAAAATAAGAAAAAATATAATCACACTTTATTAGAAATTGGATTAGGAAATTATTCAATGTGTCATGCGTGACATGGGCCTTAGCAGGATGTGTGTGTTTATCACTTCATGAACAAAAAGGAAAATAAGTGTTGTTTTTGTGGATTTTTCAAATTTGATTTTCTCTCTCCAAACTCAATCATTGTTTGAGATTTCTTCGCACGTAGTTTCCTTTTTGAATTTCGTATCTAACGAGATGCTACTCATGATCCCTCATCGTGTATATGAGATTTCCCGATTCATCTCTCAAGGCTCTTGAACCGACCTCCCTATAAACCCTAATACCTAACCACACCTATAAATACCTCTACCCGAGTGATCCTTAGGCACTTTGCAAAATTTTAGTCATCTCAATCGTGCCCCAACTCTTTCCCTCCACCGTTGTGAGCTCTCAGATCGAAGAGCACCACTGACAACATGTGCTCCTCCTCTGCTACAATTCCTCTGTGGGTATGAACCTTTAGTATCTTGTCTTCGTTTATGTAACTTCATATTGCCTTATTGTCGACTTTGTGTGATTCACCCAATTCCTTGCTCACCTACTCAGGTTGCTTCGAGTAGCCATGACAAGCATAGAGTAGGGGATTAATCCCTCTCCAATTTCTTGCTCTTGCCCCTCTTATTTTCTATTTCACTTTGTTTTTCTGCTAGGGGCAATATTATCTTTTAGCCCCCATTTTCTTTTGTTGTGGTGCGAGCCTTGTTGGGGGCCTCTGACTTGGCGGGATGGCAACCACTGACTGGGACAAGTAAGAGGGTCCAGAATCCCCATCTCTCTTGAGCGTGCAATTTATTTCTCGGATGCTTATTTAGAAATTTTGAATTTTCTGATTGGTCAGAACTTGTAAAAATCATAACTTTTCTCCATTTGTCCAAAAAACCATAAAAAATGTTTTGGAATCGAAAAAATGAGATCTTTCTAATAAAATGTTTCCAGATTATGATTTCAATGTTTTTGAAAGTCACTTTTTTGGAAATCTAATAAATACACGAAAACCCCTAAAAATTATAACTACTTCATATAAACTCCAAATAAGGCAAATAAATATGTTTTCTTGATCAAGAGAAGACAAGAAATTGTTTGGTTAGGGTTTCAAGATCAAAATATGAGGTTTTCTAAAAAGGTCTCAAATTAGGGTTTTCTTTATACATATGTGAATTATAAACCCTAATACATGTGTATGACTTGAACTTAGGAAAAAGTGATCTTAGAAACAACTTATTTGGTCAAAAGTGAGTACTAGGACACTAAATTGAGGTATGTACATCTTACCCCTTAAGTTGGGCATATTTGTGATCCAAACCTAATTTCCAAAATGAGGCATGAATCAAACCCTAAATTTCCTATTATTGCTTCTTTTGATATATTTGCCTCAATTCTTGCTAAACCTATCATTTCTTGGGTCTTCAAACCCAC
The DNA here is from genome assembly GCA_963693085.1 of Alisma plantago-aquatica. NCBI lineage: Eukaryota > Viridiplantae > Streptophyta > Magnoliopsida > Alismatales > Alismataceae > Alisma > Alisma plantago-aquatica. The sequence goes on from OY856409.1 coordinate 928,473,001, forward strand.
TTGCCATGTTGTTATTATTTGATGCTTAAAGATGCCATATGATTTCTTTTCAACATGATGATTTATTGGCTATGTAGCTAATGTAGTGGCACTTTTGTACAACCACCCATAGTCAGGCATGTGTTATTTTGCCCAGAGGAATGTGTTACTCTCCCCATATATATAATTATTTTGTAGGTGACTGGGAATGTGTTACTCTCTCCTCACCTATTGGTTGAGGTTTAGTAGGTTCCTCATCCCTACTTCGTTAATGTATTCTAACTATAATCATGCATGAAAATTTACTTATTGTTTGATTGTTATGGCAAGAATCTTATTTTTTATATGCCTCATACTTTTAACCCTCCATATTTTTTGTTTAATCTATACCCTTTGTTTTCCTTGTTATCATATTCTTTGTTCTTATTCCTTATTTGATGCATACTTGTTTTCTCCTCTTACTGGGTGACCCCAACAACCCAGGCCTAGGACAAGAAGTGGAACAAGATCAAGGAGGACCATCCCATGAGTAGATCCAAAGAAATCCTTGACAAGATGTCTAGGTTGTTGTTTCTAGATCCTAAAGTTTCTTTTCTAGTTTATTTTCATGAAATCATTTAGTTAGCTTGGATCAGAGCCATTTAATAGCTTAGTCTTTCCTTTCAATGCTAATATAGACATTTATGTATCTGAATCATGCTTACTTAAATGGTATTATTATGAATGCATCCTTCATGAACTAAATTCTTTGAAAAAGAGATGAATGTTGTGTATTTTCAGTTAAATTTTGGTAAGGGGTGATATCGCCTCCTTACAACATGGTATTAGAGTCTGATAGGTACCTATTAGGGCATAAGTTGAAAGTAAGGGTGTATGAAAAGGATCTGGGTTTGGGGTTGGCAAGCTTTTCCTCTGTGCCACTAGCTTGGTTTACGAAGACTCCTGGATCCGCATGATACTGGCTTGGTCTGAGATAGTACCGACTATATGAAATAGCATACCTATAGGTAGTAGTAGCCATAGATATCTATGTTGGATACTCATGGGAATCTAATATTATGGTTGGGTATTTCAATAGGGGTGACATGTTCGGGGATGCAAACAACTCATCCAGGGGAGCCTCCTCCAGCAACACAAAAATTGGGATACCCCGAGGACGCCTCAAAATGACATGCGTAATCCCCCTATGAGCACACTGGGCCTTACCCCAGAGCAAGAATTGACCATGTTCCAACTACTTTTGGCTACCTTGGTGGGACAACTCTCCGCTGCTGCAGCCTCTTCTAGTAAGCCTAAAGAGTTCACACTGACATACTTCATTAAGATGCAACCACCATACTTTAAGGGTGAGAGTGAGCGTAACATGGTGGACAAGACTGATGACAGGGTATTGGACCTAGAGTGAACTTTTGAGGGCATGTCATGTACTCAACATTAGAAGGTTTGCTTCACAACTTATGTGTTGAACGGGCCAACACGTGTCTTGTGGAATGCTATGGATCATAACCGTGACATCACCAGCATGACTTGGGATCAATTCCTCAAACTACTTAGTGAGAAGTACATCTAGCCATCTTATCTGACAAGGAAGGAGGCTGAGTTTTATAACATGTGATAGGGTAGCATGAGCATTTCTGAATACATTCAATGTTTCCTACTTTTAGAATGCTATTCCACTGATCGCAGAGTGGAGCGGAGATCGGCTGTTTTCTTGGAAGGACTCAGCTATAGCGTCAGAAGCAACCTTGTTCCCCATCTACCTCTCACTTTCCAAAAAATAATGGGCAAGGCACTTGCAATCAAGTCCTAACCCAAATTTTAGTTGTGGCGTACGAATCGTAATTAACCAAATCAACTAAGAGGAAACGTATCATTCGTAGCGGATTACTGAAAATCACTAAAAATTTAAAACTTTTACAAAGAGATCCAATCAAGGGAAAACTCTTTCATAAAAGACCAAAATACTTCATTTGCATATGGGTTCACAAGTACATGTCTTGTACCATGTCATCTCAAATTACATTAACAGTTGCTTTGTTGAACTATACATAAGCAACATAAAAACTATAAGGCATTACGCCAAAATCTCAGATCATTTCTTTAAAACCAACTACCAACTCTGAGGACCTGAGAGTACAGAGACGACACATAGGACTATATCTACATATATACAAGACTTCACAGCCAGTGTCTCCACCTAAGATGTCACTGTCGTTCGCTTCTACTGTTGCTATTGCTATCTTTCACCTACTAAAGGATTCCTGCCTCCTCGTCTACGTCCACCTAAAAAGTTGGATCCCACGGGGGTGAGACAATTGTAAATTGTCCCAGTGAGAGATATAACTCTCCGCCAAGAATATTATTATGGTGAAATAAACAACAACATAAGACTGAGCAGAGGAATTATATGTTGAACAACAGCCAGATTAAATACTGATCCAATTAGGTTAATAGAGCTTTTTAGTTATATCTTGTCTAAACAGCATAATACTTATTCAATAAGGAATATGAAGAACATGCATAAAAACTATCCATCTAGGATCTGTTTAAGCAATGTACATCAATCAATGATTCTCGTATATCAATCCTATGCAAATATGCTACACAACTGATTGCATTTTATAATCAATCTTAAGCCCTGAGGAGATGAAGGTATACCGTTCATACTCCAACCGACCATTACAAAGTCGAATCGGTACCATATAAGATAAATGGAAGAGCCAGACTCCATGACCTCATCTCCTCTCAGTAAGTGTGGACTCAATATGCAGGACATCTCGTGTCTCTGCTATATATAGCTTTCCAGGGTATACTGGTACTTTTCTATAGAGTTACAGTGGCAACTGCACTCTCTTCGCAAATCGGGAGATTTCATGTTTATCTCACCTCGATTCCGACACTAACATTATCGGGAGATTCATGATACATCCATCCCAGCACATATAATGAAAAGATTGAGAGATTTAATGTTCATCTACCATCAATACCACATTAGGGCGTAAGGTATTCACACCCATTACCCCTACATACTCAACAGTATGCACTCCAGGAGATCCCTTGGGAAAACCTATTTCACCATCACCAAACTTCTGACGATGATGGATCTATGGTCAGGGCTCTACATGATAAGATTTCACTTGATTAATTAAGTACATTACCATATTCTTTTAGCATCAATCAGGTTTCCAAACATAATTTAATATAACCATTGCTATAAAGAATGTGGAATGCTTTCATCAAATACTGTTCAGATCTTTAATAAAGTATTGGGATCTCAATCCCTCATCTTATCGGATGCAATCTCATTTTTCAGCCACTTATCATCATAATTATGGAATATGGCATTCAACCCTTTGTTCATGATAGAACACTTGTTACCACTTATTAGGTAACTAATACCTTCAGGTCATCTGACCAAGGTGATCATGAGACTTGTTATACAAATATTTCATATGGCTTACCAAGCCTATTTCAACTCTTATTACTTTTTACTGAGCAACAAAGCATATCATGGATTACAAGTCCCATTAACATTCTCAATAATAAAACATCATAGCTCATACCTGGCTATGCTCATTAGCTCAGGATACCTACATGGTTAGTACTTATGATAACAGTTATATCAATTACATATCAGCACCATGCAATATAACACCATTAATCCCTTATTAGGGTTAGGGTTTCCCTTTTCATGTCATTTAGGGATATTCATCCCATTGCCCGGAATTAAGGTTATGATTAATCATCATACTGCCCAAAATTATAGTTTCATATAATATGACCCAAAATTAGAGTTTCACATGCCTTCACCCTGTATTAGGGTTAGGGTTTACTATTCACATCAAATTAGGGTTTATCATATCCTTTTACCCAAATTAGGGTTAGGATGTACTATTCACCTCAATTTAGGGTTTATCATCCATTTACCCTTAGATTAGGTTTACTCCATTACCCTAGATTGAGGATTCACTTAGCATTAGCCTTAGTTAGATTTACATCTACAATTGTCCCAAAATTTGGGTTACACCCTGTATTTCCCTGATTTAGGTTTAAGACTCACTAATCTTCTTAATTAGGGTTTCATGATCTCATCATCATGGATCAATCCCTAATTACATATTTACTCATAATAAAGGAATTGAAGCTTGTATTTGCATATAAACACTACTTTCTCTCTCATCCTCTTTGGGATGTTGAGTACCTCAAAGTTGACTTAATTAGGTCAATTCAATTTCTTTATTTCAATACACTCAGTTAGGGTTAGAGTAGTGTGTTAAGATCTCTCTTTCATAATCTCCAAAGATTAACCCTTTCGAGGGTACTAATTACCCTATCTTATTAAGGTTACAACTAATGTAATCACCCTCGATTTACATCATTAAGAGTCACATAATTACTTGACCTTTACTCCACTTGGGTGTTCAAATGGTTTTAAGTTAATTATTCTCCAAACGGTTTTGGTCACCTAGACCCCAAACGGTCTTGACCATCTAAACCCCAAACGCTCTTGATAGATTGACCCTTAAACGATTTAAAACCATTTAGACCTTCAAACGGTCTAAGTTAATTAAGTTCAAATGGTTTGAAACCGTTTAGAAAAGTAGGTGCTTGAAACCGTTTAGTGCAAAGATACTTGAAATTGTTTTAGCCTCAACTAGTTTGGGATCGTTTGGTCCCAAACGGTCTTGAGACCGTTTGGTCCAAACCTCCTCAAAACCGATTGGACCAAAAATGGTCTCAACCACTCAAATTGATTTAGAGTTTCCAAGATTAATTCCCTCATCAATTGAATCCATGTAACCACTCATCAATTAAACTTATGCACCATACCTCAATTGAACTTCTTTTCTCTACAGTCAATCTGTGATCTATAGGTGTAAAGCCAATCCATACCAATGATTACATCGAAATCATTCATATCGAGGAGGATGAAGTCAGTGGGAAGCTCGTGACTCAGGTACTTAACTAGAAAGATAGGGGTTTTTAAAAGAGATATATATATCCGACCACTTGGGGTTGTGACATCCAAAACATAGCCTAAATCCTTGATGTCCAAACAAAGCATAGTTGTTAGATTTCTCAAAATAAAAGTATTAGTAGAACCAGAATCAAAAAGAGCTTTTACATTTTGTCCCATGACTTCAAGCATGCCTACATAGTTTCATACTAGATCAGACTACTATTACATGATCAAACTAAACTGAAAGGAAAACTCTATGGGTTATTACCCTCGATCAACCTATTAGCATTTGCTTGGCCATCTTCATTGTCGATGGCGAACACTCTGGCTTGCCTTCTCTATCCAACAAGTAGACCTCCAGATGGTACTCCTCCTCCGGTTGGGGGTGATGTTGCCACTGGTTGCGCTTCCACTGGACCTCTCGGATTAGGCAGAGGACAGTTGGTGATGAAGTGTCCCTCCTGCTGGAAATAGAAGCACACCCTCTTCACGAAGAGTCACTTCCCAGGATGTGTCCGTCCACAAGTACAGTGCTTCTAAAATCGACTCTCACCACATGGATTTCCTTTGTTTTCATGATTACCCTTGGTGTTGTTACGTCCTTGTCATTTCTTGTGATCATTCTTCTATCCTTGAGTACCTTTAGTGAAACCCAAATATCCTTTGGGTGGGTTCTGAGCAGGCATCACTATCCTCTCCATGCCTAAGGTAGTGTTGTAGGCTTCAGTGAAGGTTGTTGGTTTACTCACCATCACATGAGGCTTGATTGTGGGGTGAAGACACTCTATAAAATGGTCCACCCGCCTTTCCTTGGTCATCATGTGCCCAAAATGCTCTAAGATGTGAAACTTGTAGCCAAAGTCCGCAACAGATAGGCTACCTTGGATCATGTTGGTGAACTCTCTTTCCTTCTCCTTCTTAGGTGAGGTGGGGGTGAATCTGGCTATAAAGATAGTCATGATGTCGGTCCATGCCATCGACTTCTCACTCAGATCTCGACCCATTATGTGGTTCTCCCACCAGATCTTGGCTGCTCCTTCCAAGAAATGAGTAGCAAAAGGAACCTTCTTGTTCGGCTGCACCTCCATCATGCGGAAACCATTCTCTACTACTAGCAGCCAAGCATCTGCTTTGTCGACCACTTCACTCTTATCTTCTCCATATAATTTCTCAATATTCAGCTTGACAAAGTCTAGAATGGTGACTCCAAGTCAGGGACAACCACCAACCTCAAAGGGAATAACCCAAACAAAACCAAGGCTGTCTCGACCTCAAACTACACCATGGGTAACAACCAAGAAAAGATAGGTGGGATGTCATGACCACAACAAGGATAAAGGCCACATAAATCATGAAATCATCCTTCAATTGATTCAACTTTCAATTGATCATCAATTAGGGTTTTGAACCCAATTGGATTAGAGTTTGAAATCGATGAACCTTCAATATTGGTCATTGTGGAACTAATTACTTTTGAAATTATTGAACCACCTTTCAAATTGGGCATGACCTGACTCAAACGGTCTTTAGGTCATTTGGATGACCTCCAAATGGTCTTGAGACCATTTGACTAGTTCCATCATTGAAATTTGTGAAATTCAATTAGGGTTTAGATCATTGGATTGATCATCAATTTAGCTATTGATTGCATTTCAATTTGATATCTCTGAACCTTCAATTACTCAACCATACTCAACCCTAGACCTCCAAACAATCAACTGTGGTCAACCCTTCCAAACGGTTTGAAACCATTTAGTTTTTAACAGTTTGGTGCAACTGTTTGATTTCAAACGGTTTTGTTGAAACCGATTGAACAATTTGTTGAAACCAATTGGAACAGAATTTCTTTGGGAAAAGTGCCCAAGATGATGTCATCATCATCTACCTTCGTTCATGTAGTTTATATTGCTAATTATTTCATAACATTATCAATTACAACAAGCAATTGATCAATAAGAAGAAGGAATCAATATAATTGCAAGATTGATAATTGAATAACAATGTAATGGGTTCAAGTTATATAACCCACCTTTAATGGAGCTTTCAAAGCTCCAAATTCACGTCCCTAAAGGTGGAAGAAGATTTCTCACTTTACAAGGTTCGTTCTTCAAGCTTTTGAGTGAAACAGATTGGCTAGAAAGGAAGATTGATGGAAGAAAAGAAGAAATCCATCATTTATTTTCGATTTCCACCATGAAATCATGGTTGAAGGTGATCAAGAAGCTTACCTACAGGTTGGAACTCGTCCTCCTGCTGCTCCTTAGTACTCTTGAGCTCGTCCAAGGCAAGAAAGAAAGAAAATCTGAAAAAGATCCTTGGTGGAGTGGAAAAGAGAGTATATATAAAGGAATTCCTAGGAGAGAGAAAGTTGAAAGAAAATCCTTCAACTCTCCAAACCGTGCCACACACTCCCCTCTTTTCCTTGTGCATGAAGGCACCTTCCCTTGCCTTTAATTCCCTTTCATTATCCTCAACTTAAAAGAAAAGCAAAATAAGCACCATAATCATATTATACTAATATCCCATTTTTAGTGGACATTACTTTTCATTAACTTAATGTGAGTGGGCTCTCCACTCACTTAAGATAATTTCGTGCCTTTGCAAGGCACAAGCTCGTCCAACCTTTTGCAAAATAATCCCTCACCTTTTGGTTGAAGGGCTCTTTGATAACCTCCAATCTTGGGATGATTATCTCAGTCTTTTCTTTAGTTTTCTACACTCTTTCTCAATTAAAATTATACATAATACCTAAATATTCCCTCTTATTGTAAATATACTATTAGACTAACTTACCCCCTTTATATTTGCAGAAAAAGACACAAAAAAATCATAAAATACTCAACCAACCTCAAGACCGCATGGAGTCACACGGTCCCAAGACCGCATGAAGCCAATCGGTCCCGAGACCGCATGGAGTCACACGGCCCCAAGGCCGCATGAAGCCAATCGGTCCTGAGACCGCATGGAGTCACACGGTCCCAAGACCGCATGAAGCCAATCGGTCCCGAGACCGCATGGAGTCACACGGTCCCAAGAATCCATGAAGCCAATCGGTCCCGAGACCGCATGGAGTCACACGGTCCCAAGACCGCATGAAGCCAATCGGTCCCGAGACCGCATAGAGTCACACGGTCCCGATACTGCATGAAGCCAATCGGTCCCGAGACCGCATGGAGTCACACGGTCCCGAGACCGCATGAAGCCAATCGGTCCCGAGATCGCATGGAGTCAATCGGTCCCGAGACCGCATGAAGCCAATCGGTCCCGAGACCGCATGGAGTCAAACGGTCTTGAGATCCAAACGGTCTTGAGATCCAAACAGTCTTGAGGTCCAAACGGTCTTGAGGTCCAAACGGTCTCCAGAACGTTTGGACTTCACTTAAGGCCTATAAATAAGACCCCAAGGGTCCTCCAAAAGGGAGGAAGTTTTCAGACGTCCAGAGGCTGCCTCGATCACTCCAGAGCAAACCCGACTTCCATCCTCCACCCAGGGGCTTCCGGTCTAAGACCCACACTCCATCTCGAAGTTGCTTTCTCTCTCTCCGCCAAAGAAGGTGGGAAGAGGGGATCTCATCATCATGCAACATGTGAAGCTGGTGGATCGTCTCTCTCTCTCTCTAAGGGGTTGACTTTCCTCTCTCTTTAGTGGGGATGACACTTTCTCTCTCTCTCTCTTCTTGCCTCCTTCTTTGTCCTAGTTATGAGCGAGTAGTCTCTCTCACCAGGGTGCGGGGAGTAGCCCCGCTACTCATGTTTTCACATCATGTAAATGTAATCCATAGTTTGTAATATAAAGTTGTTATCTTTTCAGTTCAACATCAAACGTTTAATGAATGCTTGTTGCTTGATCACCAACTTGTGTTATCTTTTGTCTTTTAGTATGAATTGTCTACGTTTGTACTATTAGACACGAAACTCGTTTGTATTTTGGTTCTTGGTGCATGTATCCACCATGCATCTGTTTCGGTATCTAGGAGTGTCTTTCAAGAAGTGGAGTATACTCACTCCCATCATTGTACTTTCATGATATGAAATGGAATCAGTTGATGTGTGAAAGTACAACCTTGATGAGTCGAGGAACACACTTTGCGAAGGGAATGATGCAAAGGAGTTGACCATTCGTTTCGGGATGGCTGACTTTGCAACATTCTCGCACTTCTCGTAGTTAGTTCTCCGAAAGGAAATTAAGTCTACAAAGATACTAACTGACTAAACTCTTGTTGCATGTTATGTTTTACTTTGCATGTCTTGATCCATGAGTAGTGGCGGTGAAAACCGATCACACCCTAGTGACTTCTATCATTGTTTAGACTTCTTTAAATTCACTTGTTTGGTTTATTTTACATGTTCTTAGTTTAAAAAAAAACCAACCTTTCGATCTAAGAGCCTACTATTAAGAGACTAAGTGAAGTTCTAACATTTTTCATCTTGTTGCTTGCAACAAGACCATTGTTCTGTGGATTCGACCCTTAACTATACTACGATAAGACTTCCACGTATCTTAGCATACGTGGGTGGAGTTCTCTATCTAGTATAAGCAAGGCTAAACCTAAGGACTTACCATCTTTAGGATTTTTAGTTGGTGCACGCAATTCCACATAAGTGGAAGCTCCATTAAAAAAATTGGCGCTGTTGTCGGGGACAACAGAACGTTTTAATTTCATTTAGTATCTTGCTAGTTGGTTAGGGTTTTACACTTTTTTTTATCATCAATCCATATCTTCTTGAAATCATTATATCTCTGCCATCATCTAAAAGGTGTTTTCTTTTCTCTACTCAGGTAGAAAACGTGTATGCGATCATCGCATAACCGCAGATTCTCCCCTGATCGAGAGTATGACTCTGAGGTAGAGAGAAGCTTCTATCGCCGCATTAGACTCAATCTCCAAAGAGCCAGGCAAATGACTGAAGATCAACGCCAGGTTGCATTGGTGATGGAGAGGGTCAACGCCGCCATCGCCGCTCGAAGAGCACAACTCATCGCGGATACTCGTGATCAGGTTCAAGTGGAGATTCGTGCAGAAGAACAGGTCCGCATCAGAGCTGAAAATGAGGCAGCAAACCAAGCTGTTCAGTTGGAACTAAGGAACAAGCAGTTGAGGGATTATGCTGTCCCAAAGAACTACGAAGACAACCATCCGGTCTAACCTTCGATCATCAACACTCCCAACTTTGAGATCCGGACCCAATGGATTCAGATCATGCAGGCATCTCATTCTCTGGAGGTTCTGGAGATGACTGCATGGATCATCTGAAGAGGTTTAAGGCACTGTGCCGACTGGTCCCACAGGCCGGAGTTGCCTTCGATGCAATAATGCTTCATCTGTTTCACTTCACTCTATCTGGGAGAGCTCTGAGCTGGTATAACTCGCTTGACAGGGAGCCAATAATCACCACATGGGCTCCCCTGGAAGAAAAGTTCTTGGAGAAGTTCTTTCCCCCTTCACTGACTTACGAGATCAGGGGGCAGATTAATCACTTCTCTCAACTTCCCAAAGAATCACTTGCTAAAGCATGGGAAAGGTTCAAAGAGCTTCTGCGAAAGTGCCCTCATCACGACATCTCCCAAAACCAACTAATAGAAACATTCTATAGGGGAGTGAGTGATGACATAAAGCAATTTCTGGATTCCTCATCTGGAGGAAACTTTATGAGAAAGAATTACGAGGATGCCTAGAATATAGTCACACTCGGAGCTGAGAATTAGTCCAACTGGGGACGATTAGCTGGAAAAGGAGTCCTCAAGGTCTATAAAGCTGAAGAATCAATAGAGATGAAGGCTATTGTCGAAGCCTTGAAAACCATAGCTCATAAGCAACAAGCTCTCGAAACTTCTCTTGGAGAATTTGACAAGAAGAAAAATTCTCAGGTTCAACAGGTTAAGGCTGCCACAGGGACCTGTGAAGCCTATCATGCATCTGATCATCTGACTCTTTCATGCGATATGCTTTACAACGTGATGATGGATATGCATCCACCACCACAACAGTACAAACCAATCATTGACCAATCTAAAGAGCAATTGCCAAAACAAGTCAATTCTATTCATTCCATTCCTGGACAAGTTTATTATAATCCTAATCAACCAAGAAACCTCCCAAATTTCTAATACAGGAACCCTGCTGGGACCGCAAATCCACAACACCATACGTAGGGTGGATCCTCCAGTAGGTTGCCACCTGGATTCCCAAGCAACTTCAATCAAAATCAAGGGAACCCCAGGAATAACTTTTCGAGATCCAACTACCCCAGGAATCCGTCTGCCTACTATCAGTATAATCATCCTCCTCTCCACCCACAACTGCACCCTCAGTTGCAGCAACCTCAGTTAGCACTACCTTCGCAACAACCTCAACAAGGACAACAACAACTTCCTCAGAAGAATACTCTTTCTCAGCCAGAGGATGAGATGACTTTGATAAGGTAGATGCTGCAATCTCAACAAACTATGCTTGCTAATCAACAAGCTCAGCAAAATGTAGTAGAGGCTCAACTTGCCCAAATTGCTACACAACTGAAGCCTCCAGCAGGCACATTTGCAGGGCAGCCTGAATCGAATCCTAGACATGGACAGAATAGGCCTGAACAGTTGAATGCTGTTACTACGAGATCTGGACGCACCCTTCATGAAACTACCAGGATCACTCTTGATGATGATGATACACCTACCTTTATGACAAATGAGATCCCAAAGCTAGGAACGGAGAAGTCCACAGAGAATGCAAAGGGCAAAGGAAAAGAACAAGTGTTTACAGAGCCAGAAATCTTGCAGTATAAACCAAGGATCCCATATCCATGAAGATTGCGAGAAACGAAAATAGATACCAGGTTCCAAAAATTCAAGGAGGCGATGAAGAAACTTTACATCGATATCCCACTCCTTGATGCCCTCTCTAAGGTACCGGCTTGGGAAAAATACCTCAAAACTCTGTTATCAAGGAAGTACATCACTGAGGAATAAGAAACTGTCAAGCTTGCCCAAACCACCTCTGATATCATCCTCAATAAAATGCCAAAGAAGAAGAAGGACCCAGGTTGCTTCAGAATTCATTGCTGCATTGGGAATGCATCAACCAAAAAGGGGTTAGCTGACCTAGGGGCCAGCATATCCATTATGCCCTATTCTATGTGAAAGCGATTAGGTTTCACCAAATTGCTGCCTACAACAATGACAATTCAATTAGCTGACTCTACAATCACCGCACCTCTTGGAATTATTGAAGATATTCCAGTTAGGATAGGCAAGGATGCCTATGTCCCGTGCGACTTTGTCATCATGGATATTAAGGAAGATCTGAGATACCCGATAATTTTTGGCAGACCTTTCCTCGCTACTACCAGGGCACTTATCGATGTTGAAGCTGGTACCATCATTCTAAGGCTCGGAAAAGAAGCAATTCAATTCCGAATCCTCAATAGCATGAAAGGCCCCAACATCCAAGAGGAGGGTTTTCTTCTAGATGCAATACAACAAATGTCTCAATTAGAAATATCTGAGCCAACAGACGAGTTAGAGAATGTCCTAACCAACCCAAAAGTCGAATTCTCTACAAATGAGTTGGTTCAACAATGTCTGCAACACTTAGAGAAGGCTGAAGACGCACCGACGACCACCTTTGAAGAACTCAAAGCTGTCACCATTATAGAAGCAACTGAGCCACCTAAGGCTCATGAGATGAAGACTCTGCCCATGGGACTAAAACATGCCTTCTTGGACGAGGAAAAATTATGCCCAGTCATCATTAGTTCCACCTTAACAGAAAACCAGGAAGCAAGACTTCTAGATGAGCTGACAAAACACAAAAAGGCCATTGGATATAAGATAACTGACCCGACGGGCATAAATCCTGCCCTATGCATGCACAGACTACCCATGGTCGAAGAATTTAGGCCATCACACGAACATCAGAGGAAGCTGAACCCTAATCTCAAAGAAGTGGTTTGCCTGGAAGTCCTTAAATTACTAAAAGCCGACATAATCTACCCGATCTCTGACTCCCAGTGGGTCAGCCCCGTCCAAGTAGTTCCTAAAAAGGGAGGCGCTACTGTCGTGCTTAATGACAAAAATGAGTTAGTACCCACTAGGATGGTGACGGGGTGGAGTATGTGTATCGACTATAGGAAGCTGAACAAATCCACGTGAAAAGATCACTTCCATCTGCCCTTTCTCGATGAGGTCCTAGAATGCCTAGCCCATCAGAAATACTTCTGCTATCTCAATGGTTATTTCGGGTTCTACCATATTCCCATACACCCAGAAGACCAAGAGAAAACTACCTTCACCTGCCCTTTTGGAACCTATGCTTTTAGAAGAATGCCATTCGGGTTATGTAACGCACCCGCTACCTTCCAAAGGTGTATGTCCGCCATTTTTGTAGGATTAACAGAATCCATAATCGAAGTGTTCATGGATGATTTCTCAGTTTATGGAGATTCTTTTGATAACTGTCTAATCAACCTTGGACAAGTTTTACAACGATGCGAGGAAACGAACCTCATACTGAATTGGGAAAAATGCCATTTCATGGTAACTGAAGGTGTCGTCCTCGGGCACAGAGTGAGTGACAAAGGGATTGAGGTCGATAAGGAAAAAATTGATGTTATCTCAAAGTTGCCGCCACCAAAGGACATAAAAGGAGTACAGGCTTTCTTGGGTCATGCGGGGTTTTACAAGAGGTTTATCAAGGATTTCTCAAAAATAGCAAAACCCATGACCCAGCTCCTGATGAAAGACACTAAGTTCATCTTTAACCAAGACTGCATGCAAAGTTTCTCCACTCTCAAAAATGCTTTAATTTCTGCACCTATTCTGAGAGCCCCAGATTGGTCGAAACCCTTTGAAATCATGTGCGACGCAAGCGATTACGCCATAGGAGCTGTGTTAGGACAGCGGATCGACAAGAAACCTTACATTATTTACTACGCATCTAAAATGCTAGATGAAGCACAGAAGAACTACACTACTACAGAGAAGGAGTTCCTGGCTGTCATCTATGCGTTTGAGAAATTCCGCTCCTATTTGATCGGATCCAAGGTCATCGTCTACACTGACCACTCCAACATTCGATACCTTATTCAGAAACAAGATGTCAAACCCAGACTTATCCGCTGGGTGTTGATGCTTCAGGAATTTTATTTGGAAATTAAAGATAAAAGCGGAGTGGAAAATGTCGTATCCGACCATCTCAGTCGTATCGAAATTGAAGATGAAGATAAAATCCCTATCCGAGATTCTCTTCCAGACGACCAACTAATGAAGGCTACTCATGGATTCCCTTGGTACGCGGATATTGTCAATTATCTAGCTACAAGAATCATTCACCCATCTGCTTCCCACCATGACAAAAGGAAATTCCTCCACGACATAAAGCAATATTATTGGGATGAACCTTACCTGTTTCACCTTTGTACTGACGGACTTTTCCATCGATGCTTACCGGAAGAAGAGATCACCCCCATCCTAGAGCATTGACATTCAGGACCCACGGGGGGGGGGGGTACATGAGTGCAAAGAAAACCGCTATAAAAATTCTGCAATCTGGTTTCTTCTGGCCAACCATAGCAAAGGACTCCTATGATTTTGTGAAATCTTGCAACAAATGTCAATTTTCTGGTAGCATATCCAAAAGGAACGAAATTCCCCTCACAATGTGGCAAGAAATTGAGCTTTTCGACGTGTGGGGGATAGACTATATGGGCCCTTTTCCTTCTTCCTATGGTTTCTCTTACATCCTGGTTGCGGTGGACTATGTCTTGAAATGGGTCGAAGCTACACCCACTGTGTCCAGCGATTCTAAACCAGTTATTAAATTGTTTAAAGATATCATTTTCCCCAGATTTGGAGTCCCCAGAACTGTCATATCAGATGGTAGGACCCATTTCCTGGAACGAATTTTGAAGCCCTGATGAAAAAGTACAGAGTCAACCACAAAGTAGCAACGCCTTACCATCCACAGACCAATGGTCAGGTTGAGGTATCAAATAGACAACTAAAGGCGATCCTAGAAAAAACAGTCAACAGAAACCACTCTGACTGGTCAACCAAGCTTCCCGATGCCCTTTGGGCATACTGAACAACCAATAAAATACCAATCGGGACAACCCCGTTTCGTTTGGTATATGGGAAGTCATGTCATCTTCCAGTGGAACTGGAACACAAAGCTTGGTGGGCCATCAAACAACTAAATTTCGATCTTAAAAGTGCCGGAGAAAATAG
This sequence comes from Alisma plantago-aquatica, assembly GCA_963693085.1. Classification (NCBI taxonomy): domain Eukaryota; kingdom Viridiplantae; phylum Streptophyta; class Magnoliopsida; order Alismatales; family Alismataceae; genus Alisma; species Alisma plantago-aquatica. The sequence continues at coordinate 928,488,156 of OY856409.1, forward strand.
ACAACTCCAGCTACAGGAGCTCGAGGGCTCCGAATGACCGCTTATCAAAGTGCCAGGATCTATAAGGAACAAACCAAAATGTGGCATGATGGTCATCTTAAAAGGAAAGACATCGCCATAGGTGACAAAGTGCTCCTTTTCAACTCCAAGCTCAAGTTGTTCCCCGGAAAACTCAGAACAAAATGGTCCGGGCCCTTCACCATAAAGCATATATACCCAACTGGAGCTGTCATTATTGTCGACAATAACGGAGGATAAAGGACGGTCAACGACCATCATTTGAAAAAATATTACACTCCAGCAGATAAAATTCCAAGACAGACCATCGCAATTAGAGACGCCATGTCATCAACATAACAACATCAAATCTTTGTCGAGCCAGCGACGTAAAACCCAGGCGCTACTTGGGAGGCAACCCAAGATTTCAGCTTCTTCTTTTATTTTCCGTTCTTTTATTTACCTTAGGTTTATCTTCTGAAAATATAAAAATTTCACATAACCAAAACAAACATAAAAATATAAAAATCTTTTCAACCTTAACCCTCCCAAACGGTCCTGAAACCGTTTGGAGCCAAACGGTCTTGCAACCGTTTGGAGCCAAACGGTCTTGAAACTATTTGGAGCCAAACGGTCTTGAAACTGTTTGAAGACAAATGGTCCTGCAACCGTTTGGAGTCCAAACGGTTGCTAAACCATTTGACCTAGGGTTTTTGTAAGGTCAACCCCCTTTTTTTCCTATAAATATAAACCCTTCCCCTCCTTCTTCTTTTTTCTCAAACCCTTGCGCAAGAGTTGTTCCATTGCTTCCGTCTTACTCCCGCGCGGCTCAGGTTCCTTCTGCCTCCATCGACCTAGTTTCTGTGTTTCTTCACGGTGACCTCACCGCTGTGCCACCGCTCTCCGCTTCTCTTCCGTCATCTCCACCATCAACCGCAAGGTAGTCCCGCCATCGCCGATGCCTGTATGTGTCACCGCGGCAACTGTTTCGATCTTTTCGTTTCCGCAACCATCTTCTTCACCTTCGCCGCCATCTACGGCACCGCCGCGATCCTCTTTTCCATCGCCTTTATCACCGCCATCCCTATTTTCGCCGCCGACTCCGCCTCCCCTTCGCCGGCCGTTCACCGACGTTTCACCTTCCAAACGGTCTTCAAACCATTTGGAACCCATCGTTGTACTTTCATGCTATGAAATGGAATCAGTTGATGTGTGAAAGTACAACCTTGATGAGTCGAGGAACACACTTTGCGAAGGGAATGATGCAAAGGAGTTGACCATTCGTTCAGGGATGGCTGACTTTGCAACATTCTCGCACTTCTCGTAGTTAGTTCTCTGAAAGGAAACTAAATCTACAAAGATACTAACTGACGAAACTCTTGTTGTAGGTTATGTTTTACTTTGCATGTCTTGATCCATGAGTAGTGGCGGTGAAAACCGATCACACCCTAGTGACTTCTATCATTGTTTAGACTTCTTTAAATTCACTTGTTTGCTTTATTTTGCATGTTCTTAGTTTAAAAAAAAACAACAAAACCAACCTTTCGATCTAAGCACCTACTATTAAGATACTAAGTGAAGTTCTAACGTTTTTCATCTTGTTGCTTGCAACAAGACCGTTGTCCCTTGGATTCGACCCTTAACTATACTACGATAAGACTTCCACGTATCTTAGCATACGTGGGTGGAGTTCTGTATCTAGTATAAGCAAGGCTAAACCTAAAGACTTACCATCTTTAGGATTTTTAGTTGGTGCACGCAATTCCACGTAAGTGGAAGCTCCATCACTCTTCAATTAATATATTTATTTTTTTGCATTAAATCAAAGTAAAGTTCTATTTATGCTTAAATCTCGATTATTTATATACCACGATTCTCTCTCCTCCATAGCGATTCAAATGAGGTTCCCTCTAATTTTCTTGCCTCTACATGATGACAAGAATAATTAGGGACCCTCTAGTAGTGACATTTGCATAATAAACCCTAGGTTTTGGGTAAATTGCACATTACCCCAAAACTAGGTTTTTAATGTACAAACATTGTTTAATCAATTCTTTCTTGGTACCCAGGCTTTCACTAGCCATACCTCTGCCAACACAGGAGGAACATATTATCATGTACAATTTGTAGGTTAACCCCTCAACTTGGGTAATTTGCACTTTAGTCCAAAACTAACAAAATATTGTTTCAACATTATTCAAAAAGGTCTAAAATTGAAATATAAGTTCCTCTTGAGCCTTAATTACTTCTCAGAAGATAAGAGCAAGCATATAATAAACCTCATTAAGAAAAACATCTAGGGTTAACACATAACCCATTCCAGGGATGTTACATTAGTCTTCTGGACACAACAACAACAACAAGCACAAGAACTCAAGTGGCAATCAAGGACGTGAAATATGTAATTGATGTTCCCAAACTCATTCTCCTGGGAGGTGCCATGCTGTAAATGCCCCATCCTAGATAGATGATCGGCATGCACCTATCTACCATGAGTGTGGCCAAGCTTGACATATTCAACCCAATTGTCCTCAGCTTCAATGAGGACAAGCCCCAACTCAACAGTTGCAACATCGACAAAATCAACATCCAAGGAACATTAACCAGAATCAACAGAGACATTGACCACCTGTGAAGAGGCAGAATGGAAGAGTGTTCACTCTGAATGCTGAAGGGGTTGGAGAGGACAATGAAGTTATTGAAGGTGCTTTATATATAATATGCATCCTATCGAGGTGCTTTTCAATTCTGGATCATCACATACCTTCATATCAACATAGCTTGTTGCGATGTTAGAATTAGAATATGAATACATGGATCATGTGTTAGATGTTAAAACCCCTAGCAGTAGAATTTGCTCTTCTTGTCTCAAACTCCCAAACATGGACCTTTGTAAATCTGAGAAGATGTTTCCTTCAAACTTCATCTTTCTCGATATGTCTGCTTTTTATGTCATCCTAGGGATGGACTGGTTGAAGAATATAAGGTAGACCTCTACTGTTAGGAGTTGAAGGCCAACACTTTACACCATTATGGAAAGAGGTTGTGTATCAAGGGTAGAAAGCGAGAGGGTCGGAAAATCATCATTTAAGCCATCAAAGTCGAAAAACTTGTCTTGCAAGGGTGTAGAGCATACTTAGCATCCATCATTCTCGATGCCACACCCCCTTCTCTATGTCATATAGATGTGGTGAAGGACTTTCCTGATGTGTTTCATGAGGAGTTTCCTGGGTTGACACCAACTCGTGAGGTGGAGTTTTCTATTGAGCTTGCACCTGAAACTTCACCTATCTCAAATCCGCTTTATGTTTGGCTCCTGCCAAACTTGCCGAGCTTAAGAAGCAGCTTCAGGAGCTTCTTGACATGGGCTTCATTCGTACCAGTGTTTCTCCTTGGGGAGCCCCTGTCTTGTTTGTGAAGAAGAATGATGGATTATTGTGGATGTACATGGATTATCATATGCTTAACTAGGTGACGATGAAGAACCGTCATCACTTACCACACATCAATGACTTGTTCAACCAACTAAAATCAGCCACTGTGTTTTCAAATATGGATATGTAAAGTGGCTTCTATCATATGCGTGTGAAAGATGAGGATGTTTTGAAGATGGCTTTCAAAACTCGATATGGGCATTATGAGTTTATGGTCATGCCATTCGGCCTGACTAATGCCCTTATCACTTTCATGGACCTGATGAATCAAGTGTTTTGCCCCTATCTTGATTGGCTTGTAGTGGTGTTCATCGACGATGTTTTGGTTTACTCTGAGATAGAGGAACAACATCGCAAAAATCTATGAATCATGCTTAACACACAGAGAAAAAATCAACTCTATGCTAAACTCTTAAAGTGTGAGTTTTGGATAAAGGAAGTGATGTTTTTGGTTCATGTTATTTCTACCAGCCACATTATTGTTGATCCTACAAAGATATAAGTTGTGACCAAGTGGAAAGATCCAAAAAGTCCATCTAAAATACGTAGTATCCTTAGATTAGCAGGTTATTATCAGAGATTCATCAAGAGCTTCTCTGAGTTAGCTCTCCCTCTAACAAAGTGGACTCAAAAAGAGGTCAAGTTCATGTAGACAGTGGAGTGCAAGGATTGTTTCCATAAGTTGAAAGAGTGTTTGACATCTTCTCATGTTCTTGTGTTACTTGTTGAAGGAAAACCCTATGTCATTTACATTGATGCTTCCAATCAAGGTTTAGGGTGTGTTAATTTAAGAAGAAAGAGTGATTGCCTATTTTTTGCGTCATTTGAAATTGAATGAAGAGAACTAGACTAGACATGATTTACAGCTAGCCGCCATCATGCATTCCTTAAAGAACTGGCAACACTATCTATATGGATTTAGTTTGAATTCTTCTATTATCACAAAAGTTTTAAGTACCTTTTGAGACAGAAGGATCTAAACATGAGACAATGTATATGGATGGAGTACCTTAACGACTATGACTTTACCATCACTTATCATCTTAGTAAAGAAAACATAGTTGTTGATGCCTTGAGTCAGAAAAAAGATCTATTTTGTGCCGCTATGAGTTGTTCTGTGTGGAAGAATCTGGAATATGTTTCTTGCTGGCAAGTGTAGCATGTCGATGCAATGGATGAAGAATTTTTTGAGCAGTTGTGTGCTCACATGCCCAGCTTATCCATTACACCATATTGGATCTCAGAAGTTGTTGCTGACCAGTTAGAAAGTCACGAGCTTGATGAGATGAAGGCCTTAATAGAGAAACCACAATCTGACTTCTCTGTTGGAGTGGACGGTGCAGTCTGTTTCTGACAAAGGTTGTGGATTCTTGAAGGTGGTGATCTACAATATAAAGTTCTGAGTGAAGCTCATGGGTCTAAGTACACAATCCACCTTGGTACGACCAAGATGTACAAGGACCTACAATGAAGTTTCTGGTGGAGGAATGTGAAGAAGGATATTGCCCTATTCATTGCAAAATGTTTGACCTGTCAACAAGTTAAGATAGAGCATCAACGACCTGGTGGTCTTCTTCACCCGCTTGAGATTTTGGAATGGAATTGGGAGAAGACTAATATGAACTTTGTCACTAGTTTCCCTAAGTCCAAGAAATGTTACGATGACATGTGGGTAGTGATTGATCAACTTACTAAGTCTGCCCACTCTTGCCTTTTAAATCCACTTACAAGTTTGATGAAATGGATCAGTTGTATGTGGATTGGATCATTCAACTGCATGGTGTACTTAAAGTGATAATATTTAATCGTAACCCAAAGTTTACCTCTCAATTATGGAGTCAAATTCAAGAGGAAATGGGGAATGATTCATGTTTAGTACATATTATCGTCCACCAACAGATGGTCAGTCAGAGAGGATAGTGAAGATTTTCGAAGATCTACTATGTGCTTGTGTTATGGACTGGGGAGGTTGACACGAGTTTACCATGCGTAAAATGCAAGTGCATGCGTTAGAGTAATATAGGCCTTTGTGAGGCCTGAGTCGAACTCAGGGAAATGTAACTATTGGTAGACTATTACTAACTACTTGCAATCAGCTAGACCGATTAAAATGATTTGAGAGTTGTTTGAAAAAGAAAAGAAAAATAAAAGAGAACATAACAATCGATTAAATGTTTGGTTTAATCAATTCAAATGGGAATCTTTAGGATTGCGGTTTCACCACAGGTTCTCATTGTATTCATTCCCACACAGTTAACCTAATCTGTCTCTCATTCCGGGTAGTGGCATGTATTCAGAATTGCTCACTTTCGTGATACAATTCACTACCTAAATCTAGGTCGATTCCACAGTAGTAGTAACCTATACCCTAAACTAGGTGCATGAGGTCCATACTCTGGGTTTCCACCATTAATTGTACATCGCCTTGTTCAAAGGATTTATTAGTTAATGTGAATTTCGTCTCTTTTCAACTATTAATTCTTCTTTCAAAGTAATTAAAGGCATTAGATTATCATTAGGGCAATCAATCATAATGATATAATGGAGAAAACGAAATCATACCACGGATTTAAGAGACAAATTATGAAATACTATGGTAAAAATGTCATACAACAATCACCCGGGCTACTCTCGGTCCTAAAGATAAAGGGGATTAGCCCCGCATGTTCATCTCAATGAAAGACATGACAAGAGAAAGGGAAAACATGGGAAAAACATGGATAGAAGTGATGTAAACCCCTGAACGGAGGAGATCTAGGCATTCCTTGGCGTAGAATGAGCAATCTACAGCCTTCCGGCTGTGGAAAATGTCTTCTGTGACTCTCGGAACGGTCGGGGCATGGCTCTGGGCTCTGTTCTTCTCTCCTCTCCTCCTTGATACTTGTGCAATGACTAATGACGTGATACCCTGCTTAGGGCCACCGTAATTAGGTATATGCACCACTTTAGATCACCAAAAGATCACCATCGTCCGATTAGTGGCGATCTGTAACAAAACCTGATCTGACGACGTCGATACCATCGACGCGGGTCGATGGTATCGACCCATCTTCCTTTTTCTGACATTCCATGCTGATGCAGACTCGATACCATCGACTTTAGTGTCGATGGTATCAACACCTTTAGGCGTCACTTTTATCACCAATTCGACGCTGAAGTTGGGAGAGGTCGATAGTATCGACTTTGTATCGATAATATCGACCAATTGACTACTGGCTCGCTGTAGGTATCTCGCTACCATTGACTTCAATGTAGATGGTATCAACTCATCTTGGTTCCTTGCGGCTGTCTCACTGTGGCTGAGTCGATACTATCGACAGTTGTCAATGGTATCGACAACTGCATATATTCGTTTTTCCTAAAAATTCAAGATAAATCCGAATCAGCCTTGCTAAAACACATCCATATGATCATTTATAACCAAAAAGATGAAATACAGTAGATTTGATGCAAAATGAGATTATAGACTAAAGCGAGTGAATCATGTGATACTAACAAAAAAAGTGACTAAATAACACATAAAATGCATGTAAAATTAGTCTATAAAAGCGACTCAAAATCCTCACATCAAACTCCCCTAAGCTTAAACATTACTCGTCCTCGAACAACAAAAATATAGAATAAAATTGCGAGGGTCAACTAAAGAACATACTATCACAACAGACATTACCGTATGATTCCCACCAGACATTCACATACCAGCCCTCACTAACCACAAAATGGTAACTACCCTGTAGGTGACAATGATCATCCATAATAGATATCCACTCCAAGATTGGTGAACACTATCAAATAAGGCAGTTAATATAATAAAATCTTTCGGTTCAAACTTGGTGCATTTTGTGATCTCCTATCTACATTACTCATAACCTAACTACCATCTAAATGGAAGCAGATCTCCTGAAATACAAACGTGAGGAGATAATCACGGGTGGCCTACCATTTTGAGCAACGGGTGGATGGGATAGGCAATTTATGTAAGAAAAAGTAACACAATACAATTTGACATGCAACAATAAAAAAATGACCTATATGATGCTCATGCATATGGAAATGACCTAATGCTTACATTTTAGGTGGAATGATGCATGCACTATCTTTCCATCCCGATGAGAGACAAAATATCTACAAAACTACACATGTGCTTGTTCTTCTTATTATGCATGTGAACAAGTTCCTTCCTCTTTCTGATCTTCACTTACTTATTATTTTTTCTTCCTTTTTTTTCATTTTTTTTCAGCCCTCATTTTGCTCCATGAACTAAGATGAAATTTGCACATCTTTGTCTTGGGCTTATTCTCATAGCTGCTGTTTTTTCTTTTTTCATTGTATTTTATTATTCTGAAAGGTATGAAACAAGTTCCTTATTTTCAGAAGAAGCAAGGCACATCACATAAAAATGGTTAAAATTTTGCAAAATGCAACTAAGATGACATTGACATGCATTCTAAAATTTGTGCATGCACGACTATAATGCAACATATATTTTCTCTTTTTTTTTCATATATGCAACATATGTAAAAAATAACTACAATGCAATCCTATCTATATGATATGCACTCAAGAGATGATAAACTGTAAAGTGCTTCCAATTCTTATGGTGGAGTGTAAATGAGATGAGGTGGATAGATCACAAGATTAATTGACAGAACCATTAGAAGATATTATATGCCCCTCCTTACTGACATGTGTAAAATCAAGGAGTTTCTCTCTATTGTTTCAGATTAAAGTCACATTACCATTTGATCAGTTTAGGCTCAACATCCAATTCCATCCACTTTTCTTGAATCATAGGCATGTACAGTTGTGATCTTATGTTCTAAAGTTGACAACCCAATTATTTTCATAAGTTAAGTGCTCAAGTTCAAACAAAGCAAGCTTGCAATTTCATGAAATTTTTTCAAATTTACCCATAACTCCCATGTGAAAAACATAGAGATGACAAATTTCATTAGACATTCATGGATACACTAGATAGCATGTGGATCCTAAAAGCTACAAGCTAAGAAATTGCTAAAATAAAAGAAAAGGCAATAAATGATAAAAATAAAGGAAAATAAAAGATAGAAATTATTCCATCTCCCCCCCTAAGCTTGAATTTGAATATGGCCTCATAGTCAAAAACAATCTCAGCAGGTGGAACAGTGATACCATTTATTGCTCAGGTGGCGGGTACTGTGGTGGGTACTGTGGGGCGCTGGGATCCCATGATGGATATTGCCCCTGGAAATTTGGATCATATGGGGGCATGAGTGGAGGTTGAGGATATCCCCCGAAGTAGTTTTGGCTCCAGTAGTGATCATAGAACAACTGCTGTTGCTGCTCGATCCTCCCCAACCGGTCGTAGACCTGCTGTTGATTGGCGAACAGCTGACGTTCATTCTTGAAGATGGCTTGTTGATTAACATAAAGTCAATTCGTAGTATCCTGGATATCAGCAAATGATGCAGTATGCTGTTGTTGTGTTTCCTGAATGCTCTGTAGCATGGTGTACATGCCCTGCATAGAATAAACATCCTCTCTTTGTTGAGAGGGTGGTGGTGGCTGAGGCTGCAAGGATGATGAAGCACCCGGGTAGAAGCGTGGCCGCTTCCTAGGTGCCACTCGTGAATGAAGAGGAGTAACAGTCTCCTCATCCTCCTCCTACTCATCACTATCATCATTGTCGTTGGTGTCTTCGTCTTCTCCACTGTCAGAGTCGTCGATGGCAATTATGGGCCATCTGAAATGCTGGCCCCCCTGAATGCTGAAGATGAGATCTGGAAGGGCACACTCTTGATACTCTTTGTTTACGTGGCAATGTGCATATACCACGCCATCACGAACTGTCAACAAGTTAGACTGATGCAAATGAAGAAGGTTGACAGAGCTTTTACTCAACAAGAGAGGCATTGAAGAAATGTCTAGCCTGAGGTAGAGGGCTAGAGGAGTGATGAGTCCCCCAAAATGAATTGGGGCCCGCCGAGTACTTTTCTTCACCGCCATTACACACGTTAGGAAGAACGCGCCCCAGTTAAGCTTGCCATGTGTCAGCAGATTATACAGAAAGAAGAGGTCGGTCTCTTGGAATTTGCTCAGTGAAATCTCTCCTCGAGCGAAGAAGGTAATACACAACATGTAGTGTAAATCCCCCATAAAAGGATGCTCAAAATCAGCCACCACAACATTGTGATAGCTGATCGTTTTACCTTGAGGGGCTGTCACTAGCTTTGTGAACATGGCATCATAATCAGCTTAATTTTCTGGCCGCCGGTGCTATTCGGGGGAGTGCCACCAATTGTAGATGGAGTTGAATTACTGCAGAGTAAGATTATAATTCCTGTTGAAGAGCTGGAAAGACACGCGACCCTTGATACATTCCCTATCATAGGCATTGAGGTCATTTGGGACAACACAAATATCAAGCGACGCTATGAACTCCACCACCAATTCTTTATAAGTCGGCCACTCGCCGAAAAAGGGGTGGCCCTCCACATGATGTGTGATCACATTGTCGAGCCTGCTCATGCGCCCCTCCTGACCATGGAGGACAAACATCAAGTTATCCTCAAATCTGAGATCTCAGATCATTTTTCTGTCACAATATTGAGTCGGCTCAATAGTCCTTTTCAGTAGCTCCTCGTAAATCTTCTTCACATCTGTAGAAGGATGTGCAAGTCGGGGGCGAGGAATGGAGCCTGGAAGGGGCGGAATAAACATCTCAATCGCCATTAGTGTGGCGCTCGAAGATGATGCAGTCGTGTTCCTCCTCATGATGAAAGGAAGAGGACAGAAGAATGGCACTTGATGAAGATTGGAGTTTCTCAGAGAAGATGATCTGCAACGTCGATGAAGAGCTCGGTGAAGATCGCTCGATTGCTCTTTGCTCGGTAAAGATCTCCGGCTATTCGGGATGCTTGGCACAAGAGTTGAGGGGATTCACTCTGAAGGTGTGAATAGAAATGAAAAACTACCCCTCCTTTTATAGATGAACCCATCACTACTGTCGCTCCGTCGATACTATCGACGGGGTGTCGATACGCACAATCCGCTCTTCGCGACCATCGACGGTTGTCGATTGCTTGATGCAGGGGCCCGAATTGATGACGGGTCGATACCATCGACGAGGGTCGATGGTATCGATCCACCCCACAAATTGACTTCTGAAATTGGCGGGCTCCGTTGATTTCTTCTCGCAGATCGGTGACGTGTCACGTCGATACCATTGACTGGGTGTCGATGGTATCGACTCTTTATGGTTCGATTACCCTCGCGAGGCCTGGGCGCCGCTTCCTTGCTGACCCCGGGTCGATACCATCGACAGGGGTGTCGATGGTATCGACTTCACTGAGATCTTCATGGATCTCGTGAGCATCGACTTTCTGGTCGATTCTATCAACCTGAAGCTGTCTTTTTCTTTAATGTCGCTGATGGTATGTCGATACCATCGACGAGGCTGTAGATGGTATCGACTCAAAAAATTTTCTACAGCCACGTCCTGTACCCATGTCGCTACCATCGACATTGTGGTCGATGGTATCGACTTTAACTCAGTACTGCACACCGAACAAAATGATTAAGGTATCATTTTTACACACAAAATGAAATTTAAAAAAAACTAACTTACCAATGCAAAAGAGAATAAAGGAACTACAAATTAAAACTATCGATGGTTGGGTTGCCTCCCAACAAGCGCCCTTGTTTATTGTCTTAGTCTAGATGCAATAAAGCTCTTCATTCATCCTTAAGTGCCATGAGTTTAACCTCATGCACTTTTCTCGTGTAGTTCTCGCCAAAGTAAAGCTTCAACCTTTGACCATTAACTAAGAACGTGAGCTCTCCATCTCTCACCATAATAGCACCATGTGGGTGCACCTCCTCCACCACAAAAGGTCCACTCCACCTGGATTTCAATTTCCCAGGATGAAGCTTCAATCTCGAGTTGAACAGTAAAACACAATCACCCTTTTTGAAAATGCGCGATTGAATGTGGCGGTCATGGATTTGCTTTGTCCTCTCTTTATAGATCCTTTGATTCTCATAGGCATTCATCCTAATCTCATCTAACTCATTTAGCTCCAATAGTCTTTTTTTCCTACATCCTCATAACTCACATTTAGCTTCCGTAGCGTCCAGTGCACCTTGTGCTCTAACTCAATCAGCAAATGGCAAGCCCGCCCATAAGCCAACCTGAAAGGCGTAGTGCCTATAGGTGTTTTGAACGCGGTCCTATATGCCCATAAAGCATCCAGTAGGAGTGCACTCCAATTCTTCCTAGAAGATACCACTGTGCGTTCCAATATCTTTTTGATCTCGCGATTGGAAACCTCAACTTGTCCTTGAGTCTGCGGGTGATACGAGGTACCAACATTGTGTTTGACCCCATATTTGCTCATTAGTGTAGCAAATTTCTTGTTCGTGAAGTGGGTGCCGCCATCACTTATAATCATATGAGGCACACCAAACCTAAAAAAGATATGTTATTTCACAAACCTACACACTACCGCAACATCATTAGTTCTTGTGGGTATTGCTTCTACCCACTTCGACACATAATCAATGGCCAACAAAATATATAAATTAGAATTCGAGGACACAAATGGTCCCATAAAATCGATGCCCCATAAGTCAAATACCTCAACTTATTGAAACACATTGAGGGGCATCTCTTGCCGCTTTGAGATATTACCTGCCCTTTGACACGCGTCACATCTTTTCACATAGTCATAGGCATCCCAAAAAAGTGTAGGCCAATAAAGACCACTCTCTAACACTTTGGCCGCTGTCCTTGTGCTCGTATGATGGCCGCCAGTGGGTAATGTATGATAGTGTGTAAGTACACTCTCATATTCATCCTCTGGTACACACATGCGTAAGATGACATCCCTGCACTACCTCAACAAAATGGGGTCATCCCAAAAGTAATATCTTAAAGAATGGAAAAATCTCTTCTTTTCTTGAAAATTCCAATCGTCCAGTATTTCCTTACATGCAAGATAATTTATAATGTGCAAAAACCACAGATCTTTGGATTTTATGGAAAGAATTTGCTCATCAGGAAACGTCTCAGTAATGGGTATATTAATATCTTGCTCATCTACCCGCTCTAGACAAGACAAATGGTCCGCAACCACGTTCTCAATACCCGCCTTGTCTTTAATTTCAATATCAAACTCTTGTAAGAGTAAGATCCACCTAATTAATCTAGGTTTGGAATCTTTCTTTTCCATTAAATATTTAATAACAGTGTGGTCCATCCAAACCACAACCTTTGACCCCACTAAATATTGCCTAAAATTTTCAAATGCAAAAACCACGACAAGCAGTTCTTTTTTAGTGGTAGTATAGTTAAGTTGTGCATCATTTAAAGTCTTTGATGCATATAAAATTATTGTAGGTTTGTTCTCAAAACGTTGTCCAAGATAGCCCCAACAACAAAATCTGATGCATCAGAGCTCAAACGGTTTGGTCCAATCTGGCGTCTGAACAACCAGTGCCGAAGTTAATTTTTCTTTAAGAACATTGAAGGAATGCATGCATTTATCATTAAAATAAAACACTGCGTCCTTCTCAAGCAATTCAGACAAGGGTTTAGCAATTTTGGAAAAATCTTTGATAAAATGGCGATAGAAACCCGCATGCCCAAGGAAACTCCTCACTCCCTTCACTGAGTTCGGTGGAGGTAATTTGGCAATAACCTCGATTTTTACTGGATCTACCTCCAGTCCTTTGCTAGACACCTTGTGCCCAAGTACTATTCCTTCACTGACCATCATATGGCACTTTTCCCAATTTAAGACCAAATGCGTATCTTCACACGTTTGTAGCACTCTACCCAAATTGTACAGACACTCATCGAAAGATGCACCATGGATGGAAAAATCGTCCATAAAAACCTCTAAATAGCGCTCAACCATATCTGAGAAAATAGCAAGCATACATCGCTAAAAAGTAGCCGGTGCATTGCACAACCCAAACGGCATGCGGCGATATGCAAAAGTCCCATAAGGACAAGTAAAGGTAGACTTCTCTTGATCCTTAGGGTCTATAGAAATCTGATTATAGCCGGAATAGCCGTCCAAAAAGCAAAAATGAGAGCGGCCAGCCATCCTCTCTAAAATCTGATCAATAAATGGGAGCGGAAAATAATCCTTTAGAGTTGTGGAATTCAAGCGACGATAGTCGATGCAAACACGCCACCCGGTTACCAATCGGGTAGTAACATGTTCATTCATAAGATCCTGTGTCACCGTGATCCCTCCCTTTTTAGGGACTACCTATGTGGGGCTTACCCACGTCGAGTCTGAAATAGCATAGATGATGCCCGCCGAAAGGAGCTTGATCACCTCCTTCTTGACGACCTCCATCATGCTTGGGTTGAGTCGACGCTGTGGATGAATCACAAACTTGGCTCCTTCCTCGATCCGGATCTTGTGCTGGAAAAGCATAGGAGAAATCCCCTTAATATCAACAACTGACCACCCGAATGCGCCACGGTGGTTCTTCAGTACGATCATCAACTTCTCTTCTTCACTGACACTCAGATATGCCGAAATAATCATCGGTAATTTTTCACCATCGGCTAAGAATGCATACTTCAAGTGAGGGGGCAGTGGTTTCAGTTCTAACTCTGGTGGACAGATCAATGATGATTGAAGCGGTGTTGGGAGTGGCCCAAGATCCTCATAATGCTTGGCATAATAGCACAAGAGCATTTGAAGCATCTTGACACATTCTTGTAACGACATTCTTCTCATCCAATCATGCATTATGTTGACAAGGCATGCTTCAAGGGCCAGTTATGGATATGTGTCAAGGACAAAACTTGCTATTGCATCATCCTCAGTAGAAAGAGGAATTTCCTCCTCTTCATCATTTGGATAACCCATAGCTCTACAAAGAGAAACAACTTTTGTTTGTTCCATAATATCCACTGCCATAGTCCCCTTATCTACCTTGGTCATTACATGAGCAATATCTAGAAATGGCTTCCCTAAACAAAGAGAAATGTTTTGATCAAAATACTTCACCATGCGACATTCCTCCTTTACTTGTGATTGTTTTGTACTTGGTGGCATAACCATTTCAAATCTATCATCCACTATTCCCAATGTCAGATGGCCTCTTCCCATTTCCAGTATCATATCAGCAGTAGCCTGGAAGGGTCTCCCCAGGAGTAGCTCATTCCCTTAGTCATCTTGCATTTCCATTACCACAAAATCAGCTAGAAATACAAATCTATCAACCTTTACCAGGACATCCTCACAAATACCATATGTCCGTACCACATAATTATCTACGAGTTGAATCGTCATGTTGCTTTGTCTAGATTCCTTAAGACCCAGCTTTTTGAATGTTGAGAGGGGCATCAAGTTTATACTTTCCCCGGAGTCACACAACGCTTCACCGAATTTCACCTTACCAATGTAACATGAAATATTGAAGCAACCTAGATCTTGTCATTTTGGTGGTAATGTTCCCAAAATGAAGGCGCTAACCTGCTCTTTAAGAACCACCACCTCAACATCAAGAATTTTCCTCTTATTGGTAATTATATCCTTTAGAAATTTACCATAAGAGGGTATCTGCTCAATAGCCTCTATCAGTGGGATGTTAACATAAAGTTTTCTAAAACTATCTAGGAACTTTTTGAACTGGGCGTCCACTTTCTTTGCCTTCAGACTGTTTGGATAGGGAACTGGAATGGTCTGTGCCCTCTGATGTGGCGGCACATATGGTGTCCTCTTTTGAGTTTCTTCCTCAGCAATAGGTTCTGCTGCGGCTTTCTCTTCTTCATCCTCTATTGGCTCTGTGATTGTGACCACCTCTGTAGCCTCACCTATGGTTTCTGGCTAGGGTGTGCTTGGTTCATCGGCCCTAGAGTTTAAAATCTTCTTTCCACTCCTTAACAGAATTGCTTTGGCTTGTTGATTTCCTCCTGGAACATTTGTATTTCCTGGAAAACCTTGCTGCGTTGGTTTCTTCAAGCTTGAAATCTCTACTGTCATCTGTGCTAAGAATGTCTTGAGTGTTCTCATCTGAGCCCCATGGCTTTGTAAGGTTTGCCCAAACTGATTCATAAACTGTTCCTGTTGCTTGATTTGTTGACCAAACGTGCTCATGAGTTCTTGATTCTATTTAATTACTTGATTGAGCAACTCATTGCTCTTTTCTTCTGCAGTGGGTTGTGGCTTAGCTTCTGGATCCTACAAGAAATTGTTGGGATCTTTCTATGAATTTTTTTTATCTTTCCTCCAAGAATAGTCGTTATTCCTATATCCCTATTGCTGATGCATGAATTTCACCTGTGCTTCATCATCAGACTCTTCATTTTCTTTTGCCAGAAGTTTCTTTGCAATAGGATCCATCTTGTCATTTAGTTCTTTAATGGCTTTAGCATCCCCTACAGATCTAATTTGTTCAGGTGCATCTCTGGTACCCCAGGACTGCTTCTTTGCCATGTTCTTAAGAATCTCCCAACACCTTGTATCAGTATTGTTCAGAAAGAATCCTGATCCTGCTGAATCTAAATTGCTTCTGTTGTGCTCATTAAGCGCGAAGTAGAAAATCTTCACCTATTTTTCCTTGTCTAACCCATGATGAGGGCATCTTCTCAGCATTATTTGAAATCTTTCCCAGGTCTCCGAATAAGTTTCACCTGCATTCTGAGTAAAGTTGTGGATTTTCTGGATTAAATCATTAGTCTTCTCAGGTGGGAAGAAGTGTTCGAAAAAGACTTCGATCATCTGATCCCAAGTCTCAACAATCTCATCATCCATAGTATAGAACCACTCTCTTACAGTTCCTGCCAGAGAACTTGGAAATAGTTTTAGGTACAGTGTCTCCTGCGAAAAACGATCGATTTTGATCATATCACAATTTTCCACAAAGGTTCTTATGTGGGAAACTGGATCTTCATTCTTTAGTCCATGAAATGCTTGAGTTTTGACTAAATTTATTAGTGCTGGATCAATTTTATAAGTTGGGATGTTGATTGCCTGCCTCTTGATCGACCCTTTTGATGCGAAGGAAGAAGACGCCTTGATCTTTTCCCATATCGTCTTTTCTTCAGCCATCTCTTCTTGTTCAAAATCTGAATTTACTCTCTCGGATTGGCTCTGAAAGTAGTGCTCCTCGTCGTCTGATCCCGAAGATGGGACCTCTGGTAATGACTGCGCGTAGTCTGTGCTACGTGTGCTCACCATGCATTGTTACCTACAAAATGATATATTTAGTTAAGTACAATGCTAGACGAATATAGATTTATGAAAAATAGACAATTAATTGCAAGAATTTAAAAATGTAATTACAAGAAAAAGGTAGCCTAGAGTGGTCTCTTATAGCACTCGTAGTGCCAACAATTGCCGTTTCCCCGGCAACGGCGCCAAAAACTTGACACGAGTTTACCGTGCGTAAAACGCAAGTGCACTGTCAGAGTAATATAGGTCTTTGTGAGGCCCGAGTCGAACTCAGGGAAATGTAATTATTTGTAGACTACTACTAACTACTTGCAATCAGCTAGATCGATTAAAATGATTTGAGAGTTGTTTGAAAAAGAAAAGAAAAATAAAAGAGAACATAACAATTGATTAAATGTTTGGTTTAATCAATTCAAATGGGAATCTTTAGGATTGCGGTTTCACCACAGATTCTCATTGTATTCATTCCTACACATTTAACCTAATCCGTCTCTCATTCCGGGTAGTGGCCTGTGTTTAGAATTGCTCACTTTTGTGATACAATTCACTACCTAAATCTAGGTCGGTTCCACAGTAGTAGTAACCTATACCCTAAACTAGGTGCATGAGGTCTATACTCTGGGTTTCCACCATTAACTGTACATCGCCTTGTTCAAAGGATTTATTAGGTAATGTGAATTTCATCTCTTTTCAACCATTAATTCTTCTTTCAAAGTAATTAAAGGCGTTAGATTATCATTAGGGTGATCAATCATAATGATATAATGGAGAAAAAAAATCATACCATGGATTTAACAGACAAATTATGAAATACTATGGTAAAAATGTCATACAACAATCACCCGGGCTACTCCCGGTCATAAAGATAAAGGGGATTAGCCCCACATGTTCATCTCAATGAAAGACATGACAAGAGAAAGGGAAAACATGGGGAAAACGTGGATAGAAGTGATGTAAACCCCTGAACGGAGGAGATTCGGGCGTTCCTTGGCATAGA
The DNA here is from genome assembly GCA_963693085.1 of Alisma plantago-aquatica. Classification (NCBI taxonomy): domain Eukaryota; kingdom Viridiplantae; phylum Streptophyta; class Magnoliopsida; order Alismatales; family Alismataceae; genus Alisma; species Alisma plantago-aquatica. The sequence continues at coordinate 928,505,762 of OY856409.1, forward strand.
ATGAGTAATCTACGGCCTTCTGGCTGTAGAAAACGTCTTCTGCGGCTCTTAGAATGGTCGGGGTGTGGCTATGGGCTCCGTTCTTCTCTCCTCTTCTCCTTGAGACTTGTGCAATGACTAATGACATGATACCCTGCTTAGAGCCGCCATAATTAGGTATATGCACCACTTTAGATCGCCAAAAGATCACCACCGTCTGATTAGCGATGATCTGTAATAAAACGTGATCTGACGGCGTCGATACCATCGACGCGGGTCGATGGTATCGACCCGTCTTCCTTTTTTTGACATTCCACGCTGATGCATACTCGATACCATCGACTTTACTGTTGATGGTATCAACACCTTTAGGCGTCACTTTTATCACCAATCCGACGCTGAAGCTGGGTGAGGTCGATAGTATCGACTTTGTGTCGATAGTATCGACCAATTGACTACTAGCTCACTGTAGGTATCTCGCTACCATCGACTTCAGTGTCGATGGTATCGACTCATCTTGGTTCCTTGTGGCTGTCTCACTGTGGCTGAGTCGATACTATCAATAGCTGTCGATGGTATCGACAACTGCATATATTCGTTTTTCCTGAAAATTCAAGATAAATCCGAATCAGCCTTGCTAAAACACATCCATATGATCATTTATAACCAAAAAGATGAAATCCTAGATTTGATGCAAAATGAGATTATAGACTAAAGCGAGTGAATCATGTGATACTAACCACAAAAGTGACTAAATAACACATAAAACACATGTAAAATTAGTTTATAAAAGTGACTCAAAATCCTCGCATCAGAGGTGCTTGGGATAAGTATCTACCATCAGTTGAGTTTGCTTAAAACCTTAGCTACCAAGCCAGCATTGGTATGCCTCCTTATGAAATTGTTTATGGAAGACCTTTTCATTCTCCATTACACTGAGTGATGTGGGAGAATGTGCTATGGTGAAGACTGATGATATGCAAATGATGATAGAGAGGTTCAACTGATTAAGAAGCGTATGAAAGTTGCACAAGATTGACAGAAGATGTGTGCAAACAAGAAGAGGTTTGATGTCAGTTTCTTGGTGGGTGACTATGTGTTCCTAAAGATCAAGCCTATATGCTCTATTGCATGATATAAAGTTAATGGAAAGCTTAGTCCCTGCTATGTTGGACCATTTGAGATCCTATATATGGTGGGAGATTGTGGATATTGTTTAGATCTTCCTCTTGCCTATGATAAGATCCACAATGCGTTTCATGTATCTATGTTTAAGAAGTATGTGAAGACCCTTCTCATGTGCTTACAATAGAACCTTTGGAGATCCATGAGAACCTGACACACGAGGAGTTACCTATGAAGATTCTAACTCCCATGTTAAGTGTAAGGACCCTGACCAATGTTTTGGGATAACCTATTTGTTTTGCCCAAGTATGTTGCTTAAAACCTTGCTCTAATAAACTGAGATGTAATTAGGGCTTGTAGAAAGCTTAAGTTTCTTGTTTGAGCATGATAGGATGATGCTTGTGTTTTTTGAGTGTGAAGGGTTATGCCCTATCAGTATGTGAGTGTGTAGAGTTATGCCCTATTGGTTTGTGAGTGTGTAGGGTTATGACATATCGGTTTGTGAGTGTGTAGGGTTATTCCATATCGGTTTGTGAGTGTGTAGGGTTATGCCATATAAGTTGTGAGTGTGTAGGGTGTTGGCATATCATGTTAGTGACGCCATGATCTTGGTAGGAGACCAAGAGGGTGAGATCTAGCCTAGATCTTATCACCATGTCTTGCATGTTGTTGCATGTGGCTCCTTTTTCATGGACAAGTGTCACCTAATCTCCTAAGGTGATGAAACCTCTCCCATTATCTCTCTCTCATACCCTTATTATATAATATTCTTTCTCTCTATGCAAGAGGATCCTTTTGGCCATCCTTGCTTTCTCTCCTTCTTGGTGGATGAGTCCCATGTTGCAGAGTTCCTTGATCATCTTCCATCTTCTACCTTGGTAAGCTATGTTTCCTAGCTCTCTCTTCTTCTTCTCATCCATGGATCATGGATATCTCCTTATCATCTTGAGCTATCTTAACCTTGGTCTCATCTTCTTCCTTGGATGTGTAGTGGTGATCATGTGGTGGGTCATCTTCTACCTTGAGCTTGTGAGCTTGAAGCTTGAACTTGGAGCTTGTATCTTGGTGGTGATCCTTAAGGCGGGTTATATAACTCTTAACCTCCTTTTTTATTTTCAATCTTCCATGTGTTTGTGTTGTTTCTCATCTCTAGATCGTATCTCATATATGCTAGTAGTTATTGGTGATTTTGAGAATTATTTTGGTGAAGGAATCTCGTTAGTTTGCTATCCATATCTTGTACCTTCCTACCATGATAGTAGATGGACTAGTGGTCGATCTTCCTAAGGTTGAAGATGACAAAGTTGACACATACACTATGTAGTGGGTGGTCATCATGACTTGTGGTGTCCAAACCGACACATCATGTGACAAGTTGTCATGACTTGGTGTTTCTAAATCAGCATGCTTTGAGGGTGTTAGCCCATCATGACCATGAGGAAACCGTGTGAGCTTCTATGCTTTGAGTGCCAAATTGTGATTCCTTGGTTGAGCAAGAGGCCACCACACTTTCATGTAGGGTTTCCTGATACACCTTGAGGAAGTAAACTGTGATGCCTTGTTGAAACCCTAACCCTAACAACTTGTCACACTTATGGTTGCCTGTCACACTTTAAGAAGGGTTGCCCATCATACCTTCAAGTTGGGCTAAACTGACACATCTTGTAGAGGTCAACCCCTTTTGCCTTGCATAGAGGTAGTCATGATGTTATTTTTATGACAAGTCGACACCCAATGGCTAGTATCAACCCGACACCATGAGTGCTAAACCGATACACTTCAAGTGTAGCTAACCCAATACCCTGGTGGTCTAAGTCGATACACACCATGAAAGATAAACCGATACACCTCTTGTGTGTCTAATTCGACACCTCAAGTGCAGCTACCCCATCACACCTTATGTGTAGTTAACCCAACATACTTGGACTGGTCTAAACTGATACACCACAAGATGGTCTAAACTGATACCTTGTGATGGTGGTCATGATACATCATGTTAATGATAGGGTTACAGGGTATGGTATGACACCCTATGAGGTATTTGTATGTACAACAAAGGAGTGTTATTTTCTATAACCTTTAATCTCATAACATACTCTATAGTGTTAATAGAAGTGATGATTTGAGGTTGGTTGTTGATTCAACCTTTTAAACCCTAATTGATTAAAGAGAACCCTAACCCTAATGATGTAGTGTGAATGGCATGAATCTGATGAGATGGTAGTGATGATGAGGTATTATCTTTCTGGTTATAAGCCTCTAACCATGTAGGTAAAACAAGTTGATATGCATAGCTAGATAAGATATATGGTGTTTATGATATGTTTGAATGGGCCTTATGAAGCATGTGAGATGTTGGTATCGTTGAAAGAGGAGGAAAATGGGTCTTACCACCTCATGATGGTTTATCACCTTATATGAGATGACAATTTCCTCAGCAATGAGATGGGGGTTGTTACCTCAAAATGTGTGGCCCTTATGATGAAATATATGGTGAATGACAAGCATCAAAAGACAATGTGATGAGATCACACCTTATATGCTCAAGTATTTTTTGGTAATGTGTTATGCCTTATCTTTGTAGAACATGTTTAAAGTTTATACGTTGTAACTTGATTGATGCTAAAAGGCACTTAAAATGACCTAACTAATCAGGTGGAACTTAATCGTGTAGCTTGCCTTGTGCCATAGATCCATTCAGTGTTAGCATTTGCTAGATGGTGAAATGAGCTTAACTTGGAGCACATATTTTTGAATATGATAGGTGCAAGTTGAGTATTCCTTTGCATCCTTCATTACAGGTTGTGTGAGACAAGCATGAGTGAGTCGATCTCATTTTCATATGGATGGCCATGCGTGAGCCACTCCTTCTTGTTAGAATGGCCATGCGTGAGACTGTTCTTCTAGCGTTGTACCTATACCAAGGTGGGATAGGTATGATTATATATGTGGATGGCCATGTGTGAGCCAATCCATGAGCTTGACTATATGTCATTGTTGTAGTTGATTGTTATGTCTCTACAATGTTTTCTCTTATGCTGACCAAGAGGTGTGAGAAGTTGTGGATTCTGACTCTTCCATTGACCTTGTATGGCACTGATTTTGACTTAGTAGTTGTTACGACCCCACCTTCCGGTAACCCCCAATTAAGGGAGACTGAGAGGTCAAAGCCGCACACATAATTTCCAGATCAAAGGTTCAACAATTAACCAAGAACAATTATTAAATTTTAACAGACTAAACTAGAAAGCTATAAGAAAATAAAATTTTGCATACCTTTTGAAAACTTGGATCTCTAAACTTCTATCCACATATGAATTCTACTCTAACTAATCCTCGTATTTTAATTCATGTATTTCACAATATGACGATTTATTGTTTGTCCTTTTAGCTTTGTACCTAAAATGCTGACAAACAAAACGTCGGTCAACATAAAGCTGGTATGTGGGGGAACCATGAATCATGCAATTATTCATAACAATGTATTGCAGCCAATTACCATTTAACAAACAATTTTACATTTTAAATATAACTGTGTGATTCATGCATTCCCTATCCTCTGCGCTGTCCCTGTAGTGGACCTGGATACTACTTTCCTTATAGTATCTCCCCATTAAACCCCTCATGGTTCCACCTATAGGTGCACCAATTTCTAGGGTTGAGTCACATGGCACTACCCGTAAGTAGCCCACTCCTTAACTCATGGCATGCTAAAGGGTCTCATGGCACTACACTTGGTAGCCCAATTTCTAACCCACAATAACCTAGACCTTACTCTAGGTTACCCCTTTTTAGCCTTTACAAGCCACACAGGTGGATTCAGATCTAAGCCAGTTATATATATATATATATATATATATATATATATATATATATATATATTCATGGTGATAATCATAGTCACTTTATAGTTGCATGAAATAAAAGGAACCCAACAGTTATTTTCAAGCAACCGATAAACACGTTCAAAAATCACCATGAAACTAAAGCGATTATTCATAAGCGTAACCACATACCTATTCAGTATATTTCTCAAGCTAATATCAATTCCAACCAAGAAAGCATTCCAAGCAAGTAATTCAACCACATAATCAAGAATCCTAAAAAATACATGTACTCTATTTACTACACACTTTATCAAGATTCTTTCTATTCAACTTGAAATTTCTTCCTAAGGTTTCCGTATCCATTGTAGGGTTTCATTTTGCATTTAGGGTTTCACTTCATTTACTATTTTAAACCCTATTTCTATTCAATTACTTACAAACCCTAATTTCAGATTAAAGGCACACTTAAACATTAATTAAGCCCATTATGCCTCTTTTATGTTAAAACTACCATTTTTATCCTTTTAATCCATGGTAAGATCATTATACTCATTTATCATCAATTCATAGTTCATTATGGCCTAATTCACAAATGAACTCTATATATCATTAAATCCACCTTTTATTCATTAGAAAACCCTAATTACTATATTAAGGGTATTTACCCATAATTAGGAATCTTTGTACTCAAAATAGATTAGAACCATCATATCTCAGCTTTGTACATGAATTTGACCAATTAAATCATTAAGGATCATAATTACCACAGTTAGGGTTCAAGGTTCATTAAATCATATGGAACCCTAAATTAATCAAATTATGCATGAAGATCATCCTTTTAGATCTAATATGCCCTTTTTATTAACAACAAGTTAATATCTATTTTAAACACTCACAGAACCCCTTTCTAATTCATTAATCATCAAAGGTTAGGGTTTTTTCATTGATTAAACTATTGAAGATATCATCTTGATATATTTCTTGAATAAAAAGCGGAATTAATCTTCAACAATAATTTCTTTGTGTTCCTCTCGTTCTGAGGATCAATTTTCATATATTACTTGTCCTAATCGGAGTTACCAATATTTAATTATGAATTTAGCAAGATTTCACTTACTTGGGCCAATCAGATTGTGCCACGTCACTTCACCCATGCAACGATCTCGCGATTTGGAAATATAAGCAAAAGAAGACTCTGCCCCTGCTTAAGTTTCTCGGCGTTCTTACCCCCAAAGGATATAACCGTCCAATGCCACCTGCGTTGCCATCAACCTCGCGATGTAGGGTTCCCGCAGGTCAGCGACGTCAATGGGTGCGAGACTACTCCTCACCCAGCTTGCTCTCACCCTCCTGGGCCCTATGCATGGCCAAGAAGGCCTCTTCTCCTCACTGGAGTTGAAGAAAACTGCCGCTCTACGGCTAGTGGTCAGCGGTGACCTGGATCAACATTCCATGTCTGCAGGTCGTGATAGAGAAAGACGCACCCTCAGATCCATTGAAGACCTTCTCCATGCACCTTCTTGCTCTGGTTAGGTAGGGGATACCTTCAGCAACCTTTCTGCATCCTCCCAAGTTCTGGGGTCGATGAGACTCCCTTGTGAACTCACTTCACTGTGAAGATGAAGGTGAGTGTCGTCGGCGTCCTCAGGGATACCTCTGGTTCCCACATGATTTTCCATGCCAGAAGGGGTTCTATTTCCGTTTCACCCACTCAAAGATCCTCATGCCCTCTTCTATACTTCTTAATTGTGAGAGAAAGAGAGAGGATCGACTATCAAGGTCTAGGGTTCGAACGAAGAAGAAGAAGAAGAAGAAGGAAGAGAGGTGCACATGGGATCCTTTCTGGACTTGAACTGGAGGATCTACCCTCTTATATAGGGGTGAGCAACAAAGCCCTAAAGTGTGCCTCCACGAGGACTCAAGTCTTTCCTAAAAGGAAACTTATATTCCTTAGTTAAGAAGCAACCTCTTCTCTCATCATTATCTTCTAATATATTTATATTATTTGGGGTATTTAGAAATTCGAAACCTTTTCTCTTATTCTCTTTATTCTTGGCTTTTAATCCATTAGCCATGAAATTTATATTTCCTTTTTGTAGAAAATACCACTTCTTTAACAAAACCATAAAATTCATTAATTAAGCATCATATTATCTTATTATTTTTCTATTCTTGGTATTTTCTCTTTCTTTCCTCTTTATTGGGACTCCTTGGATCCCAAGAAACTCTATTATTTCGAAATCTTTTTTTTATTGGATACTTATTATCCTTCTAGATGCATCTAAATACATTATTTCACATTATCTTGTTTATTTCTCATTAAAATATCTCTTTTTGAGGATTTCTCTTTATTTCTCTTTTATTTTCCTCATTGGTATTCCTTTTAATATTAGGAATCCTTGGGAAACAAAATTCCACCAAGAATAACTCAATTATACCTCTTTTCACTTGTTTTCCACATTTTACGATTGTTTTCAATTTCTTTCTTAATAAAGAAATACTTAATTAATCTTTTCTTTTCTTATTGCCTTTTATTTGCAACTTTGGACTCCTTGGAACCCAAGGAACCCAAGAGGCACGAAATTCCTCTTTGGATTTGCCTTCTAGAGGTTTCCATCTCATTCTTTTCTCAAAAACTCAATTATTCATTTACTAATTGAATTTTCTTGTTATTTGGGCCCAATAGCCAATAAAGCCCACAACACAATCATCAAGGCTATTGTAAACATAATCAATTTATTCAAAACAAATCATATCTTTATTTGTTCAAAAATCATTAATATGAGAAATTACATTTCTCGGCAAATGAACACAAAAATTGGGGTTGTAACATCCTTCCCCTCTTATAGGAATTTTGTCCTCAAAATTCTACCAAGCAAATAAACAATTCAGGATAAGACTTTTCCATGTCCATCATTGGCCCCTATGTGGCTTCACCTTACTCATAGCGCTTCCAAAGAACCTTTATCATCACATATTCTTTTCTCTGAGTTCTTTCATCCTGGCGTCTATAAACTACACAGGTGACTCAGGCCATTTCAGCCTCCCTTGGGCTCACTAGGTTCATTGCTCAGCACATGGTCGGGGTACCTCACATAGTGCTCTAAATTGGACACCTGGAACTCATCACACATTTCTTTATCCGGAGGGGTAAGATCAAACTTAACCTTCTCCACCAAACCATGACAAAAGAACCCATGTATCGGGGACTCAGCTCTCTTAGCTATAACTTAGAGGGGTCAGATTTTCATGTCACATATTCTCCCACAGTGAACTGCATGTCAGTCTACTTTGCATCTGCTCACGACTCCCGTCGTCTCTAGGCTCCTTTCAGCCATTGCACGATCAAAGAGACTTCATCTACACACATTGTGGTCCTTTTCTAACCATCATGTGGTCCTTTCACCAACATCACCTTACTAAAGTGGTGACCGACACAACCTCCCTTACAAAGCTTCTTTAAAACCTAATACTGGCTATGGTGGTTATCGTCACGTCTTACAAAGGACAAGAACTGTCTCTATGTATCACCCTAAACGAGCACACATGCTCTCATCATACCCTCTAGTTTGGATCATACTAACCATTAGTTAAGGGTGATAAACCATACTAACATCGAGTTCTTCATGTACCTACTCCCACCTTTTGGAAGGGAACCTTTAGGTCAAACTCAAGAACCTTTGAACTCGCATCATGGTGTAGTTGAACCATCTCTCTCATGGGTAGTTCAACCGGATCTATCCCTTGACAGAACTCTTTTTTTCTCATGTCATCTGGGTAAGACGATCTACCATACCCCATATTGCATCTCGACCTTCCTTGGTCTAGGGGAGACTTACAACATCCATAGTGATGAACTCCCTTTCTCTTTTGGGGACTCTTTATCCTTTATATCAATGCACTGGGTTACTGGTGTTCGTCCTTCTCCCTCAGCTTGCATGGCCATATACCACATGCAACTTTATCTTAAGCATCTAAGGTGCTACTGTCACTTATTATCTTGGTAGTACCACAGTGTATGGTGATCTTCAATCATGATTTCCTGTATGTCATGATTCCTCAAGATCGATTCCTCAGAAACCTTAAACCACTCTAGTCGGGGTTTCATCACCTTCCTTTCCAAAGAAGTGCATTTGAGGCTCTACAACCATCCTTTCATTGCATCAAGGCCTAGGCTGGCTAACCAAACAACCATTAACTTGTTCAACAGATCTCATTACATCTGAGTATTAGCCAAACATATCTCCTTTCCAAACTTAGGGTTAGCCTAACAACCTCTTCCAGCTTCTAGCCAAACTAGTCAGATACATCTCAACCAGAGCATCCATTACCACTTCACATCCTTAGGTATTAGGTAACATTGAAGACATACACTTCCATGTATTTCACTTATCCTCTCAAACTCGAACTCTAAGTCTATCTTCATCAAGAAAACTCTGAGCTCATTCCTTTGGTTTTCAAACTCAACCTTGTATAACTCATAGCTCATGCTAAAAACATCCTTATAAGGTGACTACCTCATTCCTCTTAGTGTTTGCAAACCATCCATGTATCATTCACTTTACCAGGGTATGTTATCTTCTCTGTCCCCATATCTCGTGGCAATGTTCCGACCCACATCATCTTTATCTTTGGTGTATGGCATGCATATTGTCCTATCTCTCACTCCCATAACAAGAGGAAATAAGCATTTGGTTGTAGTTGTGACATCCCCGGATTTTCTAAAACTTAATCTGATGTGCGACGTCCAAATTGAAACCCTCACCTCAGCGAGAATCCCAATTTAAACATCCCACACTAGGCTAAGAAGAAGAAAATCAAGGTAGTCAGAAGGAAACAATCAGTAGCACATGCACATGAACAATAATAAAACCATACACACATGTTCACCATTCAACATATAATTACAACATGAATTGTTACAACATTTGATATTACATATTGAACAGCAAACTATAACATATACACGTACTACATCTAAACTACAGGATCTTAAGACAACAGGTCCACCTGTACATCAGCTCGCTACACAACTCTCTCTATCCTGGATCTTCAAGAGCATAACCACAACCTAAACAAAAGATTACATGCGGTACACGTCAGCACAATATTTCAAGAATATTGTACTGAGTACGCCTACGTGTCTTTTATTTACCTCTCATCATATCTTGGCAATAAGATAAAACTAATATACTTGGCAGTAACAGAAGAATAGAAGAAAAGCATATACTTGCACAAAGATGTTCATTAACAAAAGAGAACACATATTTTAAGCTCATTTTCCATTATATCATCCATGCATTTGCCACCTGAGGGAATAATGCATCATCTCTGCTACCAAAGAGAATGAGATGTAAGGCCTTATGATCTACTACCAAAGAGTTAGATCATTGTACAATGTGATCTGCTACCAAAGAGAATGATCACTTTCAAGCACTATGCTACCAAAGAGAATTAGTGCTTTCATATAATGGAACTGATATTTTATGTTTCAAGTGTTCATAGCAATAAGTATGGAAAATCAAGCAACATAGCATACAAGAACAATCATTTCAATCAATATCATATGCCAAGTATTTTACTACGCATATAGCACAAGCATATTGTATAATAAGCCAAGTAAGAGGTAATAGCGTACCTTAGATCAAGACATCTTATTCATCACATATACTCCTGATGTCAACTACATCCTTGGTCAACCCTGATCAAGACAAGACCACATACTATCATCAAGTTCTCATCATCTACATCTCATCTTAACCCTAATCATGTTCATATTAGGGTTTCTCCTATCTCATTAGGTTATATACATTATTACTTGTCTTCCTGACTTAGAATTATCATACTGATGTCACATTCCAGGTTATGACTCATTATCTGAACATTATCTTCCATATTATTTTTGTGCACATTAATTAACCCTAGGTTACATCATTAACCTAGATTAGGGTTTTATAACATGTATTAAGGGTCAATTCATATAACATGGATTCTATGCATCATTATGGTCTCATAATTAATACTGAGGTTTTATATACTGATATGAGCTTACTCTGTGAGTTTCATCATTTATTGAGCATTAATGCGTTTATCACATTTAATATAGGATTATTAGCCCTAATTTGCCATATTAAGGTTTTCTTATCTCCTTAGGATATTCTCATAATTATTTCTTACCTATCTCTTCTTGTTATCTAGGATTGACATTACTGGTGTTGTATTCCAGATTATGATCAATAATCTGATTATTGCATTACATATGATTATGTGTACATATTAACTCTAGATCATATCCATTTAGCATATTAAGGTTTTATATCACATGAAGAGTCATTATCATGTTTCTATGAATTCTATATATATATAACTGATCTCAGAGTTACATATTGTCTTCTAATTACTGATATGAATGTATTCTGTAATTACCATGATTTATTGAGCATGCATCTTTTTATTGCATTTTATTTAGGGTTATAAGCCTTAATTAGACATATTAAGCAAATTACATGATTTCATACATAAACATCATGATCACTGATATTAGATGGATTATAAACATTAGTATGGAGTCACTGACATTTTCCCATAATTTTATGTCATCGTTTGCTAATTATTATCCATTAATTAAGCATTTCACTATTAATGAGATATCACTAATATCTAAGCTTCAAAAGCAGCATATTATGCATCCATCTTGTTCTACGCATTTTTCTGAGAAAAACGGTATATTATTTATATTTTTCTGAGCATCGAGCTATTTTCTATGATTTATCTACGATCTGAGTTATATCTAGGATTTTACCTTTTTCAGCGAATCACAAACGGCCACGTGGCAGGGCGCTCTTCCTTGCTGTTACGGTCGGTTCTCCCTGGTTCAGCGTCGGCTCGGCCGGTCTAGTTGGAATCGGGCCGGTTTATTGCTGCTGGACCCATCCGCCTCCCTCTCTCTTGTCTCGCGAGTCCCTAGTGGGGCTCTGTTTCACGGAGCCGCCGCCGCATGACCTGGCTCCGGCGAGCAGGCCAAGGAGCTAGAGGGCTTCTCATCGACTTCCAGGGCCACCAGTGGCTTCGTCGCAGACCCCCAAGCCTCTACGGCACCTCGCCCCCTCGGCTACCCCTCTATATCTCCATTTAGGCGGGAGCGCCGCCGCCATCCTTGGCTGCGGCGGAGACAAGGGGCAAAAAGCCTCTACTCCTTCCCGCGTCGATCCGAAAGATCCAACAGCTTCAGGGTGAGTTACGAACTCCTCCATGGCCTCGATCTGTGGTGGTCTACACTCCATAGGTGCCCCCGACTTTGTCTTCCTCCTTAGACCTGTGACTGAGCTCGGTGCCTGGCGCGTCTACCATCTGAGGCCTCTTTCCATGAGGAATCTCCCTTTCAGACCTACGCCCTTCATTTCCACCTTCTTATCCTCTTTCGGACACCCCTCTAGCTCCACTTCTTCCTTCTTCGACAACCTGCTCTCCAACATGTAGGTTGCGATGGAGAGGTACAGAGATGGGGAGGGTGGAACTCCCTCGTCTGAGCTCTATCAAGCCCAAATAAGGGGTCGCCCGACTCCTCTCCTCACACTGAAGCCAACTACCTTGTTGGACTCCCCCACACATACCCACGATCAGCGAGCACCTCGACATCGTGGTTGCTACCTGGGGTCAAAGATATAACCGCAAGGTACAAGACAACCTCACTGCCCTTGATCTTCAATCCAACGATCTGGGTGAGTCCCTCGTTTGAGCCCATCCGCGACCCATTCAACTAATGGTCCCAGACGCTGGATCAGCTGTGGACGGCCTAGATTTGCCCATGCAGACGCAGCCCAACCAAGGGTGCGTGACATCTATTTAATCAAAAGACTTAGGCTAATCAACCCTAATATTGCACCTCAAATCACCAAACATCAAACCTTCATAACTTCCTCTAGGGATATCCGATTGCCACCAAATTTTAACCATAGCTCCCCTACCTCTCAAGCTTCCTTCTATTCAAATTTGGTGCAAAAACTCAATTTTTAGGTCATCCAATTAAATTCCTCAAGAAGGTGCATTCAAAGAGAGATTAATCATTAAATAAATCTCAATCAACATTCTAACTTTACCAAAACACTTAGAACTCACATTATAACTCAAGATATGGATTCTAATATGTTATTGGAGATTTATGGATTTCCAAAACCCACTCCATCACATCCTACACACCTTAAAAGATATTTCGTCCTCGAAATTAAGCTCAAGAAATCTACTTTGTCACATCATATACATCTTAAAAGAACTTTCGTCCTCGAAAGTAAACCAAACTCATACTTCCAGGGAAACCTTATCTTGCTTTCATCCACATGTAGGCACTATTCTAGGTGTAACAAATCCAAGAACAAAGCTTCATAATCCTATCCAAACCATTCTTAGGAGGTTTTGAAAGCATCTAGGGTGAAACCTCACTTCATAGAAGGCTCAAACAAAGGTTTAGAAACTCTAGTTATATCGTTTCTTATCTCATATGTTAGATTGCATCCTTATCTTTATCCATGAATTAGGGTTTCTACATCATATTCCTTGTTCTAAAGAAGTTAACCAAAGTTAACTCATACATCAAGGTGTCATAAACATTATGTGGTGCTAACTATCGAACTATATTTTTCATCTTTATTAAGCATTCAGATTAACATCCTATGCAACCTGCTTCATTCATATGATCTTATTTCTTTACTCATAGTAAATTGAAACAATTATTGGTGATTTATCACAAGATTAACTGGCAATATCACATTATCATCTTGATTTGTGTACATGGTTAACCATCTTTAATATATCATCATTATTCATGTACATGGTTAATCATGTATGCATTTCCATATATTAAACCATCTCTAGGTTTTCATCATATCATATCTACTTATGTCACATCTCGAGATTAACTTACATCCTTACATATATTCTATCATGGCTGTGCTAGGAAACTAATATTATACTAAAGCTTTACTTAGGTCAAAAGAGGTTCCTCTAACCCATACCATGAGGGTAGTTCCATGCTCGATCTCTCTGAGCTAACTCAACTCTATGAGTATCTCATATGCGTACATTTTATTCTCCCTCCTTGGTTTAGGGTTTTCGGGTCTACCTCGTTGACACAAACTAATAGCTTCATTATCTCTAGCCACAAGCACAAACCAAAACACTATATGACATACTCATCATGGGTCTCTACTCATGAAACATCTTACCCAAAACTCTCTTATACATGCAACCACTAGATTCCTATATGGGAAACCACCAACCCGAGCATGAGGCTTCTCAGAAGCTAACATAGCTACCTCCTCCAGGGTCTTGGGCTCTCTCCCTCACCCAGATGATAGGCATTCATATTCCTACTCACATGCGCATATATCCAGCCTCTCTCTGACTCTAGGGTTTGGTCTTCCCAAGGACATCTAGGGTTCAACAAACTATAGGAATCATACATAAAGCAACTCAACTCATTCACTCAGGAGTAGTCTAGTTTAGGACGTATCATATCACATATCTCATAATTCTCATATCTTGGAGTTTAGGTTCTCTAACCTTCTCCCAACGGGTCTCACTCTCCCTGGAGTTAACCCCGAAACTGGTCCTAACACTAGAGGTCATCCTTCGTAAAAGAGCTTGAGGCTCAGGATGATCCACATCTTGTCTTAACTTAACATATCTTATCTCATAAAAGCTTGTTTACTTGCATCATCAAAACATATCTCGAATCCTCAAAACTAAACTATGTCCTCAAATACAAACATAGATCATCTCAAACTATCTTATATCATCTATATAGGACTTATATCATATCATCAAAACATATTTCATCTACTCCATCTATCATATACTCTAACAAGGCTCTAGACATCTAATCTAGAACTACTCTCTCTTCTAGACTGATGTCATTCACTTTCACTTAGGTCACCTGACCACCTCCTACTCGTACATGTGTGGGGACACATTTTTGTAATACATATACATAATAAAATATTATATAGTTTTTCTCCGATAAAACAAGCGTCAGAGAAAACTATCGAGGTTCGATTCGTTTGGAATCAAAAACCAAATCCTGAAAACGAGTGTCCCACACATAGTAGAGAGTCCAGTGTCATGAAAACTAGTGAAAAGGGTGAGAACATGGTGTAGACTAGTGTAGCTACTCTAGACAACGTGCACAATATGTCTAGGGTTTCTCTTCCCTCGATGCACGTCATTTCCAAATAGTGCAACGTCCCATACCGCTGCACTACAAGGAAAGAACGACATCTAAGGACTTGCTACTCAACAAGCACCAGTCTAGACCTAGTTCTCGGACATCTAGGTGCTAACCTAGAGGCTAGGTCAGATCTAGTCTTTAAAAGATGACTAATCTAACCCAAAAAGATTATTAAGTTCAAGGTTCTTTAGTTTTGAGTTGCATAATGAGCAAATGTTAGGCTTTGCTATTGTTCATGCTCTGATACCACCTGTGACATCCCCGGATTTTCTAAAACTTAATCTGATGTGCGACGTCCAAATTGAAACCCTCACCTCAGCGAGAATCCCAATTTAAACATCCCACACTAGGCTAAGAAGAAGAAAATCAAGGTAGTCAGAAGGAAACAATCAGTAGCACATGCACATGAACAATAATAAAACCATACACACATGTTCACCATTCAACATATAATTACAACATGAATTGTTACAACATTTGATATTACATATTGAACAGCAAACTATAACATATACACGTACTACATCTAAACTACAGGATCTTAAGACAACAGGTCCACCTGTACATCAGCTCGCTACACAACTCTCTCTATCCTGGATCTTCAAGAGCATAACCACAACCTAAACAAAAGATTACATGCGGTACACGTCAGCACAATATTTCAAGAATATTGTACTGAGTACGCCTACGTGTCTTTTATTTACCTCTCATCATATCTTGGCAATAAGATAAAACTAATATACTTGGCAGTAACAGAAGAATAGAAGAAAAGCATATACTTGCACAAAGATGTTCATTAACAAAAGAGAACACATATTTTAAGCTCATTTTCCATTATATCATCCATGCATTTGCCACCTGAGGGAATAATGCATCATCTCTGCTACCAAAGAGAATGAGATGTAAGGCCTTATGATCTACTACCAAAGAGTTAGATCATTGTACAATGTGATCTGCTACCAAAGAGAATGATCACTTTCAAGCACTATGCTACCAAAGAGAATTAGTGCTTTCATATAATGGAACTGATATTTTATGTTTCAAGTGTTCATAGCAATAAGTATGGAAAATCAAGCAACATAGCATACAAGAACAATCATTTCAATCAATATCATATGCCAAGTATTTTACTACGCATATAGCACAAGCATATTGTATAATAAGCCAAGTAAGAGGTAATAGCGTACCTTAGATCAAGACATCTTATTCATCACATATACTCCTGATGTCAACTACATCCTTGGTCAACCCTGATCAAGACAAGACCACATACTATCATCAAGTTCTCATCATCTACATCTCATCTTAACCCTAATCATGTTCATATTAGGGTTTCTCCTATCTCATTAGGTTATATACATTATTACTTGTCTTCCTGACTTAGAATTATCATACTGATGTCACATTCCAGGTTATGACTCATTATCTGAACATTATCTTCCATATTATTTTTGTGCACATTAATTAACCCTAGGTTACATCATTAACCTAGATTAGGGTTTTATAACATGTATTAAGGGTCAATTCATATAACATGGATTCTATGCATCATTATGGTCTCATAATTAATACTGAGGTTTTATATACTGATATGAGCTTACTCTGTGAGTTTCATCATTTATTGAGCATTAATGCGTTTATCACATTTAATATAGGATTATTAGCCCTAATTTGCCATATTAAGGTTTTCTTATCTCCTTAGGATATTCTCATAATTATTTCTTACCTATCTCTTCTTGTTATCTAGGATTGACATTACTGGTGTTGTATTCCAGATTATGATCAATAATCTGATTATTGCATTACATATGATTATGTGTACATATTAACTCTAGATCATATCCATTTAGCATATTAAGGTTTTATATCACATGAAGAGTCATTATCATGTTTCTATGAATTCTATATATATATAACTGATCTCAGAGTTACATATTGTCTTCTAATTACTGATATGAATGTATTCTGTAATTACCATGATTTATTGAGCATGCATCTTTTTATTGCATTTTATTTAGGGTTATAAGCCTTAATTAGACATATTAAGCAAATTACATGATTTCATACATAAACATCATGATCACTGATATTAGATGGATTATAAACATTAGTATGGAGTCACTGACATTTTCCCATAATTTTATGTCATCGTTTGCTAATTATTATCCATTAATTAAGCATTTCACTATTAATGAGATATCACTAATATCTAAGCTTCAAAAGCAGCATATTATGCATCCATCTTGTTCTACGCATTTTTCTGAGAAAAACGGTATATTATTTATATTTTTCTGAGCATCGAGCTATTTTCTATGATTTATCTACGATCTGAGTTATATCTAGGATTTTACCTTTTTCAGCGAATCACAAACGGCCACGTGGCAGGGCGCTCTTCCTTGCTGTTACGGTCGGTTCTCCCTGGTTCAGCGTCGGCTCGGCCGGTCTAGTTGGAATCGGGCCGGTTTATTGCTGCTGGACCCATCCGCCTCCCTCTCTCTTGTCTCGCGAGTCCCTAGTGGGGCTCTGTTTCACGGAGCCGCCGCCGCATGACCTGGCTCCGGCGAGCAGGCCAAGGAGCTAGAGGGCTTCTCATCGACTTCCAGGGCCACCAGTGGCTTCGTCGCAGACCCCCAAGCCTCTACGACACCTCGCCCCCTCGGCTACCCCTCTATATCTCCATTTAGGCGGGAGCGCCGCCGCCATCCTTGGCTGCGGCGGAGACAAGGGGCAAAAAGCCTCTACTCCTTCCCGCGTCGATCCGAAAGATCCAACAGCTTCAGGGTGAGTTACGAACTCCTCCATGGCCTCGATCTGTGGTGGTCTACACTCCATAGGTGCCCCCGACTTTGTCTTCCTCCTTAGACCTGTGACTGAGCTCGGTGCCTGGCGCGTCTACCATCTGAGGCCTCTTTCCATGAGGAATCTCCCTTTCAGACCTACGCCCTTCATTTCCACCTTCTTATCCTCTTTCGGACACCCCTCTAGCTCCACTTCTTCCTTCTTCGACAACCTGCTCTCCAACATGTAGGTTGCGATGGAGAGGTACAGAGATGGGGAGGGTGGAACTCCCTCGTCTGAGCTCTATCAAGCCCAAATAAGGGGTCGCCCGACTCCTCTCCTCACACTGAAGCCAACTACCTTGTTGGACTCCCCCACACATACCCACGATCAGCGAGCACCTCGACATCGTGGTTGCTACCTGGGGTCAAAGATATAACCGCAAGGTACAAGACAACCTCACTGCCCTTGATCTTCAATCCAACGATCTGGGTGAGTCCCTCGTTTGAGCCCATCCGCGACCCATTCAACTAATGGTCCCAGACGCTGGATCAGCTGTGGACGGCCTAGATTTGCCCATGTAGACGCAGCCCAACCAAGGGTGCGTGACATCTATTTAATCAAAAGACTTAGGCTAATCAACCCTAATATTGCACCTCAAATCACCAAACATCAAACCTTCATAACTTCCTCTAGGGATATCCGATTGCCACCAAATTTTAACCATAGATCCCCTACCTCTCAAGCTTCCTTCTATTCAAATTTGGTGCAAAAACTCAATTGTTAGGTCATCCAATTAAATTCCTCAAGAAGGTGCATTCAAAGAGAGATTAATCATTAAATAAATCTCAATCAACATTCTAACTTTACCAAAACACTTAGAACTCACATTATAACTCAAGATATGGATTCTAATATGTTATTGGAGATTTATGGATTTCCAAAACCCACTCCATCACATCCTACACACCTTAAAAGATATTTCGTCCTCGAAATTAAGCTCAAGAAATCTACTTTGTCACAGTAGTCCAAATACAGAGTTCTTCCTGTTCCAAGAGTAGAGATGGTACATCCCACCTTGCAAGTACACCTTTAAATCTAAGTTGAAACGTGCCGTTTATGCCTCTATATTACAATCATCTTTCTATCAAAGTTACCTCCATGGAAAACTAGTTTTGAACCTACTTGGGTCACCACACAATCAGTGGCGTAGCCACATATGGGCCTAGGTAGGCACATGCCCTACCCAAGCTTGGCGAAGTATGTACATATTCATATTGCAGGAAGTAGATACAAGTAAAAATGTAGTGTATGTGCCCTACCTCGGTTCCTTGACTGCTTTCTAATGAAAGGGTGCCTCCCTTGGTCGTGTTTTCTGACTCCGCTACTGCACACAATCCTTGGTCATTTCCTCTAGGTCTATAGGGTGCCAGCACTTTTAGGGTCATCCCTCTTCCCTTATGCATCCAGAGAGTGTCCTACTCATCTGCCCTTTAGGACCCATGAGTTCATGAAGGTGATCAATCTCCTAACCCATGGCCCTCAGACAATGATAGGTGTTACCTCCCGACCCTATGGTCATGTGCGACTAGGGAATTAGGCAACTCCTACTTTCATTGGTCTTATCCCTACCTGATCCTAGGATAGACTTAGGA
Source organism: Alisma plantago-aquatica (assembly GCA_963693085.1). Classification (NCBI taxonomy): domain Eukaryota; kingdom Viridiplantae; phylum Streptophyta; class Magnoliopsida; order Alismatales; family Alismataceae; genus Alisma; species Alisma plantago-aquatica. Next base: position 928,525,348 of record OY856409.1, read on the forward strand.
TTCTCTTATAGTACATGTTTAACTTAGAACCTTACCCAATCCTTCATCACCTCTGTCTCTACATTCATGGGATGACTTTCATCCTTTCATAGGGGTCATGGTGACCTACCTACCTTGGTCAGGCCCCATACCGGTTACCTCCATGGTAACACATCCACATGCACTTAGAGATGGATATCTATGGGTCTAAAGGTTCATTTTCATATCATGTAATTTTCACTTAGCTTCTCAAGATCCTATGAGACCTCTTTAGGTTACCTTAAACCAACAAGACTGGTATACACCCTACAAAAGGGTCCCTCTCCCAGGATGGGAGGAAATTACACCTTGATAACCAAGGTCACAATTGTCCTTAGGTCTAGCATGCTTAACCCTAGCAAGCCACTAAGGCAGAAGCAGACCACCTACTCAACCATGCTAGGTTATACTTGTTCTCGTCCTCCATCATTGGATCAAGATCATACCTTCCCATGTCATGAACTTAGCTGTGAGGGGTTCATCATACATACCTTAAACTTAAGGGGTTTCCTTTTCCTCTATATGAATAGTACCATGCTCGAACTATAGAAACTCAAAACTCATCATGAGCATCGGGTACAACACTTCCCCTCTTAGGCCTAAGAACCCTAGGTTTTCTTTTCTGATGTCCACCTGCCTGCTCAACTTTTTAACCACGAGCCAAGCATGTATAGGGTATGACATGCACTTCCATAACCCTTTTACCTTGGGGTTGAGTCCTCCTCACGGTCATCCAACAAGGTATAAGGCCTCACAACCTACTTACTAAACCTCTCCAGGTCTAAGGGACTCTTCTCCCTATCTCAGGAGGGAAACACCTATACCCTAGGCACAGAGGTACCAGTAGACTCATCCTCTCTCTAGAGTTTGGTTCCTCTCATGGAAACTAAGATATCCTCAGCCTTTAGGGATCAAGCATGAGGCAACCATTATCATCCACTTAGGTCGCATCCTCCTCAACTCCTCACTATTCCTCATATCTCGGATTCTAGGCTTCCAACCTTCTTGCATGGGTCTTGCTCTCTCTCTCTAGAGCTAACCCTACAAACTACCTTACTACCCGAGGTTCACTCTCCAAGGAGGATCAAGCTCACAAGCATACCTCCACATGGGAGAAGCCTATTACGTTTGCTCAAGGTTATCCATAGCTCTTTATGCTTATCTCATAAGCTATTCCCTCATACTCCCCTGGCCAAGGTTTTAGCCTTTTGCTCATACTACTGACGTACTATGGGTGTCTACTATGCCATGCTCATATAAGCTCATGGCGTTTCCATGGGTTCTTCTTTATCCTCATCAAGGAAGGAGATATCCTTCGCTCTAGCCTACATGACCCTTCCCAAGGTTGGGTTGCTGAAGGTACTCGGTCATCCAACCTCTCATGGCTCATATGGCATCCAAGGCATGCCCACACACCTGGTCCATCAAGACATCTAACTCTTCGTGTCATATCTCTCTCTCTAACCTTCCTTAGGGTTAGGGTTAACATCATCCTTAGAGGATGTGCCAGGTCTCTACTTATAATAGAGGTCTCTACCTCCAAGACTAACTCTCTTTACTTATCCTCCTAATAAGAAGGTCTAGCCTCATGTCTCTACTGAGGGCAAAGACAACTCATGTCTTATGACCTAAGCATGTATCTATTCTTTAGTTTATGCTTACTCTATTAAGCTTAAGTCCATGACATCTTATTTACATGCTTTTCATTAATTTGATGGAGGATTCCTTAGACCCTATCAACCTTACCCGTACCTCAAGAGGGTGAGGAAAAGAGAGAAAACCCTAATCCTTAAGGTCCTTAACAGAATTTGTGATGAGAAGGGATGAATAAGATGAGAAAGTCCTAAAGGTATCTTATTTTTATTCATACCCTAAGACTTTGGCCAGACAGTCACACGGATCTGGGAGTCCTCGTATTCTGACTAGAGGTGCGGAGGAAAAATATTGCCAGCCCCTAGTCGTAATCCTATTCTAGACACCTCCGTCTTTCGGATAATCCTCTAATAACTCCCTTAGGTTCTATAGAGTTTGTAAAATTTCATAATTATTAATGGTTAAGGGAGGAACCTACTCTCTGATACCAAATGTTACGACCCCACCTTCTGGTAACCCCCAATTAAGGGAGACCGAGAGGTCGAAGCCGCACACATAATTTTCGGATCAAAGGTTCGACAATTAACTAAGAACAATTATTAAATTTTAACAGACTAAACTGGAAAGCTGTAAGAAAATAAACTTTTGCATACCTTTTGAAAACTTGGATCTCTAAACTTCAATCCACATATGAATTCTACTCTAACTAATCTTCCTTGTATTTTAATTCATGTATTTCAAAATATGACGATTTACTATTTGTCCTTTTGGCTTTGTACCTAAAGTGCCAACAAACAAAACGTCGGTCAGTATAAAGATGGTATGTGGGGGAACCAATAATCGTGTAATTATTCATAAAAATGTATTGCAGCCAATTACCATTTAACAAACAATTTTACATTTTAAATATAACTGCGCGATCCATGCATTCCCTATCCTCTACACTGTCCCTGCAGTGGACCTGGATACTACTTTCCTTATAGTATATCCCCATTAAACCCCTCATGGTCCCACCTATAGGTGAACCCGTTTCTAGGGTTGAGTCACATGGCACTACCCGTAAGTAGCCCACTCCTTAACTCATGGCATGCTAAAGGGTCTCATGGCACTACACTTGGTAGCCCAATTTCTAACTCACGATAACCTAGACCTTACTCTAGGTTACCCCTTTTTATCCTTTACAAGCCACAAATGTGGATTCATATCTAAGCCAGTTATATATATATATTCATGGTGATAATCATAGTCACTTTATAGTTGCATGAAATAAAAGGCATCCAACAATTATTTTCAAGCAACCGATAAACACGTTCCGAAATCGCCGTGAAACTAAAGCGATTATTCATAAGCGTAACCACATACCTGTTCAGTAGATTTCTCAAGCTAATATCAATTCCAACCAAGAAAGCAATCCAAGCAAGTAATTCAACCACATAATCAAGAATCTTGAAAAACACGTACTCTATTTACTACACACTTTATCAAGATTCTTTCTATTCAACTTGAAATCGCTTCCTAAGGTTTCCGTATCCATTTTAGGGTTTCATTTTGCATTTAGGGTTTCACTTCATTTACTATTTTAAACCCTATTTATATTCAATTACTTACAAACCCTAATTTCAGATTAAAGGCACACTTAAACATTAATTAAGCCCATTATGCCTCTTTTATGCAAAAACTACCATTTTTATCCTTTTAATCCTTGGTAAGATCATTATACTCATTTATCATCAATTCATAGTTCATTAGGCCTAATTCACAAATGAACTCTATATATCATTAAATCCACCTTTTATTCATTAGAAAACCCTAATTACTATATTAAGGGTATTTACCCATAATTAGGAATATTTGTACTTGAAATAGATTAGAACCATCATATCTCAACTTTGTACATGAATTTGACCAATTAAAATATTAAGGATCATAATTACCACAGTTCAGGTTCAAGGTTCATTAAATCATATGGAACCCTAAATTAATCAAATTATGCATGAAGATCATCCTTTTAGATCTAATACGCCCTTTTTATCAACAACATGTTAATATCTATTTTAAATACTCACATAACCCCTTTCTAATTCATTAATCATCAAAGGTTAGGGGTTTTCATTGATTAAACTATTGAAGATAGCATCTTGATATATTTATTGAATCAAAAGAGGAATTAAGCTTCAACAATAATTTCTTTGTGTTTCTCTCATTCTGAGGATCAATTTTCATATATTACTTGTCCTAATCGGAGTTACCAATATTTAATTATGAATTTAGCAAGATTTCACTTACTTGGGCCAATCAGATTGTGCCACGTCATTTCACCCATGCATCAATCTCGCGATTTGGAAATATAAGCAAAAGATCACTCTACCCCCGCTTAAGTTTCTCGACCTTCTTACCCCTGGAGGGTATAACCATACAACGCCACCTTCGTTGCCATCAACCTCGCAATGCAGGGTTCCCGCAGGTCAGCGATGTCGATGGGTGCGAGACTACTCCTCGCCCAGCTTGCTCTCACCCTCCTGGGCCCTATGCACAGCCAAGAAGTCCTCTCCTCCTTGCCAGAGTTGAAGCGAATAGCCGCTCTGCGGAGACCTGGATCAACATTTCATGTTCGTAGGTCGTGACAGAGAAAGACGCACCCTCAGATCCATTGAAGACCTTCTCCAAGTACCTTCTTGCTCTGGTTAGGTAGGGGATACCTTCAGCAACCTTTCTGCATCCTCCCAGGTTCTGGGGTCGACAAGACTCCCTTGTGAACTCACTTCACTATGAAGATGAAGGTGAGTGTCGTCAGCATCCTCAGGGATACCTCTGGTTCCCGCATGATTTGCCACGCCAGAAGGGGTTCTGTTTCCGTTTCACCCACTCGAAGATCCTCATGCCCTCTTGTATACTTCTTGATTGTGAGAGAAAGAGAGAGGATCGGTTATCAAGGTCTAGGGTTCGAACGAAGAAGAAGAAGAAGGAAGAGAGGTGCGCATGAGATCCTTTCTGGACTTGAACTGGAGGATCTACCCTATTATATAGGGGTGAGCAACGAAGCCCTAAAGTGTGCCTCCACGAGGACTCAAGTCTTTCCCAAAATGAAACTTCTATTCCTTAGTTAAGAAGCAACCTCTTCTCTCATCATTATCTTCTAATGTAATTATATTATTTGGGGTATTTAGAAATTCGAAAACCTTTTCTCTTATTCTCTTTATTCTTGGCTTTTAATCCATTAGCCACGAAATTTATATTTCCTTTTTGTAGAAAATACCACTTCTTTAACAAAACCATACAATTTATTAATTAAGCATCATATTATCTTATTATTTTTCTATTCTTGGTATTTTCTCTTTCTTTCCTCTTTATTGGGACTCCTTGGATCCCAAGAAACTCTATTATTTCGAAATCTTTTTTTATTGGATACTTATTATCCTTCTAGATGCATCTAAATACATTATTTCACATTATCTTGTTTATTTCTTATTAAAATATCTCTTTTTGACAATTTCTCTTTTATTTTCCTCATTGGTATTCCTTTTAATATTAGGAATCCTTGGGATACAAAATTCCACCAAGAATGACTCAATTATACCTCTTTTCACTTGTTTTCCACATTTTACCGTTGTTTTCAATTTTTTTCTTAATAAAGAAATACTTAATTAATCTTTTCTTTTCTTATTGCCTTTTCTTTGCAACTTTGGACTCCTTGGAACCCAAATAACCCAAGAGGCATGAAATCCCTCTTTGGATTTGCCTTTTAGAGGTTTCCATCTCATTCTTTTCTCAAAAACTCAATTATTCATTTACTAATTGAATTTTCTTGTTATTTGGGCCCAATAGCCAATAAAGCCCACAACACAATCATCAAGGCTATTGTAAACAAAATCCATTTATTCAAAACAAATCATATCTTTATTTGTTCAAAAATCGTTAATATGAGAAATTACATTTCTCGACAAATGAACCCAACAATTGGGGTTGTAACAGCAGTGGTCAGTTGGATTTGGGTGGTATGACTCAAATCCTCAGGGCAAAATAAAATACATAATTATTCATTTAGTATACTTATATAAGATCAAATACGAAAACACTAGATGAAGCCTTGCTTGATTTTGTACAGTTTTGCTGGTAGAGAATAGACATGTTCTTCATGTTCCTTTTATAATGTTAAGATGTTTCATAATCCAATAGCAATTGTCTATTCTATATATAATGATTATCGACTTATCATAGTTGTAACTATACTGCTTGCTTTAATCACCCTATCTGTGATAATAATAGAGTTGGTGGAGAGTTATATCTCCCAATAAAATTTGGAATTTCACCCTGTGGGTTTCCCACTTCCTTTTTAGGTGGACGTACACGAGGAGGCAGAGATCATGCATCATAGGTTGAGGAGCAACAAGAAGGATAGTAGTTGACAAGGTTGGAAGTGTTGTTGGATATATTTATGTCGTTAGAGTCCTAGAGCCTTCCTTGTACACTCGGGTCTTTGGGGATGTTTTGTGGACGTGCTTTCGATATGTGGTTGGCTTGTGTGCCCCTTTTTGTGCATAGATGTGGTGGATATATGTATATATGTTCTGGAATGGGTATTCTTATAACAAGTTGGTGGTACACTTGGTATATGCTTGTGACATGAAAGGACTCATATGTAAAGACTTTTGATGTTTGGTAGTTTTATGAAAATGGTTTTAATTTTCAAGTAATTTCCTATGATTTGTTTGTTTAATCTTACTTCTGCGGTTTTGTTTTGAGTAATCTAACTTTTGTGGTGTGGGGCATCGCAATCCGGTTGGTATTAGAGCTTTAGGCTCATTGAGTCTATAGGGAGCTAGTACTAGGGTCTGTGTGTGTTCTTGTGTCCTCCAGTCTATCTTATAGTGGATTTTGCTTATGTAGAAGAAGAATAAAAAGCTTAAATATGTCTGGAGAACACAAACAACACACTATTGAAAGCAGTGTTGATGCACCAGGTGGTGGCACAAGGAACCAGACATGAGAAGATCAGGTGCCTAAAGTCCCCCAGTTTGACCCAGCCATGATTGAAAACCCTATCTTTCAATCCCTTTTTGGTCAGTCTATGGCTACTATGACTCATATGGTAGACAGGATGCCTGCACCTCAGCCTAGGGTACTAGTTCCCCATATTGAATCTTTGGGTACTAGAAAGACTTTTGATCAACTTTGTCATGTTGGGGTGGTATAATATGTTGGGATGGCTGATCTGGAGGATGTGGGTATGTGGCTTACTGAGCTTGAGAAAGACTTTAAGATCCTTAGTATCCCTGAAGTGGATAAGGTGAAGCATGCAGTGTACCTTGTGAAGGGGAGTGATGGACATTAATGGGCCATAGAGGAGGAGAAGAGGCCTGGAGAGGCTATAGGTTGGGAGGAGTTCTGATGTGAGTTTTTTAGTCGGTACTTTCCTTTGAAGTACCTAGATTAGAAGATCAACTAGTTTGAGGAGATACGACAAGGCTCCATGACGATCAATGAGTATGAAGCAAGATTTATGGAGTTGTTGAGGTTCTATCCTCACATGGTTACTACAGAGGACGAGCGGACCATCATTTTGATAAGGGGTTGAATGTTGAGTTGTCTACCCTGGAAGCTACTTTGGAGAATCGAGAAGGTTTGCTACATTTGTGGAGTTTGTTCAGAAGATAGAGCAATATGTGAAGGAGAAATGAGAGACAAGCGCCAGGAAGAGGCTTGCATAGTTTCAGGGGTAGTCATCAGGAGGCTTTTAGAAGTTGAGGTTTTCCACACCGCTAGCATTGTAGAAGTTCAATGCTCAGACGTAGTAGTCACCTAGTAAAGGTTGAGTCATAGATTTCCACCTACACGAGACCAGGGTGCTTCCTCAGTGTCTGTGACAGGACCACCTAGGCCTTGGTATGAGAATAGGATGTTCTATAAGTGCAGATAGGTCATGCATACTAAACCATTTTTCCCTGTGAAAGATTATGAAGTGGCCCATCAACCGAGGTAGAGCCAACTGGGCTCTCAGAGATAGCATAATAGCGGCACCAGAAGACGAGGGTGTAATCAAGCATCACAGGTCGGATCGTTTGCTAAGGGAAGTAGAGGACGGGGGTGACAATATGCAACAGCTAGATTCTACGCTATGAGTCAGCCAGAGTCAGTGGTCAACCAGCAAGTAGTGACAGGTCAGATGGAGTTATTTCATTCTGATTTGTCTTCTTCTTGCTTTGTATCTATTTTGTTTGATCTGAGTGCAATGCACTCTTTTGTCACTCACAAAGTGCTTGACAGTTGTCTTTTCCTGTTAGTCATAAGAAGAATAGCTTGTTGTTAGAAACCCCATTAGTCGGTTCTATAGTGTTGCAGGAGGTGTGTCCTAACCTTTTCAGGGTACACCATTCAAGTGGATCTCATACCACTTGATATGCATGGATTCAATGTAATCCTTAGAATGGATACCTTGGAGAAGTATAGAATGGTATTAGAATGTAGTTCCAAGAAGGTGACGTTTATAGACACTGGTGAGATGTGGATCTTCTAAGGAGACTGGAAGATTCTTTCGACATGTCTGGTATCAGCCATGGTGGTAAGGAAGCTTTTGAGACATGGATATGAGGCATTCTTGGCACATGTGTTGGATATGAGGTGAGGAGTCCTAGTATTCAAGAGGTGCCAGTTGTTAGAGAGTTTGAGGACGTGTTTCCTGACAAGTTTCCAGGTGTTCCACCACACCGAGAGATTGATTTTGAGATCAATCTGGCTCCCGGCCCGCAACCGATAGCTCAGACGCCATACAAGATGGATCCAGTAGAGATGGCATAGTTGAAGAGACAATTGCAAGAACTTCTTTATAAAGGTTTCATTAGGCTGAGTACGTCACAATGGGGTGCTCCAATGCTCTTTGTGAAGAAGAAGGATGGGTCTACGAGGTTGTGCATAGACTATAGACAACTGAACAAGGTGACGATAAAGAATAAGTATCCCTTGTCAAGGATAGATGACATGTTTGATCAGTTGTGTGGCACGACACTATACTCAAAGATAGACCTGAGGTCAGGATATCACCAATTTAGGATCAAGGAGGATGACATACCCATAGGATGATGTATGGTCACTAAGAGTTCGTGGTTATGCCATTTGGGCTGACCACTGCACCAACATCATTCATGGATTTGATTAACAGAGTATTTTGGTTATTTCTTGATCAATTTTTGGTGGTATTCATAGATGATATCTTGATATATAGTCATGACAATCAACAACATGAACAACATATTTGCCATGCATTGACCGTGCTGAGAAAGCACCAACTTTATGCCAAATTTAGCAAGTGAGAGTTCTGGTTGAAGAAGGTAGCTTTCTTGGGGCATGTCATATCTGCCGAGGGAGTACGTGTGGATCTCAAGAAGGTGGAGTTAGCGACAGAGTGGGAACAACCAAAAATGCTGATAGAAGTGTGTAGTTTTCTAGGTTTTCTAGGCTATTATAAGAGGTTCATCAAGGACTTCAGTGCTATCACTTTATCTCTAACAAAGTTGACAAGAAAGGACATGACATTCATCTGGAATGACATATGCCAACGTGCTTTTCAGATGTTGAAGGAGAAGTTGACAAGTGCATTGGTTCTGGTCTTTCCTGAGATATGAAAATGATGCATAGTGTTCTGTGATGTATCCAGGAATGGTTTGGGTTGTGTGCTGATGCAAAATAAGTAATTTCTTTTGCTTCCCGATAGCTTAAGAAGCACGATGAGAATTACCCAACCCACGATCTAGAGTTATCTGATTTAGTTCATGCTTTGAAGATTTGGAGGCACTACTTATATGGGGAGAAGTGTCAGAACTTCACAGATCATAAGAACCTAAAGTACATCTTTTCACAATAGGAGTTGAATATGAGACAACATCACTGGATGGAGTTAATCAAAGACTACAAACTGCACAATTGATTATCATCCAGAAGGTGAATGTCATGGCAGATGCATTAAGTAGGAAATCTTTGTCTTCACCTATGGATAGACCCCGGTTGAGTTCTTTGATGTGCCACAAATGATATATGCTACTTTCCTTGTAGTAGATGAATGTTAAGTTGGAAGTTTCCTTGATAGCGGGCATGTTGGCACATTTATAGGTGAAGCCTACACTGAGACAATAGATCAAAGAGACATGATAGACTGATACACAGATCTATTTGGATGATATAGTGCATTTGCATGGTGTTCCAGCAACTACCATGTCAGATAGAGGTCCTCATTTCATGAGTCACTTTTGGGAGCGACTGCACACAACTTTGGGTACGCAGTCAAATTTTAGCACTGCTTTCCACCCGTACAAAGATTGTCAATATGAGAGGACCATTCAGACTTTAGAGGATCTGTTGAGAGTGTGTGTTCTTCAATTTTTAGGAAGTTGGGACATGCACCTCAATATAATAGAGTCTGCCTACAACAACAACTATCAGAGTAGCATTGACATGGCACCTTATGAGGCATTGTAAGGTCAGCGTTGCAGATCTCCATTGTGTTGGTACAAGATAGGTGAGTATCAACTTCTTGGTCTTGAGCTTGTACAACAGACAATAGAGAAGATCAAGGTAATCCAACAACAATTGAAGGTAGCACTGAAAAGATAGAAGTCATATGCAGATAACTGTCATAGACCCTTGGAGTTCTAGGTAGGAGACAAGGTATATTTGAAAGTCTCTCCTTGGAAGGATGTTCCGAGGTTTGGGAAGAAGGGTAATGTGGCTCCCAGGATTATGGGACCTTACCCAGTGGTATCACGTATTAGAAGGTGGACTATAGGTTGGAGTTACCACCTGAGTTGCACAAGTTACATCCAGTGTTTCATGTGAGAATGTTGAGGAAATGCCATCCAGATACAGAGCTAGTGTTGTAGCCTGTGGAGGTAGAGCTTGATGAGGATGTGACATATGTGGAAGGTCCAGTGTTGCTCCTTGACCAGAGAGTGAAGAAGATAAAGAGGAAGGACCTAGTGTTGGTGAAGGTTCTTTGGCAACATCATGGTGTTGACGAAGCCACGTAGAAGCTCAAAGAAGAAATGAGGAGGAAGTACCCCTCTCTTTTCTCTTAGGATTTTGGGGGTGAAATCCCTACTAGGGGTTTATGTCTTGTAAGGACCTTGACCCACGTTTTGGGATAACCCTATTTTTTACCTAAGTATGTTGTTTAGATCCTTGATCTAATCATCTGAAATGTAATTAGGGATTTTAGAAAGCTTAACTTTCATGTTTGAGCTTGTTTGGATGATGCATGTGTTTTATGAGTGTGTAGGGTTATTCCCTATCTGTTTGTGAGTGTGTAGGGTTATGCCTATTTTGTGATTGTGTAGGGTTATGGCATATCGGTTTGTGAGTGTGTAGGGTTATGCCATATCAGTTCGTGAGTGTGTAGAGTTATGCCATATTGGTTGTGAGTGTGTAGGGTGTTGGCATATTGGGTTAGTGAGGCCATGATCTTGGTAGGAGACCAAGAGGGTGAGATTTAGCCTAGATATTATCACCATGTCTTGCATGTTGTTGCATGTGTCTCCTTTTTCATGGACACGTGTCACCTAAGCTCCTAAGGTGATGGCACCACTCCCATGATCTCTCTCTCATCCCCTTGGTATATAATCTTCTTTCTCTCCATGCAAGAGGATCCTTTTGTCCATCCTTTCTTTCTCTCCTTCTTGGTGGACGAGTACCAAGTTGTGGAGTTCCTTGATAATCTTCCATCTTCTACCATGGTAAGCTATGTTTACTAGCTCTCTCTACTTCTTCTTGGCCATGGATCATGGATATATCCTTCTCATCTTGAGCTATCTAAACCTTGGTCTTATCTTATTACTTGGAGGTGTAATGGTGATCAAGTGGTGGGTCATCTTCTACCTTGAGCTCGTGAGATTAAAGCTTGATCTTAGAGCTTGGATCTTAGTGGTGATCCTTGAGTCAAGTTATATAACTCTTAACCTCCTTTGTAATTTTCACTCTTCCATGTGTTTATGTTGTTTCTCATCTGAAGATCATTTATCTCATATATGCTAGTAGTTATTGGTGGTTTTGAGAACTATTTTGGTGAGGGAATCTCATTAGTTTTCTATCCATATCTTGTACCTTCCTACCATCATAGTAGATGGACTAGTGGACGATGAAAAAGTCAACACATACACTATGTTGTGGGTGGTCCTGGCTTGTGGTGTCCAAACTGACACATCATGTGACAAGTCGTCATGACTTGGGGTTGCTAAACTGACTTTCTTTGAGGGTGTTATCCCGTCATGACCATGAGGATACCTTGTGAGTTGCTATGCTTTGAGTGTCAAACTATGACGCCTTGGTTGAGCAAGAGGCCACCACACTTTGAAGTAGGGTTTCCTGATACTCCTTGAGGAAGTTAATTGTGATGTCTTGTTGAAACCCTAACCCTAAGAACATGTCACACTTAGGGTTTCCCCTCACACTTCAAGAAGGGTTTCTTGTCACACCTTCAAGTAGGGCTAAACCAACACGTCTTGTGGAGGTCAACCCCTTGTGACTTGCATAGAGGTAGTCGACAAGTTATGTTGATAACAAATCGACACCCAATGGCAAGTATCAACCTGACACCATGAGTGCTAAACCGACACACTTCAAGTGTAGCTGAGACGACACCTTGGTGGTCTAAACTAATACACACCATGAGAGCTAAACTGATACACCTCTTGTGTGGTTAATCGACACCTCAAGTGTAGCTAACCTGTCACACCATATGTGTAGTTAACCCGACATGCTTGGACTGGTCTATACAGATAAACCACAAGATGGTCTAAACTGATACCTTGTGATGGTGGTCATGATACATCATGTTAATGATAGGGTTACATGTTATGGTATGATACCCTATGAGGTATTTGAATGTACAACAAAGGAGTGTTCTTCTATATAACCTTTAATCTCATAACATACTCTATAGTGTTAATAGAAGTGATGGTTTGAGGTTGGTTGTTGATTCAACCTTATAAACCCTAATTGATTAAAGAGAACCCAAACCCTAATGATGTAGTGTGAATGGCATGAATCTTATGAGATGGTAGTGATGATGAGGTATTATCTTTCTAGTTATAAGCCTCTAACCATGTAGGTAAAACAAGTTGATATTCATAGATAGATAAGAGATATGGTGTTTATGATATGTTTGAATGGGCCTTATGAAGCATGTGAGATGTTGGTATCGTTAAAAGAGGATGAAAATGGTTCTTACGGCCTCATGATGGTTTATTGCCTTATATGAGATGATAATTTCCTCAACAATGAGATGGGGTTGTTACCTCAAAGTGTGTGGCCCTTGTGATGAAAAATATGGTGAATGACAACCATCAAGAGTCAATGTGATGAGATCACACCTTATATGCTCAAATATTTTCTAATAATGTGTTATGACTTATCTTTATAGAATATTTTTAAAGTTTATACGTTGTAACTTGATTGATGCTAAAAGGCCCTTAAAATGACCTAACTAATCAAGTGGAACTTAATTGTGTAGCTTGCCTTGTGCCATAAATCCATTCAGTGTATACATTTGTTGGATGGTGAAGTGAGTTTAATTTGGAGGGCATATTTTTAATATGCTAGGTGCAAGTCGAGTATTCCTTTGCATCCTTCATTATAGGTTGTATGAGATGAACATAGGTGAGTCGATCTCATTGTGATATGGATGGCCAAGCGTGAACCACTCCTTCTTGTTAGAATGGCCATGTGTGAGCCTATTCTTCTAGCATTGTACCTATACTAAGGTGGGCTAGGTATGATTATATATGTGGATGGCCATGCGTGAGCCAATCCCTGAGCTTGACTATTTGTCATTGTTGCAGTTGACTGTTATGTCTCTGTGGTGTTTTCTCTTGTGCTGACCAAGAGGTGTGGGAAGGTCATGGATCTGACTCTTCCATTGACCTTGTATGTCACTGATTTCGACTTAGCAGTGGTTGGTTGGATTTGGGAGGTATGATTCAAATCCTCGGGGCAAAATAAAATACATAATCAGCCATGTAGTATACTTGTATAAGATCAAATATGAAAACACTAGATGAGGCCTTGCTTGATTTTGTACAGTTTTGCTTGTAGAGAATATACATGTTCTTCATATTCTATTTATAATGTTAAGATGTTTCATAATCCAATAGCAATTGTCTATTCTATCAATAATGATTATCGACTTATCATAGTTTTAACTTTAGTACTTGCTTTAATCATCCTATATGTGATAATAATAGAGTTGGTGGAGAGTTATATCTCCCACTAAGATTTAGAATCACACCCCATGGGTTTCTCACATCCTTTTTAGGTGGACATGCATGAGGAGGCAAAGATCATGCAACAGAGGTTGAGGAGAAGCAAGAAGGACAATAAATGACAAGGTTGGAAGTGCTGCTGGATATCTTTTTATCATTAGAGTCCTAGAGCCGTCCCTATACACTCGGGTCTTTGGGGATGTTTTGTAGATGTGCTTTCGATATGTGGTTGGCTTGTGTGCCCCTTTTTGTGCATAGATGTGGTGGATATATGTATATATGTTTTGGAATGGGTTTTATTATAATAGGTTTGTGGCACACTTGGTATATGCTTGTGACATGAAATGACTCATATGTAAAGGCTTTTTCTATTTGGCAGTTATATGAAAATCGTTTTAATTTTCAAGTAATTTCCTATAATTTGTTTGTTTAATCTTACTTCCATGGTTTTGTTTTGAGTAATCTCAATTTTTTGGTGCAGGGAATCACAATCATGTTGGTATTAGAGCTTTAGGTTCACCGAGTCTATAGAGACCTAGGACTAGGGTATGTGTCTATTCTTGTGTCCTCCAATCCGTCTTATAGTGACTTTTACTTATGTAGAAGAAGAAAAAGCTTAAAGATGTCTAGAGAACACAAAAACACACTGTTGAAAGTAGTGTTGATGCACTAGGTGGTGGTGCAAGGAACCATGCACGAGAAGATTGGGTGCCTGAAGTCCCCCAGTTTCACCTAGCCATGATTGAAAACCCTGCCTTTCAATCCCTTTTTGGGCAGTTTATGGCTACTATGACTCATATGGTGGACATGATGCCTGCACCTTAGCCTACGCCACCAGTTCCCCATACTGAATCTTCGGGTACTGGAAAGACTTTTGAGTGGCTTCTCCATGTTGGGGTAGTAGAATATATTGGGATGGCTGATCTGGAGGATGCGGGTCTGTGGCTTATCCAGCTTGAGAAAGATTTTAAGATCCTTAGTATCCTTGAAGCAGATAAGGTGAAGCATGTAGTGTACCTTGTGAAGGGGAGTGCTGGCCACTAATGGGCCATAGAGGAGGAGAAGAGGCTTGGAGAGGCTATAGGTTGGGAGGAGTTCCAACATGAGTTTTTTAGTCAGTACTTTCCTCGGATGTACCTTGATGAGAAGATCAGCCAGTTTGAGTAGATACGACAAGGATCCATGACGATCAATGAGTATGAAGCAAGGTTTATGGAGTTTTTGAGGCTCTGTCCTCACATGGTTGCTACAGAGGATGAGTGAATTCATCGTTTTAAGAAGGGGTTGAATGCTGAGTTGTCTACTCCGGCAGCTGCTTTGGAGAATCGAGAAAGGTTTGCTACATTTGTGGAGTTTGTTCAGAGGATAGAGCAATCTGTGAAGGAGAAATGAGGGGCAAGAGTCAAGAAGTGGCCTGCACAGTTTCAGCGACAGTCTTTAGGAGGCTTTAAGAAGTCGAGGTCTTTTGCACCGCCAGTGTTTTAGAAGTTTAGCGCTAAGACGCAGTGGTCACCTAGTAAAGGTTGAGTTGTAGCCTTCCACCTACAGGAGACCAGAGTGCTGCCTCAATGTCTATGATATGACCACCTAGGCCTTGGTATGAGGAGAATATGACATGCTATAAGTGCAGAAAGGTCAGGCATACTAAACCATTTTATCCTGTGAAATATGATGAAGTGACATGGCAATTGAGGCAGAGCCAACTGGGCTCTCAAAGATAGCAGAATAGCGTCACTGGAAGATGAGAATGTGGTCAAGCATTGCAAGTCAAATCGTCTACTCAGGGAAGCAGAGGATGGGGGTGATAATAGGCAATGGCTAGATTTTATGCTACGAGTCAGCCAAAGATAGTGGTCAACCCACGAGTAGTGATAGGTCAGATGGAGTTATTTTATTTTAATTTGTCTTCTTCTTACTTTGTATCTATTTTGGTTGATCTGGGTGCAACACACTCTTTTTACCACTCACAAAGTGCTTGACAGTTGTCTTTTTCCTGTTAGTCATAAGAAGAATAGCTTGTTGTTAGAAACCCCATTAGTCAGTTCTGCAGTGTTGCAGGAAGTGTGTCCTTCTGGTATCCTCACCTTTTTAGGGCACAACATTCAAGTGGATCTCATACAACTTGATATGCATGGATTCAATGTAATCCTTAGAATGGATACCTTGGAGAAGTATAGAGTGGTCTTGGACTGTAGTTCTAAGAAGGTGGCGTTTATAGATGGTGGTGATACGTGGATCTTCCAAGGAGATAGGAAGATTCTTCCGACATGTCTGGTATCGGACATGGTGGTAAGGAAGCTTTTGAGATAGGGATGTGAGGCATTCTTGGCACATGTGCTAGATACTGAGGTGAGGAGTCCTAGTATTCAAGATGTGCCAATTGTTAGAGAGTTTGAGGATGTGTTTCCTGACAAGTTTCCAGGTGTTCCCCCATCCCGAGAGATTGATTTTGAGATCAATCTGGTTCTCGACACACAACCAATAGATCAGACACCATACATGATGACTCCAAAAGAGATGGCATAGTTGAAGAGACAGTTGCAAGAACTTCTTTACAAAGGTTTCATCAGGCCCAATACATCACAATGGGGTGCTTCAATGCTCATCATGGAGAAGAAGGACAGGTCTATAAGGCTGTACATAGACTACAGATAGTTAAACAAGGTGAAAATAAAGAATAAGTATCCCTTACCGAGGATAGATGACATGTTTGATTAGTTGTGCGGCACGACATATTCTCAAAGATAGACCAAAGGTCAAGATATCACCAGTTGAGGATCAAGGAGGATGACATACCCATAGGATGAGGTATGGTCACTACGAGTTCGTGGTTATTTCATTCGGACTGATCACTGCACCATCAACATTCATGGATTTGATTAACAGAATATTTCAGTCATTTCTTGATCAGTTTGTGGTGGTATTCATAGATGATAACTTGATATATAGTCGTGACAATCAATAACATGAACAACATATTTGTCATGCATTGACCGTGTTGAGACAACTCCAGCTTTATGCCAAATTTAGCAAGTGAGAGTTCTGGTTGAAGAAGGTAGCTTTCTTGGGGCATGTCATATCTGCCGAGGGAGTACGGGTGGATCCCAATAAGGTGGAGTCATTGACAGAGTGGGAACAACCAAAAATGTCGACAGAAGTGTGCAGTTTTCTAGGTTTGGATGTCTATTACAGGAGGTTCATCAAGGACTTTAGCGCTATCACTTTACCTCTAGAAAAGTTGATAAGAAAGGACATGTAACGTCCCCGGATTTTCACCATCTCAAAACCCCATGGAGATGAGAAGACAAAATCTGAAAACATTAGCAATTATATCAGAGAGCGATGCGGAAGCATAATACGCATACATGAACATACAACCATAACATTTCTCAACATTCAACATGTATATTTATACAACATGAATTATTACACAATGATTTACAATTACATATTGAATGAAGATTCTACAGTCTCAGAACATGTATGCTAAACTAGGATCTACACAATAGGTACAACCTGTACAACTTGCTCACATCCTGTACTTTTCTCCCATGTTATCTCTGAACCTAAAACATACGTGAAACAACGAATCAACACACAAGGTGTTGTGCACGTGGGTAGAAAGATACATACTAATATGTTTGCATAATTGAAATAACTTGAGAAAGAAAGATTAAAGGAAAACATTGTTTAAAGTGATAAACAGGTAAACATTCCTTTTATTGCATTCATTTTGATGCGGTTGTACTACACATACTTGCACTTGACTTACATCTAGTGTGGGCAATATAGTATCATCATACATCTAACATGGGCCAAGGAATCATACATCCATGTTAGGCAACATACATCCACACCAGGCTATGTGCTCTAGTAGCTACAACCCATCATACTCATTTATGTTCTATTAGATTTGGCGAAGTATAACTAATACTAGTTCAACCAAGCAATCATATCCAAATACGAGAATTCAAGATATCACATATCATAGGAAACTAGAAAACTAGTCTTATACTTAATAAAACCCACGTACCTGAGTTCAGAGATTTCTAATACATCCATAGTCATCTAGACAAACTGGTCAACACCTGATTAATAACAAAATCATATACTAGCATCAGATTCTGATCATCTTAACCCTAGTCGTATTCATTTTAGGGTTTACTTAGATCATTATGTTATTCTCATGATTACTTGTATTCTTACCTTATATTTATCTTACTAATGTCATTTTCCAGATTACAGTTCATCAACTGGATATACTCATGTGTCACATTATTATGTGGACATATTCAACATTGTCACTTTCATTAACCATATTAGGGTTGCATCACATGTATTAAGGGTGCTCTTCATATAACATACATTCTATACATCATCATGATCTCATAATTAAATCTGAGTTTCCAAATATAGATATGAGCTTACTCTATAAATTTCATCATTTATTGAGCATGCATGTATTAATTGCATCATCTTTAGTGTTATTAGCCCTAATTAGACATATTAATAAAATTATGTAATTTCGTACATCAACATGACTATATCTGACATCATATGCATTCTATACATAATTGTGGACAAACTGATATTTTTCCATGATTTTATGTCATCATTTGCTATTTATTATCCATTAAACAAGCATTACACATCTTACATGATATTGCTGATATTTAATCATCAAAATCCTAATATTATTGTTACATCTTGTTCTATGTATTTTTTTGAGAAGTTTGGTATCTTATTTGCATTTTTCTAAAAATTGAGCTAATTTCTACAAATTATTGAAGATCTATAGATTATTACCTCTCTGGGCCAATCTTTGGCCGCCATGTGGCTAGGGCGCTGCTCCCTCTCTTCCAGCTAAGACTCGATCCGGATCCGATGGTCAATCCATGATTCCATGGATCCGTTTACCCAGGTCGGGGCCTCCTCTCTGGTTCTCGCATAACACAGGCGCAAGACCATAGCTGTGTATCCCCGTTCTCACTCGCGATTGGTCATGATCACAGAGTTGCTGGCTCTGTTCTGCGTCGCCGCCTCGAGTGTGAGCTTCGGTGATCGATCACCCGCCACTGTGTCCCCCCTCATGGCGAAAAGGTGCTCCCAGTGCCTTCGTTCATCATTGAGGTTGCAGGACGGCAAGGTCAGGTTGCTTCTGCATCCCCGATCTCCTCCTTATCTCCACACCCAACGTCGCCCTACGGATGATGGGCAGACCTGCACCGCCTCTGTGATCCCTCTCTATCTCTCTATTGCATCTCCACAGTCTTAGTGATGTGTCCATGAGTGTGGGCTTCTCAAAGCTTCAGCCTCCGCCTGGTCTAGCTCCGACGAGGTATCGATGCCCGATTCTCCTTCCTCACTCACGCACAACGATGCCTATGTGTGTCACCTTCTGGATCAGCCGCCCTGGGCTCCTGTGCGAGAACTAAGTTCTTCGCTTAACACAACGCCACCATCGTTGTGACTGATCAGTGACCTTCACTCGGCCATGACTGCCGACAGTGCAACATCCCAGACCCCGCTCAAGGCACTGATGTCAGTGTGCTCCTCGTCCGATACCCCTGATGGCATCAAAATCTCGAGATCCATGCCTTTGCGCTACCGTAGAGGGGCACCCACGGGGAGCAATCCCAGCGATGCCCCAACTCCTCATCATCAACTTCCTATGTCTCCGTTGGATCTGCCCTGGCTGACTGGTTCCTGGTGGGATATCGGCGCAGCTCTGCTCGCCTGGGATCTGCATCTACCTCCATCTCCTGATGATGGTAGTGCCACTGCCAGGCCAGGCGGGGTGGCATCTCCGGCCTCAAGTAGGTGATAGGGCGCCAGATGAACTGATGATGGAATGGTGGTAGACCACCGAAGTGTAGATGTGCGTGGCCGGAGTGACAAGTCAGAAGGAAAATAGAAAGTATCCTGGCACACCAAGGACAAGGAAGATGGTATGAAGTTTGGTATACTTCCATGACAAGAGATGATATCTGGGCCTGCGATAGACGAGGGAGAAGGCAGGGTTGAGGACTGTAGTTTTTCAATACCCTAGGTCTCCAACGTCAAGTGAGGGTTCCATGTGCTCCATTTATTTGTAGATCATAGTTTTCCAATGCAATTTCCCTTTGATTTCCCCCCACCTTCATCGGATCTAAAGACACCTCAGCTTGGGTTCCGTTGATCCATTCTCGGAGGGTGAGAACGAGATCCCTATTTTGGATATACTAAAATGGTTCAGATAAAAAAATACATCTCTTATTCCTTAATGTCAATGCGAGCTTGGTCGTGTGACATGGTTTTTCACATGCCATAATATCTTAAATAAGAGATGAATAAGGTTTTGAAGAACATTAAAACAAAACATTAATAACATTATACTCTAGTACTTTCTTGGACACACTCCAAATAAAAGAAATTTGAACCATTGGGTTTTCAGCACTCAAGGCCTCTGGTTACTAAATTTAAAACCAAACCTTGTAATATTTGTTCCTCTAGCATATTTCCTCAAATAACTTCATTAATATAAATGTAAACCCTGAATATGCGTCTATCAGTCATCAAAAGTATTTCTAATAACACTTTGGGTCAAAAGAGTCCACGATTGAATCATGATAGCCTCAATTTGGTATTTGACATCTTATATAGAATGCATGTCTCTCAATTATCACATTCACCCCACCTTATTTGGAATTTCGTCCTCGAAATTCAACTAATCTCATCCTTAAGAGGCTATTTTGGGGTCGAACTTCATATACATCATTATTTCTTAGGTTCTAAGATCACCATAGTTGCATGCACTCTAAGTTGTCAGCTTAGGGTCTTAGAGTTTCTTGGGTGTGTCCACCCCACCTCATATATGTGGAAGCATCACTTAATGTCTTAGCCATAACATGACATTATGACATCTTAGGGTTACATCACCTCTAAGGGTACATGTTTTGTTCATACTTTTAATGTTCAGGAGGAGATTCGTTTATTAGCCATGATGTTCAGATAATTCAAATCCAACATCATTAATATATTTTATGATCAACATCTTACAATGATTTCAGCCTTAGAGGAGATTTATCTTCATCCATGATATTAGGATTTTCTACTTTAAGAAAGGCCTACGTAACATGCTTGACCATTAGGGTTTCACGCTATGATGTGATATTCATACTCAACTTAGAAGCATACATTGAGAAGGATCAAAGTTACGAACTATATTTCTGATCACATATCCTATGATCCAAAAATATCTTTATATCAAGTTCATGAGTTCAACTTTTTATGTCTTGCATGTATTATGTGAAGGGAAAAAAAGAATATACTAAGTTTATCCCATGATCTCAGCATCATATATTTCATGTTTCATATGAAGGGGAAAAGAATATTCTAAAGTCAAACTTATCATGATTTCAATCTTGGGTACTACATGTATGATATGGGGGGAATATAGAAAAGGTCAAGCTTATACGAGTGACTCCTCATATATAAATCATCTATATAGCTCAAGTGAGGTTTCTATCATCGTATATTAAGAAGGAGAAGAAGAAGAAGGGAGAACATGTATGTTGAGTATCTTTTTCACAAAGCATCATACTCTCATAACTAGATTTCATATATTACCTCACTTGCAACTAATGATGAGATCCACAAAATATGTCACTCAAGCTAGGACCTAACTCAGCCAAAGGATTGACTTTATCATATGGGTCATCTACCCATCCTTTTCTTTTACCCAATTCTCACACATAGATTTGACTCAACACTCAAGAGTAATCTAATGTAGGACATTTTTTTAGTACATATCTCATATATTGGAGGCTAGGTCCTATGACCTTCTCCCTGTGGGTCTTACTCTCTCTAGAGTTCACCACATATCTCATCCTACCACTAGACATCCTCCTTGTATAAGAGCTTGAGGCTCATGCACACTCATCTCTATCTTAACTTAGCTTATCTTAAGTAGGAAAAGGGAATGTACTTTCATCATCAAGATTTTGCTTAAGTTCTCTAAAATTAGATTCAACTAATATACAATTTAAACCTTTATAAGGAAACTTATACTATCATAGATCAACTTAGGTAAGATTCTATATACTTATTTCCTCCATCTTTCTTTTGTCTATCTATCTATCACATAACCTTATGAGGCTCTAGACATCTAATCTAGATCTATTCTCTCTTCTAAACTGATGTCACTCCGTGCATGAACACTAACTACTCTCCAGTGTGAGGGTCACATTTTTATATTTACATATATATAATAAAATATTATATAGTTTTTCTCTGAGAAAGAAGACGTCAGAGAAAACACTCGAGGCTCGAGCCGATTGGAAAACAAAACCAAATCAGCAAAACTGAGTGTCCCACATATAGTAGATAGTCGAGTGTCATGTAACCTAATGAAATGGTGAGAACGGGATGTAGACTAGTGTAGCTACCCAATACATATGAGCTCTATATGGAAAGGGTTTTTCACACTTGTCTAAACCTAGTTCTCAAACATCTAGGTTCTAACTTAGAGGCTAAGTCAAACCTTATTCCTACATAACAACTTACTAAGTTTCTAGGGTTTAAGGTGAAAGGTGAGGATTTTATTATATATATAATGGTGAGCAATTGTTAGGTGTAGCTATTGTTCATGCTCTGATACCAACTGTAACGTCCCCGGATTTTCACCTTCTCAAAACCCCATGGAGATGAGAAGACAAAATCTGAAAACGTTAGCAATTATATCAGAGAGCGATGCGGAAGCATAATACGCATACATGAACATACAACCATAACATTTCTCAACATTCAACATGTATATTTATACAATATGAATTATTACACAATGATTTACAATTACATATTGAATGAAGATTCTACAGTCTAAGAACATGTATGCTAAACTAGGATCTACACAATAGGTACAACCTATACAACTTGCTCACATCCTGTACTTTTCTCCCATGTTATCTCTGAACCTAAAACATACGTGAAACAAAGAATCAACACACAAGGTGTTGTGCATGTGGGTAGAAAGATACATACTAATATGTTTGCATAATTGAAATAACTTGAGAAAGAAAGATTAAAGGAAAACATTGTTTAAATCGATAAATATGTAAACATTCCTTTTATTGCATTCACTTTGATGCGGTTGTACTACACATACTTGCACTTGACTTACATCTAGTGTGGGCAATATAGTATCATCATACATCTAACATGGGCCAAGGAATCATACATCCATGTTAGGCAACATACATCCACACCAGTCTATGTACTCTAGTAGCTACAACCCATCATACTCATTTATGTTCTATTAGATTTGGCGAAGTATAACTATTACTAGTTCAACCAAGCAATCATATCCAAATACGAGCATTCAAGATATCACATATCATAGGCAACCAGAAAACTAGTCTTATACTTAATAAAACTCACGTACCGGAGTTCATAGATTTCTAATACATCCATAGTCATCTAGAAAAACTGGTCATCACCTGATTAATAACAAAATCATATACTAGCATCAGATTCTGATCATCTTAACCCTAGTCATGTTCATTTTAGGGTTTACTTAGATCATTATGTTATTCTCATGATTACTTGTATTCTTACCTTATATTTATCTTACTGATGTCATTTTCCAGATTAAAGTTCATCAACTGGATATACTCATGTGTCACATTATTATGTGGACATATTCAACATTATGTCACTTTCATTAACCATATTAGGGTTGCATCACATGTATTAAGGGTGTTCTTCATATAACATGCATTCTATACATCATCATGATCTCATAATTAAATCTGAGTTTCGAAATATAGATATGAGCTTACTTTATAAATTTCATCATTTATTGAGCATGCATGTATTAATTATATCATCTTTAGTGTTATTAGCCCTAATTAGACATATTAATAAAATTATGTAATTTCGTACATCAACATGACCATATCTGACATCATATGCATTCTATATACATAATTGTGGACAAAATGATATTTTCCATGATTTTATGTCATCATTTGCTATTTATTATCCATTAAACAAGCATTACACATCTTACATGATATTACTGATATTTAATCATCAAAAGCCTGATATTATTGTTACATCTTGTTCTATGCATTTTTCTGAGAAGTTTGGTATCTTATTTGCATTTTTCTAAAAATCGAGCTAATTTCTACGAATTATTGAAGATCTATAGATTATTACCTCTCTGGGCCAATTGTTGGCCGCCATGTGGCTAGGGCACTGCTCCCTCTCTTCCAGCTGAGACTCGATCCGGATCCAATTGTCGATCCATGGATCCATGGATCCGTTTACCCAGGTCGGGGCCTCCTCTCTTGTTCTTGCGTAACACAGGCGCAAGACCACAGTTGTGTATCCCCGTTATCACACGCGATCGATCATGATCACAGAGTTGCTGGCTCTGTTCTGCGTTGCCACCTCGAGTGTGAGCTTCAGTGATCGATCACCTGCCACTGTGTCCCCCCCTCATGGCGAAAAGGTGCTCCCAGTGCCTTCGTTCATCATTGAGGTTGCAGGACGGCAAGGTCAGGTTGCTTCTGCATCCCCGATCTCCTCCTTATCTCCACACCCGACGCCGCCCTGCGGATGATGGGAAGACATGCACCGCCTCTGTGATCCCTCTCTATCTCTCTCTTGCATCTCCACGGTCTCAGTGATGTGCCCATGAGTGTGGGCTTCTCAAAGCTTCAGCCGCCACCTGGTCTAGCTCCGGCGAGGTATCGATGCCCGATTCTCCTTCCTCACTCACACATAATGATGCCTGTGTGTGTCACCTTCTGGATCATCCGCCCTGGGCTCCTGTGCGAGAAGTGAGTTCTCTACTTAACACAATGTCGCCATCATTGCGGTTGGTCAGTGGCCTTCACTCGGCCATGGCTGCCGATAGTGCAACATCCCAGACCCCGCTCAAGGCACTGATGTCCGTGTGCTCCTCGTCCGATGCCCCTAATGGCATCAAAATCTCGAGATCCATGCCTTTGCGCTGCCACAGAGGGGCACCCACGGGGAGCAATCCCAGCGATGCCCCAACTCCTCATCGTCGACTTCCTATGTCTCTATTGGATCCGCCCTGGCTGACTGGTTCCTGGTGGGATATCAGCGCAACTCTACTCGCCTGGGATCTGCATCTACCTCTGTCTCCTGATGATGGCAGTGCCACTGCCAGGCCGGGAAGGGTGGCATCTCTGTCCTCAAGCAGGTGATAGGGCGCCAGATGAACTGCTGCTGGAATGGTGGTAGACCACCGAAGTGTAGATGTGCGTGGTCGGAATGACAAGTCAGAAGGAAAATAGAAAGTATCCTGGCACACCAAGGACAAGGAAGATGGTATGAAGTTTGGTATACGGCCATGACATGAGATGATATCTGGGCCTGCGATAGACAAGGGAGAAGGCATGTTTGAGGACTGTAGTTTTTCAATACCCTAGGTATCCAACGTCAAGTGAGGGTTCCATGTGCTCCATTTATTTGTAGATCATAGTTTTCCAACGCAATTTCCCTTTGATTGCCCCCCACCTTCATCAGATCTAAAGACACCTCAACTTGGGTTCCGTCGATCCATTCTCCGAGGGTGAGAACGAAATCTCTATTTTGGATATACTAAAATGGTTCAGATAAAAAAAATACATCTCTTATTCCTTAATGTCAATGCGAGCTTGGTCGTGTGACATGGTTTTTCACATGCCATAATATCTTAAATAAGAGATGACTAAGGTTTTGAAGAACATTAAAACAAAACATTAATAACTTCATACTCTAGTACTTTCTTGGACACACTCCAAATAAAATAAATTTGAACCATTGGATTTTCAACACTCAAGGCCTCTGGTTACTAAATTTAAAACCAAACCTTGTAATATTTGTTCCTCTAGCATAGTTCCTCAAATAACTTCATTAATATAAACGTAAACCCTGAATACGCGTCTATCAGTCATCAAAAGTATTTCCAATAACACTTTGGGTCAAAAGAGTCCACGATTGAATCATGATATCCTCAATTTGGTATTTGACATCTTATATAGAATGCATGTCTCTCAATTATTGTATTAGTTATTAAAACTCCAAAAATCTAGGTTATCACAGGACATGAAATTCATTTGGGATGACATATGCCAACGTGCTTTTCAGATGTTGTAGGAGAATTTGACAAATGCACTGGTTATGGTCTTTCCTGAGAAATGAAAAGGATGCATAGTCTTTTGTGATACATCGAGGAATGGTTTGGGTTGTGTGCTGATGCAGAATAAGTAAGTTGTTTCTTTTGCTTCCCGACAGCTTAAGAAACATGAGGAGAATTACCCAACCCACGATCTAGAGTTAGCTTATTTAGGTCATGCTTTGAAGATTTGGAGACACTACTTGTATGGGGATAAGTGTCAGAAGTTCACAGATAACAAGAAACTGAAGTATATCTTTTCACAACAGGAGTTGAATATGAGATAACGTCACTGGATAGAGTTAATCAAAGACTACGACTGCATGATTAATTATCATCTAGGGAAGGCTAATGTCGTGGCAGATGCGTTAAGTAGGAAGTCTTCATCTTCACCTATGGATAGACCCAGTTGAGTTCTTTGATGTGCCACATACAAGATATGTTGCTTTCCTTACAGTAGATGAATGTTAACTTGGAAGTTTCTGTAAAGAGGTGAGATCACCTCCTTGCAAAAATTTAAAGGAAATACAAAACATCCACACTTTTCACAAAAAGAGAGATTTTGGGATGCTTGCATAATAATCCAAATAAATAAGCATGATTCAGATACATTATAAAATGTCAATAGTAGTGGAAGTATAAGTACTAATCCTATTACATGGATTTCATTGTTCACTACATGATTGTTCCCAAAAGAAAAAGATAAGAGAAAAGGATCTAGCTATAGCAACCTAGACATCGTTTCAAATAGCTTGAGATCTACTCATGAGATGGCTTCCTTCAAACTTGTCATTATCCTTGCTCAGCACCAGCACCTGGGTGGTTGGGAAGGCACCCAACAAAAGGGAAAGGGAAGAAAAAGTATGTGTCACAAAACCAGTCTAGGATAACAAGATAAGTAAACAAATTAAAACAGGTTAGGGTTCATCATAAGATAAAGATAACAAGAGTATTAGGCTATATCAAAAGAAACTTGCCATTAACAATTACATTTAAAAAGATTTGCATGTAAGATAATTATGCCTACCTAACTAAGTAGGGTTGAGGCACCTACCAGACCTCTAACCTATAGGTAAGGGGAGAATAAGACATCCCCAATCATTTACACAATAATATGGGGAGAATAAAAAATTCCCTAGGGAAATTAAATACACGCCCTCTATGGGTGGTTGTCATAAGTACCGCTACTTTAAATTAAATACAACACAAATATACATGCCATAAAAGTAGTCATGGCAAGAATAATCATATGAATCAATAAGCATGGAAGTGGGTTAGAAGACCCAAACAATGTGAAACAATAATCTGATTTGAGGCACAAATAATTAGGGTTTCAAGAAAAGAGAATTAGGTTCAATTAAGCCTCATTAGGGAAAAGTAGGCCAAGGCATAAAATTTCCCAAATAAGGTGTTAGATGCACATACCTCTTCCTTAGAGTCCTAGAAACCACTTTTCAAAACCCTAAGAAAGATCAGAGTCCACTTGTCCTAATATCATTATCATATCCATGTATTAGAACTATATATATTCATTTAAGAATTAAAACCCCAAAGTTACCAACTTTTTCTACAAACCATCGATTTAGGCCCTGAATCCATCACTACTGTCTTAGTTAGGGTTTTCTATTTCATATATTTTAGAGATATGGACTTTTAGGGGTATTTTTAGTGATTTTTAATCATTTTTATCCTTCCAAAAAATACTTTTTTGAAAGACTCAGAATCAAGCATCAAAATTATTTTTATTAGATAGAGGGGATTTTTTGAGTTCAGAACATATTTTATTTTTATTTTTGGACCTAGGAATTAATTATTATGAATTATTTAAGATGGACCTATAGGAAAATTATAAAATTGAATTTCATTTAAATAGCAGAGAGAATGAGAGAATATGGGTCCGGACCCACTGATTGGCCCAATCTCCACGAGCCAAGTCAGTGGCCCACCTCACTGGCTGCCGATCTGGCACCGGTAAAAGCCGGGTCAAGGTCGAGTCAAAGCACAACAAAAGGACCGACGTGCCCCTAGAGCGAGGCGGAGAAGGAAAGAAGAAAACAATGAGGGAAAAAGCATAAATTGTCCAGGGGTTATCTTCCCCAACTCCTCGATGCCATGGCATCGAGTAGTAAGATGCTACTTGCGTGAGGTTTTGGGCAAAATCGTATCCGTGACCAAACACAAAAATAAGAGGCACAAAAGAAAGAGAAGAGTAAAATGAACTTAATGGTACCTTAGATTCAATCGGATATGGAGGGAGGAGGGAGAGAGGGCCTCCACAAGCCCAAGGTCTTTAGTTGCTCTTCGGGGGTCAAACTTCGAGGAAATTAGAAATTGAGGGGTTCTTTGAGTTGCAAAGGTGATGGAGATGCTTAGGGTAGGGGTATTTATAGGTGAGGGGGTGTAGTCTAGGGTTTTAGAAACTGGGGTGAGAGGGAATCTTTGGGAGAATTGTGGATTCTTTGAATAATCATCGAAATAACAAAATTTGGGACAATGCAGTGCATAATTGAGAGAGGAGTCCAACGAACCAAAACTCTCACAATTTGGTCGACTGTAGAGAGAGATAATTGAAATTGAAAAATCACAAAAAATGTTTTTATTTCACTCTTTAAACTAAGATAGGAGACGAGCCCTCGACCGTATGATCCTGCAAACATGTGTCCGCAGACGATCTAGACTGTCCGATTGGGTGAATCCCAGTTTAGGTATATTACCAATTCGATTATAAAGTGTTACATATATTATTAAATGAATTTCTATTTATTTTGAGGGCTCAAACTATTCCCAAATTTATAAAAATTGATATGCTAACTAATTTTGAGGTGTAGAATCTGAATATGGAATTAGTTTTGCCTTTTGGGAACTTTTATTGGGTTAAATAATTCAAAACTTATTTTCTCTTTCCTCCTTCATTTATGACTCTAAGATTATCTAAATATGATAAAATTTCACCCATGTGTCCCAATTAATGTCTTAGATACGATTTTTCTATTAATTGATCATGTTGGTGCCATTTATTTAATTAATTATCAAAATGAAGGTTCTACACACTTTCTCTCTCCTACTTTTTCACATTATCCAAATATCATCCAAATTAGTTGAAAACTTTCCCAAAGGCTTATTTTAATATTTAGATTACAAATTTGGAATTAGTTTTCCAATTTTAGAACATTAGATATTTTATTTCTCTTTCTTGGCTTATTTCTTATTTTCCTTTAATAAAGGCTATTATAAATATATTTTTATTTTCTAAATTGGGTGATACTTGGCCCTTAAGTTACTTTTAGTTCAAGAAAATGAGATTGAGTATCAAATTATCTCGTGGGTTTCCATTTTTTATTTTTGTAACAATATATTCCATACTAACCCCTTTTATCCATTAACATTTATAATCTCTTTTATGTATATTTTGGGATTTCTTTTCTCTTTCATATTCTAAAAAGTCCTAGAAAGTTCTAGTATGATTTCCTTTATTATTTTTATTACTTAAGTGTACAATTGCACCTCAGGCCCATTACTTAGGTTTCTACTAAAGTATTTGTGCATAAAACCCTTTATTAAGAATATATGGGAAATATTTATCCAA
Organism: Alisma plantago-aquatica; assembly: GCA_963693085.1. Lineage (NCBI taxonomy): Eukaryota > Viridiplantae > Streptophyta > Magnoliopsida > Alismatales > Alismataceae > Alisma > Alisma plantago-aquatica. The sequence continues at coordinate 928,554,956 of OY856409.1, forward strand.
TAACCATCATAGTTCCACTAATTCAACTCCAAAGACATATGGGACAAAAATGAAGAACAAATCTTATTGAAAAAGGGTACAAAGAGGTGCATCATAGATTTTAATATGTTACAACACTCCACCCCTTACAAGGATTTCATCCCTAAAATCTCAGACAAAAAGGGAAGGGTGAGTACGTAACATCTCATCTCTCAACTCCCAAGTGGTTTCTTCCAAACCATGATATCTCCACAGAACCTTCACCAACTCTATCTCCTTGTTCTTCAGCTGCTTTACTCGAGAGTCAAGGATCTTCACAGGCAGCTCTTCATAGGTCAGATTCTCATGAATCTCAACAAGCTCAATCATGAATACATGAGAAGGGTCTTTCACATACTTCCTCAGCACAGAGACATGGAACACATTATGAATCTTATTATAAGTAGGAGGTAAGGTTAAGTGGTTTGCACACTCTCCAACTTTATCTAAGATTTCAAAGGTCACGATCAGAAACTACCACAATAGGCACACCATGCAGATGAACTACCCAGTCCACATATAACTGAGCCATCTTAGCAACTTTGTATGTTGTTTTGAAAGGCAAGAGATGAGCGGATTTTGTAAGCCGACCAATAAACACCCAAATAACATCATAACCTTTCTTGGACTTAGGGAAACCGGTAACGAAGTCCATTGTGATATTCTCCCACTTCCATTCTAGAATTTCAAGAGGATGAAGAAGACCACCAGGTCATTGATGTTCCATCTTGACTTGATGACATGTCAAGCACTTCACGATGAACAGAGCTATATCATTCTTCATGTTCTTCCACCAGACGCTTTGCTGTAAGTCCTTGTACATTTTTTTGTACCATGATGAATATTGTACTTGGACCAATGAGCTTCACTCAAAAGCTTCTATCTTAGATCACCCACGTCAGGAATCCAAAACCTTTGTCTGAAGCGGACAATACCATCCACTCAGACAGAGAAGTCAGATTGTGGTTTCTCTATCAAGGCCTTCATCTCTCTAGCTCAGAACTTTCCAACTATGCAACAATGACTTCTAAGATCTAGGTCAGTGTAACAGTCAAACTAGCCATATGAACATACAACTTGTCTTCATCCGCTGAATCGACAGGCTAAGGTCGCCAACTAGTCACATGTTCAAGATTTTCCCACACTAAACATCTCAGAGCAGCACACCTTAAAGAATCAGCTATGACATTTGCTTTATCGAGATGATAGGTGATGGTGAAGTCATAATCTTTGAGATATTCCATCCACATACATTATCATAGATTCAGATCCCTCTGAGTCAGCAGGTATCTTAGACTTCAAACTTTTTGCCATAAAGATAATGTCACAAGATTTTTAGAGCATGAACTATAGCAGAAAGATCCAAATCATATGTAGGCCAATTAGCTTCATTAGGTTTCAATTAGCGAGAAGCGTAGGCAATCATCTTTCCGTCTTGCATCATGACACACCCTAAGCCTTGTTTGGATGCGTCAGTGTAGATGACATAGGGTATGCCCTCAATAGGCAAAGCAAGTACGGGAGAAGAATTCAAACACTCCTTCAGCTTCTAAAAACTATTCTCACACTTAGGTGTCCATGAGAACTCGACCTCATTTCATGTTAGCTTGGTCAAAGGCAAGGCCAATTCAGAGAAACTCTTAATAAACCTCCAATAGTAATGGCTAAACTGAGGAAACTACGAATCTCAGATGGGTTCTTCGAAGACTTCCACCTTGTCACAGATTCTACCTTCATAGGATCAACATCTATATATTCGGTAGAAATCACATGACCAAGAAACATAACTTCCTTTATCCAGAACTCACACTTTGAGAATTTTGCAGAGAGTTGATTTTCTGACAGTGTGTTGAGTACAATCAGTAGCTGCTCACGATGTTGTTCTAACGTCTCAGAATAAACCAAAATGTCATTGATAAACACCACCACGAGCTTGTCAAGGTATGGGCAGAACACTCAATTCATCAAGTCCATGAAGTCAGTAGGGGCATTCATCAAACCAAAAGGCATGACCATGATTCATAATGCCCATAGCAAGTTTTAAATGTCGTGTTTGGGATATCATCATCCTTCACACACATCTAGTAGTAGCCACTCCATATATCCATCTTGGAGAATATAGTGATTGACTTCAGCTGGTCAAACATGTCATCGATGCGAGGCAAAGGATAACAATTCTTCACCGTCACTTGGTTAAGCATGTGGTAGTCCATACACATCTGCATTGAATCATCCTTATTCTTCACGAATAGGATAGGGGCTCCCCAAGGCGAAACACTGGGGCAAATAAAGCCCACATCGAGAAGCTCTTTGAGGTGCTTCTTCAGTTCGGCAAGCTCGGTAGGGGCCAAGCGGTAAGGCAGCTTTGATATTGGCAAAGTTCCAGGTACAAGCTCGATGGAGAACTCCACTTTGCGAGTTGGTGGCAAACTGGGTAACTCCTTGGGAAAGACGTCCGAGAAGTCTTTCACCACATCTATGTGGTCGAGAGTAGGAGGTGTAGAATCGAGGACTATAGAAGCTAAGAAAGCTCTACACCCTTATGAGACAAGCTTTTCAGCTTTGATGGCGGAGATGAAAAATTGTCGATCCTCTCGCTTCCTACCCTTGACACGCATTCTTCCCTCAACAAGATGTAACAAACTAACCTTGGATACCTCCCAAAACAAAATTGCTTTGTACCTCTTCAACCAATCCATTCCCCGGATGACATCAAAGGCGGTCATTTTGAGTAAGATGAAATTCGTGGGAAACATTATACCAGATATACAGAGGTCCATGGTTGGAGTTTGGAGGTATAAAGAGCATATCTTACCACTAGGGGTTTTTACATCTAATATATGATCCATAAACTCAAATTCTATTTCTAAAATAAAAGCAAGCTGACAGGATATGAACGTATTGGATGAGACAGAATCAAATAGTGTCTATAAAGGATACATATTAAGGTGCAAGGTATCTTCAATAACTTCATTATCTTCATCTACTGCCTCAGCATTGAGAGAAAACACTCTCCCATTCCACCTCTCCACTGGAGGTTGCCTCAGTTTCTAGTTGTTGTTGTTGTTGTTGTTGTTATTCCACGGAGGTGGGCTCTGCCTTGGCTGCTGGGCATCATTCTGCAGAGCAATATTCTATCTCTGCTAGAAATGGGGGTAGAGTGGTCAGATATGCCCAACTTGGCCACACTCGTGGTAGGTCGGTGGAGGCCGGTTGTCTCTACGAGCAGGTGCATTATTGAAAGGACATCTCCCTAGAGGATGGTGGTGAGAGCACCTATTGCACGAGTCACATCTACGATTCTCATTTGGGTTCATGTTCTTCCTCTTATTGTTGTTGGAACCTTTACTATGTCCAGAAGCTTAAAATCATGGGTAGGACTTGATGGCCAGGTCCTTATCCACCATTTACTGAAAGGTGAGTGGAGGCTGCGGGATGAGATTTCGGCCCACCTGGTAGTTCAGGCCCTCTAAGAACAATGTTGCCCTTGTTTTGGCTCTAAGGTCAGTGGCGTAGCGTTCCAGGATTAGGAACCATTGGATGTAGTCAGCCACACACATGCCTTGCTACTTGAGGCTGTAGAACTCAACCTCCTTTCTCACTAAGGTAGGGTAGATGTATTTCTCCTTGAAGAGCCTCAAGAACTGGTCCCAATCCATGGTAAAGGTGTCCCGGGTGTGGGCGACAACATTCCACCAGACGAGTGCAGGACCGCCCACACATAAGTCGTGAACTAAACCTTCTGGTGAGGAGGACATGCCATGCCCTTGAAGGTCTGATCCAAACTCAACACCTAGTCATTGGCTTTGTCCACCATGCTGGGTTCACTCTCACCCTTGAAGTAGGGTGGGTACATCTTTATGACGTCAGTGAGGGTGAACTCCCTTGGCTTGTTGATGTTGGAAGCCATTATGTTGAGCTACCCCATCGTGGTGGGGGACATCACCTGACCCAACATTGCCAGCTCTTACTTTGGTGTGAAGGTAGGGGTGCCCAGAGTACTATAGCCAGTAGGAGTCACATGAGTATTCACCACATTGGAGTCATTAGAGTTCGACTCCTTTTCCTTATTCATGTTTTTTAGAGCGTCAAATAAGTCACCTCTCCTAAAAGGTAGGGTTAACATATTAGGTTCCCATGAGTATAGAATCATAGATGAGAAAAGAATAAAAGCATAGATGAGAAAAGAATATCTAGAAACCTATTGCCTAAAAGCATACTATTTTAGGCAATTCCTATCAGCTCAGGCCAAGCCGGTATCATATGGGCACGTGAGTCCTCATAAACCAAGCTAGTGGCGTAGAGGAAAATAATGCCAGGCCCCAAAACCCTGATCCTTTCTAGACACCTTTGCTTCAACTTCATGCCCTAATAGTTTCCTAAAGGCTCTGATACCATGCTGTAAAGAGGCGAGATCACCTCATTACTAAAATTTAAAGAAAATACAAAACATCCACACTTTTCATGAAAAGAGAGATTTTGAGTTGCTTGCATAATAATCCAAATAAACAAGTATGATTCATGTACATTATAAAATGTCAATAGCAACATAAATAAAAATACTAAGCCTATTACATGGCTTTCATTGTTCACTACATGATTGTTCCCAAAAGAAAAAGATAAAATAAAAGGATCTAGCTATAGCAACCTAGACATCCTTTCAGATAGCTTGAGATCTACTCCTGAGATGGCTTCCTTCAAACTTGTCCTTCTCCTTGCTCAACACCAACACTTGGGTGGTTGGGAAGGCACCCAACAAAAGGGAAAGGGAAGAAAAAGTATGTGTCACAAAACTAGTCTAGGATAACAAGATAATTAAAGCAAATAAAAACAGACTAGGGTTCATCATAAGATAAAGATAACAAGAGTATGAGGCTATATCAAAAGAAACTTGCCATTAATAATTATAATAAAAAAGGATTTGCATGTAAGATAATCCATCCACATACATTATCATATATTCAGATCCCACTGAGTCAGCATGTATCTCAGACTCTTGTGGTCAGAGAAGACTTCAAACTTTTTGCCATAAAGATAATGTCACCAGATTTTTAGAGCATGAACTATAGCAAAAAGATCTAAATCATGTGTAGGCCAATTAGCTTCATTAGGTTTCAATTAGCGAGAAGCGTAGGCGATCACCTTTCTGTCTTGCATCATGACACACCCTAAGCCTTGTTTGGACGTGTCAGTGTAGATGACATAGGGTATGCCCTCAACAGGAAAAGAAAGTATGGGAGTAGAATTCAAACACTCCTTCATATTCTAAAAACTGTTCTCACACTCAGGTGTCCATGAGAAGTCGACCTCCTTTCATGTTAGCTTGGTCAAAGGCAAGGCCAATTCAGAGAAACTTTTAATAAACCTCCAATAGTAATGGCTAAACTGAGAAAACTACAAATCTCAGATGGGTTCTTCGAAGACTTCCACCTTGTCACATATTCTACCTTCACAGTCTCAACATCTATATATTCGGTAGAAATCACATGACCAAGAAACATAACTTCCTTTATCCAGAACTCACACTTTCAGAATTTTGCATAGAGTTGATTTTCTCACAGTGTGTTGAGTACAATCCGTAGCTGCTCACGATGTTGTTCTAACGTCTCAGAATAAACCAAAACGTCATTGATAAACACCACCACGATCTTGTCAAGGTATGGGAAAAACACTCAATTCATCAAGTCCATGAAGGCAGTAGGGGCATTCATCAAACCAAAAGGCATGACCATGATTCATAATGCCCATAGAAAGTTATAAACGTCATCTTTGGGACATCATCATCCTTCACACACATCTAGTAGTAGCCACTCCATATATACATCTTGAAGAATATTGTGGTTGACTTTAGCTGGTCAAACAGGTCATCGATGCAAGGCAAAGGATAACAATTCTTCACCGTCACTTGGTTAAGCATGTGGTAGTCCAAACACATCTGCATTGAATCATCCTTCTTCTTCACGAACAGGATAGGGGCTCCCCAAGGTGAAACACTGGGGCAAATAAATCCCACATCGAGAATCTCTTTGAGCTGCTTCTTCAGTTCGGCAAGCTCGACAGGGGCCAAGCGGTAAGGCGGCTTTGATATTGGCGAAGTTCCAGGTATAATCTTAATGGAGAACTCCACTTCGTGAGTTGGTGGCAAACTGGGTAACTCCTTGGGAAAGACGTCTGAGAAGTCCTTCACCACATCTATGTGGTCGATAGTAGGAGGTGTAGCATCGAGGACTATAGAAGCTAAGAAAGCTCTACACCCTTATGAGACAAGCTTTTCAGCTTTGATGGCGGAGATGATAAATTGTCGATCCTCTCGCTTCCTACCCTTGACACACATTCTTCCTTCAACGGGATGTAACAAACTAACCTTGGATACCTCCCAAAACAAAATTGCTTTGTACATCTTCAACCAATCCATTCCCAGGATGACATCAAAGGCAGTCATTTTGAGTAAGATGAAATCCATGGGAAACATTATACCAGATATACAGAGGTCCATGGTTGGAGTTTGGAGGTACAAAGATCATATCTTACCACTAGGGGTTTTTACATCTAATATATGATCCATAAACTCAAATTATATTTCTAAAATAAAAGCAAGCTGACAGGATATGAAGGTATTGGATGAGCCAGAATCAAATAGTGTCTTTAAAGGATGCATATTAAGGTGCAAGGTATCTTCAATAACTTCATTATCTTCATCTGCTTCCTTAATGTTGAGAGAAAACACTCTCCCATTCCACCTCTCCACTGGAGGTCACCTCCGTTTCTAGTTGTTGTTGTTGTTGTTATTCCACGGAGGTGGGCTCTGCCTTGGTTGCTGGGCATTATTCTGCAGAGCAATATTCTGTCTCTGCTAGAAATGGGGGCAGAGTGGTCAGATATGCCCAACTTGGCCACACTCGTGGCAGGTCAGTGGAGGTCGGTTGTCTCTACGAGCAGGTGCAATATTGACAGGACATCTCCCTAGAGGATGGTGGTGAGAGCACCTATTGCACCAGTCACATCTGCAATTCTCATTTGGGTTTATGTTCTTCCTCTTGTTGTTGTTGTAGCCATTACTATGTCCAGAAGCTTAAAATCATGGGTAGGACTCGATGGCCATGGCCTTATCCACCATTTACTGAAAGGTGAGTGGAGGCTGCAGGATGAGATTTCGGCGCACCTGGTAGTTCAGGCCCTCTAAGAACAACGTTGCCCTTCTTTTGGCTCTATGGTCAGTGGCATAGCGTTCCAGGATTAGGAACCATTGGATGTAGTCGGACACGCATATGTCTCCCTACTTGAGGCTGTAGAACTCAACCTACTTTCTCACTAAGGTAGGGCAGATGTATTTCTCCTTAAAGAGCCTCAAGAACTGGTCCCACTCCATGGTAACAGTGTCCCGGGTGTGGGCGACACCATTACACCAAACGAGTGCAGGACCGTCCACCACATAAGTCGTGAACTAAACCTTCTGGTGAGGAGGGCATGCCATGCCCTCGAAGGTCTGATCCAAACTCAACACCCAGTCATTGGCTTTGTCCACCATGTTGGGTTCACTCTCACCCTTGAAGTAGGATGAGTGCATCTTTATGAAGTCAGTGAGGGTGAACTCCCTTGGCTTGTTGATGTTGGAGGCCATTATGTTGAGCTACCCCATCAGGGTGGAGGATATCACCTGACCCAACATTGCCAGCTCTTGCTCTGGTGTAAAGGTGGGGGTGCCCAGAGTATTATGGCCAGTAGGAGTCACATGAGTATTCACCACATTGGAGTCATTACAGTTCGACTCCTTTTCCTTATTCATGTTTTTTAGAGTGTCGAACAAGTCACCTCTCCTGAAAGGTAGGGTTAACATATTAGGTTCCCATTATTATAGAATCATAGATGAGAAAAGAATAAAAGAATAGATGAGAAAAGAATATCTAGAATCCTATTGCCTAAAAGCATACTATTTTGGGCAAGTCCTATCAGCTCAGGCCAAGCCAGTATCATATGGGCACGGGAGTCCTCATAAACCAAGCTAGTGGCACAGAGGAAAATAATGCCAGCCCCCAAAACCCTAATCCTTTATAGACACCTCTGCTTCAACTTCATTCCCTAATAGTTTCCTAAAGGCTCTGATACCATGCTGTAAAGAGGTGAGATCACCTCCTTACTAAAATTTAAAGAAAATACAAAACATCCACACTTTTCATGAAAAGAGAGATTTTGAGATGCTTGCATAATAATCCAAATAAACAAGTATGATTCATATACTTTATAAAATGTCAATAGAAACAGAAATAAAAGTACTAAGCCTATTACATGGCTTTCATTGTTCACTACATGATTGTTCCCAAAAGAAAAAGATAAAATAAAAGGATCTAGCTATAGCAACCTAGACATCCTTTCATATAGCTTAAGATATACTCCCGAGATGGCCTCCTTCAAACTTGTCCTTCTCCTTGCTCAACACCAACACCTGGGTGGTTGGGAAGGCACCCAACAAAAAGGAAAGGGAAGAAAAAGTATGTGTCACAAAACTAGTCTAGGATAACAAGATAAGTAAAGAAAATAAAAACATGCTAGGGTTCATCATAAGATAAAGATAACAAGAGTATGAGTTTATATCAAAAGAAACTTGCCATTAACAATTATATTAAAAAGGATTTACATGTAAGATAATCATGTCTACCTAAATAAGTAGGGTTGAGGCACCTACCGAACCTCTAACCTATAGGTGAGGGGAGAATAAGACATTCCCAATCACCTACACAATAATATGGGGAGAATAAAAACATTCCCCAGGGCGATTAAATACACACCCTCTGTGGGTGGTTGTACATAAGTACCGCTACTTTAAATTAAATAGAACATAAATCTACATGCTAGAAAAGTATTCATGGCAAGAATAATCATATGAACCAATAAGCATGACAGTGGGGTATAAGACCCAAAAAATATGAAACAATAATATGATTTGAGGCACAAGTAATTAGGATTTTAAGAAAAGATAATTAGGTTCAATTAAGACTCATTAGGGAAAAGTAGGTCAAGGCATAAAATTTCCCAACTAAGGTGTTAGATGCACATACCTCTTCCTTAGAGCCCTAGAAACCACTTTTCAAATCCCTATGCAAGATTAGAGTCCACTTGTCCTGATATCATTATCATATCCATGCATTAGAACTATGTATATTCATTAAAGAATTAAAACCCCAAAGTTACCAAACTTTTCTACAAACCATCGATTTAGGCCCTAAAACCATCACTACTATCTTAATTAGGGTTTTCTGGTCAAAATAACATATACTTTTATATATTTTAGAGATATGGACTTTTAGGGGTATTTTTAGTGGTTTTTAATAATTTTAATCCTTCCCAAAAATAATTTTTCAAAAAACTCAGAATCAAGTGTCAAAATTATTTTTATTATATGAAGGGGATTTTTTTTGAGTTCAGAACATATTTTATTTTTATTTTTGGACCTAAGAATTAAATATTATGAATTATTTAAGATGAACCAATAGGAAAATTAGAAATTTAAATTTTATTTAAATAGCAGAGAGAGCGAGAGAAGGTGGGACCAGGCCCACTGCTTGACCCAATTGCCGTGAGCCAAGTCAGCGGCCTGCCCCACTGGCTGCCGATCTGGCGCTGGTCAAAGCCGGGTCAAGGTCGGGTCAAAGCACAAAAAAAGGACTGACGTGCCCCTAGCGTGAGGTAGAGAAGGAAAGAAGAAAACGGCGAGGAGAAAAGCATAAATCGATCAGGGGTTATCTTCCCCAACTCCTCAATGCCATGGTTCCGAGCAGCAAGCTGCTACTTGTGTGAGGTTTTGGGCAAATTCGTAAACCACGACCATACACAAAAATAAGAGGCACAAAAGAAAGAGAAGAGAAAAATGAACTCAATGATACCTTAGATTTGACTGGAGGTGGAGGGAGGAGGGAGAGAGCACTGCCTCAAGCCCAAGGTCTTCGACCGCTCGTCGATGGGTCAATCTTTGAGCAAACTAGCAATTGAGTGGTGCTTTGAGTTGCAAAGGTGATGGAGATGCTCGGGGTAGGGGTATTTAAAGGGGGTGTAGTCTAGGGTTTTAGAAATTGGAGTGAGAATGAAGCTTTGAGAGAATTGGGGATTCTTTTAATAATTGTTGAAATCATAAAAATTTGGGATAATGCGGTGCAGAATCGAGAGAGGAGTCTAATGAACCATAAATCTCACAATTTGGTCGAGTGTAGAGGGAGATAATTGAAATTGAAAAATCGCAAAAAATGTTTATGTTTCCCTCTTTGAACTAAGGTAGGAGATGATCCCTTGACTGTCTGATCCCACAGAAACGTGTTCGCAGTAGATCTGGACCGTCCGATCGGGCAAAATCCCAATTTAGGTATATTTCCAATTCGATTATAAAGTGTTACATATACAATTAAATGAATTTCTCTTTCTTCTTTTGAGGGCTCAAACAATTCCCAATTTTATAAAAATTGACACCCTAATTGATTTTGAGGTGTAGAATCTGAATATGGAATTAGTTTTGCCTTATGGAAACTTTTAATGGGTTAAATAATTCAAAACTCATTTTCTCTTTCCTCCTTCATTTATGACTCTAAGATTATCCAAATATGATGAAATTTCACCCACCTATCATAATTAATGTCTTAGATACGATTTTGCCAATAATCGATCATGTTGGTGCCATTGATTTAATTAATTATTAAAATGAAGGTTCTACACACTTTCTCTCTCCTACCTTTTCACATTATCCAAATATCATCCAAATTAGTTGAAAACTTGCCCAAAGGCTTATTTTAATATTTAGATTACAAATTTGGAATATGTTTTCCAATTTGAGAATATTAGGTATTTTATTTCTCTTTCTTGTCCTATTTCTTATTTTCCTTTAATAAAGGCTTTTATATATATTTATATTTTCCAAATTGGGTGATACTTGGTCCTTAAGTAAATTTTAGTTCAAGAAAATGAGATCGAGTATCAAATTATCTTGTGGGTTTCCTATTTTTTATTTTTGGAACAATATATTCCATATTATCCCCTTTTATCCATTTATAACATTTATCATCTCTTTTATGTATATTTTGGGATTTCTTTTCTCTTTCATATTCTAAAAAGTCCTAGAAAGTTCTAGCATGAATTCCTTTATTATTTATATTACTTAAGTGGACAATTGCACTTCAGGCCCATTACTTAGGGTTCAACTGAGGTATTTGTGCTTAAAACCCTTTATTAAGAATATATGGGAAATGTTTATCCAATAACCATCATAGTTCCATTAATTCAACTCCAAAGACATATGGGATGAAAATGAAGTACAAATCTTATTGAAAAAGGGTACAAAGAGGTACATAGTAGATTTTTGTATGTTAAAGTTTCCTTGTTAGCGGTTCTGTTGGCACATTTATAGGTGAAGCCTATGCTGAGATAGCAGATCAAAGAGGCACGACAGACTGATACTATGATACAACAAATTATATTAGAGTTTGGCAGTGAGAAGCGTGATGGCTTCTACAAGTCAGACGATGGGACAATTTGTTACCATGGTAGATTTGTGGTTCTCGTTGCTGATGACCTAAGAAAGAAGGTGTTGGAAGAGGCTCACTCATCCTTGTATACTATGCACCTAGGTAGTACCAAGATGTATCATAATTTGAAGGATATGTATTAGTGGCCGGGCTTGAAGAAGGACGTGGCTGAGTTCGTCACAACATGTGTTGTATGTCATCAAATTAATGGTGAGCATCAGAAGCCTACAGGGACGTTGCAACCATTGCCTATACCACAGTGGAAATGGGATCACGTGACTATGGACTTTGTGGTTGGTCTGCCTAGGACAACCAAAGGTCATGATTCCATATGGGTGATCATTTACAGATTGACCAAGTCATTGCATTTCCTTCCCGTGAAGATGATGTTCACAACAGAGAAGCTTGCCTAGATCTATGTGGATGAGATAGTGCATTAGCATGGTGTTCTAGCAACTATCATGTCAGATAGAGGTCCTCAGTTCACAAGTCACTTTTGGGAGCGACTGCACTGCTTTCCACATGTAGAAAGATGGTCAATCTAAGAGGACCATTCAAACTTTGTAGGATCTGTTGGGAGCATGTGTTCTTCAATTTTTAGGAATTTGGGACGTACACCTCAGTTTAATAGAGTCTGTCTACAACAACAACTATCAGAGTAGCATCAACATGGCACCTTATGAGGCATTGTATGGGAGGCATTGCAGATCTCCATTGTGTTGGTATGAGACAAATGAGTATCAACTTATTGGTCTTGAGCTTGTGGAGTAGACAACAGAGAAGATCAAGGTAATTCAACAATAGTTGAAGGTAGCATAGGATAGACAGAAGTCGTATGCAGATAACCGTCATAGACCCTTGGAGTTCTAGGTGGGAGACAAGGTATATTTGAAAGTCTCTCCTTGGAAGGGTGTTCTGTGGTTTGGGAAGAAGGGTAAGTTGGCTCCCGGGTTTATGGGACCTTACTCAGTGGTAACATGTATTAGGTAGGTGGCCTACAGGTTGGAGTTGCCACCTGAGTTTCACAAGTTACATCCAGTGTTTCATGTGAGTATGTTGAGGACGTGCCATCCGGATATAGAGCTAGTGTTGCAACTTGTGGAGTTAGAGCTTGATGAGGATATGACATATGTGGAAGGTCTAGTGTTGATCCTTGACTGGAGAGTGAAGAAGCTGAAGAGGAAGGACCTAGTGCTGGTGAAGGTTCTTTGGCAACATCATGGTGTTGAGGAAGCCACGTGGGAGCTCAAAGAAGAGATGAGGATGAAGTACTCCTCTCTTTTCTCTTAGGATTTCGGGGGAAAATCCCTATAATTAGGGGTTTATGTCTTGTAAGGACCCTGTCCCACGTTTTGGGATAACCCTATTTTTTACCTAAGTATGTTGTTTAGAACCTTGATCTAATCATCTAAGATGTAATTAGGGCTTTTAGAAAGCGTAAGTTTCTTGTTTGAGCTTATTTGGATGATGCTTGTGTTTTGTGAGTGTGTAAAGTTATGCCCTATCAGTTTATGAGTGTGTAGGGTTATGGAATATCGATTTGTGAGTGTGTATGGTTATGCCATATCAGTTTGTGAGTGTGTAGAGTTATGCCATATCAGTTGTGAGTGTGTAGGGTGTTGGCATATCAGGTTAGCGAGGCCATGATCTTGGTAGGAGACCAAGAGGGTGAGATCTACCCTAGATATTATCACCATGTCTTTCATGTTGTTGCATATGGCTCCTTTTTCATGGACAAGTGTCACCTAAGCTCCTAAGGTGATGACACCTCTCCCATAATCTCTCTCTCATCCCCTTAGTATATAATCTTCTTTCTCTCCATGCAAGAGGATCCTTTTGGCCATCCTTTCTTTCTCTCCTTCTTGGGGAATGAGTCCCAAGTTGTGGAGTTCCTTGATAATTTTTCATCTTCTACCTTGGTAAGATATGTTTACTAGCTCTCTCTACTTATTCTCGGACATGGAACATGGATATATCCTTCTCATCTTGAGCTATCTAAATCTTGGTCTCGTCTTATTCCTTGGAGGTGTAGTGGTGATCAAGTGGTGGGTCATCTTTTACCTTGAGCTTGTGAGCTTGAAGCTTGATCTTAGAGCTTGGATCTTAGTGGTGATACTTGAGGTGGGTCATATAACTCTTAACATCCTTTGTTATTTTCACTCTTCCATGTGTTTATGTTGTTTCTCATCTCTAGATCGTTTATCTCATATATGCTATTAGTTATTGGTGGTTTTGAGAACTATTGTGGTGAGGGAATCTTGTTAGTTTGCTATCCATATCTTATACCTTCCTACCATCATAGTAGATGGACTAGTGGCTGATCTTCCTAAGGTTGAAGATGACAAAGTCAACACATACACTATGTTGTGGGTGGTCATGACTTGTGGTGTCCAAACTGACACATCATTTGACAAGTCGTCACGACTTGGGGTTGCTAAACTGACTTTCTTTGAGGGTGTTAGCCCGTCATGACCACGAGGATACCTTGTGAGCTGCTATGCTTTGAGTACCAAACCGTGACACCTTGGTTGACCAAGAGGCCACCACACTTTCATGTAGGGTTTCCCAATACACCTTGAGGAAGTGAACTGTGATGTCTTGTTGAAACCCTAACCCTAACAACCTGTCACACTTAGGGTTGCCCCTCACACTTCAAGAAGGGTTTCCCGTCACACCTTCAAGTAGGGCTAAACTGACACATCTTGGGGAGGTCAGCCCCTTGTGCCTTGCATATAGGTAGTCGACAAGTTATGCTGATGACTAGTCGACACCCAATGGCAAGTATCAACCCGACACCATGAGTGCTAAACTGACAAACTTCAAGTGTAGCTAACACGACACCTTGGTGGTCTAAACTGATACAAACCATGAGAGCTAAACCAATACACCTCTTGTGTGGTTAATCTGACACCACAAGTGTAGATAACCTATCACACCTTATGTGTAGTTAACCCGACATGCTTGGACTGGTCTAAACCGATACACCACAAGATGCTAAATTGATGCCTTGTGATGGTGATCATGATACATCATGTTAATGATAGGGTTACATGGTATGGTATGATACCCTATGATATATTTGTATGTACAAAAAAGGAGTGTTATTTTCTATAACCTTTAATCTCATAACATACTCTATAGTGTTAATGCAAGTGATGATGTGAGCTTGTTTGTTGATTCAACCTTGTAAACCCTAATTGATTAAATATAACCCTAACCCTAATGATGTAGTGTGAATGGCATGAATCTGATGAGATGGTAGTGATGATGAGGTATTATCTTTCTGGTTATAAGCCTCTAACCATGCAGGTAAAACAAGTTGATATGCATAGCTAGATAATAGATATGGTGTTTATGATATATTTGAATGGGCCTTATGAGGCATGTGAGATGTTGGTATTGTTGAAAGAGGAGGAAAATGGGTCTTATGACCTCATTATGGTTTATTGCCTTATATGAGATGATAATTTCCTCAACAATGACATGGGGGTTGTTACCTCAAAGTGTGTGGCCCTTGTGATGAAAAATATGGTGAATGGAAAGCATCAAGAGACAATGCGATGAGATCACACCTTATATGCTCAAATATTTTATGGTAATGTGTTATGCCTTAACTTTGTAGAACTTGTTTAAAGTTTATCCGTTGTAACTTGATTGATGCTAAAGGACACTTAAAATGACCTAACCAATCAAGTGGAGCTTAATCGTGTAGCTTGCCATGTGTCATAGATCTTCAATGTCAACATTTTCTAGATGGTGAAATGTGTTTAACTCAGAGCGCATATTTTTAAATATGTGGGGTGCAAGTCGAGTATTCCTTTGCATCTTTAGTTATAGTTTCTATGAGACGACCATGCATGAATCAATCTAGTTGTGATATGGATGGCCATGCGTGAGCCATTCCTTCTTGTTAGAACGGCCATGCATGGTCCTATTCTTCTAGCGCCATGCCTCTACCGAGGTGGGCTAGGTATGATTATATATGTGGATGGCCATGCGTGAGCCAATCCCTGAGCTTGACTATATGTCATTTTTGCAGTTGACTGTTATGTCTCTACGGTGTTTTCTCTTGTGCTGACCAAGAGTGTGGGAAGGTCATGGATCTGACTCTTCCATTGACCTTGTATGGCACATATTTCGAATTAGCAGTGGTCGGCTGGATTTGGGTAGTACGACTCAAATCCTCTGGCAAAATTACAATACGTAATCAGCCATGTAGTATACTTGTATAGGATCAAATACAAAAACACTGGATGAGGCCTTGCTTGATTTTATACAGTTTTTCTGGTAGAGAATATACATGTTCCTTCATATTCCTTTTATAATGTTAAGATGTTTCATAATCCAATAGCAATTGTCAATTCTATCAATAATGATTACCGACTTATCATAGTTGTAACTTTACTGCTTGGTTTAATCATCCTATCTGTGATAATAATAGAGTTGGTGGAGAGTTATATCTCCCACTGAGATTTGGAATCTCACCCCGTCGATTTCCTACATCCTTTTTAGGTGGACGTGCATGAGGAGGAAAAAATCATGCAGTAGAGGTTGAGAAGCAGCAAGTAGGACAATATCTAACAAGTTAAAAGTGTTGTTGGATGTCTCTTGTCATTAGAGTCCTAGAGTCATCCCTGTAGACTCAGATCTTTGGGGATGTTTTGTAGACGTGCTTTCGATATGTGGTTGGCTTGTGTGCCCATTTTTGTGCATAGTCATGGTGGATATATTTATATATGTTCTAGAACAAGTTTTCCTATAATAGGTTGGTGGAGCACTTGGTAAATACTTGTGACATGAAAGGACTCATATGTTAAAGCTTTTGCTATTTGGTAGTTTTATGAAAATGGTTTTAATTTTCAAGTAATTTCCTGTAATCTATTTGTTTAATCTTACTTCCGAGGTTATGTTTTGAGTAATCTCGCATTTGTGGTGTGGGGCATCACATTAAGTAGTTAAAGAACAAGGAGATCGAGTTAGTGAAAGTTTTGTGGAATTATCATGGTTTGGAAGAAACAACCTAGGAGCTTAGAGATGAGATGTTGCTTACACACCCTTCCCTCTTTCCTTGAGATTATGGGGATGAAATCCTTTTTTAAGGGGTGAAGTGTTGTAATGAACTAAAATCTAGGTATATTCTTAATTTAGCCCTTTTCCAAGTTTTTCCTTTCTATTCTTTTTGGCCTTGATGATGATTTGTTTGAATTATTAGTGGTTTTTAGTATATTAATACTAAGAGTCTCTAAAATTGAAAACTAATGCCAAAATCAAATTCTACATATCCTAATTAAGCTAGGTGTCAATTTTCACTTTATTTGGACCTTATTTGCACCCTTAGTTGAAGAGAGAGAAAATACGAAATAATGTACTCACACTTTATTTGAAATGGGATTAGGAAATTATTTAATGTGTTACACGTGATGGTCTCTGTATGGATTCTATTCTCTCCCCTATTTTCATCTAATGCTTTAGTTCCTATAGTTTAGTTGTTGCTTTGGTCCTTTCGCCGTCTGAATGGTCGGTTCTTATCTCTAATTGATTTTGAGTTGTTTGCTTGCTCCAGGATGTTCATTACATTTGGGACATTTTTTTCGTACATGCATTGTGTATGAATAACTTATATGTAGGTGTCATTTGGTTGGTGAGCAACATCCTATACCATCCATTCAACTAATTCTCGGCACCCTTAACAACCTCCACCAAGAATAAGTGGAATGACCATACCCAACGCCATATGGTGTGGGTGACGTGGCAAATATCGCACTAACAAATTCACTCGGGGTTGAAATCCCCGAGATTTTACCAAAACCTCAAGCAATAATACCACCCACAAGTGGACGGGTCTTATCGCAGTATAGTTAAGGATCGAATCCCAAAGGACAACGTTTTTAATAATCTTTGTCAGTTAAATCTAGCTCGAGTAAGACTAATATTTAGAACGATTGATTTGGTTGTGTTTAATTAAACTAATTGCAGGAAAGTAAATGAGAAAAATGAAAGTTTGGTTTAGATTAGATGATATGGAATCACTGGGATGGTACCAGGTTTCACCACCACTGCACATGCAAACACATCCAAACTCTTAACATCAAGGCAAGCATCTAACTATCCAAAAGGAACTGCTACGAACCCTCCCAGAGGGATGTTTAGGCCCGCGTAAGCATCCCCTTAGGCATCAAATTTCTCATCACCATCCAAATCATGCACTTACGATTATGAAGATACAACATCCAACTAAGGTTGTGGTCCTCCCTGAGGGATGTTTAGACCACAGAAGCATCACCGTGGGCTAGATGGCTCGTCCCCCTCACGGATCATATATTCACGACCTCAAGAAACCCCATTCTATTTCTAGTCTGGGAGTCAACCGTGCTAATCAACACACATGTAGGAAATTAGTCTGCAAGCAAACATCGACGATTAACGAGAAGATACAACGTCTAACTAAGGCTGTGGTCCTCCTTGAGAGATGTTTAGACCACAGAAGCGTCACCGTAGGCTAGATGGCTCGTCCCCTCACAGATCACACACTTGCGACCTCAAGGAACCCTATTAGATTTCTCGTCAAGGAGTCTACCTCATTAATCGACATTCTACACTACGAAGATAAGAACAAGATGAAAGCAAACATGTAATCAACTACAAGCATATCAATTAGCAACGAAGTGAAAAGTTATATACATTGCCTCGGAATGTTAAATGAAAAGACATGAATGCATGGGTAGCGGGGTTAGTCCCCATACCCCAGTGAAAAGGAACTACTCGCTCATGATGTGAGAAACAAGAAGAATAAGAAAGAGAGATGATTCCTCCATGAGCATTATGTAGAAGGTGGTCGCAGCTCGGTGAAGATGATCCAGTCTTCTACGTCATGTCGGAGCAGATCTGGATGAAGAACGAGGGACGCCAAGACAGAACAGGTAGTCTTTCTCTCTCCTCCTTCCTTCTCTTCTCGGCCTCCTTGAGTTGCAGCAGGAGCGGCAAGTGAAGTGACAGTGGCAGGATTGGACCAGCATACATCCAGCCTATCGGCGTCTCAGAACCGATGTCCAAATGAGGACCTTGCCAGTCCTATTTATAGGCTCGGGGCTGGCCTTCACATTTTTGCTTTAATTCCAGCCCAAACACTCTTGGATATATTTTCTCTTGAAATGGTTTGCTAAGTATATGACCACACAGTTTGCTTCGTCATGACCAAGAGGTTTTCTTTGATTATATACCCATAGGCCATACGGTTTGGCTTTATCGGTTTTGGTACCCTTGCTCAATCGGTCTCATACTCCCTTAGTGATCAAACGGTTTTGATAACCAGCATATCTCCTAACAGTTTCATGCAAAGCTACTTTATCATTCAGTTTGCTTTGATTGCTTTTCCACACTGTCTTGTACAAACCTTTCTCAAACGGTCTCGTTGCATTCCTCCAACCGGTCTCGTTGCATGTCTTCATACAGTTTGCAACTTTCTCCAATCAGTTTCATGCAGGCCTCCATACAGTCTTGCTACTATTAGCTCAAACAATTTGGTGCATTTTTATCCAAACGGTTTGGTAGCTCTTGCTCCATACGATCTCATATGATTGATGTTCTGATCGGTCTCGCTAGCACGTGGCCGCCAAACGGTCTCCTAATGCTTTCCCAAATGGTCTCATGCATAGCCTCCATACGGTTTGCATGTTACTTTTCCAATAAGCTCTATTGGTCTCGCATGCACATAGCTACCAAACAATCTCGTGACTTCTTTTGCAATCAGTTTCATGCAAGCCAAAATAGTCTCGCAGACCAAATTTATCAAACTGTTTACTACAATGTGCTTCATTAAACAGTTCCATGCATGCTTTGGTCCCATGCACGTTCTTTATCAAACGGTCTGGCAGCCAGCCCCCATACGGTTTCACAGTCCTGCCTTTTCCAAATAGTTTCGCAGCTGTGTCAAACGGTCTCACGACCTCTTCCAAATGGTCCCGCATTTCCACCTCTAAATGGTCTCACAGCCCCAGCTCCAAACAATCTCGTAGACTGGTAATCCTCAAACAGTCTCGACGTGAGCATGTCCATTCGGTCTTGAGACCGTATGGATGAAACCATATGGGCAAGACCGTATGGTCAAGACCGAGGGTGAGTGAGAGTAGATCAAGGGCAGATATAGGTGAGTCCCAACTGATTGTTCAACCTCATCAAGACCTGCATAAAATCGATATAAACTCAGTTAGAAACCTTAATAATTGAACCAATTAGAAAATTTTGCACATTTTGATATTTAGTAATTGTAATTGGATGTATTGAATCAAAAAGAGCCCAAGAAAGTGATTGAAAATCATGATGAATATGCATTCATCAAAACACCCCGAACTTAAATGTTGCTCATCCTCGAGTAACACAAAATATGAAATAGTCGCCAAATGAATACTTTCTGGTCATGTGATTGCCTCATCTTCACATCAAGATTATTTTCTTTCTGCTCAGTATGACTCAGTATTTCAACCTCTTGAGACTACTAAACACATCTTACCATATCTTCATTCCTGAGTTCACTTTCCAATATCACTTCCTCCTCACTTTTTCCAACAACAAGCATGTCAAAGAGTTTTGTAAGAGTCCAGAGATACCCGTAGAACGACAAGTGTGCATCTAATCTGACACTGGTGTTTTTCAGGGCATTGAAGGATTTTATTGTGCCTTTAGGTAGAAAAGTGGGTGAGGGGTGGTATGGAAGGAAGAAGTAAATCTCTCCTCTATTCAACTTGAGATTTTTATTATATTTGCAATTTCATTTATTGTATTTTTTGTGCAAATCTCTCCTCTATTCGACTCGAGATTGCATTTATTTTTGTGTGCACTTTGGCATCTTTTCTTGGTGGTACGCCCCTTATTAATTTGCGAGGGTTATGAAAGAAGCAGATATAGAGGGAAGTGGCGTGCCACCTCGTACTTAGGGTTTGGCACTATTTTGGCTATTTTTATTTCTTTATGATGGATGGAGGGGTACGAAGATGATAGAAGAAGTGTAGAAGAGGGTTCAGATCAGAATGCAACTTGATTTACAATTCCGTGCACCGAGTTGTTCTCTTTATCATACTCTGCTCAAATAACGACTTGATGAGGATCCGGTGGGGATTCCATGTTGTTGTTCCACTAGTCAGTTAGGAATCACGATGTGTTTGATCCCTATCAATTCGACAGCCACTTTCCATTTTTGTATAAAGATCATGATGCTAGGATTCATAAGCTTCACAAGATGATTTCAATCAAAAGGCTAGTTTTTAGAAGAAGGTCCTTTTGAGGATCTGCTTCGAATAAGGAAGGTATAGTGAAAAAGGTATAGAAAATGAAAACATGTCAAAATTTCATCAAGTATCTATTCAAATTTCTTTAAAAAAACTTTAAAATTTTGAAAATTTATTTGAAATTTTTGAAAATTTAGGTCAAAAATGCGATGATGAAATCTTAAGTTTGATTTAGATGGGTGAAGGTGGAAAGTAAGATACATACCACCCACCCTCCACCCCAAACTTAGAAATTTGCTCGTCCTGAGCAAACTCTAAATCTGAGATGGAGGGGAATTTACATGCCGTTTGGACCACCGGATGTGGTTGCGCTCCAATAAGCTTGCATCCTCCATCTGAAAATTTCAAAAATGAAGACCAATCAGAACTCAAAATAGCATCTTACGATGCAATTTTATTTGGTGTAGAATTATCTAAAAGGTAAAAATGAAATTAAGGAAAAATCCTAAATCAAAATTAAAACTAAATACGAATTTTATTTATCGGGTTGCCTCCCGACAAGCACCTTTGTTTAACGTCGATGGCTTGACTTGATTCCTTCAACTTCTATGGTGGATATGTTGGATTGGTGAGATCCAACATCATTTCAGATCCTGTATCAGCAGAGGTGAAGTATCTCTTCAATCGTTGACCATTTGTCACAAATTCTCCTGAATTTTCACTCCATAAAGAGAAAGCACCATGTGGGTAGATGCTCTTGACAATGTAAGGTCCTGACCAGCGAGAACGGAGTTTTCCTGGGAATAAACTCAATCTAGAATTAAATAGAAGAACTTGGTCTCCCACTTGTATGTCCTTTCTTTTTAGATGGTCGTCATGCCAGATCTTTGTACGTTCTTTATAGATTCTTACATTCTCGTAAGTTGTCATCTTGAGTTCTTCCAGCTCTTGGAGTTGCAAAATCCTGGCTTGGCCTGCTTCCTTCATATCAAAATTAAGTTGTTTAATTACCCACCATGCTTTGTGCTCAAGTTCAACAGGAAGGTGGCAAGCCTTTCCATATATTAATCTAAATGGTGTAGTTTTGAGGGGAGTTTTGAAAGCAGTCTGGTACGCCCACAACGCGTCATTGATTTTTACCGACCAATCCTTTCGATTGCGGCCTACAGTCTTTTCCAGGATAGCCTTGAGTTGACGGTTAGAAACCTCTACCTGTCCATTCATTTGTGGATGGTAGGGTGAGGCTACCTTGTATGTTACACCATACTTTCTCAGTAAAGCTTCAAAGCTTCTTTCAAGAAAATGAGACCCTCCGTCAGATATCACAGTTCGTGGCACTCAAAAGTGGGGGAAAATAATATCTTTGAATAATTTGATGACAGGTTTGGAATCACTAGTGACGGTTGGTATAGCTTCAAACCATTTTGAGACGTAGTCCGCTTCCACTAGGATGTATGAAAAGCCATAAGAAGATGGGAATGGACCCATGTAGTCCACCCTCCAAACATCAAATATCTCTACTTCTTGCCACAGGTTCAGTGACATCTCATCTCTCTTTGTTATGTTGCTTGATCTTTGACATTTGTCACATGATAAGACAAAGTCATGGGAATCTTTGGATATGGTTGGCTAAAAGAATCCACATTGAAAAACCTTCAAGGTAGTCTTTTTAGAGCTCATATGTCCTCCAACCAGTCCTAAGTGACATTGCTCCAAGATAAGTTGAGCTTCTTCCTCAGCAATACACCGTCTGTATAGACCATCAACACATAGTTTGAAAAGGTATGACTCATACCAGTAGTACTGTTTCACATCATGAACAAATTTCTTTAGTGCATTTCCGGTACATTCAGGATGGATAACCCCAGCAACAAGGTAGTTCACGTAATCAAAATACCATGACGTAACTTCTGAGACCTTCATTAGTTGATCATCTGGAAGGGAATCATTAATCAAAATCTTCTCGGTATCTAGAGTGTAGATGCGACTGAGGTGATCTGCTACCACATTTTCTGTACCCTTTTTATCTCTTATCTCCAAATCAAATTCTTGCAATAGGAGAACCCATCTAATTAGCTTGGGTTTTGCATCTTTCTTTGTCAGAAGGTAACAAATAGCAGTATGATCTATGTAGACAATAACTTTTGAACCAATAAGGTAGGATCTGAATTTGTCAAAGGCATACACAACTTCCAGAAGTTCTTTCTCAGTAGTAGCATAATTCCTCTGAGCTTCATCGAGGGTCTTCGATGCATAATAGATCACATAATGTTTCTTTTCTATGCATTGGCCCAAGACAACACCCACAACATAATCGCTTGCATCACACATAATTTCAAAAGGGTGGTCCCAATCGAGAGCTCTAATGATGGGTGTAGTAGTAAGGGCATGTTTCAGTTTGTTGAAACTTTTAACACATTCTTTGTCAAAATTGAATTCAACATCCTTCAGTAACAGATTTGTCACCGGCTTGGTTATCTTTGAGAAGTCCTTTATAAACCGTCTATAGAAGCCTGCATGACCTAGGAATGCTCAAACTTCCTTTACATTGATAGGGATGGAGATCTTGGAAATTACTTCGATTTTGGCCTTATCTACTTCAATCCCTCTATTGCTGACCCTATGGCCAAGGATAATGCCTTCCCTTACCATAAAGTGACACTTCTCCCAATTTAGCATAAGATGCGCTTCTTCACATCGTTTGAGAACAAGGGAGATGTGTTTTAGACACAAATCAAATGAGTCTCTGTACACAGAAAAGTCATCCATAAAAACTTCCATAATTGTTTCACTGAGACCGGTGAATATGGAAGCCATGCAACGCTGGAAAGTTGCAGGTGCATTACAGAGGCCAAACATCATTCTTCTCAATGTGTATGTTCCGAATGGGAAGGTGAAAGTAGTTTCCTCCTGGTCGTCTGGATGTATAGGTATTTGATAGAATCTAGAGTAACCATCGAGGTAACAAAAGTATTCTTGATGAGCCAGCCACTCTAATACTTGATCAAGAAAAGGCATTGGAAAATGATCTTTTCGAGTTGCCTTGTTTGACTTCCTGTAATCAATGTACATCCTCCACCCTGTGACTGTTCAGGTGGGGATGAGTTCATTGTTTTCATTTTGTATCACTGTTGTTCCACCTTTCTTCGGGACTACATGCAATGGGCTCACCCATGGTGAGTCTGATATCGGATAGATTATTCCAGCAGTGAGTAGTTTAATGACCTCGCGACAGACTACTTCCTTCATATTTGGATTCAATTTCCAATGATGTTCAATAGTTGGCTTGTGATCTTCCATCATAGGGATCTTGTGCATACACATCGCTTGACTAACCCCAATGAGGTCTCTCATTTTGTAACCGATGACTTTCTTTCTTTCCTTTAGTTCTTTCAGGAGTTTATCTTCTTGTTCGGTTGTTAGATCAGAATTTATAATAACTGGACAAACCTTGAGATCATCCAGAAACACATACTTCAGTCCCTCAGGCAGGGGCTTCATTTTGGGGGCCTCTGGTTTTTCACATGTTTCTTCAGTGGCTTCCACGCCCTTGAGTTCTTCAAAAGTAGCTTTAACATCTTCTTCCACAGTGTCAAGGTCAAGAACACACTCTTTAACTTGTTCATTGATGGAATTATTACCAGATGGGTTTGTTAGAGTCACTTTTAAATGATCGTTTTGTTCACATTCCTCTTGTGTGAGGAGTGACATTTGCTCAATACAGTCAATCAGATAGACTTCTTCATGCATGCTTGGTTTTCACATGCTTTCAAAAACTTTGAATTCGAGAGTTTCTTTACCAAGTATGAGCAGCAATGTTCCTACTTTAACACCAATTAGCACTCTTGTAGTGGCGAGGAACAGACGTCCAAAGATGAGAGGATATCTGGGGTCTTCTTTTATGTCCATGATGACGAAGTCACACGAAACATAGGAATCTTTTCCTACCTTGACAGGTACATCCTCAATAATTCCTAACGGGTGTTTTATCAAATTGTCTGTGAGTTGTATGGTCATGCTAGTTGGGAGAAGTTCAGTGATAACCCCCAATTATGGGATGTTACCTTAGTCTTTTCTTTAGTTTTCCACACTCTTTATTAATTAGAATTAGACATAATACCTAAATATTCCCTCTTATTGTAAATATACTATTAGACTAACTTTTCCCCTCTATACTTGTAGAAAAAGACACAAAAAAAATAAAAAAGACTAAATCAGCCTCAAGACCGCATGGACTCAAACGGTCCCCAGACCGCATGAAGCCAATCGGTCCCGAGACCGCATGGAGTCACACGGTCCCGAGACCGCATGAAGCCAACCGGTCCCGAGACCGCATGGAGTCACACAGTCTCAAGACCGCATGAAGCCAAATGGTCTCAAGGTCAAAACGAGCTTGAGGTCCAAATGGTCTCAAGATCCAAAAGGTCTCCAGGTCCAAACGGTCTTGAGGTCCAAACGGTCTCAAGGTCCAAACGGTCTTGAGGTCCAAACGGTCTCAAGGTCCTAACGGTCTTGAGGTCCAAACGATCTCCAAACCATTTGGACTTCACTTAAGGCCTATAAATAAGACCCCAAGGGTCCTCTACCAGGGGAGAAGTTTTCAGACGTCCAAAGGCTGCCTCAATCACTCCAGAGCACTTACGACTTCCATCCTCCGCCCTGGGGCTGTCGGTCTGAGACCAATACTCCATCTTGAAGCTGCTTTCTCTCTCTCCACCAAGGAAGGTGGGAAGAGGGAGATCTCGTCATCGCACAACCTGTGAAGCTGGTGGATCATTTCTCTCTCTCCAAGGGGTTGACTTTCCTCTCTCCTTTTTGGGGATGATGCACTCTCTCTCTCTCTCTTCTTGCCTCCTTCTTTGTCCTAGTCATGCGTGAGTAGTCTCTCTCACTAAAGTGCGGGGAGTAGCCCCGCTACCCATGTTTTTATATCATGTAAATGTAATTCATAGTTTGTAATATAGAGTTCTTATCTTTTCAGTTCAACATCAAATGTTTAATGAATGCATGTTGCTTGATCTCCAACTTGTGTTATCCTTTATCTTTTAGTATGAATTGTCTACGTTTGTACTATTAGATTCGAAACTCATTTGTATGTTGGTTCTTGGTGCATGTATCCACCATGCATCTGTTTCGGTATCTAGGAGTGTATCTCAACAAGTGGAGTAAACTCACTATCATTCGTCGCACTTTCATACTATGAAATGAAATTAGTTGACGTATGAAAGTGCAACCTTGGTAAGTCGAGGAACACACTTCGCGAGGGGAATGATGCAAAGTAGGTGACCATTTGTTCAGGAATGGCTGGCATTGCAACATTCCCGCACTTCTCGTAGTTAGTTCTCCGAAAGGAAACTAAGCCTACAAAGATTCTAACTAACTAAACTCTTTTTATAGGTTATGTTTTGCTTTGCATGTGCTAATCCATGTGTAGTGGCGGTGAAAACCGATCACACCCTAGTGACTTTTATCACTATTTAACTCCTTAGTTTTACTTGCTTTCTTACTTTTTCATGTTCTTAGTTTAAAACAACAAAATGCAACTTTCGATTTAAGTGCCTACTAGTGAGTGATTAAGTGAAATTCTAACGTTTTCCTTCTTGTTGCTTGCAACAAGACCGTTGTCCTGAGGATTCGACCGTTAACTATACTACGATAAGACTTCCACGTATCTTAGCATACGTGGGTGGAGTTCTCCATCTGGTATATGCAAGGCTAAACCTAAAGACTTACTATCTTTAGGATTTTTAGTTGGTGCACGCAATTCCACGTAAGTGGAAGCTGCATCAAAAATTGGTGCCGTTACCGGGGATAATGGAACGTTGTAATTTCATTTAGCATCTTCCTAGTTGGCTAGGATCTTACACTTTCTTTTTAATCATAAATCCATATCTTCTTGAAACCAATATATCTTTACCATTATATAAAGGTGTTTTCTTTTCTCTACTCAGGTAGAAAACGTGCATGCGATCATCGCATAACCGCAGATTCTCCCCTGATTCGGAGTTTGACTCTGAGGTAGAGAGAAGTTTCCATCACCGCATTCGTCTCAATCGCCAACGAGCCAGGAAAATAGACGACGAACAATGCCAGGCTACTTTGGTGATGGAGAGGGTAAATGCCGCCATCGCCGCTCAATGGGCACATCTCATCGCGGACACTCGTGCCCAAATCCAAGTGGAGATTCGTGCGGAAGAGAAAGCCCACATCAGAGCTGAAACCGAGGCAACAACCCAAGCTGCTCAGTTGGAGTTAAGAAACAAGCAACTGAGGGACTACGCTGTCCCAAAGAACTATGAGGATAACCACCCGGTCCGACCTCCGATTATCAATATTCCCAACTTCGAGATTCAGACCCAGTGGATCCAGATCATGCAAGGCATCTCTTTCTCCGGAGGTTCTGGAGATGATTGCATGGATCATCTGAAAAGGTTTAAGGCACTGTGCCGCCTGGTTCCGCAATCCGGAGTCGCTTTTGATGCGATAATGCTTCATCTGTTCCATTTCACTCTGTCTGGGAGGGCCTTGAGCTGGTATAACTCACTTGACAGAGAACCCATAATAACCACCTAGGCTCCCCTAGAGGAAAAGTTCTTAGAGAAGTTTCCCCCCCTCACTGACTTATGAGGTCAGAGGGCAGATCAATCACTTCTCTCAACTACCTGGAGAAACCCTTACTGAAGCATGGGAAAGGTTTAAAGAACTTTTGCGAAAGTGCCCCCATCATGGAATCTCCCAGAACCAATTGATAGAAACCTTCTATCGGGGAGTAAACGATGATATCAAATAGTTTTTGGATTCCTCATCTGGAGGAAACTTCATGAGAAAGAATTATGAGGACGCCTGGAAAATTGTTACACTCGAAGCTGAAAACCAGTCCAACTGGGGACGGTCAGCCGATAAAGGTGTCCTCAAGGTCTACAAAGCTAAAGAATCAATAGAGATGAAGGCAATAGCTGAAGCCTTGAAAACCATAGTTCATAAACAACAAGCTCTCGAGACTTATCTCGAAGAGTTTGATAAGAAGAAAAATCCTCTAGTTCAACAAGTCAAGGCCGCCACAGGAACCTGTGAGGCCTGTCATGCTTCTGACCATCCGACCCTTTCCTGTAGTATGCTTTATAATGTGATGATGGATCTGCATCCACCACTACAACCATATGAACCTATCACTGACCAGTCGTTAGAACAACTACCGGAACAAGTCAACTCTATCCGCTCTATCCCTGGACAAGTCTACTACAACCCTAATCAGCCAAGGAATCATCCAGGATTTCAGTATGGAAACCCTGCTGGGACCGCTAATCCACAACATCAGACATAGGGAGGATCCTCTAGTAGTCTGCCGCCTGGGTTCCCAAACAATTTCAACCAAAATCAAGGGAATTCCAGGAATAACTTCCCTAGGGCTAACTACCCTAGGAACCAATCGGCCTACTACCAGTACACTCATCCTCCGCTTCATCCACAACCGCATACTCAGCAACCTCAGCTGGCGTTACCACCACAACAATCTCAACAAGCCCAACAAAAACGTCCCCTAAAAACACTCCTTCTCAACCGGAAGATGAAATATCCTTGATAAGGCAGATGCTGCAATCTCAACAGACTATGCTCGCTAATCAGCAAGCGCAACAAAAAGCTGTAGAAGCCCAGCTTGCCCAGATTGCTGCACAATTGAAGCCTCCGGCAGACACATTTGTAGGGCAGCCCGAATCATATCCTAAGCATGGATAGAATAGACATGAACAGTTGAATGTTGTCACCACAAGATCGGGACACACTCTTCATGAGATTACCAAGATCACTCTGGATAATGATGACACACCTGCTTTTATGATGAATGAGAGCCCGCAACAAGGAATGGAGAAGCCCTCAGAGGGCACAAAGGGAAAAGATAAAGACCAAGTGTCCGCAGAACCCGAAGTTTTGCAATATAAACCAAGAATCCCGTATCCAGGTAGACTGCGAGAAACGAAGATGGACACCAGGTTTCAAAAGTTCAAGGAGGCGATGAAGAAACTATACATTGATATCCCGCTCCTTGATGCTCTTTCTGAGGTGCGGGCCTGGGCAAAATACCTCAAAACTTTGTTATCAAGAAAATATATCACCGAGGAGCAAGAAACTGTAAAGCTTGCCCATACCACTTCTGACATTATCCTAAACAAAATGCCAAAAAAGAAGAAGGATCCATGATCCTTCAAAATTCAATGTTGCATTGGAAATGCATCTACTAAAAAGGGATTAGCTGACCTTGGGGCCAGCATATCCATCATGCCTTACTCTATGTGCAAACGTTTAGGTTTCACCGAATTGCTGCCTACAATAATGACTATTCAATTAGCTGATTCCACCATAACTGCACCTCTGGGGATCATTGAAGATATCCCAGTAAGGATAGGCAAGGATGCCTACGTTCCGTGCGACTTTGTTATCATGGATATTAAAGAAGACTTGAGATACCCGATTATTTTCGGTAGACCTTTCCTCGCTACTGCCAGGGCGCTTATTGACGTCGAAGCTGGCACCATCATCCTTAGGCTCAGAAAAGAAGCAATTCAATTCCGAGTCCTTAATAGCATGAAAGGCCCTAGTATCCAAGAGGAGGTTTTTCTTCTTGACGCAATACAACAAATGTCTCAGTTAGAAATATCTGAGCCAGCTAACGAACTAGAGAATGTCCTAATCAATCAGGATGTTGAGTTCTCTGTGAATGAACTAGTTCAACAGTGTCTACAACATTTAGAAAAGGCCGAAGAAGCACCAACGGCCACTTTTGAAGAACTTAAAGCTGTTACCATTATAGAAGCAGCTGAGCCACCAAAAGCCCCTGAAATGAAGACTTTACCCACATGTCTTAAACATGTTTTCTTAGATGAGGAAAAACTATGCCCGGTCATCATCAACTCTACCCTTACAGAAGATCAGGAAGAAAGGCTTCTGGATGAGCTGAAGAAGCATAAAAAAGTCATTGGATATAAGATAACTGACCTAACGGTTATAAATCCAGCCCTGTGTATGCACATACTTTCAATGGTTGAAGAATTCAAGCCATCTCGCGAACATCAAAGAAAACTGAATCCTAATCTCAAGGAGGTGGTTCGCCTGGAGGTCCTCAAATTACTCAAAGCTGGCATAATCTACCCTATTTCTGACTCCCAGTGGGTCAGCCCTGTCCAGGTTGTTCCAAAAAAGGGGGGAACTACTGTCGTGCTTAACGATAAAAATGAGTTAGTACCCACCAGGACTGTAACAGGGTGGAGGATGTGTATTGACTATAGGAAGCTGAAAAAAGCCACGAGGAAAGACCACTACCCTCTACCCTTCCTCGATGAAGTCCTGGAATGCCTAGCTCATCAGAAATATTTTTGCAATCTCGATGGTTACTCCGGGTTTTACCAAATACACATACACCCGGAGGACCAGGAAAAAACTACCTTCACCTATCCTTTTGAGACATATGCCTTTAGAAGAATGCCATTCGGGTTGTGTAACGCACCCGATACGTTCCAACGGTGTATGTCTGTCATCTTCGCCGGTTTAACTGAATCCGTCATGGAAGTGTTTATGGACGATTTCTCAGTTTACGGAGATTCCTTTGATAACTGTTTAATCAATCTTGGACAAGTTCTGCAACGCTGCGAGGAAACAAACCTTATCTTGAATTGGGAGAAATGCCATTTTATGGTAATGGAAGGTGTCGTCCTCGGGCACAGGGTGAGTGATAGGGGGATCGAGGTGGACAAAGCAAAAATTGATGTTATTTCGAAACAGTCGCCACCGAAAGATATAAAGGGAGTAAGAGCTTTCTTGGATCATGCGGGGTTCTACAGAAGATTCATCAAAGATTTTTCGAAGATAGCAAAACCCATGACCCAGCTCCTAACTAAAGATACTGAGTTCATCTTCAATCAAGAATGTATGCAAAGTTTCTCCACCCTCAAGAATGCTTTAATCTCCGCACCTATTGTAAGAGCCCCAGATTGGTCGCAGCCTTTTGAAATCATGTGCGACGCAAGTGATTACACTATAGGGGCTATTTTAGGACATCGAATTGATAAGAAACCTTACGTCATCTACTACGCATCCAAAATGCTAGATGAAGCACAGAAAAACTATACTACCACAAAGAAAGAGTTTTTGGCTGTCATCTACGCATTTGAAAAGTTTCGCTCGTATTTGATTGGTTCTAAGGTCATTGTTTATACCGACCACTCCGCCATTCGATACCTGATTCAAAAGAAAGATGCCAAACCTAGGCTCATCCGTTGGGTGCTGATGCTTTAGGAATTCAACCTGGAAATTAAGGATAAAAGTGGAGTGGAAAACGTTGTAGCTGATCATCTCAGTCGTATCGAGGTTGAAGAAGAAGATAAAATCCCTATACGGGATTCTCTTCCAGACGACCAGCTTATGAAGGCAACACATGGACTCCCTTGGTACGCAGATATTGTCAATTATCTAACCACAGGGATTATCCACCCTTCTGCTTCCTACCATGACAAAAGGAAGTTCCTTCATGACATAAAACAATATTATTGGGATGAACCCTACCTGTTTCACCTTTGCACTGACGGACTTTTCTGTCGTTGCTTGCCAGAAGAAGAAATAACCCCGGTCCTAGAGCATTGCCATTCCGGACCCATGGGGGGCACATGAGTGCTAAAAAAAACAGCTATAAAAGTTTTATAATCTGGTTTCTTCCAGCCCACCATATCAAAGGACTCCTACGATTTCGTGAAAGCTTGTAACAAATGCCAATTTTCTGGCAACATATCAAAAAGAGACGAAATGCCCCTCACTATGTGGCAGGAAATTGAGCTTTTCGATGTGTGGGTGGTAGACTACATGGGCCCTTTCCCTTCATCCTATGGCTTCTCTTACATCTTGGTCGCGGTGGACTACGTCTCAAAGTGGGTCGAAGTTGTACCCACTGTATCCAGCGATTCCAAGCATGTTATTAAATTGTTCAAAGATATTATTTTCCCAAGATTTGGAATTCCCAGAACCGTCATATCAGATGGCGGGACCCATTTCTTGGAATGAAGTTTTGAAGCCTTACTGAAAAAGTACGGAGTCAATCAAAAAGTCGCAACGCCTTACCATCCACAAACTAGTGGTCAGGTGGAGGTATCTAATAGATAATTAAAGGCGATTCTTGAAAAAACGGTGAACAGAAACCGCACAGATTGGTCCACCAAACTTCCTGATGCCCTCTGGGCATACCGAACTGAATATAAAACACCAATTGGAACAACCCCGTTCCGTTTGGTGTTCGGGAAATCATGTCATTTTCTAGTAGAGCTGGAACACAAAGCCTGGTGGGCCATCAAACAATTAAATTTCAATCTCAAAAGTGCAGGAGATAATAGACAACTCTAGTTGCAGGAGCTAGAAGAGCTCCAAATGACTGCCTATCAGAGCGCCAGAATCTATAAGGAGCAGACAAAAATGTGGCACGACGGTTATCTCAAGAGGAAAGACATCGCCGTCGGTGACAACGTGCTCCTTTTCAACTCAAAGCTCAAGTTGTTTCCCTGAAAACTTCAAACAAAATGGTCCGGGCCCTTCCCCATAAAGCAAATTTATCCAACTGGAGCTGTGATAATTGTCGACAACAACGGAGGAGAAAGGACGGTCAACGGTCATCGTTTGAAAAGATACTACTCTCCGACAGACAAAATGCCAAGACAAACCATAGAAATCTAAGACGCCACACCGTCAGCATAACAACGTCACAGCTTCGTCGAGCCAGCGACGTAAATCCCAGGCGCTACTTGGGAGGCAACCCAAGATTTCAACTTCTTCCTTTATTTTCCGTTCTTTTAAATACCCTAGTTTTATCTTATGGAAAAAAAATCACATAACTAAATCAAACAAAAAATAAGCAAAATCAAATAATATAAAAACATATAAACCAAAAACAAACATAAAAACATAAAAATCCATTCGACCTTCACCCTACCAAACGGCCCTGAAACCGTTTGGGACCAAACGGTCTTCAAACCGTTTGGAGCCAACTGGTCTCGAAACCGTTTGGAGCCAAACGGTCCTGAAACCGTTTGGGACCAAACAGTCTTCTAACCGTTTGGAGCCAAACGGTCCTGAAACCATTTGGGACCAAACGGTTCTGAAACCGTTTGGGACCAAACAGTCTTCTAACTGTTTGGAGCCAACTGGTCTCGAAACCGTTTGGAGTCCAAACGGTCACCAAACCGTTTAGTCTAGGGTTTTTGTCAGGTCAACCCCCCGCTTCCTATAAATATAAACCCTGCCCCCTCCTTTTTCTCTCTTCGACTCTCGAGTTTTCTCAAGCTTTTGCGAAGGACTATTCTATTGCCTCTTGCTCCCCTGCTACTGCGCAACTCACCTCCGACGTCCTGGTTCCCGTGCTTCTACACGGCAACCCCACATTCGCACCACCGCTCTTTGCCTCTTCGCCGTCGACGCTACCAGCAGCTGCAAGGTAGTCCAGCAACCACGGCAGCTTTGGTCATTTTTTTCTCTTCCGCAACCCTTTATACCGACGTTTACGATTTCGGCGCCGCCGCGGCATTTCACCTTCTCCAACGTCGGTGCTACCTTCGTCTTCATTACCGCCAGACTCGCCGCAATCATCTCTATCTTCGCCGTCGGCTCCGCCTTCTCCTTCGCCACTTTCATTTTAATCGTCGATGGCTCTATCTGCCGCCGCCTTCGCTTTCGTCGCCTTCACCATTTTCGTCTCCGCCTTCGCCGGCTGTAACCTGGCGTTCTGCCTTCCAAATGGTCTCCAAACCGTTTGGGACCAAACGGTCTTTAAACCGCTTGGGACCAAACGGTCTTCAAACCGCTTGGAAACAAACAGTCTTCAAACCGCTTGGAACCAAACGGTCTTGAAACCGTTTGGAACCAAACGATCTTGAAACCGTTTGGAAGCAAACGGTATTCAAACCGCTTGGAACCAAATGGTCTTCAAACCGTTTGAGACCAAACGGTCTTTAAACTGCTTGGGACCAAACGGTCTTCAAACCGCTTGGAAACAAACAGTCTTCAAACCGTTTGGAACCAAACGGTCTTCAAACCGTTTGGAACCAAATGATCTTGAAACCGTTTGGGACCAAACGGTCTTCAAACCGCTTGGAACCAAACGGTCTTCAAACCGCTTGGAACCAAACGGTCTTCAAACCGCTTGGAACCAAACGGTCTTCAAACCATTTGGGACCAAACTGTCTTCAAACTGTTTGAGACCAAATGGTCCTCCAACCGTTTGACTCTCCATAATCTCTAAAAATACAAAAAATATATATATACATAAAACCACATAAATACAAATAAAATCCATTTTTAAACATGTTATTCTAACCCTTGATCTCCCATTTTTTAGATATGGCATCACCAGCAAGGGAGGCCATCGGATTTGAAGACGTTACAATCTGGACAACGGAGCAACTGATGAAAAAACAAGCAAAGCTCCAGAAGATCAGAGATGATTTCAACAGGCTCGGAAAGGCGCCACCAAATGTCAAGATGATGCAAGTCCTGTGCGACCTTGATCGCTTGAACAAGTGCCTAGCTGAGGCACCTGAAGAAGAAATTGCAATTTCTTCTTCTGATGATGAAGGCTCGGACTACAAGCCAAATTCTGAGGAGGAATCCCCATCCGAAGAACAAAAGGGGAAATGCAAGGTCCAGGAAACTGCACCCGGACAACCCTCCAAGAAACGGGCAAGAAAACAAGTTCGCCCTGCCTCTGCCATGGACCAACCCCTTGCAACACCTACCACCACCATCCCTGTTACCACCCCCACCTTCCCTCACGTCACCACCACAACACCACCACCAGAAAATCTCTTCATACATACCACCCCCTCCACTGATAAAATTCTCAAACCCACTAAGTACGTTTGCTCCAGCGTACTAATTAAGATGGGGATCAATGACCGAATCTTCAACACACTAGACAAAGCCAACCTTTCAAGGCTATGTTTAGTACTTGAGATCTCATACTTTGATCCCACCACTGAATTCTTCACCTTTCTTATAAAAGAACCCATAGATATCATGGATAGATCACGGGATGGAGGTGACAGAAGGCTGGTCACCAAAATCTTCGGCAACAAGGTGGTCTTAATGGAAAACATGCTGAACGAAGTTTTTATTGACAATCAGCAGCAACTGCAAAAAGCCAAGGCGGTGGGAATCGAGCACCCTGAATTCAACAGACACAAATTCTGGAAATCTCTAACTGGGCTCCCCACCTATGATGCTAAGACGTGCAAAGCATCAAAATTACATTCTGGTTTTGTGCGAACCCTACACAAAATTCTTGCTGGCGCACTCTTCCGCAGAACAGAAGGGGGGAACGTTACAATCTCGGATCTCTTTGTTCTCTAGTCCATTCTTAACGAAAAGCTAGTTAACATTGGATGAAAAATGATCCAGAAATTATCAGCTTTTTCCCTGGGGAAGGAAATCTGCATGGGGGGTCATGTCACATCCATTATAAAATACCTCAAGATGTACAGACCCCTACCTCGATGCACGCAACTAAAGGGCGACATCCTTACCAATGAACAAACTTTGAAGAACTCCTTCATCATCAAGGAAAAGGATGGGAAACTACATTATGTCTTCTGCCCTACGGTCAAGTCATCAAGAACACTCCTCCCACTTCCGGAGCTCGCAAACTATGACACAGACAAGCTCCTCTTCTCTGACGAGGAGCCTTCACAACTCTTAGCTTCGGTTAAAGCAGCCGAAAAGAAAGCAACTGCGGGACAGACAGAGCTAAGTATCACAGCCCCGGCAGC
This sequence comes from Alisma plantago-aquatica, assembly GCA_963693085.1. NCBI lineage: Eukaryota > Viridiplantae > Streptophyta > Magnoliopsida > Alismatales > Alismataceae > Alisma > Alisma plantago-aquatica. The sequence goes on from OY856409.1 coordinate 928,590,500, forward strand.
TCGACCATCAAAAATACCTGTCAAACGACCTTCCAGAAGGCAGTTGACGGCACAACAGCTGTCGGGGACACCAACATCAAGGCCAAATCCAGAGGCCGACACCCTCCATGAAGAAAACATAACCACCTCATCAATCGACTCTTTCGATAAGAGTCTACATGATCAGCTAACTTCCACCACCTCTCCACCCTCCACCTTTCCAACATCCACCACTCTTCCCTTCCTCACCACATCCACGCAACCATTCACATCCTCTTCTTCACCCCTTTTCCCCTAGGGCTCTCCCTTCTCCACCCCTATGCCCGACTTTACCACTTTCCCATTCATCTCCACAATCTCTACCCCATCACTATCCCTCCCTCCACTCTCACCTGAGATACCACCACCTTTCACATCCACCACCACCCCGACACCGCTGGTGACTCCATCCATAGTCACCACGCAGCTCGGGGCATCATCATTGTCTCTTCCGCAAGACACTACCACCATCCCACGTAGACCCCAGCCATCCCACCCTTCCACTCCTGGGGTTCCCTTTGCCAATATCGGTGAGGAATTCGGCCGTCAATTCGACGCCGTCTGAAACCTCCTCACCGATCCATCTAACCTTTTACATTCTATTCTTTCTTGTGTGCATGGTCTATCAAGACAGGTGGCCATGATCGACGAACAAAACCGATCCTTGCCCAACATCCTCCAAGGCTTTCAGCATCGACAAGATGTGGTGGCTAAGCAAGTTGAGCATATCAACAGCCACTACAACAACTTGCTGGAACTAGTCCTTGGAGCGAAGCGCCAGCAAGAAGCGATGGCAAAGCAAGTCGATGAGATCTCTACGCATACTCAACCTCTGCCTGAGACTCTCCGCGAGCTCCAGCAACAACAAGCAGTTCTGAGCACGCGCTTGGACACCATCAGCAGCACACTCACACAACTAAATAATCGCCAAGAGGAGTCAACTAATAATGACATCCAGCAGCTACGTGCTCAAGTTAAATATTTAACAGCACATCTCCTCTCCGCCGAGGGTTGATATAATGACCTCAAAGAAACCCACGATGCACTGCTCGAAACACACGAGCATCTACAAGTGGCTTTCGATGAGTTACAAGCCACCCATCGGCGGTGCAAAAAGACCGCAAGTAAAAAGCCAGCAGACAAGGCAGCGGCCGACAAGGATGGCGATAGTGATGAAGACGAAGAATCCGACTCATCTACTGATTCGAACAAAAATACCACCTCCTCTGGTGACAAATCTGATGATGGAGAGGACCCAGGCAATGCAGCCGAACCTTCTCACAAAGGTTCCGACAAAGGTCACCATGACGATGAACATCACCCCAAGTCCCCACACAATGATAATGTTAACATGTCATATGGGGACCAATTCATTGATTATTCCGCTCTGGGGTCAATCGGGGAAGCCGCTAAAGACGCGGCCTTCTCTCAGTTCCACCAATGTCTATTAGGAACCAGCGTCAGCCCACCCACAACTACCGCCCCACCTTTCTCCGCACCTAGCACATCTGTTCCCTCCCCCAATGACCAGGACGAGGCAGAGCGAATGAGTTTAGATACTGATGAAGAACTCAACTCTACCTCCGATTCAGATGACGATCTGCACAACTATGTAGAAGTCCCAGAACAACCTGCTTCTCCACTTCCGCAAGAGCTTCCCCCGCCACCACCTTTACCGCACAAAATGCATGACTTGGATATGGCAGCCATCTCCACATTAGATTCTTAGAACATTTTTATACTGAACACTATTATGGACGACACAAAGACAGGGGAAGACATTATCTATCATAATACCAGAACTAAGCGCAAGATGACACGAGAAGACTTCCGCACCATCCTGCGACCTCGGTCCACGATGCCAATGGCAATCTTCCGTTTCCTTCTCGCCAACTATATAGAAATGTACAGAAGTTCTAAGAGGCAACAACCGGTTTTCAACGCCTCGCCTGCTCTGTCTATTGGCCTTTTATACAAAGACATCCGAGCAAAATCAATTGAGAGGCTGCGTGCCGGTTTAGCATGACGGGCACGTTATCTTACCGTGCCCTTTCAAGTCTCATATCATTGGCTATTTATGATTGTCGACACCGAAGCTCGGGATGCCAAGGTCTATAATTTTTGCGGCGCTGAGCTTCCCACCGGAACAATAAACTTTGTTGGTGAAGCAACAGGTGAAGCGAGATGTCATCCCTTTCGGCTGCTTAAGTTAATTTGGGCTGCCCGCCCATCTCTCCGCCAATACTGGATCCAGCCTTGGTTCCAAATAATAAACCCTCAAGTTCAAACTACCGAGGGATCTGGGGACTGCGCTTTCTACACCATACGTCACATCCAAGTGTTGAACCAGGAAATCCCATTTATTGACCTCGTTGCTGAAGATTTTCACTCTTTGCGAGGGCGTTACGCCATGGAGCTCATTTGCGATAGAAGGTTCTTCAAGGACCCGACAATGGCACCAGATGACGTCCCTCGTTATCTTTTCTCAGCTGTCCAACGCCCGCAGAGGCGACCTTTCCGCCACATTCTGAAAGAATTGGAAAAACCCACGGATCCGGCTTTAGCTGCCGCACAAAGGAAAAGCGACATCGATCCTTTCTCTGCCATAGAACCAACCTTTCCTGACTTTGATCACGGTGCTTGCAAAGGTCTCTCAGACATCGAACTATGTCTCATTATGGCGCGGCTTTCAGCCGAGAAGGATGAGCTCGTATTCATGTCTAGGGATATTCTAGTTATGGCAGACACGCTTCGAGAGACTTTACAAATTAAAGAATCCCTCTCAGTAAGCTTAATGTCCGCTTATCAGTTTTTACTCGGCCAAAATAACCCCACTACATACATGGCGTCCCCATACATGAATGATGATTTTTTAAATCTCAAGAACTTTGGAACAACTGAAGCGTTGATCTCCTTTCTACAGCACACAATGCCGAAGTTCATCATGTTACCCTTCCTTTATCATGAGCACTGGATGCTCCTGGCAACAAACCTACCAGAAGGAACAACTAAAATATACAACAGTTCTGATAGCTAGTACAACCCACGACAGAGGAACTATGTCGTGACACCAAGGACGCCAACAGAAGTGGTAGCAAAGGAATGCGCTGACAAATTAATCACCCTTCTAAGTCATCATACAAGGGCTTACGACAAAGACCATTTTCATCGCCCTTCCTTCAGCTACAAATGTCCCCAACAAATCCGAGAATCAAACGATTGCAGCTTCCACGTCCTCTACTGGATGTACACCATCATCGTTCTTCAAAGACCAGTAGAAGATATGACTGACGTGGATTACCACGCTCTACGAGGATAGTTCACAGCAAATCTACTTCAATCACCAGGGGCAAATTTAGAATTAACTTAGCCGGCATCCCTTGTCATCGTACTTCTCAACCTATCACTTTGACGCTCTGAGGATAGAGTGAGTGATAAGTTAGGGGGGTACATTAGACAAGGGCGAGGTATCATTTCTATATCCCTCTTTCTCCATCTTCTCCTTCTTTTTTGTACAATTTTTTCTTAGTTTCTTTTACACATTTAGCTCCCATTTTAAATAACTCATCTTTGGAATAAAGTCACCCTCAGCTAACTTTAGAATCACGTTAGTCCTCAAAAGTAAATAGCACTTAGACATATAATGGCGACATAATAATACCTCTCCACTATTGAGTTTCATGCTTTTGTTTCACTTCTACATCTAACTCTCCACAGGTCAATATCAAGGCAGAAATAAGCCAAGCTCTCAAGGATGAGAGGGGCATCAGGCGACTTCTAAATCAAGAAGTCTTGCAAGCGGACCACAAAATAAGTGCATGTTGGAAAAAAAACTCTAAGAACAACTTTCTTCTCTTCAAATAAAAGAGGCTTGGACGCCCAAAATAATTTCCCGAAAAAACCCCAAAACCTAAGCCTGCGAGTCTACGAATAAAAGCCAGAGAGTTGAATAAAATTATGAGAGTTGTGCCATAAATAAGGATCTATATAAAGAACCAATGAAGGTCTCACCCGGTCGGCACATTCAACTGCCCTCATGAAGGCAGATGTGTCATGCCCGGTAGTGAAACCCTAAGGTATCTAAATATATGAAAGGCTTATAAAGGATTCACCTGGTCGGTACATTCATCTGCCCTCACAAAGGCAGATGTGTCGTGCCCGGTAGTGAAATTCTAAAAGCATAGACAACCCCTCCCCCACTTAAAAGGGGAGTTACACTTCAAGCCTTTAGCCAACCCTCATACCCACTCTAGTTTACAGTAGGTTCTTCAGAGAGGTATAAAGCTAATTAGAGTCAACAACATGCACAGAATAAAAAGTGGTCCCGATGCAAGCTACGAGATGCGGAAGGAACCTGAGATCCTAGCAACCCTAAAAAAAACCTGAAAGAGTCAAGGAAAGCAATAAGACCCGATATGACCTTGGTAGAACTCAGGTTGAGAATTGAAGCAAGAGTATGGAAATCTTAACTAAATAAAATTGTCTCGCCATTACATGCCTCAGCTCTATCTAACTTGAGGACAAGCTAGACTCTAAGTTAGGGGGGGTGATAACCCCCAATTTTGGGATGTTACCTTAGTCTTTTCTTTAGTTTTCCACACTCTTTATTAATTAGAATTAGACATAATACCTAAATATTCCCTCTTATTGTAAATATACTATTAGACTAACTTTTCCCCTCTATACTTGTAGAAAAAGACACAAAAAAATCATAAAAGACTAAATCAGCCTCAAGACCGCATGGAGTCAAACGGTCCCCAGACCGCATGAAGCCAATCGCTCCCAAGACCGCATGGAGTCAAACGGTCCCCAGACCGCATGAAGCCAATCGGTCCCGAGACCGCATGGAGTCAAACGGTCCCAAGACCGCATGAAGCCAATCGGTCCCGAGACCGCATGAAGCCAATCGGTCCCGAGACCGCATGGAGCCACACGGTCTCAAGACCGCATGAAGCCAACCGGTCCCGAGACCGCATGGAGTGACACGGTCCCGAGACCGCATGAAGCCAACCGGTCCTGAGACCGCATGGAGTCACACGGTCTCAAGACCGCATGAAGCCAAACGGTCTCAAGGTCAAAACGGTCTTGAGGTCCAAACGGTCTCAAGATCCAAACGGTCTCCAGGTCCAAACGGTCTTGAGGTCCAAACGGTCTCAAGGTCCAAACGGTCTTGAGGTCCAAATGGTCTCAAGGTACAAACGGTCTTGAGGTCCAAACGGTCTCCAAACCGTTTGGACTTCACTTAAGGCCTATAAATAAGACCCCAAGGGTCCTCTACGAGGGGAGAAGTTTTCAGACGTCCAAAGGCTGCCTCAATCACTCCAGAGCACTTACGACTTCCATCCTCCGCCCTGGGGATGCCGGTCTGAGAACCATACTCCATCTTGAAGTTGCTTTCTCTCTCTCCTCCAAGGAAGGTGGGAAGAGGGAGATCTCATCATCGCGCAACTTGTGAAGTTGGTGGATCGTTTCTCTCTCTCCAAGGGGTTGACTTTCCTCTCTCCTTTTTGGGGATGATGCACTCTCTCTCTCTTCTTGCCTCCTTCTTTGTCCTAGTCATGAGCGGGTAGTCTCTCTCACTAGGGTGCGGGGAGTAGCCCCGCTACCCATGTTTTCATATCATGTAAATGTAATTCATAGTTTGTAATATAGAGTTCTTATCTTTTCAGTTCAACATCAAACGTTTAATGAATGCATGTTTCTTGATCTCCAACTTGTGTTATCCTTTATCTTTTAGTATGAATTGTCTACGTTTGTACTATTAGATTCGAAACTCGTTTGTATGTTGGTTCTTGGTGCATGTATCCACCATGCATCTGTTTCGGTATCTAGGAGTGTATCTCAAGAAGTGGAGTAAACTCACTATCATTCGTCGCACTTTCATACTATGAAATGGAATCAGTTGACGTATGAAAGTGCAACCTTGGTAAGTCGAGGAACACACTTCGCGAGGGGAATGATGCAAAGTAGGTGACCATTTGTTCGGGAATGGCTGGCATTGCAACATTCCCGCACTTCTCGTAGTTAGTTCTCCGAAAGGAAACTAAGCCTACAAAGATACTAACTGACTAAACTCTTTTTACAGGTTATGTTTTGCTTTGTATGTGCTGATCCATGCGTAGTGGCGGTGAAAACCGATCACACCCTAGTGACTTTTATCACTGTTTAACTCCTTAGTTTTACTTGCTTTCTTACTTTTTCATGTTCTTAGTTTAAAACAAAAAAATCCAACTTTCGATTTAAGTGCCTACTAGTGAGTGATTAAGTGAAATTCTAACGTTTTCCTTCTTGTTGCTTGCAACAAGACCATTGTCCTGAGGATTCGACCCTTAACTATACTACGATAAGACTTCCACGTATCTTAGCATACGTGGGTGGAGTTCTCCATCTAGTATATGCAAGGCTAAACCTAAAGACTTACTGTCTTTAGGATTTTTAGTTGGTGCACGTAATTCCACGTAAGTGGAAGCTCCATCATTCAGCAAACCCTAGCCTTTTACAAAGGCTGAGTGGCATGATGGAAATGCTAGCACCAAGGTCTGCCAGTCCTTTCTTACATGAAGAATCACCGATATGGCAGGAAATCCCAAAGGATCCTGGATCTTTCTACTTCTTGGGCATCTTACTCTGGATGATATCTGAAGTGGTTTTAGCTAACTTGACTATCTCATATTCTTCAGTTATATATTTCCTGGTGAGGAGTGACTTTAGGTGCTTTGTCCAGGCTGGTATCTCAGCGAGCGCATCCAAAAAGGGTATATAAACATGAAGTTTCTTCATGGCTTCCTTGAACTTGTTGAAATGGGTATCAAGCTTTGTCTGGCTAAGATGAGTTGGAAAAGGTATATGAGGTTTGTACATAGGGATATCGGGTTCTGGTGATGCTTCTTCCTCTTCTTGAGCAGCCTTCTCAGAATTTTCTCTGTCCGACTTACCATTAGTTAATGGTTCTTTTGGTTGAGATTCAGGAGTTGTGGAGTCTTGTATAATCACGGATTCATCCTCATCTGTAAAAACCACAGGTGGCTTGACAGGAGGATTGGAATAGTCTTTTCCCGACCTAGTGGTAACCGCCTTCAGTTGTTCTAGGTGTTTATGATTGTTTTCCAGTTGGCCAACAAAGACTGCAGCAGGTGGCTTTATACTAGCTGCGAGTTGAGCTAGTTGAGATTCAATAGCCTTCTGCTGGGCTTGCTGGTTAGCTATCATAGTTTGTTGAGTTTGCAACATCTTTTCAATGGTTGTTAACTTGTCATCAGGAGAGGCATGACTTGCTTGTTGTCCTTGTTGTTGATAAGGAACTTGGTTAAGACTTTGGTACTGGGAATTGTTTTGATAATTATTGAAGTTCCTATTCTGAAAGTTTCCCTTGAAATTTCCTTGATTTCTAAAATTCTATTGTTGATTATACTGAAATCCTGGTGGGCCTTGTGGTTGCTTGTTCAAACAAATTGATGTGAGTTCACTGCTCCAGAGGGGTTTCCATATTGAAAACCTGGATGGTTCCTATTCTGATTCAAATTGTAATACCCTTGGCCAGGAATGGTGTTAACAACATTAAGATTATCCATTTGACTATTATCTCTTTGCCCACATGTGTTGCTCAGAATAACATCGTAGAGAACATTGCATGCTAGAGTGGAATGGTCAGTACCTTTACATGCTTCACAGAATAATGAAGCTGACTTGATATGTTCTTATTGTTGAGGGGGTGCACGTTCTCTTCCAAATGCAACAAGGGATGATTCGATATGATCTTGCTTGGCAACTAGGAGTTTGAGGGTTTCAGCGATTGACTTGTATTCGGGAATAACTTCAGCCATAGCTACCTTCAACACTCCTTTTCCTACAGACCTTCCCCAATTAGCTTGATTCTCAACTCCCAGGGTGACGACCCTCCATGCGCTGTCGTAACTTTGGCGCATGAAGTTTCCTCCGGATGAGGAGTCTAAGAATCTCTTGATATTGTCATCTACACCTCTATAGAAGATCTCGATGAGTTGATTCTTAGGAATCTCATGGTGTGGTACACTTGCGTAGAAGCTCTTTGTATCTATCCCATGCTTCTGTAAGGGTTTTTCTAGGGACTTGAGTGAAATTTATTATCCATCCCCTAATTTCATAGGTGAGAGAGGGAGGGTAGAACTTTTCCAGAAATACATTTTGAAGTTGTTCCCAAGTGGTTATGGGTTCACTTTGCATTGAATTGTACCAGCTTATTGCTCTATCAGCAAGTGAATACTTGAAGAGATGGAGTCTGATGGCATCATCGAATACTCCATTTTTCTTTGTCATATCACATAGATCAATAAACCTCAAAACATGCTCCTGATTATCCTCTCCTTGTTTTCCATAGAATGGACTATTTTGAAAGCAATGTAATCCAATGCGCCCTAATCTCAATATTGGCAGCATTGATGGGAGGAGGTTGTACTAGATGATGAACATTCGCAACCTTGGGGATTGAGAACTCTCTAAGATCCTTTTCCAGTTCTACTGCTTGGGCTGCTTGAATTTCTTCTTGAACCGCAGCTCTAGCTTCTTGCATGAATCTTTCTCTCTGTGCATTAAGGGCTTGGGCCACCCTTCGAGCTATTTCTTCCTCTTGAGCCATTCTTGCTTGGTTCTCTCTGATCTGACGATGAAAAGTTCTGTCTATCTCAGGATCAAAGCTCGCTGTGAGTCCGGGACTGTCTGAACGGTGCATACACTATGCTTTGGGTTGTTCCTGAAATGGAAAGATCTTTCTGAAGTAAGGGTGGTGGAATAGAAATGAATTCAAGTAGATGATCAATTGTATCAAAAAAAAAGCAAAATCCTAGATTAGCCTTAAGAGAACTGGATTTGACTAATTGATTCCGTTGTCCCCGACAACGTCGCCATAATTTGACATGGCAAATATCACGCTAACAAATTCACTCGGGGTTGAAATCCCCGAGCTTTTACCAAAACCTCAAGCAATAATACCACCCACAAGCAGACATGTCTTATCACAGTATAGTTAAGGATCGAATCCCAAAGGACAACGTTTTTAAGAATCTTTGTCAGTCAAATCTAGCTCGAGTAAGACTAGTATTTAGAACGATTGATTTGGTTGAGGTTAATTAAACTAATTGAAGGAAAGTAAACGAGCAGAATGAAAGTTTGTTTTATATTAGATGATATGGAATCGTTGGGATGGTACCAGGTTTCACCACCATTGCACATACAAACACATCCAAACTCTTAACATCCATGCAAATATCTAACTATCCAAAAGGAACTACTGTGAACCCTCCAGGAGGGATGTTTAGGCCCGTGTAAGCATCCCCTTAGGCATCAGATTTCTCATCACCATCCGGATCATGCACTTACAGTTCTTAAGATACAACATCCAACTAAGGATGTGGTCCTCCCTGAGGGATGTTTAGATCACAAAAGCGTCACTGTGGGCTAGATGGCTCGTCCCCTCACGGATCATACACTTACGACCTCAAGAAACCCATTCTATTTCTAGTCTGGGAGTCAATTGTTCTAATCGACACGCATGTAGGAAATTAGTCTGCAAGCAAACATCAATGATTAACGAGAAGATATAGCATCCAACTAAGGTTGTGGTCCTCCCTGAGGGATGTTTAGACCACAGAAGCGTCACCGTAGGCTAGATGGCTCGTCCCCTCACGGATCACACACTTGTGACCTCAAGGAACCCTATCAGATTTATCGTCAAGGAGTCTACCTCATTAATCGACATTCTAAACTATGAAGATAAGAACAAGATGAAAGCAAGCAGGTAATCAACTACAAGCATATCAATTAGCAATGAAGTGAAAATTTATATACATTGCCTCAGAATGTTAAATGAAAAGACATGAATGCATGGGCAGCGGGGCTAGTCCCCGCACCCCAGTGAAAAGGAACTACTCACTCATGATGCGAGAAACAAGAAGAATAAGAAAGAGAGAGGATTCTGCCATGAGCATGATGTAGAAGGTGGTCGCAACTCGGTGAAGATGATGCATCCTTCTACTTCGTGTCAGAGCAGATCTGGACGAAGAATGAGGGACACCAAGATAGAACAAGAAATCTTTATCACTCCTCCTTCCTTCTCTTCTCGACCTCCTTGAGTTGCAGTAGGAATGGTAGGTGAAGTGACAGTGGCAAGATCAGACCAGCGTACAGGTAGCCTATCGGCGTCCCAAAACCGATGCCCAAATGAGGACCCTGGCAGTCCTATTTATAAGCTTGGAGCTGGCCTTCATGGTTTTGGTATGATTCCAGCCCAAACGGTCTTGGATATATTTTCTCATCAAATGGTTTGCTAAGTATATGACCAAACAGTTTGCTTAGTCATGACCAAATAGTTAGCTTTGATTATATATCCATACGGTTTGGCTTTATCGGTTTCAGTACCCTTGCTCAATCGGTCCCGTACTCCCTTAGTGATCAAACGGTTTTGATAACCAACATATCTCTATATGGTTTCATGCAAAACTACTTTATCATTCGGTTTGCTTTGATTGCTTTTCCACACGGTCTTATACAAACCTTTCTCAAATGGTCTCGTTGCATTCCTCCAATCGGTATCGCTGCATGCCTTCATACGGTTTGCAACTTTCTCCAATCGGTTTCATGCAGACCGCCATACGGTCTTGCTTCTATTGGCTCAAACAGTTTGGTAGCTCTTGCTCCATACGATCTCGTATGAATGATGTTCTGATCGGTCTCGTTTGCACGTGGCCACCAAACGGTCTCCTAATGCTTTCCCAAACGGTCTCATGCATAGCCTCCATACGGTTTGCATGTTACTTTTCCAATCAGCTCTATTGGTCTCGCATGCACGTACCTACCAAACGATCTCGTGACTTCTTTTGCAATCAGTTTAATGCCAGCCAAAATAGTCTCACATACCAACTTTATCAAGCCGTTTGCTACAATGTGCTTCATTAAACAGTTGCATGCATGCTTTGGTCCCATGCACGTGCTTTATCAAACGGTCTGGCAGCCATCCCCCATACGGTTTTGTAGTACCGCCTTTTCCAAACAGTTTTGCAGCTGCGTCAAACGGTCTCACGACCTCTTCCAAATGGTCCCGCATTTCCACCTCCAAGCGGTCTCACAGCCCCAACTCCAAATGGTCTCGCAGACCGATAATCCTCAAACGGTCTCGACGTGAGCATGTCCATTCGGTCTTGAGACCGTATGGATGAAACCGTATGGGCAAGACCGTATGGGAAAGACCGTATGGGCAAGACCGAGGGTGAGTGAGAGTAGATCAAGGGCAGATATAGGTGGGTCCCAGGTGATTGTTCAACCTCATCAAGACCTGCATAAAATCGATATTAACTCAGTTAGAAACCTTGATAATTGAACCAATTAGGAAATTTTGCACATTTTGATATTTAGTAATTGTAATTGGATATATTGAATCAAAAAGAGCCCAAGAAAGTGACTGAAAATCATGATGAATATGCATTCATCAGTGGGGTGGCCGAGGAAGACACCTTGTGGATGGGGACGAGCTGATCAACTCCAATTAATCAATTGGTGCTGTCAAAATTTTGGGGAATTGGAAAATTTGTTAGGGCGAGGAAAAGTTGAAATGAGTAATAGACGCGGCCAACTTAGGGGCATTAGTTGGAGAGTAGCATTGGAAACCAAAAGCAGATGGGGGCGACACGGGACTGGCTCTCAGGAGGTTACTCCCCCACCTTTTTCTTCTGTGTTCCATTTAATTTTCCTGCCAATAAAACTAACATAGACTTCTCTGCCAAAATGACCAGCATACCGCTCTCAGTGGGTAATGGAGAGAGAGATTCTGATGATGGGGTTGGGCTAACGGATTAGGCCCGCTCAGAGGAGGCACCCCCTTCATAAATTCATCTTGAGGAAGAAATCTCGTGTCTGCCACCTGATTTCTCTTAGGCCATGGCTTTTTAGCCACAACCACTACCTGATGGCTTTTCCTAGTTGTTGTAGGGTCTCTGTATGGCTTCTATTTTTTTTCATGTTTTCATCTCGTGCTTTAGTTCCTACAATTTAGTTGTTGCTTTGGTCCTTTCACCGTCTGATGGTTTGATTTTCAATTATGATTGTATTTGAGTTGTTTTCCTAGTCTAGGATGTTCGTTGCACTAGGGACATTTTGTCATACATGCATTGTGTATAACTGACTTATATGTAGGCTCCATTTGGTTGGTCAGAGGCATCCTATACCATCTATTCAACTAATTCTTGGCACCCTTAAAAACCTCCACCAAGAATAAGGGGAATGACCATACCTGGCACCATATGGTGTCGGTGGACTGAGGATGGCACCTTGTGGCTGGGGATGAGTCGATCAACTTTAATCAGTTAATTGTTGTGGTCAACATTTAGAGGGGAATTGGAAACTGCATTAGGGTGAGATGAAGTTGAAATGAGTTGTAGGATGTTGCTGACTTAGGGGCATTAGTTGCATAGTCGCATTGGAAAGCAGAGTGTGGACCCCGGAATGGCTCTCAAAAGGTTACCCCCACCCTCTTCTTCTGTGTTCCTTTTAGTTTTCCCACCATTAAAACTAACATACACTATTCTGCCAAAATGACCAGCATAACCCTTTCAATGGGTAAAGGAGAGAGATACTCTAGTGGGGGGATGGGCTGAGGGATTAGGCTCGCTCAGAGGAGGCATCCCCCTCATCAATTCATCTTGAGGAATAAATCTCGCGCCCACCACCTTGTTCCTCTTAGGCCATGGATTTTTAGCCACATCCACTACCCAATAGCTTTTCCTAGTTGTTGAACGATCTCTGTATGGCTTCTATTCTCCCCCCCCCCCAATTTCATCTCACGCTTTAGTTCTCATAGTTTAGTTGATGTTTTGGTTATTTCACCATATGAATGGTTTGGTTCTTAGTTCTGGTCAGATTTGGGTTGTTTGCCTTCTCTAGGATGTTCGTTGCCTTTGGGACATTTTTTCATACATGCATTGTGTATGACTGACTTATATGTAGGTGTCATTTGGTTGGTGGGTGGCATCCTATACCATCTATTCAACTAATTCTCAGCATCCTTAAAAACCTCCACCAAGAATAACGGAAATGACCATACCTAGTGCCATATGGTGCCTACAAGCCGAGGACGACACCTTATGGTCGGGGACATGCCGATCAACTCTAGTCAATCAATTGGTGCAGTCAAAATTTGGAGGAATTCAAAAATGTGTTAGGGTGAGGGAAAGTTGAAATGAGTAGTAGGACGCAGTTGAATCGGGGGCATTAGTTGCAGAGTAGCATTAGAAAGTAAAAGCAGATGTGGGTGAGGAGGGACTGGCTCTCGGGAGGTTACTCCCCCTCCCTCTTCTTCTGTGTTCTGTTTATTTTTCCTGCAAATATAACTAATGTACACTTTTCTGTTGAAATGACCAACATACCCCTCTCAGTGGGTAAAGAGAGAGACTCTGGTGGTGGGGGTTGGGATGAGGGATCAGGCCCGCTCAGAGGAGTCATCTCCCCCTCGTAAATTCATCTTGAGGAAGAAATCTCATGCCCTCCACTAGGTTCCTCTTAGGCCATGGCTTTTGAGCCACATGCACTGCCCAATAGCTTTTCTTAGTTGTTGGACGGTCTATTTCTGGTATCTATTATTCTCCCCGTGTTTTCATCTCATTCTTTAGTTCCTGTAGTTTAGTTGATGCTTTGGTCCTTTTTCCATCTGAATGGTTCGGTTCTCAGTTCTGATTGGATTTGAGTTTCTTGCCTTCTCCAGGATGTTCATTGTATTTAGGATATTTTGTCATTCATGCATTGCGTATGACTGACTTATATGTAGGTGCCATTTGGTTGGTGGGCGGCATCCTATACCATCTATTAGACTAATTCTCGACACCCTTAAAAACCTCCACCAAGAATAAGGGGAATGAGCATACCCGGTGCCATATGGTATTAGCGAGCAAAGGACAACGCCTTGTGGCTGGAATGAGTTGATCAACTACAGTCTATCAATTGGCACAGTCGAAATTTGGGGGAATTGGAAAGTAGGGTGAGGTAAAGTTGAAATGAGTAGTAGGACGCGACCGACTCGGGGGAATTAGTTGGAGAGTAGCATTGGAAAGCAGAAGTGGATGGGGGTGACGTGAGACTAGATCTCGAGAGGTTACTCCCCCACCTCTTCGTCCGTGTTTCATTTAGTTTTCTCGCCAATAAAGTACACTTTTCTTCTGAAATGACCAGCATTCCACTCTCGGAGGGTAAAAGAGAGAGAGACTCTGGTGGGGGTGGGCTGAGGGATTAGGCCCTCTCAGAGGAGGCATCTCCTCCCTCATCAATTCATCTTGAGGAAGAAATCTCACGCCTACCACATGGTTCTTCTTAGTCCATGGCTTTTCAGCTACAACCACAACCTGATAGCTTTTCCTAGTTGATGTATGGTCTCTATATGGCTTCTATTATTCTCCACATGTTTTCATCTCATTATTTAGTTCCTATAGTTTATTTGATGCTTTGGTCCTTTTGCCATCTGAATGGTTCGATTCTCAGTTCTGATTGGATTTAATTTGCTTGCCTTCTCCAAGATGTTCATTGCATTTAGGATATTTTGTCATTCATGCATTGTGTATGACTGACTTATATGTAGGTGCCATTTGGTTGGTGGGCAACATACTATACCATCTATTAGACTAATTCTCGACACCCTTAAAAACCTCCACTAAGAATAAGGGAAATGACCATACCCGACACCATATGGTATCAGCGAGCAAAGGACAACACCTTGTGGTTGGGAATGAGCCGATCAACTCCAATCTATCAATTGGAACAGTCAAATTTGGGGGAATTGGAAAATACATTAGGGTGAGGTAAAGTTGAAATGAGTAGTAGGACGTGACCAACTCAGGGGAATTAGTTGGAGAGTAGAATTGGAATGTAGAATTGGATGGGGGCGATGTGAGACTAGATCTCGAGAGGTTACTCCCCCACCTCTTCTTCTGTGTTTCATTTAGTTTTCCCACCAATAAAGTACACTTTTCTTCTAAAATGACTAGCATACCACTCTCGGCGAGAGAGACTCTGGTGGTGGGGGTTGGGCTGAGGGATTAGGCCCACTCAGAGGAGGCATCTCCCCCCTCATCAATTCATCTTGAGGAAGAAATCTCAGGCCTACCACATGGTTCTTCTTAGTCCATGGCTTTTCAGCCACAACCATAGCCTAATAGCTTTTCCTAGTTGATGTATGGTCTTTGTATGGATTCTATTATTCACCCCTCTATTTTTATCTCAAGCTTTAGTTCCTATGGTTTAGTTGTTTCTTTGGTTCTTTCGACATCTGGATCATTCATTTCTCAGTTCTGATCGGATTTGAGTTGTTTTCCTTCTCCATGATGTTTGTTGCATTTGGGAGATTTTTCAGTACATGCATTGTGTATGAATGACTTATATGTAAATGCCAGTTGTTTGGTGGACGAAATCTATGCCATCTATTTAGCTAAATGGGGAATGACCATAACTAATGACATATGGTTCCAGCGGGCTAAGGACAACACCTTGTGGTCGGGACGAGCTGATCAACTCCAATGCATTAGGGTGAGGTCAAGTTGAAATAAGTAGTAGGACGCAGATGACTTGGGGGAATTAGTTTCATAGTAGCATTGGAAAGCAGAATCCGATGGGGGTGACATGAGACTGGCTCTCAGGAGGTCACTCCCCCACCCTCTTCTTCTGTGTTTTGTTTAGTTTTCTCGCCAATAAAACTAATGTACACTTTTCTACTGAAATGACTAGCATACCCCTCTCAATGGGTAAAGGAGAGAGAGACTCTAGTAGTGGGGGTTGGGTTGAGGAATCAGGCCCATTCAAAGGAGGCATCTTCCCCCTCATCAATTCATCTTGAGGAAGAAATCTCATGCTTGCCACTCTGTTCCTCTTAGTCCATAGCTTTTCAGCCACATCCACTGTTTGATAGCTATTCCTAGTTAATGGATGGTATCTGTATGGATTCTATTCTTCACCCCAACTATTTTCATCTCATCCTTTAGTTCCTATAGTTTAGTTGTTGATTTGTTCCTTTCATCATCTGAATCGTTCAATTCTCAATTCTGATCCGATTTGAGTTATTTTCCTTCTCCAGGATGTTCGTTGTGTTTGGGAAATATTTTGGTACATGCATTGTGTATGACTAACTTATATGTAGGTGTCATTTGGTTGGTTGGTGTCATCCTATACCATATATTCAACTAATATTCAGCACCCTTAAAAACATCCACCAAGAATAAGCGGAAATGATCTTTGCATCACCTATTAATGTCACAAAGGGTGACGAAATGAGTTATATTTTGGAAGGGAGTCAGACATCTCCATCCACTAGTGCATTCAGAGCAGTGATAGGTGTGAAATGGATTAGGGTGAAGTTGTAGAGGAAGGATGCAATCGATAGCCCAAGTCCAAAGTAGAACTAAGGCACAAACTGGTTCTAGGTTGTTAAGTTTGGTTGGGCAAGTGATGGTTTTGTGTTGATCGCCAAGAATTAATGAGGACCTGGATTTTTATCCAAATTTTTGGTCAGTGACAAAGAATAAGGTAAATCACGCACACAAAAACTCATATTTTAGGTATTTGATGCTTTTAAATATTTTAAGGGTACCCTACAGACAGGGCCCCACTAAGATTTTGATTATCTGTGAACTTTTTTTATCTGTAGTAGGGTGAGGAAAAATAGAAATGTAGGTACTTTTGTCCAAATAAATACCAACATTGTATATATCAATCCAAATTCTAAACATATATCCTTTTTGAGCGAGTCATGGAAATGTATTGTTTCTTTGAACCATTGTGTAGTCCCTTCATTCTCAATTGAAACTCAATTAGTTGGGTCATACAAGGAGAAGTAATTTTTTGTTATTTCAGTAGGCTAGTAGACCTATTATTTGTCATAAATTTATAAAAACAAAATACTATCTATATCCAATCCCTTTGTCAATAATACACATAAGTAAAGGTCATCCATTTCAGGATAGATTTTCTATTTGTGTTTTAGTTCTTACTATGTTTATTTCTTCCTTGTTATAAAAGGCATAATGCAAGAAAAGAAATACATAATAAGTATATTACACTATATCCTCACTTGCTACTTTCATAAGACTGATTTGGTGTTTAAAATCTCAATAAAATGCTAAAATTATCAATGTAAAATAAGTTTTTTTTGAAGTCTGAAAACAAACATGCTATAAATCATGAGAACATATGTTCTCTGTTAACTCTTTTGGATACAAGTTACAATTCATATATTCACATTTATAGAAAATGTTAGCGTAAAAACCAATTCTTACATATATTTTCATTTACTTTATACATTCTGGTGGAATTATTCAATTCACATGAAGTGGACCGACATCCCCCACTTCAAAAAAGAAGAAGATTAAGCTTTGATTGCATGATTCTATTGTAATAGTTGATGTCACACATTCGAATTTAATCTACAAAAATGGTGATGGACAAGGGATCAAGACATACTAGAATATTTTAATTGATGCACATATAAAATTTTGTCCCAGAAATCAATTACGTGTAGGACGTCAACTTTGTGTCGACTTAGCTAGGTGTGGAAGTTTGTCAAAACTTTGAGGAAGATTCGAGGAAGTTTAGACACACACTTGGACAAACTTTGATGCCATTTTTGAATAAAATGATGTGAATTCGAAGAGAACTTTGATTGAAAACTTCTGATTATGTTATATGTTTATCTTATATATGTTAATTTAACATAAAAACACAATTTACTACTCTATAGCCCTAGTTAGGTTGATAATACAATGTGTTTCTTACAAAAGATAAATGTGCAATATACAAATATAACTACGGTTCATTGTATGTATTCTATATTGTGTACAGTCAAATTGTAGTTACAACATCCTCTCTAGGAAAGAGTGGCAACAAGAAACATAGGAGTTGATATTAGAAGTCGTGAAGAGGGTTGGAGGTAATACTTAAGCATTATGGTCATTAGGGCACTAGTCAGATTAATGTTCTAGGTCGTCTCAACTTTGCTTCAACTTCTCCAACTTCAACGAAAATTTGACAACTTTGGAGGAGTTGATATGAAAAAACTCATAAAAAAGTCAACTTCGTCGATGTTGGTGAAACTTCACTCTGAAGTTTGGACGAGGCCGAAGTATTTGGTATTCAACTTTGCCTATGGTCAAATTTTAAAACTTTGGTGAAACTTGACCTAACTTTGACAAAGTTGTGTTCCATGAGGTGAACTAATGCATGGACTCTTGGAAGCACCTATCATGGTTTGCATGATATAGGTGAATATGAACCATTTCATTTGGATGCGAGATTTTGTAAGTCCCTAGAGTGGCCCTTCTTAGGGGCTACAATGTCAATTCATTTTTGACTTTTTTTATATAAGAGTCAAGATCCTTGGGTGAGGATTTATTGGGAACCATGCCATGGAAGATTGATAAGTAGAAGACTTGTAGGGTTGACATGCTTCCTTAAGAATAGTATGTACCATTTAATGTCAATGTCTCGTTCATATAGATGCTCTTAGCCATATTATATAATTAATATCCTAACATGCAGTTTGTTTTGTGAATGCGTTTAAACTGATAAAGATTTCATTAAAGAGTAAAGACATCTATTGCACATGGATCACTACAATTAGTTGATCTCAATAATCAATCAATAAAACAATTACTTCTATCAACTCAACCACTAGAATAGTAGATTTCTGCTTGGAAAATATCATAAGGCACATCCTAATGTTTCAATTATATTATCCATAATATTGATGCAACCCAAATAAATGTTAATACATATAGTAAATTGAGGAAAATAGAGGACTATCTGAATTGAACAAATAAAATTGATGATGGAACCCTTACATACATTCTCAATTCTCACAAATGTAAATATGAAATACAATATGAATCTCGTGTACTATTACATTGAGATGTTGTACAATTTGCTATAAATTACTTAATATCTTGGGATTGATACATGTATAATTTACTGATATTTACATATATCTTGTATGGTTTTGGTATCACTCAGTGCATTGTAGCAATGAAGTTTAGTATACTAGAATATTTTTCACTGATATTCATGGTTTAAATACACTATCTATCTATCCAAAACATACACCATCCATTTGCATTGTAAAGGTGAATGATCATTATTTTTCAGATGTCCTACTTGCTTGTGATTTGTCTTTTTCTTATATAAAGGTTCATATGCAAGCTGCCAACCTCTTCTTCT
This sequence comes from Alisma plantago-aquatica, assembly GCA_963693085.1. NCBI lineage: Eukaryota > Viridiplantae > Streptophyta > Magnoliopsida > Alismatales > Alismataceae > Alisma > Alisma plantago-aquatica. The sequence goes on from OY856409.1 coordinate 928,609,730, forward strand.
TTCTCTATGATAAAAAAACTTGACGACAATGATTCTCTCCTACAAGAGTATAGTTTGGCCTCCATGCCAACTTACTCTTGGTGACTCTCCATTGATTGTCTGATCAATTTATCTCCATCATCAAACACAATAATTCATGTTTAATACACTATCCTATGGAATCGATCCATTGGAAGAATCCACAATCTTATTGCAGGAGGGTGATAGGAATTAGATAGGTGGAAGCGAACAAATGGATTACATATAACAAGTATTAAATGGGTTTAAAATTGTAAGGATGGACATAATTTACTGTTGAATACCTCAATGCTTTTGCACCAACATCAAAGGCTAAGCTCGATCATGCAAACCAAATTGCAAAAAAATAATTCATTCATCTAATTCAACAACTGGATAATATCTCGGGGCATGGGTATATGCAGATAAGCATGTGGGGGGCTTAATTAACTTATTTCTTCTCATAACCTAAGTTAAATTGTGTACCATATAAATAAACACATGTGACATGCATACTATTTGCACCTTTGTGCCTGGCTACTTACTACACATATGTGCATTCCTGCTTATTGTATTTATTTTTTATCCCATACACCAATATTTTTGTATGCTTCAAGAGCATGCTTATGAGCTTTGTTCGGGAGAATATTTGTGAGCATGCCTTTGAACTCAACAGTGTATCAAATTTCTATGATTGACTTCTGTCTTTTTGAAACAGAAGTAATTTTGATAATGGTCATCCTGCTATTTGCACCTTTGTGCCTGGCTGCTTACTGCACCTATGTGCCTGCCTGCTTACTGTATTTATTTTTTTATCCCATCCAATATTTTTTTATGCTTCAAGAGTATGTTTATGGGTTGTCTTTGGGAAACTATTTGTGAGCATATCTTTGAACTCAATGGTGCATTAAATTTATATGACTGACTTCTCTTTTTTTGAAACATAAGAAATTTTGATAATCGCACATGAGAGGTTGGAGAGAATCTGTCAAAGATTTATAAAATTGTATCCTTATATTGGGTTGTATACAAATTATTGTGAGTAGTAATTATATTTTACCCATCAAGAGGCACATGAACAAAAAAGGGAGCACATATAATTTTGGATGTAAAACAATACAAGTTGGAGAGAGTCAACTAACATTAATCGAGTTGTTTTCTTTTAGTGAGTTGTATAAGTTATCGTGAGTACTAATAATATATCATGAACAAGTACATATCCAAGTAGGGGAGCACATGTGATTTTTGTATTGGCACACTATAAGTTGGAGGTTTGTTTGTAAATTATCATGAGAATATATATTGGGTTGTATATAAATTATTATGAGTATATATCTAACCATCCCATACAAAGACATATATGGTATTTTTTGTTTGTTTTTAGTGGGTTGGATGTAAATTATTGTGTAATTATATATTATAAGTCAACATACACATGTAATTTTGGTAATGAGATAGTAGAAGTATATTAATCAAGTTGTTCTGTTTTCACATTTTATATTTATGATTATTGGGAGTACTAATTATATGTTAGTCAGCATGCACATTTCAGAAAGAGAAAAGGTAATTTTGGTGACATGCCTACTATTTTCATCTTTGTGCCTGGCTACTTACTACACTTATGTACCTACCTACTTAAGACATCTATTTTTTGTCTCATCCACAAACATTTTTGCATGCTTCATGAGCATTTCTGTGAGCTCTTTCAACATGCTTCAACAAGATATCTATGTGCTTCAATATTTTGTCTACATAATTCAACACATACATTTGAGTCTAGCGACCCAACCAATATAATATGGTGTTTTAGAATTCTAAGTGCTAGCACATCCTACCACCATATTTGTCTGCTACACGATCATGTATTTGATCAACGATGTAGAGCATTTGTGTATTTAATGACTTCTCTTTTTTTGAAGTGTAAATTTAGTAATCGCACACTAGAGATTGGAGGGAGTCAACCGACAATTTATGTAATTGTATAACAGGTTTGTCTAAAAAATATTATGAGTAGTAATTATATGTTACCAAGATGAAAATTGTCAAAAATAGAAGCACATATAATATTGATAATGGCAGACTAGAGGTTGTAGGGAGTCAACTGACGTTAATCGAGTTGTTTTCTTTTAGCAAGTTGTATAATTTTTGTGAGTACTAATAATATATTATGAGCATACACATGCCTAAGAAGGAGAGTACATGTAATTTTGGTATTGTCTCACTACAAGTTGGAGTGTTGTAAGTATATTATCACGAGTTTATATTGTGGATTGCATATAAATTATTGTGAGTCTTTATCGAATCATCCTTTAAAAGGATATGTGTCATATTTTTTTTACTTTTAGTGGGATGTATGTAAATTATTGTGCATACTAATTATAACTAGCAGTCAGCACACACATGTAATTTTTGTAATGATACAGTAGAAGTAGCTTATTCAAGTTGTTCTCCATTTGTTTTATATTTAATATTCATGAGTGCTTATTATATGTTAGTCAGCGTGCACAATCCCAAAAAGGGAGCCCAAGTAGTTTTGGTAGTAGCACAATAGAAGTTGGAGGAAGTCATTCAATAGTCAAATGAATTGTTCTCTTTTAGATTGTTGTATGTTTATTGGATCTCTTACCCTATAAAAATGAGTGTAAGTGGTGTTTTTTTATACTAGCATGTTTGACAACTTTTCAACTGTGTTTGACTGGAACATCTTACAAAATTTTGTGTTTCTTAATCCTAACATCTACATATTTACTTGTCTCAATTTAGTAAGATTTTTTTCTATATACTTAATATGTTGATAATTAATAGTTATCACTACCAGTTGATTTTTTTTTATTTTCTTAAATAATCAATTTCACACATATATATTTAGTATTTAGATTTTTTTTTTGTGTAACATGTGCTTAGTACGTGTCTTTTTCTAGTAATAAATAAAAAGTAACTATTTGAGAACATTCCAAGAAGTCCTAAACATTACATCTAAATCCTAAATTGAAATAATTATGAAAATTCTAGAAGAAAATAATTTAATTAAAGAAGTAATTAAGCCCCTAATTAGAAGTATCCTTTGACATTTTGGGCCCAAGAGTAGGACCTGTTTGCATTAGTTGATCTTGTCCTAAGATCAACAAAAAAACAAATGATGTAGCCAAATTCCATGTCATCGTGCGAAGAAGACAAGTCGGTTGTAAATTGTGCTTCCATTAGAAATGATTAGACCAATTAATGTTTACAAGTCATAAGTTGCATCCAAGGAGTAGTGGGGAGAATGGATCAAATAACACCAATAGCATTTCTTTGAATGGTGGAGAATTTTGAGATGCATCTACATATGTATCATGCTTAGTATTTGGTATCAACTCTAGCTTTGGAAATTATGGATCAACTAGTTCTGTGAGCGCAAGTGGAGTTCTATCTGAAGGGTTGTTGTTATTATCATCTTCTAAATTGTCATCATCCCATGTAAAGTGTTTTTGGCATTGAGCGTATTAGTGCCCATGTCACTACAACCAAGGAATGGGTGATTTATGGAGTATTTAATGTTGAAAGAACTTTTGTTGTTTGATAGAAACAAAGGAAGATTCCAATTCTGCTTTCATTTTTGCCCATGTATTGATGCGACAAACCACACATAATTGCCTCTAGAAAGTGAGAGCAGTTCTGCGAAGCTCAGCTTCAACGTATCGGATTTGGTGATTCTTTACAAGATGGGGCTAGATAAAGAACAACTCCACGCTAGCACCTCGTTGTAGATTATGTTGGGATCACCAAATTTGTAACGTCACACCCTTCTTTAGGTAACTTGTGGTGGTTATCAAGCCTTGACCACATCTCTCATTGCATATCTCGAATCAAGGTCTTAGTTGGTCAAACTACTTATTGTGGTTGGCAAGGCGTCCTAACAATGCGACTTTGGCTTTGAACTCATTGTCGTGCACCATGGTGCAAGTTGGTGAAGTTTGATGGAATTTTAGAAATTTGAAATTTGGGTCTGGTGGTGCAGATAGGTATTCTGATGGTTGATGTTGAATATAAAAATTATGAGGCATTGTTGAAGACTCCCTAAATTGTGGACCATACACAGAGACAAAAGAAAATGTCTAAAAATAAATTTTTAGGGTGAAACAAACAATACCTAATGTGTGCATTGTTCACAATGAATAATATCGTGACAAATTTTTCATAGTGAACATTATTTTTTTCCTATTCCTAATTCCTGAAAAAAGAGGGGAAAACACTTTGGTGGTTGGAGAATTTTTTTGGAAGAAGATCATGAGAGGAAGATGAAGATTTGTAGGGTTAAAATGAACAAATTTGCACTTGTTCATGCAAACAGTAATTTGATTCTCTTATTAGGATATAAGTGAATTACATTCCTAACTTAGGGTTTGGGATTAATTAATGGTGGAGGATAGGTAGTTTGGCTGCACCTAGGGTTTTGTCCATTCTCATGTCCTGGGTTAGATCTAGGTTTACATCTCAGGATTTGATACCAATTGATGCAAATCGTGTTGCAAAAATTCAAATTCATTTATCTAATTCAACTGCAGGGAAACACTCTCAGGCATGGTGTATATAAATAACGTGTGTGAAACCCTAATTTGCTTATTTTTGGTCATGACCCAACTAAAATAAGAAATATAAATTGATCATCATAGATGTTTCAAACAAGTCTCCAACTATTACATCTAACTCCTTATACTAAAATAATTATGAATAAATCCTAAAAAATAGTAATCTAATAAAAGAACTAATTAAACCCTAATTAGAAGCATCTTCATGTATTTGGACCCAAGAGTAGGACTTGTCTAGCCTCACAACCCTAATTAGAAGTATCCTCATGCATCAAGACTTAAAAGTAGGACTTGTCCTGCATCACCCTACTTTTCTTGTATAGAAGAGGTGTCACTTGGTTGTGTCATGCATACACATTGAACTCCTACCTAACAACAAGGCAAATCTTGATGAGTGTCATTAATGTTTCTACTTCAAGATGGAAACCCTCCCTGTGTGGAGTGGGTAGATGTCTTTTCAACAATAAGGTTTAGTCTATGCAGTTGTTGTTGTTGACCAAAGGTGTTTCTATATAGGTCATGCTCCAACTGCATTGATGTATGAGAATTTTTATGAGGGAAATATTCATCCTTCAACTCTAGTGGGGGACAAGTTAGAGGGAGGGAGATGAACACCTCTTCTGCTCTTTGCAATGGATAAATGTGGGATGCACCAATTGATGATCTTTGTTCTCTTGCTCAATATTACCATGGACAACAACCATTATAGTTTAGAGTTCTTTTTAGGCTTCTACTAGTGGGTAGGATGGATGTTTATCAAGAGTGCAAGGAAACAAGACAATTGGGTTGGGTTGGGAAGGTTTGTAAGGTGAGGTAAGCGGGACAAGCACTGCCATGTACCACCACATGAGTAGTTGTTGGAAGTAATATTTGACTGTTTCATGGTGTTAGTGTAGTGGGAAGTTTTGAGTGCATGCAACATAACTACCGCCCTTAAAATTGAAAAGGAAATATACAGGGGTAGAAATGAGGTGTGAATCATAGGTTGGGCCCTATTTTGGTGATAGACCACTAACTTGGTTTGACGTGAAACTTCAAATTCAATTCAACCTTCTTTGTAAGGTTAATAAATTTTGGCATCAAGCTGACATGCCCTGAACCCTTCTTTTTCTATCCAAAAAATGTATGCTATGCCCTTTTAAGAGATTAATTTATATGTTAAAATGATCAACATACCCCTTGTGATTGGAAGAGAGTGAGAGAAAGGGGTCTTGGGATCTATTGGGTCCAGTTGAAATCAATATTAGGTTGTTTTGTTCATATATGTGAGGACACATAACACAATGGAATAAACATTTTGCTCAGATTCTACAAGTGTAAATGGATACCATTTGCATGGGCCACAATCCCAAACTAAATATTAATACAATGATTAAAAGCACAAAAATCCTGCCTATGTTCCATGCATCTTGTGTAAATGTAACTGGTCCCTAGCTAGGACAAAGGAGGAGGGTTGGTTGTAGGTTGACAACCTGCCACAAAACTTTGTTAATCTTTTCTATGGCATAGATCCTTTTAAGGAATTTATTGGAGCATCCCCAATAATAGTGTTGAATAGAAAAGAAAAGGATACATGTAGTTGGCTCAACATGTTTGGGATTTGAGGCTTAAATGATATTGTTAATAAAAAAAACTCAAAAAATGGAAACCAAACACAATGCACCAACTGTTTTGGCAGACTATTATCTAAATCCACTTCTATACATTTTTATAGTGATTTTTAACATATATATTTGAATATAGCTCTGCCTATGTTTTGTGAATCTTGTGAAAATGTAGTAGATCCCAATTCCGGGTAAAGGAGGAGGGTTGGTGGTAGGTTGAAAGTCAACAACAAAACTTTTGTCATTCATTCTATGATGGGAATCCTTATGCAACTTTTTAGAGTTACAAACAAGCAAAGAAGGAAGTCCAGAAGGTAGTCCAAGAGGCAAAGTCTAGATACTTTGAAGAGATATATAAGAAGTTTGACACCATAGAAAAAGGAAAAGATATATACAAAATGACTCGTATAAGAGAAAGGAAAGGAATAAACATGGGTCAAGTAAAATGCATTAAGAATGAAGATGGTAGAGTGTTGGTCAAGGATGATGACATTAGGATACAATGGAGAAACTACTTTTTCACACTTTTCCATGGAGATATTGTAAATTACGTAATAGACTCATGTGACATAAATACATGTGATGTCATTTATACATTATGAGTTCCACTATCTAACGTCAAGAATGCTTTAGAAAGATGATAACAGAAAGGCATGCAGACCAAGAACTATTCACACTAGTGTATGGTAAAAGGTGTGGGGGTGAATGACCTATGTGTTTAATAACTTTCTTTAATAAGATCATGCATACCAATAAGATGATTGATGAGTGGAGAAATAGTACTATAATACCCATCTACAAGAATAAAGGAGATGTTCATAGCTAGAGAAAATACATATGTATCAAGTTGATGAACCACACTATGAATCATTAGGCTTATTAAGCAAAGATTTAGATCTATAGTGTAGATATCAGACAACCAATATGGTTTTGTAACTAGAAGATTAGAAACATACACTTTTAGTCTGACAAAAGGCTTACGGAGAAGTACAAAGAAGACAAAAAGTGTTTTCCATATGGTTTTCATTGATTTAGGAAAGGCTTATGATCAAGTATGCATGGAAGTATAGTGGGAGGGTTTTGGATAAAAATAGTGTTCCAATCCACATTGACTAGATTAGAGACATGTATGATAGCTCAAATGCAAGTGTTAGGACTCTTGAAGGAGAGATAGTCAGCGTACATCAATGATCGACACTCATCCATATCTATTGTTATGGATGAATTGACAAAGTATGTTCATGATGATATTCCTTAGTGCATGCTATTTTTTTATGATGTGGTATTACTAGATGAAAATTACGAGAGAATGCATGATAAATTGAACTGTGAAGAAAGGCGTTAGAATTTGATGAATTCATGATGACTAGAATCAAAACTGAGTATATGCATTGCTAGTGAAATGAAAAGTGGCATGAGCGGCCGCTTCAAATGGCCCTTGAGCACCAATTAAGATGATCCAAAAAATAGGTAGCATTTCACCTGCCTTTTTTGTATTGTCGTGCATTAAGTAAATTATATGGTCCAAGTATTATTGACTATAATATATTAAACTTATATACATTAAATGTTCCATGATAAGTTGTAGTTGTAATTTAGAATGCATACTTTATTGTAAGGCAAAATAATAGGATATTATTGTAATGTATCCAAGTAAATTATATGTAACTTTTATCTAATTTATAATGCCTACTTGATTAAAAAAATTGTGGTAATGTATGACTAACTAATGATATGTATATGTAACAATAAGTTAGTAAAGTATCTATTACAAGTCTATTATTTAAGTTTATCTATGTAAACATGTGATGTAAAATTGTTTTTGTGCCATGTATATACACTTACTATTTTATAGTTGTGTACTGTAGGGTGGTTTATCTATGACAATTCTATGATTTACTATATTATAGATATAATCAATTTTTTATAGTTGTTATAAACTATTTGGATGTTTTATATTGTTGTGTAGAGTGTTAAGACACGTTAAAAGTTCCAAAAAAATATTTACATATGCGTGTAACTCTTCGTAAAAGCATATAGGAAAATAAAACCTAATTTCTCAAAAATCACCCCCTTAAGCACCAGCTTAGCACTTAATCAGTGACAAGGTGATGTTCGCACACTTACCACTTTTCATGTTTCTTTTTAGATTATGCATTGCAATTTCAATTAATCTAGAATTGTAAATGGTGGCGCCAAGTTAGATGGAGTGTATGTATCAAAATGTGATAAGTTTTATTGTCTGGGTTCTACTATTCAAATGGATGTCAATGTCCAAGATGATGTTCGTCACATGATCACAACATGATGGTTGAAATGGAGGGTGCAATAGTAGTAGTATGTGACTACAAGATCCCTCTCAAAACAAAAAGTATAGAACAACTATATGACCAACCATGCTTCATGGGAGTGAATTTTAGGCGGTGAAGAAACAAGGTCTCTACAAGATGAATGTAGTCAAAATGTGTATATTGAGATTTATGTGGCAAGACAAGAAAAGATCGCTTGAGAAATGACTATATTAGGAACGAAATGGGGGTGGCAGGATTGAGGGAAAAATGTGCAAGGGTCGTTTGAGATGATATCGAGATGTGCAATGCACCTCTAATGTGCCTATTCGAACCAGTGTTCTTGAGTCATGAAAAGAAGAAAATGAAGGGTTAAATTAACTTGGGAGAGGTTATACAAATCTTGAATCGTTACATCTACATCCAAATATGACCCGTAAAAGAGTTGATTGGAAAAAAGGTTCCATGTAGCAGAACCAACATAGTTGGGATTGAGGTTTAGATGATGACAACGGTACTAGATTTGAATATGAGACTCTTTGTTAGCTATCAAAATAAGGTTGTATGTCTCTCATGAGCTATAGAAAAGTTAATAAAATGCTACATAACGTCTTCATATAAATGTGGGTTGTCAACTTATCATTTGATCCAGTTCGAGATTTAAATTTATAAGGATTAAGTCTAGAAATTTGGAGTCTCACAAATTTGGATATCGATATAATCTCATGCCTCACTTATGGATATCAACACTATGTCACAAATTTTAATTTTTCATGTTGGCATATATATACCACATCATTTATCTAAAAAGGGCAGAGATCATGCATTTCTTAAATAGATAATATTCATTATTTGGCATATGTAATAAGGTTTTATTATACAATAAGCTTTTTGATGAATACAACAAAAAGGTTTATTGATTGTTCTCCACTCAGTAATCCCTATGCTTGATTTCTATATCTAAAATAGAGATAGAAATATAAAAAAGAATGAGTTCAGAATTAGACACCTACCATTTAAATATCTATCCATTTATTCCAAAATAATATATAATCTACTTTTTGATGGATACATTATCCTAGATTGAGCCAAACTTTTAAGTTAGGAAATATTTGTCTTCATAGCTGGATGTTAGGGTCAATGAAGCTTAAGATCTGAACGGATTCCAAAATTTTGCATCAACATCCCTCAAATTATTCATGTACTTTCCAAAGGGGAAAAGTACAAATTGTGTATTGTCTTTGGCGGTCGCTGATCACAAGAAAGGAAATAATATCAATAAAAATCTATACAAAAGATGCTATATCAAAATTGATAGACTTTCGCACAACCACACGGCTTGATTTCTCTGTCTGTAGGTTCTTGATCACAAGAAGCAAGACCATCTGACTCGCTAAATTAATGTACTGGAAGGTCTATCATTTCAAATGATATTAGATTGAGAGGAAAATTTATTACTTAAAGCCCAAGAAAAGCGTATGCAAGTTGGATTCTGTGGTTTCTTCACACATTTACAGAACAGGAAGTGAGACAAATACCTTCGTGTTCTAATCTATCATGGGAGAGGAGTTGACGTGGAGGCTTTTTCAAGTGTGGGTTTGGAGCTTGTTGGTCTGTGTGCTCTCTATATCCAGGTAAGCAGGTAACCTATTCCTGTTTGAGATGCTTTTGGCGATGAAATTCCCAAGGCTCTAGAGTTTAATGGCCGTCTTACTGAAGAACATTAAGATGTCAACTACATACAAGAGAGCGCAAGCAGCAAGCAATTTGATTTGTCAAGTTTATGAACAACAGAAATGACGAGGATGGAAATAAAAAGTTTGGACCCATACCGAAACATAAGTTCAACCTAAAGAAACTATGCTAGTAAGGTTCTAAGTTGATACATGTATGCCTGTTTACGAATATACTAGTGCAAAACAGGGTAATTTAGACACACTTACAAATCGTATCCTAGGCTACCTGGGCAACAGATGGAGTCAAATTCATCACATGTGTCACATTCAATGTCTTCTATACTGGACTCGATTTATTTATATGAACAGACACACAAAGTACAATAAGACAACAGCCTGTGTCGATTTCAAGAGCAGCATACTACCACCAGCTGCTTCCCAACAGTAACTTGCATGTGTGTCAATTTCAGTGGTTTATGATAGAAAAAAAATAAAGCTTGGACACGTGTTCTGTTTTGTAGTCAGTAACATTTTTTTATTTTCATGCAAATCCATTCACTCGCATTTGATAAAACAAAATCAATGACTGATATAAGCTTATACAAGAACACTTCTCCAATTCAATATAATATTTACAAGTAAAAGATGTCGATAGGACTGCACAACTGTATTACTATCAAATTGTCAACTCCATTGCAGAAACAATATCTCCTCAGCAACCTTTAATGCCTTCACAGCCTTGATCCTTGACACTCCAGCCTAGGTCATCACACACTTCATATGTATTTTTGTTCAGCACCAGTCGAGTAAACATCTTCATCCTCCAGGGCCAATGCTAGACCCCTCAGGCTTAGAGAGAGCATGAAATTTTTCTATCAGTTGGGAACTTGGGCCTTCTATCCTTGACTCTGAAAATATGGCACATGTATCAAAATTTGGCCTCTAGAAGCAACCAGGAATTTTGGTGAAAAATAATAGTCAGGACCTTAATTAATATTGTTTTTATAAAAGTTACTTACAAACTAGAAACTGCTATATTAAGTAAATCAGTCATAAATCATTAAATCCAGTGAATTCATGGACAACGAATACTTGTTCGAATCTGCAGTAACTTTCAAATATGTCAAACTCGACTAACAGATATGATAAGAGAGTACATATAGAGAAAATAAAAGTGCAACCTTAACAGCCCACACAAAGATATGGCAACGTTCTTTCTAGACAGTGGATACTCTTGTGATTTCCAATTTACCCCTATTGTCTAACTCTCCTGTATGGGTGGTTGAACCTGATGAACAAAGAAATGTAAGTTACTAAGAGAGATCTAAAAAAATGCATAAATTATGATTGCAGCAGCATTGTACAATATTTCATACTAAAAAATTAGTGGATCCAGTTACTATTTGCTGAACAGCATTGGGAGTAGTAATATTGACAGAGCAGTAAAGTTGTTGTAGAACACAACGTTGGGTCACTCTGGGTATTATTCAGCATGCCAAACCCAAATCAGCTGAAGAATAGTTGATACTATACAAAATCAGGATTGTATGCACAACATAAGCAAATACAACTGAAACAATATAGGTATCTACGCACTTGTCTTATCCAGTTGAACCAAACACATGGGTCTCTAAAATAACATGTGAGCTACTGTTCAGCTTATAAATAACACCTACATTTCAAATATAAGGGTCAGTTTGGTTGGACAGAGAAAGAAAATATGCAGTTGCAAGTACGAGTACTTCCTATTTCCTTACATTTGGTTAGGTGTGGCTATTTCCTTACATTTGGCTAGGTGTGGCTTCAAGCCACAGTAAGAAAAAACCGCGGCATTCCTTCAAACTCTGTAGAAAATTGTGAAAACATACCTAACGCAATTGGGTGCAGTTCATTTTCACTCCCTCGTGTTGTGACACACAACTATCTCCAGTTTAACTGCATACCTGTCACCTCCTACACTCGACACAAGGCTCATTAGAAACCTACAACCACAACAAGCCATTATCAATAAGGTTTAGGCAGGCAGTGGTATCATGTAGCCCATTGAATTAGAAGAAGGGAGTGGAATTGGTTTCATGTGTTTGATGTCGACTAGATAACCATAACAGATAATGGTGACAATGTTACTTGGCGGAGCATCAGATGTAGGCACCCTGGCATTGTTCCCACTCAATGTCATCATAATCTTCCTCTGACAACTTTGGAGCCCACTGACTTCATCTCACACAACGACGAGGACATTATTCGGTGCCTCACTTTCTCTGCCTTCAGTCGCCCCAGCTGTCGTCTTTCTAGTTTGTTGATTGTGGTTTCAGTCCATGGTCAAAAGGCCGTCTCCACCGATGGGATGGATGGGTGCATGAACTAAATGTGTGCGGCAAATGTGAAATCCTCCTGATGCCTCCCTATGGCACGGTGCTTTGGCTAACAGGGGTTGAAGTTCTGAGTTAAATGGAAGGATGATGATGGAGCAATCACAATATGTATATACAGTTCAACCATCACCAACGATGGATTTTCCTAGAAGAGCAAGCAACATGACCACAATCTAGTATGCCATTCTACCACATCTGTATAAATTGCATCAAACTAAAAAGTTGCAAACAAAGTTTGTTGATTCAAATTACTTCCAACCAAACTAAGGTGGTGTTTGTTGCAACACATTGCTTTCAATTTCCTATTTTAAATTCCTATTATTTGTGTTATTCTTTATATGCTTAATAGGAATAATGAATCCATCCTACTTAAGCACATTAACGTCAATGTAACTTTTCTCATGTTACTCCACAAGTACACCGTACAATAAGTTGAGTCTATATATAAAACTCTTTGTACGTCATGCATCAATATTATATTCCCTTTGCTCTCTTTATCACATGACATCGAGAGCGAGTTTAGCAACAGTTGTGTCATCAGTGCAGGGCAGCAACAACTTTGTTGTCATAGCAACAAGACAGGCTAGCTGATGCAGCCACTTCTTCAACAGTGGTTTTGACTTCACTCTGTTGTTTGCCGCACAATAGTAACTTGTTAAACACTTTGTAACCAAACCAGAGTTCCCTCTCTCACTCACTCTCTCCAGTCATGTTTGTGAATGTATTTCATCACACCCATTAGTTTAGGCCATAGATCTCATTTAGGCATTTTCTCGAACATTTCCAGTCAACCAAAGCGGTAGAATCTACATGGTGTAAAGTGACAAGTAGTTGAACAAGGTTATACATTCGAATGAGAATAAAAATGCTAGGAGTACTACCACAACATTTGATTCCATACAAGTGCTTTGTCGTGGGACATAACAATACCTAAACCTAACAATAGTGCAATCATTCAAACTACAACTAGTAGCTAATATATGGCACCTGAGAAGAACTAAGTCGGGATATAATCAAATGAACGACAAACAAAAGATACTAATACTTATTTTGGTTAGGAGTCATTGTTGCTCCATCGTAGAAGCAATCATACATATTTTGTTTAGGGATCAAGTTGAATGTGGTCTTCATGACCTTCAGGTACTGCTCCAGCACCACAATTTTCTAGCCCGAGAAACTACCTTGATCTTCAACCTCCAACACCCTTCTTGCGCTAGGGGGCAGTGTCACACGGGGATTGGGACCGCCATTGCAAGAACTAAGGAGAAAGAGGTGAGGTGGCAGTAGGAATTTAAGGGATAGGAAAGGGCAATACAAAGTCAATGAATGATTCTTCTCCTATTTTTAGGGTCGAGCCAGTAGGAAGACAAGATAGGGAAAAGTTCACTCGTGGGGAGCAAGAGTGGAAGTCGATGCAAACTTGGAAGTGCAATGAGGGTGAGAGTTCGGCACTAGGTAGAGATAATCAATAATGCCGAATGTGAGGGAGTGGAACCAATTGTAACGGGATTGGGGCCATAAATGAAATTGACAATATGTTTTGTGTGTGTGTGGGGGGGGGGGGGGGGGGGTCTACTACTCGTCACCTCACCTACTATTGAAAATATATGTGGTGCTAGGCTAGCCAACATGCTTGACAAGGAGAGGTAACTGACATACAAACATGTAATAGTTGAACCGTAGTGACCAAAACTGAAGTTGTGTCGCTGATCATAGAGCGAGCTGCGTGCAGCTTACAATCACACGTCACAACTCATACAAGATCCCAAGTATACAATTTGACTTGTGACAACGACATTGTACCTATTAATTTTTTATCATTGCTGCTACAATATATTGTTGTTTTTAGCTTCCTAAGAAACAAAAAGCAAAGGCCTTAAAAGTAAAGAATCTACTTGATCAATCCCTACAGGTTCTTGTTCTCCATGAATTGGCAAAAGAGAGATATGCAGCACTCAGAGAGATATGCAGTAGCCACCAACGCCATAAACGATGAAGAATCATTGCTACGGAAAAAGTCCAGGGTCATTTGGCTGATAGAGGGAGATATATATGCAAAGTTATCTAGATCAGGAATAAAGTTAAGAGGGATGTTATCTTAGTCAGTATTCCCACAAAAGTGTGTTATTTGGGTTTTTATTCCAAAATAAATATTGGCAAGGGGCATTATCTCCCGTTTATCTATTTTTGGCTAAGTATAATTCTCGTATTACAGGAGTACTATATTCCCACCAACCTATTATTCATGATTATGGATAAGTCTAATGATAAAAACATAAGTGAACAACAACCTAACTTCATCCTAGCAATAAAACAAATGGATTAAGAATGCACATCCTTTCAGTTGGAAACAACCAAACATAAGAACCATACATGTGGCTTAGACAAAAATAGTCATTAAGTATAGACGAAATCCTGCTACATGAAGTTTAAAAATGAGAAGAAAATATAAACCTAACGAAATAAAATAACCTCCCCCCCCCCCCAAGTCCATGAAGAAGATGTAGTCCCAAGATTAATGATATCAGAAAGTTTTAGGTCATTTAAACCCATAAATTTGATGATATGTGGGACACAAAAATATGCAAACATATTGAACATATATTCTTGGGAAGCAATATAAATTCTCAAGTATTTCATTCAAAAATTAATGATGAAAAAGATGAAAAGGTACAAATCCAGACATCGAGCATCATCATCATCATCATCATCATCATCATCATCATCATCATCATCTAAGCCTCAGTCCCAACTATGTTGGGGTCGGCTACATGGATCCTTTGTTTCCATTCAGCTCTATCATGGGTCATATTCTGGTTGAGATGTAGAGATTCAAAATCTCTCTTTATAAGCTCATCCCATGTTAATTTAGGTCTTCCTCTTCTTCTATTAATTGTGCTTGCCTCAATAGCATTGATTCGTATAGACACATTATTCCGTTTGCGTTGCACACGTCCATACCATCTGAGTTGGCCCTCGCGCAACTTGTCCTCAATGCTCGCCACCCCCACTTTATTCCTGATATAGTCATTTCTCAAGCGATCTTTTCTTGTCTTCCCACGCATCCATCTCAGCATACACATTTTAGCCACATGAATTTTGTCGAATCCTTATTTCTTTGCCGCCCAACATTCACTCCCATAGAGCCTGGCTGGCCGTATAGCAGTTCTATAAAACTTGCTTTTTAGTCTGAGAGGAATCTTCCGATCACAAAAAACTCCACCTGCACTCCTCCATTTCAACCATCCTGTAGTGATCATATGACAAACGTCATTTTGGACATCCCCGTCTATTTGAATAATAGAACCCAAGTAACAAAATTTACCGCATTTTGATATATCTACTCCGTCCAACTTGGCTCCACCATTCACATTGCGAGATTGGCTAAAATTGCATATTCAGTTTTTCTCCTACTAATCATTAATCAATTTGATTCTAATGTCTTTCTCCAAAGTTCAACTTTATCATTCAATCCATCTTTAGTTTTGTCAATCCAGACATCGAGCATGATGAGTAATAAATGACTCACATTATACATGTGAAGAAATAGCCTCCAACAGTCCAAAAAATATATTGCTTAACCGTTATTTTTCAAAAGAGGACTTGACCTTCAAAATTCAAAACAGACTGAAATTGAGTGTATGAGGTTGAGTAAATGAACCTCGTCACATGAATAAGTTATCATAGTACAAAGAGACATATACAAATATCTAATGGCATTGAATGTTCTATTATGAGTAACTAATAACTCACATCATGCAAGTGAAGTACCATCCATTGAGTTGCTACTCCAAAAGTATGCAAATCTATTGCCTAAGAAATAGTCTTCAAAAAAGGCTTTAATTTCATCAAAATAAAATATGTCTATGTTGAAATGAATAACAACGACACTAATTAGAATATATAATGACTATGAGATGTGTTTAAGTAATAATTGACTCACATCATGCATTGTCGACCTCATTGTTGTATTTAGTGGTAGAGGTTCAAGGTGGTATGTGCGTTCTAACAGTTGATTGAGGGTATTTATCCAACACAGTATCTTCTTCTGTTGTTTAGAAGTTGGGATTACAATTGGAACCCCACCCCAAGCTGTACCGCATACGGTGGGTTGACAACATTTCCCAAAATGTGACCTAACGCTGTAGAGTTCCATTTTTATCTAATGGCGTCTACGAAGACAATGTCCTATATGATGTGCTAAACATGACTGGTTCCCACATACTACTTGGCCATCCATGGCAATTTGACCATTGCGTAAAACATGATGGATTCTACAACACAAACTCCTTCTGACTTGGCAACGCCTGAAATCTTTTTAGATGGACATCCTATCATTCCAATCAACTAGTACATGGTCTTCGAGAGATGCCTCCATTCAACTCATGGCAAGTAGTAATCGCCACTACCCTTGCTTCACCAGAGGTTTTCATTTCTAGGGGGATTGATGCAATCCATAAAGGAAGATTTGCATAGAAAACAAGCCAGGATCCAAGACAACACCGATTAGAGCTTGTTGTGCTCAAGTTGGGCATTTATTTAATTATTTGTTTAACTAGGAAATTTATGTTTTATTTAATTCAAAATTTCTTCAAATTAGGAAGTAAATTTACTATTTTATTTACTCGTAAGTCAAGTCATTGAGTCCTATATAAGCTAGCCTTGGGGTCCAGGAAGTTGAATATGAATTGAGATTTAATTTGCATGGTGCAAATTTATCTTCCCTTATTCTTCTTTTTCCTATCATGGCTACATCAAGACTCCTATGTTAGAAAAATGGTGCTATCATCTATAACAGGGAGAACTAAAACTAATCAATTATATGAAAATAATTATTAAATAATAATTAAATACGGGTTTTATTTCCATGATCTTCATTTGAGTGTGAAAAGGAATTATGTAGGATGTTGGACGTACCTTTGGCTGGTGTAAGAATTCTTCCCTCATTCCCAACAATGTGTGAATTGTTTCCTATATGATCCCTAGAGGCCTAGAGTGACCTTTAGAAAAAGAACTTTAGTCAACAATAATATATAAGACCTCTGAAGGATAGTAAACATTTGTTGATAATAATTAGATACCATCTCAATTTTCAAAATTTGCATTCGGCTGCGCAAAGGAATCGATTGGAGTGTTTGAGTTTCTTGGGGCATGTGATAGTGTTCTTTCTTCATTCTCGAACAAGTCAAACGTATATTCTCTAATATCCCCAAATTGACCTTTGATGGGAGATAGATTATGTAAGATATTATCGATATATAAATTCACCTAGATTGACACTACAAATGTTAACACTAGTGAAACACCTGTTGTATTTCCAATTTCTTCATTTGGGTGCGCAAAGGAATTGTGATGGCATAGTTATCAAGGTTCCCTGCTAGGTCCCCAGGGCTCTAGGTGGGCCACCTTAAACTAGATGCCTAGGCTTTCAGCTAATAAAGTGGATTCCTAAGGCCTTTTAGGCCCAAATTTGAGACATTTAAAGATCAAATACCATGGATTAGGTCTGAATTTGGTTAAATTAGAAGAAGTTTAGTAATTTTAGGGAAACTATATGTCTAATTTAGTCAAAGTACATTTAATTTGGGTAGATTAGGTCTGATTGGGGAATAAGTCAAATTTGGGGGAATTAGGTATGATTTGGCCAAATTAGGGCTCATTTAGGTCAATGTAGGAAAAACTAGAGAATGTTATGTATGATTAGGTCATGTTATGCCAAAATAGGAATAATGTAGGCCAAATTAGGACATACTAAGTTAAATTAGGTCCAATTTAGCTCATGTTAGGTCAAATTAAGGCTGAATAGGTCTAGCTTAGGTCATGACAGGTGTAATGTAGGTGAATGTATGATTGATTAAGCTTACCAATACAAATGTACATAGTTATGCATATATATGTATATGCAAAATCATTATAGGCCCCCTAGGTTCCTGCCTAGGCCCCCTAGGCTTCCCTTGGGTGGGAAGGACCACCTAGGCACATACACTAGTCATCATCATCTAAGCTTCAGTTCCAACTATGTTGAGGTTGGCTAGGCACATTGACTAGTACTTGTTATTAATGCTCAAAAACCTATGTGATGCAAACAATATTCCAATTTGATATCTGAAACTCATAAACATGATATTTTGTATGTATAAGAGTTATCTTGAATGATCTATTCAAAATAATTTCTATTAATATCATCATTATTTTGATTTATAATATAATCATAGGTTGAGTAACCTCCTCATAGTTATCCATGACATTAGTTAGCATATTCAACATCTCAACAAATTTAATTGTCTAGTCGATATCTAACATTATTCTCCCTGTGGTGTTTCATTTCGTATATTATTAACGGAAATAATTGCATGATATGATTTTATATGATTTTCTAACAAATCTGTAATGATATGTTTTTCATGATAAGGGTACCTTGTGAAGCCAAGCATTGGAGAAATTGCACATCCTCAAGAAAATATAAATGTTAATCAAGCTTAGAATCATATCTAGACATTAAGATTTTATCTTTCATAAATTCATTGATTGTTTACATAACACCTCAAAGCAACAAGTATTTTTTTTAAATGACATATATATAAATATATTTTTTTGGAATACAAATTGACTAATTCATACATTGCAAGATATCAAAACTTTAAAGAAATTATAGTAAGGAGATGACAAAAACTAAATAAGAAAAAATGATGCCTAGCACTGTCATTTGTTCTCTCTGTTTCTCAAAAATTGTCCCTTTCCCCCACTGCGCAATCTTTCACAAATGAGGAAGGATGTTCTGGTTTCTACCTTCAACCATCAGAAGAGCATGACCTCTTCCAACTATAAAGATAGTTGAATGTGGCTATCAACCTACATAGAGCACATATTTTCTTAGGAGTTTAGTGAAAGATCAAGATGAGGAGTTAAGAGGGTGAGACATCATAGATGTGAAAGGGAAAAGAGTAGGCATGCAAAAGTGGAAACGTCAAACAAAATCTTGCTTTGGCCCAAGCTTGGCAACAAAGTCATGGTGGTGAATGTGGAAGAGTGGTCGTAGTGGTAGGTAGTGGATATTGTGGATGGAGGAGCAACGGTGGTGGATCCAAAAATGTAAAGTTTCGGGGGCTGAGTAAGAAAGTCATAAGACCAAAATTGATACATAATAGCTAAGTCATAACAGTGGTGGTGGATACATAAAAGTTTCGGGGGCTGAGTAAACATTGCATAATTTTAATTAGAATATAACATGGCACCACAGAATACTACTCAAACCTATCTTTTAATAATCCAAAAAATATAAAAGTGTTGAGATTTAAACTAATAGGTGTGACTTCCTTGGAGACAGAGAGTTAAGTGAATGATTGAGTAAAGCAAATGCCTCGACAAATATAGTTATTATGTTAGGATTCACATATTCAGTTCACGTCTAGAAGCTAGATAACATTCAAGTCCATGCAAACATCTCTTCTTTGCAGTGTTGTAGAGTGTTGTAGTTCGACGTACACATTTTAAGGATCAATAAGTTATAATGTTTCCCTACACATTATTAGTTCAAGTTATATCTATTTAATCTTTCTTACTATATTAAGTATGCTATGATAAGTAAACAAAGATATCATATACTTCTTATATATAGCCTTCTGGTCACCATCTGGATTTTTCTGTCACAAGGAATGACTACCTAACTAGTTTTACTGTTTCATAACGAGTCATAAGATTAAATATTTAGAAGTTGAAATCATGAACTCATAACTTGACGGATTGACATATGAGCTAACACCAAGTCACTGATTTTTGAAACACAGTAACAAAAACAACAAAAGACAAAAAAAAAAAGAGAAGGAACCGAGATGTTCAGTTTAAATTGAGTGAGATGTGGATATCACAAAAGTAGTCATTGGGTCTTTTAACTAACTATCTAGAATCAGGTGCCCTGAATAACTTGAGTTTTAATACAACAGGTGTGGGGGAGGATAATATCACCACACAAGAAAATACAAAAATTTCTTCGTCTCTTGGGAGAATGAGGAAGGCAGAGACACATGTTGTCACAACCACCCTGAAGATAGTCAATTGTTGGGGGATTCATATCCGGCTACATGATCACGTTTTTTACTTATTTTATTTTATATACATGTGGATTCTAAGGTAGAAGCATAGTAGACAAACTTAAGCTGTTTTGCAGCCACTCAAGTCTGATGTAGAGTTCTAGCACAGTCACTGGAACCTGAATCTACAATTTATGTATGGAGGTATATATAGGATAATAGGAAGCATGAAGGCAGTAGTGAAAACTGCCATCATTGTCTTTGACCTGGGAGAACAGCTTTTGATGATGGAAGGAAGGGTGAGCGATTTGTACGCCGGAGGAGATAGCAGGGAAAGAAAATTGAATAAAAAGAAAAGAGAAAAAGGGGAAGGAGGGCGGGTTGGTAAAAATGAATAAAGATGACATGCGCATTGACATTTTTGTGGTCTAGGAGGGGTGATGGAGCCCGAGTGCCCCCTTATACTCGCCAATGCAGAGCAAATGAGGAGTTCACGATTAGAACAGAGTAGGAAACGTGGGAAGCAAAGAAGAGGGTGGGTAGAGAAAGGTAATGCCAGGTTGGATTAGAGGGCGGAAGAACCGAGGAGATATATGGAAGGAGGAAAAGTCTAATAGTGATACAGAAGGCAGAAGAGACCAATAGGGAAAAAATATGCTATGGATAATTTCATCGCCGGTAAATTTACTGGGAAAAAGTATGCTAAGGATAATTTCATCACCGGTAAATTTACAATAGGCGGAAGAGACCCAATCGTTGGTCGTTGACAACCGCCGCTAGCGTCTGAGCTCCTAATCTTGGTCTTGCTCTTTTAAGTCACAGGCAGATTAAGCTAAAAAAAAGTCACAAGTAGATTAAGCTTTCTGACCTCTCGCCCTTTCTCCGTTCGCGTCCATCCTCCTTCAATCGCGCACGGCATCGCTGGTTAGAGCAGAAGACGGAAAGATAGCGCTGAAGCGGAAATACCAAAGAAAAACAGGCAGGAAGTTGAAAACCGAATATTTGAGTCACTGTTCAGTAGCGGGAAGCAATGGAGAAGAGTTTTTTTTCCAAAACCCGCTTCCCTTTTCCTCAAATTCCAAATAACCTCCTCAAGTCTAGATAATCCCATGCACCCCCTCAACTATCTC
The DNA here is from genome assembly GCA_963693085.1 of Alisma plantago-aquatica. NCBI lineage: Eukaryota > Viridiplantae > Streptophyta > Magnoliopsida > Alismatales > Alismataceae > Alisma > Alisma plantago-aquatica. The sequence goes on from OY856409.1 coordinate 928,631,401, forward strand.
AATAATTCCAGTTATCCCCTAGCCGTTAGCCCCCCGTGGTTGGGCTGATTTCCATTTTTCTTTACGTTGTCCATCATGCTGCTTGTGTAGTTACTCCTTCATTTGTTTTTTTATATTTTAAATCTCCAATGAGGTTCATATATTTGGATGGAAAGTTGACAGTGTTAATCGTAGCATGTTGTTAGAGTTGTATCGGTCCAAATTTGAACTGCAACAGATCAAGATCCAATTTATAAAAAACCATAGACAAAGGACCAAGCTAAATAAAAATCGCTCCGATCAATCGAGACCTGATTAAAAAAAATAGAAAAAAATCAAACAAAATAAGAACATATCTGATCCCATATTGGACCGACAAAATGAAGGAACAAACGAGGGCCGAATGGAGACCGGACCGGATAACCAATGTATATAGTCGTGTATTTTTCTATAAAGTAATATATATATATATATATATATATATATATATATATATATATATAATATTAAAGAACTATATTACAAAAATTGAATGGCTACACAAATCAAATACGTACAACTAAATTCTTACAACTCGAGAGTAAACTATTATAAGTATATTATATATATTTAAATAAAATATTAAAGAACTATATTACAAAAATTGAATGGCTAAACAAATCAAATCGTACAACTAAATTCTTACAACTCGAGAGTAAACTATTATAAGACTACTGAGAACATTACTAATATAATGTTAACACAAAATAAAATATTCAAGACTAAAATTCATAAATTCTCTACACACAAAAAAACTAACACGTACAAGTATTATAAAATTAAATTATATAACGGTTTATATGTAGTACACTCACTGCCACAATGTAATGCAATATTGAAATTTATTTAGCGGCTACTCGATGCTTGTATAAGTGCAATAGCTAATGATATTGATATTTATTGAATAATCACATCAATGTGTAGTCAATATCCATATACATATTGGTAAATTCTAGAGTGATTGATAATGTACTGCACATCCCCACAATCCTTGATAAATATTAGATTTAATTCATACGTATAAGATTTTTTTCTTAATTATTCGATCCAGATTATTTTCTACCGTTTCCGACCGGACCGGGGATCAGATTTAGGAAAATAGTGGACTGAAGACCGGCTTGAAAGTCAAATCGGTTCAAAATCAAACCACACCAAATAGTCACTTTAGTCCGATCCACGGGTCTGGACCGATATATATACAGTCCTACATATCGGTACTTTTTTGGTTGTATTTGATCGTATAATTAAAATATGCAATAGAAAAATTAGAAAAATCAAATAAAGAAGTAACTACACACAAACGTAGCTGGAGACGGACAAATAAAAAAAAGGGGGGGGGGGAATAGGCCCAGCCGTTAACTTGGTAACGGGAATTAACGGTTGGGTGTTATTTGGAATTGTCTTAATAGTTGAGAAGTGGTCAGAATTATCTATAGATGAGGAAATTTTGGAGAAAGTGAGGGGTTTTTGGAAAAAAACTCAATTGAGAATGGGGAGGGAAATTAACCTTCAGCCAATTTCAGCCCGCGAAGATACATTGGGCCAAAAAGAATTAACAAATTGATTAGAAGTGGCGAGAGGGTGAGTGCACGACTGAGTATAAAATTTGACACGTGACCACGTCCTGCCTATGTTAATGTCAAATTATTTTAGAAGGCACGTCAAACTAGACCACTGTTTCTAGTAGTTATTAGCAGGAAGACACGTGCTAAGCACATGTTGCACAATGCATGTCTAATGAAATTAATTAAAATTATTTTTTTCCATATAGATCAAGTCAGTTTATTATTAATAATACACTGATATATACATTAATTCTCAATTAAGACATAAATGGAACAAAACCAAAATTATATTTGGTCATATTTTTAGACATGTGTATATTTGTGACTAGAATATAGTTAGTACTTACAATAATTTACATAGAATCCATGAAAATGAACACTCAAGTAACTCCCGATTGATTTCTTGTAACATTTATTATTTCATTACTAAAACTATGTGTGTTTCCTTTATGTGTATGTATTTGTTGACCGCTAATGCGTAATTCATAATCACAATAATTTACTATAATCTAATTTAAGAAAACATTAATATACCAACAGACTCCCTCCAGAATGTCGATTCCTATTCATAACAATAAACCTGTAAGAAGAGAATAACTTGGTTAATTGATTCCCTCCAACATGTCGTGTCTGATTAACAGAATGACACATGTTCCTCTTCTTAGGTTTGTGCATTTTAATGGAATAATGTATGGTCAGAATCATGATCATCCAAATAGAACTCGTTAAAAAAGAATAACTTGATTAATTTCTAGTTGACTCTCTCTAACTTGTAGTCGAGTATTAAAATCACATGCTCCTTTTTTAGGCATGTGCATGTTGTACTCACAATAATTTATCTTGTTAGAAGAGAAAAAATGATTAATTCCAGCCCAATCCCTACAACTTGTAGCATGTTAATTATTACTAAAATTATATATGCTCTAAGAAAATAATAAGCATAAATACATAGATAAACTGGACCAATGAACTCCGACATGTTACTGAAAAATATAGACATATTTTAAAAGTACGTATACTATTAAAAAATATAAAAAAAAACTCATAAACTATTATGCTACAAATATAAAAAGTGAAACTTATTCATACGAAAAAAACTGAAAAATACAACCACAAAAGCAGCTACAAAAAACAAAACAAAAATTAAAAAAGTGAAACACGGAGGGAAGCAGCTGTAAGAGATGCAGCTCAAACTCCCTCTTATTATAGGGGATATAGATACCTTCATAACGGCTATACAATATTGCATAGATATATAGAAACAAATTCTCCCCGATCAGGATTTGATTAGTTTTTTGCTGCTTCAGTTTCAACGAGGGCATTAATAAAAAGAGATTTCATTATTAACCCTTTTTTTATCTTTCTGCCACCCACTAGTAATCGTATTTATTGTTTTGGGTATGAATATCATGTTGCTCCATTTTGTAATTTTCTATGAGGTTGAATCAGTGGTTTGTTACATGATCTGTTGTAGATTTTAAATTTACGTCATTACATGCAACAACGACAGGTGTAATATATTAACAGGTTCAGGCTAGATCCAAATAAGAAGCAGAAGGATAAATAGTGCAGGACAAAATAAAAACTGAGTTAGGAACCAGACCAGATTATTTGTTGAAAAATGAACGTGTTATTTAAAGAAATCAGTGACCCACAATCTAGAAAAATAGGCACCATTCTTCTAGTCAACCCGGTCACAAACCTGAAGAAGAGACGTCTCGTTCGTATTGACGACAAACGATGCAGATAATTAGTTGCATTACCAGTACAACTCAGCAACTACAGGAACCACTGCCTGACAGAATGTGCCTCAGAAGGAAGAGGATGAGCGAACGTGCTACGTCTAGGAGAAGAGCCTCCACGTAGCACCACAGAATGATGGTGGTAGACTCCGGTTTTAGGGTTTGCAAACACGCATTCGAACGGCTGACGACTATGTGTTCAAAAGATGTATTTAACCCTAATGATGGGAGGCCTATTTATAGCCTTACACACCCCAGTAATCATATTCCTGTTAAGACACAACCACTCAGTTGTTCTTATACACATTGCGAAAAATCCGCAAAAGAGACACTTTCTACTTCAGATTAATAAATCTGATTAGGAAAGAAAAAATCAATTAAATCAATAATTAATTATGTAGTTGTATCCTAGTGTAAAAAGAAGATGGAAGACATTCTCTACAATTCACAATCCACAACCCACAAGCTCGAGCACGAGCCCGTGTGAGGCATGGCGTGGTGCGCGTGCGTGCGTGCGCGTGTGTTGTGGTCACCATACCCACCAAGGAGGTGAGCATGCCCTCCTCCTAGGACCCTTCGATACTAGTGTCCCATGCGATCCTACATATAAGGACCATAAAAGTTCTAAGAGTGAGCAATATGTGATAAAACTTCTTTGTCATTTGCACTAGAGACAAAAATACTTTTCTCAGATGTACTAGTTGTACTACATTGGGCTTAACCCATGCTATATGCATGGCATTTGCAGCCATATATCTAACAATCCCCCACAAGTCCAATGTGTAGTGTGCTCTACCATTCAGTCCTCCATACTGTGCTTTCAGTAGATATCTTTTGGTTTGAATCTACCTGAGTTATCCAAGTGTGACCCCTAGAGGAACTAGGTGAACAAAAGTCTTAAACATGAACCTTGGGTGTAAGAGTATAAGTTGGTAACAACACAATAAAGACATTGTAGAAAAGAAAACAATGTATTAAGGTCATGCATACAAAATATATGCCACAATTGATATCAGCGAATAACCCAATTAACTTGTTGTGGCGTACACAACATCAATCATTTAGTTGGAGTCTCCAAAGATGTACTACTAACATCTTGTCCTAAGACTTGACGCCATTTAGAGACTAATCTCTTACTAACTTACAATCATGATACTAATAGGTTTCCCAGGGGATAGACACATAGATGCATGAAGCATCAAAGTAATTACATAGTGTCATATAATTCACCCGACAACTTGTTATTACCATATTGAACCCAGTTTGTGGGATCTCCACTCTGTTGGGTTGTGTTGCTACTGGCTACGAATTTAATAGGGGTTTCAATCCCATCCCGAACCTGGAGTTTTCCACTAAAGGCAAGGTAAGACCTTTAGTGAAAGGATCAACTGTATTATCTTTGGTACCGACGTAGTCCACAACCATGACCCCATTAGACACTAACTCCCTTACAGACTTGAGTCTGACTTGGATGTGTCTACGTTGTTTTTTATTGTATTTAGAACTCTTTATCTTAGCAATAGTTGTAGTTCTATCACAATAAACTGAAATTGCAGGAAGTGGCTTCTTTACCATAGGTAGGTAAACTTGACATAAGTCCATGTAGCCATTCAACTTCCAATCCAATTTCATCTAAAACACACAACTCTGCCTCAAAAGTAGACTGAGACAATATGGCATGTTTCTTAGACCTCCAAGAAACAACTCCTCCTCCTAATAGGAATACATATCCTGAGACACCATTCCTCCCAGAGTTCACGACAATCTAGCTTGCATCACTATATCATTTGACCACAGAAGGATGTTTACCATAATGCAGCCAATAGGAACAAGTTCCCTTGATATACCTCAAAACTCTATCAAGAGCTTCCCAATGGGTCTTATCGGGACAATTGGTATATCTACTTAACTTGCTCACAACAAACGCAATGTCTAGACGTGTACAGTTCATAATATACGTCAAACTTTTGATAATCTAAGAGTATCGTAATTGAGACACTAAAACTCCAGTCTCGTTCTTGAACAAGGCCTTAGATGAATCATATGGAGTCTTAACAGGTTTACATGTTGTGTACTCAAACCTCTCCAATATCTTCTCAACATAGTGAGACTGAGAGAGAGTTATACCATCAGTAGACCTTATGATTTTAAGCCCTAAATCACATCAACGACACACATATCCTTCATCTTAAACTTTCTACACAAGAATGACTTTGTCTCATTTACTACTTTCATATCGGAACTGAAAAGTAAGATATCATCGACATATAAGCATAACAAAATGAATCCATCATTGACAAATTTGCAGTGGAAACACTTATCAACTTCATTAGAAACAAAGCCAAATGATGATATAACAGAATCAAACTTCTCATGCCACTACTTGGGGGATTGTCTCAAGCCATATAATGACTTAACAAGTTTACACACTTTAGACTTATTCCCATGACCCACAAATCCATCAGGTTATTCCATGTATATCTCTTCCTGAAGATCACCATGTAAGAACGCAGTCTTCACATCCATCTGATGGATACAAAGATTATAAATGAAAGCCAATGCTATAAGCACTCGAATTATGGTCATACGGGAAATATGGGAATAGGTATCAAAATAATATATTCCTTCCCTCTATGTGTAACACTTAGCAACTAACCTAGCCTTATACTTATTGATTGTCCCGTCTGCATTAAGTTTCTTCTTAAAGATCTATTTGCATCCAACTACAAAACAACCAGGAGAAAAATCCACCAATTCCCAAGTTTCATTAGAGAAAATTGATTGGATTTCATCATTAACAGTTTCTTTCCAAAACTTAGCTTCTGAAGATTTCATAGCTTGTTTGAAAGTTACAAGATCATCTTCAACATTGTAAGTGAGAAACTCACTTCTAAAGTCCTTGGATGTCCTAAGTCGTTTACTTCTCTTTGGTTCAACTATTTCTTCAGAATCATTAGATTTAGAAATAGCTTGTTCTGAGTCGCCCTCCACATTTGTCATCCTTTCCATGTGCTCGGGAATGTAACCTGTGGTAAATGAATCTTCTTGAGATACTTCACTGGGCACACCAGATTTCATGGGAAATACATCCTCAAAGAATGTAGTATCACGTAATTCTATAATTGTATTGACCTCAATGCCTGAGATATCAGATTTTACAATCAGAAATTTGTAGGCATAACTTATCTCTACATACCCCAAGAAAATGGCATCAACCGTTTTTGGTCCCAATTTCTTCCTCTTGTGTTTCGGGACAAGTAACTTAATAAGGCACCCCCACACTCGAAGATATTTGAAACTCGGTTTTCTTCCTCTCTATAACTCAAACGAACTACTTTCTACATATTTATGGGGAACTCTATTCAGAATATGGCAAGTCGTATTCAAAGCTTCCCCCCACATGAAGTTGGGTAGACCCGATGTTTGGAGTAAAGAATTTACCATATCTATAAGGGTTTGGTCTTTACGTTCAGCTATCTCATTATACTGTGGTGAATAAGGAGCGGTAACCTCATGAACTATATTATGTAATTGGCAAAATTCCAAAAACAAGTTTGAGGTGTATTCTCCTCTCCTATCAGACCTTAATTGTTTAAATATTTTGTCAGTTTGAGTTTTAGCTTCTTTCTTATAAATTTTAAATTTATCCAATGCCTCATTTTTACCTCTAAGTAAAAAGACATAGCAATATCTACTAGCATCATCAATAAAAGTTATGAAATAATGCTTTTGATCCCTTGTAGCAATACCATTAAATTCACAGATATCAGTATGCACTAAATTCAATATTTTCGAATTCCTATTCACATAATGAAAAGGGACCCTAGACAATTTAGCTTGCACAAATCAGATTTAGAGATTAAATTAAGATTCATCATATTCTTCATTGAGGCAACATAAACATGTCCCAAACGTGGATGCCAAATATCAGATGATACAAGATTCATGCATACAGAACTATTATCATTCAAATTTAACATAGAATTTGAAACAGGTTCAACAAGAATTTTAAATAAGTTCTCCACATCACATAGATGTCCCTTGCAAAAAAAAAAGAATCATGAAGGCGTGTAATAATAGCCTTATTACATTTGCAATCTACTCTAAAATATTCCCTAACTAAAATTATGCCATTTAGGATATTGCGTCGAATGGTTGGAACATGTCTGAATCTATGAAGCGTTAGAACCTTCCCCGAAGGGAACTTCAAGTCCACCCATCCTTCATCTTTGATTTCTATAGAGTTGGAATCACTCAAAGTCATGGAACGACCTCTTGAAGCCTAGTAAGACACAAACAGGGACTTGTCATCTCAAACATGTACATTAGCCCCAATGTCGATTATTCAATAAAGTGGTTCAAAAATAAAAAAGGGTTTCATGTTTTATAGAAACATACCCATCATTGAGGTGCAAGGATGCAATCATCATATTGACCACATCCTCCTCAGTTGCAAATGTGACAACTTTATTTGCCTTCTTTGAAGGACAATCTATGTTCCAGTGGTCAACCTATCCACAAGTCCAATAAGGTTTGTTCTTCGGTTTCTTTTGAATCTTGGCCTTAGGTTTATTTGCATTCTTTGTTTTCTTATCTTTGGTTTTAGCAGTAGTGAAATTGACACTAGGGTTTGCATCAGTAGGCACCTTGACCGTCTTCTCTTTTAAGTGTTCTTTTTTACTGTTAATGTCTCTCATTATATCATCCATTATCACGTCTCCTTTGCGATGCTTAAGAGACATGCTAAACAATTCCCATGACTTAGGGAACTTTTCTATGATAGATATAACAACGAACTTCTCATGCAATTCCATCTTTGCATCTGAGAGTTCATGACACAGGAGTTGAAGGTCGTGTGTTTGATCAGAGACAGACTTAACCTCAACCATCTGAAATTTTAGAAACTTAGCCACACAATATTTTTTAGCACCTTGGTTTTCAGTACTAAATTTTTTAACTAACGCTTCCCGCAGGACTTTGGAAGTAGTAATAGGCAGCTTCGAATAAGAGTTATATAATTTGTTATCTAAACCAAACAGAATCAAACCTCGACATGTCTTATCACCCTTCTTCCAATTAGTAATTATATTTGCATTATCAAGAATAGTGTCATCAAATTTAGGTTCAGTCTCTTCTAAGTACTGATCATAACCCGTAATATTAAACCAAAATTTGCATCCGACTCTGCCAACAGACAAAGTTGGTACCAGTAAATTTCTCAGGCATACTACTCATATTAATTTTATTCCCAGAACTAGCATGACCGGTCATTGTTAATTAACGACAGCAAGGTGATTTCTTTAAGACTATTGTAAATTTTAGATTTACATCGTTACATGCAACAATGACAGGTACAATATATTAACAGATTCATGTCACATCCAAATAAGAAGTAGAAGAATAAACAGTGCAGGAGAAACTGAGTTAGGAGCCAGACCAGACCGTTCGTTGAAATTTGAACGTGTTACTTAAAGAAATCAGTGGCCCGCAATCTAGAAAGATAGGTATCGTTCTTTTAGTTGACTCGGTCACGAACATGAAGAAGAGACATCTCGTTCGTGTTGACGACAAACGATGCAGACGATCAGTTACATTACTAGTGCAGCTCAACAACTATAGGAACCACCGTCTGACAGATTGCGCCTTGGAAGGAAGAGGACGAATGAACGTACTACGTCCAGGAGAAGAGCCTCCACATAGCACCATGGAACGACGATGGCAGACTCCGACTTTAGGATTTCTAAACGCACAATCGAACGACTGACGACTGTATGTTCAAAAGATGTGTTTAACCCTAATGGCAAGAGGCCTATTTATAGGCTTACACGCCCCAGTAATCCTATTCCAGTTAAGACGTGACCACTCTGTTGCTCTTGTACACATTGCAGAAAATTCGCAAAAGAGATACTTCCAGTTAAGATCAATAAATCTGATATGGAAAGAAACAATTAATTAAATCAATAATTAACTACGTAGTTGTATCCTAGTGTAAAAAGAAGACGAAAGACACTCTCCACAAGCCACAAGTCTGTGTCTGGCCCGGCCCGGCCCGGCCAGACGAGGCATGTGCGTGTGCGTGTGTATGTGTTGTGGTCACCATACCCACCAAGGAGGTGAGCATACCCTCCTCCTAGGACCCTTGGTACACTAGTGTCTCATGTGATCCTACATATAAGGACCACAAAAATTCTAGGAGTGAGCAATATGGGATAAAACTTTTTTACCATTTGCATAGAGATAAAATTACTTTTCTCACATGTACTAGCCATGCATGGCATTTGCAGCCATATATCTAACATGATCTTGGCATGTCCGTTTTCTTGTGAAGCTAGGACAATCTACTTTTCTTACATAAATTTTGGCACTTTATTATTGTACCATTTGTTGAGTTATTTTTTGCCGTTCACTCTTTTATGCAGTACAGAAAAACAACTCGACGCTGATACACTGTTGTGACCAGCTCCTGCTTCAACGCATTATTGATTGAGCCTAGAAGGATAAACGCCTAAGAACTATAAGATCGAAACACTAGCATCTGTCATAGCTGTTGGCACGATGATCCAAGTAAAACATGCTTTCACCTTGCCGACATTGCGGGGTCAAATTATATTTTTGGTATTTGTCACCAACATGCTTCGTCAGACAGAATGATCATTTATGGATATTTATCTATCTTTGATCATTTACCTGTTGTGATATTGAAGACATTATTCAGGATAATGAGAAAGCAGCCCTTTGCATTCAATGGCTGGGGGATGAGCTATCTCAATCAAAAGCCTCGCTGCTGGGAATCAGCTCCAACTTCTAGGCTTCAAGTTCAAGCCGTTGAGGTGCTTGAAAAATTACTACAATATAAAGCCCTTGTCATTTGTTTCCCAAAAGGTTGAAATTGCGGGAAGCGCTAAAGTCATTATAGCGCTATCCTTGCAGCAGCTTGGACCATGCTGCACTTGTGAGTCTACCCCGCTTCGAGGATATCAGACTATGTGAAGAATATCATGTCAATGTAGATGCCGAGTATGCAATGACTAGTTCAGCAAGTAAGTGTATCTCCCCTTTCCGAACCACATAGATCTCATGGACTTCTCTATTCCGTTTATTACGGTGATCATAGTCATAAATTCGGTGTTCATGATCCATTCGGTTGAGTGAAAAAGTTCAGAATTCGGCAATTATGCGGGAAAATCGAGTAACAAATGGTCAACGTACGTTAAAAGTACAGTCATCTATTCGGGAAAAAGTTGGAAAATATCTGAGGATATATACATGTAATGCATACAGATATATGTGTATATGTGTTTTGCACATATATATATTGTATACATATAACTATAACTATTACTTATATATACATATACATATATTGCATACTTACATACATATATGCATGTATATACACACAATCGCATGTATAAACTCAAACTAAGTTAGAGTCTTAATCAGTACAATACGGGAAAAGAACGTATAAAACGGGGAAAAGATATTGAACGTGATAAATCCGTAAAAATACAGAAATAATACGTAATATTTCGGGAATTGGAATTTATTCGGGAGTTTCATATGTCTAGGAAAAAATTCGCATTTTAAACATGACTTTTTTAAAAAGTCAGAATATATTGTGACTATAATGGTGATTGTGATGACCACATAGAGACTGCAGGCGTGAAGTCAAGGAAGCACAAAGGCAGCAGCTTAAAGCACGCTAAAAGCATCCTCTAAATTTGATTGGACAAATAGTGCAGACTCTGGGGGGTGTTACCTTTGACAGTAGTGGATCCCAAGAGGTACTCACAGCTAACAACCTCCCAGTTCCCAGAATGTCAAGGAGGATCTAATTTAGCAAGATCTGACTCACTTGGCCAAGTAAAAAGTAGTTTTTTCCTTGAGTGGAGCGGTGTGTGGATGAAAGCTGGTCAAGCAAGAATCATGAGATGAAGTATGTCTGCTCCTTTTTTCGTTTCTTAAAATTTTTAATATTCTACGATGAACTACTGCACAATATAAATGCGGGCTCAAATCCTCTGTCTGTCACATGTATTCCCACCAAATTCAAGCCATCCGCACTCCAATGGCCCCAATCCAACAGAAGACATCTCCCGGTCACACAAATGGGCACAGAGGATTTGGAAGCTATAAATGCTTGGTTGGTTCCGTCTTTCAGTCCTGTCCTGATGGGGATCAAATTCGCTGTGCCGAATGTTGTTCTGGTTGATGTAACAAGCACATCTTGGCCATATATTCATTAGATATGAGAGAAGTGATACATGAGTGATGGATGAATGCATGGTCAAGATATCCCCGGAATAGCAACTGAAATAACATGTGTTACAATAGATTTCATTACAGATGTAGTAGATGTTTTGATGCAATGAGGACATTATCTGAACAACTATATAGAATCACGTCTATTAAATATGCACAGAATAAAGCCGGATAGTAAGGGAGTGATTGACCCATCATTGGAAATCCTGGTAATCTTGTAGAAGGACGACACCTCATTTCAGGACCACCCGACTGTAAAGGGAATTCAGCTGCGTAGTGCAACACCTATGTTTGTAGAATAGTAGATGTTGGACCTACAGCTTGGAGTTTGCAATACGACTAAATTTAGGGTTGTAAATTTGGATGCCACAAAGCAACATTGAATGCGGCTTGCGTGAGGGTTCATGACCCCTCACCCTTTTATTAGTAAAAACTTAGAGAAATTACATAAAAGTCTAGCAATATATAGAAATTATAAATAATAAAATATAAAGAGATATATTGACACTCCCCCTCAAGCTGGAGCGTACACATCGTGTACGCCGAGCTTGTTGCAAAAGTTCTGAAAGGTTGATGGACTCAATGGCTTTGCGAGGACATCTATAAGTTGATCTTCAAATTTGACGTGTGGAGTCACAACAATGTCATTCTTGATCTGATCTCTGATGAAGTAACAATCAACCTCTATATGCTTAGTTTGTTCATGGAATATTGGATTCTTAGCAATGTAGATAGAAACATGATTGTCACATCTGAGCTCCGTGGGAGATGAAATAGGAATCTTTAACTCAAAAAGCATATATTGAACCCACTGCAACTTGCAATAGGCACTGAGCCATTGCTCGATACTCAACATCCTTACTTGATCTAGCCACAACATTCTACTTTTTGCTTTTCCAAGTGATAAGGTGATTTCCTATAAATGTGCAATACCCAAAAGTAGACCTCATGTCATTCAGATTACCAGCCCAGTCTGCATCTGCATAACTAGTAAGAACAAGAATAGACACATGAGTTTTGGGTCTATAGTAGGTGATCCCCTTACCGGGTGCACCCTTCAGATATCTCAGAATACAGCAAACTTCCATCTAGTGTGACTATTGTGGTGAGCCCATATGTTGACTCACCACTGTTACAGTAAAAGAAATGTCAGGGCGAGTAACTGCTAGATATATCAGTTTACCAACAATTTTTCTATAATATCCTGGATCTAGATAATCAGTATCATCAGTCATCTCCTTCACATGATAGTCCATAGGAGTAGACACCGGCTTGGATTCACTCATGCCAATTACCTGCAGTAAATCTAGCACGTATTTCCTCTGAGACAAATTAGTACCTGCATGAGATCTAAGTACTTCAATGTCTAGAAAATATCTCAGTTTTCCCAGATCCTTTATATGAAAGTGCCCCTGCAATCCTTCCTTCACACGTGATATGCTTGTAGAATCACTGCCAGTGATAACTACATCATCAACATATACAACAATAATGATGGATCCAACAGAAGATCTAGAGTAAAATAAGGAGTGATCAGTCACAAAATGAGAGAATTTCATATTTAGTACAACATCACTGAACTTATCAAACCAAGCTCTAGGAGATTGTTTAAATCCATAGATTGCTTTCTTCAATCTACACACTTTCTGACACTCCCCCTGAGTAACAAAACTAGGAGGTTTCTCCATGTACTCCTCTTCCTGTAGATCACCATGGAGAAAGGCATTCTTGATATCAAGCTGAAATAGAGGCCAGTCAAAAGTAGTAGCCAGAGAAATCATAACAGAATTCAGACGAGCCACTGGTGAAAAGGTCTCAAAGAAATCAACTCCATATGTCTGAGTGTAACCCTTTTCCACCAGTCTAGCCTTTAACCTCTCAACTGAACCATCTGGATATGTTTTACTGTGAATACCCATCTACAACATACAACATTTTTACCTGGAAGTAAGTCAATAAGTTCCCATGTGTTGTTTGTAGAAGAGCAGACATTTCCATATGCATTGCCTGTTTCTAGCCAATATCTTTCATAACATCAAGATGATTTCTTAGAATGACCACAGAATCAATCCCAAGAGTAAATGACCGGGCCTACTTAGATTCTTAAGAAATCTCTTGAGTAGAGGAAGGTTCAGAGACTGGAGTCGCTACCTCCTCTGGATCATGTCTGTCTTGTCTACTATAAACACGTGGATATTGTTGAATTAATATATCACCTGCCGGCTGCTCTTCCTGAATTAAAGTATAGTTAGGAATGATAGGCGGCACTCTCTCACTGATGTCTGATGGTGGCATTCTCTCACTTTCACACAATTGCTCCTGCTTACTAGAAACACTAGAGAAGTATGGTGTGGATTCATGGAAAGTTACATCCCTTGACATAAACATACGACGAAGACTGGGACAATAGTACTTGTATCCTTTTCTAGTGTTGGAGTACCCAAGAAAAAGAGTCCTAATAGACCTAGCAGATAACTTATCATCCTTAGGATCAAAATTGTGGACAAAACACATACAACCAAACACTCTGAGAGGAACATGGAAAGGTTGATCCTTGGGACGTAAGATAGAGAATGGAGTACATCCTTGAAGCACAGAAGAGGGTTTCCTATTGATAAGGAAATAGGCAGTATGTAACATACTGAATTCTGAAATTTTGTCTTTTCACCCTCTTTCCCATCTTTTCCTTTCATTTCTATCCTTATTGGCCTTTCTATTTAATTAATGGAATTTATAGTGGTTTAGTGAACATTTATTCACTAATTATACCAATGGAAGGGTTTATGCACAAATACCTCAGTGAAAGCTTAATTACCATAATTAAGTGCTCTAAACCTTAATCTAGCTTTTTGATGTGATTTGAAAACATAAAATATGCCACATAACTCATTTTAGTGGTAATATGAAGATAAGAAACTTAATTGGATGAATAATTTAGACAATGGGATGTTAATGGGCCATATGACATATCTCATAAAAACAAGTCTCAAAAGAGGAAACAAACTTCAAATTCGAAATCTACATATCAAATCAGCCTACATGTCAAATTTCATCTAATTTGGACAACCTTGAAATATTAGGATAAGTTTAGGAGAGAGAAAATCAATAAAAGGCATAAGTAATTAATAATGTGATTTTATAAATTCCAAATATGGAAATAATGGAAAATGCATATTCTACACATCAAAGATAACTTTTGGATGAAGTTTGGTTCGATTTGGATGTTGTTTGTGCAAGTTATGCAATTTTAGGTACATTCTGGACTTTTATGCAATTTACCCAATTGGGAGATTCTCTTTGCAAATTATCAACTAAATTTTAATCCTTAGATATTAACTTACCATTAAAGACATTTCAAACCATTGGAGAACCTAGTTTCACCTTGGTTTGATGGTGTTTCCTTCCAAGGGCATTATAGGGATTACCCTCTTTATAAAGATGATTATCCTTAAAAGCTATCAACTAATGAGGTTATTTCTTTCTTGAAAAACGGTGGGGATGGCCTAGAAGGATCTATGTGCTCTTAGGACCTACTTTTGATATGCATGAATCCTCTATGAGCTGTCTTCTTGCATGGCCATCAATCTCTAGGCTAAAGACACATGGAAAGTCTCTCAAGACACCTCATGCTTCACCTCTTTCTATATATAGCCATGTATACTGCTTCCCAACTCTCAATTCAAAAACTCTTGCTCTCCTTTTCTTTCCTCTAGATTAGATAATAGTTCCTTATATATTTGGCCATGAAGTTTCTATCCCAAGGTAATAGAGGGAGCCTACCTTGGTGAAGAAGGCTCCTAGGGCTTCCAAATTGCTCTATTAGGGTTTCTAAATCTCCTCCTTGGTAATTTCGACCAAAACTAGTAAGTTTCCTCCCTTCCTTCCCTATTTTCATACTTCTAGTCATCCTTCACCCTATTACATGTCGTAACCATGGAATTCCATGGTGAAACCCCACATAGAACCCTAAAACACCTAATCTCTATGCTCTTTTGCTAGGGTTTATCACCTCTAAGTTGAGAAGGTGAGATTTTTCCAAGAAAGGAGCTAGGCTTGGAGCAACCAGACCTTCTAAGCTCGAATTCTTTCTGTTTGTACCTTCTTACATTCCTAGAGGCAAGTTTGGTTAACCCCCTTCTCATATATTGCTTAAGTACATGCTTAAAACACATGCTTCTATGTTGATAATCGATGATTTCCATCTCTATTTACCATGTTCATCTAGGGTTTTGGTTTCTTACCGGTTTACCTTCTCTAGAAGATCTAGTTTGGATAACTATTAATCTAAAACCATTATATTAGGTCGAATGGTGTTTTCCCTCCTTCTCTCTCTCTCTTTGCTTATCTCGTTTGGTTTGATGATGTGTTAGTTTTTGATTGGCCAAATTTCAATAATTCATAACTTTTGATTCTTTTGTCCAAAAACTAAACTAAAATACGTCCTAAACTCATAAAAACATTTTATTTTCAATAATAATATTTTCAAGTATTGGTTTTGAGTTTTGTCGATGGTGGTTTTCTAGAAAATGATTTAAGTACTAAAAAAACACCAAAAATACACTCTAATCATCGTAACTCCAAAATATGCAAAATTATATGTTTTCTTAATTAGAAGAACCTAACTAAGTCTATGGTGATGTTTTCATAGTCTAAATCTAGGTTTTGCTATAAAAAGTAAAAATGTGGGTTTTCTATACCTTAATGCATATATATCAGTCTAATACATGAATACGAATTGAAAATAGGAAAAATTGATCATGGACTCAATCAAGTGATGAAAGTGGGTAATATGAATCATAATGAAAGGTATGTTCTATGTATGTGCTATGTATTTTCTATGTATGTGCAATCCCTATTAATGTATGTGCATTTACACCTTAAGTTGGGAATAATTGTGCCTTAACCTAATTTTCTATAATGAGGCTTTATTAAACCCTATTTCATATACTCTTGAATCTTTTGCTGTACTTGCCTCATAAATCAGTTTTAGAACATTATTCTTAGGTCTTGGAACCCCACCACCAAGTTGTAATTATATTATGATTTATCTTGCCACTTTACTATTTCTTGAGCATGATGGTTTATTTGTCTATTTAACTATAGTAGTGGTACTTATGTACAACCACCCACAGAGGGCATGTAAATAATTGCCCTGGGGAACATCTTATTCTCCCCTTGGGGAATGTCTTATTCTCCCCATAATATTGTAGGTGACTGGGAATGTCTTATTCTCCCCTCACCTAAGGTTACAAGTATGGTAGGTGCCTCAACCCTACTTAGTTAGGTAGGCATAATTATCTTACATGCAAATCCTTTTTGATATAATTGTTAATGGCATGTTTCTTTTGAATATAGCCTCATACTCTTGTTATCTCAATCATATGATGAACCCTAGCCTATTTTTATTTGTTGTACTTATCTTGATATCCCAAATTAGTTTTGTGACACATACTTTTCTTCCCTTTCCCTTTTTGCTGGGTGCCTTCCCAACCACCCAGGTGTTGAGCAATGTGATGGATAAGACAAGGAGATCTTAGCTTTTGGCTTGGACTCGGTTGATGGAGATGTTGCTTGGAGACAAGATTGTAGTAGTCTAGACTTCCCTCTATCTAGATCCTAATTGTGTGTCTTGATGTAAACCCTAACGGGAGAATTTGATGTATTTTTGTAAACCTTTTATGAAATTGAATATAGTCAGTTATTTTTTATTCCTCTACTTTCTAATGGTGTTTTGTTTACCATATTTTAGTAAAGGGGTGATTTCACCTGCTTACAGCATGGTATCAGAGCCCATGGTAGTCAGAATCTGACTATTTCAATTTTATCTCCCTAATTAGAATCCCTGCCTTACATAGTTCCTTTAGGTGACATGGTTGCCCTACAGTTGATCTATAAATGATGAAAGGTTGATTTAGGATCCTCTAGTTCCACATTTGTATCATGATGAATAAAACCCTAAAATACTCATGACTAAAATATGCATAACTTAATGTTGTTTAGGCTTTCCTTTAGGCAACTATTAGGGCATGAAGTTGAAGCAAAGGTGTCTAGAAAGGATCAGGTTCAAGGGGCTAGCAATATTTTCCTCCACACCACTTGCTTGGTTTACGAGGACTCCCAGATCCATATGATACCGGCCTGGCCTAAGCTGAAATGGATTGTCCAAAATAGTTTGCTTTAGGCAATAGTGACCTTAGACATCTATGTTGTATATCTTTGGGAATCATAAGTTTTAGGTGTATGATGACTTGTTTGAGGATGGATACCCAATATAGTTCCCTTATGACCCATATAACCACATGTTTGGATAGTTATCCCTAGAACCTAGACGTTGAAGTTTGGTATTTAGTAAGCAATCAGAGTGCACAGTGAAGTATGATGTATCTTGTATATGGTCTAGTTAGACTCACCCTTTTACCTCTAGATTAGTTTGGCTTGGTAGGTCAAACCTTTTAAGGGGTGGAGAGTAGTTGATTTGATAATCTTTGGGTAGTTAGATTTTGAGGATGAAATCCTTTCCAAGGGAATGGAGTCATGTAACATACTGAAATATAGCTATTGTGACTTTAGAAACCCTAACTCCCTAATTCAGAAGTTAGTGTGCTTGAATCCTTCATTTTGACCAAACAAGTTATAGTTGTAACCACAAGTTTCTTTATATCCAAAAGAACATATAACGATCATCTAATGAATAGTTCATATATTTGAACCCTAATGAATATCTAATGCACATAATAAGAGTAACTCACATTTTAATACTAATAATGGATATGCATGATGTTGACCATGTCATAAACCAATAAACCCTAATGAAATGACGAGCAAGATAATTGTAACCCAATCTTGTATTTAATACATACTAAGAATGTATAGATGAAGAATAATGATCATGTTAACCTAAACCCTAAGTTGTAATCATCTAACCTTAACATATACATCCTTAATGCCTTTCATGATACATTAATGACATTAGGTGTCATAATCAGTTAACATACTTTGATACACATAAATGATATATATAATCATATAAATACATATTAATCAAGTCATCAATATGAAATGCATGGTATGTTACCTTGTTATCTAATACACACATGATTGGTCACTTAATGTGAATCAATTTGTAATATGCCTCACCTTGATCATTAAAATACATGGAATGACTTCAATATGAATATGAAGTGATTCAATTCACATAAATGTGCAAATCAATAATATAAATAAATATGATAAAATGATTAATGATGAAATAAATGTGAGCAATAAAGATAATGTGGTAATGAGATAACATTTAATATAAATATATGTAATTGATGTGACATAATTCGGATTGAATGAAGAATTAATGACAAATTGAATATTTCATGCAAAATAATTCGTTATAACTTAATGTGGTGATAGTATAAGGATAATGAAGTCGAAGTTCAAAATATTAAGGATAATGATCAAGTATATTGAGGGAATTTAGTAACTCATAATTTTGCTAAAATTCTTAGTAAGATAAATAAGAAATATATATGTATATATGATGTTTCATGGATGATAATAAAATATAACTTCCTTGGTAATAAAGTGATTATGACATGCCATAATTAAAATAATGGTAAATATCCTACAAAGAATATCTAAATAATGGAACCCATGTGATCCTTGAGAACCTAAACCTATGTCAAGATTCTTGTGGAGTATATGTTGATGAGTTGTTTGGTAGAAGTTAAGGTTGGAGAAATAACCTGAAGTTTTGTGATGAGATGTTGCACACTCACCCTTCCCTTCTTGCTTGTGATTTTGGGGACAAAATCCTCTTTAAGGGGTGGAGTGTTGTAACATACCGAATTCTGAAATTTTGTCTTTTGGCCCTCTTTCCCATCTTTTCCTTTCATTTCTATCCTTATTGGGCTTTTTATTTAATTAATGGAATTTATTGTGGTTTAGTGAACATTTATTCACTAATTATACCAATGGAAGGGTTTATGCACAAATACCTCAGTGAAATCTTAATTACCATAATTAAGTTCTCTAAACCTTAATCTAACTTTTTGATGTGATTTGAAAATATAAAATATGCCACATAACTCATTTTAGTGGTAATATGAAGATAAGAAACTTAATTGGATGAACAATTTAGATAATGGGCTGTTAATGGGCCATATGACATATCTCATAAAAAGAAGTCTCAAAAGAGGAAACAAACTTCAAATTCGAAATCTACATATCAAAATTATCCTACATGTCAAATTTCATCTAATTTGGACAACCTTGAAATATTAGGATAAGTTTAGGAGAGAGAAAATTAATAAAAGGCATAAGTAATTAATAATGTGATTTTATAAATTCAAAATATGGAAATAATGGAAAATTCATATTCTACACATCAAAGATAACTTGTGGATGAAGTTTGGTTTGATTTGGATGTTGTTTGTGCAAGTTATGCAATTTTAGGTACATTCTGGACTTTTATGCAATTTACCCAATTGGGAGATTCTCTTTGCAAATTATCAACTAAATTTTAATCCTTAGATATTAACTTACCATTAAAGAGATTTCAAACCATTGGAGAACCTAGTTTCACCTTGGTTTGATGGTGTTTCCTTCCAAGGGCATTATAGGGATTACCCTCTTTATAAAGATGATTATCCTTAAAAGCTATCAACCAATGAGGTTATTTCTTTCTTAAAAAACGGTGGGTATGGCATAGAAGGATCTATTGGCTCTTAGTACCTACTTTTGATATGCATGAAGCCTCTATGATCTGTCTTCTTGCATGGCCATCAATCCCTAGGCTAAATACACATGGAAAGTCCCTTAAGACACCTCATGCTTCACCTCTTTCTATATATAGCCATGTATACCCCTTCCCAACTCTCAATTCGAAAACTCTTGCTCTCCTTTTCTTTCGTCTAGCTTATATAATAGTTCCTTCTGTATTTGGCCACAACTTTTCTATCCCAAGGTAATAGAGGGAGCCTACCTTGGTGAAGAAGACTCCTAGGGCTTCCAAATTGCTCTATTAGGGTTTCTAAAGCTCCTCCTTGGTAATTTTGACCAAAACTAGGAAGTTGCCTCCCTTACTTCCCTATTTTCATACTGTTAGTCTTCCTTACACCCTATTACAGGTCGTAACCATGGAATTCCATGGTGAAACCCCACCTAGAACCCTAAAACACCTCATCTCTATGCTCTTTTACTAGGGTTTATCACCTCTAAGTTGAGAAGGTGATCTTTGTCCAAGAAAGGAGCTAGGCTTGGAGCAACCAGACCTTCTAAGCTCAGATCCTTTCTGTTTGTACCTTCTTACATTCCTAGAGGCAAGTTTGGTTAACCCCCTTCTCATATATTGCTTAAGTACATGCTTGAAACCCATGCTGCTATGTTGATAATCGATGATTTCCATATCTATTTACCATGTTCGTCTAGGGTTTTGGTTTCTTACCGGTTTACCTTCTCTAGAAGATCTACTTTGGATAACTATTAATCTAAAACCATTATATTAGGTCGAATGGTGTTTTCCCTCCTTCTCTCTCTCTCTTTGCTTATCTCGTTTGGTTTGATGATGTGTCGGTTTCTGATTGGCCAAATTTCAATAATTCATAACTTTTGATTCTTTTGTCCAAAAACTAAAGTAAAATACGTCCTAAACTCATAAAAACATTTTATTTTCAATAATAATATTTCCAAGTATTGTTTTTGAGTTTTGTCGATGATGGTTTTCTAGAAAATGATTTAATCACTAAAAATCACCAAAAATACACTCTAATCATCGTAACTCCAAAATATGCAAAATTATATGTTTTCTTAATTAGAAGAACCTAACTAAGTCTATGGTGATTTTTTCATAGTCTAAATCGAGGTTTTGCTATAAAAAGTTAAAATATGGGTTTTCTGTACCTTAATGCATATATATCATTCTAATACATGAATACAAATTGAAAATAGGAAAAATTGATCATGGACTCAATCAAGTGATGAAAGTGGGTAATATGAATCATAATGAAAGGTATGTGCTATGTTTGTGCTATGTATGTGCAATCCCTATTTATGTATGTGCATTTACACCTTACGTTGGGAATAATTGTGCCTTAACCTAATTTTCTATAATGAGGCTTTATTAAACCCTATTTCATATACTCTTGAATCTTTTGCTATACTTGCCTCATAAATCAATTTTAGAACATTATTCTTGGGTCTTGGAACCCCACCACTAAGTTGTAATTATATGATGATTTATCTTGCCACTTTACTATTTCTTGAGCATGATGGTTTATTTGGCTATTTAACTATAGTAGTGGTACTTATGTACAACCACCCACAGAGGACATGTAAATAATCGCCCTGAGGAACATCTTATTCTCCCCTTGGGGAATGTCTTATTCTCCCCATAATATTGTAGGTGACTGGGAATGTCTTATTCTCCCCTCACCTAAGGTTACAGGTCTGGTAGGTGCCTCAACCCTATTTAGTTAGGTAGGCATAATTATCTTACATGCAAATCCTTTTTGATATAATTGTTAATGGCAAGTTTCTTTTAAATATAGCCTCATACTCTCTTTATCTTAATCATATGATGAACCCTAGCCTATTTTTATTTGTTGTACTTATCTTGATATCCCAGATTAGTTTTGTGACACATACTTTTCTTCCCTTTCCCTTTTTGTTGGATACCTTCCCAACCACCCAGGTGTTGAGCAATGTGATGGATAAGACAAGGAAGATCTTAGCGTTTGGCTTGGTCTCGGTTGATGGAGATGTTGCTTGGAGACAAGATTGTAGTAGTCTAGACTTCCCTCTATCTAGATCCTAATTGTGTGTCTTGATGTAAACCCTAATGGGAGAATTTGATGTATTTTTGTAAACCTTTTATGAAATTGAATATAGTCAGTTATTTTTTATTCCGCTGCTTAATAATGGTGTTTTGTTTACCATATTTTAGTAAAGGGGTGATTTCACCTGCTTACACAGTAAGTAAAGCATTAAACCAGAACCTCTTAGGAGCATTGGATTGAAACATAATTGTCCTGGTAATATCAAGAAGGTGACGATTTTTCCTCTCAGCTACCCCATTTTGTTGAGGGGTGTAAGGACAAGACGTACGATGAATCATCCCAACGGAGCTGCAAAAATCAGCCATAGCACTTTGAACATATTCCAAGGCATTATCAGATTGAAGAATTTTAATATTGTAATCAAATTGAATTTTTATTTTTTGATGAAAATGTTTGACAATGGATTACATAGACTCTCGACTTTTCAACAAATAAATCCATGTCATGCGAGAAAAATCATCCACAAATGAAATAAAATAGCGAAAACCATTATAGTTATTGGCCTTTACAAGACCCCAAACATCATTATGAACTAACTCAAAGGGACAAGAAGCATGTTTATTGACACAACTGCGATAAGACATTCTATGATGTTTTCCCACTTGATAGGACTGACACTCTAATGAAAACACTTAGAATAACTCAGGTTCTAACTTTTTCAAGATCTCCAACAAAGGATGTCCATATATGTAGTACCACAGTAAGGGAGAACCGCTCAAAAGGATAGCTGGAGTAGGAGTAGATACTTGGCGAGGCAGGTTGTCACCATGGAAGAGGTAGAGATCACCTTTCCTAGACCCCCTACCAATCGTCCTCATACTCTTGAGATCCAGTAATACAAAGCAAGAAGGCCCAAATGTCAATGTACAATTCACAATATCAATTAATTTTGCAACAAAGAGAAGATTAAAAGGAAATGCATGCACATAGTGAACATATTTAAGATCAATTTCAGGAGTCAGAGAAATAGATCCACTTGCTAACACTCTCCTCACGGAACCATCTGCTATGGTTACATAATTGTGAGGAATATATGATTCAATTAAATGAAGTAGTCTTCCTCATACCAGTCATATGTTGTGACACTCTAGAATCAACCACCCATGAAGAAGTTGAACCAGAAGCCAGTAAAGAGGTATCCTGGTTACGAATGGTAGATGCCAAATTTGCAGAGGAAGAAGATCTCACACTTAGATGTTGTGTATCCAGAATAAATCTATCATATTCTTCCCTTGTGAGTGTGATGCCAGAAGTACCAGAACTTGATGCAGTCGGCTCAGAATACTCAATAGTACTAGTATAGTTTGTTGCCCCCACATGTGGTGCAGTAGGTCTACCATGCTTCTTCTAGTATTTCTCAACAGTGTGTCTAGGTTTGTCACAGAAGGTGTGGTTAGGACGTGCTCCACGTCCTCGACCCATACTTGTACGACATCCTCTAACTGTAGCGGCTACAGATACATGATAATCTCTAGAAGGTGAGATTGTGGTAGGATCAACTAGTTCAAAATTTAATTGTAAAATCCTTGAGTAGGTTTCTTCCAAGATGAGAAGTTTGTTAGAGGCGAGGATGACACTGCGGGTTGAACTGCATGAAGAACTCAGGCCCAAATAGTAACTTTGTAGTAATCAAGTCATCTCTGTCTTTGACTTATTCTTGAACAGTCACTAGATGATAAAAGCCCAGTTCTTGAGCAACACCTTAGATCACTCCAAAATATTCTTCTAAAGACTTGTCTCCATGTTGTTCTACAAAGAGGCAATCATATATCATAACCTGACGAAGAGCATTCTTTTCTTGAGAGTAATGCTTCTTTACTCCATCCCATATGTCTTTGGCAGTAGTATAAAACATGAACCTAGCAGAAATATCGGGTTCCATACTCTCCCATAGCCATATCTTCCCCAGACCATGATGACGCTTCCATTTAGCATAACCCTTGTCAGTAGAAGCAGGAGGATCAAAATCAAGATGTCTTGCCTTATCTCGGGATTCTAACACTGTATGAACATCATTCATACACAATAGATAATTCTTCCTGTTCAGCTTGATGGAGGGGATAGGTGACATCTCGTTATAGATGGTAGATGTCTTGGTGTCCTCCATGATTTAATAGAGAGATAGGATGATGGAGAGATACACGTCATAGACGTGGTTGAGGGTGATGGAGAGATATATGTCACCAGAAGGATTGAGTGATGGCACGTCACGTCAAAAAATTAGATGTGTGTTTTATGCATCCATAGCCCCCAAATAAAAAATTCCCTAATCACACATGGAGGAGATGTGATTAGGAATTTCCTACGTATAGACTGACCCTCGGTATGAAATTTAATATGCCACTGCCTTCGGAATCAATCGGAGGAAGCGACCAGAGGAAGGAGTGCTGGTTGCTGGTGCGCCTACCCTGGGCTAGCAACTGTGGCACCCGCCCTTGGCCTATGGTTGCTGCTGCCGCTCCTAGACGTCGACAGTGGTTGCTTGCTTCCCGGGAGGGGTGGCGCCGGCCTGCTGGCCTATTTGGCCAGCGGCGGTGTGGAGGAGGAGGAGAAGAGGAGACAGATAAAGGGGGGGGGGGGGCTTGAAGGAATCCTAGGAGCAGCCTTGCTTTGGTACCATATAAATGTGGATGCCACAAAGCAACGTGCAATGTGACTTGCATGAGGGTTCATGACCCCTCACCCTTTTATTAATAGAAACTTGGAGAAATTATATAGAGGTCTAGTAATATATAGAAATTATAAACAATTTAATATAAAGAGATATATTAACATGGGTGATTTTAAATATCACATTTCCACTAGTATAACTACTACATTAATTACAGACTGAATAAAGTAACCATGAACATGTACTAATTTTATACATAACTACTGGGAATTGGAACTAACTGATCCAAATGCCCCCTAAGTGAATTTCTCTGTTGGATTTTGTGTGTATGGCCCACTTTGTTTCGTTCTTTGATTGGATCTAAAAACTACAAAAAAAAAGTAGTGTTTTAATTTAAGATAGAGATACTGACCAAACAAAAATTAAGATAGAGATTAGCTATATAGATGACCAGGTCGGACGAGAACCCAGATGACCAAAGTCTCATTTATCAGGACTTTTTCAAGCGTGCGACACGCTGTCCAAAAACTAGTTGTACATAAAAATGTGGAAGAGATGGAGAGTGGGAATATAAGGAGTGAGAAAAATGTGGGAGAGAGGGAGAAGGGAGAGAAGGAATGAGCAGAAAGAGTGACTATCAGATAGAGAAAAAAAGGTAAAATTATTTTTGCTAATAACTTTTGAACCATAACATATTTTTTGACGAAATAAACATTGTTAGACTCCTTACAAAAAATATGTTATAATATATCAAGTTCGACATATTTTGAAAAAATAAAATGTGCACTCTAAAAAGAGATAATGTGATTGTAAACGGTCAAAAAGGAGGAGAGGGAAATTTATTTTTCTTATAATTATTAAAACGTAATGACTTTTTAAACGAAATAAAAATTATTGATGAGTTGCTAATAAAAAATATTTTGAAATAACTAATGTTGACATATTTTGATAATGATTTTTTAATGAAATATTTATAAAACATGGGACAATATGTTAAAACATGGATAACGAAATATTTTTAACAATGTTATCCATGTTATGTCATGTTATCTATGCTAACCATGTTATGTCATGTTATCTATATTATCCATGTTATGTATGTTATTCATGTTAGTCATGTTATATCCATGTTATCCAAAAAAAGGAACTGTTATCTATGTTAGTCATGTTATCTATGTGATGTCATGTTATCTATGTTACTCATGTTATCTATGGTATGACATGTTATCTATATTGTCCATGTTATGGCATGTTATCTATGTTATTCACGTTATGTCATGTTATTCATGTTACAACTATACCACTGATAACATATATATTTAGACTGAGGATAATATACGATGTCACTTTCCTCCTATTTTTAATATTTTCTTTCTCTTTAAAAAATAAATCAAATGTGAGATAGTGTACAATTAGATCGGAGATACCATATACATTTAGACCGAAAATAACGTATGAACTACGTCCTTCCTACTTTTTATATTTTTTCTCTTTGAAAAACAAATTGAACCTTAGACATCGTACATTTGAACTAGAGATAACGCAGTGACACTACTTCCATCCTATTTTTCATATTTTCTCTCTTTAAAAAATAAATTGAACATGAGATAATGTGCAATTGGACCGAATATAACGTACAATCGGACTGAATATAATGTACATTTGGATGGAGATAATGTATGACACTACTTCCCTCCTAGTTTCATATTTTCTCTCTTTAAGAAATAAATTGAACCTGAGATAACGTAAAATTATTTTTTCCTATGTTATAACATGTTATCTCATGTGTTGTGTTTATTTCGTTAAATTTTTTATTATCAAAGTATGTCGACATTAGTATTATTTTAAAAGATTTTTTGTTAGTAACTCATGAATTTTTATTTTGTGTAAAATCTTATTACGGTTTGAGAGTTATAAACAAAATAAATTTCTCTCACTTCATTTTTGACTTTCACAAGCACGTTATAACACATGTATTTTTTCTATATTATAACAATATTATAACATGTTATCTCATGTGTTATAATTATTTTGTTAACAAAATTATTATCAAAATATGTTAACATTAGTCTTTATTTTAAAATATTTTTGTTTTAGTCCGTCTTTTTTTATTTTATTTAAAAATTCATTACGATTCGAGAGTTATAACAAAAATTAATTTCTCGCTCCTCTATTTTTACATTTTACATTTTACATTTACATCATTCTCATTTTTTAAATTGTAATTTTTTTTAAATATGTCGAACTTGGTCTTGTTGTAACATATTTTTTGTAAGGAGTGCAATGGTTTTTATTTCGTCAAAAAGTTCATTACCGTATAAAACTTACTAAAAATATATGTTATCTTTTTTTTCTCTCTCCTACATCTATTTTTTTCTCCAGACCCCACTCTCCACTCCCTCCCCCCCCCCCCCCATTCTGAGTGGGAGGAGACGCTATTGTGAAAAGCTTTCTTATCGGGGTTAGAAGCCTTCACACACCTCTGTTACTCTTTAGGAGACATCCACCTTAGAGAGTAACCTGAAGCAAAGGGAACCGCAACCAGTCAATCATGCTATCGGTATCCGATTGAACCGTGCACTGCTGACAAGTTTGGTTGGTGATTACAGCCACATGCTATATACAATTTTTTAATCTACTTTTATATGTACGGTATTATCAAATCTTAAAGCATGACAATGTATACACAATTAGAGGATATTTATTATTTGTGTTCCTTTTGGGATGGTGCACCGTTTTTGATTGCGTAGAATTTACCATTTGAAGGGCAGACGAATATATTGTGTGAAAAGATAATGAAGAAGAGTGTCTCTGTTAACCGCTAAAGTACTCGCATCAGGAATGGAATTATCTTGAAAGCAATAGAGCTCTTTGAAAGTTCGTTTGACATCTTCAGGTGGCATTTAGACAGCGATACCAAGTCTGAACTTGCCAAGTACAATCACATATTTGGGTCCATCAGAGATTTGGCTATTTTCAAGTTACATAAAAAATGGTAGCATTTTTAACTCACGGATCGTCTTCCATCCCAATTTTTCTGGGCACTGCCAGCAAACTCCCTGGCCACTTGTACCTTACTCAACTGCCACCTTGGCATGCCATAATCAAAATACTGTTTACGAACAAGATACAAAAACGACCACATCCAAACGAGGCCTTAGCCATATTAGGTGTTCTTTGTTGTCATGTTTAGAAACATGGAATCTTAGAGAATATCCTGGGATAATGGAGAGTATGTCAAACCAACCCAGGATCTCAATGGCTCGGTTCCCCTATTAGGGACCCACACCTAAAGATATTCTATTTCCTAATCGTTTAATCTGAGAGTAATTTGAAAATGTTGATTCAAGGTCTAAATTGACTAAACTCTTATTTTGATGACGATTAACCATTCTACTTATATGTGTCTAATATTTCTACTTAAGTAATTTTTAATTAGGTATACACATCTAAATGTCTAACTTGTGCATCCTAATTTAGAGAAAAGACAAGTCAAAATCAATACAAGTGTACTTTTGTAGAATATGATGTGTCTCTATTAGAATCCTATTGTAAATAACTTGTAATGATTGTATGACTTATAATTAAACTTAAAAAAATCACGAATACTTAAATCGAATATTTAAACACTCTAATGACATTTTTCAAAATACATCACAGAGTGCCTATTCGGTCGAGTTTCTCCTATGACAAACTCGACTGACACCCTTGAAGTATTTTGAGAATATCTAGGTTCGATCGAGTTTCCTATACATAGAACTCGACAGACACCCTACACTAGAGAAACTAATTTTAAGCAATCAGACGAGTTTCATCCAGGATAAACTCGACAAATGCTTCAAATTTGCTTAGTTGCATAGTGCAATAGGTCCAATTTTTTAAATGTAAACTCGTTTGATTGCCCTGTACAAAAAGTATGAAAAAAATACTTCTAGCTATTGGAGTGTTGTAACTACTAAAAAAATCTATTTCAACACCCCCAAACAGATAGTATTCATCCTTAAGTATTTCTACTTATTAGTAGGCATCCCCAACTATAAATAGGATCTCTTGGGCTTCATCCCATGATTAGCCAAGTACTATGAAGGTCTATATATTATAATAGAGTGCCTCCAAGGGCCTCCTTCCACTACTATAGAAATGACTTATAACGTCACTTTTAAAGGCGTCGGTTGTATAAATACACCGACACCTAAAACCTAAAGCGTCGGTTAAAAAAAAAACCCGAAATCTATATGTGAAGGGCGACCAGACACGAGTATCGCTTTTATTCAGTGTCGGTTCCCTAATAATACACCGACACCTAAAATTAACCGCCAAATCCAAAATTTCCAGTGAAAAAAATTACCTCCAAAATTTAACATATGACGTCGGTTATTAACTATTAAACCGACGACGACAGGTTATTCGCGAGACAGAAATTGAGCACATTTTGGTCGTCGGTTTTACTACAATGACCGACGCTTATGGGTTTTCCCGCATTGTTCCTGGAAAATTTTTCACACCCTTTAAGCGTTGGTTTTTTGTGTAACCGACGCCTTTAATTTTATGTGTCGGTTTTTTGGAATAACCGACGTCTATTGTTAACTTAATAGCACCCGCGTGAGCCAGGCTCTTCCCCTTTCTCTGTTTCATCGACTCTGCTCGCTTAGATCTGGCGAATTTCACCTGCTCCGGTTTCCTCCGCCGCCGCCATTCCTTGCTCCTCTGATCGCTTCCTCCTCCGCCGCCGTTTGTTGCTCTGGGCGCCGCCATTCCTTGCTCCTCTGCACGTCAGTGCATTCTCCTACTCTCCGGCCACCACCCTTCTTTGCTAGCTCCGGCGCCTGAGCCTGCTCGCCTTCTCCTGTGCCGTGGTTCGTTGCTCTGGCGCCTGCCCCTGCTCTCTTCTCGCCCCTGCTCTCCAAGCCGCTGCTCTCCTGCCCAGGTAGGTCGCTGCCCTTCTTCTTCCTCCACCTCTTCTTCTTCCTGCTCCCTCTCCTTACCAAATAGATTAAAGCAAAGCCACGACCGTGTGGGCTGGACACGACCGTAGCCAGCCCACACGGTCGTGGCCTTGCTTTTATCCATTTGGTAAGGAGGGAGCAGGAAGAAGAAGATACATTTGCAATTGAATACTAATACTTGACATAATTCTGTAAATTTTGATGCATGTTGAATTAAGATATTAAAAGCCTAATACATATTTTACATAATCTTGAATTAACTATATTGCTGTAATCTTGTGATCAATCGATGTAAGATATTAAAACTCTAATGTTAAATCTTTGATTTTGTAGTGAAGTGTAACCCTAACATCTACATGAATCCCTATTGTATGATGTAGATTGATGATAATGCATGAGCTAGTTTAAAATTTTGAAATCAATTATGAAACTCTCTATCCCTAAGTCATACTAATTTATGTGTAATCTTTATCTTGATGATGAACATGCATGGACACTCGAAATGTTGAAATCAATGTTATAGAATGATAGCACATGTATTTGTTGGCCTAGAAACCCGTCTAAGATTTACTCATTAGGAGTAAATCTTGGATAGTCCCCGGTTTGGGACTGTTCTTGAACACCTAATCTCACTTAGGATGTAAGTGTATAATGTGTATTTGGTTTTCAAGAAAATTACGGTAGCATTTCCCCGTTTGTTCTCTAAGTACATCTGTACTTGGAGAACATCGGGGAAATGCTGGCAAAATTTTCTTAAAACCCAATACACATTATACACTTACTAGTGAGATTAGGTGTTCAAGAATGGGATAGGTGGTACATATTTATTATATATAAGAATGACAACACATGTATTTGTTAGCCTAGAAACCCGTCCAAGATTTACTCATTAGGAGTAAATCTTGGATAGTCCCCGGTTTGGGATTGTTCTTGAACACCTAATCTCACCTAGGATGTAAGTGTATAATGTGTATTTGGTTTTCAAGAAAATTTCGGCAACATTTCCCCGTTTGTTCTCTAAGTACACATGTACTTAGAGAACAGTGGGGAAATGCTGCCGAAATTTTCTTGAAAACCCAATACAAATTATACACTTACTAGTGAGATTAGGTATTCAATAATGGGATAGGTGGTACACATTTATTATATATAAGAATGAAAACACATGTATTTGTTGGCCTAAAGTTTTAACCATGTAAAAACTCTAATCTGTTAACCCTAGACCCTAATCTTGTTGTAATATATACTTGTTTTCTCTTTGATCATAAAATGGATAGATCATGGATATCCATTCGCAATCGCTGCACCCCAGAGTTTATTTCTAGTCTTGACCAATTTATTAGATTTGCCGAGGAACATAGGAAACAACCTGGAGATAGGTTCTACTGTCCATGTAGGCATTGCGGTAACAACTTGAAAGTCAGCACTGGTGACGAAATCAAAAGTCATGTCATGTGCAACGGGATTATACAAGGCTATACCGAATGGCACTGGCATGGAGAGATTTCAAACCTAAAACCAGTGGATGTCGATAGCAGTGCTTGTGTGGAAGAAGAAATTGTCTCCGATGATGTAGATGTGAATGAACCAGTTCCAGGAGACATCGTTGATGCGATGCTGGATAGTTGTGGGGGTAGAGCACACCAATCCACCTCCCATTTTTTAGAAACATTGTGCATGATGTTGAGGTATCGTTATACACAGGTTGTACTAAGTTTACGAAGCTTAGCGCTGTGTTGAGATTGTATAAGCCGAAAGCTAACAATAGATGGAGCGACAAAAGCTTCATGTCATTGTTGTCTTTGTTGAAAGAAATGCTTCCTGAAGGAAACGAGCTGCCAATCTCAACATACCAGGTAAAGAAATTGTTGTGCCCAATGAGAATGGATGCCAAGAAGATACACGCATGCCCGAATGATTGTGTATTATTTCAAAAGGACTATGTGGATTTGAAAGATTGTCCAAAATGTGGTGCGTCACGGTATAAATTGACGACTTCGGGGGAGTCTAAAACTGGTTCTCCTGCTAAGGTGATGTGGTATCTACCTATAATATCTTGGTTTCAACGCTTGTTTACCAATGTGATAGTTGTGAAGAATTTGAGGTGGCATGTAGATGTTAAGAAAAATAATGATGGGATCCTACGACATGCGTCTGATTCCCCACAGTGGAAGAAGATTGATCTATTGTACCATGAATTTGGTGAAGAAGTCAGGAATCTAAGACTTGGGCTTTGTACAAATGGGATGAATCCATACGGGACATTAAGCAACAACATAGCACTTGGCCAGTCATGCTTGTTATATACAATCTTCCTCCCTAGCTGTGTATAAAAAATAAGTACGTAATATTGTCGTTGTTGATATCGGGCCCTAAACAACCTGGAAATGATATCGATGTTTATCTTCAACCTCTGATTGATGACTTAAAAAAACTCTGGGGTGAAGGTGTGATGACCTATGATGCTTCACGAAAAGAGACATTTTATTTGCACGCTATGTTGTTTTGCACTATTAATGACTTTCCAGCATATGAGAATTTTTCTAGATATAGTGTCAAAGGAGCTAAAGTGTATCCTATATGTGAAGAGAACACTGATTCAACAAGACTAAAACATGGCGGTAAGACTGTATATCTCGGTCATCGAAGGTTTCTTACAAAATTCCATCCGTATCGTCAGAAGCACAAAGCATTCAATGGATTGAATGAGGAACAGAGTGCAGCTAAACCTATATCAGGGGAGGTTGTTTATGAAAGAGTAAAAGACTTTGTCAATGAATTTGGTAAGAGATCACAATGTACTATGGCCACACGGAGTGACAAATCTTTATTCAAGAAGAAGTCAATATTTTGGGATCTTCCTTATTGGAGTTCTTTGATAGTCAGGCATTGTATTGATGTGGGCAGTTGGAACAAGGTCACTTGTATATTTTACACAACATGGACGAAGTGAGTGTTTATATCGAGGAACATACCAATTTCATCAAGAGACAATATCCTCGAGCCAATACAATGTGGCTTGCTAGAGAGCATAACAAGACATTTATTAAGTGGTTTGAAGATAAAGTCTTACATCAACTATCTCAAACACCAGATGATATTACTGAAACTATCAAATCCTCACCTTTAAACCAAAATTGAATGTTATGTCTTATGAAGGGTATGACATTAATGGATTCACATATTACACAAAGCGCCAACATGATAAGAGTGTCGTCCAAAACAGTGGGGTCACCCTTCAAGCGTCGACTATGTTTTTTACAAGTGCAAATGATAAGAGTCCACATGAAGCTAAAATGTCATATTACGATGTCATTGAAGACATATGGGAGTTTGACTACATAGATTTCAGAATTTCGCTCTTCAAATGTAATTGGGTTGATAACACCAAAGGAGTTATAGTGGATGAATTGGGTTTTACTTTAGTGAACTTTAAAAAGATTGGTGAAAGGGTGAACCATTCATATTGGCATCACAGGCGAAACAAGTATTTTATATCGATGATCCTGCAAATGATAAATGGTTGGTTGTTCTTCATGGTGAAAGACAGTTAATTGAAGATCCCAGTTCATTGAAGATCCCATAGATGAAGAAGAGTACTATGATAAGTATGATGACTCCAGTCCATTTTCAGTTGGGTTGCCAACACCAGCAAATATTGAAGCTAATGGTGACTTGTATGTGCACGGAGATCACAATGAAGGATTGTTAATTGATAAAAAAATTGCAATATTAGAGGCATGCTTATATTTTTTATATGTTTTATTTTTCTGAATGTGAACTTTACAATGTGAATTACTTTACAATGTGAATTTTACAATGTGAATTACTTTATAATGTGAACTTTACAATGTCAATTACTTTATAATGTGAATGTGAACTTTACAATGTGAGCTTTACAATGTGAACTTTACAATGTGAATGTGAACTTTCAGATGGCTGAGCATTCTCCTGATGACCGTGCTGATGATTACCGTGAGGGTGAGGACATAAATGCCACCTCACAATGTAAGTTTTAAAAATATATCATATATATATATCTATATGTCCATTTATAGTTATATCATGTATGGTGTTTATTTTGTCAAATTTTAGGTTGATGATGCACATGTACCCTCTGAAGCACTTGAGGCACTTGATGAGAAACACCAAAAAGTTGACAAGAGAAGGGGCATCACTATGATGAAGAAGTTAACAACGCTAAGGGGCAATGGACCCAAACTTGTTGTGGATTTTGATAATGCAGGAAATGCAATTGGAGTGAATCACAATTCATTTGTTTCATATCTTGGGTTTGTTACTCATAGCCATTATGGTTGTAAGATAGATTCTTGGCATAAAGTTCCTAAGGGGAAGAAAGATGTAATATGGAAGGACTTATGTGTGAGTTATTATTAATTTGCAATTCTATTTTGTAGATTAGTAATTTTTTAGATACTAGTTAATAGCAATTCTATTTTGCAGAGTATATTTGCATTGGATGAAAAGTTGCATCGTAAATGCGTGATGCAACACTGTGGGAGAGTCCTAAGGAACTATAGGACAAATCTCACCTGAGATTACATAAAAGAAGGTGACAAGAGGAAGAAGACAACCACTGAATAATGGAACTTCCTGGACCAAGAAGAATGGGACGCGTTTGTTTCTTCAAGAAAAACTGATGAATTCAAGATATTAGGCGTCACTCCCAATTTAATTAATATACATTATATTCACCTATTCAAGATTAACATTTAGTGTTACTAACCAAATCATTAATGTGCATACTAACTAGGCCCTCAGTGAGGCGCAAAGAGCAAGGCGTGCACTGAATGTGCATGACCACACAATGGGTCCAAAGGGGTATGCAGGCATTCGCCAAAGACTACAGGCTGAGTCTACTGCTTAGTCTACTGCTACTCAAGAGTCCTCTACTATAGGTACCACACCTCTGCCTCGCCATGATGTCTGGATAGATGGGAGACAAAATAAGAAGGGAGAAATAAGGAAGCCCGCAACTTCCGAGGCGGCTGTAAAAATGGTAAAATACAACTCTTAGAGAAATTGTTCGAATATTGATTATTTGTGGTGTTTACTTAATTACAAATTTTTATTTTGGTGATTAGAGGGAGCTGCATGAGTTGAGGAAACAAGGCAAGTTCATCCCTGAGGGCACAAGGGATGAATTGACAGTTGCTCTGGGTAACCCAGAGCATCCTGGATGTGTTAGGGCTGCAGGCGCTGGTGTGAGCATCAAAGCGTGCTTTGGGCCATACCAGCATAAACATGTCCCAAAAGAGAGAATTTCACAAGAAGAGGTAACCTATTCTTTCTTTAGAATGTTACTGTAAAAGAGAATTCAATAATTAGAAGCTAACGTTTCTTTTATGCATGTATAGGTAGATAAGATAGTTGATAGGAGAGTCGATGAAGTAGTTGATAAGAGAATCAAGGAAGTAGTTGATAAGACACTCCATGAAGCAATGAGCAAGTGGCCGATATCTCTGACTGCCACTCAACAGACATTACCTATGGCGTCCCGTTCTACTCCTACTGTAGAGGTTGGGAGTAGTAATCCTGTAGACCCACCACCTAGCACATCCGTTATAAGTATTTTTATGACACAGTAACTAGTCTTTTCAAGATGATATGTTTTCAAGATGATATGTATATATGTATATAACATTATTTACACAAATTTGTAGGGGTTGAAGCATTCCGTCTAAAAAGTAAGGAATATGTCATTGCAGAGGCGTCGGCTTACCCATCCCTACCAGGGGAAATATTTCATGGGTCTCCATTACCAGCTGGTTGGGTTCGTATGAACTTGCTACATATATTCCCCAAGTGGATGGATCTTCCATTGCCATATGCCCACCCAGATTGTGAAACGCTTGGTGAGGCAGAAGGCAGAGTGATATTGTGGCCAAAAGTGGATGTCCTCTATACTAAAATTGTATGGTAAATTTACATTATGTTAAATTGTTAGTGTGTGTATATGATGTCAATTGATCTAAAATTATATATATGTATACATGTTAAAAAGAAGACACCCAGAGCATCTAGGCCTCCACCTCCTACATTACCAAGTTGGTTTTTACAGGACCTATCTGTCCTGTTAGGTCCTAATTGTAGGGGTATGGCAATATGGTTAAGCGAACATGATATAAATTTCCCTATAACTGTTTCTATAGATGTGGATGCTGCAGGTCAATCATACGAAAACAAACTATTTATAAAAGATATTTTGGAGTGTTTCGATATGATTGGCTGAATACATATGTGATAGAGCTATGGATAAGGTGAGATCTTCTTTATACATCCATATACCTTGTGTAGGATCTGGTGATCTGGTTTCTTATATATTAATGCATATGTAATACATGTTTTGCAGCTACTTAGATAAGATATGTGCCTATTTTTCATTCGAACATGTAGGAATTTTGATTCCATCTTTGATTAGTCTAGTAGCTAATGACCCTTCGTCAGTTCAACAATACTGCTGTGATGCTTTTACAATTTTTTCTCAAAATAACAAGATGGTGATA
The DNA here is from genome assembly GCA_963693085.1 of Alisma plantago-aquatica. Taxonomy (NCBI): domain Eukaryota; kingdom Viridiplantae; phylum Streptophyta; class Magnoliopsida; order Alismatales; family Alismataceae; genus Alisma; species Alisma plantago-aquatica. The sequence goes on from OY856409.1 coordinate 928,667,895, forward strand.
ATAGCTCCATTCAATGTGGAGTAAGTTTACTTTGCTTATAATTTGGACTTAAGAAAATTACCTTTTTATTGTAGATTTTGAGTTATTAATTTTTAACTTTTTTACCTCTAGGGGTATGCATTGGGAGTTACTATTTATTGTCCCCGAGACGTTCACTATCTATTATCTAGATCCTAAGGGGACTAAATTGAATTCAAAATATAGACACACAATGAAAATGGCATTATTCCGGTGAGAAATATTTCATTTTCATATCCGTTAACATATGTTATTACATTACTATTTAATTATTCAATGTATTGTGTTACATTAACATGTAGGGGTATAGATGAGTTCAAAAAGGTTGGAGGAAAGGTCTCCAGGAAAAAGAATCAGCCAATAATTTGGAAGAACATGGAAGTAAGTTCCCGACTGCAATATATATATTATTTATGTGAACAGTGCTTAATTAGTTGTATTTTTTAATATTTTGTATATTTCAATTTATAATGTGCTACACAAGACAACGGATGGACATGTGCATACTATGTGATGCGATTTATGCACATGATTATCAAATATGCCGCAATGGACATCGATACCATTCCTGAGGTATTATATATAGTCTCATTAGATAATATGAAATATATCAATCTTATTTATATATTACTAATTATATATATATCATTCTCTTTGCAGGTGTTTAAAACTGACCACACTACATGAAAGGCCTTACTAGATGTACATGCTCCCTATACGACGGAAGAAAAAATGATGTACGAGAAGAATGGGAAAAAGCCATACAAGTAGTGGGGTTTTTAAAATATAATTGGGATGTTGATAGTGAATAATGACTAAAGAATGATATTTTTTAAATGAATTTCTGAATTGTAACATGTCTGAATGTATCTACATGTGTCTGAATGTTTATACATGTGTGAATGTGAAAATGAATGAAACTGCTGGTTGCTATATGAATGTTTCTACATGTGTGAATGTGAAAATGAATGGAACTGCAAATTGCTACATAAATGTTTCTACATGTGTGAAAATCGAATGGAACTGCAGGTTGCTAAATGTGTGAAAATTAATATTGTTAATTTTGTAGGTTTGTGTCCAGTTGTTGGCTGATAACAATGGATGTCATAAAACCTGCAGTTCATAACTAAACTGCAGGTTTCTCATCTTGTGACTAGCCACAGTCGGCCTACAGACTGATTAAAAAAAATACATACAATAGGCGTTGGTTATTTGAAAAAACTGATGACAAATGCTTACATCGTCGAATAATAGCTAAAACTGGCGCCTAATGAGACCAGACACCACGGCCGTGCTGGCCAGTACGTCCTTGGTAGCAGGTGATATGGCGTCAGTTATCAATAAAAAAACTGACGGTGATGGTGTCCTAGATGGTGCCCTTTCTGTGACGTGAAGGTTTATGGCATTGATATACGTAGTAATAACCGACACCTATATCCCCCTGCTGGCGTGTTTTTGGTGGCACGCGAAGGTTTCTGGCATCGGTTTGGAAACCGACGCCTAACAGTTGTCCTTTTAGCGGCGCCCACATAGGTGTCGCATTGAAACTGACACTAAAGGACTTAAATAACCGACACTAAAGGTGGGTTATGTACTAGTATTCTATCTAAGGATAATATCTTGGTACATCCATTAGAGTGAGTAGGAGATTTGTAAGAGAACTAGTCCTACATGTATATCTTGTGAGGCTCTCACTTCCTTCATCTACAAATCTCTATTTCAACCATGAAGATGAAGGTTCTATCTCTTAGCTAAGAGAGGTGAAGAAGAAGAAAGGAAGGAGTTAAATCTTCTCCTTGGCAAAGGTGAAGTCAAAGGCATAATATCTAAGAAGAGTGGGTGATTTCTTCAAAGTGGAAGACTTGTTGTAAGAGTGGGAAAGTCCTTGGTGAAGGCAGAAGACTCGGTGCAAAAGTGGGTAAATCCTTGGAGAGGTGGAAGACTCAGTCTTTGATAGGTAAGTCCTTTGATAGGTTGTTGACTTACTTCTCCTTAAAGGGAAGGTTGGGTATCCTTGGTCTGGAAAAGAAAGTTCATATATTGTATCTCTTATAATGGAATATAAGGAAGGTGCAATTATTACAAAATCCTAGAGTTTGACCTCTCTAGGTAGTGGATTTACTTAATCCTAATTTGGAGTATGGAACCACTCTACATAGTTTGTATTCTTGTGCTTGCTCAATCTCTCTCATCCTTGCTATGTCTATTTAGTAGCACTCAAATTTCATATTAGCAACATTATCTTGTGATATATCTTAAAGGTCTAATGATTTTAGTTTAAGTTTATATAGCTCTATTCACCCCCCTCTAGAGCCAATCACCCATATATTGATCCAAAAAGTGGTATCAGAGTAGGACTTATCCAAGCATACTTCTACAAGTAGGATAAGATGGTCGATTATCAAGTAGGAAGATACCTCATTAATATTCCAACCTTTGATGAGAGCAGTTTACTCTATTAGAAGAGAAGGATCCAATACTACATCTAACAATCAAGTCTTGAGATATGGAGAATGGTGGACCTTCCATAAAAGCTACCAGAGGAAAAGATAGAAGAATGGGATGAGCATACTTTAAAGAAGCAACCTTAAATGCAAGAGCCATCAACATTCTCTGTGCCTCCATGTCCCCAACTAAGTTCAATCGGATATTCTTTTGTGAGACAACATATGAGATATGGAGAAAGCTATGTGTCACTTATGTAGGTACAAAGCAAGTGAAAGAAAGTAAATTCTACATGCTCAAAGGCATCCTTGAAAACTTCAAGATGGGAAAGGAGGAAAGGGTAACTGGGATGTACTCAAGGCTCAACACCATTGTGAATGGTCTTGTCGTTCAAGGTCATCCTATAGATAGAGGAGAGATCAATTCAAAGATCATTATAACTCTCCCAAGAGGTGATAATCCAAGGTTACCTCCATTAAAGAAATAAAGTCTCATAGTGATATCCCTATTGAAGAGCTCATAGGAAACCTACAATCCCATAAAGTCAATCTTGACAAGCAAGATGAAGAAGAAAGAGAAGAAGAGAATGAAGTAGGCTAAAATTAAAGCACAAATTGAAGCTATTGTTGGTCAAGCTTCTCCATCCTCTCAAATTAAATAAGATGTCATGTAATCCAAGGGTAGACTCTATAAAGGCAAGTCATCCTTCTTCACCTGGTGCTTCAAATCTAGAAAGAAGGGTCACTTCAAAAAATATTGTCAATAAGGAAAAAAGACCCATCATCACAAGAGAAGAGAAGTAAACAAAGAAGGAAAAATGGTACAAAAGCTCAAGTGACTCCTCTAACTCAAGATCAAGTGAAGAATCTAGTGGAGGATCTAGATCAAGCTCTAGTAAAGATAGAGAATGCCACTTTGCTCTCATGGCCCCAACAAGTGAAGACTCAAATGAGGTAAACCTAAACTCTTTTAGTAAAAAATCTTTAATTGCTATTATTTATGCTACTTGTGCCTCTATTAGGCCTTCTAAAATGAAAAGAAAAAGCTTGATAGAATTGTTGATAGTTTGAATGTAGAAAAATATGATCTTAAACATGCTAACATTTGCTTGCTAGATGAAAACAATGCTTATCTTAGTCAAGTAGACTATCTTAAACTTGAAAATGTTAACTTTCTTGACAAGATTAGATTTCTAGAAGCTCTACCTTGTTTGTCTCGTTCTTATGAAGAGCATACTAATATATTTGATTCTCTCATGTTTGATATTGATGTTCTTAAAACTGAAAGTGAGGACAAAGATTTTGTTTTGCAAGGTTTGAAATATGAAAATAGTGTCTATCTTTCTAAGATTGTCTTGTTTGAAAATGAGAATGCTTCCTTGCTTGCTAAAATCAATGTTCTTGAATATTTTTCTAGTTCTACTAGCAGAGATATTCATATATGACAAATGGTCTTTGCTTAGAAACCAATCTTTTACATGCTAGAGATGATACTAATCAATTGTCTTATGCTATTACTTCTATTATGCATGATAATCATGGTTTGAGATCTTCTATGCAAAGATTCTTAGATGATAAGAAGAATCTTAATCAAATTATATATCATACTATGTAAAAATGGGTATATATGGTTTTGGACTTGATAGTAGCCATAGGAACAACAAAGATAAAGGACCTTCAATTTTCAATGAAGAATCATCTATTTCGGTAAGGCCCCTAAACTTGCTTAATGAGTTGAATGAGATTAATTATCATAATTGAATACTTAGAACCCTAATATAACCTTTTATATGTTTTGAAATCATAATACAAGCTTAAGTTTCAAATTTGGTCCAATTTGGACACTGTTTGAGCAAGATATGCAATTTTCTCTACATTTTAGACTTTTATGCAATTTACCCAATTGAGGGGTTTTCTTTGCAATTTTTCAATTAAATTATGTTCCTTAGATGTTATATTATCATTATTGAGTGTTTTGAGCCATGGGGATCCTAATTGAGCCATGGTTTGAAGGTATTTTCTCTAAGGGTATTTTAGGGTTTACCCCTTCACGGATGAGCTACCTTTAGTAGCTATCAACTAATGAATTATGTGATTGTCTGGGAAATTTAACAAAGGAAATCTAAGAAGGTATATAAGGATGGTGGGGGATCTTCTTGTGTGTGTGCTTGTATATTCTTAATAGTTTAAGGTCATAGACACATGGGGAAGCTACTTTTACACCTCATCCTTGCTTCCATCCTTATCCATGAGCTATATTTACCTCTTCCTTGCCCAAATACGAAACTATGCTTACTTTTTCTTTCCTATAACCTGGATCGATGACTCCACTCTATTTTTCTGCGGAACCAAGTGCTCTAAGGTAGAAGACAACCCCTTTTTGGAGAAGAAGGTCTCCTAGAGCTCCATCTAGCCCTACCTAGGGTTTCCAAGGTCATCATTTAGGGATTTTGAACAAGGCAAGTTGTTTTCTTCCTTAATTCTCCATTTTTCTTTCTCTTCTACTTCCTTATACCTTCATCCAGGTTGTAACCCTTCTGTTCCATGGTGAAAGTGTCTCTAGAACTCAAAAACATATCCTTCTTGTTTCTTTTTTTAGGGTTTTGCTTCCTTGCGGAAAGAAGTGCTTTTTTGGCCAAGTTCAGATCTGAATCCAAGGTTTTCTTGCCCTATTTTCTCAAGATTCTTTCTGTTTGCGATCTGACCTACTCTATATATGTGATTTATATAACATTCTTCACTAATATTGCGAGTTAGAAGCTTGTTAGTTCATGTTTATGCTTTAATGTGATGAATTAAGCATAGAGAAATTATGCTTGTTTAGAATTACGAATTTTTGTGGTGTTCCCTATTTTGTTCTAGTTCTATATGAACTTGTAAAGATGTGTAAAACCTTTATAAGGTGTAACATGATCTGGGACAGGTTGATAGCAACAACCTATGGTGCTAAACACAAAACAATTGATGGTTCAAATTAGGGTTGTCAAGCTATTTCCTTCCCTATCACACAACTGATGGTCATACCATTCAACAACCAATGGTGTTGCTATCTTGGAAACTTATGTTCATGACCAAGGGTGTCAAATTTATGGTGAAAACCTATGGTCACCCCCTTAGGTCAGGTTTTGGCTCAATTAAACATTTAATTATTATTTACGAAGTATTCTAATGATGTTATCAATCGATGATGACATTAGCTTAATATTTGATGGTGTTACAAATGTATTACTGATCTAACAACCAATGGTGATCTAATAATCACAATTAATGGTGGATAAGGTCATCACCATATATGATGAGTTAAGAATTTAATTGTAGATTTGATCAAACCTTGAACCAATGGTTCCTTGGTTCAATTGATCTAATGGTTAGAGATATACTTCAATTGATAACCTTGAACAATGAACATGATCCAATGAATAATATTGGATGCTTAAACATCCAATGGATTAGAATAAATCACATGGTATTATATGTGGGTCCTAGTGATGATAATTTGATGGTCCAATACCATTAACTTTTAGTCTTACCTTTGCCATCTTATAGTTATATTTGATAAATCACTATAATAAGTGGATACATAACTCCCATGTGATCTAGCTTGTTATACCTAACCTTAATGTAATTATATGATGTTGATTGGTTATAATCTGACCTCTTGAATTATTAGTGTGATAATAAATTACACTCTTCTTGTGTTGAAACCACAATGTAGTACTATTTGAATATCATAGTGCCTTGCCATGTTAATATCTATAGACATATATGTGCTAATGATCTTTTGAGCCTTGTTTAAGGCATGTAATGATGATGATAACCTTATTATGAATAATTTGATGGTCTTAACGAATTTTGGGCATGTTTGAATCCATGATTGAGGTGAAATCCTCTTCATGTTCCAATAAGTGTTAAAACCCTAGAACTTGTGATAAGATATTGGTATCTTGTAATAGTATGATGATAAATGTGGTCCATTAATTTGCAATGAATGATAGCATGTGGTAATGTGATTAAGATTTATATCTCAAATGTTTTATATCTTTTTAAGTTGTTATACATATACTCTTGTTAGAAAAGAATTAGGGTTTGAATGTCCACTTGTATGATAAAGCCTTAATGCATTCAATTGGCAGTAATTAATCAAGTGTAACCTTAATCATGTAGAGCCCTGTGTCGTAGAACCATCTTCAGTGTCAGAACTTAATGAATGGTGAAACGAGTATTCCCAAGGGAAACTCAGAGCACATATTGTAGAGTATGTGGGGGTGGCAAGTTGAGGATATATCCTTGTCATCCACAATTGCAGATTATGGAGGATGGCTATGGCCATACCTCTGATATTTGATGTGATTGAGGACAGTTGCAGTTGAACCTCAGATAAGATGGTTTTTTATACTCTATTTTCTACTATTGTAACTTGTACCAAGTACAGACTAGTTGTTATCAGTTGACTATATGTCACTGTTGGCAGTTTGACTGGTATGCCACTGCAATTTACTTGTACTGACCGAGGGCAAGAGATCTTAGGATACCGGCACTCCAAGATCTTATACGGAACTGAATAACACTTCACAGTGGTCAGTTGGACTTTGAGTGGTACAACTCAAATTCCCAAGGGCATAATAATAAAAGATATAATATCAACCATGTAGTATAATTGCTAGGGTTTAATACATATCACATTGGTTGATTAACCCTTGTCTTCTCTTTACACTAAATAGTTTTTACATGATGCAGACTTATGAAAATTTTGTAATTCTACTTGATGTTAAAACTTATTTTCTTAACTGCTTAGTATGCGTAAAATGTTCAATCTATTCAAATTGTTTATTCAATACCCTAACTGCTCAATGTATTTACTATTAATTAATATGTTATAATAAATATATGTTAGAGAGAGTTATATCTCTCGCTGGGACTGGGTCTCACACATGGGTTACTACATTTTTTTAGGTGGTCACAGACAATGAGATCAAGGTTGCAATGTGGAAGAGAACCAACCTAGTGATTAATAGATTTAGAAGGTTGGTTAGTTGTAGACATTAGTATTAGAGTCCTAGTGTCATCTCTATACTCTCAGGTCTGGGTATGGGATGTGTTTTCTAGATGATATACTTGTATCGACACGAGATTTTGGTAGTATGCCAATGTTAGTAAATATATGGCATGTATATGTGAAATATCTTTTGTATGCAGGATGTGACTGAGGTCTTTAGACCCATATGTAAATACTTGTTACAGTATATGAGAATGGAATGATGGACCTTTTGTAAATTCTCTAGAGTTTATTTACATTGTTGGAATTGGTTTTAATTATCCCGCATTTTTGACTATGTGATTAATTAGTAGTTGATCATTTTTTGTGTTTTGAGTAATCTCATTTAGTGTGATGGGGTGTCATAGTTAAGTTGGTATCAGAGCTCTAGGTTTACCGAGTCTATAGGGACATATGACTTAGGTTTGAGTATGTTCTTATGTATCCAACATATCTGATCATAGTGTATGCTTATGCAGATATGTCTGGAGGACATAAAGAACACATTGAGAGAAGCTATGTTGCACTAGGGGAAGGTGCAGGGAGGAAGGCACACGATGAGAGAGTGCCAGAAGTAGGGCCAGAGCAGCCTGCAATGCCTCATCTAGACCTGACAATGATGGCCAAACTTGAGTTTCAGTCTATGTTTAGACAAATGATGGCCACAATTACACATATCGCTGACAGAGCACCAACACCTCAAGCTAGGGCAGCCACCTCTAATGTGGAGTCCCAAGGTGTCAAGAAGACATTTGAACGTCTTAGACATGTTGGGGCAATTGAATATGCAGGTACTTCTGATCCAGCAGATGCTGACATGTGGTTGACTGAGCTAGAAAAGGTGTTTAAAATCCTAAACATCATTGAAGAAGACAGAGTTAAGCATGCAATATACTTGTTGAAGGGTAGTGCTGGCCACTGGTGGGCCATAGAAGAGGAGAAAAGGCCATGAGTTGTGATAGGATGGGAGGAGTTTTAGAGGGAATTTGTTAGTCGATATTTTCCAGAGACCTATCTAGATGAGAAAATCTCTCGGTTTGAGAAGATTCGTCAGGGAGCTATGACTATCAATGAGTATGAATCAAAGTTTATGGAACTTTTGAGGTTCCACCCGCACATGGCAGCAATGGACAAGGAAAGGATCCAGAGATTTGAGAAGGGTTTGAGTACAAAGTTGACTACTACAACATCAGCCTTAGAGAATAGGGAAAGGTTTTCCACCTTTTTGGAATCTGTCAGGAGGATTGAGAGGTCTGCCATTGAGAAGCGTGAAGCTAATACTAAGAAGCGACCTATGCAGTTTCAAGGGCAATCATCTAGAGGATTTAAGAAGCCAAGGTTTTTCCCACTGTCGTCACAACCAAGGTCAACCTTCAATGAACCAAGATCACATGCACCATCACAGTGGACCCCGAGTTGGGGTAGAGGTCATAGTTTTCCACCAACGGGAACCCATAGTACCTCATCGGTTTCAGTGACAGGGCCGTTTAGGGCATATCAGGACACCTAAACATGTTACAAGTATGGGCAAGTGGGCAGGCCTTACTGCCCCATGAAAGATGAGGAGGTGACTCAGCAGCCAAGGCAAAGTCAACAACGTCCACAACAATGATGGTTTAGTAGTGGCAGTGGAAGAGGATGTGGTCAGGCATCCCAGGAAGGATCCTCAGGACAAGCAAGTAGAGGACATGGACGGCGATAGGTGACAAAAAGGTTCTAGGCCATGACCCAGCCAGAAGCAGTGGTCAATCCATGAGTCATGACATGTCAGATGGAGTTATTTCATTCTGATTTGTTTGCTTCTTGTTTTGTATATGTGTTAGTAGACCCAGGTGCAAAGAACTATTTTATCACTACAGAGGTGATACATAGTTGTTATCTACCTATTAGTCTAAGATATGATAGCCTGCAGATAGAGACTCCTTTGGTTGATTCCACTGAGTTGCGGGAAGTGTGCCCTTCTTGCGTTCTTTCTTTTTCTGGACACAACATTCAAGTGGATCTTTTGCCACTTGACATGCATGGTTTTGATGTAATCCTAGGAATGGATACCTTGGAAAAATACAAGGTAGTCTTGGACGTAGTACTAAGGTGGCGACGTTCCATGATGGATATGTATAGTGGATTTTTCAGGGTGATAGGGATATTCTTCCTCATGTTTGATGTCAGCTATGACAGCTGAGCGGTTGATGAGACAAGGATGTGAGACTTTCTTAGCTCATGTTGTGGATACCAAGGTGGTAGGTCCTAGTATCCAGGAGGTACCAGTGGTGCAAGAATTTGAGGATGTCTTTCCTGAGGAATTTCCTAGCATTCTCCCTCCTAGAGAGATTGAGTTTGAGATCAATCATGTTCCTGGAACACAACCCATAGCACTGTCAGCATACAGAATGGCACCAGAAGAGATGTAAGAGTTAAAGAAATAGTTACAATAACTATGAGAGAAGGGTTTTATCAGGCCGAGCACTTCCCCTTGGGGTGCTCCCGTATTGTTTGTTAAAAAGAAGGATGGTTCAATGAGGTTGTGTATAGACTACAGACAGTTGAACAACGTGACAATAAAGAATAAGTATCCTTTACCTAGGATTGATGATCTTTTTGATCAGTTGAGAGGTGCCACTATGTTTTCAAAGATAGACCCAAGGTCATGTTACCATCAGTTGAGAATTAAGGCTGATGACATACCCAAGTCAGCTTTTAGGACTAGGTATGGTCATTATGAGTTTGTGATTATGCCATTTGTGCTAACCAATGCACCTGTAGCTTTTATGGATCTAATGAATAGGCTAATTAGACCTTATCTTGATCAGTGTGTGGTCATGTTCATAGATGATATCCTAATATACTCCAAGGATAGTCAATAACATGAGCAACACCTTCGCCAGGCATTGACTTTGTTGAGGCAGCATCAACTATATGCTAAGTTCAACAAGTGTGAATTCTGGTTATCTGAAGTGTCTTTTCTGGGCCATGTTATAATTGCAAAAACTGTTTGTGTTGATCCCAAGAAAGTGGAATATGTACTAGAATGGGAACAACCAAAGACACCGACAGAGATCCATAGTTTTGTAGGTCTGGAAGGTTACTATAGGAGGTTCATCAAAGACTTCAGTTATATAGTGTTACCCCTAACTAGGTTAACCAGGAAGGATGTTCCTTTTGCTTGGAATGACAAGTGTCAACTTTCTTTCCAACTTTTGAAAGAAAAGTTGACTAGTGCACCGGTGTTAGTACTGCCAGAGTAAGGAAAAGGCTATATTGTCTTTTGTGATGCTTCAAAGAATGGGTTGGGATGCATGTTGATGCAGGATAAAAATGTTATTTCTTTTGCTTTGCGACAACTTAAGAAATATGAGGAGAATTACCCAACACATGATATGGAGCTTGCAGCGGTGGTCCATGCCTTGAAGATCTGGAGACACTATCTTTATGGAGAAAACTGTCATACCTTCACTGACCACAAGAATCTACAGTATATCTTCTCAAAATAGGAGTTGAATATGAGGCATAGGAGATGGATGGAGATGATTAAGGATTATGATTGCATAATATATTACCATCCAGGGAAAGCTAATGTGGTAGCTGATGCATTGAGTAGAAAGTCCTCTTCATCATCAATGGTAGCTAATGCACAATTAAATTCCTTGATGTGCCATAAGAGAGATATGCTAGTGTCTCTTCACTAGATGAATGTACAGCTATAAGTTTCCTTGTTGGCAGGATTCTTGGCATAGTTACAAGTGAAAACTACCTTGAGACAGTAGATTCATGATGCACAACATAATGATACTATGATATAGAATATCTGATCAGGGATTGGCAGTGAAAAGTATGATGGATTTCATGAGGCAGATGACTGTATAGTTTGTTACCATAATAGGATAATAATTCCTGATGTTGATGGGTTGAGGAAGATGGTACTTGAGGAGGCTCACTCCTCCATGTATGCAATGCATACTAGAAGTACCAAGATGTACCAAAACTTGAAAGACATATATTGGTGGCAAAGTCTAAAGCATGATGTGGTAGAGTTCATTGCCAAATGTCCAATTTGTCAGTAGGTGAAGGCTGAGCACCAGAATCCTGCAGGGACATTACAATCCTTGCCAATACCATAGTGGAAATGGGATTATATTACTATGCACTTTGTGGTTGGTCTTCCTAGGACAGGCAAGGGTCATGATTCCATATGGGTGATAGTAGACAGATTGACTAAGTCAGCTCATTTTCTGCCAGTTAAGACGACGTTTACAGTAGATAAATTGGCACAAATATATGTTGATGAGATAGTCCTCTGCATGGCATTCCAGTGACTATAGTTTCCGACAGAGGTCCACAGTTTACAAGTCATTTTTGGGAGCGTCTGGATTCAACAATGGGAATACATCTGAGATTCAACACAACTTTTCATCTGCAGACTGATGGCTAGTTTTAAAGGACTATTTATACTTTAGAGGATCTCTTGAGGGCATGTGTGCTGCAATTTCTTGGTAGTTGGGATGTACATCTACCTTTGATAGAGTTTGCGTACAACAATAGCTATCAAAGAAGCATAGATATGGCCCCTTATGAGGCTCTATATTGGAGACAATGTAAGTCTCCTCTTTGCTGGTATGAGATAGGTGAATATCAACTTTTGGGTCCTGAGCTAGTACAACAGAATACAGAAAAGATTAAAGTGATACAACAACAGTTGAAAGCAGCCCATGACAGGCAGAAATCTTATGCAGATAAATGACGCATACCACTTGAGTTCCAAGTGAGATATAGAGTATATCTTAAGGTTTCTCCTTGGAAAGGTGTGCTGAGGTTTGGAAAGAAGGGTAAGTTGGCTCCTAGATTTATGGGACCATACCCTGTCCTAGATCGTGTTGGAAAGGTAGTATATAAGTTGGAGCTACCACCAGAGCTACATAGATTGCATAATGTCTTTCACATTTCTATGTTGAGGAAATGCCATCCAGATACTGACCAGACAATCCAACCAGTAGAGGTTGAGTTAGATGAGGATATCTCCTATGTTAAGGGTCCTGTGTTGATCCTGGATAGAAGGGTGAAAAAGCTGAAGTGAAAAGATATAATACTAGTGAAAGTTTTGTGGAATCATCATGGAATAGAGGAATCCACATGGGAACTAGAGAATGATATGCGTATAAAATACCCATCTCTTTTTGCATAGGATTTCAGGGCGAAATCCTTGTTAGGGGTTTATAGTTGTAAGGCCCCTAAACTTGCTTAATGAGTTTAATGAGCTTAATTACCATAATTGAATGCTTAGAAACCTAATATAACCTTTTTATATGTTTTGAAATCATAATAAAAGCTTAAGTTTCAAATTTGGTCCAATTTGGACACTATTTGAGTAAGATATGCAATTTTCTATACATTTTGGACTTTTCTACAAGTTACCTAATTGAAGGGTTTTCTTTGCAATTTGTCACATAAATTATGTTCCTTAGATGTTATATTATCATTATTGAGTGTTTTGAGCCATGGAGATCCTATTTGAGCCATGGTTTGAAGGTGTTTTCTCTAAGGGTATTTTAGGGTTTACCCCTTCACGGATGAGCTACCTTTAGTAGCTATCAATTAATGAAATATGTGATTGGCTGGGAAATTCGACAAAGTAAAGCTAAGAAGGTCTATAAGTATGGTGGGGGATCTTCTTGTGTGTGTGCTTGTATATTCTTAATAGTTTAAGGCCATAGACACATGGGGTAGCTACTTTTACACCTCATGCTTACTTCCATCCTTATCCATGGTCTATATTTACCTCTTCCTTGCCCAAATACGAAACTATGCTTGCTTTTTCTTTCCTCTAACCTGGAGCAACGACTACACTCTATTTTGCAGTGGAACCAAGTGCTCTAAGGTAGTATACAACCCCTTTTTGGAGAAGAAGGTCTCCTAGAGCTCCATCTAGCCCTACCTAGGGTTTCCAAGGTCATCTTTTAGGGATTTTAACCAAGGAAAGTTGTTTTATTCCTTCCTTCTCCATTTTTCTTGATATTCTCCTTCCTTAGACCTTCCTCCAGGTCAAAACTGTGCTGTTACTATTGGGTTTTAGGGGAGACAGAGAAGGAAGCATAAACAAAAATTTCTTCTCCCAAACCCAGAATAAAGGAATCACATCAATGTCTATACAATAGGAAGGATGGTTTGTAGAGGTGTACCTTGTCCCGAGACTTGCTCGGCGATGTTACCTCATGTCTTGCATGGTCTTCACCTCCGATCTTGGACGATGTCTGTGCAGCTCCTGGTCGCACCGGGACTGTCACCTCCTGGTCTCACCGGGACTGTCGGGACTGACAACTGTCCTCTGAGCGGCAGAAGTCTCCCACCTCTGAAGTAGTCCACACGGACCACCTAGAACTCCGATCTCCTTGTTCCACAAGGAATCAGAAGGAGTCACACCCTCCTATCAGCGTACTAGTCACCGACACACTCTCCTGCAACCAGTTGCCTTTCTACAGTTGTCTTTCCCTTACTGTGCCTCCCTTATCGAGTAGCACTTGCTCGGGCTCTCTCTCGATTACCAAAAATAGAGAGAACGACAACTTTGCAGAGCAACTGGTGTTCTGAGTTGTTGTCCTGAGAATCCCCCACTACCCCTATATATAGGAGGGTCATGGGACAGGGTTCTCCATCCTGGGCAATGCGGGAATAAGGCAGGAGTAGAAGGGTTCGAGATTTTCCACAAAAACAACCAACTACACCACCTGAACCGATCGTTTCAACCCTGAAATGGTCGGTTGGGGAGTTGAGCCGATCGATTCACACCTCAACCGATCGGTTGGTGCACCTGAGCTGATCAGTTCACTTCTGAGCCGATCGGTTCATGGTCTTGATCCAACTCAAATTGACTTTCAAATTTGTTTCTGATTAATCAAATAGTAATCCTTGTCCAAATCAAATTTGTATAAGTGAAACAAATTGTATTTGCAAAATAGTCTTCTAATTTTCCAAACGATCTCGGTTGGTCAGTTGAGTCGATCAGTTCAACTCTTGAACCAGTCAGTTCAACCTATCTTGAGCCGATCGGTTCATCACATGAGCCGATCGGTTCACCAACCTGAGCCGATCAGTTCATCACATGAGCCGATCAGTTGGAAGTACAGACTGTGCAAAATCAGTCAATCACATTTTCAATCAATCTGATACTCTAATCAATCGGTCCAACACCTTGAACACTATGATTTTGAGCTATCAATTAATTGAGTATTTAATTGAACAACTAAACTCCTTTAGTAATCAATCTAAACATCATTTGTGGATAAACTCCTCTTCCAGGTTAAATCCTATGTGTGTGACCCTGCAGGTCCATTTCACGTTGGCAGTGAAAGTCCATAACACTTATGACTTCACAAGCAAAGAGCAGTGCCTAGTCGCACATTAGTGCTACCCAAGTGAAATAGAAAGTTAGAGAACAACTTTCAATCCTACAATCCTTGAATGGTGTTATAGTGAATGTATAATTCCTTTATTACTGATATCCCGAATGAACTCAAGGCATGGAACAGTCATCCTGTCAACGTTCATTCACTTTCTTGATCTCAGAGTAGATTGGAGGAGATATGTATGACATCAATATCACATACTAATTCATACATGCGCGCACACTCCTATCTCAATCCTACTCATCAAGTGGCCATGGATATCAAACTCCCTCAGGAGGGACAAATCGTATATCTATCACTCACCCCTCAAAAGCCCCATGTGTCAAAGCCACCCAATCATCACCTTTATAACAACCCATGTTTCAAGACCGCGTTTGATGACGTCAAAGTGTACCCAACGACATGTGTTGAGTGTAGTGATTTTAGGTCTAAGAATCACACTCACCACCATCACTATGACTACCATATCATGGTTCCATGTGTCAAACTCATGGTGGGTCTGTCCGATAAACTTGTTCTCTAACAAGTACCTATGTGTTTGGTTTGATATCTCTATATCATGACTAATGAGATTTTGTCATCAACCAACACCACAATCTAGTCTTGTGTGTCATTGTTGTCTATCTACCTTCCACAATGACATCCGACTAGGGACATAATGAGAATGTAAAAACTCTTAGCATCCGTATGATCTCATCGTTTAGGTCCTCAACCTGAAAGCATATGTCATTGAGTACTGTCATTCTCTAGACATTCAATTTGTTCTATCATTATCTCATATGACTGAACCAGAAAGAATTGGAAGCTTGCCTTTGATGTTTATCAAATCAATCTTAATGTATCCCACCAATCATCCCATGATTGGCTCTCAGGGCATACATACCAATAGACTCCCACTTGCACTGCGAGCCAATCACCCTTGAATCATATTCATAGTGATCTTCAAACATGTCCCACATGTTACTGTGCTCTATTGCTAACATAGTGAGTTATGGCAACACCTTGCCAAAGTCGGTATCAACTGCATGTCTCTCATCTCTTCACTGTATGTCACACGTATGAGATGGATTTGTCATAATATGTGATCTAGTATTCCTTTGCTAACCTTTAGCCACATTGCATGACCAAGTATTCCTAACTTGTCATCAATGACCGGAATAACTATAAGTTCATCTCTATGAACCTCTTGATCCATATAGTTCTCTAACACACAAATACTCAGCTTTTCCTTTTAAACGGCTTTATTGGGACGTTTCCAATTATCAACAAACATTCACTTTTATATATCTTATATATATTTCACGATTAATTTTCTGTCCTTTTCAGAAGTTTGCATCAGTGTAACTCTTTACAGTGAACCCTTCCTTATTTCCATAAAGCTAGTACTTCTCAAGTACTTATCAAGTTCTCATGGTGTTCCAGTAACCCTTACTGGAACTAGACAAACATCCACTCGTCATGTCCCACATACGAGTTATCAGGATGAGCACATCATATTGTCATGTCCTACATACAAGATGATGAATGCACTTTATTTTGTTATGTCCATACATGCAAGATGATGGGATGATTACATACATGATAAATCCATATCTATTATTAGTGCTCTGATTCTTCATAAGAATTAAACACTTGGCCTTGTGGTACTAACTCCATATAACATGGATAAGTTTTCTCCCACTGAATCTATGTATACTGAACCTTCAGTATAGATTTCCAATGTATTCTCTCTCTATTCAGGTCAAGAGGTTTTTAAGAACTATCTCTATAGATCTCTATTCCCATCACATAGGAAACACCTCTATCTTCCTTAAAGATAATTTCCACTTTGGATTTCCATTCTATAACATTTCCATTTCACATCAACATGTGGAATGCAAATACGCTCCCACTAAATCACATATCCCTTCTTTATCTTTGTCATATCAGTCAAACCCTTTGACTATATCATCAAAGTAAAGATCACAGTTCTAAGTTGCTTGTAGTCAATCAATCACATTCATTAGTCCATTGTAACTTATAGACTTCATTTGCATTAATGGATTCATAAACCTTGTAGGTTGTGTTACATATACATCCTCGTTTTATTCCTTATAGGAATGCAGTTTTAGTATCCGTATGCCAAATTCCTTAGTCATTAAGTTGCAATCAACAAGCATCATCCTTCTCAAAATGTTACCCATGTGTCTTAATGCTTAAGACTCATTCACACTTACGGATTTCATCCCAATGGGTGCTACCATCAAGGTCATACCTTATGGTTCACATGGAAGTCATTTAGGATGTAATGGTCATAAACCATAACTCAAAATATGGTTCCTCATATTCATCTAGATAGTTGATTCATCACATGACCAACTCACCGCATAGATAAATAAGGTGTATCTGTCAAGGATATAAGAACTCACAACTCCTTATGATTCTTAATGTCCTTTATTAGTGTGGGGTATTCCTTATTTAAGAAGAAATAAGTTATTTGATAATCATTCTCTAACTCCTTAGAGTATGACTCCTTCTTGATTTAGAAATCACCATGCCTTAATCATGAGCTCACTATGATACACTATCATAATCACTCATAAGGATCTCAACATTTGGTTCAAGTATTTCATTCATTGATCTCATCAAGAATTAACACTTTACCAAATTCTTACTTCATCTATGATATTCTTGAACACTTCAAGATATTCATATTGGTATTTCTCTAAACACCGTTTGAAGTATTAGCATTTGTTCCAATAGGTATGTAAATACATCACATGTGTTATACCTAACAGGATAATCATTCTCCCACTACCACTATTGAAGATTGATTAATCATGTCCAAGAGATTCATGTCTCTTACTGGTTCTCAAACCAAAAGAGTCTAGATTTATCCATCATATGGAAACTAGAAATGAATTTCTCATGATTTATGCTAATTTGATTGTTTGAGTTATCAATAACTTTTAGGTATCATTTTATCTTATGCATACTAAGTACCACAAGATAAACAAGGCATTGCCATAAAGATCATATCTTTGAGATTGAAACACCAACTTTATTAATTGCTATCATTGTCATACAATATGCAAAAATAATGTGTTTCTATCCATTGGCAAATATGGAATAGCAGTTCATAACTCTATTACATGCCTTTAAGGCTGAAAATAAACTAAAGTACTCATATCTATGGCGGCAACACTTGTCCCATTTATTGAGTGCTTTACATTTTATATCTTGGTATCATATACCTAAAAAATGTTACAAGTTTATGTCATGACACCTTCAGGTGGAGACGTCCGTTGCCTCCTTCTTCTTTAGTTCTTCCAGATAGAGTGGACAATTCCTTTTCCAATGTCTTGGCTTTTGACAATGGTGGCAATTGCCTCTCTTGGTCACGCCTCCCTTAGCCTTGAGAGTTGAAGAGGACTTGGGCTGCTGGCTAGCATCAGAACCTTTCTTAGCTTTGCCCTTGCCCTTGTGCTTGGACTTGCCTTTCTTGTCGCTAATCATCATCACAGACTTAGGCTTGTCCTTCTTCATTTGTGTCTCAGCTGTCCTCAACATGCCCAAAAACTCTATCAACGGCTTGTCAAAGTTGTTAATGTTGTAGTTCATCACAAACTGACTGTAGGATTCTAGTAATGATTGCAGTATCACGTCAGTAGCCAACTCTTGGCTCTGAGGAAATCCCAGTCTCATCAGGTTCTCCACATACCCAATCATCTTGAGTGTGTGAGGACCAACTGGATCTCCTTCTGTCATGACACACTTGAACAACACCCTGGAGACATCATATCTCTCTTACCGTGCTTGATCTTCATACATGTTCTTGAGATGCTGAATCATCTCAATGACACCCATGTTCTCATGTTATCTCTACAACTTGTGGTTCATGGAGCACAACATTAAGCACTTTGCATCAATGGCATCATCAGAATTCTTCTTATAAGCATCCCTTTCTGCCTTTGGTGCAGTAGGAGCAGGTTCCTCTGGAATTGGAGTATCCAGGACATAGAGCTTTCACTCTTGAGTGAGAACAATTCTCAATGTCCTAAACCAGTCGTGGAAGTTAGTCCCATTTAGTTTGTCCTTCTCAAGGACCGATCGCAACGAAAAGTGATTGTTGTTTGTTGTCATTTGTTCTACAAAAGGAAATATATGCAATTTAGTCCAAAACTCAATTTTGACTTATTTGATTGATTTGAAAATTTGACGATATAATTAGGACTTTAATTAATTATCGCTCCCACTATTTTTGTTCAAATTGATAGCCCTCACCATCAATTTGGAAGATTGCAGTGAACAACCTTCTAGTGGGTCAAGATCCTGAAATCCTCTGAGTCATGGACCAGCTAGGGCTGTCACCCACAACTTAGATCTTTCAGGTAGGCAACTTTTGCCAATTGCATCATATGCAACTCTTGAAAGATGTCATATGCAACTCCTTGCCATGATCACCTCCACGCATCAAGGTGCTAGATCCTATCTAGGTCACCTTGTTAAGTCCGACCCAAAGCCAACACGATGAATATGCACCCTGCTAGGGAAGACCCACATATCCATCCTTCATGCTTCCACGAGATAGACGGTGCACCACGCTAGGGCGTACACACACTTGGCCAATCAAGCTTTTCACGTGTGTCGCATTTGGAAGGCATCTAAAACTTTAACATTTCATGAGGGATTTGGTTTTTATAGGTACATATACATATCAAATCACCACAATATATAGTATGTATCATATACATGCTATATCCCATAGAAAACATGTGAATTGATAAAAATGATGATTATGGCCATCCTAATGTGATTCCTCAAGCCAAGAGGAATCATGGTCATCTAGGTCTACATCACATGCAACCTTTCCATGATGAAGTGCTATAGCCATTTGAGTGGATCAACTCATCACATGAATGCCCTGCTCGCTCTGGCCGGTCGTCTAGGTGCCACCAGCCGATCGATTGGCTCCTCCAACTGATCGGTTTGCCTGGTCATCGTGCATCTCCTCAGGTCGCCACATGCTCATCTCACTCCCCGAATCAGTCATCTGGATCGCCAACCGATCGGTTCATGCCTTGAACCGATCGTCTCAGTTGTCCTCAGATTGTCTGCCGTTCTTTGACATAATAGGAAATAAAAATCTATCCTATTTACATTTGAATAGGGAAACCCCAAGTTACATTCAGGGGGAGCAAAGGTAGGAAAGAAATCTCGAGTTATCTCGAGTTACATCAGAAAAAGGAGATAGGGAATCGGTGTGCAGACTGAGATGCAAGCAACTATATAGAACCAAGCACACATACATAGGGTTTATTGTCCATAACCACACTATACATCCACCACAAAACTCATTTAAGGGTGACGCATATCGAGTGCATTCATATTACATATCATATATGTATATTGGGATTTGTGGATTTAGGATTGGACATGCACAAAGCCAATTTTATTCACATCGTATGCAATAAATAAAGGCGACAAACCAAAATCGATCACATCGATAATCCTAAAGTATAGAGCAGTTGACATAGCTCTGATACCACTATTGGGTTTTAGGGGAGACAGAGAAGGCAACAGAAACAAAAATTTCTTCTCGCAAACCCAGAATAACGGAATCGCGTCAACATCTATACAATAGGAAGGATGGTTTGTAGAGGCGTACCTTGTCCCGAGGCTTGCTCGGCGACGTTACCTCGCAGCTTGTACGGTCTTCACCTCCTGTCTTGGACGGTGTCTGTGCAGCTCCTGGTGGCACCAGGATTATCACCTCCTGGTCTCACTGGGACTGTCAGGATTGATAGCTGTCCTCCGAGCGGTAGAAGTCTCCTGCCTCTGAAGTAGTCCACACGGACCACCTGGAACTCTGATCTCCTTGTCCCACAAGGAATCAGAAGGAGTTGCACCCTCCTGTAGGTGTACTAGTCACTGACACACTCTCCTACAACCAGTTGCCTTTCTACAGTTGTATTTCCCTTGTTGTGCCTCCCTTATCAGGTAGCACTTGCTCGAGCTCTCTCTCAGTTACCAAAACCAAAGAGAAAGACAACTTTGCAGTGCAATTGGTGTTCTGAGTTGTTGTCCTGAGAAGCCCCCACTACCCCTATATATATAGGAGGGTCATAGGCTAGGGTTCTCCATCTCGGGCAATGTGGGATTAACGCATGAGTAAAAGGGTTTGAGATTTTCCACAAAAACAACCAACTACGCCACCTGAACCGATCGTTTCAACCTTGAAACGGCCGGTTGGGGAGTTGAGCCGATCAGTTCACACCTCAACCAATCGGTTGGGGCACCTGAGTCGATCATTTCACTTCTGAGTTGATCGGTTCGTGGTCCTGATCCAACTCAAATTGACTTTAAAATTTATTTCCGATTAATCAAATATTAATCCTTATCCAAATGGAATTTGTATAAGTGAAACAAATTGTATTTGCAAAATACTCTTCTGATTTTCCAAACGATCTCGATTTGGTCAGTTGAGCCGATCCGTTCAACTCTTGAACCGGTCGATTCAGCCTGTCTTGATCCGATCGGTTCATCACATGAGCTGATCGGTTGGAAGTGCAGACTGTGCAAAATCAGTCAATCACTGTTTCAATCAATCTGATACTCTAATCAATTGGTCCAACACCTTGAACACTATGATTTTGAGCGATAAATTAATTGAGTGTTTAATTGAACTACTAAACTTCTTTAGTAATCAATCTAAACATCATTTGTGGATAAACTCCTCTTCCAGGTTAAATCCTATGTGTGTGACCCTCCAGGTCCATTTCGCGTTGGCAGTGAAAGTCCATAACACTTATGACTTCACAAGCAAAGAGTGGTGCCTAGTTGCACATCAATGCTACCCAAGTAAAATAGAAAGTTGGAGAACAACTTTCAATCTTACAATCCGTGAATGGTGTTACAGTGAATGTATAATTCCTTTGTCACTGATATCCCGAATGAACTCAAGGCATGGAACAATCATCCTGTCAATGTTCATTCACTTTCTTGATCTCAGAGTAGATTGGAGGAGATATGTATGACATCAATATCACATACTGATTCACACATGCGTGCGCATGCCTATCTCAATCCTACTCATCAAGTGGCCATGGATATCAAACTCCCTCAGGAGGGACAAATACCATATCTATCACTCACCCCTTAAAAGCCACATGTGTCAAAGCCACCCAATCATCACCTTTATAACAACCCATGTTTCAGGACTGTGTTTGATGATGTCAAAGTGTACCCAACGACATGTGTTGAGTGTAGTGATTTCAGGTCTAAGAATCACACTCACCACCATCACTGTGAGAACTGACTGTGACTACCATGTCATGGTTCCATGTGTCAAACTCACGGTGGGTCTGTCCGGTAAACTTGTTCTCTAACAAGTACCTTTGTGTTTGGTTTGATATCTGTATATCATGACTAATGAGATTCTATCATCAACCAACACCACAATCTAGTCTTGTGTGTCATTGTTGTCTATCTACCTTCCACAATGACATCTGACTAGGGACATAATGAGAATGTACAAACTCTTAGCATCTGTATGATCTCATTGTTCAGGTCCACAACCTAAAAGAATACGTCATTGAGTACTGTCATTCTCTAGACATTCAATCTATTCTATCATTATCTCATATGACTGAACCAGAAAGAATTGGAAGCTTGCCTTTGATGTTTATCAAATCAATCTTAATGTATCCCACCAATCATCTCATGATTGGCTCTCAGGGCATACATACCAACAATTACATAATGAAAGTGGCTCTAGAGCTCAAAAAATCTATCTTTCTTGTTTCTTTTTCTAGGGTTTTGCTTCATTATGGAAAGAAGTGCTTATTTGGCCAAATTCAGATCTGAATGCAAGATTTTTTTTGCCCAATTTGCTCGAGATTCTTGTTGTTTGGGATATGCCCTAGTCTATAGAGGCGAGTTATATAACATTCTTCACTGATATTGCTAGTTAGAAGCTTGTTAGCTCATGTTTATGCTTTAATGTGATGCATTAAGCATAGAGAAATCATGCTTGTTTAGAATTACGAATTTTTGTGGTGTTCCCTATTTTGTTCCAGTTCTATATGAATTTGTAAATATGTGTACAACCTTTATAAGGTGTAACATGATTTGGGACAGGTTGATAGCAACAACCTATGGTGTTAAACACAAAAAAATTGATGGTTCAAATTAGGGTTGTCAATCTATTTCCTTCCCTATCACACAATTGATGGTCATATCATTCAACAACCAATGGTGTTGCTATCTTGGAAATTGATGTTCGTGATCAAGGGTGTCAAATTTATGGTGACAACCTATGGTCACCCCCTTAGGTCAGGTTTTGTCTCAATTAGACGTTTAATTATAATTTATGAAGTCCTCTAATGATGTTATCAATCGATGATGACATTAGCTTAATATTTGATGGTGTTAACTGAATGTATTACTGATATAACAACCAATGGTGACCTAATGATCACAATTAATGGTGGATCAGGTCATCAACATATATGATGAGTTAAGAATGTAATTGTAGATTTGATTTAACCTTGAACCAATGGTTCCTTGGTTCAATTGATCTAATGGTTAGACCTATACTTCAATTGATAACCTTGAACAATGAACTTGATCCAATGAATAATATTGGATGCTTCAACATCTAATAGATTAGAATAAATCACATGGTATTATATGTGGGTCCTAGTGATGATAATTTGATGGTCCATTACCATTAACTTTTAGTCTTACCTTTTCCATCTTATAGTTATATTTGATAAATCACTATAATAAGTGGATGCATAACTCCCATGTGATCTAGCTTGTTATACCTAACCTTAATGTAATTATATGATGTTGATTGGTTATAATCAGACTCTTAAATGATTAATGTGATAATGAATTACACTCTTCTTGTGTTGAAACCACAATGTAGTACTATTTGAATATCATAGTGCCTTGCCATGTTAATAGCTATGGAGATATATGTCCTAATGATCTTTTGAGCCTTGTTTAAGGCATGGAATGATGATGATAACCTTACTATGAATAGTGTGATGGTCTTAATGATCTTTGGGCATGTTTGAAGCCATGATTGAGGTGAAATCTTATTCATGTTCCAATAAGGGCTAATACCCTAGAACTTGTGATAAGATATTGGTATCTTGTAATAGTATGATGATAAGTGTGGTCCATTAATTTGCAATGAATGATAGCATGTGGTAATGTGATTAACATTTATATCTCAAATGTTTTGTATCTTTTGAATTTGTTATACATATACTCTTGTTAGAAAATAATTAGAGTTTGAATGTCCACCTGTATGATAAAGCCTTAATGCATTCAATTGGTAGTAATGAATCAAGTGTAACCTTAATCATGTAGAGCCCTATTCCTTGGAGCCATCTTCAGTATCAGAACTTACTGGATGGTGAAACGAGTATTCCCAAGGGAAACTCAGAGCGCTTACTATTGAGTATGTGGGGGTGGCAAGTTGAGGATATATCCTTATCATCCACAATTGAAGGTTATGGAGGATGGCTATGGCCATGCCTATGACATTTGATGTGATTGAGGATAGCTACAATTGTACCTCAGATTAGATGGTTTTGTATACCCTATTTTCTAGTGTCGTAACTTGTACCAAGTACATACTAGTTGTTATTAGTTGACTATATGTCACTATTGGCAGTTTGACTGGTATGTCACTACAGTTTACTCGTACTGACTTAGGGGAAGAGATCTTAGGATACCGACACTCCTAGATCTTATACGAAATTGAATATCACTTTGTAGTGATCAGTTGGACTTTGAGTGGTACAACTCAAACTCCCCAGGGCATAATAATAAAATATATAATACCATCCGTGTAGTATAATTGCTAGGGTTTAATACGTATCACATTGGTTGATTAACCCTTGTCTTGTCTTTATACTACATAGTTCTTACATGATGCAGACTTATGAAAATTGTGTAATTCTACTTGATGTTACAACTTATTTGCTTAACTCATTAGTATGCTTAAACTATTCAATCTGTACATATTGCTTATTCAATACCCTAACTGCTCAATGTATTTAATGTTAATTAATATGTTATAATCAATATATGTTGGAGAGAGTTATATCTCTCGCTGGTACTGTGTCTCACCCGTGGGTCACCACATTGTTTTAGGTGGTCGTGGGCAACGAGGTCGAGATCGCACTGTGGAAGAGAACCAACCTGGTGATCAATACATTCAGAAGGTTGGTTAGTTGTAGACGTTAGTTGTAGATGTTCATTGTAGAGTCCTAGTGTCATCCATGTACTCTCAGGTCTGGGTATGGGATGTGTTTTCTAGATGATATACTTGTATCGACACGAGATTTTTGTAGTATGCCAATGTTTGTAAATATATGGCATGTACATGTGAAATATCTTTTGTATGCAGGATGTGACTGAGGTCTTTGGACCCATATGTAAATACTTGTTACAGTATATGAGAATACAATGATGGACCTTTTGTAAATGCTCTAGAGTTTATTTACATTGTTGGAATTGGTTTTAATTATCCCGCATCTTTGACTATGTGATTAATTAGTAGTTGATCGTGTTTTGTGGTTTGAGTAATCTCATTTAGTGTGACAAGGTGTCACAAGTTCCAAGGCTAGGAGATCATGTAATCATTGCAATAATATTGATTATTATTCCACATATTGTCCTTTTAGGAAAGCACCCAAGAGTAATAGGATTTGGGTTGCTAAGCTAACCCCTCCGAACCCAAAAATATGACTGGGGACCATTTCATCTTTCATTTTGTAGGTCAAGTGTAATTGGATTGACATGAGCCATTGATTTGTGAATTGGTTTATCAATCCACATAAAAGAAAAAAGGTGAGATGTGTATGGAGTGGCAACAAGTGGAAAAGAAATGGTAAGAACATAGGTAATGATATTCTTCTTTATATACAATCATATCTTGTTCTTGGCAAGCTTGTATGTACTTTACATATGTTTTTTGAGTCAAATTTGGTATATTGTGATTCTCATCACCTTCTTGCTCAAAATTGGCCTCTGATACTTTCATAGTGCATTACTAACTTGCTTACACATGCTTTGATATGGTTTATATTTTTATCTAGCCTTTAGACATGTTTTTATGAAAAATATATGTTTTTGATAGCAACAGTTGTAGGTCGAGTTTGTCCTAATAGAAACATGACCGACAAGCACCAATGGTTGTTGCCAACAACTATCATCGGTCGAGAAGTTCAACCCAGAAACTCGACCAACAACACTGTACATTGAATATACACATGACTTTATGGAAGAGAATTTCCCTTTCAACTAAATTTTCTCAACCACAAGCCTTATTCTATGATAGTCCCTTTGGCACCTTTTATGTGCACATTGATATGATTTAAATTTCCTATCTTGCATACAACTTTGTCTCTCTAGTTGCTTCCTTTTTGATATATCTATATCTTGCAATTACTTTTCTTGAGTTGTTATGTAGGTTTTGATGATGATCTCTTTGGATCTCTTGGTTGTGTCTTAAATTGCTTCTGTTGTGGTCTAACTTTATGCATCTATCTAGTAGGATATCTTTTGATACAACCTGAGGTTCTTAGTGGTAATCAGCTTTTGGTAATGATGCATATTTTCTAGTGATTTATATCCTTTCTTGATTCGAAAACTGGATATCTTTTTGTTTGAATATATCTCTACATCCTCTCATAGTTTGATCTTTAACAAATCTTTTTCTGTGATCAAGATCCTACTGCTAGTCCTAACTTGAGATATCATCTACTAGTAGTTCATATACATATTATTCTATCCTTGTTCATTTTTTGACTATGTGGTATTCTACTATATGCTATGCTTGTATATTGTGTCATACTCAAGCTTGCTCCTTGACTTGCATATCTACTATATTGAGTTACTTGCTTGCTTAGCATTGGCTTGATATGCGCTAGAATTATATCTAGGGTTATTCAAATGCATGCATTTATTTGCTTTACATAATATGCTTGGACAAGACCCTAGTGTTGCTCTTCTACTCTTTGTTCTAACTTTTAGTATCTCCTTTTTTTAATATGTTTTGTTTTAACTCTTCAAACACCTACTTTTTAAAATGACAAAGGGGTAGAAGGCATATCTTGACAGGGAGAAGGCATGTGTGAGGAGAAATTATGGCTTGTGTTAAGGGGAGAAGACATATATGTTGAACATGAGTAGAAGACATAGTTTCTATAAATGTACGAAAGCTAACCGACACGTATTTTACGTGCATCGGAACGCAAGCGTACGCGTCGCGTAATATAGGCCAAATGAGGCCCGAGTCAAACTCAGGGAGACGTTCGTTCAGAGACTACTACTAACAACAGGCAATCAGCTAGACCGGTAGAAAGTTTGAGAGAATCAATTTTTAAAACAAAAGAAAAGAAAATTAAAATGAAAAATTGTTTGTTTAGGTAAAGAGAGGTGGAATTCCTCAGGAACGCCAGATTCACCACGGATCCCCACTGTATCTTCTTTTACTGACTTTTATATAATTTAACCTCTTCCTGGATAGAAAGTCCATAGCAAGAATTGTCTGCTTCCACAGTACAATTCACTACCTAGATCTAAGCCAACTCCACGTCTGTAGTAGCTTATATATTAGATCAGGTACTTTACATTCAATCTCTAGGTATCTTACCACTACCTGTACATTATCTTTACCAAAGAACGCGTAAGATAGTGTTTATGTGTGGGTTTTAGGCATTTAATTCTCCTTCCAGATTAAATATTTTCCTAAGATTTCCAATGAAGGTGATCAATCAACAAGAGAACATTTATTCTCACACATAAATATCCACGAATTAGGAGGAAAATTGCATCTAATCATGTAAAAGTCGATACAATAGTTCCCCGGGCTACTCCCGGGTCCTAAGGAATCAAGGGGTTTAGCCCTGCATGGTTTTCAACAATGCAAACATAGAGAAAAAGTAGAAAAATGGAGGAAACATGGAGAAACTCGAGTAACCCCTTGCTAGGAAATACAAACGGATGATCATCCTCTTCGGTTGTGCGAATTGCAGCCTTCAAGCAACAAACTCGTCCGTCGGAGATGCTTGAATCACCCAGATGCAATTCTTTGGCTCTGTTCTTTTCTCCTCCTCCCTCTTTCGGCTTTTGTGCGTGCAACGTACCATATCTCCCAGTCTGGCCGTCATCACCTTTTTATCTTAGGGAACTTACGGTACTACATAACGTGAACCGTTGGATCTGGGCGGCTGGCTTGGATGGCTGAAATCCGATACAATCGATGGCACCGACGGCAACGGGCTTTTTTCGATCTCTGCTCTAGTCGGTACCATCGACAGTAATGTCAGTGGCACCGAGTTGATCTGAATTTTCTTGGTCTTCTCTGATACTATCTCGGTGGCACCGACCTAAATGGTCAGTGCCATCGACTCTGTTGGTCAATTTGGGCTAAGCCCCTGACGTCTGCTCGGTGGCACTGACCTGCATGGTCTGTCGCATCGACTCCTTGAAAATATGGGCACCCTTGAAATTCGACAAGGACCAAGTATTAAGCCACGAAATATATAAAATTGTGAAATTGCGATGAAATAACATAGTTTGATGCACCAACACTATACAAGCCATTTATCAAGAATTATGTACATATGATCAATAACTTGACTATAAATGCTCAAAACGAATGTAAACTAGGCCTATAAAAAGTGACTCAAAATCTATACATCAAACTCCCCTAAGCTAAATCTTGCTCGTCCTCGAGCAACAACACCTTTGGATCCGATTGAGATAAGTCAGAAAAAGGACACTAATACATAAACTATATCTAGGTGTCTCTCACCTTTCGGTCCTCATACCGTCCCTTACTGACCACTGAACACCACCTACTCTAAAAGTGAGCAAGAATTTCTATAAAAGATGTCTATCCCTAAATCAATATATCATTATCAAATAGAGCAGCTAACATGATAAATTCTTTGGATTCACCCATGGTCCATCATGTGATCTCCTATCTACGTTGCTCTCTTTCTCTACCTATCATCTACCTAGAAGTAGGTCTCCTGATAAGAATGTGTGAGGAGATAATCAGATATGTGGCTTACCAGTAAGAGCAATGGGTGGATGAACTGGGCAGCTATGGAAGACTCATGAGCACATTAAATCATTCATGTAATGAAAGGATGATGAATCTATATATAGAAAAGAATTGAAATATGCTCCTAATGCCTAGTAAATGAAGGGAAATGATGAATGCATGTACATTTCATCCCAGGATGAGACAAAATATCTACAACTACATCAAGTATTAGTTCTTCCTCCACTAAGGTGAGAGTATGCCCTTACTCCCTTATTTCTCAATTATGCTCTATATTTGTAATTAATTTTTTTCTTTTTCTTTTTCTTTTTTTCTTCACATCCTTTCTCATAGTGATGGAATTTTATTGCATTTTCTTTACATGGAATTAATTTCTTTTTTTCAAGGGTATAAGCATAATCTTAACCTTTTTGCGTTTTAGAAGAGACCGAGTACAAGATAGCATTAAATGGCAAATGTCATGTAACTATGAATGAAAAAGAGAGATATAAAATGCAACTACATGACATGCACCTGAATTTGATTGTGTGTGTAGATTTTCTATATATATATATATATATTTTTATGCACGTCTACTATGCAATGCAAGTATGGTTTTAAAAGCTAAAATGATAAAATGTGCTCAGTTGTCTTATGGTGGAGTGTCAAATGAATGCAAATGAGGTGGATGAGATCACACAACTAAGTGGAAGAGCCCTAAGAAAAGATCATGTGTCCCTCTCTAATGACCTGTGTACAAGGTAATTAAGGGATTTCTTTCTTAAACTTCGACTCAAGGTCTCGTTGATGTTTGGTCAGTTCGGGCTCAACAACCATATCAACCACTTTCTTAGACAATTAAGATGGTCATTTATGGTATTATGTCCTAAACCTGACTTACTCAAGCACTTCCTCAGTTATGTGACTCGATTACTCACAAAATAAGCTCTATATATTTTTTTCTTTAATGCACCCAACCCAGAGATTGTCATTTTTCAAATGAAACCATGCATTTATTTCTCCACAACTTACACTAGATAGAATGTGGATCCTACTTAACAGAAAAACTAAACATAAAACTAACTACTCTTCTCAGAATAACACATAAACAAATCAAGATAAAAGAAAATAAAAACAAAGATAGAAACTGTTCCAGCACCCCCCCAAGCTCGAAATTGACTATCGCCTCATAGTCAACATCCTAACTTAAGAGGTGGAACAGTGATACCCGACTCAGAATGGTGGTGGCGGTGGCTGTGTGGGGTCCTGAGGAGGAAACATCCCCTAAAATGTTGGGTCAGATGATCGCATGTCCGGCGGCATAGGGTAACTTCCAAAATACCCCTGGCTCCAGTAGTTGTCAAAGAAAGGTTGCTGATACGCTTCCATCTGTTGTAGACACTGATGCATATTCTCTTAGTTGGCCAAGAGAAGGCATTCATTTTCATAGATTGCCTATTGGTTGGTGTACATCCAACCTTGCACATCCTGAATGTTGTCCAGGGCTTGAGTTTGTTACTGTTGATACGTCTGGATGTCCTACAGCATACTGTACATACCTGCCATAGAGTATGCATCCTCTCCTTCGTGAGAGGGTAGTGATGCAGAAGATGATGAGGCAGCGTAGTAGCGTGGACGCTTCCTTAGACCCACTCTATGGCACACAGGAATGGTGTCAACTTCCTCCACGTCATCGCTTCCCGTGTCTTCCTCCTCAGCCTGAGCTGGTTGTTGTCCTACTTGCTGTCCATCATTGTTGTCGTCTTCCAAAGCCGGCCATTTGTAGTGTTCGACCCCCTGATGTTGAAAAGAGGATCATGGAGTCGACGCTGGTAGAAAGTGTCATTGACCAAGCAGGTGGCATAGGCGACATCATTGTCCACAATGAGGAGATTAGATTGCTCGAAATGAAGACGGTTGATGCTTAGCCTGGAGTTCTACGACTCTAAGGTGGAGAGATCAAGGCCCAGGTGAAGAGAGATGGGGGTGATAAGTCCCCCAAAAAGAATGGGTGTCGCCCGCTTGACATTGTGCCTCACTGCAATAATATGTTGGAGAAAAAATGCTCCCCAATTGACCGACCTTCCATCCACGATCTGGTACAGAAAATATAAGTCTAGCGATTGCACCTTGGCTTGTGCTTGGGTAGACTTTGTGAATAGTGTGTTTCTCAGCATCCGATGAAGCACCCGCACAAATGGATGCTCGAAGTCTGTCGGCGAGCTATGGTGGAAGTTAAGTCTTTTACCCTTAGGCACCATCACAAAATCCTTCCAGATGGCATCCAAATCAACATTCTCAGGCTGACGACATGGCATATGTGGCCACCCATAAATGTTGTTGAAGGCTCGGAGAGTGAGTGTGTGGTTGATGTTGTACAAGTGAAAATTCACCTGACCTTCTCGCCACTCTCCACTTTACGGCCACGCCTGGTCAGGAGTGATGCAGATCTCTAGCGATGCCATGAACTCGACGGTGATTTCTTTGTATGCCGGCCAGCCACCAAAGATAGGATTGACAGATCTTCTGTCAAATTCTTGTCGCTCGAGGATGTATGCCATATTATCGGTGAAGCCCAAGTCCTCGAGTAGTTGACGGTCACCATATCACGTCGATGTGAACGGTCACTTTGCAA
This sequence comes from Alisma plantago-aquatica, assembly GCA_963693085.1. Lineage (NCBI taxonomy): Eukaryota > Viridiplantae > Streptophyta > Magnoliopsida > Alismatales > Alismataceae > Alisma > Alisma plantago-aquatica. The sequence goes on from OY856409.1 coordinate 928,699,477, forward strand.
GCTCTTCATAGACCTTCCACACCTCCGTCGACGAGTGACTGATGTGTGGTCATGGGGTAAGAGCACCAGGGGGTCCTCTTTGTCTGGCCATGCTGACCGAGCGAGCAAGAAAGAAGGTTGAGAAAGAAGGAGCTTGATGTAGCCTCTGGATGCTCGAAGTAGTTGCTCGTGCTTGGGGAGTAGTGGTTCTTCAAGTTCTGAAGAAGAAATAAACCACCCCCCTCCTTTATATAGAGTCAGAACTGACCTGCTATGACAGGGTCGATGGCATCGACCTGGAGTCTGTGGCACCGACTTTTAAAACTGAATCTGGGGCTTGCGTGCATCGACGACTGTCGGTGCACAATCTTTGTTTTCCAGATTGCTGCAATGTCGGTGGCACTGGCATTTAGTCAGTGGCACTGACATTTAGTCGGTGGCATCGACTTTTGGGTAGGATCAAATTCTTTAGATCGACCACGTGGACGCATCTGGGCCATATATCTGGCCAGTCCACGGATCGATGTTTCTTGGGGTTGGTGGTACTAACCAGGCATCGGTGGTACCGACTCGATGATCGTTTTTTTTTCGTTGGTGCATCGATGACATCACCGAGCCTGGGACGACCTTCAGAGTTGGTTCCACCAACTTGTGTGTCAGTGGTACTGATGTCTTTATCAGCAAACTTCATCTAATTTTCTAAACTTTCTTTAGAAATTTTGATGCCATCAACATAGTTGTCGGTGAAACCGACTGCTATCAGCCAATTTTCCTTTCATCCCTAACCTTGACTCGATGGCACCGACTCAGCCACAGGTTGCACACTGAACAAATGAGTCAGGGTATCATTTTTACAAGAAATTTTCAAAAACTAAGTGCTATGAAAACAATATAATGAAAACTAAGGAAACAACAAATGCCAATGGTTGGGTTGCCTCCCAACAAGCACCCTTGTTTAACGTCCTAGGCTAGACTCATCCAAGTCTCAAGATAAAATAGGAGAGATAAGTTTCATTTCATCCTCCTTCCTAGTGAAATCCTCCCCAAAATAATGTTTCAATCTCTGATCATTCACTAAGAAGGTTCTCTCCCCCTCTTTGATTCTCACTTCCCCATGTGGGAACACTTCACCTAAAATAAAGGGTCCACTCCATCTAGATCTAAGTTTCCCAGGGTGCAATTTTAGCCTAGAATTGAAAAGTAGGACATTCTCTCCCGGATAGAACACTCTCCTCGCTATATGCCGATCATGAATTTTTTTTTGTCCTTTCCTTGTACAATCTAGCATTCTCATAGGCATTCAATCTTATTTCATCAAGTTCATTTAATTCTAACATCCTCATCTTTCCAGCTTCATCAAGATTAAAATTTAGCTGTCTCCATGCCCAATGGGCCTTATGCTCTAGCTCTACTGGAAGATGATATGTCCGGCCATAAACTAGCATATATGGTGTAGCTCCTATCGGGGTATTGTAGGTTGTCCTATATGCCCATAGTGCATGAACCAAAAGGTCACTCCAATTTTTTCTACTTGATGACACTGTCTTATCAAGTATTTTCTTAATCTCTCTATTTGATATCTCCACTTGTCCTTGAGTTTGGGGGTGATATGGTGTACCCACGTGGTGCGTGACTCCATATTTTCTCAAGAGTGCCCCAAACTTGTGATTGGTAAAGTGTGTTCCCCCATCGCTAATGATCATCCTAGGCACTCCGAACCTGCAGAGGATGTGTTCTTTGACAAATTTGCATACCATCATGGCATCATTGGTGCGAGTTGGAATTACTTCCACCCACTTAGACACATAATCAATGGCCAACAAGATATAAAGGTTAGAATTTGAGGACACGAAGGGTCCTATGAAATCTATTCCCCACAAATCAAAAACCTCCACCTCTTGAAACACATTCAAGGGCATCTCTTGCCGCTTGGATATGTTACCGGACCGTTGTCACGTGTCACACCTCGGCACATAGTCATATGCATCCTTGAACAAAGTGGGCCAATACAAACCACTTTCTAGAACCTTTGCCACTGTCCTAGAACTCGCATGGTGCCCTCCTGTAGGTAGTGTATGATAGTGTTTCAACACACTTTCATACTCATCCTCCGGTACACATCTTGTCAAGATGCCATCATTGCATTATCTCAACAAAATAGGATCATCCCAAAAGTAATATCGCAGTGAATGGAAAATTTTCTTCTTTTCTTGGTACCCCCAATCATTAGGCATCTCCTTGCAAGCAAGAAAATTCACAATATGTGCAAACTAAGGATCCTTATGATTATGAGCAAACAATTGTTTATCGGGAAAGGTCTCTAGGATAGGTATGTCTACATCTTTCTCATCTACCCTCTCTAGCCTAGATAAGTGGTCAGCCACCACATTCTCAATCCCAACTTTATCTTTCACTTCAATGTCAAACTCCTACAACAAAAGGATCCACTGGATAAGTCTTGGTTTAGCGTCCTTTTTCTACAGCAAGTATTTGATGGTTGCATGATCCGTCCACACCACCACTTTGGCTCCTACAAGATATTGTTGAATTTTTTCAAAAGTGAACACAACAGCCAAAATATCCTTTTCTGTGGTGGTGTAGTTCAACTGTGCGTCATTCAAACTTTTAGATGCCTAATAAATGACCATAGGGACTTTATTAAGACACTATCCTAACACATCCCCTACCATGAAATCTGATGCATCACACATCAACTCAAATGGTTGGCTCCAATCCAGAGCCTGCACAACAGGTGCAGATATTAACTTCTCTTTCAAAATTTCAAACGCTCTCAAACATTTTTCATCAAACCTAAATTCCACATTCTTTTCAAGAAGCTCATACAATGGTTTAGCGATTTTTGAAAAATCCTTGATAAATCGACGATAGAACCCAGCGTGGCCTAGAAAGATCCTAACCGCCTTCACTGAGGATGGTGGAGGAAGTTTGGAAATCACTTCTATTTTATCCAGATCTACCTCCAATCCTTTGCTAGACACCTTGTGTCCTAGCATGATCCCCTCACTAACCATCATATGACATTTTCCCAATTAAGCACAAAATGTGTGTCCTCACACCTTTACAAAACTTTATCCAAATTCCTTAAACACTCGTCAAAGGATGCCCCATAAACTGAAAAATCGTCCATGAAAACCTCGAGGCACCTCTCCACCATATCCGAGAAAATCACCAACATACACCGCTGAAAAGTTGTGGATGCATTGCACAACCCAAACAGCATGCAACAATAGGCAAGTGTGCCATAAGGCAGGCGAAGGTAGACTTCAACTGATCCTTTGGCTCAATAGAAATATGATTATATCCCAAATATCTATCTAAAAAGCAAAAGTGGGAGTGACTGGTGAGTCACTCCAAAATCTGATCGATAAACAGTAGTGGAAAGTGATCTTTCAGTGTGGCGGTGTTCAGTCTCCTATAGTCAATGCAAACATGCCATCCCGTCACTAATCTAGTCATGATTTGTTCATTAGATGAATTAGTGGTGATAGTGATTCCCCCTTTTTTAGGCACTACTTGTGTCGGACTTACCCACATAGAGTCTGAAATTGCATAAATTATACCTGCCGACAGTAGTTTGATGACTTCCTTCTTTACTACCTCTGTCATGATGGGATTGAGGTGACACTGAGGCTAAATGACCAGCTTGGCTCCTTCCTCTAGACGAATTTTGTGCTGGAAAAGTGTAGGTGAGATCCCCTTAATGTCTGCAACTGTCCACCTGAAAGCACCACGGTGGCACTTTAGCACGACAAGCAGCTGCTCCTCCTCAGAATCGCTCAGAGCTAAAGATATGATAACTGGAAGCTTTTCCTCAGCCGCTAGAAACACATATTTGAGGTGAGGGGGTAGCGGCTTGAGCTCTAGCTTCAGCGAGCTCACAAGTGAGGAAACCAACAATGGTGGCAATGGTCCCAAGTCCTCAAAATGTCTGGAAAAGTAGCACAACAAAGCTCTCAGTAGCTTTTCACACTCCTCGAAGGACCTTCTCTTCACACAATCATCCATGATGTTCATGAGATATGCTTCCAGAGGTAGATGTGGGTGTATTTGGACTAGAGAATCATCCATGACACCTTCTGTAGTAGAAGGAATCATCTCCTCTTGCTCATCGTCTGGGTATCCCACCACCTTCACAAGCGAGACCACCTTGGTGTTCTCCATGATGTCCACGGCTAGCGTACCCCTGTCCACCTTTGTCATCACATGTGCCATGTCCAAGAATGGCTTTCCCAAACATATCAAAATGTTGCTGTCTCAGTGTGTCATCACATTGCACTGCTTACGATCTTCTAGTGACTTTGAGTTATCTGTCATCTTTATCACAAACATGTCATCCTTGATCCCCATGGTCAAGTGACCTCTTCCCATCTCTAAGATCATATCAGTTGTGGCTTGGAAGGGTCCTCCAAGTAGAAGCTCATTACCATGATCGCCTTGCATTTCCATCACCACAAAATATGTGGGATATACAAATTTGTCCACCTTTACAAACACGTCTTCACAAATACCAAAAGGCCTTATTACAGAGTTGTTAGCCAATTGGATAGTCATACTACTCCTTCTGGATGTCATGAGGCCAAGCTTATGAAAAGTAGTCAAGGACATCAAATTGATACTTGCCCCGAATCACACAATGTGTCACCAAACTTGGTCTTCCCTATATAGCATGTGATGTTGAAGCAATCGAGATCTTGTCACTTAGGTGGCAGTGTACCCAAGATGAAAGCATTGAATTGCTCTCTAAGCACCACTACCTTGGCATAAGGGATCCTCCTCTTCTTTTTTATTATGTCCTTAAAAAATTTGTCATAGGAAGGAATATATTTAATGGCTTCTATCAGTGGAATGTTCACCAACAATTTCTGAAAACTATCTAGAAACTTCTTGAACTGCTGATCCATCTTTGTATGTTTTAGACTATTAGGATAAGGGACCAACACCATCTGTGTGCGCTGATGAGGTGGCACATAAGATGTCCTAGTCTCCACCTCAGTCTCCAAGGGCTGCTCCTCCACTGTGGCTTGTGCCTCTTTATCTACTTGCACTGGCTCTACCATTGGATCTGCACTGGTAGTTGACTTTATCACCTCTGTAGCCATGAGTTGTGGATTCAATATCTTCTTCCCACTTCTAAGCAACACCGCCTTGACTTGTTGATTCCCAGTTGGAGCATCAGTATTACCCGGAAATCCTTGTTGTGACGACTTCTTCAGTTCAGCCACATCCACTGCAAGCTGAGACAAGGTTGTCTCAAATGTTCTCATCTGTGCACCATGGTTTTGGAGATATCACTGAACATTGTTTAGGAGCATGTCATTTTGCTTTACAATTTTCTTCAATATATCATTTGTTCTCTCTTCTTCCACTGGGCGCTGGTGTGGTGGTTGCATATGTTGATTCTGTTGATACGGATCCTGCAAAAATTGTTCGGATCCTTTCATGAGAACTTGGGGTCTTTTCTCCATGAGTAGTCATTAATGTGATACCCCTGCTGACACATGTATTTCACATGCTCTTCCTCCTCAGAAACGTGATCATCCTTCTCAAGAAGCTTCTTTGCAATAAGTTCTATCTTTTCATTCAAAGCGAAAATAGCCTTATACTCCCCCATGCTCTTTATTTGCTCAGGGCGGTCTCTATCACTGATCCATGCTTGGTTGTTGGCCATATTTAACAAGATTTCCTGACACTTCATCGGCAAATTGTTCAAGAAGAACCCTGTACCTGTGTTGTCCAACGTGGTCTTATCATTCAGGTTTAGCCCGAAGTAAAACATCTTGACTTGGTTCTCCAGGTCAATCCCGTGATGTGGCACCTTCTGTAGCATGTTCTAAAATCTTACTCATGCCTCAGAGTTTGATTCAACATCTTGTTGTTTGAAGTTATGAATTTTCCTAATCATGTCATTAGTCTTTTCCGGCAGGAAGTAGCATGCAAAAAATTCATCCACCATATGATCCCATGTCTCCATGAACTCTTTGTCCAAGTTGCAGAACCACTCTTTCGCATTGCCATCCAGAGATGATGGAAACAACTTTAAGTATATGGCCGTCTACGGGAACCGGTCCACCTTGATCATGTCGCATGTTTCCACAAAGTTGCTAATGTGGGCGACGAGATCTTCATGTGCGTGGCCGTGGAAAGCTTGGGTCTTCACTAGCGCTATAAGTCCAAACTCAATCTTATAATTTGGAATATTGATCGCCTGCTTCTTGATCGAGCCCAACTGTGCTATGGATGATGAGGCCTTGATTTTCTCCCAGATCGTCTGCTCTTCCGCTGGTGCACCGTCCCCCATCTCCGGTTATGTGATATCAATAGAGGTGTGCTCTACAAGCGGATGAACGGTCTCAACCTCACCAACTGGGATCTCAGAAGTGTATTCATCATACTCTATGGTCCGCATGGCTACCATATACTAGTACCTGAAAGATAAGAATTATTAGTGCCAATACTTGATCACAAAAAATGAAAGGAACTTTTGTAGTGAATGAATGAGTAAATAATTAAAAAAACAAAGGTGGCCTAAAATGGCTGCCCGCAACACTCATAGTGTTGAACTCTACCATACTCCCCGACAACGGCGCCAAAAACTTGACACGTATTTTACGTGCGTCTAAACACAAGTGTACGTGTCGCGTAATATAGGCCAATGAGGCCCGAGTCAAACTCAGGGAGACGTTCGTTCAGAGACTACTACTAACAACAGGCAATCAGCTAGACCGGTAGAAAGTTTGAGAGAATCAATTTTTAAAACAAAACAAAAGAAAATTGAAATGAAAAATGGTTTGTTTAGATCAAGAGAGGTGGAATTCCTCAGGAACGCCAGTTTCACCACGGATCCCCACTGTATCTTCTTTTACTGACTTTTATATAATTCAACCTCTTCCTGCATAGAAAGCATGTAGTGAAAATTGTCTGCTTCCACGGTATAATTCACTGCCTAGATCTAAGCCAACTCCACGTCTGTAGTAGCTTATATCTTAGATCAGGTACTTTACGTTCAATCTCTAGGTATCTTCCCACTACCCGTACATTACCTTTACCAAAGAACGCTTAAGATAGTGTTTAACCATGGGTTTTAGGTGTTTAATTCTCCTTTCATATTAATTATTCAGCTAAGATTTCCAATGAAGGTGATCAATAAACAAGAGAACATTCATTCACATACATAAATATCCATAGATTAGGAGGATCATTGTATCAAATCATGTAGAAGTCAATACAATGGTTCCCCAGGCTACTCCCAGGTCCTAAAGAATCAAGGGGTTTAGCCCCGCATGGTTTTCAACAATGCAAACATAGAGGAAAAGTAAAAAAAATGGGGGAAACATGGAGAAACTCAAGTAACCCCTTGCTAGGAAATATAAACGGATGATCCTCCTCTTCGGTTGTACGAATTGCAGCAAACTCATCCGTCAGAGATGCTGGAATCACCCAGATGCAATTCTTTGGCTTCGTTCTTTTCTCCTCCTCCCTCTCTCGGCTTTTGTACATGCAACGTACCATACCTCCCAGTCTGGTCGTCGTCCCCCTTTTATCTTAGGGTACTTACTGTACTACATAACGTGAACCGTTGGATCTGGGCAGCCGACTTGGATGGATGAAATCCGACAGTCGGTGGCACTGACGACAGTGGGCTTTTATCGATCTCTACTCTAGTCGGTACCATCGACAGTAATGTCAGTGGCACCGAGTTGATCTGAATTTTCTTGGTCTTCTCTGATGCTATCTCAGTGGCACCAACCTGAATGGTCAGTGCCATTAACTCCTGTTACGACCCCACCTCTCGATAACCCCCAATTAAGAGAGACCGTGAAGTAGAAGCCGCACCTATAATTTCCGGATCAAACGTTCGTCAATTAACCAAGAACAATTATTAAATTTTAACAGACTAAACTGAAAAGCTATAAGAAAATAAACTTTTGCATACCTTTTTGAAAACTCAGATCTCTAAACTTCTATCCACTTATGGATTCTACTCTAACTAATCCTCCTTATATTTTACTTCATTTATTTCACAATAAGATGATTTACTATTTGTTCTTTTGGCTTGTACCTAAAACGTCGACAAACAAAACGTCGGTCAGCCGAAGCTGGTATGTGGGGGAAACGATAATCGTGCAACTAAGATAACAATGTACTGTAGCCAATTACCATTTAATAAACAATTTTATGTTTTAAGTATAACTACGCGATCCATGTGTACCCTATCCCCTGCGCTGTCCCTACAGTGGACCTGTATAATACCTCCCTTATGGTAGATTCCCATTATACCCCTCATGACTTCACCTAATAGGTGACTCAATTTATAGGGCTGAGTCACATGGCACTACCCGTAGGTAGCCCACTCCTTAACTCATGGTATGCTAAGAGTCTCATGGTACTACATATGTGTAGCCCAGTTTCTAACTCATGATACCCTAGACCTTGATCTAGGTTATCCTTAGCCTTTGCATAGCCACATGGGTAGACTCGAATCTAGCCAGTTATACATGTATACTCATAGTGATAGTCATAGTCACTCTATAGTTGCATGAATTAAAACATCCAACAGTTATTTCAAGCCATGAGGGAAACGTCGATAAAATCCTCAGAAAACTAATCAGGATAATCATAAGCATAACCACATACCTGTATTTGCAGATTCATATACATAATTAACTTTGTAGAGAGAGAAAAGCCAAACAATCAAGCAAATTGCACAGAAACCCTGAAATAAACATTCCAACTTCATTTTATCAAAATTTATTCAATATCATCATATTCTTTAGGGTTTCTATTCCAATTTTAGGGTTTCCTTGGAAATTAGGGTTTTGCCTCCATTCTTAGTTATTAAGAACCCTAATTTTTCAAATCTACTTAAAACCTTTAAATTCTCTCATTTTAATATTCTTAACAATCTGAGGATCATCATTTGGTAATTTACTTCCTTAATCCGAAATATCATGGTTTTCCTCTTCTTTTACCCCAATTAGGGTTCCCATATGTATTATTCTTCATTTATGGATTAAAACACTAAAACTACCAATTTTGTTTACAAAACGGATATGAAAACTCTATATTATTAACCAACAAGTTAATATCTTTCAAATTAACCTATCAGTCTTCAAAGATGTATCCTTTATATTCAATTTAGGATTTCTAAGGTTTCCTACAAAACCCTAACCATCTCAATTATCTTCATTAAGAATTCTCTAACAAAACTATGTTCAAGAATCATTATATTATAGTTGTATTCTTGCAATATCAAATTATGACCACTAAAACTCATATTTATCCAAAAGAGGGTTTTTGGGTCCATTAAACCATGTTCATGATCATAAAACCCTGAAAGCAACATATGAATCATCCTTTTATGATTTCACTCTTCCCTTTACTCTTAACAGGTTAATGTCGATAAAAAACATCCTTGGGATTCATTACAATGCGTTTATCTCTTTCTAGGGTTTTTCCGTCATTTAATACATTTGAAATATATAAAACCCTATACTTTTTGAATAGCGTGCATAGTTAGGCTTCAAACTTAATTTCTTTGTGTTCCTCTCGTTCTGAGGATCAATTTTCATATATGACTTGTTTTAATCCAAGTTTCCTAGAATTAGTTATGATTTTTGCAAATAAATGAAATTGGACCAATAGAGTACTGCCACGTAGGCAACTTACTCTTCATGCACATACCTTGTGGCCAACTTGATTTAGAACGAAATGTCCAAAATATCTCCATGCTGTTGGTTTCTCTTTTACACGCCAGAGGGGCATTTTGGTCCATAGCGACCTTGGTCGTCTTCCTCCTCCCGTCTTCACGCTACTACCGTCAGCGGTGTGCTTCCACCGCTTGCAGGTGGCTTTTCTGGGGTGAAGGAGGACCGCCCGAGGGTTCCTACCCCTCTGCCGCCCCCGACCGCACTTCCCAAGGCTGCAAGTTGGATCCGAGATGGTCTGAGCAGCAGGCACCAGAGGCCAGGATAGCTGCGCTTGCAGAGGGATGATTTTCTCAGCAGAGGCTGCAGCAGACGAAGGAAGAGGGAGAAGAAGACTTTGCTGCCTCCGACTCTCCTCTGGAAGCTAGGAACATCCGGAGGACATTTCTCTGAGCAGGTCCATCATGCTAGGTCAGGTTCTTCATGAAAGAGCAAGTATTCTATCACGGTAGATCTCCCAGCGACCAAGGTTCCTTTTACGGACCGCTAGCATCTACTCAGACGCCAGGTTCAGAGTCTGGGATAGAGGTGTGGGTCGCACTAGGGTCAAATGCATCTCCTTTGCCTGACAGGTGATGATGATAGGGTTTACGGTGCAATGGTCACGTATCCATTACTGTCTTTATATAGGGTGTGAGCCCAAAACCCCTAGAGTTTGAAGGAGAGAAGCGGCAGAGTCAGGGAGCACCGGTTGTTGCTTCTCTTTGGGAAACAACACACGTAAAAAGAGAAACTTAACTCCCACTACAACAACGTTGGGAAAGCCACTTATAGAAGGTATATTCTATTCTTTTCTCAAAGAGAAACTCGCCCCTTTCACAAAGGGTCATATATCCTGAATATATCAGGGAAGGTTTATAACTAAGATTCACGTATTGAGTTATTGCTCAATATATTCTTGAAATCTAGGTTGTTGATTCATTTCCCTTTTTGGTATATTCTTTAGTCATCTCATTAAAACAATACCATTATTTCTTGGAAAATTCTTTTCCTCCATAATTCTAGAATTATCTTTTATTTCATTCTATTATATAAATTCCTTTTTCTTTTATTTTTCATTTCTTTTATTAGAAATCATGTGTAAATGAATTTCACTCAATTGTGGCCATTAATGCCACTTTCTAGATATTTCCAAGTATTTCCCATAAATACTTTTCTTAATATCCATTATCTTTTATCTTTTTCCCATTATTTGGACTTTTCCTCTCTTCCTCTCTTTTATATCCATTATTGGATTAAATTATTAATAGGAATCATGAAATTCCCATCAAAAAGGGATATTTGCAAAGCAATCCTTTGTTTGAAGCAAAACATACAATCTTTTTAATTAAGTCCAATATCAATACATTTCAATTATTAAAACACATGTAGAATTGGGGTTGTAACAACTCCATTGGTCGATTTGGGCTGAGTCCCTGATGTCTGCTCGGTGGCACCGACCTGCATGGTCGGTGGCACCGACTCCTTGAAAATATGGGCGCCCCTAAAATTTGACAAGGACCAAGTATTAAGTTATGAAATATATAAAATTGTAAAATTGCGATGAAATAACATAGTTTGATGCACCAACACTATACAAGCTAGTTATCAAGAATTATGTACATATGATCAATAAATTGACTATAAATGCTCAAAACGAATGTAAACTAGGCCTGTAAAAAGCGACTCAAAATCTGTACATCACTAACCATGCAGGAGAAATAACATCAATTGAGGAAGAGTATGAGAACTCCATGGGAAACAATTGAGGGGGAGCATAACTCTATCTCCAAAGATATGATTTTATTTATGTGCTTTCAGTACATTTATAGAATGGTTTGTCATCTTCAAAATGGGGGAGAATGTTGACTCAAGGTCAATGTTGACTCAAGGTCTAAATTGACTAACCCTTATTTTAATGATGACTAAACATTCCACTTATTTGTGTCTAATGCTTCTACTTGAGTGATCTCAGATTAGGTATAGATACACTCCAAATGTCCTAACATGCACATCCTAACTTAGAGAAAAGACAAGTCAAATTCAATGCAAGTTCACTTTGTAGAATATGATGTATCTTTATTAGAATAATGTTGTAAATCACTTATAATGATTGTATGACTTGTAATTAATTGTAGAAGAAATCAAGAGCACTTAAATCATATTCTTAAGCACTCTAATGCCATTTTCAAAAATATATCATAGAGTGCCTATTCGGTCAACTTTCTCCTGTATCAAACTCGACCGATACCCATGATGCATTTTGACAATGTCTAGGTTTGGTCGAGTTTCCTATACACAAAACTCGACTGACACCCTGCCCTGGAAAAACTAATGTTAAGCAATCGGCCGAGTTTCATCCAGGATAAACTCGAACGATATTTCAAAATTTCTTTATCACATAGTGAAATCACTCGAGTTTCCCAAAAGTAAACTCGAGCGATCACACCATACAGAAAGTGTAGAAAAAGTATTTCTAACCATTGAGGTGTTGTAAAATTCGAAAAAAAAATCTATTGCAACACCCCAAATGGCTAGTATTTGTCCTTCAACATTTCCATTGGCTAGTAGGCATCCCCAACTATAAATAGGACCTCTTAGGCTTCATCCCATTATTAGACAAGCACTATGAAGGTCTTTATATTATAGTTGAGTGCCTCCAAGAGCCTCCATCTTTCTCTAAGGTTTATCACTTGTTATATCCATTAGAGTGAGTAGGAGATTTGTAAGAGAGCTAGTCCTACATGTATATCTTGTGAGGATCTCACATCGACCACCTCTCAATCTCTCTGTCAACCATGAAGATGAAGGTTCTCTCTCTTGGATAATAGAGGTGAAGAAGAAGAAGAAGGGAAGGAGTTCCTTGGTGAAAGCTTCTCCTTGTCAAAGATGAAACCAAAGGAAGATGATATAAGTAGAGTGGATATTTCCTTCAAGGCAGAAGACTTGTTGCAAGAGTGGGTAAGTCCTTGGTGAAGGTAGAAGACTCGGCGCAAAAGTGGTTAAGTCCTTGGTGAGGTTGAAGACTCGATCTTGGACATGTAAGTCCTTTGGTAGGTTGTTGTCTCCCTTCTCCTTAAATGGAAGGTTGGGTATCCTTGGCTCAAAAAATGAAGGTCATATATTGTATCTCTTATAATAGAATATAAGAAAGGTGATTTTGTTGCAAATCCTAGAGTTTGACCTCTCTAGGTAGTGGACTGACTTACTCCTAGTTTGGAGTATGGAACCAGTATACATAGCTTGTGTTCTTGTGCTTGTTCAATCTCTGTCATCCTTGCTATGTATGTTTAGTTGCACTCAAATTTCATATTAGCAACATTATCTTGTGATATATTTTGAAGGTCTAATGAATTTGATTTTAATGTTTATAGCTCTATTCACCCCCATCTAGAGCAAATCACCCATAGATCCAACAAAAATGACCCAAAATGAGCATTTTGTGAAATTTGTTAATGTATATCTAATATGGATCCTTCATAACATATTGGCATGTCCTATAAATAATGTTGAATTCAAATATGTCATAGTTTTTCACATTGCATACACTTTATAGTAGAAGTCTTATTTAAGACTCGAGTTAAACCCAAAATTCACTTAAAGGGTCAAGACTCGATCTGACCTGATCAATTATCAATCCTACTAACAATAACCTTGTGGATCGATAATAATTGGAAAAATTCTTCACACCTTACCCCTACCCCGTTAGCCCACCCATTCTTTTAAAAATGGGTGTTGTTGTTCTCTAGAATGCTATGCATGCAACAATGCATTTAATACTAGATGGAGTAGGAATAAAAGGGAGTGGAATAGAAAAATAGAGGAGGGAAGTAAAAAAGAGAGGAGTTAGTTGAAAAAAGAAAAGGAAGGTACAAAAGATATGAGAGAAGTAGAAATAAAGTATAAAATAGAAAATAGAAAAAAGAGAAGGGAAGTAGAAAAAGAGAAGATAGAAGTAGGCAAGAGAGATGAGAGAAGAAAAATAGGAGGGATGTATAAAAAGCTTAAAAGTGAGGTAGAAAAAGAGAGGAGATAAATGTATACGAGAGAGGAGGGAAGTGTAAATCACCATTGTGTCAAAAAGCATTTCCTTCCTCTACATGTTACAAAAGAAAAGAAAACAAGAGAGAACAGTAAAATGTATACTTGTATGGTATAAAAAAGGAGAGAAGTAAAAAAATAGAAAAATAGGCAAGAGAGAGGATAGAAGTAAATATTGATACAATACCAAAACACATGCATACTAAAGATAGGAGAGAATTAGAAAAAAGGAGAGAAGTAAATAGTAGTACAACACCAAAATGAATTGGTATTTAATTAAAAAGAGCATTGGAGTAGGAAAAATGAGAGAAGAGAAGTAGATAACAAAGAGGAGAGAAAAGGAAGCATCAGTACAATATATAAAGATGAGAGTATGATACTAAAAGATGAGAGAACATATAAAAAAGAAGAGAAGATAACATTAATAAAGTATTAAGCAAACATTAATAAAGTACCAAAAGAACATTAGTACAATACCAAAAAAGATAAGAAATTAGAAATTTTTACTACTGTGCAGATTCTTAAAAATTGATATTGTACACGTAAATAAATTACAAAAGGGAGAGGAAAATACGAGAAAATAAGGAGATACTTTTTAGTATTTATTTGCAAATAAATATCAGCATATCTCAATTTCTCTCCTTTGCAACCTCTTTTCTTATAAATATGTTTTTTCTTTGCCTCCTTCTTTATTTATCTTTGCTTCTTTTTTTTGTTCCTCCCTCCTTATGTTCTCTTCTTTCTCTACCTATCTACTTATTTATTTCCTCATATTTATCCACCTCACTTTTTCTTTATCTCCCACTTTTTTACTCCCTTTCTCTCTCTCCATAACTGCTCTTATTAAAATAGTAGATAGTGATGATATTTTTACTGACGAGCAACACTTCTCAATGAATGGGTGGGCCAGCGATGATGTAAGCAAGAAGTGTTTGTAGCGTAATTTTATTCTGATTGTTTTGCCTGTCCCGTCGGTGTCCGATTCCGATCTTCACATTCAATGTTAGCTCCTAAGCGATTTGTTATATTTGATCTGCATCCCGGCAAGTTGCTTAATTGCTCCTATGCGCTTCCTCTTCCTTGAACATCATCCAAAAGAGTCATAGATATCATCTCATTTTATTTGTCGAGTGAGAAGACTCGTTCAAAAATCTTTAAATGCTTTTCAACGCGTTCAAATTACTTGTAAGTTGTTCACTGTTTTGAATCAGCCATAACCTTTTAGTCATGATTCCAGCGGATATCCCGTGTGATTCGTTTGGGGGTTGCCGATGTAATAATTCAAGCAAAGAACTAGAAAAAATCCCCTTGCCGGGACTTATACCCGAGTCTCTCGGGTGAGAGCCGAGTATTCTGACCAACTAGACTACAACGGATGGCGACAATACTGCGATTGTACTATAAAATATTTGTAGCAATTATCTTCGCTCCGGAGTTGCGGCCTGCACATAATCTCCAGCAAACACGAGCAAGAGCCGTGTTTGTGATTTGCCAATCAGTCCCTATTGGAATATGATCTTGTCTTTTGTGGTGGTTAGCGTTAGACTATACTTGTAGTACTCGAATATATATAGCGACGCTTTGCTGGAAATTGTTGCATCTATGTATACGGATATTGTACATATGATTCTCCATATACGATCAATATTTAGGATATAGATCAAAATCTTTAGGAGATCGATGTGGAATTTGAGGAGGACTATTGTCATGTAGAGGAACCGATATAAACCTTTAGATAGAGAGATATAGAAACGTAGAAAGCCAGAGATCTCTATCGAGTGAAAATATTGTAGAGGCACCATAGAGCTCCAAGTTGTAATGTATCACACCGGCCCCATCTCATTTGTAATTTGGGGATTATATTCTTGAATGCGGGAAGGTGGTGATATCCTCTTTCCATGTTGGAGGTAAAGCCTAGTTATTTTGTTTCCAAACATAAGCTTGTTAATGTGATTAACATAAAATACTTTCTTAAGCATCATACTAGATGGTATTTAGACATTATTTTCTTATTGAGAATTATAATCATATTATAAATAATCATAGTGGCTAACATGAAAACGCTTGGGAATTAGATCAAATACATCAAAATGGATTTGAATACATAAACATGATATAACACTCCACTAGGAGCAAGAATTAGCCTTCATAAGGTTTGGGTTGGTTGAAATAAGGTACAATGATATGATTAAAATCTAATATATATGGGTTTGCAAGTGTCATAATAAAACTAACCTATGAAAAACTGATGAACTGTCAGGACAACATGCTATAGTTGATCAAATTTATATAATTGATTGGTTGTATAATCTCTTGGATTTATAAATATGACCATGAAAGCCTCATTATTAAGTTGCTTCTTGGTCTCGTATGAGGAGTGTGTATTGAATTGGTTGGTTCTGGCTGGAGGGTGTTCCACTTTCTTTCCATGATGATGAATTTCTCCAAAAGATCACCAACTCCTTAGAAAACCCCATATCATATCTTGATGGGTCAATCATCTTTCGTTGAGGTAGGTTCGTTGGTCATCATTGAAGCTTTCTAAGAGGATGCACCACAATACACAGTCTTTACCATCTCTGATCAATGGTCCCTTATATAGGTCTCTAAAGTGGTGGAGGTTTCAACCATTAGTGATAATTCACACATCTAGATATTGGGAGAGATTTGGATTTATCTATTGATGTGTTTGTCTGTGGAACACACCCTAGTACCCCCAACCAGTTAAGGAAGTGGAGATTAGGAAGGTTCTGCCTCTACTCCTTTCTTGTCAGATCCTCAACAATCGATGTCAGTCAACATATGGGACCCCAATAAGGCTTTCCTTCCACATTGTCCAATGTTGGAAGATCACAATGAAAATCTTCAAATCCTTCTCCATAGGCTATTGGGGGACTTTTTAAGAGCCCCATGCAGATGTAAGGACAACATATGATGTTCTAATGATTGTAGGATAGAGTTGATAACCAATACTTTGATGATTTTGACACCCACATCTTCCCTAATTGCCCTATGGTCGTTCAAGATCCTAGGGAGGTTAGATAGAGTTTGACAATCAAAGTGTTTGGCATGACGACAAGAATGATGTAGATGTTTATAGTGAGATGTTTCTTAGCACTAACATAGAGAGAACCTAAATAAGGTTTAATTACTGATAATTGAGTAAGTAGTTGTATGGTGATCTTGTTGGTCTTTGACCACTTGTTCATAGACTTGGTGGACATTTTTTCCCTTTGTTGGGTATGGCTAGACGCAAAGAGAGAATGTGAAGTCTTAGAATTATCGTTGACCATATGATATCAAGTTGGGTATGGGACCTTGACAAATCATTGGGATCATAGGGGTGGATTTGATCGCCAGCGGCATTTATATTTCTTGTTGATTAGGTGGAGGCAACTTAGGCTTCAGTAGGGTCATGTTTAGTGCATAGGGGTAACTCATTCACATACTTGAGCTCTCTTTCATGTAGTTGTTGTTCTTGGGTCTTTATTCCTTGGGGCATGAAGACATCGATCAAGATTGTGGAATGTACATTGAGTTCTTCATAGATTTTTAATGAACAAATTAGGGATACATACATTAGCTTATCATGCGTGACACTTTTTCAGGTTGGTTTTTTTATGTATATGGTGGTGGATGTTTGACATGGTATTTCCATGTGTCTAGGAGGTTATTATGGTCTTTGTTCCATGTAGATCTATTGGTTGTCCTACTTGAGGGTTGGATGATGAATGCAATCAACCTTAATCAATAAAAAACAAAATATGCTTGTATTGGGACTAACCACTTTTTAATAAATGATAAAATTTAAAGGAGTTGAATGACTTTCTAAGGTTTGACCGATATGCCACAAGATTATGGACATATTTTCAAATTTTGTTAAAATCTAATACAATAAAATCGGTCAGAGGAAAACAAGTCCTTTTATTTGACTAATTAATTATAAGACATGATCCTTCTAACAAGCTCATTTACAACAACAATAACCACAAATCGAGATCCTAGGAGAATTGAAAGGAGACTAAATTAGACTTGAAATAGAATGTTGAATGGATATGCCGTGTTAAGCATTTATCCATACACATACCATCTCAAGGTATTAAGAAGCAGATAGGGTAGTTACTCAAATAGAGAGAACATATATGTAAGGAGTACATATTCAAAGAGATAGAATTTCACTTGTAAGGAGTACATACTCACATTTAGGTTAATAGGTCCATATTTAAGTGTATTAGATATATTATATGACTCTATCACCTAAAGTTACTTATATATCATGCATGCTATTGATACATGTCCAAATTGCCACTTTAAATTCCCAGTCTCATCCAAATTTGTATTTCGGCTCATGAAATTGACTATCTTTCCAATTTTTATTTATTTTTATAAGTTTTATACCTATTTATCTTGTTTCACAATATTCCTATATTTAATGATGAAGAAATCAAGAAAAGATATGAAAGGATGGGCACTGATCTTCACTGACACCATTATAGGATTCCCAAGACCTCCAATAACGATAACATGAAGTTTGGGGATTATCATATACATCTTATAAGTAAGCACAATGATTACAATGCACTCTACATGGTCAGTTGACCTCCAATCGATTGATTAGATGGTTAGTGGAGTGGATTGTTACAAAAAGTAGAAGATATAAGAGTTAAAAACCTATAACGGGTTGAATGGGAAGTCAAATGGTTGATTGGGCCCTCCAACCAGTAAGATGGGAAGTCAATTGCTTGATGGAGGTCATGTAGACCATCTAAAACAACCAAATAATCAATTGGTTTTCCAATACTTAGGACAATGGACAACAAAAAACCACAATTGGGGTTTCTCCCAAACAACCTAAAATGTCTTGAAGTCAAAATGAAGTTCCAAGGAAGAGGAAACAACTGATGGAAAGTGAGGAACAAGAGGGAGCAGATCTAGATAGACTCAGACTCTCCACTGACCAGAACATGATGAATTGAGAAATTCTATCCATCCCCACCTCATAGTTTCTCATAACTTCACCTCCTATCACCCCTTTGTGATGTATATATCAAAAGCATCCATGTTATACATTTTAATCATGTCTAAGTGAGAGTTGATCATCTAGTTAGGCATGGGGAGTAGCCCCATGGAATGAATTTTCTCATTTGCATAAATTTTCATCATTAACTTGCTTATTGATTATATTTCATTTTACTTATGCTTAATGATATTTTGGATGTTTGGGGATCTTATTTTCTATTTTAGTAACCTAGAAAAAGTTTGATATGGTGATTTTAGGTTAGATAAAGGAAACAAACTATTCTCTTTGATATGAAAGTGATAGAGAATTGTGGGTAGATTTGCATGCTTAATTGATTAGTGAAAGTTTGACCATAGCGAGAGAATATTTTTCTCTTCAAGAATACTTGTTTCATATGTACCTGGAAGAGAAATTGGAAACTATCAAAGAAAATCTCAATACATTAATAATCAATGTCTTTGGAAAGTTAGCTACAAGAAATTACATGTTCCATGGCGATGAAACCCCATGCCTGATTCTTTCTATGATTGTTTTGAATCCTACAATCATTCATTTATTGATTTTATTTTGATTAAATTACTTTAATAATTATTTATATAAAGTCTTCCTCATCCATACTATTAATACATTTTCATACTAATGGGAAAATTGGTGAAGTAGGCAGGATACTATTTCTATGAGTAGCTAACCAATAATAGATGTAGTTAAGTAGTTATTGGGTAAAAGGGTGGTAGAAGAGTATTCTTTACGCATACCCTCTCCTAAAAGGTACAAATGAGGGGTAAGAAATTGAAATTCTAACATTTACCAAGCTTAACATGAAGAAACTTGATTGTGAAATATAGAAAAAGGATTTGTGACCAATGTTGAGGTAGTATTAGGTGAATTATATCCTTCCTCTGTGCTTATATTTTCTCCTTTTCTCAATGGGACTTTTCCACTATGTTTTAACAATAAACCCAATCTAATTATATTACTTATTCTTATACATCAGAGAAGTTATGACTAGAGAAGATAATTATGAGTAATTGAGTGTATATACAAAGGATGGTAGGGGTGTCTTCTGTTGATGCTTTAACCATTGGACCAACATATTATGGTGCTGCTAGCAACCACAATGGCACTTGCTAGAGTGATGCATGACATGTGAGAGTGGTATATTGTATATGGAAGAAAGAATATTTATGAGGAAAATTAAGAGAAAAAAGTCTAAATTCCCATATGTGTCCATGGTTTTAGGTAAGTTTCCTTCCTAGATCAGTCCCTTACCCTTACCTAGTCATTGACTTCCTTCCACCTCTCTTCTATTTCGTTATCACCTTCTAGCAGCCACCTTCTCCACTAAGAATGTAAGATCCTCAAATTTGATAAATTTAAATTCTATGAACATAGGGCTTGATTTTATACGAAAATTCCCTAATTGTAATTGATAAAATAATAATGTTATTTTTGTGGCATGGCTTCAACCCATGGACCAAGGGAGGCCCATGAGGATATCTAATTTGTAAACAGGTCCTTGTGGCACAAGTTTAATAAATAAGAGTTTTCTTTCATAAACAAATGATAATGACTTTGTGAATGGTTAGATAATCAAAATATGAGATAATATACAAGTTTCCAACATATTTTAAGATAACTTGTAAATTTGATAATTAATGGAATACTTATCTAATCTTGACTTGCAACACAAGTTTTGAGGCATCAAATAAAGATACTTTGATCAGAATTTTGGAGTACTTAAATGTAATTAGGAAACTAAGATAATATTAGAATTTTAGGTAAAAAGGATTTTCCATATGATGTGGGTAATTGTTTTGAGGAAATATATAAAGGGAAAGTTTTTCCTGTGAAATTTATCCAGACAAATCTCAAAAATTAGATATAAGTTGGGGAAAATATTAATGAGATTTCCTCCAAATTTCATAAAACAAGGATGTCCCTAGAAGCCTATATAAATATGTGAAGAGAGAGGAGCCAACTTGCAATAATTGCACGAATGACTAGGATTACAAATCTATAAATATCCCGACTTTAGCATGGATTAGTTATGCCCCTTTAATGTCACGCCCAATGTGATCAAATCTGAGATCGATGGCTTAATCGTCATCTTATACCTCACGACGTGAAAAGGAAATAAGAGTTATGATACCTGCAATCTTCCTTGAGCTCCTTCACTCTATCCAATTTGCCCTTTTCCCCAATTATTCACCCATTGAATTTCAGAGGAAGAGATGAATTGTGTGAGCCAAGTCACCACTGTCATCCTTCCCGTTTTAGAAAATCCCCAATTTGTATCCCTAACTAGACGTTAAGGTTGAGCGGAGAATCCTTCTTGACTACCACCCTTGCCTATATAAGGGGTCAGGTACCTCTGTCTTAACACAGAGAACCCAGACACCCTCTCAATTGGTGAAGTAGTGTTCCTAAGATCCCCTTTGAACTCCACACACAACTCCAATGACCGCCACCTCCCACCAAGGGTACACGAGGCCTACGTCCAATTGCCTTGGTATGGAGTTTCCTTAGAGTGCTATGAGGATGCTCTAGTCCTCAGAATGGGATGGAGAATGATTGAACTATGTCGTCAAGATTCCCCCCTACCATGTTAAACTACTCACTGGAGATGGAATTTCATATCATCATGATGTCTCATCATTGGTGGAGATGATATATGAGGTGTACAAGAAGCCAAATTGGCAACAACTTTTCATAGAGCCTCAGTAATTACCTTTTTTAGTTCTCCATTTGTACCTCTATAAAACCTTGACATTGTTCTACCTACTATAGGTACCCCATGGCAAGCCAAAATGATCTTTGAGTCCATCTAAGGCTAATGAATTTAATCACAATCTTAGATGGTGTTTCCTGGACTTAGAGGCAAGAGGCAACTCTCATGTTGACTCCCTCCATGGCTACCTTGGAGTAGTGCTTAAGCCAGCTAGGGGTACAAGCAATCCCCCTTGGGATTGTACTTTAATGCCCCCATCTGTGTGCTCAGCCATGGTCACTATGAAAGGGCACTAGGGTCATTCGACCCTAATATCAAGCCCAACCAATGAGCTCTAAGCCAACAAGGAACTCTATTTTTGGCAAGATGTTGTTTGTGGATAAGTGGATAAATGCCTCTTGCTGACGTGTCCACATTAGTTTATTTTGCACAAATTATAGTAATCAGTCTGTAGCTTAGAAAATAATGAAACTATGTATGAAATTTCTCAGAAAAACTATTAGAATCCACATAACATGTATTTGAGGCCTGAATCAGATCGCATATCTAAAAGTAGGTCTAATGTATGTTTAAGTGGTGATTAATATATGGAAACCCTAGATCTGATATCTAACATGTTGAGTTTAATAAAAATGTTTACTTTTCCATATAAATAAATATTGTTGAGTATGATAGGTATTCAAGATGATGATAATAATGATGATGACTAACTAGGGTTTCTAATGTGAATAATCACACATACGAGGAATTAGGATTTTGAAACCAATGTAATGATCTTGATGCACATAATCAAATCTAGGTGTTCATAACACAATGATATGCTAAACCTGATAATTAGGGTTTCAACTAATGACTAATATTGGTTCATATCTCTAATGAATCATGGTGATATGCAATGAAAGTTTGCACCCTCATTCATTATCCAAGATAATACAACCCTAAACCCTAGTTTAGGATATATGTTAGATTAGTATGTCTTGAATATGTTTGATGACACTTTAGAGTATACATACATGCAAATAATGTTGTTTGATTATGTTGAATATTGGTATGTTTGGATATATGCTTGAAGTACATGTTGCATGGTTCTTTCCTGGCAATGAGGTATGTGGTTATTTAATGAATACTCACATTAACGACTGCTGATGCTTTTTGAGGATTTTTTGAAGATTGATGAAATAAACTATTGGATGTTTATTTACTTTGTGTTAAACTATAATGCCAATATGAGTATCACACAATGAACTAGAATATTCTAAATCCTGGGTGACACTAATCAAGAGATAATACACATGAGCCCGAGGTGGGACAATGATTACACTTGAGATGGTAGACCAAGTATGGGTCAGAATATGTAAAGAAGATGTCGGTTCTTGTCTACAAGTATTTGATGCATTATATGTTGTTATCTTAGTAGCACACATATTGGTGGCACCACATACACAATATAGAAATATGCTAACCACATTTTGGGTTATCAATTTTTTAGGTAAATTGCAATATATGAAGATATCAAGACATGGTGGATCAGATGAAATCAATTTGAAGACATTAAAGCTAAGTACATGAGGAATAGTTAGATGATTCTTCTCATAAACGTTATCATGTTAGAAGCTCATGTAATTTCTTAGAGGAGCGTAATTATACATTTTATAAACAATATTTGTGAAATAATGGAAATTATTTGCTAAATATGCATCTTGGAAATTTAGGTAATGACTCTCAACTAAGGTCCTTCCTTAAATGGGGGACACTGAAAAGTGTGGTTATTATGTTGTTATTAGAGCCCAAGATTTTCCAAATATCATTTAATAGTTGATAATATCAAGTAATCTTTAGAAATATAAGAAATAGTATTAGGTTTTAACTCAAGCGTAATGGTGTCTAGAAAGGATCATGACTTTGGGAACTGGAAATAATTTTCCCTCTGTACCATTAGGTTGGTATATGAGGATTGCCTTAGCCAAAGTGATACCTACCTAGACAGAACCTAAGGTTTGCACGAAGTGATATTTCCTCTTTTCTCATCTTTGATTTCATCCACTTCTCATACTCTTGCTTAATAAACCCTAAAAATGCAATTCCCTCCTCATCTCAAGTCAAAATTTTGAGAAGAAGTAGAATTAAGGCATCCATGCCAATTAATGTACATTTAATGATTTCAACAATGAGAAGGTTACATGGGTTTTCCCCTGCAAGGGAAACCCTAGATGGAGGCACGGTTGGTATAGGAAAACCCTAAGTGGGTCAAGAGATATAAAAACCTTAAGATGCAGGGTGTAGTCCCTGGCCCTAACTCTAAACCCTAATCCTAGGAAATGGGAGTAGTATGAGTAAAATAATAACCCTACCCATGTAAAACCTAACCTAGGAAAAAATAGAAAGAGAAAATACCAATAAGTTGGATGCTCATGCATGCATGTGAAGAGCATGGAATATACATATCAAACATAGGCAAGCAATGGTTACACAAAAATGAAAACATGAAACTCTAAATTCAACTTTTTGGGTTTTTGTTCTGACCTGGGGTGGATCAACCCAAGAGTGGGAAAATGTGGCAACCTGCCACACCAAATGAGATTATTAAAAACCAAAACAATATCAATAACTAATTAAACACAACCCAAAAGGGGCAAAAATTAGAACCAATTTAAACTTCACAACATTTCCAAGAACATTTACATAAGGACCCAACATCTGGTATGTTTTTGTATATCATGCCAATATCTTTTACAACTGCTCCATGGCCTCAGCCACAACATGTATACAAAAAGTGTTATCCACATATATAACATGTATACCCATCATAATACTACCAAAAGCTCAAGTCAATTGAAACATCATATACAAAACTCCCCCCTAGACTTGAAAGTACATGTACAACTCTAAGCCACTAGACATCTAAACAACCTTTGCTAAGGTCCATCAACATATCTCCTCCTCACTGCCACACGTCTGTTGCTACCGCTGACATCCACCTAAGAAGATGTGGTGACCCACAAGGTGGGACCCATATCCCGACAAGAGATATAACTCTCAACAATATTTATTGATTACAACAGGTTATGTAATCAAACATATATAGTAGGTAATTTTAAAGGTTGGAATTACCAGATAAAAGAAACTTCATCAAGAGTAGTTTTAATCAGAATCTTATTTGTAGGGTTGAGAAGTTAACATTATTATCAAAAGATCATGTATAGTTAACATCATAGGCATAACTATCATCATGAGCCTGACTAGCATCAGAAATGTAGCTAAAATATAACCATGTTTAGCTTCGTAAGCATATCTTAACATCATAAGCATATCTTAACAACATAAGCATGGCTAACAACATAAGCATATCAAACAAAATAAGCTTGGCTAACAACATGAGCATGTCTTAAAACATAAAAATATCTAACAACATAAGAATATCTAATAGCATAAGCATATCTAACATCATAAGCATATCTAATAGCTCATGCATGTCTGCTTTATCTTTTGAATTATACATCATCTATATACATGAAAGGAGAAAACAAGGGTTATCATCAAATGTGAATTGTTGTATAAACCCAAAAGATATGCTACACGGATGGATTACTTCTTTTATTAAGCCTTGGGGAGTTTGAGGCATACCACTCAAACTTCCAACTGACCATTGCGAAGTTGCAGTTAGTTCCATTTTACAAGATCCAGGAGAGCCAGAATCCTAAGATCTCTTCCCCTCGGTCAGTATGAGTCCGTCGGAGTGACATATTTGTCAAGCTACAATCATCCCAGTCCACCCTTAGTACACAGGCCACGACACTAGAAATTAAGATATTCAAAACCCTATAATCTGAGGTACAACCATAGTTGTCCTCAATCACATCACATATACATATATTGGAGACATGGACTCAACCACTCTCAGCTGTCCTCAATCACATCACATATACATATATTGGAGACATGGACTCAACCACTCTCAATTTATGACATGACCGCAACCATCATTCAATGTTGGGATCATGATGACAAGGAAATACTCTCCCTACACCAACACATGCTCAATAGTATGCCACTCCGAGCTTCCCTTCTAGAATACTTGTTTCCCTATCCAGCAAGTTCTGATACTGGATAGTTCTATGACACATGACACTACATTATTAGGGTTTCACTTAATTATTTATTGCCAATTGGGTGAATTAAGGCTGCACCGACTAAGTTTTTCAGAAAAACCCTAATTTATTTCACAAAACAATGTTATAAAACAATTCCAAAAGATATAAAATGTATGAGACATATTCAAAGTCACAACATTACAAGGTACTAGTTCATTTCCATCCAAGATGAGATTATACTCTTTATCATACCACCAGAAGATATTAATCCTTGTTACTCATGAAGAGGATTACACCTTCACTAGGGCTCAAGTCATTTCCAAAGTTCGTTTATGTGACGCCCCATCACGGTAAAAGAGATTACTCAAAATAAAACACACGATCAACTACTTATTAACCACATAATCAGAATATAGGGTAAATTAAAACCAATTTAAACATTACCATCATGTTCAAAGATATTTACATAAAGGTCCAACAACTTGCATATCAACACATACCATTTTAGGTATTTACATGTATGTCCAGTGTCTGAGGCCACAACTTGTATACAAAAAATACCATTCCACATATACGTGCCATATACAAATGTCAAGACTGCCAAAAACTCGAGTCGATATACATAACATCTACAAAACATCTCCTATTTGAACCTGAGAGTTCATGGATGACTCTAGGATACACTAACTACTTGCCAACCTCCTACTTCTATTTCTCTTCAGGCCGCTCTTCTTCACCACCACAAACCTGATGATGTCACTGACGAGGACCTAAAAGGATGTGGTGACCCATGAGATCAGACCAACATCCCAACCAATTATATAACTCTCAACAACGGTTATAGATTACAACAAGTTATTTAATAAGCAAGATTAACAGACTAAGCATATCATACATATAGTATTACAACAAGGATGATTAACGTGGTATGTAAAGGAGCCGAGTATAGCTATCATTTCTTAACAACTAGTTCCTCTTATTGCAATATGTAACAACTAAACATTATAAGAAACAAAGCAGGGACTATGAAAAAATGTGAAACATGCTTAACCCTAGGCAGATAAGCTACACGATTGGATTACATCTTTTATCAAGCCATGGGGAGTTTGAGGTATACCACTCAGACTCCAAATGACCACTGCTAAGTCATAATTAGTTTTGTATAAGATCTAGGAGAGGCAGAACCCTAAGATCTCATCTGCCCTTAGTCAGTACGAGTCTTCCATAGAGACATATTTCGTCAAGCTACAAAACAACCTAGTCCTCCCTTGGTATATAGGTCGGGGCACTAGTAACCAGGGTATACAAACTCTATCATCTGGGTTACAACCACATATGTCCTCAATTCACATCACTTATATAATATATAAGGTAGGACCATAGCCGTTGTCTTGCTAAAATATGACCGCATCCATCCTCAAAAGAAAACATGCATATTCTCGATAGTATACGACTCTGAGCTTCCATTAGAGGAATACTCATTTCTCCATCCAGGAAGTCCTGACACTGGAATGGATCTACATCACATGGAACTACATTATTAGGGTTTCACTTGATTAGTTAAATCTAATTGGGTGAGCTAAGGATGCATCGATCAAGTTACATACAAACCCTAAAAGAGTTCTACAAAACATGGGTATATCACAACTCCAGAAGATATAAAAACACATGAATATAATACTTATCACATTCTTACTGGGTAACAATCCTTGTCACATCATGAAGAGGATAACAAATCAATTAGGGCACAAAACCATGTACAAAGGTCATAAGACCATTCACATTGTTCCCTACAAGAACATCATTATCTTCCCCTACCTTATAAAAAGGACCAACAAACCATCACTATGCTTGTGATACACATGTTTAGCATAACATCACATTAAAAAGATTATTATATTCTTATGAAAACATATTAGGGATACCACAATATTCAAAGAGTATTCCTTCATCATACAAATCACACAAGGAAGCTAAGTATGATAAACCATCATCGCCTATTAGTATTATGGTTAGGTTCAACAAGCTAAGTTGAGTGAATGTTAGAAATCAACATTCAACTAACCATCAATTGCTATATGAACCAAACCATTAGACTCCATGAAACCAAAACTCTTGACTCCTACTCATAGGGTTAGAAAACTCATCAACCATAGAGTCTGAACCCTAGCGTCCATAGAGTCAAAACCTCATCGACCATAGAGTCAGAAAGCCTAGCGACCATAGAATTAAAAATATCACCGACCATTGGATCAAAAATCCTAGCGACCATAGAGTCAAAAACCTCATTGACCATAGTATTAAAAACCATAGCAACCACATAGAGTCAGAAAACTTGGTGACCACATAGAGTCAGAAAACTTGACGACCACATTGAGTCAGAAAACTTGGCAACCATATAGAGTTAGAAAACTTGGCAACCACATAGAGTCAGAAAACTTGGTGAAAACATAGAGTCAGGAAACATGGCAACTTCATAGAATTAGAAAACTTGGCGACCACATAGAGTCAGAAAACTTGGCGACCACATAGAGTCAAAAAACGTGATGACCACATAGAGTCATAAAACTTGGCGACCACATAAAGTTAGAAAACTTGACGAAAAATACATGGAGTCAGAAAACTTGGTGACCACATAGAGTTAGAAAACTTGGCCACATAGAGTTAGAAAACTTGGAGGCCTCATAGAGTCAGAAAACTTGTCGACCACATAGAGTTAGAAAACATGGAGACCCCATAGAGTCCGAAAACTTGGCGACCTCATAGAGTCAAAAAAATTGGCGACCACATAGAGTCAAAAAACTTGGCGACCACATAGAGTCACACACATAAGCAAGGTTTAGGTTTTCTATCTTTAAGGAAGAAATGTGCCTAGGTTTAGAGGTACATCAAGAAGTATTGTCTATTATAGATCTACCATATTAGCTCAACCCTAGGTAAGGATAACATCTTTCTACTTGGAACAATGTTTTAGAGAAAGATCGTGAACATGAAAGATAAGAGTATGCAATAACTGTGAAGAAAGTTATATAACTCGCCTTAAAGAAGATGAAGAAGGTCCAAGTAGAAAGGTATCTCAAAGAGAGAGAGAGAGAGAGAATAAACCCTATCTTGAGCACTCCACTCGTCCAAGCTAGCTACTTATCCAAAAGCAAGCAAACCCTAGGTCAATTAAGAAAGAAAGAAGGTGTCTCAACCTCTAGCTCAAGCTCCACCATGGATCTGACCAAGAAGAAGAGAGAGGAAGGTAGGACAACAAGGACAACAAAGGAAAGGAGGAAGACCTTACTTTCTTAGGTCAATATCAAGCTAAGGAAGCTCTACTACTTGAAGAGAGGGTAGATCCAAACCCTAAGCGCACATGCAAGCAAGATCAACCAAGCTTCTTCTAAATTGGCTCCTTCTTCTCCACCAAGCACGGGGGGATGTTCTTCAAGCAAAAATGAAGAAGGGGGAGAGAGATAGGCATGTAAAGAACTCATTTGCATTCAAAGAGAGAGGTATATAAAGCTTAAGGTGGGAGAGAGAAAGGAAGGGAGAGGTGTCTATCCATGCATGCCATGTGTCCAAGGTCATTAACATCTCGTCCATGCCATCGGGTTGACTATGTTTTTTAGAAATCCAATCAACCACATAGAAATCTTGGAGACCAAGATGTGTCAGAAATTCAATCGCCACATAGAAATTTGGGCGACCAAGATGTGTTAGAAATCCAATTGGCCACAGAGAAATCTTGGTGACCAAGATGTGTCACAAATTCATCCGACCACATAGAAATATTGGCAACCAAGATGTCTTAGAAATACAATCAACCATCAATACTAGGTGACCCATTGGGTCCCAACATTCATGGGTCAACCATCGAGTTAGGGCATCTATTAGAACAAACCCTAATCTCAACACAAAGCTAGATACCACTTCTTAAAACAAGGTGTGACAAGGTGCCCCAAAGAACAAATATATGAATATGATTTGAAAGCATGTGAAGAACAAAAAGCATTTTACTAATTGCAAAAAAAACCTAGATATGGGTAAATTGTATAAAGGTCCAATACAAGCACATATTTGCATAACTTTCTCAAACAATGTCCAAACTGGACCAAACTTGAAACTTAAACCTCACACATGATATCATAGCACATCTTAGGGTTTGATTAAAATTTTAAGAATCTAATTAAGGTAAGAAATAATGTTTAACCAAAAAGAAAGGTCAGGGATATTACAACCATAAACCCCTATTAGGGACTTAGCCCTTGAAATTCTATGCAAACAAAGGCGGGTACTTGCTACACATATAATCCTCTAACTCCCATGTGGCCTCCTGCACACCATGGTGATGCAACAAACCTTCACTAAGGATATATACTTCTTCTTTATCTTCTTGACTCTCCTATATAGGATCAACACAAGGGCCTCAACATATGACACATCCTCCTCAAACTCAAGCCCCACTGGATACAATGTCTTCTCTGTATTAGGGTGACACTTCCTCATCATGGAGACATGGAAGACATTACACAACATGTGCAACTCTAGCAGTAACTCCAACTTGTACCCCAACTTCCCAGCACACACCAAAATAGGGTATGGTCCCATATACATTGGAGCCAACTTACCCTTCTTACCAAACCTTACCACACCCTTCCAAGGGGAAACCCTGAAATACACACAATATCCAACTTGAAACTCCAATGGTTGCTGCGATTAGTAGCATACAACTTCTATCTATCCTAAGCTGCCTTCAACTTCTACCATATTACATTGGTCTACTTTGTAGTCTACTACACTAGCTCAGGGCCCAGAAGATGATACTCACCTATATCATACCAACAAAGTGGTGACCAACAACGTCTCTCATACAATGCATCATACAATGCCATGTCTGTACTTATCTGATAACTATTATTGTAAGCAAACTCTATTAAACTCAGATGTACATCCCAACTGCCAAGAAACTGCAAGACACATGCTCTCAACCAATCTTCCAATGTATGAATTATCCTTTCTAACTAACCATCTGTCTGTGGGTGTAAGGCTGAGCTAAACCTCAGGTGTGTCTCCATAGTTGTATGCAGACATTCCCAAAACTTAGTTGTAAACTACAAGCCTCTATAAGATACTATGGTAACTGGAATACCATGCAAATGCACTATCTAATGAACATATATCTACACTAACTTCTCTATTGTATACCTCATTTTGAATGGAAGGAAGTGAGCTGACTTGGTCAACCTATAAACTATCAACTAAATATATCATGACCATTGGCTGTCCTAGGAAGACTAACCACAAAGTCCAAGTAATATGATATTGTTTCCACTGTGGTATTGGAAAAGGTTGTAACATGCACATAGGCTTCTGATGTTCTTCATTGACCTGCTAACAAACTGTACACTTAGCAACAAAATCTGCCACATACGCTTCTAGACCTGGCCACCAGTACAAATCCTTCAAATTACAATACATGTTGGTAGTGTCAGGGTGCTGATGTACATTGAGGAATGAGCCTCCTCAAGTACCATCTTCCTTAGGCCATCAAAATCTAGAACCACTGTCCTATTATGAAAGTAGACTGTTCCATCATCTGACTCATGGAAGCCAACATACTTCCTGCTGTTAAACTCTAATATAATATTTTGTATCACTGTATCATTCTTCAGTGCATCTCTAATATGTTGCATTAAGGTAGGCTTCACCAGCAACTATGCTAGCAATCCTACCAATAAGGAAACCTCCAACTGTACGTCCATCTGGTGAAGTGAGACCAACATGTCCCTCTTATTACACACCATGGAGTGTAACCATGCCTTATTTGTATATGATGATGAAGATGACTTCCTACTCAATGCATCAACTACTACATTTGCCTTCCCTAGATGGTAGTCTATCGTGTAGTCATAGTCATTGATCAACTCCATCCATCTACTCTGCTTCATGTTCAGCTCCTCTTTCGAGAATATAGACTGAAGGTTCTTATGGTTAGTGAAGACCTGCCACTTCTGCCCATACAAATAGTGCCTCCAAATCTTTAAGGTGTGAACCATGTCTGCTAGCTCTAAATCATGTGTCGAGTATTTCTCCTCATGTTTCTTAAGTTGTCGTGAAGTAAAAGAAGTCATGTTCTTGTCCTACATCAGCACACATCTGAAGCCATTTCTTTAAGCATCACAGAAGATGATGTAACCTTTCCCTTGTTCTAGAAGGACTAAGACTAGAGCACCGGTCAACTTCTCCTTCAAAAATTGGAAAGAACGCTAACACTTGTTGTCCCATGCAAAAGGAACACCTTTCCTAGTTATCTTGGTTAGGGGTAATGCTACAATACTAAAATTCTTAATGAATCTTGAGTAGTAAGTAGCCAGGCCTAGAAAAGTTCAAACTTTGGTTGGTGTCTTGGGCTGTTCCCATTCCAACGCAGGCTCTACCTTCTTTGAATCTACACAAACATCCTTAGCCAATATGTCATCAACAAGAAAAGATACCTCAATCAGCCGAAACTCACACTTACTAAACTTGGCATACAATCGATGTTGCTTCAACAACGTTAATGTCTCGCAAAGGTGATGCTCATGTTGCTTACTGTCCTTGGAGTATATCAAGATATCCATTATGAACACAACTACAAATTGGTCTACATATAATCTGAACACCATGTTCATTAGATCCATGAAAGTTGTTGACGTGTTGGTTAACCCAAACATGATAACCACAAACTCACAATGAACTTACCTAGTTCTAAAAGTATTCTTAGGTATGTCATCCACTTTGATCCTGAACTGGTGATATCCTGACCTTAGATACATCTTTGAGAATACTATAGAACCTATCAATTGATCAAACAGATCATCAATCCTTGATAACAGATACTTGTTCTTCACTATAACCTTGTTCAACTCTCGATAATATATAGAAATCCTCATGGAACTATCCTTCTTCTTCACCCACAACATGGGAGAACCCTAACGGGAAGTGTTTGGTCTGATGAAAACCTTCTCTGAAAACTCCTACAATTATTTCTTCAACTCTTGCATCTTTGTTGGTACCATCTTGTAGGGTGACTCAGATAGAACCTTTCCTCTTGGTATCCATAACATGTGCCAAGAAGGCCTCATAACCTTGTCTCATCAACCTTTCTACTATCATAGCTAACACCAAACATGTAGGAAGAATCTTCCTATCTCCTTGGAAGATCCATAAAACATATCCATTACAAAATGTTGCCACCTTGGAACTACAATACAAAACAACCTTATACTTCTCCAAGGTATCCATCCCTAGAATCACATTGAATGCATGCATGTCAAGTGGCATAAGATCCACTTGAATGATGTGTCCTAAAAAAGAAAGAATGCAATATGGACACTCCTCCCGCAACTCAGTAGAATCAACAAGAGGGGTTTCAAGAAAAAAGCTATCAGATCTACTACAAATAGGCATATTACAACTACTTATCACATGTCTAGTGATAAAAGAGTGAATCGTACCCAGGTCAACCAAAATAGATACAAAAGAATAAGTAGATCAGTCAAAATGAAAAAGTTCCATCTAACCTATCATGACTCATGGATTGACCACTCCCTCCAGCTTACTCATAGCATATAATCTAGTCGTCACCTATTTCCGTCCATGACCCCTGTCAGCTAACCCAGATGACCCCACTTGTGATACCTAACCACATCCTCTACCACCATCACCACTGCTATAGTGTTGCTATTGGGAACCCCGTTGACTCTACCTTTACTACTGTGTCACTTCCTCATCCTTCATAGGGAAAGACCACCTCATATGTCCTACTTGTCCACACTTATGACAAGTCCTCAATTTGTACTATGACCTGGATGTCCCTATCACTGATATTGAGGATGTACTACACACTCATGCTGGTAGAAATCTATGACCTATGCCCTTACTTGGGGACTACTATGACAAAACTCCTAATCTTTCTTCAGAGAAAGTTGACCTCTTTGTGACTGTGGTGATGAGAACATTGGCTTCCTAAAGCCACCAGATGGTTGCCCTTGGAACTGAGCTGGCCTCTTCTTAGCATTGGCTTCCTGCCTCTCGATAGAAGACCCCTCAATACTCCTCATAGACTCCACAAAGGTGGATAACCTCTCTCTATTCTCCAAAGAAGACACTATCATAGTCAACTCCATACTCAAACCCTTCTCGAACCTCTAAATCCTCTCCTTATCAGTCACTGCCATATGAGGACAGAACCTCAAAAGCTCCATAAACTTCATCTCATACTCATTGATGGACATCAAACCTTGGCACAACTTCTCAAACTGTGTTGTCTTCTCATCCAGATACATCTTTGGGAAGTAACGACTCATGAACTCCGGCCAGAACTCTACCCAAACTACAACTTCTGGTATCTACTCTTCTTCTATGGCCCACCAATGGCCAATACTACCCTTTAATAGGTAAACAATATGCTTCACCTTGTCCTCTTCTGGGATGTTCAGGATCTTGAATGCCTTCTTGATAACCTCCCATTTTGTGATGTTATATTACTAGTTTTTCTTAATTTTTCATACTCTTTCTTAGATAAATTAGATATAATCCTTAACTTTCTATGTTATTATGAAATCAACATTAAACTAACATTTATCTCCTTCCTACAGAAAAACCCAAAAAAATTGCGAAAAGCCCAAATGGTCTGGAGACCGAATGAAGCCCAAACGGTCCCAAGACTGAATGAACTCAAACGATATCGAGACCGAATAAAGTCAAACAGTCTGGAGACCGAATGAAGTCCAAACGGTCCCAAGACCAAATAAACCCAAACGGTCTGGAGACCGAATGAAGCCCAAATGGTCCCAAGACCGAATGAAGCCCAAACGGTCCCGAGACCGAATAAAGGCAAATGGTCTGGAGACCGAATAAAGTCCAAACGGTCCCAAGACCGAATGAACTCAAACGGTCCTGAGACCGAATGAGACCCAAATGGTCTAGAGACTGAATGAAGACCAAACGGTCCCAAGACCGAATGAACTCAAACGGTCCCAAGGCCGAATAAAGACAAATGGTCTGGAGACTGAATAAAGTCCAAACGGTCCCAAGACCGAACGAACTCAAATGGTCCCGAGACCGAATGAAGCCCAAACGGTCCCGAGACCGAATGAAGCCCAAACGGTCCCAAGACCGTTTGAAGCCAAATGGTTCTGAGAACATTTGATGCCAAATGGTCCCCAAACTGTTAAAGACCCAAATGGTCCCAAGACCGTTTGGGGTCACTTGGAACTCTATAATTAGGACCTAAGGAGTCCTCATTTGACATCAACTTCCTGGACACCCAGAGGCTGCCCCAATCACTCCAGAGCTGTTCCACCTTCATCCTTCGCCCAAAGGCTGTCGGTTCAAGATCCATACTCCATCTTCAAGCTACTTCCTCTCTCATCAACATAATAAGGTGGGAAGTGGAGGATTCTTCATAAAGACAACCACGCGGCGTGAAGATAGTTGCTCTCTCCTCCAAGGGGTCTACCTTCCCCCCTCCTATGTGGAGATGATGCTTTCTCTCTCTCTTCCCACCTCCTTCTTTGTTCTTGCCATGAGCGAGTAGTCTCATACACTAGAGTGTAGGGAGTTGCCCCGCTACCCATGTTTTCATTTCATACATTGTAATTCATGAGTTTGCAATAGAAAAACACTATCCTTCCATTTCAACATCAATTGTTTAATGAATGCTAGTTTCTTGATCACCAACTTGTATTATCTATTATCTGTTAGTGCACATTTTCTATGTTTGTACTTCTAAATTCGAATATCGACTGCTTGTTGGTTCCAGATTGTATGTAGTCACCATGCGTTGGGTTCAATATCTAGGAGCGTTTCTCAAAGAGTGGAGTAAACTCACCTCCATCATTGTACTTTCATACTATGAAATGGAATCAGTTGATGTATGAAAGTACAACCTTGACAGGTCGAGGAACACACTTTGCGAGGGGAGTGATGCAAAGCAAGTGACCATTCATCTGGGGATGGCTGGCATTGCAACATTTCCATGTTTCTCATATTTAGTTATCGTAAAGGAAGCTAAGCCTACAAAGATACTAACTGTTTAGACTCTTTTCTTTGCAAACCAAGTTATTTTTATGTATGTTTTGATTCATGCGTAGTGGTGGTGAAACCCGATCACGTACTAGTGGTTTCTAAATATTGTTTACAACCTTAATTTTACTTTCTTGTTATTTTCTTTCTCCGTACATTAGCTTAACCATCAAATCAACTATTTGATCGTAATATCAACTTTTAAGTGGATAAGTAGGATTATTACGTTTTCCATCTTGTTAAACTCTTAACAAGACCATTGTCTCATGGATTCAACCCTTAACTATACTATTATAAGGCTTCCATGTATCTTAACATATGTGGGTGGAGATCTTATTATAGCATATGTAAGGCTAAACTTAGAGATTAACTATCTCTAGGATTTTTAGTGTTGCACGCAACTCCATGTAAGTGGAGGCTCCATAAAAAATTGGCACCGTTGTCGGGGACAACGGAATGTTCAAATTTTACTTGTTAACTTTCTAGTTGATTACGATTTTACACTTTTCTTTAACTGTAATGCATATCATATTAATTTCATCATTTCTCCACATTATCTAAGTGTTTCTTCTTCTACTCAAGTAGAAAATGTGTATGCAACCTTTGCATAACATCAGATTCTCCCCTAAACCAGAGTAAGACTATGAGGTAGAACGAAGCTTTCACCGACGCATCTGACTCAACCGCCAATGAGCCAGACAAATGGCTGACGAATAGCACCAAGCCGCTTTGGTTATGGAAAGTGTCAACGCGGCCATAGAAGCTCAAAGAGCACAACTTATTGCTGACACACGTGCTCAGATTCAAGTTGAATTCTGAGCTGAAGAACAAGCCTGCATTCAAGCTGAGAATGAAGCAGCCACAATCGCTGCTCAGATAGTCTTGTGAAACAAGCAACTTTGGGACAACGTCGTTCCTAAGAACTTTGAAGATAATCACCCTGTTAGGCCCCCACTCATCAGTGTTCCTAACTTTGAGATCCACACGCAATGGATCCAGATTATGCAAGGAATTTATTTTTCTGGAGGTGTTGGGGATGACTGCATGGATCACCTAAAGTGATTCAAGTCTCTTTGTCAGCTAGTACCACATGCCGAAGTTCCTTTCGATGCAATCATGTTACACCTTTTTCACTTCACTTTGTCTGGAAGGGCATTGAGCTGGTATAACGCACTAGATGGAGAGCCAATCACCACCTGGGCTCCTTTGGAAGAAAAGTTTCTAGAAAAGTTCTTTCCACCTTCTTTGACTTATGAGATTAGGGGACAAATTAATCACTTCTCTCAACTCCCTGGGGAATCACTGGAAGAATCTTGGGAGAGATTTACGGAACTTTTGAGGAAATGTTCGCATCATGGAATCTCTCAAAACCAGCTCATAGAGATTTTATATAGAGGAGTAAGTGATGATATTAAGAAATTTTTGGATTCCTCATCTGGGGGGAATTTCATGCGAAAGAACTACAAAGATGCCTGGAGGATTGTTACACTTGGGTCCAAGAACCAATCTAATTGGGGAAGGTCATCCACCGGGGGAATTCTAAAAGTTTGTAAGGATGAAAAATCAATGGAAATGAAAGCCATTGTCGAAACCCTAAAAACTATCGCTCACAAGAAACAAGTTCTTGAAACGACACTTGGAGAAAAGAAGAGCCCCCAATAGGTCTAAGCAGCTACCGTGACTTGTGAGGCATGTCATGCAGCCGATCATCCCACATTATCATGTGGTCTCCTATATAATGTGATGACAGACATGCAGACATCGCAGCCACAATATGAACCAATCATCGAACAACCTGAGGATCTATCACCAGAACAAGTAAACTCCATCCATACTATACCAGGACAAGCTTACTATAACCCAAATCAACCAAGAAACCATCCTAGGTTTCAATATGGGAATCCTGCGGGGACTGCCAACCCGCATCACCAGACCCAAGGAGGAGTCTTTAATAGATCGCCACCAGGTTTCCAGAACAATTATAATCGAAACTAGGGAAACTTTAGAGGAGGATTGAAAGGATTCACACAACCAAGAAACCCTTCTGGATATTACCAATATACTCATCCACTGTTGCACTTGCAATTGCAGCAACCGCAGCTGCAACAATCACAAGTTCAACAACCCCAACTATCCACTGTGCCTTAGCAGCAACAACTACAACAGTATCAACAAAATCCATAAAATAATAATCCACCTCCACCAACAGATGAACTGTCATTGATAAGACAAATGTTGCACTCACAACAAAACATGCTTGCCAACCAACAAGCCCAACAAAAAGTTGTTGAAACTCAGTTAGCACAAATCACAGCTCAACTAAAACCTCCGGTTGGCACTTTTGCTGGTCAACCAGAGATAAAACCGAGACACGATCAACCTAGACAAGAACAATTGAAAGCCATCACCACAAGGTCGGGATGTGTCTTTACTGAAGCCACAAAAATCATTCAGGAAGATGACGATATAGCTATCATCAACCCAATCGTGAGCACAAACCAAGAAACTGAAAAGACCGAAGATTGTGAGAAGGAAAAGGAAAAAATACTGGATTTCAAAGAACCTGAAGTCCCGCCATATAAGCCCAGAATACCATACCTAGGCAGATTGAGAGGGACTAATCTGGATACTAGGTTCCAAAGATTTAAGGAAGCTATGAAAAAACTATATATTGATATCCCGTTCCTTGATGTTCTCTCTGAAATACCAGCCTGGGCCAAATACCTGAAGACCTTGTTATCAAGGAAATGTATGACTGGAGAAAAAGAGATTGTTAAACTGGCTCAGACAACTTCTGATATTATTCTCAACAAAATGCCAAGGAAACAAAAAGATCATGGATCCTTTGGTATCCAATGTTCCATCGAGAACACCTCTAGCAAAAAAGGATTAGCTAATCTAGGAGCTAGTATATCTATTATGCCCTTCTCAATGTGCAAAAGGTTGGGTTTTACTGAGTTGTTACCAACAACAATGACAATTCAGCTGGCTGATTCTACCATCATTATACCATTGGGGATCATTGAAGACATCCCAGTCAGGATAGGGAAGGACTCTTATGTCCCTTGCGACTTTGTTATTATGGATATAAAGGAAGATCTAAGATATCCAATAATATTCGGTAGGCCTTTCCTTGCTACCGCAAGAGCTCTTATCGACATTGCAGTAGGAACAATTATCTTAAGACTAGGAAAGGAAGCCATCCAATTCAGAGTCCTCAATAGCCTAAGAGGTCCTAGTATCCAGGATGAAGTTTTCCTTCTTGAGGAAATAGAAAAAATGTCTCAATTCCAGCCTGAAACAGCTGAACCATATGATGATTTGGAGAATGTCTTGACAAACCCAGAAGTTGAATTTTCAGCCAGCGAACTAGTACAACAATGTTTGCGATACTTAGACCAAGCCAAAGAAGCTCTGACAACCACTTTCGAGGAATTGAAATCTGTCACCACTTTGGAAACTACAGAAGTACTCAAGGCCCCTAAAATGAAAGCCTTACCAATAGGGCTCAAACATGTCTTCCTGGATGAAGAAAAACTGTGCCCAGTCATAATCAACTCTACTTTAATAGATGATCAAGAAGAAGGACTTCTCAGTGAGCTAAGGAAACACAAGAAAGCTATTGGATATAAAATGACTGACCTAACGGGAATAAATCCAGCTCTGTGCATGCACATACTACTTATGGTAGAAGAG
Source organism: Alisma plantago-aquatica (assembly GCA_963693085.1). Taxonomy (NCBI): domain Eukaryota; kingdom Viridiplantae; phylum Streptophyta; class Magnoliopsida; order Alismatales; family Alismataceae; genus Alisma; species Alisma plantago-aquatica. The sequence continues at coordinate 928,738,792 of OY856409.1, forward strand.
TTCAAACCATCGAGGGAACACCAGAGGAAACTAAACCCAAACCTCAAAGAAGTGGTTCGCCTCGAAGCCTTAAACTCCTAAAAGCTGGTATCATATATCCCATTTCTGATTCTCAGAGGGTTAGTCCGGTCCAAGTGGTTCCCAAAAAGGGGGGACCATTGTCGTTCTGAATGATAAAAATGAGCTAGTACCCACAAGGACTGTCACATGATGGAGGATGTGTATTGATTACAGAAAACTAAACAAAGCAAAAAGAAAAGATCACGTCCCTCTACCTTTTCTTGATGAAGTCCTTGAACGCTTGGCCCACCAAAAATTCTTCTGCTACCTCGATGGTTATTCTGGGTTTTATCGAATTCCAATACACTTAGAAGACCAAGAAAAAACAACATTTACTTGTCCCTTTGGAACTTACGCTTTCAGAAGGATGCCTTTTGGGCCATGTAATGCACCTGCAACCTTCCAAAGGTGTATGTCAGCAATTTTTGTGGGATTAACCGAGTCCATAATGGAAGTATTTATGGATGACTTTTTTTAGTTTACAAAGACTCTTTTGACAATTGTCTACTCAACCTCAAGAAAGTTTTATAAAGATGCGAGGAAAGAAACCTCATCCTAAATTGGGAAAAGTGCCACTTTATGGTAACCAAAGGTGTTGTCCTCGGACATCGAGTAAGTGAAAGAAGAATTGAAGTAGACAAAGCAAAGATTGATGTCATCTCAAAGTTGTCACCGCCTAAGTACATAAGGGGAGTGTGAGCATTTCTGAGTCATGCTGGATTCTATCAAAGATTTATTAAAGACTTCTCAAAAATAGCAAAACACATGACCTACTTATTAACCAAGGATGCTGATTTCAATTTTGACCATGAATGCCTACATAGATTCACAACATTAAAGAATGCTCTGACCTCTGCACCTATCCTGAGATCACCCGATTGGTCACAACCATTCAAGATAATGTGTGACGCCAGTGACTATGCTAGGGTAGAGAATAGACAAAAAGCCCTATGTGATATACTATGCATCAAAGATGCTAGATGAGGCGCAGATGAATTATACTACTACTGAAAAGGAATTCTTGGCCATCATCTACGCATTCGAGAAATTTTGTTCCTATCTAATTGGATCGAAAGTCATAGTATACACGAACCACTCGACCATCAAATACCTAATTCATAAACAAGATGCAAAACCCAGACTCATCCGCTGGGTATTGATGCTTTAAGAATTTGACTTAGAAATAAAGGACAAGAGCGGGGTGGAAAATGTCATCGCTGATCATCTAAGTCGCATCGAGTCTCAAGAGGATATCAATATACCTATCTGAGACTCCCTACCTAACGACCAGCTTATGAAAGTTACCACCAAATTTCCTTGGTATGCCGATATAGTGAACTATCTGGCTACAGGAATTATCCACCCTTCCTCCTCTCACCATGATAAAAAGAAATTCCTTCATGATGTTAAGCAATACTTCTGGGATGAACCAGATCTTTTCCGCCTATGTGCGGACAGACTTTTCCGTCATTGTCTACCAGAAGAAGAAATTATCCCTGTTCTAGAACATTGCCATTCTGGCCCTACTGGGGGCACATGAGTTCAAAGAAAACCGCTCTAAAAGTTCTTCAATCTGGTTTCTTTTGACCAATGATAGCAAAGGACGCCCATAATTCCATCCGATCCTACAATAAATGTCAGCTTTTCGGGAGTATATCTAAAAGAAATGAAATGCTTCTTACCTTGTGGCAAGAAATCCGGCTTTTTGATGTATGGGGAATAGACTACATGGGCCCTTTCCCCTCATCTTACAGATTCGCATACGTACTAGTTGTTGTGGATTATGTTTCAAAGTGGGTAGAGACTATACCCACCGTTTCTTGTGATTCCAAAGTAGTTATCAAAATGTTCAAGGATATCATTTTCCCTAGATTCGGAATCCCTCGAACAATCATATCAGATGGAGGATCTCATTTCTTAGAGAGAAGTTTTGAAGCCCTCCTAAGAAAATATGGAGTTAAACACAAGGTCGCCACACCTTACCATCCACTAACAAGTGGCCAAGTTAAAGTTTCAAATAGACAACTAAATGCCATTCTAGAAAAAATGGTCAACAAACATCGCACAGATTGGTCCACTAAGCTCCCTAATGCCCTTTGGGCATACCACATTGCTTATAAAACACCAATAGGAACGACCTTGTTTCATTTGGTATATGGTAAGTCTTGTCATCTTCTAGTTGAACTGGAACACAAAGCTTGGTGGGCCATCAAACAATTGAATTCCAATTTCAAAAGTGTTGGCGAGTATAGACAGCTGCAATTACAAGAACTTGAGGAACTACAATGACCACATACCAAAGCACTAGGATCTACAAAGAACAAACTAAGATGTGGCACAATGGACATCTCAAAAGGAAAGATATCATCATCGGAGATAAAGTCCTTCTTTTCAACTCTAGACTTAAGATGTTCCCTAGAAAACTTCACACAAAGTGGTCTGGGCCATTCACCATCAAGCACATCTACCCAACCGGAGCAATCATCATTATTGACGATAATGGAGGGGAGAGAAACATCAATGGCCACAGATTGAAGAAATATTATACCCCAGCTGAAAAAATTCCAAGACAAACCATTGAGATGCATGATCCTACCACATCAGTCTAATCAAGTCAGAACTTCATCGAGCCAACGATGTAAAACCCACGCGCTACTTGGGAGGCAACCCAAGAATTGAGTATCACCTTTTATTTTATTTAGTTTTAAAAATTTTCTATTTTCTTAGACCTTTCACCTTTATCCAGAAAATATAAAAATTCTCTCAACATCCAAAACAAACATAAAAATATAAAAACCAAAAACTTTTTCAAACTCTATCCTAACAATTTTGAAACTGTTTAGATCCTAACGGTTTTAAAACCATTTGGATCCACACGGTCTCAAAACTATTTGGGATCTACACGGTCTCTAAACTGTTTGGGCTCCATACGGTCTCGAAACTGTTTGGGATCCACACAGTCTCAAAACAGTTTAGACTCCATACGGTCTCGAAACCATTTGGACTCCATACGGTCTCAAAACTATTTGGACTCCATACAGTCTCAAAACCATTTGCCTTTGAGAATTTGTAACGTCATTCCTCATTTTCTATAAATATTGCTTGACCCCCTATCTTTTTCTTTCCTTTGCTTCCTGAGATTTTGCTCACACGCAAAACTGTGTTCTATTCGCTCTGACTCTCTGCTCTCGCGACCACTGTTGTTACGACCCCATCTGAGCTTAATTGGTAAACTAGGGTTACCAAGATGATTACATGATTAATTGAACTGATCACTCTTGAAATCTAATGAATAATGATAATCCAATGAGAATGTTTTAACTATGATAAGAAGTTTAAGTGTTTGTTTGTCTTGAGAATTAGGGTTTGAGAAGCATAGACCCTAATCGGCCCAAAATAGGGTTTTAATGATACATGAATACAAAATTTGATAAGCATAGTGTTTCAGTAAATGATTTTTAGTATTTTATGTGTAACTATGATTTACTTCAAATTTGGATATGATTTGGATATATAAAATTTGAACAACATTGGAAAAAATCAGAATTTTTAAAGAATGTTATGACCTGTTTATCGGTCGCGTTTCAAACTCGACCGATCATATTTCCAGATTTATATAGCAGTATGGTAATTGAATTTTATATTTTTATTGGTATATCCAATTGATCTCAAATTTTAACTGTGCTTGAAAAACAAAGTTTTAGACACTCTTTTAAATTGGCGTAATTTTTAGATGACTTTTGATCTCTACAGTGAGGGTGTCGGTCGAAATCTGTGCAGGACAAACTCGACCGAATATGCTGCAGACTGCAAAATAGCAGTGAACTATTCGATTTTTATTTATTTATTGGTAACTAGAAATGATCTCAAATTTTTACTGGAGGTCTAAAACTTCATTAGGTATAACATATAAAATTTGCAGAATTGTTGGAGCTTCTGTTAGCTATTCAGTAGGCGAATTACAGAAACTATTTTGAAACTGAATATTCATCCAATATAATTAAAGTTGAGTGTTGGGTCAATATGCAATTGACCCAAGCAGCTCAAATTGACTTATATGATCGACCACACACACACACAGCTCTCATTCTTCGTCATCCACCCCAGAGAAACAAAAATCTAGAGAGAGAGGGAGAGTTAGGGCTTGAGTGGAGAAAGAGGAGGAATTGCTGACCTAGGGTTTTGCGGTCCGAGGAATGGTGAAATCAAGTAAGTTTGGATTCTTTGCATAGACTTTTATGGTGAATATTCTCTCTCATGTTAAGATTCCGTCCATGCTCTGATTTGATCCAAGATGATGTCGAAATTCCTTCTTTTCTCACCCATTCTTCATAATCCCTCATTTTCAAGGTTTCCTAGTTGAAGGGAAGAAGAATTAAGAGATTTGTTAGGGATTTGATATGAGTTCGAGATCCCCTGAGTTGAGCTGCAGTTTTGAGGTGTTTTCACACCTTAGGGTGAGTGGGTTCTTCCTTCAAACAGTGTAATGCACGAAATTTGATTATAGCATCCAAATCCCTAATTGCTTAGTATGTGATTTTAAACCCTGAATGTCTATTTGTTCTATGTAGTTGCAATTTGATATGAAATGGGCTCCTTCTCTGTTTGAAAGACTCTCTGATGATAGAATCATATTAGAAATGTATACAACACATTCTAGAAAGAATGTCTTTCGGATTCATATTGTATGATGTAATTAGGGTTTAACCTAACTGAGATCTCACTAGAGTTTTAATCCAATTGAAGAGATATCTAGACTTAAACCAAACCTAGGTCTAAATGCTCTCAATCAAGCTTAAGGCTATCATATTTAAATATCTAAAACCTTTGGGATTCGTCACTAAGTCTATGCCTTTGATTTCACTAGTTTAAGCTCGAATGACCTGTGCCACGGCCGTGGGGTGACACCATGACCGTGTTGGAGCAAACCCTAATTGAACACTTAAAGATCAAAGTTAAATAAAGAGGACTAGTAATCCTATAAGTGGTTAGGATGTAACTCATGGGTTATCTTAATTGAATTTTATTCTTGATACATGATATCTCAGTGAATGGTATGGAAAAACCTAAATTTAGTTAAATTTCCATGGTTTCATATCTATATTGATTGTATATGATTTGTTGGAAACAATCTTTATTTAGTGAATGCTTATATCCTATGAAATCCTTATGAGAGCCATGTGACAAGTGAATGAGGTAAATGAAAAGGTGAATGAGGCAAATGAAACCCTAAGAGTAGGGTGTTAGTATGTGATGAATGAATAAGGCAAATGAAACCCTATGGATAGGGTGTTCAATGAATCATGTTATGGTGATATGAAAGGTCTCGATATGAGATGTGATGATGCTTAACTATTGAATTGTATGTTTCTAGTGCATTTAACTTTATATGCTTGTTCTCTCTTAGTTGATATCTACATACTGTAGGGCTTCTTATTTTCAATACATATCTCATAAATTGCAGGTGATGAGATATGACATGCCCTAGAAAGGGATGTTACTGAGACATGAAATATATTGAATACATGAGTTATGATGTTTCTTATGATATGATATGGCAGGCCGTGTGAGCCTTGTGAGAAATGTTAAATGAGTTATGATTTCTATCTAAAATGTACCCATAATGTTAATGTTAAACTTAGGTGCCCTGAACACCGTAGAACCCCTTTGAGAGGTCTGCACCTTAGGGGTGAAACTCGTGTCCAACATCAACCAGTTGAGTAATTCTGGTGGGACGAGGACAGAAGGGTTATCCAACACCAACCGGTTGAGTAATTCTGGTGGTAACCCAGTGTTGACTCCCTGCGCCTGTGTGCTCAGGTTAGAGGAGGAGTCCAGAGCACTCATGGTGAGTGCAGAGGAGGCCGGAGAGCCTATGAGTCAGGCCGGAGAGCCTGTGGGTCCTGTAGCAGACCAGGACGGAAAGTCAGACTTAGCATTTCCCAGGTGTGTCGCTAAGTCTTATACGGTGTGGCCGTAGTGCACTACAAGTCTCTTATGAAGAGTACACTGCATAAGATCAGGGCATAAGCTAAAATATGATCATTTAGGTTCACAGAGTTCCTTATAAATGAAAGAGTTAAGGAAGACTAGAGCATAGTCTTCTAGTAGTTATTCTTTGGATGCAATATTTACATTCTTGTTATTTCAATTATATTGTTTTAGAACTGCTCAGTGTAGTATTTATTGTTGTTAAATTTCATAACGTTTACTCAAAGTTATATCTGTAATCAAATTAGTGCCTTAGACTGTTTCTTTGAAGTACTCATTCACTGAGCGAGTAGGCTCACCCCTCTACTCAAACATTTTAGGGTTAACCGCGTGGACTTGAAGATGGTCAGAGCATCAGTGTAGATCTTCCACAAGAGTTAAGCACAAGATTAGTTGAGTCAGTCGGTCCTTGTCACTCTAGGTCCTCAGTAAGAGATAAGAGAGAGAGTTGTAATTACGATGTGTAATATTATTCCTCTTTTGAAATTGTATGCTAATTAGTAGGTCTTATGTGCATAAGGTGTGAGAGACATCATGAATGTTTATACATGTATCTTTACTATTAAAGTCTATTTAGTAAAAGAAATGTTCAGATTCCCTTGTTAAAATGATTTATGTGGTTCAATGCGAAGAAACAAGAGTTTTAAAGAAAGAAGAAAATAGAAAAGGTTAAGGGTGTTCTTTGTTTTACATATAAATCCTATCTAATGCCCTAATCTCATGATTTGAGGAAATTGTGAGATCAGGGTGTAACAACTTGGTATCAGAGCTTAGGGTGAGTTGTCAAGGACCATTAAGTTAGTAAGTTAGAGTCCTAAGTGTGGCAGATAGGAGATGTTTTGATGTTAGCTTTGGGGATTTGAGTATTTGGATATCCTGGCCCGATATCTGAGTACTTGGATCAACCAGTACAAGCTACTCTGTCTATTCTCTCACATATACCCTGGCCAGGTATACAGTGGAAGAATGGGCTAGAGAGGAAACCTAGAGATGTTAGGGTTAGAAAACGAGAAAGGAAACAAGAATTTAGAGCATAAATGTAAAAGGAGATAGAACTTACATTTCATAATGTTGTTTTTGTTGGAAATGTATAGAAATGCTCTTATATGTTTGAATTGAAATATTCAATACTTTGAAATATGGGTCTTTAATATCTGTTGTACACTATGCAGTTGTAGCATTTATTGATTTCATTCTTTGTAAGAAGTAGACTAGAATTGACCTTTGAATGAGATTTTGTTAGTGGATAAGTTTTCTTCCACACTTCTGAGATGAATAGGAGTTGAGTAATCCTTTGTAGTTCTTGGCTTCAGGACTTCAGGTTTGGCTTGGTCCGGTTGGTAGGATGCCTTACTAGGATCTAATGAATCCTATCAATAGTATAATAAGAATAGAATTTGAATAATTAGACCCACATCAGAGTAAGAATGTACATACAATAAGATGTTGAAACATATGGGCAAGATCAGAACAACTAAGAATCATTTGAAACTGGTATCTGAGGTTCAATTTTGGGGCCTCATATGAGAAACCCTTAATTGGGAATAAAGGAACATGATATAAGGTTCGTAATCAGTTTATTGATTAATATTATATGAGCTATACATATGAAATATAGAAAAGATATATGAAATGTATGTATGGTTCTAGATAGCAAGAATCGATCATGAAGAATGGATCATATAATTGAGTTTAATGCTTTTATGAACTCTAAAGCAAAGGCTGAGTAGAAGAATAGAGTTGAGCATTCAACAGGTCCATAGAAGTGAAGAGTCTTCAAAAGAGTAAAAGTGAAGAGAATTATGTGATCATATAATTCATAAGACTAGAACAACAAACTAGTTCCTAAGTGAAGAACATAGATGTAGTTTAACGAATGAATAAGTCATACAAGGGTAGACAATATTCAGGAGGGAAAACTTGATTGGAAGAGAAACTGTGTTTGATCCATGCAGGATCCCTTTGATTTAAAAATGAAGAATATTTAAGGTATTAAGGTAATGTTTGAATACAAGAATTATAAGTCTCAAAATCATCTTCTCTCTCATATATTCCTTAACAATAGCAAGGTGGGAATGAAATGATAAGAAAATGAATCATATATGATGCATAACTACCTTGGTAGGGTCATCTAGTGAATGTAATAGTGACATACATGACAATGAAGTGCGATAAGAAATAAATTCTTGTGTGATAGCAAGAATGATGAATAATCTATTCTTACCTTGAATGTTTTAATGTTAGGGATGTTTATTGTATATGATCAAAATGAGAAGGAGAGGTAGCAAAACATAAGTAGTAAAGAATGAGGAGAGAGATAAAGGAAAACACTAGCTTTGTGTAATATGTGAACTCGTTTTTAGAGGTATGCTTTGTTGAAGGCATACTAAGGTATGTAAGTTGGTTCTATGTATGATTTCAGTGTATTTGTGCAAGCTATATGTTAATTAAAGGTGTATGATAGTTGTAGTAATTCATACCAGATATGCATCCTAGTATTGTGTATTTGTAATATGGTGATACAGTTTGGATGATGACGGAAGACATGGAGGGATATCCTGAATAAGGTAGTTATACCTATTCACTCATATTAATAGAAAGGGATGATAATCAGATTGTCTGGACAAGTAACCCTAATGAGGTGTAGCTTGTTATACCTAGCTCTAATATAACCGTGTGATGGTAATTGAGTATGATTAATTCTTGAATGACTGATACAATTGTGGATTACTTTATTACTGTGGTTGAAACCCTAAAATGATATAAAATGATGGTTACACTTTGAATTGTGTGTGGGCCCATAACCCACAGGTCCCAGGATCGAAACAGGATAGTATGGAATGAGGTGGTAATGCTTCACCTCATGCATCCATGACCCAATGGGGATGCCAAGAGTAGTATTGTGCAATTGATTGTTGAATCTAGCCTTTTAATTCAAGACTATTTTGCTATTTGAATAGCACTTTATTAAAGTTTAAAACAACATGGTGAACTCGCTTTTGTCACTTAAAGGTGATACAGAACAATATAACTTTCTGAGCCGCATAAGTTGAGATAGTTGTATCAGAGTATCAGAGTTGTGCAGCGAAAGCGTGGTGGTTTATCTTTGCATTCTATGTTTGACTGCGGAATAAAGAATTTGCTTGATATCATTGAGAACTAATTGAAATATGTTGTGATTTAGTAAAAAATTAAAAGATCTAATGTTGAAAACTACATTCTGGTATGAAATACAAGAATATAATGACATGGAAGGCTTTAGAAGCTTACAATAACCTTGAATGTATCTTTCTTGTAGGTTTATGTTTCGAGGACGAAACATTCTAAGGGGGGAAGAGTTGTTATGACCCCATCTGAGCTTAATTGGTAAACTAGGGTTACCAAGATGATTACATGATTAATTGGACTGATCACTCTTGAAATCTAATGAATAATGATAATCCAATGAGAATGTTTTAACTATGATAAGAAGTTTAAGTGTTCGTTTGTCTTGAGAATTAGGGTTTGAGAAGCATAGACCCTAATCGGCCCAAAATAGGGTTTTAATGATACATGAATACAAAATTTGATAAGCATAGTGTTTCAGTAAATGATTTTTAGTATTTTATGTGTAACTCTGATTTAATTATAATTTGGATATGATTTGGATATATAAAATTTTAACAACATTGGAAAATATCAGAATTTTTGAAGAATGTTCTGACCTGTTTATCGGTCGAGTTTCAAACTCGACCGATCATATTTCTAGATTTATATAGCAGTGTGGTAATTGAATTTTATCTTTTTATTGGTATATCCAATTGATCTCAAATTTTAACTGTGCTTGAAAAACACAGTTTTAGACACTCTGTTAAATTTTCGTAATTTTTGGATGACTCTTGATCTCTACAGTGAGGGTTTCGGTCGAGTTATGTGCAGGACAAACTCGACCGAATATGCTACAGACTGCAAAATAGCAGTGAACTGTTCGATTTTTATTTATTTATTCGTAACTAGAAATGATCTCAAATATTTACTGGAGGTCTGAAACTTCATTAGGTATAACATATAAAATTTGCAGAATTTTTGGAGCTTCTGTTAGCTATTCAGTAGGCGAATTACAGAAACTATTGTGAAACTGAATATTCATCCAATATAATTAAAGTTGAGTGTTGGGTCAATATGCAATTGACCCAAGCAGCTCAAATTGACTTATATGATCGACCGCACACACACACACAGCTCTCATTCTTCGTCATCCACCCCATAGAAATGAAAATCTAGAGAGAGAGGGAGAGTTAGGGCTTGAGTGGAGAAAGAGGAGGAATTGCTGACCTAGGGTTTTGCGGTCCGAGGAATGGTGAAATCAAGTAAGTTTGGATTCTTTGCATAGACTTTTATGGTGAATCTTCTCTCTCATGTCAAGATTCCGTCCATGCTCTGATTTGATCCAAGATTATGTCTAAATTCCCTCCTTTCTCACCCTTTCTTCATAATCCCTCATTTTCAAGGTTTCCTAGTTGAAGGGAAGAAGAATTGGGAGATTTGTTAGGGATTTGATATGAGTTCGAGATCCCCTGAGTTGAGCTGCAGTTTTGAGGTGTTTTCACACCTTAGGGCGAGTGGGTTCTTCCTTCAAACAGTGTAATGCACGAAATTTGATTATAGCATCCAAATCCCTAATTGCTTAGTATGTGATTTTAAACCCTGAATGTCCATTTGTTCTGTGTAGTTGCAATTTGATATGAAATGGGATCCTTCTCTATTTGAAAGACTCTCTGATGATAGAATCATATTAGAAATGTATACAACACATTCTAGAAAGAATGCCTTTCAGATTCATATTGTATGATGTAATTAGGGTTTAACCTAACTGAGATCTCACTAGAGTTTTAATCCAATTGAAGAGATATCTAGACTTAAACCAAACCTAGGTCTAAATGCTCTCAATCAAGCTTAAGGCTATCATATTTCAATATCTAAAACCTTTGGGATTCGTCACTAAGTCTATGACTTTGATTTCACTAGTTTAAGCTCGAATGACCTGTGCCACGGCCGTGGGGTGACACCATGACCGTGTTGGAGAAAACCCTAATTGAACACTTAAAGATCAAAGTTAAATAAAGAGGACTAGTAATCCTATAAGTGGTTAGGATGTAACTCATGGGTTATCTTAATTGAATTTTATTCTTGATACATGATATCTCAGTGAATGGTATGGAAAAACCTAAATTTAGTTAAATTTCCATGGTTTCATATCTATATTGATTGTATATGATTTGTTGGAAACATTCTTTATTTAGTGAATGCTTATATCCTATGAAATTCTTATGAGATCCATGTGACAAGTGAATGAGGTAAATGAAAAGGTGAATGAGGCGAATGAAACCCTAAGAGTAGGGTGTTAGTATGTGATGAATGAATAAGGCAAATGAAACCCTATGGATAGGGTGTTCAATGAATCATGTTATGGTGATATGAAAGGTCTCGATATGAGATGTGATGACGCTTAACAGTTGAATTGTATGTTTCTAGTGCATTTAACTTCATATGCTTGTTCTCTCTTAGTTGATATCTACATACTGCAGGGCTTCTTATTTTCAATACATATCTCGTAAATTGCAGGTGATGAGATATGACATTCCCTAGAAAGGGATGTTACTGAGACATGAAATATGTTGAATACATGAGTTATGATGTTTCTTATGATATGATATGGCAGGCCGTGTGAGCCTTGTGAGAAATGTTAAATGAGTTATGATTTCTGTCTAAAATGTACCCATAATGTTAATGTTAAACTTAGGTGCCCTGAACACCGTAGAACCCCTTTGAGAGGTCTGCACCTTAGGGGTGAAACTCGTGTCCAACATCAACCAGTTGAGTAATTCTGGTGGCACGAGGACAAAAGGGTTATCCAACACCAATCGGTTGAGTAATTCTGGTGGTAACCCAGTGTTGACTCCCTGCGCCTGTGTGCTCAGGTTAGAGGAGGAGTCCAGAGCACTCATGGTGAGTGCAGAGGAAGCCGGAGAGCCTGTGAGTCAGTCCGGAGAGCCTGTGGGTCCTGTAGCAGACCAGGACGGAAAGTCAGACTTAGCATTTCCCGGGTGTGTCACTAAGTCTTGTACGGTGCGGCCGTAGTGCACTGCGAGTCTCCTATGAAGAGTACACTGCATAAGATCAGGGCATAAGCTAAAATATGATCATATAGGTTCACAGAGTTCCTTATAAATGAAAGAGTTAAGGAAGACTAGAGCATAGTCTTCTAGTAGTTATTCTTTGGATGCAATATTTACATTCTTGTTATTTCAATTATATTGTTTTAGAACTGCTCAGTGTAGTATTTATTGTTGTTAAATTTCATACCGTTTACTCAAAGTATCACATTAGTGCCTTAGACTGTTTCTTTGAAGTACTCATTCACTGAGCGAGTAGGCTCACCCCTCTACTCAAACATTTTAGGGTTAACCGCGTGGACTTGAAGATGGTCAGAGCATCAGTGTAGATCTTCCACAAGAGTTAAGCACACGATTAGTTGAGTCAGTCGGTCCTTGTCACTCTAGGTCCTCAACAAGAGATAAGAGAGAGAGTTGTAATTACGATGTGTAATATTATTCCTCTTTTGAAATTGTATGCTAATTAGTAGGTCTTATGTGCATAAGGTGTGAGAGACATCATGAATGTTTATACATGTATCTTTACTATTAAAGTCTGTTTAGTAAAAGAAATGTTCAGATTCCCTTGATAAAATGATTTATGTGGTTCAATGCAAAGAAACAAGAGTTTTAAAGAAAGAAGAAAATAGAAAAGGTTAAGGGTGTTCTTTGTTTTACATATAAATCCTATCTTATGCCCTAATCTCATGATTTGAGGAAATTGTAAGATCGGGGTGTAACAACTGTTCCCTTCCTCTCATCTCCAGTTCATTTCAACCTGCTCCATATGCTCCCCCGACGATACTACCACCGCGACGCATCCTTCACCTCCTTCATCATCGTCTATGCAGCAAGGTAGAACACTGCTACTGCAACCACCATTCCCACTGATGCCGGCGCCGTATCCGCCACTTCTACCATGAATGAACTTTCTCGATTGCCTCCACAGCTATCACCGCCATCAACACCTTCATAGACGACGCCATTTTCACCATTTTCTCCATCTTTTCGCCGCTAGACATCCCTGCCATTTCATCTTCCTTACGATTTCGACCCAAACGGTCGTGCAACCGTTTGGAGCCATACGGTCGTCAAACCATTTGGAGCCATACGGTCTTGAAACCATTTGGAGCCAAACGGTCGTCAAACTATTTGGAGCCATATAGTCTTGAAACTTTTTGGAACCATACGGTCTTGAAACCGTTTGGATCCAAACGGTCGTCAAACCGTTTGGAGTCAAATGGTCGTCAAACCGTTTGGAGCCATACAGTCTTCAAATAGTTTGGAACCATACGGTCTTGAAACCGTTTGGAGCCATACGGTCTTGAAACTGTTTGGAGCCATATGGTCATTTGAAGCCAAATGGTCGTCAAACCATTTGGAGCCATACGGTCTTGAAACCGTTTGAAGCCAAACGATCTTGAAACCGTTTGAAGCCAAACAGTCTTGGAAAACATGTTTTCACCCTTAAAATGATTTCATTTTTCAATATTGCAATTCTTTCAACATTTTTGCTTTTTTAACATATACAATCTTCTGATTATAGAATGGCCTCACATGCAAAACAAGCCACAGGAACTGCTGAAGCTCCCTTCTGGATAAGGGAGCAACTACTGGAGGATTGCGTAAAGCTCCAACACATCGTGAACACTTACGAAAAGACCAGAAAGGTCCCACCAAAAGTTGACCTGATCAAAGTCATGAATGAAATTGAACGAATTAACATGTGCCTAACTGAAGACCCTATTGAAGAAGTGGAGGAGACTTCCTCCAGTGAGGAAGGTTCAGAGTACACACCAAACTCTGAGGACGAATCCCCAATCCTAAAGTCCAAAGGCAAAAGGCAGACTGAAGAAGCTGCTACGGGACAACCATCAAAGAAAAGGGCAAGGAAGCAAGTTTGACCCTCTACCATAAGGGAACAGATCTTTACAGGACACACTATCCCTATTATTGAAAATCCCACCACCACCACATAACCTGCACCACCTGACCTATACATCCAAAACCTCCCAGCTGGTGACCAGGTGTTGCGCCCGACAAAGTACGTATGCTCCAAAGTACTAAAGAAGATAGGGACCTATGACAGAGTTCTCACCTTGCTCGACAACATGAATCTTTCAAAACTCTATTTTGTTGCAGAAACCTCTTATGTTGAGCCCATGGTAGAATTCTTCACATACCTCAACAAAGAAACCATGGACGCAAAGGATAAATGGAAAGACGGAGGTGACTACAGGTTGGTCACCTCACTTTTTGGAAGCAAGGTTGTCATAACCGAGAACATGTTGAATGAGATCTTCATCGACAACCAGGATCAACTGAAGAAGGCTAAAGCTATAGGCCTCGACAACTCCCAGTTCAATAGGCACAACTTTTGGAAATCCTTAACGGGTATTCCAACCTATGAGGCAAAAACTTGCAAAGCCTCTAACATTCATTCCGGCTTGGTGCGGACACTGCACAAAATCATTACGGGTGCCCTTTTCCCCAGGACAGAGACTGGAAACGTTATTATCTCAGATCTTTTTATTTTATGGTCCATTCTCACAGGGCAGCTGATCAACATAGGTTGACAACTGATCCACAAGCACGCAACTTATGCCCTAGGGAAAGAAATCTGCATGGGTGGTCATATAACATCAATCTTGAAATTTCTCAAGATGGACAGACGCTACCCAAGTGCAAGGTAATAAAGGGCGACATCCTTACAACTGAATAGAGTTTAAAGAACTCATACATTATAAAAGAGAAGGATGCTAAACTCTACTACATTTTCTGCCCAACCATCAAAACATCTAGAACTCTGCTACCTCTTCCAGAACTGGCAAACAATGACAAAGATAAGATGCTCTTCACTGAAGAACAGCTCACCAACCTCATAGCCTCAGTCAAAGCAAATGAGAAACATGCAAAGACAGGGCAAACTAAGCACAACATCAATGCCCCCACAGCAAGGCCAAAGAAAATTCCAGTAACATGACTTTCAAAGCTACGTATACAAAAACAACAGTAATCAGAGACACCCACATCAAAGATAAACCCAGAGGCGGAGCCACCACACAACACCGAAACACCAGAAACTTTCATCTTCAATATGGATGTTGGGTTCACCTCTACAACCACCACCACCACTACCACCTTCCACCACTCTGCCACCACACCACCACCCTCCACCATTCCACCATCCATCACTCTTCCCCCATTCTCCACAACAATGCCCACCATAATTTCCTCTTCCACATCCACAACCTCACCTGCATACTCCGCCTCGCTCTTTTCTCCTTTGAGCACTCCACTCTCCACCTCAACACCTAACCTCACCTTCACTTCAACTTCTTTCCCCCTCGTCACTTCCATTTCATCCCTTCTCACATGGGATGTCACCACCATTCCCATTCACCACCTCATCTACCACCACCACCCCGATATTGCTAGTGACTCCATCAACAGTCACCACACAATTCGTGGGTCCATCAATAGTGTCTCTTTCACAAGGCACTACCACCCTTCCACCCCGACCCCAGCCACCTCACCCTTCCATCTCTGGGGTCCCCTTTTCCAACGTCAGTGAGGAATTCAGATGGCAATTTGACGCCATTCAAAACCTCCTCACCGATCCTTCTAACATATTATCATCTATTTTTTCTTGTGTGTAGGAAATCACTTCACATGTCTCCAAGACCGATGAGTGGAACAAAACCTTTCTAGGCATCATCACAAGCATCCAACAACAACAGGAAGCAGCGGCTCAGAAAGTCGACCACATCGAGAGCTTCTTACAAACCCTTCCAGAATTAGTACTCAAGATGAAAGGCCAGCAAGAAGCATTGGCCCAACAAGTCGATAGGGTCTCTATGCAAACTCAAACTTTTCTTGAGACCCTCCACGAGCTTCAGCAGTAGCAAACTGCTCAAAGCACGCGCTTGGACGACATCAACAACAACCTTCCACAACTCATCTGCCGCCAGGAGGAGGACTCCAACAAAGAACTTAATGACCTTCACAAACAAGCAATCGATCTTTCTGCAAGACTCTGCTCTGCCAAAGCACGATATGCAGATCTTAAAGACAGCCACGACGCACTGCTCGAAACCCATGAGCATGTGCAAGTGGCACTTGAAGAGCTGCAAGCAATCCATAGGTAGTGCAAGAAGAAGTCGATTACGAAGGCAAAAGAAAAGGCGGCAGATGACGATGATGACATCAGTGAAGACGATGATGAGGACTCTGACTCCTCGGTTGACTCCAATGATGACAACTCCTCCTCAAACGATCAACCCGATGACCCAGGAAATGTTGGGGATGGCGCAAGCCGAGGGGCAGACCCCACACAAATAGCACATGATAGAGGCCACCAAGAAGGTGCAACCAAAGATCCCAAGTCCCCCAATAACAATGAAAACGTCACAATGTCATATGGGGACCAGTTCTTTAATTTCTCAGCCATGGGATCACTGGGGGAATCTGCTAAAGAAGCCACTTTTGCTGAATTTCAACAATCTATAATAGAAACTAGCATAAGCCCAACTACAACAACAATTCAACAATCTACAAACTTCCCCCCAGAATAGGAAGAACCCGATAGAGTGAGTCTCGAAACAAAAGATAGACTCGACTCCAGTTATGACTCAGATAAAGACGAAGCTCTACCTCTGTTCTTAAAAGATAGTGTGCAGACTCCACTCCCTCCACTTCGTCACCTCTACCTCATATGATGAAAGATCTAGACATGGCGGCCATCTCTACGCTAGATGTTTAGGACATCTTTATCCTAAACACTATTTTAGATGATGCCAAGAATGGGGGGGACATCATATATCACAATACAAAGACAAAGTGCAAGTTGACCCACGAATATTTCTGTATTCTCCTTCGACCACAATCGACGGTGACGATGACCCTCTTCTGCGTCCTACTTGCCAATTCTATAGAAGAATTCTGAAGCTCCAAGAAAGCACAGTCTATTTTCAATGCTTCACCCGCTCTATCCCTATATCTGCTACACAAGGACTTATAGGCAAAGTCCGTAGAGCAGTTGCAGACTGGTCTAGCAAGGAGGGCACGCTACATCACCATTCCCTTTAAAGTTTCCGGACACTGGATGTTCATGATCATCGACATCGAGGCATGTGACGCTAATGTATACAACATCTGCGCTAGTAAACTAAAAGCCGAACAGATCAACTTCGTAGGGTTAGAAGTTGGGGAAGCATGATGCATTCCTTTCCGGCTTCTCAAAATAATCTGGGCCGCCTGCCCATCGCTTAGACATGGTTGGAATCAACTATGGTTCCAAATTATCAACCCACCAATCCAAACAGTTGAGTGTTTAGGGGATTGTGTTTTCTATACAATAAGACACATAGAAGCATTAAATCAATAAATCCCCTTTACTGAGTTAGCAACAGAGGATATGCACTCTTTATGGGGACGTTATGCCATGGAACTCATCTGCAACAGACGATTCTTCAAGGATCTGACAATGGCACAAGACAACGTACCTCAGTATCTCTTATCCGCTATCCAATGACCGCAAAAGCATCCATACATGACAATTCTAAAGGAGTTGGAGAAAAAGCATCAACAAACTGCCAAGGTCCCAGAACAACGCCAGTGGAACCCTTATGCGTTTGATATGGTGAAGGACAAAGGGGACATCGATTTGATAACAGGGGCCACCATCAATAGAGATTTCTATCCAATGGTGCCCCTATATGCCATAGAACCAACGTTTTCAAATTTCAACCTTAATGCATGCAAGAGCCTTTCTGACAACAAACTCTGATTCATCGTGTCTAGGATATACGTAGAAAAAGATGAGATGGTTTTCTTGCAAGAAGATATTATGGTCATGGCAGATTCTCTCCGTGAAATCGTACAAATTAAAGGTTCTTTATCCGTGAGCATGATGATTGTGTATAAGTTCCTTCTAGCATGAGACCACCCTATGGTTTATATGGCGTCAGCATACATGAAGGATGATCTACTAGGGACAAAGAACTTCGGAACAATGGAGGCACTCATTTCATATCTTCAACACACAACTCCAAAGTTCATTATGCTTCCCTTTCTTCATTCCGAACACTAGATGCTACTGGAAACAAACCTCCACGAAGGAACCACAGTAATCTACAATAGTTTCGATAACCAGTTTGATCCAAACCAAAAATAGTATGCTGTTATAGCAAAGACGCCCATGGAGGAAGTGGTGAAGGATTGTGCTGAATGACTACACGATCTCCTAGGAAAACACACAAAGGTGTACGAAAAAAAACATTTTCACCGCCCAGCCTTCAGCCACAGATGTCCCCAGCAGATAAGAGAATCTAACGACTATGGTTTCCATGTCCTTTACTGGATGTACACCCTTATTGTCCTCGGTAAGCATGTGGAAGACATGAAGGACGTGGATTATCACTCTTTACATGGAAATTTTGTAGCTAATCTCCTATGATCATATGGAGCAAACAAGGGATTAATAGAACCGTGATACCCTTGTCCATGTACTTCTCAACCTATCACCTTGACACTCTGAGGACAGAGTGGATGATAAGTTGGGGGGTACACTGGGCAAGGGCGAGGTATTATTTTCAAACCTTCTACTCTCCACTCTTTCTTTTACCTTTATTCTTTCGTACAATTCCTTTTCCTTTTCTGACAACTACTTCTTCTGATAATTTCTTTGATAGAATAACTGTTGTACATAAGCAAACATTCTTTTTAGAAAAGAGACACCCCTAGATAAGTTACAGACAAAGTAATCCTCACTTACATAAGTAGCATTTAGACATGTAATAGCGAATTAATAAATCACTTTCACACTCGATTCCTATGCTTTTGCTTCAATTCTACATCAGACTCTCCATAGGTTAACATCCTGGCCAAAACCAGCTAAACACTCTCAAGGATGGGAGGGAACCAGGAGAAATCAAAATCAAGGAACCTCACAAGTGGACCACCAAGTACGAAAATGAAATAAGTGCATGTCAGGAAACCCTAAGAAATAGTTTTCTTCTTTTCAAAAAAAGAGGCTTGGCAACCCACATAAAATCCTAAATACCCAATTCTTAAGCTTGTGAGTATATGAATAAAAGCCTGAGTGTTGAATAAAAACATGAGAGTTATTCCATGCATAAGGACTTATACGAAGAACCAATAAAGATCTTACCCGACCAGTACATTCAGCTGCGCTCACAAAGGCAGATGTGTCGCGCTCGGTAGTGAGATCCTAAGGTCTCCAAGTATATGAAAAAGCTGATAAAGGACTCACCCAGCCAGTACATTTATCTACCCTCACAAAGGCATATGTGTCACACCTGGTAATGAGATCCAAAAAGTATAAATAAACCTCCCCCACCTAAAGGGGGACTTACACAACAACCTTTAGCCAACCCTCATACCTATCTTAGCTTTCAGTAGGATTTTCAAAGAAGTATAAAACTACTTAGAGTCGAAAACATGCATGGAATGTGATCATGAAAATGTGGTCCCAGTGCGAGTTACGCGACACGGAAGAAACCTGAGGTCCACACAACTCTCACCTGAAAGAGTTAATGCAATGGGAAGCCCCGATAAAACTCTAGGAGATCTCTGGTTTAGAATTGAAGTAAGAGTATAGAAATCTTCACTAAATAAAATTGCCTCACCACTACATGCCTTAGCTCTATCCATCTTGAGGACAAGATAGACTCTAAGTCAGGGGGGTGATAACCTCCTATTTTGTGATGTTATCTTACTAGTTTTTCTTAATTTTCCATACTCTTTCTTAGATAAATTAGATATAATCCTTAACTTTCTGTGTTATTATGAAATCAACATTAAACTAACATTTATCTCTTTCTTCCTACAGAAAAACCCAAAAAATTGCAAAAATCCCAAATGGCCTGGAGACCGAATGAATCCCAAACGGTCCCAAGACTGAATGAACTCAAACGGTCCCAAGACTGAATAAAGTAAAACGGTATGGAGACCGAATGAAGTCCAAATGATTCCAAGACCAAATAAACCCAAACGGTTTGGAGACCGAATGAAGCCCGAATGGTCCCAAGAGCGAATGAAGCCCAAATGGTCTCAAGACCGAATAAAGGCAAATGGTCTGGAGACCGAATAAAGTCCAAATGGTCCCAAGACCGAATGAACTCAAATGGTCCCGAGACCGAATGAGACCCAAACGGTCTGGAGACCGAATGAAGCCCAAATGATCCCAAGACCGAATGAACTCAAACGGTCCCGAGACTGAATAAAGACAAACGGTCTGGAGACCGAATAAAGTCCAAATGGTCCCCAGACCGAATGAACTCGAACGGTCTTGAGACCAAATGAAGCCCAAACGGTCCCGAGACCGAATGAAGCCCAAACAGTCCCAAGACCATTTGAAGCCAAACGGTCCCGAGACCGTTTGATGCCAAACCGTCCCCAAACCGTTAAAGACCCAAACGGTCCCAAGACCATTTGGGGTCACTTGGAAGTCTATAAATAGGACCTAAGGAGTCCTCATTTGGCATCAACTTCTTGGACACCCAGAGGCTGCCCCAATCACTCCAGAGCTGTTCCACCTTCATCCTTCACCCAAAGGCTGCCGGTTCAAGATCCATACTCCATCTTCGAGCTACTTCCTCTCTCATCAACATAAGAAGGTGGGAAGTGGAGGATTCTTCATCAAGACAACCACACAGTGTGAAGATAGTTTCTCCCTCCTCCCAGGGGTCGACCTTCCTCCCTCCTACATGGAGATGATGCTTTCTCTCTCTTCCCGCCTCCTTCATTGTTCTTTCCATGACTGAGTAGTCTAATACAATAGGGTGCGGGGAGTAGCCCCGCTACCCATGTTTTCATTTCATACATTGTAATTCATGAGTTTGCAACAGAAAAACACGATCTTTCTAGTTCAACATCCATCATTTAATGAATGCTAGTTACTTGATCACCAAGTTGTGTTATCTATCATCTGTTAGTGCAAATTGTCTATGTTTGTACTTCTAGATTTGAATATTGACTGCTTGTTGGTTCCAGATTGTATGTAGTCACCATACGTTTGGTTCAGTATCTAGGAGCATTTCTCAAAGAATGGAGTAAACTCACCTCCATCGTTGTACTTTCATACTATGAAATGGAATCAATTGATGTATGAAAGTACAACCTTGACATGTCGAGGAATACACTTTGCGAGGGGAGTGATGCAAAGCAAGTGACCATTCGTCTGAGGATGGCTGGCATTACAACATTTCCACGTTTCTCATAGTTAGTTATCTGAAAGGAAGCTAAGACTACAAAGATATTAACTGTTTAGACTCTTTTCTTTGCAAACCAAGTTATTTTGATGTATGTTTTGATTCATGCGTAGTGGTGGTGAAACCCGATCACATCCTAGTGGTTTCTAAATATTGTTTACAACCTTAAGTTTACTTTCTTGTTATTTTCTTTCTCCGCACGTTAGCTTAACCATCAAATCAACTCTTTGATCTAAATATCAACTTTTAAGTGGATAAGTAGGATTATTACATTTTGCATCTTGTTAAACTCTTAACAAGACCGTTGTCTCATGGATTTGACCCTTAACTATACTATGATAAGACTTCCATGTATCTTAGCATACGTGGGTGGAGATCTTATTATAGCATACGTAAGGCTAAGCTTAGAGATTAACTATCTCTAGGATTTTTAGTGGTGCACACAACTACATGTAACTGGAGGCTCCATCACTTCTCTAGATCTATCAACCACATATCTACATCAACCGAGTTTGTTGTACCCGTGTACTCAATAGCTCCAACATTCCTCAACCTCTCAAACGTATTCCTAGAACTCTAAGATTCCACATTAGGGACAACTGCCCTAGCTTGAGGTAGGGGCACCCTATCCGCTAAGTGCGCAATCGTCACCACCAGCTGTCCAAACAAAAACTGGAAAGTAGGATTTGACGTGATTGTAGGGTCAAACTGAGGCACTGTAGTTTGTTCTGGCCCCATTACTGACACTCTACCATCATGTTCGGGCCTCCTACCACTACCTCTTGGTGTGACATAGCTACTCTCCACATTCTTTTCACATTCTCCAGACATATCTGCATAAGTGATGCAACACTAGTTTAGGGCTTCATCTTGTGTATTATTGCACTTCAATCACATCTATACCTATTAGATTACATATTTTACCCCTCAATATGAATATTTCTATCAAATGTACTTATGGAGTCTTTTTACATGTTTTATAGGTACTTTGTCCACAACTTGATGGAAGGGAGAGAGGGAGGAGAATCTAAGGGTTTCTTTGCCCTTATAGGAGCCTAAAGAGAGTCCAAGAGCTTCCCCAACCTACCCCAATTGGTCAAGAGTAAACCCAGAGCAAGGAGCGTCAATGATGAGCAAGTTGAAGGTCAAAGTGTAAGGAAGAAGCTCCAACATGGTCGTGGCACAAATGCCCCGTGTTACAGTAAAGTGCAAGTTTGAAGCTACTTTCCACCACCCCGGTGGTGATCAGGCTTCACCACCCCCGCGATGAACCACCACCCCCATGGTGATCAGACTCCACCACCACCCCAATGGTGACCAGGCTTCACCACCCCGTGGTGACCAAGCTCCACCATGGTCGCGATGATCACCATGACCGTGGCATTTCATGTACAGATTTGACCAATTCCCCATGATCTTTGGCAAATTTTCACCTCACCCATGCACATACACCACGAGCATGTTCCCCTACAACCACCACGGCCATGGTGACTCACCACCCTTGTGGTGGGAATCAACCCTAGCCTAATTTTGCATTGCTTTACCCATATTTCCCTTACCTGACCTATGGATTCCCCTACACCTATATATACCTAGGTGGCGATTGGAGGCCACCCCTAGCTACCTTCTACCACCTCCTATCTCCTCATTTTACATTCCACCCATTCCATTCCATTTCCACCTCTACTCCACTCCATTTCACCATTTCCACCACCAAAACCCTAGTTTCCTAGTGTTTTGAGCCTATTCCACCATCATCCCATGCCCTTGAACCTTGGAGGAGGGAGGAGGACGTCCTGCAATAGTTGAAGTGGAGGATTACTCGATCTACACTGACTCCATGGCTTCTTCTACCTATTTCTCCCTTCTTTTTGTATTTTGCATTTCCATGAGTAGCTAGGCCCCTTGGGTGGGCAGTTTGGGGTCAAATGTTACTTTAATACCATGTTGGGGGAAATGATATGCAAATATTGTAATTTCGTTTGCTAATAATTATGTTATATTTCTATCTCACTCTTCATGAATTTCTTGTTGGTTTGTGCTTGAAATCACCTAGGAATTTAGGGAAATTGCATATATGTGTGAATTTTGGAAATTGCTCCTAGGTCCTATTCTTGGATCCCTAGATAGCCACCCATCTTCCTACATGCTAATCAATTATCCTAACCCTAGTTGAGAGAGATTTAAGTAGCTAGTTTAGTTGAGTTTAGTGTGCTTCACATGGAGCTTTCTCAAGGATAGAATGTGGGTGAAATGAGGCCTAAAACCTCACTTCCACTCCCATTACTACCCTCACCCCTAATCACCCTAAGACCATATAACCTAGAAACCTAGGCTTGTTTAAACTCTAATTGAATTACACCTAAACCCTAACCCCATTGAGCCTAGCAAGGGTAGTAGGGGGTGTTAGGGACTAGTTCCCTTATACACAACCTAACACATCAATGGCCAGTTAGTAGTTTAGGATAATTCATTAGACTGTAACTTATTGTTTCATTTGGTTATCTAAATGAAAGCATAATGTTCGCATGTCACCCCCAACTTAATTGATAAGTGAATCCCCCAAACAGCCCACACATCTCTTTATTGCTTTAAAACCCTTTGTGCCTTCTTTCTTAGCTAGTGTTATCTTAGTTAACTCTTTACTTGCTTAGTTAGTTTCTTGCCATGTTCTTGCTTTGTTCTTGATATCTTAGGTCTTTAATTGCTCGTTTGCCCTGTTTGCTAGTCTAGCGTAGTGTAGATCTTTTCTTGCTTGCCTTAGTGTAGATTGTCATCTTTTTGCTTGCCTTGTCTTTTCTCATTCATTAGAATATACTATCTAGGTTTAATTTAGGTTTTATTCTTATTTTATTTCCTTCATTTGCTTGCTTGTTCATCTCTAGTGTAATCAACAAATCAACCTTTAAATCTTTCAACCCTAGACTCCATAGTAGGAACCTAGCCCAAAAACTAACCTATCTCTAGTGCCCCCTTTTCTCCCTATGGATCGACCCTATACTTGTCGCCATCCTATACTACAAAATGACCCCGTACACTTGTGGGTGTAGTGTTTTGGTTTATGTGAGTGTGTTAAGTTAAGTCTTTATCAATTTTGAAAGTGATCCCTCATGTGTTGCTTGCACGTAGAGTTGCACCTGTTCAAATTCTAATTGAGTAGTGTTTAACACCATTGGCAGGAATGCACAAAGCATACTGGTGTTGTTTCCAGGGATGAAAGTTGCTCGACCTAGCTAGTTAGTTTTTCTTTGATCTTTTCCTATTACCCTCATCATTGCTATTATTTATTATTTATTCTTTGCATTCTTTGTGCATATTGGTTTACTAATTTGCCCTCTTTTGTTTGGTTGTGCTTTGTGCATGTGACAAGCCACTCGAGGAAGACAAGATGGAAGGCCAAATCATACCTCACAATCCAGTTAAAGATTACTTCATGCCTAGAAACTATAAATCACCAATTGCTAGCAGAGTTGAACAAATGCCAGGGGAGAATTTTCTATCCCTCTAGGCCTTATTGGGCTCCTGCCTGCCTTCTATAGCTCAGAAGATGAGAATCCCTACAAGCACTTGGACTCATTTCTTGAAGTATGCCCCACCTTTAGCACCTCAACGACCAGTGATGACCACAATCCGGTTATCCTTGTTCTCATTCTCCCTCAAAGGCAAAGCCAACGATTGGTATGATTCAAGGAGGGACATCACGAGTTGGGAAGAGATAAAGAATGCTTTCTTGAGACAATTATACTCTATAGCAAGGTTTACACATATGCGGTGATCCATAGTGAGTTTCAGTCAAATCGGCAGTGAACAGTTTCACAATGCTTGGGAGAGATTTAAGAAGATGCTGAGAGAGTGCCCATACCATGAGATCCTTTTGTAGCAGCTAGTTCAATAATTTTACTCCAATCTATCTCCTAAGGATCAAGCTAAAGTATGATCTTCTTGTGAAAGAGTTTTCATGGCTAGGCCACCTGAGGAGATATGGCCATTGTTTGAGTCGTTGGAAAAAGGTTCAAGAATCCGAGCTTCTAGCATGATGAATGATGGTGACTGTACCTTTGGTGTGACATATCTAGTCCATGGTGATTCAATCCCACAAGTGATGAAGATTCTTAGTGACATGGTGAGTTTTATGAAGAACCAAGTGACAAATGTTCCTTGCCATTCGGTCAATTCTATTGAGTTCTATGGTGAAGAAAAGAAGACACCTCACTCCTATAGCTACATGGAACCCCAAAGTCCAAGATATAGCTCAAGGTTTGAGAAAGAGGTTCTCTCTAGGTTGAAGAGATTTGATGACATACAAATGAATGTGACGAGACTCGAGGAGAGGATAGAGCAACTATCTTCCATTATTGCTCTCCAAGAAGAAAAATTGTCTTCAAAACCCATCTTGAGTTTCAATGAAGCAAGTGGAACAACACATTCTTCACAAGTTTCTATCATCCACCTCCCATGCAAGTGCAACCCATATACAACTTCCAAGGCAATCCCAAGCCTTACACACCTCCTCCCCCTCCATCACCACAAATGTCTCAACAATTCACCTTCCAACCTCAATTCTCCCCTCCACCTCAATTTCAATATCAAGTACCACCTCCACCTCCACCTCCACCTCCTCCATAGCCACAACTAGCTCCCCCTCTCCACCATGAGAAAGGAAGAGTTGTGATAGTTCTAAGGAGTGGGAAATCTCTTAAGCAGCCCGCAAGTCAAAGAAAGGTTGATAAAGCAAAGCAAAGGCAGCCAAGTAATGATACTGTGATTGAAATTGCCGAAGATGATTCTATGATACCACCTTTTAATTTTGGGATACCATGTGCGCCACCTCACACTCCATTTGTAGATCCCACCATCCCTAGTGTTCCATCTCATGTTTATGCAAGCAAGGCCAAAGCAAGTGAGCCACCATTCATTGAAGCATTAGATGATCCACCGGAAGTAAGGAGGAGACAAAAGCACAATGTTGACATTCTTGAGGTGTTTTGCCAAGTGAAGATCAACATTCCATTGTTGGATGCTATCAAGAAAATCCCATCATATGCCATGTTTCTTAGGAATTTATGCACATTAAAGGCATGAAACTCAACACTTGTGGGAGGCAACCCACCTAGGTTTGGGAAGTTTTCACCCAACCTTCCATTTTTGATACTTTTGGTTATTTTTAAACTTTTCCAAACACACACACATTTGTTTTTAGTAGTTTTTGTTGAGTTTCAAGATGTGTAGCTGAAAACAAGTTGAAATGAGAAAAATTCGATGAAATTTAGACAAAGAATTCAAGAAAAATCACTTTGGATCATAGATTTGGTGTTTTGATTAGATTCAAATTGAAATGGCATGCTATAGTACTCATCATGAATGTGGTACAATGGAATGGCCGTGGTGATATACTCAAATAAATAGGAAAATCAAGGAAATTCAAGAAAAGCAATTGTAGACCAGAATGGACGTGTAAGGCAGCATGGCCGTGTGACCATCCAGACACCACGGTCGTGTGGCCCAGCATAGTCGTGTACCCAGCCAGCCAACATGGCCGTGTTACCCAACACGGTTGAGCTACCACATGTAGGAGCACCACCAGATCCACCACAATGATCATCTACCCTATCACTCCTAGACTTTAGTGTCATACTGAGGACAACATGATTCAAAAGTCTGGAGTGGTAGGGCGGTATGCCCTCTTTCTCATTTCACTCATTTTGAATTTCACTTGCCATTTAGTTTTGTTTTCTTACTCCTACTATCTAGATTAGTTTTACCTACCATTTACCTACTCTGGATACTTGCATGTCATGTACTTTACTTTTTGTTATTTTTTGCATAATTTTTCAAATAAAAATTCTCTTTTGCCATGCATATCATATCATGTAGATTTTTGTAATTTTTACATGTTTTAGCTAGGATTTGTTTGTTTACTACTTTATGTTCCATAATGTAGGTCTAGATGTGATTGAAGGAAATTTGGCACCATTTTAGCCAATTTTGCCCAAGTTTAGAACTTCTTACCTAAAAAGTGTGTTTTGACCCAATCTCTTCTTTTCATATTGAAAATGATGACCTTTGACAAATGCAAGTGAATTATCATGGTTTATTGCTAAATGGACTCAATCTTGACTTTTTACATGTGAACCGCCTCTCTTATGCTTGTGAACTGTTTAGTTGAATTGTGATTGAAGCAAGCTGTAAACACTTAGAGTTTTGTAGAATCTCATGATAGAACTGTGGTTTTAATATTATTCATTCATGTGGTGTGTCATTGCTTCATGAAATTGTTGGAGTAACTTTCATGCAGGAGATCTCATGTTGATGTCCACACTAGTAACCCCTCTTTGATTCACTTTTCTTCTACCATATTCTTACCTCTCCGCCTTATGATAGGATGCCAAAGTGCACACATTTAGCCTTGGTAAGTTTGGGGTGGCCATATCCATTTCCCCCCACTTCAGTCTCATCACCATATTCCCTATACTCACCAAGGGCAAAGAAAAAGAAAAGAAAAAATGCAAAAAGAAAATAAAAGATGCTTCTAAATAAGAGCATCTAAAAAAAAAGATGAGTGTGTAAAAGCACTCCACACTCTTACTGCAACCCTTTCTTCCTTTTGCATACCCATGGAGATAGGAAACATCAAACTTAGCTCATTTTACCCTTTTTCGTAGAAACGTGTGTTAATTAATGTGGATGAACATATGAGATTGAATGCACAAATGTAAAACAACAAAATTAGTCAATTTTGATCTTTGCTACCATGAAACGGTTTACCCAAAGTGATATGAAAGCCATATGGATTGATTGTGTTTTATATGCTCTATATTTGAAGTTTGTAGGCTCAGGGATCTAATCATAATTGGTTTGTGAAAGAGGAGAGGAGAGAGGTGTAATGCATGCACCTAGTAATCTTTGAGCCCATTTAGTCAATATTCATCTATTGCATTGCATTTCTCAGTTCTTGATTGTGGAAAAATTGTAGAGAGATTCAGTTGGAGCATACTTGAGGACAAGTATGTTTTAAGTTTTGGGTGGGGATGCAACCCTATTTTAGGGCTTAATCTTGTGTCATATTGCACTTCAATCACATCTATATCTGTTAGATTACATGTTATTGCCCTCAATATGCATATTTCTATCAAATGCACTTATGGAGGCTTTTTCATGTTTTATTGGTACTTTGGCCATCACTTGATGGAAGGGAGAGAAGAAGGAGAATCTAAGGGTTTCTTCACCCTTGTATGAGCCTAAAGAGAGTCTAAGAGCTTCCCCAACCTACCTCAAATGGTCAAGAGTCAACCCAAAGCAAGTAGCATCAAAGATGAGCAACTTGAAGGTCAAAGTACAAGGAAGACGCTCCAATATGACCGTGGTACATAGCCATGGCCGTGGCACAAATGCCCCATGTTACAGTAATGTGCAAGTTTGAAGCTGCTTTCCACCACCCCAGTGGTGATCAGGCTTCACCACCCCTGTGGTGATCAGACTCCACCACCCTAGTGGTGAACCACCACCCCAGTGGTGACCAGGGTTCACCACCCCAATGGTGAACCACCACCCCTGTAGTGACCAAGTTTCACCATAGTCGTGGCGATCACCACGACCATGGCATTTCATGTACACATTTAAACAATTCCCTATGATTTTTAGCCATTTTCTCCTCACCCATTCCCATACACCATGACCATGTTCCCCTACAACCACCAAAGACGTGGTGACTCACCACCCCCATGGTTGGCATGAACCCTAGCCTATTTTTGTACTTCTTTACCCATATTGCCCCTACTTCATCTATTGCTTCTCCCACACCTATATATACCTGTGTGGCGGATGGAGGCCACCCCTAGATACCTTCTACCACCTCCTAGCTCCCCATTTTTGCATTCCACCCATTCCATTCCATTTCCACCTCCATTCCACTCCATTTCCACCACAAAAACCCTAGTTTCCTAGTGTTTTGACCCTATTCCACCATCATCCCATGCCCTTGCACCTTGGAGGAGGGAGGAGGACGTCCTACAATAGTTCAAGTGGAGGATTGCTCCATCTACACTGAGCTCCATGACTTCTTCTACCTCTTTCTCCCTTCTTTTTGTATTTTGCATTTCCATGAGTAGCTAGGCCCCTCAGGTGGGCTGTTTGGGGTCAAAAATGTTACTTTGATACCATGTTGGGGTAAAATGATATATAAACATTTTAATTTCATTTTCTAATGATTATGTCATATTTCTATCTCATTCTTCATGAATTGCTTGTTGGTTTGTGCTTGAAATCACATAGGAATTTGAGGAAATTGCTTATATATGTGAATTTTAGGAATTGCTCCTAGGTCCTATTCTTGGATCCCTAGCTAGCCAGCCATCTTCCTACATGCTAATCATTCTCCTCACCCTAGTTGAGAGATATAAGTAGCTAGTTTAGATGAATTTAGTGTGCTTAGCATGGAGCTTCTCAAGGCTAGAATGTAGGTGAATTGAGGCCTAAAACCTCACTTCCACTCCCATTAATACCCTCATCCCCTAGTCACCCTAATACCATATAACCTAGAAACCTAGGCTATAATTGAATTACACCTAAACCCTAACCCCATTGAGCCTTTCAAGGGTAGTAGGTGTGTTAGGGACTAGTTCCCCTATACACAACCTAGCATAACCATGGCCAGTTAGTAGTTTAGGATAATTCATTAGTCTCTAGCTTGTTGTTTGGTTTGGTAATCTAAATGAAAGCATAATGTTCACATGTCAACCCCAATTTAATTGATAAGTGCATCCCCCAAATGGGCCACACATCCCTTTATTGCTTTAAAACCCTAATTTCCTTCTTTCTTAGCTAGTGTTTGCTAAATTAACTCTTTACTTTCTTAGTTAGCTTCTTGCCATGTTCTTGTTATCTTAGGTCTTTAATTGCTCTTTTGCCTTGCTTTCTAGTCTAGTGTAGATTAGATCTTTTCTTGCTTTCCTTAGTGTAAATTGTCATCTTCTTACTTGCCTTGTCTTTTCTCATTCATTAGAATTAACTATCTAGGGTTAATTTAGGTTTTATTCTTATTTGCTTTCCTTCATTTGCTTGCTTGTTCATCTCTAGTGTAATCAACAAATTGAGCTTTAAACCCTTCAACCCTAGACTATGTAGTAGGAACCTAGCCCATAAACTAACTTAGATCTAGTGCCCCCTTTTCTACCTGTGGGATCAACCCTATACTTGCCACCCTCCTATACTATGACACGACCTCATGCACTTGCGGGTGTAGTGTTTTGGTTTATGTGAGTGTGTTAAGTTAGGTCTTTATAAATTTTGAAAGTGATCACTTGTTTGTTGCTTTCTCGCAGAGTTGCATCTATTCAAATTCTAATTTAGTAGTGTGTACCACCATTGGAAGGTTCGCACCAATAAGCATAAACTATGATCATATATGTTGGATTATGTAAGAACAGTCACAAAAATAAGTCCTATGTCCCTATAGACTCAATGAAACTAAAGATCTGATCCAACCAAACTGTGACACCCCATCATGGTAAACGAGATTACTCTAAACAAAACACACGATCAACTACTAATTAACCACATAACCATAAAAGAGAGCAAATGAAAATCGATTTAAGCATTACCATCATGTTCAGAGATATTTACATAAAGGTCCAACAACTTGCATATCAACACATACCATATTAGGTATTTACATGTATGTCTAGTGGATGAGACCACAACCTGTATACAAAAGATATTGTTACACAGATACATGCCATATACAAACATCAACACACTGCCAAAAACTCGAGTCGATATACATATCATCTAAAAAATTGCCCCTGCCTAGACCTGAGAGTATAGGGACGGCTCTAGGGCACACTAACTACTAGCCAACCTCCCGCTTCTACTACTCTTCAGGTTACTCTTCCTCACCACCACGAACCTGACACTGTCATTGACGATCACCTAAAAATATGTGGTGACCCATGAGGTGAGACCTACATCCCAACTATACATATAACTCTCAACAATGGTTATAGATTACTACAAGTTATTTAGTAAGCAAGATTAACCGACTAAGAAAATTATACATATCATATAACAACAAGGATGATTAGTGTGATACATAAAGGAGCAGATAAAATATCATTTCTAAACCACTAATTCCTCTTATTGCAATATGTAACAACTAAAAATTATAAAAAAACAAGGCAAGGGCTATCAAATAATGTGAAATGTGTTTAACCCTAGGTAGATAAGCCACACGACTGGATTACATGTTTTATTAAGCCCTTGGGAGTTTGAGGTAAACCAGTCAGACTCCAACTAACCATTGCCAAATTGGAATTAGTTCCATATAAGATCTAGGAGAGCCAAAATCCTTAGATCTCATCCACCCTCAGATAATATGAGTTTGCCACAATGACATATATAGTCAAACTACAAAACGACCTAGTCCACCCTTCGTATATAGGTTATTTCACCAGTAACCAGGGTATAAAAACCCTATCATCTGAGGTACAACCACAATTGTCCTCAATTCACATCACTTATATAATATCCAAGATATGACCATAATCATTCTCCTACCGTGGAATGACCACATCCATCCTCAAAAGAAAATGTGCATATACTTGACAACATACGACTCTGAGCTTCCATTAGATAAATACTCGTTTCAGCATCCAACAAGTCCTAACACTGGAATGGATCTACAAGACATGGAACTACATGATTAGGGTTTCACTTGATTACTTAAAGACAATTGGGTATTTTAAGGCTGCATCAATCAAGTTACATACAAACCCAAAAAGAGTTCTACAAAACATGGATATATCACAACTCCATAATATATAAAAAGTATGAGATATAATACTTATCACATCATTACAATATAACAATCATTTCCAAATCATGAAGAGGATAACACCTCAATTAGGGCACAAAACCACGTCCAAAGGTCATAAAACCATTCACATTGTTCCCTGCAAGAACATCATTATCTTGGGAAGAACTTATAAAAAGGTGCAACAAACCATCACCATGTTTGTGATACATAGGTTTAGCATAACATCCCATTAAAGATATTATGATATTCATATGGCAACATATTAGGGTTACCACAACATTAAAAGAGTATTCCTTCATCATACAAATCACCCAAAGAAGCTAAGCATGATTAACCATCATCACCTATTAGTATTAGGGTTAGGTTCAACAAGCTAAGTTAAGTTAATGTTACAAATCAACATTCAACTAACCATCATTTTATGTATGAACCAGACCATAGGAATCCATGCAACTAAAACTCTTGACTCCTACTCATAGGGTCAGAAAACTCATCGACCATAGAGTAGAAACCCTAGAGGCCATAGAGTCAAAATCTCAATGACCATAGGGTTAGAAACCCTAGCAACAATAGAGTAAAAAAAACTCATCAACCATAGGGTCATAAAACCTAGAGACCATTGAGTACAAAACTTATGTGACCATAGGGTCAGAAACCCTAGCGACCACATAGAGTTACAAAACTTGGTGACCACATAGAGTCTAAAAACTTGATGACCATATAGAGTCAAAAAACTTCAAACATAGAGTTGGGAAACTTGGCAACCTCACATAATTTGAAAACTTGGCAAACACATAGAGTAAAAAAACTTGGTAACCAGATAGAGTCAGAAAACTTGGTGACCTCATAGAGTCAGAAAACTTGGCGACCACATAGATTCAAAAAACTTGACGACCACATAGAGTTAGAAAATTTGGAAACCACATAGAGTCAGAACACTTGACGACCACATAAAGTCACAAAACTTGGCAAGCACACCGAGTCAAAAAACTTGGCGACCACATAGAGTCAGAAAACTTGGCAAACTCATAGAGTTAAAAAACTTGGCAACCACATAAAGTCAGAAAACTTAGCGACCTCATAGAGTCAGAAATCATGGCGACCAAATAGAGTAAAAAAACTTGGCAACCACATAAAGTCACACACACAATCAAGGTCTATGTTTTCTATCTTCAAGAAAAAAAAACATGCACCATGTTTAGAGGTATATCAAGAAGAATTATATACTCCAGTTTTACCATCTCAGCTCAACCTTAGGTAAGGATAACACTTTTCTACTTGGAATAATGTTTTAGAGAAAGATCATTAACATGGAAGATAAAAGTAATCAATAACCATAGAGAAAGTTTTATAACTCACCTTAAAGAAGATGAAGAAGGTCCAAGGAGCAAAGTAGCTCGAAGAGAGGGAGAAGGAACCCTATATTGAGCACTCCACTCATCCAAGCTAGCTCCTTCTTCAAGACCAAGCAAACCCTAGGTCAAGGAAGCAAGAAAGAAGGTGTCTTCAACTTATAGCTCAAGCTCCATCATTGATAGGACCAAGAAGAATAGAGAGCAAGGTGGGACATCAAGGAAAACAAAGGAAAGGAGGAAGACCTTACTTGCTTACGTCAATATCAAGCTAAGGAAGCTCCACTAGCTTGAAGTGAGGGTAGATTTGAACCCTAGGTGCACATGCAAGCAAGATAAGCCAAGCTTCTTCTACCTTGGCTCCTTATTCTCCATCAATAAAGGGGGGACGAGATCCAAGAAAAAAGCAAGAAGGGAGAGAGAGATAGGTGTGTAAATAACTCATCTGCATGCTAGGACAGAGGTGTATAAAGCTTAAGGTGGGAGAGAGAAAGGAAGGGAGAGGTGTCTAACCATGCATGCCATGTATCCAAGGTCAAAAACATCTTGTCCATTCCACCAGTTTGACTATGTAGCTCAAAAATCCAATTGACCACATAGAAATCTTGGCGACCAAGATGCGTCAATAATCCAATCGACAACATAGAAATCTTGGTGATGAAGATGTGTTAGAAATCCAATTGACCACATAGAAATCTTAGCGACCAAGTGCGTCTGAATCTCAATAGAAAACATAAAAATATTGGTGACCAAGATGTGTCATAAATCAAATCGACCATCAACACTAGGTGGACCATTGGGTTACAATAGTCAAGGGTCAACCATCGAGTTACGACATCTATGAGAGCAAACCCTAATCTCAACACTAGGCTCGACATCACTGCTTAAACAAAGGTGTAATAAGGCATCCCAAAGCACAAATATATGAAAATGATATGAAATAATGTGAGGTATAACAAGCATGTGACAAATTTCAAGAAAACCCTAAATATGGATAAATTGCATAAAAGTCCAAAACAAGCACATATTTGCATAACTTGTTCAAATAGTATCCAAATTGGATCAAACTTGAAACTTAAACTTGTCACATGATATCACAACACATATTAGGGTTTGATTAAGGTTTTAATCATATAATTAAGGTAAGCAATCATGTTTAACCAAAAAGCAAGGTCTAGGGTTTTACAGTTTAGACCATCTCATAATTTCTTGCAAGAACTTCATTATCTTTCAACACTTATATAATAGGTTCCATATGTCATCAAAACACTTGATGTATATAGGTTTAGCACAATATTTCACTTATAATAATAGGCATGACGTTCAAAAGATAGCATAGTAGGGTTACCATAACATTTAGGATAGTATCCTTCCATTCATAACATTGTAAAGGAAGACAACTATCAATCATCACTTCATTACCTTAAGTTTGGATAAACAAGACAAATTGGATTTAAGTTACAAATCAATACTCAAATGAAATCCATCAGTTTGTACACATACTTATGTAACAGAACACACATTCTCATAACTAACATCCCCATTGGATTATGAATACACTTAAGTCAAAGCACCACCATCGAATCAAGTACTTCAAACCCAAACCATCAGATCATGGCCACTAGTAAGACCATTGGTTCACATACTAAGCACAAGCACGTGTCTATACATAAAACAAGGCATAACCATCAAGTCCTAGACTTCAATTAAAGCCATCAGATCTTGAGGTTCAACAACAATCAAATTCCATGTAGGCAAAACCATCGAATTATGGGAATCAAAGACAGCCATTGGATCAGGTGCATCAAGAAACACCATCAAATCATGGACCTCACATGAAACCATTAGATTCAAGATAGACTAAACCATAGAGTCATGCACATAATAGAGCCATCAGATCACACACCTAGTGAAACCTTCAAATCATAGGCCTATAGAAGCCATAGGTTGTGAACAATAAGAAGACCATCGATTGTTGAACATAGACAAGCCATCATATCATTAACATAGAGATGCCATCAAATCATAGGCCTAATTCCATCAGATCATAGGCCTAGTGAGGCCATCGATTGTTAAGCATAGAGAAACCATAAAATGTTAAGATAGAAACACCATCGATTATTGACACTAGGAAACCCATCAGATCTTAAGCCTAGGTGAAAATAGATTTAAAGCATCAATGAAAACCATCATTTGTTAGAGTTCTAGAAACCATCAATTGAACCACTTGATGAGAGCATCATGACCATCGGTTCTTGTGTGAAAAGATAGATATCATTTGTCAAGATCAAGTAAAAGCATAAAAAAAACAACTAATTGTGAACCATCATTTCAGACAAGAAGCCAAATCATCAAGTCATAAAACAAGAGGGAAATCAGTCCATAACACTGAAGGAAAAGCCATCATTTCTCACTACAAAAACACCATCGTTTCATGGTCATGTAAGGTTTAGATCTCCTACTTCTAGGGAAGAAACGTGCACTGATTAAGAGGTACATCAAGGAAGATTATCTACTCAAGAACTACCACATATGTTCAAACCCTAGTCAAAGATTCAACCTTGCTACTTATTACTATGTTTTAGCGCAAGATCTATACTTAGCAAGATAAGAGTAAGAAATAAACATGAAGAAGGTTATATAAATTGCCCCATGGTAGGATATTAAATTCCAATAGCAAGGTGACTAGAAGAGAGAAGAAAGAATCCCTAGCTTGAGCACTCAACATGTCCAAGCTAGCTCCTTTCTCCAAGAACAAGGAAACCCTAGGTCACAAGAGAGAAAAGAAGGTGTCCTTCAACCACATGCACAAGCTCCACCAAAAAACCATGGATTTGACCAAGAAGGAATAGGGAAGAAGGAGGGAAACAACAAAAAAAGGAAAGAAGGAGATCTCACTTTCTTAAGTCAAGAAACAAGGTAAGGAAGCTCCACACGACCCAAGAGAGGGTAGATACAAACCCTAGAAGAACATGTAGCCAAGCTCGCCCAAGCTTCTTCTCCACCATCAAGGGGTTCATACCTCCAAAGCAGCAACAAGATGAAAATGTAGTGTAAAGGGTTCGTTTAGGTGGAAGGAGAGAGGTATATAAAGCTTAAGGTGAGAGAGAAAGGAAGGTTGAGGTGTAAGGACATGCATGACATGTGTGCAATGCCAAAACCTCACATCCATGCAAAACTAGGTCAACCATCAAATCTTAAAGCTAGGGGTCCATCAGATGTCAACCCTAGGAGAACCATCATTTTCCAACACTAGGTGGCCCTTCAGACCATGCCCTCACTTAGCCACAAAAGCAAATCCTAACATCTCCATCAGTTGTGCTCTACACATGCAACAACCATCGACCTTGGTTCTTCAAGGGGGAAATCATAAAATCTTGGACAACACAGGATGAACATCAGATCCCACACTTCCAAGATAAACCATCAGATCCCAGGCATACAAGGGGGACCCATTGAGTTAGGGCAACTTAGGTGAGAAACCTTAAGTCTCAATCCTATGTTAGGTAAAACCTCTAATCCGCTGGTGCAACTAGGCACCCAAAGATTCAGTTATATCAAACATGATATGAAAACTCACTAGGCACAACATACATGTGAAAAATTACAGAAAAAACCATAGTTATGGAGAAATTGCATAAAAGCCCTTATAAGCACATATATTGCAAAGCTTAATCAGACAGTGTCCAAACTACACCAAACTTGAAACTTAGCTTTGTCACATCATATCAAAGCACATATTAGGGTTTGATTAAGGTTTTAAGCATCCAATTATGATAATAAAGTATGTTCAACCATAAAGTAAGGTCAAGGGTCTTACATAAAAGGACCTATGGGGGAGGCAAATGTTGGCTAAATGGACATCCATAAAATCCCTTTGTTTTGATTATGACAAACATTTCATTTTTATTTATCTGACGAGCTACTTGAGTGTGCAGGATGACACAACTATAAGGGAAATCCAACATGAAGTATTTATATTTTCATGCAAATGTAATCATTGTAAAAACTTGTACAAAATTATAATGTACAAGTACTTAGAATCGCATGTAAATCAAGCATTGGATTTTCCCTAGCTAAACACCTTAGTCATCCATTCAATAGGACCACCTATGCACACATACATATAACTAGTGCCTAACTTGAAACCTTAAAACAGGATCTCTCTCGGTCGACCAACTCCTCGACCGAGATACTCTCGGTCGACCACATTATCGACCGAGAAAGATCCAAAAGTAGCCGTTAGACACAACAGTTGACAGTTGCAAATAAACGTTAATCCAGAGAGCCTGTCGGTCGACAATTCCTCGACCGACCGGGCATCTCGGTCGACAAGTCCTCGACCGAGATGGTCTCTGACAGCAACTGCAGAATTAATTAACTAGCCGTTGCTAATGCGCCTAACTTATTCCTAACGGCTAGTTAAGCACTAGGAACCCCCTAGAAGTTATCTAGAATGTCCTTAAGCATACTTAGGCTATTCCTGTAAATAGGACAAGCCATAGGACACTAGAACTCACTTCTTACACTTGCTATACTTGAGAAAATACTTGAGCCCTCTTGTGCAATCTGTGTGAACTGAGCTTTGTGATCAATTGGCCATTTTCCCTTTAGCTCAAGCTCATCCTATAGGCTAGATTTTCCTAACCCTAGCAATCACAAGTCCATCATATTGGCTAGGAAAATCCAAACGCTTGATCTAGGGAAATCAAGCCTTGAGCTACAAGGATAAGTTGTATTTTCTTTTATTCCCTTCTTGTTCCTTGTATTACTTGTACTCTCCTTGCTACTCCAGGTAGGAGGCTGCGGATTGGAGAGGGTGAAGCTCTTCGTGGTGAAGAGGAAGACTTTGGACTACTTCAGAAGGCTGTCTTGACGGGAAGCTACTTCGGGAGGAAGGCTACTTCAAGGGGGAGCTTGAAGTTACTTCAAGGAAGGCTGCTTCAAGGTTGGCAAGACTACTTCAAGGTGAAGGCTGTCCAAAGGGTGTTTAGAAAGTATTGTAAATTTTATGTAACATCCTTGAGAGGTAATAAAATTTAGTACTTTCAAAATCCCGGTTGGGTAAGCAACCGGGTAGTGGACTGACTCCTTAGTATTTGCTAAGGTGGAACCACTCTAAACACCTGTGTTCCTCTTCTTAATCTTTAGTTTGGTTGTTTGAGTTTAAATTATTTTAAAATCTCTATAAAACTCTATTCACCCCCCCTCTAGAGGTTTTCAATTGGTATCAGAGCAGGCTTCAAGGAGCCCTAACAAAGTCTTGAAGAAAAGATGGGGGATGGAGTGCTCAACAACCTTAACATTGAAGGAACGCTCGTTGCTCGACCTCCGGCATTTGACGGGACAAACTATCAATACTGGAAGAGAAGAATGCAATTTTACTTCCAAGGAATCAATTGGGATCTTTGGAGAATGGTATCTACACCATACACACTCCCACAAGACGAGTTCGAAGTATGGGATGCTAATACGGTAAAAATGGCCCAAATGAATGCAAAGGCAGTAAGCATTTTATATTGTTCCATTTCAGTAGGTGAATTTAATAGAGTATCAAACTGTGATACCGCATATGACATTTGGCATAGATTATCTATAACATATGAGGGTACTGTTCAAGTTAAAAACTCTAAAGTTAGTTTGCTTAAAACCAAATTTGAACATTTTCGTATGGATCCAAACGAAACTATTAGTGAAATGTATTCAAAATTTTCTACTATTGTTAATGGTTTGAGTGCTTTAGGGAAACCTGTTCTTGAGGAAGATCAGGTATCAAAAATACTTCGATCTCTTCCTCCAAAGTACAAACCAAAGGTGACAGCTATTGCAGAAGCAAACGACCTCACTCGCCTCAAAATGGAGCAGCTCATCGGAAACTTAGAAGCTCATGAGGCAGACCTAGAAGAGGAAGAAAGAAGAGAACATGAACATCAACGTGGGCCAAAGAAAGACGTGGCTTTCAAAGCATCAAAAGCTCTCTCACAAGAGAGTGAGGAATCTTGTGAAGAAGAAGGAGAAGAAGCATTGATAGTCAACGGTAAGAAATATAGAAGGTTTAAATCTAACAAAATTTCTAGCTCTTCTTCCACTCCCAGGTGCTTCGAATGTGGAAAGAAAGGACATTTCAAAAATGAATGTCCCAAAGCTAAGAAGGGAAAGAAAAGCTCACATAAGAAGAAAGAAAAAGCTTATAAAGCGGCATGGGATGAAACGAGTGAAAGTGAAAGTGGAGAAGATAAAGTAGAATGTCTAATGGCAAGAGAAGATGAAGAATCTCAAGAGGTAAGCCTAGTTGATCTTCCTAAAGAAGAGTTAGTAGCTAGCTTACAAGAAACTTATGATAAATATGTTGATGCCAAGAAGAAACTAAAAAGGACTATAAAATCAAACAATGATCTCATTGCCAAAATAGATGAACTTTCTTCCGAAAAGAATAACATTGATCTTGAAAATGTATCTTTAAAAACATCTTTAGATGATTGCACTAGAAAGCTACTTACTTTGGAGACTAATGTTGATCTTCTATCAAAAGAAAAGACTGATTTGTTAGCTAAACTACAAGCTTTTCAAACTCAACCTATCTTGTGCAATCATTCGGACTATGACAATATTGTAAAAGAAAAGGATTCATTGCTTTCTGATTTAGACCAGGCAAGAAAAGATATACATAAGAAAATGAATGACATTGCTCAGTTGCAAAGAGAACTTTATGAGTTAAGAAGAAAAGATATTCTTGATAACATATTGAAGAGTGGTACGGCCTTCAATGGAAGAAAAGGTTTGGGATATGTTCCAAAGAAAAACCAAACCAAAAAGACCCAAACTATGTTTGTACCCAAAAACACAATGGCTAGAAAAAGAAATGAAGTTGATTCTATTACTTGTCATTTCTGTTTACGTCTTGGACATTACTGTTTTTCATGCCCCTACAAGACTAAGAAGTCCAACTTAGTTTGGACCCCAAGACCCCAAACTTAGAAGAATGGAATGTAGTTGAGATATGACAAAATACTTAATTTTTGCAATTTATATTGTCCTATCTCAACAAACGATGCTATGCTTAATGGTATTATTTTTTCTGCATTGGTGTAATAAAACAGAAACTTCGTCGGTCGAAGTACTGTCGACCGAGCTCTGGGTCGGTCGAAGTATTGTCGACCGACTGGATGTCTTTAATAAATCGAAAATCTTCCAGTACTCATTTCGGTCGAAAATTGGTCAACCGAAAAATGTTCTGTTCTTTTTGATTGTGACACAGTAACATGCTCGATCGACAAATTGTCGACCGAGAATTATATCGGTCGAACAATTGTCGACCGACTAGTTTTCTGTATCAGAACTTTTATACACATATGCATTTTAAAAGTTTCTAACCTTATCGGACCATCACATGGGTACCAAAATCTAAATTCTAATGCAGGAATGGGTAGTTGATAGTGGCTGCTCCAAACATATGACCGGGAACAAGGACGCCTTTCAAACCTTTGAAGAAAAGAAAAGTGGAACGGTTACTTTTGGAGACAATGGTAAGGGCAAAATTGTTGGAATAGGTAATGTTGGAACAAATCTTGAAATAAAAAATGTTCTACTAGTTGATGGATTGCACCATAACTTAATAAGTGTAAGTCAACTATGTGATAGTGGTTATGATGTGCTATTTAACAAAACCTGCTGCAAATTATTGATAGAAAATACTACAACTGTTGTTTATGAAGGAAATAGAGTTGGAAATCTTTATATCCTTAAACCAAACTCTATGAAATCAGTAGTAGGTAAATGCTTACTTGCAAATGAAAACACCTTACAACTATGGCATAAAAAGCTTGGTCATGCTAGTTCACATGCTATTAAAAAGTTAGTAAAATATGATCTTGTTCGTGGATTACCTGCTTTGTCTTTTGATCAAGTTGCAAATTGTGAACCTTGTACAATGGGAAAGCAAACCAAAACATCTTTTAAATCAAAACATGTACTTAGCACCAGTAGATCCTTAGAATTAATTCATATGGATTTATTTGGACCAATGAGAACACAATCTATTGGTGGTAAACGATACTGTTTTGTTATTGTTGATGATTATAGTAGATTTACATGGGTACATTTTATTGCAACTAAAGATGATACTATTCATGTCTTTATGCAATTTTGTTCTAAGATTGAGAATCTTTTACAACATAAAATATGTACCATTAGAAGTGATCACGGTGGAGAATTTGAAAATCATACATTTGAAACTTTTTGTACTTCTCAGGGGTATACTCACAATTTCTCTGCTCCACGTACCCCACAACAAAATGGTATTGTAGAACGGAAAAATCGATCTCTACAAGAAATGGCTAGGACCATGATGCTTGAACACAACACACCTAAAACCTTTTGGGCTGAAGCTGTAAACACTGCTTGTTATGTGCTAAATAGAGTCACGGTTCACTCTCACTTGAAGAAAACTCCATATGAAATAATACACTCTAAGAAACCTAGAGTTGACTACTTCCATACTTTTGGCTCTACATGTTACATTTTAAACACCAAGGATGATAGAGACAAGTTTGATTCTAAATCACACAAAGCATTCTTCTTGGGATACTCTTCTTCTAGCAAAGTGTTTAGGGTATATAACACTATCTCTAGAAAAGTTGAGGAATCCATTCATGTTTCTTTTCATGAAGAATCAAAATCCACAAATTTAGATATCATTGATCTCACTAATCAGTTTGAAACTATAACCATTCCCAATGATAATGAGAAAACTCCCACATCCGATCCTCCAGTTGAAACACAACCTACACCTAGGCTGATCAAGGATCATCCCCAAGAGCTAATTATTGGAGATCCAAATGATAAAGTCAAAACTAGGTCCTCTTTCCAAGATGTTGCAAACATGGCTTTTGTCTCTATCATTGAACCTAAGAAAATATCCGAAGCTCTTAAGGATGATTACTGGATAATAGCCATGCAAGAAGAATTAAATCAATTCACTAAAAACGATGTATGGGATTTAGTTCCTAAACCACAAGATAAAACTATCATAGGAACTAAATGGGTTTTTAGAAACAAGCTTAATGAGGCAGGAGAAGTCATAAGGAATAAAGCACGGTTAGTTGCACAAGGATATAATCAACAAGAAGGAATAGATTTTGATGAAACATATGCACCCGTAGCTAGACTTGAAGCTATTAGGATGTTACTAGCTATTGCTGCCCATAAAAACATTCAGCTATATCAAATGGATGTCAAAAGTGCATTTCTAAATGGCATCATACAAGAGGAAGTTTATGTTGCTCAACCACCTGGCTTCGAAATACCAGAAAAGGACGATCATGTTTATAAACTTAAAAAGGCACTTTACGGTCTAAAACAAGCACCTAGGACTTGGTATGAACGGCTCAAGACATATCTTTTTGATAATGGTTTCTCTATTGGAAATTCAGATTCTACTTTATTTTTCAAAACATATGCATCTGATTTCTTAGTTGTGCAAATATATGTTGATGACATTATTTTTGGTGCCTCAAATGAATCATTATGCACACAATTCAGTGACATTATGCAAAAAGAATTTGAAATGAGCCTTATGGGTGAATTAACATTCTTTCTTGGTTTTCAAATTAAGCAAACACCCGCCGGAATTTTTATAAGCCAAGAAAAATACACTAAAGAACTGTTAAAACGCTTTGGGATGGATCAATGCAAACATGCTACTACTCCTATGGCGTCTTCTATTAAAATTGATAAGGATGAAAATGGGGAACCTATTGATGATTCCTTATATAGAGCCATGATTGGTAGTTTGTTATATTTAACCGCTTCTCGACCGGACATTATGTTTTCCGTTGGTCTTTGTGCTCGATTTCAATCCCAACCTATGCAATCTCATTTTCTTGTGGTTAAACGAATTCTTCGATATCTAGCCGGCACTACTTGTTTTGGTTTATGGTATCCAAAAGGACAATCCTTGGAGTTTAAAGCATATACTGATGCGGATTATGCCGGTTGTCGACTTGATCGCAAAAGTACTAGTGGTGGATGTTTCTTATTAGGTAGAGCCTTAGTATCTTGGTTTAGCAAGAAACAAAACACGGTTGCCCTATCTACAACCGAAGCTGAATATATGGCAGCTGGGTCTTGTTGTGCTCAAGTGCTTTATATGCAACAGGTTTTAAGCGATTATGGTTTTCATCTTTCATCTACACCTATTTTTTGTGACAACACAAGCGCCATAAACTTAGCACACAATCCTATTTTACACAGCCGGGCCAAACATATTGAAATCCGTCATCACTTCTTAAGGGATCACATCTCAAAGAATCATGTTTCCCTTCATCATGTTGATACGGAAAATCAATTGGCTGATATTTTTACAAAACCGCTTCCATTAGATCAATTCAACAACATTAGGAAGCAACTACTTATTACTCCGTTGGAGGATGTTTTCTTTGATATCTGCGGTTTTTAAAACAAATACTTATGCTTTTATGATTAGTATCAAAATTGATATGAACGTTTAAATTGGAAATTTGCAAATTGTTGTCTTTACATTTTGGCTATTCAATGGACATCTTTTTCGTTCGTTTTTTGATGGGATACCTAATTAAGGGGGAGTTTTTTTTAGTAAAACGGTTATCTTTTTGAAATGACAAAGGGGGAGAGATATATAAAACTATAATTTAATATTTATGACAAACTCAATCAATGAGTTTCAAAAATATACTCTTGGGTTTACATTGAAAGTTGCTATGTTCCCAAATGAACTGGATTTCATGTTCCATAAGTCATTGGGGATACTAAGCACACATTATACAAATAAGAGGAAAAGTTCCAAACAACAATCTAAAGGTATGGCATTTATATGTTTTATATTTCCTCTATTCATATTTTGGAAATGTTTGTCATCTTCAAAAAGGGGGAGATTGTTGGCTAAATGGACATCCATAAAATCCCTTTGTTTTGATTATGACAAACATTTCATTTTTATTTATCTGACGAGCTACTTGAGTGTGCAGGATGACACAACTATAAGGGAAATCCAACATGAAGTATTTATATTTTCATGCAAATGTAATCATTGTAAAAACTTGTACAAAATTATAATGTACAAGTACTTAGAATCGCATGTAAATCAAGCATTGGATTTTCCCTAGCTAAACACCTTAGTCATCCATTCAATAGGACCACCTATGCACACATACATATAACTAGTGCCTAACTTGAAACCTTAAAACAGGATCT
The DNA here is from genome assembly GCA_963693085.1 of Alisma plantago-aquatica. Taxonomy (NCBI): domain Eukaryota; kingdom Viridiplantae; phylum Streptophyta; class Magnoliopsida; order Alismatales; family Alismataceae; genus Alisma; species Alisma plantago-aquatica. Next base: position 928,783,601 of record OY856409.1, read on the forward strand.
CTCTCGGTCGACCAACTCCTCGACCGAGATACTCTCGGTCGACCACATTATCGACCGAGAAAGATCCAAAAGTAGCCGTTAGACACAACAGTTGACAGTTGCAAATAAACGTTAATCCAGAGAGCCTGTCGGTCGACAATTCCTCGATCGACCGGGCATCTCGGTCGACAAGTCCTCGACCGAGATGGTCTCTGACAGCAACTGCAGAATTAATTAACTAGCCGTTGCTAATGCGCCTAACTTATTCCTAACGGCTAGTTAAGCACTAGGAACCCCCTAGAAGTTATCTAGAATGTCCTTAAGCATACTTAGGCTATTCCTATAAATAGGACAAGCCATAGGACACTAGAACTCACTTCTTACACTTGCTATACTTGAGAAAATACTTGAGCCCTCTTGTGCAATCTGTGTGAACTGAGCTTTGTGATCAATTGGCCATTTTCCCTTTAGCTCAAGCTCGTCCTATAGGCTAGATTTTCCTAACCCTAGAAATCACAAGTCCATCATATTGGCTAGGAAAATCCAAACGCTTGATCTAGGGAAATCAAGCCTTGAGCTACAAGGATAAGTTGTATTTTCTTTTATTCCCTTCTTGTTCCTTGTATTACTTGTACTCTCCTTGCTACTCCAGGTAGGAGGCTGCGGATTGGAGAGGGTGAAGCTCTTCGTGGTGAAGAGGAAGACTTTGGACTACTTCAGAAGGCTGTCTTGACGGGAAGCTACTTCGGGAGGAAGGCTACTTCAAGGGGGAGCTTGAAGTTACTTCAAGGAAGGCTGCTTCAAGGTTGGCAAGACTACTTCAAGGTGAAGGCTGTCCAAAGGGTGTTTAGAAAGTATTGTAAATTTTATGTAACATCCTTGAGAGGTAATAAAATTTAGTACTTTCAAAATCCCGGTTGGGTAAGCAACCGGGTAGTGGACTGACTCCTTAGTATTTGCTAAGGTGGAACCACTCTAAACACCTGTGTTCCTCTTCTTAATCTTTAGTTTGGTTGTTTGAGTTTAAATTATTTTAAAATCTCTATAAAACTCTATTCACCCCCCCTCTAGAGGTTTTCAGCAAACCCCTAAACCAGTGGGGTTAGGTTGTGGCTAAAAAGCCTAATCTCCTCCTATTAGTCAACAAGGCAGCCTAGGTTAGGACCTTTCCTTGAAGGATGAGTGAACCAAACTATTTAAGAATCAGGGTACCTTGAGGATCATGTATACAAAGCATGAAAGCACATAAAATGAGTATAATTCTTTGAACCCAATTATGCCATTTTGTGAGGATTGATGAAGGGAGGTAATACTTCTAGAAACCTAAGAAAATATAAATAAGGAAGCGGATGACATTATGAAGACCAATCCAAAGAGGGAATGTCATAATGAAGACCAAGCCCAAGGAGGGAAGGCCACTATGAAGACCAATCCCAAGGAGGGAATGTCACTGGGAAGACCAATCCTAAGGAGGTAAGGTCACTATCAAGACCAAGCCCAAGGAGGGAAGGTCTATTTGAAGGACAAGACTAAGGAGAGAAGGTCACTATGAAGACCAAGACCAAGGAGGGTAGGTCAAAAGGAAGACCAAGCCTAAGAGGGAAGGTCACCTAGAAGACCAAACCCAGGAGGGAAGGCATCCTTGAGCCCAATGAAGGGACATAAATTAAATAATGTGCACCCCAAGAGATGGAGGAAATACGAGTTAAAAAATTATAGAGAAAATAATGTGTTTGAATATTAGGAGAGAAGCCTCAAGAAAAAAAGAAAAATGTGTAATGAAATAAAGTGATGACATTTCAATAAAACCTTAGGAAGGGTGGAGCCATAAGCCAACCCTAGGGTCAAGTAGGGATGATTAAAGGTACATAAAATCTATGAGGTCAGGAGGTGATCGTGCCCTAAGTGCATAAGACTGTGAGATCATGAGATAGCTATCCATGTGTACCCAAGGCCCTACCAAGGACCAATGGGTCATGAGATTGACCACCATCATTAGTTCATGAGGCTCAAGGGTTCAATGTGAGAGGCACTCCATAAGTGCATGGGACCCTTGGGGTCTAGACACGATCGCTCCAAAGGTACCTGTACCCCTAGAGACCTTAAGGGAATGAGTAAGGCTAACGAGACATGCGATGTAGATAAAAAGAATACAAGAAGTCATGTAATAATGTTTGGATAAAATCATAAAAGGGAGTTGTGCATAACCTCAAGAATTATGAGAAAATATCTTTCCATGTGAGTGCATGAAATATTAAGAAAATTGTGGAACTAAAAGTATTCATGGTTTGGAGTCATGTTGAGAATGATTCGACCTAAAATTATAAATTAGGATATAATGTGTGAATACACCATCTTTGCTCTTGGAATGGACCGACTTTGTATTTGGTATACAGTCAAATGCTCATTTCATATTGTTATGAGTGAGAAAGATCGGGTTGACACATTTTATTCTTAAACATTGACCTAGGAGAATGAATACCCTAAGTTGAATTTAATGTTATAATGTAGGGCTTTGAGATGTTACCTCACCCTTATGAGAAAATAAATTGAATAATAGTTTGGAAACCTAGGTTGAAAAGTAACTACCAAGTGAACAATGAAGTCATAAGTGTAAATGTAATCATTGAGAGATAATAACATGCCATGAGAAAGGATGTGGATATACCATGGAATTGAATTTGGGTCCCAACCTTAGTAATATGAGATATTGCCATATCAATGTAAGTTATTAAAGATGATCTATATAAAGATATCCAAATAGAGTTGATAACCTTAAGGATTGAAGCTAAATTGATTTATCATTCACCTTAACCTTACTAGGTTTGATTTTTAGTGACAAAATTCCTTTTAAGGAGGGGTGAATGTAAGATTCTCAAATTTGGTAAATTTAAATTCCATGAATATAAGGTTTTATTTGATAAGAAAATTCCCTAATTGTAGTTGATAGAATATTAATGTTATTTTTGTGGCATGGGTTCAACCCATGACCAAGTGAGGCCCATAAGACTAATTACTTAGCAAATAGGTCCTTATGGAACAATTTTAAGAAATAAGATATTTCATGCACAAATAAATGATAATGAATTTGTGAATTATTAGATAATAGAAATATGAGATAATGTGAAAGTTTCCAAGAGACTATGATAATTTATAATTTAGATAATTAATGGAATAATTATCTAATCCTGACTCGCAACACAAGTTTTGAGGCATCAAATAAAGATAATTCAATCTGACTTTTGGAATGCTTTTAGGTAATGAGAAAACTAAGATAATTCTAGATTTTGAGATAAAAAGGACTTTCCATATTGACATGGATAATTGTTTTGAAGAAATACATAAAGGGAAAGTTTCTCCTGTGGAAGTTATCCTAGAAATTAGATGTAAGTTGGGAAAGATATTAATGATACTTCCTCCGAATTTTATAGAACAAGGATGCTCCTAAAAGCCTATAGAAATTTGTGAATAGAGAGGGGCCATTTTGCTATAATTGCTTGAATTAGTAGGATTAGAAATCTATAAATAGCTTGACTTTGGCATGGAGTATTCATGTCCCTTTAATATGTTACGCCCAGTGAGATCTACGGCCCAACCATCATCTTCTACTTAACAACGGGAAAAGGAAACAAGAGTTATGATACCCACAATCTTCACTAAGCTCATTCTCTCTCTCATCTTCACCCTTTTCCCTAATTATTCATCCATTGAATTTAGTAGGACGATATGAACCCTGCAAGCCATGACACCATTATTAGACCTTCCCATTTTGGAAAATTCCTAATTCATAGCCCCTTTTAGAAGTTAGGGTTGAGCAAAGAATCCCTCTTGACTACCACCCTTTCCTATATAATGGTTCAGGTACCTCCATCGTAACACAGAGAACCCAGACACCCTCTAAATTGATAAGGTAGAGCCCCTAGGCTCCCATATAAACTCCACCCATAACTCCAATGATTGTGACCTTGCTTCAAGGGTAGATGCAGCCTATGACCAATTGCCTTGGTATGGAGTTTCCTTGGGGTGTTGTGAGGAGGTTACAATCCTCAAAAAGGGGTGGAGAACACTCAGACTAGGTCCCCAAGCTTCACCCCCTACCACATTAAACTCCTCACTAGAGACATACTTCCAGATCATCGTTATGTCTCACGATTGGTGGAGATGATCTATGAGGCGTCCAAGAAGACAACTTGAAAACAACTTGTCATAGAACCCCAGTAATTCCCTATGTCAGGTCTCCATTTTTACATGTGTAAAACCTTGACCTTGTTCTACCTACCCCGGGTACCCCATGGCAAGAAAAAAGGCTCTTTGAGTCTAACTGAGGCTATGAAAGCTAATCCCATCCTTAGATGGATTTTTTTGGCCTTAGAGGTGAGAGTCAACTCTCTGGTTGACTCCCTCCATCATTTCCTAGAGCAACACCTAGGCCAGGGAAGTGGAGGAGGGAAGTGGAGGAGGAATCCCCTCTGGGATTTAACTCTAGTTCCCCCATCCGTGTGATTGACCCTGGTCACTATGAAAGGGAACTAGGGTCATTTGAACCTAAACCTGATCCCATCCCACGTGGAGCTCTGAGCCAACATGACACTCCATTGTTGGCCAGATGTTGCCAGTGTGGGTAGGTGGATAAATGTGTCTTGCTAACATGTCAGGTTAAAAATGGATCACATTAGTTTATCATGCACAATTTTATTAATTAGTCCGTCACTCAAAAAATAATGAAAATATATATGAAATTGCTTATAAAAAATTGTAGAATCCAAATAAAATGGATTTGATGCTTGAATGTGATCATAGTTCTAAAAGTAGTGCTAGTTCATGTTTAAGTGATGATTAATATATGGAAACCCTAGATCTGATAATTAACATGTTGAGTTCAATAAAAATCTATACTTTGACTTATAAATTGATATTGTTGAATATGATAGGTATCCAATATTATGATAATAATGATAATGACTATTGGGGTTTCTAATGTGAATAATCATACATACGAGGAATCAGGATTTTGAAACCAATATAATGATCTTGATGTGCATAATAGAATCTAGGTGTTCATAGGACAATGATATGTTAGATCTGTTTGTTGGTATGTATCCCCATAGATTCAGTCATATGATGATTGTAATGACATACTTTGTAAATTATTTGAAGTATTAATAAAGGCAATTTCTATCTCTATGTCGTAACTATTTTCAAGATAATAGTATTACATGATAGATGTCTAGAGAATGACAAAACTCAATGATGTATGTCTTCAAGTACGTGACTTGAATAATGAGATCATACAAATGTTAAGAGTATGTACATTCTCACTAATGTCCCTAGTTAGTTGTTATTGTGGAAATAACCATAGACATCAATAACATAAAAGACTAGAGTGTGTGTTGGTTGATGTCATAATCTCATTAGTCATGATATATGATATCAAACCAAGCACACAGATACATGTTAGAGAACAGTGTATCGGACAGACCCACCATAAGAGTGATGCATGGAAACCACACTTGCTTAATTAGGATCATCTCTTATAGTATTGGTGGTGACTGTGGTTCTTAGACCTAAAATCATTGCACTCATCACATGTGGTTGGTGAAAAAATACTAGAGGGGGGTGAATAGAGTTTTTGAATTATTTTAACAATTTATTGAATTCAAACAACCACAATTGAAATTAGAAGAAAGAGACAGGTGTTTAGAGTGGTTCCAACTATAGCAAATACTATAGTTGTCAGTCCACTACCCGGTTGCTTACCCAACCGGGATTTGAAAGTATTTATTTTATTACCTCTCGAGGATTTATACAAAATACAATACTTTCCTTTACACCCTTTGAACAACCTTCACCCTGAAGTAGGTGCACCAACTTTGAGGTAGCCTTCTATGAAGTAACTCCAAGCTCCCCCTTGAAGTAGCCTTCCTCTCTAGAAGTAACCTCCCGTTGCACCAGCCTTCTGAAGTAGCTCAAAGTCTCCTTCTTCGCCAAGAAGATCTTCACCCTCTCCAATCCGCAACCTCCAACCTAGGAGTAGCAAGGAGAGTACAAACAATAATAGGGAACAAGAAAGGAAATAGAAATTACAACTTATCCTTTAGAGCCCAAGGCTTGATTTGCCTAGATCAAGCGTATAGATCTCCTAACCAAGTATGTGAACTTGTGATTGCAGTGGGTAGGAGATACTAGCCTATAGGACACGAATTATGAGCTAAGGAATGAAATGGCCAATTGTCACAATGCTCAAGTTGCTCACAAACAGATTGCACAAAGTATACTCAAAGGTTTCTCAAGTGTAGCAAGTGTAAAACAAGTGAGTTTAGGTGTCCTATGGCTTGTCCTATTTATAGGAATGGCCTAAGGATGCTTAAGGACGTTCTAGACAACTTCTAGGGGTTTCTAACTGCTTAACTAGCCGTTAGGTACAAAGTTGTTTCTTTAACAATGGCTAATTAATTAATTCTGCAGTTGCTGTCAGAGACCATCTCGGTCGACAAATGGTCGACCGAGACACCTACTCGGTCGAACTTTTGTCGACCGACAGGCTCTCTGGAACAAGTGATTTGCAATGTCTTTCATCAACTGCCAACTAACTTGTCTGTTGTGTCTAACGGCTACTTTGGATCTTTCTCGGTCGAGAAGATTGTCGACCGAGAGTGTCTCGGTCGAGGAGTTTGTCGACCGAGATTGATCCTGTTTCAAGGTTTCAATTTAGGCACTAATTATGTGTGTAAGTGTGCATAAGTAATCCTATTTGAATGAGATGACTTGTCTAACTGTGGTGTTTAGCTAGGGAGAATCTAACGCTTGATTTACATGCAATTCTAAGTACTTGTACATTATATTTTTGTACAAGTTTTTACAACAGTGATTACATTGCATGAAATTATAAATATGTAAGCTTGTAGATTTTCCCTTGTTTCTTTGTCATCCTGCACACTCAAGTAGCTCGTTAGATTAATAAGAATGAAATGTTTGTCATAATCAAAACAAAGGGATTTATAGATGTCCATTTAGCCAACAATCTCCCCCTTTTTGAAGATGACAAACATTTCCAAAATATAAATAAAGGAAATATAAAACATATGAGTTTCATACCTTTAGATTACCTTTTGTAGCTCTTTCTCTTGTGTATAAAATGTGTGCTTATTATTCCCCATGAATTATGGAACATGAAATCCAGATCATTTGGGAATATAGCAACTTTCAATGTAAAGCCAAGAGTTTATTTATGAAACTCATTAATTGAGTTTTACATAATTACTAAATTTTCGTTTTATATTTATCTCTCTCCCTTTGTCATTTCAAAAAGATAACCGTTAAGAATAAAAACTCCCCCTTAATTAGATATCCCATCAAATCTAATGAAAAAGATGTCCATTTAAAAGCCAAAAATGTAAACAAGAGTTTTTGTTTAAGTAGCACAAATATCAAAGAAAACATCCTCCAAAGGAGTGATAAGCAATTGCTTCCTAATGTTGTTAAATTGATCTAGTGGAAGCGGTTTTGTAAAAATATCAGCCAATTGATCTTCCGTATCAACATGATGAAGGGAAACATGATTTTTGGAGATGTGATCCCTTAAAAAATGATGACGGATTCCAATATGTTTAGCTCGGCCGTGTAAAATAGGATTGTGTGCTAAGTTTATGGCGCTTGTGTTTTCACAAAAAATAGGCGTAGATGAAAGATTAAAACCATAATCGCTTAACACTTGTTGCATATAAAGCACTTGAGAACAACAAGACCCAACTGCCATATATTCAGCTTCAGTTGTAGATAGGGCAACCGTATTTTGTTTCTTGCTAAACCAAGATACTAAAGCTCTCCCTAATAAGAATCAGCCACCACTAGTACTCTTGCGATCAAGTCGACAACCAGCATAATCCGCATCAGTATAAGCTTTGAAATCCAAGGATTGTCCTTTTGGATACTATAAACCAAAGCAAGTAGTACCGGCTAGGTAACGAAGAATTCGTTTAACTTCTAGAAAATGAGAATGCATAGGTTGTGATTGAAATCGAGCACAAAGACCAACAGAAAACATAATGTCAGGTCTAGAAGCCGTTAAGTAAAGCAAACTACCAATCATGACTCTATATAAAGAATCATCAATAGGTTCCCCATTTTCATCCTTATCAATTTTGACAGAAGTAGCCATAGGAGTAGTAGCATGTTTGCATTGATCCATCCCAAAACGTTTTAAGAGTTCTTTAGTATATTTTTCTTGGCTTATGAATATTCCGGCAGATGTTTGCTTAATTTGAAAACCAAGAAAGAAAGTTAGTTCACCCATGAGGCTCATTTCAAATTCTTTTTGCATAATATCACTAAATTGTGTGCACAATGAATCATTTGAAGCTCCAAAAATAATGTCATCAACATATATTTGCACAACTAGGAAATCAGATTTATATGTTTTGAAAAATAAAGTAGAATCTGAATTTCCAATAGAAAAACCATTATCAAAAAGATATGTTTTGAGCCTTTCATACCAATTTCTAGGTGCTTGTTTTAAACCATAAAGTGCTTTCTTAAGTTTATAAACATAGTCACCTTTTTCTGGAATTTCAAAACCAGGTGGTTGGGCAACATAAACTTCTTCTTGAATGATGCCATTTAGAAAAGCACTTTTGACATCCATTTGATAGAGTTTGATGTTTTTATGGGAAGCAATAGCTAGTAACATTCTAATGGCTTCAAGTCTAGCTACGGGTGCATATGTTTCATCAAAATCTATTCCTTCTTGTTGATTATATCCTTGTGCTACTAACCGAGCTTTATTCCTTATTACTTCTCCTGACTCATTTAGCTTGTTCCTAAAAACCCATTTAGTTCCTATTATGGTTTTATCTTGTGGTTGAGGAACTAAATCCCATACATCATTTTTAGTGAATTGATTCAATTCTTCTTGCATGGCTATTATCCAATAGTCATCTTTAAGAGCTTCAGATATCTTTTTAGGTTCAATGATAGAAATAAAAGCCATGTTTGCAACATCTATAAAGGAAGAACGAGTTTTAACTTTATCATTAGGATCTCCAATAATTAATTCTTGAGGATGATCTTTAATAAGTCTAGGTGTAGGTTGTGGTTCAGTTTGGTGATTATTTGTAGCACCTTTCTCACTATCATTTGGTATGTTTAAATTTTCGAATTGATTAGTGAGATCTATGATTTCTAGATTTTCAGATGGGGATTCTTCATGAAAAGAAACATGAATAGATTCCTCAACTTTTATAGATATAGTGTTATATACTCTAAAAGCTTTGCTAGAAGTGGAATATCCCAAAAAGAATGCTTTGTGTGATTTTGAGTCAAACTTATCTCTATCGTCTTTGGTATTTAAGATATAACATGTGGAGCCAAAGGTATGAAAATAGTCAACTCTAGGTTTCTTAGAATGTATTAGTTCATATGGAGTTTTCTTTAAATGAGAGTGAACAGTTACTCTATTTAGCACATAGCATGCAGTGTTTACAGCTTCAGCCCAAAAGGTTTTGGGTGTGTTATGTTCAAGCATCATAGTTCTAGACATTTCTTGTAGTGATCGATTTTTCCTTTCAACTATACCATTTTGCTGTGGGGTGCGTGGAGCAGAAAAATTATGAGTGTATCCTTGAGATGTACAAAACTCTTAAAATGTATGATTTTCAAATTCCCCACCATGATCACTTCTAATGGTACATATTTTATTTTGTAAGAGATTTTCAATCTTGAAACAAAATTGCATAAAAACATGAATAGTATCATCTTTAGTTGCAATAAAATGTACCCATGTATATCTACTATAATCATCAACAATAACAAAACAGTATCTCTTACCACCGATTGATTGTGTCCTCATTGGTCCAAATAAATCCATATGAATTAATTCTAATGATCTACTGGTGCTAAGTACATGCTTTGATTTGAAAGATGTTTTGGTTTGCTTTCCCATTGTGCATGGTTCACAGTTTTCAACTTGATCAAAAGATAAAGTAGGCAATCCACGAACAAGATCATATTTCACTAACTTTTTGATAACATGTGAACTAGCATGTCCTAGCTTTTTATGCCATATTTGTAAGGTATTGTCATTTGCAAGCAAGCATTTTCCCACTACTGTTTTCATATAGTTAGGTTTAAGAATATAAAGATTTCCAACTCTATTTTCTTCATAAACAACATTTGTAGTATTTTCTATTAATAACTTGCAGTAGGTTTTCTTAAATAAAACATCATAACCACTATCACATAATTGGCTAACACTTATCAAGTTATGGTGCAAACCATCAACAAGTAGAACATTCTTAATTTCGAGGTTTGTACCAACATTACCTATTCCAACGATTTTGCCCTTACCATTGTCTCCAAAAGTGACTGTTCCACTTTTCTTTTCTTCAAAAGTTTGGAATGCATCCTTGTTTCCGGTCATATGTTTGGAACATCCACTGTCAACCACCCATTCCTGCATTAAAATGTAGATTTTGGTACCCATGTGATGGTCCGATATGGTTAGAATCATTTAAATACAGATTTGTATAAAAGTTCTGAATCAGAAGTCCAGTCGGTCGACAATTGTTCGACCGACATATGTCTCGGTCGACAATTTGTCGATCGAGAAGATTACTGTATTACAAAACCCAGAAAACACAGAAATGTAGCTCGGTTGAACAATTTTTGACCGAAATAATTGCTGTAAATTTTGATATGTTACAGACATTCGGTCGGTCGACAATACTTCGACCGATTAATGGTTCGGTCGACAATTCTTCGACCGACTAAGTTTCTATTTTAGTACAATAATGTAGAAAATTACCAATGAGCATAAAATCTTTTGTTTAGTTGAGATAAGACAATATAAATAGCAAGATTGAGCTTTTTGGTCATATCTCAACTAAATTTTATTTGACTCTACTAAGTTTGAGGTCTTGAGACCCAAACTAATTCGGAATCCTTAGTTTTATAAGGGCATGAAAAGGAATAGTGTCCAAGACGTAAACAAAAATGGCAGGTAATAGAGTCAACTTCATTTCTCTTTCTAGCCATTGTGTTCTTGGGTACAAAACTAGTTTGAGTTCTTTTAGGTTGATTTTTCTTTGGAGCATATCCCAAACCTTTTCTTCCGTTGAAAACAGTACCAATACTTAGAATGTTATCAAGTATATCTTTTCTTCTTAACTCATGAAGTTCTCTTTGCAGCTGAGCAATATTATTCATTTTCTTGTGTAAATCTTTTCTTGCTTGATCTAAATCAGATAGCAATGAATCTCTTTCTTTTATAATATTTTCATAGTCTAGATGGTTACACAAAATAGGTTGAGTCTGAAAATCTTTTAGTTTAGCTAACAAATCAGTCTTTTCTTTAGAAAGGAGATCAACATTTGTTTCTAGAGTGAGTAGCTTTCTAGTGTAATCATCTAAAGATGTTTTTAAAGATAAATTCTCAAGATCAATGTTATTCTTTTCAGAAGAAAGATTTTCTAATTTAGCAATTTGCTCATCATTTGATTTTATAGCCTTCTTTAGTTTCTTCTTGACATCAACATACTTGTCATGAATTTCTTGTAGACTAGTGACTAACTCTTCTTTAGAAAGATCAAGTAGGCTTACCTCTTGATAGTTTTCATCATCTTCTCTTGCCATTAGACAATCCACGGTTTCTTCTCCGCTTTCACTGTCACTTGATTCGTCCCATGCAGCTTTATAGGCTTTTTCTCCCTTCTTCTTGTGTGAGATTTTCTTTCCTTTCTTTGCTTTAGGACATTCATTCTTGAAATGCCCTTTCTTTCCACATTCAAAGCACCTAGGAGGGGTAGAAGAAGAGCTGGAAATTTTGTTAGATTTAAATCTTTTGTATTTCTTACCATTTACTATCAAGGCTTCTTCTCCCTCTTCTTCACTTGACTCCTCACTTTCTTGTGTGATAGCTTTTGAAGCTTTTAGAGCCACATCCTTCTTTTTTCCTTGCTGAAGTTCACGTGCTCTTCTTTCTTCCTCTTCTAGAGTTGCTTCATGAGCTTATAAGTTGCCAATAAGTTGCTCCATTTTCAGTTGAGTGAGGTCGTTTGCTTCTTCAATGGCTGTCACCTTTGGCTTATATTTTGGAGGAAGTGAACGAAGGATCTTTGATACCTGATCTTCTTCAGGAATAGGTTTTCCTAATGCACTCAAACCATTAACAATAGTAGAGAATTTTGCAAACATTTCACTAATTGACTCATTAGTATCCATACGAAAGTGTTCAAATTTTTTTTTAAACATGCTAATCTTGGAATTTTTGACTTGGATTGTACCTTCATAGTTTATGGACAGTCTATGCCAAATATCATATGCTGTGTCACAATTAGATATTCTATTAAATTCTCCTACCGAAATAGAACAATATAAAATGCTTACAGCTTTTGCATTCATTTGGGCCAGCTTTACCGTGTTTGCATCCCATTCCGCAAATTCATTTTGAGGAAGCATATATGGAGTAGACACCATTCTCCATAAATCCCAGTTGATGCCTTGGAAGTAGAATTGCACCTTCTCTTCCAATATTGGTAGTTTGTTCCATCGAACGCTGGGGGCCTAGCAACAAGTGTCCCTTCAATGTTGAGGTTGTTGAGTACTCCGTCACCCATTTCTTCAAGACCTTGTTAGGGTTCCTTGAAGCCTGCTCTGATACCAATTGAAAAACTACTAGAGGGGGGGTGAATAGAGTTTTTGAATTATTTTAACAATTTATTGAATTCAAACAACCACAATTGAAATTAAAAGAAAGAGACAGGTGTTTAGAGTGGTTCCAACTATAGCAAATACTATAGTTGTCAGTACACTACCCGGTTTCTTACCCAACCGGGATTTGAAAGTATTTATTTTATTACCTCTCGAGGATTTATACAAAATACAATACTTTCCTTTACACCCTTTGAACAGCCTTCACCCTGAAGTAGGTGCACCAACTTTGAGGTAGCCTTCTATGAAGTAACTCCAAGCTCCCCCTTGAAGTAGCCTTCCTCTCTAGAAGTAACCTCCCATTGCACCAGCCTTCTGAAGTAGCTCAAAGTCTCCTTCTTCGCCAAGAAGATCTTCACCCTCTCCAATCCGCAACCTCCAACCTAGGAGTAGCAAGGAGAGTACAAACAATAATAGGGAACAAGAAAGGAAATAGAAATTACAACTTATCCTTTAGAGCCCAAGGCTTGATTTGCCTAGATCAAGCGTATAGATCTCCTAACCAAGTATGTGAACTTGTGATTGCAGTGGGTAGGAGATACTAGCCTATAGTACACGAATTATGAGCTAAGGAATGAAATGGCCAATTGTCACAATGCTCAAGTTGCTCACAAACAGATTGCACAAAGTATACTCAAAGGTTTCTCAAGTGTAGCAAGTGTAAAACAAGTGAGTTTAGGTGTCCTATGGCTTGTCCTATTTATAGGAATGGCCTAAGGATGCTTAAGGACGTTCTAGACAACTTCTAGGGGTTTCTAACTGCTTAACTAGCCGTTAGGTACAAAGTTGTTTCTTTAACAATGGCTAATTAATTAATTCTGCAGTTGCTGTCAGAGACCATCTCGGTCGACAAATGGTCGACCGAGACACCTACTCGGTCGAACTTTTGTCGACCGACAGGCTCTCTGGAACAAGTGATTTGCAATGTCTTTCATCAACTGCCAACTAACTTGTCTGTTGTGTCTAACGGCTACTTTGGATCTTTCTCGGTCAAGAAGATTGTCGACCGAGAGTGTCTCGGTCGAGGAGTTTGTCGACCGAGATTGATCCTGTTTCAAGGTTTCAATTTAGGCACTAATTATGTGTGTAAGTGTGCATAAGTAATCCTATTTGAATGAGATGACTTGTCTATCTGTGGTGTTTAGCTAGGGAGAATCTAACGCTTGATTTACATGCAATTCTAAGTACTTGTACATTATATTTTTGTACAAGTTTTTACAACAGTGATTACATTGCATGAAATTATAAATATGTAAGCTTGTAGATTTTCCCTTGTTGCTTTGTCATCCTGCACACTCAAGTAGCTCGTTAGATTAATAAGAATGAAATGTTTGTCATAATCAAAACAAAGGGATTTATAGATGTCCATTTAGCCAACAATCTCCCCCTTTTTGAAGATGACAAACATTTCCAAAATATAAATAAAGGAAATATAAAACATATGAGTTTCATACCTTTAGATTACCTTTTGTAGCTCTTTCTCTTGTGTATAAAATGTGTGCTTATTATTCCCCATGAATTATGGAACATGAAATCCAGATCATTTGGGAATATAGCAACTTTCAATGTAAAGCCAAGAGTTTATTTATGAAACTCATTAATTGAGTTTTACATAATTACTAAATTTTAGTTTTATATTTATCTCTCCCCCTTTGTCATTTCAAAAAGATAACCGTTAAGAATAAAAACTCCCCCTTAATTAGATATCCCATCAAATCTAATGAAAAAGATGTCCATTTAAAAGCCAAAAATGTAAACAAGAGTTTTTGTTTAAGTAGCACAAATATCAAAGAAAACATCCTCCAAAGGAGTGATAAGCAATTGCTTCCTAATGTTGTTAAATTGATCTAGTGGAAGCGGTTTTGTAAAAATATCAGCCAATTGATCTTCCGTATCAACATGATGAAAGGAAACATGATTTTTGGAGATGTGATCCCTTAAAAAATGATGACGGATTTCAATATGTTTAGCTCGGCTGTGTAAAATAGGATTGTGTGCTAAGTTTATGGCGCTTGTGTTTTCACAAAAAATAGGCGTAGATGAAAGATTAAAACCATAATCGCTTAACACTTGTTGCATATAAAGCACTTGAGCACAACAAGACCCAGCTGCCATATATTCAGCTTCAGTTGTAGATAGGGCAACCGTATTTTGTTTCTTGCTAAACCAAGATACTAAAGCTCTCCCTAATAAGAAACAGCCACCACTAGTACTCTTGCGATCAAGTCGACAACCAGCATAATCCGCATCAGTATAAGCTTTGAAATCCAAGGATTGTCCTTTTGGATACTATAAACCAAAGCAAGTAGTATCGGCTAGGTAACGAAGAATTCGTTTAACTGCTAGAAAATGAGAATGCATAGGTTGTGATTGAAATTGAGCACAAAGACCAACAGAAAACATAATGTCAGGTCTAGAAGCCGTTAAGTAAAGCAAACTACCAATCATGACTCTATATAAAGAATCATCAATAGGTTCCCCATTTTCATCCTTATCAATTTTGACAGAAGTAGCCATAGGAGTAGTAGCATGTTTGCATTGATCCATCCCAAAACGTTTTAAGAGTTCTTTAGTATATTTTTCTTGGCTTATGAATATTCCGGCAGATGTTTGCTTAATTTGAAAACCAAGAAAGAAAGTTAGTTCACCCATGAGGCTCATTTCAAATTCTTTTTGCATAATATCACTAAATTGTGTGCACAATGAATCATTTGAAGCTCCAAAAATAATGTCATCAACATATATTTGCACAACTAGGAAATCAGATTTATATGTTTTGAAAAATAAAGTAGAATCTGAATTTCCAATAGAAAAACCATTATCAAAAAGATATGTTTTGAGCCTTTCATACCAATTTCTAGGTGCTTGTTTTAAACCATAAAGTGCTTTCTTAAGTTTATAAACATAGTCACCTTTTTCTGGAATTTCAAAACCAGGTGGTTGGGCAACATAAACTTCTTCTTGAATGATGCCATTTAGAAAAGCACTTTTGACATCCATTTGATAGAGTTTGATGTTTTTATGGGAAGCAATAGCTAGTAACATTCTAATGGCTTCAAGTCTAGCTACGGGTGTATATGTTTCATCAAAATCTATTCCTTCTTGTTGATTATATCCTTGTGCTACTAACCGAGCTTTATTCCTTATTACTTCTCCTGACTCATTTAGCTTGTTCCTAAAAACCCATTTAGTTCCTATTATGGTTTTATCTTGTGGTTGAGGAACTAAATCCCATACATCATTTTTAGTGAATTGATTCAATTCTTCTTGCATGGCTATTATCCAATAGTCATCTTTAAGAGCTTCAGATATCTTTTTAGGTTCAATGATAGAAATAAAAGCCATGTTTGCAACATCTTTAAAGGAAGAACGAGTTTTAACTTTATCATTAGGATCTCCAATAATTAATTCTTGAGGATGATCTTTAATAAGTCTAGGTGTAGGTTGTGGTTCAGTTTGGTGATTATTTGTAGCACCTTTCTCACTATCGTTTGGTATGTTTAAATTTTCGAATTGATTAGTGAGATCTATGATTTCTAGATTTTCAGATGGGGATTCTTCATGAAAAGAAACATGAATAGATTCCTCAACTTTTATAGATATAGTGTTATATACTGTAAAAGCTTTGCTAGAAGTGGAATATCCCAAAAAGAATGCTTTGTGTGATTTTGAGTCAAACTTATCTCTATCATCTTTGGTATTTAAGATATAACATGTGGAGCCAAAGGTATGAAAATAGTCAACTCTAGGTTTCTTAGAATGTATTAGTTCATATGGAGTTTTCTTTAAATGAGAGTGAATAGTTACTCTATTTAGCACATAGCATGCAGTGTTTACAGCTTCAGCCCAAAAGGTTTTGGGTGTGTTATGTTCAAGCATCATAGTTCTAGCCATTTCTTATAGTGATCGATTTTTCCTTTCAACTATACCATTTTGCTGTGGGGTGCGTGGAGCAGAAAAATTATGAGTGTATCCTTGAGATGTACAAAACTCTTCAAATGTATGATTTTCAAATTCCCCACCATGATCACTTCTAATGGTACATATTTTATTTTGTAAGTGATTTTCAATCTTGAAACAAAATTGCATAAAAACATGAATAGTATCATCTTTAGTTGCAATAAAATGTACCCATGTATATCTACTATAATCATCAACAATAACAAAACAGTATCTCTTACCACCGATTGATTGTGTCCTCATTGGTCCAAATAAATCCATATGAATTAATTCTAATGATCTACTGGTGCTAAGTACATGTTTTGATTTGAAAGATGTTTTGGTTTGCTTTCCCATTGTGCATGGTTCATAGTTTTCAACTTGATCAAAAGATAAAGTAGGAAATCCACGAACAAGATCATATTTCACTAACTTTTTGATAACATGTGAACTAGCATGTCCTAGCTTTTTATGCCATATTTGTAAGGTATTGTCATTTGCAAGCAAGCATTTTCCCACTACTGTTTTCATAGAGTTAGGTTTAAGAATATAAAGATTTCCAACTCTATTTCCTTCATAAACAACATTTGTAGTATTTTCTATTAATAACTTGCAGTAGGTTTTGTTAAATAAAACATCATAACCACTATCACATAATTGGCTAACACTTATCAAGTTATGGTGCAAACCATCAACAAGTAGAACATTCTTAATTTCGAGGTTTGTACCAACATTACCTATTCCAACGATTTTGCCCTTACCATTGTCTCCAAAAGTGACTGTTCCACTTTTCTTTTCTTCAAAAGTTTGGAATGCATCCTTGTTTCCGGTCATATGTTTGGAACATCCACTGTCAACCACCCATTCCTGCATTAAAATGTAGATTTTGGTACCCATGTGATGGTCCGATATGGTTAGAATCATTTAAATATAGATTTGTATAAAAGTTCTGAATCAGAAGTCCAGTCGGTCGACAATTGTTCGACCGACATATGTCTCGGTCGACAATTTGTCGATCGAGAAGATTACTGTATTACAAAACCAGAAAACACAGAAATGTAGCTCGGTTGAACAATTTTCGACCGAAATAATTGCTGTAAATTTTGATATGTTACAGACATTCGGTCGGTCGACAATACTTCGACCGATTAATGGTTCGGTCGACAATTCTTCGACCGACTAAGTTTCTGTTTTAGTACAATAATGCAGAAAATTACCAATGAGCATAAAATCTTTTGTTTAGTTGAGATAAGACAATATAAATAGCAAGATTGAGCTTTTTGGTCATATCTCAACTAAATTTTATTTGACTCTACTAAGTTTGAGGTCTTGGGACCCAAACTAATTCGGAATCCTTAGTTTTATAAGGGCATGAAAAGGAATAGTGTCCAAGACGTAAACAAAAATGGCAGGTAATAGAGTCAACTTCATTTCTCTTTCTAGCCATTGTGTTCTTGGGTACAAAACTAGTTTGAGTTCTTTTAGGTTGATTTTTCTTTGGAGCATATCCCAAACCTTTTCTTCCGTTGAAAACAGTACCAATACTTAGAATGTTATCAAGTATATCTTTTCTTCTTAACTCATGAAGTTCTCTTTGCAGCTGAGCAATATTATTCATTTTCTTGTGTAAATCTTTTCTTGCTTGATCTAAATCAGATAGCAATGAATCTCTTTCTTTTATAACATTTTCATAGTCTAGATGGTTACACAAAATAGGTTGAGTCTGAAAATCTTTTAGTTTAGCTAACAAATCAGTCTTTTCTTTAGAAAGGAGATCAACATTTGTTTCTAGAGTGAGTAGCTTTCTAGTGTAATCATCTAAAGATGTTTTTAAAGATAAATTCTAAAGATCAATGTTATTCTTTTCAGAAGAAAGATTTTCTAATTTAGCAATTTGCTCATCATTTGATTTTATAGCCTTCTTTAGTTTCTTCTTGACATCAACATACTTGTCATGAATTTCTTGTAGACTAGTGACTAACTCTTCTTTAGAAAGATCAAGTAGGCTTACCTCTTGAGAGTTTTCATCATCTTCTCTTGCCATTAGACAATCCACGGTTTCTTCTCCGCTTTCACTGTCACTTGATTCGTCCCATGCAGCTTTATAGGCTTTTTCTCCCTTCTTCTTGTGTGAGATTTTCTTTCCTTTCTTTGCTTTAGGACATTCATTCTTGAAATTCCCTTTCTTTCCACATTCAAAGCACCTAGGAGGGGTAGAAGAAGAGCTGGAAATTTTGTTAGATTTAAATCTTTTGTATTTCTTACCATTTACTATCAAGGCTTCTTCTCCCTCTTCTTCACTTGACTCCTCACTTTCTTGTGTGATAGCTTTTGAAGCTTTTAGAGCCACATCCTTCTTTTTTCCTTGCTGAAGTTCACGTGCTCTTCTTTCTTCCTCTTCTAGAGTTGCTTCATGAGCTTCTAAGTTGCCAATAAGTTGCTCCATTTTCAGTTGAGTGAGGTCGTTTGCTTCTTCAATGGCTGTCACCTTTGGCTTATATTTTGGAGGAAGTGAACGAAGGATCTTTGATACCTGATCTTCTTCAGGAATAGGTTTTCCTAATGCACTCAAACCATTAACAATAGTAGAGAATTTTGCAAACATTTCACTAATTGACTCATTAGTATCCATACGAAAGTGTTCAAATTTTTGTTTAAACATGCTAATCTTGGAATTTTTGACTTGGATTGTACCTTCATAGTTTATGGACAGTCTATGCCAAATATCATATGCTGTGTCACAATTAGATATTCTATTAAATTCTCCTACCGAAATAGAACAATATAAAATGCTTACAGCTTTTGCATTCATTTGGGCCAGCTTTACCGTGTTTGCATCCCATTCCGCAAATTCATTTTGAGGAAGCATATATGTAGTAGACACCATTCTCCATAAATCCCAGTTGATGCCTTGGAAGTAGAATTGCATCCTTCTCTTCCAATATTGGTAGTTTGTTCCATCGAACGCTGGGGGCCTAGCAACAAGTGTCCCTTCAATGTTGAGGTTGTTGAGTACTCCGTCACCCATTTCTTCAAGACCTTGTTAGGGTTCCTTGAAGCCTGCTCTGATACCAATTGAAAAACTACTAGAGGGGGGTGAATAGAGTTTTTGAATTATTTTAACAATTTATTGAATTCAAACAACCACAATTGAAATTAGAAGAAAGAGACAGGTGTTTAGAGTGGTTCCAACTATAGCAAATACTATAGTTGTCAGTCCACTACCCGGTTGCTTACCCAACCGGGATTTGAAAGTATTTATTTTATTACCTCTCGAGGATTTATACAAAATACAATACTTTCCTTTACACCCTTTGAACAGCCTTCACCCTGAAGTAGGTGCACCAACTTTGAGGTAGCCTTCTATGAAGTAACTCCAAGCTCCCCCTTGAAGTAGCCTTCCTCTCTAGAAGTAACCTCCCGTTGCACCAGCCTTCTGAAGTAGCTCAAAGTCTCCTTCTTCGCCAAGAAGATCTTCACCCTCTCCAATCCGCAACCTCCAACCTAGGAGTAGCAAGGAGAGTACAAACAATAATAGGGAACAAGAAAGGAAATAGAAATTACAACTTATCCTTTAGAGCCCAAGGCTTGATTTGCCTAGATCAAGCGTATAGATCTCCTAACCAAGTATGTGAACTTGTGATTGCAGTGGGTAGGAGATACTAGCCTATAGGACACGAATTATGAGCTAAGGAATGAAATGGCCAATTGTCACAATGCTCAAGTTGCTCACAAACAGATTGCACAAAGTATACTCAAAGGTTTCTCAAGTGTAGCAAGTGTAAAACAAGTGAGTTTAGGTGTCCTATGGCTTGTCCTATTTATAGGAATGGCCTAAGGATGCTTAAGGACGTTCTAGACAACTTCTAGGGGTTTCTAAGTACTTAACTAGCCGTTAGGTACAAAGTTGTTTCTTTAACAATGGCTAATTAATTAATTCTGCAGTTGCTGTCAGAGACCATCTCGGTCGACAAATGGTCGACCGAGACACCTACTCGGTCGAACTTTTGTCGACCGACAGGCTCTCTGGAACAAGTGATTTGCAATGTCTTTCATCAACTGCCAACTAACTTGTCTGTTGTGTCTAACGGCTACTTTGGATCTTTCTCGGTCGAGAAGATTGTCGACCGAGAGTGTCTCGGTCGAGGAGTTTGTCGACCGAGATTGATCCTGTTTCAAGGTTTCAATTTAGGCACTAATTATGTGTGTAAGTGTGCATAAGTAATCCTATTTGAATGAGATGACTTGTCTAACTGTGGTGTTTAGCTAGGGAGAATCTAACGCTTGATTTACATGCAATTCTAAGTACTTGTACATTATATTTTTGTACAAGTTTTTACAACAGTGATTACATTGCATGAAATTATAAATATGTAAGCTTGTAGATTTTCCCTTGTTGCTTTGTCATCCTGCACACTCAAGTAGCGCGTTAGATTAATAAGAATGAAATGTTTGTCATAATCAAAACAAAGGGATTTATAAATGTCCATTTAGCCAACAGTTGGGTACACTTTGACATCATCAAACGCAGTCCTAAAACATGGGTTGTTTTTACAGTGATGATTGGGTGAATTTGACACATGGGGACTTGACTGTGAGTGATAGATATGTAATTTGTACATCCTAAGGGAGTATGATATCTTGGTCACTTGATAAGCAAGACTGAGAAATACATGGCCATGTACATGCGAGTCAATATATGATATTGAGCTTGCATTTATCTCAGACAGTCTGCTCTGGTTTAAGAAAAATGGATTGGATGTTTGTAGAAGATGTCAAGTCCATTCCTTAAGTTCAATCCGAATATCAACGATTAAGGAACCATACATTCACTATAACATCAATAATAGATTGTATTCTCCAAATTTCCTTTTCACTTGGGTAGCACTAATGTGTGACTAGGCACCACTCATTACTTGTGAAGTCATAAATTTGTTATGGACATTCACTACCAACGTGAAATGGGACCTATAGGGTCACACACATAGGATTAACCTGGAAGAGAATTTTATCCATGAATGATGTTTATATTTATTACTAAAGTGTTTAGGTACACAAGTAAACATTCAATCAATAGACTTGACTCAGAATCATCAAGTTCAAGTGTTGAACCAACTGATTAGAGTGTCATATTGATTGCGAACTACAATGACTTTCTGTACAAATTGGATCACCAACTGTTCGGTTCACTTGGTGAACCAATCGACTCATGGTCAGTGAGATGACTGGTTCACTCTAGTGAACCAATCAGTTCACTTGGACCAAATGAGCAAGTGTTGGGTTTCCCAGTTTGTGAGAAAAGATCCTCGTTTCACTTGTTCAATTCAATTGGGACAAGAATTAATCTTTGCATTAATTAGAAATGAAAAAGGAAAGTCAATTGGAGTAGGAAAGTATGGCAAGTGAAACGATCAGTTCACTGGGTGAACCGATCTTCTCACCTACCCAAATGATCGATTTAGTTATGAACTGACTGATTCTCCATAATCAGTTCGTGGAAAATTTGGACCCTTCTACTCCCACATTAACTGGGAACCTTGTCCCTACCCTCTACTATAAACAGAGGGGTACATGGGGCTCCTCAGATGACACAACTCAGAGCATCAATTGCTCTACAAAGTTGTTGTTCTCTCTGGTTTTGGTAACTGAGAGAGCCCAAGCAAGTTATACCCATCCAGGGAGGAACAATGAGGGTAAGACAACTGTAGAATGACAATTGGTGGTGGGAGAGTGTGTCAGTGACTAGTATACTGACAGAAGGGGACGACTCCTTCTAGTCTGTCCATTTTGATGACTAGAGTTTCCGGTGGTCCGTGTGGACTATCTATAGAGGCAGGATATTTCTACCGCTCAGGAGGATGACCATCAGCTGCATTCTGGGTCAAGACTAGGAGTTGCACAAACATTGTCAAAGATTAGGTGGTTGAATGCCGCACTAGTTGTGAGGTATTGTCGCTGAGAAATCCTTGGGACCATATATATCTTGCTAAACCATCTTTCTTATTGAATAGTTGTTGATGTGATCTACTAGTTATGGGTTTGTGGTTAGATAAAATTTTTGTTTCTGCTGCCTGTTCTGTCCCATAAAACCCAACAGTGGTATCAGAGCCACGTCAAGATACTATGTTTTAGGATAAATTGAACTGATCAGTTTTTAGTTTTTTTTCCATTTATTTATTGCATACGATGTGAATACTTTAACTGGCTAATGTGCATATCTGATTAAACACCAAAAATACCTATATACATATATGATATGGTATATATATTCAATCGATACGCGTCACCCTAAAACGGTTTTGATGGTGGATGTGTAGCGTGGGTTTGGCCTATAAACCCCTATGTGCATGCTTGGTTAGTTGTGGTTGTTTGCATCTCAGTCTACGTATTGATTTCTTTCTCCTATTCTTGATGTAACTTGAGATAACTCAAGCCTTATCTTCTACCTTTGCTCCCTCTCGAATGTAACTTGGGGTTTCCCAAAGAAATATGTAAAAGTAGGATAGTTTAGTTTCCTATTATGTCGAAGAATGGTGGGCATCCAGACAAGCAGTTAAAGAACTGAGATGACTGAATGATGGTGTGAGACGAGGAGATGGTGGCCTAATGAGGAGCATGACAAACCAACAAACTGACTGTCTGGAGGAGCCAGGTGATCGGTTGGTGACAAACAACTGACCAGCCAGGAGGCAAGCCGATCAGTCATAGGATGAGCTGATCAACACAGAACAACCCAAGCATAGATCTTCATCAACAACATGTTGCTACATGTGATGTAGACCTAGATGACCGTAATTCCTTGTATCTCAAGGAATTACAAATAGGATGGCCATAATCATCACTTTATCACTTTGCATGTTTTTTTATGGGATATAGCATGAATATGATACATACTATATTGTGGTGATTGAATATGTATATGTATATAAATATCAAACCCCTCAATATAATATTAAGTCTTAGATGCTTTCGATAAGTAGCACACATGAAAAGCTTGATCGACCAAGAGTAGGTTATGCCAAAGCGTGGTGTGCGGTCCATCTTGTGGAAGTGTGATGGTAGATATGTAGGTATGCCAAAGCATGGTACATAGTCTATCGTTTTGGATTTTGGGTCAGGATTAACTAGGTGAGCTTAATGAGATTAAGTACCTAGAAACATAAAGCTGGATTGTGACAAAGAGTTATACACACCATCTATCTAGGAGTTGCATTCAGATGCAATTGGTAAAGGTTGCCTACCTAAATAACCTAGTTGTGGGCGATCAGCCAAAGCTGACTCATGATTAGATGAAATATGGATCTTGGCTCACTAGAAGGTTGTACGCTACAATCTTATGAATTCATAGTGAGGGCTTTTAGTTTGAACAAAATAGTGGGAGCAATAATTAATTAAAGGCCTAATTAAATATCATCAACTTTATTCAAATCAAATTAAATCAAAAGGAGTTTTGACAAAGTGCAAATTTTGTCTCTTGTAGAATCAATTGGAAAATAAATCATCATTGAAATTGGACAATTTAATTGAGATATATTTCCATAACTGGTTAAGGACTATGAGAAGTGTTCTGCATATTCCGAAGATACCAGTGGCTGTAAAATCCTCTATATGTATGCCTAAGGCATTCTTTGAATGCAAACTGACAGAGGGAGATCCATTTAGACCCCATGTTTCCAATATGATTGGGCATATAGAATGTCTAGAGAAATTGGGATTTCCTTTGGGTCAAGAGTCGGACACATATATGATTTTGCAATCTTTGCCTAAATCATATACCATGTTTATCAAGTATTACTACTTGTATAACATGGCTAAACCACTGTCAGAGTTGCTTGACATTTTGAAAAATGTTGAAGCACAAATGAAGAAGGATAGTTCCATGATAGTGATTAGTGGAATGGAGTCCAAGAACACATGCAAGGCAGAGAAGCATTTTCCCGCCAAGCTGAAGTCCAAATCTTCTACACTCAAAATACTGAGAGGATTAAGGGAATCAAGGAAGATGAAGCAAGAGATAGAGATCTCTACTTCCGATGTATACATAATTGAGATTAACTTTACTACTTCTTCATCATGGGTACTTGATACTGGATGTGGAACACACATTTGTTCAAGTGTAAAGGATATGAAAATAAGTAGGCCTTTAGCAAAAGGCGAGGTTGAACTACGTGTTTCTAATGGAGCAAGAGTTGCTTCCAGTGTAGTAGGAACCTATGAGTTATCTCTACCAAGTGGGATGATAGTAGAGTTACAGAACTACTATTATGTACCTGCCATTAATAGGAATATCATTTTTGTATCTTGTTTAGACAAGGATGGATTTGAATTTCTTATTAAGAATGGAAAAGGTTCCATTTCTAAAGATGGGATCTTTTATGGCAGTGCCCCAATGTCTTATGGTCTATATTTGATAGATCTATAGACAAGTGTATACAATTTAAACACCAAAAGACTAAAACTCAACAACTCAAACTAAACATATCTTTGACATTGTCGTCTATGGCACATAAATGAGAACCACATATCTAGACTCCATAAAGATGGATATCTGGACTCTTTTGATTTTGAGTAAATAGAGACATGTGAATCTTGTTTGTTGGGAAGGATGATAAAGACTCCCTTCTCAGGTAAAAATGAGAGAGCGAGTGATCTATTAGGACTCATACATACTGATGTATGTGGGCCTTTTAGAACAAATACTAGAGGTGGGTATTAGTATTTCATTACCTTTACTAATGACTTCAGTAGGTATGGTTATGTTTACTTGATGAAACCCTTGAAAGTTTTAAGGATTTCATGAATGAAGTACAGAACCAACTTGGTAAAAGTATGAAGGCACTTCGATCTGATCGAGGTGGAGAATACTTAAGCCAAGAGTTTGAGGACCTTCTGAGGGCCCTTGGTATTGTATCACAATGGACTCCACCTGGAACACCACAACATAATGGTGTGTCAGAAATAAGGTATCACACATTACTAGATATGGTGTGATCTATGATGAGTTTTGCTGATCTTCCAACTTCCTTCTAGGGTTATGCTCTTGAAACCGACATGTTTACACTTAACCGCGTACCATCTAAATCGGTTCAAAAGACACCATATGAGATATGGACTGGGAAGCGTCCCAAAATATCTTTTATGAGGATTTGGAGATGTGAGGCTTATGTCAAGAAAATGTTTCCTGATAAGCTGGGCCGTAGATCTAATAAATGTTATTTTGTTGGATATCCTAAAGAAACCAAGGGATACTACTTATACAACCCAACTAACAACAAAGTGTTTGTTGCTAGGGATGTTGTATTCTTAGAAAATGAATTTATTTCTAAAGGAAATAGTAGGAGGAAAGTAGAGTTCAAAGAGGTTCAAGACCAACAAGAAAACATTGAACCAAATGGATGAATAAGAGGAACATAGAGGATCACAAGTTGTTGTGGAATCTCAAATTCCTCAAGTAACACATGAACCTCATAGATCTAGTAGGACACACCTTGAGCATGAGAGATTTAGATATCTTATGACTCAAGAAGGTGGTGAGTTGGTCATAGATGATGAGGCAACAACCTATCTAGAATCTACTGAGGGACCAAATTCTGAGAAATGGTTTGAGGCCATGAGATTTGAGATGGAATCCATGTATACCAACACGTCATGAACCTTGGTGGATCCACCTGAAGGGGTAAAACCCATAGGGTGCAAGTGGGTCTTCAAGAAGAAGATCGACATGGATGGGAATGTGCAAACTTATAAAGGCAGATTGGTTGTAAAGGGTTTCAGACAAGTTCAAGGTGTTGACTATGATGAAACCTTTTCTCTAGTTGCGATGATTAAATCCATCATGATCATGCTTGCTATTGCATCATACTATGACTATGAGATTTGGCAGATGGATGATAAAACTACATTCCTTAATGTGAATCTTGTCGAGGATGTGTACATGACACAACTTGAAGGTTTTATAAATCCAAAGTTTGCAAATAAAGTTTGTAAGCTATAAGGGTCAATCTATGGAATGAAGCAAGCATCTCAGAGCTGGAATCTTCAATTTGACAAAGTAGTCAAAGAGTTTGGCTTTAGTCAAAATGAAGATGAACATTGTGTGTACAAGAAGGTTAGTGGGATCATGACTACATTCCTCATGTTGTATGTAGATGACATACTATTAATGGGGAATGACATCCCTACTTTACAAAAGGTAAAGGCATGGCTTGGAAATACATTTTCAATGAAAGACTTAGGAGAATAATCATATATCTTAGGAATCAAGATCTATAGAGAAAGATCTAGAAAGCTTCTTGGACTAAGTCAAAGAATATACATGGACAAAGTGTTGAAGAGGTTCAACATGGATAACTCAAAGAGAGGAAACATACCCATGAGGCATGGAGTTCCCATTTCTAGAGCTCAATGTCTCAAATATTGTGAAGATATGGAATGAATGAATGGGATTCCATATGCATCAACAATTGTATCCATCATGTATGGAATGTTATGCACACGTCACGATGTCTCATATGCACTCAACATGATGAGAAGATACCAGTTAGATACCAGAGATGCTCACTGGACAACCCTGAAGAACATCCTAAAGTACTTGAGAAGGACTAAGGATCAGTTCCTCATTTACGGCGATGAGGAAGAGTTGGTGGTAAAGGGTTACACTGATGCATGCTTCCAAACTTCTAAAGATGATTATAGATCACAATCAGGATTTGTGTTTTGCCTCAATAATGGAGCTGTGAGCTGGAAGAGTTCCAAGCAAGAGATAGTTGTAGATTCTATGACAAAGGCTGAGTATATTGCTGCATCCCATGTGGAAAAGGAGGTTGTGTGGATCAAGAAGTTCATCTCTGAACTTGGGGTGGTTCCTAGAATCTGTGATGCAATTGAGCTTTATTGTGACAACAATGGAGCTATTACACAAGCTAAAGAACTCAGATCACATCAGCAGTCCAAGCACATATAGTGGTGCTTCCATCTCAAATAAGAGACCATACAGTGAGGAGATGTGAAGATTTGTAGAGTACCAACTGAAGACAATAATGCAGATCCCTTGAATAAGGAACTTTCATAGTAGAAGCATGATGGTCATGCTAGATCACAAGGACTAAGGTTCATGGGTGATTGGCTCTAAGTGCAAGTGGGAGTCTTTTGGTATGTATGTCCATAGAGCCAGTCATATGATGATTGTAATGGCATACTTTGTATATGATTTAAAATGTAAATAAGGACAATTTCTGTCTATATGTTTTAACTATTTTTGAGATAATAGTATTACATGATAAATGTATATAGAATGATAAAACTCAATGATGTATGTCTTCAAGTACGTGACTTGAACAATGAGATCATATGGATGTTAAGAATATGTACATTCTCATTAATGTCCCTAGTCAGTGGTTATTGTGGAAATAACCATAGACATCAATAACACAAAACACTAGAGTGTGTCTTGGTTTATGACAGAATATCATCAGTCATGATATATGATATCAAACCAAGCACACATATACATGTTAGAGAACAATGTATCAGACAGACCCACCATAAGAGTGATGCATGGAAACCACACTTGGTTAGTCAGGATCATCTCTTATAGTATTTGTGGTGACTGTGGTTCTTAGACCTGAAATCACTACACTCATCACATTTGGTTGGGTACACTTTGACATCATCGAACGTAGTCCTAAACCATGGGTTGTTATAACAGTGATGATTGGGTGACTTTGACACATGGGGACTTGATTGTGAGTAATAAATATGGAATTTTTACCTTCTAAGGGAGTATGATATCCTGGCCACTTGATAATCATGACTGAGAAATACATGGCCATATACATGTGAGTCAATATATGATATTGAGCTTGCATATATCTCAAACAGTCTGCTATGATTCAAGAAACATGGATTGAACGTTTGTAGAGGATGCCAAGTCCATGCCTCAAGTTCAATCCGGATATCAGTGATTAAGGAACCATACATTCATTGTAACACCAATAACAAATTGTAGGTTGAAAGTTGTTCTCCAACTTTCCTTTTCACTGGGTAGCACAAATGTGCGACTAGGCACTGCTCTTTGTTTGTGAAGTCATAAGTTAGTTATGTACATTCACTGCCAACGTGAAATGGGACCTATAGGGTCACACCCATAGGATTAACTTGGAAGAGGAGTTTATCCATGAATGATGTTTAGATTGATTACTAAAGTGTTGAGGTACTCAATTGAACATTCAATCAATAGACTTGACTCAGAATCATCAAATTCAAGTGTTGAACCAACTAATTAGAGTGTCAGATTGATTGAGAATTGCATTGACTAAGTTCTACACAAATTGGATCACCAACCGACTGGTTCACTACGTGAACCGATTGGCTCATGGTCAGTGAGATGACTAGTTCACTTGGGACCAAATGAGCAAGTGTTGGGTTTTCCCAGTTCGTGAGAAAAGATCCTCGTTTGACTTGTTCAATTCGATTGGGACAAGAATTAATCTTTGCATTAATTAGAAACGAATAAGGAAAGTCAATTGTAGGCAAGTCTGGGAAGTGAAACGACTGGTTCACTGGGTGAACCGATCAGCTCACCTACCCAAACGACCAATTTAGTTATGAACTGACCGGTTCACCTATCGTAGTACAATCAGTTTGTGGAAAATCTAGACCCTTCTACTCCTACATCATCTAGGAACCCTGACCCTGGCCTCTACTATAAATATAGGAGTACATGGGGCTTCTTAGAACACACAACTCAGAACATCAGTTGCTCTACAAAGTTGTTGTTCTCTCTGGTTTTGGTAACCAAGGAGCCCAAGCAAGTTCTACCCGTCTAGGGAGGAACAACGAGGGAAAGACAATTGTAGAATAACAGTTGGTGGTGGGAGAGTGCGTCTATGATTAGTACACCAACAAAAGGGGATGACTCATTCTAGTCTATCCATCAGGATGACTAGAGTTCCTAGTGGTCCATGTTGACTATCTATAGAGGCCGGAGATTTCTTCTTCTCAGGAGGACGACTATCAATTATAGTCCGGGTCAAGACCAACAGCTACACGGACGCCATCAGAGACTAGGTGATTGAAGGCCGCACTAGTTGCAAAGTATTGTCACTGAGCAAGCCTCGGGACCAGGTATCTCGCTAAACCATCTTTCCTATTGTATAGTTGTTGATGTGATCTGCTGGTTATGGGTTTGTGGTTAGATAAAAATTTTGTTTCTGCTGCCTGTTCTGTCCAATAAAACCCAACACTGATAACTAGGGTTTCACCTAATGACTAATATATGTTCATAACCTTAACGAATTATGGAGAAATGGAATTAGGGTTTGTACCCTTATTCCTTATCCATACATGAGACAACCCTAAACCCTAGTTTAAGACAAATGTTAGATTCTTCTATCTTGAATATATTTGATGACACTTTAGAGTATACATACATGCCGATAATGTTGGTTTATTATGTTGAATGCTTGAATGTTTGAATACATGCTTGAAGTACATATTTCATGTTTCTTGCATGGAAATGATGTACATGGTCATTTTATGAATACTCACATTATCGACTGTTGATGTTTGCCAAGGATTTCTCAATGATTGCTGAGATAAACTATTGGATGTTTATTTACTTCTTGTTCAACTATAATGACAATATGAGTATCAGATAATGAACTAGAATATTCTAAACCTTGGGTTACACCGATCAAGGAGTAATACACATGTGCCTAAGGTGGGACATTGATTACACCTTAGATGGTAGTCCAAGTATGGGTTGGAATATGCAAACAAAATGCCTAATCTTATCTACAAGTATTTTATGCATTATATTTTGTTATCTTAGTGGCACACATTTTGGTTGCACCATATACACATTAAATAAATATGTTGAACACATTTTGGATTGTCGTTGTGTTAGGTAAATTGCAATATATGAAGATATCAAGACATTTTGGATCATATAAAATCAACCAAAGACATTAAAGCTAAGTAAAGGAGGAATAGTTAGATTCTTCTTCTCATATGTGATAGTTCTCATGTTGAAAGTTCATGTAATTCCTTAAAGGAGCATCATTATACATCTTGTAGATATCAACATGAAATAGTAGAAATTATTTATTGTTATTTATTATTTACTAAATCTAGATCTTGATATTTTAGGTAATGGCTCCTGACTTTACAGTCCTTCCGTAGTTGGGAGACAGTGAAACGTGAGGTTGTTACAAAGAAGGTTGTCACTTCCAACAATTAATGTGACATCATGATTCTCTATTAATACATATCTACGATCCAACAAATATTTGGCCTGAGAATTCACAAAATCCTACCTTTCACGATATGCACCACAAGATTGAGGTCATACCAAAATCATAAGTTGCTTTTAGCCACATAAAACAAATCCCTCACCCACAAGATTCAAATGGATGTCATTGTCCAAAAAAAATTGTCCAAGAAACAAGATCAGCTATGGCCATTGGGAACAAAGCAAGAGAGAATAGTGACATTTGAAGAAAAAACAACAGTAGTAGCTTAAGGACTTATTTGTCCCTAAGCCTATTGACACACACACACCCCTATGGTTCCTTCCTCCATCACCACCCCTCAGTTGGAGACTCACACTCTGCATATCACCCTGCTACAAAATAGTGCCTTTGTTGGAAATAGAGGTGATGATAGCCAAGATTACTTACAGCAGTTTGTTGACATTGTGATTTGAACAAGAAACCCAAGATTTCTAAAGATGTCCTTCAACTCTATTAGTTCAAGTAATCTTTTACAGACAAGGCATGAAGTTGGTACAAAGCCATGGAGGGAGACACCATCATGATATGGGATGGTCTCTAGTCCAAGTTCTCAGAGAAGTATAATCCGCCATCCCTCACTTGCCAAGTTAGGATCCAGATTACATAGTTCAGCATGGTCCCAAGTGAGTCCCTAGTTGAGGTTGGGAAGATTCCAGGAGATCCAGACCATTTTCCACACCACATGATCTTACAACTCCAATTGATAGAGACTTCTGATAGGGGTGTTGATGATGACACTAAGGAGTTCTTTGATTCCTCATCTAGAGGGAACTTCATGTTGTAGAACTTTGATAATGCAAAGGAAGCTATCAAAAGAGGTACAAATAATCAACTCCAAGCCCATTCCAGCTATGGACAAGGAGGTGTACCACTACTACAGAACATGCCTTTATCATCAGTTAATTAAGGGATTTAGTGACGGTTTCCAAGCGACACCCAAGTGGGCGCTGCTAAAGGTAGACCCCTTCGGCGTCGGTTCCCAACTGACGCCAAAACGCTTCCTGCCACTAAAAATGTGCCAGCAAAGGGACTATAGGTGTCAGTTTTTTACGAAAACCAACACTATAGAATTGTTACAGACATCGATTATCAAAAGAACTGACATCAAAACGCGCCAGCAAAGGGCATATAGACGTCAGTTTTGAAAGATAACTGACGCCATATCAGCTGAACCAACGTCAGTTTTGTGCTACTAATCGACACCATATCCCCTGCCTGCCACCACGACCATGCTTCCCAGCACGACGTGGTTCCTGGCCACATAGACGTCGGTTTTTTTTATCAAAAACCTCCGCCGTATGTCTTTGGTGTCGGTTTTGTTCAAATAACCGACACCTATGTTATGATTTTTTTTCTTATCAGTTTGCAGGCATGTTGTATGGCCGGTCAGTAGGATGAGAACCTGCAGTTCAGTTCTGAATTGTAGGTTTACGATATTCATTGATATCAGCCAACAACATGCCACAAACCTGCAAAATTAACAAGATGGAACATTATATATATATGTGATTCACACACATGTATAAGCACATTTAATTCATATTATTTTTTCATAACACACATGTAGAAACCAGTAGCAACCTGCAGTTCCATTCATTTCATCTCTTTTCACATTCAGACACATGTAAAAACATTTATGTATTGATCATCTTCACACACATATGATAATTCATAAAAATTCATTCACATTCACACAAAAATAATTATGAGAACAAAGTTATTCTTTATTCATCATTGTCATCATTGTCAATAAAATTATATCTGAAAATTCCCACTTTTTGTAGGGCTTTTGCCCATTCTTCTCTTACAACATCTAATTCATCTCTCGTATAGGGAGCATGTACATCGAAACACTTTCCACCTGTGCAGAAGTCAGTAGTTTTAAAGACCTGCAAAGAGAATGATGTATATATATAATTAATAATATATAATAAGATTGATATATTTCATATTATCTAATGAGACTATGTATAATACCTGCTATATCTTATCGATTTCCATTACAACATGTTTGATGATTAGGTCCATAAATAGCATCACATAGTAGGCACATGCCCAACCGTTGTTTTGTGTAGCACACTATAAATTGAATCATACAAAATATTCAAAAATACAAATAAGCACAGTTCACATAAATAATATATACATTAGAGTCAGGAAATTACTTTCACATTCTCCCAAATTAGTGATAGATCCTTTTTCCTGGGGACCTTTCCTCCAACTTTTTTGTACTCTTATAAATCCCTACATATGTTAATGTAACCCATTAAATTTCATAATTAAATAGTAATGTAGTAACATATGTTAACAGATATAAAAACATGAAATATTTCTCACGAGAATAATGGTCTTTTAATTGCATGTCCATATAATGTATCCAACTCATTCCCCACATGATCTAGATAATAGACAGGGAATGTCTTGGGGACAATAACTAGTATCTCCCAATGCCTACCACTATAGGTAAAAGTGTTAAAAATTAAAACTCAAAATCCACAATAAAAATGTAATTTTCTTAAGTCCAAATTATAAGAAAAGTAAACTTACTCGACATTGAATGGAGATATTATCACTCTCTTTTTATTTTTACCAAAATATTCAAAAGCATCACAGTAGTATGAAGTAACTGAAGAAGGGTCTGTATCTACAAGACTAATCAAAGATGGAACCAAAAACCCCACATGGGAAAACCCAAAATCTGTACATATATTGTGTAAGTGGCTGCAAAACATATATTATGTATGCATTAATATATAAGAAACTAGATCACCGTATATAAAACAAGGTATATGGATGTATAAACAAGATCTCACCATATCCACATCTCTATCATAGATGTGTTCAACCATTCATAACTAAACAACTCCAAAATATCTTGTATAAATATCTTGTTTTTGTATGATTGACCTGCATTAATACCTATGCATTAATATGTACGTATGCAGAACTTGTATTACATATGCATTAATATGTATGCTAAACTTGTATAAATAGATTGTTATCGTATGATTTACCTGCAGCATCCTCCGGAATAGTAAGAATTATAGGGCAATTTGGATCATGTTCGCCGATCCATACTGCCACACCCCTATAATTAGGACCTATCGAGGCATGTAGGTCCCTTGGAAGCCAACTTGGTAGTCGAGGAGGTGGAGGCTGAGATGTAGCGGGTCTCATATTTTTGACCTGTATATATAATTTCAGATCAATTGACTCATATGTACACAGTAACAAATTAAAGTAATGGAAATTTATCATACAATATCAGTATAGAGGATGTCTACTTTGGGCCACAATATCACTCTGCCTACTGCCTCACTAAGTGTTTCAACATCTGGGTGTGCATGAGGCAGTACAAGATCCATCTAGTTAGGGAGTACATGTATCGGGCTCACGCATACCACACCATCTGGTACTGGATACCCATGAAACATGCACCCTTTAAGGGGTGGGTAAGATAACGCCTCTGCAACGATATATTCTTGACTTTTTAGTCAACATGGCTTCAACCCCTAAAAATTTACGTAAAGAATATTATATGCATATATACACAAACATATCATCTTGAACAAACTAGATATTATGTCATAAAAATACTTACAGAGGATGTACTAGGTGGTGGGTCTATAGGATTACTCCCAACCACTTCTACAGTAGGAGAAGAGCGGCCCGCCACAGGTATTGTCTGAGTGGCAGGCTGAGATGTCTTCCACTTCATGGATTATTTCCCTTTTGCAATAACATTCTAAAATAAGAATAGGTTACCTCAGCTTGTAAAAGTTCCACTTTTGGGACAGGTTTGCGCTGGGATGGCCCAAAGAACGCTTTGATGCCTATACCAGCGCCTGCACCCCTAACACGTCTAGGATGCTCTGGGTTACCCAGAGCAACTGTCAATTCATCCCTTGTGCCCTGAGGGATGAACTTGCCTTCCTTCCTCTGCTCGTGCAGCTCCCACTAATCACCATCAACAAAAATTAGTAAGTAAACATAACAATAATCAATATCGATCGATTTCTCTAAGAGTTGATTTTTACCATTTTGCATCCGCCTCAGTAGTTGTGGGCTTCGTTATGTCTCCCTTCTTATTTTGCATCCCAACTATCCACACAGCATGGCGAGGCAGAGGTGCGAGAGCAGTAGTAGAGGACTCTGCAATCTCCTGAGTAGCAGTAGGCTGAGCAGACTCGGCCTGTAGTCTTTGGCGAACGCCTGCATATCCTCTTGGACCCATTGTGTGGTCGTACACATTCAGTGCACGCCTTGCTCTTTGTGCCTCACTGAGGGCCTAGTTAGTTAGCACATTGATTTGGTTAGTAACACTAAAGGTTAATCTTGAATAGGTGAATACATAAAAATGTATATTAATTAAATTGTGAGTGGCGCTTAATACCTTGAATTCATTTGTTTTTCTTTGGGTAACAAATGCCTCCCAGTCTTTGGGGTCTAGGTAGTTCCATTGTTTTGTGGCTTCCTTCTGCATATATTTATTTTTTAAAGAGAATACAAAAAAAAATATTAGTGTAGAGTTAGTGAAATAGTGATCAATGTCTAGAATTGGAAATCAATCAAGAACCTCTTCTCAGCATCATGTATGTAATCTCGAGTGAGATTCATCCTATAATTCCTTAGGACCGTCCCACAACGTTGCATCACACATTTACGATGCATCTTTTCATCCAAATCAAATATGCTATGCAAATTAAATAGAATTTCTATTAACTAGTATCCTAAAAATTAGTAATCTACACAAATAGAATTACAAATAATATTAACTCACACATAGTTCCTTCCATATGTGGTCTTTCTTCTCCTTAGGAACTTTATTCCAGGATTCTACGATAGGACTGCAATGGCTACGAGTAAGAACCCCAAGATATGAAACAAATGAGTTGTGGTTCACTCCATATGGATTTCCTGCATGATTGAAATCCACATCCAATTCGGGTCCATTTCCCCTTTGCTGTATTAACTTGTTCATCATTGTGATGCCCCTCACTTTCTCATTTTTCTTATGCTACTCGTCAAGTGTTGTAATTTCTTCAGGGGGTACATCACCAGCCTAAATTTTGATAAAAAACACACTTACATGATATAATTATAAATGAACATATAGATAGAAACCTCAGGGATATATTCTTAAAACTTACATTGTCAGGCAGCGCAAGCACATCCTCACCCTCACGGTGATCATAAACACGGTCATCATGGGAATGCTCAGCCATCTGAAAGTTCACATTCAAATTATAAATTTCACATTGTAAAGTAACACTAATTGTAAAGTTCACATTGTAAAGTACACATTCACATTGTAAAGTAATTCACATTGTAAAGTTCACATTCACATTGTAAAGTCCACATTCACATTGTAAAGTTCACATTGTTAGGTTCACATTCAAAAAAATAAATCATATAAAAAATAAAACATTCATGCCTCTAATATTGTGATCTTTTATCAATTAACAATCCTTCATTGTGATCCCCGCGAACAAACAAGTCATTGTGATCCCCAGCTTCAATATTTGGTGGTGTTGGCAACCCAACTGAGAATGGACTGGAGTCATCATACTTATCATAGTACTCTTCTTCATCTATAGGATCTTCAATGAACTATCTTTTACCATGAAGAACAACCGACCATTTATCATTTGCAGGATCATCGATATAAAATACTTGTTTCGCCTGTGGTGCCAAAATGAATGGTTCACCCTTCTCGCCAATCTTTTTAAAGTTCACTAATGTGAAACCTAATTCATCCACTATAACTCCTTTGTTGTTGTCAACCCAATTACATTTAAAGAGTGGAATTATGAAATCTACATAGTCAAACTCCCATATGTCTTCAATGACACCGTAATATGACATTTTAGCTTCACAAGGACTCTTATCCTTTGCACTTGCAAAAAACAATGAAGACGCTTGAAGGGTGTGCTCTACCCCACAACTATCCAACATCACATCAACGATGTCTACTGGAAATGGTTTGTTCACATCTAAGTCATCGAAGGCAATTTCTTCTTCCACATAAACACTGCTATCGACATCCACTGATTTCAAGTTTGAAATCTCTCCATGCCAGTGCCATTCTGTATAGCCTTGTACAATCTCGTTGCACATGACATGACTTTTGATTTCGTCACTAGTGCTGACTTTCAAGTTGTTACCGCAATGCCTACATGGATAGTAGAACCTATCTCCAGGTTGTTTCCTATGTTCCTCAACAAATCTAATAAACTGGTCAAGACCAGAATTAAACTCGGGGGTGCAGCGATTTGGAATGGACATCCATGATCTATCCATTCTATGATCAAAGAGAAAACAAGTATATATTAGAACAAGATTAGGGTCTAAGGTTAAAATATTAGGGTTTATGGTTAAAACTTTAGGGTTTAAGGTCTTATATATAATTAATGGTTAAAACATCCTAAGTGAGATTAGGTGTTCAAGAACAGTCCCAAACCGGGGACTATCCAAGATTTACTCCTAATGAGTAAATCTTGGATGGGTTTCTAGGCCAACAGATATATGTGCTGTCATTCTTATATATAATAAATGTGTAACACCTATCCCATTCTTGAACACCTAATCTTACTAGTAAGTGTATAATGTGTATTGGGTTTTCAAGAAAATTTTGGCAGCATTTCCCCGCTGTTCTACAAGTACATATGTACTTAGAGAACAAATGGGGAAATGGTACTGAAATTTTCTTGAAAACCCAATACACATTATACACTTACATCCTAAGTGAGATTAGGTGTTCAAGAACAGTACTAAACCGGGGACTATCCAAAATTTACTCCTAATGAGTAAATCTTGGATGGGTTTCTAGGCCAACAAATACATGTCATGTCATTCTATAACATTGATTTCAACATTTCGAGTGTCCATGCATGTTCATCATCAAGATAAAGATTACACATAAATTAGTATGACCTAGGGATGGAGAGATTCATAATTGATTTCAAAATTTCAAACTAGCTCATGCATTGTCATCAATCTACATCATACAATAGGGATTCATGTAGATGTTAGGGCGACACATCACTATAAAATCAGAGATTTAACATTAGGGTTTTAATATCTTAGATAGATTGATCACAAGATTTCAGCAATATAGTTAATTCAAGATTATGGTGAAATGTGTATTAGGGTTTTAATATCTTAATTCAACATGCATCAAAATTTACAGAATTAGGTCAAGCATTAGTATTCAATTGCAAATGCATCTTCTTCTTCCTGCTCCCTCCTTCCCAAATGGATAAAAGTAAGGCATGACCTGTGGGCTGGACACGACTGTGGCTGTGTTGGCCGACCATGGTCGTGCTGTCCAGCACAACCGTGGTCGGCCAATACAGCCATGGCCATGTCCAGTCCACAAGTCATGCCTTTCTTTTATCCATTTTGAAAGGAGGGAGCAGTAAGAAGAAGAGGTAGAGGAAGAAGAAGGGGTGGAGGAAGAAGAAGAGGCAGCGGCCTACCTGTCAGTGGTGTGGAGGCAGAAGATAGCATGTAGGTGTCCCTATTGTCGGCGGCGGCGGTGTGAGGAGCTAGAGGGTGGGAGGAAGAAGACAACAGGGGGTGGCGACGACGGTGTGAGGAGTAGTGGGCGGTGGCTTGATCAGGCGGTGGTGACGAGCAGGGGGCATCAACTTTGGGCGGGGGCTATATTTTGCGATGAAATAGAGAGAATGGGGCGGAAGAGTCTTTTTCTCGATCAATCGAGGGTTATTAAGTTAACAAAGGCATCAGTTATTTAAAAAATCGACACCCAATATCCATCAACGTTGGTTACCAGAAAAAATCGACGTATTTGGACAATCTTACCCTAACAATTTTTGTGGGGACGGTGCGTGAAACCTTATCAGTGTCGATTTCTCCACAAAAACCGAAAACCTTTGGAGGTAATTTTTTTCGTCGTTATGCGTCGGTTATTAGGTAAAAAAACCGATGTCGTATGTGAAATTTGGGGGTAATTTTTTTCTCTCGAAAAATTAGATTTGACGGGCTATTTTAGGCGTCAGTTCATTATAGGGAGTCGACGCTAAATAAAAAGCAATACCCGTGTTTGGCCGGTCTTCAAATCTAGATGTCATTCTCTGTAATTAGCCAATGTTGTAGGGTTTAGGCATTCGTTTTCAGTAATAACTTATGCCTCTAAATGTGACATCATAAGCTATTTCCTCAAGGTACACAAAGTTGAAGATTGTTTAGAATTTAAATCTATATGTGAATCCCTCAAGAAGCTAGACTTGAAGAATGACAACCTCGAGTTTCATTCAATGCATATGAAAGAAGAGGACATCCACACAATTTATAGTAGCAAGTCAAGTCTTCTGACCTTTTCTATGAGGCATGTAAGGGATATGAATACTACACTCTTAGTTTCCAGATTTTTTATAATGTGGTGGTGAAAAACACACGTGTAAGAAGAAGAAGGGCAGATTAAGGACCTAAAATCCATCCACATCATTCTTGGACAAGGATACAACTTGAACAAAACTATAAACCATCTCGATTTCTAGTATGATAGTCCAACAGGAGCATAGAATGCATCACAGTAACATCTAGCTGAAATTACAACCAAGGTCGTGGTACTCTTGGGTTCTAATACAATAAATAATAAAATTTCAAGAACCAACAAGATTAGTAGGGAGACTTTCAAAGATGTTGATACATTCAAGGGAAATGAAGAATGAATATTCATCATAGTTTTAGTTGCATTTACAACTTAGTTTTGCATTTATTTCCACCATTTTAGCTAAGAACTAGTTGGAATCTAGGTTTGCTTATTTTTATGGAAATTTATAAGGTTTTGATCTGAATTCTTGGTTTCCATGGTAGGATTGAGCTTCATTGCATGGTAGGAGTGTAGGAGGGGTGGTATGGACAACTGACTAAAGGAACATGAAATTTTTGAATGCATGAACCAAACTTTCAATGACCAATTCCTTCATTGACTGTTGAAACCATCAGTTTGCATTACACCTACCAAGACATAAGTTTTCATTGATCTTCCCCTTCATCAGTTTTCATTCCTTTCATAGAAGCTCCAACAACACTGGCCATTGAACTAACGCCAATAGCCCCCCTGGTGGGCTTACATCTGCCAAATCATCGAGTTGCATTATTTAGTCATTTATTTATTTGAAAATTGGAGGAAGCCTGACACTTTCCTTCCAATGGCTGACTCATTCACCAACTGAAGGACTGCCAACACCTACCTTTTGATGGAGATCCTACAATCACCTTCCCAAGGAAGTTTTCACCTTCAAATGGAAGTCCTCCACATATATTCTAAAGGAAGTCTAGTGCTCAACAACTGATGGACATTCTATATCATCAACCGAAGGTTCCCCTATACATGTCTTCAGAAGGAACTTCTACCTCCACCTTCTGATGGATATTCTTTACTTAGCCTTCCAATGGTCTGCTTGGTCGTTCAGCTACTGAAGGTCATCCCAACCCCTAACCTTCCAATGGAGATATTGAATGCCTCAAATCGTTCATTTACATCCTCTATTTGTCTTCCCCTTCATGGTGGCCAAGGACGTTACTCCTAGGCAGTTGGGAAGGGATCCAAACCCTAACCTCTACCTATAAAAGAGAAGAGGACTATCAAAAAAGAACAAGATACACCATTGATGCCACAAGGCTTCCATTTACACTCCATACTTTTGACCTTTGCAGCATTAAAAAACGTCCATCAGTTGACAAACATCAACCCTCCTTTCATTGGTTGACAACTTCTGCCATTGTCAACCTGCTCTTTTTGTGATGACAACCACAACTCCTAAAGAAGGAAGAATGAGGCTCATTTCCACATCCCACTAATGTCCATGGGTATATCTACTATTACTTCATCTGCCATCATTCTAGATCACAAAGATAGACATCTATACACCACGAATCTAGTGACATCTTCTATTGTGATGATGATTTAATTCTTCTCTTTTCCTATTGTTCCTATTACTATTTCCAAAGTGAGTAATCCTTTCATCGGAGTGAGGGGAGTATCCCCTTCATGATTTTTTTTATCTTATATTATCTATTTTGTAAGGAGCATTTTATGTTTAAAAATCAATCATTTTATGCTTGTACTCTTATTTGATCACCAAGTTTACATGTTTATCAGATCTTGAGTGTAGAGAGCTTTGAACCTAGGATCTAGGATATCAATTGATTGTTATTTATCTCTCGATGAGAACCTCTAATAGGTGTTTTCTAAGGTGATGAATGTATGATCTCTAGGTAAAGAAACATATAACTTAGATTCATATCTGTCTAGGTTTTAATACTAATATCTCAAGGGGGATTTTCCTGGCCTCAACATATTTATTCTCATGTTTAATATGATGCAGTGAGAGAGTGAATGATAGGTAGCAGTGGTGACACCCATTACACCCTAGTGCTCGCATAATCTGATAAAATCTAGACTTTGTTCCAACTTTTACTATATGAAACCTTAGTATAATCAAATTACCTATCTAAATTTTTTGGTAAATACTAATTCCTGTCTGGTTACCTTGATCAAAATACTTCTTAAAAATGTTATGTATTGGGTTAAACCTGAACTATTATAACATACCCAACTCTGGGTACCATACCCATACCTCATCTTTCCTTAAACCCTTTTCATCAAAATAATATAAAACCTTTTTCTTCAAATTGATAATGTTTGAATATTAACATCAACCGGTGTTTAGTGTTGACATGCTTCACACATATACTTCAAACATGAGGGGGGGCTAAAGTCAAATATTCATCATAAAAAAATATT
Source organism: Alisma plantago-aquatica (assembly GCA_963693085.1). Classification (NCBI taxonomy): domain Eukaryota; kingdom Viridiplantae; phylum Streptophyta; class Magnoliopsida; order Alismatales; family Alismataceae; genus Alisma; species Alisma plantago-aquatica. The sequence continues at coordinate 928,825,289 of OY856409.1, forward strand.
AGTACTTGACTTACTAACATCTCAAATAGCAAGTCTGACTCTCTAAAAATCACACTGGAGTATAAGATAAAAACAAATGAATTAATATCTATAGAAATCCCACAAATGACCATGAAAGAGTAGTTGATACATTAAGTGAATACCTAAAGAAATACCATTAAATGCTTACAACATACAAAAAAATGATAAATTTGAGTTTCTTGTATCTTGATTAGGCTCAATTTTCAAGTCTATGAAAGGTTACATGCTCCCCTAATATAAATTACGAAAGAAGCCTATAGTCAAACATTGGTTTCATTCATAAATTAATTGGTCCCATTAATTTTCCAAATGTTTCTACTTCTTTCTCTCCCTATAACCATAAATCATTACTATTTGTCCTCCCCACCCTACTTGGCATAATCAATAATCACTTACCCCTCTCTTCCTCCCATCACCCTCTCTCGCATCATTCTCTCTTCTTCTTCCTCCCTCTATTCTTGTAGACTCTCTAAGATGGTATCTGCCAAACTACCTTCTCCTTACACCTCTTGTTAAAGAGCCATTGCCTAGGGTTGGTTATGCAAGCAACAAAGATTAACGACCTATGGTGCCCCCTCTTTGTCCCTCGACATGTATTCTATCCACACCGGCTACTGCCACCCGTGATAGTCGATATCCCTCTCCACTCTCTTTTCGTATCCATCTCCATTCCTTTTTACCATAGTAATGGTGAAGTGAGCTTCTCCTGTGACCTAAATATGTAGGTAATCTTGGCTGTTTAGCAAATTTTGATAGTGGTTAGACAACCTCGATCAACCATCAAACAAACTCCATTGTCACCAATTTTCTTTACATTGAGGTATACACCAGTCACCATTCTAGCATGTTTCCTTTTGGTTTTTAGTCATGAGGATGATTCTGAGTGTACAACCATGTTTTCACTCTATCCTTCCTACATCACCAAGCAAATCACTACTTTCTGATCCAACAATTGAATCTAATGTCATTGATTCAGGCCACCGCAACCCTAATATATATACTATGTTTGCACCTTTCTCTTCTATTTTCCATGTATTTCTCCTCATATTTTTGTTACACTATTTTCTTTTGAATTCAATCATTCTTGATAGGATTATGTGATCCAACATGAAGGCTCACTGGTCCCAAACCTAAAACTAGTGTAGGATGGTTGTGGGACCAATGGAAGCTAATAAATTGTTGGGTGCACCATTGTCTTCTTGTTTTCAATAAGGTCATACTATTACACCATGAATAGTCATACATCTAGCACTTTTAGACTATACAAAAGAGATCCCCATTGATGTGACTCTGTGATTCTCCCCTTTATAAAGTTTTCCCAATTACAGTTTTCATGATTAGTTATTCTCATTACTTCTTGCGTGTGACTATAGTTTCTGTCTGAATTGTAGAACCCACATTTCACTTGAATCCTCTTTGTGATTTCTTGATTGGTGTTTCAGATAATTTCTTTGTGTAGTATCCATGGTGGATAGTTTGACCCCGTTGGCTACCTCAGGACCATGGAAAAGGTCTACGAAGTCAGTAGTGTTTCACTAACTTGATATCGACAAATATTCTTTTTTGTCATCTTAAAATTTAGGTATTGAATCTGATCTCAAACTTCTCAATCAATGATTCAACACCCAGAGAAATTTTTTCCATGTGATGATTGACTAGATTGTCGCCGGTGCGAGTTTTGTGTGTCTCATGAGTAATGGCTAAAATAGTCTTTTCTCTCTCTATTCACAAATCAACATGCACATCTTCAGAAGTTATGTTTTACTAAAATGTCCCATCATGGATGTATGTTTCAATGTATGATGAAGGGGTAGTGTGGGCCTTTTGTCTGGTATAACTCTGAAAATGATATTAAGCACCACAATCAGGACATATGTTCACAAAAATTGTCCACCACATTTTATGGTCCTATTTTAGAGTCTAAATCTAATTTCATAGTAAGGACAATTTTTAGGTTTAATGGGCTAACTATGATAATTAATAACATTATGCATTTTATTGTATTTATATTTGGAAAAGGTGTGATCCCTAACCATAGAAGTGGTTGTTGGAATTTAGGATATATTTAAGGTATGTACTTCTCACCCATTTAAAATTGGGCATACAATGACTAAATATCGCTGATCTCTTTTTATATATTGTAACACTTTTGGAAGTTCTTGTTCAATACTTCTTATTGAACATCTACTTGGTTACTCAAGTTATAGACTCCTCAATTATGGGTCTCATAACCCCAAATTTCATATATTGGATATTCTTATCCTTCTTGTACATGATTATCAATTTGATTATACTTGTGAACTTCCCACTCAATTATGCATGTTGGATTTATCTAGTAAAATATAATTAGTAGTGTAACCATGTTTTAGGCGCTGTGGTTTTATTCCTCTTGTTAGGCACTGGGTTTATTCCCCTGTTATACACTATGTTTTATTCTGCTGCCATGTTACATATTTTTGGCACTAAGGTTTTATCCTCCAACCGTGGCTAGTGGTTATGGTGCCCTAGACCTACTTTAATTTATTCTATTCTTCTCGTTTAATCTACATTCACTTTTACATGTTTTATTTGTGATTGAAGGCAAGAAGATCTTTGTTCATGAAATTCTTTCTCTAAATTGATAATACTTTAATCTTTATTTCTCATTACTTGGATTACTCATTTTTTCGATTTATTCTTTTTGAACTTACATATATGCTTATGGCCCCCTCTTTGCTTGGGAATAACCCTTCTCACTGGTAATCTCTCAAATGCCTAATGTTACTTTATGCACATACTCAGTTGTGTTTTGATGCATACTTTTTTTGCCTTTAGTGGGTGTTGTTCCCAAAATCACCCAGTTGTAGGTGCATTAGAAGGTTGCAATCCAAGAAGAGATTGTACATGATGGTTCATCTTAAGGATAGTTTGGAATGACCTAGTTTCCCACTATTAAGGGTCTGAGATGTACATATATGTAACACTTTTAACTTGTACTAGCACATTCTTAAGGTGAAGAACATGTATATGGAATATTTGTGAAAAATGAAAATAGTTATGTTTTTATACTACTTTATTATTACATGGATCTTTGTATCATACCAATTAAGTGGATCCCCTATCAGGTCTCACTCTTTACAATATGATATTAGAGCCTAAGCAGTCAGTGACTTGACTCTTTCAAGTGTTCCCAAGGTAGGTAGTTAAGTAACATATATAGGTTGTTGATATGTATATCCCTAAGTTGTGGTATACCACCTAGGGTTGCAATCCCGAACTAATGTGGTCTATTCAACTTCCAAAATTAGCTATGTGGTTAAATTTCAGTATTTAGCAACCCTAATTACCCATGTCATCTTTATAGAGGTGGAAATATCACTACATAGGACCTGACTAGCAATGTTTGGTTCCTATCTCATGTTTTCTAGCAAGCTTGCCTCACTACTGAGAAAGGTTGAATTGAATAGTAATAGCTAGTTTTTAGCCTAGTTCTTTCTTTAATCTCTTGTCTTCTAGAATCCCTATCATATATCTAACTTGGATTGAGCAATGCATGGATGAAAAACACAAAACCCTAATATAAGTTCTAGAATTGAGATTATTTCTGTTATTCTAAGTGATAATCTGTATTAGCTCCTCTATTGTTAGGCATGCATTGCTTTCAACATGGAGTATCTCATCATGAGTATGCCCCTAGACCATCTATCTGAAGGATGGATACCATTCTCTTTGAGCATGTTATGCCTCATTCAGGAAGATTGGTGGATGGAAACTATTAGTGCAGTTGAATGTTTTTAGTAGCCATTATTGTAAACCACCAATTGAAGAATGAACCCTAAATTATTCATGTACTAGTTGTATGATCATATGGATCCATAATGCCTTAAAATGAAGATGTGTAAATCCCAATCATGGTGAAGTGAAGATTTACGAATGTCGTGTTCAAATGGGATCTGGTGGAAGTGGACTGTGTGTAATAGAAAATCTTTCCCTCCTATTTTGTAAATTAAGATGCCTTTTTGCATGACCTTTTGATGCTATAAGAATTAGAATAAGTGGGTACAATGAATGATGATAGAGTAATACTATAGGTAACATGTGGTGGAGAAGTGTTAGATTTGGTCCTTAGATTGATTTTGGTGCCATATTTGGATTTTCATTATAAAATTAAATTATATGTACAAGAATTTTTTTTCAGATATTATCGATGATTTTTGAAACAAAGTCACCACCACATGAGAGTTTGGGTAGAAGAGAAGTCATTAGTTAAGAAACACTCAACTGGAATAACTGACCCTGAACCCTAGTCCTAAGTGTTGCTTAGAGAGTACAAAGAAGACATTTAGCATATATTAGACCTAGTTGATTCATCCATGTTGCCCCTTGAGATTTTAAGATTAGTTAAGCATTAATACTTTTAAGGGGTGAAATTTTATACTTTAGTAGCTTAGGAGGGTATGCCAACTTTGGAATTGTCTCAAAAAATAACGTATGCATTGGAAAATTCTTAGGACAAAGTTTCTAGAGTAATGTCATGTTAATAGAATTACTCACTAAACTAGGGTAAAAAAAGGGCACAACATGAATTATGTAAAACAAAAAGGTGAATAAGTGTTATACAGGTGGATTTCGGGGACGAAATCCTTTCAAGGGGTGGAGTGTTGTAACATACCCAAATTTGGGTACCTTACTCATCCTCCTCTTTCTTAGAATCTTTTCATCAAAATAACATAAACCATTTTTTCTCCAAATATAATAAATTAATATTGATATCAATTGGTGTTCAGTGTTGATATGTTTCACACATATACTCTAAATAAGTGGGTCCTAAAAGCAAAATATTCATAAGAAAATATAGGAGTACTTGACTTACTAATATCCCAAATAGTAAGTCTGACTCTCTAAAAGTCCCATAGTAGTATGAGAAGAAATAAAATGATTTCAACTTTGCCACAAATGACTATGAAAGAGTAATCGATACATTAAGTGAATACCTAAATTAATACCATTAAACATTTTCCAAATACAAAAAATACTAAATTTGAGTTCTTTGTATTTTAATTAGGCTATCTAGAGACTATCAACTCATTAATCAAAGGTTAAATGCTCCCCTAATTTATATTAACAAGGAAACTTATAGTCAAACATTGGTTTCATTGGCCAGCTAATTTGTCCCATTAAGTTATCAAATGTGTCTGGTTCTTTCCCTCACTGTAACTGTGACTCATTACTATTTTCATCCCATGTGACAAAATCGAGGGTCACTTCCCCCCTCTTCCTCTTATCTCCATCTCTCTCCCCAATCTCTCTTCTAGTTCTTCCTCCCCTTATTCTACTAGATTCTCAAGATGTTATCCACCAAACTACCTTCTCCTTCTACGATCTGTCAAGGAGTTGTCACTAGGATTGACAGTGCAAGTAATGAAGACCAAAGACCTGCAGTGTCCCCTCATTGTCCCCTAACCTATATTTTTCCAATACCGACTACCCACCCTAGTTGATCTCCCACTCCACTCTCTTTTCTTCTCCATATTCTTTCCTTTTGACCACAGTAAGGATAAAGTGAACTTCTCCAGTGACCTAGAGGGAGTGGGTAATCCTTATTGTTTAGTAAAGTTTGATAGTAGCCAGAACCTCGAGCAACCATCAACATACTCCTTCATCTCTGGTTTGCCTTACATTAAAGTATACATCAATCATTGTTGTAGTCATGTTCCTTCTAGTTTTTAGTTGTATGGGTGATTCTGAGTGTAAGACCATGTTTTTCCTCTGTCCTCCCCAAATTGCCACCACAACCCTTGTACAAATGCTATATCTACACCTTCCTATTCCATCTTCCATGTAATTCTCCTCATATTTCTGCTTCACTATTTTCCTTTGAGTCCAATCATTATTTAGAGGATTATAAGATCCAACATGAAGGCCCACTGATCTTGATCCTAGAATCTATGAAGGATGGTTGTGGAATCATTAGATTCTAATCAATCATTGGGTGCACCATTGTCTTCTTGTGTCCAGTTAGGTCATATTGTTATGACATGAATAGTTGGTGACATATAGAAATTTTATAGTATACATATGAGGTCCTCGTGGATGTGATTACATGAATTTCTCCTTCATAAATTGTTCTTAACTATAAATTTTCTATGATTAGTTATTCTCATACTTCTTGTGTACTACTGCAATTTTTGTTTGAATCAGACACTCGAAGTTCACTTCAATCCTCTCCGTGATTGTTTGGTTGGCTTTTCAGATAAATCCTATGTGTAGTAGCTATGGCATAGAGTTTGACCCCTCTGGCCACCTTAGGACCATGGAAAAGGTCTATGAAGTCAGTAGCATTTCACTAACTCAATCTCAATGATGGTTTGTTGTTTGTCATCTTGAAGTTTGGGTATTAATATTCAATCTCTAACCTCTCAATCAATGATTCTACACCCAGAGAAGATCAATCCAGGTGATGATTGGGCATATTTCCATTGGTGCAATTTTTCTTCTTCTTGCAAGTAAGGGGTAAAATAGTCTTTTAGCGCTTGATTCATGAATCTACCCATGCATCTTTAGGAGTTATGTTTTGTTAAAATCCCCCATTGTGCTTGTGTTTTCCAATGTATGATGATGGGGTAGAGTGGACCTTTAGTCAGAAATAGCTCATAAAATGATATTAAGCACCACTATAAGAATATATGTTTTCAAAAAGAGTCTACCATATTTAATGGTTCTATTTTAAAGTCTAAATTTGAACTCATAATAAGGCAAATTTTTAGGTTTATGGACTAATTAGGATAACTAATAACAATTATGCATTATTACCATGTTTTGGTGTTGAAAAGGTGCTATCCCTGACCATATAAGTGGTTGTCGGAAGGTGCTATCCCTGACCATATAAGTGGTCGTCGGATTTTAGTATATATTTGAGGTATGTGCTTCTTACCTATTTAAAATTGGGCATACAATGACTTAAAATCTCTTATCTCTTTTTCTATATTGCAACACATCTGAAAATTCATATTCAAATACTTTTTATTGACCTTCCTATTATTTAGTCAAGTTTTGGACTCCTTATTTATGGGTCTCATGACCCTAATTGACATCTTAGATATTCTTGTCTTTTTTGTACATGATTATCAATTTGATTATACTTGTGAACTTGTCTACTCAATTATGCATGTTGTATTTTGTCTAGTAATAACGAATAGTAGTGTAACTATGTTTTATGAAGCAAGGGTTTATTCTTCCTGCCAAGCATTGGGTTTTATTCCACTACCTAGCAATGGTTTTTATTTCCCTGCAATGACTAATTGTAAGTATTGGGTTTTATTCCCCTGCGATGCACTGGTTTTTATTCTGCTACCATATTGTATGTTTTTTTTGTACTGAGGTTTTATTCCTTATGTAATTTGTAGTCTTTGTTGTTCCCTAGATCTAATTCAGTTCATTCAACTTTTCTTGTTTAATCTACATGTACTTGTATATGTTTTATTTGTGGTTAAAGGCAAGAAGTTCTTTGTTCATGAAATTATTTCTCTATGTTGACAATTCCTCAATCTTTATCACTCATTCCTTGGATGATTCAATTTTATGATTTATTCTTTTGGAACTTACCTATATGCTTACGGCCCCCTCTTTACTTGGAAATAACCCATTTTATTTGTAGTGTCTCAAATATCCAATGTTACTTAATGTAGATACTTAGTTGTGTTCTGACACATACTTTTGTTTTCTTTTACTGAGTGTAGTTCCCAAAACCACCCAGGTGTAGGTGCATTAAAAGGTTGTGATTCAAGCATAGATTGTACATGATGGCTCATCTTGAGGATAGCTTGGAATGACCTATTTTTACTCTACTAAGGGTCTCAAAGTATATTGATGTAACACTTTTAGTTTGTATTACCACCTTCTTAAGGTGAAGAACCATGCATGTGGGATATTAATGAAAAATGAAAATAGTACTTTTTTCCATCGACATATTTTTACATGTCTCTTTGTATCATACCAATTAATTGAATCCCATATCGGGTCTCACACTTTACAACTATCCTATAGTAAGATCCATCCACTTTTGGTTGGTGTCTATTGCATGTCAGTTAAGTTAATATCTAGGGATTTCACCCCAGTGAATTTGCAGGTGTAATATACGCACATCAAATTTTTGGCACCATTTTTGGGGACAAATGGAATTTTATGATCATCTTAACTAACTTGGATTAGTTAGTATTTTTATTTTACAATTGATACCATTACATATTTTATGGAATCCAATTCAACCTAAACCATCTGAACTTGGTCATTTGCACTCCTCAGGTGATATCTGTTGTGTATTTGATGCTCTTCTATTGTCAGTCCCAAACTATATTTTGATCATGAGATTGAACAAACCTACCACGTGCTCCTTCACACACACCAAGCTAATATGACCAAAGAGGAGATCAACTGTAGGGTTAAAGCAGCAGTTGCATCAGAATGCAACAGACTCATGGTAGAAGCTAGAGTTGTAGTGCAAGTAGAGTTACGAGTAATGACAGAAGTAGAACAACAAAGATAACTACAAGAGTTCCCTATCTACAAGGCCACTAACATTCATAACCCTATCATCCAACCAGACATTGCGAAATCCAACTTTGAAATCAAGATGCAATGGGTAACGGTAACGCAAAACCACAGTTTTATAGGAGGACCCAATGAGGATGCACATGATCATCTACAAAAGTTAAAAATCTCTATGGACTAAGAAAGCAAGTTGGTATCTCTAAAAGCTATGAAGATAAGCTATTCTACTACTCCCTCACCAACAAGTCTACGGTGTGGTATAACTCCCTAGATGATCATAGTATCATAACCTAAGAGGAACTTCAGAACCAGTTCCTTGAGAAGTTTTATCCACACTCACTCACCTATGAGTTCAAAGGGAAAATTACTCAACTCAGAAAATTCCTAGGGGAAACCCTCTTTGAATGATGGGAACGATTTAAAGAGTCCTTACACAAATACCCTCATCTTGGCATGCCCTCTATACAACTTATTGGAACTTTCTATGGAGAAGTCGATGATGATATCAAGCAATTCCTAGATTCTGCCTCTAGTGGAAACTTCATGCAACAAAGCTTCGCTGATGCATGGAATATGGTGAGTAGGGGAGACGAGAACCAAGCCAATTGCTACTCCTTACGCAAGAGAGGAGTTTCTAAAGTTTCCATGCAGAACACAAATCTAAACTCAAGGCTATTGTCGAATTGTTGGAAGCCCTCTCCCTTACAAAATACAACATTGAGTCGAATATCATAAGGAACATATAGAGAGGCAAACCCTCTTTTCAAGTTGTCTTATCCGTAGAAGTATGACATGTCTATAGTGTAGAAGGACACATGAGTCTAGAGAAATTACCTATAATTGGCCATCTTGAACATGCACTAGACCCAGTTTTACAACATCTCCCTGATTAAGGAATTTAAAACTATCAACCTCATTCTAGGATAGGGCTACTATGATACTAAAAAATCAAGGAACCATCCCAATTTCCAATATGGAAATCTAGACAGAGCAACAAATCCAAATCAGATCAAGCAAGGACCCATCCAAAATAAAATATGGGGTCCTCCTACTTTCCAACAGAGTAAAACTACAGACAAAACAACTTCAACTCTGAATGCTACCACAACAACTTCAACCAGCTGAACCAGCGTAACAAATACAACTAAGGGAAGTAACTATCCAATTAACAAGGGCATCTTCTCTTTTGCTAAGAAAACTAACAGAGCATGCCATCCTCTAATAATCAAGGTTTCCTTGATACAATTGAGAATATGTTTGCATCTCAACATGCAAACCAACAAGCTTCAAATAAGGCCTTGGAATCCCAAGTTGATGTTGTCACCCGCCTTCCAATGGGCTCATTCACAGGCAACCTGAAAGCAACCCTAAGCATTAGGAGGAGTAGTTGAAGGCTGTGACCACATGTTATGGACATGTGATACCAGAACCCCAAACCCATTAAGAAACAACAATAGATTGGTTGTCCCTGATAGTGATGATGAAGAAGAAGTCACTCCAATGACTATACTAATAGCCATATCGATAGAACGGAGAGATGGACCTTCAATGACAAATATTTTGAGCCCGAGAAGGCACTGGAACCTACACCAACCTCTCCTCCCATCCCAGTTGTGGTAGTCTATAGACCATGTGTCCCTTATCATACCCATCTAGCTTAGACAAGACTAGACTTAAGATTTATGAAGTTCAAGGAAGAAATGAAGAAGTTAAATGTTGTTATTCCATTCCTTGACATTTAGGCTAAAATCCCATCGTAGGACAAATTCTTCAAGCCTCTCCTCACTCGCAAGTATACAATAGAGGAAATTGAGACCTTAACTCTAGAACAGACAACATCAAACATCATCTATAGGAAAATACCCAGGGAACTCAAAGATCTGAGATCTTTGAACATTTCTTATTTTGTAAGAGACACCACATGCCAAAAGTATAATGACCGATTTTCAAATTAGTCATCTAATTAGGGTTTTACTTGGATGATTGTATGCTTAACTAAGTTGATCATTGTTTAAAGATTGATTAATGATGGTAGTTAAGTTTTGATGTTTTAAATATAACAAGAAGGTTTAATAATACTTTCATTCACATAATTAGGGTTAAGAATTGGAAACCCTAATCGGCCCAAATTAGGGTTTTGATGACACATGAATACATAATTTGATTAGTGTCTCACTAAATGATATTTAGTACTTTATGCGTAAATTTGATTTAGTTAAAATTTGGATATGAATTGGTTATTCAAATATGAACACTCTTGAAAAATAACATAATTTTTGAATAATTCTTTAACCTATTTGTCGATCAAGTTTCCCCAAGAGAAACTCAGCTGATCATGTATTCAGATTGAAATATAGCAGTATGCTATTTTAATTTTATCTTTTTATTGGTACATCCAATTGATTTCAAATTTTAATTGTAGTTGGGAAACTCCACTATAGAAATGCTAATAAATTTTCTTAATTTTGAATGATTTTTATCTCTACAGAGAGGTGTGGTGGTCGATTCTGTCTAGGACAAACTCAACTGACCATGATGCATACCGCAATATAGTAGTGTAATATTTGATTTTTATTTATTTATTTGTAACTCCAAATGATATAAACCTTTACTATTTCTTATAAACTCAATTTCAGACACTGGGTAGAAGTTTCATTATTTTTGGATGAGTTTTGAGTTCTGAAGAGTGTGGTATTGGTCGAGTTTATAACTCAACCAACCAACCAGTCTGAGAAAAATAAAAATACAATGAAGGGCTTGTTTTCAATTATTCTAAGCACAAAAATTCATCTATATGACTAACCTAACACACACCAATCTCTCATAACATGTCATTCCTATCAAAGAAATGAAATTACAGAGAGAGAGGAGAGCTAGGGTTTTGAGAAGAGAAATTGGTGAAGATGTTAACCTAGGGTTTCTCTATCCAAGAAATGATGAAATCAAGTAAGTTTAGCTTCTTTGTAAATCATTTCATGGTGAATCTTCTCTCACATGTCAAGATTATGTCCCTCCTATGATTTGATTTGAGATCACATCAAATCTCCCCCTTTTCTCACTCTTTCTCTTCTAATCCCCATTTCTAGGGTTTCTGAGTTGAGAGGAGAAAGAATTGGATTCATTTGCTAGAGTTTGATTGGGTTTCAAAAAATTCAGAGGTTGACCTACATTTTTAAGGTGCTTGGCTCCTGGGTTGAGTGTTTTTCTCCATCCTAAGCTCAGTATTCATGTTGAAAGCCTAATTATATCCGACTAAAATAATTAGAAACCTTTCTTGTATATGTATGTGGTTGGGTATTGATTTGGAAAAGAAATTGGGGGATCTAATTGTACTGATTTTGATTATTTCTGATTGATTGGAACTTTATTACTTCCTGATATGTTGATTGAGGATCCATGGGTAATCCTATGGGTAGATGACTATGCTATTTCGTGTGAATTTTGCCTAAAAATTAGCCCAATGGCCGATATGCTTGGAATTGAATTGACATGTATAAAATCATATTTGAATTGTACTATATTGTATTACACAAGTGTATTGTTGAATGTTAATGGAATTGAATATAATATACATATAAGGAACAATATGAGGTGACCACATATCCTGATTAGGGTTTGTGTTGAGGAAGTGAATCAAATGAGTCAATTAATTAATGTATACTTATGATTGATGAATGGAATATGTGAAAATGGAAACTAGGGTTTCCATGTGTGTGAATAACCCTAATGAACCTCTATGCATCATTATGAAATTAATTAGTGGTATGGATATTATGATGTGTTGAACTAAGGATGACTACTTGAAAACCCTAGATGTTTATTATTAAGATGAGTATGAGTGATGAAGCTAGAACTCGTATATGCTATAAATGTGTTGAAATGCTGAATGTAAGTATTAATACTTCATTTAAAGATGATGAGTTAGACTAATTTGATATAATCCTAATGCATCTATTTTAGTACAATTTATGGAATAATGAGTAGGCCTCATATGAATGTGAGTCCTTATACAAGTTACATAATAGTGATTTGTGAAGGATGGTCAAAGATTATGATGTAAGAAGATGTAACCTAAACCATTATTTTAAGCTAAAGTGATTAGTATAATAAAGAATGATCACTATTGATTATGGAAATGACATTAGTAGTCAATGACATGGTACATTAATCTAAATATAAGAGACAATATGAACAATATGTACTTAATGGTGATTGCAAGTTAAAGATGAAACTAATGAAGTTAGTATGATGAAGTATTTTATCTTTTATTTTAATTACATGTGGCTTAACCCAAATTAAATGAAATATTCTAAGAACTAGACTTTGATAAATTTTAAGTAGAAGAGAAGCATTGTATGTAAAGTGAATCAAGAAAGATTGGTCAGAATAATGTAATGAACATGAATTGAAAGAAGTTGAGACTACTGAATATAAAATGAAGGAAAAAGATGGGAATTAGTAGATGATTCTAAGAATGTAACTCTTACCCAAAAATGATGAGTTTGATGATGCTAGTGAATGAAAATCTCAAATGAGAGATTAAGGGATGCCCATAACTGTAGTTGAATTCTACTAAAAGATGAAATTCAAGTATTTGAATTGATTTACAAGAATGTGTTCTTGAATTGTGACTTGTACTCTAACAATGGACTAATAGTACAAACTTCAAATGATAGTCAACATGTGTTGATTAGTAACCCCATATGAAGAATGTGAAATAAAAGAAGAAGAGAACTAAGTCTGTTATGCATGTATATGCATGAACTTTATTTGCATCTATTGATATTGGATTGAACATGCATATGTTGTATGATAAATCAAATCTGAGTATGATGAATGATACATGATATTTATATGCTTTTACTATTGCTAGTTCTAATGTCTATACTATTATTTATTAAGAACTATGATATACAATGAATGATAAGAAATATGTTGAAGTTGAATTAAATATGCACTCCTTACATTTGAGAAAACCTGATAAGGGTAAATGTTGCATAATGAGATTATGCCTAGGTTTGAAAGCCCACAGATGATTATAAAACCCTGATGGAGTAAACGATGGACAATAAGATTATGTCTCGAGATGAAATCCCATTGTTGATGATTGCTAAGATGATGTAGATGATAGAAATAATCATATGTGTTTCAATCTACATATTTATTGTATTTCTTGCTTTGGTCATTGTCTTTATTGATAAACTTAATCTGTTTCATGTTATTCTAGTTATGCAAATATACACACATATGATATATGATGTTCTGAATTCTTTTAAGATGAGTAAAAGATATTAATAACAAGTGAAATGTTGGAGCATCTAGTTAGGTTCCCTAAACACTATGAGTTTTCCCTGAGGACCACACTGGGGAAACAAGACAGACCTGCTTGTAGTAATTGATTAATTATGAGAAGGATTTTTGGAGTGTGCATTGATACCTTAAAGGTTAGACCACCAGGATTTAGGAGTGATTCATCTGGAGTGGCTCTAGCCCTAAATCCTTGTTGCGAAAGTCTGTGTATAGATGGAATAGACTTTGATGAAATGAAATATGAGAAATATGAAAATATGTGAAATATTGTGATATGTGATATACTATTTTGTTGGTTCCTATCTCATGTACTCAAGATGAGGATGTGGGCCTCTTTAGGCAACCCTGAGGTGGCCAGGGTCTATTGTTGATATCTTAGGGTGGCAGACTAAACCCTAAGATAGTGACGGTGAGTCGTTGATACGAGAATCAGGCATGGAAAATTCTACTTGGTAAGGTACAAGCCAAGTATTTTCAGGGCAAATGAATAAAAGATGATAAGCCATGTAGAACATGGTTTGAATGGTTGTTACATTCCTTGTACTACTACTTGATAACTTGTCATTGTTGATTATGCTTCTTGTGGTGGAAAGTGATCATGTTGCTATGGACATTTTCTATTTTATATTATGATATATCATGTTGACAAGTTATGAATGATGGGATTTATATCCATTATGAATATGAGTTGGATTGCTTGCTATTTGATAGTATTGTTTAATAGATATGTATTATGTGTACTTCAACTTCAGGACTGTAGGATGTGTTCCAGGTCCAGATGGTGGATTGTCATAAAGATAGTGTTATTATTATGTATTGATTCAAAATGCTTAGAACTTGAGTTATTTCTCATGCTGTAGGGCTCTTAATTTGAACTAAGAATTATATGCCGATTTGTTCATAGACATGCTCTAAAAGATGTTTCAAAGTTATAAGTGGTTTAAGTGATTACCTTATCTATTGGATTAGATTACCATTGTAAGTTAGATATGACTTATGATAGAACTATCTGCTAGACCTAGTTAGATATGACTTATGATAGAACTATCTTCTAGACCTTTTAATATATTCATGTTTCTATTAAGTTTATTATACTTAATCTGATGTGGACGCATGTACCTAGCTTGAGTGGGAGGTATCCACTCACCGGGGCTCTATATGAGTCTCATGAGGTTGTTTCAAATGCTTTTAGGTATAATGATATCCAGCAGAGAGGTCATGACAAAGAAGGTATAAATAGCATAATATAGATAGATTAGAATGTACATGCACTCTCTCTTTCCCAGGATGGGTTGTAGACTAAGTTTGTTCATCAATGTACATGTATCAGATGTAAACTGAACTGCATATGAGAATAAGATTTGATTCTGGTTTTAATGAACTTGAATAAGATTTTTGATATCTAAATGTAATGTCCTTGATGTGACATTGATTTATGATTTTGTGAAGAAATAAAAAGTAAAAATTTATCTTTGTTTTTCGTATATTGTTTAATCGCCTTTATCGATAATTCATTGTTTTATTTCATAATCTAGGTTTAGGTTTCAAGATTATCTCTAATGGTTGCATGCTAATCAAAAGAGAGGTACTAACAACATGGTATCAAAGCCTAGGTTATATGAGTCTACAGGGAGAATAGGATCTAGGACTAAATGATAATGTGGATGTTGAATATAACCTAAATGATGTACATATTGACTGAACTTAGTATCTAGATAGTTTGGTCAAGTATTTGGCTATTAAGCTAAGCTAGTATGGAACTGTCGAATGTACTTCTTCTAGATGCCCTGACCAAGTATCCAGATGAACATAGTTTGGTAATATATAAGATGCATAATGAAAAAGAGATGAATGACAAAAAAAAATGGTGAAAAAGAAAATGATTTTATAATTCAATATAGAACCTATGGAAAGTAGGAAAATTGCATATAATAAAGATAAAAGCCAAATAGATAGTGAAGACAAACTCTAATGAGTTTGAATTTGAGTGCGAAATCTAAAATTGTGAGAAAAGAAAAACTATAAACTAAGAGTAATGCACACTAAATGATCTTCTTTATGAAGGAAATTGATGAATGTGGGTGAAAATATGTGAATGAGTCATAATCTTGATCCATGAGATACACAATCAAAATTTTAAAAGGATGTAAAAGGTTATGTGAATCAAATCTTGATAAATGATGTATTACTAATATTTTTGAAGTAAGTGTTTGTAATACCCAAGGAGAGATATGATGACTATAAGGGATGAAATATCCATTTAATGAAAAAATGTCATTTTAAAGAAAGATAAAATGAAAGTCTTTATAACTTGATGCCTAGAGAGATGAACAATTAGATTATATGATATTTCTTTCATATCTTTTCTTGGATTTCAGGACGAAACCCTAAATGAAGGGGATATTTTGTAATGACCCGTTTTCAAATTAGTCATCTAATTAGGGTTTACTTGGAGGATTGTATGCTTAACTAAGTTGATCATTGTTTAAAGCTTGATTAATGATGGTAGTTAAGTTTTGATGTTTTAAATATAATGGGAAGGTTTAATAATACTTTGATTCACATAATTAGGGTTAAGAATTGGATATCCTAATCGACGCAAATTATGGTTTTGATGACATATGAATACAAAATTTGATAAGTATAGTGTCTCACTATATGATTTTTAGTATTTTTGTGTAACTCTGATTTAGTTGAAATTTGGATATGATTTGGATATTTCAAATGTGAACTTCTAAAAAATATCTGAATTTTTTGAATAATTCTCTGACCTATTCTTCGGTCAAGTTTCCCCAAGAAAAACTCAACAGATCATGTATTTAGATTGAAATATAGTAGTATGGTATATTAATTTTATCTTTTTATTGGTACACCCATTGATCTCAAATTTTATACGTAGTTGGGAAAGTCTACTATAAATATAATTAAATTTCTTAATTTTTGGATGATTTTTTATCTCTATAGAGAGGGGTTTCGGTTGAGTTCTATCCAGGACAATCTCCACTGACCATGTTGCAGAATGCAATATAGCAGTGTAGTATTTGATTTTTAATTATTTATTTGTAGCTCCAAATCATCTAAACTTTTTGTTCTTTCTTAAAAACTCAATTTTAGACATCGGGTAGAAGTTTTATAATTTTTGGACGAGTTTTGAGTTCTAAAGAGTGTGGTGTCGTTCGAGTTTATAACTCAGCTGACCAACCAGTCTGAGAAAAGTAAAAATACAATGAAGGGCTTGTTTGCAATTATTCTAAGCACCTCAATTAATCTATATGACTAACCTAACACACAATAAGATCTCATAACTCATCATTCCTGTCAAAGAAACAAAATTCTAGATAGAGAGAAGATCTAGGGTTTTGAGAAGAGAAAGTGGTGGGGACGTTGACCTAGGGTTTCTCTATCCAAGATATGGTGAAATCAAGTAAGTTTAGCTTCATTGTATATCATTTCATGGTGAATATTCTCTCACATGTCAAGATCTTGTCCCTCCTCTGATTTGATTCTAAATCACATCAAATATCCCCCTTTTCTCTCTCTTTCTCTTCTAATCCCCATTTCTAGGGTTTCTGAGTTCAGAGGAGAAAGAATTGGATTCATTTGCTAGAGTTTGATTGGGTTTCCAAAACTTCAGAGGTTGACACCTAACCTTTTAAGGTTCTTGGCACCTGAGGTGAGTGTTTTTCTCCCTCCTAAGCTTTGTATTCATGTTGAAAGATTAATTATATCCACATAAAATAATTAGAAACCTTGTTTGTATATGTATGTGGTTGGATATTGATTTGGAAAAGATATTGAAGGGATCCAGTTGTAATGATTTTGATTATTTCTCATTGATTGGAACTTTATTAGTTCCTGATATATTGATTAAGGATCCATGGGTGATGTTATGGGTAGATGACTATGCTATTTCATGTGAATTTGCCTAAAAATCAACCCAATGGCTGATATGTTTGGAAATAAATTGGCATGTATAAAATCATATTTGAATTGTACTAGATTGTATTATACAAGTGTATTGTTGAATGTTAATGGAATTGAATATAATATACATATAAGGATAAATACATGGTGACCATGTATCCTGATTAAATTTTGTGTGGAGGAAGTGAATCAAATGAGTCAATTAATCAATGTATACTTACGATTGATGAATGGAATATGTGAAAATGGAAACTAGGGTTTCCATGTGTGTGAATAATTCTAATGAACCTCTATGCATCATTATGAAATTTCTTAGTGATATGGATCTTATGATGTGTTGAATTAAGGATGACTTCTTGAAAACCTTAGATGTTTAGTAAGTATGCGTTATGAATCTAGAACTTGTATACGATGTTGTAAATGTGATGAAATGCTGAATGTAAGTATTAACACTTCAATTAAAGATAATGAATCTTACTAATATGATCTAATCCTAATGCATCTATTTTAGTACAATTTATGGAATAATGAGTATCCCTCATATGAATGTGGGTCCTTTTATACAAGTTACATTGATTTGTGAAGGATGATCAGAGATTATGATGTAAGAAGATGTAACCTAAAACATTGTTTTAAGCTAAAGTGATTAGTATAACAAAGAATGATCACTATTGATTATAGAAATGATATTAGTAGTCAATGACATGGTATACTTATCTAAATATAAGAGAAAATATGAATAATATGTACTTAATGGTGATTGCAAGTTAAAGACGAAACTAATGAATTTAGTATGATGAAGTATTTTATCTTTTATTTTAATTACATGTGGCTTAACCCAAATTTAATGAAATATACTAAGAACTGGACTTTTGGTAAATATTATGTAGAAGAGAAGCATTGTATGTAAAGTGAATCAAGAAGGATTGGTTTGAATAATGTAATGAACATGAAATGAAAGAAGTTGAGACCACTGAATATAAAATGAAGGAAAAAGATGGGAATTAGTAGATGATTCTAAGAATGTAAATCTTACCCTAAAGTGATGAGTTTGATGATGCTAGTGAATTCCAATCTCAAATGAGGGATTACAGAATGCGCATAACTGTCATTAAATTCAATTTAAAGATGAAATTCAAGATTTGAATTTATTACAAGAATGTGTTTTTGAATTGTGACTTGTACTCTGAGAATGGACTAATAGTACAAACTTCAAATGATGGTCAACATGTGTTGATTAGTAACCCCATCTGAAGAATGTGAAATAAAAGAAGAAGATAACTAAGTTTGTTATGCATGTATATGCATGAAGTTTATTTGCATCTATTGATATTGGATGGAACAAGCATATGTTGTATGATAAATCTATTCGGAATATGATGAATGATATATGACATCTATTTGCTTATTTTGTTAAGAACTCTGATATACAATGAACTGATAAGAGATATATTGAAGTTGAATTTAATATGCACTCTGTACATATGAGAAACCCTGATAAGGGTAAATGCTGCATAATGAAATTATGTCTAGGGTTGAAAGCCCCCTGATGATGATAAAACCCTGATGGGGTAAATGCTGGACAATAAGATTATGTCTCGAGCTGAAAGTCCACCGTTGATGATTGCTATGAGATGATGTAGTAGATAGAAATAATCATATGTGTTGCAATCTATAGATTTATTGTATTTCTTTCTTTGATCACTATCCTTATTGATAAACTTAATCTATTTCATGCTATTCTAGTTACACAACAATACACAGATATGATATATGATGTGTTCAATTCTTTTAAGATGAGTAAATGAGATTAATAATGAGTTAATTGATGGAACATCTAGTTAGGTGCCCTGAACATCGTGAGTTTCCCCTGAGGACCACACTGGGGAAATAAAATGGATCTCCTTGTAGTAATTGATGAATTATGAGAAGGATTTCTAGAGTGTGGATCGAGGCCATAAAGGTCAGACCACCAAGATTTAGGATTGAGTTATCTGGAATGGCTCTAGCCCTAAATCCTTGCTTGTAAAGTCTATGTTCAGATGGAATAGACTCTGATGAAATGAAATATGTGAAATGTGAAAATATGTAAATGTGATATACTATTTTGTTGGTTCCTATCTCGTGTACTCGAGATGAATATGTGAGCCTCTTTAGACAACCCTGAGGTGGCCAGGGTCTGTTGTTGATATCTTAGGGTGGCCGAATAAACCCTAAGATAGTGACAGTGAGTTGTTGACATGAGAATTAGGCGTGGTGACTTCTACTTGGTGAGGTACAAGCCAAGTAGTTTCAGGGCAAATGAAAAAAAGATGATAAGTTGTGTAGAACATGATTTTGAATGGTTGTTACATTCCTTGTACTGCTACTTGATGATTTGTCATTGTCAGTTATGCTTCTTATTGTGGAAAGTAATCATGTTGCTATGGACATTTTCTATTTCATATTATGATATGTCATGTTGACAAGTTATAAATGATGGGATTTATATCCATTCTGAATATGAGTTGGATTGCTTGCTATTTGAAAGTATAGTTTGGTAGATATGTATTATGTGTACTTCTACTTCAGGACGGTAGGATGTATTTCTGGTTTGGATGGTGGAGTGTCAAAAGATAATGTTATTGTTATGTATTGATTCAAAATGCTTAGAACTTGACTTATTTCTCATGCAGTAGGGTTCTTAATTTGAACTAAGAAGTATCTATTGATTTGTTCATAGACATATTCTAAAAGATGTTTCAAAGTTATAATTGGTTTGAGTGATTACCTTATCTGTTAGATTAGATTACCATTGTAAGTTAGATATGAATTATGATAGAACTATCTAATAGAATTTTCAATATATTCTTGTTTCTATTAAGTTTATTATACTTAATCTGATGTTGATGCATGTGCCTAGCTTGAGTGGGAGGTATCCACTCACTAGGGCTCTATACGAGTCTCATGAGGTTGTT
Organism: Alisma plantago-aquatica; assembly: GCA_963693085.1. Lineage (NCBI taxonomy): Eukaryota > Viridiplantae > Streptophyta > Magnoliopsida > Alismatales > Alismataceae > Alisma > Alisma plantago-aquatica. The sequence continues at coordinate 928,846,030 of OY856409.1, forward strand.
TCAAATGTTTTTAGGTATAATTCTATCCAGAACAGAGGTTGTGAAAAGGAATATATAAATAGCATAATCTAGATAGATTAGAATGTCCCTGTGCTCTCTCTTTTCTAGAATGGGTTGTAGACTATGTTTGTTCATCAATGTACATGTATTTGATGTAAACTAAACTACATATGAGAACAAGATTAGATTATGGTTTTAATACAGTTTAATAATGTTGTGATATCTAAATATGATGTCCGTGATGTGACATTGATTAATGATTTTGTGAATAAAGAAAAAGGGAACATTTATCTGTAATTTTTGTATATTGTTTAATCGCCTTTGTCGAGAATTCATTATTTTATTTCATAATCTGGGTTTAGGTTTTGGGATTATCTCTAATGGTTGGTTTTTATGCTAATCAAAACAGATGTACCGACATGAAGGGTCTGGATGACCTTGGGGAAACATTTTCATCATGCCATGTAGCATGTGCAAATGACTAGGGTTCACCATTGACATCCTTCTCACCAACACTGTGATTCAACCTGCCAATTTTTCTATGACTACCCCAATGGGTATCGTAGAAAACATCCATGTGAGAGTTGGTCCCAAATAATATTTCCAATTTGACTTTGTCATCATGGAAATCAAGGAGGACCAACAATACCCTCTCATTTTTTGCTATCATTTCCTTGCAACAACCACTACACTTATCAATGTTGAAGCTGGAATCCTAACATTGAGGTTTTGGGACATACACTATTGACTTCAAAGTATTTGAGAGACTCAAGGGGCCCTCTTTCTAGGTGTTATTAGATTTATTTCTTTGACTAGATGGAACAACTCCCATAGGAGGATCCTATTTCTAAAGACCCTCTTGAGACAACTCACATCAACTCAATGCCCACGATCTGAATGATGAGAAAACAAATCTTCTCCACCTTAACTCTAACGAGGAAGATCTTGAGGATGAGTTTGAAGATATAAAGTCAATCTTCATTTTTGAAGAAGAGGACAAGGAACCTATGACACCGGAGATTAACCCTCTACCTAAGGGGCTCAAATATGTCTTCTTAGATGAGAAGAAGGTCTGCCAAGTCATCATCAATTCAGATCTCATGCTTGAACAAGAAGGCAAGTTGTTGAGAAGTTGAGAGAGAGAGACAGAAGGCATTAGGCTACAAAATGACCGATTTAACTAGAGTGAGCGAAGCCCTATGCATGCATATAATTAACATGATTGGCAACTACAAGGCGTCAATCAAGCCTCAATGTAAGTTAAACCCAATTTTGAAGGAGGTTATGTACAAGGAGGTGATAAAGCCATTACTTTCAAGGATCATCTATCCCATCTCTAATTCACCTTTGGTGATCGCAAGTAGTGATAAATAAGGGAGTCACTACAGTTGTTTTTAATGATAAGAATGGGCCTATTCCCACCTGCATTACTAAGAATGCCACTTGGAAGGACCATTCCTCGCTTCCCTTTCTTGATCAAGTCATGGAAAGACTTGCACACTAGGAGTTCTCTTATTAATTGGATGGGTACTCTGGTTTCTACCCATATTCCCATTCATCCAAGTAATCAATAAAATAATACCTTCCATGTCCATTCTACACTTATTCTTTCCACCAAATTTCATTGGGTTTATGCAATGGACCTACCACTTTTCAGTGTTGTGTGTCTACCATCTTCTCTGGCCTCATTGAAACCATAATGGAAATCTTCACAGATGACTTCTCGGTCTATAATGATTCTTTTGAATCATGTCTACACCATCTTTCCCTAGTCTTAGAACAATGTAGAGAAGCACATATGGTTTTTAATTGGGAAAAATTCCACTACATGGTGAAGGAGGGCATTGTAGTAGGACACCATGTCAGGTCTAGAAGAATTGAAGTTGTCAAAGAAAAGATAGAAGTGATTTCCAAACTATATACATAGACTACTATCAAATAAAGCTAGGTATTCCTTAGACATGTTGAATTTATAAGAGATTCATACATGACTTTAGTAAGATAAACAATCCTCTGAAGAATCTTCTCTAAAAGGATGTGGAATTCAACTTCAACTCTGAATGCACAAAGAGCTTCAATACTCTGAAGGAAGTTCTCATCTCAACTCCAATCCTTCATGATCCAAATTGGTATCATCCCCCTAAGATCATGTGTGATGTTAGTGACTATGTTGTAGGTGTAGTTTTGGGGAAGCACATCGGAAAGAAATATCATGTCATATGTTGTGCATGAGAAAAATGCTAGACGACACATATACAAATTATGAAACAACTGTGAAGGATCTTCTCATTATCGTCTATGATTTTGACAAGTTTCACTCCTTCTTATGAGTTCTCAAGTAATTGTCTACATGGATCTTGCTACCATTGTATATCTATTTTTGAATATGGATGCCAAGCCATAAAATCAAATGGATCTTGTAAGACCCCTGACCTAGATTTTTCGCTTGATCTTTCTTTCTTAGCATAATTAGATGATTAATACATTAATAAAATCATGTGATGTGCCTTAATAACATGTGACATGCTGATGTTTTATGTTTGGTTCTATTTGTATGATGTTTGTACTAGTTAGCTATGTGTACTTGTTTTGGACCAAGTTGCAATTTACCCATGTTGAGGGTTTATCTTGCAATTTGTCACATGTTTGATGTTCCTCCTATGTTTTGGAATCATGTTTGAGATAATAATGCATAGTGGGTCCTTGATTCACCTTGGTTAATGAGGTGGCATCAATTGTTGATAATTAGGGTTTTGCATTGATGCCTTGTATAGATAGTTGACATTGCTTGGACGTTGACCCCTTATGAGTGTGGTGAATAATGTGTTTCCTTGGTCATTCTTGTTGCAGTCGAAGAGGTTTGAGGAGTGCCTTGTGTTCTTGTGATCGAAGAGCATTGAACCCTCTCTTTGGTCGCTAAGGACTTTAGGGTTTGGTCGTTATGTTTTTGGTCGCTATGGTAGTAGTGGTTTCTACCTTTGATAGGCCACCATGCTTCACTGATGTGTTTGAGGACCATGATGGTCTCTTTGCTTCCTTGTTTTGAATGACCTTGTAGAATGTCCATGCTTAGTGCTTGCATGGATGTTTTATGATGCATAAGTGGCACTTATGTTCATGACACCACTCTCTCACCTCTCTCCTACCCTTGGGTATTTATACTCCTCTCTTTTCATGCTTATGATCCTTTTGCACCCTCTCGTCCTTCTCTCTTCTTTGGATCTCATCCTTGTGATCTTGGTGGTGGAGAAGATACCAACCTTGGAGCAAGGAGGCCTAACCCTTGAATGTGTGATCTAGGGTTGGAGAATCTCTCTTTTTGCGATCCTTTGGTGACCCTTGATCGTGGTAAGTGGTAAAACCTTCTTGGTCTTATATTCTTGCACACCCTACCCCTCTCTTTCTTCTCTTGTTTGTTCCATGGTTCTTCATGGTGGTTCTCTTGAGGAAATTCTCTCTGTGTGGTCGATCCATGGTTTTCCCATGGTAGCACCTATGACGAGATGAAGATCTCCTCTTTTCTGTTTCTCTTTGGCCTAGGGTTTGTGCTCTACTCTTTGAGCTTTCTTTTGTCCAATTTGCTTCTTCTATTGAGGTGATATTGCTTGGCCAAGGAGTTGAATCAAGCTAGGTTTCTCTCCCTTATGTGGAGCTTCTTTTCTTGGGAGTTGTTCCTTCATAACCCAAGTTGAGTTATATAACTTTCCCTTCAATTACTATTGCACTTATCTCACATGCCATATCTATCTCTAAAGTGTGGGTCTATGTATCTTAGTTTTGTTAACTATGTTCTGGGGTTACTTTCCATCGTAATCTTGAATGGATGATCTTCTTGCTAAAGCCTAATCTATATGGATGAACTCTTATTGATGATGGGAGTGGTGATCTTTTCATGCATGGTGTGCTATACACTTGGATTTTTCTCCCTCTTGATCTTTGTTTTTCACCTTGTTGGTGATAGACAAAACTAGAGTTTTAGTTTGGGTTTCTCTTTTTATGATGATCAGGTTTTACGGTTTGAATGATGATTTCCTTGATACACCTCACTTCTTGAGGTTTCAGTTTCATGTTGGTGAACAACCTATTTTGATCATGTAGGGGGTGGTTTCTCTCTTATCATAGTTCTATGTTGACCTTTGTGAAAATCATAATCAGGGTTTAAATTTTCATCTTCTTCATGTGGTTACATCTTGATGACTCCCGAGTTCATGGTGATGATCCATCTGTTTTGGTCGCTATCTCTTTTGATTTCAAGTGGTCAACATGATTTTTGGTGTGTTGGATGGTTGCTAAGGAGGTTTGGTCACTACAAACCCTAACCGTAATTCCTTATGTCGCTATGTTTTCATGTTGGTCGCTATGCCTTGATATTTTTGCATTGTCCATGTTGATGATGTGTGTTGGTCACTATTTTCAAGGGTTGTTGTGGTCTCTATGGTGGAACTAACCTTAGAGGTCACTAGGGAACCCATTCCTAGTGGTTCCTAGAGATGGTTTCGGTTGTATGGTCGCTACACATTTCTGATTTCATGCTTGGTTGGTTATGATGGTAACGTTTGATCTTACGGCTTCCAAGAATATGGGAAGTTGTGAACATTAGGGCATGACATTAATTGCTATTATGAAAAACATAATTAGTTAGCTATGAGTATCCCTAACCCAAATTTTGATTACATGGTGACTAATGAGTTACTTGCTTGAGTAATTAGCATGATGATCAAGAATTTTCTCTCTCCTACTTTTTGTAAACCTAACTTGTAGGTTGAATGAACATCATAGCTAATGAGTGTCTTGGTATCACTTTTGTGACACATATATGGTGTTTGTGAGCCTTTATGAGGAATAGAGAGTTAATGATGTTTCTTGCAGGGAACAAGTGAATGGTCTTATGATCTTGGCAGAGGCTCAATTCCTAATTGAGGTGATGTCCTCTACGTGATGTGATAAGGGATCGATATTCCCTGATGAGGTGTTAATGGTTATGGCCTTGTGTATGGCATTGAAACAATATCAAGAAGTGTTGTGACAGTTTTATGTTTTCTATGTTCTATATCTTCAGGAGTTGCAATCTACCTTATCTTTGTAGAACCTTTCTTGGGTCATTGTAACTTTATTGATGCAGTATAAAAGACACCCAATTGGTTGAACTAATCAAGTGAAACCCTAATCATGTAGCTGCCATGTGCCATAGATCCATTCTAGTGTCAAAACTTGCTGGATAGTGAAATGAGTATTCCTGAGGGAAACTCTGAGCTCATATTGTTGAGTATGTAGGGTGCTTGGAGAGAGCATCCTTGTCATCCAGATCCTAAGTGTTTTGAGAATGAATGCGGTCCTGTCTTGGTGATTATATTAAATGATGTGATTTTGAGGTCAACCATGGTTGTACCTCGGTGGTAGGGTTGTCTCTTATACCCTGATGTCTAGTGTCGTGACCTGTACCAAGGTGGTCTAGGTATTTTCAGCTTGACTATATGTCACTAGAGACAATTGTCTATTATGTCTTTGTGATATCTCTCATATTGACTGAGAATGGGAGGTGAGATCATGGATTCTGGCTCTTCCATAAATATTGTAGGGCACTAATTTTGACTTAGTAGTGGTCAATTGGATTTGGGTGGTATGAATCAAATACTCAGGGCTTAATAAAAGATGTAAGACAACTGTGTAGTATATCTGCTTAGGGATAAACACAATTTAGATTGGTTGTGGCCCTTTCCTTATTTCTTGTATTGGTCAGTTGTATTATAATGCGGTAAGAGAAATCAAGTGTAATACATGTTCTTCGTATTCCTTCTATATACATAACTTGTTCTACTTATCTGTTGTAACTTCTTAACCTGCTTAGTATGTGTAATCTATTTTCAAATTATTCATTTAGTTGAATCTGCTCATCTTGTAAATAATGTTACTTTCCTTCTTAAGTTTAATATATGTTTACAATAGTAGTTGGTAGAGAGTTATGTCTCTCTCTGGTACATGGGTCTCACCCCTATGGTTTGGCACATCTTTTTAGGTGGTCATGCACGATTTGGTAGAGATCATGTTGTTGAGGAGAAGCAACAAGGATATCAGTGAATGCAAAAGGTTGGATATGCTACTAATGTTTTTTATAGAATCATGTGTGTCATTCCTATGCTCTTAGGCCCTGGAAAGGGTGTTTTATAGATGTTGTATCGACACGTGTTTTTGGACATATGCCTTTGGTTGTATATAAGGCTTGTGCATGTGAACATGTTATATTTTGTAACATGTGTGTAGCAGTTTGCCACTACATAGATGTCTATACCTATCCTGATATGTGATACAATACAGTTTGTGGACCTTTGATGTAATATGTTTCCAGACATAATAGTTACATAAGATCGATTTTAAATTTACCATGTTACACGGTTATGTTCTTGTTTAGCAGTTAACCGCACACTTTGGTTTTGAGTTATCTTGGACATGTGGTGTCAGTGCGCCACAGATCATGTTGCTGCAAGAATTTAATTTAGAGATCAAAGACAAGAAGGTAACTGAAAATGTTTTTGCTAATCATCTTAGTTGATTTCATATCCCAGATTCTAACATGATCCCTATAAATGACTCTTTGGCTGATGAGCACTTACTGAAGGTATCTACCTTCACCTGGTGATATGCTAATTTTATAGACTACCTAGTTAGAGGAGGCCTTCATCCAAATTGCATAGGGAATAATAAGAGGAAACTCATGTCAGACTTGGCATAATGGGATGAGCCCTATCTTTTTTTTCTATGCTCATATGGCCTTTAGTGTTGGTGCATCTCTGAAGAGGAAACTCCTCTTATTCTTGAAAAGTATCATTCTAGCCAAACTAGAGGGTCATGTGAGATCCAAGAGAACTACGTTTAAAGTTCTTCAATGTGGTTTCTTTTGACTCACTATCTTTAAGGATGTTCATAGATATGTCAAGTCTTGTGATTAATGCCAACAATATGGTAATGTTTCTAAGAGGGATGATATGCCCCTAAATCTTTGGCAAAAGTGGATATTTTATACGTTTGAGGTGTAGACTACATGGGTCCATTACACTCCTCATTTGTCTTTTCCTTCATTTTTGTGGTTGCATATTATGTTTCTAAATGGGTCAAAGACATCCACATAAAATCCACTCACTCCAAGACAGTGATCAAAATTTTCAAATATATTATTGAGTCTCACACACTGTCATTTTTGATGGGGAATCACACTTTCTTGGATGTAGCTTTGAAGCACTCCTTCACAAGTATATTGTTTCTCATTGCATGGCCACTCCATATCACACTCACACAAGTGACCAAGTGGAGGGTGTCCACTCATCAAATAAAAGCTATTTTAGAGAAGATGGTCAGCAAAACGAGGCAAGATTGGGCTAGCAAGCTTAATGACACACTCTAGGCATACACAAATGCATAAAAAAAACCCCAGAGGTACTACACCATTTCACTTATTCTATGGGTATTCTTGTCACTTATTGATGGAGCTTGAAAACAAATCTCAATGGGCCATCAAGTAGCTCACTTTAGACCCCCATGCACAAAGGAAAACTATCTGTTTCAGCTACAAGAGCTAGAAGAGCTAAAACCAATATCTTATGAAAATGTACACATTTACAAGGAAAATACAAAGATATGGCATGATGGTCACATGAAGAGGAAATATTTCTAGGCCAGAGATCAAGTATTACTTCACAACTCTCATATCCTTCTTTTTCTAGGAAAGCCCAATACATGATGGTCGGGTCCATTCATTATCAAGCATATCTTCCCCCATGGAGTGTTTATAAAATGGAGCAAGAAGACTTGTGAATTCATAGTCAATGGCCAATGACTCAAATACTATTTCACTATCACTAATATACAACCCAACCAACATCTCTCAGTTCTCCCTCTAATAGATCATGATTGCGATTCATACATCAAGCCATAGACATTAAACAAAGGCTCTTCTTTAGAGGATACCTGAGTGTTACTTTCAATTTTTAACTATTTGCATTTAGTTATTTAGTGCATCTGATGACAAGATAATTAGTTCTAACAATTTCAATTGTAGGTGAAAGACTTTCTTTGAATGAAGAGCAACCACAATTTTGAACCAACCAACAAAGTTCTTCCCCTCCATCTTGAATTTAGTGTTTGCTCTAAGACAAAAAAATATGTAAGTTTCTATTGGAGGGTGGGTGGTACATATTCTACTTTCTACCCATACCTAGCTTTTTATAACTTATGATCATACCTTTACATTCATGCATTGCATTTAGCTTAATTTTTTTTAATTTCTTTCTAGAATAATTAAAGACATTATCTAGCAGACTTAGATTCAAATTTTCTTATTTGCATCCATGCATGTTTCATCATCTAATTCCCCTTACTCAAAGGAAAACCTCATTATGACCGATTTTTGAAACAACCAATCACTAGAAATCACCCTATGTTGCCTAGGAACCCAAACATCATGTATCCATGGAAAAGAGTGGTAGGTTTTGAGGAACTGAGATGGATCAAATTCATCATTCTTCTAACTGACCAGTGAAACAAATTCATGGAATCATCACTTTTTCCCTCATCATGTAAATATTTGAGCATAGTGAGACTGGGATAACTACCTGATGCACTAAATTATAAATTAAGTTGCATGTTTTTTCTGACCCATCTTCTACAATTCTTCCATCTTCTTATCTACCATCCATACAAAAGAAAATAAAAATCCATAAAAGTTCCAAACTCCAATTTTAGGGTGGCACACCCTCTCCCTACTCTATGCGCTTCTTACATACCCCTTTGTATGTGATAGGGGGTACCACCAAAAGACAAGATGCCAATATATTCAATTTAAAAAATATTGCAATATATGTGTTTGCACAAATAAATACAATCCCAAGTCAAATAGAGGATAAATTTGCATCTTCCTTCTCCTACCCCCTTCTCTTCATTTTCCATCCACAGACACAATGAATGTCTGATTTTGCTACCCTTTCCACACACCCTAGTGTTAGATCATTTGCATAATTGTTGTTCTGCTAGATTCTCTTAATGCTCATGGACCTTCTATATGAGTATGGTATTGGGATAGTTATGATAAAGTGTTTTTGGGAAGAAAAATTGTAAACAAAGACATATATAGATGTGTTTGGTGATCTCAAGAAGATGGGCTACTTGTCCATATCAGGTGGTAAGGAAATGAGCTTGATGTGAAGGAGAGTCAATAGCATGGGTTAAAAGTATTCATTTTGTGATGTTTTAATTTTTTTGTTACTCAAGGATGAGCAATGTTTAAGTTTGGGGTTATCTGATGAATGAATGTTCATCCTAGTTTTAGTTGTATTTAAAACCTAGTTTTACATTCATTTCCATATTTTAGCTTAGAACTAGATTGCATCTAGGTCCTTAACTTTATGGTAATTTATTATGTTTTGATCCATGCATGCATGAGATTTATTTCATGGTAGGAGTGTAGGAGGTGGTCATCCCACTATCAGACTAGCAAACATAAGAATTTTTTCAATAAGTGGATCATATTTTCATAGACCAATTTTGTAACGACAGTCGCCAAACTGACAAAAAAATCATTATTGATTAAGCGGAATAAACATAAACAATGAATTAACAAAAATAACTAAAATTCAAAACCATTTTGCAAGGAGATCCTTGTATAGAAAACTTTTACTGAAAGATTCAAAACTCATACATATCATGATTGACATTATACAACATTGTTTCATCTCATCTTGAGGACAACATATAACAGTTGCTCTATCAAAACACATATTGGAGCAACATAAAACCTCGAGGCACTCAAGCCAAAATCTCATATTTTTCATGAAACCAATACGAACTCCAAGGACCTGAGAGTATAGAGACGACACATATGACTCATATCTACAAGACATGACAGACACTACACTCAACCTGAGCTGTCACTGCTGCCTCAGCTGTTGTTCTTCCTCTGCAAAAAGGTCTTCACCTCCTCGTGCACGTCCACCTAAAAAATTTGGATCCCACAGGGGTGAGACAATTGTAAATTGCCCCAGCGAGAGATATAACTGTCCGCCAACAATATTATTATCACAGTTTAAATGGTATAAAACTGAGCAGAAGATAAGCAGTTTAGAATATTCTCATCTTTTAAAGCATTGTAACTATCTGTGATAGAGCAGTAAGTCATTTATTCTCTTTATAAGGAATGGGAAGAACATGTATATCATTTACTCATCATACTATATCAACATCTCAAGCTTATCCAGTGAAACTCATTATCATGGTATGTCATCCATGAATCATTCTCATTTCTATTTATTGGCCTCAGCCAATCTACTAACCAGATATTTAATTGTACCAGTCATGTGAGTATACATCATCATATTATATTCAGGCATTGGACTATGCCAATCCTGTGTAACTATTTCAGGCATTGGACTATGCAAATCTTGTGCAACTATTTCAGGCATTGGACAATGCCAATCATGTGCAAACATCACTGAATACCACATCACTTTTACTAGGCATTATACCTTGGCCAAGCCATCATACTTATTCACATCCTTTCTATAAACAAGTATCCCTCTCATATATTTCAAACACTATAGCCCTTATTTGGCTATAAGCGTAAAGCATGTATGATCAAGATTTCATTATTATTATTGTATCCATTTATTATTATCATTATATTACTAAGTTTCCATTTCTTAGTTTATTTTGAACATTATCATTTCTTACATGAGACTTTTATAAACACCTTGTTACTTCTCACTATGAAACAACTATCCTCATGGATCTCAAGGCCCATTAAGTATCTTGTCACATCTCATTAGGCAAAAAATTATCGCATGGCTCACCAGGCCATAACACATCTTGTCAACTCTCACTAGGCAACAAATTATCACATGGCTCACAAGGCCATAACACATCTTGTCACCTCCCACTAGGCAACAAATTATCACATGGTTCACAAGGCCATAACACATATTGTCATCTCTCACTAGGCAACAAATTATCACATGGCTCACAAGGCCCTAACACATCTTGTCACCTCTCACTAGGCAACAAATTATCACATGGCTCACAAGGCCATAAAACATCTTGTCACTTCTCACTAGGCAACAAATTATCACATGGCTCACAAGGCGATAATAGATCTTGTCACCTCTCACTAGGCAACAAATTATCACATGGCTCACAAGGCCATAAAACATCTTGTCACCTCTCAGTAGGCAACAAATTATCACATGGCTCACAAGGCCATAACATCTTTATACTTTTATACATGAATTTAACATGCCTTACAAGGCTTATGCAATAAGAGAATTATAACCATCCTATCATTGGGATTAGTGTTTCCCCCTTATGACTGATTAGGGTTTCATGTTTATTTTATTGATCCAACCCTAACTCATTGCTCCACACATCTAGGAGCATACATTGCTATCATAAGTATCCAATCATACTTATTTATTCTCAATATTTATCATTAAATTATTACCAACACAAGGTATGAGTTTCTCTCTCATCCTCTCTAGGATATTGATTACATCATACTTTATTGTTTTGGCTTAACCCTTTCTCAAGGTATGTTAGCCTACACTTATCAAAGTGCATTAAAATCATTACATTTCAATGTAACAATTGGCATGACACACTTCATGTGTTACTCATCCATACATATTGGATTTAAGATGCATCAAGGTGTAGCAACCTTAAAGTATTGGATGTGATATTTACCATACCTTGGTGTATCACTTCCCTCATCACTTAACTTAGTTAAATTCATCAACTTATATTGTATTAGGGTATTTCCCATCCTAATACTTTATCCACTATCCCATAATATTAATCTTGTAAAGTATTGACCATAAGTCATACACTTGAATCACCCAACTATCATCAATGATATGGACTCATCTTGGATTAAGGCATTGTTGATATAAGGTTGTCCATTATCAACCACTTTAGGTGTTTCACCTATAAAGGTATTAGCCACACAATAACTTGGTGTTACTCTTGTCACTCCTAATAGTGTATTTCCCTCACATTTACAAGGTATCTCGGATTAGAAGTGTGCATATGTTCATCATATCGGGTTGTAAGTATATGAGCACTCACCATATCGGGCTAGAAGTATATACACACCATTCGTATCGGGCTCAAGGTATTTGTATGTGTTACCCATGTAGTGCATGAGATATTAAGACATCACCATGTTGGGCTAGACATCTACTAGGGTTGTGTATCGGGCTACCATATCGTGCAATAGCACTTGCTATTCTTTACTCATATTTGGTTGCACAAATTAGGGTTTCACATCAACTTATAAGTATTCATTTAACCTTGTATCATGCATGGAGTCTATACTTGACTACCTATCGTTCAAGAGGTGTATACTACACCTCCATATAGTGCAACAATGTATTCATTCATATCCATATCGTTCAAGTGAAGAAGGTGCATCATCATATCAGGTTAAAGGTGCTTACTTGTGTGCTTGCACTCGATATCACTTTTATAAGGTAATATCATCATCTTCAAGCTCTAGAACTTTGTTATAACTATTGTAGTTCATGTAAAAAGGTCTAATCAACTACTATAACTCATAATTTCATCAACTATTTCAGAAAATTTTGGAATTAAAAGTAGATCATTAAATACAGTAATTTAGGTGATGAATAATAACATGGTTGAGTTCAAGTTATATAACCCACCTTAAGAACAACTTCAAAGCTCCAAGCTCCGAAGATCCACGTTACAAAGGTTGAAGATGACTTATCAAAAGTCCAAGGCTCGTTCACAACTCCTTCATATACAAGGAATCACCATGGATAAGCAATTGGTGAAGAAGAAAAGAAAGGTAGTTCATAACCCTAATTCCATGGTTCAATTCAAGCTTGAAGATAGCTATAGCTTACCTTAGGGTTAAGTTTTGAGTTCCTTAGCTCCTTGGCCGACACCCTACAACTCTTGGGCGATATGGACTTCCTCTTGGCTGACGCAACTTTGCTTGTGGCCGATACCCCCTCACTTGTGGCCAAAATCACTTCAATTGGCCGATATCAACTTGCTATGGGCAATATCAACATGCTATTGCCGATATACTTGTTATGGACGATACCCAAGGCCTATGCACAATACCCTTGTGCTCTTGCATGACATGCCACCCCTATTTCACGATATCATACTCACTTGCACGATATGGCACTCACTTGGAGTCAAAACACTTCACTCTATGGTCGATATCACCCTATATGGCCAATATCACCTACTTGGGAGATATGGTCTTGCCATGGGCGATACCCAAGGCCCATGCATGATACCACAGCATCCCTTCATGATATGGGAGCTCTATGCACGATAACTTAGGGTAGGAGAGTTTTAAGTGTCGCAAAATTGCACCAAGGGGTGAAACTAGGGGTATATATACTTGTTGTTCATGAAGAAAGGCAAAAATGAGGTGTCAACATTTTGAGCTAGTAGGTGCCACGTGTCATGCATGGGTGACACGTGTTCATGCATGCATAAACATTTATATTGTCTTGCAAAACAGTTGAGAATCATTTAGGGATAAAGATTTGTCCATTACATATCTTTTTGAATAAGATATATCAACAAAATCACCACTTTATTCACAACTCATCACAACTTTGCTAAGGAAGTTGTAACCCGACACATATCACCTTCGTGAGGTGCTTTGCACGATATGGACTTTTCCAAGAGTCCAAAAACCAATATGGGACACCTCCGTGGGCTCCATGGACGATAGGCACTCATATATAAGCTTTTCAACTTGATACAACTCAAGTTAAGCTTTCAAATTCAACCCTTTTCTTGGTCATTTCTTCACCAAGATTACCATCATTCATAATGGAATCAAGTATGGTGTATCCTCCTTTATCTCTCTTCTAAATGATGATATGAGGGAGTAGGAACACTCTAGATGTGGTAATTTTCATATTAATCCCAAATTTTGGGTAAATTGCAATTTGTACCAAAATTGGTGCACAATGCTCCGACATTGTTCAAACAAGTTCAAACTTGGAATTTAGGCATTGCACGAGCCACCACTTAACATCATTCTCTCTCTTATGATTGTAAAACACATGTGGTACATTCAAAATGTGACATTTTTCATTATAACCCCTCAACTTGGGTAAATTGCACTCTGGTCCAAAACAAAGGAAAATTGCTCAAACAACATTCAATCGGGACCAAACTTGAAACATGAGTGTGTCACATGATAAAAAACCACCTTAGAGGATTATATTAAAGTTCTAAGAAACTTTATTAGTAAAAAAAAATAGGGTTACCTCATAACCCAGGTCAGGGTCGTTACAAGTTATAAACCCCTAACAAGGATTTCGTCCCCGAAATCCCAGGAAAAGGGAGGGACAGATTATTCATTAATCATGCCCTCAAGTCTCCACCTAACTTCTTATTGTTATTAAGATACCATAGATCTGTAGTTCACACAAAGTTCCTTTCACTAATTCAACCTTATCAATGTTTATGTTTATGCAGAGCATAAACCCCTAACATATGATGTCCATATTATTGAAAGGAAGAAGCATGAAAGAGCATACTTCTATCATCACCCAAGAATATTGATCAAAAGGGAAACATATATATCTAATATAGATAATTCACTCAGCAATCTTTTATTCATTTGGAAAAGTTCACTTAGCAAAACTCTATTTAATTGGGAATGCTCACTTAGCTTTTCCTTTATATTAGGAATGTTCACACAACTCTTCCCATTTAATTGGGAATGTTCACACAGCTCTTCCCATTTAGGAATGTTCACACAACTTTTCCTATTTAATTGGGAATGTTCACACAACTCTTCCCATTTAGGAATGTTCACACAACTTTTCTTATAATGTTCACACAACTCTTCCCATTTAGGAATGTTCACATAGCTTTTCCTATTTAATTGGGAATGTTCACACAACTCTTCCCATTTAGGAATGTTCACACAGCTTTTCCTATTTAATTGGGAATGTTCACACAGCTCTTCCCATTTAGGAATGTTCACACAACTTTTCCTATTTAATTGGATTATACTCTCTAGATTGTTTCAGAATGACTACTTGATCAGAGTAATAAAAAAGACAACAATCTAAGAGTTTCATACTTGCCTTGTCTTCAATAATCATATACCTGGATAGGGTATACACGTATTGAGATTAGGTAGTATGTACTTTATTTACTATCATATTCCTCACTTCTCATATCCTTATACACACATGATTTTTTTTATTTCTGAATTTTCTTTAGATATTGCTTCAATATCTCATCTTTTATTACACAGATAAGAGAGATTATAAAGCATTTAAAAGAATACTAAACATAATATAAATTCTAGTTCTCATATTTCTTCCCTATGTCGCCATAGGACAATCAATAGGGAAATCCGTAACAGCAATCCTTTTTATGTTTATCATATAATCATCAAGATAAGGCATATCAAAATGAAAAGCTCTATATAACTGTTATCCCTCGCGGTCATCTACCACTTTAGGTTGACTCAACACATAGAGTCTAGTTGTTTCATGTTGTTGCTTTTGCCTTTTCACTTTATTGGGATGTAACTTTCATAAGCCTTGCCGAGTCTACCTCGGTTGTTGAGTCATTTCCTCCCTTCTTTTTAAAGAGAAGAGTTTAGTATGCTCAACAAGTCTATATCCATAACATGTCTTGTCCTCATACCATGGTCTTTTCGGTCTCATTACCGATGTATAAGCTATGCCATGAGTTCTTACAAGTGAAAAGTTAGGACCTTTGCCCTTACATAATGACTAATGCCCTGGTGCACTAGGCATTTATTGCACTGGTGGTACCAAAAACTTTGGCTTTTCAGAACAACTAGGCAATGTCTCTAAAATTATAGAGAGCTTACCTTAAATCTCAACTTATTGCCCCTCCTTGGGCACTACCATCACAGATGTACTATGTGTCTAAACTTATGGAAGAGTCTACTTTCTCGCCATATGTTAATCTTTCCCACATTTCCACTGTTCCGACATGACCATGTCATTCAGGAACCCCTTCAAAGCCTAAAGTTTCTGCATTAAGGACTGGTAACCTAGGTTTTAATGCTAGTATCTAGTATTCTATATGCATCACTGTTGTCCTAACCTTCCCTTCAAGAGTATAAACATAGGATTCTCTATCCTGATCAGGTCAAGATGGGAATTCTCAGGCACTTGTTCTTCTCTTTCCTGATCCCATGCACCCTCTCCTGGTGCAACAACATTGCCCTTAGCAATGTGTTCCTCATGTTCCCCAGTCATTTATAAACTTCACCTTTTATTCTGCATAAGCAGAAATCACTATAGGGTATACTGGAGGACACTAACACAGACTCAACACCATAGTCCTATGTCTCTATAGACTCAGCGAACCTTAAGCTCTAATACCAAACTTGTAACGACAGTCGCCAAACTGACAAACAAATTATTACTAATTAAGTGGAATAAAAATAAACAGTAGATTAACAAAAATCACTGAAATTATAAAACCATTTTGGAAGGAGATCCTTGTATAGAAAACTTTTACTAAAAGATTCAAAACTCATACATATCATGATTGACATTATACAACATTATTTCATCTCATCTCGAGGACAACATATAACAGTTGCTCTATCAAAACACATATTGGAGCAACATAAAACCTCGAGGCACTCAAGCCAAAATCTCATATTTTTCATGAAACCAGTACGAACCAACTCCAAGGACCTGAGAGTACAGAGATGACACATAGGACTCATATCTACAAGACAAGATAGACAATACACTCAACCTGAGTTGTCATTGCTGCCTCAGCTGTTGTTCTTCCTCTACAAAAAGGTCTTCACCTCCTCATGCACGTCCACCTAAAAAATTTGGATCCTACGGGGGTGGGACAATTGTAAATTGCCCCAGCGAGAAATATAACTCTCCACCAACAATATTATTACCACAGTTTAAATGGTATAAAACTGAGCAGAAGATAAGCAATTTAGAATATTCTCATCTTTTAAAGCATTGCAACTATCTGTGATAGAGCAGTAAGTCATTTATTCTCTTTATAAGGAATGGGAAGAACATGTATATCATTTACTCATCATACTATATCAACATCTCAAGCTTATCCAGTGAAACTCATTATCATGGTATGTCATCCATGAATCATTCTCATTTCTATTTATTGGCCTCAGCCAATCTACTAACCAGATATTTAATTGTACCAGTCATGTGAGTATACATCATCATATTATATTCAGGCATTGGACTATGCCAATCCTGTGCAACTATTTCAGGCATTGGACTATGCCAATCCTGTGCAACTATTTCATGCATTGGACTATGCCAATCATGTGCAAACATCACTGAATACCACATCACTTTTACTAGGCATTATACCTTAGCCAAGCCATCATACTTATTCACATCCTTTCTATAAACAAGTATCCCTCTCATATAATTCAAACACTATAGCCCTTATTTGGCTATAAGCATAAAGCATGTATGATCAAGATTTCATTATTATTATTGTATCCATTTATTATTATCATTATTTTACTAAGTTTGCATTTCTTAGTTTATTTTGAACATTATCATTTCTTACATGAGACTTTTATAAACACCTTATTACCTCTCACCAGGCAACAACTATCCTCATGGCTCATAAGGCCCATTAAGTATCTTGTCACCTCTCACTAGGCAACAAATTATCGCATGGCTCACAAGGCCATAACACATCTTGTCAACTCTCACTAGGCAACAAATTATCACATGGCTCACAAGGCCATAACGCATCTTGTCACCTCTCACTAGGCAACAAATTATCACATGGCTCACAAGGCCATAACACATCTTGTCACCTCTCACTAGGAAACAAATTATCACAAGGCCATAACACATCTTGTCACCTCTCACTAGGCAACAAATTATCACATGGCTCACAAGGCCATAACACATCTTGTCACCTCTCACTAGGCAACAAATTATCACATGGCTCACAAGGCCATAACACATCTTGTCACCTCTCACTAGGCAACAAATTATCACATGGCTCACAAGGCCATAAAACATCTTGTCACCTCTCACTAGGCAAAAAATTATCACATGGCTCACAAGGCCATAAAATCTTTATACTTTTATACAAGTATTTAACATGCCTTATAAGGCATATGCAATAAGAGAATTACAACCATCCCATCATTGGGATTAGGGTTTCCCCTTTATAATTGATTAGGGTTTCATGTTTATTTTATTGATCCAACCCTAACTCATTGCTCCACACATCTAGGAGCATACATTGCTATCATAAGTATCCAATTATACTTATTTATTCTCAACATTTATCATTAAATGATTACCAACACAAGGTACGAGTTTCTCTCTCATCCTCTCTAGGATATTGATTACATCATACTTTATTGTTTTGGCTTAACCCTTTCTCAAGGTATGTTAGCCTACACTTATCAAAGTGCATTAAACTCATTACATTTCAATGTAACAATTGGCATGACACACTTCATGTGTTACTCATCCATACATATTGGATTTAAGATGCATCAAGGTGTAGCAACCTTAAAGTATTGGATGTGATATTTACCATACCTTGGTGTATCACTTCCCTCATCACTTTTAACATAGTTAAGTTCATCAACTTATATTGTATTAGGGTATTTCCCATCCTAATACTTTATCCACTATTCCATCATATTAATCTTGTAAAGTATTGACCATAAGTCATACACTTGAATCACCCATCTATCATCAATGATATGGACTCATCTCGGATTAAGACAGTGTTGATATAAGGTTGTCCATTATCAACCACTTTAGGTGTTTCACCTATAAAGGTATTAGCCACACAATAACTTGGTGTTACTCTTATCACTCCTAATAGTATCTTGCCCTCACATTTACAAGGTATCTCGGATTAGAAGTGTGCATATGCTCATCATATCGGGTTGTAAGTATATGAGCACTCACCATATCGGGCTAGAAGTATATACACACCATTGCTATCGGGCTCAAGGTGTTTGGATGTGTTACCCATGTCGTACATGAGGTATTAAGCCATCACCATGTTGGGCTAGACATCAACTAGGGTTGTGTATCGGGCTACCATATCGTGCAATAGCACTTGCTATTCTTTACTCATATTTGGTTGCCCAAATTAGGGTTTCACATCAACTTATAAGTATTCAGTTAACCTTGTATCATGCATGGACTCTATACTTGACTCCCTATAGTGAAAGAGGTGTATACTACACCTCCATATCGTGCAACAATGTATTCATTCATATCCATATCATTCAAGTGAAGAAGGTGCATCATCATATTGGGTTAAAGGTGCTTACTTGTGTGCTTGCACCCGATATCACTTTTATAAGGTAATATCATTATCTTCAAGCTCTAGACCTTTGTTCTAACTATTATAGTTCATGTCAACAGGTCTAAGAAACTACTAGAACTCATAATTTCATCAAATATTTCAGAAAATTTTGGAATTAAAAGTAGATCATTAAATACAACAATTTAGGTGATGAATAATAACATGGTTGAGTTCAAGTTATATAACCCGCCTTAAGAACAACTTCAAAGCTCCAAGATCCAAAGCTGTACATTCCTAAGGTTTAAGATGACTTATAAAAATTCCAAGGCTCGTTCACAACTCCTTCATATACAAGGAATTACCATGGATAAGAAATTGGTGAAGAAGAAAAGAAAGGTAGTTCATAACCCTAATTCCATGGTTCAATTCAAGCTTGAAGACAGCTATAGCTTACCTTAGGGTTAAGTTTTGAGTTCCTTAGCTCCTTGGCCGACACCCTACAACTCTTGGGCGATATGGACTTCCTCTTGGCTGATGCAACTTTGCTTGTGGCCGATACCCCCTCACTTGTGGCCAAAATCACTTCAATTGGCCGATATCAACTTGCTATGGGCAATATCAACATGCTATTGCCGATATACTTGTTATGGACGATACCCAAGGCCTATGCACAATACCCTTGTGCTCTTGCATGACATGCCACCCCTCTTTCACGATATGATACTCACTTGCACGATATGGCACTCACTTGGAGTCAAAACACTTCACTCTATGGTCGATATCACCCTATATGGCCGATATCACCTACTTGGGAGATATGGTCTTGCCATGGGCGATACCCAAGGCCCATGCATGATACCACAGCATCCCTTCATGATATGGGAGCTCTATGCACGATAACTTAGGGTAGGAGAGTTTTAAGTGTCGCAAAATTGCACCAAGGGGTGAAACTAGGGGTATATATACTTGTTGTTCATGAAGAAAGGCAAAAATGAGGTGTCAACATTTTGAGCTAGTAGGTGCCACGTGTCATGCATGGGTGACACGTGTTCATGCATGCATCAACATTTATCTTGTCTTGCAAACCAGTTTACAATCATTTAGGGATAAAGATTCGTCCATTACATATATCTTTGAATAAGATATATCAACAAAATCACCACTTTATTCACAACTCATCACAACTTTGCTAAGGAAGTTGTAACCCGACACATCTCACCTCCTTGAGGTTCTTTTCACGATATGGACTTTTCCAAGAGTCAAAAAAACGATATGGGACTCCTCCTTGGGCTCCATGCCCGATAGGCACTCATATATAAGCTTTTCAACTTGATACAACTCAAGTTAAGCTTTCAAATTCAACCCTTTTCTTGGTCATTTCTTCACCAAGATTACCATCATTCATAATGGAATAAAGTATGGTGTATCCTCCTTTCTCTCTCTTATAAATGATTCTATGAGGGAGTAGGAACACTCTAGATGTGGTAGTTTTCATATTAATCCCACATTTTGGGTAAATTGCAATTTGTACCAAAATTGGTGCACAATGCTCCAACATTGTTCAAACAAGTTCAAACTTGGAATTTAGGCATTGCACGAGCCACCACTTAACATCATTCTCTCTCTTATGATTGTAAAACACATGTGGTACATTAAACATGTGACATTTTGCATTATAACCTCTCAACTTGGGTAAATTTCACTTTGGTCCAAAACAAAGGAAAATTGCTCAAACAACATTCAATCGGGACCAAACTTGAAACATGAGTGTGTCACATGATAACAAACCACCTTATAGGATTATATTAAAGTTCTAAGCAACTTTATTATTAAAAAAAAATAGTGTTACCTCATAACCCAGGTCAGGGTCGTTACAAATTCCTTCACTAATCGTTGAACCATCAGTTGGCATTACACCCACCGAGCTATCAGTTTTCATTGATTCACGCCTCCATTAGTTTTTGTTCCTTCAATATAAGATCCAATAGCACATGCCATGGACTTAATCCAATAGTCCTCTCGGTTGGGTTTACATTTGCCAAACCATCAGGTTACACCACTCAGTCCTTCCTTCGACTGACAAGTGGAGGAAGCCCAATGCTTGCCTTCTGATGGCTGACTCATTCACCAACCAAAGGACTGCCAACACCTACCTTTTGATGGAGATCATGTACTTTCCTTCTGAAGGAAGTTCTGCTACCACCTTTGTTGGAAGTTTTGCACACATATTCTAAAGGAAGTACAGTGCTCAACAATCGATGGTTGTTCTGTATCATTAACTAAAGGTTCCCCAACACATGGTTTTGAAGGAACATATGACTCCACCTTCCAATGGCATTCTACATACTCTTCTGAATGGATTTCCACAACTTCTGATCGTTCTCCTAACCATTTTCCTACCAAAGGTTGTCTTGACCCCTTTCCTGTCGATGGATATTTTAAACATTGCAAACCCTTCATCTACCTCTATTTTTGTATCTTCACCTTAATGATGATTGAGGACTTAACTCCAAGGTGGTTGTGAAGGGATCCAAACACTAAACCCCTCCTATAGATAGGGGAGAACTGCTAGTAGATAGCGACATCCACCATTGACATACTAAGCCTACCATTTTCAATCTATACATTAGACTTTTAGAACCTTTGACCACATATATCAGTTCATGACCGTCAACTGAAGATGCTTCCTCCTCCACTGCCTCTAGGGTTTCTAGGATCATACCTTGAGAGAGGTTTGTTCCGTAGAGCCTCATTCCATCAGTTGACGACCTATGCCATCATCGATCTGCTCTCTTTTGTGACGACAGACCCAACTCCTAAAGAAGGAAGAACAATGCTCAGTTCCACCTCGAATGAATGTCCATGGGTAGATCTGTTGGTGCTTCATCTACCATCACTCTAGATCTTGAATAGATACATATAGACATGTTTGCCTATATCTTCTATTGTGATGATGATATTCTTCTTCTCTTCTCTTATTGTTCCTATTACTATTGCCATGGTGATTAGTCCTCTTACTAGGATGCGGGGAGTAGCCCTGTTGCTTGATTTTGTTCTCTTATCTGTATCTATTTTTTATGGACCATTATATGTTTAGAAATCAATCATTTTATACTTGTAATTTTGTTTGATCACCAATTTTACACGTTTATCAGATCTTGGGTGTAGATAACTTTGAACCCATGATCTAGTATATCCATTGATTCTTGTTAAACCCGTGATGATAATTTCAGATAGGTTTTTTTTGAGGCAATAGATGTATGATATCTAGGTAACATGAGGTGAACTTAGAGTGATACCCGTACAAGTTTTAATCCTAACACTAAAAGGGGGATTTTATTGGCTAAAGATATATATGTTCATGTTTAATATGATGTAGTGAGAGAGTGAATGATATGTAGCAGTGGTGAAACCCATCCCTCCCAATGCTCCCATCATTTGATAAAATCTGGACTTTATTCTAGCTTTCACTATCTGCAAGCTTAGTATAATCAACAACCAATCCAATTTTGTGATATCTACTATTCCTTATCTGGTCATCTTCATCAAAATATTTCTTTAAAATGTTGTCCTTTGGGTTTGATCCTAAACTACTACAATAAGATTTTTTTTCACTTGTGGGTGGTGACTATGGTATGTTGGTTAAGGTAAACTCTATGGATTCCACCCCTAGTGAATTTTCCGGTCCAGTACCACAGACCTGAGGAAACAATTTTAGAATACATATCAAGTTCCAGAGATACCGTAGCCACATCTTATTCCATAAATGACAAGTTTTCAGCCATTAAGAAGATTCTTCAATTCCTAGAAGTTCATGATTTCCAGCCAATAAACAATACTTTCCAATCAGTTGCTTACTGGAAATCATGTGATTATTAGTTGGCCCAACTACCTACCTCCCTATACTCTCCTATAGGTTTCTTTTCTGGGAAATCTGAGAATAATTCCAATCATCATGAATAGTTTAAGGTTATTTCTACACATTCAGGAAACATGTATGCTCCTCCTCCTCCAATGAAACCAACCACCCTTCCTATTGATTTTGATAATGATGATTCTGTGATGGTTAAGAAGAAACATGTACATGCCATAACTGTTGATTTGATGCAAGGAAAGCTACTAGGCATTGCAAAACCACATGTCTATTCTATTGAACCTTATGTTCTAGTTTATAATCCAAGGTCTCCCTATCAAGAACGTGTCAAGAAAATAAGATTGGATGCTAGATTCATGAGATTCAAGGAAGCTATGAAGAAGCTATAAGTGGACATCCCCTTCTTAATGCCCTTTCTAAAATTCCAACTTGGTCTATATATACGGAGACTCTATTGACCACGAAGTACACCATTGAGGAGTATGAGCAAGTAAAATTAGCAATATGACTTTGACATTATCCTCAATAAAATGCATGAAAAGCAAAAGGATCCCAACTCCTTTGAGATTGGGTACTACCTTGGTGAGATTACTTATAGAAAGTGGCTTGCAGATCTAGTTCCTAGTATCTCCATCATGCCATACAACTTATTCAATATATTGGAATTCATTTAGATTCTCCCCATTGCCAGGACCATACATCTAGCTGATTCCTCCATGACGAAGCCCATTGATATCAAAGGGTATGTTCCCATGAAGGTCAAGAAGGATGCTTATGTCCCTTGAGAGTTTGTGATTGTGGATGAAAAGGAGGACCTGTAGTATCCTCTTGTCTTTGGGAATCCATTCCTAGATATAACTGAAGCCTTGAATGACATCAAGGCATGAATATTCTTTTGAGGCTAGGAAGAGAAACACTCAAATCATGGGTGTTTGAAAGCATGAAGGGCTCAAGCATTCATGAGGAGGTCTTCTCTCTTTATTGTATAAATAAGCTATCTCAACTTATATAGGATTGTGAAGTGACAGAAGGCCCTCTACAAACAACCCTCACCATTCTAGAAAGTTCAATTTTGATGATGAGCAAGTCATCCAATGCATGTTTCATTTAGACTCCTATGAAGACGAGCCCAATGCTGAATTTGACGAGCTAAAAATGATATCTATTGTTGTAGAGAAACCAGAATCACATAAGGTACCAGATATGAAATCCCTACCTGAGGGTCTGAAGTATGTTTTTCTTGATGAATAATAAGTTTGTATAGTGGTCATAAATTCAAATTTTACATAAGATCAAGAAGACAAGTTGATGATTGAGTTGAGAATAGAATGGTAGCATTGGGTTACAAAATGACTAAACTCATAGGTGTTAGTCAAGCCATATGTATGCATAAGATTCCCATGGTATAGGACTAAAAATCATCTAGAGACCATGAATGCAAATCAAATCCCAACATGAAGGAGGGGGTCCATCTAGAGTCTATTAAATTGCTCACCGTGGGAATTATATACCCCATTTTAGTTTCCCCTTGAGTAAGCTCGTGCAGGTTGTTCCAAGAAAGGTGGAGCCACTATGGTAAAGAATGATAAGAGCGAGCCCATCCCTACCCATAGTGCTCCTTCCTTGACCAAGTCTTTGGCCACTTGGGACATTGAAAGTTCTTTTGATACCGTGATGGCTACTCTAGCTTCGACCAAATTCTTTCCCTCCCAATGATCAAGAGAAGATCAATTTTATTTTTCCTTTCACCACTTATTCCTTTAGGAGGACGCCCATCATATTATGCATGAAAGATCTATAGGGGGGGTGAATAGAGATTTTGGGAGTTTCAAAAATAATTAAAACAATTGAACAAGAAGTAGGAGGAAACAAGGAAGACACAAGGATGTAGAGTGGTTCCTATCTTAGAAATCTAAGGTAGTCAGTCCACTACCCGATTGTTTCCAACCAGGATTTTGAAAGAAATTTATTTTATTACCTCTCGAGGATGTTACACAAAATACAATTGATTCTTATCTACACCCTTGAAGTAGCCTTCACCTAAAGTAGCTTCAACCTCCTTGAAGCAACCTTCTAAAGTAACTCCAAGTCCATAGAGCAGCCTTCACCACCTTGAAGTAGCTCCACCACCTTGAGATAGCCTTCCTTTAGAAGTAGCTCCAACCTCCCTTGAAGTAATCTCAAGCACACCTCCTTTCAATAGCCTCCAACCTAGGAGTAGTCAAGGACAACAATATACAATAAAAGAGAACAAGATTGGAAGAAAGAAATAACTTTACCAATTGATTACAACGCTTTGATCTTATATCAAGCATATAGTTCTCCTATCCACTATAGATGAACGTGGTTATGTGGTGGATAGGAGATGCTTAGCTATAGGACACTAAATTGGAGCTTAAGGAAACAAGATTGCAAGTGTAGCTTTGCTTGTTGCTCACTAAGATTGATTCTCAAGTTGTAATTGTGTGTTTTGGGTGTCCTAAGGCATGTCCTATTTATAGGAATGTCTTACTAGTTCTTAGGGACGATCTAGACACTTTCTAGAGTGATCTTAGTGCTCAACTAGCCATTAGATATCCATTAATTACATTGCAATGACTAGTTGTTTAGTGCTGAAAAGTGCAATCCAGAACCTATCTCGGTTGAGAAGTTTGTCGACTGAGATTTGTCTCAGTCGAGCAATTCTTTAACCGAGGGTTGGTTTGGAGTAAATGTATTCAATGTGTATTGTGACTTTCCAACTACCAACTACTCTCAGTCTAACGGTTATGGAACCTACTCGAAGGTCTATCTCGGTCGAGAATGTTGTCGATTGACGGCTATTCAAGGGTTACATGAGTAGGTCAACAATCAATGCTCATGACTTAGGCTGAGGTGGTTCTCGGTCGAGAATTTTGTTGAGTGAGGGTGCCTCGGTCGAGAAGTTTGTCGATCGAGAATGTCCCTATTTTAATGAGTTGAATCATCTACTAAGTGTGTGTATTAATGTGTAATTGTGATTCTATCTTAGGGGAGGATCTATCTAAGTGTTGTGAGCGGATAGGGAAGATCTAATGCTTGATTTACATGTTATCTATGTACTTGTACATTATATAATTGTACAAGTTTTTACATTGAGTACAATCAAGAAAACAAAATCAATTTAAGCAAGTTGGTCTTCCAATCTGTATTGATCTTCAACTATCCACTTCCTTATTTGTTTATCCCAAAAATACTCAAATAACAAGTTAGATCCACTAGAATGAAATGTTTGTCATCATCAAAACAAAGGTTTAATAATGTCCAATTTAGCCAACAATCTCCCCCTTTTTGTAGATGATAAACATTTCTAATATAATTCAAGGGAATTTAAATAGTATGAGTTTCATACTTCAGATTTACCTTATGTAGACTTTCTATTGTTTATTCATGGAGTGAGTGCTAGTTATTCCCAAAGAGGTAGTGAACATAGTATCCAACTCTTTAAGGAATATATCAACAATTTATGTGAAGCCAAGAGATTATGAAACTCATTTTGTTTTTTATTTATATTACTTCTCCCCCTTTTTCATTTCAAAAAGATATCCACATAATCAATTTGCTCCCCTTGAATGAGATACTCCCCCTTAATCGTTTACTTAAATATGATTGTCAAATTTAGCCACAATTCAAAAACCATGATTTATTTCTCAACCATTTGCAAGGGATGTTAAGCCCTGAAATGATATGAGAATCATTTAGGCTCATGGATATATTTTATATTAGTTTCTCAACCATTTGTAAGGGATGTTAAGACCTGAAATGATATGAGACTCCTTTAGCCTTATAGCAAGATTGATGAATACATTCCTCAACCATTTACAAGGGTTGTTAAGCCCTGAAATGATATGAGATTTGTGGCAACACAACCCACTATCACACAGATAGCGAGGTGTTACACGAAAACATGCGGAAATCACCATAACCACAGATTATCGAAAACACAGGTTAATTAAAACCGAATTTGGAAAAAAACTGATAAACTACGAAGATATTACATTCCAGTCCACATCCTGTAAGAAAACATGTTATATACATATATACAAGCCTGTTACATGTCCACAGCTTAGAGAAACATCTATCTTGACGTCACATGAGTTCATCACCTGTTCATACATATAGCGACCCACATCCAGCCAACAACAAGATATACAAAACATCTACATCTGTACATCGTGAAACAACGTCAAAACATCACCAAGGACCTGAGAGTATAGGGATGACTCTAGACTCTATCACCAAACATCCAAAATAGTAGCATATCCATCGCTTGCCTTCTACTGTTCTTCTTGCTTCTCGGCCGCAACTCCGCGACCACCACCATGTCTAGTTCGACCACCTAAAAAGGTGTAAACCAGTGGGGTGAGACAATTGAACATTGTCCCAGCGGGAGGCATAACTCCTCGCCAAAACTACAATACCTCAGATGAACATATGCATAAAGCAGTTAACTGATGAGAAGTATAGCAAGAGCAGTCTTAGGAAATAAAGCTATCTAAGCTTACCAGATGTAATCAAGTATTATATGTGAAACATAATTAACAAGACAGGATATCCAAGTTCTACTGACATTGAAGAACATATAAGTAACTGCAAGATATAAAGAGAGTGTTTAGACAAACAAGGCCTCAACCAATGTTTCGTGTCTGTCTTAAGCAGTAAGTACTAAACTGCTGGATTACGTTTTATTATGTCCTGAGGAAGTGAACCGTACCGTTCAAATGCAACCTTCGGCTGTGAAGCCCAAGCCGGTGCCATACAAGGTTAATGGAAGAGCCAAAATCCACGACCTTCTCCGCCTCATGGTCAGTGCATGAGTACAACATAAGCAGGACCGCAGTCTCATGCTAAAGTGGTCTTAACCACAGGGTCAGCTCCGCAGGCTACCCTCTGCCTAGCCCACCTTGGTACAGGTCACGGTGCTAGTAAAAATGGGCCACGGGCCTGAACACTGTGCTCTGAGCCATGAACGCATTCATGCTCATCATATCACATATCCTGAGCCATGGGCCTATTCACCATGCTCTTTATCACAATTGGGTTACGGGCATGAACACCATGCCCTGGAGTCTACAACCGCAGTTGCACTCTTACCTCCTTACTAAAGGCTAGGAGCAAGCCTCGCATATTCAAAAATATGCGCTCCGGGTTAACCCACAGGACAACCCGTTTCACCATCACCAATTCCTGACGATGATGGATCTATGGCCAGGGCAACTACATGATAGATTTCACTGTGATTAATTAGTATCTTTTAGATGGATTGCAAGATTCAACCAAGTTGTATAACATGCAAGCTATAAAAGAAAATAAACAATCATAAATTCAACATTATGCGTTCACTACAATTCACATCATATTGATCCATCACAAGAATCCCACATCACATGTTATCACTTGGCCTCTTGCCAATCAATCCTGATCCATCTCAAGGATCCTCACATACCATGGGATCTCAATCCCTCATCACATAGTGCCACTGCCTCTCAAGGCCTATATCATTATCATGGAACATCATTCATAATGTACCTATTATTTCATGTTTTCATATACTCATTCCTCATAGCCTTTCATTTGGATATGCATTACCTGCATGGTTAGCATCATTCAATAATCAACAAGAATAACTTAGAGACTTATATTATTGACACAGGGTGACATTTAGGGTTAAGCGTATTATCATCACAAAATAACACTAGGGGTTGTATCCTTTACTTAAATCATGCCTCATCTCATGATCTCATGTATAAGTCATATCACTAAGCAAACCCTAATGCATACTTATTATTACTCCTGGTATTATAAAACAAATAAGGTGCTCACACTCGTGTGTATAACCATATTAAGATTTGATGAACAAGCTTTATCATTAAGAGCATTGTCATGCAACGAGTCATATGGATTAACAAAAGTATAGCCGACACATTAGCTTTCTATGACAAACTGAACCTTCACAAGAAGTGCTCAACACCCTCACTAAAACCATATCGGGCAGGGCTCACTCTCACCAAAAATTGTATCGGGCAACCAGCTCTCACGGCCCGCGTGCAGTGCGCAATGCTGGGTCAAGGGCGAGTGTGCAGGGTATATCGGCCAGTGCAACGCGCGCAAGGATGTGCACGGTACCGAGTAGCTGGGTGTTAGCCATGTGATGCACACTGGAGCATGCAGCTCATGTCGGGCAAGCTACTTGTATTGGGCGAACAACTTGTGTCGGGCGAGCAAGGGTAGGCATCAGGCGTGCCGGATACCTATGTCGTGCAGGGGAGTACCGGGCGGCACGGTTGGGCGATACAAGGCATGTCGTGCACTCAGGTCATGTGCGTGTCGTGCAAGGGTGTGACGCACTCTGTTGGGCGAGCAACTCTACCGGGCGAGAAGCTCTACCGGGCAAGGTCATCTCAAAAGCGTGCACCTCATCCAGGCGTACAGGGCTGGTGTCGGGCACCCAAAGTTGGCTCGCATGCCCGACACAACACAGAACTAACAACAACTACCAAGGTGGGTATACCGGGCAAGATGTTTCATAAGCGTGCCGTGTAGGGGGTCTAGGTCAAGAGGGCTTATCGGATAGCACCTCCCCCTTCCCATATCATCCAAGGTACATATCAAACAAGGATCATCTACTCGACACATGGACACCCGAAACCCTAGAAAAGGGTCACCACCAAACCGAGCTCACCCTTCTAGCCCATGGTGAGAAAAGAGTGTTGCTTTAAGCAACTAGGACACAAGGTCACCTCAATCGAATAAGAAGGAGGTGTGTTGCTCATGGCACTAGAGGCTCAAACTCACTTTTCTAGACCAAGGGGAGAAAGGAGTGTTGCTCACCTACAAACCCTAGATCACAAGGATCGACCAACATGAAAGCTAAACAAGAACCAAGATACTAACATGCATATAAACAAGATCATAGCAAGTCATAAAGTAATTAGGGTTAGAAGTTATGCAACCCGCCTTAAGCTCCAAGCTCCAAAGAAGAAGAACTCCAAGGGATGTCGACCACCACTTGCTCCTCAAAGGTGTGTCGGCCACCACTCTCTTCTTCAAGGGGATATCATACACCACTTAGCAAGGTAGATGGGTTGTGTCATGCAACAAGGTGGAGAGAAACTAAAGGACCTAAAGCTAAGGAAAGAACTGCCTATTAAAGAAGGAAAGGAAGGAGAAAACAAGGTTGGTTCAAGCAAGGTGTCACTTTCCTAGGGACACTTGTCCTAGGGCACAAGCCACCACTCTAGAAAGCTTCATCCACATGTCCAAGATGTGCTCCAAGTGTCCACTAAACAAGGTCAAATCTAGGTCAAGCATCATGGGCGACACAACATGTTTCTCCTTGGGCGACACACACCATTGCCATGGGCGACACACCTCTTAGCCGATACACATCCACACTTGGCTGATACAAGGCTCAAACCCTAAGCAAAGAAAGGCACCTCAAGGTCCAAAAAGCTCATCAAGGCCCAAAAGAACTCAAGCAACAAGCACAAGCCTACCTCTCTACACAAGAGGAAGCAAAGAGAGAGAGGAACACCTCACAAGGTGGCAAACTTGCCTACAAAACCCTAGACTTGGGTTATTTGCAAGTAGCACCTCCAACTCTCAACAAAGCACAACCAAACCCTAATCACTACCAAAGGTGATTAGTAAACACCAAAGCACCAGGGTTAAGCAAAGGAAACAGGGTAAGCCCTAAACGAAGGTCAGGGTCCTTACAATCTAACCCCCTTTAAGGGATTTCGTCCCCGAAATCTGAAGAGAAAAGCGAGGGATACTTCCTCCTCATCTCTTCCTCAAGCTCGCATGTGGCTTCCTCAACGCCATGATGATACCAAAGAACCTTCACAAGAACCATGTCCTTCCTCTTCAGCTTCTTAACCCTTCTGTCAAGGATCGCCACAGGACCTTCCTCGTAGGTCACATCTTCGTCAAGCTCAACCTCAACTGGCTGTATCAATGTACCCAAATCCAGATGACTTTTCTTCAGCATACTGACATGGAACACTGGATGTAGCCTATGCAACTCTGGAGGTAACTCTATCTCGTAAGCTACCTTTCCAACACGTGCTATAACTTGGTAGGGCCCCATATACCTAGGTGCCAACTTACCCTTCCGGCCAAACCTCAGCACACCTTTCCATGGTGAGACTTTAAGATATACTTTGTCTCCTACCTGGAACTCCAAAGGTCATCGGCGATTGTCTGCATAAGACTTATGCCTTTCCTGTTCCACTTTTAACTATTGTTGTATTACCTTGATCTTTTCCGTTGTCTACTGTACCAGCTCAGGACCCAACAACTGATACTCACCAGACTCATACCAACACAAAGGAGATCTACACTTCCTTCTGTACAAAGCCTCATAAGGAGCCATGTCAATGCTCTGCCGATAACTGTTGTTGTAGGAAAACTCCATCAAACTCAGATGCACATCCCAACTGCCTAGGAACTGCAAAACACAAGCTCGAAGGAGATCCTCTAGAATCTGAATAGTCCTCTCAGACTGTCCATTTGTCTGCGGGTGGAAAGTTGTATTGAATCTCAACTGAGTTCCCAACGCTCTGTGCAACTGTTCCCAGAAACGACTCGTGAACTGAGGACCTCTATCAAAAACTATCGTCACTGGCACACCATGCAAACTTACTATCTCATCCACATATACTCGAGCGAGTTTCTCAGTTGTATACGTCATCTTCACAGGTATGAAATGGGCAGACTTCGTCAATCTGTCCACAACCACCCAAATGGAATCATGATTCCTAGTTGTCTTGGGTAGACCAACTACGAAATCCATGGTTACATGATCCCATTTCCACTGCGGTATTGGCAAGGGTTGTAGCGTACCTACCGACTTCTGATGTTCAACCTTCACTTGCTGACAAACTGCACATCTAACCACGAACTCAACTACATCTTTCTTCAAACCGGGCCACCAATACAAGTCCTTTAGACTATGATACATCTTGGTGTCACCTGGATGCATATCGTACATCAACGTGTGTGCTTCCTCGAGCACTAACTTCCTCAAATCAACAACATCTGGAACCACCATCCTATCACGATAGTAGACTAGTCCATCCTCGGACTCATGGAACCCATCACGCTTTTCACTGCCAAACTCTGATCTGATCAACTGTACTGCATCATCTGTCTGTTGCGCATCCTTGATCTGCTGTCTTAACGTAGACTTGACCTGCATTTGTGCTAGAAGTCTAGCTAACGAGGAAACCTCCATCTGCACATTCATCTCCCGTAGAGAGACAAACATATCCCACCTATGGCATACCAGGGAACTCAACTGTGCCTTCTTGGAAGAAAAAGAAGACTTTCTACTAAGCGCATCAGTGACCACATTCACCTTACCAGGATGATACTCGATAGTGCAGTCGTAATCATTGATCAACTCCATCCATCGACATTGTCGCATGTTCAACTCGTGTTGTGAAAAGATGTACTTCAGATTCTTATGATCCGTAAAGATTTGACACACCTCCCCATATAGATAGTGTCTCCAAATTTTTAACGCATGAACCACTACTGCCAACTCCAAGTCATGAGTCAGATAGTTCTCCTCATGTTTCTTAAGCTGTCGCGAAGCAAAAGAAACCACATGATCTTCCTCCATCAGCACACAACCTAAACCTTTCTTGGAAGCATCACAAAAAACAACATAGCCCTTTCCAGGCTCTGGCAGGATCAACATTGGAGCACTGGTCAGCTTCTCCTTCAAACTCTGAAAAGCTTGCTGACATCGATCATCCTAGACAAATTGTACATCTTGTCTAGTCAACTTCATCATTGGCAACACAATCGCACTGAAGTCCTTGATAAACCTCTGATAGTATCCTGCTAAACCAAGGAAACTACGAACTTCTGTCGGCGTCTTCAGTTGCTCCCAATCTGCAACGGATTCCACCTTCTTCGGATCTACTTTGACTCCTTCAGTAGATATCACATGACCTAAGAAAGTCACTTCCTCCAACCAGAACTCACACTTACTGAACTTGGCATACAACTGATGTTGGCGAAGAAGAGTCAACGCTAGACGAAGATGTTGTTCATGCTCTAGTCTGTCCCGACTGTAGATCAAGATGTCATCTATAAAGATTACAACAAACTAATCTAAGAACGGACGGAACACTCTGTTCATTAGGTCCATGAAAGCAGCAGGTGCATTGGTTAGCCCAAACGGAATAACCACGAACTCGAAATGACCATACCTCGTCCGAAAAGCTGACTTTGGTATGTCATCTGCCTTTATCCTCAACTGATGATACCCAGACCGTAGATCGATCTTCGAAAACACTGTAGCACCACGCAACTGATCAAACAAATCATCTATCCTCGGCAACGGGTACTTGTTCTTGATCGTGACGTTGTTCAACTGTCGGTAGTCTATACACAACCACATCAAACCATCCTTCTTCTTGACGAACAAAATAGGAGCACCCCAAGGCGACATGCTTGGTCGGATGAAATCTTTGTCCAGCAACTCTTGTAACTGCTTCTTCAGCTCTGCCATCTCCACTGGAGCCATCCTATATGGTGTCTATGAAACTGGTTGTGTACCTGGAACCATATTGATCTCAAAATCAATCTCTCGGGGCAGAGGAACACCAGGAAACTCCTTAGGAAACACATCTGCAAACTGTCAGACAACTGGCACTTCTTCAAGGCTAAGACCTTTCTCCTTGGTCTCCACAACGGTATCCACCATGTAAGCCAAGAATGCCTCACATACTTGTCGTAACAACCTATCCTCCACCATAGTTGATACCAAACATGTCGGAAGAATCTTCGTATCTCCTTGGAAGATCCACTTTTCTCCCGCATCATCAAACACTGCCTGCTTGGAACCACAGTCCAAAACCACCTTATACTTCTCTAAGGTATCCATTCCAAGGATAACATCAAACCCATGCATATCAAGTGGCATGAGATCCACTTGAATGCGGTGTCCCAAGGAAGACAAGACACAAGATGGGCACTCTTCTTGAAGCAACGAGGAACCATCAAGAGAGGTTTTTAACAACAAACTCTCTTTCTTATAGCTAACAGGTAACCCATAGTTTTCAAGCATACTATAGGCGATAAAAGAGTGTGTAGCACCCGCGTCAACCAGAACAGATATAAAGCAAGAAGAAGACATATCAGAATGAAATAACTCCATTTGACCTATCACTACTCGCGGGTTGACTATCACCTCCGGCTGATTCATAGCATAGAATCGAGCCGTAGCTTGCTGTCCATGACCTCTGCTTCCTTGAGCAGACGATCCAACTTGAGACACTTGACCGTGTCCTCATCCTCTGCTACCACTAGGCTGCTGGCATTCCGATCCTTGATGATTCTGCCTCGGCTGCTGTGTCACTTCATCATCTCTATTCGGGCAGTTGAACCTTAAATGCCC
This sequence comes from Alisma plantago-aquatica, assembly GCA_963693085.1. Classification (NCBI taxonomy): domain Eukaryota; kingdom Viridiplantae; phylum Streptophyta; class Magnoliopsida; order Alismatales; family Alismataceae; genus Alisma; species Alisma plantago-aquatica. Next base: position 928,880,649 of record OY856409.1, read on the forward strand.
GATTTGACCACACCGATGGCATACTTTATCATCAACCTGTGGCCTAGATGGCCCTGTCACTACCACAGAAGCTGTACTTTGTGCCTTAGATGGTGAAGAAACATAACCTCTTCCTCCACTTAGAAACCACTGAGATGGTCCACTGAAACCTCTCATCACCGACGGTGCTGAAAACCTGGGCTTCTTGAAGCCACTAAACCTCTGACCTTGAAACTGAGCAGGTCTCTTCTTAGCCATAGACTCTCTCTTCTCCCTAATTGATCATTCGATCCTCCGGACGGATTCCACAAACGTAGCAAACCTTTCTCGATTCTCCAACGCAGACACAGGGGTGGTCAACTCAGAACTCAGACCCTTCTCGAAACGTCTGATCCGCTCCTCATCTGTCGCTACCATGTGAGGACAAAACCTAAACAGATCCATGAACTTGGCCTCGTACTCAGTTATATTCATCGTCCCTTGTCGCAAACTCTCAAATTGACTGATCTTCTCATCCAGATACGTCTTCAGGAAGTATCTGGTGACAAACTCGTGCCAGAAAACCTCCCAATAGATCCCCTCACTAGGTCGCTTCTCTTCCTTGATGGTCTACCAGTGACCAGCACTACCCTTCAGAAGATAGACAACATGCTTCACTTTGTCTGCTTCGGGGATGTCGAGGATCCAGAAAGCCTTCTCAAGACTTGTCAGCCACAAATCTGCATCCTCTAGATCAGCTGTTCCAGCATAATATGAAGCTCTGACTCGGCAAAGCCGCTCAAAGGTCTTCCCAATACCCGATGTTTCACCATGGGGAACCTGTGCTCGCGGAGGAGGCACTGGTAATCACTCAACCATGAGATTCATCATAGCCATCATCTGCCCCATAAGCTGTTGGTAGGCAGGGTGTTCAAGAATGGCTGGGTCAGGTTGGGGAACCTCAGGAACCTGATCTCCATGTGTCTGTCCTTCAATTGAAGTTGCATCACTATACTCAGCTAAGTGTTCTTCATGGTTTCCAGACATCTTGACTTTTCTTCTACTGAGGGTAGAAGACGATTGTAAGAAAATCTGGACAACACACAAGAACAGACGACCTAGTCCTAAATCCCTGTAGACTCAGCGAACCTAAGGCTCTGATACCAAAATTGTGGCAACACAACCCACTATCACACAGACAACGAGGTGTTACGCGAAAATGTACAGAAATTGCCATAACCACATATTATCAAAAACATGGGTTAATTAAAACCGAATTCCGAAAAAAAAACTGATAAACTGCAAAACTATTACATTCCAGTCCACATCCTGTAGGAAAACAGGTTATATACATATATACAAGCCTGTTACATGTCCACAGCTTAGAGCAACAGCTGTCTTGACGTCACATGAGTTCATCACCTGTTCATACATATAGTGACCCACATCCGGCCAACAATAGGATATACAAAACATCTACAGTTGTACATCGTGAAACAACATCAAAACATCGCCAAGGACCTGAGAGTACAGGGATGACTCTAGACTCTATCACCAAACATCCAAAACAGCAGCATATCCATCGCTTGCCTTCTACTTTTCTTCATGCTGCTCGGCCGCAACTCCACGACCACCACCACGTCTAGTTTGACCACCTAAAACAGTGTAAACTAGCAGGGTGAGACAATTGAACATTGTCCTAGCGAGAGGCATAACTCCCCGCCAAAACTACAATACCTCTGATGAACATATACATAAAGCAGTTAACTGATGAGAAGTATAGCAAGAGCAGTCTTAGGAAATAATGCTATGTAAGCTTACCAGATGTAATCAAGTATTATATGTGAAACATAATTAACAAGGCAGGATATCCAAGTTCTACTGCCATTGAAGAACATATAAGTAACTGCAAGATATAAAGAGAGTGTTTACACAAACAAGGCCTCAACCAATGTTTCGTGTTTGTCTTAAGAAGTAAGTACTAAACAGTTGGATTACGTTTTATTATGCCCTGAGGAAGTGAACTGTACCGTTCAAATCCAACCTTCGGCTGCGAAGCCCAAGCCGGTGCCATAAAAGGTCAATGGAAGAGCCGGAATCCACGACCTTCTCCACCTCATGGTCAGTGCATGAGTACAACATAAGTAGGACCGCAGTCTCATGCTGAAGTGGTCTTAGCCACAGGGTCAGCTCTGCAGGATACCCTCTACCTAGCTCGCCTTGGTACAGGTCACGACGCTAGTAAAACTGAGCCACGGGCCTGGACACCGTGCTCTGAGCCATGAACACATTCATGCTCATCATATCACATATCCTGAGCCATGGGCCTGTTCACCATGGTCTTTATCACAACTGGGTTACGGGCCTGAACACAGTGCCCTGGAGTCTACAACCGCAATTTCACTCTTACCTCCTTACTAAAGGCTAGTAGAAAACCTCACATATTCAAAAATATGCGCTCCGGGTTAACCCGCAGGAGAACCCGTTTCACCATCACCAATTCCTGACGATGATGGATCTATGGCCAGGGAAACTATATGATAGATTTCACTGTGATTAATTAGTATATTTTAGATGGATTGTAAGATTCAACCAAGTTGTATAACATGCAATCTATAAAATAAAATAAACAATCATAAATTCAACATTATGCGTTCACTACAATTCACATCATACTGATCCATCACAAGGATCCCACATCACATGTTATCACTTGGCCTCTTGCCAATCAATCCCGATCCATCTCAAGGATCATCACATACCATGGGATCTCAATCCCTCATCACATAGTGCCACTGCCTCTCAAGGCCTATATCATTATCATGGAACATCATTCATAATGTACCTGTTATCTCATGTTTTCATATACTCATTCCTCATAGCCTTTCATTTGGCTATGCATTACCTGCATGGTTAGCATCATTCAATAATCAACATGAATAACTTAGAGACTTATATTATCGACACAGGGTGACATTTAGGGTTAAGCGTTTTATCATCACAAAATAACACTAGGGGCTGTATCCTTTATTTAAATCATGCTTCATCTCATGATCTCATGTATAAGTCATATCACTAAGCAAACCCTAATGCATACTTATTATTACTCCTGGTATTATAAAACAAATAAGGTGCTCACACTCGTGTGTATAACCATATTAAGATTTGATGAACAAGCTTTATCATTAAGAGCATTGTCATGCAACGAGTCATATGGATTAACAAAAGTATAGCCGACACATTAGCTTTCTATGACAAACTGAATCTTCACAAGAAGTGCTCAACACCCTCACTAAAACCATACTGGGCAGGGCTCACTCTCACCCAAAACTATATCGGGCAACCAGCTCTCACGGCCCGTGTGCAGCGTGCAACGCTGGGTCAAGGGCGAGCGTGCAGGGTGTATCGGCCAGTGCAATGTGCGCAAGGACGTGCACGGTACTGGGTAGCTGGGTGTTAGCCATGTGGCGCGCACTGGAGCGTGCAGCTCGTGCCGGGCAAGCTACCTGTATCAGGCGAACAACTTTTTTTGGGCGAGCAAGGGTAGGCATCAGGCGTGCCGGATACCTGTGCCGTGAAGGGGAGTACCAGGCGGCACGGTTGGGCGATACAAGGCATGTCGTGCACTCAGGTCATGTGTGTGCCGTGCAAGGGTGTGACACGCTCTGCTGGGCGAGCAACTCTACCGGACGAGCAACTCTACCGGGCAAGGTCATCTCAAAGGCGTGCACCTCATCCTGGCGTGCAGGGCTGGTGTCGGGCACCCAAAGTTGGCTCGCACGCCCGACACAACACAGAACTAACAACAACTACCAAGGTGGGTATACCGGGCAAGATGTTTCATAAGCGTGCCGTGCAGGGGGTCTAGGTCAAGAGGGCTTATTAGGCAGCACCTCCCCCTGCCCATATCATCCAAGGTACATATCAAACAAGGGTCATCTACTCCACACATGGACACCCGAAATCCTAGAAAAGGGTCACCACCAAACCGAACTCACCCTTCTAGCCCATGGTGAGAAGAGAGTGTTGCTTTAAGTTAATAGGACACAAGCTCACCTCAATCGACTAAGAAGGAGGAGTGTTGCTCATGGCACTAGAGGCTCAAACTCACTCTTCTAGACCAAGGGGAGAAAGGAGTGTTGCTCACCTACAAACCCTAGATCACAAGGATCGGCCAACATGAAAGCTAAACAAGAACCAAGCTACTAACATGCATATAAACAAGATCATAGCAAGAGATAAAGTAATTAGGGTTAGAAGTTATGCAACCCGCCTTAAGCTCCAAGCTCCAAAGAAGAAGAACTCCAAGGGATGTCGACCACCACTTGCTCCTCAAAGGTGTGTCAGCCACCACTTAGCAAGGTAGAGGGGTTGTGTCGTGCAACAAGGTGGAGAGGAACTAAAGGGACCTAAAGCTAAGGAAAGAACCGCCTATTATAGAAGGAAAGGAAGGAGAAAACAAGGTTGGTTCAAGCAAGGTGTCACTTGCCTAGGGACACTTGTCCTAGGGCACGAGGCACCACTCTAGCAAGCTTCATCCACATGTCCAAGTTGTGCTCCAAGTGTCCACTAAACAAGGTCAAAGCTAGGTCAAGCATCATGGGCGACACAACATGTTGCTCCTTGGGTGACACACTCCATTGCCATGGGCGACACACCTCTTGGCCGATACACATCCACACTTGGCCGATACAAGGCTCAAACCCTAAGCAAAGCAAGGCACCTCAAGGTCCAACAAGCTCATCAAGGCCCAAAAGAACTCAAGCAACGAGCCCAAGCCTACCTCTCTATACAAGAGGAAGAAAAGAGAGAGAGGAACATCTCACAAGGTGGCAAACTTGCCTACAAAACCCTAGACTTGGGTTATTTGCAAGTAGCACCTCCAACTCTCAACAAAGCACAACCAAACCCTAATCACTACCAAAGGTGATTAGTAAACACCAACGCACCAGGGTTAAGCAAAGCAAACAGGGTAAGCTCTAAACGAAGGTCAGGGTCCTTACAAGATTCTTTTAAGCTCATAGTGGAATCAATGAATGTATCTCTAACCAAATATAAGGGATGTTAAGCCCTAATCAGTGTAGAGAATTCAATAAAGAACAAGATATACTTTGTATTCAAGAATGTTGTAAGCTCCCTCATGTTCATAACTAAGATTACTTTAAGGATACTAAGGTCATAACTAGCTTTGATGTTCAGTTGAATAAGTAAAGCATTGAATCAATTTGTTTATAACATGATGAGTAAATATACTAAGGTTTAGTGCAAGTGAATGATTTGATTTCACAAATAAGCATTTTGTCAGGCTTATTTTTGGTCGACTATGGATTCGACCGGGGCGCCCCTCGGTCGAACTCTTTTTCGACCGAGATACATTTTTGTAGATTTCCAATATAAACATTATAAGTTATCCAATGATCCATTTCTTCTTGAATATCATTGAGCCTTGTTGTATATAATCATTTTTCATTTTACTCATATGTGAACTGGTAGAACTTGAATATTCCAAGATAAAGCCTTTATGTGTTCTAAGATTAAGTTTGCCTTCTTTTGTCATTTATCTTGATTCATGTGAAAACGATTTAGTTTTGAGAAGGTACCTAGTTTTTAATTTCCTTGAATGCTCAAACTATTTAATTTTCTCACAGAATGGTAATGATTATACTATAACCAAGCTCTTGTATGATCAATCCTTATCTTTTGATTTCTGATCAAGATCTCTTATGCCAATAATTTTTCCATTAAGTCTTTCCTCAATCTTTTCCTCATGTATGTGAAAATCTCTTTATTTTCAATTATATGCTTGTTATACAATTTAATCTTGCAAAGTATAAAGTTTTAATGCACATATATAACAACTTAAGATTATTTTAGGCAATGTATCATGTAGAGTTTATTATTCAAGTGAAATATTTTAATTTTATCAAACAATTCTGCCAAAAATATCCTTGGTTTGACAATTTTATTGACCGAGTCACGTTCGGTCGAAATATTTGTCAGTCGGATGTTTTTCAATATTTTGTAAGCTTAAGACAATAACTTTCTTGGTCGACAGTTTTCCTGATCGAAATCCTCTCGGTCGACATTTTTCTTAACCAAGCAAGTTACTGTTTTGTCCTAAAAGTCCAGGTTTGAGACAGAAACTTCTTTGGTCGACTATTTTTTCGACCGAAGAGTGTCTCAGTCGAAGTTGTTGTCGACTGAGATTGTTTTTATTTTGTTTTCATCAATATTATTAGTTTCAAATAGATCTTAGATTACTTTAATTATCCAAGATAACGATGAGTTTAGTTGAGATAAGACATTATGAGTATCAAAGTAAAGTTTTAGGTCAAATCTCAACTAATCATATTCAAATTTCCTAAGTTTGGAGTCTTGGAACCCAAACTAAATCAACTTCCTTTTTCTTGTATGGGCACGAGAAGGAATAATGTCCAAGAGGCAAGCAATAATGACAATAAATGGAATCAATTTCATTTTTATTTTTATGATTTTGAGTTGAGTTGTTCTTGGGTACATATGTGATCTTGGTCTTGGATGCTTTTTTTCTTCTAGGTTTAGGTTTTTTATGATATTTTTCTTTTGTAACATATCCTAAACATCTTCTTCCAATTTGACCAGAAGAATCCTTTAGGATCTTATCAAGAACATCATTGTTTTTCAAGATACTAATTTCCTTTTGTAACTTAGCAATTTCATCCATTTTCTTTTTAATATTTGACTTGCTTGGTCAAGATTAGATGATAAAACATCTCTTTCTTTGACAATAGCATCATAATCAAAATGAGTACACATGGTAGGTTGAGTTTGAAGATCATTTAATTTTGCAAGTATTTCAACTTTTTCTTAAGAAAGAAAATTATAGTTTGTTTCTAGAGTAAGCAACTTCATATTGCAATCATTAAAATATGATTTCAAGGTATAATTTTTAGAAATAATACTTTCCTTTTTAGAAGCAAGATCATTTAATTGAGCATATAATTCTTCATTAGTTTTTGTGACTCTTTTTAGTTTCTTTTTACAATCAACATATTTATCATATAATTCTTCAATGCTAGAAACTAACTCTTCTTTAGATGAATAAAAAAGACTTACCTCATCTTCTTCTTCATTTGTAGTAGCAATGAGACATTGTACCTTGTCTTCTTTAGTCATGAGGCATTCTACTTCTTCTTCTCCACTCTCACTATCATTACTTGAGTCATCCCATGTTGCTTTGTAGATTTTTTCCTTCTTCTTGTGAGAGGAATTCCTTCCCTTCTTGACTTTATGGCATTCATTCTTTAAGTGTCCCTTTTTGCCACATTCAAAGAACCTAGGGGAAGAGGAAGAAGAAACACTAGAAATTTTTTTAGTTTTAAATCTTCTATACTACTTACCATTTACAATGAGAGTCTCTTCTTCACTGTCTTTTTCACTTGTATCATGACTAGTTTTAGTTGTAGTCTTGAATGCAATTTCCTTTCTTTTCTCCTTTTTGTGTTGGGTTACCAATCTTTCTTCTTCTTCAAGGGTGACCTCATGAGTTTCCAGATTGCCAATGAGCTGCTCCATCTTTAGTTTGGTGAGATCATTAGCTTCTTCAATGGCTGTCACTTTCAGCTTGTATTTTGGAGGCAAATACCTAAGGATCTTTGAGACTTGATCTTCTTATCTTATGAATTTTCCTAATGCACTTAAAACATTAACAATAGTAGAAAATCGTGCATACATATCACTAATAGACTCATTTGGTTGTGCATAAAATTGTGCAAACTTTTGTTTAAGCATACTAATCTTAGAATTTTTAACTTGTATGGTTCCTTCATGTGTAATAGAAAGTCTATGCCATATATCATATGTAGTTTCACATGAGGAAATTCTATTGAATTCACTTACTAAAATAGAGCAATATAAAATACTTACAGCCTTGGCATTTAGTTGAGTTTGTTTTTCCATATTGGCATCCCATGTATTATATTCAGTTTCTAAAAGCTCATATGGAGTATACCATCCTCCAAAGCTCCCAACTAATGCCATGGAAATAAAACTACATCATTCTCTTCCAATAGTTGTAGTTTCTTCCATCGAATGGTGGTGGACGAGATTCTTGAGTATCCTCCAGGTTCAAGTTGTTGAGCACACCATCCCCCATCCTTCAAGACTTATTAAAGCTCCTTGAAGACCTGCTCTGATACCAATTGAAAGATCTATAGGGGGTGAATAGAGCCTTTTGGAGTTTCAAAAATAATTAAAATAATTGAACAAGAAGTAGGAGAAAATAAGGAAGACATAAGGATGTAGAGTGGTTCCTACCTTGGAAATCTAAGGTAGTCAGTCCAGTACCTGATTGTTTCCAATCAGGATTTTCAAAACAATTTAGTTTATTACCTCTTGAGGATGTTACACAAATACAATTGCTTCCTATCTACACCCTTGAAGTAGCCATCACCTGAAGTAGCTTCAACCTCTTTGAAACAACTGTGGCAACACATCCCACTATCACACAGACAGCGAGGTGTTACGCGAAAACGTGCGGAAATCACCATAACCACAGATTACCAAAAACACGGGTTAATTAAAACCATTTGCGGGAAACTGGTAAACTGAGAAACTATTACATTCCAGACCACATCCTGCAAAGAAACACGTTATATGATCATATACAAGTTCTGATACGTGTCCACTACTTAGAGCAACAGCTGTCTTATCATCACATGAGTTTACCACCTGCTTAAACATACATAAAGGCCCACATCCGGCCGACAGCAGGATATACAAAACATCAACAACTATACATTGTGAAACAACATCAAAACACTGCCAAGGACCTGAGAGTACAGGGATCACTCTAGACTCTATCACAAAACATCCAAAACAGCAGCATGTCCAATGCTTGCCTTCTACTGTTCTTCTTGCTGCTCGGCCGCAACTTCGTGACCACCATCACGTCTAGCTCGACTACCTAAAGAGGGTGTAAACCAGCGGAGTGAGACAATCGAACATTGTCCCAGCAAGAAACATAACTCCCCGCCGAAACTACAAAACCTCATATATGTATAAAGCAGCTAACTGATAAAAGGTATAAAAGAGCAGTTATGAATTAAAGTTGTCTATGCCTAGCAACTTATCAGATGTAATCAAATATTACTTGTGAAACATGATTAACAAGACGAGATATATAAGTTCTACTACATATGAAGAACATATAAGCAACTGCAAGATATAACAGAGTTGACTACACAAACAAGGCCTCAACCAATGTTTCGTGTTTGTCTTAAGCAGTAATACTATTTGGCTGAATTACGTATTATTATGCCCTGAGGAAGTGAGCCGTACCGCTCAAATCCAACCTTCGGTTGCGAAACCCAAGCCAATGCCATACAAGGTCAATGGAAGAACCCGACTCCACGACCTCACCCCTCGTGGTCAGTGCATGTGTACAACACAAGAAGGACCGCAGTCTCATGCTGAAGTGGTCTTAGCTACTGGGTCAGGCTACCCTCTGCCTAGCCCACCTCGGTACAGGTCTCGGTGCTAGAGAAACTAAGCCACGGGCTTGTTCACCGTGCTCTGAGCCATGGACGCATTCATGCTCCTCATATCACATATCCTGAGCCATGGGCCTGTTCACCATGCTCTTCATCACAATTGGGCTATGGGCCTGAATCCGCACCCTGGAGTCTACAACTGAAGTTGCACTCTTACCTCATTCCTTAAGGCTAGGAGCAACCTCACATATTCAACAATATGCGCTCCGGGTTAACCCGTAGGAGAACCCGTTTCACCATCACCAAATTCCTGACGATGATGGATCTATGGCCAAGGCAACTACATGATGTATTTCACTATAATTATTTAGTATCTTTTAGATGGATTGCAAGATTCAACCAAGTTATATAACATGCAAGATATATTAGAAAGTAAACAACATAAACTCAACATTATGTTATTATCGTAATCACATCAACTTGATCCATCTCAAGGATCCAACATCACATGTTATCACTTGGCCTCTTGCCAACCATCCAGATCCATCTCAAGGATCATCACATACCATGGAATCTCAATCCCTCATAATGTATTGCCACTGCTTTTCAAGGCTTACATCATCATCATGGGACAAACACATCATACATGCAACCTCTTCAACAAGAGTAATTATCAAAGTGATGTTACTCATCACATATTTCCCATAGTCTTTTCATGGCTAGTCATCACTTGCATGGTCAGTGTACACAATAATCATAGTTTCAACATAAGGACTATGTTATCAACATAGGGTGACATTAAAGGTTCTAAACTTGTCAATCATGCCTCAACTGATGACCATATGCATAAGATACATCATTAAGAAACTATATCTAGACTTATCCTCATCTCAGTATTATTCAATTAATCAAGGTGTTCACTTCATGCATGTAGTCATGCTAGATATACAGAACAAGCGTTATCATTACCACTACCATTACCACTCTTAGCATTAACAAATAATCACCAGGCTAAGATAAATGATCAAGCTTATGATAACGTGCATCATCATCTATATAAGGAGTCACCATCGTTAAGCAAAGACATATACCACTAGGCTATTTTCATGATACAAGGATCCCTCACAAAAGATACCAAAACCCTCACTAAAAGAGGTGTATCAGGCAACCTACCCTCACCCAAGGATCAACACATAACGGCCGATAAGTGAGCAAGTAGCAACGCTGCGTTGCCACCAAGGTAGCCAGCGCGCGACGCAACGTTACATGGGGGAGTGTCGCGCGACAGGGGTAGGGTGTCAGAAACTCCTCACATATCGGGCAACGCCCGTCACAGGGTCCAGCGACTAGGTCAAACACCAAACCTAACGTCTGAGAGAGAGAAAGAGAGATAACTCAACCCACATGTCGTTCATCCACTGATCCAGGCCTAACGGCCGACGCAAAACAAGGAAAACAGTTGTGACGCCCGTCACAAGAATAAGGGGTGTCGCCCGACACCACCACACATCACCCGACACAAGAGCAACCGCATCGTCCATCACAGGCCTGTCGGCCAACTCACACACATACATGGTTGTCTTCCTCCTCAAACACAAGGTGCTCAAAACCCTAGAGGGCCAAGGAGATGGCTCACCTCAATCAACCAAGAAAGAGGGGTCTTGCACACCACCTATCACCCATCGGGCAACACAAAAAACCAACCGAGCTCACCCTTCTAGTCCATGGTAAGAGGAGAGTGTTGCTCAAGAAACTAGAACACAAGCTCACCTCAATCGACCAATAAAGAGGGATGTTGCTCATGGTACTAGAAGCTTAAACTCACTCCTCTAGACCAAAGAGAGAAAGGAGTATTGCTCACCAAGAAACCACCAAGAGGATCGGCCAACAAGGATACTAAGCAAGATGTAAAAACTAACAACAACATAAAAACAAGAAAGGGGATAATGTAGCTAGGGTTAGAAGTTATGCAACCTGCCTTAAGGTCCAAGCTCGAAAGAAGAAGAACTCCAAGGGATGTTGACCACCACTTGCTCCTTCAAGGGGGTGTATCGGCCGACACAAGCAAGGAAAAAGGGAGTGTCATGAACAATGTGGAGAGGAACCAAAGGAACTCCTAGATAAGGAAAGGAACCGCCTATATAGAAGGAAAGGGAGGAGAAAACAAGGTTGGTCCAAGAAAGGTGTAACTTTCCTAGGGACACTTGTCCTAGTGCACGAGCCACCACTCTAGCAAGCTCCATGCACATGTCCAAGATATGTTCCAAGTGTCCACTAAACAAGGTCAAGGCTCGGTCAAGCATCATGGTCGACACAACCACTTGCACCATGGGTGACACAACAAGGCACCATGGGCGACACACATCCATGTTGGCTGACAAAAATACTCCTAGGCCGATACACTCTCCATCTTGGGTGACACAACCATCTCTTGGGTGACACACTCAAGGCCCAAACAAGCTCAACCAGGCCCAAAAGAACTCATGCAATGAGCCCAAGCCTTCCTCTCAACACAAGAGGAAGCAAAGGGAGGGAGGAACACCTCACAAGGTGGCAAACTTGCCTACAAAACCCTAGACTTGGGTTATTTGCAAGTAGCACCTTCAACTCTCAACAAAGCACAACCAAACCCTAATCACCACTAAAGGTGATTAGCAAGCACCAAAGCACCAGGGTTAAGCAAAGCAAATAGGGTAAACCCTAAACGAAGGTCAGGGTCCTTACAAGCTAACCCCCTTAAGGGATTTCGTCCCCAAAATCCGAAGAGAAAAGCGAGGGATACTTCCTCCTCATCTCTTCCTCAATCTCCCATGTGGCTTCCTCAATGCCACAATGACGCCAAAGAACCTTCACAAGAATCAGGTCCTTCCTCTTCAACTTCTTAACTCTTCTGTCAAGGGTCGCCATAGGACCTTCCTCGTAGGTCACATCTTCATCAAGCTCAACCTCAACTGGCTGTATCACTGTTCCCGAATCTGGATGGCTTTTCTTCAGCATACTGACATGGAACACTGGATGTAACCTGTGCAACTCTAGAGGCAACTCTATCTCATAAGCTACCTTTCCAATTCGTGCTGTGACTGGATAAGGCCCCATATACCTGGGTGCCAACTTACCCTTCCGTCCAAACCTTAGCACACCCTTCCATGGCGAGACTTTAAGATATACCTTTTCTCCTACTTGGAACTCCAAAGGTCGTCAGCGATTGTCTACATAAGACTTATGCCTGTCCTGTGCCACTTTCAACTGTTGTTGTATCACCTTGATCTTTTCTGTTGTCTGCTGTACTAACTCAGGACCCAGAAGCTGATACTCACCATAATCATAACAACACAAAGGAGATCTATACTTCCTCCCATACAAAGCCTCATAGGGAGCCATATCAATGCTCCGTTGATGACTCTTGTTGTAGGCAAACTCTATCAAACTAAGATGTACATACCAGTTGCCTAGAAACTGCAAATCACAAGCACGGAGAAGATCCACCAAGATCTGAATAGTCCTCTCAGACTGTCCGTCTGTCGGCGGGTGGAAAGCGGTACTGAATCTCAACTGCGTTCCCAACGCCTTGTGCAACTATTCCCAGAAACGACTCGTAAACTGAGGACCTCTATCAGAAACTATCGTCGCTGGCACACCATGCAAACGTACTATCTCATCCACATAAACTCTAGCGATTTTCTCAGCTGTATACATCGTCTTTACAGGTAGGAAATGGGCAGACTTCGTTAATCTGTCCACTATCACCCAAATGGAATCATGATTCCTAGTTGTCCTGGGTAGACCAACTACAAAATCCATGGCTATATGATCCCATTTCCACTGCGGTATCGACAAAGGTTGCAACGTACCTCCCAGCTTCTGGTGTTCAGCCTTGACTTGCTGACAAACCGCACATCTAGCCACAAACTCAGCTACATCTTTCTTCAAAACAGGCCACCAATACAAGTCCTTCAGACTATGATACATCTTGGTGACACCTGGATGCATAGCATACATCGACGTGTCTGCTTCCTCGATCACTAACTTCCTCAACCCATCAACATCAGGAACCACCATCCTATTATGATAGCAGACTAGCCCATCCTCGGACTCATGAAACCCATCACGCTTTTCACTGCCGAATTCTGATCTGATCAACTGTACCGCATCATCTATCTGTTGTGCATCTTTGATCTGCTGTCTCAACGTAGGCTTGACTTGCATTTGCATTAAGAGTCCAGCTAACGAGGAAACCTCCATCTGCACGTTCATCTGCCGCAAAGAGACAAACATATCCCGCCTATGGCATACCAGGGAACTCAACTGTGCCTTCTTGGAAGAAAAAGAAGACTTTTGACTAAGCGCATCAGCTACCACATTCATCTTACCAGGATGATACTCGATAGTGCAGTCATAGTCGTTGATCAACTCCATCCATTGCCACTGTTGCATGTTCAACTCTTACTGCGTAAAGATGTACTTCAGGTTCTTATGGTCCATAAAGATCTGACACACTTCCCCATAAAGATAGTGTCTCCAAATCTTTAACCCATGAACCACTGCCTCCAGCTCCAAGTCATGAGTTGGATAGTTCTCCTCGTGTTTCTTAAGCTGTCGCGAAGCAAAAGAAACCACATGATCCTCCTGCATCAGCACACAACCTAAGCCTTTCTTGGAAGCATCACAGAAAACCACATAGCCCTTCCCAGGCTCTAGCAGGATTAACACTGGAGCACTAGTCAACTTCTCCTTCAAACTCTGGAAATCTTGCTGGCATCGATCATCCCAGATAAAAGGCACATCCTTTCTCATCAACTTTGTCATCGGCAAAGCAATTGCACTGAAGTCCTTGATAAACCTACGATAGTATCCTGCTAAACCCAGAAAACTGCGAACTTCTATCGGCATCTTTGGCTGCTCCCATTCTACAATGGATTCCACCTTCTTCAGATCTACTTTGACTCCTTCTGTAGATATCACATGACCCAAGAAAGTTACTTCATACAACTAGAACTCACACTTACTGAACTTGGCATACAACTGATGTTGGTGAAGAAGAGTCAACGCTCGACGAAGATGTTGCTCATGCTCTAGCCTGTCCCGACTGTAGATCAAAATGTCATCTATGAAGACTACAACAAACTGATCTAAGAACGGACGGAACACTCTGTTCATCAGGTCCATGAAAGCAGCAGCTGCATTGGTTAACCCAAACGGCATAACCACGAACTCGAAATGACCATACCTCATCTGAAAAGCTGACTTTGGTATGTCATTCACCTATATCCTCAACTGATGATATCTGGATCGTAGATCGATCTTCGAAAACACTGTAGCACCACGTAACTGATCAAACAGATCATCTATCCTCAGCAACGGGTATTTGTTTTTTATCGTGACCTTGTTCAACTGCCGGTAGTCAATACACAACCGCATCGAACCATCCTTCTTCTTGACAAACAACACGGGAGCACCCCAAGGCGATGTGCTCAGTCGGATGAAACCTTTGTCCAGCAACTCTTGTAACTACTTCTTCAACTTTGCCATCTCAACTGGAGCCATCCTGTACGGTGTCTGTGCAACTGGTTGCGTACCTGGGACCAGATTGATCTCAAAGTCAATCTCTCGGGGTGGGGGAACACCAGGAAACACATCTGCAAACTCTCGGACAACAGTCACCTCCTTGAGACTAGGACCTTTCGCCTTTGCAACCACAACGGTATCCACCACATGAGCTAAGAACGCCTCACATCCTTGTTGTAACATCTTATCTGCCACCATAGCTGATACCAGACATGTCGGAAGAATCTTCCTATCTCCCTGGAAGATCCACTTCTCTCCAGCATCATCAAACTCCTCCTGCTTGGATCCATAGTCCAAAACAAACTTACACCTCTCTAAGGTATCCATCCCAAGGATAACGTCAAACACGTGCATATCAAGTGGTATAAGATCCACTTGAATGTGGTGTCCCGAGAAAGTCAAGACACAAGATGGACACTCTTCTCGAAGCAACGAGGAACCATCAAGAGGGGTTTCTAACAACAAACTATCCTTCTTACGACTAACAGGTAAACGACAGTTCTCAAGCATACTATAGGCGATAAAGGGTGTGTAGCACCCGGGTCAACTAGAACAGATATAAAGCAAGAAGAAGACATATCAGAATGAAATAACTCCATCTGACCTATCACTACTCATGGGTTGACTATCACCTCTGGCTGATTCATAGCATAGAATCGAGTCGTTGCTTACTGTCCACGGCCTCTACTTTCTTGAGCAGACGAACCTGCTTGAGGTGCTTGACCACGTCCTCGCCCTCTGTTACCACTGAGCTACAACCTCTCTGACTCTTGATGATTCTGCCTCGGCTGCTGTGTCACTTCAACATCTCTATTCGGGCAGTTGAACCTCCAATGCTCGATCTGACCACACATATGACATGATCTATCATCAACTCGTGGCCTAGATGGCCCTGTCAATGCCACATAAGCTGTACTTTGTGCCTTAGATGGTGAAGAAACATAACCTCTTCCTCTACTCAGAGACCACTGAGACGGTCCACCAGAACCTCTCATCACGGATGGTGATACAAACCTTGGCTTCTTGAAGCCACCAAACCTCTGACCCTGGAA
The DNA here is from genome assembly GCA_963693085.1 of Alisma plantago-aquatica. Lineage (NCBI taxonomy): Eukaryota > Viridiplantae > Streptophyta > Magnoliopsida > Alismatales > Alismataceae > Alisma > Alisma plantago-aquatica. The sequence goes on from OY856409.1 coordinate 928,896,694, forward strand.
CTAAGCAAGTCTCTTCTTAGCCATAGACTCTCTCTTCTCCCTAACTGATCATTCGATTCTTCAGACAGATTCCACAAATATCGCAAACCTCTCTCGATTCTCCAATGCAGACACCAGGGTTGTCAACTCAGAACTCAGGCCCTTCTCGAAACGTCTGATCCGTTCCTCATATGTTGCTGCCATGTGAGGAAAAAACCTCAGTAGATCCATGAACTTGGCCTCGTACTCGGTGATGTTCATCGTTCCTTGTCGCAGGCTCTCAAACTGACTGATCTTCTCATCCAGATACGTCTTCAGGAAGTATCTGGTGACGAACTCGCACCGGAACACTTCCCAACAGATCACCTATCCAGGCCGCTTCTCTTCCTCGATGGTCCACCAGTGACCAGCACTACCTTTCAGAAGGTAGATAGCGTGCTTTACTTTGTCTACTTCGGGGATGTCGAGGATCCAGAAAGCCTTCTCAAGACTTTTCAGCCACAGATCTGCATCTGTTGGATCAGCCGTTCCAGCATAATCCGAAGCTCCGACTCGGCAAATCCGCTCGAAGGTCTTCCCAATACCCGATGTTTCACCATGGGGAGCTTCTGCTCACAGAGGAGGCACTGGCAATCGCTCAACCATGAGATTCATCATAGCCATCATCTGCCCCATAAGCTGTTGGTAGGTAGTGTGTTCAAGAATGGTTGGGTCAGGTTGGGGGACCTCAGGCACCCGATCTTCATGTGCCTGCCCAAAAGCTCCATCAACTGATGTAGCATCACTATGCTCAGGAGCATGCTCTTCATGGTTTCCAGACATCTTGGCTTTTCTTCCGCTGAGGGCAGAAGAAGTTGTAAGAAAACCAAGAAAACTCACAAGAACAAACTCAACCTAGTCCTAAATCCCTGTATACTCAGCGAACCTAGAGCTCTGATACCAAAACTTGTGGCAACACATCCCACTATTACACAGACAGCGAGGTGTTACGCGAAAACGTACGGAAATCACCATAACCACATATTACCAAAAACATGGGTTAATTAAAATTGTTTGCGGGAAACTGGTAAACTGAGAAACTATTACATTCCAGTCCACATCCTGTAAAGAAACACGTTATATGATCATATAAAAGATCTGATACGTGTCCACTACTTAGAGCAATAGCTATCATATCATCACATGAGTTTACCACTTGCTTAAACATACATAAAGGCCCACATCCGGCCGACAACAGGATATACAAAACATCAACAACTATACATCGTGAAACAACATCAAAACACTGCCAAGAACCTGAGAGTACAGGGATGACTCTAGACTCTATCACAAAACATCCAAAACAGTAGCATGTCCAATGCTTGCCTTCTACTATTCTTCTTGCTGCTCGGTCGCAACTCCGCGACCACCACGACATCTAGCTCGACCACCTAAAGAGGGTGTAAACTAGCGGAGTGAGACAATCGAACATTGTCCCAGCGAGAAACATAACTCCCCGCCGAAACTATAAAACCTCATATATGTATAAAGCAGCTAACTGATAAAAGGTATAAAAGAGCAGTTATGAAATAAAGTTGTCTATGCCTAGCAACTTATCAGATGTAATCAAATATTACTTGTGAAACATGATTAACAAGACGAGATATATAAGTTCTACTACATATGAAGAACATATAAGCAACTGCAAGATATAACATAGTTCACTACACAAGCAAGGCCTCAACCAATGTTTCGTGTTTGTCTTAAGCAGTAATACTATTCGGCTGAATTACGTATTATTATGCCCTGAGGAAGTGAGCCGTACCGCTCAAATCCAACCTTCGGTTGCGAAACCCAAGCCGGTGCCATATAAGGTCAATGGAAGAGTCGGACTCTACGACCTCGCCCCTCGTGGTCAGTGTACGAGTACAACACAAGCAGGACCGCAGTCTCATGCTGAAGTCGTCTTAGCCATAGGGTCAGGCTACCCTCTTCCTAGCCCGCCTCGGTACAGGTCTTGGAGCTAGTGAAACTGAGTAACATGCCTGTTCACCATGCTCTGAGCCATGAATGCATCCATGCTCCTCATATCACATATCCTGAGCCATGGGCCTGTTCAACATGCTCTTCATCACAATTGGGCTACGGGCTTGAATCCGCACCCTGGAGTCTACAACCGAAGTTGCACTCTTACCTCCTCACTTAAGGCTAGGAGCAACCTCGCATATTCAACAATATGCGCTCCGGGTTAACGCGTAGGAGAACCTGTTTCACCATCACCAAATTCCTGACGATGATGGATCTATGGCCAGGGCAACTACATGATGTATTTCACTGTAATTATTTAGTATCTTTTAGATGGATTGCAAGATTCAACCAAGTTATATAACATGCAAGATATATTAGAAAGTAAACAACATAAACTCAACATTATGTTATTATTGTAATCACATCAACCTGATCCATCTCAAGGATCCAACATCACATGTTATCACTTGGCCTCTTGCCAACCATCCAGATCCATCTCAAGGATCATCATATACCATGGAATCTCAATCCCTCATCATGTATTGCCACTGCCTTTCAAGGCTTACATCATCATCATGGGACAAGCACATCATACATGCAACCTCTTCAACAAGAGTAATTATCAAAGTGATGTTACTCATCACATATTTCCCATAGTCTTTTCATGGCTAGTCATCACCTGCATGGTCAGTGTACACAATAATCATAGTTTCAACATAAGTACTATGTTATCAACATAGGGTGACATTAAAGGTTCTAAACCTGTCAATCATACCTCAACTGATGACCATATGCATAAGATACATCATTAAGCAACTATATCTAGACTTATCCTCATCTCAGTATTATTCAATTAATCAAGGTGTTCACTTCATGCATGTAGTCATGCTAGATATACAGAACAAGCATTATCATTACCACTACCATTACCACTCTTAGCATTAACAAATAATCACCAGGCTAAGATAAATGATCAAGCTTATGATAACGTGCATCATCATCTATATAAGGAGTCACCATCGTTAACCAAAGACATATACCACTAGGATGTTTTCATGATACAAGGATCCCTCATAAAAGATACCAAAACCCTCACTAAAAGAGGTGTATCGGGCAACCTGCCCTCACCCAAGGATCAACACATAACGGTCGATAAGTGAGCAAGCAGCAACGCTGCGTTGCCACCAAGGCAGCCAGCGCGCGATGCAACGTTATAAGGGGGAGTGTCACGCGACAGGGGTAGGGTGTCAGCCACTCCTCACATATCGGGCAACGCCTGTCACAGGGGCTAGCGACTAGGTCAAACACCAAACATAACGTCCGAGAGAGAGAAAGAGAGATAACTCAACCCACATGTCATTCATCCACTGATCCAGGCCTAACGACCGACGCAAAATAAGGAAAAGAGTTGTGAAGCCCGTCATAAGAACAAGGGGTGTCGCCCGACACCACCACACATCACCCGACACAAGAGCAACCGCATCATCCATCACAGGCCTGTCAGCAAACTCACACACATACATGGTTGTCTTCCTCCTCAAACACAAGGTGCTCAAATCCCTAGAGGTCCAAGGAGATGGCTCACCTCAATCAACCAAGAAAGAGGGGTCTTTCACACCACCTATCACCCATCGGGCAACACAAAAAACCAACCGAGCTCACCCTTCTAGTCCATGGTGAGAGGAGAGTGTTGCTCAAGCAACTAGAACACAAGCTCACCTCAATCGACAAATAAAGAGGGGTGTTGCTCATGGTACTAGAAGCTTAAACTCACTCCTCTAGACCAAAGAGAGAAAGGAGTATTGCTCACCAAGAAACCACCAAGAGGATCGGCCAACAAGGATACTAAGCAAGATGTAAAAACTAACAACAACATAAAAGCAAGAAAGGGGATAATGTAGCTAGGGTTAGAAGTTATGCAACCCGCTTTAAGCTCCAAGCTCCAAAGAAGAAGAACTCCAAGGGATGTCGACCACCACTTGCTCCTTCAAGGGGGTGTATCGGACGACACAAGCAAGGAAAAAGGGAGTGTCATGAACAATGTGGAGAGGAACCAAAGGAACTCCTAGCTAAGGAAAGGAACCGCCTATATAGAAGGAAAGGGAGGAGAAAACAAGGTTGGTCCAAGCAAGGTGTCACTTGCATAGGGACACTTGTGCTAGTGCACGAGCCACCACTCTAGCAAGCTCCATACACACATCCAAGATATGTTCCAAGTGTCCACTAAACAAGGTCAAGGCTAGGTCAAGCATCATGGTCAACACAACCACTTGCACCATGGGCGACACACATCCATGTTGTCCGACACAAACACTCCTAGGCCGATACACTCTCCATCTTGGGCGACACAACCATCTCTTGGGTGACACAAAGCTCAACCAAGTCAAAACAAGGCACCTCAAGGTCCAAACAAGCTCAACCAGGCCCAAAAGAACTCAAGCAACGAGCCCAAGCCTTCCTCTCAAAACAAGAGGAAGCAAAGAGAGGGAGGAACAACTCACAAGGTGGAAAACTTGCCTACAAAACCCTAGACTTGGGTTATTTAAAAGTAGCACCTCCAACTCTCAACAAAGCACAACCAAACCCTAATCACCACTAAAGGTGATTAGCAAGCACCAAAGCACCAGGGTTAAGCAAAGCAAACAAGGTAAACCCTAAACGAAGGTCAGGGTCCTTACAACAACCTTCTGAAGTAACTCCAAGTCCACAGAGCAACCTTCACCACCTTGAAGTAGCTCCACCACCTTGAGATAGCCTTCCTTTAGAAGTAGCTCCAACCTCCCTTGAAGAAACCTTTCATGAAGTAATCTCAAGCACACCTTCTTTCAACAACCTCCAACCTAGGAGTAGTCAAGGAGAACAATATACAATAAAAGAGAATAAGATTGGAAGAAAGAAATAACTTTACCAATTGATTATAGCACTTTGATCCCATATCAAGTGTATAGATATCCTATCCACTATAGATGAACGTGGTTATGTGGTGGCTAGGAGATGCTTAGCTATAGGACACCAACTTGGAGCTCAGGGAAACAAGATTGCATGTGTACCTTTGCTTATTGCTCACTAAGATTGATTCTCAAGTTGTAATTGTGTGTTTTGGGAGTCCTAAGGCATGCCCTATTTATAGGAATGGCTTACTAGTGCTTAGGGACGTTCTAGAAACTTTCTAGAGTGTTCTTACTGCTCAACTAGCCGTTAGATGTCCATTAATTTCATTGCAATGACTAGTTGTTTAGTGCTGAAAAGTGCAATCCAGAACCTATCTCGGTCGAGAAGTTTGTTGACCGAGATGTGTCTCGATCAAGGAATTCTTCGACTGAGGATTGGTTTGGAGTAAATGTATTCAACGTGTATTGTGACTTTCCAACTACCAACTACTCTCAGTCTAACGGCTATGGAACCTACTCGAAGGTCTATCTTGGTCATGAATGTTGTTGACCGAGGGCTATTCTAGGATTACATGAGTAGGTCAACAATCAATGCTCGTGACATAGACTGAGGTGGTTCTCGGTCGAGAATTTTGTCGACCGAGGGTGTCTCGGTTGAGAAGTTTGTCGATTGAGAATGTCCATGTTTCAATGTGTTGAATCATCTACTAAGTGTGTGTATCAATGTGTAATTGTGATTCTATCTTAGGGGAGGATCTATCTAAGTGTTGTGAGTGGATAGGGAAGATATAACGCTTGATTTACATGATATCTATGTACTTGTACAAGTTTTTACATTGAGCACAATCATTAAAATAAAAACAATTTAAGCAAGTTGGTCTTCAAATTTGTATTGATCTTAAACTATCCTTTGCCTTATTTGTTTATCCCTAAAATACTCAAATAACAAGTTAGATCCACAAGAATGAAATGTTTGTCATCATCAAAAAAAAGGGTTTAATAATGTCCAATTTAGCCAACAATCTCCCCCTTTTTGAAGATGACAAACATTTCTAATATAATTCAAGGGAATTTAAATAGTATGTAGACATTCTCTTGTTTATTCATGGAGTGTGTGATAGTTATTCCCAAAGAGGTATGGACCATAATATCCAACTCTTTAAGGAATATAGCAACAATTTATGTGAAGCCAAGAGATTATGAAACTCATTTTGTTTTTTATTTATATTACTTCTCCCCGTTTGTCATTTCAAAAAGATAGCCACATAATCAATTTGCTCCCCTTGAATGAGATACTCCCCCTTAATCGTTTACTTTAACAAGAATGTCAAATTTATCCAAAATTCAAAAACCATGATTTATTTCTCAACCATTTACAAGGGATGTGAAGCCCTAAAATTATATGAGAATCCTTTAGGCTCATGGATATATTTTATATTAGTTTCTCAACCATTTGCAAGGGATGTTAAGCCCTGAAATGATATTAGATTCCTTTAGGCTTATAGTATGATCAATGAATATATTTCTCAACCATTTACAAGGGATGTTAAGCTCTGAAATGATATGAGATTATTTTAAGCTCATAGTGGAATCAATGAATGTATCTCTAACTAAATACAAGGGATGTTAAGCCCTAACCAGTGTAGAGAATTAAATTAAGAACAAGACATACATTGTGTTCAAGAATGTTATAAGCTCCCTCATGTTCATAACCAAGATTACTTTAAGGATAGTAAGGTCATAACTAGCTTTGATGTTCAATTGAATAAGTAAAGTAATGAATCAATTTGTTTATAACATGATGAGCAAATATACTATGGTTGAGTGCAAGTGAATGATTTGAATTCACAAATAGGCATTTTGTCCGGCTTATTTTCGGTCAACCATGACTTCAACCGGGGCACCCCTCGGTCGAACTCTTTTTTGACCGAGAGGCATTTCTATAGATTTCCAATATAAACATTATAAGTTATCCAATGATCCATTTCTTCTTGAATATGATTGATCCTTTTTGTATATAATCATTTTTCATTTTACTCATATGTGAACTGGTAGAAGTTGAAAATTCTAAGATAAAGCCTTTTTGGTACCTAAGATTAAGTTTGCCTTCTTTTGTCATATATCTTGATTCATGTCAACAAGATTTATTCGAAAAGGGTTCTAGTTTTTAATTTCCTAGAATGCCCAAACTTTTAAATTTTCTCACAAAATGGTAATGATTATACTCTAACCAAGCTCCTTGTATGATCAATTCTTATCTTTTGATTGTTGATCAAGATCTCTTATGCCAATAATTTTGCCATTAAGGCTTTCCTCAATCTTTTCCTCCTGTATGTGAAAATCTCTTTGTTTTCAATTATATGCTTGTTAGGACAATTTAATCTTGCAAAGTATAAAGTTTTTATGCATATATATAACTCCTTAAGATTATTTTAGGCATTGTATCATGTAGAGTTTATTACTCAAGTGAAATATTTTAATTTTATCAAATAGTTCTTCCAGAAATATCCTCAGTTTGATAATTTTTTGACCGAGTCAGGTTCGGTCAAAGTATTTTTCAACTGGATGTTTTACAAGATTTTGTAAGCTTAAGACAGTAACTTTCTTGGTCGACAATTTTCTCGACCGAAATCCTTTCGGTCGACATTTTTCTCGACCGAGCAAGTTATTGTTTTGTCCTAAATGTGCAGGTTTGAGACAAAAACTTCTTTGGTCGACTATTTTCTCAACCGAAGAGTGACTCGGTCGAAGTTGTTGTCGATCGAAATTGTTTCTGTTTTGTTTTCAGCAATATTATTAGTTTCAATTAGAGCTTAGATTACTTTAATTATCCAATATAACGATGAGTTTAGTTGAGATAAGACAATATTAGTATCAAAGTAAAGTTTTAGGTCAAATCTCAACTAATCATATTAAAATTTCCCAAGTTTGGGGTCTTGGAACCCAAACTAAATCAACTTCCTTTTTCTTGTATGAGCACAAGAAGGAATAATGTCCAAGACGCAAGCAATAGTGACAACAAATGGAATCAATTTTTTTATATATAATTTTGAGTTGAGTTGTTCTTGGGTACATATATGATCCTGGTCTTGGATGCTTGTGTTCTTCTAGGTTTAGGTTTTTGATGAGATTTTTCTTTTGGAACATATCCTAAACCTCTTCTTCCAATTTGACTAGAAGAATCTTTTAGGATCTTATCAAGAACACCATTGTTTTTCAAGCTACTAATTTCCTTTTGTAACTTAGCAGTTTCATCCATTTTCTTTTTAATATTTGACTTTTCTTGGTCAAGATTAGATGATAAAACATCTCTTTCTTTGACAATAGCATTGTAATCTAAATGAGTACATGCGATAGGTTGAGTTTGAAGATCATTTAATTTTACAAGTAGTTCAAATTTTTCTCGAGAAAGAAAATTATAGTTTGTTTCTAACATAAGCAACTTCATATTGCAATCATTAAAAGATGATTTCAAGGTAGAATTTTTAGAAATACTACTTTTCTTTTTGGAAGCAAGATCATTTAATTGAGCATATAATTCCTCATTTGTTTTTATAACTCTTTTTAGTTTCTTTTTACGATCAATATATTTCTCATGTAATTCTTTAATGCTAGCAACTAACTCTTCTTTAGATAAATAAAAAAGACTAACCTCATCTTCTTCTTCATTGGTAGTAGCAATGAGACATTGTACCTTGTCTTCTTTAGTATGAGGCATTCTACTTCTTCTTCTCCACTCTCACTATCATTGCTTGAGTCATCCCATGCTACTTTGTAGGCTTTTTCCTTCTTCTTGTGAGATGAATTTCTTCCCTTCTTAACTTTAGGACATTCATTCTTTAATTGTCCCTTTTTACCACATTTAAAGCACCTAGGTGAAGAGGAAGAAGAAACACTAGAAATTTGTTAGTTTTAAATCTTCTATATTGCTTACTGTTTACAATGAGAGTCTCTTCTTCACTGTCTTCTTTATTTGTATCATGACTAGTTTTAGTTGTTGCCTTGAATGCAATGTTCATTCTTTTCTCCTTTTTGTGTTCAGATGCCAATATTTCTTCTTCTTCAAGGGTGACCTCATAAGTTTCCAAATTGCCAATGAGCTGCTGCATCTTTAGTTTGGTGAGATCATTAGCTTCTTCAATGGCTGTCACTTTCGGCTTGTATTTTGGAGGCAAAGACCTAAGGATCTTTGAGACTTGATCTTCTTCACTTATGAATTTTCCTAATGCACTTAAACCATTAACAATAGTAGAAAATTTTGCATATATATCACTAATAGACTCATTTGATTGTTTACAAAATTGTTCAAACTTTGTTTAATCTTACTAATCTTATAATTTTTAACTTGTATGGTTCCTTAATGTGTAATAGAAAGTTTATGCCATATATCATATGCAGTTTCACATGAGAAAATTCTATTGAATTCACTTACCAAAATAGAGTAATATAAAATACTTACAACCTTGGCATTTAGTTGAGCTTGTTTTACCGTATTAGCATCCCATGAATCATATTTGGTTTCCGGAAGCTCATATCAAGTACACACCATCCTCTTGATCTCTCAACTGATTCCTTGGAAGTAAAACTACATCCTTCTCTTCCAATAGTCATAGTTGCTTCCATCAAATGGTGGTGGACGAGATACGTGAGTTCCCTCCATGTTCAATTTGTTGAGCACACCATCCCCCATCCTTCAAGACTTTTTAAATCTCCTTGAAGACCTACTCTGATACCAATTGAAAGTTCTAGAGGAGGGATGAATTGATCCTTTTGGAGTTTCAAAAATAATTAAAACAATTGAACATGACTAGGAGGAAACAAGGAACACACAAGGATGTAGAGTGGTTCCTACCTTAGATATATAAGGTAGTCAGTCCCCTACCCAATTGTTTCCAACTGAGATTTTGAAAGCAATTTATTTTATTACCTCTTGAGTATGTTACACAAAATACAATTGCTTCCAATCTACACCCTTGAAGTAGCCTTCACCTGAAGTAGCTTCAACCTCCTTGAAGCAGCCTTCTGAAGTAACTCCAAGTCCATAGAGCAACCTTCACCACCTTGAAGTAGCACCACCACCTTGAGATAGCCTTCCTTTAGAAGTAGCTCCAACCTCCCTTGAAGCACCTTCCTTGAAGTAATCTCAAGCACACCTCCTTTCAATAGCCTCCAACCTAGGAGTAGTCAAGGAGAACAATATACAATAAAAGAGAGCAAGATTGGAAGAAAGAAATAACTTTACCAATTGATTACAATGCTTTGATCCTATATCAAGAATATAGATCTCCTATCCACTATAGATGAATGTGGTTGTGTGGTGGCTGGGAGATGCTTAGCTATAGGACACCAAATTGGAGCTCAAGGAAACAAGATTGCAAGTGTAGCTTTGCTTGTTGCTCACAAAGATTGATCTGCAAGTTGTAATTGTGTGTTTTGGGTGTCCTAAGGCATGTCCTATTTATAGGAATGGCTTACTAGTGCTTAGGGATTCTCTAGACACTTTCCAGAGTATTCTTAGTGCTCAACTAGTCGTTAGATGTCCATTAATTACATTGCAATGACTAGTTGTTTAGTGCTGAAAAGTGCAATCCAGAACCTATCTCGGTCGAGAAGTTTGTCGACCGAGATGTGTCTCAGTCGAGAAATTCTTTGACCGAAGGTTGGTTTGGAGTAAATGTATTCAACATGTATTGTGACTTTCCAACTACCAACTACTCTCAGTCTAACAGCTACAGAACCTACTCGAAGGTCTATCTCGATCGAGAATGTTATCGACTGAGGGCTATTATAGGGTTACATGAGTAGGTCAACAGTCAATGCTTGTGACTTAGACTGAGGTGGTTCTCAATAGAGAATTTTTTCGACTGAGGGTGTCTCAGTTGAGAAGTTTGTTGACTGAGAATGTCCCTATTTCAATGTGTTGAATCATCTACTAAGTGTGTGTATCAATGTGTAATTGTGATTCTATCTTAGGGGAGGATCTATCTAAGTGTTGTGAGTGGATCGGGAAGATCTAACGCTTGATTTATATGATAACTATGTACTTGTAAATTATATACTTGTGCAAGTATTTACATTGAGTACAATCATGAAAATAAAAACAATTTAAGCAAGTTGGTCTTCCAATTTGTATTGATCTTCAACTTTCCACTGCCTTATTTGTTTATCCCTAAAATACTCATATAACAAGTTAGATCCACAAGAATGAAATGTTTGTCATCATCAAAACAAAGGGTTTAATAATGTCCAATTTAGCTAACAATCTCCCCCTTTTTGAAGGTGACAAACATTTCTAATATAATTCAAGGGAATTTAAATAGTATGAGTTTCATACCAGAGATGGTGAGATCATTGGCTTCTTTAATGGCTGTCACTTTTGGCTTGTATTTTGGAGGCAAAGACCTAAGGATCTTTGAGACTTGAACTTCTTCACTTATGAATTTTCCTAATGAACTTAAACCATTAACAATAGTAGAAAATCATGCATACATATCACTAATAGACTCATTTGGTTGTGTACAAAATTGTTCAAACTTTTGTTTAAGCATACTAATCTTAGAATTTTTAACTTGTATGGTTCCTTCATGTGTAATAGAAAGTCCATGACATATATAAAATGTAGTTTCACATGAGGAAATTCTATTTAATTCACTTACCGAAATAGAGCAATATAAAATATTTACAGCCTTGGCATTTAGTTGAGCTTATTTTACCGTATTGCCATCCCATGTATCATATTCAGTTTCTAGAAGCTCATATAAAGTACACACCATCCTCCAGAGCTCCCAATTGATGCCTTAAAAGTAAAATTGCATCTTTCTCTTCCAATAGTTGTAGTTGCTTCCATCGAACGGTGGTGGACGAGAACATGAGTTCCCTCCAGGTTCAAGTTGTTGAGCACAACATCCCCCATCCTTCAAGACTAGTTAAAGCTCCTTGCAGACCTGCTCTGATACCAATTGAAATATCTAGAGGAGGGGTGAATAGATCCTTTTGAAGTTTCAAAAATAATTAAAACAATTTAACAAGAAGTAGGAGGAAATAAGGAAGACACAAGGATGTAGAGTGGTTCCTACCTTAGAAATCTAAGGTAGTCAATCCACTACCTGATTGTTTCCAATCGAGATTTTGAAAGCAATTTATTTTATTACCTCTCAAGGATGTTACAAAAAATACAATCACTTCATATCTACATCCTTGAAGTAGACTTCATCTGAAGTAGCTTCAACCTCCTTGAAGCAACCTTCTGAAGTAACTCCAGTCCACAGAGCAGCCTTCATCACCTTGAAGTAGCTCCACCACCTTGAGATAGCCTTTGTAATATCCTAAAATTTTGGTAAAATTGAATAATTTAAATATAAAGCATGTTTTGATCTATAATATTCTCGAATGGTATTATTGGAGGAATTATAATATCCTTATGAAAAATTAAAGAAATAAGAGGGAGTTCATTTGTAGTAATCTATTAATAATGTTGAAATAAAAAGAAAACAGAAGGAATTGTTTTAATGAAATGTCTAAAAGGAGCAAGTTTTGTGATATGAAAAGATATCCCCATGTAACCCCACAATTTGGATATGAGTGAGAAAAGATTAATGAGTTTCTATAATCAATTTGAGAAACACATTACCCGATGTGTACCAAATAGTTATGTGTTTTTTATGGATTTTAGTTACCAACCCAAAATCCTAATAAGACTATGGCAATGTCTTTTGTGAATTTTGATTTATAAAATCCAAGAAATGTTTATATAAAGAGAAGTAAGGAAAAATTAGAGAAAATAAGGAGGATATATTCAATTGCTTCCCAAACAAGGTGCCTTGTCTTTCTTCTTTATCTTTTAGTTGGATACCAAATGTTAAATGAAAGAAAATATCTTTTATTTGGATACTCATAATTACGATGGTCATATGTAATTAAGGAATACTTGGCCTTTAGTGAAACTAAGAGAGGATAAAAGAAACATGTAGAAAGTTAATAAAAAGAATATTGTATTAAGCCAAGTAATCATGGACATGGCAAGTAAGTAGGAAAGTAATTAAAAGAAGGGGGAGGAAACCAAGCCATCTTTCCTTCCGTTCCTCCTCGTAACTACTAGGGCATCTTTTAGAATGTATATATAAAGCATATGCATGCTTGCACAATGAACCAATCCAACCTCCTCCCTCTCCAGGGTTCCCTCGGGGATGATATCCCTTGCTCTCCTGATGTGTGTCCAGGGATGACATGGCTACTATCCGATGTGGACAAGGATATTAGGCCCCTTCCAATCTCGATGCTTAGGCAACTAGACTTGAAAGGGAAAGCATAATCATTTTTCCCTCGCAAAATACTGTGGAGGGGCATGAGGCTGGGTCATCCCGTCTAGAGACCGTTGATGAACTAGAGAGGGCACCAGATTAATAATCTACCGTCACACCACCACCATAGATGGAAGTATGACTATCACCATCCTAAAGATTGGGAACGAGAGTGGAGAAACTACTTCCCCTTGGAGGAGTCTGGTGTGGTTTACATCCTTGCTTGAGGCATGAAAGCAACACCCTTTCTCCTAGATTAACTCAGTTGTATATCTTGAGGACGAAGCTTTGTCTCCTGTCCTTCCAACCACCATCAGCATATCAGACCCCTTGCCATATCTGGGTAGGTTGGGCAGAGGTCATGGTATCCTTAGTCGCAAGAGGCAGAGACCATAAGCCCAGCCTCACCAAGGTTGATCCAACGGCGGGCCACCTGTGTGTGTGCGGAGGACAACATAACCTAGATCTGGCGCCCTGCGTACTGAACGGGCAGCATGTGCCTGGCTTCACACCATCACGAGCAGTGTGAGGGAGATCTGGGGGAGAACCGAAGGTGAGAGAAACTAGCTATGCCAGGAAGGCTGCCTCACCGCCAGGATGGCAAGGGCTGACGGAGCGAAGCGCGTACATGCGCTGGAATCGCTCGTCGAGCGCCTGGGTTGCCCTAGCGCGGTGTGAACAGAAGACGAGCAGGTGCAACCGGTGGCATCTCCGTTGTGGTTCCAACATGGGTAGGGGAGAGGATGAGTAGATGCAGTAGCTGAAGTCTGTGAAGAGGGGAGGTCGTGAAGGAGGTGAGAGAGGTAGGCACTGAAGGTCGGTGCTTGATAGTAGCGTCGTGCATCACGAGGGTCCTAGGTGGAAGGAGAATTCGAATTAAATGATGGAAATGCCCTCGACTCGTGTGTAAGGCATAGGGGGCACGAAGGTCATTCCCTAGTCTAAAGTTGGGTGAATTTTGATTAATAAATAAGGTAAGTTTCTCAGACGTGGCCTATTCTAATTGGTCCAATTAGCTTTATTTTACAAAAATCATAGAAATTGCTACAATGCTCAGATTAAAATAATTTATATATGAAAATTGATCAAAAAAACACGTAGAGTCCAAATAACATATAATTGGTTTATAATTCATCTTTTTTTTCTAAAAATAGGGTAACATATGATAAATTGGTGATTAGCACATGAAAACCCTAGTTTTGAGTAATATAATGTGGGAAACATTAAAGGCCTTTCTTTTATGTTATTATCTGATCTAGTTGAGCATAACAATAATAAATGTAATGATGGTAATGATGATAAGGTAGTTAGGGTATCTAATGTGGATAATCTTTAATGTGTGGAATTAGGGCTAAATATCATAACTTGTTATGTTGCTAATGAACATAATTGTATCTAGGGTTGTAAATGGGTACGGGTAGACCCGCGGACCCGCAAATCCGGACCCTTAAAAACCTGTCATGGGTCTAAGTTTTTATACCCGCATACCCTTGGACCCGTATACCCTTGGACCTGCATATAATCGGGTCCAATAATGGGTATGCTTAGAACCAGACCCGCTAGACCCGTGTACCCGCTATACATAAGTAACTACTTAAATAATATGTATATATATTATACTTTAGTGGTATAACTAATATTATTCTTGAGATTATATCCTACTCTAACCACAATAAGGTTGAGACTAGTCATACAATTAATAATTAACTATTCCAGTTACAATAATGAACATCATATGTGAACTTAAAATCAAAATGTCTACTAATTTACATTACTTTCTACAAAGGTTAAACGTTATGATGATGACTACAAATATGTAAATAATTAACTCAATTAATGTTAATGTATAAAACATAGCATTATCTAATATAACTACTACATGTTAATAAACTATATAATAACAATATCTTGTTACATTAAAATATATAGAACATAATAATTTCTCTTACATAAATAATATGATGTTTTATAGAACCGCTTACCCGCATACCCGCACCGCATACCCGTTATAGTTGTGGGTACGGGTATGGTGCGGGTCCAGGTTTTGCATTATGTGGGTCTAGAAACAGAACTGGACCCGCTAAATTAGATGGGTATGGGAATGGGTATGGCCAGACCCGCACCGTACCCACACCGTTTACACCCCTAATTGTATCTAAGGGATCGTAATGAAGAGATATGTTGTATATGATGATTAGGGTTACATATGATGTCTAAGGTGGATTAATAAACTCTAATGATGTATTATGTGAGAGAATGAGGGTTTTCACCCTTATTCCTTAAACTAAACCTGAGATAACCTCAAACCCTGGGTTAGGTCGAGTAGGGTTTGATCTAATTGATATGTGATGGGACACTTTAAAATTTACGTAATGCAGATTATATGATGATTGCTTGATTAGATTGCTTGATTGGACAATATGCTTGAATTACAATTGAATGATATGCATGGAAAAGGTATGTGGCTACGCCTAAGAATGATTGTTGTAGTTTCACGTGGTTTCCTGGAGATTTGTTTGCATAGTTTGAAAATATATGCCTGCTTGTTTATTTCATTTCATGCAAACTTTAAAGTGACTATGATTATCACATTATATATGAACATGACTAGTACGAAGCTAGGCCACCTTTGGATCTATGGAAAGGTCATCTGCCTGGATAGGGGAAGATAGTGAATACTATAGTATGAGGCCCTGAGGGGTTATGATAGAGGATAGAGAAACCTAGATTGGATAGTCATGGTGAAAATGTAAATTTGGTTTGTTAAACATGAATTGTTGAATTATGTTGTTATCATTACTTGTGAACTCTTTTTCCCCCATATACTAGTATGACTTGTCATACTGACCGCACTTTGTTTCACAACATTTTAGGTATATGATGATATACACGATAAGGGACATGAACATGAAACCATGCGAAGACATTAATCTAAGTAAGGAGGATTTAGATGGACACTTCTTCTCTATGTATAGTTCTAGATCCTTGGGGATATAGATAATGACTCTCAACTTGAAGGTCTTTCCTTAATTGGGGGACACTAAAAGTGAGGTCGTTACATTTGGTATCAGAGCCCCAGATTTTGTCAAATAATATTTAATAGTTTATAATTTCAAGTAATCTGTAGAAATATGAGGGAATTATTATGACATTTTCTAAAGATTGAGGTGTCTAGAAGGGACCATGACCGGGGGCTGGCAATATTTTCCTCCACACCGCTAGTCGGCTTACGAGGACTCTCGGACCCGTACATCCTGCCTGGCCAAAGTCGGACGATTATGTCCAAAATAAAATACCTTTAGGATTCTTTATCATCTTGATTCATCCATTTCTCATCCTCATACTTAATGAACTCTAAAAGGAACTTCTCTCCTCATCCGAAGTTAGGGTTTTTGAGAAGAAGTAGGTTTAAGGAATCCTCCATCAATTAATCTACATGTGATATTGAAATGATAATGTACATGTAATGTGGAAATAATAATTTACATGTGAAGTGGAGATAATGATAAAATAAAGAGAAAATGTTGTATGGGTTTTCCCTAGGAGGCTAATCCTAGAGGGGAATAGGGCTGGTTTAGAAGAACCATGGTGGGTCAAGGGACATGGAAACCCTAAGAGGTAGGGTATAGTCCCTAACCCTAACCCTAAAACCCTAACCATGAGAAATATGAATAGTGTGGTGATATAGTACCCTACCGATATGGAACCCAATTAGGGTAAGAGGAAAGAGAGAATATAAATGTTCTAGTAACCCATGCATGAGGGAATGCATGTGAAAGAATATGAATAGAAATGAGTTAAGTGATTCAGCCTCCCATGCATGTGTGCATGTGGGACAAGGCGTTAATAAGAAAAGTTTTAAGGTATTTATGAACAACATGTGATATAATATAACTTGCTCAACTAACTCTGATGGATGTATGCAATACATGTGGGATGTATGATTGGGCCTATCTAATTACCTCGGGAGAAGGGGGCGATGTATGGTTGCTATGATGGTCGTTGATCTGGCTCAAAAAAGATAGTCACCTCAGGCAAATGCCTATGTATGATTGATACTATAGTGATAGGTGATTGGACCAAGGCTTATGTATGATTGATACTATAGTGATAGGTGATTGGGCCAAGGCAACTAGTGGAATTACTAGTGATCTTTCATCCCTCTATTCTAGATTTAGAGTTTGCTTGCTGATGAGAAAAATTCTAAGTTTGGGGTGAAGGGTGGATGGTATGGTTCCATTCAACCCCTCTATATTCTCTTTTCCATATTTTCCTTTCTATATTAGCATTGCATCTATTTCCTTATATCATTCTTCAATTTTCCATGATTATTTGCATGTAATTGGCCCTTATAAAGTCAGATTAAATTCATTTTGTATTTGCATGTTTTGTTTTGTGAAATCAACAATGTACCCCTCACTTGAATAAAAATGAATATTTTTTTATCTCAAATGCTAAATTTAGAACAAATAATGTCCCCAATAACCCTAAATAAAACACTCCCTAGAAAACATGGCAAGTTGTATGGGATTTAGAGGAATCAAATTGCATTGTATCTCTTATTGATTAGCATAAGCTTCCCATGGAATCTCCATTATGTTGCAATGTATATGATGTGATAGAATTGGATGTTGGAGTCCTTTGCTATGAATTTCCAATTGTGAGATGCACAAGTTCAACCTCTTCTACACAAACTCCACCACCTTCTTACCCCATCATATACCAAAAGCCAAAAAGAACTTGTTGAACTCCAATTTTGGGGTGTCACCCCTCTATCATACCTTTACTTCATCCACACCCCTCATATATAATAGCAGTGTACCATAATAAAAATATGCCAATGTGCACACCAAAAAGGAAAAATGCAATAAATATAATTACGTAAAAATAAAGCAATCAGAAGTTGAATAGAGGAGATATTCACAACTTTCCCTTACATACCTCTAGACACTCAAATTTCTTCCCATGGGGAACTAACCACCACAAAAATAACTCCTTTCATAGCTTAACTTTCTTCTTATGGAAATCTTACTAGAATATGTGTAACCTTCTTAGAAACGAATGATATTATGATTATAATGCACATGTTTTGAAATGGTAACTTGTTTGTGAATGTGAAGTTGACACATGGAACTTAAAGTTGTAATTTTATGATTCTAAGGGATTAGGTTTCTTGTCCATATTTAGTTGTAGGTAACAAAATGATTTTATTAAAGAGAGGATGACAAGCTAATAGCATTATTTGGCAGGTTGTTATGACTCTATGTTGATCAAGGACAAGCAAACTCCAAGTTTGGGGTAGTCTAATGAATATAAATTCATGACCCTTTCATTGTAAGTTCCATATTAGTTTCACCCATTTTAGTGTCAATTGCATCTAAGTTTCATCAATTTTGGTCTTATCCTTAAATAATAGGATTTTGATTGAAATTTTTGCTCTTATGCATAAGAAAGTAGAATCAACTCAAGAATAAGATATGTATCCTTCTTGAGGCTCATGTTAAATATTTGGGAACAAATTTATAAAAGATTGGATCTACACAATACAAGTCAGGAACATTAATCGGGCGATCAAGACCCCTGATTGACCAACCAACCTACCCATTTAAGCCATCTCCAAGTCTAAGCATCAAATTAGCCAAACTTCTTCACTAATCATTCAATCAGAAGGTCATCCAAATTTAATAAGCAATTATGATGAATTTTGAAATTAAATGACCAGCCAATCCACTCCCTTGATTGGATGATCCACCTATAGAAGAGTGCTAAAAAATTGTTGTTGATTAGTTGATCCACCTCGCTGGTTGATCGACCATCCAAAATGCCTCCAACGTCTTAATCCTACAACAACCTCAACTATCCATGTGATAACCTCCTGAGATTGACCAATCTACCAATTCTACAGAAGAATTATCACAATGATGATCAGACCATCAAACCTGATAATAAGGCAACAAGAAGTCCATCTATTGTACCACCAAGTAAGTGATCAACTGACCAGACCATCTGTCACTCGATCAACATGGAAAACAAGATAAAATTACACATTCACCAGTGGAGGGTATTTCAAAAAAATATAGCGGTCAGACCAAATAATCATTTTATTCCATTCACTCTAAGTCAAGAAAAAACATTTTGGAGTAGGGAGAAAGAGAAAAAGACAAGGAAGATCATCCCAGTGAAATCCTTTGGACTTGTCATGGCTGGAGCAGATTGCAAAAGTTGAAGACCTCTAAAAGCTTCTTTATTCTCCATCCATGACATGATCTCTCCTCTCACTTCTTGTATCTGTGTTCTTACCACAACAATGAGAGAATAAAACTTCACACTCTAACATGGGGAGTATCCCCAACACCCATACTCTATCTTAATCACATCAAACTCAAATTTCCTCATCATTTTTAATTGTTCTTCATTTGATTTATGCTTTCTTCTTGAATTGATATCTCAATTAGCATGTTTTATATAATCATGAGTGTAGAGAAAACAAAACTTAGGATGAGATCCACGAATGAATGTGTAGTATGTCGGATGTGATCACAGAAGGAATCATGTGAGGTAACTGAATCATGAATCACGGCTAACAAGACATGTAGCCCATGGGGAATTTTGCCCTTATGCAATTCTCATTTTTCAAGGAGGAAAATTCACTTGGTCCTAGTGTAATTATTGAGTTTATTGAGTTGTAATAGTTTGGATAGGTATGCAGGTGACAACATTGAAACTTAGGATGTCCCCATGTTCTTTTAATATTGATTCAACCCATTGTCTAATATGATTCTTTATATTCTAATATTATAATAAACCACTAGTCTATAATCATTCTCAAATAAATAGTTTTAAATATTGTTCTTAACTATCAATTCTGGAGGCAATATGTTAAAAATGTTGTCTTTTAGGTTCAAACCTTTACTACACCGCAATTGATATGTCTGCTTATGGGTCAGTTAGTTGCGATTATGTTTAAGGTTAAAACCCTAAGATAATTCCTTGTAGGAAATTTTTGTGTTCAATAAACTCACATCACAATATCATTAAGATAACCTTGACTTTCATAATTAATAGTATTCATTTCTTAAGATAAATATCAGTCTCAATCTTACACCATTGTTATTCAATTGTCGTTCAAGATTTATCTTTTTAATTCATCTTCAATAACTTTCAAAGCCTTTTAATAATTCTCAAGATCATAAATTCTACCATAACAGTCATCAATAAATTTTCCTAATATTTTCTTTTTAGACTTGAATTTAGAATAAGAGGCATGATAAGTAAAAAATTCACCAATAATTTCTTTCTTAGAAAGTGATTGAAGGCTTACCTCACTACCTCAACTACATATTTATTCTTGTAGCTATAATAGCCATGTTGAACTCATGATATTCACATGTGGAAGAATCACAAAAAGAAGAGGACTGGGGAGAGTATGGAACAACATGTTGGGTTGATTCTTGTTGTGGATTCTCTTGTGGTGCTGCTTCTTCACTTTCTTACCTCTGGAGTAATGATCTTCAAAATATCTAGTAAAGAAGTCTTCACTAGGTAAGGGAGATTATACATGAAACTAGGATTTTCAAAGGCCACCACTTATCTTTGGAGGTTGCATCCTTCTTTATGGAGGAATATTCTTTGTCCTCTTCATATCTAGAGTTCAATTTCACTTCATCGGCTTGAAGGTTGCCTTGAAGTTCTCAATGGGAAGAGTGGAATATTAGAAGTTTCTTTAAAGGTGGTCACTTCTTTTTCTTTTAGAGAGGAGGAGAGTAGAGTATTTTTTGCACCTTGACATTTACATGGAATGGCCTAGTGTAATGACCCTATCCCTACTTAATAGGGAACTGAGAGTAATAAGATACTAACTTTAATTTATAGATGTCTAATGTGAATTTGATATCTAATTTATATGTTCATGATACTTATTCAGATACATCATCATAAATATGTAGCATGTATAGTAAGTATTAATATACAATAGTTTTGGCTTTTTGAAGCTCAATGCACTAGTTTGATAGCATGCCGATCATAAATGTGATGAGAAATTCCATAAAAGTAGCAATGTGATAAATGGATTTTAATATTTTATTGGTATCTTAGATTGTTACGCAAATTTTAATTATATTATTTAGCTCTCATATGATGATTTTTTTTTTCATTTTCAAAATTTTTGGTTCTTTTGATAGGCATGTTTGTCATATGATCTTATCAACGAATATTTAGCGGTCACACTACACATTGAATTTCTACAAAATAGTATTTGAATTTTAGTTTTTTTTTGAAGTCATCGCCTTTCATTCATTTAGAATCAAGGTACAAAAAATACATCATCTTCAGCTGTTGTTTTCCATCTAACAGGCAAGGATGCCCGATGGCTAAAATGACCAGCTAAAAGTAATGCATCTTGAGCAACTAGATGAGCCAAAGAGTTGTAAGCTCTCTTTACATGGACAAGACATGCGGAATTAAAAGAAGAAACAAGGAGACAAATATCTTTAGCTATCATCCCTAGGTAGTCCGGTCTTTTTCTCGAATCCTTCAAGGCATTGATCACGTTCAACGAGTCCGAGCATAGTACCACTTTGCTTCCTTGATCCAGCTTTGTCAACGCAAACTGAATTCCCTCCCTTGTGGCCATAGCTTCGGCTATATCCGAGTTCCAAGCCACCCTCACCTTCTTTTGGACAGCACCCAAGAAGTGTCCCATCCCGTCCCGGATCGCCGCCCCTAGTCCACAGCCTTCCCTTTCCCTCACCGCAGCATCCACGCGCATAGAGTTCTCTCACGTTGGAAATAGACCGATCAGCGCTACCTACCTGACGAGCTCCCCTGCTGCTACTGGTTGCTGAAACCCGTCCTCCATTAGCCCTTATATAGTCTGAAATCATGGCTCTACGGATGAGAAGAATGGGTCGGGGAAAAGGTGCTTCATCCTTGAAGATCTTATTATTGCGACATGTCCAAATAGTCCACCAAATAGCCATAAGTTCGTCAAGTTCTTCCGTCGTGCATCTTTCCCAAAGGGCTAGTAAGGCATCATGCAGATGGTTTCCATTATATAGACATAAAGAATTATCCAACCAACTAACCTGTCTCACCATTTCCGCCCCCGCACATTGCCCAAGCATATGAGGGATAGTTTCTTCATTAGTTGCACATATTGGACATATACCATCAGCCGTGACATGTCTATCCCGCTACCTCCCTTTTGTTGCTACGCTGCCCATTGCTAGACGCCATAGAAAATGAGAAAGCTTCGGGGGCCATCTTCCATCCCATATAAATTTCAACAATTCATGGGGGACTTGTCCTTCCCGCCTGCGCACTCCATTGCTTCCTAATAAACCCAGCCAGTATGCCAAACGAACTGTAAAATTACCATCCTTTCCTGGCCACCAGAACACATCATCCACTATCTCCCTACTAGACAACGGGATAGACAAAATCTGCGATACAATATCTCTTGGAAAAATATCAAGAAGTTTGTCCACGTTCCATTCCCGACTATTGTCCCACAGCAAGTCGCTCACCATGTTGATATATGTGCCCGCCTCCACTCTAGCTGCCTCCATGTCCACCCATTCCCCTTGAAACCATCTGCCCGACCAGATTTTTATGCTTTGCCCATTCCCAACACGCCACATGATGCCCTCTCTAAGTAGGGCTTTTGCCCCCCATAGGCTGTGCCAAGTGTAGCTCGGAATTAGGCCAAGACGTGCATCTAAAATAGTGTTGTTCGGGTAGTACTTTGCTTTCAAGAACCTTGCCGCCAAAGTCTCCAGTTTAGTATGTAGCCTCCATAATTGTCTAGCAAGCAACGCTTGATGGAAGACTGACATATCTCTAAAGCCCATGCCTCCCTCTCTTTTAGACTTACACAAATCTGCCCAACAGATCCAAGACATCTTCCTTTCTCCCAACTTTTCTCCCCACCAAAACCGTGCCACCATAGAGTTGAGATCATCTATAAGACCCGCCGCCGGTAGCTGGAATATGCTCATAACATATGTAGGGATCGTCTGGACCACTGCCTTAATGAGGACTTCTTTTCCCGATTTGGATAACAGTTTCTCCTTCCAACCCTGGAGTTTGATGCTCACCCTTTCTCTTATGTAATCGAACACCTTCTTCTTGAACCGGCCCATAGCCGTAGGGAGTCCCAAATAGGATGCCTACCTATCCACCTCCTTCACTCCCAGTATGTCCCGCAACTCGTCTCTTTTGCATCTCGGTATCTTTTTGCTAAAAGCGATCTCAGACTTGGAAAGATTGACTTTTTGACCCGATGCCTACTCATATTGGCTAACAATTTCAGCTATTTTCAGACATTCGTTCCTTGTCCCTCTAGCAAACAAGATACTATCATCTGCAAAAAATAAGTGTGAGATCCGCCCCCCCGGAAGACGCTCATACCACGAATGGTATTTGCATTGACCGCGAGGTTTAGGAGAGTAGAAAAAGCATCAGCATAAAAAATGAAAAGATAAGGGGATAGCGGGTCACCCTGTCGTAGTCCTCGTGAAGGCTAGAAGGTGTTTGATCTTTCTCCATTGGCTGTAAACGTGTGAGAGACTGAAGATACACAATCCATCACCCTGTTCCTCCATTTATCGCTAAAGCCAAATTTTTCCATAACTTTTTCTAGGAAGGACCACTCCACTCTGTCATATGCTTTCATCATATCCAGTTTCAGCGCAACATGCCCCTTTCGACCTCCTTTACCTCCTTTCATGGCGTGGAAACACTCATATGCAATGAGAGCGTTGTCCGTTATCATTCTGCCTGGAATAAACACACTTTGATTTTTAGAAATAATTCTGTCCATGAACGGTTTAAGTCTATTCGTCAACACCTTGGTAGCAATTTTATAAATGACATTGCATAAACTGATATGCCGGAAATCAGCAACTATTTTGGGCTTTTTTATCTTCGGAATCAGCACGACCAAGGTATCATTAAAGCCTTGAAATGAATAGTCACCTTTCCACCACCCTTTAATATAGCTAGCTATATCCAATCCAATCACATGCCAGAATTTTTGATAAAACATAGGCTTTAAACCATCCAGTCCTGGTACCTTATTTGGATGCATTTGGAACACTGCCGCCTTGATCTCCTCCTCACACAGATCTGTCTCTAGAGCCACCGACATAAATGTATTGATCTTCTTTTCAATTCCTGCTACTGCCTCTTCTGAACCCACAGTGTGCCCTGCCTCAAAAAGCTTTCTAAAGAAATTTTCAATAATGCCCAGAATGTCTTTATCATCAGTTCTCCAAATACCTCTATCATCCCTCAGCCCCGTGATATTATTTTTCTTCTGTCTTTGTGTGGCTTTATGGTGAAAATACGAAGTATTCCTGTCCCCTTCCTTCATTTCTTTCACCCTTGCTCTAGCACACCAATATGTTTCATCATCCTGGTGTAACTTCTCAAGCTCATTAGCTAACTCCTCACATCTCTAAAGAGTCCTTCCATCCGGCCATTTTTTCTACTCCTCCCCAAGAAGACGCCCAGTCAATTTAATCTTTTTCTTTATATCTCCAAATTTTACATCCGCCCATTTTGATAACTCACCGCTAACTCTATCCAACCTCCCTTTAAGATCCACATCCTCACTCACCTCCCAAGCCGCATTTACTGTCTCCTTGCATCCCTCCTCAGATAGCCACATCGGTTCAAAAAAGAAGCGGTTCTGCCTTCTTCTTCTCTTTTCCTCACCCACCACCACATGCAAAACAATAGGGGCGTGGTCCGATTTGTAGAAAGGTAGATGATGAACCCAACTTCCTGAATAAATGTTGCACCAATCTTCACTGACCAGGAATCTATCTAACCTCTCCTCCACCAGTGTTTCTACAGTAGTACCCCTTGTCCAAGTATAGATGTTACCAGAGAAACCCAAGTCCAGCAACACACAATCATCAATAACGTCTCGGAAAGCCTTCATATATTTGTCCGGTTTACTGGGGCCAGTCTCATCTTATAATTATTTATAATCTCATTTAAATCACCAAAAAACACTTTCTGGTCTCTCCCCCTGCTTGAAACTTGTCTCATAAGGTCCCACGTTTTGTGCTTCTCCACCTGTGCTGACCAGCCATAAATACCACATGACGACCATTTAATGTCAGTATTTTCATCTTCAATCGTGCATTCCACATGTCTAGTCGAGTAACCGGAGATGTCAACATTTACCCCACGCCACCAAAAACCCAAACCACCTGCCCTCCCAGTGCTAGAACTGCAAAGCCCATCCACAAAACCACATCTTCTTTTAATTGTTTCCAGTACTTTGTCTTCTAACATAGTTTCCATGAGGAACACTATGTCGGGCCTCTCACCCCAACACAAGGATCGGAGTGCATCTACTGGATTCAGGCGACCCAGACCCTGGCAGTTCTAGCTAAGAATTTTCATTGTTGTTCACGGGGTTGGGTTGGCCCAACTCCCGCTACTTGGTGGTTGACACCCAAAGGCGACTCTTCTGAAACATATATGCTCAAGCTTCCCCTTCTTAATTTTTTTGTTTGCTCTACTGCCTGGTGCTATCCATCAGTACTTGGTAGTAACAACTCCTATTTACCCGCTTCCTCTGGTTCCCTACGTCTTTTGGAAGCACCCATCCTCATGGTCACCTGGCCCATTGAGCAGACATCCTGATTCTTTGGTATGGACTCGTGAAATGACTTCTTTACACCCTTGGATCGGAGACGCAACATCTTATGTTCTTTGGCTTTTCTCCATTGATTCTCCAGTGCCTCTCCTTCCTTCCTTGGAAACATTCGAAGCTCATCAGGCAGAACAACCCTGGTCACCTTCATGCCTGGTCGAATCGGTAGTGCTCCGCTGGCCCTCTCGACTCCTGGCGATGTCCATTGCTCCACGACAGGAGCATCCCTGCCGCCATGAACAACTGCCCCCTTTACCTATTCCTTATTTCTTTCCACTGGACTTTTTCCCCGGACCAGAGTCTCCTTGACCTGCTAGTTTCGTGTCCTCGTCAAATTGGAGCCCTGCTCCTCCGGTTCTCTCCCCCTGCGATTTTGAGCCCCCGACGGTTGGATGTCAAGGTTCATCAGAACCTCCGAGCTGTATGACCTTCGGGCCTGAGTCAACTGACAGTTCTTCACTATGTTGTTCTCATTCAAGTTCTCCTCAGTCTCCCACAACCCCCCCTGTGCCGGCGCCGTGTCCATCGGTATCCCCTCACCTTGGCCTTGGACACCTTCCTAGTTTGTAGATTGTGTCTCCTTAGCAGACTCTGCCGCCATCTTTACTCCCGACGTTGTGTCTGAGGCCGATGCATGTGAACCGCTTCGGGTTTGGAAGAACATACCTTTCTTCGTCCTCGACCGAGTTCCGTCAAGCAGCTCTTCCTCTAACGGAATTCTCGGCCGCCGCGGAGACGCCTTGAGCCAGGATCTCCAGCCCCGCTGGTTCTCTCCTTCGTCTTCAAACTCCTTGCAGTCCTTGTCTACGTGCCCCATCTTGCCGCGGATATAGCAAAATGATGGCAAGCGTTCATACTTCAACTCAACGTCCACTGTTGCCCCGTCGCGCCCCCTTACTCGCTGGAAACGCTTGAGTGGTTTGTTCACATCAATTCCCACCCGGTCTCTCACGGATGTTTCCCATCCTAACGCATCACAGTCTAGTTTGATTACTCTTCCTACCTTCTCCGCCATCCTTCTGATCAACGTTTCTGAACGGAACCCTAGCAGCACATTGTACACCGCACCCATATTTGACACTCATGAAAATGAATCTTCCCTGGCTGGTCCATCGGATCAACCTCCTTGATAAGCAAGATTTTGTTGTCAAAATTCTAGGGACCTCCTTCGATAAGTTTCTATTTATCCTTCCAGTGGGTAAACTGAATCACAAAGGTTGAAGCATCAATAGAACGAAACATGACTCCACTCTTCAAACCCCAAGCCTGCGCTAGGGTTTTCTTCATTGCTCCAAAATTGTATGAACGGTCTATAAAGATGCGGCCAATCAGTGCTAGTTCCACATGATCAGGAACTCTCCGTCCCTCCACATCTTCAATCTCTGCCACTACCTGCTCTTCATCAGTTATCCTTAGTCTCTCACACTGCTCGTCCAGGAACTCTGCCATCCTGGATGTTGAGCAAAAGCCCTCGGGTGGGATCAAACACCCACAACCGTACACTTGGACCTGCAAGAGAAAAGAAGACGGGATGAACCCACTTAGAGGGGTAGCTACCACTGCCTCCAAACCCTAATCGCCACTTGCGTCACCGCAACGACGACCAGGGAGAGCGCAGGGAGAGTTAAAATGGATGACTATGAATTGGATGAAATATTATCTCTAGGTATAAACATACATATCATACAGCATAATACATTTATAGATTTTTTTAGATCTTATTTAAGGGTTAAAATAACTTATGCATGGAAAAAGTATTTGGGAGTCAACAATTTGTAAGTTGAGGGTAAAATATTATTTGTTTGTGGATGGACTTAGGGGATAAATTTGAATTGTAGCTTCATTATCGTCAACTCCACAAATCCAAATCCTAAGATGAGTTGATGTAATGATTATAAAGCCTCTTCAATTAAGAGTCGTATATGCCCATCCTCTAGAATAATGAATGTAGCCTGTCTCATATAAACTCAAATGGTGTCGCTACCATGGACTTGTCTCAAAGGAGGTGATTGAGAATGTGCTCCATGTGGCATCTGACGATAAAGTGCTCAGACCCAATTGATTCCCTACAATTTTCTTCAAGTAATCTTGGGAGAGGAGGGAAGGGGACCTGATTTGTGCAACACAAAACTTCTTCACAAGTGGGAAACTTCTCAAAGAAGTTGCCCTTATTCCTAAGAGTAGATAAGTCAAAGTGGTCAAGGTCTCTTCCTTATTTCTCTATGTCAGTTCATTCACAAACAAAAAGATCCTTACATATACAAGGGATCACACATGGAGCCATACTTCACTCTATGGAAGAAGGACAAGGATGATTTGGAACTGGCTTGGCCATCAAAGAATCATACTGGGTGGCACATCATCAAAGACAGTTGACCAACCACGAAAGACTTAAATAGAAAATGACAAAGTCAGGAAAATGTGTGATATGTAATGCTACTATTGAGTTGGTTATTCATGTTTTAATATATTGTGAACATGCTAGGCTGGGAGGAAGATGATCAAATATTCATAGAATCAACAAGATATTTAGTTGAAGTAATATCTAGAGTAAGCGTGCCACCTTTCCCCAGTCAATCATCTAGAATCATAAAACTATCAAAAGTGAGGGATTTTTAATCAACATTGTTATTGTCAATAAGTCCAATATCATTTATCAAGAGAGGTGGTCCTTTGCAAGAGTTCCTACTAGCTCACTGATCAAGTGATTTTGCCTTGAATATGAACGAGGTGTCACGATCTGACAAAGCTATGGGATGTCAAAAATCATCTTTAGGGGAGTGTTCCATCTATGAGGGAAGTTCTTGCATAGATTAAATTATTCTATTAGGCATATAGTTGTTCTAGACACTTCATAGTGGTTCAAATAGCAACTAGAGAATCTAGTGATTCACTAAATACCTACTCACTAACCAACCAACCTTCTATGTCAAGCAAAATGGTTGACTCCTCCAATGTCTAATTACATTCCCCATACTAACCAATTTAGTTGAGATTAAACCTCTTATTTCATTTTAGAATCAAAGAAGATCCCTCTAGAGTAGGGTGAATCCATGCATCTCTCTTTTTACTTGTCAATCAAGTTCACAAAAAGGCAATTATGTCATTTAAGGAGCGAATTTAATCCCCTTTTCCTATTAGCTTGAATGTGTGCCTTTAATCATGTGGGACCTTTTGGGTATAATGTAAGTTCCTTTGCCTTTGTGGATGAACACCTCAAGAAGGATGTGATGGAGTGAGGCTTCACCGCATCGAAATTGACAAGCCCAAAAAGCTATATGCTAGTCACTAAAGATGATGGGGAAATACTTAGAGATTGAATCAATGGAGAACATTTCTTCATGTATGGATCAATATTATTACATTCCAATTACTTCCATTATGTGTCCTGTGAAAATCTAAAATTGGATCCAAAATAAATGTGTTAGCATGATAGCAGACTAGATTTTTGACCAGAGGGGACAACCACCTCTCTATATATACAATTGAAGATGAAACATAAAAAGATATGATGCCTTTAACAATCTACAAGCTATTTATTTGACCTAAAGTTCTAGGATATGTGGAGGGTGTGCTCCTATATATATATATATATATATATATATATATATATATATATATATATATATATATATATATATATATATATATATATATATATATATATATGTATATATATAATATGTTATAATATCAAGCATGGAGTCAATCCCAAATATGTTTTTCTAGTAGAAAAAAGGAATAAGGGAGATCTATAGGATATGATCCAATATTATATATGGATGCAGAGCCATCTCAAATAACTCGATGGCTTGCCAACATTAGTGGGAATTCTCCCGTTCCCTGGTCAAGAAATTGGTAAGTTTGGAGGTAGGACAAGAAAGAGTTTCTTATGGTGATTTTTGTGCACTTCTATTGTAGGTTGATAATTCTCTCGGATGTTGTTCTCTACAACTTCCTTCTTTGGGATATTGTATAGGTTCATTTATACATTTTTGGTCCTTTTGTTTTCTTTCTTGTCTCATTTTATTATTTTATTTTTTAGTAAAAAGTGGGTTAATTTCAAACACCTTTTCCCAAATCTCAGCCCTCCTAGGTAGGCAACACTAAGTAATCTAATCCAACCCACATTAATGACCAACAATCGATAATTGTCTTTTTAGAGGTACTAAATACAATTCCATGAATAAGCAACTTTCAAATAGGTACATTGGGAAGCGTGTAAGGACTTAACCTTTTCATACATCAAAGGATACTTGTTCTTAGTATACCCTATCTTGGGGGGGTTCTATGGTTGTCTATCTTGTAAATGGTATCAGTATTAGTATGAATATGAGAACAAGACATATTTCGTGAGTTATTGCTTTATGGATTGACTGTATGTGAAAGAAAAATCTTATTCATGTGGCCTATGTCTGTAGGAAAATCAATGATCTTCCCTACAGTCTATACTGTAACAATAGGTAAGAATATTCTCTATTGTGAACTCCACCTTCCTCCAAGAGTTCAGGAAATTTGCTAGAGCCTTTCCCTTCACAAATTTCTTGAATCAATCTTCTCTTAAATTTAGAGAATAACAAAGACCGTTTGGTCAAATTGACCTGATAACATTGGTTTTTTCATCAAGAACTTGAAAGGGCATGCCAGCCCACCCCCAACTCAAGGTGGGGAATATGGACAAAATATGGACACCTGATGGGCATGACATAAACAACCTGACCCATCATTGCACTTTGGACAACCACCCATAGAATCAGGATGGAGCACCCCCAAGTCAACCCTTTCGATTGAAGGCGTAATCAATAGGGGGTATCTTTTTATGAAGGTTTGGGGATCCTTTATAATGGGTTCATGTATAGGAATCTTGTGCACAAGCCTATTCTCTTTCCCCTCTATCCCTGGAGGAGCCTTTAGCGAGTTTTCTACATTCTAGTGTTATCTATTTCACCACTTTACCATTTTGAAATGTAGTTTTCTAGAAAGAGAGGTTTTGGTTAGTTCATATTGCAAATTCCATCTTTCCCTATCAGTTGAGTGGTTTTAGTCCTATCACTTTGATCGATCTTAAGAATTGTAAAAAAGAATCAGCAAACAATCCCCCCTACAGATCCCTAAATATGAGGAACATACTGGAAAA
The DNA here is from genome assembly GCA_963693085.1 of Alisma plantago-aquatica. Lineage (NCBI taxonomy): Eukaryota > Viridiplantae > Streptophyta > Magnoliopsida > Alismatales > Alismataceae > Alisma > Alisma plantago-aquatica. The sequence continues at coordinate 928,927,675 of OY856409.1, forward strand.
AGGATGCCCCCTTCATTCTTTCTATTTAGGCTAGTGGATCAAAGGTTGGGCAATGAAATACATGTTAATGCAGTGAAAGATTTCTAAGCTCATGGTGATTATCTGGGCCTCAAACTATGTTGGGAAGTCAGACTCTTTCAAATCATTGTAGAATTAAACTCAGAATTCATGTGCCTTCCAATCAACTCAGGTGACAAGTGGCCAAATGCTTTGTATTTTAATGGTTGCAATATTGACTCCATTTCTCACCAACTGATAATGAAATGACTTGAGAGGATGTACCTCAAAGCTTTTAAAAATTATCATATGGTTCCATAGTATGTTTGGCATAGAACAATGTTTTGAACTACTTGAACAAGAGCAAGTATGCATGTTAGATATTTGACACCAGATGTTTGTACAACAGTATGTACAACACCTTTATGGGATCCATAATAGGAAATTCTATATTTCATTAAAGAAAGTCATTTGTGTAAGTTTCTTTTATTGGTAAATCAATCATTTGTCCGTATGGATCCAAATTTTGGGAGATTTTTTCAAAAAAGAAAAGAATAATCTTTCTTCAATTTTGAGATTAAACAAGGTTACATTAAGTTATATTTATAGTCCCCTACTTACTTTAGGTTCATATTTCATGTAGATTCACCATCTATTTTTCCTTTTCTTCTCCTTTCCCTTGAAATGTTATTAAAATGGATCTAAAGGGCTAGTGGGGTCTTGTTCTTGTTGAGGAAAGCTCTGTTATGAAGAATTGACTCAAATGGAGGTCAATCCAAATTCAATATAAATATGTAAACAAGTTAATGACTAGGGTTGTGGATAAAAAAATCTTTCACTTAATTAGATGAATATTATTTGAAATTATAAATTTCTCCATAAAAGACAGGGAACAAAATGTTACCATTCTTAAAAACTATTAATACGACATTTTATTTAATGATCAAAGCATGATCAAACAATGTTTGTGTATCTTGAATATTTAAGAATTTTAAATTCTATTTGATTTTTTTAATAAAAACATTAATTTATGGATTACTTGGGTGTTTGAATGACAATCTAGATGATCCTAGATAAATGCCAACATGGTTCTAGTAAATGTGATTAGTGATTTAATAAGACATTGTTGATTAGTTTTATTTGATATCCTAACATGTTAAATTATTTTATTTATATAATACATATCCTATCCAAAGGAATTAATTAGTGATGGAAATATAGTTTAGTAGGCTTTTCAAAGCATAAATATCTTATTCAATAAAAAATGGATGATTGAAGTGATTCGTGTGATAATTTGGGTTTCTAGTTGAATTTTAATTTCAAATAAATACATATTTTGATAGTTTAATTCACACTATAATTTATATCCTTTTCATGATGAATAGTTGTTATGTGACTTCAAATAAATAAAAATTTGGTCCCCTCATCTAGGGATTATATTAATCCTATACATAAACATGAGAAATGTTGAATCAAAAAGATTATATCAATAGAAATGATTTCTATTTGAATATGTGAGAAATTTGATTTGTGAATGTGCCATGAGAAACCTTGAGAAAAGGGTAATAAGTACGTTAAACATACAATTTAGGTATCATCAGGTGATTTCAATATAACAGTCCAAGTAGTCAGTAAAAATATTGAAAGTAAAGAGTCCAATCTAAGAGAAAGATATAATTAGAAAATACAACAATCGTAGATGCCATGAACACTATAGAACCATCCATGTAGGTCCGTAGTAGGATAGGTGAAATGGGCTATGGACTATCAGATATATGAAGAAGTGTCCGAGATACATAGATAGGAATTACCCAACACCATATGACTAGGTATTAGTAGTACTTTAGTTCTTTAGAGTACCCAACAATAATAGGAGATCCTGATGATACTAATTCAGTTTCGTAGGGGCATCTAACAATAACCAAAGATTCTAGTGGTACCCAAGATAGTCAAAATATTTATTCTTTGTGGACCTACCCCTTCTGGAAGTTACCTTAAATTTCATGTCAGCATTATAGAACCAAGTCGGATGTTGTTTATCCTAGAAGCACCCCTCTTGAGTAACCAGGTAGGGGACACAATTTTGTAGATGGTGTTTAGCTATTTCTAGGCCTTAGGAGGCAACCTTGATGTAGATTGAGGATTTTTTAGAAGTCAAAAGGTCTTAGGTTTACCTTAATACTTGTATGGAAAGTCACACAATAGTGGCTTTCCCTTAGATTGTACGGTCCAAGTGATTTTAGGGGAAAATAAAAGAAAAAGATAATTAAGTTTGGTTAAGTGTAGATAAAAAATTTAGGTAGTTAGATCAGTAAGTATGTTCAGTTGCCCAGCATAGTAGTAGTCATTTCTTTAATCAAGTCAAGTCAAAGTTAATGAAAAACTGGAATGAGAATAGTGAGGTAAATGTTTTGATATATGTGTATTTCTAATAGTGCATGTTGTAATGTTGTTTATAATTTTTTGTATATCTAGTATTCTAATCCACATTACTACCTTGATTTTGTTTCAATAATTCAAGAAATATAAATGCCTACTATAGTTCTGTAGAGGGTTTTATTGTTTTAATCATTCATTGAGTGAATAGCTCACCCCTCTACTCATAGAATCTTAGGGAAATCATGTTATTTGAAGATGTATATGCATCAAAATAGATTTTCCCCCAGAGTTAAGTATTATGTTAGTTGTGTCCAATCGATCTGCATCACTCTAAGTCCTTTTATAGAAAGAACAAAGCTATATGTGATACATGTAATATTTTTCTTTATTAGTAGAGTTGTTATATAATTATTAAGACATGTGTACATGGATATGTGAGAATAATATGAATGTAAAAATCTTTATCTTTATGATTAAAATTAGTCTGGAAGAATCAAATTGTATCTTATCTAGTATCATTCATGTGATTGAATGTGTCAATAATGAGAATCTAAATCGGAAAAAGTTAAGAGTGATGTTTTTCATTTGTTTAATCATCAATTTATGTCCTAATATCATGATTAGTAGTTAATATGAGATGATGGTGTAACTACAGTAGTGATGCCAGTGACCAGGGTGTTGAGACATAAATAAATCTAGTAATGTCTTTCTTTGGGACATGCAAAAGTTCCCAAACTATTGGGTGAGCATGTAGACCTTTCTCACCTTCACTTAATTGGTCCCCTCATATGTGACATAACACTTGTCCCATATGTCTTGGTATTTTTTGCAAGAGGAAATATGATTGATTTTGGTTGGGGTGAGAGTAAAGTAAATGATACTAATAGCTTTTGTGTATAGTTGATATTTCTTCTCGCTTGGTTCATTCCAGGTCCCTATATCTCCTTTTGGTGGGGGTGTAGGGAAGAGACACCATCTTCCACAACTTGAAGCTCATGCCTTGGATATATAATTTCATCCTTCTCTTCCAATAGAGGAAGTTGGTGCCATGGAAGAAAGCAGTCACTTGGACAAGTTCCCCTCGAGGTTGAGTGAAGCTAGCAAGTTATTACCCATCTTCTCTTACTCTTGGGAGTAATATCCTAGAGAGGACCTTTCTATGATACCACTTGTTGGATATATGGACTCTATAGGGGAGATAATAGAGATAAAATTCACTTTAAACATGTTAGACCTTCAAGTTATATCATGACTTGAGTACAAATAAGGAAAAAAGCAAGGGAGAGAGAGATTGAAGAATCCAAAAATGAACACAATTGGTTATAGTGGTTCACCTCTAATGGATATAGTTCTACTACCTAGAGAGGTCAGTCTCAACACTTGAATAACTCCTTATATTATCTTATAGGATTTCTAGCAAGAGACCACCCTTTTCTAGATCTAGGGATAACTAGCATCCCTTTGTAGAACAAACGAGCCAATAACTATTAGAAAGATCTTACCTACTCTTAAAAAGAGACGTTAAACTTCTCAAAGGAGTCAACCAATGTAGGTCAATAATCCTTTTCCTTTTCATTCTAATCCATTCATCAAGGAATCTTTCTTTAAATCATCAACTTGAGAGAGTGAGATATTAGAAGAAAGAGTGATGATCTTGACATAGAACAATTAGGACTAACTTTCCTTACACATTTCCTAATTCATTCAATTGAATGTAGAGTAGTGGTTAAGATCAATAGGAATTAGGGGCTCTACTTTTGTAAGCACTCAACTATAACACAGGATCATAGAAGGTAACCTTGGGATGAAGCCCAATGGGTCCTATATAGTTGAGAGTGCCAACTAGCTGATGTACTCAATTAGTCTGAATTCTATTCATTTTTTAGAGGTGAGATGGGTGTAAAATGGAAATAAATCACTTTTTACCTATCTTGGATGAATACATTGAATTTTACAGTTACAATACCACATGTCTAGATTCTTGGCCACAACTTTTCCTATGGAACTAGCATACAAGGATTTCAAACTACATCAACAACAATTTTAGGTGACTAAACTTGGCCGATAAACTTATTGTGTTGAGGCATCTTGTCATTGGTTGAGATTCATGACATTTAGTATCTCGGGCAATTGGATTAGTTGGCATATGCAATGAGTGTTATCGATGAAGATAGATCTAAGATAATCTCAACCAAGGAAAGTGCCTAGATTGCGTTTAGACAATTAATGCAAACGAAAAAATATATTGATCTAATGATTTCTATAATAAGTTGTAGGTTAATGGCAAGTCATACAACCATTATAAATGATATGCAATCAAGTTTTAATAGAAAATATGTCTATTTTCTATTCTTTTGTTTGTGCTATTATGAATCAAATTTTGGAAAATTAGAGTTTGCAAAATTGATAGATTTAGGTGTACCTATTCCTAAAAATGATCTCATGTAGAGATGTTATATACACATGAATGGAATGGTTAAATTATTACCAAAATATGACAATGTATAACTATTAGGTCAACAAGAAAATCTATTTACTATCATGTAATAGAAGTTAGATTTCCAACTAATCTCCAGTAGACCCGTCCTCTATCTAGGTACAAACTTTGGGACATAATGAATCTAGGCCTTATATTCTCATAAACAATTCACACCAATTATAGAAATAACGAAATCTAGGTACAAACTTTGGGACATAATGAACCTAGGCCTTATATTCTCATAAACAATTCACACCAATTATAGAAACATACTGGTATAAGGTGGATGGTTTTGCTCCGTCCTCTCTCTAGGGTTTTTCTCTGTCCTCTCTCTAGTTTTTCTCCGGTGGTCGCCGCTGGGGGGAGGGGGTGCCTCCTCGGTACCTCCTCCCCTTGGACCATCCATGGAAGGCTAGGGTTGTAGTGGATCTTAGGAGGCGATGAAGCATGTGTCCTGTTCGAAGATCGTCCAACAGTTTGTTTGGGTCGCGTCTTGGCTGGGCAGAGGAGGAGATGCGTTGTGCCGCTATGGAGTACAGATCCAGGTTGCGAATCAGCGGTTCGACCTTGTCGACTCCATCCCATTAACGAGTGACGGGTGGAGAGGAGCCGCGCCCTAGACCCATCTCCTATGATGATGCTCCGTCCAGGTGTTGAAAAGGGGATCCCTCGATCTCGTCTTCAGACACTAGCTCCTTCTCCCCCGAGCCGTTAGCCGGTGTTGCCTAATGTAATGGCGGCCTTGATTTCGTCCCCGTCTTGCTTGGTGACAGTGATGACGGATGAGCGTTGGTTGGCCGTCGAGATTGGGTGACTTGCCTCAGGCTGGTTTCTCCCGATGACGATGCCTCCTTCCTCAACCGATGGTTGACCCTCTTCTTTGATTTGGGTGGGTCAGTGTTGGGGCCAAGGCTTCATTCAGCAGCTCTGGTTCCCTCCATGGGGTCCTCGTGAAAGCCCCTTGGTGGTGTGCGTCGATGGAGCTTCACGGGGGTCGCTTCCACGCTTTTTGGGATTCACCTACTGTGATCCAGAACTCTATTGAAGAGTCATGCAGCTCACACGACCTGTTTCCTTCTTGTTGCTGTGCTGGCACTAGTTTTGGCGGCATGTTCCTGCTCCTCACTGGTGTGCATGATAGAGATTCCTGACCTGCGGTTGGTTCTGCTGTTCGCGGGTGCGGTGGTCTCCTACGACTCATTAGGCGTGGCTGGCTCCTGATGCTGCGAGGGTGTGCAACCTCAAGGTGTTCGACCAGCTGCCATTCTGGGTTTGCTACTGATCAATCATGGATGCTCCCTGCGGCTGTGATTTGGAGCACCTTCTAGGTGTTCGACGTTTTGCCCTTTGCATATAAAGGTTGTTGGGTACTAATGTGCTCATAGGACTGGTAAAAGCCTGAGTCGCTTGTTTCCTGTATGGTTGTAGATTATTATCATATGTCTCCTAAGAAGGGTATGTTGACGGCTAATGAAGATGGGGGAAAACTCTCTTGAAATCCATTCTTTCAAAGATGAGCAGAATGTATATGGAGGTCAGGGGGTCCCCCCTCCATGGACATAGTTGTTTATCATAACCTTTGGATGTGCTATTTTTGTTCTTTCTCTACTATTCGGGTGCACACCTGCAAGTAGTTTGAGTCTGTTGATGGATGGCCTTTGATGTTGCTATCTTCTCATGTAGATTAAGGCTACCTCGGGCGGCTTGATGTCACACTTTTAAGGTGGTCATACTGTTAGTGATTGTTGAGTCATTTGTAAGCAGCTCTTAAACTATGTGTTAGTTGCTAGCATAGGATAGGGGTTTACTTCCATCTCTTTCTCCTTCTACTTCTTGGGAGGTCTTGGCGTAGGCCTTTTGTTTTTTTTTGGATTTACATCCTAGTTGTAAGGGGTGCTCCTTTATGCCCAAATTTTTTGGACTTCATTTAATAGTAACACGCTTTTTGGACTGACCAAAAAAAACAAAATCTATAACATAACAAAGGTTGTTAATCACATGACTAACAATGACATTTAGGCACCAAATATAGGAAAACTAGTCCATTGTGATTGTTGATTCACAAATAGAGTTAGAAATTATGAATTTAATGAGTTTAATGGAGTAAATAAAAGAAAATAGAGTATAAGATGGCTAGGAATGAGATACAACTGTTTTAGAGGGGTTATATTCTATAATGGGTACCTTAATCTTTCTAGCTTGTATAGAGAGAAATTTTACTCAAAAGCCTCCTTCTTCCTTTCAACCTCTTTTGGAATAGAGACAACTCTGAGCTGCCTCTACTCCTTTCTCCTGAGTTTGGATGGACCAAATGAAAAGATATCCCCCATTAATATTCCTCCTTTTTATATTTTTTACACTTATGTAGTGGGCACATCATACACAAGGACCTGCAATCTTGCATCCTGGTAGTCTATAAACATTGGGATCAAAATAATTTGGCACATCAAGTAGGAGGGGGTGTAAATTGTGCTTGAAATCATGACAAGCAATTATTGATAAAATTACACTCCATACCATTTACTAGACACATCGTGCATGTGGGTGATCACCAAAGGAGGTATTACTAATGTGGTGCATGTCGTAGTTGTTGGAATAGTATTTCACAACAACTTGTGGGATTATGTTCCACACTAAAAATGGGATAATTTTGGGCTTCTAGATGAGTTCCCATCATGCAACTGAGGATGCATGTCATGCTTGTATGTATCAAGGCTTGGCTCCATTTCATACACTTCCTTTATTAATGGCAAGTCTTGTGTTGGTTCCAAATGAACTAAACTTTTTAATATTTGCATGGAGTTATCCTTGATTAGTCTAGATGATAATAAGAAGACTCATCACAGTAGTTAAGAAATTACAAGATAATTATGTATTCTCCCTTCTCTCTACCCTCCTGGCAACTATTAATGGGGGGAGGGAGCATCTCTGACGCTTTCCTCCCCCTGGCCTATCAATTGTCAAGGTGAGGCCGTAGCGAGTTGTTAGAGTGAACCTCTAGAGGAAGAAGCAAGTCGTCATTGCTAGAGTCACCTCAGATTTTCATGGTGGAAGGGCGATGTGATGTGCGTGAGGTTCAGATCTGGGCTGGGTTTTGGATACCTCGGCTCAGTCGACTCCAATCTGCTCCAGCATGGCAGATGGAGAGAAGCTACTCCACTCCAGATCTGTAGCTTGTTTGTTTCTCCATCATGCCACTAACAGAAGGGGTCCTTTCTCCTTACCTCACTGGCATCCTCTCATCCTTTCTCTATGTGATTTTGGTGCTTCCTCAACGATGGCGGGTCTTGTCTCAGTTCCTTGCTTTGGCGATCCCAGCGGTGACAGATTCCATGATGGGCGTATGGACTTCTTCTGGTTTGCTCGGAGATGCAGCCTTCTTTCTGTTGTGATGGCAGCATCCCCTTCTGATGATCCATTTGCAACCTTGGCAGCAGGGTGTCTGATGATGGAATGGGACCTTCCTGAGGTCAAGTTGCGTGGTGGAGTCTTGTCCTTGCCATGCGTTGACAGATAGATCTCTGGCACCGACCTGTGCCACTAATTTTCATAGAGGGATGGTTTAAGGGGGCAGATTCTTCTCCTCCTTGGCCCTTTGTTTCTACATGGAGATCACACACAGTGTTGATTCTAGGGGGAAGAGGGGGAGAGATTCTTCAGGCGTTCGATGCTCTGGATAATGCTATTTGGGTTCTCTTTTTGGATGAATACAGGGTTCAGTAGTCTTGCAGCAGTACATCTTTGTGGGTGGTCAGTAATTGTAGTGCTTCAGTTAGGTTTTCTAATCCCCTGCATAAATTCAAGGTGTGATCCCTTGCTGGCCTCTTCCTTGATCAGGGTGATGACCATTATGGTTATGGATACTAAAGTGTTTATGAGTGTTGCAGCTGTCAGAATACTCCTGGAAGGAGACAAGGGGTGGTAGTTCTTGTCTTCTTTTATTATCCTTTTAGGTGCTTCCTGCTACTGGACTACTTTGACTCAGAGCTAGTAGTTGTCTTTATGGGTTACTTCTATTAGTTAGGTGGAGATTCATACTTACATCTTTGTGGGTGCGGTAATTGTTATGTTTGTATGTCTCTTCATTTTAGCTTGTAGGTTAGTCTAGATAGGTGGAGACTTCTCTTGTTTATTGTTCTCCGGATAGTCTGGAGTTTTTCCTTTTGTTCTTGATCCTCTATCATCTCCCTACATGGAGATTTAGGGACCAGGTTTTCCCTAAGGGGCACTTATGTACCCAAAGTTTTGGTTTATTAGTAACACATTTTTTTTCTGACAAAAAAAAAGATAATTATGTATCCAAAGAATGAAACTTAAGTCATTAAAATCATGAAGTGGGTCATTAAAAAGTATTGTGAGCTACATTCATCAAACTACATCAAGATTAAATCATTGTTGGTCCTCGAACAATAATATCTAAACTAAGATTAATAGGATATAAGATGCATTTAAAAAATCTAAAACAAAAATAGTGTCAATGAAAACGTTTATCTTTTTCTATGGATTGATGACGTGAATGATAAATCTTATTATTTAAGATATTATTCATGTTGCATATGATAAATATTTAAGGTCCCCCATTCCTTAAGAATACACCATTATATGCTTTAACCCCAAACAACAACCAAATGAATTCCACATAGGAACTCTTCATCTTGCCAAAATTCGAGGCTTGATCATTATTTTAAACTAGGTTGGCATACCAAATAGGATGTTGTTGCCTTTTTCACAATTCATAATTTGATAAAGCACCTAACCATCACTACCATATTGGTATTTTAAGCTAGGTTAGCATAACGAGTGAAAAATGTATAGTCTTTTCACCAATTATATGAAATATAGTTACTGGATGAAGCTAAAGATGAGTTCTTCTAAGTGGCATAACCCTAAAATCTACAAGGAAAAAATAGATTAGTTGATATAGGATGATAACTTTACTTCCTTATCATAAGAGAAATGATTGATAAGTCAAGTTCATTTCAGCCACAAAATTCTTTCTCATCTTTCATGTATCTAAATCAATTGCAATACTATAATGATTTTAGGTTGATAGGTTCAATTTTTATTACATTTGTAGGAGTGCAACATATATTAGAAAGAGAATTAACAAAGTCATAGCATAGGCAATGGTATAATATCATGAACTAGTTCGAAAATAAAACTAAATGTGTGTTTTAAGGTAGAATTTACATTTTGGCTACAAATATACTTGAAATTTCTTAATCACACAACAAGAGAAAGCATGATTACACTAAATGTAAAGACTAAAAATAAAGATGGTAGAACTCACACATGATGCAACATGAAACAAGAATAACAAATGCTTAATAGACATGGTAGGTTGAAGGAAAAAGGTACAATAAAAAACTAAAGTGAAAGTCTAGTTTCCACCTCGTACCAATCATATACACAATAGTGTTCAGACTATAAGAATAAGCCCGTGCAAGACACAACAAGATGGTCATTGATCAATATATGGGTCTAAGGACCACGATTGTTTTCTAGGCCACAAAGGATAGCATTGGGGCTTCTTGGGCTGATGGAGTGTTTATCTAGAATGATTTTGGTGAAGTGGAGAGATACACATCATGATCGATGATATGCATGATGTTTCTCTTCTCAAAGTGCATCTTGGTGTTCAACTAGTCCAACATGACTTGCATGACATACAAGATTAATTTTTTGAAGTACTCATTGTTGCACAATGTGTGTGTACACAAATGTCATGTTTGTATTTAGTAGCATCAAGATTTTTTTTAATTTTTTGGCACCTTTTGTACCCAAGATGGTACTTTGTGAAAAATGTAAGTGACTTCTTTGGAAATTTGCATAATTCTATGCATAGCATGCACTATAATCCGCTAACCTACTGCCCAAGTCTCTAGTAGAGTTTTAGGAATGAAGACCGGCCACACATGCCACCACTATCCTTAGATGTGCACTTTATCCTCAATCATGCAGAACCCTAAATTAACTTCCTAATAGGTCACCCATTCTAGATTATCTCTAGGATGAGCATGCTTAACCACATAGTTCTTAATGATGTGCTTCCTAAAAATGATGCACACCTTGGTTATATGGGTAGTACAGTCATTCCTTTTAATATCATTTTATCTCAGGCCTCAAATCCTAGGATGTTACAATCTCCCCCACTCAGACTCTACAATATGACTTCACAATTTCTTCTCCATTTTGAAGTGAACCCAAAATGACCCCTGTGGACATAGATCTTGATCACAACTACCAATGTAGGGATGGCTCCATCACCACAACCCTTTCCAACATGCCTATATTGCATAGCTCAAAAATTGGCATGCCATTTTCCCATGTGGATTTCACCTACTAATGGGGAATAGGATTTGATACCATTTTTATGCTCGGGCCCTCTCTAAAGGCTCGCGTAGAGTTTCAGGAATGATGTCTAGCCCCACAAGTTCCCGCTAGCCTCAGCTGCATGCTTTGTCTTCACTCATACACAACCAGGGATCAAGTTCCCTATAGGTGACCCATCCTAGAACTACTCTAGGTTGAGCATGCTTAGAAAAAGATATCTTAGTGATGGGCTTCTTGAAAAGGATGTGCAATTTGGTGATATGGATAGTCCCATCATTCCTTTAAGATCATTTTATTCGAGGCCCCAAATCCTAGAATGTTACATGCATACTATAAACACGACACACACCCTTATCTTTTATGAACCACCCTCTTTCTAGATATCTACATGTCACACTTGATTGTCTGCATGTCTTGTAGAGATATGTACCAAACAAATATTTTTTTTACCATCCTTTATATCTTTCTAGAAACAAATATCATCATGATTTTAGTAATATAAAGATAACATGGGTATATACATATCTACCGTCAAAGTGAACATAAGTAAAACAAAGATAAAAATGGTTAGAAGTGCAGGTTTTCTCCCATAAGTACTTAGATTTATTGTCCTTAGACACACTTATTTCTAAAGGATTCTATCCACTAGGGACAAGAGACTAGCATACCTGAGAAACATCTGGGAAGTCATCCCCACAACATACCTTCACCAGCTATACATTTATTGTGAATGTTTCAACTACACTATTTGTCAGTTCTATAGCACCATGAAAACAATATTTTAACTTTCAATGGACCTAAATAACTTGATTGTATTTCTCTAGGAAAAATTTCACACTATAGTTGTAAATAAGCACAAGTCGAACATGTTCAAAAGTCCTATTTAGGAATGGGCTATCCTGTCATTTCTTTTTAGAACTTTCATAAGCATCATGGTTGAATGTCAAGTGTTTCACTCAATTAGAGTAGCCTCACCTCTTTGGCAACATACATGTCAAAGTTCAATTTCTTAATGGCCTAATATGCCTTATGCTCTAGTTCAATGGGTAAATGGCAAGCTTTATCATAAAATAGCATATATAAGGACATATCTATTGGATTTTAGAGGAAGTTTGGTATGATCAAAGAGCATCATAAGGAGTGTGATCTGGTACCTCATAGAAGTGGAATTTTTTTTTATCAAGAATTATCTTTTTGAAATGTTCACTTGGCTACATGTTAGGACATGGTAAGGATTGGAGAATGGAAGACACCACATTTTTTCATAATCATTTCAAAACTGTGTCAACCATCACAAATAAAAGCTCATGGTGTACCAATTCAATTAAAAAAAGTCAATCATTAGTTCTAGTCGGGAAGTGTCTACCCATCTTGACACATAATCCACATCCAGGAGAGTATACATATACCCATTAGACAGTGTGAAGCCCCCCACAAAATTAGTATCGCATAAATTAAATTACTCCACCTCTGACACAAACTACAAGGATAGTTCATTTCTATTCGATATAATCCATGTGCATAGGAAACTATCACATTGGATTACATAGTGGTGGACATTCTTAAATAGATTGGACCAATAAAAGAGTAATAGTAAGATTTTAGCAATGGTTATGTTAGAATTGTTGTGTTCTCCTACCAGTGATGCATGAGAATGATGCAAAGTATGCTTGTCTTCTTATTCTCCCACACACCGACACATTTACGCTCATCACATCTCTTATAAAGGTAAGGGTCTTCTATAATCTTCAAACAAAAATCTCTTTTTCTATGGTAAACTCTATTTTTTAGACATAGCATCCTCGCTAAAAATTGCTATGCCTACAAACCAAACAGTGAAAGCCTGGATTCCAATTGGTAAATACATCCTAATATGGGTGTGTGGTTAACCCCCCTAAATCTTCACCAATATAGAAATTGTGTTAGACATAACATTTTGTGAATCAGATTTATCCTTAAATTTGCAATTTAACTTGTACAAAAAAAACCCCTTGGATTGATCTTGGCTTTGCTTTTTTTTTTAAGAAATTATTTTTAGATAAGCATTGTCTATGTAAACAATAACTTTACACCCTACAAGGAACTATCTAAACTTCTCAAAATCATAGAATACAACTAAAAGTTACTGCTCATTGGTGGAGTAATTGATTTGAGCTCCATTGAAAAACTTCCTAGTTTAGTAGAGGATGTGGAATACTTTCTCATGAAATTGTCCTAGAATATACCTATAGCCAAGTCACTAGCATCACATATTATAATAAAGGCTATGGTCCAACTAGTGAAAGGCTGACAAGGGATGAACACAACTTAACTTTGAGAGCATTAAAGGCTTACACACATCTATCATTGCAATGAAATGTAGTATCTTTCACCAATAGGTTGTTACATGGGTTTCTAATTTTAGAAAATCATTGAATGACCTTTTATAGAACGCAACATGACCCAAACTAATGCTAGCTGCATTCAAAGTGGTAGGTGGTGGTAGATTCTTTGCGACATCTATCTTGGTTGGGTCTACCTCAATTCCTTTATGTGAGATCTTGTCCCCTAGTAATGTCCCTTCCTTCATCATAAAATGGTAGTTCTCCTAATATCAGACAAGGTTTGTTGTTTCACATATAGTTAGAATGGGTCTAAAGTTAGTTAAAGAACTATGAAATTAATCTCCAAATATCAAAAAAACCCATAAATGTCTCAAAAAACTCTCCATCCATATCTGAGAAGATTGACACCATTAACCTTTGGGAAGTGGTTGGAGAATTATGTAGACCAAAAGGCATTATGACAAAGGCATATCTTTCATAAGTGTAGGTGAAAGTAAATTTTTTGGGTGTATGGGAGTCAATTATCATTTGGTTATAGACAAAGTATAAATCTCAAAAGCAATAAAAAGGATGGTTGATAAGATCTCAAGCATTTGATCAATAAGGGGCAGGTGAAATGGTATTTCCTAGTGGCATTGTTTAGACGTTGGTACTCTACAAAAAATCTCCAACTAGTGACCACCCTACTCTAAATAAACTCATATTAAGAATTCTTTATACTAGTATTATCTCTCTTTTTGGGAACCAGTTGAACAAGGCAACCCATTCACTATCAAATATAGTATATATGATATCAACATTATATAATTTTACTACCACATCTTTCACAACTTATTTCATATTGGAGTTGATCCTCCATTTTGATTGAGCACATGACTTATCATCCTATGTCATCTTGATTATGTGTATGCAAAGGGTTTGTGAAATACCCATATTTATTGTCTTTTTTCCATCCAAACACTCCCCAATTCTCTTTCAATACCTAAAAAAGTTTTTCTTCTTCTTTAGGTGTAAGGCTAGTAGAAATGTTATTAGAGAGAGTGCAATTTCTTCCCAAATAAACATATTGTAAATGAGAGGGGTGTGATTTGATTTGAAGGAATGGAACCTTTCTAGTGGAAGCTTTAATTGGTGAGGGCAATGGGCCCAAGTACTCCTTGATGGAAATTCTCAAAACTTCGGCATAATCTACATCTTTAGGGAAATTTCCAATGTGTCTTCATTGTACTCTTCCAATGTATGAGATATGCCACAATAATCAACTTTGTCAATTACATGGCATGACTTAGCATCATCTAGTTCAATTATTTCTCTCTTCACATTGAATGTGACTTGATCATTGAAAATGCAAACAGTCAACTAACTAGTCCACACCAATAAGTTTGTGGATGATATTTAGGAATGGATAATCGAATATCATATTGGTCGATTATCCAGCTTCAGTATCAAGCACCATAAAATATGTCGGTAGTATGTGCTTGTCCACCTTTACCAACACGTCCTCAACAATGTTTGTAGGGTACCCAAAAGGTTAATCTGCTCTTTGCAAAGACATGGAAATTGGTTTGGGTTTTACTAAAACCTACCTTCTATAAACAACAAGTGACATTTTTATTATAGTCCCATGATCACATAATAAATTATTAAAATTGTAAATTTCTTAGTGTATAAAAGATAAAAAATGCATTATGATCTTATTATTTGACAGGAAGGTTAGTTTGAATTTTAGCACTTAAATTGGGTTTTAATCTAATGACTTCATTGCAATCCAACCTTCTATTTGTGGAGAGGACAAATTTGAGGAATTTGGCATCGAATGACATCTATTCTAGAGATTCAAAAAAGGAATGCTTGTATATATTTGCTTAAATGCCTTGAAAAAACCTTTAAAATGTCGATGACATTTCTTTTGTACACAAAATATGTGGATACGTCACTTCTACATTATTGTCCCTCGAGTGTAGTGAAGTAGAAGTGCCAATTTTATTATTGTGTTTCTCTTTCACTGTAGATAGTTCTCCTCCTTTTTTGTTAACTTCAATTATCCCACCTTCCATATTGGTGATGGGTAGGACTACAGGTGGACTCACCACTTCTCATCCAATACCAACTAGTATTGCTTTGACATGCACCTTTTAATTGACACAATTGCAACTAGTTGGTTCTTCCTTATTCTTATTCTTCTCACCATCTATGGCACTTGCAAGCTTCTCGATTTGAGTTTCCAATCCTTTAATTATGCAAAAGGTTAGAAATCTCATTCAAGAACATATCCACTATACCTTCTAGAACAAATAGCTTGTCATGTTGTGGTGGTTTCTAATTCACATGGCATTGTCATAGGACTACTAGTTCTTGTCTCCTCATCTAAAATTAAGGAGGATCCTCCACTCTGAATTATAGGAGCTTGAATTTTGTTTGTTCCTTTGGTTTAAACCTATGTAGTTCACTTGCTCTATAATGTCCTCAGGTTTCATGGCTATACTACACCAACCATCCTAGTGTATGCATGAAATGAGTCACTCCACATAATTATTACACTTCATTAACATTTATGGCATTGAGCTGGTTGGTGATGTTTTCAATCTTTGCCATGAGAGACGTCATGGTATCAACACTATGCATGCCTTTAACCCTTATATCTGTACCTCGATATTATTGATTCATGGAAATTATCACAACCACCGTCCCTCACTTTTCTTCTTCATCAAGTGATTTTTTTTATGATTACATCATTTGTAGAAGTGTTGTGGATAGGACACCTACAAAGTATCTCCTTATTTCCTTCCCACACTTTTTCTAAAGTCTCTTTGTCTTATTACTCAAAGATGGAGATCTTATGTAAGAGCTCACTTGTCTTGCTAGGTGCAAAGAATTCCTACATGAAGACTGCCAAGAGGGTATTCCAATTTTGAATTGAACCCTCTCCATTCCTTGTTCCCATAGATTTTCTTTCCCTCTCAAGGTGAAGGGAAAAAGTCAAAGTCATAGTCCATGATTGATCTTTTTTTTATATTGTATAACTGAGTTTAAGTAAATTATCCAAACAAATATTTAAATCCTCATGTATCATGTAGGAGAATTGGTTTTGATGCATGAAGGAAATCAAACTTAGTTCATACCAAAAGTGTACAACGTCTATTGTTGGTCTCACTATTTCCGAATCGGATGCCTCATCAACATGAGTGGAGGTTCAATCAAGCAATATCTTCTTGGCTGTCATGGTTGTTCTAGAAATGGTAGATGCTTCAGATTTTTTTGGTTCTTCCTTATTGCTCACAATTGCCTACTAGTTAATATTACATAGGGGTTGTTATGAATGGGCAGGGTAGGAACCATGCATGCTTCCTACTGAAAAAAAATAAAAGGGTTTAGTTACACAAGAATTGATATGAAACACAAGAAATAAACAATGTAGGAGGTTATTCCTAATGAATTACACAATAAACTAGAACAAAATTAAGTAGAATTAGCAAACAAATGTGGTTCCTCAGAAGAAATAAGAATTGATGTGTGCACGGAGTGTGAAATCAATAATAAAACCAAAGAAACTCCTTCCCAACTGCAAAAATTTAGGTCACATGTAGTATAGTCTTGGTTTGTCTCCATAGAGAGTGAAATTAATTCGATGTGAAATATTTTAACTAAACATGCATTTCCATTAAGAAAATATTGATTGGTTAATTAAGTTCTAAATAAATCTAAAATTGTCATAGATTTTCTGTCAAATGATGCATTGGAGGAATGCATTTGGTACCTAATCACCTATTGATTGCATGATGAACAATTACAAAAGAAACCTTTCTCTCTGTTAACCAAATATCACAGTGTAATATATTTAATGCTTTTCACCTATTGTCACCTAGGTTGAGAGGTTACTCGTCTCTCATTTATACTTCTACAAATAGATATTAAGCTCTCTTAGACTGCTTCAAAGAGAATCATAAATCCACCTTCGTTGG
Source organism: Alisma plantago-aquatica (assembly GCA_963693085.1). Taxonomy (NCBI): domain Eukaryota; kingdom Viridiplantae; phylum Streptophyta; class Magnoliopsida; order Alismatales; family Alismataceae; genus Alisma; species Alisma plantago-aquatica. Next base: position 928,945,149 of record OY856409.1, read on the forward strand.
GAAAACAAGGAGATTATATCATGCATAAATCTTTATTTAGTTTCATGTAATAGAAACTAGTGCTCTAGTTGCCCTCCACTAAACCCGTACATCTCTCAAGGTATGAATTTGGGAACACAGGGAACCTATGCCTTTGATTCTCATAAATAATTCACAACAATTAGAGAAACTAGAGAGAAAACTTCTTAATACTGAGAACTACTATGCATCACATGACTAATAGGTGTCATATAGGCACCAAACACAAGAACATTTACTCTGTGATGGTTGGTGATGCGAAAACAAAGTTAGACATCATGAATTTGACAAGTTTTATGGAGAAACTAATAGAAAAAAATGTAGCAAAGGGTGAGGAATAGACACACAATTGTAGAGGAGTTATCCTTTCATGAAGTTGTACTTGAAGATTTCCAAGTTCAGAGAGAGAGAGAAATCTTCCTCCAAGCCTCCTTCTTCTTTCTTCTAGCTTCTTATGGATAATAGACACCTCACTCCTTTCTCTTGAGTTTCAAAACACCAAAAGAAAAGATATCCTCATTAAGCATCCTCCATCTCTTCATATTTTGTCCACTTAAGAGGTGGTGCAGGTCATACACAAGAACTTGCATGTAGTACACCTACAGGAGGAGGTACATTCTGTGCTTGGGGTCATGGTGACTGGTTACTAATAAGATTGCAGGATGTGCCATTGGTCATGCACGTCATGATTGTGTGTGATCGTCAAGAGCAGATACTGATGTGGCTCATGACACACATGAATGGTGCATGTCGTATGCATTGGAGTACTATATGTCTGCAACTTCTAGGATCGTGCATGTTGTGCACCTAAGGGACCACATCATACTTTTTCATATCAAGGCTTGAATCTATTTTCTATAATTCCTTTGTTGAGGATGCCATTTGGATTAGTTCTAGATGAACCAAACTGTATATATCTGCATGGAATTGCCCTTGATTAGTCCAAATGGCAGCAATAAGACTCATTACAGTATCAAAGAAATCACAAGATATTTATATATCTAAAGCATGAAATATAAGTAATAAAATGCATGAAAATGAGGCATGAATAGTAGTATGAACTACTCTCCTAAATCCCAATAGATCTCTATATTGAAAGAAAGATCTTATTTCCTTTCTCTTAGTCATTGGATGCACCATATCCCATCAATAACTCATAACACACAACCATCAACATGGGAATTCACTGACCCACCCTTCCATGACACACTCATTATGATCATGTGAAAAAACTTCATACCCAAGACATCGCCAAAAAACTACATTCTAATATGTTTTGTAAGTATCACACTTTTACTCACTCAAACCACCCCCAAAACACCTTGTAACCATTCATAATTAATCACAATGGACTATATTGAAGAAAATTTGGTGAATGCTCCTCAAAATGAGATATCTATGTTCTCAACCTAACCAAAACTACCCACATATAACTAAATATATTTGTCATCCCCACATGTTGACCTCACCATTGAATGAACTTGATAATACAACATACAACTAAAGTGACATATTTCAATACATTTGCATATATATGTATTAACTTTGACTTGAGTCTAATTTCCAATGTAGCTCATTCTCAACCAGAAGATTTAGGATATTTCAATATCACACCTTCTTCTTGTTCTATGACGTATTTCATCATCTAAACCTATATGTATATTTTTCTCATCTACTTTATTGGGTTAGAGTGATACCCCAACCCCATGATGCCACAAAAACTAATATAACTTAAAGTTGACGAAGTGATCCTAATAAAATTCATAACCAAGAAGGCAAGGAGGAATTTAATGTTAAATTTCCAACCACATATCCACATAGAGGTACATAAAAGGGCCATCAGGTTTGTTAGTAATATGTAATTGTACCTTTCTTAATTGTGTGCTACCACTGTCACAACCGGTTAACATGAGCATATATACATGGCATTCAAGAAAAAAAAAGAGCCATAGATGCATTACTATATAAAACACCATGCATGGACCCAAGTGTAAGGGAATGACTCTAGACACCACCCCTAAAAAGGCTACAACATTCATCTACTACTAATCTACATAAGGTGATTCTTCTTTTCTATAGCCTTGAGCATGAGGGTAAACACCTAAAATATGTGGAGAACTATGAGAGTAAAACCCAAGTCCCAATGAGAGATATAAAATGCTACATGCCTACTATTAATTCTTTAGTAATTTAAAAATAACTTTAACATGATATAGACAAAAATATAAGCATTATAAAGGTAAGACTAGTAATGCTTGTATATATCTTAGGGATTTAAATAATCACAATCTTATTCTCCAAGATACTTTTACATGTATGGATACATGAATTGGTTACATATTTTATTACTAAAGCCCTAGGTGTTTTAGGTGTACCACTCAAACTACTAGCTAGTGATCCTGAAGTGTACTATCTTACCATATAGAGTCTTATGATAAATGGTCTCTATAAGATCATGCCACACCATGAAACGTGCAAGCATAACAAGTTGTGTCTCATCACCCTAAAAGCTACATAGATCCCATGTCTGTCATTGGTACTCTGAACATGATATGTTCCTCATTTATATAATGACATGAATATATTTTATAATATCACATGGTCCTCGATCACATTATCACATATAACTAGAGATATGTTCTTTACCACACCCATATACATATCCATATTAAGGTACCAAGGGATACCATACCTATTATGGGCTCTTGGTTACCCGTATATTCTCAATAATATAAAATTATGAGTACCTTCTCACAATCTAAGATTGCTAAAAGGTTACCCATTTCACAACACTAACTTATAAACACCGAGATAGTTCTATGATCAATGAGCACTATGTGATTTAGGTTTCTATTGGTTAAGTCTAGCCTTTTATTCATATTTTAAGAGGTAAATAGAGTTGAAAACAAACATAATACAAGGATATAATTACACTCAAACATGGGAAGCTTAAACATTTTTAGGAAGTCTAAAATCATGTTCAAAAGATTACATACTTAGACAAGACCATCATTTTCATCCATATCAAAGGCAACTCCTCATAAGGGTTCAACATTACATCAATAAGATATGAGTCTCTTTGTATTCAAGAAAAAATATTATTCCAAATTTTATCTTTAGTTTTCTCAGCATGAGGAGATATACAAAAGTGGTATAATGCATAAAATGCCATCTTTGAACAAGAATCACATATAGTGCAAAAAAAAAATTGGCACTATAACGACATAAACATCTTAGAATTTTCATCTTAAATCTACATGCAAAAATTAGTAAGGTGGGAGGATCAGACATGTAGCCCAAAAATGCTATAAAGACACAGTATTTATCTAAGAACATGTACATTATAAAAATTTCAGCATTATGGAAGCTAATGGCTTATATTTTCCATTTTATATCAACCTACAAGAGTAAATAAGGTAAGATATTATGAAGTTCCTCATTATACTACTCAAATAGACATACAAATTGCATCTATAAGCATTTTAAGTCTGTATAAAAATTACTATAGGTTGTGTGTAGGGTTTTTACGCAAAGAAGGCAAAACAAGTGCAATATTAATTGTCTTTTATGAAGAAAATGAACTCCAACAAGGTAGGCACGATCCAAGATATCAAATTCCCTAAAAAAATACACAAACATCCTTCACAGCAAGATCTAGCTCCAACTAGGCCAAAGAAGATAGAAAGGAGAGAACTTAAGATAAAAGAGGCTATTTCCACCATGATTATCCAAGAACCACGACCAAAGAGGGTAGAATAGAGGAGAACTAACAAGAAAAGATGCTACATATACAAATCGTACATGTTCTAGAGTCAAACTAGCCTTAAACATTGATCTCGAGCCTTAGATTCTCCAAAGCAACCTAAACCTGCACCACCAAAGCACATGCATGAGTTGCACCCGTGGCATTAGCCTCTCCTCACTCTAGCAACATTAAGATAGCTCAAGAGGGTCCAAATAAGCTATAGGAGCAATGGAAGCACATATTCATAGACCGAGAAAGATGAGAATTGCATATCAATCCATACATAGGCCCCATCGGTCTCTCACATTGACCAAAACATCACGTGATCCACCGACATGGGCTTCCCAAACACGCATAGGGAAAAGCCCCAACACATATCAACACCAACCCTGTCGACCGACGTGACCACATCGGCCACCAGAACTCACATCGGATTAGCCCCTAACAATACACAATGACTATGTAGCCCCTCACCTAATGTACCACATGCCCCGAGTATGGCCCTGTGACTGAACCCTTGTATCGATCAATCTATTACATACACTATTGCAACCATCTAAGCTACATTTTTTGGAAATATAGAAACTTCAAAATACCATGAAAAGAAATATTATGCATATCATTTCCCATGATTATAAACTTGTGTACACAGTATGACATGCTTGATTTTAAAATTTTAAATAAAAAGCAAACAAAGCTTTATTAGATTTGGGTTAGGGGATTAAGCTAAGTTTGAGATTTTTTTAGTTAGTTTATATTCTTTTGGTTTATGCATCTTGGAATGTTTGGGATATTGCTTTGAACAGAAAGCGTGCCATAGATATTTAATTAGAGATAAATCCTTGATCTCATTACTTTTCTATGAAACAGAAACCGTGCCATAGATATTTAATTAGAGATGAATCCTTGATCTCAATATTTTTCTATGAATCAGAATCCATATGCCTGATAGCAACCTCTAGACCAAGGGAGACGCAACTAGTCACTACATGGGTTCAAATTCTAACCATTGCGCTCAGTGGTGGTCTACTTGCTACTGTTAGAATTTACAACATCAATATCACTCTCAAATATCATATCAATCATAATACACATGTATCACACTCTTACCCATAAAAAATGCATGTGTATTCACATGCATCAATGGTGATTCTTCACAGAACAAAATATGTTCTTTGAAGAACTATATTCTCTTTCTAGACTCCATAAAGTTTCATTATGGCTTATAACGAGTGACTTTAATACAATATGTTTTACTTCCAAATGAGCAATAATTAAACCGCTCTTCTTCTACCACATATGTGCATAACTCGATTATGGTAAAATCCTACGCCTTATATCAATGTGGTCAGCTCAAACATAAGTAGATCATACTTTACTTGATCTTGTGGTTCGAACCTGTGAGGCGTTTGTCACAGATTCCTCTGCAATCCTTGCGCTGGTCACTAATACCTGGCCATATAATCTTGGATTACCCTCCCAATATTCTTAACACTCGTTTTATTCCGTTGGGGATAAAAACTTCCGGCCTTAAAAGAATCTCAAAGATGCATCCTGATTTTGAAACCACATACAGGCCGTCTCTAGGGATCGTTTAAAAACTTGAAGGACTCTACCTAGGGTTTCGTAACAAGATCATGAGGTACTCGTATTTTTTGACATGTCGGAAGTCCACTATCTTTGGTAACATCCTCAAAACAACAACAGCAAAATAAGTAGTGACATCATTGGCACGGCCGACATGGTCAAAACACGATAATGTAGCTTGCCAGGGATAGAGAAGACCTTGGATCTAGATTGAGCTTCTTCCTCGAAGCTGGCACGGTGTTACATTCGATCTCTCTGTGTTTTATGCCGACTTGCTTGAAGTTGAAGGTGATGAAGGGACGAGGCATCTTGTCTAACGAGGGGTTGGAAGTCGTGATCCCGAGAGATACTCAAAGTTAGCAACCTCCCACTTCCAACAATGTCCGGGATGCTCTAATAGCAGGATTTTGTCTCACCTGGCTATATAATAATCAGTGTATACCTTAAAGTGAAGGGGTGTGTGGATGAAAGCTGCGCCAAGCAAGCAGCAATATTACTACGAATTATTACTACGTGCATATGGACGGCTCATGGGATAAAGTATGCCCAGTTCCCTTCGTTTTGAGTTTTCTATTCTTGGATCTACTGCGTAGTACAGATGCTTGCCTCGTTCTGTCTGTCTTTCAGTGCCGTGCCAATGTAGTAGAGTTATCGATGCTATGGTAGGGCTGAAATGAAGAGCTATTTGGGATCCCGTCTAACTTGACCAAGTCAGGAATGAAGCCGACTAAGTGATTTTATTTCTTCTTCTGTGGTTTGTAACTAATTATTCTTTCCAATAACAGATTATTCACTTGTTTTGTTTTCTTCGGTTGGATCTGAAGCACAAATAAAACTAGAGTACATCAGTTTAATATCGCTACTGGCACCAGTTTCCTGAACGAAGTGAAAGCAATTACTTCTGGTACTAGTCAGTGCGGATTTGATGATCTAATTCATTAATTCCCCAGCCTGACTGACTGTGGGCCTGTATGCGCTGGCCCATGTGGCTTTTACGTGGCTCGAGCTTTAGCAGACCAGTATTAAATTGAGATGTGCAAGCCGATTATTAAGTGATCTAATTCGTGGTTACATTTTACCTTTTTTCTTCAAATAAATGTAAAAGAATGCATTGCATATATCAGTTTTAACGCAAAAGAATTTAATATAATACAAGATGTGGGTTTTTCTTCTTCCGTTGAGTTTGGAATTCTGCACCATTTTACAAATACATCATGTGAATTAAGAAGCACAATCGTCCATTTTGGTCTGGCAGAGTTGGGTGCTATTCTTAGATCACAAGGAAACTGGTAGGATTTGATACCGATCTTCTTCAAATCCTCGATGACTGGGTGCTTATCTCACCTGCCTTTCACCTTGGCATCGCTAGAATCAAAATACCATTCACATGTAAGATACCGGAACGACGGCATCCAGACCGGACCTTAGCAACATCAGTGCCGCTTGCCCCTGCTTCGTGATGTAACGCCGAAACTAGATGTGCGATTCGATACAAGACAACAGATACTCGGATGATGGAGAATATGCCGAAGCTAGCCCATGTGAATATCATGGCGCGACTCCCTCATTTTGGACCCAGATATGAAGGTATTCAATTTCCAAATTGCGAGGAGTACCTCGCGGACACAAAGGTACAACGCTTGTGGACCAATGATTATTGCCTCAGTATTTAAACCCATTTCTGATTGTTTTGCCTGTCCAGTTGCTATCAGATGCCCATCTCCACATATATTGTTAGCTCCTCAGCAATTTATATTTGATTTGCATCCAGGCAAGTTGCTCAATTGCTCCGATCCGCTTCCTTGGCCATCAGTATACCATGCAGATAGCCCCCATCCAGAAAAAAAGGAGATGCTAGAAACATATAAGATAAAGTGGAATGAATCAGCCATGCGTTTCAGAGACACTGGCCGAGGGGGATTTCTGTGGATGGATGAAGAACAAAAATAACCATTTCCGTTGCCGGGACTTGAACCCGGGTCTCTCGGGTGAGAGCCGAGTATCCTGACCAACTAGACTACAACGGAACTTGACACTTGACTCAAACAAACAATTAAAATCATCATTTTAAGTATTATATCTGCGGCTTGAAACACGACTTGAAAGTATGAAACAAGCATTGGTAGACACGAGCAACACCAACTGCGGGAGTGTTGGTTGATCGATCGCCGACCACACAGCGGGTTCTATTACTCACTGCTGTTAACTTTACCAATATACGGGTCTGTTTTTTTTTTTCATTTTAAATAGTTTAGGCCTCCACATATCATCACTAGAATACCATATGATTCTCATATCGTCTTATAATTTTTTTATGTCCAGTTCATGAGATATGCTTAATTTGTAGTAAATATGTTCAAATGTTTTTGGAGAGCACACTTGCAAAGAGTTTTTAAATTTTTTATATAAACATGATCTTGTGCGGAATGTTTTCTATGGTATACTTAGACATGTCGGAGTCGCTGTTAAGAAAGAAGTACATGTAAACTTTTTGACTGACCCACATGGACCAACTAATGTCTTAATTTTTGAATAGGTTAGTGAAAACACACATGTGTCGACCGAAACGGGATTTTCTATTGGTGGGCTTGAGGGGAGGGGCATTTACTGTGGGACATGCATCCCTCAAAGCTTCCTCAGACAAAGTAACTAAGTATGAGGAAGCATGTAGCAATCAACATATTTTTATACCTTTCGGGTTTAACACATTTAGTTTCTTAGCACCAGATGTCATTAAGCTTTATAAATTGTCAAAAAGTTATGAACTATAACATCACGATCTCAAAATTTATGGATGTAGTGTTCAAGAGAGTTAATTTTGCTATCCAAAAGGGGATGGTGGGGGAACTTGTTGCCCGTTTTCTTTCTATTTGTTACTCATAGACTAATTCAAACTTAAAAGAGAAGTTCATTAGTATTATGTTAGAATAGGCATGAGATCACGTCCGCAAAATCAGATTGTATAAGGTTAAAAAAGTTAGTTTAAATATTTAATGTACCAGAAGTACCATAAACATCTATGAATAAATTTCAAAAATAAAGTAAGGAGACACCCCACAATAGACTCAATTAATATTTTTAGGGCATGTTACTCAGGTGACGAAGTACTATTTCGTTGTATGTTTTTTAATTGTAAATTCACACAATTGTAGCAAAATACCCAACCAAACTAGCCATCGAATCCATACCGTTAAATTTTTCGATTGTTTGTGTCAGTCGGCTAGTTATCGGGTCATTAGCTAATTACTACTACAACCACATGACTTCCCACGGTTTATGGCTCATAGGCCCATGGAAGTGACATCTATGCTTGGAGAGTGGCCAGTCTTCTTTTTGTGCGATCAAAAGTTTTTATATATAGATAAAATTAACATATGTCTATACACGTCCGTTGCAGACATTTTAGAGGTCTCGGGACGAAGATAATAAATGTGCCCTCTGTATACTCTTATTTAACAAATTTAAATAAACATAAGTTTAGTCATAATTGTCAAAACTGTCATATAAAAAAATAGAACATGTTCTTACAAATCAAACTAAAAAGAACATAAAAATTCAATATAGATATCTCCTTATCAAGCTTCACTCATCATATAAAACGACTTCTTCGAACCTTTCTAGAGGTAAAATCTTGAATAACAGTATCAACATCAATATTTCCCGACATATCCTTCTCAATGCATAACATTTCCAAACCGTTCAATCTTTCTTGAGACATTGATGATCTAAGGTAATTTTTTAGTAACTTTACCTTGGAAAAACTCCTTTATGTAGATGTTAATATCACTGAAATTGTCAACAAAATATGATAAGTAATTGAAATATGAGGGAAATAATCTGTATCTTTCATAAATTCAAGAACTTCAATGGCTGACTTTATCTCTTCTGGAAAACTCACATGCAATACTTTCAACTCGAAAAAAAGCCATCCAGGTTTATGTCTGATGAACTTTCATGAGAAAAAGTTGCATAAAACTTAGTGCAACATGCATTTAGGGTAGCTTCATCTAATGATTTTAAAATCTATGAGTTATATAGGAATCCAAAAGTATCTTCAAATATCTTCACTTGCTCAAATCTCTGCCATATCCACAACCACTAGAAAGTAATTCACTCAAAAAGACTCTTTCTGTGATTAAATCATATCATCATCATCATCATTCTCATCAAAAAAAAAATCCTAACAGTGCGACGCTTAACTTTAAAAGTTAGCTCAACATTCATCTCAATGGCAATCTCAGTAGCAACAACAATACTAGAAGCAAATCCTTTATCTCTGCATTTCTCAAGAAAAGACACCATATCTTTCAATAACTTCACAGTAGAATCAATACAAACATATTTTGGATTGCAACTTCTTACTTACTGTATTAACAGTATATAAAATAGCATGCCAAATAAAAATACCTAATAGAAACTCAAAACTCTCGATCGAGTAAACCAAATTGTTTGCTTCACTATGTGTCTCAGCATCATCACGAGACTTGGATAATTCCAATAGGCCAACCTGATTTGAGGAGCTTGAAATCTAATAGATTTGACACTTTTAATACGACTCTCCCAATGAGTATTGGACAGTGATTTAACAGTCAAACCTGAGACATTGTCAAGCAAACACTTCCACCTTTTCGGAGAACTTGCAAATAATGTATATGTGTTGTATAATTCTGAAAAAAGAAATAGCCAGAACACAAGAATGAGCCATATCACTAATAGTGAGATTAAGACTATGACAAGCACAAAGCATATATAACGCTCTGGGATTTACCTCGAGTAACCACTTTTGCACACCTTGGTGTTTTCCCTTCAAATAATTTTATACCTTCAAATATTTTTGCTCTGAGATTAAGACTATGACATCTATGCTTGGAGAGTGGCCAGTCTTCTTTTTGTGTGATCAAAAGTTTATATATATAGATAAAATTAACATACGTCTATACACGGCCGTTGTAGACATTTTAGAGGTCTCGGGGCAAAGATAACAAATGTTCCCTCTGTATACTCTTATTTAACAAATTTAAATAAACATAAGTTTAGTCATAATTGTCAAAACTGTCATATAAAAAAATAGAACATGTTCTTACAAATCAAACTAAAAAGAACATAAAAATTCAATATAGATATCTCCTTATCAAGCTTCAATCATCATATAAAATGACTTCTTCGAACCTTTCTAGAGGTAAAATCTTGAATAACAGTATCAACATCAATATTTCCTGACATATCGTTCTCAATGCATAACATTGCCAAATTGTTCAATCTTTCTTAAGACATTGATGATCTAAGGTAATTTTTCAGTAACTTTACCTTGGAAAAACTCCTTTATGTAGATTCTAATATCACTGGCATTGTCAACAAAATATGATAAGCAATTGAAATATGAGGGAAACAATCTGCATCTTTCACAAATTCAAGAACTTCAATGGATGACTTTCTCTCTTCTGGAAAACTCACGTGCAATACTTTCAACTCAGAAAAAAAAGCCATCCAGTTTTATGTCTGATGAGCTTTCATGAGAAAAAGTTGCATAAAACTTAGTGCAACATGCCTTTAGGGTAGCTTCATCTAATGATTTTAAAATCTATGAGTTATATAGGAATCCAAAAGTATCTTCAAATATCTTCACTTGCCCAAATCTCTCTTTCATAGAAGAGATTGCCATATCCACAACCACTAGAAAGTAATTCACTCGAAAAGTCTCTTTCTTTGATTAAATCATATCATCATCATCATCATTCTCATAAAAAAAAATCCTAACAGTGCGACGCTTAACTTTAAAAGTTGGCTCAACATTTATCTCAGAGGCAATCTCAGTAGCAACAACAATACTAGAAGCAAATCTTTTATCTCTGCATTTCTCAAGAAAAGACACCATATCTTTCAATAACTTCATAGTAGAATCAATACAAACATATTTGGATTGCAACTTCTTACTTACTGTATTAACAGTATATAAAATAGCATGCCAAACAAAAATACCTAATAGAAACTCAAAACTCTCGATCGAGTAAACCAAATTGTTTACTTCACTATGTGTCTCAGCATCATCACGAGACTTGGATAATTCCAATAGAGCCAACCTGATTTGAGGAGCTTGAAATCTAATAGATTTGACACTTTTAATACGACTCTCCCAATGAGTATTGGACAGTGATTTAACAGTCAAACCTGAGACATTGTCAAGCAAACACTTCCACCTTTTCAGAGAACTTGCAAATAATGTATATGCGTTGTATAATTCCGAAAAAAGAAATAGCCAGAACACAAGAATGAGCCATATCACTAATAGTGAGATTAAGACTATGACAAGCACAAAGCATATATAACGCTCTAGGATTTACCTCGAGTAACCACTTTTGCACACCTTGGTGTTTTCCCTTCATATTAGAACTGTTGTCATAACATTAACCTCTCACGTCCTCCACATTAAGATCAAGAGACTCAAGAGCATTTACAGGTTCATCAAAAAACCCCAATCCAGTCGTATCATCAACTTTCAGAAACTCTAAAAAGAACTCCTCTGTTTTTATTTTCTGACCAGACATATTCACGCATCGTACAATGAGAGTCATTTGTTCTTGGTGGCTCACATCAGGAGTATAATCAAGAATTATGGAGAAATATTTAGCTCCTCTAATGATGTTCAATATAGAACTCTTAATACTATGGGATAAAAGAGATATCAGCTCATTTTGAATTGAATGTCCAAGATAATGATGGTGAATCTCATGATCTTGAATGCGTCGAACATGATCTTGCATTAACAAATCAAATTTTGCAAGCATTTCAATTATCCCCAAAAAGTTTCCATTGATATCTTGGAAAAGTTTGTCATTTGATCTTCGAAAAGCCAAATTACATTTTTCAAGACACTTAACGACGAACATTATTCTTAATAAAACTTGTCTTTAATGCTCTTTCTCCTTTGAAATTTCTTTCTGCAATTCTTTATCAATAATTTGATCATTACTAAATCTTACTTCTAATTCATGCCAAGTGCTCATATTATTGAGATGCTCGATGCTATTCTCATGCTCTTTGAGTCTCTCACTAACATATTTCTAGTCTTTGAACCCATTATGAGCTAGTATACTTTTATTGTTCTTAGACTTGAACAACTTACAAAAAAATAATAAATTTTATCAAAATATTTTGAGTAAACTAGCCACTTCCTATCACCAGTCTCTCCATTGCTCAATTTTTTAGAATAATAAGCATATGAGAAGTGAATCTTATTGTCATCTAAAGGAAACACAAGATTTAATTCTCTTTTAGGGCCTTTTTAAACTAAAATATCCCTAACTTTGTTGTCGATATTATCCCAATTTACATAGAAGACAACCAAAGTAAAAGATTAGTGATGAGTTTATTGAGTAAACCACACTGCCAAACATAGAAGACAACCAAAGTAAAAGATTAGTGATGAGTTTATTGTGTCATTTTAAAAATTTATGTAGTATCATTGCAATATCATTGTTTAAAAAAGCAAATATGTGACAAGAATAGCAATTAAAATATACTTTTTGAGTTAGTTTGGACATTTCCAAACACAAAATAGAAATACGTTGAAGTGAATATGAGAACCTTTATTTTCTAACAGTAGCACATTCGGATTAATTAATTCCAATACACTCGGCGACAAGAGACAGACTAGTAGAATGTGATATTTAAAACCAAATCAGAACCTAGTGATCGAGTACGTTGAAATCATTAATCAATAATTTTGTATATTGTGGCTCCTATTGGTTTGTTGTAACTAGAGTTTTTAAGGAAGTTATTTTTCTAGAACTGAAGTCTAGTTCCTAGAAATTGAGTTCAAACGACTGGTTTAATAATTGTGTTTTAACAGAAGTTGCTCTATCTGGTTCAGTCTCTGGGTTCTTGTTTCTTATATATATTTCTATCTCATTTTCTAGAAGAAACACATTCAATAGAACAAACGTAGAGTACTATTTTGCCTCTAGATTTGCAAAGTCGTGTACAAATAGATTGTTCAATGTCAGTAGATGTTCGATAATAGTCATTTTAATTTAATCCATCTAACAACTACACCTCTTCACCTGGATGCATATGTGATAGATTTTAGAACTGTGAAGGAATCTTTCTCAGTTATACATTCAAAAGAAGATTGAAAAATAATTTGTATACAACAACAACAAGTTATGAAAGACAATAGCAATCTGCCGCTGAGTAAGAACACATGTGAGTCAACAACTAGGGTAAGAATGAGTGAAGAGATTTTCAGTCCACTTACAACAAACTAATCGGGCCCTTACCCAACGAAGTCTGCAGTGCAAGACGTTAAGATCAAACTAGAATTATATATAACACATGAACATCTGTTGATAATTCTAGATTGTCCGGTATGGTTGATCTTTCAGGAGGAAGAGAAGGGATCCTTCTCGGTTCTCGCCCCACGCCTGCAGTTACTAGTGAAAAGTTTGGTGATGGCTGCAACAACATGGCAACAAGAGGGGCCATGATCCTCGTCGATGTCTACAGAGCAGGAGCACTGGAGTCTGCAGACAAGGAGAATAGGAGGCGTCGAATGTGCATGATGGCAAGAGGCATTGTGGACTTTTGTGGAGGAGCAGCACTGCCACTATAGCAGAGTCTATCAAACGTGAACAATCGGAATGAACGGGAGCGGTGAATGTAACTGTCGATGGGTTAGTGAAAGTCACAAATGGCACAAATTGGGATTTCGAAACATCAAGAGATGTTTAGAAAAATAAAATTATGGCCCCCCCTCTTTGTTGGGCCCCTGTCCATTGCCCAGGTTGGCCCCCCCAATGGGTTGACCCTACGTTTGTATGCTAATTTAAGTAATAATACTAAAAGGAGGTGGTTCATATCATAGTCTTTGTAGAACCAAGAGTGTTAAAAATACTATGGAAAGTAGACCCTATGAAGGAGTGTTAAAAGTACTATCAATTGGGGAGGCACCCTAACAATAGCCTCTGAAATGGAATAACAATGATAAAAACATATCAAAAATTGTTAGATTCAACTAAGATTTCCTCCATGTTGTATATCCTTTGTGATCTTGCCTTGCCTCCAAATGATAGTGTCATGTTGTCATTCTCCTTCCACTGCTCCAAGTTGGCCTATGTATCTACAATGGAGATATAAATTATATGAATCTATGACCTTTCAGATGATAGTGTAATTGTTGATTCTATGGCTTTTGAATCTACTATGATTTCTTTCTGTCCATATCATCCAAATAATAGCAACCATCAATATGTTTTTGAATTTTTGTATCATGGTGTTTAGGATTTGATAATTGGAACATATGTGGGATGTTGAATGTAGAGGTTGTGTTCTTGTGATAGGTCGTATAAAAGTTTTCTAATGTGGGTAGTGCTAATTCAATGGATAAAGAGGGGTTTAGTGTTTCCTCATCTTTTTTGCAAATGTGACATCTAGAAGATCCTTGAAATTCTCTTTTGTCATGTTATTATCGTTGGGGGTATTATCATACCAGATGAGCCAAGTGATGACTTTAATTTTATGGGGTCCTATAAAGTTCCATATGTACTTAGTGGGACAGTGGTGCACATAATAAGTAAAGAAATGATAACATGGTTTTGATGTGTAGGTGGACCCCCAAATCCATAAAATGATGTGTTTGATGTTTGTTTTGAGGTTTATATAGAGGTATGAATATGTCTCATATGATAATGCAGTGGTGAGTGTTCTTTTTAGAATATTGTCTCTCTGGATACCCTAGTAGATTGAATGCCTTGGAGATGGTGATGTTGTATATGGAGTGTGGTATGTGGATGTTGGTGGCGAGGTTGGTAATGCGTTGCCACTTTGAAATCATGGGTCTGAGAAAAATTTGAAATTGTTGACAACATGAGGTGGAGTGTTGATGAAACTTTGTATGTAGTATATATGTTTATCATTGTTTTTCCAAAGTAGTGAGGCCCTTCTGCAAGTAATTTTCCACCATAGATTTCTATTGTGGTATTATTTCTCAAGAATTTATTCTTTCCATGTGTATTTTCTATTTGTGCATTGTGAAGTAATGATTTTGAAAATCAAACATAGGGATTTTTTGTGTTTATTATGTCCTATCCACCATATTTTGTAGGTGCACAGATGGTTCCCCAATTGACCAAATGGATTTTATTTCTTGTATGTTTCTAGTGGAAATTTCTTCATATTTTGTCGATAATATGATGTATGTGGGTAGGGAGAGGAATGTAACTCAGATAATAGTGGTTAATGTGGTGATTGAGGTATTGAGAAGAGTGTGTCTACTAGTAAGGTTGAGGAAGTTTGTTATCCATGAGGTCAGGCAATGATTAAGTTTTTGAATGATGGGGTTGCAGATATATTTTGGCATCTAGTGGGGTGATATAGGAAATCCCAAGTTACTAAAAGAAAATTCTTTGAACTTGTATATAAGAATAGTTTAATATCATTTGATAACATCAAGGTCCATGTGAGTGACGATGATTGTAGATTTGTGGAGGTTAATTTTTCCAGTAATGTATGAGAAGATGCTCAAAATGTGGATAGTGTTGCTAACATTAGTGTCTTTAGGATTGATGAAGATGATGTTATCATCTGCATATTGGATGATGTTTTCAATACAAACATGTAGAGATGAGATCACTTCATGATGTGTACCTAGTTTTATTGTGTTAGTAAGGATGTAGAAACAAAGATGAATAAGTATTAGGAGATGGGGTCACATTGTCTGAGTCCATTTGAACTCTTAAAATAGCTGAAATGTGGTCTATCAATGATAGTGGAGAATTTGCAATTGGATATTCAAGAAGTAATCTGTTGGATCCATCTGTGTGGGAACCCATACCCTTCAATGAACTGAATGAGATAGTCCTAATTGATGTTGTTGAAAGCTTTCTTGAAGTCATGTTTTAAGGCGAGGAGTGGGGTTTGTTCTTGTAGCATGTATGTATGATTCCATCGACAATGATATATGCATCATGTATGTTACTATCTTTGAGGAAGGAAGGTTGTTGAGGTCCAATGATGTCATCTAATTGAGTTTTCATCCTAGTATTAAGGGTTTTGGCTATAATCTTGTAGGATGAATTGATAAGGCTGATGGGTCTGAAGTGTTGCACAATTTTTGTTGGTATATTTTTTTATGAGTACAATGTGTGTGGTTGAGGGCTTAAATTTATATTTTAATGTCATCATGTGGTGAGACATAATGGAGAAGATTAATGTAATTCCATTTTATGTATTCCCACATATATTAGTAGAGTTCAGTCTTAATCCCATATGGTCCTGGGGATTTGTCAATTTTTAATTGGAAAACAACCTTTTTTATTAGTTTTTGCGTAGGGGGAAGAAAGTTGTGATGTTTGTCTGATGCGGTTGGGATAGACGATCTCCCTCAAGATGAGTAGGTGAGGTGATCTCTTTTGTTTGTTGTTGAATAGTGATTGGAAGTGATGGAAGACATGAGTAGTAATGAAATGTCTATTAGTAGTGTGTTAGTTGTGACTATCTAAGTTGTGTATGGAATTAATCCTAGTGTTATTAAAATGCAACATTTGTTAAAAGGATTGTGTTTCCTTCTTCCTATTTCATCCATCTATTTTTTATCTTTGTTTCCAAATGATCTTGTTTTTATGGATGAAGGTTTCTATGTCTACTTTGTTGACAAGGATGTGTGTTGGATCATCTAGCAGGTGCTATCCAGTTTAAAAGGTTGTGTTCTTTTATCAAGTATTTTTTGTGGATATTTCCATAAATCTTTTTGTTCACTGTCTTAATTATATGTCAAATATTCTTGGCTTTTTTGAGGATATTTATGCCAGGATCATGAGGATGTGTAGGGTTTCAACATTGGGTTTGAAAAACTACTAGAGGGGGGGTGAATAGAGTTTTTGAATTATTTTAACAATTTATTGAATTCAAACAACCACAATTGAAATTAGAAGAAAGAGACAGGTGTTTAGAGTGGTTCCAACTATAGCAAATACTATAGTTGTCAGTCCACTACCTGGTTGCTTACCCAACCGGGATTTGAAAGTATTTATTTTATTACCTCTCGAGGATTTATACAAAATACAATACTTTCCTTTACACCCTTTGAACAACCTTCACCCTGAAGTAGGTGCACCAACTTTGAGGTAGCCTTCTATGAAGTAACTCCAAGCTCCCCCTTGAAGTAGCCTTCCTCTCTAGAAGTAACCTCCCATTGCACTAGCCTTCTGAAGTAGCTCAAAGTCTCCTTCTTCGCTAAGAAGATCTTCACCCTCTCCAATCAGCAACCTCCAACCTAGGAGTAGCAAGGAGAGTACAAACAATAATAGGGAACAAGAAAGGAAATAGAAATTACAACTTATCCTTTAGAGCCCAAGGCTTGATTTGCCTAGATCAAGCGTATAGATCTCCTAACCAAGTATGTGAACTTGTGATTGCAGTGGGTAGGAGATACTAGCCTATAGGACACGAATTATGAGCTAAGGAATGAAATGGCCAATTGTCACAATGCTCAAATTGTTCACAAACAGATTGCACAAAGTATACTCAAAGGTTTCTCAATTGTAGCAAGTGTAAACAAGTGAGTTTAGGTGTCCTATGGCTTGTCCTATTTATAGGAATGGCCTAAGGATGCTTAAGGACGTTCTAGACAACTTCTAGGGGTTTCTAAGTGCTTAACTAGCCGTTAGGTACAAAGTTGTTGCTTTAACAACGGCTAATTAATTAATTCTGCAGTTGCTGTCAGAGACCATCTCGGTCGACAAATGGTCGACCGAGACACCTACTCGGTCGAACTTTTGTCGACCGACAGGATCTCTGGAACAAGTGATTTGCAACGTCTTTCATCAACTGCCAACTAACTTGTCTTTTGTGTCTAACGGCTACTTTGGATCTTTCTCGGTCGAGAAGATTGTCGACCGAGAGTGTCTCGGTCGAGGAGTTTGTCGACCGAGATTGACCCTGTTTCAAGGTTTCAATTTAGGCACTAATTATGTGTGTAAGTGTGCATAAGTAATCCTATTTGAATGGGATGACTTGTCTAACTGTGGTGTTTAGCTAGGGAGAATCTAACGCTTGATTTACATGCAATTCTAAGTACTTGTACATTATATTTTTGTACAAGTTTTTACAACAGTGATTACATTGCATGAAATTATAAATATGTAAGCTTGTAGATTTTCCCTTGTTGCTTTGTCATCCTGCACACTCAAGTAGCTCGTTAGATTAATAAGAATGAAATGTTTGTCATACTCAAAACAAAGGGATTTATAGATGTCCATTTAGCCAACAATCTCCCCCTTTTTGAAGATGACAAACATTTCCAAAATATAAATAAAGGAAATATAAAACATATGAGTTTCATACCTTTAGATTACCTTTTGTAGCTTTTTCTCTTGTGTATAAAATGTGTGCTTATTATTCCCCATGAATTATGGAACATAAAATACAGATCATTTGGGAATATAGCAACTTTCAATGTAAAGCCAAGAGTTTATTTATGAAACTAATTAATTGAGTTTTACATAATTACTAAGTTTTAGTTTTATATTTATCTCTCCCCCTTTGTCATTTCAAAAAGATAATTGTTAAGAATAAAAACTCCCCCTTAATTAGATATCCCATCAAATCTAATGAAAAAGATGTACAAAAAGCCAAAGTATCATGATGCGAAATAAGAGTTTTTGTTTAAGTAGCACAAATATCAAAAAAGAATCTTCCAAAGGAGTGATAAGCAATTTGCTTCCTAATTTGTTAAATTGATCTAGTGGAAGCGGTTTTGTAAAAATATCAGCCAATTTTATCTTCAACATGATGAAGGGAAACATGATTCTTGGTTTATTGATTTGCAAATATATTCAGTTTTATTGCAGACTTGACAACAGAAACTTGCTCGGTCGATGATTTTTCGACCGATAGTGTTCTCGGTTGAACAGTTTCTCGACCGAGAATGTGTCTGGATTTGTTTCATAACTGTTTTAAGTAATTGTGTCATAGATCCTTGTCAAATTTGCCACAATTTTAAAGGTTGCATTTTTTATTTATTACTCCCCTTATTTTGTATGCTCTACAATGATGATCTTATAATCCATATTTTGAAGATGTCTCATATGCTCTTTAGAAAAATATCCATTGGAATCAAGTAAAGATGATCAATTTCATTAAAAGCATGTATTACAAACATAGAAAGATAGACACATCATATATAGATGACTCATTACAATTATTCAAAAGATACCATTACAATAACTCCAACACCTACTGGAAAGACTTAAGAATTACATCAATGTCAGGGTCTTTCTCAAGAAAAGGCTCAGTTCCATAATACTGGACCAAGGTTTTCCAATCTAGAGCACCAGTCTTAGTTAAAGCATATGCTTCCAAGAATGTAGGAACTCGGTCAAATCGGAAATGAGCGGCAATATCTTGCAGTTGCATGGATGAAAACTGAGTGTGCGTAAGATCCACAGATGGTGGAGGTGGAGTTTGATAATAGTTGTACGAAGGATTGTATGGATTGAGCATGCCAGGATTTAAAGAATACGGATATTCATCAGGTTGGTTTGGTGAAAGGGTTTGCATTCTTTGGTTTATATAAGTCATGGCATGATGGTTATAGTCTAGTTGTTTGCTAAGGTGATATTGGGAGCCAGCAATATAAGTAAGAGTGTTTTGAATGGGATCATGTGATAGGTTAGTAGAAGGAGGGGGTGGTGGTATGTCTTGATGAGATGTTTCTCCTTCTACTCTAGCCCTTTTATGACCAAAATTAATTCCCATTTTTTCTACTGTATTCTTACTTATTTTTTGTGGTCTACGCTCCCATGTATATCCCATATCCTCAAGTTGGGTCTTAAGGAAATGTTGAGTAATTTGGCATACAAAATCGGCATATGGAGGATTGCCAGAAAACTCAAGCATGTTTTTAAGAATGATGCGGATAAAATTTGTGGGAATACGTTGGATAATGGCATATATTAGACACATACGAAAAACAGGAACTTCAGACTTATTGGCTCTAGGATGTATGTTTGTTGAAACAATAAGGTTTATAATCCTAGCAGCTGGTTTGAGATTTATAGCATAATATGTGCCTCTATCTTCGTGACAGGTTGTATTGGATTGAAAAATGGTCCTTTTGATGTCACTAAGACTAATGGTATGGTCATCTTGGAGAAATTGGTTAAGGGGGTTTCCAGAAGTAAGGTCAAGGGTGTCTTGATATTCATCTATGTCAATGTTTAGCATGTCAAGAATGTCCCCTTCAGTAAATCGGAAGCTATGCCCATTGACCATAGTATAGAAGAAGATGGTTTCATTTTCAGAGTGGGAAATGAGGTTTGCATAAAATTCATTTACTACCTTGATTGAATAGGAAGGAAAAGAAGGGTTGATGAATTCTTTTAACTTTTGCACTTCGAAAAGGTCCTCCAAGTCGACGATGTTGATGAAGTCCATAACTTCAACTGGTCGTCGTGGGAGAGGAGCTTTGGAGGAAAGCCGTAGATATCGATCACCAACATCTCCATCGACGAAGGCAATGTCGTTGATGATCGTCAGTGGTGGAGTAGCTTCCCGAGCTTTCCTTCCTTTCCTGCCGGCGACCTTCTTCTTCCCACGAGCAGATGATGAGGCCATTGTGTTTCTTGAAGGTGGAGAAGAAGCAAGGAAGGCTTGGGGATGAGGATGCTAAAGAGTTGCACAAAAATGCACTAGAGAGAGCCTATGGAAGAAAGAGTATGCAAGTGTGAGGAAGTGACCCGTCTTTGGTTCCTTTTATAACAATCCAGCGACCGACAGAC
This sequence comes from Alisma plantago-aquatica, assembly GCA_963693085.1. Lineage (NCBI taxonomy): Eukaryota > Viridiplantae > Streptophyta > Magnoliopsida > Alismatales > Alismataceae > Alisma > Alisma plantago-aquatica. Next base: position 928,966,272 of record OY856409.1, read on the forward strand.
CTACTGAGTACGAATTTGAAGCTGATTTTTAATGTAAGTGATAGACTATATTTGTAGAGCACATATATAGATTTTCTAAGGGAGTAATATTGTGTTTATTATTGACAATATTGGGACAAGTTGTGATCATAAATTAATTATTCTTTTAATCATAAAAGGATATCCAAATAGTTATTATGTCAAACTTATTTTAGGTCGAATTTGACTACGACTATAGCACCCCTTGGTCAAATTTTATTTTTGACCAAGAGGAAAATTTTGCAGATTTTTAGATTGAATATATTGAGTATAATATCTGCATAAAATTTAATTAAATGTCAAGCTGAAGCATAATACTTAATATGATTCTTAATTGAAGGCACAATTAATTATCTCGAATCTTCAAAGATACCAATTTATGGATTTTTATTTTTATGTGTTGCAAGCAATAACATATAACCAATAAATCGTTTTTCTTGCCTATATATTTTCATGAATCCATGCATACAATTATCATTATCTATGCGCACCCAATGATGAAAGCATGGTATAATGATAATAACAGCATACAATGATAATTTCATCACATGATTAGTATATGAATAGACCAGAAGATACTTGAACAATCATGTGAAAATAGGAATTTTCTTTTCATTTGACTAAGCATGATTTCAGTTTAAACTTTAAAACATCTAGGAAATAAACTAATATTAATTTCATTTACATTTGTAGAGATGATTTCCAAAAATATATCCAGTCATCAATCATAAGTAGATAGCAATTTCATCGGAAAAATAAATGCAGCAATTTTGTAGTAGACTGGAGAACAGTGATGTGCTCGGTCGACAATTGTTCGACCGATGGTCTTTCGGTCGACAATTTTTCGACCGACAAGATTCTTGGAACTGTTAATAAAAACATATTTGTGTGAGTTAACTATTTAGATATTTATTTGTAATCTCATTATGTTAAGTTGAGATAGACATAGAAGTATGCAACTAATGTCTCTGGTCATATCTCAACTTGATTCTGTTCATTTAGTTTGGAGGTTTTGGAACCCAAACTAACTCGACATCTTTTCTCTTATAAGGACATGAAAAAGAGTAATGTCCAAGACGTGAGCAATAATGGCAACATATAGAATCAACCTCAAGTCGTTTTCTATGGTTTTGTTCTAGGTTGTTCTTTGGTACAAATGTATTTGTTCCTTTAGGTACATATATATATTGATGGGTTTGTGACCTTTTCCAACTAGGTTGATAGGACTTCCCTTTAGGCTTATAACCTAGTCCTCTTCTCCCAATTTGATGATAGGAATTATCTAAGATTTGATCAAGAATGCCATTATTATTTAAATTACTGACTTTTTGTTGTAACTTGGCAATCTCTTCCATTCTCTTCTTAATATCTAGTTTCGCTTGATCTAGATTAGATGACAATAAATTTCTTTCTTTGACAATAGAATCATAATCTAGATGGTTGCACAAAATGGGTTGTTTTTGAAGATCATTCACTTGTCTTTGCAAATTATTTTTCTCTAAAGAAAGTAGATTACAATTTGCCTCTATAGATTTTATATTAATATCATGATCTTCAATGATCTTTTTAAGATCTTCATTTTCGGATGTAATAGCAAGAAGTTTAGCATGTAATTCATCATTTGCTTTATTTGACTTCTTTAATTTCTTCTTGCATTCAACATATTTAATATGTGTTTCTTCAAGGCTAGCAACTAGTTCTTCTTTAGATAAATCAAAAAGACTTACCTCTTCTTCTTCTTCCTCGCTAGTTATAGCAATGAGACAATCTCTGTTCTCATCTTCCTTCTTAGATCTCCATGGGCATCCAGTTGTTGGGTGGCTTGTACCTAAGCACCAATTGCAATATGTTGTAGCTTTGTCCAAGCAGCACCTTTTGTTGTGATTGTAATCACCACTACCCTCCATTCTTCAAGACCTTGTTAGGGTTCCTTGAAGCCTTCTCTGATACCAATTGAAAAAGTACTAGAGGGGGGGTGAATAGAGTTTTTGAATTATTTTAACAATTTATTGAATTCAAACAACCACAATTGAAATTAGAAGAAAGAGACAGGTGTTTAGAGTGGTTCCAACTATAGCAAATACTATAGTTGTCAGTCCACTACCCGGTTGCTTACCCAACCGGGATTTGAAAGTATTTATTTTATTACCTCTCGAGGATTTATACAAAATACAATACTTTCCTTTACACCCTTTGAACAGCCTTCACCCTGAAGTAGGTGCACTAACTTTGAGGTAGCCTTCTATGAAGTAACTCCAAGCTCCCCCTTGAAGTAGCCTTCCTCTCTAGAAGTAACCTCCCGTTGCACCAGCCTTTTGAAGTAGCTCAAAGTCTCCTTCTTCACCAAGAAGATCTTCAACCTCTCCAATCAGCAACCTCCAACCTAGGAGTAGCAAGGAGAGTACAAACAATAATAGGGAACAAGAAAGGAAATAGAAATTACAACTTATCCTTTAGAGCCCAAGGCTTGATTTGCCTAGATCAAGCGTATAGATCTCCTAACCAAGTATGGGAACTTGTGATTGCATTGGGTAGGAGATACTAGCCTATAGGACACGAATTATGAGCTAAGGAATGAAATGGCCAATTGTCACAATGCTCAAATTGCTCACAAACAGATTGCACAAAGTATACTCAAAGGTTTCTCAAGTGTAGCAAGTGTAAACAAGTGAGTTTAGGTGTCCTATGGCTTGTCCTATTTATAGGAATGGCCTAAGGATGCTTAAGGACGTTCTAGACAACTTCTAGGGGTTTCTAAGTGCTTAACTAGCCGTTAGGTACAAAGTTGTTGCTTTAACAACGGCTAATTAATTAATTCTGCAGTTGCTGTCAGAGACCATCTCGGTCGACAAATGGTCGACCGAGACACCTACTCGGTCGAACTTTTGTCGACCGACAGGCTCTCTGGAACAAGTGATTTGCAACGTCTTTCATCAACTGCCAACTAACTTGTCTGTTGTGTCTAACGGCTACTTTGGATCTTTCTCGGTCGAGAAGATTGTCGACCGAGAGTGTCTCGGTCGAGGAGTTTGTCGACCGAGATTGACCCTGTTTCAAGGTTTCAATTTAGGCACTAATTATGTGTGTAAGTGTGCATAAGTAATCCTATTTGAATGGGATGACTTGTCTAACTGTGGTGTTTAGCTAGGGAGAATCTAACGCTTGATTTACATGCAATTCTAAGTACTTGTACATTATATTTTTGTACAAGTTTTTACAACAGTGATTACATTGCATGAAATTATAAATATGTAAGCTTGTAGATTTTCCCTTGTTGCTTTGTCATCCTGCACACTCAAGTAGCTCGTTAGATTAATAAGAATGAAATGTTTGTCATACTCAAAACAAAGGGATTTATAGATGTCCATTTAGCCAACAGGGTTTGCACCAAATCATTGAATTATGGGTGCTTTATCCAAACTTTTCAAGATAAAAGGTTTGTGTCCACATGGAATGTGTGGTGTTGATGATGATGGGAAAATGGTCGGGAATGGGTCTGATTGATGCGTATGAGAAAGGTAGAGGAAAGTATCCTCCCAAAGTTGTGAGCATGTGAAGCAATCAACTTTTATCCATGAGGGGACACAAAGAGCATGCAATATTTAAAGTTCTCATCTGTCCCTCTTATTTAAAAATGGGAAATTTGACTCATATCTATGTGGGGACATTTTAACACAAATTGAAATTGGTGCATCTATCTATATGAATGTTATACACATAATTTTTCATATATAGTTCATTTCTACATGATTGATTAATATTTTAGGAGACATGCATATTTAGATGAACATATGCAATTTAGATAGAAAGATGCATAAAATTTAGAAGAGAGCATGTGCTTGTTAGACCAATTTATAACCATGTATGTTGTTAGGAACATGATTTTGAATACCCGATGGAACACTAGGAGAGTATAAAAGGAACAACCTTTTTCCTGTGTCAATGATAAAACTAGACCCCCTTCTTGTACCACAAAAATATAATAAAAGACTTAAAAAGATATAGATCTTTAGAAAAAATATCTTATGGAGGAATCATAGAGTTCAATAGGTCACATGGGGTCTCAAATATAAATGATCCGTACTATTCTCACCTCTTCATGAATTTGGGGAGATTGTTCTTAAATGATGGAAGGTAGTACACCCGTCATTCCATGTTGGAGGTAAAACCTAGCTCCACTAACTTATAAATGTGACAATTAATTGATTGACATAAAAGACAATCTTAAACCTCAAAACAAGATAGTAGTTAAAATTTATAGTCTTATTGTGATTTGTAATGATCATTACACATTAGTTGATTTGAGGTTTGACTGAATAAATGAATCCTATTATAATAGTGGCTCATGATCATGGCACAAAGTGTGCCCTATCAATAACATAATCAATCCACACTCTGCCATGTGCAATATAACTAGTCAAGGGTAGTATTAGCATTGGGTTAACTTCATAGGGAACCGACACAAATCAACAAAAAACATTTTCAACTAATCACGCATTAGTTGGTTTATTAATAACCTTTTTAAGATATTTATCACGAGTTATATTTCATGACAACAAGTCAAATAAATATATTTAGCACGTAAGAACCTACTAATCACATGATCAACGACAACATAATGTGGCTTTGATTCTCTCTCTTTTCACATCTCACACTACACTAAAATGAATTATTCTCACCTATTGGGATAGAAAACTCATCTTTCTAACTTATAATTTTAGAATAATATATTAAACTCTCTTAGATTGCTCCAAAGAGAGTCATAAATCTACCTTCAGTGCAAAAATAAGGAGACTGTAACATGTAAGAATCTCTATTGACTTTCATATAATAGAAACTAGAGCTATAATTTCCCTCTATTAAATCTATACCTCTCTCAAAATATAAATTGGGGACATCCAAAATGGCCATCAATTCTTAAAATTTTAACAATAATTAGATAAATAGAGAGAAATTTTGTAATATTGAAAATAGATGTTCATCACATGACCAATAGATGCTATTTTGGCACAGAATACAAGCAAAAGTACTCCATATTAATTGATCACGCACAAAAAAAAGTTGAACATCATGAAATTAACAGTCTCATGGAGAAAAGAGAAGAAAACATCATAAAGAAGAAAAGGAATGAAGTACATTACTTGTAGAAGAGTTATCCTCTACAATGAGCTACACTTAAAATTTTCAAAGCTTGGAGAGAGAGAAATATGCATGCAACACCTTCTTCTTGTTTTTAGTGTCTTTAGGGGTTATGTAGCCTCTCCTCCTTTTTCTCTACTTTAGACATACCAATTGAAAAATATTCTTCAATAACCATCCACGTGCTCTTTATATTTTCTCTACTTACGTGGATATGCTCATTGTGCACAAGATGTTCTATGTCTTGTACCCCAACAATCGCCAAAGATCTAGCTCAAAATATTCAACATGTTATGTAGTCGAAGGTTCACACTACTATTGAGGTCGTGGGGAACAATTATTGATGATATTTCATGATGTATCATTGACTAGTTTCCAGAAGTGACATGTTGCCAATGCTTCTGCTACTAATGTGGCACATTCCATGCACAGATGTTGCACATTGTGTATATTGAGGTTGAGTTTATTAATAATTTCTAGGACCTGACATGTTGTTGGCACATAGACGCACATTGTGAAACAATCTAGGAAAGTTAGAGTGTTTGGATAGGTGCATGTTATGCACATGTGGGTGCATGGCATGATGCTATTGCGTATAAAATCATTATCTTCATTTTCTGGAGCTTCAATTTCAGTGAAGAAGGTTGCATTGCTTCCAGATGAAGAATGCTTCATAATGTTTGTATGAATAAATTTGATTAGACCAAATAATAGAAAAAAGAATTATTAATCATGAAATTCTAGCTTAAAATATAGCCATGGTGTGGAATTCAGATCATTAAATGAATTTCAAGGAATTAAAAGTAGCATGAACTAATTTAATCAAACCACCCGAAGCTTATACTATTTCTTATCCTTAAGCAATGAGATCTAATGCAAGACTCAAAGAATATAACATGCATTCAAAAGATGAAATTTAACTGATGCCAACTGACACTATTGTTTTGTTCAATGTATTGTTGGCATGAATGTGACATCATATTATTTAAGGCATGGCTCTTTACGAGTGATTAAACATCCAAAATCTCTCCCTATCTTCGGAATTCTGTCACTCTATAAGACTTACCCCCAAATAACAATCAAAGATGCAACCTAGGAACTTTCATCTCATCCAGATTGCGCCTTCCTATTTTCATATCAAAGAAATATAACATCTCACATTTAGGACACATTGGAACTCTTTTTCCTATTATGCTCAAGGTATTCAACAATTGAGATCATATCAATACTTTTCACTGGGTTGACATATAAAGTGGGTTGTTATTGCATTTTTCTAAGTTTTAAGGATTACATTTTAGTTGCAAGGATTATTGAGAAAGCACCTAGCCATCATGACTAAATCATTTTTAACTAGGTTATCAGACGAAGTGCGCAATTTATATCCTCTTCACCAATTGAATAAAAATCTATAGGGGTAAAATGGCTAGTGTAGAGCAGATGGTTATGCCCGACCTATCCTTCCCAAGGGACCTAGGTTCAAAACCTTGTTTTGCGCATTATATTTACAATCCCTTGGGTCATCTGGGATTTGGCACCTATTTGAGGGAAGGGGAGACTAATGTCTCTTCTAACTAAAAAAATAGATAGGGGTAGATGCTAGAGATGAGTTTTTCTAAGTATTATAGGGATTAAATTATGTAATGAAGCACTCTGGATTAGTTGATTGAAGACGATAACATCGAGGGATGGAAATAAAAGATATATATTAAGTTCATTTCAATGATTGGAATAGTCATTTTCATCATTCATGTTCTTAAAGCAGTTGCAACTCTATAACAATTTCAAGTTGACAAATTCAAAATGAGAAAATTGCATAGTGCAACATGTCTATATCATCATTATCTTAGAAAAAATATATAGTGGTACCTGTGAGGGGATCCGCTCCTTACTTATTTGAAAAATAAACCCATCCAATCCAATAATACTAGTATGTATGATGCATAATATGCATTTTTAACTTCTCGAATATGATATATGTTACATAGTTGTAAGTAGCAACAGAAAATTTAAATACTACAACAAGATTCTCATTAGACTCCATATAGTTTTCCTCAACACAAGGGCGATATTACAAAAGTTAAAGGTATTGTTGGTGTATATGTCCTAGAAGGAAATCATTAGATGATGATTATAGGGATATTTTGTACTCAGGTTTAATTAATAATGGTGGTTCCAAATTATTGACGCATATTAGTTACTATGATATTGATGTGCATAATTAATGTTCTTAGAATGATTAGTTCAAAGCCATGGGACTTCAAGTACATGACTTGAATATGAGATCCTAATGGATTCCAATGAAAATATTCTAAAATGTCCCTATTCAAGTATTATTGAGGATTGGACAACAATAACACATGCGAGACTAGTATGTGTGGTGACTGATGATCATGTTGCATGGGTCATAGGTATTGGATACCAAGTAAGACACATAGGTACTTGTTAGAGAACAAGTGTACTAAGTAGACTTGTCTTGAGAGTTTTTTATGGACCGTTATATGATAGTCAAAATCAACTCTTAAATATGATAGTGGTGATGTGGTCCTTTGGCCTAAAGTCACTACAATAGTGATATGACAATCACCATGCTTTGACACTACCCAACATGATCTTGAAGAAGGTTTTCATAAATTTAGTGATTGGGTTTTATGAGAATAACATTGTGAGTGATGTAGAAGGAATTTGTCCCTCCCATATAACAACAACAATATCCAAGGCCTCTTGATAAGTGAGAATAGAGTAATGCATGTTCATGATCACGTGAGTCAATATATGATATTGAGTATCATATGTATCTTGTTATTCTACTCAAAGATCAAGGAACTTAGATTTAACATAATAAGGATGATGTGTCCATGTCTCTAGTTCAATCTAGATATCTGTGACAATAGGATTATATAATATGGTAACATTGATTGTTGATTGTTTATTTTGTTTGACTTATCTACTACTTGGGTAGCAATGATATATAGGTATACATTTCTCATTTCTTATGGATCTTAAACATGATTAGTAATGGCCGACATAGTATGGTTCTTATAGGGTCACACACATAGAAATAGCTTGAAGAAAGGTTAAATTGGACTGTATTATAATTGTTCTAGTAATCTAGGAACATGAGAGTAATATTCAAGGACCTGAATAAAATATGGACCCAAACTTAAGAAATAGGTCTCCATAAGTCAGGGAATCCACAACCTATTCAAATGGGGTCTAGGAAACCCTAACTATCCATCCATCTATATATGGTATGAGAGGAAGCCTTCAGGGCATGCACTTAGATTCTCTCATTGTTGCCTCTTTGGTTTGAGAAATGCTAAGAATAACTTAGAGAAAGAAAGAGGTAGAGGAAGAGGCTAGCAACTCCAACCATCTTTGAGAACTCACATTCATACCATAGAGACACATTTTCACAATGAATTTGTTCTGGACAAAGATCTTAACAGAAGACACATGAATTGAGGTGATGACGAAATGTCACATTCCACCACGGTCATCAGTGGTGGAACACAATGGTTCACCAATCACATGAATCAAGTGGATAGAAGATTAGAGCGATCTGCCACAAGTATGGTGGCAGAACGACACGATCTTCCAGGCACACAAATCAAGGAGAAGGTATACCCATAAAATTCCTTTGATATGTCACCATAGAAAGCAAATTGAGGCGAGAATCTCCATGGTGGAACAACATGATCCGTTGCACATGTGCCTAGAAAATCAGTGTGATCCACTAGACTTGACTTTGAGGTTAGATCTAGGGTTAATAGGGCCATCTCTGTGACCATGGGATCTGTGCAAATCACTGGCAGATTCCCATAGTCTTCCACTGATGGTCATCGACGGATAGTCATGATTATCCACCAAAATATAGTTTTCTACACGCATCCTGAGGTAACTCCCAAAGTGTCAAAAAACTTAGAAAGGAGTTTTGATTGTTGATCCAATGAAGTTTAAGAGACATGTAGATTGGAGGGTCTGAATATACACCAAGCATTACAAGTTCAATTATTGGATCCTCTTACTCTATAAGGTATAAACGTTTAACCCTAATCTAATTTTGTTGCATTGGACGAATCCTTCTCAAAGGATTCTCAGGGAATTTTACTCCATTGATGCTTTCTGCTCCTAAAATTCCTATACTAGTATTAGATCTATGTCTAATGCTCTTTACCATATTTTTCAATTATGAATCCAAATTTTTAATAGAAAACAATTTCATGCATATTTCATATGATGAAATTGATTAATGTGCAAATCCAATCAAAGGGAATCTTCCAGTAATATCATTATGATCATATTATGATATGATAATATATATATATATATATATATATATAGATATGTGTGTGTGTGTGTGTGTGTGTGTGTGTGTTGATTCAAAGTGACGGCTCAAAATAGTTTTGTTTAGTGTGTGATGCATGATTATGGCCAACACTAATTGTGATCACTTTTAGTGCAAGTAGTTGATTGATTTGTATTTATTAATATGGCTTGCATGATGTATCTTCTCTAATGATTCTAAATATATGGATTCACACCTTATTCCCCTCGAATGTAACTTGAGGTTTTTCTAACATATGGTGTAATAGTTTAGGATAATCTGGGATATAATATATCTAACATTTTAAACATGAAGAAGGTTAAATTTAAAACAAACATCAACAATGATTGACCATCCATGGAGGCTTCTCGTGATTAGAGAATCCAAGGACTAGGGTTTATCATGATATGTTTATGCATGTGATGTAGGAAACCTTATACGACCTCAGTCTTCCATTAGATTGGAAATATTGTGCTAGGAGGCCATAATAATCATATTTTAATTTTGTCACATGTGGTGCTTGTTTATACATATGATGCATAATATATACGTATGTGGTGATTGGATATGTATATGTAGCATACAAAATCCCTTGTTAAATATTATGCTTAAGATGCCATCCAACATGCGATGCACATCAAGGCCTCGATCGATTTTTGTGGGCTCATCAAAGTGAGAGGGATTGTCCATCTTGTTGATGTGTGATGTAAACATGTGGGTCTGCCAAAGTAGGGTGCACTGTTGTATCAGTATCATTAGTTAGGATCAGCTTAACTTGGTATCCTTAATAGGATTTAGCACCTAGAGGCATGTGTATGGATGTTCTATATGATAGAATTTTAACAACAGTTGCTCCCCATCCATCCAAGGGTTGCATGTGATGAAATTGGAAAAAGTTGCCTACCTAAAATTTGAGTTGTGAGCACTAAACCAATGTTGACTCATGATTCAATGAAATATTGACCTTGGCCTACTAGAAAGTTATTCACGAGAACTTTCTGGATTAATAGTGAGGGATATTAATCCAAAGAGAATAGTGGGATTAAACATTTATTTGTAGTCCCAATCAAATATTAAAAAGTTTTCAAACCAAACTTTAAATCCTTGGGCCTAGTTTGGCTGTAGATTTCTTAACAGCTGGTATGTAGTATAGTAATCTATAAGATATCACATTGTAAGCAACACTCACGACTACCGTCTCTTAATTTTTATAATGGTGACAATGTCTTTTTCGAGTCACATCATGGTCGGCGGTATTGAGAATGCCACCGTCATGCCCATCATTTTGTCTTTTTTACACGGGTAGACAATGCTAATCTACAAGCCGCGTCTAGCTAACCGCTCTCTTTAACTTACAAAATAGTAATCTGTCTATTGGAATACTAGAATTTAGGAAGTCGGAAGCCAAACTAGGCGTTGTAGTATTATAGAAATATAACATGAAGAACTTTTCATTGCGATCAATCCATAAGAATACATGCTTGATTAGAAAATATTTTGTGGATTACTTCATGAACTTGAGAAATGTTCTCAAGGAAAATATATTGAAACATGTTTCCCGCATGAGGTCACTCCAATTAGATAATTATATACTCAAATAAGTTAAGTATGTGGAGGGTCTAATGAGTATGTGACTTCCCTTGGACAAAAGTTGACCATGTACTTGGATATGCAATTATTGCAATTATCATGCAACCAAACATTGTGAATGATGTACTTAGATAATTATCGACATGTCTCATGATATTATGAACAACTGAGACAAACACTAGTATATAACCATATTCTATTTTGAAGGTCAAAATGAAAAGTTGGGGTATAACTAAAAGGTTAAGACTAAACTGGGATCTAAGTCAAGTCAAATTCAAATCCTTTTGAAAAGAAGGTAAAGGGAATACATGAACACAAGGAAACTTCATCAATGTTAGACATTGGATGATTATCTTCTTACCTAGAGGAATTAAGAGGTACAAGGAGATACAAATATCCACTTCAGGTAGTTATGTTATTGATATAAACTCAATCTCTTCTTAATCATGTGTATTGGATATGACATGAGAATCTTACATTAATGCAAGATAATAAGAGAAATATGTCTTTAGAGAAAGAATGTATGACCCAACGTGGAAAATATGGAAAGAGTTTTTGTTGCAACTATAGGGACACACATTTTATCTCAGCAAATTGGGAATGCAATAGAATTAGAGAATTTCTTTAACTCGTATGCCATTAAATTCTTGTTTGGACAAGAAATGGGTCTTCATTCCTTGTAAAGAACAATTATTATTCAATTTACTTGGATGACTTCCTATATGTCATTTCATGATATTTATACAAATTGGGAATGTGATAGAATTTGAGAATTGTTATTACTCATATGACATTAAGTTTTTATTTGGATAGGAAAGAGTAATTCATTCATGGAAATGAACAATTATTGCTCAATTTACTTGGATAACTTCCTATTAGGCATTTCCTGATGTCTTACGATACCAGATTCTAAGACACATGTATATTAAGTAAACACCAAATGGATTAAACTACATGAATCAAACATTACTTACCTTCAACATTATCACTTGGTAGTGCATACATGATACACATTTCTAAAGTCCATATGGATAGATACTTATAATTGTTTGATTTCAAATTTCTCGAGACACGCAAATCATATTTTTTGAACAAAATGAAAAATGTGACTTTTACTGGAAACTGTTAGAGGGCAACTAAACTTCTAGAAATCATACATATTGATGCAGGTAGTCCTATTATTTCAATGCCTAAAGGTTGATTTAAATATTTCATCCCATTGATTATTGAATTCATTAGATGTGAACTTGTATGAGATACAAATTAGAAACCCTTGTAGTGTTCAAGGAATTCAAGAATGAAGTATAGAAACAAGTTGGCAAGAATATTAAAATTCCTTGATTATATCGATGTGGTAAATATTTATGCCAAGTGTTTGAGGACCTTCACGAGGAGTGTGATATTGTATGACAATGGACTCCATCTAGAATGCCATAAGAATAATAGTTTTATAAAGAAGGAATCACATGTTATTGGGCATGGTGTATTCCATGATGAGGCAAGTTGAACTTCCTAATTCCTTTTGGAGACATGATTTAGAAACCACTATGTTTACACTTAACAATCTTCCTTCCAAATCAATTCCAAAGACACTACATAAATAATGGATTGGGAAGCATCCCAATATATCATTCATGAAGGTTTGGGGTTGTGGAGTTCATGTGAAGCATTCATTTTGGGACTCAACTCTCACAAGTGTTATTTTGTGGGTATCCTAAGGAAACCAAAGGATATTAATTCTATATTTTTTTTTCTTAAAACAAAGTGTTTGTTCCTAAAACTGGTATCTTCTTAAAGAAGGAGTTTGATGTACTGATTATTATCTATTTTTCATAGGCTATTTTATTATCTATTTCATGCATATTTGCTCATTTTTCTACTACTTGTTCACAGTTAATCACCACTATCCTATGATATGTTATTGCATCAAATGCTTTCTATTTTCATTGTTTTATATTGATTAATCATAATTTATTGGACTTATTTTCTATTCTTCTGAATTTTAGATAATTTGAGAAGTCCTGGTTCATCTCGGTGCTACCAACTTCTTTGTCTGTGGTACCAACAATGGAAGAAAAAGAACAGACATGAGTTGAAGACACTCGGTGGTATCGAACATAGGTTTGGTACTACCGACTTGCTGGATAATAACACACCCAAATCAGCTTAGTGTCACCGACTTCCTATTGATGGTACCGACATTTATATGAAGAATTCATTAGAGAAGTTAAAAAGTAACTTGGTGCTATTGACACCTTTGTGGGTAGTACTGACACATACACAAAGTCACGAATCTAGAAGATGACTTTGTTCCACTAACTTCCTGACGGTGGTACTGACTTGACGCGATCATATAAGATTAAAGATTGTGATTAATCCAAAGGCCGCAACTTAATGACACCCTAAGTCTCTCCTATGGCTAAAAGGGAGTGCGGCCAGACCTAGGGTAGTTCATTGCATGACGACAGATAGCTGGGTGAAAAGAGAAGAGAGGAGAAAGCTATGTTCAAAACAATTCGAGCACCTTCGGTGGATTGATTTGCAGCCAGAGGATAAAAAATCATCATGTTCATTAGAGGGTATCATTGATGAACGAATATTCATCCCATTTATACTGCATTTCTTAGACCAATATTGCATCCTCATTTAACATAATGAATCGTAGATGTAATCTCCATGTAAACCTTTTTCCCAAGTTTCTCTTTTCATTTTTGTCCATTATGTCGTTCATGTTTGATTAGTGGAATTTATAGTGGTTTACTGAACATTTATTCACTAATTGTACCAAAATAAGGGTTTATGCACAAATACCACTTTTGAAAGGTTAATTGCCGTAATTAAGTTCTCTAAACCTTAATATAACTTTTTTGATGTGATTTGAAAACATAAAATGAGCCTAAGTTTCAAATTTGGTTTGATTTGGATGTTGTTTGTGCAAGTTATGCAATTTTAGGTACATTCTGGATTTTTATGCAATTTACCCAATTGGGAGGTTTTCTTTGCAAATTATCACCTGAATTTTAATCCTTATATATTACCTTACCATTATAGAGATTTCAAACCATCGGGCACATGGTTGCACCTTGGTTTGAAGGTGTTTTTCTCCAAGGGCATTATAGGGATTACCCTCTTTATAAATGAGCTTATCTTTAAAAGCTATCGACCAATGGGGTTATTTCTTGTTTGAAGGATGGTGGGGATGGACTAGAAGGATCTAGGGGCTTTTAGGACCGACCTTTGATATACAAGAGTCTATGAGCAGTCTTCTTACATGGCCATGAAGTCGTAGCCTAAGGACACATGAAAAGCCCCATAGACACATCATACTTGCCCCCTTCTTTATAAAGCCATGCCTACCCCTTCCCACCTCCCAATCTAATAATAAATCCTCTCATTCTCTTTCCCCCATATTAGAGCATCATCCCATCTATGTTTGTCCATGAAGTTTCTGTCCCAAGGTAAAAGAGGGCGCTTACCTTGGTGAAGAAGTCTCCTAGGGTTCCAAATTTCTCTATTTAGGATTTCTTAAGCTCATCCTTGGTGATTTTGACCAAAACTAGTAAGTATACTACTTTAATTACCTATTTTCATTCTTTTAGTATTCCTCCCACCTTCTTCCAGGTTGGAATCATAATCTTCCATGGTAAAACTCCACCTAGAACCCTAAAACATCTCATCTCCATGCTCTTTTGCTAGGGTTTGCACCTCTAAAGTGGAGAAGGTGATTTGCTCAAGAAAGGAGCTTGGTTTGGAACAACCAGATCTTCTAATCTCGAAATACTTTCTGTTTGGACCTTCTTACCTTCCTATAGGTGAGTTTTTTTAACCCTTTTCTCATATGTTACTTACTACATGCTTAAAACGCATGCTTCTATGTTTAAAATCGATGATTTCCATCTCTTTTTACCATGTTCTTCTAGGGTTTGGTTTCTTGACGTTTTACTTTCTCTAGAAGCTCTAGTTTGGTTACCTATACAACTTTAAACATGATCTTGGGTCAAATGGTGTTTTCTCCCTCTCCCTCTACCTCTCTCTTCAATTATCTCGATCAATTTGATGATGTGGCAATTTCCTATTGGTCAGTATTGAAAAATTCATATCTTCTAATCCGCTTATCCAAATTTGACAAATAAATATGTTTTGGAATTGAAACATTAATCTCTATCTAATAAAAATATGTTCAAGGCCTGATTTCATGGTTTGACGAAGGGTGGTTTTTGTAAAATGAATTTGATGCATAAAATCCATAAAAATTACATCTTAATCATCATAACTCCAAAGTTAACATAAAAATATGTTTTCTTCATCAAGAGATCATAATATGTTCATTGGTGATATTTTCAAAATCTAAATATGAGTTTTGCTAAATTTTTTTGAAATTAGGGTTTCTATATATTAATGTGCACTATGTACTCTAATACATGTTAATACATTGGAAATAGGCAAAGTAGAACTTGGACTCAATTAAAGTGGTGAAGGTTAGTAATTGATATCAGTAAGAGAGGTATGTGCATTCCTTACACTCTATGTTGGGATAATTGCAGCCAAACCCTATATTTCCCGAATGAGGCTTAAAGGAACCCTAAGTCTTCTATTCTTGAATCATACTATTCTTCATGCCTCAAATAAGATTATAATTTCTTCTTGTTTGGGTCTTATACCCCACTGCAATGCTTATTGAATATTATGACTACTCTTGCCATGACTACTTTTCTAGCATGCATATTTATGTTCTATTTAATTCAAAGTAGCAGTGCTTATGTACAACCACCCACAAAGGGCATGTGTTTAATCACCGTGGGGAATGTTTTTTTTCTCCCCTATATAATTGTGTAGGTGACCGGGAATGTATTATTCTCCCCTCACCTATAGGTTAGAGGTCTGGTAGGTGCCTCAACCCTACTTAGTTAGGTAGACATAATTATCTTACATGCAAATCCTTTTTAATATAATTGTTAATGGCAAGTTTCTTTTGAATATAGCCCCATACTCTTGTTATCTTCATCTTATGATGACGCTAGCATGTTCTTATTTTCTTTACTTATCTTGTTATCCTAGACTAGTTTTGTGAAACATACCTTGTTTTCTTTTCCCTTTTGTTGGGTGCTTTCCCAACCACCCAGGTGCTGGTGTTGAGCAAGGAGAAGGACAAGTTTGAAGGAAGTCATCTCAGGAGTAGATCTCAAGCTATTTGAAAGGATGTCTAGGTTGCTATAGCTAGATCCTTTTCTCTTATCTTTTTCTTTTGGTAACAATCATGTAATGAACAACAAAAGCCATGTAATAGGCTTAGTACTTTTATTTCCGCTGCTATTGACATTTTATAATATATCTTATGCATGCTTATTTACTTGGAATATTATACATGCATCCCTCAATATATTTTGTCTTTCTAAAAAGATGTATGTTTTGTACTTCCTTTAAATTTTAATAAGGAGGTGATCTCACCTCTTTATAGCATGGTATCAGAGCCATTAGGCAACTATTAGGACATGAAGTTGATGCAAAGGAGTCTAGAATGGATCAGGGTTTTGGGAGTTGGTAATATTTTCCTCCGCACCTCTAGCTTGGTTTACGAGGACTCCCGTGTCCATATGGTACCATCCTGGCCTGAGCTGATACAGATTGCCCAAAATAGTATGCTTTTAGGCAATATCATTCTAGTTATTCTTTTCTCATCTATGATTCTATTCTTTTCTCATCTATGATTCAAATACTCCTGGGAACTAAATATGATAACCCTACCTTTCAGGATAGGTGACTTGTTTGACAACAGGAATAAGGGAAAGGAGTCAAACCCTAATGACTCCAATGTGGGAAACACTCATGTGACTCCTGTCGGCCATAGTGTGGTCAACCCCACTACTCCGGGCACCCCCACCTTCACACCGAAGCAAGAGCTGGAAATGTCGTATCGGTTGCTCTCCACCATGATGGGGCAGCTCCACATAGTAGCCGCCAATGCCAACAAGCCAAGGGAGTTCAGCCTCACCGACTTCATAAAGATGCATCCACCCTACTTCAAGGGTGAAAGTGAACACAACATGATGGATAAATCCGACGACTGGGTGTTGGCTTTGGATCAGACCATCAAGGCTATGGCATGCCCTTCTCACCAGAAGGTTCAGTTCATGACGTATGTGATGGGCGGACCGACACATGCTGGTGGAATGGTGTCGCCCACACTCGAGACACCTTTAGCATGGAGTGGGACTAGTTCCTGAAGCTCTTCAGGGAGAAGTACACCTATCCCGCATTCCTGAGGAAGAAGGAAGCCGAGTTCTATAGACTCAAGTAGGGAGGCATGTGTGTGGCTGACTACATCTAACAATTCCTACTTCTGGAATGCTACACCACTGACCTAAGAGTCGAGAGAAGGGCAACATTGTTTTTGGAGGGCCTGAACTACTAGGTGGGCCGAAGTCTGATTCCCCAGCTTCCACTCACCTTCCAACAGATGGTGGATAAGGCCCTAGTCATCAAGTCCTACCCATGATTCTAATCCTATGGATACAATAATGGCTACAACAACAACAAGAGGAAGAACCCTACCCAGAATGAGAACCACGGACGTGATCGGTGCAATAGGTGCTCTCACCACCACCCTCTAGGGAGATGACCTGCCAACAATGCACCTACTTGTAGAGACAACCGACCTCCTCTGACCTTCCATGAGTGTGGCCAAGTTGGGCATATCCGACCACTCTACCCTCGTTTCCAATAGGGATAGAATAATGCCCAACTGCCGCATCAGCTAAGGCAGAATCCGCCTCCACGGAATAATAATAATAATAACAACAACAACCATAACCCCAGGCAACCACCGGTGGAGAGGCATAATGGGAGAGTGTTTTCTCTCAATGTTGAGGAAGTAGGCAAAGATAATGAAGTTATTGAAGATACCTTGCATCACATCCTATAAAGGCATTGCTTGATTCTGGTTCATCCAATACCTTCATATCCTATCAGCTTGCTTCTATATTAGAAATGGAATCTGAGTATATGGATCATATATTAGATGGAAAAACCCCTAGTGGTAAGATCTACTCTTCATATCTCCAAACTATGACCATGGACCTTTGTGTATCTGGTATAATGTTTCCCTCATATTTCACCTTGCTCGACATGACCGCCTTTAATGTCATCCTGGGAATGGATTGGTTGAAGAGGTACAAAGCTATTTTGTTTTTTGAAGAATCAAAGGTTAGTTTGTCACATCCTATTGAGGGAAGATTGTGTGTCAAGGGTACGAAGCGAGAGGATCAACAATTTGTTATCTCTACCATCAAATCTAAAAATTTAGTCTTGTAAGGGTGTAGATATTTCTTAGCCTCTATAGTCCTCAAGACTACACCTCCTTCTATTGACCACATAGATGTGGTGAAGGACTTCCCAGACGTATTTCCCGAGGAGTTACCTAGTTTGCCACCAACTCGGGAGGTGGAGTTCTCCATCGAGCTTGTACCCGGAACTTCATCAATATCAAAGAAGCCTTACCACTTGACCCCTACTGAGCTTACCAAACTGAAGAAGTAGCGAGAAGATCTTCTCAAAACGGGCTTCATCCGCCCCAGTGTTTCACCTTGGGGAGCCCCTATCCTGTTTGTGAAGAAGAAGTATGGTTCGATGCAGATGTGTATGGACTACTACGTGCTTAACCAAGTGATGGCGAAGAATCATTATCCTTTGCCTCGCATCGACGACTTGTTTGACCAGATGAAGTCAACCACTGTGTTCTCCAAGATGGATCTACGAAGTGGTTACTACTAGATACATGTGAAGGATGATGATGTCCTGAAGACAATGTTCAAAACTCGCTATGGGCATTACAAATTCATGGTCATGCCTTTCGTCTTGACAAATGCCCCTACTGCCTTCATGGACTTGATGAACCGAGTGTTCTGCCCATACCTTGACAAGTTTGTGGTGGTGTTTATCGATGATGTTTTGATTTATTCTGAGACGTTAGAACAATATCGCGAGCATCTGCGGATTGTACTTAACACACTGTGAGAAAATCAACTCTATGCAAAATTCTCAAAGTGTGAGTTCCAGATAAAGGAAGTGATGTTTCTAGGTCATGTGATTTTTTCTAGACATATAGTTGTTGATCCTGCAAAGGTAGAAGTTGTAACCTAGTAGAAAGCTCTGAAGAACCCCTCAGAGATATGTAGTTTCCTCAATTTAGTAGGTTACTATCAAAGGTTTATTAAGAGATTCTCTGAGTTGGCTTTGCCTTTAACCAAGCTGATGCAAAAGGAGGTCAAGTTCTCTTAGACACCAGAATGTGAGAACAGTTTCCAAAAAGATGAAGGATTGTTTGACTTCTGCACCCGTTCTTACCTTGCCTGTTGAAGGCATACCCTATGTCATCTACATTGATGCTTCTAAACAAGGCTTAGGGTGTGTTTTGATGCAATATGGAAAGGTGATCGCCTATGCTTCCCACCAATTGAAACCGAATGAAGCTAATTGGCCTACACATGATTTAGAGCTTGCTACCATCGTTCATGCTCTGAAAATCTGGCAACACTATCTCTATGGTGTGAAGTTTGAAGTTTTCTATGACCATAAAAGCTTGAGGTACTTGTTGACACAGAAGGATTTGAATCTACGACAACAAAGGTGGATGAAATATCTCAAAGATTATGACTTCACCATCACCTATCATCCCAGTAAAGCAAACTATTACACCCCGATATCACAATTACCATTAATCATGAGATTAGGGCATAAATTGAGGATTTATCATAATATAAAGATCACCCTTAACTTTTTCTTTTTTTTCAAACTCTTTGTTTTCTCGCATTGAATCACATAAACAAACTTTACAAGAGAATTAGACCTTTATTACTCTAATATGATCTCAACATTAATGATACACATCCATATATTCATTCTGTTTCTCACACTTCCATGTACATACGACATGATAATCAAATGCACTCTCTCTTATTAAGGAAACGAAGATACAAACATCATTTACAACTCTTTCACATCTATACAAGGACCAAGAGTGACAGGGACCGACTGAACTTAACTATACTCAGACTTAACTCTTGTGGAAGATCTACTCTGATGCAATGACCTTCTTCAAGTCCATGTGATATCCCTAAAAATTGTGAGTAGATGGGTGAGCCTACTCGCTCGGTGAATGAGTACTTCAAAGAGACAGTCTAAAGCACTGATATAATTACAGATATACTTTTGAGCAACTGATATCAATTATAATAGTAGTAAGCTTTAAAGAGATTGATCATTGACAATCATAAATATGGAAGGATACTCTGGATATCAACAAGAACAAATCAATATATGAGCATGCTTGATTAATTTCAAAGAGAACTAATAATTCAAAAAACATACAAAGAATAATTGTTGGGAAACTATACTCGAATCTTTCTTAGCCTTTCTTACTTATAAGAAACTCTTTAAACCTATGTGAACATATTTTAGCTTATGCCTTGATCATATGCAGTGTACTCTACATATGAAGACTCGTAGCAAACTACGATCTCACCGTACAAGACTTAGCTTAAAACCCAGGAAGCTAAGCCTAGAACTGAATCCGGGTCTACTTGACTCGAACCGTCACATCTGACTAAGGCGGCTAAACAACTTTCCTTTAACTGGACCTCTCCTTCTAGGCTGAGTACACAGGCGAAGGGTCTGAGACGCTCTGTGGGCCTCATCTTGGTACACTCTATGGGTACCTCTGGGTTACCACTAGGATCTCCGATTCATGTTGGGTAACATATCTTCTCTTAGGAGACTTTCTCAAGGGCTTCGTCTCCCTGCACGCTCTGTGGGTGTGATCCGATCCCCATATACTGGTCGCTTCCAGGGTGGATCGTTTCCTCCCTACAGTGCAGACATCCGTAGGGAATCTACGGTGTTCAGGGCACCTAAGTCTATTATTTTATTTTTCTTGGAAAGCTATTACTGTATTGTATCTTTTCCCTTACTTATACTTGACTCTGGTATCTCTATGGTACCGTGTCTATTTATTTGAATTTTATAACACAACATGTATATCATCCTTAACTTGGCAGGGCAGTATATTCAAACATTGTAATATACTGAAAAATCAACATATTATACATGCATGCAGACTGAAATACTGAAATAAACATAATGCATGTCCATTTGGCACTTATACACTAGAATCATGCAATTAAACATCTTAATATACTGATAAGAGCTAATTACTTGGCATACGAGTAATCGTCATTTGCACCCATAAATTATTTGCACGTTCTTGGAAAACGTGCACATCGACCCAAATCCTGGGTTGTGCATCTCATACTGAGAACATGGTAATCAAAATGCTTAATTCATTGAACACCCTAACCTTAGGGTTTCATTTACCTCATTCACTTATCACATGGCTCTCATAAGGATTTAATATGTCATAAACATCCACTAAATACATATTGCTTTATACAAGTCATATACAATCAACATATGTATGAAATCCTTGAATTGAGCTAAATTATGGTTTTTCATGCCATTCATTGAGATATTATGCATCAAGAATAACATTGCATAAATAGAGTCTATGATGCCAAGAAAAACACTTCAAATGAATTTCACCATATTTATTCACAAATTTCCAACTTTTCACTCATATAGGGCTTCACCCTCTTTACGAAGATATCAAGCAAACACTATTCACATCACATGAAATCCAAAATAGTATCTGACATATATGTACTACACATTCAGATAAATAATCATTCATAACCAAGGGGATCCAGAAAAACAAATTTCTCTTTTTAATTATACAGCAATTTCCGTCATGGACAAATTCCCTATATTTCAGTTTACTCTTATAACCTTTGCGAATACTTAGGGAATTCTCATTAGGATGTATTGTATACATTTATACTATGAATTTATCATCTGAAATTCAAACAAACAAAGGAAGAATCCATTTCATATCATTTTGCAACAACTTATATCAAACAGACAATTCAGGGTTTGTAGTCGCATACTAAGCAATTAAAGATTATGGATGATTTAACCAATTTTTGTGCAATATATTGTTTAAAGGAAGTTCCCACTCACCCTAAGGTGTGAAAACACCTTAAAAATGCAGCTCATCCCTAAGAATCTCGATCTCATATCAAATCTCTAGCAATTCACCCGATTCTTCTTCCTTTCAACTCAGAAACCCTAAAAATGAGGGATTATGAAGAAAGAGTGAGAAAAGGGGATGTTTTGATACCATTTTGGATCAAATAAGAGGAGGGAAGGAATCTTGACATGTGAGATAAGTATCACCATTAAAGTCTATGCAAAGAAGCTAAACTTACATGATTTCATCATTCCTCGGACCGCAAAACCCTAGGTCAGCATCTCCCTCACTTTCTCCTCTCAAACCCTAACTCTCCCTCTCTCTAGGATTTCATTTATCTAGATTGAATCACAAATTATGATAGCTCCTTGTGTGTTAGGTTGACCATACAGAGCAATTGAGCTTCTTGAGTCAATTGCACATTGACCCGTCACTATACTTTCTCTTATTTCAGCCGAATTTTTTGTCATAAAAATATTACTGTAATTCATCTACTGATAAGGTCTAAACGCATCCAAAAATTATGAAAATTTTACATGTTGTTTATGATTGAGTTTTAGATCTCTAATTAAAATTTCAGATCATTTGGAGTTACCAATAAATAAATAAAAATAAAACACTACACTACTGAAAAGCACTCTGTCAGCATTTTGGTCAAAGTATATTTCGACCGAGAACCACATTCAAAGAACACTCAAATATCCTAAAGTGTTTCTCCAATATGCATGATTGATTTATCCATATCATATCTAAAATTCAATTAAATACAAAATTTGTATAAAATATGAAAAATCATATACCACATTGCTATCCTGATCAAATTCCATATTCATGTACTATGAAGACCCTAATTTTTTCTGATTAGGATTTACATTTCTCAAACCCTAATTCTTCAAACTAAAATCATAGTTAGAGTTTCTTCTTAGGTTTGAAACATCACAATTTATCTAATATCATTAATTAAGTCTAAATGATGTTCAATCTAATCAAGCATGTAATCATTCAGGTAAACCCTAGTTTACCAATTAAACACAAATGTGGTCATCACACAAACGTTGTAGCTAATGCTTTAAGTCACAAGAAGGATGTTGTTTGTGCTACTCTGAGATGTTCAGTGTGGGAAAATATTGAATATATGACTAGTTGGTGACCTCAACCTGTCGATTCAATGGACGGAGACAAGTTGTGTGTCCATATGGCTAGTTTGACTATTGCACCGACTTGGATCTCAGAAGTCATTGATGCACAATTGGAAAGCTCTGAGATGGAAGATATGAAGGCCTTGATCAAGAAACCATAATATGACTTCTCTTTTAGAGTGGATGGTGTTGTCCGCTTTAGACAAAGGTTGTGGATTCCCAACGTGGGTGATCTGAGAAAGAAGGTGCTGAGTGAAGCACATGGGTCCAAGTACACTATTCATCCTAGCACAACAAAAATGTATAAGGACTTACAGTGAAGAGTCTAGTGGAAGAACATGAAGAATGATATAGCTCTATTCGTCGTGAAGTGCTTGACATGTCAGCAAGTCAAGATCAAACATCAACGACCAGATGGTCTTCTTCACCCTCTTGAAATTCCAGAATCAAAGTGGGAGAAGATCACAATGGACTTCGTTAGTGGTTTCCCCAAGTTAAAGAAAGGTTATGATGTTGTTTGGGTGGCTACTGATTGGTTTACAAAATCTGCTCATTTCTTGCCTTTCAAAACCAATTACAAAGTTGTAGATATGGCTCAGTTGTACGTTGAGTGGATTGTACGCCTTCATGGAATACCTGAGGTTATAGTTTCTTATCATGACCCAAAGTTTACTTCTCATTTATGGGGTCAGATTCAAGAGGAGATGGGTACTGACTTGTATTTTAGTATTGTTACCACGCACAGACTGATGGAATAATAGCAGTTCCTAGCCTAGGCATCATATCATCACTTTGATATTAGATACACTATTTATTCATATGAATTAGTCAATCTAAGAGAACAGTTCAGATTCTAGAGGACTTTCTTCATGCTTGTGTGATGGATTGGGGTGGTGCATGGGACCGATATCTACCATTAGCTGAGTTTGCTTACAACAATAGCTACCAAGCTAGTATTGGTATGCCACCTTTTGAAGCTCTCTATGGTAGACCATGTCATTCACCATTACATTGGGATGATGTCGGTGAACATTCTCTATTGAAGATCGATGACATGCAAATGATGAAAAAAAGGTACAATTGATAAAGAAACGTATGAAAGTCACTCAAGACTGACAGGAGATGTATGCTGACAAGAAAAGGTACGATGTTAACTTCCTAGTGGGTGACTATGCATTTCTGAAGATCAAGCCTATCCATTCTATTACTAGATCTAAAGTTAAAAGGAAGTTGAGTCCCCGCTATGTTAGACCATTTGAAATCTTAGATAAGGTTGGATATTGTGCATACCACTTACCTTTACCTCCTACCTACGTTAAGATTCATAACGTGTTCCATGTCTCTACGCTAAAGAAGTATGTGAAGGACTCTTCTCATGTGCGTACTGTTGAGCCTTTGCAGATACATGAGAATCTGACCTATGAAGAGCTACCTGTGAAGATCCTTGATTCTCGAGTAAAAAAATTGAAGAACAAAGAGATTGAGCTGGTAATTTTTTTGTGGAAATATCATGGTCTGGAAGAAACCACTTGGGAGTTGAGAGATGAAATGTTGCGTACTCACCCTTCTCTTTTTTCTTGAGATTTTGAGGACGAAATTCTTTTAAAGGGGTGGAGTGTGGTAACGTAATGAATCTTAGATGAATCTTCATGTAAACGTTTTTCCCAAGTTTCCCTTTTCATTTTTGTCCTTTATGTCATTCATGTTTAATTAGTGGAATTTATAGTGGTTTTGTGAACATTTATTCACTAATTGTACCAAAATAAGGGTTTATGCACAAATACCTCCGTGAAAGATTAATTACCATAATTAAGTTCTCTAAATCATAATCTAACTTTTTATGTGATTTGAAAACATAAAATGAGCCTAAGTTTCCAATTTGGTTAGATTTGGATGTTGTTTGTGCAAGTTATGCAATTTTAGGTACATTCTAGACTTTTATGCAATTTACCCAATTGGGATTTTGTTTTGCGAATTATTACCTGAATTTTAATTCTTAGATATTCCCTTACCATTCTTGAGATTTTGAATCATTGGGCACCTAGTTTTACCTTGGTTTGAAGGTGTTTCTCTCCAAGGGCATTATAGGGATTACCCTCTTTATAAATGAGATTATCTTTAAAAGCTATCAACCAATGGGGTTATTTGTTTGTTTAAAGGATGGTGGGGATGGCGTAGAAGGCTCTAGGGGCTTTTAGGACAGACCTTTGATGTACAAGAAGAGTCTATGATCTGTCCTCTTGCATGGCCATGAAGCCCTAACCTAAGGACACATGGAAAGTCCCATAGACACCTCATACTTGCCCCCTTTAAAAAGCCATGCCTACCCCTCCCCACCTCCCAATCCAAGAAGCAATCCTATCCTTATATTTTCCCCAACTTAGAGTATCATCCCTTCTATGTTTTGCCACAAAGTTATTGTCCCAAGGTAAAAGAGGGTGCCTACATTGGTGAAGAAGGCTCCTAGGGTTCCAAATTTCTCTATTTAGGATTTCTTAAGCTCCTCCGTGGTGATTTTGACCAAAACTAGTAAGTATCCTCCTTTCCTTCTATATTTTCATACTATTAGTATTCCTCCCATCTTCTTCCAGGTCAGAACAATGACTTTCCATGGTAAAAATCCACCTAGAACCCTAAAACATCTCATCTTCATGCTCTTTTGCGAGGGTTTGCACCTCTAAAGTGGAGAAGGTGATCTTTGCTCAAGAAAGGAGCTTGGCTTGGAACAACCAGACCTTCTAATCTTAGGATCCTTACAGTTTGGACCTTCTTACCTTCCTAGAGGTGAGTTTTGTTTACCCCCTTCTCATATATTGCTTACTACATGCTTAAAACTCATGCTTCTATGTTTAAAATCGATGATTTTCATCTCTTTTTACCATGTTCTTCTAGGGTTTTGGTTTCTTGACATTTTACTTTCTCTAAAAGCTCTAGTTTGGTTAACTATACAACATTAAACCTGATCTTGGATAAAATGGTGTTTTCTCCCTCTCCCTCTCTCTTCAATTATCTCGATCGGTTTGATGATGTGGCAATTTTCTATTGGTCAATATTGAAAAATTCATATCTTCTAATCCACTTATCCAAATTTGACAAATACATATGTTTTGGAATTGGAAAATTAATTTCTATCTAATAAAAATATTTTCAAAGTCTGATTTCATGGTTTTACGAAGGGTGGTTTTTGTAAAATGAATTTGATGCATAAAATCTATAAAAATTACATCTTAATCATCATAACTCTAAAATTAACATAAAAATATTTTTTTTCATCAGGATTACCTAATAAGTTCATTGGTGATATTTTCAAAATCTAAATTTGAGTTTTACTAAAAAGTTCTGAAATTAGGGTTTCTATACATTAATGTGCATTGTGTACTCTAATAAATGCTAATACATTGAAAATAGGCAAAGTGGAACTTGGACTCAATTAAAGTGGTGATAGTTAGTAATTGATATCAATAAGAGATGTATGTGCATTCCTCACACTCTATGTTTGGATAATTGCAGCCAAACCCTATATTTCCCTAATGAGGCTTAAAGGAATCCTAAATCTTCTATTCTTGAATCATAATGTTATTCATGCCTCAAATAAGATTATAATTTCTTCTTGTTTGGATCATATATCCCACTACCATTCTTATTGAATATTATGACTATTCTTGCCATGACTACTTTTCTAGCATGTTGATTTATATTCTATTTAATTTAAAATAGTGGTACTTATGTACAACCACCCACAGAGGGCATGTATTTAATCGCCCTAGGGAATACTTTTATTCTCCCCTATACAATTGTGTAGGTGACTGGGAATGTCTTATTCTCCCCTGACCTATAGGTTAGAGGTCTGGTAGGTGCCTCAACCCTACTTAGTTAGGTAGACATAATTATCTTACATGTAAATCCTTTTTAATATAATTGTTAATGGCAAGTTTCTTTTGAATATAGTCTCATACTCTTGTTATCTTCATCTTATGATGAACCCTAGCATGTTCTTCTTTGCTTTACTCATCTTGTTATCCTAGAATAGTTTTATGACACAGACCTTATTTTCTTTCTCCTTTTACTGGGTGCTTTTCCAACCACTCAGGTGTTGGTGTTGAGCAAGAAAAATGACAAGTTTGGAGGAAGTCATCCCAGAAGTAGATCTCAAGCTATCTGAAAGGATGTTTAGGTTGCTATAGCTAGATCCTTTTCTCTTATCTTTTTCTTTTGGGAACAATCATGTAATGAACAACGAAAGCTATGTAATAGGATTAGTACTTTTATTTCCACTGCTATTGATATTTTATAATGTATCTGGTGCATGCTTATTTATTTGGAATATTATACATGCATCCCTCAATATCTTTTATCTTTCTAAAAAGATGGATGTTTTGTACTTCTTTTAAATTTTAGTAAGGAGGTGATCTCACCTCTTTACACCTTATGTCGTATTTTATCTAATAAATTAGTTCATACAACCTTGCACTCCCATATTTGCTAATAGTTTGATTTTCTCATATTTCTAGACAGTTTATGGGCTATTTTGATTAGATCTGTATTTTACCACTTTTTTGTTTTGAGTATAATGATTTCGTTAATGGAATTTCTTTTGTCTTGTGTAGGGAAGCCGTGCAAAGTCAAAAATTTATTAATAGCCAAACCCAATCATCCCTTGTTTATCAAGAAAAGAAATTAATTTATGTGCCATTAAGTTGTTTTTACCGGACACCAAGCAATATTGCCTATTTCTCAAATTAATTATTGGCCATGAAACGTCAATGCATGGAATTTTCTTTCTAACCCAATGACAATTAATGCAAACGTGGGAAAGCAATCGAGCACGCAGCTATCAATGCTATCGAGATCTATTATTTAGATCATTTGCTTTCATCCAAGCACAAGGCTACATTAGCCAATTAAAAGCCGCCGAGGCACTAAAAGCAATTGGAAATCAAGCTATCGACCATGTTCCCAAAGACTATCGAGGCAATGTCAATTAAAAGATATGGAGAATGAAGAGCGCTTGGCAAATGAAGAGTCTATCGATGAGAAGCAATTAAAGGTGATACAGAGGTTACGTTTCCATAATTAACGAGATCGGAAATTAGTCAGCGCCAGCCGCTCGTTCGGTCAAATATGTTCTCCTTGATAATTAACGTTGTCGGGCAACTACAGAACCATAAGCCATCGACCATGGCACTTCGACAGGGTCTGTCACTCCGTCTCTCCGTCTTCTGCCATTCAACAAGCTATCATCGACGTCTAGCAAAGACTGTATAAAGTGGTGTCGATCGACACCATGCATGCTAATTATCACCCGCACAAGCAGCATGCTCGACCATTGCTCGACATAATTGCCCACCCATCGACTCTCTCTGAGCAACACTAGTCGACAAGGCAGTTGACTAGAAACTCGAAAGGTCGGCTATTGATATTCACATCTGTCGATCCCAACACAACAATAGCTCGACAAGCTGGACCATGCATATCTAGTTAGCAGTTCAATCGACAGCCAAATCAGCTTCGCGGATCGACAACTCTGTCGACCGAAGACCGAGAACCAACACCGGGAGAAAAGAGAAGATAGGAGAAAGCTAAGTTCCAGACAATTCGAGCACCTCCTGTGGATTGATTTGTAACCCGAGGATAGAAAATCATCATGTTATTAGAGGGATTCATCAATATCATCTTCTCTAAGGGTTTTTTTTAATTCTTTAATGTTTTCCTCTTCTTATTCTATTCCATCTATGTGTATGACAATAGAAATCATGTGCGGCTAATTCCCTAATTCTTTAGGACTCACGAGTAGCCCGATTATGTATTTTATTTGACATTATGAGTTTATATATATATATATATATATATATATATAAAGAGAAAGAGAGAGAGAAAGAGAGTCAGGCTAGAATACACTCAAGTAGTTTTTCATGATGTAATATTTTTTTTCAAAAATCTAATCATTGATCTTCTTAATCATCTCGTGAATAACTCATATAAAAAATTTGAGAACATTTAGATATTTATAGGTCATGTTATAAAGATCGTAAAAATTATGCATTTCAAATTAGTTTCGTGCATTGATTTTGTTGTCCTCGGATGAGTGACTTACACTCATCTAAATGAGCTCAAAATGTGTATGTAGCCTAATTATAGTATGTCAATGAAGATCAATGGTTTACATCTTACAAAAAATAGTCTTGATATGCAAACACACTTGAGTGTATCCGTGCGATCTGTATACTCGAGTGTATTCTAGCCTGTCTCTCTCTCTCTATAAAGAGAGAGATAGAGAGAGTCAGACTAGAATACACTCGAGTATATTCGGAGCAGAATACACTCAAGTAGTTTTTCATGATGCAATATTTTTTTCAAAAATCTTACCCGTTGATCTTCTTAACCATCTTGTGAATAGCTCATATGCAAAATTTGAGCACATTTGGACATTTATAGGTCATGTTATAAAGACCACAAAAATTATGCATTTCAAATTAGTTTCGTACATCGATTTGTTCCCCTTGGATGAGTGACTTACACTCATCCAAATGGGCTCAAAATTTGTATGTAGCCTAGTTATAGTATGACGATGAAGATCAATGGTTTACATTTTGCAAAAAATAGTCTTGATATGCAAATACACTTGAGTGTATTCGTATGATCTGTACACTCGAGTATATTCTAACCTGACTCTCTCTCTCTCTCTGTATATATATATATATATATATATATATATATATATATATATATATATATATATATATATATATATATATATATGGCGTTCGTTGAATACCCGTGCAGGTAGCCTGGATTTTCGCTACCCGTTAGTCCCGAATGTAACCATATGGCAAACAAAGTGACTGGAAGGACCAAACAGTAACTATGTTCATAACAAAGTAAGTATATGACTAAAAAAGTAAAATCGGGCAGAATACACAGGAAATATATATGTAATTGTATTTTGAAATCTGTTGTTGCAAATGGAACTATCTATGCATAAAAAGTAACAGTTTGCAAGATAAAGTAACCCTGTACATGTTAAAAGTAAGAAACATAAAAAAAGTAATCAAAATAGGGGGTGAGTAGCTACCTGCGCGGGCATATATACCTAATTTGTGGACATAATACAATGATTGCATAATGAAATAAATGTGTCTGATAAACATAAATGATTGATCATATCCTTCATTGCTTCAAGAGAGGAATTTTGGATTAAAAAGTCATAATATTACACAATTTATATCGTGCTTCGAGAGAGGGTTTATGATTGTTAAGGAAATAGCACAAAAGATTTGTTAAAGAACTCAATTAATAGTTAAATCATTATGAGTGTGGGGTTTATATTAGATTGAATAGTGAATTATACTGCGAAATTGTAACATCCCTGACCTGGGTTATGAGTTAACCCTAGGTGTTTTGCCTAAATATGTAATTAAATCTTTGTGATTAACTCTGAGCATGTAATTAAGCTTCTCAGAAACGTATTTTTCAGTATTTGCCCCTTTTTATTTAAAGTTGTAGCATTGTTTTGATATACAGGGACCTATGTGCAATTTACCCAGTTGAAAGGGTTAACTTGCAATTTGCACATGATGAGATGTTCCTCTGATGTTGAGACATCATGAGAATCTCTTTGGCAAAGTTTGAGGGATTTCCCAAGCTAGAGCACCAAGGTGCAGCTGTGGAAGCAATCCCAGGGCTTGAAACCCTAATTTGGGGTAAAATGCAATTTACCCAAATGATGGGATGCAATTTGTAAAGAATGTCATCTAATGTATCTTTTTAGACTTTTGCCATCATTTATAGAAGAAATGATGAGGAATTCACCTCAATTGAGTTATTAAGTTAAGAAATAGGCTTTGTGATTGAATAATCAGGGTATATGTGCAATATCCCTTTAAGTGTGAACTTTATTATTAGATTGTTCTTCCTTGCCTTCTTTTCTATAACATTAAGATAAGGTTTGTCCTTAGAATAAAGAGGAAGGGACGAGCAAGTAATAAAGGAAGGACTTAGTTGGAATTAAGGGAAACTTATGAACTAATGTTGAAAATCCTACCCCATGTATATAAGCCCTCCTTCCCTTAGTTGCAAGGGAACTTAACCTTCGTTCCCTTACTGTTTCATTTCACCAAAGACGACCAAGGACTTCCTTGGAGCTAAGGAGGACGAACAAGGGGTGCAAGGTAGGTTTAAACCCCTCTTCTTGCCTAATTCCATGGTTAGAATTCAAATTCAAGGTCATCTTCATGGCTAATTCTCGAAACCCTATCTTTCTAGCCGTCTCTTTTCATCCTTCCTTGGAGTTTTCACCTTGGCCAACCTGTGGGAACTCAAGGAAGCCATTAGAGCTTGGAGCTTGAAAGCTTGGGGCTCAAGAAGCAAGCTTTAGGCGGGTTTTATAACTCTAAACCTATACTTTACTATGTGCATCTTTATATGCGATTTGATGATAGCTCTTAGTATTTCCCTACTTTTCCCTGCTATTTTGCAAGTAAACCCGTGGGATATCTGTACTGTTCTTGAGCTAGAAGATGAAGGCGTGATTTCCAAGGAAAAAACCACCGCTTTTCTTTTCCTTAAACGGTCCTAACAGTTTGCTCTCTCGGACTCAAGACCGCGAGGTGAGCAAACGGTCTCGAGACCGCGACAGGGAAAACGGTCTCAAGACCGTTTGGCCCCGTTGACCGAGCGTGGACCGTATAAGAAATATGTTCCTAATTATATAGGCTAATTACCCTCAAAATTTGGGAGACTAACTCCAAAGGAATCGGGAGATATGACCTTTTTAAGTCACAACTTTAAATGAATTAACTGCTGATTTTCAAACGGTCTGAAATTGCCTTTTTGAGCAAACGGACTCAAGACCATGAGGGGGCTCACGGTCTCAAGACCATGAGGGGGCTCACGGTCTCAAGACCATGAGGGGGCTCACGGTCTCAAGACCATGAGGGGGCTCACGGACTCAAGACCGTGAGGGCAATCAACCAAGACCGTTTGGAGGTCTGGGGTCAAGGATAGTTGACCAATTGAGGACCCAATTGCAAATAAGTTATCAATTTAATCAAAATTCTGTTTTGTGGTTCAATCATGGTTCAACCCCTATCAAATCACCTTAGACTTTGATAAAATCTTGGGCAAACGGTCTTAAGACCATGTGGGGTTCACCCACATGATCTCAAGACCGTTTGGGCCAAGATTGGGCCCAATTGGAGCTCAATTGAAGGGTTCAACTTTGTGTTGATGCTCACTATTGAGTGTTGATGGGTGAACATTGATAGACCCTAATTGAATCGATTTCAACTATAATTGGTTAACCATTATGGGTCAATTGAATGACCAAGTGATCAAGCATAACCTTAATTGACTAAACCCATAAGTGGTCAACATAGCTTTGACCATTTGAGGGCTTCAACATGGGTTGACATTATCGGTTGCACCTTTGAGCCTTGTTGAAGGACCAAGCGGCTGAGACCATGAGAGCCTCGCGGTCTCAAGACCGTGAGAGGGCTCGCGGTCTCAAGACCGTGAGGGGGCTCACGGTCTCAAGACCGAGAGGAGGCTCACGGTCTCAAGACCGTGAAGGGCCTCGCGGTCCTGAGGTCAAAGAAGGGCAAACGGTCTTCATGACCCTCGCGGTCTCAACTTTAATTTGGACCAATGGGAGGCTTCGCGGTATTGAACCCTTGAAGAGGCTCACGGTCTTGAAGCCTAAGGGGGCTCGCGGTCTTGGAGCTAGAAAGAGGCTCGCGGTCTTGAAGGGTCAAAGTGGGAAAACGGTCAACACTTTCAACCAATCTCAACCCAATTGATGATTAATGATTGAAATCAATCAATGTGACTCAAGGTTGACAACATTCAATCATTTGATGATGTAAATGGTTCAATGTTACCCAAATCAAACCCTAATGATAATCTAGGATAGTAAGGGGTTATTTTGACTAAGGTTTTTGACTATGATGATGATCAATGGGGTGAATTACCAAGATACCCCTGAAGGGTCAATTGAGTTATACCTTGCTCAATTCAAACCCTAATTACATGAGAATGATGTTTTTAGTCATAATGACTCTATCTAACCTGATCTAGTCTAATGTTATCATCAACCATTAGTATGATGAAAGAGAGAGTACCCTAGAGAGAGAAAGTAACTCTAATCACTTAATGGTGATGTTTTTGGCTATGTAAGCCTATGATGTCTCAACCCAACCTGTTTTAGAGTGATGTTGACATCACCTAACCTTATGATGAGAGAGAAAGTACTTCTAGAGAGAGAAAGTACTTCTAGAGAGAGAAAGTACCCTTTTTAAATGGAAACTAAATTGAAGCATCCCCAATACACAGAAATGAGCATAATTAGGGTATGATCCACCTGTGTGAGATCATAGAAACCCTAATTATGATAAATGATGAACCTTTAACTAATCCAAGAGCATCAATGAAGATGTTACTCATACATGATGATGTTATGAGTTTAATTCACCTTGATGTGAATAGTAAACCCTAATTCAAGGGTAATGGCATGCTTTTGAGCAATAAACTCTATTTGAATAGAATTAAAGATTTAACTCTTATGACAAAAATAGGAAGTACATTCCTTATTGTTGTATTACCTTTATCAGATGTATTAACCATGCAGGTTCTGATATCAAGGTAATCATATCCAGGTATGGATGTTGATGTTATATTCATTGAAGGCATGTTGTTAGCCTTATGAATAAGTAAAGTAATCTGATGCCTTGCCAGTGGCATCCTATGCTGATATTGGGCTATGAGAGCCATGAATACCATCAAGGTCATGCCTTAGAGATGACTTGTGATGAAGATAATGAGAAATGATGATTGATATAAGTTAGGCATGTTACATTTAGTATTCTTCTTTTATAGCTGCTATGCTACTGTTATTGTTTGAAGAACAATGTATGCTGTTAAAGAATACTGAATGTACCTAACTAATCAAGTATAATGTAGAGCCCTGATCATAGATCCATCATTGTCAGAAATTAAGTGATGGTGAAACAGGTTTTCCTCAGGGAACTCCTGGAGCACATACTTTTGAGTATGTGGGGTACATGGATGTGTAGAACCTTACATCCTAGTGTAGGAAAGTGATGTAGATGTGTAATCCATCCATCCTTCACTATAGTCTCATACCGTATCAGTGGTAGGTAAACATGAAACCTCCTGATGACAAAGAAAGCACAGATATCCGTATCAGTGGTAGGTAAATATGAAACCTCCTGATGACGAAGAGAGTACAGAACGCCACTGTGACTCTAGAATAGCGAAGGACCAGTTTACCCTGGTGAGCTATAATAGTAGAGACACGAGATGTCCTACAAGTGATCCTCTTACTGACTGAGGAAGGTGAAGGTCATGAGAATCCGGCTCTCTTAATGACCTATGTATGATACTGATGCGGCTTCTCAGCGATCAGTTGGAGTTTGAGTGGTAAGCCTCATCTCCACAGGGCATAATGTTGTTTGTAAAACATAATCAACCATGTAGTATAACTTGTTAG
This sequence comes from Alisma plantago-aquatica, assembly GCA_963693085.1. Classification (NCBI taxonomy): domain Eukaryota; kingdom Viridiplantae; phylum Streptophyta; class Magnoliopsida; order Alismatales; family Alismataceae; genus Alisma; species Alisma plantago-aquatica. Next base: position 929,001,062 of record OY856409.1, read on the forward strand.
AGATGACTCCAAGTTAGTTGGTTGATGTTACATTGCAATAATGTTGATATTCTCCATATCTCCTAAATTGTAGAGATCTTGTTATAACTGCAACTGCTATAGAATGCTTTGAAGGCTTTAATGTTTAAGATATTCTTTGATGTTATAATAAAGCTTCTGGCGAAGAGTTATAACTCTCGCTGGGACAATTATGTATAATTGTCTCACCCCGTAGGCTTCAACTTTTTTTAGGTGGACGTCGGAGACGAAGGAACCAGCCTACAGGTGATCAGTCTCAGCAGCAGCAGCACCAGGGGCAGCAGTAATCTCAGGTGGAGATTTGTCCTGCCATGTGGTGTAGTTAGAATCAGTCCTATGTGTCCTCTGTACTCTCAGGTCTTGGAGTTTTGTGTTATGTGATCTTGAGATTTTGTATCTTGATGTATATAATTACTCAAGAAGTAATTATCCTGAGATGTAAACAGTTACCTCTCTTTATGAAAGGAGTTTTTATGGATACAAGTTCTTATCTCGAAAAGTTTTAATTTCCCGTGATTTTTGTCTTCCGCTGATTACCGATTCGCTTCCGCTAAGTTTTAATCGTGTTTATGTCATGGTTTGGAGATCATAGCCCACAATTAGTGGTATCAGAGCTCCAGGTTCAGTTGAGTCTACAGAGGCATAGGACTTAGGATGTCGAGTCTACCTTTAGTACTCCTTCCTTATCTAATAGAATCTTCTGCTCCTCAGGAGAAGAAGATACATAAGAATGTCAGAACATCGCGATGAGCACGTGGCAGAGAGTAGTACTAGTGCACCTCGAGGCGGTGCAAGAGTTCCGAGAATAGAACAACCTGCACCTGAGTCGCCAAGAGAGCCACCCCAGTTCGACCCAGCTGACATGAGTGATCCAGTTGTACAGACGATGTTCGGGCAGTTCATGACTGCCATGACACATATAACCGATAGGATGCCCATTCCTACACCTAGGGCACCTATCCAGCCCGAAGCACAAGGTATCGGTAAGACATTCAAACGACTTCGTCGTGTCGGAGCTACCGAGTACTTCGGAACTGCCGACCCTGCAGATGCTGACTTATGGTTGACAGAGTTGGAGAAGGCTTTCAGGATTCTTATGATTCCAGAAGCTGAGAAGGTTAGACATGCTGTTTATCTTCTCAAAGGCAGTGCTGGTCACTGGTGGAACATGGAAGAGCAGAAGAGACCTGGAGTAGAGTTCTCATGGGAAGAGTTTCGTCGGGAATTCATCAATAGATATTTTCCAAAGACCTTCCTAGATGAGAAGATCTCTCAGTTTGAGAAACTAAGGCAGGGTATGATGAACATTAGTGAGTATGAAGCTAAGTTCATGGAGTTATTGCGGTTCTGTCCGTACATGGCTTCTACGGATGAGGAAAGAATCAGAAGATTCGAGAAGGGTTTGAATTCTGATATGTCAACCCCTGTGTCTGCCTTAGAAAACAGAGAGAGATTCTCTACCTTCGTTGAGTCAGTCCGAAGGATAGAGAGATCTGTGGTTGAGAAAAGACAAACCCATAAAAGATATCCACAGTTCCAGGGTTCTTCATCTAGGGATTCCAAGAAACCTAGATTCTCTGCACCTAACCCTCCACCACCCAGATCGAGTTTTCAAACTCAATGGACACCAAGTAGAGGTAGAGGACGGAGTCAACCGCTTCAAGGGACACATAGTTCTGCATCAGTGTCAGTTACTGGACCACCCAGACCACAGCAACAGGAGAAGAGTTGCTACAACTGTGGTAAGGTGGGACACTTGATGAAGGATTGCCGTTCTAGGCCTATCGGTGTGACACAACAACCTCCGAGACAGAATCAACAGGGATCTCAGAATAGACAACATCAAGGAGCAGCTCGAGGACGTGGACAAGCGTCTCAAGCTGGATCATCAGCACCACCTCAACACCAGGCGACTGCGAGGTTCTATGCTATGAACCCACCTGAGGCAGTGGTCAATCCACGGGTAGTGGCAGGTCAGATGAAACTTTTATATTCTGATATGTCTATATCCTGTGATGTATCTGTTCTGATTGATCCGGGTGCTACGCACTCTTTCATCACTCGTGAAATGATTCGTAACTGCAATGTGACTGTTAGTCATAGAGCAGATAGTTTGTTGTTAGAGACTCCGTTGAGTGGGTCTGCCATTTTGCAGGAGGTATGTTCTCCCTGCATCCTTTTCTTTTCTGACCATCGCATTCAAGTGGACCTTATACCACTTGATATGCAGGGGTTTGATATAATCCTTGGGATGGATACCTTAGAAAGATATAGAGTTGTCTTGGATTGTGAGTCCAAGTTAGCCGTGTTTGCTGATGAAAGCAACACATGGATCTTTCAAGGTGAAAGAAAGATTCTGCCCACCTGTCTTGTATCAGCTATGGTTGCTGATAAGTTGTTGAGGCAAGGATGTTATGCATTCTTAGCCCATGTGGTAGATGTTACCAAGGAAAGGACCAATCCTGCCGAAGTTCCCATAGTCAGGGAATTCGAAGATGTGTTTCCTGAAGAACTTCCTGGTATACCACCACCTCGGGAGATTGACTTTGAAATCAATCTGATTCCAGATACGAAACCCATAGCTCAAACTCCGTATAGAATGGCTCCTGCCGAGATGGCAGAACTCAAGAAACAGCTTCAAGAGTTACTTGAGAGAGGTTTTATCCGACCGAGTACTTCACCTTGGGGTGCTCCGGTCTTGTTTGTTAAAAAGAAAGATGGGTCAATGCGGTTGTGCATCGACTACAGACAACTTAATAAAGTGACAATAAAGAATAAGTATCCTCTGCCGAGGATTGATGATCTCTTTGACCAGTTGCGTGGTGCAACAGTCTTTTCAAAGATAGACTTGAGGTCTGGATATCATCAACTTCGTATTAAGGATAGTGACATATCCAAGTCTACCTTTAGGACAAGATATGGTCACTATGAGTTCACGGTTATGTCGTTTGGACTAACCAATGCACCAGCTGCATTTATGGAACTCATGAATAGAGTTTTTCGACCTTTCCTGGATCAGTGTGTTGTCGTCTTCATAGATGACATACTGATTTATAGTAAAGATGCTCAGCAGCATGAGCAGCATCTTCGCCAAGCTTTGACCTTGCTAAGAGAACATAAGTTGTATGCTAAGTTTAGCAAGTGCGAGTTCTGGCTGCCGGAGGTATCTTTTCTTGGACATGTAATATCCGCCTCGGGAATTCGTGTTGACCCTACAAAGGTAGAATATGTTCTACAATGGGAACAACCGAAAACACCGACGGAGATTCGAAGTTTCTTGGGGTTAGCTGGCTATTATCGAAGGTTCATTAAGAACTTTAGTTCTATAGCTTTACCTTTGACCAAGTTAACCCGGAAAGATGTTCCTTTTTCTTGGAGTGATAAGTGTCAACAATCTTTCCAGTTGCTGAAGGAGAGGTTGACAAGTGCACCTGTATTAGTGCTACCTGAACAAGGAAAAGGATATGTAGTTTTCTGTGATGCTTCCAAAAATGGTCTAGGATGTGTGTTGATGCAGGATAAACAAGTGATTTCTTTTGCTTCCCGACAGCTTAAGAAACACGAGGAGAATTATCCAACACACGATCTGGAGTTAGCAGCTGTGGTTCATGCTTTGAAGATCTGGAGACATTATCTCTACGGAGAGACATTCCAGATTTTCACAGACCACAAAAACCTTAAATATATCTTCTCTCAGCATGAGCTCAACATGAGGCAACGTCGCTGGATGGAGTTAATCAAGGACTACGACTGTACAATTGATTACCATCCAGGTAAGGCCAATGTTGTTGCAGATGCCTTGAGTAGGAAATCAGCAGCATCAACCATGAATAGAGCACAACTAAATTCTTTAGTATGCTCTAGAAGAGATATGCTTATCTCTTTAAGGCAAGACAATGTACAGTTGAAGGTGTCATTGCTAGCCGGTTTGTTAGCTGAGATGCATATTAAACCTACCCTAAGAGAGCAGATTAAAGAAGCACAGCTAGGTGATGCTGTAGTTCAACATATAAGATCTGAGTATGGAAATGAGAAGCAAGATGGGTTTCATGACTCAAAAGATCAAGTAGCTTGTTATAATGGAAGAATGATAGTACCGGATGTGGACAACTTAAGGAAGTTAGTCCTGGAAGAAGCCCATTCTTCCATGTATGCTATGCATCCAGGGAGCACCAAGATGTATCGGAATTTGAAGGATCTGTATTGGTGGCCTGGGATGAAGAAGGACGTTGCAGAGTTTGTTCTGAGGTGTCCTGTGTGTCAGCAAGTTAAAGCTGAACACTAGAAGCCTGCAGGGACAATGCAACCTTTACCCATATCACAGTGGAAGTGGGACCATGTGACCATGGACTTTGTTGTTGGCCTACCCAGGACAAGCAAAGGACATGATTCCATTTGGGTAATTGTTGATAGGTTGACTAAGACATCACATTTCTTACCTGTCAAAACAACCTATTCTGCTAAAAGGTTATCAGAGTTTTATGTTCAAGAGATAGTGCGTTTGCACGGAGTTCTTGTCACAATAGTTTCAGACAGAGGTCCTCAGTTTACAAGTCGTTTTTGGGAACAGTTGCACAGTGCCTTAGGCACTAAGCTAAGATTTAGTACGGCCTTTCATCCACAGACTGATGGACAGTCGGAAAGGACCATACAAACCTTAGAAGACTTGTTGCGAGCATGTGTTCTCCAGTTCACCGGAAGTTGGGATCTACACCTAAGCTTAATAGAGTTTGCCTATAACAATAGCTATCAGCATAGTATTGATATGGCACCTTATGAAGCCTTATATGGTAGACGTTGTAGATCACCCTTGTGTTGGTTTGAGACTGGTGAGCACCAGTTGTTAGGTCCCGACCTGGTGCAGCAAACCACAGAAAAGATTAAAGTAATACAACATAAGATTAAGACTGCTCAAGATAGGCAGAAATCTTATGCCGATAAACGTCGTAGACCTTTAGAGTTCCAGGTTGGAGACAAAGTGTATCTTAAGGTCTCACCTTGGAAAGGGGTCCTTCGTTTTGGAAGGAAGGGGAAGTTAGCTCCTAGATATATGGGGCCTTATCCAATCATTGAACGGATTGGAAAGTTAGCATATAAACTAGAGCTTCCCCCAGAATTACAGAGGTTACATCCTGTGTTTCACATTTCTATGTTGAAGAAATGTCACCCAGACACCGAGTCAGTTCTACAACCTATGGAAGTAGAATTGAATGATGACATATCCTATGAGGAGGGACCAGTGTCAATCCTTGATAAACGAATTAAAAAGCTAAAGAAGAAAGATATAAGTCTTGTGAAAGTCCTCTGGAACCATCGTGGTATTGAAGAAGCCACTTGGGAATTAGAGGATGAGATGAGAAGGAAGTATCCTGCCCTTTTCTCTTAGTATGTTTTATCGATTTCGGGGACGAAATCCTTGTAAGGGGTGGATAATTTGTAACATCCCTGACCTGGGTTATGAGTTAACCCTAGGTGTTTTGCCTAAATATGTAATTAAATCTTTGTGATTAACTCTGAGCATGTAATTAAGCTTCTCAGAAACGTATTTTTCAGTATTTGCCCCTTTTTATTTAAAGTTGTAGCATTGTTTTGATATACAGGGACCTATGTGCAATTTACCCAGTTGAAAGGGTTAACTTGCAATTTGCACATGATGAGATGTTCCTCTGATGTTGAGACATCATGAGAATCTCATTGGCAAAGTTTGAGGGATTTCCCAAGCTAGAGCACCAAGGTGCAGCTGTGGAAGCAATCCCAGGGCTTGAAACCCTAATTTGGGGTAAAATGCAATTTACCCAAATGATGGGATGCAATTTGTAAAGAATGTCATCTAATGTATCTTTTTAGACTTTTGCCATCATTTATAGAAGAAATGATGAGGAATTCACCTCAATTGAGTTATTAAGTTAAGAAATAGGCTTTGTGATTGAATAATCAGGGTATATGTGCAATATCCCTTTAAGTATGAACTTTATTATTAGATTGTTCTTCCTTGCCTTCTTTTCTATAACATTAAGATAAGGTTTGTCCTTAGAATAAAGAGGAAGGGACGAGCAAGTAATAAAGGAAGGACTTAGTTGGAATTAAGGGAAACTTATGAACTAATGTTGAAAATCCTACCCCATGTATATAAGCCCTCCTTCCCTTAGTTGCAAGGGAACTTAACATTCGTTCCCTTACTGTTTCATTTCACCAAAGACGACCAAGGACTTCCTTGGAGCTAAGGAGGACGAACAAGGGGTGCAAGGTAGGTTTAAACCCCTCTTCTTGCCTAATTCCATGGTTAGAATTCGAATTCAAGGTCATCTTCATGGCTAATTCTCGAAACCCTATCTTTCTAGCCGTCTCTTTTCATCCTTCCTTGGAGTTTTCACCTTGGCCAACCTGTGGGAACTCAAGGACGCCATTAGAGCTTGGAGCTTGAAAGCTTGGAGCTCAAGAAGCAAGCTTTAGGCGGGTTTTATAACTCTAAACCTATACTTTACTACGTGCATCTTTATATGCGATTTGATGATAGCTCTTAGTATTTCCCTACTTTTCCCTGCTATTTTGCAAGTAAACCCGTGGGATATCTGTACTGTTCTTGAGCTAGAAGATGAAGGCGTGATTTCCAAGGAAAAAACCACCGCTTTTCTTTTCCTTAAACGGTCCTAACAGTTTGCTCTCTCGGACTCAAGACCGCGAGGTGAGCAAACGGTCTCGAGACCGCGACAGGGCAAACGGTCTCAAGACCGTTTGGCCCCGTTGACCGAGCGTGGACCGTATAAGAAATCTGTTCCTAATTATATAGGCTAATTACCCTCAAAATTTGGGAGACTAACTCCAAAGGAATCGGGAGATATGACCTTTTTAAGTCACAACTTTAAATGAATTAACTGCTGATTTTCAAACGGTCTGAAATTGCCTTTTTGAGCAAACAGACTCAAGACCATGAGGGGGCTCACGGTCTCAAGACCATGAGGGGGCTCACGGTCTCAAGACCATGAGGGGGCTCACGGTCTCAAGACCATGAGGGGGCCCACGGTCTCAAGACCATGAGGGGGCTCACGGACTCAAGACCATGAGGGGGCTCACGGACTCAAGACCGTGAGGGCAATCAACCAAGACCGTTTGGAGGTCTGGGGTCAAGGATAGTTGACCAATTGAGGATCCAATTGCAAATAAGTTATCAATTTAATCAAAATTCTGTTTTGTGGTTCAATCATGGTTCAACCCCTATCAAATCACCTTAGACTTTGATAAAATCTTGGGCAAACGGTCTTAAGACCATGTGGGGTTCACCCACATGATCTCAAGACCGTTTGGGCCAAGATTGGGCCCAATTGGAGCTCAATTGAAGGGTTCAACTTTGTGTTGATGCTCACTATTGAGTGTTGATGGGTGAACATTGATAGGCCCTAATTGAATCGATTTCAACTATAATTGGTTAACCATTATGGGTCAATTGAATGACCAAGTGATCAAGCATAACCTTAATTGACTAAACCCATAAGTGGCCAACATTGCTTTGACCATTTGAGGGCTTCAACATGGGTTGACATTATCGGTTGCACCTTTGAGCCTTGTTGAAGGACCAAGCGGCTGAGACCATGAGAGCCTCGCGGTCTCAAGACCGTGAGAGGGCTCGCGGTCTCAAGACCGTGAGGGGGCTCACGGTCTCAAGACCGAGAGGAGGCTCACGGTCTCAAGACCGTGAAGGGCCTCGCGGTCCTGAGGTCAAAGAAGGGCAAACGGTCTTCATGACCCTCGCGGTCTCAACTTTAATTTGGACCAATGGGAGGCTTCGCGGTCTTGAACCCTTGAAGAGGCTCACGGTCTTGAAGCCTAAGGGGGCTCGCGGTCTTGGAGCTAGAAAGAGGCTCGCGGTCTTGAAGGGTCAAAGTGGGAAAACGGTCAACACTTTCAACCAATCTCAACCCAATTGATGATTAATGATTGAAATCAATCAATGTGACTCAAGGTTGACAACATTCAATCATTTGATGATGTAAATGGTTCAATGTTACCCAAATCAAACCCTAATGATAATCTAGGATAGTAAGGGGTTATTTTGACTAAGGTTTTTGACTATGATGATGATCAATGGGGTGAATTACCAAGATACCCCTGAAGGGTCAATTGAGTTATACCTTGCTCAATTCAAACCCTAATTACATGAGAATGATGTTTTTAGTCATAATGACTCTATCTAACCTGATCTAGTCTAATGTTATCATCAACCATTAGTATGATGAAAGAGAGAGTACCCTAGAGAGAGAAAGTAACTCTAATCACTTAATGGTGATGTTTTTGGCTATGTAAGCCTATGATGTCTCAACCCAACCTGTTTTAGAGTGATGTTGACATCACCTAACCTTATGATGAGAGAGAAAGTACTTCTAGAGAGAGAAAGTACTTCTAGAGAGAGAAAGTACCCTTTTTAAATGGAAACTAAATTGAAGCATCCCCAATACACAGAAATGAGCATAATTAGGGTATGATCCACCTGTGTGAGATCATAGAAACCCTAATTATGATAAATGATGAACCTTTAACTAATCCAAGAGCATCAATGAAGATGTTACTCATACATGATGATGTTATGAGTTTAATTCACCTTGATGTGAATAGTAAACCCTAATTCAAGGGTAATGGCATGCTTTTGAGCAATAAACTCTATTTGAATAGAATTAAAGATTTAACTCTTATGACAAAAATAGGAAGTACATTCCTTATTGTTGTATTACCTTTATCAGATGTATTAACCATCTTGGTTCTGATATCAAGGTAATCATATCCAGGTATGGATGTTGATGTTATATTCATTGAAGGCATGTTGTTAGCCTTATGAATAAGTAAAGTAATCTGATGCCTTGCCAGTGGCATACTATGCTGATATTGGGCTATGAGAGCCATGAATACCATCAAGGTCATGCCTTAGAGATGACTTGTGATGAAGATAATGAGAAATGATGATTGATATAAGTTAGGCATGTTACATTTAGTATTCTTCTTTTATAGCTGCTATGCTACTGTTATTGTTTGAAGAACAATGTATGCTGTTAAAGAATACTGAATGTACCTAACTAATCAAGTATAATGTAGAGCCCTGATCATAGATCCATCATTGTCAGAAATTAAGTGATGGTGAAATAGGTTTTCCTCAGGGAACTCCTGGAGCACATACTTTTGAGTATGTGGGGTACATGGATGTGTAGAACCTTACATCCTAGTGTAGGAAAGTGATGTAGATGTGTAATCCATCCATCCTTCACTATAGTCTCATACCGTATCAGTGGTAGGTAAACATGAAACCTCCTGATGATAAAGAAAGCACAGATATCCGTATCAGTGGTAGGTAAATATGAAACCTCCTGATGACGAAGAGAGTACAGAACACCACTGTGACTCTAGAATAGCGAAGGACCAGTTTACCCTGGTGAGCTATAATAGTAGAGACACGAGATGTCCTACAAGTGATCCTCTTACTGACTGAGGAAGGTGAAGGTCATGAGAATCCGGCTCTCTTAATGACCTATGTATGATACTGATGCGGCTTCTCAGCGATCAGTTGGAGTTTGAGTGGTAAGCCTCATCTCCACATGGCATAATGTTGTTTGTAAAACATAATCAACCATGTAGTATAACTTGTTAGAGATGACTCCAAGTTAGTTGGTTGATGTTACATTGCAATAATGTTGATATTCTCCATATCTCCTAAATTGTAGAGATCTTGTTATAACTGCAACTGCTATAGAATGCTTTGAAGGCTTTACTGTTTAAGATATTCTTTGATGTTATAATAAAGCTTCTGGCGAAGAGTTATAACTCTCGCTGGGACAATTATGTATAATTGTCTCACCCCGTAGGCTTCAACTTTTTTTAGGTGGACGTCGGAGACGAAGGAACCAGCCTACAGGTGATCAGTCTCAGCAGCAGCAGCACCAGGGGCAGCAGTAATCTCAGGTGGAGATTTGTCCTGCCATGTGGTGTAGTTAGAATCAGTCCTATGTGTCCTCTGTACTCTCAGGTCTTGGAGTTTTTTGTTATGTGATCTTGAGATTTTGTATCTTGATGTATATAATTACTCAAGAAGTAATTATCCTGAGATGTAAACAGTTACCTCTCTTTATGAAAGGAGTTTTTATGGATACAAGTTCTTATCTCGAAAAGTTTTAATTTCCCGTGATTTTTGTCTTCCGCTGATTACCGATTCGCTTCCGCTAAGTTTTAATCGTGTTTATGTCATGGTTTGGAGATCAGAGCCCACAGAAATCATGTAATTATTGCTACAGGTCCCTTGGTCTAGGTTAGGAGAAATAAATATTAATAAATGATGATGATTACACTGTAAACCATGGTAAAGCCATATTCCTAAGGAATCCATCTCATTTGTGATCACAACCTTATTAATTTAATTTTAATTCTTATAATTAGTCAATTCATAAATCAATCACTTTTTTCACTAGGTCTAGCTAGTCGAGTCATAGTTAGTAGTAGCCTCTAGATATGTTTCTCTTAGTTCGACACTCCGGCCTCAGAGGCCTATATTACATGATATGTGTACTTGTATTTTTACATGTAGTTAACACGCATCAAGTTTTTGACGTTTTTGTTAGGGAAATGACAATCCAGCACTACGAGTATTGTGAATGGGCACTCTAGGCTACACTCTTATTTTTCTTTTCATCATTATTAATTTGAGAGTTCAAATTTCAGTTGAATCATTAGTATCTAGTCTGATATTTTCATATAATTTGATAGGTACGAGTACATGGTTCAAACCAGGATCACTGACTACGGAGGGTCAACCCCACAGAGTACTAGATAAGAGGAACTCTTGCACAGAGCAAGGGAGTATGGTAGTTTTGTGGGAGGACTTATCCAAACTCCACCACCACATGCGATACAACTAGAACAAGTAGAAACGGGAGATGGTGATGTAGAAGCTGAGTAGCAAATTGTCTTAAAATATATCAAGGCCTCAGTGGATGCAATGTAGTTGGGATCCATTATGAAGTAGGCAGTAGATGTGGACAATAATAAAATTGATCCATGGCTGGTGGAACTGATAAGATCACAAACATTTCACAGACACAAAATGTAGGATCCAATGTCTCATATCAATAATTTTGTGGAAAGTTGTGATATGTTGAATATTCATACGGTGCCAATGATAGTAATTTATTTGAAGTTATTTTCATACTCACTGGAAGATAAGGAAAAGGCTTCATTCTTAAGCCTACCTTCAAAATTTATCTCCACTTGGAAAGGAATGAACGATACCTTTTTCAAAAGATGTTTTCCTTAATATAAGACACAAGATTTATTCAGTCAGATTTATAATTTCAAGCATCATGCAGAGGAGTATTATATAGAGGTGTGTGAGAGATTCCAAAATATGTTAAGGAAGGTCCCTCATCATGAGATTGACCCATATGGACAAGCAAAGAAATTCTATTACAAGCTGCACAAGGGTGAAAGGACAACACTTGATAGTGCGAGAGCATGATTATTTCTCAATATTAGGCATCCATATGTCATGAAACCTTGAAGAATATGGATAAGAATATGTCATGGGGGGAAGAGAGAGAAACTCCAGCAACAGTCAAAAGTGTTGGTGAGTCCAAAGCACAACATTAAACAAGAAGATGGACAACCTTGCCAAGAAATTAGACTAGAAATCGGGAAGCTCATCTAGAGGTGAGGAAGAAGAATGATGTATGTGCAGAAGCAAAACTATAGGGGAAGTAATGAATATTCATGGAGGAAGGATCCTAAATTCTCATGGAAGGACCTCAACAACTTTCAGCAGGACCCATCTCAAGTACAACAGGACAAGCTACAATGAGGTAGTACACAATAGGGTTATCAACAAGATAGACCACATAGACGACATGCTAAGCAAATTGGCCAGTTAGAATGAGACAATCATAGGCCAAACACAGAGGGACCTACTGTGGCATCCAACTTACAAAACACAAGATTAACTAAACGGAAGCAAATCATTTACAACGGATTACTGAAAATCACTAAAAATAAAACTTTTTGCAAAGAGATCAAATCATAGGAAATCTTTTACAACAAGAACCATAGTATAACATTTACATCCTGTTTCAAAGTACATGTCTTGTACTATCTCTTCTTGAGAATTACAACATCAGCTGTTTTGTAACATTATAGACAAACAACATAAATCCTCGAGGCATCAAGCCAAAATCTCAAGTCGATTCATTAAAAACAATAGCTATAAACTCCGAGGACCTGAGAGTACAGAGACAACACATATGACTTTCTAACTATATGACTTGACAGTCAACATCTCCACTTGAGATCTCACTGCTGTTCAGGATGTTGCTCTTCTTTTCCTACAAAAGAGTATCTGCTTCCTTGTTCGCGTCCACCTAAAAATGTTGGATCCCACGGGGGTGAGACAATTGTAAATTGCCCCAGCGAGAGATATAACTCTCTGCCAAAACATTGTTATTGCAATTTAAAGATATGAAATTGGGCAGAGGATAAGCAGTTTAAAGCATTCTCGTCTTTGAAAGTATTGCAACTATTTATGATAGAGCAATATATCATCTATTCTTTTAATAAGGAATAGGAATGACATGTATAACATTTATATATCATATTATACCATCATATCAAACTTTTCTTGTGACACTCATTATCTTGTTATGTCACTCATGATACACTCTCGTTTCACTTTTTTGGCCTTAGACAACCTGTTAAACAGATAAGGAGATATATCTACCATGTACTTATATATCATCAATACAGGCATTGGGTTATTACCAATCCTGTATTGTTACTACAAGCATTGGACTACTACCAATCCTGTGTCATCCTTACAGGCATTGAGCCTCTGCCAGGTGTTGGACTCTTCCAAACCTGATTACACTGCCAGGCATTGGACACTACCAATCCTGATTTCACAGCCAGACATTGGACTTTAAGCAATCCTTATTACAAGCATTTCACCTCTGCCAGGTATTGGACTTCTCCAAACCTGATTACACCGCCAGGCATTGGACTTTAACCAACCCTAATTACACCGCCAGGCATTGGACTATAACCAACCCTGATTACACCGCCAGGCAGTGGACTCTAACCACTCCTGATTACAGGCTTCATGCCTCTGCCAGGTATTGGACTCTAACCAATCCTGATTACACCGCCAGGCAGTGGACTTTAACTACTCTTGATTTCACAGCCAGACATTGGAATTTAACCAACCCTAATTATAGGTATTACACCTCTTCCAGGTATTGGACTCTTCCAAACCTGATTACATGGATCATGGAATATAAATTCCTTCGACCCATCATTAATCATCTTGGTACCTCTTACTATGCTACAATTGTTCTCATGGCTCATAAAGTCCATAAAGCATCTTATCACCTTTCATTAGGCAACATCTAATCATATGGCTCACATGGCCATTCAACATCTTGTCACCTATCACTAGGAAAAAAATCATTTTATCTCATGTAATATAATAGTAACACCACTATTTCCTTAATAGGGTTAGGGCTTACTATTCAAATCACTTTGGGGTTTCGCATGTCCCATTACCCAATTTAGGGTTAGGGTTTTCCCATCTCTCATTAATTAGAGTTTCATGCTCATATTATTAGTTCAACCCTAATGTATTGTAACATCCCTGACCTGGGTTATGAATTAACCCTAGGTGTTTTGCCTAAGATATGTAATTAAATCCTTGTGATTATCTTTTGACATGTAATTAAGTTCCTAAGGAACATACATTTTCATTTCTGTCCTTTTTAAACAATGATTGTAGTATTGTTTGGTAATACAGGAACCTATGTGCAAATTACCCAATTAGAGGGGTTAACTTGCAAATTACACAGGTTAAGATGTTCCTCTAATAAAGAGACATCATATGAAGGAATATGATGAGGTATGATGGATTTCCCAAGTCTGGGCACCAAGGTGCAGCTTGTGGAGCAATCCTTGTGCTTAAACCCTAATTTTGGTGTAAAGTGCAATTTACCCAAAATGTGGGGTGCAACTTGTGCTATATACCTTCTAGTATATCTTTTATGACTCTTTACATCAATTAGAGAAGAAATTATGAGAGGGGCGCTTCAATTAAATAATTGGATAAGAAGGATGACCTTTGTAGTGAAAATACTTAGTATGAGTAAGAAGACCCTTCATATATGTACCTTAGTATGCATGTTGGTTTTATCTACCCTTAGATCTTGAGTTTTGATGAGCTTTGCATATGATTACCATGCTTGGACGTGCCTTAGAAAGAATAAGGGACTTAGATGAGAAATCTATGGTTTAGAGGTCCTTATGGTGGAAAATAACCTAAAGTATATAAGCCTAGTTCCTTGTAAAACAACCAACCGTATTCCCTTCACTTCCTCACTTCTCATCTTTCTCAACCGACCAAGGCAAAGCTCTAGAGCTCAGGGAAACGACCAACCTGTTCTAAGGTAAGAAAGCACCATCTTCTAGCTTGAATTCATGGGGGAAATCCTTGTATAAGGTCGATTTCATGGTTAATTCACTTAGTTTTCTCTTCCTAGCCGATCCTTCCCAACCTTTCTTTAAGAAACAACCTTGGATGACCTGTGGAGCTCTAGCCACCATTAAAGTCTCGAAGCTTGGAAGCTTGGAGCTCTAGGAACAACGTTTGAGGCGGGTTTTATAACTCTACACCTTGCTTTGTTATACATACTTTTATTCTTGCAAATTTTATAGTTAGTTCTTCTTCTTCCCCATCTTTCTTTGCACTCTTGCAAGCCTTTTCGTGAAGAATAGACCTTGGTTTCAAGGTTGAAGATGAAGGGCGTTAATACCTATGTTGGTCCTTATCCAACTTTATCAAATGGGTTCAACTCGTTTCACCTCAAATGGGTTCAACTCGTTTCACCTCAAATGGGTTCAACTCGTTTCACCTCAAATGGGTTCAACTCGTTTCACCTCAAATGGGTTCAACTCGTTTCACCTCAAATGGGTTCAACTCATTTCACCTCAAATGGGTTCAACTCATTTCACCTCTAATGGGTCACACTCGTTTCAATCCAAATGGGTTCACACTCGTTTCAATCCAAACAGGTTCACACTCGTTTCAATCCAAATGGGTTCACACTCGTTTCAACTGAAATGGGTCACACTCGTTTCAATCCAAACGGGTTCACACTCGTTTCAACTGAAATGGGTCACACTCATTTCCATCCAAATGGGTTACACTCGTTTCAACCCAAATGGGTCACGCTCGTTTCAACTGAAATGGGTCACACTCGTTTCAATCCAAACGGGTTCACACTCGTTTCAACTGAAATGGGTCACACTCATTTCAATCCAAATGGGTTACACTCATTTCAACCCAAATGGGTCACACTCGTTTCAACTAAAATGGGTCACACTCATTTCAATCCAAATGGGTTCACACTCGTTTCAACTGAAATGGGTCACACTCGTTTCAATCCAAATGGGTTACACTCGTTTCAACCCAAATGGGTCACACTCGTTTCAACTAAAATGGGTCACACTCATTTCAATCCAAAGGGTTCACACTCGTTTCAACTGAAATGGGTCAGACTCGTTTCAATCCAAATAGGTTACACTCGTTTCAACCCAAATGGGTCACACTCGTTTCAACCTAAATGGGTTCAATTAAAGGATACCTTGTTTTATGAAAACTCTAATGAGATGATAGTGGTGAATTGGTTTATGTTAATCAACAAGGACTTAAACCAACCCTATATAGAGTGATGTAATCACCTTTCATTAGGAAGGAGAAAGTGAAAGTACCATTTATGGTTAAAACTCAAATAAAGTACCTTCAATGTATATGAATATGCAGGATTAGGGTATGATCCACTTATGAGAGATCATGAAAACCCTAATTAAGATAATCGATGAGTCTTAACCTAATTTGAAAGTATCAATAATGATGATGTTTCTCATTCATGATGATGCTATGAGTAATATGAATAGTAAACCCTAATTTTAGGGTAATCATGAGTAATGTGAATAGTAAACCCTAATTTTAGGGTAATCATGAGTAATGTGAATAGTAAACCCTAATTTTAGGGTAATCATGAGTAATGTGAATAGTAAACCCTAATTTTAGGGTAATCATGAGTAATGTGAATAGTAAACCCTAATTCTAGGGTAATCATGAGTAATGTGAATAGTAAACCCTAATTCTAGGGTAATCATGAGTAATGTGAACAGTAAACCCTAATTTTAGGGTAATCATGAGTAATGTTAATAGTAAACCCTAGTTCATGGTAATATGTAGAAATGAACAATAAACCCTAAACTCATGTTATTCCTTTAAGCATGAATTGTATTATCAAAGTTATGAGATGAAGAATTATTATTCCCAATCATAATGAAAGGGGTGAATAACCCTAAATGATGTAAACAAGGGAATCTTACCCTTTGTAAGGACATAAAAGTATAACCTTTGAATTGAAGGGTTATTTCTGTCTTATTGACTGCTGATCTGATTATGAATTTTGATTATTATCAATTGATTTAATCATGCAGGTTCCTATAAGAAAATAATCATATCCAGGTAAGGATCATGACATCATGTTCATTGAAAGCATGTCAATAGCTTATGAACAGAAATAACTATGTTGCCTAAATGCAAGTGGTATCATATGAAACTGATATGCTTTAAGGGCCATGAATGACATCGAGGTCATGCTAATAGATGACTTGATTCTGACATGACATTTGATAGCAAGTGTTATGATGATATAAGGGTGTGAACACCTATGTTCCTGAATTATAGTGATAAGATGATTAAGAACTGACATCCATCTGATAACTGATATGAGTAATACCTGTTATATTTAGTATTCTTCTGTTATAGCCATGTTTAGTACTTGAATGTTTGGAAACATGTATGATGCTAAAAGAATACTGAAATGTACCTAATAACCAAGTTTAATCATATCATGTAGAGCCCTGATCATAGATCCATCATTGTCAGACTTTAAATGATTGTGAAATAGGTTTTCCTAAGGGAACTCCTGGATCACATACTTTAGAGTATGTGGGGGAATATGGATGTGTATATCCTTACATCCTAGTGTAGGAGTTGATGTTGATGTATCGTAATCCATCAACCCTTCACTATATGTTTATACCGGGATGATGTAACACTATTCTTCCAAGGGAATATTTTATACCGCATCGATGAGAGGTAAACATGAAATCTTTCGATGGCGAAGAGAGTGCAAAATGCCACTATGACTCTAATAGCGAAGTACCAGAATACCTTGGTGAGCTATATTAGCAGGGACACCAGATGTCCTGCATGTTTATCCTCATTCTGACTAAGGTAGTTGAAGGTCATGAGAATCCGACTCTTTCGATGACCTAATATGATACCGATGCGACTTACTAGTGATTGGTTGGAGCATGAGCAGTATACCTCATCTCCGCAGGGCATAATGATGTTTGTAAAACATAATCAACCGCGTAGCATAACTGCTTAGGTTGAACTACGAGGAACATTGATTGATATTACATTGCTTGTTTTTAATATCCTGTTCAAGCATTAGTATACGTGTTCTTCATATTCCTTAAATAAAGATGAGTATTTGTTATCAAGCCTGCTGTGAGTAACCTAAATTACCTGATCATGATATTCCTTTGATTGCTTTTAACAAAGTTTCTGGCGGAGAGTTATAACTCTCGCTGGGACAATTATTTAAAATTGTCTCACCCCGTAGATTTCTACCTTTAGGTGGACGTCGAGGTCGAAGGAACCGATCTGCAGGTGGACAGAAGCAACAACAGCAAATTCAGGAGCAGCAGTGACTTCAGGTGGAAACATTGTGCTGTCTAGTCTTGTAGTCAGAATAGTCTTATGTCGTCTTTGTACACTCAGGTCCTAGGAGTTTGTTGATCTGAGAATTTTGAAATCTTGAGATTGTGTATCATGACGTATATAATCACTCGAGAAGTGATTTATCAGAGATGTAAATAGTTCATCTTACTTTTATAAAAGGAGTTTCAGGTTTTTAAGATCTCGTTTTCGAAAAGTTTTAATTTCTTGTGATTTTCGTATTCCGCTGTTAATCGAATCGCTTCCGCTATGTTTATCTTGTGTTTTGGAGATTAGAGCCCACAATTAGTGGTATCAGAGCTCTAGGTTCGCTGAGTCTACAGAGACATAGGACTTAGAGTGTCAAGTCTATCCTTAGTACTTCCTTCTTATCTAATAGAGTCTTCTGCTCCTCAGGAGAAGAAGATAATTAAGGATGTCTGGACCACAGGAGGAGTACGAGGCAGAAAGTAGTGTTGCTGCACCTTGAGAAGATGCAAGGGACCTAGAAATAGAGCAACCTGTGCCGGAGCCACCTTTGGAGCCACCTCAGTTTGACCCAGATGACATGGGAAACCCAGCGGTACAAACCATTTTTTGGCAGTTTATGACTGCCATGACACTTATCACCGACAGGATGCCCATGCCTGCACCTAGGGCACCTGTCCAGTCTAAGGGTCAAGGTATCGATAAAACGTTCGAGCGACTTCGTCGGGTCGGAGCAACTGAATATTTTGGAACAGCTGACCCTGCTGATGCTGATCTGTGGTTAACTGAGTTGGAGAAAGCTTTCAGAATCCTTAACATCCCCAAAGGAGAGAAGGTTAGACATGCTGTCTATCTTCTCAAAGCTAGTGCTAGTCACTGGTGGACCATGAAAGAGCAGAAGAGGCCTGGAATAGAGATCTCGTGGGAGGACTTTCGTCGGTAATTTGTCCGCAGATATTTTCCAAAGACCTTCCTGGACGAGAAGATCTCTCAGTTTGAGAGACTGAGACAGGGTATGATGAACATTAGCGAGTATGAGGCTAAGTTCATGGAGTTGTTGCGATTCTGTCTGCATATGGCTACCACAGATGAAGAAAGGATTAGGAGGTTTGAGAAGGGTTTAAATGCTGACATGACTACTCCCGTGTCTGCACTAGAAAACCGGGAGAGATTCTCTACCTTTGTTGAGTCAGTCCGAAGGATAGAGAGATCCGTAGTCGAGAAAAGACAAACCTAAAAGAGATATCTACAGTTCCAGGGATCTTCATCTAGAGACTTTAAGAAGCCTAGATTCTCTGCACCTACACCTCCACCACCCAGACCTAGTTCTCAGACTCAGTGGTCCCCAAGTAGAGGTAGAGGACGAGGTTTACCGCCACGAGAGACTCACAGTTCAGCATCAATATCGGTCACAGGACCGCCAAGACCACAACAACTGGAGAGGAGTTGCTATAACTGTGGGAAGGTGGGACATCTGATGAAGGACTGTAGGTCTAGGCCTGTCAGTGTGACACAACCTCTGAGGCAGGATCAACAGGGATCACAGAGAAGGCAGTCTCAAGGAGCAGCTAGAGGACGTGGGCAAGCGTCTTAGGCTGGATCGTCAGCACCAACTCAACCTCAGGCGACATCGAGGTTCTATGCTATGAACCCACCAGAAGCAGTAGTCAATCCACGGGTTGTGGTAGGTCAGATGGAACTTTTATATTCTGATATGTCTAAATCCTATGTGGTATCTGTTTTGATTAACCCGGGTGCTACACACTCCTTTGTCACTCGAAGAGTGATTCGTAACTGCAATATGACAGTTAGACATAGGGCAGACAGCTTGTTGCTTGAAACTTCGTTGAGAGGATCTGCTGTTTTGCAAGAGGTATGCTCTCCCTACATCCTCTTCTTTTCTGATCATCGCATTCAAGTGGATCTTATACCACTTGATATGCAAGGATTTGATATAATCCTGGGGATGGATACCTTGGAAAGGTATAGAGTTGTCTTGGGTTGTGAATCCAAGCAAGCTGTGTTTGCTGATAAGAGCAACACATGGATCTTTCAAGGAGAGAGAAAGATTCTACCCACCTGTCTTGTGTCTGCTATGGTTGCTGATAAGCTGATGAGGCAAGGATGTTATGCATTCTTGGCCCATGTGATAGATACCACTATGAAGAGTCCTAACCTTGCTGAAGTTCCTATAGTCAGGGAATTTGAAGATGTATTTCCTGAAGAACTTCCAGGTATGCCACTGCCTCGGGAAATTGATTTTGAAATCAATTTGATCCCAGATACCCAACCTATAGCACAAACACCGTATAGGATGGCACCTGCTGAGATGGCAGAACTCAAGAAACAACTTCAAGAGTTGCTTGAGAAAGGTTTTATCTGACCAAGTACTTCACCTTGGGGTGCTCCGGTCTTGTTTGTTAAAAAGAAGGATGGATCAATGCGGTTGTGCATCGATTACAGACAACTAAATAAAGTAACGATAAAGAATAAGTACCCCCTGCCTAGAATTGATGATCTTTTTGACTAGTTGCGTGGTGAAACCATCTTCTCGAAGATAGACTTGAGGTCAGGATATCATCAACTTTGTATTAAGGATAGTGACATACCCAAGTCTGCTTTCAGGACAAGGTATGGTCACTATGAGTTCACAGTTATGTCGTTCGGACTAACTAATGCACCAGCTGCATTTATGGAACTCATGAATAGAATTTTCTGACCTTTCCTCGATCAGTGTGTTGTTGTCTTTATAGATGACATCCTGATCTATAGTAGAGATGCTCAGCAGCATGAACATCATCTTCGTCAGGCTCTAACTTTGCTAAGACAACATAAGCTATACACCAAGTTTAGCAAGTGTGAGTTCTGGATGCCGGAGGTATCTTTTCTTGGACATGTGATATCTGCCTTGGGAATTCATGTTGACCTAAAAAGGTAGAATCTATTCTATAGTGGGAATAACTGAAAACACCGACAGAGATTCGTAGTTTCTTAGGGTTGGCTGGCTATTATCGAAGGTTCATTAAAAACTTCAGTTCTATAGCCCTACCCTTGATGAAGTTGACCCGGAAAGATGTTCCTTTTGCCTGGAGTGATAAGTGTCAACAGTCTTTTCAGCTGTTGAAGGAGAGGTTGACAAGTGCACCTGTGCTTGTGCTACCTGAGCAAGGAAAAGGATATGTAGTCTTTTGTGATGCCTCCAAGAATGGACTTGGATGTGTGTTGATGCATGATAAACAAGTGATTTCTTTTGCTTCCCGACAGCTTAAGAAACACGAGGAGAAATATCCGACACATGATTTAGAATTAGCTGCTGTGGTTCATGCCTTGAAAATCTGGAGACATTATCTTTACGGAGAAACCTTCTAGATTTTCACAGACCATAAGAACCTTAAGTATATCTTCTCTCAGCATGACCTTAACATGAGGCAACGTCACTGGATGGAGTTAATCAAGGATTATTATTGTACAATAGATTACCATCCAAGAAAGGCCAATGTAGTTGCAGATGCCTTGAGTAGGAAATCAGCAACATCATCCTCTGATAGGGCACAATTAAACTCTTTAGTATGCCCTAGGAGAGATATGCTTATCTCCTTAAGGCAAGACAATGTACAGATGAAGGTGTCATGGATTGCCGGGTTGTTGGCTGAGATGCATATCAAACCCACCCTAAGAGAGCAGATTAGGGAGGCACAGCAAGTTGATGTTGCAGTTCAGCAGATCAGATCTGAGTATGGTGATGAGAAGCGAGAAGGTTTTCATGAATCAGATGATCAAGTAGCATGCTATCATGGGAGGATGATAGTACCAGATGTAGATAACCTGGGGAAGTTAGTCCTGGAGGAAGCTCATTCTTCAATGTATGCTATGCATCCAGGAAGCACCAAGATGTATCGAAACTTGAAAGATATGTATTGGTGGCCTGGGATGAAGAAGGACGTAGCTGAGTTTGTTCTGAAGTGTCCAATGTGTCAGCAAGTTAAAGCTGAACACCAGAAGCCTGCAGGAACAATGCAACCTTTACCCATACCACAGTGGAAGTGGGATCATGTAACCATGGACTTTGTTGTTAGTCTACCTAGAACAAACAAAGGACATGATTCCATTTGGGTAATTGTTGATAGGTTGACTAAGACATCTCATTTCTTACCTGTCAAAACAACCTATTCTGCTGAAAGGTTATCCCAGTTATATGTTCAAGAGATAGTGCGTTTGCACGGAGTTCCTGTCACCATAGTTTTCTGATAGAGGTCCTCAGTTCACAAGTCATTTTTGGGAACAGCTACATAGGGCACTAGGCACCCAGATAAGGTTTAGTACAGCCTTTCATCCACAGACGGATGGACAGTCAGAAAGGACTATACAGACATTAGAAGATCTGTTGAGAGCATGTGTTCTCCAGTTCACAGGAAGTTGGGATCTACACCTAAGCTTGATAGAGTTTGCCTATAACAATAGCTATCAACATAGTATTGATATGTCACCTTATGAAGCCTTGTATGGCAGACATTGTAGATCACCCTTATGCTGGTATGAGACTGGTGAACATCAATTGTTAGGTCCTGATCTTGTGCAACAGACTACAGAAAAGATTAAAGTAATACAACAACAGATTAAGACTGCACAAGATAGGCAAAAATCTTATGCTGATAAGCGTCGTAGACCGTTGGAGTTCTAGGTTGGAGACAGAGTGTATCTCAAGGTCTCGCCTTGGAAAGGAGTCCTTCACTTTGGAAGGAAAGGGAAGTTAGCTCCTGGATTTATAGGGCCTTATCCAATCATTGAACGGGTTGGAAAGGTAGCCTATAGACTAGAGTTACCACCAGAATTACAAAAACTACACCCTGTGTTTCACATTTCTATGCTAAGGAAATGTCATCCCGATACCGAGTCAGTTCTACAACCTATGGAAGTAGAATTGAATGAAGATATAACTTATGAGGAAGGATCGGTGTCAATCCTTGATAACAGAATTAAAAAGCTAAAGAAGAAAGAGATAAGTCTTGTAAAAGTTCTCTGGAATCACCGTGGTGTTGAAGAAGCCACTTGGGAACTAGAAGAAGAGATGAGAAGGAAATATCCTACTCTTTTCTCTTAATATGTATTATCGATTTCGAGGACGAAATCCTTGTAAGGGGTGGATAATTTGTAACATCCCTGACCTGGGTTATGAATTAACCCTAGGTGTTTTGCCTAAGATATGTAATTAAATCCTTGTGATTATCTTTTGGCATGTTATTAAGTTCCTAAGGAAGATACATTTTCATTTATGTCCTTTTTAAACAATGATTGTAGTATTGTTTGGTAATACAGGGACCTATGTGCTAATTACCCAATTAGAGGGGTTAACTTGCAAATTACATAGGTTAAGATGTTCCTCTAATAAAGAGACATCATATGAAGGAATATGATGAGGTATTATGGATTTCCCAAGTCTGGGCACCAAGGTGCAGCTTGTGGAGCAATCCTTGTGCTTAAACCCTAATTTTGGTGTAAAGTGCAATTTACCCAAAATGTGGGGTGCAACTTGTGCTATATACCTTCTAGTATATATTTTATGACTCTTTACATCAATTAGAGAAGCAATTATGAGAGGGGCGCTTCAATTAAATAATTGGATAAGAAGGATGACCTTTGTAGTGAAAATACTTAGTATGAGTAAGAAGACCCTTCATATATGTACCTTAGTATGCATGTTGGTTTTATCTACCCTTAGATCTTGAGTTTTGATGAGCTTTGCATAAGATTACCATGCTTGGACATGCCTTAGAAAGAAGAAGGGACTTAGATGAGAAATCTATGGTTTAGAGGTCCTTATGGTGGAAAATAACCTAAAGTATATAAGCCTAGTTCCTTGTAAAACAACCAAATGTATTCTCTTCACTTCCTCACTTCTCATCTTTCTCAACCGACCAAGGCAAAGCTCTGGAGCTCAGGGAAATGACCAACCTGTTCTAAGGTAAGAAAGCACCATCTTCTAGCTTGAATTCATGGGGGAAATCCTTGTATAAGGTTGATTTCATGGTTAATTCACTTAGTTTTCTCTTCCTAGCCGATCCTTCCCAACCTTTCTTGAAGAAACAACCTTGGATGACCTGTGGAGCTCTAGCAACCATTAAAGTCTCGAAGCTTGGAAGCTTGGAGCTCTAGGAACAACGTTTGAGGCGGGTTTGATAACTCTACACCTTGCTTTGTTATACATACTTTTATTCTTGCAAATAATAGTTAGTTCTTCTTCTTCCCCATCTTTCTTTGCACTCTTGCAAGCCTTTTAGTGAAGAATAGACCTTGGTTTCAAGGTTGAAGATGAAGGGTGTTACTACCTATGTTGGTCCTTATCCAACTTTATCAAATGGGTTCAACTCGTTTCACCTCAAATGGGTTCAACTCGTTTCACCTCAAATGGGTTCAACTCGTTTCACCTCAAATGGGTTCAACTCGTTTCACCTCAAATGGGTTCAACTCATTTCACCTCAAATGGGTTCAACTCGTTTCACCTCTAATGGGTCACACTCGTTTCAATCCAAATGGGTTCACACTCATTTCAATCCAAACGGGTTCACACTCATTTCAACTGAAATGGGTCACACTCGTTTCAATCCAAACGGGTTCACACTCGTTTCAACTGAAATGGGTCACACTCGTTTCAATCCAAACGGGTTCACACTCGTTTCAACTGAAATGGGTCACACTCATTTCAATCCAAATGGGTTACACTCGTTTCAACCCAAATGGGTCACACTCGTTTCAACTGAAATGGGTCACACTCGTTTCAATCCAAACGGGTTCACACTCGTTTCAACTGAAATGGGTCACACTCATTTCAATCCAAATGGGTTACACTCGTTTCAACCCAAATGGGTCACACTCGTTTCAACTAAAATGGGTCACACTCGTTTCAATCCAAACGGGTTCACACTCGTTTCAACTTAAATGGGTCACACTCGTTTCAATCCAAATGGGTTACACTCGTTTCAACCCAAATGGGTCACACTCGTTTCAACTAAAATGGGTCACACTCATTTCAATCCAAACGGGTTCACACTCGTTTCAACTGAAATGGGTCAGACTCGTTTCAATCCAAATAGGTTACACTCGTTTCAACCCAAATGGGTCACACTCGTTTCAACCTAAATGGGTTCAATTAAAGGATACCTTGTTTTATGAAAACTCTAATGACATGATAGTGGTGAATTGGTTTCTGTTAATCAACAATGACTTAAACCAACCCTATATAGAGTGATGTAATCACCTTTCATTAGGAAGGAGAGAGAGAAAGTACCATTTATGGTTAAAACTCAAATAAAGTACCTTCAGTGTATATGAATATGCAGGATTAGGGTATGATCCACTTATGAGAGATCATGAAAACCCTAATTAAGATAATCGATGAGTCTTAACCTAATTTGAAAGTATCAATAATGATGATGTTTCTCATTCATGATGATGCTATGAGTAATGTGAATAGTAAACCCTAATTTTAGGGTAATCATGAGTAATGTGAATAGTAAACCCTAATTTTAGGGTAATCATGAGTAATGTGAATAGTAAACCCTAATTTTAGGGTAATCGTGAGTAATGTGAATAGTAAACCCTAATTTTAGGGTAATCATGAGTAATGTGAATAGTAAACCCTAATTCTAGGGTAATCATGAGTAATGTGAATAGTAAACCCTAATTCTAGGGTAATCATGAGTAATGTGAATAGTAAACCCTAATTTTAGGGTAATCATGAGTAATGTGAATAGTAAACCCTAGTTCATGGTAATATGTAGAAATGAACAATAAACCCTAAACTCATGTTATGCCTTTAAGCATGAATTGTATTATCAAAGATATGAGATGAAGAATTATTATTCCCAATCATAATGAAAGGGGTGAATAACCCTAAATGATGTAAACAAGAGAATCTTACCCTTTGTAAGGACATAAAAGTATAACCTTTGAATTGAAGGGTTAATTCTGTCTTATTGACTGCTGATTTGATTATGAATTTTGATTATTATCAATTGATTTAATCATGCAGGTTCCTATAAGAAAATAATCATATCCAGGTAAGGATCATGACATCATGTTCATTGAAAGCATGTCAATAGCTTATGAACAGAAATAACTATGTTGCCTAAATGCAAGTGGTATCATATGAAACTGATATGCTTTAAGGGGCATGAATGACATCGAGGTCATGCTAATAGATGACTTGATGCTGACATGACATTTGATAGCAAGTGTTATGATGATATAAGGGTGTGAACACCTATGTTCCTGAATTATAGTGATAAGATGATTAAGAACTGACATCCATCTGATAACTGATATGAGTAATACCTGTTATATTTAGTATTCTTCTGTTATAGCCATGTTTAGTACTTGAATGTTTGGAAACATGTATGATGCTAAAAGAATACTGAAATGTACCTAATAACCAAGTTTAATCATATCATGTAGAGCCCTGATCATAGATCCATCATTGTCAGACTTTAAATGATGGTGAAACAGGTTTTCCTAAGGGAATTCCTGGATCACATACTTTAGAGTATGTGGGGGAATATGGATGTGTATATCCTTACATCCTAGTGTAGGAGTTGATGTTGATGTATCTTAATCCATCAACCCTTCACTATATGTTTATACCGGGATGATGTAACACTATTCTTCCAAGGGAATCTTTTATACCGCATCGATGAGAATTAAACATGAAATCTTTCGATGGCGAAGAGAGTGCAGAATGCTACTGTGACTCTAATAGCGAAGTACCAGAATACCCTGGTGAGCTATATTAGCAGGGACACCAGATGTCCTTCATGTTTATCCTCATTCTGACTGAGGTAGTTGAAGGTCATGAGAATCCGACTCTTTCGATGACCTAATATGATACCGATGCGACTTACTAGTGATCGGTTGGAGCATGAGCGGTATACCTCATCTCCGCAGGGCATAATGATGTTTGTAAAACATAATCAACCGCGTAGCATAACTGCTTAGGTTGAACTACGAGGAACATTGATTGATATTACATTGCTTGTTTTTAATATCCTGTTCAAGCATTAGTATACGTGTTCTTCATATTCCTTAAATAAAGATGAGTATTTGTTATCAAGCCTGCTGTGAGTAACCTAAATTACCTGCTCATGATATTCCTTTGATTGCTTTTAACAAAGTTTCTGGCGGAGAGTTATAACTCTCGCTGGGACAATTATTTAAAATTGTCTCACCCCGTAGATTTCTACCTTTAGGTGGACGTCGAGGTCGAAGGAACCGATCTGTAGGTGGACAGTAGCAACATCAGCAAATTCAGGAGCAGCAGTGACTTCAGGTGGAAACACTGTGCTGTCTAGTCTTGTAGTCAGAATAGTCTTATGTCGTCTCTGTACACTCAGGTCGTAGGAGTTTGTTGATCTGAGAATTTTGAAATCTTGAGATTTTTTATCATGACGTATATAATCACTCGAGAAGTGATTTATCAGAGATGTAAATAGTTCATCTTACTTTTATAAAAGGAGTTTTAGGTTTTTAAGATCTCGTTTTCGAAAAGTTTTAATTTCTCATGATTTTCGTATTCCGCTGTTAATCGAATCTCTTCCTCTATGTTTATCTTGTGTTTTGGAGATCAGATCCCACATGTATTGCTCCACACCTCTAGGAGCATTCAAAGACATCATAAGTATTTGCTTATGATCACCATTCTCATCATATATCATTAATGATCATCACTTCAAGGTATGAATTCATTTCTCATCCTTGTCATGGTATGATTACATCATACTCATTGATTTGGCTTACCCCATTATCAAGGTATATTAGTCAATATTTATCAAAGTACATTGAGTTCATTACATTACTGTAACAATTGCATACCACATACTTCATGTGTTTCTTCTCCAAGAATATTGGATTAGAGGTTCATCAAGGTATGTCTACCCTGAAATGCTAAATGTGATATCTATCATGTCATGATGTATCACTTTCTTCTCATTTCCATCTTACTTAAGTTAATCAACTAACCTTGTATTAAGGTATTTCCCTCTTAATCTTTATCCACTAACTTGTCACTTTCATCATACAGTGCATAGGTTACACATTATAATTGTCCAGCTATCTTTAAGGATATGGACTTATCTAATGGTTAGGCATTGTTGATATAGAATAAATCATTATCAACCACATTAGGTATTTCAACCCATGGGATGTTATTCACTCCATCATATAGTATTGCATACATCACTCCTAAGAGTTTCTTGTCCTCATCTTTGAAAGATGTAAAGGGTTGTTACACATGTATAGAGTTGAATATATAAGGATCTAGGCATCATCTTGTCTCTTAGACCCTTATTCATTACAATAACCACACTATCATTCATATGGTTCATCAACCTTACCCCACATGATTATAACATTCTCATCTTATTTGATTATATTAGCTACACCCCATTTTAGTATATTGGCTATTATACCATCATTAGGGTCTCACGAATCATGGTATCATTACATGGCATCATTGCATCAGGGTTCCATATAACATCATTCTTATTTAGAATTTCATATGGAATTACTCTAGATCAGGGTTTCTCATTCCATAACCCACAATTAGGGTTTACTATTTATATCACATTTCCCTAGATTAGGGTTGTTCATATCATCAACCTCAAATAGGGTTTCTTATAACATTAGCCTCAATTAGTGTTTCTCATAGATTCACCCTCAAGTAGGGTTTCTCATGAAGTTACCCTGAATTTGAATTCCCCATATTATCAACCACATTAGAGTCACAACATTACCCTTGATTTGGGTTACATATGATATTGCCCTAGATTTCGGTTAGGGCTCAACAACCTCCTTGATTAGGGTTTCATGATATCTTTATTAAGGATCATACCCTAATTGCTTAATTATTCATATTGAAAGTGTTGAGGCTTATACATTACATGATTATCATTCATGTAGGAATTCCTCTCTCTCATCCTCTATAAGATGATACTACTTTAGAATTAATTAAACTAAGTCAACCTAGCTTTAATGAAGGATTGACACTTAATCCATTATGTCATTACTTTCATGATCAATAGAGATTAATTATCCAAAGGGTACTAATCACCCTATCTCATTAAGGATACAATTATTATAATCACTCTTAGTTCACATCATGTAGTTGTACAATTAAATAATTGACCTCTAAACACCTCAAGTGTCCATACTATTTTGGTTAATTATTTCTCAATCAGTCTTGGTCACTTAGACCTCAAACGATCTTGACCAACCAGACCTCAAACTGTCTTGCTTACAATACCTTCAAACGGTCTAAGACCGCTTACACCTTCAAATGGTCTTGATCATATCGTTTGAAACCATTTGGTAAAGCACTCATGAGATCAATTGGGCCTCAAATGGTTTGGGATCATTTGGTCCCAAACGGTCTTGAGACCGTTTGGTCCAAACCTCCTCAAAACCGAATGGACCAAAGATGATCTCAACCATTCCAATCGGTTTAGGGTTTCCAAGGTTAACTCCCTCATCAAATGAATCTATGGAATTTCTCATCAATTGAACCTAACACCTTAATTCAATTGAGCTTAATAGGTCATTCTTCAACTGATTTAACCCTCAATTAAGCATCAATTAGGGTTTTGAATCAATTGGATTAGGGATTGAACCAATGAATGTCAATGTTAATCATTGTGAAACTAATTGCCTTGAAATCATTGGGTCACCATACAAATTGGACATGACCTGACCTCAAACGGTCTTGAGGTCGTTTGTATGACCTCCAAATGGTCTTGAGACCATTTTCCCATCATATCATCAAAATCCATGACATGCAATTAGGGTTTGAGGTCATTGGATTGATCATTAAATCAACATTTGATTGCAAATCAGTTTGGTATCTTTGGACCTTCAAATACCCAACCGTACTCAACCCTAGACCTCCAAATGGTCTTGGGTGACCCTCAAACGGTCTTGAGACCGTTTGGGTGGTCCCCAAACGGTTTTGAAACCGTTTGGGCTAATCAACCCAAAGTTCCAAATCAATCAATTCCAAAATCAGCACTTAACCCGATTAGGGTTTGGTGATTGATGGTCCTTCAACTAATGAACCGATTGAAAATAATCAATTACATTTAGTAGGTCATTAACCATCAACATTATAAACAATTTTCCAAATGGTCAACCTTGGTCATCACCCTCAAACGGTTTTGAAACTGTTTTCCCTTAAATAGTTTTGAAACCGTTTGCTCCCAAACAATTTGGGAAACCGTTTGAACAATTATATGTAAACCGTTTGCCTTTGATATTTGGTGAGGTGTATGCTTATGATGATGTCATCATCATCAAGCTCTAAACTCACGAAACCTTCTGTGATTTTCATGGTGTTTGCATCAATCAACCAAATCAATTATTGTGAATGTAGAAATGATCATTATTTGATAAGGAATTGAATGCAATAACAAAATCAAGGGTTCAAGTTATAAAACCCGCCTCCAATTGAGATCCAAAGCTCCAAGATCATGACAACAATGGTGGATGAAGCTTTTTCAACTCCCCCTAGGCTCGTCCTCAAGCTTTTGGTTGAAAAGATTGGCTAGGGTTGAAGAGGAGATCGAAATAAGACGAAATCAATGATTTATTTTCGATATCCACCATGGAACCAAGGTGAAAAACGGTCAAGAACCTTACCAACGGGTTGGGGGTCGTCCTCCTGATCCTACATAGCTCCCTTGGTCGGTTTCCAAGCAAGGAGAAGAAGTGGAAATAGAAAAGCCTTTCAGTTGGCTTGGGAAGGGTCTTTTCATAAAAAATTCAATGAGAGAGAAAATGCCTTATTAAAAATCATTTAATTCCAAAATTGTTGCCACCACTTCCTCCTTGGTTTCGTGCATACAAAGGCATCTCTATCCCCACAGAGCTCCCTTCCATTATCCAAGAATTAAGGGAAAAGAAATTAAGCACATTAACCCTTATAATAAGAATATCCATATTTGAGTGGAAATTCTTTTTCTTATAATAAGGTGAGTGGAGTTTTCACCTCCTTAGGATATACTCGTGCCTTTACAAGGATTAAGCTCTTCCACACACAAATGAATTCAACCATATTAATTTTGGTTGAAGTCCCTTCAATTATTTTATTGATTTTTGCATTAAATTGAATTAGGGTTTCAATTAAGCTTAAATCTTGATTATTTTAATATCAAGATTCTCTCTCCTGCAACTTAATTAAAATGAGGCGCCCCTCTCCTTTTATTTTCTATAAATGATGTCAAGAAAAATTAGGGACCTTATTGAACTGGTAATTTTCATATTTAACCCTAGGTTTTGGGTAAATTGCACTTTACACCAAAACTAGGTTTTAATGCACATACATTGTTTTATTAGCTCTTTCTTGGTACTCAGACTTTCATAAGCCATTCCTCTACATCATATTCATTCATATAGTGCTTCATAATATGAGGAATATATTATTATGTAACGTTTACAAGTTAACCCCTTAACTTGGGTAATTTGCACATTAGTCCAAAATAAGCAAACATTGCTTCAACATTATTTAAACATGACCAAAATTGAAACATAAGCTCCTCTTGAGCCTTAATTACTTTTCACCAAATAAAATTAAGGGTTTAATTATCCTTCTTAATTCAAAACTTCTTACGGTTAAGGCATAACCCAGGTCAGAGATGTTACAAATTATAAACCCCTAACATGGATTTCGTCCCCGAAATCCCAGATAAAGGAAAACAGATATCATTCATGCATCATATCATCATTTCATCACATAACATCTCATTATTATGGAGACATCATAGAGTTTTGATCAATAAAAAGTTATTCCACACAAGTTTACCATGGAATGATTCACATGGAACACATACTCCCATGTTCCTCAGTTACTTCAGTATTTCTCTTTCAAAATCACAATTATATTCTATCATCCACTTGAGACTATAAGTCTTTTCATACCCTGATTGTGTCATCTCACCTGATAACACCATACTAGATTTCCTTATTACTTGCACTAACTATTTCATTAGTTGTACATTCTCTTATCATAAGGAAAGGTTACTTATCAATCGAGAACTTATCTCAAAGATATCTTCAATTGTTATGTTTATGAAAAACATAAACCCCTAACATGTGATGTTCATCTTATTTTACATGTTTAATTTGATTTCATGGTTGATCATTCCAGATAGTCAACATAGATCATCTGGTATTTCTTTAGATACCAGGATTTCTTACCTTGGTACCTATTACATGTGTTAAAAACACATCACATCTTTATCTTCCTTTCATCTTGGGACATTACTTGTTACATATATCTTCACCTTGGAGCCAAATTCCAAGATAAACTGATACCTTTCTAGGTATCCATCACATAAACATCTTTCTATTATGCATATCAAGTGTCCTATGACCCACTTGATTGCCATGTCCCTGAAAGGAAAAAGAACAAGGAATCATGTTCCTCTTATTATTATTTAATATGTTTATGATCATCTTAGGATCTCTTCACATTTCCCATTTCCTTATTATGGGAAAGATCTTTATTATACTTATAACTTTATTGAGTAGGGTTCATCTCCCTTATTCTTATTCTTGTCTTATGAGGAGTATATTTTTTTTAGTTCCTCATACCAACATGCTTATCTGAGATGATCTCAGAATTCTCTTTCTTATGGTTACGATATGACATACTTATTCATCCCATATTTTTTATTTCATGATACTCATTAGATTGTCTCAGAATGACTACTTGATCAGAGTAATCAAAAAAATAATAGTCTAAGAGTTTCCATACTCAATTTATCATCAATAGTTGTATACCTAGCCAGGGTATATAAGTATTGAGATAATGTAGTATGCACTTATTTTATTTTATGTTTTTCATCTCTTTAGATTTAATATACTTAATATCTCAGATTTCCTCTGAGTTCCTTTTTCATCTCTTCCCTTTCTTAATGAAGAAAGAGAAACTTCAAAACATATAAAAGAATATTAAACTGAACACAAGTTTTCATACTACTATCTCTTCCTCATATCCTTAAAGGATTATACAGGTGAACTAGATACCAACTACCTTTCTTATAGTAAGGAACAAAAGATAATTCAAAATAGAAAGTTCTATCTTGACAAGTCTACTTTTTACAAGTTATCTAGTGTCTTGTCTGTTGAGTCTCCTCATCGCTTTCTATTTGGACATTGCCACCTCAGATGTCCTCTCTGTCCACATTTATAACAAGCTCGGAGCATTTTAGGTGACTGTTGCTTGGGTGCACTACATTGTGGTTGAGTTAGTGCTACTGAAATCTTTGATTGTTTAGTACCACCAATTCCCTGTCCATGTGACTGTTTAGACCTCCTTTTAAGGTCTGTCTCATGTTTCTTTATCATAGACCCTTCTATCCTTCTAATTGACTCCACAAATGTAGCAACCATCTCTCTACTTTCTAGGGAAGATGCCGGAATAGACATTTCAGCATTCAATCCCTTCTCAAAATGTCAAATATTTTCCTCCTCAGTAGCATCCATCTGAGGACAAAATAAAAAAAGTTCCATGAACTTAACCTCATATTCACTTATTGACATGACTCCCTGTCGAATCTTCTCAAACTGTGAGATCTTTTCATCTAAGTAAGTCCTTGGAAAGTACTTACTAAAGAATTCTCGACGAAATTTCTCCCATCCAATCTCTTCATCATTTCTTTTTATTTCTTCTATAGCCCACCAATGTCCAACACTACCCTTCAAAAGGTACACATCATGTTTAACTTTATCAGCATCCGGGATACTGAGGATCTTAAAAGCCTTTTCTAATTCAGTGAGACAAAGATCAGCATCTGCTGGGTTAGATGTCCCAGCGTATTCAATGGCTCTGACATGACGTAGTCGTTCAAAAGTCTTACCAGACCCATATCCCTCATTGGGAGATGGTGCCCTGGGTGCTGATGCTGGCACCCGGTCTGCTATATACCTTAGTGTGGTCATGAGATGCCCAAAAAGATTATGAACATCTGGGTTTCCTCTCATGACTTCATCAACATGGGGATTTTCAGGCACTGGTTCCTCCCTTGCCTGATCACTTCCACCTCCCACTGGTGTAACAACATTGCTCTCAGTAACGCGTTCCTCGTGTTCTCCAGGAATCTTGGAGTTATATATCTTCTTCTACATAAGCAGAAGGCACTATAAGATACACTGAGGTACACTTAGAACAGACTCTACTACCTTAGTCCTATGTCTCTGTAGACTCAGCGAACCTAGAGCTCTGATACCACTAAATTGTGGCATCCAACTTACAAAACACAACATTAACTAAGAGGAAGCGAATCATTTGCAACGGATTACCGAAAATCACTAAAAATTAAAACTTTTTGCAAAGAGATCCAATCATAGGAAATCTTTTACAATAAGAACCATAGTATAATATTTACATCCTATTTCAAAGTACATGTGTTATACTATCTCTTCTCGAGAATTTCAACATCAGCTATTCTATAACATTATAGACAAACAACATAAATCCTCGAGGCATCAAGCCAAAATCTCAAGTCGATTCATTAAAAACACTAGCTATAAACTCCGAGGACCTGAGAGTACAGAGACGACACATAGGACTTTCTAACTATATGACTTGACAATCAGCATCTCCACCTGAGATCTCACTGTTGTTCAGGATGTTGCTCTTCTTTTCCTACAAAAGAGTATTTGCTTCCTTGTCCGCGTCCACCTAAAAATGTTGGATCCCACGGGGGTGAGACAATTATAAATTGCCCAGCGAGAGATATAACTCTCTGCCAAAACATTGTTATTGCAGTTTAAAGATATGAAACTGGGCAGAGGATAAGCAGTTTAAAGGATTCTTATCTTTGAAATCATTGCAACTATTTATGATAGAGCAATATATCATCTATTCGTTTAATAAGGAATAGGAATGACATGTATATCATTTATCCATCATATCAAACTTTTCTTTTGACACTCATTATCTTGTTATGTCACTCATGAAACACTCTTGTTTCACTCTTTTTCTGATGACATGTCTGGCGAAAACACGATCAACAAATTTAAACTAATGCGGAAGCGTTTCGTTGGCAGCAGAATTATTAAAAATCACTAAAAATTAAAACTTTTCATAAAGAGATATACAGACGGTAAAACTCTTTCATAAAAGAATAGGATAAGTTATTTACAAACTGATCCATCATTACATCTCTATAATAATCACATCTCGAGGGTAATAAACATCAATTGCCCTGTTAACCATTCAAGGCAAGATACAAAATCTCGAGGCATTAAGCCAAAAATCTCAGATCTATCTTTAAATATCTACTGACTCCTAGGACCTGAGAGTACAGAGATGAAACATAGGACATTCTATCTACAAGACTTGACAGATAGTGTCTCCACCTGAGAATCACTATTGTCCCTGATGTTGTTGTTGCTGCTGCTATTGTTGTTGCTCACCCACTGATGGGTTCCTTCGTCCTTGACGTCTACCTAAAAAGTCGAATCCCACAGGGGTGAGACAATTGAATAATTGTCCCAGCGAGAGTTATAACTCTCCGCCAGAAGCATTGTTATTGCAATAAAGGAATAACATTAAGTAGTAAAACTACAAACATTCAACAACAGTTTTAACATTGTGTAAACTAAGTGAAGCTACCTTCTCTTTAAGCAATCATTTCAATTATAACTTAATTGGATGACAAGACATATAACATTAAGGAATATGAAGAACATGTATACTAGTTATTTAACTAGAGCACTATAAACAATGTAACATCAATCATTGTTTCTCATAGTTCAACCTAAGCAGTTATGCTACACGGCTGATTATGTTTTTCAAACATATTTATGCCCTAAGGAGATGAGTTGCACCTCTTAAACTCCAACCAACCATTATGAAATCACAATCGATACCATACATAGGTCATCAGAAGAGCCAGATTCTTATGACCTCATCTTCCTCAGTCAGTGTGAGGAACAACATGCAGGACGTCTTGTGTCTCTGCCATAATAGCTTTCCAGGGTATTTTGGCAACTTCACTATTAGAGTTACAGTGGCGTGCTGTACTCTCTTCGCCATCGAGGGATTTCTTGTTTATCTCACATTGATGCGGCATTAACAACATCATCGGGAGATTAGTGATACATCATCCCGACATAAACATATAATGAAGGATTGAGAGATTAAAAGTACATCTCACATCAAATCCTACATTAGGATGTAAGGATATTCGCATCCATAACCCCCACATACTCAAAAGTATGCTCTCCAGGAATTCCCTTAGGAAAATTCTGTTTCACCATTATTTAACTTCTGACAATGATGGATCTATGGTCAGGTCTCTACATGATATCATTATACTGGATTAGTTAAGTACATTATGACATTCTTTTAGCATCAGGCATGTTTTCAAACATAGACCATTAAAACAATTGCTATAAAGAAAGAGTACTAATTGTATCAAGTTCACTTCACATCTAGTTATCATTGGGATATCAATCCCTAACCATCTCATCATTATGATTCAGGAAACATGGGTGTTAAAACCCTTAGATCATCATAACACTTATTACCAAGTTACATATTATTATCAAGTCATTTAACAACATGACCTTGATTGTAACAATGCATATATTTCTCATGGCTATCACAGCCTATCAATCTCATATGTTACCATTTACCAGGCAACATAGCATATCATTACTTTCAAAGCTTGTAAAGTGCTTTAATAAATATGACATCATAGCCCTTACCTGACTATGTTCACTACTTCATAAAAACCTGCACAATTGATACACTTGGTAATAGGCAATTTATCTCTATATCAACATTTTGCAAAACAAAGATAAACTTTCAATTCAAGGGTTGTTCCCCTATGCCCTTAATAGGGTTAGGTTTTCCCTATTCAATTCAATTAGGATTATTCAACCTCTTCATCTTAATTAGGAATAGTGATTTTGTATTTCATACTTCAATCATAGAGTTTCATGCTTAAAAGAATATCCCAGAATTAGGGTTTACTGTTCATATCATCACATTACCCTAGATTAGGGTTTACTATTCACATTACATGATATTACCCTAGATTAGGGTTTACTATTCACATTACATCACATTACCCTAGATTTAGGGTTTACTATTCACATTACATCACATTACCCTAGATTTAGGGTTTACTATTCACATTACATGATATTAAAATCATACTATCATTATGTATGAGGATTACTTTCATTAATGCCCTCAAATTAGGTTAAGATTCATTAACCATCATAATTAGGGTTTCCAAGAACTCACCATAAAGGATCATACACTAATTAGGTACATTCATACATATTGGAAGCTTGTTACTTGATTCTCATTTATATTAGGAGTCTTCTCTCTCCTCTTACTATTAGATGATGTTTACATTACTCTTGATTAGGTTAAATCAAATCAACACTGACATCATGGGTTGTGTCATTACTATTGTGGCCCTTAAGATTCACTTGATCAAAGGGTATTGGTTACTCTATCCCATCAAGGGTACTATTGTAATGTTCACCATTGATCATAACATGCATTAATCCACTAATTGCTTGGTCCCTTAATCATGTTAGGTATCTATGGGGTTTAGGTTAATCAACCACTAAATCATCTTAACCACTAAGGCATCAAACAATCTTGCCCTTTTTAGACCTCAAACGGTCTTACACACTAACCCCCACCCAAACGGTCTTGAACAAACCTTGAAACCATTTGGTGGTGTTGACCGTTTGGTTTTGTTGACTTTGAAACCGTTTGGTAAAGTGCACACTCAAAACCGTTTGGTCATGAAGACCGTTCGGCCAAGTTGACTTTGAAACCGCATGGACACAACCATTCTTGAAACCGCATGAGCACCAAACGGTTTGGGATCATTTGGTCCCAAACAGTCTTGAGACCGTTTGGTCCCAAATGGTCTTGAGACCGTTTGGACCAAACCACCTCAAAACCGCATGGACCAAAAAGTGTCTCAACCATTCCAATTGAGTTAGGGTTTCCAAGGTTGAACCCCTCAAACGTTCATGCACTTATTAACCACTTATCAATTGAGTTAATTAGGTCAACCCTCAACTTATTTTACCCTCAATTGACCCTCAATTGATAACCAATTAGGGCTTGGATCAATTGAATTAGGGTTTAGAATCGATCACCCTTCAACATGTATCAACATGAGTCTAATTGATGTTGAACCCATTGAACCATCATTCAATTTGGTCATGAACTGACCCCAAACGGTCTTGGGATCATTTGGATGACCTAGAAATGGTCAATGCCTGGTCAACAAATCCAAACGGTCTTGGACCGTTTGCTTCCATGCGTTCTTGGTTGAAACCGTTTGCTTTCAAACGGTTTGAAACCATTTTCTCTCAAACGGTTTGGAAAACCGTTTGCAAAAGTTGGGAGACCATTTGCTAAAGCAAGATTTAGGATAAACATTGGAAATAATGTCGTCATATTCTACCTCAAGAATAGGGGTTGTTCTTCATAGAATTGCTAGCAAGAACACACAAATGTGTCTAAAGGATAAGAATAAACAAAAATTCTAGGAGAAGAAGATGCATTAACAAAACTTAAGGGTTAGAGTTATAAAACCCGCCTTTAGATCTGATTTACAGCTCGAAGCTTCGTAGATTTAATGGTGAATGAAGCTCCAAAGGTTGTCCAAGGTCCGTTCTTCAAGATTTGGATGGAGAAGATGGCTAGAAAGAAGAGTTGTGTAAGAAAAACTAACAAACCAACCTTGTATTAGGGTTTCCTTCAAGAATTCAAGCTAGGTGATGATCAAAGCTTACCCAAACCAGATTGGTCGTCCTCCTATGTTCCAGAGCTTCCTCTTGGTTGGTCCAAAGAAAGAAGATGAGATAAGAAACTAAGGGAAATGTTCCCTTGCTTGTGTAAAAAGGGTGCTTATATATTTTTGGATATTTTCAAGGAAAAGAAGTTTATCTCTTTTATTTCTTAAACATATCCCCAAAGTCCTTCCCCACATCTTGG
Organism: Alisma plantago-aquatica; assembly: GCA_963693085.1. NCBI lineage: Eukaryota > Viridiplantae > Streptophyta > Magnoliopsida > Alismatales > Alismataceae > Alisma > Alisma plantago-aquatica. The sequence goes on from OY856409.1 coordinate 929,039,896, forward strand.
CCACATTTCCTCCTTCTTTCCTTATACAAAGCTCCCCTTTTTCTAAAGGTTAAAAGGTAACAAAACCAAACACCTTACTAAGTTGCATATATAAAAGGGTCATTTTGCTTAAAACTTGGTTATTTAGATATTAAGGTTATCTTTCTTATTTGATCATTCAAATGAGGCACCCTCCTCATTTTCTTTACTCTACTTGATGCCAAGAGTCATGAAAGATACTCTAAAGGGTATATTTTACATGTTGCACCCTAAGTTTTGGGTAAATTGCACTTTACACCAAAACTAGGTTTTAAAGCATAAGGATTTCTCTACAAGCTATATCTTGGTACTCAAGCTTGGGGAATCTATATCATTACATAATATTCATTCTTATGATGTCTCAACATCATAGGAACATCTCAACATGTGCAATTTGCAATTAAACCCCTCAACTTGGGTAATTTGCACTTTAGTCCATATTTAACAAAGCAATGTTTCAACATTATAAAAAAAGGAATGAAATGGAAATATATGTTCCTCAGAAGCTTTAATTACATTACACAAGATAACCACAAGTATCTAATTACATATTTAAGCAAAATACCTAGGGTTAGTTTATAACCCAAGTCAGGGATGTTACAAATTATCCACCCCTTACAAGGATTTCGTCCCTGAAATCAATAAAACATATTAAGAGAAAAGAGTAGGGTATTTCCTTCTCATCTCTTCCTCTAGTTCCCACGTGGCTTCTTCAACACCATGATGATTCCAGAGTACTTTCACAAGACTTATGTCTTTCTTTTTCCGCTTTTTAGTTCTTTTATCAATGATCGACACAGGTCCTTCCTCATAAGATACATCATCATTCAATTCTACTTCCACAGGTTGCAAAACTGATTCTGTATCAGGGTGACATTTCCTAAGCATGGAAATGTGGAACACAGGGTGTAACTTTTGTAACTCTTGTGGTAACTCTATCTTATAAGCTACTCTTCCAATCTGTTCAATGATTGGATAAGGCCCCATAAACCTAGGAGCTAACTTCCCTTTCCTTCCAAATCTCAGAACTCCTTTCCAAGGTGAGACTTTGAGGTACACTCTATTTCCAACTTGGAATTCTAAAGGTCTATGACGCTTATTAGCATAAGACTTCTGCCTATCCTGTGCAGTCTTCAACTGTTGTTGTATTACTTTAATCTTCTCGGTGGTCTGTTGCACAAGATCAGGACCTAAAAGTTGGTATTCACTGGTTTCATACCAACATAGGGGTGATCTACAACGTCTACCATACAAAGCTTCATAAGGTGCCATGTCAATGCTATGTTGATAGCTATTATTGTAGGAAAACTCTATCAAGCTTAGGTGCAGATCCCAACTCCCTGTAAACTAAAGAATACATGCTCTAAGCAAGTCCTCCAAGGTCTATATAGTCCTTTCTGATTGTCCATCTGTCTGAGGATGGAAGGTTGTACTAAACCTTAACTGTGTGCCTAAAGCTTTTTGAAGTTGTTCCAAAAAATGACTCGTAAACTGGGGACCTCTGTCAGAAATAATGGTAACTGGGACTCCATGCAGTCGTACTATCTCATCTACATACAACTGTGCCAGCTTCTTAGCAGAATAGGTTGTTTTGACAGGAAAGAAATGTGTTGTCTTCGTCAACCTATCAACTATTACCCATATGGAATCATGTCCTTTGGATGTCCTGGGTAGACCAACCACAAAGTCCATGGTTACATGATCCCACTTCCACTGTGGTATGGGCAAAGGTTGCATTGTTTCTGCAGGTTTCTGGTGTTCAGATTTAACTTGCTGACACACAGGACACTGCATAACAAACTCAGCAACGTCTTTCTTCAAACCAGGCCTCCAATACATATCTTTTAAGTTTCGATACATCTTGGTGCTTCCTGGATGCATGGCATACATCGAAGAATGAGCTTCATCCAGGACTAACTTTCTCAAGTTATCCACATCAGGCACTATCATCCTACCATGATAACAGGCTACTTGATCATCTGAGTCATGGAAACCATCTCATTTATTTCTACCATACTCCGATCTAATCAATTGAACTGCAGCATCAACTTGTTGTGCCTCCTTGATCTGCTCTCTCAGAGTAGATTTTATATGCATCTCAGCTAACAACCCGACTAACAATGATACTTTCAACTGTACATTGTCTTTCCTTAAGGAGATAAGCATATATCTCTTAGAGCACACTAAGGAATTCAGCTGTGCTCTATCTAGAGTTGGTGTTGCTGATTTCCTACTCAAAGCATCAGCAACAACATTGGCCTTCCCTGGATGGTAATCAATTGTACAATCGTAGCCCTTGATTAACTCCATCCAGCGGTGTTGCCTCATGTTAAGCTCATGTTGAGAAAAGATATACTTAAGGTTCTTATGGTCTGTAAAAATCTAGAATGTCTCTCCATAAAGATAATGTCTTCAGATTTTCAAGGCATGGACTACAACAACTAGCTCTAGATCATGTGTTGGATAGTTCTCCTCGTGTTTCTTAAGCTGTCGGGAAGCAAAAGAAATCACTTGTTTATCCTGCATCAAAACACATCCAAGTCCATTCTTAGAGGCATCACAGAAAACTATATATCCTTCCCCTTGCTCAGGTAACACAAGCACATGTGTACTTGTTAACCTCTCCTTCAACAGCTAGAAAGATCGTTGACACCTATCATTCCAGGTAAAAGTAACATCCTTCCTGGTCAACTTAGTCAAGGGTAAAGCTATAGAACTGAAGTTCTTAATGAACCTCCGATAATAGCCTGCCAACCCTAAGAAACTACGGATCTCTATCGGTGTCTTCAGCTGCTCCCATTGCAGGACATATTCTACCTTTTTAGGATCAACACATATACCTAAAGTAGATATCACGTGTCCAAGAAAAGAAACTTCTGGTAACCAGAACTCACACTTGCTAAACTTAGCGTATAACTTATGCTTTCTTAGCAAAGTAAGAACCTGATGAAGATGTTGTTCATGTTGTTGAGCATCTCTACTATAGATCAAGATGTCATCTATAAAGACAACAACACACTGATCAAGATAAGGTCGGAAGATTCTATTCATGAGTTCCATAAATGCAACTGGTGCATTAGTTAGTCCAAATGACATAACTGTGAACTCATAGTGACCATACCTTGTCCTAAAGGCAGACTTAGGTATGTCACCATCCTTAATATGCAGCTGGTGATATCCTGACCTCAAATCTATCATTGAGAAGACGGTTGCACCACGCAACTGATCAAAGAGATCATCAATCCTCAGTAGAGGATACTTATTCTTTATTGTTACTTTATTTAACTGTCTATAATCAATGCACAACCGCATTGATCCATCTTTCTTTTTAACAAAGAGGACCAGAGCACCCCAGGGTGAAGTACTCGGTCGGATGAAACCCTTCTCAAGTAACTCTTGCAGTTGTTTCTTGAGTTCTGCCATCTCAGTAGGCGCCAACCTATATGGTGTTTGTGCTATAGGTTGCGTGTCTGGGATTAAATTAGTTTCAAAATCAATTTCCTGAGGCAGTGGCACACCTGGAAGTTCTTCAGGAAATACATCTTCAAATTCCCTGACTACAAGAACTTTAATAGGATTAGGACTATCCATGGTAGTATCTACCACATGGGCCAAGAATGCATAACATCCTTGCCTCATCAGCTTCTCAGCAACCATAGCTGACACAAGACAGGTGGGTAGAATCTTTCTCTCTCCTTGAAAGATCCATGTGTCACTTTCATCAGCAAACACAGCTTGCTTGGACTCACAATCCAAGACAACCTTATACCTTTCTAAGGTATCCATCCCAAGGATTATATAAAATCCATGCATCTTAAGTGGTATAAGATCCACTTGAATGTGATGCTCAGAAAAGAAGAGGATGCAGGGAGAACATACCTCCTACAACACAACAGATCCCCTCAACGGAGTTTCTAACAACAAACTATCTGCTCTATGACTTATAGTCAGATTGTAGTCAAGAATCACTCTTCGAGTGATAAAGGAGTGCATAGAACCCAGATCAATTAAAACATATACAACTCAAGATGTAGACATATCCGAATATAACAATTCTATCTGACCTGCTACAACCCGAGGGTTGATCACTGCATCAGGTGGATTCATCGCATAGAATCTTGTCGTTGTCTGTGGTTGATTCAGTGCTTGTTGACCTGGTGCCGATGATCCAGCTTGGGACGGTTGTCCACGTCATCTAGCTCCTCCTGGAAACTATCACCTTTGAGATCCTTGCTGACTTTGCCTTTGAGGTTGAGTTACACTCACTTCTCTGGCTCTACAATCTTTCATCAGATGTCCCATCTTCCCACATATATAACAACTTTTGTTCAGTTGTTGTGGTCTGGGTGGTCATGTAACCGACATAGATGCTGAGCTATGAGCTCCTTCTAATGGTAGACTCCGTCCTCTACCCCTATTCGACGTCCACTGCATCTAGGTATTGAATCTAGGTGGTGATGTAGGCGTAGAAAACCTAGGTTTCTTGAAATCTTTAGATGAGGATCATTGGAACTCGGGATACATCCTCTTATTCTTGGTTTGTCTCTTCTCTGACACAGACTTCTCTATCCTCCTGACTGATTCCACAAAGGTAGAAAACCTTTCCCTGTTCTCCAGGGCAGACACAGGGGTGGTCAATTCAGTGTTTAATCCCTTCTCAAAATGCCTAATCCTTTCTTCATCTGTAGCTGCCATATGCGGACAGAACCACAACAGCTCCATGAACTTATCCTCGTATTCGCTAATGTTCATAGGTCCCTACCTTAACCTTTCAAATTGAGAGATTTTCTCATACAGAAACGTCTTAGGGAAGTATCTGTTGATAAATTCCCGTCGAAAAACTTCCCATGCAATCTCCACACCTGGCCTTTTCTGTTCTTCCATGGTCCACCAGTGACCAGCACTCCCCTTCAGAAGGTACATAGCATGTCTAACCTTCTCAGCTTCTGGGATGTTTAGGATTCTAAAGGCCTTCTCTAGTTCAATTAACCACAGGTCAGCATCTACAGGGTCAGCTGTTCCTGCATACTCTGTGGCTCCAACTCGGCGAAGTCGTTCAAACGTCTTGCCGATTGCTTGTCCTTCAGGATGGGTAGGTGTCGTAGGTGCAGGTATAGGCATCCTATCAGTCATGTGTGTCATGGCAGTCATAAACTGCCCAAACAAAGCTTGGACGGATGGGTTCCCCATGTCAGTTGGATTGAACTGGGGTGGTTCGGGCACATGTTCTTCTCTTTCTGGGTCTCTTGCACCTTCTCTGGGTGCAGCAACACTACTCTCAGCAACGTGTTCCTCGTGTGGTCCAGACATCTTTAATTTTATCTTCTCCTCCTGATGAGCAGAAGACACTATCAGATATACTGGAAGATACTAGAACATTACATTCAATGCTATGTTGATAGCTATTGTTGTAGGCAAACTCTATCAAGCATAGGTGCAGATCCCAACTCCCTGTAAACTGAAGAATACATGCTCTAAGCAAGCCCTCCAAGGTCTGTATAGTCCTTTCTGATTGTCCATCTGTCTGAGGATGGAAGGCTGTACTAAACCTTAACTGTGTGCCTAAAGCTTTATGAAGTCATTCCCAAAAATGAATTGTAAACTAGGGACCTCTGTCAGAAACAATGGTAACTGGGACTCCATGCAGTCATACTATCTCATCTACATACAACTGTGCCAGCTTCTCAGCAGAATAGGTTGTTTTGACAGGAAAGAAATGTGCTGTCTTCGTCAACCTATCAACTATTACCCATATGGAATCATGTCCTTTGGCTATCCTGGGTAGACCAACCACAAAGTCCATGGTAACATGATCCCACTTCCACTGTGGTATGGGAAAAGGTTGCATTGTTCCTGTAGGCTTCTGGTGTTCAACTTTAACTTGCTGACACACAGGACACCACATAACAAACTCATCAATGTCTTTCTTCAAACCAGACCACCAATACATATCTTTTAAGTTTCGATACATCTTGGTGCTTCCTGGATGCATGGCATACATCAATGAATGAGCTTCTTCTAGGACTAACTTTCTCAAGTTATCCACATCAGGCACTATCATCCTACCATGATAACAGGCTACTTGATCATTTGAGTCATGGAAACCATCTCGTTTCTCACTACCATACTTTGATCTAATCAGTTGAACTGCAGCATCAACTTGTTGTGCCTCCTTGATCTGCTCTCTCAGAGTAGGTTTTATATGCATCTCAGTTAACAACCCGGCTAAGAATGATACTTTCAACTGTACATTGTCTTGCCTTAAGGAGATAAGCATATCTCTCCTAGAGCACACTAAGGAATTCAACTGTGCTCTATCTAGGGCTGGTGTTTCTGATTTCCTACTCAAAGCATCAGCAACAACATTGGCCTTCCCTGGATGGTAATCAATTGTACAATCGTAGTCCTTGTTTAACTCCATCCAGCGGCGTTGCCTCATGTTAAGCTCATGTTGAGAAAAGATATACTTAAGGTTCTTATGGTCTGTAAAAATCTGGAATGTCTCTCCATAAAGATAATGTCTCCAAATTTTCAAGGAATGGACTACAACAGCTAGATCTAGATCGTGTGTTGGATAGTTCTCCTCGTGTTTCTTAAGCTGTCAGGAAGCAAAAGAAATCACTTGTTTATCCTTCATCAACACACATCCAAGTCCATTCTTAGAGGCATCATAGAAAACTATATATCCTTTCCCTTGATCAGGTAACACAAGCACATGTGCACTTGTTAACCTCTCCTTCAACAGCTGGAAAAATCGTTGACACCTATCATTCCAGGTAAAAGGAACATCCTTCCTGGTCAACTTAGTCAAGGGTAAAGCTATAGAACTGAAGTTCTTAATGAACCTCCGATAATAGCCTGCCAACCCTAAGAAACTACGGATCTCTATCGGTGTCTTTGGCTGCTCCCATTGCAGGACAGATTCTACCTTCTTAGGATCAACACGTATACCTGAAGTAGATATCGTGTGTCCAAGAAAAGAAACTTCTGGTAACCAGAACTCACACTTGCTAAACTTAGCATATAACTTATGCTTTCTTAGCAAAGTAAGAGCCAGATGAAGATGTTGTTCATGCTGCTGAGCATCTCTACTATAGATCATGATGTCATCTATAAAGACAACAACACACTGATCGAGATAAGGTCGGAAGATTCTATTCATGAGTTCCATAAATGTAGATGGTGCATTAGTTAATCCAAATGACATAACTGTGAACTCATAGTGACCATACCTTGTCCTAAAGGCAAACTTAGGTATGTCACCATCCTTAATACGCAGCTGGTGATATCCTGACCTCAAATCTATCTTTGAGAAGGAGGTTGCACCACACAACTGATAAAAGAGATCATCAATCCTCGGTAGAGGATACTTATTCTTTATTGTTACTTTATTTAACTGTCTATAATCAATGCACAACCGCATTGACCCATCTTTCTTTTTAACAAAGAGGACCAGAGCACCCCAGGGTGAAGTACTCGGTCAGATGAAACCCTTCTCAAGTAACTCTTACAGTTGTTTCTTGAGTTCTGCCATCTCGGCAGGTGCCATCCTATATGGTGTTTATGCTATAGGTTGCGTGTTTGGGATTAAATTGATTTCAAAATCAATTTCCTGAGGCGGTGGCACACCTAGAAGTTCTTCAGGAAATACATCTTCAAATTCCCTGACTACAGGAACTTCAGTAGGATTAGGACTATCCATGCTAGTATCTACCACATGGGCCAAGAATGCATAACATCCTTGCCTCATCAGCTTCTCAGCAACCATAGTTGACACAAGACAAGTGGGTAGAATCTTTCTCTCTCCTTGAAAGATCCATGTGTCACTTTCATCAGCAAACACAACTTGCTTGGACTCACAATCCAAGACAACCTTATACCTTTCTAAGGTATCCATCCCAAGGATTATATCAAATCCATGCATCTCAAGTGGTATAAGATCCACTTGAATGCGATGCTCAGAAAAGAAGAGGATGCAGGGATAACATACCTCCTGCAACACAGCAGATCCCCTCAACGAAGTTTCTAACAAAAAACTATCTGCTCTATGACTTATAGTCAGATTGTAGTCAAGAATCACTCTTTGAGTGATAAAGGAGTGCATAGCACCTAGATCAATTAAAACAGATACAATGCAATATGTAGACATATCAGAATATAACAATTCCATCTGACCTTCCACAACCCAAGGGTTGATCACTGCATCAGGTGGATTCATCGCATAGAATCTTGTCGTTGCCTATGGTTGATTCGGTGCTCGTTGACCTGGTGCCAATGATCCAACTTGGGACGCTTGTCCACGTCCTCTAGCTCCTCCTGGAAACTGTCACCTTTGAGATACTTGATGACTTTGCCTTTGAGGTTGAGTTACACTCACTTCTCTGGCTCTGCAATCTTTCATCAGATGTCCCATCTTCCCACATATATAACAACTTCTATTCAGTTGTTGTGGTCTGGGTGGTCCTATAACTGACATATATGCTAAGCTACGAGCTCCTTCTAATGGTAGGCTCCGTCCTCTACCCCTATTCTACGTGCACTGTGTCTGGGTACTTAATCTAGGTGGTGGTGTAGGCACAGAAAACCTAGGTTTCTTGAAATATTTAGATGAGGATCCTTGGAACTGGGGATACATCCTCTTATTCTTGGTTTGTCTCTTCTCTGACACAGACTTCTCTATCCTCCTGACCAATTCCACAAAGGTAGCAAACCTTTCCCTGCTCTCCAGGGCAGACACAGGGGTGGTCACTTCAGTGTTTAATCCCTTCTCAAAATGCCTAATCCTTTCTTCATATGTATTTGCCATATGGGGATAGAGCCGCAACAGCTCCATGAACTTAGCCTCGTATTCGCTAATGTTCATAGGTCCCTGCCTTAACCTTTCAAATTGAGATATTTTCTCGTCCAGAAACGTCTTAGGGAAGTATCTGTTGATAAATTCCCGTCGAAAAACTTCCCATGCAATCTCCACACCTGGCCTTTTCTATTCTTCCATGGTCCACCAGTGACTAGCACTCCCCTTGAGAAGGTAAACAACATGTCTAACCTTCTCAGCTTCTGGGATGTTTAGGATTCTAAAGGCCTTCTCTAGTTCAGTTAACCACAGGTCAGCATCTACAAGGTCAGTTGTTCCTGCATACTTTGTGGCTCCAACTCGGCGAAGTCGTTCAAACGTCTTGCCGATTCCTTGTCCTTCAGGATGGGTAGGTGCCCTAGGTGCAGGTATAGGCATCCTATCAGTCATGTGTGTCATGGCAGTCATAAACTGCCCAAACAAAGCTTGGACGGATGGGTTCCCCATGTCAGTTGGATTGAACTGGGGTGGTTGGGGCACAGGTTCTTCTCTTTCTGGGTCTCTTGCACCTTCTCTGGGTGCAGCAACACTACTCTCAGCAATGTGTTCCTCGTGTGGTCCAGACATCTTTAATTTTATCTTCTCCTCCTGATGAGAAGAAGACACTATCAGATATACTGGAAGACACTAGAACACACTCAAGAACCGAAGTCCTATGTCTCTGTAGACTTGGCGAACCTAGATCTCTGATACCACTTTAACTTTGACGATATGTCTGGAAAAAACACGATCAACAAATTTAAACTAATGCGGAAGCGTTTCGTTGGAAGCGGAATTATTAAAAATCACTAAAATTAAAACTTTTCATAAAGAGATATACAGACGGTAAAACTCTTTCATAAAAGAAAAGGATAAATTATTTATAGACTGATCTATCATTACATCTCTGTACTAATCACATCTCGAGGGTAATAAACATCAATTGCCCTGTTAACTATTCAAGGCAAGATACAAAATCTCGAGGCATTAAGCCAAAAATCTGAGATCTATCTTTAACATCTACTGACTCCTAGGACCTGAGAGTACAGGATGACACATAGGACATTCTATCTACAAGACTTGACAGACAGTGTCTCCACCTGAGAATCACTGTTGTCCCTGATGTTGTTGTTGTTGTTGCTGTTGTTGTTGCTCACCCACTGATGGGTTCCTTCGTCCTCGGCGTCTACCTAAAAATTCGAATCCCACGGGGGTGAGACAATTAAATAATTGTCCCAATGAGAGTTATAACTCTCCACCAGAAGCATTGTTATTGCAATAAAGGAATAACATTAAGCAGTAAAAACACAAACATTCAACAACCGGTTTAATATTGTATAAAGTAAGTGAAGCAACCTTCTCTTTAAGCAATCATTTCAATTATAACTTAATTGGATGACAAGACATATACCATTAAGGAATATGAAGAACATGTATACTAGTTATTTAACTGGAGCACTATAAACAATGTAACATCAATCATTGTTTCTCGTAGTTCAACCTAAGCAGTTATGCTACACGGCTGATTATGTTTTTCAAACATATTTATGCCCTGAGGAGATGCGTTACACCTCTCATACTCCAACCGACCATTATGAAATCGCAATCGGTACCATACATAGGTCATCACAAGAGCCAGATTCCTATGACCTCGTCTTCCTCAGTCAGTGTGAGGAACAACATGCAGGACGTCTTGTATCTCTGCCATAATAGCTTTCCAGGGTATTTTGGCAACTTCGCTATTAGAGTTACAGTGGCGTGCTGTACTCTCTTCTCCATCGAGGGATTTCTTGTTTATCTCACATCGATGCGGCATTAACAACATCATCGGGAGATTAGTGATACATCATCCCGACATAAACATATAATGAAGAATTGAGAGATTAAAAGTACATCTCACATCAAATCCTACATTAGGACGTAAGGATATTTGCGTCCATAACCCCCACATACTCAAAGTATGCTCTCCAGGAATTCCCTTAGGAAAACCTATTTTACCATCATTTAACTTCTGACAAAGATGGATCTATGGTCAGGGCTCTACATGATATCATTATACTTGATTATTTAAGTACATTATGGCATTCTTTTAGCATCAGGCATGTTTTCAAACATAGACCATTAAAACAATTGCTATAAAGAAAGAGTACTACTTGTATCAAGTTCACTTCACATCTAGTTATCATTGGGATATCAATCCCTAACCATCTCATCATTATGATTAAGGAAACATGGGTGTTCAAACCCTTAGATCATCATAACACTTGTTACCAAGTTACATATTATTATCAAGTCATTTAACAGCATGACCTTGATTGTAACAATGCAGATATTTCTCATGGCTATCACAGCCTATCAATCTCATATGTTACCATTTACCAGGAAACATAGCATATCATTACTTTCAAAGCTTGTAAAGTGCTTTAATAAATATGACATCATAGCCCTTACCTGACTATGTTCACTACTTCATAAAAGCCTACATAATTGATACACTTGGTAATAGGTAATTTATCTCTATATCAACATTTTGCAAAACAAAGATAAACTTTCAATTCAAGGGTTGTTCCCCTGTGCCCTTAATAGGGTTAGGTTTTCCCTATTCAATTCAATTAGTATTATTCAACCCCTTCATCTTAATTAGGAATAGTGATTCCTTATTTCATACTTCAATCATAGAGTTTCATGCTTAAAAGCATATCCCAGAATTAGGGGTTACTGTTCATATCATCACATTACCCTAGATTAGGGTTTACTATTCACATTACATGATATTACCCTAGATTAGGGTTTACTATTCACATTACATCACATTACCCTAGATTTAGGGTTTACTATTCACATTACATCACATTACCCTAGATTTAGGGTTTACTATTCACATTACATCACATTACCCTAGATTTAGGGTTTACTATTCACATTACATGATGTTAAAATCATACTATCATTATGTATGAGGATTACTTTCATTAATGCCCTCCAATTAGGTTAAGATTCATTAACCATCATAATTAGGGTTTCCATGAACTCACCATAAAGGATCATACCCTAATTAGGTACATTCATACATATTGGAAGCTTGTTACTTGATTCTCATTTATATGAGGAGTCTTCTCTCTCCTCTTACTATTAGATGATGTTTACATCACTCTTGATTAGGTTAAATCAAATCAACACTGACATCATGGGTTGTGTCATTACTATTGTGGCCCTTAAGATTCACTTGATCAAAGGGTATTGGTTACTCTATCCCATCAAGGGTACTTTTGTAATGTTCACCATTGATCATAACATGCATTGATCCACTAATTTCTTGGTCCCTTAATCACCTTAGGTATCTATGGGGTTTAGTTTAATCAACCACTAAATCATCTTAACCACTAAGGCATCAAACGATCTTGCCCTTTTTAGACCTCAAACGGTCTTGCACACTAACCCCCCCAAACGGTCTTGAACAAACCTTCAAACCATTTGGTGGTGTTGACCGTTTGGTTTTGTTGACTTTGAAACCGTTTGGTAAAGTTCACACTCAAAACCATTTGGTCATGAAGATCGATTGATCATGAAGACCGTTTGGCCAAGTTGACTTTGAAACCGCATGGACACAACCGTTCTTGAAACCGCATGAGCACCAAACGGTTTGGGATCGTTTGGTCCCAAATGGTCTTGAGACCGTTTGGTCCCAAACAGTCTTGAGACCATTTGGACTCAAACGGTCTTGAGACCATTTGGTCCAAACCACCTCAAAACCGCATGGACCAAAAAGTGTCTCAACCATTCCAATTGAGTTAGGGTTTCCAAGGTTGAACCCCTCAAACGTTCATGCACTTATTAGCCACTTATCAATTGAGTCAATTAGGTCAACCCTCAACTTATTTGACCCTCAATTAACCCTCAATTGATAACCAATTAGGGCTTGGATCAATTGAATTAGGGTTTAGAATCGATCACCCTTCAACATGTATCAACATGAGTCTAATTGATGTTGAACCCATTGAACCATCATTCAATTTGGTCATGACCTGACCCCAAACGGTCTTGGGATCATTTGGATGACATCCAAATGGTCAACGCTTGGTCAACGCATCCAAACGGTCTTGGACCATGTAACATCCCTGACCTGGGTTATGAATTAACCCTAGATTGTTTTGCTTAATAAGGTTAAGTATATTCTTAATCTTATCTTGTGAAAAGTAATTAGGGCTCATGAGAAACTTATGTTTCAATTTTGGTCCTGTTTGAACAATGTTGAAGCAATGTTTGCTTATTTTGGACTAAAGTGCAAATTACCCAAGTTGAGGGGTTAATTTGCAAATGTTGCATGATAAGATGTTCCTATTATGTTGAGACAACATAAGAATGAATATGATGTAGTGGTATGGTTTTCACAAGCTTGGGCACCAAGATTAAGCTTGTAAAGCAATCCTTGTGCATTAAAACCCAGTTTTGGTGTAATGTGCAATTTACCCAAAACCTAGGGTTCAATAAGCAAATTACCACTTCAATAAGGTCACTAATGTTTCTTGGAATCATGTAGAGCAAATAAAATGAGATGGGTGCCTCATTTGAATTAAGTTGGAGGAGAGAGAATCTTGATATTAAAATAATCAAGATTAATGCCTAATTGAAACCCTAATTTGATTTAGGGCAAAAATGAATAAAAATAATTGAAGGGCTTTCAACCAAAATGTTTTGGGTTGATTTTGAATAAGGATGGACGTTCCTTTGCCAAGATAAGGAACGAAAATATCCTAAGTAGGTGAAATTCCACTCACCTTATTATAAGAAAAAGAAAACCCACTCACATATGGATATTAATATAATAAGCATTAAGGTGCTTAATTTGCTTTTCTTTAAATTGAGGATAATGAAGGAGAATTAAAGGCAAAAGAAGGTGCCTCGTCCTCAAGGAATTTTAGGGGGAAGAGGCGGCCATATTTTTGGAATTTAATGCATTTTAATAATGCATTTTCTCTCTCATCAATTTCCTTATAAAAGTGCCTTTTTCAAGCCAAATGAAAGGCTATTTCGGATTTTCTTCTTTCCCTTGCTTGAAAAACCGACCAAGGAGCTAGGGAGGAGCAGGAGGACGCCTCCCAACCTGTTGGTAAGCTCTTGACCTTCGTTTTCCTTGATTTCATGGTGGAAATCAAAAATAAATTATGGATTCCTTCTTATTTCGATCTCCTCTTCAACCCTAGCCAACTTTTGCAATCAAAAGCTTGAGGACGAGCCTAGGGGGAGTTGCTAGAGCTTCATCCACCATTAATGGCGTGAGCTTGGAGCTTTGGAGCTCAATTGGAGGCGGGTTTTATAACTCAAACCCTTAATCATTTCTATTGCATCAATCATCTATGCTTTGTTGATTGATTTCTTCAATTTGATACATATTTGATTCTTTGCTGCAATTTCCATCAAGAACGGTTGCTGTTCTTGGGTGCACGAAGGAAGATGATGATGACATCATCATAAGAAAGTACCTCACCAAATATCTAGGGAGCAAATGATCTCATTGGTTGGGACCAAACGGTTTCACCAAAACCGTTTGGTGACCAAACGGTTTGCAAACCGTTTGGTGGCAAACGGTTTCAAAACCATATGAAAGAGTTGACCAAGCGTGTACCATTTGGGAATCTCGTTCCTAATTATGTAGGATAATGACCCTCAAAATTTGAGGGGTTAACTCCAAAGGAATCGTGAGTTGAAGCCTAATCAATTAGGGAAACCTAATTGGATTAAGTGCTGATTTTCAACCTGATCAACTTGACCTGCTTGGGAAAACGGTTTCAAGACCGTTTGAGTGCGTTGAACAAGTGTTGAAAGTATGATATTTTTGATCCTAATTATGTTGTATAGTGACTCACCAAGCTTTATGGGTTAACTCCAAAGGGATAATGAGTTGAAGGCTAATCAATTAGGCAAACCCTAATTGAAAATAGTGCTGAAATTCCAATGAGTTAAGTTGAGATTTTGGGTTGATTAGCCCAAACGGTCTCAAGACCGTTTGGGGGTCACCCCAAGACCGTTTGGAGGTCTGGGGTCAAGTATAGTTGACCAATTGAAGGTCCAAAGGTACTAATCATATTGCAATGTAGTGCTGCTTTGTTGATCAACTCGATAGACCAATCCATGATGATTTTTCACTAGAATCCAAAGGTTGGATGGGCCAAACGGTCTCAAGACCGTTTGGAGCTCATCCAAACGGTCTCAAGACCGTTTGGTGGTCACACAAGACCGTTTGGAGGTCTAGGGTTGAGTATAGTTTAGTGGTTGAAGGTCTAAAGATATCAAGTTGATCTGCAATAGATTGCTGATTTGGTGAGCACTTCAATGAACCAAACCCTAATTAGATTGCTTGGATTTGAGTGATATGATGGGCAAACTGTCTCAAGACCGTTTGGAGGTCATCCAAACGACCGCAAGACCGTTTGGTGGTCACCCAAGACCGTTTGGAGGTTTAGGGTTGAGTATAGTTCAGTGGTTGAAGGTCTAAAGATATCAAGTTGATCTGCAATAGATTGCTGATTTGGTGAGCACTTCAATGAACCAAACCCTAATTAGATTGCTTGGATTTGAGTGATATGATGGGCAAAAGGTCTCAAGACCGTTTGTAGGTCATCCAAACGACCTCAAGACCGTTTGGTGGTCACCCAAGACCGTTTGGAGGTCTAGGGTTGAGTATAGTTCAGTGGTTGAAGGTCTAAAGATATCAAGTTGATCTGCAATAGATTGCTGATTTGGTGAGCACTTCAATGAACCAAACCCTAATTAGATTGCTTGGATTTGAGTGATATGATGGGCAAACGGTCTCAAGACCGTTTGGAGGTCATCCAAACGACCTCAAGACCGTTTGGGGTCAGGTCATACCCCATTTGAATGGTGGTTCAATAGTTATGAAGTAACTAGTTACACATTGATGAATATTGAAGGTTCATTGATTCTAAACCCTAATTCAATTGATTCTAACCCCAATTGATGATCAATTGAGGGTCCATTTAGGGTCAAATCAGTTGAAGGTTGACCTATTAAACTCAATTGAAGTATGGGTGAAGGTCCAATTGATGAATGGTTCCATGAATTCAATGATTGAAGGAATCAACATTAAAAACCCTAATTCAATTGAATACCTTATGTAATGGAGGTACAATGTAATTCAATTTTTGAGAATTAAGATGATGAATGTTCTATTGATCCAATGATGATTAGTAATGGTAATAAATGAAGGTACAAAGGTTGAAACCCTAATAGTACCTACGTGATTAAGTGCCAATTAAGGGATGAATCCCTAATTGCTTATAGGATCAATGACTTGATACACTATGTTAATCATAGTTGTATGTACTCGACTGAAGAGTTGATATGACCTAATCAAGTTAAGAAGCTGATAGCATGAATTCATACATGAATATGAATCATGTGGTGTATAAGGGTTATGATCCTTAATCAAAGAGATCATGAAACCCTAAACATGAACATAAACCCTAATTGACAGGGTTATTGAATTCAACCCTAGTTGATGGTGATTCCATGTGAAACCCTAGTTGAGGGTGATTCCATGTGAATACCTAGTTGAGGGTGATTCAATGTGAAACCCTAGTTGAGGGTGACTCCATGTGAAACCCTAGTTGAGGGTGATTCAATGTGAAACCCTAGTTGAGGGTGGTTCCATGTGAAACCCTAGTTGAGGGTGATTCCAAGTGAAACCCTAATTGAGGGTGCATCCATGTGGAACCCTAATTGTGGGTGATTTCATGAGAAACCCTAATTGGGAATGCATCCCTAATTGCTTATAGGACCAATGACTTGGTACCCTATGTTAATCATAGTTGTATGCATATGATTGAAGGGTTGATGTGACCTAATCAAGTTGAAAGGATCAAATAATAGAATTCATATATATAAATATGATTCATGTGATGATCCTATGTAGCACGACCGTGCAAGGTAGCACGGCCGTGGTGACTTTACTCTGCACGACCGTACAGGGTAGCACGGCTGTGGTAGCTTCACTCTGCACGACCGTGCAAGGTAGCACGGCCGTGGTGGTCTATGCTTGACTTAGAGCTGAATTGAAAGTGAACTAACATGGTCGTTTTGTTAATTCTCAACTTAAGGATGAGAGAGATACTCATACCTTGTGATGATAATCATTTAATGATAATTGATGAGAATAAATAAGTATGATTGAATACTTATGGTATAAATGTTGGCTCCTAGATGTGGGGAGCAATGAACTAGGGTTTGATCATTGATAATATGATCTTGAAAACCTAAATGGTTAATAATGGAAAACCCTATTCTTAATGAAGGGTAATGATATGTGAGAGAAAGCCCTAATTGATGGTAAACCCTAACCCTGGTAAGGGAATAGTGGTGTTACCCTGTATTGCATGATCTGTTGTGAACTTGATAAGTCTATTATCGTGTGTGACAATCATGCAGGTCTCATGAGTTGATGATCATAGCCAGGTATGAGCTATGATGTTTATTTGATAAGAATTGATTAACCATATGTGCCATTATGTTTTTGTTACTGAGAAAGAAGTAACAAGATGAGTTGGGCTTGTAAGCCTTTGTTTTAAGTTGTTGCCTAGTGAGAGGTGACAAGATGTGAATGGCCTTATGCGCCATGTGAATAAAGTTGTTGCCTAGTGAGAGGTGACAAGATCTGAATGGCCTTGTGCGCCATGTGAATAAAGTTGTTGCCTAGTGAGAGGTGACAAGATGTGAATGGTTTTGTGAGCCATGTGAATAAAGTTGTTGCATAATGAAAGGTGACAATATGTACAGTGTTCTGATGAGCTATGTGTGATGGAAATCCAAATCCTGGTAAAGGATTAAGGGTAATACCCTTGAATTATTAATACATTGTTTTTGCATGGTATTGATAGATAATTGATGTACTGCTATTATATGTGCTAACCATGCAGGTATTATGAGATGATGAGCATAGCCAGGTATGAGCTATGATGTATTATTAGTTTGAATTGTTAATTGGGCCTTGTGTGCCATAATATACCTTGTGCCTGGTAAGAGGTGGCAAGAGAGTTAATGTGCATCAAGTGCCATGATGGATGCTTGTGTAGCAAGTATCATACTTACCTTGGTCAAATGACCTAAAGGTGTTAGTTACCTGAGAAAGAGGTAACAATGCTCAAGTGATGAACAAAGGGTTTGAATACCCAGTATTTCATGGTTATGGTATTGAAATTGTGAAAGGATGAGAAAAACCTAGTGATGAAGTGAGGGATTAAGATCCCAACACTTATGAAAAGAGTATGGCTACGGGCCATGACTCCACATTGAAAATTCCAGGCTTTAGATATATGATCTAAGCTTGAAGAAAGTTAATGCAGTGGTAATGATTCTATTGTTTGAATAGATGTTATACATGTTCTTCCTATTCATTAAAGGATAAGTGACATGTTGATTCTATCAAGTTACAGTTGCAATGCTTTTGATATAGAATAATGATTTAATCTGTTAGACATTAAAATATCTACTGTCAAATAAATATGATTTCCCTATTCACATTTATCTTATTAAGTTGCAATAATAATGTTTCTGGCGGAGAGTTATATCTCTCCCTGGGGCAATTTTTATAATTATCTCACCCCCGTGGGAACCACATTTTTAGGTGGACGCGGACGAGGAGACATGAATCCTTCAGGAGGTGAAGGACATCAGCAGTAGCAGGGACAGCAGTAAAGTCTCAGGTGGAGACATTGACTGTCATGTCATGTTCAGATGTATATAGAAGTCCTATGTGTCGTCTCTGTACTCTCAGGTCCTTGGAGTAGTAGTTAATGATTTCAAGATTTTGGCTTAGTGCCTCGAGGGTTTTATACTACCTGTGTACAGTTAATACAGAGTAGTTAATGTTTGTATTCCTCGAGAAGCAAAAGTACATGAGATGTATATATATGAACCAGGATGTAAAGTTTTACTTTGGTTCTGAATGAAAGAGTTTTCCTATGAATGGATCCCTTTGCAAAAAGTTTTAATTTTTAGTGATTTTCGCTAATCCGCTGCTTGATGAACGCTTCCACATTAGTTAATCTTGTTTTCGTGAGACGGTCGTCACAGACCATTTGCTTCCATGCGTTCTTGGTTGAAATCGTTTGCTTTCAAACGGTTTGAAACTGTTTGCTCTTAAACAGTTTGGAAAACCGTTTGCAAAAGTTGGAAGACCATTTGCTAAAGCAGGATTTAGGATAAACATCGGAAATAATGTCGTCATCTTCTACCTCAAGAACAGGGGCTGTTCTTCACGGAATTTCTAGCAAGAACACACAAAGGTGTCTAAAGGATAAGAATAAGCAACAATTCTAGGAGAAGAAGATGCATTAACAAAACTTAAGGGTTAGAGTTATAAAACCCACCTTTAGATCTGATCTAGAGATCCAAGCATCATATCTTTAATGTTGGATGAAGCTCCAAAGGTTGTCCAAGGTCCGTTCTTCAAGATTTGGATGGAGAAGATGGCTAGAAAGAAGAGTTGTGTAAGAAAAACTAACAAACCAACCTTGTATTAGGGTTTCCTTCAAGAATTTGAGCTAGGTGATGATCAAAGCTTACCCAAACCAGCTTGGTCATCCTCCTTTGTTCCAGAGCTTCCTCTTGGTCGGTCCAAAGCAAGAATATGAGAAACGAAACTAAGGGAAACGTTCCCTTGCTTGTGGAAAAAGGGTGCTTATATATTTTTGGATATTTTCAAGGAAAAGAAGTTTATCTCTTTTATTTCTTAAACATATCCCCAAAGTCCTTCCCCACTTCTTGGCCACGTTTCCTCTTTATTTCCTTATACAAAGCTCCTCTTTTTACAAAGGTTAAAAGGTAACGAAATGAAACACCTTACTAAGTTGCATATATAAAAGGGTCATTTTGCTTAAAACTTGGTTATTTAGATACTAAAGTTATCTTTCTTATTTGATCATTCAAATGAGGTGCCCTCCTCATTTTCTTTACTCTACTTGATGCCAAGAGTCATGAAAGATACTCTAAAGGGTATATTTTACATGTTGCACCCTAAGTTTTGGGTAAATTGCACTTTACACCAAAACTAGGTTTTAAAGCATAAGGATTGCTCTACAAGCTATATCTTGGTACTCAAGCTTGCAGAATCCATATCACTACATCATATTAATTATTATGATGTCTCAACATCATAGGAACATCTCAACATGTGCAATTTGCAATTAAACCCCTCAACTTGGGTAATTTGCACTTTAGTCCATATTTAACAAAGCAATGTTTCAACATTATACAAATAGGACTGAAATGGAAATATATGTTCCTCAGAAGCTTTAATTACATTACACAAGATAACCACAAGTATCTAATTACATATTTAAGAAAAATACCAAGGGTTATTTTATAACCCAGGTCAGGGATGTTACACTTTTGGCCTTATCCAACCTGTTAAACAGATAAGGAGATATATCTACCATGTACTTATATATCATCAATACATGCATTGGGTTATTACCAATCCTGTATTATTAGTACAAGCATTGGACTACTACCAATCCTGTGTCATCCTTATAGGCATTGAGCCTCTGCCAGGTTTTGGACTCTTCCAAACCTAATTACACCGCCAGGCATTGGAAACTACCAATCCTAATTTCACAGCCAGGCATTGGACTTTAACCAATCTTGATTATAGGCATTTCACCTCTGCCAGGTATTGGACTTCTCCAAACCTGATTACACCGCCAGGCATTGGACTTTAACCAACCCTAATTACACCTCCAGGCATTGGACTATAACCAACCCTGATTACACCGCCAGGCAGTTGACTCTAACCACTCCTGATTACAGGCTTCATGCCTCTGCCAGGTATTGGACTCTAACCAATCCTGATTACACCGCCAGGCAGTGGACTTTAACCACTCCTGATTTCAAAGCCAGGCATTGGACTTTAACCAACCCTGATTATAGGTATTACACCTCTGCTAGGTATTGGACTCTTCCAAACATGATTACATGGATCATGGAATATAAATTCCGTCAACCCATCATTAATCATCTTGGTACCTCTTACTATACTACAATTGTTCTCATGGCTCATAAAGTCCATAAAGAACCTTGTCACATTTCATTAGGAAACATCTAATCATATGGCTCACATGGCCATTAAACATCTTGTCACCTATCACTAGGCAAAAAAATCATTTTATCTCATGTAATATAATAGTAACACCACTATTCCCTTAATAGGGTTAGGGCTTACTATTCACATCGCTTTGGGGTTTCTCATGTCCCATTACCCAATTTAGGGTTAGGGTTTTCCCATCTCTCATTAATTAGAGTTTCATGCTCATATTATTAGTTCAACCCTAATGTATTGCTCCACGCCTCTAAGAGCATTCAAAGACATCATAAGTATTTGCTTATGATCACCTTTCTCATCATATATCATTAATGATCATCACTTCAAGGTATGAGTTCATTTCTCATCCTTGTCATGGTATGATTACATCATACTCATTGATTTGGCTTACCCCATTCTCAAGGTATATTAGTCAACATTTATCAAAGTACATTGAGTTCATTACATTACTATAACAATTGCATACCACATACTTCATGTGTTTTTTTATCCAAGAATATTGGATTAGAGGTTCATAAAGGTATGTCTACCCTGAAATTCTAATTGTGATATCTATCATGTCATGATGTATCACTTTCTTCTTATTTCCATCTTACTTAAGTTAACCAACTAACCTTGTAATAAGGTATTTCCCTCTTAATACTTTATCCACTAACTTGTCACTTTCATCATACAATGCATAGGTTACACATTATAATTGTCCAGCTATATTTAAGGATATGGACTCATCTAATGGTTAGGCATTGTTGATATAGAATAAATCATTATCAACCACATTAGGTATTTCAACCCATGGGATGTTATGCACTGCATCATATAGTATTGCATACATCACTCTTAAGCGTTTCTTGTACTCATCTTTGTAAGATGTAAAGGGTTGTTACACATGTATAAAGTTGAATATATAAGGATTTAGGCATCATCTTGACTCTTAGACCCTTATTCATTAGAATAACCACATTATCATTCATATGGTTCATCAACCGTACCCCACATCGTTATAACATTCTTATCTTATTTGATTATATTAGCTACACCCCATTTTAGTATATTGGCTATTATATCATCATTAGGGTTTCATGAATCATGGCATCATTACATGTCATCATTGCATTAGGGTTCCATATAACATCATTCTTATTTAGAGTTTCATATGTAATTACTCTAGATCAGGGTTTCTCATTCCATAACGCACAATTAGGGTTTACTATTTATATCACATTTCCCTAGATTAGGGTTGTTCATATCATCAACCCCAAATAGGGTTTCTTATAACATTAACCTCAATTAGTGTTTCTCAAAGATTCACCCTCAAGTAGGGTTTCTCATGAAGTTATGCTGAATTTGAATTCCCCATATTATCAACCACATTAGAGTCACAACATTACCCTTGATTTGGGTTACATCGGATATTGCCGTAGATTTCGGTTAGGGCTCAACAACCTCCTTGATTAGGGTTTCATGATCTCTTTATTAAGGATCATACCCTAATTGCTTAATTATTCATATTGAAAGTGTTGAGGCTTATACATTACATGATTATCATTCATATAGGAAGTCCTCTCTCTCATCCTCTATAAGATGATACTACTTCAGACTTAATTAAACTAAATCAACCTAGCTTGAATGAAGGATTGACACTTAATCCATTGTGCCATTACTTTCATGATCAATAGAGATTAATTATCCAAAGGGTACTAATCACCCTATCTCATTAAGGATACAATTATTATAATCACTCTTGGTTCACATCATGTCATTGTTCATTTAAACAATTGACCTCTAAACACCTCAAGTGTCCATATTGTTTTGGTTAATTATTTCCCAATCAGTCTTGGTCACTTAGACCTCAAACGGTCTTGCTTACAATACCTTCAAATGGTCTAAGACCATTTAGACCTTCAAACGGTCTTGATCATATGGTTTGAAACCGTTTGGTAAAGCACTCATGAGATCGATTGGGCGTCAAACGGTTTGGGATCGTTTGGTCCCAAATGTTGTTGAGACCGTTTGGTCCCAAACGGTCTTGAGAACATTTGGTCCCAAATCGTCTTCAGACCGTTTGGACTCAAATGGTCTTGAGACTGTTTGGTCCAAACCTCCTCAAAACTGAATGGACCAAAGATGGTCTCAACCATTCCAATCGGTTTAGGGTTTCCAAGGTTAACTCCCTCATCAAATGAATCTATGGAATTACTCATCAATTGATCCTAACACCTTACTTCAATTGATCTTAATAGGTCATCCTTCAACTGATTTAACGCTCAATTAAGCATCAATTAGGGTTTTGAATCAAGTGGATTAGGGATTGAACCAATGAACGTCAATGTTAATCATTGTGAAACTAATTGCCTTGAACTCATTGGGTCACCATCCAAATTGGACATGACCTGACCTCAAAGGGTTTTGAGGTCGTTTGGATGACCTCCAAATGGTCTTGAGACCGTTTTCCCATCATATCATCAAAATCCATGACATGAAGTTAGGGTTTGAGTCATTGGATTGATCATTAAATCATCATTTTATTGCAAATCAGTTTGGTATATTTGGACCTTCAAATACCCAACAATACTCAACCCTAGACCTCCAAACGGTCTTGGGTGACCCTCAAATGGTCTTGAAACCATTTGGGTGGTCCCCAAATGGTTTTGAAACCGTTTGGGCTAATCAACCCAAAGTTCCAAATCAATCAATTCCAAAATCAGCCTTTCACCATATTAGGATTTGGTGATTGATGGTCCTTCAACTAATGAACCAATTGAAACTAATCAATTAAATTTAGAAGGTAATTAACCATAAACATTATCAACAATTTTCCAAATGGTCAACCTTGGTCAACGCCCTCAAACGGTTTTGAAACCGTTTGCTCCCAAACGGTTTGGTAAACCGTTTGAGCAACTATATGTAAACCATTTGCCTTTCATATTTGGTGAGGTGTATGCTTATTAAGATGTCATCATCATCAAGCTCTAAAATCACAAAACCTGCTGTGATTTTCAAGGTGGTTGCATCAATCAACCAAATGAATTATCGTGAATGTAGAAATGATCATTATTTGATAAGGAATTGAATGCAATAACAAAATCAAGGGTTCAAGTTATAAAACCCGCCTCCAATTGAGATCCAAAGCTCCAAGCTCATGGAAACAATGGTGTATGAAGCTTTTGCAACTCCCCCTAGTCTCGTCCTCAAGCTTTTGGTTGAAAAGATTGGCTAGGGTTGAAGAGGAGATCAAAATAAGAAGAAATCAATGATTTATTTTCGATTTCCACCATGGAACCAAGGTGAAAAGGGGTCAAGAACCTTACCAAAAGGTTGTGGGTCATCCTCCTGATCCTCCCTAGCTCTCTTGGTCGGTTTCCAAGCAAGGAGAAGAAGTGGAAATAGAAAAGCCTTTCATTTGGCTTGGTAAGGGTCTTTTTATAAAAAATTCAATGAGAGAGAAAATGCCTTATTAAAAATCATTTAATTCCAAAATTGTTGCCACCACTTCCTCCTTGGTTTCGTGCATACAAAGGCATATCTATCCCCACCGAGCTCCCTTCCATTATCCAAGAATTAAGGGAAAAGAAATTAAGCACCTTAACCCTTATAATAAGAATATCCATATTTGAGTGGAAATTCTTTTTCTTATAATAAGGTGAGTGGAGTTTTCACCTCCTTAGGATATACTCATGCCTTTACAAGGATTAAGCTCGTCCACACACATCTTAATCCACCCATATTAATTTTGGTTGAAGGCCCTTCAATTATTTTATTTATTTTTGCATTAAATTAAATTAGGGTTTCAATTAAGCTTAAATCTTGATTATTTTAATATCAAGATTCTTTCTCCTCCAACTTAATTCAAATGAGGTGCTCCTATCATTTTATTTGCTCTAAATGATGTCAAGAAACATTAGGGACCTTAATGAAGTGGTAATTTGCATATTGAACCCTAGGTTTTGGGTAAATTTCACTTTACACCAAAACTAGGTTTTAATGCACATACATTGTTTTATCAGCTCTTTCTTGGTACTCTGGCTTTCATAAGCCATTTCTCTACATCATCTTCATTCCTATGATGCTTCAAGATATGAGGAACATATTATTATGTAACATTTTCAAGTTAACCCCTTAACTTGGGTAATTTGCACATTAGTCCAAAATAAGCAAACATTGCTTCAACATTATTTAAACATGACCAAAATTGAAACATAAGCTCCTCTTGAGCCTTAATTACTTTTCCACCAAATAAAATTAAGGGTTTAATTATCCTTCTTAAGAAAAACTTCTTAGGGTTAAGGCATAACCCAGGTCAGGGATGTTACACCTACAAAATCAAGGGACATAGATTCCCAACATAGGAAATGAGATTTCCCAGATAGAAACAGAAGTAGCATCTTTGAAGAAGCCAGGACATCAAGGATTCCCCACATATACTGATATCCCATCAAATAATCAACATGTGAAGGCAGTGTTCCTCCGTAGTGGTAGGAAATTGTTAAATGAACAAAAAACAATCCCAGAAGAAAATGACAAGGCATGTCAGACACCACACCACAGTGATCCCCTTAGGTTAGACACCACACCACAGGAGAAGGAACCAAGGGAGGAAGCTGAAGAGCCAATGAAAACCAGGAAAGAATCATATGTTCCACCTCACCAGAGGAAGATGGAGACTGATGTACCATTCCCCAATAGTTTAAAGGCAAAGAAGGTTGACCAACAGTTTAAGAAGTTTCTAGACACTTTTAGGAAACTTCATATCATCATACCTCTCGTAGATGCTACAAAACATATCCTATCATATGGAAAATTTTTGAAGAACATAATCAACAAGAAAAGGAGGATATACGATTCATATGTAGTAATATTGAAGGAGGAAGTTAGTGCATGTATATCGAGGAGACTTCCACAAAAGAGTAAAGATCCATGTTGCTTTAATATACTATGTTACTCAGCAAGATCACGTTTGGTGAGGCTCTATGTGACTCTATTGCAAGCATAAATCTCATGCCCTTGACAATGCTTAAGAAGTTGGGGCTGAAGGAATCTAGGAAAAGAAAAATGACCATACAGTTGGTCAATCATTCAGTTGTGAGACAAATTCGTATATGTGAGGATGTTCTGGTGAAGGTTGACAAATTCATTTTTCCACCAAATTGTGTAGTCATGAAGATGCATGATGACCATGGCAATGAGATCCTCTTAGGAAGGCCTTTCCAAGCTACAACAAATATAATCCTATAAACGGGGACATGAAGATTAGCATTGAGTATTCTGGATGACTGCTTTGAAATAAAGATGTCAGACTGTCAGTGTAACATACCGAAACCTGAACATATTATCTTTTTGACTCTCTTTCAAATATTTTCATTTCATTTCTATCGTTTTTGGCCTTGATATTCAATTTGTGGAATTATTAGTGTTTTGGGGTGATTTTGATCACCATTTATGCCAACATTTGGGTTTATGCACAAATACCTCAGTAAATATTTTTAATAAGGGTCTAATATGCAAATTTACCACATATATGAGATAATGATAAAATAATTCATTCTAGATCATTCCTTAGCCTTATGGAGCAAGGGAGAGAAAAACGAATGAATAATAATGCTTTAAACATGTTAATGTGATATGGAATTATTTAATATGAGAAATAGTGGTAATATTGGATAATGCACTAAAACTCATAAAGGGAAGACTAATTGGTTAAATATAACTTTAGATTCATTTCCTTGAGTTAAAGTTTTCTTGAATGACAAGTTTCCCAATTTTGGAAAATTAATAATTATCTTTGCATTAATCGGAATTGGAAAATATGAGTTTTTCATCAAATCATTAAATAAATTAATAAACAACTTCAAAAGTGGAAATAAACCTCAAATTCGTAATCTACATGTAAAAATGAGTCTATGTGTGAATTTGCATCTAATTTGGTCAATATTAAATATTTTATTTTATTTGGGAGAGAGAAAATGATTTAAAGACCAAAAATATTAAATATATGTAAAAAAATTAATTAATGTCAAAATCATGTTCCTCACGTTTAGTATTGCTTATAGGGAAAGTTTTATATTTTTATAAAGTTTCTAGAAGCCTCAAATAAATTAAAAGGATAAAATAAATTATAAGATTTAAATGTATTAACTAAAATAATAAAGTCCTAAAAAATAAAATAATGCCAAATTCATGTTCTACATGTTAAAATATATCTTTCGATGAATTTTGACTCAATTTGGAAAATATTTGATGTGAAAGTGAATTTAGGAGAGAGAACGTGTGTAAAACCTTCAACTTATTATTTAAAATAACAACAATTTCAACAAATAGAGATAATGACAAATTCATATCCAACATACTTAATATGACTTATGGGTGAAGTTTCATTAATTTTTGAGAATCTTAAAGTCATTATTGCATGAGGAAAGAGAAAATCATATTTCAATAATTTAATACATCAAAAGTTCTCAAAAGGCAAATCTAATTACATATTCAGATTCCTCATATAAAAAATAGATTGAATGTCAAATTTCATAAGTTTGGGATTCATTTGCACCCTCAAATAAGTAAAGAGAAAAAATCAAATTATTAAATAAGAACTTTAGTCTGAGTTGGATTTGACAACTCATTAAATACCATGATGCGCACTCCAACATGGACCCTTGGATCACGATCGGATGGTGTCTGCATCGTCTTCTAGATCCAGCCCGATCCGGAAACAACAAAAAGATGAGTGATTTTAAATTGTGAATATCTCATTCATTTCTTAACCAAATCGCACAATTTCTTCACCTCTAATTTCCTTTTTAAATTTCACATCCATTGGTATATTATTTGTATCGTTTGTAGAGTATTTAGGAAACACTCAAATTTGACCAAAAGCTCTTCTCACGACTACCATGCTTATGCCATATACCTATACCCCATATATATAAGACTACCGAAAGCTTGATTTTGCTTCAAGAAACCTTCCTATTCTCTCAATTTCCTATTTGGCTTTGTGCTCCTCCGTCAGTAGCTCTTCATTCTCCATGGATTTGCGGCTCTCTTCTCTGGACCAAGGCGACATCCACACCAAAATTTATTTGTGCAGTGAGTTCGCAAAACTTTGTCCTTCCTTCCTCTGGCTTTAGATTCTCAAATCATTATGGTTTGTGGATTTACCCAAATCCATTTGAAGCAGTAGACGAGCTGCGTTCAGCCATGGTGGACAGGTGAGAGGGGAAGATATCCCCTGGTGCTTTTATGCTTTTACTCCCCTCTTTTTACTTCTTCTCTGTTTCTCACGTGGGATATTTCCGTCCTTTAGCTTTTGTTTTGCTCATTTGACTCATAGATGAGTTAGCGAGGACCGCTGACTTGGTGCCCCATGATTGGGCCAAGCCATGTGGCCTACCCCTCTCCCTCTCTCTCACTTTGTTTCTCTCATCCTATATAATGACGTGTCTTCTTCTGATTGGCTGATTTTCTAAAAATCACAACTTTTTATTCCTTTGTCCAAAATTTAAAGTAAAATATGTTTCAGAATCAGAAAAATGTAATCTTTCTAATAAAAATGTTATAAAGTATCGGTTTTGAGTTTTATCGAAAGGTGTTTTCTAAAAAATGAATTTAATAGATAAAAATCATCAAAAATGCACTTTAATTCTTATAACTCCAAAATATGAAATATTATATGTTTTCTTAATCAGAAAAACCTAACTAAGTCAGTGGAGATGTTCTCAAGGTCTGAATCGAGGTTTTGCACAAAAGTCCAAAATATGGGTTTTCTTTACATTAATGCATATGCAAAACCCTAATACATGTTAATACATTGAAAATAGGAAAAGTGAAACTTGGAATCAATCAAAGTGGTGCAAGTTGATATTTGAATTCCATATTAGAGGAATGTACATTCTTATACCCTGAGTTGGGAAATTTGTAATCCAAACCCCATTTTCCTTAATGAGGCATTTAATTGAACCCTATTTGCTTTATTATTGTTTCTCTTGTTCTAATTGCCTCAAAATCAGATTTGATATATTATTTCTTGGGTCTTGGAACCCCACTGCCATGTTGCAATTATATGATGATTTATCTTGCCGCTTTATTTCTTGAGCAAGATGGTTTATTTGATGATTTAGATATAATAGTGGTACTTATGTACAACCAACCATAGTTTAGGCCATGTGTTATTTCGCCCTGGGGAATGTGTTTACTCTCCCCTTTGGAAATCTGTTATTTCTCCCCAATATAAATATTTTATAGGTGTCTGAGAATGTGATTACTCTCCCCTCATCTATAAGTTGAGGTTCGGTAGGTGCCTCAACCCTACTTAGTTATTTTAGTCTAATATTAATCATTCATGCAAGTCCATTATTATTTATTGACTTTGGAAAGAATCATTTGTTTATGCCTCATTATCTTGGCCCTCTCATATTATGATGAATCTATAATATTAAGTTGCATAATTATTTTTATCTTGTTTCTTGTTCATTATCTCTGACACATGTATTGTTTTCTTTCCCTTTTGCAGGGTGCTTCGCTAACCACCCAGGGTTAGATCAAGGAGTTGAACAAGATCAAGGAGGACTTATCTTTTAGCATGAACATAGCTCTTGGAGATTTTTGTTGGAGACAAAGTTGTTGTAGTTTAGACTTCCCTCTATCTTGATTCTTTTGTTGTTGTAAACCCTATATGGGAGAATGATGATGTACACTTTTATAATGTTGAATATAGTCATGAAATTATATTCCGTTGCATTACTTGTTGGTCTTTTGTATACCATATAAATAAAGATTTGAAAATTTTACATCCGTTTCAACATACCTTTAGAGTATGTTGGAAATGGAGGTTTTATTTTTCAAATTTTTAGTAAAGGGGTGATTTCACTCTTTTACAGTCAGCAAACGGATGGTGACAAGGAACAATGTCACAAGTTGCATCAGTTGAATAATGAGATGACCTTATTTCTGGGAAAGCCATTCTTGGATATGGCTCATGTCATGACAAAGGTGCAAAAAGGCACTTTGGTTGTAGATTTATGGAGCATACTAGGGAGGTTTCTTTGATAAATATAGTAAAGTATCCGGATGATTTAGAGAAGGAAGCATGTCCAATGATAATTGAAGAATCAACATCTTTCACTCTCACCCAAGCATATCTACAACTACCATTGGAGGCGTGCATCATGAACTTGGTGGATGATTACACTTGTAGTAGTTCACTTGAAGAGTGTGTTCTTTTTATGAAGGTTTTATGCTTGTAATCGAGGCACTATGAGGATTTGGGACCGCCTCCAGAACCATTAATCTCGTCGCTACAATGCCCTCGAGAGCTTGAATCGAAGCCACTCCCACCACATCTGAAGTATATTTGTTTGGCAAAGAAGATCCCTGTCATCATTTCTTCCTCATTGAGAAAGAAAGAGGATGGACAATTTCTTGTAGTGCTAAAGTACCACGGATAAACATTTGGTTGGTCCATTGCAGACATGAAGGAAATGTCTCCTAGTTTTTTCTAACAGAAGATCAAAATTCAAGAAGAAGGCAAGATGATAGTACAACCTCAAAGGTGTCTCAACCCAATCATGATTGAGGTAGTAAAGAAAGAGGTAGTGAACCTAATGTCTACAAGAATAATCTATGCTATATCTAATATAATTGGGTCAGACCAACCCAAGTGATTCCTAAGAAATGGGTGATAATGGTTACAACAAATTCAGCTAGTGAGTGAATCTCCACTAGACTAGTGACTGGTCTACATGTGTGTTATGATTATCATTGATTAAATGCCTCCATGCTATAAGACCATTTTCCTCTTCTGTTTATCGACCAAATCCTTGAGCAGCTCACCAGCCACTCTCACTTTATTTTTCTAGATGGGTATTCTGGGTATAATCAGATTTCCATCAAACTACAATATCAAGAGAAGTCTACCTTCACTTGTCCCTATGGTACGTTTGCATATTGTCGGGTGCCTTTTGACCTTTGTAATGCACTGACTACTTTACAGATGTACATGCTCACTATTTTTTAGATATGGTAGAATGTTGCCTCGAGGTAATTATGAATGATTTTTCGATGTATGGAAAATCTTTTGAGGAAAGTCTTTCCAGTTTTGGTAAGGTGTCACAAAGGTTTGAGGACACTCACCTCATTTTGAATTGGAAAAAATGCCACATGATGCTGAGTGAAAGGATAGTTTTGGGACATAAGGTGTCCCATAAAGGAATGGAAGTTGACATGGTAAAAAATGAAGTAATCTCTAATCTTCCGCCACCTTTTTTGGTGAAGGGGGTTACGAGTTTCCTAGGACATGCAAGCTTTTACCAACACTTTATAAAAGATTTTTTTTAAGATTACAAAACCATTTTTGAAATTGTTAGAGAGAGATGCAGTGCTTAGTTTTGATGAGTGGTATTTCAAAGATTTTGAGGTGTTGAATGAGAAATTGGTCTTTGCATTTGTGGTAGAAGCTCTATATTGGATCCAATCATTTGAACTCACGTCTGACACATTAACTATGCAGTAGGGGATATTTTAGGACAACACAAAGATAAATCATGTGTTATTTATTACGTGTCAAAAACCCTGAATGATGACCAACTTAATTACACTACAACTTAAAAAGAGATTTCGTTAGTGGTTCTTGCTTTTCAAAAAATTCTTAAATATTTAATTGGGGCCAAGGTGATAGTTTAGATTGACCAAGCAGTGATAAAGTATCTATTGCAAAAGAAAGATGCCAAACCTAGATTGATAAGTTGTATTTTGCTACTATTGGAATTTGATATAGAAATCAAGGATACGATCTAGATAGAAAATGTGGTTTCCGATTGTTTATCTAGGTTGAAGAGAGTGGATGAGAAGGACTTGGCAATACCCATCATTGAGGAGTTCCCTGATGAATAGTTGTTAGCCATGCAAACCAAAGACACATGGTTTACAAACATTGTAAACTATTTGGCATGTGGAGAGTTACTAGAAGATTAGGGATATCAGGACAAGAAGTTCTTTCAGTCCTTGAGATTTAATGTGTGGGATGACCCTATTTTACTCAAATAATGTAGGGATGACATTTTGAGGAAGTGTATGCTAGAATGTGAGTTTGAGAGCATATTGGCACATACTCACTCCCTACCTACTGGGGGACACCATGCTAGCTCAAGGACAGTGGCCAAGGTTTTAGAAAAGTTGTTTTTATTGGCCATCACTATTTAAGTATGCCTATAATTTTGTGCAAAATTGTGATGCATGTCAATGAGTAGGGAATATATCTAGGATACACGAGATTCCCCTAAACATTTTTTTAGGAATTAGAGGTTTTTTATTTATGGGGTATTGATCTTATGGAAACCTTCATGTCTTCTAATTCTAATGTATATATTATTCTTACAGTTGACTATGTGTCGAAGTGGGTGGAAGCAATTCCAACCCACATCAATGATGCAAAGCTGGTTTACAAGTTTTTGAAAGATTATATTTTGTGCATGTTTGGGGTTCTGAGAGTGATGATAAGTGATGGGGGATGTCACTTTACAAACAAGAATTTTGGATCTTGGTTGAGTAACTATGGAGTGAGGCACACAGTAGGAACCCCATACCATCCACAAACTCAAGGTTAGGTTGAGGTGTCTAATAAAGAGATCAAGAAAATCTTAGAAAATATGTTTGAACAAGTAGGGACAATTGGAGCATGCAACTGAATGATGCTCTATGGGCATTCATGACATACAATAAAACACAAATAGGAGGAACCTCATTTTGGTTGGTTTATGCAGAGTGTGTCATTTGCTTGTAGAGTTGGAACACAAAGTGTAACATAATGAATCTTAGATGTAATCTCCATGTAAACCTTTTTCTCAAGTTTCCCTTTCATTTATATCCTTTATATCATTTATGTTTAATTAGTGGGATTTATAGTGGTTTAGTGAACATGTATTCACTAATTGTACCAATATAAGGGTTTATGCACAAATACCTCAATGAAAGCTTAATTACCATAATAAAGTGCTCTAAAACTTAATATAACTTTTTGATATGATTTTAAAACATCAAATGAGCCTATGTTTCAAATTTGGTTCGATTTGGACGTTGTTTGTGCAAGTTATGCAATTTTAGGTACATTCTGGACTTTTATACAATTTACCCAATTGGGACGTTTTCTTTGCAAATTATCACCTGAATTTTAATCCTTAGGTATTCCCTTACCATTCACGATATTTTGAACCATCGGACACCTGGTTGCACCTTGGTTTGAAGGTGTTACTTTCCAAGGGCATTATAGGGATTACCCTCTTTATAAATGTGCTTATCTTTCAAAGCTATCAACCAATGGGGTTATTTCTTTCTTTGAAGGATGGTGGGGATGGCCTAGAAGGATATAGGGGCTCTTAGGACCGATTTTCGATATGCAATAAGAGTCCATGAGATGTCCTCTTGCATGACCATGAAGCCCTAGCCTAAGGAC
The DNA here is from genome assembly GCA_963693085.1 of Alisma plantago-aquatica. Classification (NCBI taxonomy): domain Eukaryota; kingdom Viridiplantae; phylum Streptophyta; class Magnoliopsida; order Alismatales; family Alismataceae; genus Alisma; species Alisma plantago-aquatica. The sequence goes on from OY856409.1 coordinate 929,073,298, forward strand.
ACATGGAAAGTCACATAGACACCTCATGCTTGCCCCCTTCTTTATAAAGCCATGCCTACCCCTTCCCACCTCCCAATCCAAGAAGCAATCATATTCTTCTCTTTCTTATAGCTTAGAGCATCATCCCTTCTATGTTTGGCCACGAAGTTGCTGTCCCAAGGTAAAAGAAGGTGCCTACCTTGGTGAAGAAGGCTCCTAGGGTTCCAAATTTCTCTGTTTAGGATTTCTTAAGCTCCTCCTTGGTGATTTTGACCAAAACTAGTAATAATCCTGCTTTCCTTCCCTGTTTTCATGCTGTCTGTATCCTCCCACCTTCTTCCAGGTTGGAACCATGACCATACATGGTAAAACTCCACCTAGAACTCTAAAACATCTCATCTCCATGCTCTTTTTCTAGGGTTTGCACCTCTAAATTGGAGAAGGTGATCTTTGCTCAAGAAACGAGCTTGGCTTGGAGCAACCAAACCTTCTAATCTTGGGATCCTTTCTGTTTGGACCTTCTTACCTTCCTATAAGTAAGTTTTGTTAACCCCCTTCTCATATATTGCTTAGTACATGCTTAAAACCCATGCTTCTATGTTGAAAACGGATGATTTCCATCTCTTTCTACCATGTTCTTCTAGGGTTTTGGTTTCTTGTTGTTTTACCTTCTCTAGAAGCTCTAGTTTGGTTACCTATGCAACTTCAAACCTGATATTGGGTCAAATGGAAATTTCTCCCTCTCCCTCTCTCTTCAATTATCTCGATCGGTTTGATGATGTGGCAATTCCAAAACATAAGAATAGTTTTTCTTCATTAGTAGAATCTAATAAGTTCATTGGTGATATTTTCAAAAGCTAAATCCGAATTTTTATAAAAAGTTTTGAAATTAGGGTTTCTATATATTAATGTGCACTATGTACTCTAATACATGTTAATACATTGAAAATAGGCAAAGTGGAACTTGGACTCAATTAAAGTGGTGAAAGTTAGTAATTGATATCAGTAAGTGAGGTATGTGCATTCCTTACGCCGTATGTTGGGATAATTGTAGCCAAACCCTATATTTCCCTAATGAGGCTTAAATGAACCCTAACTATTCTATTATTGAATCCTAATGTTTTTCATGCCTCAAATTAGATTATAATTTCTTCTTATCTTATACCCCACTATCATGCTTATTTAATATTATGACTACTCTTGCCATGACTATTTTTCTAGCATGTGGATTTATCTTCTATTTAATTTAAAGTAGAGGTACTTATGTACAACCACCCATAGAGGGAATGTATTTAATCATCATGGGGAATGCTTTTATTCTCCCTTATATAATTGTGTAGGTGATTGGGAATGTCTTATTCTCCCCTCACCTATAGGTTAGAGGTCCGGTAGGTGCCTCAACCCTACTTAGTTTGGTAGACATAATCATGTTACAAGCAAATCCTTTTTGACATAATGGTTAATGGCAAGTTTCTTTTGAATATAGCCTCATACTCTTTTTATCTTCATCTTATGATGAACCCTAGCCTGTTCTTATTTTCTTTACTTATCTTGTTATCCTAGACAAGTTTTGTGACACATACCTTGTTTTCTTTCCCCTTTTGTTGGGTGCTTTCCCAACCACCTAGGTGTTGGTGTTGAGTAAGAAGAAGGACAAGTTTGAAGGAATTCATCTCAGGAGTAGATCTCAAGCTTTCTAAAAGGATGTCTAGGCTGTTATAGCTAGATCCTTTTCTCTTATCTTTTTCTTTTGGGAACAATCATGTAATGAACCATGAAAGCCATGTAATAGGCTTAGTACTTTGATTTTTGCTGCTATTGACATTTTGTAATGTGTCTGTTGCATGCTTATTTACTTATAATATTATACATGCATCCCTCAATATCTTTTGTCTTTCTAAAAAGATTGATGTTTTGTACTTCCTTTAAATTTTAGTAAGGAGGTGATCTCACCTCTTTACAGCATGGTATCAGACCCTTCAGGCAACTATTAGGACATGAAGTTGAAGCAAAGGTGTCTAGAATGGATCAGGGTTTTGGGGGCTGGCAATATTTTCCTCTGCACCACTAGCTTAGTTTACGAGGACTCCCGTGCCCATATGATACCAGCCTAGCCTGAGCTGATACAAATTGCCCAAAATAGTATGTTTTTAGGCAATAGCATTCTAGATATTCTTTTCTCATCTATGCTTCTATTTTTTTTCATCTATGATTCAAATACTCCTGGGAAGTTAATATGTTAACCCTACTTTTCAATTTAGGTGACTTGTTTGACAGTAGGAACAAGGGAAAGGAGTCAAACCCTAATGACTCCAATGTGGAAAACACTCATGTGACTCCTGTCAGCCATAGTGTGGTCAACCCTGCTACTCTGGGCACCCCCTCCTTCACACCGGAGCAAGAGCTGGCAATGTTGTGCCAGTTGCTCTCCACCATGATGGGGCAGCTCCACACAGTGGCCACCAATGCCAACAAGCCAAGGGAGTTCACCCTCATTGACATCATAAATATGTAGCCACCCTACTTTAAGGGTGAAAGTGAACACAACATGGTGGATAAAGCCGATGACTGGGTGTTGGCTTTGGATTCGACCTCGAGGGTATGGCATGCCCTCCTCACCAGAAAGTTCAGTTCACGACATATGTGCTGGATGGACCGACGCATGTCTGGTGGAATGGTGTCGCCCGCACTCGAGACACCTCTACCATGGAGTGGGACTAGTTCCTGAAGCTCTTCAGGGAGAAGTACATCTGTCTTGCCTTCCTGAGGAAGAAGGAAACCGAGTTCTACAGCCTCAGGCAGGGAAACATGAGTGTGGCTGACTACATCCAATGGTTCCTACTTTTGGAACACTATGCCACTAACCTTGGAGCTAAAAGAAGTGCAACGTTGTTCTTGGAGGGCCTGAACTACCAAGTGGGCCGAAGTCTTGTTCCACAGGTTCCAGTCACCTTCTAGTAGATGGTAGATAAGGCCCTGGCCATCGAGTCCTACCCAGGATTCCAATCCTATGGACACAGTAATGGCTACAACAACAGCAAGAGGAAGAACCCTACCCAGAATGAGAATCACAGATGTGATCAGTGCAATAGGTGCTCTCGCCACCATCCTCCAGGGAGATGTCCTATCAACAATGCACATGCTCGTAGAGACAACCCATGAGTGTGGCCAAGTTGGGCATATCCGACCACTCTGCCCCCATTTCCAGTAAGGACAAAATAATGCCCAGCAGCCGCAGTAGCCAAGGCAAAATCTTCCTCTGTAGAAAATAACAACAACAACAACTAGAACCCGAGGCGACTGCCAGTGGAGAGGAAGAATGGGAGAGTGTTTTATCTCAATGGTGAGGAAGCAAGTGAATATAATGAAGTTATTGAAGGTACCTTGCATCTTAATATGTATCCTATAAATGCACTGTTTGATTCTAGCTCATCCAATACCTTCATATCATGCCTGCTTCCTTCTATGTTAGAAATAAAATCTGAGTATATGGATCATATATTAGATGTAAAAGCCCCTAGTGGTAAGATCTTCTCTTCATATCTCCAAACTCTGACCATGGACCTCTATATATCTGGTATAATGTTTCCCTCAAATTTCATTTTGCTCGACATGACTACCTTTGATGTCATCCTGGGAAGGGATTGGTTGAAGAGGTACAAAGCTATTTTGTTTTGCGAAGAATCAAAGGTTAGTTTGTCACATCCTATTGAGGGAAGATTGTGTGTCAAGGGTAGGGAGCGAGAAGATTGGCAATTTTTTATCTTTGCCATCAAAGCTGAAAATCTAGTCTCACAAGGGTGTAGAGCTTTCTTAGGCTCTATAGTCCTTTCGGCTACACCTCCTTCTCTCGACCACATAGTGTGGTGAAGGACTTCCTGGACGTCTTTCCCGAGGAGTTACCTGGTTTTCCACCAACTCGGGAGGTGGAGTTCTCCATCGAGCTTGTACCTGGAACTTCGCCAATATCCAAGCCGCCTTACCGCTTGGCCCCTATCGAGCTTGCCGAACTGAAGAAGTAGCTAGAAGAGCTTCTTGACATGGGCTTCATCCGCCCCAGTGTTTCACCTTGTGGAGCCCCTGTCCTATTCGTGAAGAAGAAGGATGGTTCAATGCAGATGTGTATGGACTACCACATGCTTAACCAAGTGACAGTGAAGAACCTTTATCCTTTGTCTCACATCGATGACTTGTTTGACCAACTGAAGTTAGCCACTGTGTTCTCCAAGATGGATCTACAAAGTGGTTACCACTAGATGCGCGTAAAGGATGATGATGTCCCGAAGATGGAGTTTAATACTCACTATTGGCATTATGAATTCATGGTCATGCCTTTCGGCTTGACAAATCCCCCCTGCTGCCTTCATGGACTTGATGAACTGAGTGTTCTGCCCATACCTTGACAAGTTTGTGGTGGTGTTTATCGATGACGTTTTGGTTTATTCTGAGACATTAGAACAAAATAGTGAGCATCTACGACTTGTACTCAATACACTATGAGAAAATCAACTCTATGCAAAATCCTCATAGTGTGAGTTTTGGATAAAGGAAGTGATGTTTCTAGGTCATGTGATTTCTGTCGGACATATAGTTGTTGATCCTGCAAAGGTAGAAGTTGTGACCAAGGTGCACCTCCTTTTTTGGGAGCCCATCACTAAAGAACTCCATAGTTAAGTGTGCTCAACTTGGAGTAGTACTAGGATGGGTGACCAATTAGAAAGTTGATCCTGGCTTGTGCGTCAGTGAGGACAAAGTGTGCAGTTATGGCTAGTGGTGGTCTGTGGGGCCAGTCGTCATTCCTAAAACTCTACTAGACCCTTGGGTAGTCGGCCCGGGTGTTACAAACTATAACATAATGAATCTTAGATGTAATCTCCATGTAAACCTTTTTCCCAATTTTCCCTTTCATTTCTATCCTTTATATCATTTATGTTTAATTAGTGGAATTTATAGTGGTTTAGTGAACATTCATTCACTAATTGTACCAATATAAGGGTTTATGTACAAATACCTCAATGAAACCTTAATTACCATAATAAAGTACTCCAAACCTTAATATAAATTTTTTATATGATTTGAAAACATAAAATAATCCTATGTTTCAAATTTGGTTCGATTTGGATGTTGTTTGTGCAAGTTATGCAATTTTAGGTACATTCTGGACTTTTAGGCAATTTACCCAATTGGGAGGTTTTCTTTGCAAATTATCACATTAATATTAATCCTTAGATATTACCTTACTATTCATGATATTTTGAACCATGGGGCACCTGGTTGAACCTTGGTTTGAAGGTGTTACTTTCTAAGGGCATTATAGGGATTACCCTCTTTATAAATGTGCTTATCTTTAAAAGCTATCAACCAATGGGGTTATTTCTTTCTTTGAAGGACGGTGGGGATTGCCTAGAAGTATATAGGGGCTCTTAGGACCGAATTTTGATATTCAAGAAGAGTCCATGAGCTGTCCTCTTGCATGGCCATGAAGCCTTAGCCTAAGGACACATGGAAAGTCACATAGACACATCATGCTTGCCCCCTTCTTTATAAAGCCACGCCTACCCCTTCCCACCTCCCAATCCAAGAAGCAATCCTATTCTTCTCTTTCTTATAGCTTATATCATCGTCTGTTCTATGTTTGTCCACAAAGTATCTATCCTAAGGTAAAAGAAGGTGCCTACCTTTGTGAAGAAGGCTCCTAGGGTTCCAAATTTCTCTATTTAGGATTTCTTAAGCTCCTCCTTGGTGATTTTGTCCAAAAATAGTAAGAATCCTCCTTTCCTTCCCTATTTCCATGTTGTTAGTATCCTACCACCTTCTTTCAGGTCGGAACCATGACCATACATGATAAAACTCCACCTAGAACCCTAAAACATCTCATCTCCATGCTCTTTTTCTAGGGTTTGCACCTCTAAAGTGGAGAAGGTGATCTTTGCTCAAGAAAGGAGCTTGGCTTGGAGCAACCAGACCTTCTAATCTCGGGATAATTTCTATTTGGACCTTCTTACCTTCCTATAGGAAAGTTTTGTTAACCCCCTTCTCATATATTGCTTAGTACATGCTTAAAACTCAAGCTTCTATGTTGAAAATAGATGATTTCCATCTCTTTTTACCATGTTCTTCTAGGGTTTTGGTTTCTTGCTGTTTTACCTTCTCTAGAAGCTCTAGTTTAGTTACCTATGAAACTTCAAACCTGATCTTGGGTCAAATGGTATTTTCTCCCTCTCCCTCGCTCTTCAATTATCTTGATCAGTTTGATGATGTGGCAATTTCCTATTGGTCAGTATTGACAAATTCATATCTTCTAAACCGCTTATCCAAATTTGACAAATAAATATGTTTTGGAATTGGAAAATTAATATCTATCTAATAATAATATTATCATGGTCTGATTTCATGTTTTGGCGAAGGGTGATTTTTGTAAAACGAATTTAATGCATAAAATCCATGAAATTTAATCTTAATCATCATAACTCCAAAATTAACATAAGAATATGTTTTCTTCATAAGGAGAACCTAATAAATTCATTGGTGATATTTTCAAAAGCTAAATCCGAATTTTGCTAAAAAGTTATGAAATTAGGTTTTCTATATATTAATGTGCACTATGTACTCTAATACATGTTAATACATTGAAAATAGGAAAAGTGCAACTTGGGCTCAATTAAAGTGGTGAACGTTAGTAATTGATATCGGTAAGAGAGGTATGTGCATTCCTTACACCCTATGTTGGGATAATTGTAGCCAAACCCTATATTTACCTAATGAGGCTTAAATGAACCCTAAATATTCTATTCTTGAATCCTAATGTTGTCCATGCCTCAAATTAGATTATAATTTCTTCTTGTCTTATTCCCCACTACGATGCTTATTGAATATTATGACTACTCTTTCCATGACTACTTTTATAGCATGTGGATTTGTGTTCTATTTAATTTAATGTAGCGGTACTTATGTACGACCACTCACAGAGGGCATGTACTTAATCGCCTTGGGGAATGTTTTTATTCTCCCGTATATAATTGTGTAGGTGATTGGGAATGTCTTATTCTCCCCTCACCTATCAGTTAGAGGTATGGTAGGTGCCTCAACCCTACTTAGTTAGGTAGACATAATTATCTTACATGTAAATCCTTTTTGATATAATTGTTAATGGAAAGTTTCTTTTGAATATAGCCTCATACTCTTGTTATCTTTATCTTATGATGAACCCTAACATGTTCTTATTTGCTTTACTTATCTTATTATCCTAGACAAGTTTTGTGACACATACCTTGTTTTCTTTCCCCTTTTTCTGGGTGCTTTCCCAACCACCCAGGTGTTGGTGTTGAGTAAGGAGAAGGACATGTTTGAAGGAATTCATCTTAGGAGTAGATCTCAAGCTTTTTGAAAGGATGTCTAGGTTGCTATAGCTAGATCCTTTTCTCTTATCTTTTTCTTTTGGTAACAATCATGTAATGAACAATGAAAGCCATGTAATAGGCTTAGTACTTTTATTTCCACTACTATTGACATTTTGTAATGTAACTGGTGCATGCTTATTCACCCTTTGCCACCAAGGTACCAGAGCATATTGTTGGCGATGACTTCGTGAAGGATGGTGGAAGAAATTTCCTCTAAATCGATGACGACTTCTCTCGTTGGTTCCGACCGCATCCTTCCCGTGATAGGGCCAATGCTGGGTCGGGATCAAGCTTTCCTTTTGACAGAATGGACGGGCTCCGACTCATAGGGGAAGGCTGACCCCCTCTCCCCCCACTTCGCTCCCCCATGCCCCCTTTCCAACTTTCCTACTTCTTTCTTATTGCATTGGGAAGACGTCTGACCTTCCTAGAGAATGGATGGAAAAGACCAAAAAGGGAAGAAGCAAGCAGTCAAGCAGTACCGTACTCGATGGCAATCTCCTCAGACTCATTCGACTGAGAAATTCAAATGAAAGAGGGTTTCAGACGAGGTTTGTGAATATGTGATTGTCTAATAATGAGCAAGGAAAATCTGCCTTTCTGCTAAACATGATCTATTGAACTCATAATTCATTAGATCCTTTTTATGACACGTAAGAACATGCCCTTGGGAGGGGAACAACAACTGGAAACGGTTGTTAATACCCCGTAGGCTGAGGAGCAAAAGGAGGAATCCACCCAAGGAGGGGCTTGCATCTGATTAGCTAGTTGGAATATTATACATGCATCCCTCAATATCTTTTGTCTTTCTAAAAAGATGGATGTTTTGTACTTCCTTTAAATTTTAGTAAGGAGGTGATCTCGCCTCTTTACACAAAGCTAAATGGGCTCTAAGAAAGTTGAATTATAGTCTTGATGTTGCAAGAAAGAAGTGCTTGTTAGAAATCAATGAATTGGATGAGCTTAGGCTAGATGTCTATAAAAGCTCTAGGATATATAACGACATGACCAAGAAAGTTCAAAACCACCATATACTTAATAGGGTGTTTACTTTAGGATAGAAGGTGCTTTTGTTAAATTCTAGGATGAAATTGCATCCTAGAAAATTAAGATCTAGGTGGATTAGCCTCTATGTGATGGTCAAGGCTTTCCCTCATGGAGTAGAGGGAATTGGTGATGGGGATGAATCATTTGTTGTAAATGGGTAGGGTTTGAAACATTACTATGGGGGAGAATTAATTCATAAAGAGGAAGATTTGATGTTCCTTGAGATTCATTGAGACTCTACAAGATCTTAGCATCGAGCCTATGATGTAAAATAATGGTGCTTGTTGGGAGGCAACCCAATTTTATTTTTGTTTCTATATTTTACATGCTTTTTAAGGGTTTTCTTTTTGAAAAAATGTATTCAATTTAGTAGAAGCTCTTAGATATAAAAAAAGGTATTATGGTCATATTTGTTTGATGTGCAGGTTGTAGATGAGTTGGTATCATTGACACCACAATCGGTGGCACTAAGGGTGATGTGCAAATCAACAATAAACTCCATGATCAAGTCAGTTCCACTGACAAGCCAATCATTGGCACCAAGTTCACATTCAAAATCACTGGGATGAGAGAAAACCACTCGGTACCACCAACATCCCAGTCGATGGTCAATGCCTTGTAGAGACAAAACCTAATCACTGTATATGGCTTGGTACTACGACAACACCGCTGGTAGCACCGACGCCCAAAGAAACTCTAAGTTTGAGATATCGAGGCACAACTCGAGAGCATCAACAATTTGAACAAGTCAGTACCACCAACCGTGGAAGTCAGTGCCATTGACACCTTTAACAACAGATATTGAGATACAACTCGGTACCACCAACACAATGGATAGTGGTATCGAAACAAGAAAACATAAATTCCATGGATATCAAAATTGACGAGCCAGATTGTGATGACCCCAAATTTTAGGAGTTTGATACCCAATATACTACTCGATGAAAAACATGGAGAAAAATGGTTAATTACGTATCATAATCCGTATATGGGTCATTGACCCATGTATTGAGGTTCATATTGAGTATTCACAACTAACTTGATTTGATGAGAAATGGATGAGGTATATTTATAAGTATGTGGATTATATGGTCCTAGGATTAAGCCTTTTCAAGGAATTTATGTGACTAGTCAAACACAAGTATCCTAAGCTTGTTTATGGTAGAATATTGGAGTTGACTATGATAGATCTATATTAGAAATTGCTTCATGTTTAAGGATTGCATTTGGGAAACATTCATGTTTGGATTTTGATTAAATGAATAATGTTTCATATGATTTTAGACAGGTTTATTTAGACTACGTGTCACACATCCACCCCTATTAACATGTCTCGTGAATATACTGAACCCATAGTTTGGGATCGTGGCACCATAAAACCCTAGAATAAGCAATCTAAGTGTCATGATTCATCTTCTACATACGACTCTTGTGGGATTGTTGGTACTTGAGAGACCGAGTTCCCTGGAACATATCCAAAGTGGAGCGAGTGAGATTGAGGAATTGGAGTGTACCTTAAGACATGCTAGTCTTAGATCTCTTCAATGACTCTTGTAGGTTAATGACACTAGGTGACTAGGTTAAGTTCTGACCTCCACCTCTTTCCATCGATGCTCATATCAAAAACCAAAATACTTGTAAGGGGGTTGGAGGACCCATCGATCCAGTTTAAAGCCTTCCTGGTTGGACATCAAAAACACCCTAACACCACAGATAGTAGGGATGAGATGGGACTTTGGGGATTTCCCATTTCTACCTAAAAGAACTCCTTTGGGTTCTGAGTTCTCAGATATGGCAACACACATTACTAGTACAATGAGGCCGAGGACGATGAGGATAGCTGAAAAGACATCAGTGCCAATCAGGGATGGCCATGGCGATTCCAAGCATCCCACGCCTTTATGTGGCCATCCCAGATCCTATTAGTGTCGTGAAGCTTAAGGAAGCAGAAGGATGTGTGTAGGAGGTGCATACAACTACTGAGTCTTTGGAAAAAAATCATTAGAGTCACTAGTAGTGGTGGCAGCTTCACGTGGCAGGGTTGCAGTGCTATGAGTGCCTAGAAGATCATCCATTGCAATTAGATGTTGGTGAGTGATGAGAAGGAATGAAGTGGCTCCATGGACACACCAGGGTCCTCCTAGGTGCGATGATGCTCATGCATGTGGAGGTCAGAGAATGCAAGGGTGAGGGAGAGGGGTGTCGTCCGGTCCAGGTAAACCCAAACTTGGTCGACTGAGTCTTGGCAGCCGATCCACTGGTAGGTGTATGATCCCTACCCTAGTGGGTAGCATGGTGTGCATCCACAATGCCAAGCAGATGATCTGACGACCGTGATAATCTAAATACGTAATCTCATTTCTTATTTACAGAAAACATGCAAACCTTCCATAAACCATAGAAAATAGATCTCTTATCCAAATAATTCACACAAAATATCACCAGACTCAGAAAAATGATCTCTTTATTATGAAGCCCTTAGATGAACCTATTGATCATTCACTTCTAATTGTTCCTTAGTATGATGTGAATAGACCTACTTAGGGTTCATTAAATATAATAAATTGTATCCACTTGACATAAATTCTCACAAAATTCTTTTATAGCTCTAATGATGAATGAAACCCAATTTTGGACTCTTATCTGAGTAATGTTCCTTAATACTAGGTATTTTCTCATTAATCATGAATTAGTGCTTCTATTCTCAATTTAGTTCTACAAAATAGATACAACATCAAAAAATTATAAAAATTAAACCAAACCTAAATCATAACCTCTAGATCAGTAAACAAATATCATGCACCGTTCCAATATCATTTGGACTTAGATTTGGCCTAAAAACCTAACTGGACCTAAGCTATAAAGAATATAATGAATCTTGTATTAATGATGAATAGTTGCTATTAACCAGGTGATGCCCAGAGATGTAGATGGTCCATAATATAAATATGAATATCTAAACTCAAGTACATGGAAATGATTATATGACTAGTTTTTTGGATGGAATATGTATGAATACTTGCTTGTAGTACTTGCATAGAATTTCTTGGATGTATGCATATTATTGTACACGTCTGCTTTGAAAACTAAGAACATTAAAGAAATAAAAATGAAATGTAGTTACTGATGGTGTCGTTAATCTCCCTATGAGAGAGGGAAAGTATTAATGTTGACTAGAACCTCCCTAATAGTACATGGTATATGGGGAAATCCCTAATGGTACAAGGTACACGGAGAAATGGGCCCAATAATATATGTGATGTTGTGCTAACTCCACCATAGTACTGCATGTTCATTGAAATATGATTAGTAACTTGGGTTTATCCAATTCTCCACTCTAATATAATGTTTTCTTTTTATTTCTTTCTCAAATCTTTCATTATGCAAGTTACTATACAAGTGTTTTACCCACGTACACAACACATTGTGTTGATTCAATGTTTCATGTATTTTCTAGGTTCATATCTAGCATGAGAGAATACATGGGAAGTGAGCAGTTGTATAGGTTGTACCTATTGTGTAAGATCCTAGATAGCATACATGTTCATACTATGTAGATTTCTCTTTTCAATATGTAAATGTAAGTTGTAGTAAAGCATTTTGTAATATACATGATGAATGTTGAGATTGTTTATGGTGTATGCATTATGGTTGTTTGTTCATGTATGCATATTATGCTTCAGCATCGCTCTCTGATACAATTCCTAACATTTTCAGTTATGTCCTCTCCATCCTTTTAAGTCTCGAGATGGAAGAATCCAGGAATGTTACACAGATCATGTCTATCCCACAGTTGGTGGTACCGATCCGACAATGCATTCAAGTTGTCGGTACCACAAAAATCTCATTGGTACCTCTGACACATCTATTTGGGCGTCGATACATTGATGACCATGAGTCATTAGTACCAACAGTAGATACTGACACAAATGGATTGTGGGATGAGTTAGTGCAATCAACACTGTCAATCGATGGTACCAACGTAAAGCATCAGGACAATTTACAACACATAAAAGGAGAGGTGTGGGTTGTGATTCGAATACACTCACACCATCTCCTTTGCATACTCAAAGACACTAGAGAAATAGGATGACCATAGTCCTCCCCATTCTCTCTTCTTAATCTCTTTCTCTCCTTGGATCATGGGTACTGGAGGTCACCTTCATCGACGGGAGGAGCCAAACAGATGATACCCAAGTCGGCACACATGGCTTATGTCAATGAAGACCATAAGAGGATCTTCTCTAGCTTAATGAAGAGAGAAAGCATGCCCACACGGTATGGTGATTGATCCTTTCTCAATGATGCATGCTTCATTGAGAGTCTTCATCAAGTCTATGATGACCAAGCCGTTGTGGCCAATCATCCCTTCTTTGGTGATTGGCCCAACTATTAGGAGATTGTCTGTGAGTTCTTAGCATCCTTGGAGGTCTGTTACATTCCCAATCATGGGGAAGACTAAGAGGAAGGATGGGTGCCTCTACAACATCATCCACCATTTCACATTGGTGGAGTTCAATGCAATTTATGGGTGGCCAGTGGGGAACACACATTTCACAACCAGGTGACTTTGACTTCACTTGGGCATGGCGGTTCATAACAGAATTGCTACAAGGATTCACCATCAACTGGCATCAATCATCTGTCATAGATATTGATCATTCGTTCTCCTAGATTTTGCATCGATATTTCAACAACGCCATCTTTTCCAGGTCTACACAAGGCCAAGGGAAGGCACAACAAGCTGATGTTTTTGTCCTTTTGGGATTTTTTCTCCCGAGGGCAGGAGAAGGTCGATCTCGACTCCTTCTTTTTGCAACATATGTTGGTAGTCAAGCGTCCAGTGCAGATAAAGCCTTCAATTCATTTTAGAGGGCTCATTACACTGGTGGCGCTACACCTCAACCTCAACCTCTTCACCTCCAACACTTTGAGGACCTCCTCCAAGATTGAATTCAAACATTTCAAGAGGTATCTTCTTGTCAGCAAGTGTGAAGGCAAGGTAGTTGCATAGTGAACAACCAACTAAGGTAAGGGATCTCCTTGACCCCATCCCCCATATAGGAGGGCTGCACTCCTTAAGGTGTCCTGTGGAGGATGCAAAAGTGATGCCACAGAACAAGATGACCTAGATCCAGAACACTTTGGAGAAGTTAACAAGGAGGAGGATATCATGTCGTTCACTTAACGACAGGTCATTTATCATTCTTCAAGAAGACATGGAGCATCAAGATCCTCCACTCCACCACCTACTCAACTAGATGATTCTTTTTCTATGGAAAGTATGTATGGAATGTTGCAATCAATTCAATAGGGGTAGAAACAACAATCAACCACCATAGTGGAGATCCACAATGTTCACGGGTGACTTCTTTAGTAGAAACAAGCTATATACAATAATGAGTGCCTTCTCTTGGCCAACTAGGAGAATATGCACACTCGTGTACAACAGATTGAGTATTACCAACAACCTCTCTATGATCACTACTAGAGCCAGGCGCAATTTGCCAAATTACCCATACCCGCCAGAGATGTCGACTAAGCCACCCAGTTTCACTGGCACTTTCTACCCTCCTGATCCAAACATGTTGCCACCACCATTCTAATTGGGTACCAATTTCCACCTTCTTGATTGGATTCTAACTATGAGGACATAGTCAAGTTCAAACTTAGGAGGTTGCTGGAACAACTCTATCTTTATGTTTTTCTTTAGTTGTTTTTAAATTAGTAGTAGTTTCTATTATTCTTCATTTATAAGATCCACAACTATCTAGTGTAATTGTGGAGCATAATTATCATGATTTCGACACTCATATAGATGTGTTCTTTTGTGCTTTTGCAATGAAATATGAAAAATTAGATTAAAAAATTCTAAAATTTAGCACATCTTTTAAAGATAGGTTGCAAATGCTAAAGGCATCATCATCTAGAGGAATTATATGGGTTAGTTAGCTTGAGGACAATGATTGAAAAGTCTTAAGTTATCCATGAATTGAGGATGATGATGAGGTTTGAGCCAGAACTGACCAAACAAGTAACAATACCTTAAATGGAACTTTTAGAAAGAAACTCTAGCATTACCATGTACACAACTTAATAAGAGAGGGTCATATCATAGCTTAAGAAAGGTGTTGTCTCTTAATTATTTGATTCCACCCATTTTTCATTACATTTCATCCATCTCCTTAAGAATGATCAAGTAACCCAAGTTTTTTCCTCTTAATTCCATTGCATAACATGATAGGTGACATGATAGTTAGTTTTTTGTTATTTCACTATCTATATAAAAATGTTTTCATATCAATTTTTTGCATAAAAAATCATGTATATTGTATATTCAATGCATCATTTATTCTTTCATCATGTACTCTTGCTGTTCTCTTCTAAAAATAAAGTGAAAGGACACCCATCCATACCCCTCTTAAAGAAAAAAAGGAAAAAATGTTGAATAAAGAGGGAGGAAAGGATGCCTTGAACTAAACTTTGAATTTTGCTTCAAGAGGAGATGAAGACATCTACAAGATTGATTCTTTTACTCTTCTCTTATCAGACAGATGAGATCTTTAGTGCATGCATCATCACACCAAAACTGTAGGTGTTAGAATTCATGTATTTCTCACTCCTTTCATTTTGTAGGTTCAACATGTTTTAACTTTGCATAAATTATTTTGATGTTACTTGTGATTCTTCATAAACCACCTACTTCATTCCAACCATTTCTCTTTATGGTAGTCCACATATATGATTGATCCACTCATTCATTCTTATAAGGGAAGCTTCTTGCAATTAGTTTGGTAGGTAGAAAAGAGCAATGTAGATAGGGAATCTCATGATACACCAAGAGAATGCCCTATTGACTATGATATTAATTGCTCTATTGATAGTGTTTCACTCATCTAAGGGATGACAACTTTAATGAATATTTTTGGTCACTGTAGAGTAGTTATTTTCTAAGTGGTTGGTAAGTGTCAATTTGAGATCGTCAGGTGGGGGCAGTTGAGAAATGAAGTTCATATTATTTTTCCTTTTCTAACATGTCACAAACAAATCCAAGGGTAGTATTGCTCGAGGGCGAGAAACATTTAAGGTTAGGAGATTTTGATTCATTGATTATTATTTACTTTTCATGGGCTATTTTATTATCCATTTCATGCATATTTGCTCATTTTGATATTACTTGTTCTTAATTGTATCATCACTAGCATGTGATATGAATTTTCATCAAAATTATCTATTTTCATTATTTTATATTAATTTATCATAATTTATTAGACATGTGTTCTATAATTCTGAATTTCAGGTAACTTGAGAAGTCTTAATTCAGCTCCGTGCTACTGACTACTTTGTCATTGGTATTGAAAAAGGAATAAAAATAATAAGCATGAATCAAAGATTATCAGTGGTACTGGACACATGTCTGATACTATAGAGTCAATGGATAGTAACACCCAAATCATCTTGGTGCAACCGACTTCCTATTGATGGTACTAACTTTTATATGAAGAATTCATTAGAGAAGTCAAAAAGCAACTTGGTGCTATCGACACCTTTGTCGGTAGTATTGACACATACATAGAGTGGTGAATCCAGAAGAAGACTCAGTGCCACTAAATTCCTATCGGTGGTGCCGACTTGGTGCAATCAAGTGAGATTAAATATTGTGAGTGATCAGATCGCCACGACTTAATGAGCCCCTAAGTCTCTTCTATGACTAAGAGGGGGTGCATCTAAACCTAGGGATCACATCCTAGTTCATTGGAAGTCAATGATACTGAGTTGGAGCAATCAAATGAGATTAAAGATTGTGATTAGTCTGACGTCTGCAACTTAATGATGCCCTAAGTCTCTCCTATGACTAAGAGGGAGTGTGGCCAGACCTAGGGATCACATCCTAGTTCATTGCATGACAACAGAGAGCTGGGAGAAAAGAGAACATAGGAGAAAGCGAAGTTCTGGATGATTTGAGCAACTCTAGTGGACATATATGCTGTCAGATGACAACAAATTGTCACGTTCATTAGAGGGAGTCATCCAGATTATCTTCTCAAGGGGTTTCTATCAATTCATTAATGTTTTCCTCTTCATCTGTTTCATCTATGTGTATGAAAATAGAAATCATGCTGGTCTAATCCTCTAGTTCCTTAGGGCCCGAGAGTAGCCCGCTTATGCACTGTATTTGACATTATGAGTTGATACACACACACACACACAAACACACACACACACACCCACATATATATATATATATATATATATATATATATATATTTCTTACTAATTTTTGAACATAATACTATGACTGCATAATGAATTAATTGTACCTGATCAATATAGCTAATTCCTCATATCCATAATTGCTTTGAGAGAAGGATTTAAGATTAGAAAAGTTATAGTATTACAAGTTTATACAGCACCTCAAGAGAGGGCTTACTATTTGTGAAGGGAATAGCCCATAGGATTTGTTAAAGCACCTAACCAATAATGAAATCGCTGTGAGTAGGGTTTATATAAGATTGGGTAGTGAATTACACTACGAGAACGGGTAATTATTGCTACAAGTCCTTCAGTCTAGGGTTAGGAGAAATAAATATTAATAAATGATGTTAATTGTAGTGTAAACTATGGTAAAACCGTATTCCTAAGAAATCCGTTCCATTTGTGATTACAACCTCATTAATTTAGTTTTAGTTCTTGCAATTTGTCAATTAATCAAGAAATCACCTTTTTCACTAGGTCTATTAGATCAAGCCATAGTTAGTAGTAGTCTCTAGATATGTTTCCCTGAGTTTGACACTCGGGCCTCAGAGGCCTATATTACATAATATGTGCACTTGTGTGTTTATGTGTAGTTAACACACATCGGAGTTCATATCAAGAAATTCTAATGGGAGGAAAATAATACTCAAAGAAGATTGAGTTAGATAATATGACAATGAACCTAAGGAGGAACATGAGGAGGCACCACACGTTGTTGTGGCAACCACCCCCTCAACAAATACAAGAACCTCATAGATGAAGTAGGACTTGCCACGAGCTAGAGAGATTTAGATTTCTCATGACTCAAGATGGTGAGGTGATGGTAATCAAGATGATACAAACACCTACAAGGAAATTATGAAGGGACCAAAATATGGTAAATGGATGAAGCCATGATATCCAAAATGGTATCCATGTATACCAACAAGGTATAGACCTTGGTGGAACCACTTGAAGGGGTAAAGCCCATTGGGTGCAAGTGGGTATTCAAGAAGAGGATACACATGAATGAAAATGTCTAGACCTAGAAAGGGAGACTAGTGGTTGAAGGTTTCAAACAAGTTTTAAATGTTGACTATGATGAAATTTTCTCACCAGTATCCATGGTCAAGTCCAGTAGGATCATGCTTGCCATTACAACATATCATGGCTATGAGATCTAACAGATATATGTCAAAATGACATTCCTTAATGATAATCTTCTTGAGGATGTGTATATGAAACTAACTGAGGGTTTTGAATCTCCAAAGTATTTTAGAAAGGTATGTAAGATGCAAAGGTCAATCTATGGATTGAATCAAGCATCCAAAATCTGGAATCCTCATTTTCATGGATTAGTCAAAGAGTTTGTCTTCATAAATAATGAAGATGAACCTCATGTTTACAAGAAGGGTTAGTGAGGGTATTGTAGGATTCCTCATTTTGTATATTGATAATAGACTACTCATTGGAAATGATATTCCATCTCTATAAAAGGTGAGCATGTGGTTGGGAAATAGTTTCTCAATGAAAGACTTTAGAAAAGTCACCTATATTATAGGAACCAAAATCTATAGAGTTATATATATAAGGATCCTTAGATTATGTCAAAGTAGATACATTGGAAACATGTTGAAACAGTTCAGCTATAAGAGTGTATGAAATGGAAGTTAAGGATATATTATGTTGGAAATATTTCCAAGGAAAATTTTCCCATATATTTGAAAGAAAGGGACCACATGAGTAAGATAAAATATGCCTCTAGATTGGATATATTATGTATGAAATATAATGCACACGCATGGACACATCATATTCCTTGAGCATGGAAAGAATTTAAGGAGATTTGAGTGAAGTTCACTCAAGTATAGTATAAAACATCCTGAAGTACTTATCAATAACTTAGAATGAAGAGGTGTGGAAGAATTGGTTGTAAGGAGTTACATAAAATCAGTATTCCAAACCCACAAGGATGATTATTGATTGCAACATACTTCTGTGTTTTTTCTCAATGGGGGGTATTGTCAATTGGAAGAGTTCCAAGTTAGATATAATGACTAAATCTACAATAGCAAGTGAATATGATGTTGCATTAGATTATACAAAGAAATTTGTATGTATCATGAAGTTAATTTGGTGAACTTAGAGTTTTCCTAGAAAAGATGGTGTGGTATGGCTTACTGTGATAAAAATGGGTCTATCATGCTAGCAAATGAACCCATATGACATACATATTCCAAAATTATTCTTGTATGCTTCCATATCCTACAAGAAATCACCCAATGAGAAGATAAGAATATCTAAAAAATACAAATAGAGATCAAGTTTGTTGATCCCTACACTAAGGCATTGTTATAGTAGAAGAATGATGGTCATGCTATATGACTTGGTACAAGATACATGACTGATTGGATTTAGTAAAAGTGAGAGATTGTTGGTGTATATGCCCTAAAAGACAATCAATACTTGATGGTTATAGGGATATTTTATACTTTTAATTTAATTAATAAAGGTGATTCTGAATTTATTGTTGCACATTTAATTACTGGCATATTAATGTACATAATAAATGTCCTCCGAACGATTGATTCAAACCCATGGGACTTCAAGCACATGACATGAACATGAGATCCTAATGGATTCTAAAAACATTATTCTTAACTATCCCTATTCAATTATTATAGAGGGTTCTACAATAGTAATACATGTGAGACTAGTATGTGTGGTGATTGATGATCATGTCACATGGGTCATAGATATTGGATCCAAGTCAGACACATAGGTACTTGTTAGAGAACAGGGATATTAGATTGAACCGTCTTGAAAGTGATTCATGGACCATTATGTGATTGTCATATTCAACTCTCAAATCTGATAGTGGTTTTGTGGTCCTTAGACCTAAGTCACTACAATGGTGATATGACAATCATCATACTTTAACACTACCCAAAGGAATCTTAAAGAAGGTTTCCATATAGGTAGTGATTGGGTGTGATGAGAGTCATGCTACACATTGTGAGTGATGTAGGAGGAATTTGTCCCTCACATGTAACAAGAGTGAAATCCAAGGCCTCTTGGTAAGTGAGACTAGAGAAATGGATGGTCATGGTCATATGAGTTAGTATATTGACACACTTTTTACGTGCGTAGAAATGCAAGTGTATGCGTCAATGTAATATAGGCCTTTGTGAGGCCCGAGTCGAACTCAGGGACACGTGAATTATCGGAGACTACTACAAACTACTCGCAATTAGCTAGACCGATTAAAGAGTTGGAAGTTGTTGTTAAAATTAAAAGAAAATAAAATAAAACAAAACAAAGCAATCGATTAAATGTTTGGTTTAATCAATTTAAGATGAGATCTTTAGGGTTGCGGTTTCACTGCGGGTTTTCATTGTATTAAATTCTATTCGGTCATTCAAATTTATCTCTCTATCTGGGTAGTGGCATGAAATCAGAATTGCCCACTGTCATGGTACAATTCACTACCTATGTCTAGGTCGGTTCCACCGTCGTAGTAACCTATACCCTAGACTAGGTGCATTAAAAATGATCCCTCGGTATCCACCATTAACCTTACACTACCTTGTTCAAGGGATTTATCAATTAACGTGAATTTCGTCTCTTTTCAATAGTTAATTCTTCTTTCAAAGTAATTAAGGGCATTAGATTATTCTTATGGTGATCAAGAATAACAATATAATTGAGAAAATGAAATTGTACCATAGATTTAAGAGATAAAATATGAATTACCATGATAAAATTGTCATACAATGAATTCCCAGGCTACTCCCGGTCCTAAAGACAAAGGGAATTAGCCCTGCATGTTCATCTCAAAGCAAAACATGGTAGAGAAAAGGGGAAACATGGAGAAAAACGTGATTGAGTGGTGAAACCCCAGAACGGAGAAGATCCAATTGCTCCTTGGCATAGAATATGCGTTCTCCCGCCTTTCGGTGGTGGAAATCGTCTTCTTCGGCGTCCGGAACAACTGGGGCGTGCTTCTGGGCTCCGTCCTTCTCTCCACACCTTCTCGGGACGTGTGCAGTGGCTAATGATGTGATGGATTGCTCTTGGCCGCCGTCATTAGGTATAATCACCGAGTTAGGTCACCAAAATATCATAGCCGTCAGATTTAGGTTGATCTAAAGCAAACATGTATCTGACGGTGTCGATACCATCGACACGAGTCGATGGTATTGACCATGCACTGTATCGGCTGGATTTCTTTCCTTTTCTTTGTCGCAACTGATGCCACCTCGATACCATCGACACGGGTCGATGGTATCGACATTCTTAAGCATCAGTTTTGTCCTTTTACCATCGTTGTAGCTCCACTAGTCGATGGTATCGACATTTATGTCGATAGTATCGACGCTCTTTTCTCCAGCAACCTGATGGTATCTCGATACCATCGACTCTCCTGTCGATAGTATCGAGATTTTGTTTCTCCTTGCGGCTGGCAACCTGTGGTCCAGTCGATGGTATCGACCACTGTCGATGGTATCGACAGCAGCAGATACTTGTTTTTCCTGAAATTTCAACATTAAACCACATAACCGAAACAAAACATATTCTTATGATAATTTATGCTCAAAATACTAAAATAAGGGAGATTTGACATAAAGAATGATCATAGATCAAAACAAATGAATTATGCAATATGAACCACCAAAATGACTAATAAATGCATAAAACACAAGTAAAATATGTCTCTAAATGTGACTCAAAATCATCGCATCAAACTCCCCTAATCTTGAACATTGCTCGCCCTCGAGCAACAAAACCTTAGAATAGAATTGCCAGAGTCAACTAAAGAACAAATCATCACAACAAACATTACCATATGATCTCCACCGGACATTCACATTCCAGCCCTCACTAACCACGGAATGATAATTACCCTAAAGGCGACAGTAATCATCCATAAAAGATATCTACCTCCAAACTAATGACCACTATCATATAAGGCAGTTAACATAATCAAATTCGCCGGTCCAGACTCAGCGCATCTTGTGATCTCCTATACTACGTTGCTCTCCCTAACTACCATCTACATGGAAGCAGCTCTCCTGATATTCACAAGTGAGGAGAAAATCACGGTGGCCTACCAATTCGAGCAACGGGTGGATGAAATGGGTGGCTCATGGAAGAAATGGAAGCATTATACGGTTTCAACATGCATAAAACAAAAATGCCCTAAATGATGCATTTGCACATGAACATGCCCTAATGCCTAAGATTGGGTGGAATGATGCATGCACTAACATCCCGTCTCAAAATGAGATGGATATCTAACTGAGCTACATCATGTACTTACTCATCTTAAGATGCAGGTGAGACTATGTTCCTTTCTCCTTCTTATTCTACTTTCTTCTTAATAACTTTCTTTTTCTTTTTCATTTTTTTCTTTCTCTTATTTTTTAGGCCCTTATATCCACAAATGACAATGAATAATTTGTTGGGCTCACTTTTTCTGCATAGCTCAAAAATTTGAAGCATTTATGAAGGTATGGAACAGGTTAATCACCCTTAAAGAAGAAATAAGATACATGATGTACTGTATGCATAAAAAAATTATGAATGTAGCTAAATGACACACACCTAAGGATAATGTGCATGTATCACTATTCTATTTTTTTTGTTTTTGATGCAAAACATATGAAAGTGGTTACAATGCAAAACCTATCTACATGATATGCAATCAAAAAGGTTAAAGCCATAAAGTACTTCCAATTCTTATGGTGGATTGTGAAAAACAATTGGGTGGAAAGATCACAAGACTAATTGACTGAACCTTTGAAAAGTATTTTGTGTCCCTCCTGACTGACCTGTGTAGTAGTTAAGAGTTTTATCTCTCTTACTTCAAATTAGAGTCTCATTATCACTTGGTCAGTTTAGGATCAAACAACCAATTCTGTCCACTTTTCATGAAACATTAGGAATGTACAGTTGTAATTTTATGTTTTAAAGTTGACAAAACCAATCATTTTCTTAAGTTATGTGCTCAAAGTTGAACAACACTCACACTTGCGAACACTCAAAAATATTTAATTTTCCCTTAATTCCCATGTACCAGCAAGTGAGATAACACATGACTTAAGACATCCACAATTACACTAGATAGAATGTGGATCCTACAAACAAACTAAAAATTGCAAGATAGAAATGCCAAAACAAAACAACAAAACTAAAAACTGAGAAAATAAAAGATAGAGCTGTTCCAACTACCCCCCCCAAGCTTGAATTCGACTATGGCCTCATAGTCAAAAACAATCTTAAAGGTTGGAACAGAGATACCGATTTACTCTTCTGGCGGAGGCGGGTACTGTGGAGTCGTAGGGTCCCAGGATGGGTACTCTCCCTGAAAGCTCGGATCAAACTGGGGCATAGGTGGAGGTTGTGGATACCCCCCAAAGTAGTTCTGGCTCTAGTAGCGATCATAAAAGGGTTGCTGCTGCATCTCCATCCTATGCTACCGGTCATGAATATGTTGTTGGTTGCCAAGGAGGAGGCGCTCATTCTCGAAGATCGCCCATTTATTGTCAAGTAACCGGTTCGTAGTATCCTCCTGAATACCGGTATACACTGTAGTGTGATGTTGTTGCATCTGTTGTATGTCCTGCAACATAGCATACATTCCCTGCATAGAATAGACATCCTCGCTTGGCTGCGAGGGCGGTGGTGGTGGCGGAGGCTGCGTAGATGAAGACGCACCCGGATGCATGCGAGGACACTTCCTAGGTGCCACTCGTGCCCGAAGAGGAGTGTAGGCCTCCTCTTCCTCTTCAGCCTCGTCGTCATTATTGTTGTCGTCGCCACCGCCATCTTCATCGGAGTCAGCAATGGCTATAATTGGCCATCGGAAATGTTGAGCCCCTTCGATGTGGAAGATAGGGTCGGGAAGTGAACACTCTTGGTATGCATGGTTTACATGGAAATGAGCATATGGTAAACCATCTCGAAGCAAGATCAAGTTGGATCGGTGAAGATGTTGTAGATTAACCTTGCTTCTGTTGGAGAGAGGAGTCAAGGTTGAGAAGTTCAGCCCAAGATAGGAGGCCAGTGGTGTAATGATTCCTCCAAAATGAATTGGAGCCTTCCGCGTACTCCGCTTGACCGCCAACACCCGCTGCAGAAAGAAAGCTCCCCAGTTGCATTCTTGGCACTTGAGTAGTTTGTACAATAAGAATAGGTCCGACTCCTGGAATTTTCTAAGAGACAGATCACCCCTAGCAAATAGAGTGGAACTCAACATCCGGTGGCGAATCTACACGAACGGATGCTCAAAGTCTGCTACCGCTGCATTTTGGTATCTCACTAACTTGCCCGGCGGTACCGTCACAAGCTCGGCGAAGATCGCGTCGTAGTCGGTCCGGTTGTCTGGCCGTCGGTAGTCAGACCGCGAATGATTCCAGTTGTAGATCTCATTGAACTGGCGAAGTGTGAGATTGTAGTCATTGTTGTACAACCGGAACGACACACGACCTTTGATCCATTCGCGGTCCGTGGCGATGATATCGTTCAACACAACACAGACGTCCAGCGACACCATGAATTCAGCCACCAGCTCTTTGTATGTAGGCCATTCACCGAAGAACGACTGGCCATCGGCATGAAACTCCATCTCGTTGGGCATTCTGCCCGTGTGGTGCACCTCCCCCTTGAGAACGTAGGCCATATAGGCCTCAAACCCCAGGTTGCAGATCGTCTCCCGCTCAACATAGTGGGTCGGCTCAATTTTCCTCTTCAAGATCTCCTTGTAGATCTTCTTGACCTCTGCATACGGATGAACAATCCGCGGACGTGGAATCGACACATTCGGTGGCGGCACGAACTTCGGGATGTCCATCGGGTTGGCGCGCGAAGAAGATGCACCAGCAACATGCACCATGGTTAAGGAAGAAGGAGGAGTAGAGAAAGAGCTCGGTGAAAATCAGAGAAGGAAATCTCCGCTCGATGAAGAACATGCTCCTGGATGCTCGTCGCCGGGCTCGGATTGCTCTGGAGGACGCTCGACGCAAGTGGAGAAGAATTGCTCTGGGGTTGTGACGTCATATGATGACAATCCTTCTCATATATAGCTGATGTTGGCGCTGCTGTGTGCCCGTCGATACCATCGACGTGGGTCGATGGTATTGACACGCATAGCACAATCCAAACTGCTGCTGGTATTGACGGATGTCGATGGCTGGATTTGGGGGCCCAGATCAATGATGTGTCGATACTATCGACAGGTGTCGACGGTATCGACCCGTCCCCCAGATCGACTTTCTGATTGCAGCGATCGCCGTTGATCTCTTCTCGTGGATCAGTGACATGGCGCGTCGATACTATCGACGCAAGTCGATAGTATCGACTTCCGTTTAGGGCAGCATCCTCGCGAGGCCCGGCCGCCGCCTTCTGCCTATAACTGTGTTGATACCATCGAAATGCTCGTCGATGGTATCGACTTCACTGAGACGATTTCTTCTGAATATCTCCAGAGATCTCGATGGTATCGACTGGCATGTCGATACTATCGACTTTGACTCTGCGATCAACCTGTTGGTGTGTCGATACTATCGACGAGGCTGTCGATAGTATCGACGTAGTACAATTTCTGCAGTCGCCAACCTGTACCCCGGTCGATACCATCGACAGAAAGGTCGATGGTATCGACCCTGCCTCAGTCCTGCATAATGAGTAAACGATCACGGTATCTTTTTTACACTAAAAACAAAGTCAAAACAAATCAAACTACAAATGTGAAACAAACTAAACTAAACTACCGATGGTTGGGTTGCCTCCCAACAAGTGCCCTTATTTAACGTCTTAGGCTAGACGACATGAAGCTCCTCAACGTATAGCTTCGGAGAGTGTGCCCAGGGGATCTTGCGGTAATTTGAACTCAACTCGATCTTGGCCAATCCCCAACGTCAATGTACCTCTCCCAATGGCAGTAACAACATCATCCATTTCTTGAAACGGTCTACCCAATAACATCTCACAACTTTGGAGCTGTGGCATGTCCATGACAACAAAATCTATCGGGAAGATGAACCTGTCTACCTTGACGAGTACATCCTCGCACACTCCTTATGGCCTCACAATGGACCCATCCGCAAACTCAATCGTTGCCGCCGATTTCTTTATCTCCTTCAACCCAAGTTTTTGAAATGTGGACAGAGGCATAAGATTAATGTTGGAGCCCGAATCACACTGTGCTTGTGGGAAGAATTGACCGCCTATGGAAAATGGGATGTAGAAACATCATGGATCTTTCCTCTTCCTTAGTAGCCATCCTTGGATACTTGAGCTCACCATCTCATTTACCCGACAAATGTCTGTGTCTTTGATCCGCCTCTTCTTGTTGATGATTTCTTTGATAAACCTCCCGTAGGCAGGAATCTTCTCTATCATTTCCACTAACGGAATATTGACATGGAGTTTTCTGAACATTTCCAAGAACTTCCTATAGTGACGGTGCTCTTTCTTCGGTCTCGAGCTATCCGGACTAGACACAACTGCCTCATCAAGACGCTTCTGAGGTGGAACGTATGGGCTTTTCGGGGCAAGCTCCCCTAAGCTTGTTTTAATGAAACCCTCTGGAGTAGACTTTGGTAGATCATTATCAACCAGTGTCACTTGTAGCGGCTCCTCTCTCACAGTGGCTGTGGCTTTACCTGAATGATGCATGGCCTTCACCTGTTCTTATTGCATAGGTGTGGGCGCGACCGAGATGGGGTCTTGGCGGGCTTTTCTAAATGGGCAATACCCGCCTAGTAGTCCAAAATGACTGCGAGGATACGGTATTTTCGGTGTAGACTCCGTATCAAAAATCATTTTACTCTTTTCATGGACCTCCTCCACCGGGGGTTCTGCCTCAGTAATCAGAGATATATATTTTACTTGATGATGTGCTTGAACCACTTCTGCATTCCCTACATGTCTCTGTTGATTGGCATGCTTTATGGCCGCCACTTCATTTGAAATTTGAGTCACAGTCGTCTCGAGGGCCCTCATTTTTGCTCCATGGCTTTGCAGTGTTTGCCCAAACTTGGTCAAAATGTCACCCTGGGACTGCAGTTGCTTACTGAACATGCTCATCATCTCCTGATTTTGCTACACCACTTGACTAAGCAACGTGGTGCTTTTATCTTCTGCCGTTGACTGTGGATTTGCATCTGGATCTTGTAGGAAGTTGTTTGGATCCTTCCATGAGAACTTCTTGTCCTTCCTCCAAGCATAATCATTATTTCTATAACCCTATTGTTGCATAAATTTGACCTGGGCTTCCTCATCAGATGATGCATCTTCTTTGGCAAGCAATTTCTTGGCTAGAAGGTCTAATTTATCATTCAGCTCTTTGATGTCCCTGGACTCACCTGCAACTTTGACTTGTTTTGGTGCATCCCTATTGCCCCAAGACTGTTTCTTAGCCATTTTTTTAGAATCTCCCAGCACCTTGTGTTTGTGTTGTTTAGAAAAAAACCTAAACCTGCTGAGTCAAGGTTACTTCTATCATGCTCAGAGAGAGCAAAATAGAATATTTTAACATGTTTTTCCTTATACAAACCATGGTGTGGGCACCTCCTTAACATAATCTGAAAGCGTTCCCACGTCTCTGAGTAGGTGTCTCCTGCTTTCTGGGTGAAATTGTGAATTTTTCTGATCAGGTCATTCATCTTCTCAGGCGGGAAGAACCTTTCAAAGAATACCTCAACCATATGATTCCATGATTCCACATATTCATCGTCGAGATTGTGCAACCACTCTCGTGCAACTCCTGCCAGAGAACTCAGGAACAACTTTAGGTAGAGCACATCCTGTGGGAACCTATCAATTTTGACCATGTCACAATTTTCCACAAATTGGCTTATATGCGTGACTGGGTCTTCATTTTTAAGTCCATGGAACACATTCGACTTCACCAAGTTGATTAACGCAGGATCGATCTTGTATGTCGGAATATTGATCGCCTGCCTCTTGATCGGCCCCTTTAAAGCAGATGAAGAAGATGCCTTGATCTTCTCCCATATCGTTTGTTCCTCTGCCATTTCTTCTTGTTCGGATTCTGAATCTGTTTCTTCTAAGTGGTATTGATTGTGGCCTTCCTCGTCGTCAGGTCCCGTCAGTGGAACCCATGGTTCTTGTTGTGTGTAGTCGGTACTACGCGTCTACACCATGCACAGTACCTGCAAAAAAAATGGGAAATTGAGTTCAGTACCGTGCTAGACAACTACAAGATGTGAAAGATAAGCTATAAATTTTTGGAAATGATTTCACAAGAATAATAAAAAAAGTGGCCTAGAGTGGCCGCTTGCAGCACTCGTAGTGCCGACAATTTTCCGTATCCCCGACAACGGCACCAAAAACTTGACACGTTTTTTACGTGCGTAGAAACGCAAGTGTACGCGTCAATGTAATATAGGCCTTTGTGAGGCCCGAGTCAAACTCAGGGACACGTAAATTATCAGAGACTACTACTAACTACTCGCAATCAGCTAGACTAATTAAAGAGTTGGAAGTTGTTGTTAAAATTAAAAGAAAATAAAATCAAACAAAACAAAGCAATCGATTAAATGTTTGGTTTAATCAATT
Organism: Alisma plantago-aquatica; assembly: GCA_963693085.1. Classification (NCBI taxonomy): domain Eukaryota; kingdom Viridiplantae; phylum Streptophyta; class Magnoliopsida; order Alismatales; family Alismataceae; genus Alisma; species Alisma plantago-aquatica. The sequence goes on from OY856409.1 coordinate 929,101,542, forward strand.
TAAGATGAGATCTTTAGGGTTGCGGTTTCACCGTGGGTTTTGATTGTATTAAATTCTATTCGGTCATTCAAATTTATCTCTCTATCCGGGTAGTGGCCTGAAATCAGAATTGCCCACTGTCGTGGTACAATTCACTACCTATGTCTAGGTCGGTTCCACCATTGTAGTAACCTATACCCTAGACTAGGTGCATTAAAAACGATCTCTCGGTATCCACCATTAACATTACACCACCTTGTTCAAGGGATTTATCAATTAACGTGAATTTCATCTCTTTTCAACCGTTAATTCTTCTTTCAAAGTAATTAAGGGCATTAGATTATTCTTATGGTGATCAAGCATAACAATATAATTGAGAAAATGAAATTATACCACAGATTTAAGAGATAAAATATGAATTACTATGATAAAATTGTCTTACAATGAATTCTCGGGCTACTCCCGGTCCTAAATACAAAGGGAATTAGCCCCGCATGTTCATCTCAAAGCAAAACATGGTAGAGAAAAGGGGAAACATGGAGAAAAACGTGATTGAGTGGTGAAACCCCTGAACGGAGAAGATCCAATTGCTCCTTGGCGTAGAATACACGTTCTCCCATCTTTCAGTGGTGGAAATCGTCTTCTTCGGTGTTCGGAACAACTGGGGCATGCTTCTGGGCTCTGTCCTTCTCTCCACACCTTCTCGGGACGTGTGCAGCGACTAATGACGTGATGGATTGCTCTTGGCCGCCGTCATTAGGTATAATCACCGAGTTAGGTCGCCAAAATATCACAGTCGTCGGATTTAGATCGATCTGAAGCAAACATGTATCTGACGGTGTCGATACCATCGACGCGAGTCGATGGTATCGACCCTGCACTGTATCGGCTGGATTTCTTTCCTTTTCTTTGTCGCAACTGATGCCACCTCGATACCATCGACACGGGTCGATGGTATCGACATTCTTAGGCATCGGTTTTGTCCTTTTACCGTCATTGTAGCTCCACTAGTCGATGGTATTGACGCTCTTTTCTCCAGCAACCTGATGGTATCTCGATACCATCAACTCTCCTGTCGATAGTATCGAGATTTTGCTGCTCCTTACGGCTGGCAACCTATGGTCTGGTCGATGGTATCGAACACTGTCGATGGTATCGACAGCAGCAGATACTTATTTTTCCTAAAATTTCAACATGAAACCACATAAGCCGAAACAAAACATATTCTTATGATAATTTATGCTCAAAATGCTGAAATAAGGGAGATTTTACATAAAGAATGATCATAGACCAAAACAAATGAATTATGCAATATTAACCACCAAAATGACTAATAAATGCATAAAACACAAGTAAAATATGTCTCTAAATGCGACTCAAAATCATTGCATCATATATGATACTGAGATCATATGTATCTGTCTAGTCTCCTTGGATATCTAGGAACTTATTTTGAACATACCAAGGATGACATGTACATGCCTCTAGTTCAATATGGATATCTATGACAAAAGGATTATAAAACATGGTAATACTAGAGTTGATGGTTAGTCTTGTCTGAATAAGCCTATTACTTGGGTAGCAATGAAGTGTAGCTAGACAATGCTCATTGCTTATGTATCTTCATATTGAATAGTGAATCCATTTCCAACATAGTATGGTACCTACATAGTCACATTCATAGAGATAGCTTGAAGAAAGACTGAATTGGACCTTATTGTAATTGTTATAATAGATCTAGGGAGATTGAGGTAAGTTTGGAGAACCTCAATATAATATGGACCCAAACTAAACAAATAAGTTTCTATAAATCATGGAGTCCATTGCCTACCCAAATAGGATTTAAGAAACCCTGACTATTCACTCCTCTATATTTATATGATATTAGAGGAGGCCTTTAGGGAACGTACTCATATTGTCTCATTGTTTCCTTCAAGGTTTGAGAAACCCTAAGAACAACTTAGAGAGAGCAAGAGGGTTAGGATGAGACTAGAAACTCTAGATGTCTTTGAGCACTCACGTGGATATCATGGAGACATGTTCTCACAACGAATTCAATTCAAATAATGGCAAGAGAATAAAGCTGATGGTAGAATGACATTCTACCATAGGTGTTGGTGGAGGAACGACACAACCTGCCAGTCTTGTGAGTCAATGTGATTGCAGAATGGCACAATCTTCCACAGGCAATGGGAAGATACAATCCGCCAGGCACTCAAATCAAGGAGAAGGTTTCCCTAATAGATTCTTGTGATCCACCACCGCAAGCGCACAAATTTAGGCAAGAATCTCCACAGTGGAACAACATGGTATATCACATACATGCAAAATAGATTATTTTGATCTACCATTATTGACTTTGGGTCACATATGGAATCAATAGAGCCATCTATGTGACCTTGGGATCTATGAAATCACTGCCATATCCCATGATCCAACACTGACTGTCACCGTAGATTGCCACAATTAGCCACCCGAATCAATTTTTTGCATGCATCCTGAGGTGACTCCTAGAGTGCCAGAAACCTCATAAAGGAGTTCCTATTGCTAATTAGATGAAGTTAAAGAGAGTCTTAGATTGAAATGTCTAGATCTACATCAAGCAATACAAGTGTAATAATTGGAAACTCTTCCACAATAAGGTATAACTTGTAAACCCTAATATAGTTTTGTTGCATTAGATGGATACTACTTGAACGATTCTCAAGAATATTTTCATTTTGCTACCCTTTTTTCTTTCCCGAGATTCCTATATGTACATATAACAATACATAAGGACCAGTGTAGAGGGAAACCTAGCCATCTTAATATATCCTTCAAAGTCTATCACACAAGATAGTCTTGATTCATTATTCCCTAGACACCAATGCTTGGATGGTTAACAAAAAAAACCATAAAAAAAGTAAATAAATAATATAGATAAGTAATCATTGTGTATGCATAATAAACATATTTGGGAATTAGTGGATATGAAAGAACAATACAGGGGGTTTCCATGCAAGAGGGTATTTATCAAAATGTAGGTAAATTCAATGAAAGTAAATAATGAGACATTTATGAGAAAGAGTCACAAAGCATCACTAAGTGTATTTCCATTAATTAGTTCATAGATCACAAATAAAACAACTACATGCATGTATGAGATAGACCAAGATATTTGAAATAGGGCCATAACATCATTGGATTGTTACCTAAAAAGTTTGTGTGTAAACACACATGTTGGGTGGTCAAAAAACACCCTAATATATAAATAGTTATGCTTACTCACTGCTACTCTAGATAAACAGTCTAACACCAATAATGTATAATTGAGTAGTCCTACCACTTTTCATTTCCAAATAGCAAGGAAATTGGGGACACACAACTATGTCCAACATATTTAATGAAATGTGAGAATAAAACTTAGCAAGAAGGAACAACCAAATGAAATAATAATAAGAATCAATAAAAGGATGATTGCCTCATTATAAAAAAATGTCAATTTATATCATATGAATACCAATGTTGAAATAGGAGTTGCACATACCAGATATTGACAACTATTGGTTGAAAATATAGATATACTTGGTCCTTGAAGTAATATGTTCATTATAGGAGCACAAGAATCAAACCAAAGAAAACCTGAGTATACATTCCTATTATATATGTACAAATTGTTCTTACCCTTGTTCTAACCACTCAAAGATATATTAAGATTTTTAAACTTATTAAATAAATATAAGAAATTTGAGGTTGGTGAGGGATAGAGTATGATTTTTTGTTTGGGTCCCTAAATGATATCTCTCTCTTAGGATCATAATTCATAAATTGGAGTCCAAGATGTACATCACTTAGGATGTTATTCACTAATATATCCTAACTTAGGTTTAGAAACTTCCAAGAATGTAGGTTTATAAATATTAGGTTTTCAGATGTAACTAGAAACCTATAATTTTGCTCTTTATGTTATTTCTTAATTTAACATCACTATGGATCTTAGGCTTAATACATAGGTAATAATATTGATTAGTATAATTGATGTTAGTACATAGGTCTTCGGGACTCCAATCGATCATCATTATGACTAGGATTTATATCTTAAGCATCCACTTTGTCCTCTAATCCATTTTAGTATATTATTATCATTTATACTATAATTGATGTAGAAGCACAATAACTTGCATATTTTTAGATCTCTAAGTGATTAGTCTAATAATCATTTATGTCAGAGTAAGCTTGGGATATGGAGTTTGTCTAAAATCGTTATTGTCCTCTTTGGATTCATTCAAAATTAGGCTTCTATATCCTGGTCGCATGATGCTAGGTGTACCATAATTATCCTAGATAAACGCAAAGATGATTAGATGAGAAAAGTATCCTATTTTTCCATTACCGAAAGATGTTTGGATCTAGAGTCCTTATCATCATTGGAAGCAGCTAACAGAGGGAGAACTTGACTCTCTAATGGGTTTACATGATGTTAGAGTTGAAGAATGGTGTTGAAGAGAACCATAGCATGTTGTAATGAATCCTATCACCTAGGGAGGTTATTTCTCTACTTCTTGATCCTTTTGAACCATGAATAAGGCAAATCAAGGGACTTCAGGATTTTCACTGCACTACTGCCTAGTGGCCAAGCAAGGTAACTTGTAGGCTGAGTAGGAGGAAGAATAAGAGAGTAGGTGTAACATCCCTGACCTGGGTTATGAGTTAACCCTAGATGTTTTTCCTAATAAGGTTGATTAGATGCTTAATATTATCTTGTGAAAAGTAATTAGGTCTCATGAGGAACCTATGTTTCAATTTTGGTCCTGTTTGGACAATGTTGAAGCAATGTTTGCTTATTTTGGACTAAAGTGCAAATTACCCAAGTTGAGGGGTTAAATTGCAAATGTTGCATGATAGGATGTTCCTCTGATATTGAGACATCATAAGAATGAATTTGATGAAGTGGTAAGGTTTCTACAAGCCTGGACACCAAGATAGAGCTTGATTGACAATGTTGTACATTAAAACCTAGTTTTGGTATAAAGTGCAATTTACCCAAAACCTAGGGTTCAATATGCAAATTACCACTTCAATAAGGTCCCTAATAATATTTGGCATCATGTAGAGCAAAGAAAATGAGAAGGGCACCTCATTCGAATTAAGTTGGAGGAGAGAGAATCTTGATATTAAAATAATCAAGATTAATGCCTAATTGAAACCCTAATTTGATTTAGGGAAAAAATAAATAAAAATAATTGAAGGGCTTTCAACCAAAATGTTTTGGGTTGATTTTGAATAAGGATGAACGTTCCTTTGCCAAGATAAGGAACGAAAATATCCTAAGTAGGTGAAATTCCACTCACCTTATTATAAGAAAAAGAAAACCCACTCACATATGGATATTAATATAATAAGCATTAAGGTGCTTAATTTTATTTTCTTTAAATCAAGGATAATGAAGGAGAATTAAAGGCAAAGGAAGGTTCCTCGTCCTTAAGGGATTTGAGGGGGAAGAGGCGGCCATATTTTTGGAATTTAATGCATTTTAATAATGCATTTTCTCTCTCATCAATTTCCTTATAAAAGTGCCTTTTTCAAGCCAAATGAAAGGCTATTTCGGATTTTCTTCTTTCCCTTGCTTGAAAAACCGACCAAGGAGCTAGGGAGGAGCAGGTAGCACGTCCCCAACCTGTGGGTGAGCCCTTGACCTTCGTTCTCCTTGATTTCATGGTGGAAATCGAAAATAAATTATGGATTCCTTCTTATTTCGATCTCCTCTTCAACCCTAGCCAACTTTTGCAATCAAAATCTTGAGGACCAGCCTAGGCGGAGTTGCAAGAGCTTCATCCACCATTAATGGCGTGAGCTTGGAGCTTTGGAGCTCAATTGGAGGCGGGTTTTATAACTCAAACCCTTAAACATTGCTATTGCATCAATTCTCTATGCTTTGTTGATTGATTTCTTCAATTTGATACACTCTTGTTTCTTTGCTGCAATTTCCATCAAGAACGGTTGCTTTTCTTGGTTGTTCGAAGGAAGGGGATGATGACATCATCCTAGATGCTTATCCAAAGAAAATTACCAAGCAAAACCGTTTTGATAGCTACTCCAAATCGTTTTAATTTGATTGGCTATGCGGTTTCAGCAAACCGTTTAAGGGAAAACGGTTTGAGACCGTTTGGGAGAAAACGGTTTCAAGACCATTTGAGATGATTGACCAAGCGTTGACCGTTTGGTAATTTTGTTCCTAATTATGTAGGCTGATAACCCTCCAAATTGGAGGGATTAACTCCAAAGGAATCGAGAGTTGAAGGCCAATCAAATAGGCGATCGAATTGAATTATGTGCTGATTTTCAACCTGATTAACTTGACCTGGTTGAGAAAACGGTTTCAAGACCGTTTGAGATGGTTGACCAAGCGTTGACCGTTTGGGAATTTTGTTGCTAATTATGTAGGCTGATAACCCTCCAAGTTTGAGGGATTAACTCTAAAGGAATCGTGAGTTTAAGCCTAATCAATTAGGGAAACCTAATTGGATTAAGTGCTGATTTTCAATCTGGTTTAATTGAACTTTTTGGGCAAACGGTCTCAAGACCGTTTGAGTGCGTTGACCAAGAGTTGACCGTTTGGGATTACTGTTCCTTATGATGTGATCTAATGACTCACCAAATTTGATGGATTAATTCCAAACGAGTCATGAGTTGAAGGCTAATCAATTGGGCTAACCCTAATTGAAATCAGTGCTGAAATCACAATGAGCTAATTTGAGATTTTGGGTTGATTAGCCCAAACGGTCTCAAGACCGTTTGGGGGATCATCCAAACGGTCTCAAGACCGTTTGGGGTCACCTCAAGACCGTTTGGAGGTCTGGGGTCAAGTATATTTGACCAATTGAAGGTCCAAAGGTACCAAATCATACTGCAACTAAATGTTGATTTGTTGATCAACTCGATAGACCAATCCATGATGAATTTTCACTAGAGTCCAAAGGCTGGATGGGCAAACGGTCTCAAGACCGTTTGGAGCTCATCCAAACGGTCTCAAGACCGTTTTGTGGTCACCCAAGACCGTTTGGAGGTCTAGGGTTGAGTATAGTTCAGTGGTTGAAGGTCTAAAGATATCAAGTTGATCTGCAATAGATTGCTGATTTGGTGAGCACTTCAATGAACCAAACCCTAATTAGATTGCTTGGATTGGAGTGATATGATGGGCAAACAGTCTCAAGACCGTTTGGAGCTCATCCAAACGGTCTCAAGACCGTTTGGTGGTCACCCAAGACCGTTTGGAGGTCTAGGGTTGAGTATGGTTAGGTGTTTGAAGGTCTAAAGGTACCAAGCTGTTATACAATGCAATGCTGATTTGGTGATCAATCCAATGATCCAAACCTTAATTGGATGGCTTGGATTTGAGTGATATGATGGGCAAACGGTCTCAAGACCGTTTGGAGGTCATCCAAACGACCTCAAGACCGTTTGGGGTCAGGTCATACCCAACTTGGATGATGGTTCAATGGTTTCAAAGCAACTAGTCTTACATTGATTAGTGTTGTTGAATCATCGATTCCAAACCCTAATTCAATTGAATGAAACCCTAATTGATGACCAATTTAGGGTTAATTAAGGGTCAAATAAGTTGAAGGTTGACCTATTTAAACTCAATTGAAGTATGGGTATAGGTCCAATTGATGATTGGTTCCATGAATTCAATGATTGAAGGAATCAACATTGAAAACCCTAATTCAATTGGATACCTTATGTCATTGAGGGTCCAATGGATCAAATCTTTTTGAAAACCTAATGTGATTAGGTGGGAGATACCTTTAATGGTACTAGTCATTAATGCATAACAAATGCATGGATCCAATACATGATGTAAACCCTAATTGAGGCTGATTTCATGTATAACCCTATTAAGAGGTTGCCTACATGTGAAATCACTAATTAGGATGAATAGTAAACCCTAATTCCTTTGGATACCTTATGTAATGGAGGTCCAATGTGATGATGAATGTACTATTGATCCAATGATGGTTAGTAATGATAACCAATGAAGGAACAAAGGTTAAAACCCTAATAGTACCTAAGTGATTAGTGTCAATTAAGGGATGAACCCTAATTGCTGATAAGATCAATGACTTGGTACACTATGTAAATCATAGTTGTATGTACTTGATTGAAGGGTTGATATGACCTAATCAAGTTGAGATGATGATAGAATGAATTCATATATGAATATGATTCATTTGGTGATTAAGGGCATGATCCTTAAAGTAGAGAGATCATGAAACCCTAATCATGAACATAAACCCTAATCGTCAGGCTTATTGAGTTGAAACCCTAGTTGAGGGTGTATCATTGTAAACCCTAGTTGAGGGTGTATCCTTGTGAAACCCTAGTGGAGGGTGTATCATTGTGAACCCTGGTTGAGGGTGTATCCTTATAAACCCTAGTTGAGGGTGTATCATTGTAATTGTTTATAGGTAACTTTATAATAAAGCCATGCCTTAAACTAAGATAAGTCCATATCATGTGAGATAGCTGGACAATTCTAATGTGTGGCCTATGCATTATATGCTAAGGGTGAGTATTTTGTGATGGAATGTATTAAGAGGGGAAATACCTTAATACAAGACAAAGTTGGTTAACTCAAGAGGGTCTGAATTAATGAGAAATGGGGAACCCTAACCCTAATTTGGGGAAAAGGGAATGATAAGCCCTAATTGATGGTAAACCCTAACCCTGGTAAGGGAATAGTGGTGTTACCCTATATTGCATGATGTGTTGTGAACTTGATAAGTCTATTATCATGTGTGACAATCATGCAGGTCTCATGAGTTGATGATCATAGCCAGGTATGAGCTATGATGTTTATTTGATAAGAATTGATTGGCCATATGTGCCATTATGTTTTGTTACTGAGAAAGAAGTAACAAGATGAGTTAGGCTTGTAAGCCTTTGTTTTAAGTTGTTGCCTAGTGAGAGGTGACAAGATGTGAATGGCCTTGTGCGCCATGTGAATAAAGTTGTTGCCTAGTGAGAGGTGACAAGATGTGAATGGTTTTGTGAGCCATGTGAATAAAGTTGTTGCCTAGTGAAAGGTGACAAGATGTACAGTGTTCTGATGAGCTATGTGTGATGGAAATCCAAATCCTGGTAAAGGATTAAGGGTAATACCCTTGAATTATTAATACATTGTTTTGCATGGTATTGATAGATAATTGATGTACTACTATTATATGTGCTAACCATGCAGGTATTATGAGATGATGAGCATAGCCAGGTATGAGCTATGATGTATTATTAGTTTGAATTGTTAATTGGGCCTTGTGTGCCATAATATACCTTGTGCCTGGTAAGAGGTGGCAAGAGAGTTAATGTGCATCAAGTGCCATGATGCATGCTTGTGTAGCAAGTATCATACTTACCTTGGTCAAATGACCTAAAGGTGTTAGTTACCTGAGAAAGAGGTAACAGTGCTCAAGTGATGAACAAAGGGTTTGAATACCCAGGATTTCATGGTTATGGTATTGAAATTGTGAAAGGATGAGAAAAACCCAGTGATGAAGTGAGGGATTAAGATCCCAACACTTATGAAAAGAGTATGGCTACGGGCCATGACTCCACATTGAAAATGTCAGGCTTTAGATATATGATCTAAGCTTGAAGAAAGTTAATGCAGTGGTAATGATTCTGTTGTTTGAATAAATGGTATACATGTTCTTCCTATTCATTAAAGGATAAGTGACATGTTGATTCTATCAAGTTACAGTTGCAATGCTTTTGATATAGAATAATGATTTAATCTGTTAAAAATTAAAATATCTGCTGTCAAATAAATATGATTTCCCTATTCATAATTATCTTATTAAGTTGCAATAATAATGTTTTTGGCAGAGAGTTATATCTCTCGCTGGGGCAATTTTTATAATTGTCTCACCCCCGTGGGAACCACATTTTTAGGTGGATGCGGACGAGGACACAAGAATCCTTCAGGATGTGAAGGACATCAGCAGTAGCAGGGACAACAGTAAAGTCTCAGGTGGAGACATTGACTGTCATGTCATGTTCAGATGTATATAGAAGTCTTATGTGTCGTCTTTGTACTCTCAGGTCCTCGGAGTAGTAGTAGTTAGTGATTTCGAGATTTTGGCTTAGTGCCTCGAGGGTTTTATACTACCTATGTACAGTTAAGACAGAGTACTTAATGTTTGTATTCCTCGAGAAGCAAAAGTACATGAGATGTATATATATGAACCAGGATGTAAAGTTTTACTTTGGTTCTGAATGAAAGAGTTTTCCTATGAATGGATCCCTTTGCAAAAAGTTTTAAATTTTTAGTAATTTTCGCTAATCCGCTGCTTGATGAACGCTTCCGCATTAGTTAATCTTATTTTCGCGAGACGGTCATCACAGTAGGGATAAGAAAAGGTGGTTAGGTACCCTAAAAGTGTTGGTGGTAGACCAAGAAATGAATATCAATGGAGTTCTTTGGGGTCTTGTCAAAGTGGTGGTGGCAGACCAAACAATGAATATGGATGAAGTTACATCACAAAATATCAACATGACAATCCTCTACCACCCACCATACTAGAAGGCAGAAGTTTCACACATCTAATATGATGAGGATTTCCATAGTGGAGGCTAATGTTGTGGTAGTGTGTATATATAAGAGGTAAGAGCATAAGTATACATAGGAAGTGTGGGTAGAAGAGGAAGAGGATGCTTAGGAGAAGTGGAGAAGAAAGGAAAAGAAGAAGAGGAAGAAAATTCACCAACATTGTTACCATCTAGGTCGTTGTTGACTAGTTCTCCAAAGATAGGAAGGATAACATGAGGTGAAACAAAGAGGGGAAGGAAGAGGAAGAAAAAGGATGAGAAGAAGAGGAGTGTGGGAGAGAAAATAAAGAGGATAAAGAAATGATTGAGGAGAAGAGGAGGAACAATAAGTGTTCTAACTTCTCTATCTACTCAAAGCTAGTGGGTGGAGGCCTCATGGGGGAGTTGTTACTCTCAAAAAAGGAAAGAAATGAATGGATGTTGGCAAATATATGTAATTATTGACTGTAATAATGCATCTTGAAGCTAGTATAATCAATGATCAAAGGAAGTCTGATTGACCTAAAATTTGGCATGTTGGCTAAATAGGATGTGGGGATTAAGTTGTAAAATGTATTTCACCTTTGAAAAATTTTGATATTTAATTCCATCACTTGTTAGTTGGGTGCTCAGTTGATTCATTTAATGCATTTCTTATTCAAGATACACTATTTCTTACTTTTTAATTTTCTTTCAACAAATACAATCAGAATGATTCTAGACTGCCAGTTTAATTAATTGAAATATTTAAGTTATTATATCATTAATATTATATAAAGGCTAGTTATTAAAAAAATTAATATTTTTTATTCCAGTTATCTTTAACCAATTTAATTCAAGGAAGAAGGGTTTAATAAATAAACATTTTAAAATGAGCCTAAGGAAAAGGGAGGGTTGAGCTATGGTTCTAGATTTGGGTATGTTACAACATTCCACCCTTAATAAGGATTTTGTCCTCAAAATCCCCCCATTCATAACCTAGCCACCAATATGCCTCACATCAAATATATTAATACCATATGATAATATTCATCAAAATAGGTTATTCACTTCATTTATCATGCCTAGTCCATCATAATGAATCTATTAGAGAAGGTGACACATTAAGGTTTAGCAAGCTATAGTATGATGGCATATTGTATGTAAAAAGTCATAGCTAATCATTATAATCTTATTTAAAACATAACTACCAATGTGTACTGCACCATCTTATTATTAGTGTATATTTAATTGTTCATCACTTGAGTTTATTTATTTCCATTTGGGTCCAAGATGTAAAATCATTATGTTAATCATTTCGTTTATTTTACTTAATCATTAAAGTCCTTATCATGAGTTATAGCATGAGTCCATCAAGATCAACTTGAGTTAGTGAATTATTATCCTCTTAAATAGTCTCTTCTAACTATTAAACAACCGAGGTCACACAATCTAGAAACTAGCCTTAATTTGATAGCAATCTTGTTGTAAGATTTTATTTTAAATTAAACAACTACTATGCATGATATCCAACTTAACAAGATTTAATCACCCTAAGGAAGTAGTCATATTCATATGTGATCCATAGAAGCACTTTCCCAAGGATTAATTAGTGTATTCTCTATTAAGTTCAAGAAATCATAAATTTGAGTTAGTCTCCTAAAATACTAAGGTACAAGACTCCAACATTACAAGATTAACCTAATCCAACTACCCACCTTAAGGGGTAATTTGGGGGTAGATATACTAGGTCATATACATATGAAACTTCCTTTTACCCATTACTCCATACTTAGGTATAAGATTTCATGGTGACCCAACCAATTAGAGGGTTCTTCATATGGTGGTGACTTGGTTCATGAGACCATCAGTAAGATCGAGAATTTTTTTATTCTTGTACATATAGTAGGATAATGAAAGTAAATCTAATGAAGAAAACTTTGTGATGCAAATATGAAATGGCGCCAAAATCAATGTAACAGAGTCACCAACTTTTTCCTCTTAAATATCCATCCCATAATTTTACCAAGATATTCCACTTCTTCCAAGCATCTAGAAGGGTACACTAAAATCATATTTTCTCTTATGGCAAAAGGTTATATCCAATAAATTTAAAACCTAACTCGGGGCTCAAAGTTTGCCATCCATGCATGCTTAGTGCTCATTATGGACGTACACACCTGAGAGACAAATAAGGTTTTAAGGTGAGAACTAGGGATAAACCTATCAAAGAGCATCTAAGGTATCCTGCAGTCTATTGTGGTTGATTTGGCTTACCATTAGCATAGGATATACAAACCGATCACTAGAAGTTCCCACTTTCTCATAGAAAATTCTCCATAACTATATGGATAGTAGGGGTGATTAGGGTTACCAAATTGGTTTGGTGAGTGGTAGTGCTAATTTAAATATGGATTGAAACCCTAGATGGTACATCATAACTTAGGAAAGGGTCATGAACATCCTATATGGGGTAATCAAACTATCTAATCAAGGAATATGTGACATTGTGTTGGGTATCATACTACAAAGAGTGGGACCTAGAGGTGATTAACTCCTTAATTATTTGAAAAATAATCCCTTACAATCCAAAGAAACTAATATGTATGATGGAAAATACAAAACAAAATTGCTCAAGTATATTATATGCTATAGAGGCATTAACTAGCATGGAAAATTTTATTTATGACAACAACATTCTCATTATAATTCACACATTTTTAATTAACATAAGAGTCGTATTGTAGAAGTTAATGGTACATTTGATAATACATAAGGACAAGTATAGAAGCAATGTAGCCATCCCAAGCTATCCTACATAATTTGTGGTTCACGATCCACCTGAATCATCATCCTTTAGACACTTACACCTGGGTGGTTTTGGAACAATGCCCATAAAAGAGGTAAATAAAAGTTACAGATCATTAATAACTGAATATGTGCATAATAAATATATTGAGGAAATATTGGATGGTAAAAAAAATAGATTATTTTCATGCAAGAGGATATAACAACATGTAGGTAAGTTCAATAACAATAAATACTATGATAAATTTATGAGTAAGAGTTACAAATCATCATAAAGTGTCTTGTCATTAATCAATTCATTGTATCACAAACAAAATAGCGGCATGCATATTTTATATAGTTTATGGGCTAAAAGTTTGGCTTGAAGATAACACCTTACTACAATTTAAGAATTATTAATTTCCAATTTGAATAATAAGATGAATCAAATAAAAAGATGATTGTCTTGTTATAGGGAATGTGGGTATATAATCATATGAATGCCCAAATTAAAATAGGAGTCGCGTCAACCTAATCTTCATAGTTAATTGTTAAAAATATAGACATACTTGGTCCACAAAGTCAAAAGTTCTTCCTAGGAACACATCAGGTATATCAGCAAATCCAAATAGAATTTGTGTATACATTCCTATAATAGTTATGCATATTTTTATTACCCTAGATCTGACCACTTTAAGACATATTAGTATTTTAACTCATATTAAGTGTCCATTTGATCTTGTATATATCCATCTTATCTTACAATCTATTTTTAGTCACACAAGTTCATATTTGTTAAGATCTCATAGAAGTATTGGTGATAATAAGCATTCCTTCAATTAAGTTCTTGAGATGTTATTACTCTTTATATATACTCATACATACGTATATGTATATATATACATACATACAAATATATGATGTACCTCAAGTTTGTCAAGTAGGGTAAAGTATATTTTTTGTGTGCGGTAAATGCTCTTATTGCAGAAACCTTGGGTTTAAGTCCCATATACGATAACATGTGAATATATAATTACTTTTCATCATACATATGGGTAAAATAATATATTATACATCATGATACTAAATTGAAGTACTAAAATTTAATCATATGCTCGTAGTTGATTTATTCGTAGTTGTGATTAGTACAATTAGGTATTAGGAATATATTATATTTCCTAAAATCCATCTTTGTTAAAGAAAATTTGAGCATGTTGAGATTAAATAGGAATAGAGTATAACTTTCCATTTAGGTCCCTAAATGATCTATCTCTCTCGTAGGATCATACTTTGTCATTTAGAGTTAGAATTATATTCATTAACATATCCTACTTAGAGGATCTTAGGTTTAGAAATCTCAAGAATATAGGTTTATGAATATTAGGTTTTTAGATGTAATTATAAACCTGTAATTGTTCTCTTAACATGACGGCCTAATATAATATCACCAAGGATCTTAGGCTTAATACTTAGGTAATAGGATTGATTATATTAACTCGTCAATAGATATGTTTTAGGGATCTCAATTGAATCATGATTATAACTAGGAGTTATATCTAAACATCTATCTTATCCTCCAAATCATAGTTTCATGTATGATTATCCTTTATACTTATAATTGATTGTGCATAAATATGTATTTATAACTTACATATTTCTAGATCTAAAAGTGATCTGTCTGGTAATAATCAGTTCTCTGGTCATAAGATTGGGGTTTAGAGTTTTTTATGAACTCCTCACTTGCCTCTTTGAACACATTTCGACTAATCTTCTACAACTTGGACACAGATTGATAGGTGTGCCATCAGTCTTCATGGATCAACACATAGATGATCAAATGAGAAAATACTCCTAAGTGTCCATTGCATGTGGATGTTGGGATTTGGAGTATGTATCATCATTGACAATAACCAATGGAGTGAGAACTTAATTCTCTCTCTGGTTTGCATGTCATTAGAGTTGGAGGAGCAGTGATGAAGAACACCATCGTGTGTTACAATCTATCTTCTAATCTAGGGAGGTTGTTACTTTACTCCTCAGTCCTTTTGAATCTTGATGAATATTAAGCAAGAGAGTTTAAGGTTGTCACTACATTTTTGTCTTGCGGTCAAGGAGGGTGACTTGCACTCCAAGTAGAGGGAAGAAGAAGAATATTGGGATGGGTCTACTCAAAGTGGTGGTGAACAATGAATATGAAGGAGTTTTGTTAAAAATTCTCAAAACAATGACTACTGCCTCCCACTGCACTGTCATGCAAAAGTTATGATCATCCATGCCATGAGGGGTTTTGTACTGGCAGCGAGGATTGTTGTAGTGTGTGTAGAGAATAAGGAAGAGTGCAATAGTACATGGGGAAGAGTGGGGAGAAGAGGAAAAGTAAATAGAGGATAAGTGGACAAGAAGGGAGAAGAGGAAGAGGGGAAAACAATCAACGTCGTTACCATCCAAGTCATCATTGTTTGGTTCAGCAAAGAGAGGAAGGACACCTGAGGAGAAATGGATAAGGGGAGAAATAGGAAGAGAAATGAGGAAAAGAAGAGGAGAGGAGGGAGAGAAGATGAGGAATGATAGTGGTTTTAGCCATTCGATCACTAGAAAGATTCAAATTGATAGCTCTTGCAACTTGCTATACCAACTTAGGAAAAAGATCATTATTATTATTGTTACATGTGCTGCCTAAATTTCAATTATGACATGAAAAACAACAATATGATGCAGAATTAAATTCTTTCCATAACTAGTCAAGGTAACTTTACACAAGAATAAAGATCTTATATTGTCCTCTTAGTCATGATATGCATGATATTATGTTAACAACTCATTATACACACCAGTCTGCATGGGCATTCAATGATCCACCCTTTCATGCTTACTCCTATATGAAAATGACAACTATACAAAAAACCTCACACCACAAATACTAACCACAAACCTACATTCTGATATTTTGTGTAAGAATCACACTTATACTCACTCAAACCACCACCAAAATTCCTCATAACTATTCATAATCAATCACTAATGACTACAATGATGAAAATTTGGCAAATTCTTGTCAAAATGAGATTTATGTATTCTCAACCAAACTAGCACAACCCAAACATGGCTAAAATATTTGTTACCCCCTTAAGTTGAACTCATCATATGAACCTTATAGTACACAAATACACAACTAAAGAAACACCTTCGTAGATGTCAATACATGTGCATGTGAAATCGGTATAAACTTTTACTTGTATCTAAGTTCTAATGTACCTCATGCTCATGTATAATACATTTTATTGGATACCAGACCTTATTCCCTTTTTACCACAAATTTTAAGCAGCTTAACATATAACTATATTTCCCTCATCCACTTTTTTGGGTTGATTTATATTCTTATGGTTTATGCATCTTTGAATTATGGGAATGTAGCTTCCAATAAGCATTTTATGATAAGAAATTTATTATGAGACGCAATCCATAATCTCAATACTTAACTATACACACAAAACATATGCCCAATAACAACATTTAGACCAAGGAATCAAAATTAGTCACTAGATGTGTTCAAATTCCTACCATAATGCTTATTAGCGGTATACTCTTCGTCGTCACCCAAAAATAATTGGTAGGTATACACACTACCATTTGAATTTACAACATCAATATTGCTCCCAAATCCCATACCAGTATAATACTTGGGTATCACACTCTTACCGATAAAAATATATGGGTAATCATATGCATCAATGGGGATACATCACAAAACAAAATACTTCCTTTCATAAACTACAATCTCTTTATTGACTCTATAGAGTTTTAATGTGGCTTACTATTTGTGACATTACTGTGGTATATTTTAGTTCTAAATGCACCAAAAACCCCTCTTTTCAACCAAATATGCCCATAACTTGGGTACAACTAAAATTTATATCAAAGAGGATCATCTCAAGAATCATCACGTCGTACTTCATTTGGTTGTGTGGTTCCACTAGTGTAATGTTATTAATACATTCCTATAAAATCCTTGCAACAATCACTACTTGTACCTAGCCATATCATCTCATTACCTATTCATCATCCTTGTATGAACTTTACTCCATGAACACATAAAACTCCATTCCTTGAAAGAAAATCAAAGAGAATCTTCATAATGAAATCATACTTAGGGAATTTTTGGGAATCCTTCACAAAATGAAAGGAATCAACATGAGATTTTACAACATGATCATGGGGTTCTGACATTTATTGGAAGTATTGGAACTCCACTTCCTTTGGTATTACCTCAAAACAACAACAAAAAATTAACATCATCTACCTGCTTTACAAACAAACTACAATCAAAACTCTTCTTCTATAGATGGCACAGAATTAGATTTTGACTCTCTTCTTCTTCTTCAACAAAAATTCTATGGCACAATATTCCTAAATACCTTGGTTTAGATAAGGTGATTGTGTGCCAAAATTTCCAAAATATATTTGATGGTAGGAAAAGAGGCACACCCATGCAATCACTAAATATTTTGCACCATATCACATATCATTTACATAACACATTGAATCATTGTAGAATTTTTTTTCCAAGCTTTAAAACCCCAACTGGGGTCCGATATGACCTCATAAAATACAACAACCCAAAAATCTTGTCACACCTTCTACAACTTGGGAACACTTTGAGGTCTTTTGTAGCCTTGTTCCTTCTTAAATGTAGTGCAAACAAGAAACTTCTTAAATGTTCATAGACTACTATATACAAATCCAACTCTAGCTACAACTCATTATGGACTTGAGACAAGAAGGACCTCTTTGACAAGATCTGCAATTTAGATTCTAAGTCCTAAATTACCATGGACCTTGTGGTCTACATGGTTGATGTGTTAATAGATATGTTTTCCCCACTAATCAAGGATGAAGGGAATAAATTAACATTTTTAGCCACCATCAAGTGCACAAACAAATCCCTCAACATTTGGATTCTTGGGATAAACAATGATGAGGGCACAATATGCTTCTGAGATGACAAGGATTCGGATTTACAAAACTTTTGAAGCTTGCATATTCATTGTCATTGATTGGGATGATATCTTCTTGTCCATGGTGATATATTTAGCATGATCAAGACAACAATGCATCTTGCAAAGGATACATATGACCTATATATATATATATATATATATATATATATATATATATATATATATATATATATATATATATATATATCAAGATTCTTCCCCTTAGTTGGTGTAGTGATACATTCCATGTATCTACATCTTTATGTAAACTTTCTTGGTGTGGAATTTGATGAAGACACGAAGCGTCTTGTCTATTGAGACATTTGAAGGAGAGGTTGGAAGACATGACAAGGCGATCGAGGAAGCAAATTTTAGAAAATGTAAGTTTAAGGTAATATATTTTTTTTATAAATATCAACAAACTGATCTAAGTATAACATTATTTGAACTGGATGACATCTTGGGGTTAGATTTTAGGAACAATTCATCACCAACATGCTTATTCAGACTAAGTGGTCGCTTATCTGTCATGATATGGAGTTAGAATTGGCATTCCTTCTTTGCTTCAGAAAAGAATATGAGATGGAAATAAAGAAAGAAGGGAAATCATTCTCACTCTTGATTAGTGATTTGCCTCCTACATTTATAAGAAAAGTCCATTTACAATTTAATTAACACATAGTATCCTGAATACAAGTAGGCAAAATTATAATGTTGACAAACTTAATCAGAGAAATGAATATGAAATATCGAACCCTAATTATCTAAAGTTGAACACCCGTACAAGATGTGTCTAAGAGAACCAAAGTCCCAACTTGTGTAGTAAGTACCAAATATCCTAATTGGTAAATAGATTAGCAAATCTTTTTTTCTAGAAACAAACTGTAACATCCCACTTTTATAACGTACACATTGCAAATAAGAAGCATTATTCTCAAGGGGGATGTCAAAAAATACTAGTCATTGCAAATTAGAGTAAATGAATCACCATGCATTATTTTGAATTGATTCATACATAGGAATATTGCAATGTGTTCATCTTTAAATTTAGATCTACTAAGACAAACTTGGTTAACATTACTAAGGCATGACATGAAATATATCTAAAAGATTGCATTGACTTGGTAGATGGAACACAACCATTTATTTTTTCTTAAAGATTCCTTGAGCTAGTCCTTGAATGCCAGCTAGCTTCTTCCTCTTAAGATTTCTCCTTACCTACGGGCATCACACCCCCAACCATCCATCAAACCAATGGTAAGTGGAACTAAACATGTTATATCTTATATGAAACATGTAAACTAAACATAAACTTTAAACATTAAACATTTCAAAGAATATATAGTTTCTTTTAGATTGTTTCTTTTATCTTGACTATATAAGAATCCTCTAATTTGCACATAAGTGCCCTTCTCTTATGAACCGTAGTACCTCTTGGGTTGCAGTAAAGTACCTCTTCTCTTATGCACTAAAGTGTCTCTTGGCTTGCACCAAAGTGCCTCTTCTCTTATGCACCGAAGTGCCTTTTGGTGAGAATCTTATATAAGTTATCTTTTAACAATATTTTTCTGTTGCAAAATCTTAACTCCTTCTTCGATTTTACCTGTAACATTATCGTTAATGTTCATGTAAGATGATACAATAATATTGACAATAAACATGATATTTAGTTCATTATAGATTCATTGGCAAGCAAACAATAATTATGCTCAGTTAGCATGGACCACTTTCCTTTAACTTATAAGAGATCCTACTTCTCTTCCTAGGTCGAAGGGAATCTAATCACCCTAACTGAAGGTTTCCAGAAATCCATGTCAATCAAGTATTAAGGCATCACCTAGATGTAATGTGTACGAACATAGGCTAGTGTTCTTTTCCTTAGTATGCTAGGATCAAGGGAAAGTCTCTTTTATAGGTTTTAGGGGTCTATAATCTTCTCGTAAAAGTAGATTAAATTTTGAATATATTTTGTACTTGAATTTACAATTCCATTATCTTAATTTAAATGTATTACATGATAAATATAGGTGAAACTTCTTTTCCTTTGTTAATTACTAAAGTCCAACTTTGTGGTCAAGCTATCAAACATATGACGTTAACTAAATTACTATTACATTTATTTGTAATCATAAAGAAAAAGAGAGAAGAGCAAGAGAGTTGCATCGTTCCTTCACAATTTCATAATGTATTATTTCCATGTAACTAACATCAAGAGACATTATTTCATTTTTAGAAAAATCACAAAAGGGAAGAAAGAGAAAAGGAACTTTAATTTACATTTACATGAACTAAATATATAGAAAGAATATAGAATGTGTTTTCAATGTGTTATTTAGAAATTGTTAAATATTATTACTCAATCCCATATAATCCATATTTGTGTAAAACAAAGTTATGATTATGAAACAACAAAATCATTTCGATTTTTTCCATAGTAAATACATCAATTCTAGTTATGAGTTGCATAACATCTTGTCATCCATACTTACATCTCCTTTTCCATAGCATGCCTCCTAGTTGTGTTGGGAAGGTGATGAGTCAAAACCCACACTTCTCTATAGTCTTCAATTAATATATTGCTCTTGTAAGTTTGATCACATTGTATTCAATTACTGAAACTTTGGAATTTCAAAAAAATAATCAAACTCTCCTTCCAACTTCCATTCTACTAGTTTAAATATATGATTTTCATGTTGACTAATTTTTGCCAACAATAATCAATGTTTACATTATGTTAGTTTAGCATGCATTGATGTTTACATTTATTTGAGTGATCAAACAAATTTGAAAGAAAAATAAATTTGGACCACATGTTAACTAGGTAGTCTAGATCCTTCCTAGACAATAAATCTGAGTTTAGCATATCGTTTGTACACAATTTTCATATGGATCAGTTAACTTGATTTTTATGCATTAAAGGATGAGATAATGTGAAAAGGTTTTCCTTAATTGTTTCTTTGACTCCAAAAATAAGATGGGCAATGCATATTCTCTCAATATTTAAGTTACATAACTTTTTATTCCTTTTGAAGAAATTTCTTGAAGAGAGAGAAAATGATAAATAATATACATGTATTCAATTGGGGAAAGAAAGTAATATCCACATAATGTGATTGAATGGATATTCTTTTCCATGCATTTAAAATTAAGTCATCAAGTGCATTACATTTTTCTTTATGTATTTTGATTGTTCCAAAGAGGAGGAGAGAAAACTAGTGAACAATGTTGTTTGCCTTTTATATTAAAAGATATTAAAGAAAGAAGACTTCATGTTCAAGATATATGTTCAATAATTTCGAATTATACTCGTTGTATGCTTTCTCTTTTATATCTTTTAGACATTTTCAAGGATGAGAGAGAGAAAAAGAGAAGGGAAAGCATTTATTCAACATTTTACGTTAATCACAACACATGATGGCATATGTATAAGAAAAAGTAAAATTTTAAATTTTCTTTTGTTTTTTAATAAGAAGTATAATTTCATGGTCTTTTATATAAACCCTTAAACTATATTTATATTAATAAAATCATTTTCTAAGTTTTAAATTAATTGTGAACATTGGGATGTGGCAAAAATTTGTGACAATGTGTCCTATTACCAGTTTTCCCCTTATGTATTGGTAATATAATTCCATTTGTTTAGTGCATTCATGCAAAAGTGGATTGAAAGTGAAATATAACACATTGAGGTTGTCACAATAGCGAATAACTTGTTGAGTATGACAATCCTTAAGTTATTTGAGTATCGAAGAAAGCTCTTCTATTCTATAGATGCAGGAAAGTGAATGACATTCAACATATATATTGGATTTGGACACTACATGTTTCTTCTTGGAAGATCAGAAGACACATGTTCTTCCCCAAAGAAAAAACATATAAACCACTTGTACTCCTCCTTGTTAAATGATAATCATCCAAGTCAACATCTATAAAATTGGTGATTGGAAGTTGAATGTTTGTATAGATTTGGACTCCCATGGACATGGACTCTTTGACATACTTCAGCAAGCATTTTACAAGATCCAAATGTACAGAGACTGGACTGTGTAGAAACTGACAATTCACATTCACTCAATAGGTCAGATCATGCCTTCTAAGGTGAGATGTCGTAATGATCCCAAAATGTGAAAATATTCACTACCACCAGATAAGTGAGTCCTTGATGTCTTATGTAATCATTGAGGAAGTAGGGGCTGACAAGTGCGGAGATTAACTTAGTAGCATGTTTTCTCTTTAAAGAGTATCACAAGCGGTTTGATGAATAAGAAGACCATGCTTATTGGGTTCAACTTTTTTACCAAGTAAATAATAATTATTTATGATATTTCTTAGAGGATATATGTCTCTAGTTTACTAATGAATTTATAGACCATGGAACCAGAGTTAACTGTAATGAGTATATCATAAACATACAAAAAGAGATCAATAAAATCACCATTAAGAAAAAAGAAAAACAATGCCAAGTGATCACTACTGGACTAGAATCTAAGTTTAACAAAATAAAGGCTGGTCCAAGTATACCAAGATCTGCAAACTTGCTTTAGTCCATACAAATGCTTTATGTGATGTACATATGTAATTATATGTATATTGTCAATAAATGCGAATGGTTGTTCCACATATATAGTTTTATCCAATGTTCCATTTAAAAACACATTAAACATCAAGTTGTTTACATATAGGATATTTGACATGGCTACTGAGAGCATCATTTTAACGGTGGGGGACTAGATATTTTGCGTAGTCTATTCCTTCCTCTTAATGAAATAATCTAGGGACTAGTTTTTCTAAGGTTTGATCATTATTGAACTTAGTATTAAGGACCCATTTACATTACATTATGTTGATGGTTGGAAATCTCTTAACTAAAGTCCAAGTTTAAATTTTATGAATAGTTGCTAATCCACTAGTCACATTTTGCCTCCAACCATCATGTTATCACACACTTATTAGGGGTTTTGAGGTCATTGGGTTCAAATAAATGGTGAAAGCATATCGTGGATTTGGTTTGTAAATACCACATTTATCTCTAGTGATCATGTGATGATTGTTATTTGGTGTATTAGTTAAATTCTTTTCAACATTATTAGAATTGGGCATATTTTTGAAAATTAGAAAACACATGCATGTATATAAAAGAATTAACAACAAATATATTAGGGAATGGCAATTCTTGAATAGTATCAGGAGTAGATAATTCCTCATCATTATGATTAATATAAGTATTATTATGTACTACTTCACCACTAGTGTCATTATTGGCATACCTAATAGTTTTTTTCGGGACCTTTTTTTATTAGTATAACTACCAACCATTAGAGAGAAACCCTAGACCTGATCCCGATTATGAAATAAAACAACAAATTCTTAACAAAGGTGATTAAAACAATATATGAAATCACAGAATTTTTTTCCTTTTTATTTCTTCACAACTTTCATAAACCAATGTCACATCAAGTATATCACATTAAGACATCACAATTCTTATTCAACTCCATTAAAACCAAAATCAACCAAGTGAGTGGATACATCCCACTCAAGCTAGGTACATGCATCAATATCATATTAAGTCTAATGAACTTAAAAGAAACATGTAAATATTGAAACGTCTAGAAGATAGTTCTAGCATCTAAATAAATCCAATTTACAATGATAATCTAATCAAACAAATAAGGTAATCACTGAAACCAAATCCAACTTTAAAACATCTTTTAGAGCATGTTAAGAACAAATCAATAGATGCTACTTAATTCAAAATGAAAATGCTGTAGTATGAGTAACAAGTCAATATCTAAACATTTGTGACACTCCACCAGATGGACCAGGAACACATACTACAGTCCTAAAGTTGAAGTCTGCATAAGACATGTTTACCAAATAGTAATATCAAATGACAAGTAATCCAAATCATACTCAGAGTGGATATGAATTCCAACATTAACTACTTGTCAATATTTATGCTCAGATTCCAAACTAGACAAATAAGAATATGAAGCAGATATTCTCTATAAGAAAATGATTATTTTCCACAACAAGAAACAAAATCAATAATGGAAAATCACTAGCTAGAAGTACAAAGAATGTAATAAACATTTAAATTGTATTCTACCCAACTGGTCATATTTTATTCATTTGTCTTGAAACTACTTGGATTGTACCTCATCAAGTAGAAGTCACCACGCCTAATTCTTGTGTCAATGAATGACCGTCACTATCTTAGCGTTTAGTCGGCCACCCTAAGATATCAACAACAGACCCTGGTCCACCTTAGGGTTACCTAAAGAGGTCACATCCTCATCTCAGGTACATGAGATAGGAACTTGCAAAGCAATATATCACATATATCTCATATTTTCATATTTCACATTTTTCAGTTCATCTAAAGTTTATTCCTCATGGACTTAAACTTTTAGAGAAAATATTTAGGGCCAGAGCCACTCCAGATGACTCACTCCTAAATCCCGGTATTCTAACATTTAAGGTATCGATCCACACTCTAGAAATCCTTCTCATAATTCATTGATTACTACAAGGAGAACTGTTTTGTTTCCTCTGTGTGGACCTCAAGGGAAACCCATGATGTTCAGGGAAGCTAACTAGATGTGTCATTATTTCACTTGTTATTAATCTTTTTTATCAAAACATCATGTATGTGTGTATTCTTGCATAACTAGAATAACATAAAATATATTAGGTTTACAAGAAAGACAATGACAAAAAAAGGAAGAACAACAATCTATAATTTGCAACATATATAATTCTTCATATTTCCACATCATATCTAGCAGTCATCATCAGTGGGATTTTAGCCCAAGACATAATCTCATTGTCCAACATTTACCCCATCAGTGTTTTATCATCATCGGTGGGCCTTCATCCCAAGACATAATCTCATTGTGTAGCATTTATCTTCATCAGGTTTTATAAAAAGTAATCAAAGAATGTAAACTTTATCTCAACATATTTCTTATCCATTCATTTCCTATCACAATTCTCATTGAGTATTAACAAAAATACTAGAACTAATAACAATATAAGGATGTATACATCTTATGTTCATTCATCATGCTCATAATATGTTTAACATGCAACAAATACTTATTCTATACAATTTATACATATATGAATGAATCTCAAATATAAACATGCATAACACATTAATACTTCCTACTTACTATTTACCACTCTACAATTAGGGCTACTATTTAAGGCATAATTGATCTCATTTGAAGTGCATCAAAAAAGGCAATCTTTAGAATACAAGTATTCTAACATACAATTACAATCCATGAGAAAATTCTTATAAACCAATTCATATCCTTGTACCTTATCTTGTAATTTAATTAAACTATAATCACATGCATTCCTCAATCTCTCATTTGAGATCATTATTCATTAGCATCACATAATTCATCATTTTAGGTTAGGATTGGTTTCTTAGATCCATCTACTAATGTTCATCATTTCCCTTTCATTTCATATTCATTTTTTTTTAACTTTTTCCATATGATGCTCACCACTATTCTTAAAATCAATCATTCTAAATTTAATTAATATATAAAGTTTGTCTCTCATTGAAATCATTCATCATCTGATTTTTATATATTTCATGCAATTTAGGTCAACACAGATGTCATCAAAATATATAGACTATATACTTCATCATACATATTTCATTTCTAACTTGTCATCACCATTCAATTATTCTTATCCATCTCCTTTATTGTAATTAGTTGAGTGCACCATGTCTTTGACTTCCAATGGCATTCATATAATTAACAAATATCATTTTTCCCTTTTAATACTACTTGCTTTTGATTAAAAGAATGGATTAGGTTACATCTTCTTACATCATGATCTCTAATCATCCTTCCCAGTTCATTAATATGTAGCTTGTATAAAAGTACCCACATTCATGTGAGGGTTACTCATTATTCCATAAATTATACTAAAGTAGATTCATTGGGATTAGGTTATATTAGAAAGACTCATCATCTTTAATTAAAGTATTAATACCTATATTTCAACATTTTATCACATTTACAAAATTATATACAAGTTCTAGCTTCACCACTGATATTCGTCTTAATACTAAACTTCTAGGGTTTTCAAGAAGTCATCCTTAGTTCAACACATCATAAGAATCATATCTTCTAGTAATCACATCAAGGTGCGTAGGGGTTCATTAGGGCTATTCACACACATGGAAACCCTGATTTCCATTTTCACACATTTCAGTCATCAAACATAAGTACACATTGATTCATTAACTCATTTGATTCAATCCCACAGCACAAACCCTAAATAGGGAATATCTCAACCTCATATTGATCCTTATGTATATATCATATTCAATTTTAGTAAGTGATAACATCAGTTTTGATGCACTTTTCATAGCCTTTATCATAATAAAAAACCTTCGAATTAATGCTTAGATGATTGGTTTTACTCATTAACTTCAATTTACCCATTGTGAGGTTCTAATTTAGTTTTGTTGATAATTGAAGGAATTTGGTACAAATCTGATGAAAATTATGAGATATAACCAATTGCCTCATAAACTCCAAATGACTATCGACAAGGATGGTCGACAACCGATCCTCTCTCCAAAGAATTGATAAAAGACTATCAAAGTGATCATCGAAAGACACATCGAGCGACACATTGTCGATGAACCTTGACATCTATGAGTTGAGTGATGGCTATCGAGCAATTCAAACACTCACCTTTCGAAAGGTGATCGTCAAACCTAACCTTTCTACAACACATGCTTTGATAGATGTTGCAGATGGGTTAATCACTATAAGAGTAAGGAATGAATCTATCCATTTTCATATCCTCAATCACATGAAAGGACCTTCGTCAGTAGAGACCAATTATTTTGCTGAATGTTGCAACCAGTTATTTGTAGAAATTCAAGAACATGATGCTATAGTCGATCCCTTGACGCGGGTTCTAATCAATCCTACTTCAGGAATTGAAGATCTTGAAGTTGAAGAGATATTTTCATAGTTAGAAGCTACAGAACAAGAAGAGTTTTGAGGATCTATTGAAATGGTAAAATATGTTTCCCTCCAGCAAGAACCAATGATGCCTCCATCACAAAACCTCCACCAGAACTAAAACCACTTACTAAAGGTTTGAAATATGATTTTCTTGATGATGAAAAGAGGAATCTGGTAGTAATTAATGCACAATTGTCTCATGAACAACAACAACTACTCTTTCCTGAACATAAGGTTCAGATGAAGGCCCTTGGATATTGCATTGATTATATTAAGGGTCTCATTCCTATCATTTTCATGCACATGATTAACCTTGACATAGAAGCAAAGCCACACGTACAAGGTTAAAAGAAGCTGAACTAAAAAATGTGAGAAGTGGTACACAAGGAAGACATCAAACTTATAGACGCATGAATAATCTATGCCATTATCAAAAACAACTGGGTGAGCCCAGTACATGCGGTACTAAAGAAAGGAGGCATGATCGTAGTCAAGGATAGTGATGGAAAGGAATTAGCCACACTCACAGTAACCAGATGGCGTATATGCATTGACTACATGTTACTGAACACAGCTACACACAAGGATCACTTTCCTCTCCCATTTATTGACCAAGTTTTGGAAAGATCGTCCCATCATTCACACTTCTGCTACTTGGATGGGTACTTAGGATTTTATCAGGTGCCTATCCATCTGGGCGATCAGGAAAAGACCATGTTAACATGTTTGTATGGGACGTATGCTTTTCATTGCATGCCTTTCTATCTATGTAACACACCAACCAAATCTCTAAGGTGCATGTCAATGGTTTTCTCTGATCTAATAAAAGAAATTGTGGAAGTCTTTATGGACAACTTCTTAGTCTATGGGTCATCCTTTGAAGACTTCCTAAAAATTCTATCCCTTGTTCTCCAGAGGTGTGAGGAAAAATAACTAGTTCTCAATTGGGAGAAGTTCCATTTCATGGTGTGAGAAGGAATCATCCTAGGGCACAAAGTATCTGAGGTAGGTATAGAAGTAGATAAGAAAAAGATAGAGGAAATTTCTAAACTCTCGCATATGTTGATGGTCTCTTCTATTCATAGTTTCTTGGTACGTGTCAAATATTATTGTCCGTTCATTGAAGACTTTTCAAAAATTGTAAAACCTCTTTCCAAATTGCTTATTAATGATATACCATTTGTCCTCGATGAAGATTGTTTGAAGGTCTTCCATACTATGAAAAATGAACTCACTACCGCACCCATCATGTAGGATCCATACAGGGATCTTCCTTTTGAGCTAATGTGCAACGCTGGTGATTATGTTCTTGAAGCATTCTTAGGATAGAAAAAAGACAAGAAACATCATGTCATATACTACACCAGTAAAACTCTCAATGAAGCTTAGATGAATTACACAACCTCCAAAAAAGAGATGTTGTCTATTGTCTATGCTTTCAAAAATTTTAGGTCTTATCTCCTAAGAGGGAAGGTAATAATATATACAGATCATGGAGCAATCAAGTATCTTATGCAAAAGAAAGATACCAAACCACCCCACCTCCGTTGGGCTATTCTATTTCAAGAATTTGATCATGAAATCAGTGACAAAAGGGATCTGACAATATCATGGAAGATCATATTTCTCGAATAATGATCGAAGAAGACAATCCTCTTACCATCAATGACTCATATCAACATGATTTCCTATTTCTTATTCACTGTCTGGACCAAGTAACTCCATTGTATGCTGATTTCTGCAATTATCTCACATGGCAATAGTTGCCTCCTGGGATGACTTACAATCAAAAGAAAAAGTTCTTTTCAAACATAAAGAATTAATATTGGGAAGGCTCATTCTTGTTAAGGAAATGTGATGATAACATCTACCATCATTGTGTAGATCATGATGAAGCCCATTTTATCTTGGAAATTTTTCATGCAGCTCCTTATGGAGGGCATTAGAGCTGAGAAGATGGCTCTAAAAATCCAAAATTTTAGTTTTTATTAGTTGTCTATCTTTAAGGATGCACAAGCCTATACCAAATAATGTGATGTATGTCAAAAAACTGGGAACATCGACAAAAGGAAAGATATGCCAATGGTCGACTGGATCGAAGTCAAAATCTTTGATGGGGGGGGATAAACTATGTGGGACCATTCATGTTGGTATGTATGCCCATAGAACTAGTCATATGATGATTGTAATGGCATACTTTGTAAATGATTTGAATAATAATAAAGGAAATTTATGTCTATATGTTTAATCTGTTTTGAGATAATGATATAACATGTTAGACGTATAAAGACTCATATTACTCAAAGATGTATGTCTTTAGGTTAAGGACCTGAACAATTAGATCATCTGGATGTTAAGAGTATACATTCTTGTTATGTCCCTAGTCGGTTATTATTGTGGAAATATCCATAGATATCAATTATACATAAGACTAGAGTGTGTGTTCATTGACGACAAAATCTCATCAGTCATGATATATGATATCAAACCAAGCACATAGATACATGTTAGAGAATAATGTATCAGACAGACCCACCATAAGAGTGATGCATGGAAACCACACTTGGTTAGTCGGGATCATCTCTTATAGTATTGGTGGTGATTGTGGTTCTTAAACCTAAAATCACTGCACTCATCACATGTGGTTGGGTACACTTTGACATCATCAAACGTAGTCCTAAAACATGGGTTGTTGTTATAACGATGATGGTTGGGTGACTTTGACACATGGGGACTTGACTGTGAGTGATAGATATGGAATTTGTCACTCCTAAGGGAGTGTGATATCATGGCCACTTGAGGAGTGAGACTGAGAAATGCATGGCCATTCACATGTAAGTCAACATATGATATTGAGCTTACATATATCTTAGATAGTCTACTCTGAATCAAGAAACATGGATTGAACGTTTGTAGTGGATGACAAGTCCATACCTCAAGTTCAATTCAGATATCAGTGACAAAGGAACTATACATTCACTACAATACCAATAACATATTGCATGTTGAAAGTTGTTCTCCAACTTTCCTTTTCACTTGGGTAGCACTGATGTGCAACTAGGTACCGCTCTTTGCTTGTGAAGTTATAAGTTAGTTATGGACATTCACTGCCAACGTGAAATGGTACCTATAGGGTCACACACATAGGATTAACCTGGAAGAGGAGTTTATCCATGAATGATGTTTAGACTGATTACTAAAGTGTTTAGGTACTCAATTAAACATTCAATCATTAGACTTGACTCAAAATTATCAAGTTCAAGTGTTGAACCAATTGATTCGAGTGTTAGATTGATTAGAATTGCATTGACTGAGTTCTGCACAACTTGGACCATCAACTGACCGGTTCACTGGGTGAACCGATCAGCTCATGGTTAGTGAGACGATCGGTTCACTCTAGTGAACTGATATGTTCACATGGAACAAACAAGCATGTGTTGGGTTTCCCAATTAGTGAGAAAAGATCCCAATTTCACTTGTTCAATTCGATTGGGACAAGAATTAATCTTTGTATTAATTAGAAACGAATAAGAAAAGTCAATTATAGGCAAGTCTGGGAAGTGAAATGATCAGTTCACTAGTGAACCAATTAGCTCACCTTGCCAAATGACTGATTTAGTTGTGAACTTACTGATTCACATGTCACAGTGCAAATAGTTCATGGAAAATTTGAACCCTTTTACTCCCGCACAGACTGGGAACCCTGACCCTACCCTCTAATATAAAAATAGAGGGGTACAGGGGGCTTCTCAGAACACACAACTCAGAACATCAGTTTCTCTACAAAGTTGTTGTCCTCTCTGGTTTTAGTAACTGAGAGAGCCCAAGCAAGTTCTCCCCATCCAGAGAGGAACATTGAGGTAAAGACAACTGCAGAAAAATGACTGGTGATGGGAGAGTGTGTCGGTGACTAATACACCTATAGAAGGGGACATCTCCTTCTAGTCAGTCTTTCAGGACGACTAGAGTTCCTGGTGGTCTGTGTGGACTATCTATAGAGCCGGGAGATTTCTACCGCTAAGGAGGATGACTATCAACCGTAGTCTGGGTCAAGACCAGGAGTTGCACAGACGTCGTCAAAGACTATGTGGTTGAAGGCTACACTAGTTGCGTGGTATTGTCACTGAGCAAGCCTCAAGACC
Organism: Alisma plantago-aquatica; assembly: GCA_963693085.1. NCBI lineage: Eukaryota > Viridiplantae > Streptophyta > Magnoliopsida > Alismatales > Alismataceae > Alisma > Alisma plantago-aquatica. The sequence continues at coordinate 929,132,995 of OY856409.1, forward strand.
AGGTATATCTCACTAAACCATCTTTCCTATTGCATACTTATTGATGCGATTTGCTGGTTATGGGTTTGTAGTTAGATAAAATTTTTGTTTCCACTGTCTGTTCTGTCCCACAAAACCCAACAGTAGTATCAAAGCCACGTCAACATACTATATTTTAGGATTAATTGATATGATCGGATTTTTTGTTTTCACCATTTATTTATTGCATGCAATGCGAATACTTTAACTAGATAATGTGCATATCAGATTAAACACCACAAATCTCTATATATATGATATATATATGCAATCAATTTGCATCGCCCTAAAACGGTTTTGATGGTGGATGTGTAGCGCGGTTATGGCCTATAAACCCCCTATGTGTGTGCTTGGTTGGTTGTGGTTGTTTTCATCTCGGTCTGCATACTGAGTCCTTTCTTCTATTCCAGATGTAACTCAAGATAACTCGAGCCTTCTCTTCTACCTTTGCTCCCCCCTAATGTAGCTCAGGGTTTCCCAAAGATATATGTAAAAGTAAGATAGTTTTATTTCTTGTTATGTCGTAGAGTGGTGGGTGCCCAGACGAGCGGTTAAGGGACCAAGGCGACCGACTAATGGTGCAAGATGAGCAGATGGTGGCCTAATGAGGATCCCGACAACCTACCGAACTGATCGTCTAGAGGAGCCAGACGATCTGTTGGAAGCTACCAACCGACCGGCCAGGAGGTGAGCCGATCAACCATGGGATGAGCTGATCAACCCAGAATGGCCCAAGAATAGATCGTCATAAAAAACAGGTTGTTGCATGTGATGAAGACCTAGATGACCGTAATTCCTTGTGGCTCAAGGAATAACAATAGGATCGCCATAATCATTTATGTATCATTTTGCATGTTTTCTTGTGGGATATAGCATGTATATGATATATATTATATATGTGGTGATTGGATATGTATATGTATATAAATACTAAACCCCTTAATATAAATATTAAGTTTAAGATATCTTTCAAAAGCAACACACTTGAAAAACTTGATCAACTAAGTGTGGGCACGCCCTAGCATGGTGCACTGTCTATCTCATGGAAGTGTGATGGCGAATATGTGGGTCTGCCCTAACAGGGTGCATATTCATTGTGTTAGAATTTGGGTTGGGTTAGACTTAACTAGGTGACCTTGATCAGATCAAGCATCTTGAGGCATGGAGATGTACATGACAAAGAGTTGTGCATGCCATCTATCAAGAGTTGTGATGCAATTATCAAAGTTGCCTACCTGAAAGAATCTAGTTGTGGGTAACAACCCTAGCTGGTCCATGACTTAGACGAAATTAGGATCTTGCTCACTAGAAGGTTGTATGTTGCAATCTTCCAAATTGATGGTGAAATTGATCAAAATAGTGGGAGTGATAATTAATTAAAAGACCTAATTAATATCGTCAACTTTATCAAATCAAACAAATAAAAAATATTTTGAAATTTTGTAATATTCTTTTGTAAATCCAAATGACAAACACAAATACATTATCATTGTGATCAGTTCTTAAATGGGATAAACTTTAAATCTAGTTTGGGACCTTTGAGAATTGTTCTCAATTGTGAGTGTAAACTCTAAAGTGCTTGAAAGACCAAAGCCAGTAGAACCACTCCAAATGCACCTAAGGCTAAAATTGGATGCTTACTTGAAGTATGCCAATGATGCCTAAGACATCAAGAACCTTATGCTAAGCTATATGAACTATGAGTTGCATAAATAGCTTGAAGCATGGACATTCTTTAGATGGTTATACATCTTCATAATCATGTAAAGCGTGAAAGGTATAATGTCTTCAAAGTGATATTTGAGTATAAGCAGATAGATGGAGATCAAGTATAATCTCATATACTCAATATGATTATTCATATAGATCAATTGTGATTTCTTATAGGTCAAGAGTTGACCAAACATATGATTCTACGAAACATTATGTGAATCATATAGCCAGTTTATCAAATGTTGAGAAACTTGGCCAAACAATTGTCTGAAGTGCTTGGCATATTGATGCCAAAGCATGAATGAAGAAAGGACAAAAACTGTAATAATGATCATTAGAGTGAAGTCCATAGACTAAAGCTAGGTCAAGAAGTGTTCTGAAACTAAGCCTAGGTCCAAATCTTCATCACTCAAGATATGGAGAGGAGTAATATGGAAAGGGAAATAACCTCTTTATAGAGGATCTCAGGAAGATGAAAGAGAGATTGAGATCGCTACTTCAGGACCTAAGAAGAAATAAGCTAGAAACTGTGCAGAGCAAGAGTTTCTACCATTACAGTTACAATATGACATTCATGGGCATATAATAGAATTAGTGAATTGCTATTATACATCTGCCATCAACGAAATCATCATACATCTTGTATGGACAAGAGTGTAATGAACTGATATTTCATTTCAAAGAAATGATCTTTGATGGCAATGCCTATGTCTCATCAACTATACTTGATAGTTAAAGAGACAAATGTGTGTGACACATATAATGAATGACATGATAACTCAAACTTGAATGTCTATAGCATAGTCATCTGTAGTGCATAAATGAGAACTGCATTTCTAGAAATACATATGATGGTTATCTAGACTCATTTTGGTTATTGAACCAATACAGACATGCTAATCTCATTCATTATACAATATGACAAAGGTTCTTCACTAGATGTAGTGGGAGAATGACTATTCTATTAAGGATTATACATATTGATGTATATAGACCTTTTAGAATAAATGCTAAAGGTAATCAATAGTATTTCAATGAATTTACTGATGACATCAATAGATATGGTAGTTTGCATTTAATAAAATACAAACATGAATCTCTTAAAGTGTTCAAGGAGATCATAAATGAAGTACACAACAAACTTGGTATAAGTATTAAATTTTGATATGATTGATATGGAAATACTTTGAACCAAGAGTTTGAGAACCTTCTGGAAGATCATGATAATGTATCATGATGTACTCCACCTGAAACAAAATGATAGTATATCATGAGAAGTGTATTAGAAAGAAGGAATCACGCCTTGGTAAGTCACAATGTGATTACCAGCTAAACTTCACATTTCCTTTTGGGCACATACTTAACACTAAAACAATGTGCCATCTAATTAGTTCAAAAAGACACCATATGAGATATGGAATGGGAAGTGTCCCAATATGTCTTTATAAATATTAGGATTGAAAGCCTAAATAAGAAAAAAAAATCTTAAAAGGTTTTGTCCACAAATCGCATAAATGTTATTTTGTTGAATACTACTTTGATATCCAAATCCAATAACAAAGGTGTTTTGGATGTCTGCATTCCTACAGGAGAACCTAGGAATTAGTGGGAAAGAAAAGTAGAACTTGAAATGTTTGAGACAAACAAGAAAAACATTGAACTTAAAGAGGTACAATGGGAATAAAGAGAATCACAAAATATTATGGAATCTCAAAGTTCCTTAAGTAACACACAAAACTCATGGTTCTGGCAGAACATGCCTACAGCTTGAATTATATATGATATCTTATGGACAAAAATGTGGTGAGTTGAGCATATGATGAGTCAACAGTCTACCAAGAAGCTAATGAGAGCCAGAAACTGAGATATGGCTTGAAGCCATGAAATCCAAGATGGACTCCATGTACATCAACAAAGTATGACCTTGGTTGATCCACCTGAAGGGGTAAAGCCCATAGGGTACTTTTGGGTCTTCCAGAAGAAGACTGTAATGGAGGGTAATTTAGTTGTAAAGAATTTCTAACAAGTTCAAAGTGTTGAACATGATGAAATATTTTAGGCAGTTACCAAGGATAAATCGACCAGGATAATGCTTGATATTGTAGCTTAATGGAAATAAAGTCCATGAAGCTACATAAATCAATCTTTGGATTCAAGCGGGCACCTCAGAACTGGGATCTTTTATTTGACAAGATAGTCAAAGAATTTGACTTGAGTAAAAATAAAGAAGTAATGTGTGATTATAAGAATTTAGTGGGATCATATGTATATTCCACATATTGATGGGGAATAACACCCTTATACTGCAAATATTAAAACTTGGCAACAAAGTGTATTCTAAAGTTTTAAAGAAGCATCCTATGTGATAGGAATCAAGATCCATAGAGATAGATCAAGAGGGATTCTTGACCTAAGAAAGAGAGTATACATCAGTAAGATGCTGAAAGGGTTCAACATGATGAAAGAAAACATATCCATGTTCCATGGAGTTAGCCTCTCAAGATCCAAGTGTCCCAATTCTTATGAAGAATAAGGAACACATGGATAGATGCCATATGCATTTGTAATTGGATCTATCACGTATGAACTCATCTCGTTATCTTGTATGTATTGGACATGACAAGAAAATATGAACTAATTATCTTGTATGTATTGGACATGACAAGAATATACAAACTCATCATCTTGTATGTATTGGACATGATAAGAAAATATGGAATCCAGTTATTTTGTATGTATTGGACATGCCGAATGGATATTTGTGAACTCCAGTAAGGATTACTGAAATACCATGAAGGACGTCTTTATGCACTTGTGAAGTACTAAAAGGATTAGTTCTTTAGTTATGGTGATAAGGAAGAGTTGGGAGTAAAAATTTACACCAATGCAAGCTTCTAAAATGACAAAATTGTGTTTGACCTTGGAATAAGAATTGATAGTTGGAAATGTTCCAAAAATAAGATAATTGATTAATTCTACAATAAGAAGCTGAGTACCTTAGTGTTATGTACACTGTAAAGGATATTGTATGGATCTAGAAGTTCATATGGATGAACTTATGGGAGGTTGTGACCATTGGTGACTCAGTAGTAATATTGTGACAACAATGGAGCTACTAGTTAGGCAAAGGAATTTCAGATAGCATACTACGGCATTTCCATCTCATACGACCAGTCGTACAACTAGGGGATATGAAACATGCAATATACAGACTTGAAGCAAATGTTGTTTACCCACTATAAAAGCACTTGTGCAGCAGAAACATGATGGACATGTTAAGATCACTTGGAATATGATTCGTAGGTGATTGGCTCTAAGTGCAAGTGGGAGTCTATTGGTATGTATGTCCATAGAGCCTGTCATGTGATGATTTTAATGGCATACTTTGTACATGATTTGAATAATAATAAAGGCAATTTCCATCTATATGTTTAATCTATTTTAAGATAATGATATAACATGTTAGATGTCTAAAGAATCGTATTACTCAATGACGTATGTCTTCAGGTTAAGGACTTGAGCAATGATATCATACGGATGTTAATAGTATTCATTCTTGTTACATCCCTAGTCAATTATTATTATGGAAATATCCATAGACATCAATAATACATAAGACTAGAGTGTGTATTGGTTGATGACATAATCTCATCAGTCATGATATATGATAGCAAACCAAGCACATAGATGATGCATGGAAACCACACTTGGTTAGTCAGGATCATCTCTTATAGTATTGGTGGTGATTGTGGTTCTTAAACCTGAAATCACTGCACTCATCAAATGTGGTTGGGTACACTTTGACATCATCAAATGCAGTCCTAAAACATGGGTTGTTATAACAGTGATGATTGGGTGACTTTGACACATGGGGAATTGACTGTGACTGGTAGATATGGAATTTGTTCCTCCTAAGGGAGTGTGATATCCTGGCCACTGAGGAGTGAGACTGAGAAATGCATGGCCATGCACATGTAAGTCAATATATGACATTGAGCTTACATATATCTTAGATAGTCTACTCTAAATCAAGAAACATGGATTGAACGCTTGTAGAGGAGACAAGTCCATGACTCGAGTTCAATCTGGATATTAGCGACAAAGGAACTATACATTCACTATAATACCAATAACAGATTGCATGTTGAAAGTTGTTCTCCAACTTTCCTTTTCACTTGGGTAGCACTGATGTGCAACTAGGTATCGCTCTTTGCTTGTGAAGTCATAAGTTAGTTATGGACATTCACTGCCAATATGAAATGGGACCTACAGTGTCACACACATAAGATTAACCTGGAAGAGAAGTTTATCCATGAATGATGTTTAGATTGATTACTAATTTTTTTAGGTACTCAATTAAACATTCAATCATTAGAATTGACTCAGAATCATCAAGTTCAAGTGTTGAACCCATTTATTAGAGTGTCAGATTGATTGAGAACTTCATTGACTGAGTTCTGCACAACCTAGACCATCAACCGACCTGTTCACTGGGTGAATCAATCGGCTCTTGACCAGTGAGATGACCAGTTCACTCTAGTGAACCGATTGGTTCACATGGACCAAACGAGCATGTGTTGGGTTTCCCAGTTCGTGAGAAAAGATCCCCGTTTCACTTGTTCAATTCGATTGGGACAAGAATTAATCTTTGCATTAATTAGAAATGAATAAGGAAAGTCAATTGCAGGAAAGTTTGGAAAGTGAAATGACCAGTTCACTGGTGAACCGACCATCTCACCTTGCCAAATGACTGGTTCAGTTGTGAACTGACCGGTTCGCCTACCGCAGTGCAAACAATTCATGGAAAATCCAGACACTTCTACTCTCTCATAGACTGGGAACCTTGATCCTGCCCTCTACTATAAATAGAGGGGTACATGAGGCTTCTCATAACACACAACTCAAAACATCAGTTGCTCTAAAAAGTTGTTGTCCTTTTTGGTTTTGGTAACTGAGAGAGCCCAAGCAAGTTCTACCCGTCTAGGGAGGAACAACGATGGAAAGAAAACTATAGAAAAGTGACTGGTGGTGGAAGAGTGTGTCGGTGACTAGTACGCTAACAGAAGGTAACAAATCCTTCTAGTCAGTCTTTTAGGATGACTAGAGTTCCCGGTGGTCCATGTGGACTATCTATAGAGGTAGGAGATATCTACCACTTAGGAGGACAACTGTCAACCACAGTCAGGGTCTAGACCAAGAGTTGCACCAGATGTCGTCTGTAAGGACCCTGACCTCCATTTAGGGCTTATCCTGTTTGCCTTGCTTCACCTTGGTGCTTAGTTGCTTGCTAATCACCCTTAGTGGTGATTAGGGTTTGTTTGTGCTTGTTGTGTGTTGGAGGTACTACTTGCAATTAACCCAAGTCTAGGGTTTTTGAGCAAGTTTGTCACCTTGAGAGGTGTTTCTCTCTCTCTCCTTGCTTCCTCTAGTGTTGAGAGGAAGGGTTGGGCTCGTTGTTGAGTTTCTTTGGGCTTGAATGAGCCTTGTGGGGCCTTGTTGTGCCTTGCTTGACCTTGTCAGACCTTGTGTCAGCCTGAGGTGTGTCGCCCAGGGAGGTGTGTCAGGCATGGTGTTGGGGTGTGTCACCCAGGACCCCTTTGACCCTTTGACCTCATTTGTGTCACCACTAGTGGACACTTGGTGCTTGATGCTTTCATGTGGCAATGGCCTTGGACATGTGTTTAAGGCAAGTTAGAGAGGTGGCATTGCCCATGGACAAGTGTCCCTAGGTGGGTGACACCTTGCCTTGTCTTACCTTGATTTCTCCTCCATCCTCTCCTATATATGTGTTCCCTTTCTCTTGCTAAGGATCCCTTTAGTTCCTTAGTTCCCCTCTCCCTTTGGTTGCACGACACCTCTTCCTTTGCAAGCTCGGTGGCCGACCCTTATCTCGGAGTCTTCTTCTTCTTCCTCTTAAAGTGGACGAAGGTGTGCTTGGTTCTTGGTGCTTGCTTAAGGCGGGTTACATACCTCCTAATCCTAATCATATTACCTTATTCTATGTTCTTGTACGTTTTCTTATGATCATAATCGGCCATGTATGTTGCTAGTTAAGTTGCTTGCTTAGTTGTACCCTAGTTGGCTGAACCATGTCTTAGGGTTTCCTTGTTGAGCAACACTCCTTTCCCTCCTTGGTCTAGAGAAGTGACCTTGAGCTATAGTGATATGAGCAACACCCCTCTCTCATTTAAGTTGAGAGGTGAGCTTGTGTCCTAGTTGCTTGATCAACACCCTTCTGTCACCATGGATTCGAGAGGTGAGCTTTTTGGTAGATGTAGATCTGTGTTAAGGTTGATCCTTGTGGTTTCCCGAGTTGTGATAGAGGTTGTGCAAAACCCCGCTCTCTTTGTTGTTGAGAGGTGAGCCGATCTTCTTGATCAATATAGGGTTTGGTGCCCTTGTGCTTGAGGTTGATGATGATCTTGTTGGGTTGTATCTTGCACGGTATGGCTTGGGGATGGTGTTTCCTGATACCCTCTCTTGATCTAGAGTTCTGGTTGATATGATGAGGTTGAGTTGGGTGATACTCCTTGGCCTTTGCCTTGTGTGTTGGCTGATAGGATGAGGCTAGCTTGGTTGGACGATAGGCTTTCCTTTGCTGACCATTTGAGTTGTATCCTTGGTCGCTGTGCCTAGATGAGTATGGGTGTTGGACGATACCTAGGCTGTGTTGGGGCATCATGTGCTGGCAGTGAGGGCCTTGGGCATGTGAGTGGTGTGGCTGCCCGATAGGTACCTTCACCTCTAGTGGGTGTTGTAGGGTTGGCCTGGGTGTCATGGCTCTAGCTGTCATGGTAGTTGTTTCCCGTTATAACCCTAACTCCATGGTTTTACGATACACCTGGTTGCACGATGCACTCTCCAACCCAGCTGCACGACACCCTTGGGTGGTGGACGTTACCTATTGTGCTAGGCCAATAAGGTTGTGTCCGGTTCACTAAGATGATGTCACCTTGGATGCACGACATGACCCATAGACCTAGCTACACGTTATGCTTTATGCACGATATACCTTGGTCTCTGGTTGCATGACACACATGGATGCACGACACTCCTTGAGGTGGTAGCCTGACATCCCTGCTTTAGCTTGGCCGATATGTGGCTAGAATGCTTGGGTGACATGAGGGTCGACCCTGCCCGATACCACTTCTAGTGAGGGTGCCCTGCCCGTCACACTTCTTGTGAGGGTAGTGGGTACTTCTAGTGAGGGTCATGTTCCACCCGGAAACCCATCTATAGTTCTTTATCATGCAATCACATTCTTGTTGATAAGCATTATGGTTTATGGTTGGTGAATCTTTGACATGTGTGATAATAGTAAAGTGGTTGATATAGTAGAATGCACATATGTAACCATGACATATCTAAAACTCTTATGACATGATATTACATGTGTTTATGATCATCTTGAATCATGTATCTATAATGATGAGTAAATGATAAAGTTTGGAAGTATATGAGTTGCTTCACACGATGATGTGACCCATGTCTATGATTACAGGTTTGAGGCATGAATGATAAAGCATATAATCATCAATGTTGCCCTATGTTTGATAATATGATCATTCTATTAATCCATGATGGTTTCAGTTATATCTATGATTGTGTATACTAACCATGCAAGTGTTTCATGCGGATGTGTATCTAGGTAAAGGGCTATCAGGTATATATGTTTGAATGACACTACATTGATGGTCACTCTTGTTGATGAGATAACATGTACCACCTGTACAATGTGTTTAGGTCTGAGGACCAAAGTTTGGCTAAAATGCCTAGTTGAGGTGTTATCCTTTGATGATGAGATCTGGGATTTTTATTGTTACAACCCCAATTTTGGGTTCATTTGCTGAGAAATGTAATTTCTCATATTAAAGATAAGTGAACAAATAATGAATGAATGCATGATTTTCATTTGAAATAGCCTTGTTGATTTGTTTGTGGGCTTTATTGGCTATTGGGCCCAATAACAAGGAAAGGATAAAAGAAATTCCACTATTATTGAGTAAATAAGAAAATAGAGAAAAAGGAAAATTGTGGAAACCTCTAGAAGGCAAATCCAAAGAGGGATTTCGTGCCTCTTGGGTTCCTTGGGTTCCAAGGAGTCCAAGGTGGCATAGAGAATACAATAATAAAAGAAAAGATCAATTAAATATTTCCTTATCGAGAAATAAATTGAAAATAATGGTAATATGTGGAAAACAAGTGAAAAGAGGTATAATTGAGTTATCCTTTGTGGAATTTCGTATCCCAAGGATTCCTAATAATAAAAGAAATACCAATGAGGAAAATAAAAAGAAAGATAAAGAGAAATCCTCAAAAGATATATTTTAATAAGAAATAAACAAGATATGGGAAATAATGGATAAAAGATAAGTAAAAGGATAAGGTATATTCCCAACATGGGATTTCGAGCCATTAAGGTTCCTTGAGGATCAAGGAACTCAGAATAATAATTCAATAGCAAAGGAAAGAGGAAATAGATGAGAAATATACATAAATGAGTAATAACTTGCAACTAAAGAAAGGGATCCGATTTATTTAGATAATGGGTCCAAATTTGGAATAATGAAAGGTTAAGTTATTACTAAGCTTCCCTTAAAATTTGGGATGAAACGTGTAAGCGGTTTGATGGATATGATTTTTGGAAGTTTTCTAAATGTGTGGAGGAAATCAATAAATGTCACAATTTATTTTAATTGGGCAGATTTCTTTTGTTCCTCGCGTGGCGCGTCAACCATTGGATCAGAATCCAAGGGTAATGTGGTTGCCTTCTACCCCAGACAGATTAGGAAAGGGGGAGCAATACGATCAGCGATTTTCTTGCACTTGAGTGCATAAGCAATCTCGGGGATATTTCCAAAGAATCTGGGGGATCAAACTAAGTCGATCTACCCCTAGTTTCCATGGGTTTCGTTGCCTCTAGGCAATTTGCCCAATTTGGGGCTTCTTGACAGCCGTAGGCGAACCTATATATATATATATAGGGGGAGCAACACACCTTGTTCATAGCCCTAGAGCGCCCCTGTGAGTCTGCGGAGATGGAGCAAGTCGAGGAGAGCAATCGATTTGTGGACAAGCCTCCGCCAAGAAGCTTGGCCAGACCGCACACCCGGTTGAAGTAAAGCTTCTTCGGCCTAGCTACCTGGTGCACCACCGACGCATCCAGGTATACCATCGACCTCGGTAGGTCCCGGAGGAAATGAGGTTGTCTTATCTCAGTTGTTGATGGCCTAGAGCCCAAGGTCAATGATGCAGTTGACCGAGAACGGGTGACGTTCTGTGCACAGGAAGTCCGTCGCGAGGTTGAAGGAGAAAGGAGGAAAAGACCTCCCTGCCCCTGGCGCCAGAGAATGAAGGTAAGGGCATCGTTGTCCTTTACTTATTTTCATTTGTGGTTGGGGCACGTGCGATCAGGATCGTTGGATCCATCCGGGTCCATAGGATCATCAATCAAACGGCCCACATTTTTCTAAAAAGTAATCGATAAATCAGAAAAGTAATTTTCTTTGCAAAAATCATAACTTCTGCTAGGAAGTTCAGATGAATAAAGTTAAAATATGAAATATGCTTAGAAAAATACGAGGAATAAGCTAAAAATGGTTTTAATGCCTAAATATGCTTATTTTAACAAAAGTGTATTATTTTGATGAAAAGGGTGTTAATTTGTAGATAGAAACCCTAATTGTTAATCAAGGATAGATTTAATATTGAAATTAAGTTAATTCAAGCATGGTTAACTCGTTTGATGATAAAGTTAGATTTTAACCTGTTTTAATGATGGAATTGCAAGAATTAGGGTTTTAAACCTAATGTTGTAATTAAAACCCTTAGAAACTCTAAAGTGAGGAAAAGGGAAGAAAAGGTATAGTACTCCGGAAATTAGGGTTTTGTGGTCCAAACCTGATCATAAGGATCTTAATGGAAAATAAGACAAGATAATTAGGGTGTGATGGATATTTTGATAAAAGTGAAATAAAAGTGGTAAAAAGGAAATAAAACCCTAATTATGGTCCAAACCTTAAAAGGGGGCTAGTAACCCTAGGGCACGATTAGGTCTTTTAGACTTGAATACCATGATCGATGATAGAGAATATTGGATGAAAATTTTAGGATTGAATTGTGCTTGCTTGATTTACTTTGGAATACTTGATTGCTTGGAGTTGTTGATTCTGCAAATCAGGTATGTGGTTACGCTTATGAATAACCGCTTTAGTTTCACGAAGATTTCCGAATGGTACATCGCATTGACTGCAACTAAATAGTTTGGATGTTCATATTTGAAAATCATAAACTCACTATGATTATCACATTAATAGTAGAAGTATGTATTCTCACACCTACATGCCACCCTGATGGATGATGCCAAAGGTCAGGCCCAGATGGGTAGACCAATGGACACCTTGAGTGGTGACCCCAGGCACCAAGCTCGGGAATGAGAAGGTGGCCTATGATATTGCATGGATAGAGGGCACCATGAGTGGTTACCCTAGGCACCAAGCTCAGGATTGAGAAGGTGGCCATAAGTCATTAGCAAAGGAAACCCTAAGGTGGGTATGCGAGGGTTAGGGCAAAAGCGGTGGAGAATGTCATACTGGAAAATGTAAATTGGCTGGTTAATTAACTTGATTGTGATAATTAGATTGTTATCCATATGTGCAAACTTTTGGTTGTCCCCACATACCAGTATATTTCGATATACTGACTGACGTTTTGTTTGTCGGCGTTTTAGGTACAGCCCTGAAATGAACAAATGGTAAAGTGACACATTGTGAAAATAAAACATAAAGTGCAAGGAGGATTAGATAGAGTAGATTCTAGCTCTGGATAGATAGACTTCCAAAGTTTTTCAAAGGTAAGTAAAGTTTTAATTTTATACCAAATTCCAATTAGTTAGTAGAATTTCATAATTATTATTGATTATTTGTCGAACCTTTGATCCTGTTAATTGAATAAAGGCTCTGACCTTCGGGTCTCCCTTAATTGGGGGTTACCGGGAGACGGGGTCATTACAATTGGTATCAGAGCATAGGTTCCTCAATTAATCTTTAATAATTATTAAATTTTACAAATTTTGTAGAACCCAAGGGAGTTATTAGAGGATTATCTGAAAGACAGAGGTGTCTAGAAAAGGATCACAATTGGGGGCTGGCGATATTTTCCTCCGCACCGCTAGTCGGAATACGAGGACTCCCGGATCTGTGTGACTGCCTGGCCAAAGTCTTAGGGTATGATTTGAAATAAGATACCTTTAGGACTCTCTCATCTTGTTCATCCCTTCTCAACTCAAAATTCTATTAAGGACCTTAAGGATTAGGGTTTCCTCTCTTCTCCTCACCCTCTTGAGGTAGGGGTAAGGTTGATAAGGATTAAGGAATCCTCCACCAAATTAATAAAAAGCATGTAAATAAGATATCATGGACATAAGCTTAATAGAATAAGCGTAAAGGAAAAGATACATGCTTAGGTCGTATGACACGAGTTGTCATTACCCTCAGGAGAGACCTGAGGATAAACCTCCTTGGTAGGAGGATGAGTAGAGAGAGTTAGGCTTGGAGGTAGAGACCTCCATTACAGGTAGAGACCTAGCACATCCTTTGAGGATGATGTCAACCCTAACCCTAAGTGAAGGATAAAGAGAGATGAGTTAGATGTCATGGTAGACCAGGTGTTTGGATAGACATGCCTTGGATGCCATATGAGCCATGAGAATTTGAAGATCGAATACCTTTGGAAACCCCAAACCTGGATTTGGGTTGTGCATGTTGGAGTGAAGGATATCTCCTTCAATGAGGAGATTAGTGAAGAACCTATGGAAACCCCATATGCATAGCATAGTAGTCACCCATAGTACATCAGTAATATGAGCAGTAAGTTTAAACCGAGGCCAGAGGGACAAAATGGATGGCTTATGAGATAAGCATAAGGGGCGGTGGATGATCTTGAACAAACATAAGTTCAAACCTAGACTTCACCCACGTAGAGGTATGCATGTGAGCTTGATACTTCATGGAGAGAGAACCTCTAGTAGTAAGGCTGGATGTGGAGTTGGCTGTAGAAAGAGAAAGAAGGAACCAAGCAAGAGGGTTGGAAGCTTAGATTATGAGACATGAGGAACAACAGAGGATTGAGGATGATGTGACCTAAGTGGATGATAGGGTTTGCCTTATTCTTGACCCCTGGAGGCTGGTGATATCTTGGCTATCTTTAGAGGAACCAAACCCTAGAGAGAGGATGATGCTTCCGGTACCTATGGTATAAGTGACTACTTGTTGGTTGAGATAAAGAGTGCCTTAGACCCTGAGGAGGTGTGAGTAACCAGTTGTGAGACTGTATACCTAGTTGGTTGTCCTGGAAGAAGACGCAACTCCGTATGTGTTGTTCAAGTAGAAGGATGACAGTGAGTGCATGTCATGCCTTATACATGCTTGATTCATGGTTTAGAGTTTGAGTATACAGTGGACACCCCAAAGGTGATCCTAGGGCTCCTAGGCCTAAGAGGGGAAGCAGTGTACCCAATTCTCATGATGATATTTGAGTCTCCATAGTTTCAAGCATGGTACTTCTCATGTGTAGAGGAAAAGGAAACCCCTTAAGTTAAGGGCATGTTTGACGAACCCCTCACAACTAAGGAAAGAGAACAAGTATGACCTATCATGATTTAATAAGTAGTCTGCTTGTGCCTTAATAGCTCTGGGTTAGGCATGCTCCTATGAATGTAAACCCTAAGGAGCTTGTGACCTTTGTTATCAAGGTGTAGTTTCCTCCCATCCTGGGAGAGGGACCCTTTGGTTAGGTGTTTACCAGTTTGGTTGGTTTTGAGGTAACCTAAAGGGGTTTCATAGGATTTTGAGAAGCTAGGTAAAAGTACATGGTGTAAGAATGAACTTGTAGACCCACAGATAGCCATCTCTATATGCATGTTGATGTGTACCATGGAGGTAACCGGTATGGGGCCTAACCAAGGTAGGCTGGTTGCCATGACCCCTATGAAGGGATGAAAGTCAGTCATGAATGCAGAGAGAGATGATGAAGGATTGGGTAAGGTTCTAAGTTGAGCATGCACTATAATGGAATACTAAGTCTACCCTAGGGTCAGGTAGGGATAAGACCGATGGATGTAGGAGTTACCTAATTTCCTAGTTGCACATGACCATAGGGTCGGGAGGTAACAACTATCATCATCTGACGGCCATGAGTTAGGAGGTTAATCACCTTCATGAACTCATGGGACCCACAAGGCAGATGAGTAGGGCACTCTTTGGATGCATAAAGGAAGAGGGATGACCCCAAGGTGCCGACACCCTATAGACCTAGAGGGGATGACCAAGGATTGTGCTTGGACCAAGTAAGTTCGAGACCAGTTTTCCATGGAAGAAATTTTGATATCATGAGGTTAGTAATGTAGAGACATAAGTTGCATGTTCTAACTTAGGTTGAAGGTGTCCTGACAAGGTGGGATGTACCATCTCTATTCTTGGAACATGAAGAACTCTATATTTGGACTGCAGCCAGATGCTTATTTTCTCTTGTTATGAGAGTGAGAGATAGGAAAGTACGCATGCCATACACCAAAGATAAAGATGATGCGAGTTGGAACGTTGCTACAAGGCATGAGGACAAAGATGATAACATACCCTTGTGGAGCGAGTGATACATAGATGGTTTAAAAACACTAAGGGTATTAAGGAAATCATTTGGTGAGGATGCTTTTATCACGAGCTATGAATCAAACAAGGTTGAGTTTGATCACCATGAGGATGATCTCAGAGTTTCTTGATGAAGATAGACATAGAGTTTGAGGTGAGGTGATAATTGAAATACACGAAAGTGTGTGTCTTTAACATTACCTAAAAGCTAAGGATAAGAAGTGGTAATGAATGTTGTGGTTGAGATATAGCTGTCAAGTTTAGTTGGAAGCTAGAAGAAGTTGAGGTTGTTCGACTAACCCTAAGTTTGGAAAGACGATGTGTTTTTGCTAACACATAGATGTAACAACAAGTTAATGGTTGTTTGGTTAGCCAATTTAGTTCTTGATATAGTAAAAGGATGGTGATAGAACCTTGGATACACTTCTTTGGATAGTAAGGTAATAAAAACCATGATGAGAGTGGTTTAGGGTTCTAAGGAGTCGATCTTGAGGAATCATGATGTACAGAAGATCATGGTTTAAGATCACCAAACACCATGATACTACAAAGATAGTAAGTGATAGTAGTACTTGGGATGCTTAATATGAAATTGCATGTAGCATGTGGCCATGCAAGTTAGAAAGTGAAGGACGAACACCAGTAACCCAGTGCATGGATATAAAGTATAAAGAATTCCCGAGAGGGAATGGGAGTTCATCATTGTGGATGTTGTAAGTCTCCCCTAGACCAAGGAAGGTCAATATGAAAAATGGTTTATGGTAGATCGCCTTACCTAGATGACATGAGAAAGAAAAGAGTACTGTCAAGGGACAGTTTCTGGTTGAACTACATATGAGAGAGAGATGGTTCAACTATACCATGATGTGAGTTCGAAGGTCTTTGAGTTTGATCTAAAGGTTCCCTTCCAAAAGGTGGGAGTGGGTACATGAAGAACTCGAGGTTAGTATTGTTTATCACCCCTTACTAATGATTAGTATAATCCAGACTAAAGGGTCTGATGAGAGCATGAGTGGTCATTCCGGGTGATACAAAGAGACAGTTCTTAAGATGTGATGTTAACCATCATAGCCTTTATCGGGATGAAAGAAATTCTAGAAGGAGGTTGTATCGGTCACCACTTCATTAAGATGATGTTGGTGAAGGAGGCCTCGTGAAGGTCAGAAAAGAACCACAATGTGTGCAGATGAAGTTGCTTTGATCGTTCAATGGCTGAGAGAGAGAGCCCAGTGGTGACATGAGTCACGAGCTGATGCAAAGCAGACTGACATGCAGTTCATTGTGGGAGAATATAATGTGAGAATCTGACCCCTCTAAGCTACAGTTGAGAAATCTGAGTCCCCGATATATGGGTCCATTTGAGATGGATTGGTGGAGATGGTTGTGTTTAGCCTTACCCCTCAGGATAACATGATGAGAAATGTGTAGTATGAGTCTGATCTAGAGCACTATGTGAGGTACCCAAGCCATGTGCTGAGCCCTGAACCTATTCAGCTTTTGAGAGGCTGAAGTGTCCTGAGTCACCTATGAGGGTATGTTATACCAAGGTAAGAAAGAACTCAGATGGAAGAATATGAGATGATGAAGGTTCTAGGGAAGCACCATGGAAAAGGGTGAAGCCACATGGGAGCCGTGATGGACATGTGATAGGCTTATTCTATTTGATTGCTTGTTGGATGGAATTTTGAGGGCAAAATTCTCATAAGAGGGGAAGGATGTTACAACCCCAATTTTGGGTTCATTTGCTGAGAAATGTAATTCCTCATATTAAAGATAAGTGAACAAATAATGAATGAATGCATGATTTTTGTTTGAAATAGCCTTGTTGATTTATTTGTGGGCTTTATTGGCTATTGGGCCCAATAACAAGGAAAGGATAAAAGAAATTCCACTATTATCGAGTAAATAAGAAAATAGAGAAAAAGGAAAATTATGGAAACCTCTAGAAGGAAAATACAAAGAGGGATTGCGTGCCTCTTGGGTTCCTTGGGTTCCAAGGAGTCCAAGGTGGCATAGAGAATACAATAATAAAAGAAAAGATCAATTAAATATTTCCTTATCGAGAAATAAATTGAAAATAATGGTAATATGTGGAAAACAAGTGAAAAGAGGTATAATTGAGTTATCCTTTGTGGAATTTCGTATCCCAAGGTATCCTAATAATAAAAGAAATACCAATGAGGAAAATAAAAAGAAAGATAAAGAGAAATCCTCAAAAGATATATTTTAATAAGAAATAAACAAGATATGGGAAATAATGGATAAAAGATAAGTAAAAGGCTAAGGTATATTCCCAACATGGGATTTCGAGCCATTAAGGTTCCTTGAGGATCAAGGAACTCAGAATAATAATTTAATAGCAAAGGAAAGAGGAAATAGATGAGAAATATACATAAATGAGTAATAACTTGCAACTAAAGAAAGGGATCCAACTTATTTAGATAATGGGTCCAAATTTGGCATAATGAAAGGTTAAGTTATTACTAAGCTTCCCTCAAAATTTGGGATCAAACGTGTAAGCGGTTTGAGGGATACCATTTTTGGAAGTTTTCCTAATCTGTGGAGGAAATCAATAAATGTCACAATTTATTTTAATTGGGAAGATTTCTTTTGTTCCTCGTATGGCGCATCAACCATTGGATCAGAATCCAAGGGTAATGTGGTTGCCTTCTACCCCAGATAGATTACAAATGGGGAGCAATACGATCAGTGATTTTCTTGCACTTGAGTGCATAAGCAATCTCGGGGATATTTCCAAAGAATCCGGGGGATCAAACTGAGTCAATCTACCCCTAGTTTCCATGGGTTTCATTGCCTCTAGGCAATTTGCCCAATTTGGGGCTTCTTGACAGCTGTAGGCGAACCTATATATACATATACATACATACATACATATATATATATATATATATATATATATGTATATATATATCGAGGGGGAGAGACACACCTTGTGCATAGCCCTAGAGCACCCATGTGAGTCCGCAATGATGGAGCAAGTCGAGGAGAGCAACTGATTTGTGGACAAGCCTCTGCCAAGAAGCTTTTCCAGACCGCACACCCTGTTGAAGTAAAGCTTCTTCGGCCTGGCTACCTGGTGCACCATCGACGCATCCAGGTATCCCATCGACCTCAGAAGGTCCTGGCGGAGCTGAGGCTATCTTATCTCAGTCACTGATGGCCTAGAGCCCAGGGTCAATGATGCAGTTGACCGGGAACGGGTGACGTTCTGCGCACAGGAAGTCCGTCGTGAGGTTGAAGGAGAAAGGAGGAAAAGACCTTCGTGCCCCTGGCGCCAGAGAATGAAGGTAAGGGCATAGTTGTCCTTTACTTATTTTCATTTGTGGCTGGGGCGAGTGCGATCAGGATCGTTGGATCCATCCGGGTCCATAGGATCATCAATCAAACGGCCCACATTTTTCTAAAAAGTAATCGATAAATCAGAAAAGTAATGTTCTTTGTAAAAATCATAACTTCTGCTAGGAAGCTCAGATGAATAAAGTTAAAATATGAAAGATGCTTAGAAAAATACGAGGAATAGGTTAAAATGGTTTAAAAGCCTAAATATGCTTATTTTAACAAAATTGTATTATTTTGATGAAAAGGGTGTTAATTTGTAGATAGAAACCCTAATTGTTAATCAAGGATAGATTTAATATTGAAATTAAGTTAATTCAAGCACGGTTAACTCGTTTGATGATAAAGTTAGATTTTAACCTGTTTTAATGATGGAATTGCAAGAATTAGGGTTTTAAACCTAATGTTGTAATTAAAACCCTTAGAAACTCTAAAGTGAGGAAAAGGGAAGAAAAGGTATAGTACTCCGAAAATTAGGGTTTTGTGGTCCAAACCTGATCATAAGGATCTTAATGGAAAATAAGACAAGATAATTAGGGTGTGATGGATATTTTGATAAAAGTGAAATAAAAGTGGTAAAAATGAAATGAAACCTTAATTATGGTTGAAACCTTAAACGGGGGCTAGTAACCCTAGGGCACGATTAGGTCATTTAGACTTGAATACCATGATCGATGATAGAGAATATTGGATGAAAATTTCAGGATTGAATTGTGCTTGCTTGATTTACTTTGGAATACTTGATTGCTTGGAGTTGTTGATTATGCAAATCAGGTGTGTGGTTACGCTTATGAATAACCGCTTTAGTTTCACGAAGATTTCCGAATGTTTCATCACATTGACTGCAACTAAACAGTTTGGATGTTCATATTTGAAAATCATAAAGTCACTATGATTATCACATTAATAGTAGAAGTATGTATTCTCGCACCTACATGCCACCCTGATGGATGATGCCAAAGGTCAGGCCCAGATGGGTAGACCAATGGACACCTTGAGTGGTGACCCCAGGCACCAAGCTCAGGAATGAGAAGGTGGCCTATGATATTGCATGGCTAGAGGGCACCATGAGTGGTGACCCTAGGCACCAAGCTCGGGATTGAGAAGGTGGCCATAAGTCGTTAGCAAAGGAAACCCTAAGGTGGGTATGCCAGGGTTAGGGTAAAAGCGGTGGAGAATGTCACACTGGAAAATGTAAATTGGCTAGTTAATTAACTTGATTTGATAATTAGATTGTTATCCATATGTGCAAACTTTTGGTTGTCCCCACATACCACTATATTTCGATATACTGACCGACGTTTTGTTTGTCGGCGTTTTAGGTACAACCCTGAAATGAACAAACGGTAAAGTGACACATTGTGAAAATAAAACATAAAGTGCAAGGAGGATTAGATAGAGTAGATTCCAGCTCTGGATAGATAGACTTCCAAAGTTTTTCAAAGGAATTAAAGTTTTAATTTTATACCAAATTCCAAGTAGTTAGTAGAATTTCATAATTATTATTGATTATTTGTCGAACATTTGATCATGTTAATTGAATAACGGCTATAACCTTCGGGTCTCCCTTAATTGGGGGTTACCGGGAGACGGGGTCGTTACATTTATCCCTAGTGACGGTAATGCCTTATGAGGCAGTGGTTTCTTGTGATGAGGGATTGAGATCCCAGGATATTGTGATGGTGGTAACAATAATGTAGCTTAATGTGATATATGTGTTACAACTTGTTTGCCTCAACAATCTGTTTAAAATACAATAACTAATTACAGACGAACCTCTCATGTAGTTTGCCTTGGCCATAGATCCATCATCGTCAGTAGCTGGTGATGGTGAAATAGGTTCTCCTGTGGGTTAAATTGGAAGCGCATATTATTGAATATGTGTGGTTTCTCCTTGCCAAAAATGAGGAGGTAAGAGTGCAAATTCAGTTGCAGACTCCAGAGTGCGGTTTCAAGCCCGTAGCTCGATATGTTAAGAGCATGGTGAACAGGCCCATGGCTCAGGATGTGTGATATGGGAGCATGAATGCGTTCATGGCTCAGAGCACGGTGATCATGCTCGTGGCTCAGTTTCACTAGCGTTGATACCTGTAACAAGGAGGGCTAGGCAGAGGGTAGCCTGACCCTGTGGCTGAGGCCACTTAAGCATGAGACTGCGGTCCTACTTGTTTTGCACTCGTACACTAACCACGAGGTGGTAGGTCGTGGAGTCTGGCTCTTCCATTGACTTTGTATGGCACCGGCTTGGGTTTTGCAACCGAAGGTTGGATTTGAGCGGTACAGCTCACTTCCTCAGGGCATAATAATATGTAATCCAGCCGAATAGTATTTATTGCTTCAGGCAAAACACGGAACATTGATTGAGGCCTTGCTTGTGTAGTTGATCTTGTTATACGTTGCAGTTATTTATACGTTCCTTATGTTATGTGATAAGATCTTATAAATCTTATCTTGTTAATCATGTTCCGTAAAGAAATACTTGGTTATATGCCTTCCGTACATCTCGGTAAGTTCGATGGTAATAACAACCTTGCTCTATAGACTGCTCTTATTGTATGTTTTATCAGTTATCTGCAGTTGTTGCTTTTACCTTTCTGAGGTTTTATGGTTTCAGAGGGGAGTTATGTTTGTCGCTGGGACTGTGTGTCTCACCCCGTTGGTTTGCAACCTTTTTAGGTGTTCACGCTAGACGTGGTGGTGGTCACGGGGTTGCAGCCGAGCAGCAAGATGAGCAGTAGAAGGCAACAAATGGATATGGTGTTGTTTTGCTTATTTTGTAGTAGAGTCTTAGAATCATCCATGTACTCTCAGGTCCTTGGAGGCGTTTTGACATTATTTTATGATGTATAGTTGTTGAAGCTTTGTATATCCTGCTGTTGGCCGGATGTGGCCCGTTATGTATGTATAAACAGGTGATGAACTCATGTGGTGACAAGACAGCTGATCTTCTAAGCTGTGAACACGTATCAAGACTTGTAAATGTTTATATAACTTGTTTTCTTACAGGATGAGGATCTGAATGTAATAGTTTCTTGGTTTATCTGTTTCTCAAAATCGGTTTTAATTACCCCGTGTTTTTGGTACCTTAGTGGTTTATGGTGTTTTCCGCACATTTTTGCGTGGCACCTCATTGTCTATGTGATAGCGGGATTTTTCGCCACAAGTTTTGGTATCAGAGCCCTAGGTTCGCTGAGTCTACAGGGATCTAGGATTAGGTTGTGTCTGTTCTTCTGAGTTTTCTAGATTTTCTTACAATCATCTTCTACCCTCAGTGGAAGAAAAAGCCAAGATGTCTGGAAACCATGAAGAACATGCTGCCGAGAGCAGTGATGATGCATCTGTTGATGGAGCTGAAAGGCAGGCACATGGAGATCGGTTGCCTGAGGTTCCCCAACTTGACCCAGCCATTCTCGAAAACCCTACCTACCAACAGCTTATGGGGTAGATGATGGCTACGATGAATCTCATGGTAGAGAGGTTGCCAATGCCTCCATCGAGAGCACAGGCTCCCCATGGTGAAACATCGGGTATTGGGAAGACCTTTGAGCGGCTTCGCCGAGTCGGAGCTTCAGACTATGCTGGGACGGCTGATCCAGTGGATGCAGATTTGTGGCTGACAAGTCTTGAGAAGGCTTTCCGAATCCTCGACATCCCCGAAGCAGACAAAGTCAAGCATGTTGTCTACCTTCTAAAGGGTAGTGTTGACCACTGGTGGGCCATCGAGGAGGAAAAGTGACCCAGTGAGGTGATCAGTTGGGAGGTTTTCCAGTGCGAGTTCATCAACAGATACTTTCTGAAGATGTATCTGGACAAGAAGATCAACCAGTTCGAAAGCCTGCGCCAAGGAGTGATGAATATCACTGAGTATGAAGCCAAGTTCATGGACCTGTTGAGGTTTTGTCCTCACATGGCAGCGACAGATGACGAGAAAATCAGACGTTTTGAGAAAGGCCTGAGTGCGGAACTAACAACACCTACTGTTGTGTTGGAGAAACGAGAGTGGTTTGCCACGTTTATGGAATCTGTCTAGAGGATCAAATGGTCAGTCATGGAGAAAAGAGAATCCATGACCAAGAAGAGGTCTGCTCAGTTCCAGAAACAAAGGTTTGATGGCTTCAAGAAGCTGAGGTTTTTAGCACCTTCTGGGTTAAGAGGTTCCAGTGCACCATCGCAGTGGTCTCCGAGTAAGGGAAGAGGATATGGCTCTTCGTTGTCTAAGGCACATAGTACAACTTCTGTAGCAGTGACAGGGTCGTCTAGGCCACAACAGCGAGACCAATCATGCCATCTTTGTGGTCAGATCGGGCATTGGAGGTCAAACTGCCCAAGGAAAGATGTCGAAGTGACACAGCAGCTGAGGCAGAATCAGCAAGGGTCAGACCAACAGCAACCCAATGGTAGAAGAGGGTGAGGACATGGTCAAGCATCGCAAGTGGGGTCGTCTACTCAAGGAAGTAGAGGACCTGGACAGTAAGCAACGGCTCGATTCTATGCTATGAGTCAGCCAGAGGCGATAGTCAACCCACGAGTGGTGGTAGGTCAGATGTAGTTATTTCATTCTGATTTGTCTTCTTCTTGCTTTATATCTGTTCTGGTTGACCTGGGTGCTACACACTCTTTTATCGTATGTTCTATGCTTGATAATTGTCTGTTACCTTTTAGCTATAAGAAAGATAGCTTGTTGGTAGAAACCCCTCTTGATGGTTCGTCGATGCTTCGAGAGGAGTTCCCATCTTGTGTCTTATCTTTTTCGGGACACAGTATACAAGTGGATCTTATACCACTTGATATGCATGGATTCGATGTGATCCTTGGGATGGATACCTTTGAGAAGTATAAGGTTGTGTTGGACTGTGGTTCCAAGCAGGCAGTGTTTGATGTTTGTGGAGAGAAGTGGATCTTCCAAGGAGATAGGAAGATTCTTCTGACGTGTCTAGTGTCAGCAATGGTGGTAGAAAAGCTGTTGTGGCAAGGTTGTAAGGCGTTCTTAGCTCACGTTTTGGATACCAGGGTAAAGGGTCCTAGCCTTGAGGAGGTGATGGTTGTCTGAGAGTTTGCAGACGTGTTTCCTGATGAGTTTCCCGGTGTTCCTCCACCTCGAGAGATTGATTTCAAGATCAATCTAGTTCCAGGAACACAGCCAGTTGCACAAACACCATACAGGATGGCTCCAGTAGAGATGGTAGAGCTAAAGAAGCATTTACAAGAGTTGTTGGAGAAAGGTTTCATCTGACCGAGCATGTCTCCTTGGGGTGCTCCAGTCTTGTTCGTTAAGAAAAAGGATGGATCGATGCGGCTATGCATAGACTACCGGAAGCTGAACAAAGTCACGATCAAGAACAAGTACCCGTTGCCGAGGATAGATGATCTATTCGATGAGTTGTGTGGTGCTACAGTGTTTTCAAAGATCGATCTACGGTCCAAATATCATCAGTTGAGGATTAAGGTGGATGACATACCAAAGTCAGCTTTTAGGATGAGGTATGGTCACTTCGAGTTTGTGGTTATGCCTTTTGGGCTAACCAATGCACCTGCTGCTTTCATGGATTTGATGAACAGGGTGTTCCATTCATTCCTAGATCAGTTTGTTGTAGTCTTTATAGATGACATCTTGATCTACAGTCAGGACAGTCAGAAGCATGAATAGCATCTTCGACAAGTGTTGACTCTCCTTCTCCAGCATTAGTTGTATGCCAAGTTTAGTAAGTGTGAGTTCTGGTTGAAAGAAGTAACTTTCTTAGGTCATGTGATATCTGCAGAAGGAGTTAAAGTGGACCCGAAGAAGGTGGAGTCCATTGCAGAATGGGAACAGCCGAAGA
Organism: Alisma plantago-aquatica; assembly: GCA_963693085.1. Taxonomy (NCBI): domain Eukaryota; kingdom Viridiplantae; phylum Streptophyta; class Magnoliopsida; order Alismatales; family Alismataceae; genus Alisma; species Alisma plantago-aquatica. The sequence continues at coordinate 929,157,548 of OY856409.1, forward strand.
TGCCGACTGAAGTTTGTAGTTTTTTGGGTTTGGTCGGATACTACTGGAGGTTTATAAAGGACTTCAGTGTGATTGCATTGCCGATGACGAAGTTGACCCAGAAAGATGTACCTTTTGTTTGGAATGATTTTTGCTAGGATGCTTTCCAAAGTTTGAAGGAGAAGCTGACTAGTGCTCTAGTACTAGTGTTGCCAGAGCCTGGGAAGGGCTATGTTTTTTTCTGCGATGCTTCCAAGAAGGGCTTAGGATGTGTGTTGATGCAGGAAGACCACATAGTTTCTTTTGCTTCACGATAGCTTAAGAAACATGAGGAGAACTATCTGACTCATGACTTGGAGTTGGCAGCGGTTATTCATGCGTTAAAGATTTGAAGACACTATCTTTATGGTGAAGTGTGTTAAATCTTTACAAACCATAAGAATTTAAAGTACATCTTCTCACAGAATGAGCTAAACATGCGACAGCGTCGTTGGATGGAGCTAATCAATGATTATGAATGCACCATTGAGTATCACCCTGGTAAGGCAAATGTGGTAGCTTATGTGCTTAGCCAAAAGTCTTCTTCTCTTCCTACAAAGAAGGCACAGTTGAGTTCCTTGGTATGCCATAGATGGGATATGTTTGTCTCCTTACGACAGATGAATGTTCAGATGGAAGTTTCCTTGTTAGCAGGACTTTTGGCACAGATGCAAGTCAAGCCTATGCTGAGACAGCAGATCAGAGATGCATAACAAATAGATGATACAGTGCAGTTGATCAAGTCAGAGTTCGGCAGTGAAAGGCATGATGGGTTCCATGAGTTCAATGATGGACTAGTTTGTTATCATGATAGAATGGTGGTCCTCGATGCTGATGATCTGAGGAAGCTAGTGCTCAAGGAAGCACACACATCGATGTATGCTATGCATCCAGGAGTCACCAAGATGTATCACAATCTGAAAGACCTGTATTGGTGGCCTGGATTGAAGAGAGATGTAGTCGAGTTTGTGGCTAGGTGTGCAGTATGCCAGCAAATCAAGGGTAAGCATCAGAAGCTGGCAGGTACGTTGCAACCTATGCCAATACTGCAGTGGAAATGGGATCATATAACCATGGATTTTGTGGTTGGTCTGCCAAGAACAACTAAGAATCATGATTCCATTTGGGTGATAGTGGATAGATTGATGAAGTCTTCCCATTTAATACCTGTGAAGACAACGTATACATCCGAGAAGCTCACTTAAGTATATGTAGATGAGATAGTACGTTTGCACGGCGTACCAACAATGATAGTTTCCGACAGAGGTCCTTAGTTCACGAGTCATTTCTGGGAACAGTTGCATAAGGCGTTAGGAACACAGTTGAGGTTCAGCACCGCCTTCCACCCACAAACAGATGGACAGTCTGAAAGGACTATTCATACTTTAGAAGATCTTCTTCGGGCTTGTGTTTTGCAGTTCCTAGGCAGTTGGGATGCACATCTCAGTTTGATAGAGTTTTCCTACAACAATAGTTACCAACGGAGCATTGACATGGCTCCTTATGAGGCCCTATATTGCAGGAAGTGCAGATCTCCTTTATGTTGGTATGAGTCTGGGGAGTATCGGCTTTTGGGTCCTGAGTTAGTGTAGCAGACAACAGAAAAGATCAAAGTGATACAGCAATAGCTGAAAGTGGCACAGGACAGACAGAAGTCTTATGCAGACAATCGCCGACGACCTTTAGAGTTTCAGGTGGGAGACAAGGTGTATCTCAAGGTCTCGCCATGGAAAGGCGTATTGAGGTTTGGCAGGAAAGGTAAATTGGCACCCAGGTATATGGGGCCATACCCAGTCATAGCACATGTTGGCAAGGTATCTTACAAGTTAGAGTTGCCGCCAGAGTTGCACAGGTTGCATCCAGTGTTCCATGTCAGCATACTGAAGAAAAGTCACCCAGATACAGGGATAGTGATATAGCCAGTCGAGGTTGAGCTTGATGAGGATGTGACCTACGAGGAAGGTCATGTGATGATCATTTACAAAAGAGTAAAGAAGCTGAAGAGGAAGGACTTGGTTCTGTTAAAGGTTCTTTGGCATCATCGTGGCATTGAGGAAGCCACGTGGGAGCTTGAGGAAGAGATGAGGAGGAAGTATCCCTCGCTTTTCTCTTAGGATTTCGAGGATGAAATCCCTTTGTAGAGGGTTATAGCTTGTAAGGACCCTGACCTCTGTTTAGGGATTATCCTATTTGCCTTGCTTAAACCTGGTGCTTAGTTGCTTGCTAATCACCCTTAGTGGTGATTAGGGTTTGTTTGTGCTTGTTGTGTGTTGGACGTGCTACTTGCAATTTACACAAGTCTAGGGTTGTTGAGAAAGTTTGTCACCTTGAGAGGTGTTTCTCTCTCCTTGCTTCCTCTAGTGTTGAGAGGAAGGGTTGGGTCGTTGTTGAGTTGCTTTGGGCTTGGATGAGCCTTGTGGGGCCTTGTTGTGCCTTGCTTGACCTTGTTGGACCTTGTGTCAGCCATGGGTGTGCCGACCATGGTTGTGTCGGCCTGAGGTGTGTCGCCCAGGGAGGTGTGTTGGACGTGCTACTTGCAATTAACACAAGTCTAGGGTTGTTGAGAAAGTTTGTCACCTTGAGAGGTGTTTCTCTCTCCTTGCTTCCTCTAGTGCTGAGAGGAAGGGTTGGGTCGTTGTTGAGTTTCTTTGGGCTTGGATGAGCCTTTTGGGGCCTTGTTGTGCCTTGCTTGACCTTGTTGGACCTTGTGTCAGCCATGGGTGTGCCGACCATGGTTGTGTCGGCCTGAGGTGTGTCGCCCAGGGAGGTGTGTCGGGCATGGTGTTGGGGTGTGTCGCCCATGGACCCCTTTGACCCTTTGACCTCATTTGTGTCACCACTAGTGGACACTTGGTGCTTGATGCTTGCATGTGGAAATGGCCCTGGACATGTGTTTAAGGCAAGTTAGAGAGGTGGCATTGCCCATGGACAAGTGTCCCTAGGTGGGTGACACCTTGCCTTGTCTTACCTTGGTTCCTCCTCCATCCTCTCCTATATATGTGTTCCCTTTCTCTTTCTAAGGATCCCTTTAGTTCCTTAGTTCTCCTCTCCCATTGGTAGCACGACACCTCTTCCTTTGCAAGCTCGGTGGCCGATCCTTATCTTGGAGTCTTCTTCTTCTTCCTCTTGAGGTGGCTAAAGGTGTGCTTGGTGCTTGGTGCTTGGATCTTGCTTAAGGCGGGTTACATAACTCCTAATCCTAATCATATTACCTTCTTCTATGTTCTTGTATGTTTTCTTATGATCATAACCGGCCATGTATGTTGCTAGTTAAGTTGCTTTCTTAGTTGTACCCTAGTTGGCCGAACCATGTCTTAGGGTTTCCTTGTTGAGCAACACTCCTTTCCCTCCTTGGTCTAGAGAAGTGAGCTTGAGCTCTAGTGATATGAGCAACACCCCTCTCTTGTTTAAGTTGAGAGGTGATCTTGTGTCCTAGTTGCTTGAGCAACACCCTTCTCTCACCATGGATTCAAGAGGTGAGCTTTTTGGTAGATGTAGATCTGTGTTAAGGTTGATCCTTATGGTTTCTTGAGTTGTGATAGAGGTTGTGCAAGACCCCTCTCTCTTGGTTGTTGAGAGGTGAGCCGATCTTCTTGATCAATCTTGGGCTTGGTGCCCTTGTGCTTGAGGTTGATGATGATCTTGTTGGGTTGTATCTTGCACGGTATGGCTTGGGGATGGTGTTTCCTGATACCCTCTCTTGATCTAGAGTTCTGGTTGATATGATGAGGTTGAGTTGGGCGATACACCTTGGTCTTTGCCTTGTGTGTTGGCTGATAGGATGAGGCTAGCTTGGTTGGACGATAGGCTTTCCTTTGTTGACCGTTTAAGTTGTATCATTGGTCGTTGTGCCTAGATGAGCATGGGTGTTGGATGATACCTAGGCTGTGTTGGGGCATCATGTGTTGGCAGTGAGGGCCTTGGGCGTGTGAGTGGTGTGGCTGCCCGATAGGTACCTTCACCTCTAGTGGCCATTGTAGGGTTGGCCTGGGCACCATGGCTCTAGCTGTCATGGTAGTTGTTGCCCGTTATAACCCTAACCCCATGGTTGTACGATACACCTGGTTGCACGATGCACTCTCCAACCCAGTTGCACGACACCCTTGGGTGGTGGTCGTTACCTACTGTGGTAGGCCGATAAGGCTGTGTCCAGTTCAGTAGGATGTTGTCACCTTGGATGCACGACATGCCCCATAGACCTAGTTGCACGTTATGCTTTGTGCACGATATACCTTGGTCTTTGGTTGCACGACACACATGGATGCATGACACTCGTTGAGGTGGTTGCCCGACATCCCTGCTTTAGCTTGGCCGATATGTGGCTAGAATGCTTGGGCGACATGAGGGTAGACCCTGCCCGATACCACTTCTAGTGAGGGTGCCCTGCCCGTCACACTTCTTGTGAGGGTAGTGGGTACTTCTAGTGAGGGTCATGTTCCACCCAGAAAACCATCTATAGTTTTTTATCATGCAATCACATTCATGTTGATAAGCATTATGGTTTATGGTTGGTGAATCTTTGACATGTTTGATAATAGTAAAGTGGTTGATATAGTAGAACACACATATGTAAGCATGACATATCTGAAACTCTTATGACATGATATTACATGAGTTTATGATCATCTTGAATCATGTATCTATAATGATGAGTAAATGATAAAGTTTGGAAGTATATGAGTTGCTTCACACGATTATGTGACACATGTCTATGGTCACAGGTTTGAGTCATGAATGATAAAGCATATAATCATCAATGTTGCCCTATGTTTGATAATATGATCCTTCTGTTAATCCATGATGGTTTCAGTTATCTCTATGATTGTGTATACTAACCATGCAGGTCTTTCATGCGGATGTGTAGCCAGGTAAAGGGCTATGAGGTATATATGTTTGAATGACACTACATTGATGGTCACTCTTGTTGATGAGATAACATGCACCACCTGTACAATGTGTTTAGGTCTGAGGACCAGAATTTGGCTAAAATGCCTAGTTGAGGTGTTATCCTATGATGATGAGATCTGGGATTGTTATCCCCAGTGACGAGAATGCCTTATGAGGCAGTGGTTTCTTGTGATGAGGGATTGAGATCCCGAGATATTGTGATGGTGGTAACAATAATGTATCTTAATGTGATATATGTTTTACAACTTGTTTGCCTCAACAATCTGCTTGAAATACAGTAACTAATTACAGACGAACCTCTGATGTAGTTTGCCCTGGCCATAGATCTATCATCGTCAGTAGCTGGTGATGGTGAAACAGGTTCTCCTGTGGGTTAACCTGGAAGCGCATATTATTGAATATGTGTGGTTTCTCCTAGCCAAAAATGAGGAGGTAAGAGTGCAACTTCGGTTATAGACTCCAGAGTGCGGTTTCAGGCCCGTAGCTTGATATGTTAAGAGCATGGTGAACAGGCCCATGGCTCAGGATGTGTGATATGGGAGCATGAATGTGTTCATGGCTCAGAGCATTGATAACACCAGTTTTTGTGACATTTTTGCCCTTTATTTTGTTATCAAAACTGCCCTTTTCTGCTATTTTCCTCTACTTTATTAGCACTTTTGCAATAATTGGCCAAGCAATGCTCTTAATCTAATTTTCCTATCTTTTGCAGAGTTTTCCTCATTTTTGGGCAATAAGGCCGCTCCGGCCCATGAATAAGTCCAGTCCTGTCTCGGCCTCCCTGACGCCCGATACAACCCCTGCCCGACAGGGGTTGGGCGACACAAAGACGCTCGACAAAGAGGTGCCGCGCGAAAAGAAGATGACGGACGACACGCCTTCTACCCGACAAGGAGCCCGGCTCGCCCCGACAACCCAGCTTGTCGGGCGACACAGCCACCCACCGGCAGGCGCGCCGCCCGTCACGTGACCGATAGCAGACACCTCCGCGCCGAGCTATACCTGTATCGGTCGTCCATCGACCGGCGCTTAAGGGGGCCACGTGGCGCTTCGAGCACCATAACTCCTACCGGCCAGCTGACTATAAATAGCAGCTATAGGGAGCCGAAAAGTCAGTTCGGAGTTTTAGAATTCGGACAGTTGGGAGTTGAGCTATCTTCTAAGGAGACTGCAAGAGCATACGTGTCGTGCCCCAGTGCTTGTCTCGGGCGACACTAGGTGAGCTCTCCTCATCCCGAGAGGAAGGGGACAGTTCACTTGGACCGTCCCGAGCGACACTGCGGGCCGATATCGTCCGACGTAGATGAGCGACACAAGTGCCCGACAACAACAATGCGTAGCTCTTAGCCCGACACAATATCAAACCGATACACTTAGCTTGTCGAGCGTGCCGCCCGAGAGGGTGTGCCGCCCGACATGAGCGTATCGTCCAGGGTCCTTGAGCAATACAGTCGACAGTCGGTGCGTGCCGCCCGAGAGGGTGTGCCACCCAACACCTCTGTATCGGGCCAGGCCTCTGACCGATATCGGGCAGGAGGGCTACAGCACCCTGTCGTCCTTCTACATCAAGGAGGCGACACCTATATTTACTTTCTGTCATTTAATTCCTTACTTATGCATTGTAATTAAGACCCTTTATTTGTCTATGGAAATAGAAGATGCTTAATTACTTGTTGCTCTATGCTTGGTGCACAACGTTGGATGACTGCTATGTTTGATATCCGAACTCTAGCTTGCATGTTTGGATCGCGTTTCGCTTAGCTAACAAATCATGTTTTCCCATCGCAACAACTTCAAGAGTTGTGTTGTGGCTCTAGTGTTTGGTCCGATTTTGGAGTATGAGTGTAACAACGTCGATCGGACAAATGTTATTAACTAAGCGGAAGCAATCACTAAAAGTGGATTAGCAAAAATCACTAAAAATTAAAACTTTTTAAAAAGAGATCCATTCATAGGAAAACTCTTTCATTCAGAACCAAAGTAAAACTTTACATCCTGGTTCATATATATACATCTCATGTACTTTTACTTCTCGAGGAATACAAATATTAACTACTCTGTCTTAACTGTACACAGGTAGTATAAAACCCTTGAGGCACTAATACCAAAATCTCGAAATCACTAACTACTACTACTCCGAGGACCTGAGAGTATAGAGATGACACATAGGACTTCTATATACATCTGAACATGACATGACAGTCAATGTCTCCACCTGAGACTTTACTGCTGTCCCTGCTACTGCTGTTGTTGTCCTTCACCTCCTAAAGGATTCCTGTCTCCTCGTCCACGTTCACCTAAAAAAAATGTGGTTCCCACGGGGGTGAGACAATTATAAAAATTGCCCCAGCGAGAGATATAACTCTCCGCCAGAAACATTATTATTGCAACTTGAGAAGATGAATATGAACATGAGAATCATATCTATTTGACAGTAAATATTTTAATGTCTAACAGATTAGAACATTATTCTATATCAGAAGCATTGTAGTTATTACTTTATAGAATTAACATGTCACTTATCCTTTAATGAATAGGAAGAACATGTATAACATCTATTCAAACAACAGAATCATTACCACTGCATTAACTTTCTTCAGGCTTAGATCATATATCTAAAGCCTGGCATTATCAATGTGGAGTCATGGCCCGTAGCCATACTCTTTTCATAAGTGTTGGGATCTTAATCCCTCACTTCACCACTGGGTTTTTCTCATCCTTTCACAATTTCAATACCATAACCATGAAATCATGGGTATTCAAACCCTTTGTTCATCACTTGAGCACTGTTACCTCTTCCTCAGGTAACTAACACCTTTAGGTCATTTGACCAAGGTAAGTATGATACTTGCTACACAAGCATCCATCATGGCACTTGATGCACATTAACTCTCTTGCCACCTCTTACCAGGCACAAGGTATATTATAGCACACAAGGCCCAATAAACAAATTCAAACTAATAGCACATCATAGCTCATACCTGGCTATGCTCATCATCTCATGATACCTGCATGGTTAGCACATATAATAGCAGTACACCAATTATCTATCAATACCATGCAAAAACAATGTATTAATAATTTAAGGGTATTACCCTTAATCCTTTACCAGGATTTGGGTTTCCATCAATTAGGCTTTCTTTCACATATCATTACCCTTAATTAAGAATAGGGTTTTCCAATATTAACCATTTAGGTTTTCAAGATCATATTATCAATGATCAAACCCTAGTTCATTGCTCCCCACATCTAGGAGCCAAAATTTATACCATAAGTATTCAATCATACTTATTTATTCTCACCAATTATCATTAAATGATTATCATCACAAGGTATGAGTATCTCTCTCATCCTTAAGTTGAGAATTAACAAAACGACCATGTTAGTTCACTTTCAATTCATCTCTAAGTCAAGCATAGACCACCACGGCCGTGCTACCTTGCACGGTCGTGCAGAGTGAAGCTACCACGGCCGTGCTACCCTGTACGGTCGTGCAGAGTAAATTCGCCACGGCCATGCTGCCTTGCACGGTTGTGCTACATAGGATCATCACATGAATCATATTTATATATATGAATTCTATTATTTGATCCTTTCAACTTGATTAGGTCACATCAACCCTTCAATCATATGCATACAACTATGATTAACATAGGGTACCAAGTCATTGGTCCTATAAGCAATTAGGGATGCATTCCCAATTAGGGTTTCTCATGAAATCACCCACAATTAGGGTTCCACATGGATGCACCCTCAATTAGGGTTTCACTTGGAATCACCCTCAACTACGGTTTCACATGGAATCACCCTCAACTAGGGTTTCACATTGAATCACCCTCAACTAGGGTTTCACATGGAATCACCCTCAACTAGGGTTTCACATTGAATCACCCTCAACTAGGGTTTCACATGGAATCACCCTCAACTAGGGTTTCACATGGAATAACCCTCAACTAGGGTTGAATTCAATAACCCTATCAATTAGGGTTTATGTTCATGTTTAGGGTTTCATGATCTCTTTGATTAAGGATCATAACCCTTATACACCACATGATTCATATTCATGTATGAATTCATGCTATCAGCTTATTAACTTGATTAGGTCATATCAACTCTTCAGTCGAGTACATACAACTATGATTAACATAGTGTATCAAGTCATTGATCCTATAAGCAATTAGGGATTCATCCCTTAATTGGCACTTAATCACTTAGGTACTATTAGGGTTTCAACCTTTGTACCTTCATTTATTACCATTACTAATCATCATTGGATCAATAGAACATTCATCATCTTAATTCTCAAAAATTGAATTACATTGGACCTCCATTACATAAGGTATTCAATTGAATTAGGGTTTTTAATGTTGATTCCTTCAATCATTGAATTCATGGAACCATTCATCAATTGGACCTTCACCCATACTTCAATTGAGTTTAATAGGTCAGCCTTCAACTGATTTGACCCTCAATTGATCATCAATTGGGGTTGGAATCAATTGAATTAGGGTTTAGAATCAATGAACCTTCAATATTCATCAATGTGTAACTAGTTACTTCATAACTATTGAACCACCATTCAAATGGGGTATGACCTGACCCCAAACGGTCTTGAGGTCGTTTGGATGACCTCCAAACGGTCTTGAGACCGTTTGCCCATCATATCACTCAAATCCAAGCAATATAATTAGGGTTTGGTTCATTGAAGTGCTCACCAAATCTGCAATCTATTGCAGATCAACTTGATATCTTTAGACCTTCAACCACTGAACTATACTCAACCCTAGACCTCCAAACGGTCTTGGATGACCACCAAATGGTCTTGCGGTCGTTTGGATGACCTCCAAACGGTCTTGAGACCGTTTTCCCATCATATCACTCAAATCCAAGCAATCTAATTAGGGTTTGGTTCATTGAAGTGCTCACCAAATCAGCAATCTATTGCAGATCAACTTGATATCTTTAGACCTTCAACCACTGAACTATACTCAACCCTAGACCTCCAAACGGTCTTGGGTGACCACCAAACGGTCTTGAGACCGTTTGGATGAGCTCCAAACGGTCTTGAGATCGTTTGGCCCATCCAACCTTTGGACTTTAGTGAAAAAATCATCATGGATTGGTCTATCGAGTTGATCAACAAATCAGCATTTAGTTGCAGTATGATTTGGTACCTTTGGACCTTCAATTGGTCAACTATACTTGACCCCAGACCTCCAAACGGTCTTGGGGTGATCCCCAAACGGTCTTGAGACCGTTTGGGCTAATCAACCCAAAATCTCAACTTAACTCATTGGAATTTCAGCACTATTTTCAATTAGGGTTTGCCTAATTGATTAGCCTTCAACTCATTATCCGTTTGGAGTTAACCCCTCAAATTTGGAGGGTCATTAACCAACATCAATATGAACAAAAATCTCATACGGTCAACGCTTGCTCAACGCACTCAAACGGTCTTGAAACCGTTTGCCCAAGCAGGTCAAGTTGATCAGGTTGAAAATCAGCACTTAATCCAATTAGGTTCCCCTAATGGATTAGGCTTCAACTCACGATTCCTTTGGAGTTAACCCATAAACCTTGGTGAGTCATTAGCCAACATAATTAGGATCAAAAATCTCATACGGTCAATGCTTGTTCAACGCACTCAAACGGTCTTGAAACCGTTTGCCCAAGCAGGTCAAGTTGATCAGGTTGAAAATCAGCACTTAATCCAATTAGGTTTCCCTAATTGATTAGGCTTCAAATCACGATTCCTTTGGAGTTAACCCCTCAAATGTTTAGGGTCATTAGTCTACATAATTAGGAACGATATTCCCAAACGGTCCACGCTTGGTCAACTCTTTCATACGGTTTTGAAACTGTTTTCCACCAAACAGTTTGCAAACTGTTTGGTCACCAAACGGTTTTGGTGAAACCGTTTGGTCCCAACCAATGAGATCATTTGCTCCCTAGATATTTGGTGAGGTACTTTCTTATGATGATTTCATCATCATCTTCCTTCGTGCACCCAAGAACAGCAACCGTTCTTGATGGAAATTGCAGCAAAGAATCAAGTATGTATCAAATTCAAGAAATCAATCAACAAAGCATAGATGATTGATGCAATAGCAATGATTAAGGGTTTGAGTTATAAAACCCACCTCCAATTGAGCTCCAAAGCTCCAATCTCACGCCATTAATGGTGAATGAAGCTCTTGCAACTCCCCCTAGGCTCGTCCTCAAGCTTTTGATTGCAAAAGTTGGCTAGGGTTGAAGAGGAGATCGAAATAAGAAGGAATCCATAATTTATTTTCGATTTCCACCATGAAATCAAGGAGAACGAAGGTCAAGAGATTACCCACAGGTTGGGGTTCGTCCTCCTGGTCCTCCCTAGCTTCCTTGGTCGGTTTCCAAGCTAAGAGAAGAAGTGGGGTCGAAATAGCCTTTCATTTGGCTAGGAAAAGGCCTTTTATAAAAATTCAATGAAAGAGAAAATGCATTATTAAAATGCATTTAATTCCAAAAATATGGCCGCCTCTTCCCCCTAAAATCCCTTAAGGACGAGGCACCTTCCTTTGCCTTTAATTCTCCTTCATTATCCTTGATTTAAAGAAAATCAAATTAAGCACCTTAATGCTTATTATATTAATATCCATATGTGAGTGGGTTTTCTTTTTCTTATAATAAGGTGAGTGGAATTTCACCTACTTAGGATATTTTCGTTCCTTATCTTGGAAAAGGTACGTTCATCCTTATTCAAAATCAACCCAAAACATTTTGGTTGAAAGCCCTTCAATTATTTTTATTCATTTTTGCCCTAAATCAAATTAGGGTTTCAATTAGGCATTAATCTTGATTATTTTAATATCAAGATTCTCTCTCCTCCAACTTAATTCAAATGAGGCACCCATCTCATTTTATTTGCTCTACATGATTCCAAGAAACATTAGGGACCTTATTGAAGTGGTAATTTGCATATTGAACCCTAGGTTTTGGGTAAAATGCACTTTTCACCAAAACTAGGTTTTAATGCACAACACTGCTTTACAAGCTTAATCTTGGTGCCCAAGCTTGTGAAAACCATACCACTACATCATATTCATTCTTATGATGTCTCAACATCAGAGGAACATCTTACCATGCAACATTTGAAATTTAACCCCTCAACTTGGGTATTTTGCACTTTGGTCCAAAATAAGCAAACATTATTTCAACATTGTTCAAACAAGACCAAAATTGAAACATATGTTTCTCATAAGCCCTAATTACTTTTACCAAGATAAGATTAAGAATCTACTCAACCTTATTAAGCAAAAAAAATATCTAGGGTTAATTCATAACCCAGGTTAGGGATGTTACAAATTATAAACCCCTAACAAGGATTTCGTCCTCGAAATCCCAAGAAAAGAAGGGATAGATTGTTCATTAATCATGCCCTCAAGTCTCTACATATCATCTTAATATCATGGGGATATCATGAACTATGTGATTCCACACAAAGCTCCTTTCATTAGCTCAACCTCATCAATGTTTATGCAGAGCATAAACCCCTAACATATGATGTCCATATCATTGAAAGGAAGAAGCATAAAAGAACATACTTCAATAATCACTCAAGAATACTTATTAAAAGAAAAAATATATATATATCTAACATAGATAATTCACTTAGAAAACTCTATGTAATTGGGAATGTTCACATAGCTCTTCCTTTTTATTGGGAATGTTCACATAGCTTTTCCTTTGAATTGGGAATGTTCACATAGCTTTTCCTTTTAATTGGGAATGTTCACATAGCTTTTCCTTTTTGTCGGGAATGTTCACATAGCTTTTCCTTTTAATTGGGAATGTTCACATAGCTTTTCCTTTTTGTTGGGAATGTTCACATAGCTTTTCCTTTTAGTTGGGAATGTTCACATAGCTTTTCCTTTTAATTGGGAATGTTCACATAGATTTTCCTTTTAGTTGGGAATGTTCACATAGCTTTTCCTTTTAATTGGGAATGTTCACATAGCTTTTCCTTTTAATTGGGAATGTTCACATAGCTTTTCCTTTTTGTCTCATTATACTCTCTAGATTGTTTCAGAATGACTACTAGATCAGAGTAATAAAAAAGATAACAATCTAAGAGTTTCATACTTGCCTTATCTTCAATGATCATATACCTGGCCAGGGTATATAAGTATTGAGATTAGGTAGTATGCACTTTATTTGCTATCATATTCCTCACTTTTCATATCATTGTACACACAAGATTTCCATTTCCTAGATTTTCTCTAGGCATCACTTCTAAATCTCATCTTTCAACACACAGATAAAGGAGGTTATAAAACATTTTAAGGAACATTGAGTATAGGGCTAGTCAAAGGAAGCTCAAAAACAACTACTTTCATATCTTTAACACATAGAATTCATGGAATGAAATATCAAAATGAATTTTATTTCATCTGACCTGTCTGGGACGTATGTCCACGTCCTCTATTGTTACTAGAGTACTGCCTCCTTTGTGGTCCTTGCTGACTCTGCCCTTGAGGTTGAGTCATCTTTAAATTCTCGCCTGGACAATCCTTTACTAGATGTCCCGGTTGTCTATATTGATAACAGATCCTAGGTGCAACATAGGGTTTGTGAGGTCCAATTATCGATGTTGATGCTATATTGGAGGCTCTATTTGGAATATTACTACGATCCCTATCCCTACTTGACATCCATTGTGTCCGGGTTTGGAATCTTGATGATACTTCCAGAGCAGAATATCTCGATTTCTTAAAACTTTCAGAACTTTGTTTTTGAGTCTGAGTGTACTCTTTATTTCCACTAGTCTGTCGTTTCTTGATTTTAGATCTCTCTATCCTCCTCACTGACTCTACAAAGGTGGAAAACCTCTCCCTGTTTTCTAAAGCAGACACAGGAGTGGTTAATTCAGTGTTTAACCCCTTCTCAAAACGTCGAATTCTTTCCTCATCATTAACTGCCATTTGCGGACAAAACCGCAACAGCTCCATGAACTTAGCTTCATACTCGCTAACGTTCATCTGTCCTTGTTTGATCTTCTCAAATTGATAAATCTTCTCATCTAGATACGTTTTAGGGAAGTATCTACTTACGAATTCTCGTCGGAACACCTCCCATCCAACTTCTTCACCTGGTCTTTTATCTTCTTCTATCATCCACCAATGACCAACACTTCCTTTTAGGAGGTATACAACATGTCTTACCTTCTCAGTTTCAGGAATGTCAAGGATCCTGAAAGCCTTTTCCAGTTCCGTCAGCCACAAATCAGCATCTGCTGGATCAGATGTACCAGCATAATCTATGGCTCCAACCCGGCGAAGTCTCTCAAAAGACTTGCCGACTCCATAGTCCTCATGGTAAGTTGATACCCTAGGTGAAGGTACTGGCATTCTATCTGTCATGTGGGTCATAGCTGCCATAAACTGCCCGAACATAGTCTGAAAGGCTGGGTTCCCCATATCAGCTGGGTTGAACTGGGGTTGATCAGGAACAGGTTCCTCCCTGTCCTGGTCTCTTGTACCTCTTCCCGGTGCAGCTACACTGCTCTCAGCAGCGTGTTCATCGTGTGATCCAGACATCTTTAGTTCTTCTTCTCCTATATGAGTAGAAGACACTATCAGATAAACTGGAAGACACTTAGAACAAACTCAACTACCTTAATCCTATGTCTCTGTAGACTCAGCGAACCTAGAGCTCTGATACCACAATTGTAACAACGTCGATCGGACAAACGTTATTAACTAAGCAGAAGCAATCACTAAAAGTGGATTAACAAAAATCACTAAAAATTAAAACTTTTTGCAAAGAGATTCATTCATAGGAAAACTCTTTCATTCAGAACCAAAGTAAAACTTTACATCCTGGTTCATATATATACATCTCATGTACTTTTACTTCTCGAGGAATACAAATATTAACTACTCTGTCTTAACTGTACACAGGTAGTATAAAACCCTCGAGGCACTAATACTAAAATCTCGAAATCACTAACTACTACTACTCTGAGGACCTGAGAGTACAGAGAAGACACATAGGACTTCTATATACATCTGAACATGACATGACAGTCAATGTCTCCACTTGAGACTTTACTATTGTCCCTGCTACTGCTGCTGTTGTCCTTCACCTCCTAAAGGATTCTTGTCTCCTCGTCCGCATTCACCTAAAAAAAATGTGGTTCCCACGGGGGTGAGACAATTATAAAAATTGCCCCAGCGAGAGATATAACTCTCCGCCAGAAACATTATTATTGCAACTTGAGAAGATGAATATGAACATGAGAATCATATCTATTTGACAGTAAATAGTTTAATGTCTAACAGATTAGAACATTATTCTATATCAGAAGCATTGCAGTTATTACTTGATAGAATTAACATGTCACTTATCCTTTAATGAATAGGAAGAACATGTATAACATCTATTCAAACAACAGAATCATTACCACTGCATTAACTTTCTTCAGGCTTAGATCATATATCTAAAGCCTGGCATTATCAATGTGGAGTCATGGCCCGTAGCCATACTCTTTTCATAAGTGTTGAGATCTTAATCCCTCACTTCACCACTGGGTTTTTCTCATCCTTTCACAATTTCAATACCATAACCATGAAATCATGGGTATTCAAACCCTTTGTTCATCACTTGAGCACTGTTACCTCTTCCTCAGGTAACTAACACCTTTAGGTCATTTGACCAAGGTAAGTATGATACTTGCTACACAAGCATCCATCATGGCACTTGATGCACATTAACTCTCTTGCCACCTCTTACCAGGCACGGTATATTATAGCACACAAGGCCCAATAAACAAATTCAAACTAATAACACATCATAGCTCATACCTGGCTATGCTCATCATCTCATGATACCTGCATGGTTAGCACATATAATAGCAGTACACCAATTATCTATCAATACCATGAAAAAACAATGTATTAATAATTTAAGGGTATTACCCTTAATCCTTTACCAGGATTTGGGTTTCCATCAATTAGGTTTTCTTTCACATATCATTACCCTTCATTAAGAATAGGGTTTTCCATTATTAACCATTTAGGTTTTCAAGATCATATTATCAATGATCAAACCCTAGTTCATTGCTCCCCACATCTAGGAGCCAACATTTATACCATAAGTATTCAATCATACTTATTTATTCTCACCAATTATCATTAAATGATTATCATCACAAGGTATGAGTATCTCCCTCATCCTTAAGTTGAGAATTAACAAAACGACCATGTTAGTTCTCTTTCAATTCAGCTCTAAGTCAAGCATAGACCACCACGGCCGTGCTACCTTGCACGGTCGTGCAGAGTGAAGCTACCACGGCCATGCTACCCTGTACGGTCGTGCAGAGTAAAGTCGCCACGGCCGTGCTGCCTTGCACAGTCGTCCTACATAGGATCATCACATGAATCATATTTATATATATGAATTCTATTATTTGATCCTTTCAACTTGATTAGGTCACATCAACCCTTCAATCATATGCATACAACTATGATTAACATAGGGTACCAAGTCATTGGTCCTATAAGCAATTAGGGATGCATTCCCAATTAGGGTTTCTCATGAAATCACCCACAATTAGGGTTCCACATGGATGCACCCTCAATTAGGGTTTCACTTGGAATCACCCTCAACTAGGGTTTCACATGGAATCACCCTCAACTAGGGTTTCACATTGAATCACCCTCAACTAGGGTTTCACATGGAATCACCCTCAACTAGGGTTTCACATTGAATCACCCTCAACTAGGGTTTCACATGGAATCACCCTCAACTAGGTTTTCACATGGAATCACCCTCAACTAGGGTTGAATTCAATAACCCTGTCAATTAGGGTTTATGTTCATGTTTAGGGTTTCATGATATCTTTGATTAAGGATCATAACCCTTATACACCACATGATTCATATTCATGTATGAATTCATGCTATCATCTTCTTAACTTGATTAGGTCATATCAACTCTTCAGTCGAGTACATACAACTATGATTAACATAGTGTATCAAGTCATTGATCCTATAAGCAATTAGGGATTCATCCCTTAATTGGCACTTAATCACTTAGGTACTATTAGGGTTTCAACCTTTGTACCTTCATTTATTACCATTACTAATCATCATTGGATCAATATAACATTCATCATCTTAATTCTCAAAAATTGAATTACATTGGACCTCCATTACATAAGGTATTCAATTGAATTAGGGTTTTTAATGTTGATTGCTTCAATCATTGAATTCATGGAACCATTCATAAATTGGACCTTCACCCATACTTCAATTGAGTTTAATAGGTCAACCTTCAACTGATTTGACCCTCAATTGACCCTCAATTGATCATCAATTGGGGTTGGAATCAATTGAATTAGGGTTTAGAATCAATGAACCTTCAATATTCATCAATGTGTAACTAGTTACTTCATAACTATTGAACCACCATTCAAATGGGGTATGACCTGACCCCAAACGGTATTGAGGTCGTTTGGATGACCTCCAAACAGTCTTGAGACCGTTTTCCCATCATATCACTCAAATCCAAGCAATCTAATTAGGGTTTGGTTCATTGAAGTGCCACCAAATCAGCAATCTATTGCAGATCAACTTGATATCTTTAGACCTTCAACCACTGAACTATACTCAACCCTAGACCTCCAAACGGTCTTGGGTGACCACCAAACGGTCTTGAGGTCGTTTGGATGACCTCCAAACGGTCTTGAGACCGTTTTCCCATCATATCACTCAAATCCAAGCAATCTAATTAGGGTTTGGTTCATTGAAGTGCTCACCAAATCAGCAATCTATTGCAGATCAACTTGATATCTTTAGACCTTCAACCACCGAACTATACTCAACCCTAGACCTCCAAACGGTCTTGGGTGACCACCAAACGGTCTTGAGACCGTTTGGATGAGCTCCAAACGGTCTTGAGACCGTTTGGCCCATCCAACCTTTGGACTTTAGTGAAAAAATCATCATGGATTGGTCTATCAAGTTGATCAACAAATCAGCATTTAGTTGCAGTATGATTTGGTACCTTTGGACCTTCAATTGGTCAACTATAATTGACCCCAGACCTCCAAACGGTCTTGGGGTGATCCCAAAACGGTCTTGAGACCGTTTGGGTGATCCCCAAATGGTCTTGAGACCGTTTGGGCTAATCAACCCAAAATCTCAACTTAACTCATTGGAATTTCAGCACTATTTTCAATTAGGGTTTGCATAATTGATTAGCCTTCAACTCATTATCCCTTTGGAGTTAACCCCTCAAATTTAGAGGGTCATTAACCAACATCATTATGAACAAAAATATCATACGGTCAATGCTTGGTCAACGCACTCAAACGGTCTTGAAACCGTTAGCCCAAGCATGTCAAGTTGATCAGGTTGAAAATCAGCACTTAATCCAATTAGGTTTCCCTAATTGATTAGGCTTCAACTCACTATTCCTTTGGAGTTAACCCATAACACTTGGTGAGTCATTAGACAACATAATTAGGATTAAAAATATCATACGGTCAACGCTTGGTCAACGCACTAAAACGGTCTTGAAACCGTTTGCCCAAGAAGGTCAAGTTGATCAGGTTGAAAATCAGCACTTAATCCAATTAGGTTTCCCTAATTGATTAGGCTTCAACTCACGATTCCTTTGGAGTTAACCCCTAAAATTTTGAGGGTCATTAGCATACATAATTAGGAATGAGATTCCCAAACGGTCCACGCTTGGTCAACTCTTTCATACGGTTTTGAAACCGTTTGCCACCAAACGGTTTGCAAACCGTTTGGTCACCAAACGGTTTTGGTGAAACCGTTTGGTCCCAACCAATGAGATCATTTGCTCCCTAGATATTTGGTGAGGTACTTTCTTATGAAGATGTCATCATCATCTTCCTTCGTGCACCCAAGAACAGCAACCGTTCTTGATGGAAATTGCAGCAAAGAATCAAGTATGTATCAAATTGAAGAAATCAATCAACAAAGCATAGATGATTGATGCAATAGCAATGATTAAGGGTTTGAGTTATAAAACCCGCCTCCAATTGAGCTCCAAAGCTCCAAGATCACGCCATTAATGGTGGATGAAGCTCTTGCAACTCCCCCTAGGCTCGTCCTCAAGCTTTTGATTGCAAAAGTTGGCTAGGGTTGAAGAGGAGATCAAAATAAGAAGGAATCCATAATTTATTTTCGATTTCCACCATGAAATCAAGGAGAACGAAGGTCAAGAGCTTACCCACAGGTTGGGGTTCGTCCTCCTGGTCCTCCCTAGCTTCCTTGGTCGGTTTCCAAGCTAAGAGAAGAAGTGGGGTCGAAATAGCCTTTCATTTGGCTAGGAAAAGGCCTTTCTATAAAAATTCAATGAAAGAGAAAATGCATTATTAAAATGCATTTAATTCCAAAAATATGGCCGCCTCTTCCCTCTCAAATCCCTTAAGGACGAGGCACCTTCCTTTGCCTTTAATTCTCCTTCATTATCCTTGATTTAAAGAAAATCAAATAAAGCACCTTAATGCTTATTATATTAATATCCATATGTGAGTGGGTTTTCTTTTTCTTATAATAAGGTGAGTGGAATTTCACCTACTTAGGATATTTTCATTCCTTATCTTGGAAAAGGAACGTTCATCCTTATTCAAAATCAACCCAAAACATTTTGGTTGAAAGCCCTTCAATTATTTTTATTCATTTTTGCCCTAAATCAAATTAGGGTTTCAATTAGGCATTAATCTTGATTATTTTAATATCAAGATTCTCTCTCCTCCAACTTAATTCAAATGAGGCACCCATATCATTTTATTTGCTCTACATGATTCCAAGAAACATTAGGGACCTTATTGAAGTGGTAATTTGCATATTGAACCCTAGGTTTTGGGTAAATTGCACTTTTCACCAAAACTAGGTTTTAATGCACAATACTGCTTTACAAGCTTAATCTTGGTGCCCAAGCTTGTGAAAACCATATCACTACATCATATTCATTCTTATGATGTCTCAACATCAGAGGAACATCTTACCATGCAACATTTGCAATTTAACCCCTCAACTTGGGTAATTTGCACTTTGGTCCAAAATAAGCAAACATTGTTTCAACATTGTTCAAACAAGACCAAAATTGAAACATATGTTTCTCATAAGCCCTAATTACTTTTCCCAAGATAAGATTAAGAATCTACTCAACCTTATTAAGAAAAAAATAAATATCTAGGGGTAATTCATAACCCAGGTCAGGGATGTTACAACGAGAGTGCCTAGAACGGAGATGCTTTAGTGACCTTTCCACTCTAATTTTAGTCCAGTGACCTCGAGAGGGGCGTTGATGTCTTATTAGAGGTACCCACTTCGAGAGGAGGGGTACAGGACTGGTTCTACCTCCGCTTGTCTTACCGGAGTTTTATTCTTCGTACCTCGCTTTAGCTCGAGCAATATCTTTCTATTTCTATTGCATGAAAACCCCTAAAAACTGCTAAATGACTAAAACCTTAAATCTTTCTAGTAGCTCCACTTGGAGATAGTTTTCTTTATTTTATTTGTGACATCTTACTGCTTCCCTTTTTGGGAATTTATCTCTCTTTATACCTACTGGAGTGTAGCATGTCGATTCCGTGTTCTCAACACTACCCCCTTGTCCCTGTGTTCGACCCCGTATATCTACTTCGACCCCGTAAACAAAGTTGTGGGGGCCTAGAAGGATTCGGGTTTATAAATATAAAAGCTCGACTACCTCAAATCCGCCTCCAATTTTAGGACGCGCAATTTAGGCCGGTCAACTTTTTGGCGCCGTTGTCGGGGACAAGGCAAAAACGGTATTGTTGACGAATCCGAATCCACTAACTACACTCATGTGCCTCAAGCTTAGCAATGAGTTTGACAACACTCTTTTTCTTTTTTCTTTTCTTTCCTTACTATTATTCTTTGTTTGAAATTAATAAATCTATCTTCTAACCTTGATTTCTCGTGCCATCTCAGGAACCCTAAAGAACGGTGACCTATTCCTTCGAGATCTGACGCCATGTCTCATTGTGAGCAATCCCCGTTTGAAGGTGAATGTCAAGGCCGAGATGAGATATCACACCAGCCCATCCTGGTTGGCCAGTTGCATGCTTTCATAAAAAGACAAGACTCTATCATCAACCGGCTGGTGCAGGGTGCATGCACTTCCCAGCCCTAGAGCTCAGAATTCCATGCAACACCAGATGGCAAGTCTGCGGATGCGCCAATGGGAGGTCGATCAACGATTGGCCCAGATGGCAGCTCTAATAAAGAACCCTGCGAGAAAGACACTCTCATATCCAGAAACTGCCAGAATGGCGGTACTGAGGTCTGGAAAGACGGTGGAGCGCACAGCTGATGCCGAATCAGAACCTGAACCGAGGTCGGAGAGTATCATTCCAGCAGAGGGAGAAGGTGGACAAGCAGAAGCTCAAGAGCCTGCACGGAAGCCTTCTGATGAGCTACCTGGTGGGAGGAATTCTTATGCTCCAAGGCTTCCGTTCCCGCATAAGCTGATCAAGGCAAATCTGAAAAGGCATCACGAAAGGTTCATGGACTCGATCAGGAAACTGCATCTTGAAGTCCCCTTCCTTGACGCATTGGAAGAGATGCCTATGTATGCCAAGTTCCTCAAGGACCTTATCACAAAGACGAGAAGGGGAGGAAGGACAGAGACAGTGTACCTAGCTTCCGCCTCCTCCACCTTATTGAAGCCCGACACGCCAAATAAGAGAAGGGATCCTGGAGCCTTCACAATCCCGTTCTCCATCGGAGACAACGTCGAGCGCAAGGGTCTAGCAGACTTGGGGGCTAGCATAAGCCTCATGCCCCTAAGTTTCACACAAAGGGTGGGTTTGACCGACATGGTTCGAACCAACATGCGGATTGAACTGGCAGATCACACCTTTAAGAGACCCGTTGGCATTGTCAAAGATGTGCCGATCAAGGTTGGTGACTTCTTCATCCCTTGCGATATAGTCGTCATCGACACAGCTGAAGACCCACGTTGCCCGGTCATCTTTGGTCGCCCCTTCTTGGCGACAGGGAGAGCACTGATTGATGTTTCTAAGGGGATGATCACCTTAAGGGTCGGAAATGACCATATCGACTTCAAGCTGAAACAGATCATGAAGAGCCCGTCCCTATCTGAATCAGCATGTTTCGCATATAGCTACAATAAATTCTGTGAGGAAGTAGAGGAAGATATCTGGACAGTAGACCCCTTCTTGAGGGCTATAAACTGTCAAGATCCCGACCTTGAAGATCCTGAGGTCGCGAAGCACCTCAACCTTCTCAACCTTTCTGACGAAGATTTGCCAGAAGAGGATACAGAGGTGGAGTCTGCGAAGTATGCCTCTCTCGAGGAGGAGCCTCAGGAGAAGGCACCCAGACCAAAGCCAAAATTAAAAGCGTTGCCCGAAGGCCTGAAGTACGAGTTCTTAGATGAAGAGCACAGAAACCCCGTCATCGTAAACGCCGATCTTTCAAGCAACCAGCTGGACCGACTCCTTGAGGAGTTAAGGCTCCACAGGAGGGCTATATGATATTCAGTAGATGATATCAAAGGCCCTAGCCCCGCCCTGTGCATGCATCACATCAACTTGGATGAATCTGCCAAGCCTCTGGCTCAACCCCAGAGGAAGCTGAACCAGATGCTCAAGGAGGTCGTCAAGAAAGAGGTAATAAAGCTTAGAGATGCGGGGATCATTTACCCAATCAGCGATAGCAATTGGGTAAGTCTGATCCACGTAGTGCCCAAAAAGGGCGAAATGACGGTGGTTAAGGATGAGAAGGGCGATGAGGTGGCGGTAAGGACTGTCACCGGGTGGCGGATGTGCATAGATTACCGAAAGCTAAATCAGGCTACAAAGAAAGATCATTTTCCGCTACCTTTTATTGACCAAGTTCTCGAAAGGTTAGCGCATCACGATTTCTTTTGTTTTCTTGATGGCTTTTCAGGTTTTTACCAGGTACCCATCTTGCCCGACGATCAAGAGGCAACAACATTCACCTGCCTTTACGGCACTTATGCCTTCCGAAGGATGCCCTTCGGACTCTGCAACGCCCCCGCCACCTTTCAACGATGCATGATATCGATGTTCTCAGATTTTCTAGAAGACATCGTAGAAGTTTTCATGTATGACTTTTCCTTCTATGGGAAGGACTTTGATAGCTGTCTAAAGAATCTTTCATTGGTCCTTCAAAGGTGTGAGGAGAACAGCCTAGTTCTAAACTGGGAGAAGTGCCATTTCATGGTGCGGGAGGGCATCGTTCTTGGGCATAAGATCTCGAAGCGTGGGATCGAAGTGGACGCAAGCAAGGTTGAATCAATATCCAAGCTTCCTCCACCGAGATCTGTGACGGGGGTGCGAAACTTCCTCGGGCACGCGGGATATTACCGAAGATTCATCAAGGACTTCTCAAAGATTTCCAAACCACTGTCCAATCTTCTGGTAAAAGACGCTGATTTTGTTTTCTCTAACGATTGTCTAAGTGCTTTTCAGGCCCTTAAAAATGCTTTAATATCACCACCTATCCTTCAAGCACCAGAATGGGGTTTACCTTTTGAGTTGATGTGTGACGCTAGCGACTACGCGGTTGGAGCAGTCTCGGGCAAAAGAAAGACAAAAAGCACCATGTGATTTGCTACGCTAGTCGCACGTTGGACGAGGCTCAAGTAAACTACACAACAACTGAGAAAGAGATGCTCGCGATCGTCTTCGCGTTTGATAAATTCAGGTCGTATCTTGTTGGAGCCAAGGTCAAGGTATACACAGATCACGAGGCTATAAAATACTTAATGCAAAAGAAAGACTCTAAGCCTAGACTGTTGAGGTGGGTCTTACTGCTCCAAGAGTTCGACCACGAAATTATCGACAAGAAGGGCGCAGAGAATGTGGTCGCAGACCACCTATCAAGAATCGTGACTGAGAGAGAGAGGGCCTCAAATCAACGACGACTACGCCGACGAGGCTCTGATGTTGGCAGAAGCTCAAGAAGAAAGTTTACCCTGGTTTGCAGACATCTGCAATTATATTGCCTGTGGAGAACTGCCTCCTGACATCACGTACGATCAGAAAAAGAAGCTATTTGCGGATCTCAAAAACTACTACTGGGATGATCCTCTCCTGTTCAGAAGATGTGCTGACAACTTATACAGGCGGTGCATCCCAGAGGAAGAGACCGTAGACATCCTGAAAGAATGCCACGCCTCCCCCTACGGTGGACACCTGGGTAGCGAGATTACATCTGCAAAAGTGCTACAGTCAGGTTTCTACTGGCCCACCTTGTTTAAAGACGCTGCACAATTTGTGAAAGTTTGCAAGGAGTGCCAGTTTACAGGAAACATAGGGCGGAGGAATGAAATGCCAATGGCAAGTTGGATCGAAGTAGAAATATTTGACGTGTGGGGGATCGACTACATGGGACCATTTCCCTCATCTCGGGGGTATCAATACATACTCGTGGCAGTAGATTATGTATCGAAGTGGGTGGAAGCGGTAGCCACCCAAACCTGCGACGCCAAGTCGGTTATCAAGCTCTTCGAGAAGACCATCTTCCCTCGTTTCAGTGTACCGCGCACTGTGATAAGCGACGGAGGGTTGCACTTTGGAGAAAGACAGTTTGAAGCACTTCTACGCAAGTACGGAGTGAGGCACAAGATCGCTACACCCTACCACCCACAGACGTCAGGGCAGGTAGAGGTTTCCAACAGGCAAATCAAGCAAATCTTGGAGAAAACTGTCAACCGAACGAGGAAAGACTGGTCCATGAAGCTTGACGACGCACTTTGGGCCTACCATACTGCCTACAAAACACCCATTGGAACCACCCCCTACCGTCTCATATACGGAAAATCCTACCACCTGCCTTTGGAATTGGAACACAAGGCCCTTTGGGCAATCAAGTTCCTAAATATGGACCTCGACAAAAACCCAAAAAGCCTTAGCCTACCCTATACACAACTTTCTACCCCAAAAATAAAGCTGTTTGGTGTGTAAGCTAACTTCGGAATCATACAACAAAGTCTCGCCGAAGCTGTAGAGAAAAATCTTACTTAAACAATAAGGCAGGAAAAACTAAGTCTTTTGTTCGTATTGAGACAGCATTATCTTTAAGGCATTACGATCTTTGTTTCACTTTTTGAACAAAAACCTTATCCGAGCAAAAAGAAGCATCACAAAATATAGTTTAAATATTGATTGAGGACAATCAAAATGCTAAGTTTGGGGAAGTTGATAAAACCAGTTTTTGTGACATTTTTGCCCTTTATTTTGTTATCAAACCTGCCCTTT
The DNA here is from genome assembly GCA_963693085.1 of Alisma plantago-aquatica. Classification (NCBI taxonomy): domain Eukaryota; kingdom Viridiplantae; phylum Streptophyta; class Magnoliopsida; order Alismatales; family Alismataceae; genus Alisma; species Alisma plantago-aquatica. The sequence continues at coordinate 929,182,761 of OY856409.1, forward strand.
TCTTCTATTTTCCTCTACTTTATTAGCACTTTCACAATAATTGCCAAGCAATGCTCTTAATCCAATTTTCCTATCTTTTGTAGAGTTTTCCTCGTTTTTGGGCAATAAGACCGCTCCGGCCCATGAATAAGTCCAATTCTGTCTCGGCCTCCCTAACGCCCGATACAACCCCTGCCCGACAGGGGTTGGGCGACACAAAGACGCTCGAAAAAAGAGGTGTCGCGCGAGAAGAAGCTGACGGACGACACACCTTGTTACACCCCGATCTCACAATTTCCTCAAATCATGAGATTAGGGCATAAGAAAGGATTTATATGTAATACAAAGAACATCCTTAACCTTTTTTTTTCTTTTTCTTTTCTTTCTTTAAAACTCTTGTTTGTTCGCATTGAACCACATAAATCATTTTAACAAGGGAATATGAACATTTCTTTTACTAATCAGACTTTAATAGTAAAGATACATGTATAAACATTCATGATGTCTCTCACACCTTATGCACATAAGACCTACTAATAGCATACATTTTCAAAAGAGGAATAATATTACACATCATAATTACAACTTTCTCTCTTATCTCTTACTGAGGACCTAGAGTGACAAGGACCGACTGACTCAACTAATCTCGTACTTGACTCCTGTGGCAGATTTACTCTGACGCTCTGACCATCTTCAAGTCCACGCGGTTAATCCTAAAATGTTTGAGTAGAGGGGTGAGCCTACTCGCTCAGTGAATGAGTACTTCAAAGAAACAGTCTAAGGCACTAATGTGATTACAGATATAACTTTGAATAAATGTTATGAAATTTAACAACATTAAATACTACACTGAGCAGTTCTAAAACAATATAATTGAAATAACAAAGAATGTAAATATTGCATCTAATGAATAACTACTAGAAGACTATGCTCTAGTCTTCCTTAACTCTTTCATTTATAAGGAACTATGTGAACCTATATGATCATATTTTAACTTATGCCCTGATCTATGCAGTGTACTCTGCATAGAGACTCGCAGTGCACTACGACCACACCGTACAAGACTTAGCGACACACCCGGGAAATGCTAAGTCTGACTTCTCGTCCTGGTCTGCACAGGACTCTCAGGCGCTCAAGGGCCTCAGGCTCACAAGGGCCTCACTGCACTCTCAAAAGAGTGTACTCTAGACTCCTCCTCTAACCTGAGTACACAGGCGCAGGGAGTCAACACTGGGTTACCACCAGAATTACTCAACCGGTTGGTGTTGGATAACCCTTCTGTCCTCGTGCCACCAGAATTACTCAACCGGATGATGTTGGACACGAGTTTCACCCCTAAGGTGCAGACCTCTCAAAGGGGTTCTACGGTGTTCAGGGCACCTAAGTCTAACATTAACATTATAGGTACATTTTAAACAGAACTCATAACTCATTTAACATTTCTCACAAGGCTCACACGGCCTGCCATATCATATCATAAGAAACATCATAACTCATGTATTCAACATATATCATGTCTCAGTAACATCCCTTTCTAGGGCATGTCATATCTCATCACCTGCAATTTACGAGATATGTACTGAAAATAAGAAGCCCTGCAGTATGTAGATATCAACTCAAAGAGAACAAGCATATAAAGTTAAATGCACTAGAAACATACAATTCAACAGTTAAGTATCACCACATCTCATATCGAGACCTTTCATATCACCATAACATGATTCATTGAACACCCTATCCTTAGGGTTTCATTTGCCTTATTCATTCATCACATGCCAACACCCTACTCTTAGGGTTTCATTCGCCTCATTCACCTTTTCGTTTACCTCATTCACTTGTCACATGGCTCTCATAAGGATTTCATAGGATATAAGCATTCACTACATAAAGATTGTTTTCAACAAATCATATACAATCAATATAGATATGAAACCATAGAAATTTAACTAAATTTAAGTTTTCCATACCATTCACTGAGATATCATGTAACAAGAATAAAATTCAATTAAGATATCCCATGAGTTACATCCTAACCACTTATAGGATTACTAGTCCTCTTCATTTAACTTTGACCTTTAAGTATTCATTTAGGGTTTGCTTCATCACGGTCGTGGTGTCACCCCACGGTTGTGGCACATTCACCTTACCACGGTCATGGCTCTTCCCCACGGGCGTGGTGTATAGAGATCAGAGTTTCAAAAGCATTCAGTACGGCCGTGCTACCTCGCACGCCCGTGGCACAGACCCTTCACCACGGTCGTGGTCACCCACCACGGTCGTGCCACAGCTCGATTGAGCTTCAACTTAGCGAAATCAAAAGTCATAGACTTAATGATGAATCCAAATGAGCTTGGATATTGAAATATGTTAGACATGCGCTTTATTAGGAGCATTAAGATCTAGACTTAGTTCAAGACTAAATGTCTCTTCAATAAGGTTGAAACTCTAGTGATATCTCAATTAGGTTAAACCCTAATTACATCATATGGTATAAATCCGAAAAGCATTCTTACTAGGATGTGTTGTATACATTTCTGATGTGAATCTACCATCAAAAGTCATTCAAACAGAGAAGGAAACCATATCATATCAATTTGCAGCAACTTAAATCAAACGGACATTTCAGGGTTTAGAATCACATACTAAGCAATTAGGGGTTTGGATGCTATAATCAAATTTCGTGCATTACACTGTTTGAATGAAGAACCCACTCACCCTAAGGTGTGAAAACACCTCAAAACTGTAGCTCCACTCAGGGGATCTCGAACTCATATCAAATCCCCAGCAAATCTCCCAATTCTTCTTCCCTTCAACTAGGAAACCTTGAAAATGAGGGATTATGAAGAAAGGGTGAGAAAAGAGGGAATTTCGACATCATCTTGGATCAAATCAGAGCATGGACGGAATCTTGACATGAGAGAGAAGATTCACCATAAAAGTCTATGTAAAGAATCCAAACTTACTTGATTTCACCATTCCTCGGACCGCAAAACCCTAGGTCAGCAATTCCACCACTTCCTCCTCTCAAACCCTAACTCTCCCTCTCTCTCTAGGAACTCGTTTCTTTGGAATGAATTGCGAATTATGAGAGCTTCTAGTGTGTGTGTTAGAACATATAGAGAAATTGAGCTGCTTGGGTCAATTGCATATTGACCCTTCACTCAACTTTTATAATATTGGCTGAATATTCAGTTATACATAAGTTACTGTAATTCGTTTATTTCAGAGATCAAACCTTCTCCAAAAATTATGGGAATTTATAACTTTGTTTATAATTTATCTATAAAGCTTCCGTTAAAATTTGAGATCATTTGGAGTTACCAATAAATAATTAAAAATAGAACAGTGCACTGCTATCCAGAAATCTGCAGAAATGTCATTTGAAGCAAAAATGCCTCAGAACGACCGTGCTAGATGCCACGGCCGTGCAAGATGGACCCAGCATGGTCGTGCTACCTACCACGGCCGTGGTGCATTGTTTTCAGTAGATTTGAGTATAAAAGTTGGTTAATAGTTCAATTCTTTCAAAACGACCGTGTGGCCTTGCATGCCCGTGCCACCAATTGTGGGCTCTGATCTCCAAACCATGACATAAACACGATTAAAACTTAGCGGAAGCGAATCGGTAATCAGCGGAAGACAAAATCATGGGAAATTAAAACTTTTCGTGACAAGAGCTTGAATCCATAAAAGCTTCTTTCATAAAGAGAGATAAATTGTTTACATCTCAGGATAATTACTTCTCGAGTAATTATATACATCAAGATACAAAATCTCAAGATCACTATACACAAGACTCCAAGACCTAAGAGTACAGAGGACACATAGGACTGACTCTAAATACACCACATGGCAGGACAAATCTCCACCTGAGATTACTGCTGCCCCTGGTGCTGCTGTTGCTGAGACTGGTCACCTGTAGGCTGGTTCCTTCGTCTCCGATGTCCACCTAAAAAGTTGAAGCCTACGGGGTGAGACAATTATACATAATTGTCCCAGCGAGAGTTATAACTCTTCGCCAGAAGCTTTATTATAACATCAAAGATTATTTTAAACAGTAAAGCCTTCAAAGCATTCTATAACAGTTGCAGGTATAACAAGATCTCTACAATTTAGGAGATATGGAGAATATCAACATTATTGCAATGTAACATCAATCAACTAACTTGGAGTCATCTCTAACAAGTTATACTACATGGTTGATTATGTTTTACAAACAACATTATGCCCTGTGGAGATGAGGCTTACCACTCATGCTCCAACTGATCGCTGAGAAGTCACATCAGTATCATACATAGGTCATTAAGAGAGCCGGATTCTCATGACCTTCACCTTCCTCAGTCAGTAAGAGGATCACTTGTAGGACATCTCGTGTCTCTACTTAATATAGCTCACCAGGGTAAACTGGTCCTTCGCTATTCTAGAGTCACAGTGGCGTTCTGTACTCTCTTCGTCATCAGGAGGTTTCATATTTACCTACCACTGATACGGATATCTGTGTTGTCTTCGTCATCAGGAGGTTTCATGTTTACCTACCACTGATACGGTATGGAATTATAGTGAAGGATGGATGGATTACACATCTACATCACTTTCCTACACTAGGATGTAAGGTTCTACACATTCATATACCCCACATACTCAAAAGTATGTGCTCCAGGAGTTCCCTGAGGAAAACCCGTTTCACCATCATTTAAATTTCTGACAATGATGGATCTATGATCAGGGCTCTACATTATACTTGATTAGTTAGGTACATTCAGTATTCTTTAACAGCATACATTGTTCTGCAAACAATAACAATAGCATAACAGCTATAAAAGAAGAATACTAAATGTAAAAGGCCTAACTCATATCAATCATCATTTCTCATTATCCTCATCACAAGTCATCTCTAAGGCATGACCTTGATGGTATTCATGGCTCTCATAGCCCATTATCAGCATAGGATGCCACTGGCAAGGAATCAAATTACTTTACTTATTCATAAGGCTAACAGCATGCCTTTAATGAATATGACATTAACATCCATACCTGGATATGGTTACCTTCATATCAGAACCTGCATGGTTAATACATCTGATAAAGGTAATACAACAATAAGGAATGTACTTCCTACTCTTGTGATGAGAGTTAAATCTTTAATTCAAATCAAATAGAGTTTAATACTCAAAAGCATGCCATTACCCTTGAATTAGGGTTTACTATTCACATTACATGTCATCACCCTTGAATTAGGGTTTACTATTCACATCCAGGTGAATTAAACTCATAACATCATTATGTATGAGTAACATCTTCATTGATTCTCTTGGATTAGTTAAAGGTTTATCATTTATCATAATTAGGGTTTCTATGACCTCACCCAGGTGGACCATACCCTAATTATGCTCACTTATGTGCATTGGAGATGCTTTACTTGAGTTTCCACTTAAAAAGGGTACTTTCTTTCTCTAGAAGTACTTTATATCTCTAGAAGTACTTTCTCTCTCATCATAATGTTAGGTGATGTCAACATCACTCTAAAACAGGTTAGATTGAGTCATCATAGGCTAACATAGCCAAAAGCATCACCATTATGTGATTAGATTTAATTTCTCTCTCTAGGGTACTTTCTCTCTCTAGAGTACTCTCTCTTTCATCATACTAATGGTTGATGGTAACATTAGACTAGATCAAGTTGGATAGAGTCATTATGACTAAAAACATCATTCTCATGTAATTAGGGTTTGAATTGAGCAAGGTATAACTCAATTGACCCTTTAGGGGTATTTTGGTAATTCACCCCATTGATCATCATTATGGTTAAAAACCTTAGTCAAATAACCCCTTACTATCCTAGATTATCATTAGGGTTTGATTTGGGCAACATTGAACCATTTACATCATCAAATGATTGAATGAGGTCAACCTTGAATCACATTGATTGATTTCAATCATTAATCATCAATTGAGTTGAGATCGGTTGAAAGTGTTGACCGTTTGCCCACTTTGACTTTCCAAGACCGCGAGCCTCCTTCTAACTTCAAGACCGCGAGCCTCCTTAGGCTTCAAGACTACGAGCCTCTTCAAGTGGTTCAAGACCGCGAAGCCCTCTCATTGGTTCAAGTTGATGTTGAGACCGCGAAGAGACGTTGATCGTTTGCCCATCTTGACCTCAGGACCGCGAGGCCCTTCGCGGTCTTGAGACCGCGAGCCTCCTCTCAGTCTTGAGACCATGAGCCCCCTCATGGTCTTGAGACCGCGAGCCCTCTCACGGTCTTGAGACCGCGAGGCTCTCAAGGTCTCAACCGTTTGGTCCATCAACAAAATCAATAAAGCAATCGATGGTGTCAAATGATGTTGAAGCCCTCAAAAGGTCAAAGCTATGTTGACCAACTATGGATTGGGTCAATTAAGGTTATGCTTAACCAATTGGTCATTCAATTGACCCTCAATTGTTGACCAATTAGGATTGAAATCGATTCAATTAGGGTCTATCAATGTTCACCCATCAATACTCAACAATGTGCATCAACACAAGGTTGAATCCTTCAATTGCTCCAATTGGGCTCAAACTTGGCCCAAACGGTCTTGAGGTCATGTGGGTGGACCCCACATGGTCTTGAGACCGTTTTCCCAAGATTTCATTAAAATCTAAGGTGATTTGATAGGGGTTGAACCATGATTGAGCCACAAAACAGAATTTTGATTAAATTGATAACGTATTTGCAATTGGGTCCTCAATTGGTCAACTTACTCAACCCTAGACCTTAAAACGGTCTTGGGTGATTGTCCTCTCGGTCTTGAGACCATTTGGATGAGTTCCAAATGGTCTTAAGACCGTTTGCCCATCCAATTTTGGATTCTAGTGCAAAATCATCAAGGTTTGACCCATTGAGTTGATGATCATGTCAATATTTAATTGCAATGTAATTTGGTGTAATTGTACCTTCAATTGGTCAACTATCCTTGACCCCAGACCTCCAAACGGTCTTGGTTGATTGCCCTCGCGGTCTTGAGACCGTTTGGTGACCCCCCAAACGGTCTTGAGACCGTTTAGGTCAATCAACCCTAAAGACCCTCATTAGGTCACCATAATTTCAGTACTAATTTTACCTAGAGTTAGCCCTAGTATTCACCCTTTAACTCTTAGCCCGTTTGGAATTAGACCATCAAACTTGGTGAGTTGTTAATTAACATAATTTTGAACAGTAATCTCATACGGTCAATGCCTGGTAAACGACCTTACACGGTCTTGAGACCGTTTTCCCAAAAAGGAAATTTCAGACCGTTTGAAAATCAGGAATAAATTCAAATAAAGTTGTTACTTAAAAAGGTCATATCTCCCGATTCCCTTGTAGTTAGCTTCCCAAATTTTGAGGGTAATTAGCCTCTATAATCAGAAACAGATTTCTTATACGTTCCACGCCCGGTCAACGGGGACAAATGGTATTGGAGACCGTTTTCCCTGTCGCGGTCTCGAGACAATTTGCTCACCTCGCGGTCTTGAGACCGAGAGAGTAAACTTTTGAGACCATTTAAGGAAGTGAAAAGCGGTGGGTTTTTCTTGGAAATCACGCCTTCATCTCCTAGCTCAAGAACAGTACAAATATCCCATGGATTTTCTCGCAAAATAGCAGGGAAAAGTAGTGAAACACTAAGAGCTATCATTAAACCGCATATAGAGATGTACATAATAAAGCATAGGTTTAGAGTTATAAAACCCGCCTAAAACTTGCTCCTTGAGCTCCAAGATTTCAAGCTCCAAGCTCTAATGGCTTCCTTGAGTTCTTACAGGTTGGCCAAGGTGAAAACTCCAAGGAAGGATGAAAAGAGACGGCTAGAAAGATAGGGTTTCGAGAATTAGCCATGAAGATGACCTTGAATTCGAGTTCTAACCATGGAATTAGGCAAGAAGAGGGGTTTAAACCTACCTTGCACCCCTTGGTCGTCCTCCTTAGCTCCAAGGCAGTCCTTGGTCGTCTTTGGTGAAATGAAATAGTAAGGGAACGAAAAGTAAGTTCCCTTGCAACTAAGGGAAGGAGAGCTTATATACATGGGGTAGGATTTTCAATATTAGTACATAAGTTGTCCATAATTCTAACTAGGTCCCTCCTTCTTTACTTGCTCGTCCCTTCCTCTTTATTCTAAGGACAAACCTTCTCTTAAGGCTTTAGGAAAAGAAAGTAAAGGAGAACAAGCTAATAATGAGGTACATACATAAAGAAATATTACACATATACCCTGATTATTCAATCACAAGGCATGTCTCATAACTTGATAATTCAATTGAGGTGACTTCCTCATCATTTCTTCTATAAATGATGGCAAGAGTCTAAGAAGATACTTTAGATGACATATTTTACAATTTGCATCCCTTAATTTGGGTAAATTGCATTTTACCCCAATTTAAGGTTTCCAGCACCGGGATTGCTTCCACAGCTGCACCTTGGTGCCCTAGCTTGGGAAATCCCTCAAACTTTACCAAAAAGATTCTCATGATGTCTCAACATTAGAGGAACATCTCAACATGTGCTAATTGCAAGCTAACCCTTTTAACTAGGTAATTTGCACATAGGTCTCTGTTTATCAAAACAATGCTACAACTTTAAATAAAAAGGAGCAAATACTGAAATATATGTTTCTGAGAAACTTAATTACATGCTCAGAGTTAATCACAAAGATTTATTCACATTTTTAGGCAAAACACCTAGGGTTAACTCATAACCCAGGTCAGGGATGTTACAAATTATCCACCCCTTACAAGGATTTCGTCCCCGAAATCGATAAAACATACTAAGAGAAAAGGGCAGGATACTTCCTTCTCATCTCATCCTCTAACTCCCAAGTGGCTTCTTCAATACCACGGTGGTTCCAGAGGACTTTCACAAGACTTATATCTTTCTTCTTTAACTTTTTAATGCGTTTATCGAGGATTGACACTGGTCCCTCCTCATAGGATATGTCATCATTTAATTCTACCTCTGTAGGTTGTAGAACTGACTCGTTGTCTGGGTGACATTTCTTCAACATAGAAATGTGAAACACAGGATGTAACCTCTGTAATTCTGGGGGAAGCTCTAGTTTATATGCTACCTTTCCAATCCGTTCAATGATTGGATAAGGCCCCATATATCTAGGAGCTAACTTCCCTTTCCTTCCAAAACGAAGGACCCCTTTCCAAGGTGAGACCTTAAGATACACTCTGTCTCCATCCTGGAACTCTAAGGGTCTATGACGTTTGTCAGCATAAGATTTCTGCCTATCCTGAGCAGTCTTAATCTTATGTTGTATAACTTTAATCTTTTCTGTGGTCTGCTGCACAAGGTCAGGACCCAACAACTGGTGCTCACCAGCCTCAAACCAACACAAGGGTGATCTACAACGTCTACCATATAAGGCTTCATAAGGTGCCATATCAATACTATGATGATAGCTATTGTTATAGGCAAACTCTATCAAGCTTAGGTGTAGATCCCAACTTCCAGTGAACTGGAGAACACATGCTCGCAACAGGTCTTCTAAGGTTTGTATGGTCCTTTCCGACTGTCCATCTGTCTGTGGATGAAAAGCCGTACTAAACCTTAGCTTAGTGCCTAAGGCTTTGTGCAACTGTTCCCAAAAATGACTCGTAAACTGAGGACCTCTGTCAGAAACTATTGTGACAGGAACTCCGTGCAAACGCACTATCTCTTGAACATACAACTCTGATAACCTTTCAGCAGAATAGGTTGTTTTGACAGGTAAGAAATGTGTTGTCTTAGTCAACCTATCAACAATTACCCAAATAGAATCATGTCCTTTGCTTGTCCTGGGTAGGCCAACAACAAAGTCCATGGTCACATGGTCCCACTTCCACTGTGATATGGGTAAAGGTTGCATTGTTCCTGCAGGCTTCTGGTGTTCGGCTTTAACTTGCTGACACACAGGACACCTCAGAACAAACTCTGCAACGTCCTTCTTCATCCCAGGCCACCAATACAGATCTTTCAAATTCCGATACATCTTGAAGCTCCCTGGATGCATAGCATACATGGAAGAATGGGCTTCTTCCAGGACTAACTTTCTCAAGTTGTCCACATCTGGCACTATCATTCTTCCATTATAACAAGCTACTTGATCTTTTGAGTCATGAAAACCATCTTGCTTCTCATTTCCATACTCAGATCTTATATGTTGAACTGCAGCATCACCTAGCTGTGCCTCTTTAATCTGTTCCTTTAGAGTAGGTTTAATATGCATCTCAGCTAACAAACCGGTTAACAATGACACCTTCAACTGTACATTGTTCTGCCTTAAAGAGATAAGCATATCTCTTCTAGAGCATACTAAAGAGTTTAGTTGTGCTCTATTCATGGTTGATGTTGCTGATTTCCTACTCAAGGCATCTGCAACAACATTGGCCTTGTATGGGTGGTAATCAATTGTACAGTCGTAGTCCTTGATTAACTCCATCCAGCGACGTTGCCTCATGTTGAGCTCATGCTGAGAGAAGATATACTTAAGGTTTTTGTGGTCTGTGAAAATCTGGAATGTTTCTCCGTAGAAATAGTGCCTCCAGATCTTCAAAGCATGAACCACAGCAGCTAACTCCAGATCGTGTGTTGGATAATTCTCCTCGTGTTTCTTAAGCTGTCGGGAAGCAAAAGAAATCACTTGTTTATCCTGCATCAACACACATCCTAGTCCGTTCTTGGAAGCATCACAGAAAACTATATATCCTTTTCCTTGTTCAGGTAGCACTAACACAGGTACACTTGTCAACCTCTCCTTCAGCAACTGGAAAGATTGTTGACACTTATCACTCCAAGAAAAAGGAACATCTTTCCGGGTTAACTTGGTCAAAGGTAAAACTATAGAACTAAAGTTCTTAATGAACCTTCGATAATAGCCAGCTAACCCCAAGAAACTTCGAATTTCCGTCGGTGTCTTCGGTTGTTCCCATTGTAGAACAGATTCTACCTTTGTAGGGTCAACACGAATTCCCGAGGCGGATATCACATGTCCAAGAAAAGATACCTCCGGCAGCCAGAACTCACACTTGCTAAACTTAGCGTACAACTTATGTTCTCTTAGCAAGGTCAAAGCTTGGCGAAGATGCTGCTCATGTTGCTGAGCATCCTTACTATAAATTAGTATGTCGTCTATGAAGACAACAACACACTGATCAAGGAAAGGTCGAAAAACTCTATTCATGAGTTCCATAAATGCAGCTGGTGCATTGGTTAGTCCAAACGACATAACCGTGAACTCATAGTGACCATATCTTGTCCTAAAGGCAGACTTGGATATGTCACTATCCTTAATACGGAGTTGGTGATATCCATACCTCAAGTCTATCTTTGAAAAGATTGTTGCACCACGCAACTGGTCAAAGAGATCATCAATCCTCGACAGAGGATACTTATTCTTTACTGTTACTTTATTGAGTTGTCTGTAGTCAATGCACAACCGCATTGACCCATCTTTCTTTTTAACAAACAAGACCGGAGCACCCCAAGGTGAAGTACTCGGTCGGATAAAACCTCTCTCAAGTAGCTCTTGAAGCTGTTTCTTGAGTTCTGCCATCTCGGCAGGCGCCATCCTATATGGAGTTTGAGCTATGGGTTTCGTATCTGGGATCAGATTAATTTCAAAATCAATCTCCCGAGGTGGTGGTATACTAGGAAGTTCTTCAGGAAACACATCCTCGAATTCCCTGACTATGGGAACTTCAGCAGGATTGGAACTTTCCTTGGTAACATCTACCACATGGGCTAAGAATGCATAACATCCTTGCCTCAACAGCTTATCAGCAACCATAGCTGACACAAGACAGGTGGGCAGAATCTTTCTTTCACCTTGAAAGATCCATGTGTTGCTTTCATCAGCAAACACAGCCAACTTGGACTCACAATCCAAGACAACTCTATACCTTTCTAAGGTATCCATCCCGAGGATTATATCAAATCCATGCATATCAAGTGGTATAAGATCCACTTGAATGCGATGGTCAGAAAAGAAAAGGATGCAGGGAGAACATACCTCCTGCAAAACGGCAGACCCACTCAACGGAGTCTCTAACAACAAACTATCTGCTCTATGGCTAACAGTCACATTGCAGTTACAAATCACTTCACGAGTGATGAAAGAGTGTGTAGCACCCGGATCAATCAGAACGGATACAACACAGGATATAGACATATCAGAATATAAAAGTTTCATCTGACCTGCCACTACCCGTGGATTGACCACTGCCTCAGGTGGGTTCATAGCATAGAACCTCGCAGTCGCCTGGTGTTGAGGTGGTGCTGATGATCCAGCTTGAGACGCTTGTCCACGTCCTTGAGCTGCTCCTTGATGTTTTCTATTCTGAGATCCCTGTTGATTCTGTCTCGGGGTTTGTTGTGTCACACCGACAGGCCTAGAACGGCAATCCTTCATCAAGTGTCCCACCTTACCACAGTTGTAGCAACTCTTCTCCTGTTGCTGTGGTCTGGGTGGTCCAGTAACTGACACTGATGCAGAACTGTGCGTCCCTTGAAGCGGTTGACTCCGCCCTCTACCTCTGCTTGGTGTCCATTGAGTTTGAAAACTCGATCTGGGTGGTGGAGGGTTAGGTGCAGAGAATCTAGGTTTCTTGGAATCCCTAGATGAAGAACCCTGGAACTGTGGATATCTTTTATGGGTTTGTCTTTTCTCAACCACAGATCTCTCTATCCTTCGGACTGACTCAACGAAGGTAGAGAATCTCTCTCTGTTTTCTAAGGCAGACACAGGGGTTGACATATCAGAATTCAAACCCTTCTCGAATCTTCTGATTCTTTCCTCATCCGTAGCAGCCATGTGCGGACAGAACCGCAACAACTCCATAAACTTAGCTTCATACTCACTAATGTTCATCATACCCTGCCTTAGTTTCTCAAACTGAGAGATCTTCTCATCTAGGAAGGTCTTTGGAAAATATCTATTGATAAATTCCCGACGAAACTCTTCCCATGAGAACTCTACTCCAGGTCTCTTCTGCTCTTCCATGTTCCACCAGTGACCAGCACTGCCTTTGAGAAGATAGACAGCATGTCTAACCTTCTCAGCTTCCGGAATCATAAGAATCCTGAAAGCCTTCTCCAACTCTGTCAACCATAAGTCAGCATCTGCAGGGTCGGTAGTTCCGAAGTACTCGGTAGCTCCGACACGACGAAGTCGTTCGAATGTCTTACCAATACCTTGTACTTCAGGCTGGACAGGTGCCCTAGGTGCAGGAATGGGCATCCTATCGGTTATATGTGTCATGGAAGTCATGAACTGCCCGAACATCGTCTGTACAGCTGGATCACTCATGTCATCTGGGTCGAACTGGGGTTGCTCTCTTGGCGACTCAGGTGTAGGTTGTTCTATTCTCGGAACTCTTGCACCACCTCGAGGCGCACTAGCACTACTCTCTGCCACGTGCTCATCATGATGTTCTGACATTCTTATGTATCTTCTTCTCCTGAGGAGAAGAAGATTCTATTAGATGAGGAAGGAGTATTAAAGGTAGACTCAACATCCTAAGTCCTATGCCTCTGTAGACTCAACTGAACCTGGCTCTGATACCACTAGTTGTGGGCTCTGATCTCCAAACCATGACATAAACACGACTAAAACTTAGCGGAAGCGAATCGGTAATCAGCGGAAGACAAAATCACGGGAAATTAAAACTTTTCGTGACAAAAGCTTGAATCCATAAAAGCTTCTTTCATAAAGAGAAATAAACTGTTTACATCTCAGGATAATTACTTCTCGAGTAATTATATACATCAAGATACAAAATCTCAAGATCACTATACACAAGACTCCAAGACCTGAGAGTACAGAGGACACATAGGACTGACTCTAAATACACCACATGGCAGGACAAATCTCCACCTGAGATTACTGCTGCCCCTGGTGCTGCTGCTGCTGAGACTGGTCACCTGTAGGCTGGTTCCTTCGTCTCCGACGTCCACCTAAAAAGTTGAAGCCTACGGGGTGAGACAATTATACATAATTGTCCTAGTGAGAGTTATAACTCTTCGCCAGAAGCTTTATTATAACATCAAAGATTATTTTAAACAGTAAAGCCTTCAAAGCATTCTATAACAGTTGCAGGTATAACAAGATCTCTACAATTTAGGAGATATGGAGAATATCAACATTATTGCAATGTAACATCAATCAACTAACTTGGAGTCATCTCTAACAAGTTATACTACATGGTTGATTATGTTTTACAAACAACATTATGCCCTGTGGAGATGAGGCTTACCACTCATGCTCCAACTGATCGCTGAGAAGTCACATCAGTATCATACATAGGTCATTAAGAGAGTTGGATTCTCATGACCTTCACCTTCCTCAGTCAGTAAGAGGATCACTTGTAGGACATCTCGTGTCTCTACTTAATATAGCTCACCAGGGTAAACTGGTCCTTCGCTATTCTAGAGTCACAGTGGCGTTCTGTACTCTCTTCGTCATCAGGAGGTTTCATATTTACCTACCACTGATACGGATATCTATGTTGTCTTCGTCATCAGGAGGTTTCATGTTTACCTACCACTGATACGGTATGGAATTATAGTGAAGGATGGATGGATTACACATCTACATCACTTTCCTACACTAGGATGTAAGGTTCTACACATCCATATACCCCACATACTCAAAAGTATGTGCTCCAGGAGTTCCCTGAGGAAAACCCGTTTCACCATTATTTAAATTTCTGACAATGATGGATCTATGATCAGGGCTCTACATTATACTTGATTAGTTAGGTACATTCAGTATTCTTTAACAGCATACATTGTTCTGCAAACAATAACAATAGCATAACACCTATAAAAGAAGAATACTAAATGTAACAGGCCTAACTCATATCAATCATCATTTCTCATTATCCTCATCACAAGTCATCTCTAAGGCATGACCTTGATGGTATTCATGGCTCTCATAGCCCATTATCAGCATAGGATGCCACTGGCAAGGCATCAGATTACTTTACTTATTCATAAGGCTAACACCATGCCTTTAATGAATATGACATCAACATCCATACCTGGATATGGTTACCTTCATATCAGAACCTGCATGGTTAATACATCTGATAAAGGTAATAAAACAATAAGGAATGTACTTCCTACTCTTGTGATGAGAGTTAAATCTTTAATTCAAATCAAATAGAGTTTAATACTCAAAAGCATGCCATTACCCTTGAATTAGGGTTTACTATTCACATTACATGTCATCACCCTTGAATTAGGGTTTACTATTCACATCCAGGTGAATTAAACTCATAACATCATTATGTATGAGTAACATCTTCATTGATGCTCTTGGATTAGTTAAAGGTTTATCATTTATCATAATTAGGGTTTCTATGACCTCACCCAGGTGGACCATACCCTAATTATGCTCACTTATGTGCATTGGAGATGCTTTACTTGAGTTTCCACTTAAAAAGGGTACTTTCTCTCTCTAGAAGTACTTTATATCTCTAGAAGTACTTTCTCTCTCATCATAATGTTAGGTGATGTCAACATCACTCTAAAACAGGTTAGATTGAGTCATCATAGGCTAACATAGCCAAAAGCATCACCATTATGTGATTAGAGTTAATTTCTCTCTCTAGGGTACTTTCTCTCTCTAGAGTACTCTCTCTTTCATCATACTAATGGTTGATGGTAACATTAGACTAGATCAAGTTGGATAGAGTCATTATGACTAAAAACATCATTCTCATGTAATTAGGGTTTGAATTGAGCAAGGTATAACTCAATTGACCCTTTAGGGGTATTTTGGTAATTCACCCCATTGATCATCATTATGGTTAAAAACCTTAGTCAAATAACCCCTTACTATCCTAGATTATCATTAGGGTTTGATTTGGGCAACATTGAACCATTTACATCATCAAATGATTGAATGAGGTCAACCTTGAATCACATTGATTGATTTCAATCATTAATCATCAATTGAGTTGAGATCGGTTGAAAGTGTTGACCGTTTGCCCACTTTGACTTTCCAAGACCACGAGCCTCCTTCTAACTTCAAGACCACGAGCCTCCTTAGGCTTCAAGACCGCGAGCCTCTTCAAGTGGTTCAAGACCGCGAAGCCCTCTCATTGGTTCAAGTTGATGTTGAGACCGCGAAGAGACGTTGACCGTTTGCCCATCTTGACCTCAGGACCGCGAGGCCCTTCACGGTCTTGAGACCGCGAGCCTCCTCTCGGTCTTGAGACCGTGAGCCCCCTCACGGTCTTGAGACCGCGAGCCCTCTCACGGTCTTGAGACCGCGAGGCTCTCAAGGTCTCAACCGTTTGGTCCATAAACAAAATCAATAAAGCAATTGATGGTGTCAAATGATGTTGAAGCCCTCAAAAGGTCAAAGCTATGTTGACCACCTATGGATTGGGTCAATTAAGGTTATGATTAACGAATTAATCATTCAATTGACCCTCAATTGTTGACCAATTAGGATTGAAATTGATTCAATTAGGGTCTATCAATGTTCACGCATCAATACTCAACAATGTGCATCAACACAAGGTTGAACCCTTCAATTGCTCCAATTGGGCTCAAACTTGGCCCAAACGGTCTTGAGGTCATGTGGGTGGACCCCACATGGTCTTGAGACCGTTTGCCCAAGATTTCATCAAAATCTAAGGTGATTTGATTGGGGTTGAACCATGATTGAACCACAAAACAGAATTTTGATTAAATTGATAACTTATTTGCAATTGGGTCCTCAATTGGTCAACTTACTCAACCCTAGACCTTCAAACGGTCTTGGGTGATTGTCCTCTCGGTCTTGAGACTGTTTGGATGAGTTCCAAACGGTCTTAAGACCGTTTGCCCATCCAATTTTGGATTCTAGTGCAAAATCATCAAGGTTTGACCCATTGAGTTGATGATCATGTCAATATTTAATTGCAATGTAATTTGGTGTAATTGTACCTTCAATTGGTCAACTATCCTTGACCCCAGACCTCCAAACGGTCTTGGTTGATTGCCCTCGCGGTCTTGAGACCGTTTGGTGACCCCCCAAATGGTCTTGAGACCGTTTAGGTCAATCAACCCTAAAGACCCTCATTAGGTCACCATAATTTCAGTACTAATTTTACCTAGGGTTAGCCCTAGTATTCACCCTTTAACTCTTAGCCCGTTTGGAATTAGACCATCAAACTTGGTGAGTTGTTAACTAACATAATTTTTAACAGTAATCTCATACGGTCAATGCCTGGTCAACGATCTTACACGGTCTTGAGACCGTTTGCCCAAAAAGGCAATTTCAGACCGTTTGAAAATCAGGAATAAATTCAAATAAAGTTGTTACTTAAAAAGGTCATATCTCCCGATTCCCTTGGAGCTAGCCTCCCAAATTTTGAGGGTCATTATCCTATATAATTAGGAACAGATTTCTTATACGGTCCACGCCCGGTCAACGGGGCCAAACGGTCTTGGAGACCGTTTTCCCTGTCGCGGTCTCGAGACCGTTTGCTCACCTCGCGGTCTTGAGACCGAGAGAGTAAACTTTTGAGACCGTTTAAGGAAGTGAAAAGAGGTGGGTTTTTCTTGGAAATCACGCCTTCATCTCCTAGCTCAAGAACAGTACAAATATCCCATGGATGTGCTCGCAAAATAGTAGGGAAAAGTAGTGAAACACTAAGCGCTATCATTAAACCGCATATAGAGATGTACATAATAAAGCATGGGTTTAGAGTTATAAAACCCGCCTAAAACTTGCTCCTTGAGCTCCAAGCTCTAATGGCGTCCTTTAGTTCTTACAGGTTAGCCAAGGTGAAAACTCCAAGGAAGGATGAAAAGAGACGGCTAGAAAGATAGGGTTTCGAGAATTAGCCATGAAGATGACCTTGAATTCGAGTTCTAACCATGGAATTAGGCAAGAAGAGGGGTTTAAACCTACCTTGCACCCCTTGGTCGTCCTCCTTAGCTCCAAGGAAGTCCTTGGTCGTCTTTGGTGAAATGAAATAGTAAGGGAACGAAAAGTAAGTTCCCTTGCAACTAAGGGAAGGAGAGCTTATATACATGGGGTAGGATTTTCAATATTAGTACATAAGTTGTCCATAATTCTAACTAGGTCCCTCCTTCTTTACTTGCTCGTCCCTTCCTCTTTATTCTAAGGACAAACCTTCTCTTAAGGCTTTAGGAAAAGAAAGTAAAGGAGAGCAAGCTAATAATGAGGTACATACATAAAGAAATATTACACATATACCCTGATTATTCAATCACAAGGCATGTCTCATAACTTGATAATTCAATTGAGGTGACTTCCTCATCATTTCTTCTCTAAATGATGGCAAGAGGCTAAGAAGATACTTTAGATGACATATTTTACAATTTGCATCCCTTAATTTGGGTAAATTGCATTTTACCCCAATTTAAGGTTTCCAGCACCGGGATTGCTTCCACAGCTGCACCTTGGTGCCCTAGCTTGGGAAATCCCTCAAACTTTACCAAAAAGATTCTCATGATGTCTCAACATTAGAGGAACATCTCAACATGTGCTAATTGCAAGCTAACCCTTTTAACTGGGTAATTTGCACATAGGTCCCTGTTTATCAAAACAATGCTACAACTTTAAATAAAAAGGAGCAAATACTGAAATATATGTTTCTGAGAAACTTAATTACATGCTCAGAGTTAATCACAAAGATTTATTCACATTTTTAGGCAAAACACCTAGGGTTAACTCATAACCCAGGTCAGGGATGTTACAAATTATCCACCCCTTACAAGGATTTCGTCCCCGAAATCGATAAAACATACTAAGAGAAAAGGGCAGGATACTTCCTTCTCATCTCATCCTCTAACTCCCAAGTGGCTTCTTCAATACCACGGTGGTTCCAGAGGACTTTCACAAGACTAATATCTTTCTTCTTTAACTTTTTAATGCGTTTATCGAGGATTGACACTGGTCCCTCCTCATAGGATATGTCATCATTCAATTCTACCTCCGTAGGTTGTAGAACTGACTCGGTGTCTGGGTGACATTTCTTCAACATAAAAATGTGAAACACAGGATGTAACCTCTGTAATTCTGGGGGAAGCTCTAGTTTATATGCTACCTTTCCAATCCATTCAATGATTGGATAAGGCCCCATATATCTAGGAGCTAACTTCCCTTTCCTTCCAAAACGAAGGACCCCTTTCCAAGGTGAGACCTTAAGATACACTCTGTCTCCATCCTGGAACTCTAAGGGTCTACGACGTTTGTCAGCATAAGATTTCTGCCTATCCTGAGCAGTCTTAATCTTATGTTGTATAACTTTAATCTTTTCTGTGGTCTGCTGCACAAGGTCAGGACCCAACAACTGGTGCTCACCAGTCTCAAACCAACACAAGGGTGATCTACAACGTCTACCATATAAGGCTTCATAAGGTGCCATATCAATACTATGATGATAGCTATTGTTATAGGCAAACTCTATCAAGCTTAGGTGTAGATCTCAACTTCCGGTGAACTGGAGAACACATGCTCGCAACAGGTCTTCTAAGGTTTGTATGGTCCTTTCCGACCGTCCATCTGTCTGTGGATGAAAAGCCGTACTAAACCTTAGCTTAGTGCCTAAGGCTTTGTGCAACTGTTCCCAAAAATGACTCATAAACTGAGGACCTCTGTCAGAAACTATTGTGACAGGAACTCCGTGCAAACGCACTATCTCTTGAACATACAACTCTGATAACTTTTCAGCAGAATAGGTTGTTTTGACAGGTAAGAAATGTGCTGTCTTAGTCAACCTATCAACAATTACCCAAATAGAATCATGTCCTTTGCTTGTCCTGGGTAGGCCAACAACAAAGTCCATGGTCACATGGTCCCACTTCCACTGTGATATGGGTAAAGGTTGCATTGTTCCTGTAGGCTTCTGGTGTTCGGCTTTAACTTGCTGACACACAGGACACCTCAGAACAAACTCTGCAACGTCCTTCTTCATCCCAGGCCACCAATACAGATCTTTCAAATTCCGATACATCTTGGTGCTCCCTGGATGCATAGCATACATGGAAGAATGGGCTTCTTCCAGGACTAACTTTCTCAAGTTGTCCACATCTGGCACTATCATTCTTCCATTATAACAAGCTACTTGATCTTTTGAGTCATGAAAACCATCTTGCTTCTCATTTCCATACTCAGAATTTATATGTTGAACTGCAGCATCACCTAGCTGTGCCTCTTTAATCTGCTCCTTTAGAGTAGGTTTAATATGCATCTCAGCTAACAAACCGGTTAACAATGACACCTTCAACTGTACATTGTTCTGCCTTAAAGAGATAAGCATATCTCTTCTAGAGCATACTAAAGAGTTTAGTTGTGCTCTATTCATGGTTGATGTTGCTGATTTCCTACTCAAGGCATCTGCAACAACATTGGCCTTGCCTGGGTGGTAATCAATTGTACAGTCGTAGTCCTTGATTAACTCCATCCAGCGACGTTGCCTCATGTTGAGCTCATGCTGAGAGAAGATATACTTAAGGTTTTTGTGGTCTGTGAAAATCTGGAATGTTTCTCCGTAGAGATAGTGCCTCCAGATCTTCAAAGCATGAACCACAGCAGCTAACTCCAGATCGTGTGTTGGATAATTCTCCTCGTGTTTCTTAAGCTGTCGGGAAGCAAAAGAAATCACTTGTTTATCCTGCATCAACACATATCCTAGTCCGTTCTTGGAAGCATCACAAAAAACTATATATCCTTTTCCTTGTTCAGGTAGCACTAACACAGGTGCACTTGTCAACCTCTCCTTCAGCAACTGGAAAGATTGTTGACACTTATCACTCCAAGAAAAAGGAACATCTTTCCGGGTTAACTTGGTCAAAGGTAAAACTATAGAACTAAAGTTCTTAATGAACCTTCGATAATAGCCAGCTAACCCCAAGAAACTTCGAATTTCCGTCGGTGTCTTCGGTTGTTCCCATTGTAGAACAGATTCTACCTTTGTAGGGTCAACACGAATTCCCGAGGCGGATATCACATGTCCAAGAAAAGATACCTCCGGCAGCCAGAACTCACACTTGCTAAACTTAGCGTACAACTTATGTTCTCTTAGCAAGGTCAAAGCTTGGCGAAGATGCTGCTCATGTTGCTGAGCATCCTTACTATAAATTAGTATGTCGTCTATGAAGACAACAACACACTGATCAAGGATTGGTCGAAAAACTCTATTCATGAGTTCCATAAATGCAGCTGGTGCATTGGTTAGTCCAAACGACATAACCGTGAACTCATAGTGACCATATCTTGTCCTAAAGGCAGACTTGGATATGTCACTATCCTTAATACGGAGTTGGTGATATCCAGACCTCAAGTCTATCTTTGAAAAGACTGTTGCACCACGCAACTGGTCAAAGAGATCATCAATCCTCGGCAGAGGATACTTATTCTTTACTGTTACTTTATTAAGTTGTCTATAGTCAATGCACAACCGCATTGACCCATCTTTCTTTTTAACAAACAAGACCGGAGCACCCCAAGGTGAAGTACTCGGTCGGATAAAACCTCTCTCAAGTAGCTCTTGAAGTTGTTTCTTGAGTTCTGCCATCTCGGCAGGCGCCATCCTATACGGAGTTTGAGCTATGGGTTTCGTATCTGGGATCAGATTAATTTCAAAATCAATCTCCCGAGGTGGTGGTATACCAGGAAGTTCTTCAGGAAACACATCCTCGAATTCCCTGACTATGGGAACTTCAGCAGGATTGGAACTTTCCTTGGTAACATCTACCACATGGGCTAAGAATGCATAACATCCTTGCCTCAACAGCTTATCAGCAACCATAGCTGACACAAGACAGGTGGGCAGAATCTTTCTTTCACCTTGAAAGATCCATGTGTTGCTTTCATCAGCAAACACAGCCAACTTGGACTCACAATCCAAGACAACTATATACCTTTCTAAGGTATCCATCCCGAGGATTATATCAAATCCCTGCATATCAAGTGGTATAATATCCACTTGAATGCGATGGTCAGAAAAGAAAAGGATGCAGGGAGAACATACCTCCTGCAAAACGGCAGACCCACTCAACGGAGTCTCTAACAACAAACTATCTGCTCTATGGCTAACAGTCACATTGCAGTTACGAATCACTTCACGAGTGATGAAAGAGTGCGTAGCACCCGGATCAATCAGAACGGATACAACACAGGATATAGACATATCAGAATATAAAAGTTTCATCTGACCTGCCACTACCCGTGGATTGACCACTGCCTCAGGTGGGTTCATAGCATAGAACCTCGCAGTCGCCTGGTGTTGAGGTGGTGCTGATGATCCAGCTTGAGACGCTTGTCCACGTCCTCGAGCTGCTCCTTGATGTTGTCTATTCTGAGATCCCTGTTGATTCTGTCTCGGGGTTTGTTGTGTCACACCGACAGGCCTAGAACGACAATCCTTCATCAAGTGTCCCACCTTACCACAGTTGTAGCAACTCTTCTCCTGTTGTTGTGGTCTGGGTGGTCCAGTAACTGACACTGATGCAGAATTGTGCATCCCTTGAAGCGGTTAACTCCGCCCTCTACCTCTGCTTGGTGTCCATTGAGTTTGAAAACTCGATCTGGGTGGTGGAGGGTTAGGTGCAGAGAATCTAGGTTTCTTGGAATCCCTAGATGAAGAACCCTGGAACTGTGGATATCTTTTATGGGTTTGTCTTTTCTCAACCACAGATCTCTCTATCCTTCGGACTGACTCAACGAAGGTAGAGAATCTCTCTCTGTTTTCTAAGGCAGACACAGTGGTTGACATATCAGAATTCAAACCCTTCTCGAATCTTCTGATTCTTTCCTCATCCGTAGCAGCCATGTGCGGACAGAACCGCAACAACTCCATAAACTTAGCTTCATACTCACTAATGTTCATCATACCCTGCCTTAGTTTCTCAAACTGAGAGATCTTCTCATCTAGGAAGGTCTTTGGAAAATATCTATTGATAAATTCCCGACGAAACTCTTCCCATGAGAACTCTACTCCAGGTCTCTTCTGCTCTTCCATGTTCCACCAGTGACCAGCACTGCCTTTGAGAAGATAGATAGCATGTCTAACCTTCTCAGCTTCCGGAATCATAAGAATCCTGAAAGCCTTCTCCAACTATGTCAACCATAAGTCAGCATCTGCAGGGTCGGCAGTTCCGAAGTACTCGGTAGCTCCGACACGACGAAGTCGTTCGAATGTCTTACCAATACCTTGTACTTCAGGCTGGACAGGTGCCCTAGGTGCAGGAATGGGCATCCTATCGGTTATATGTGTCATGGCAGTCATGAACTGCCCGAACATCGTCTGTACAGCTGGATCACTCATGTCAGCTGGTTCGAACTGGGGTGGCTCTCTTGGCGACTCAGGTGCAGGTTGTTCTATTCTCGGAACTCTTGCACCGCCTCGAGGCGCACTAGCACTACTCTCTGCCACGTGCTCATCACGATGTTCTGACATTCTTATGTATCTTCTTCTCCTGAGGAGCAGAAGATTCTATTAGATGAGGAAGGAGTATTAAAGGTAGACTCGACATCCTAAGTCCTATGCCTCTGTAGACTCAACTGAACCTGGCTCTGATACCACTAGTTGTGGGCTCTGATCTCCAAACCATGACATAAACACGATTAAAACTTAGCGGAAGCGAATCGGTAATCAGCGGAAGACAAAATCACGGGAAATTAAAACTTTTTGTGACAAGAGCTTGAATCCATAAAAGATTCTTTCATAAAGAGAGATAAACTGTTTACATCTCAGGATAATTACTTCTCGAGTAATTATATACATCAAGATACAAAATCTCAAGATCACTATACACAAGACTCCAAGACCTGAGAGTACATAGGACACATAGGACTGACTCTAAATACACCACATGGCAGGACAAATCTCCACCTGAGATTACTGCTGCCCCTGGTGCTGCTGCTGCTGAGACTGGTCACCTGTAGGCTGGTTCCTTCGTCTCCGACGTCCACCTAAAAAGTTGAAGCCTACAGGGTGAGACAATTATACATAATTGTCCCAGCGAGAGTTATAACTCTTCGCCAGAAGCTTTATTATAACATCAAAGATTATTTTAAACAGTAAAGCCTTCAAAGCATTCTATAACAGTTGCAGGTATAACAAGATCTCTACAATTTAGGAGATATGGAGAATATCAACATTATTGCAATCTAACATCAATCAACTAACTTGGAGTCATCTCTAACAAGTTATACTACATGGTTGATTATGTTTTACAAACAACATTATGCCATGTGGAGATGAGGCTTACCACTCATGCTCCAACTGATCGCTGAGAAGTCACATCAGTATCATACATAGGTCATTAAGAGAGCCGGATTCTCATGACCTTCACCTTCCTCAGTGAGTAAAAGGATCACTTGTAGGACATCTCGTGTCTCTACTTAATATAGCTCACCAGGGTAAACTGGTCCTTCGCTATTCTAGAGTCACAGTGGTGTTCTGTACTCTCTTCGTCATCAGGAGGTTTCATATTTACCTACCACTGATATGGATATCTGTCCTGTCTTCGTCATCAGGAGGTTTCATGTTTACCTACCACTGATACGGTATGGAATTATAGTGAAGGATGGATGGATTACACATCTACATCACTTTCCTACACTAGGATGTAAGGTTCTACACATCCATATACCCCACATACTCAAAAGTATGTGCTCCAGGAGTTCCCTGAGGAAAACCCGTTTCACCATTATTTAAATTTCTGACAATGATGGATCTATGATCAGGGCTCTACATTATACTTGATTAGTTAGGTACATTCAGTATTCTTTAACAGCATACATTGTTCTGCAAACAATAAAAATAGCATAACAGCTATAAAAGAAGAATACTAAATGTAACAGGCCTAACTCATATCAATCATCATTTCTCATTATCCTCATCACAAGTCATCTCTAAGGCATGACCTTGATGGTATTCATGGCTCTCATAGCCCATTATCAGCATAGGATGCCACTGGCAAGGCATCAGATTACTTTACTTATTCATAAGGCTAACAGCATGCCTTTAATGAATATGACATCAACATCCATACCTGGATATGGTTACCTTCATATCAGAACCTGCATGGTTAATACATCTGATAAAGGTAATACAACAATAAGGAATGTACTTCCTACTCTTGTGATGAGAGTTAAATCTTTAATTCAAATCAAATAGAGTTTAATACTCAAAAGCATGCCATTACCCTTGAATTAGGGTTTACTATTCACATTACATGTCATCACCCTTGAATTAGGGTTTACTATTCACATCTAGGTGAATTAAACTCATAACATCATTATGTATGAGTAACATCTTCATTGATGCTCTTGGATTAGTTAAAGGTTTATCATTTATCATAATTAGGGTTTCTATGACCTCACCCAGGTGGACCATACCCTAATTATGCTCACTTATGTGCATTGGAGATGCTTTACTTGAGTTTCCACTTAAAAAGGGTACTTTCTCTCTCTAGAAGTACTTTATATCTCTAGAAGTACTTTCTCTCTCATCATAATGTTAGGTGATGTCAACATCACTCTAAAACAGGTTAGATTGAGTCATTATAGGCTAACATAGCCAAAAGCATCACCATTATGTGATTAGAGTTAATTTCTCTCTCTAGGGTACTTTCTCT
This sequence comes from Alisma plantago-aquatica, assembly GCA_963693085.1. Lineage (NCBI taxonomy): Eukaryota > Viridiplantae > Streptophyta > Magnoliopsida > Alismatales > Alismataceae > Alisma > Alisma plantago-aquatica. Next base: position 929,208,344 of record OY856409.1, read on the forward strand.
CTCTAGAGTACTCTCTCTTTCATCATACTAATGGTTGATGGTAACATTAGACTAGATCAAGTTGGATAGAGTCATTATGACTAAAAACATCATTCTCATGTAATTAGGGTTTGAATTGAGCAAGGTATAACTCAATTGACCCTTTAGGGGTATTTTGGTAATTCACCCCATTGATCATCATTATGGTTAAAAACCTTAGTCAAATAACCCCTTACTATCCTAGATTATCATTAGGGTTTGATTTGGGCAACATTGAACCATTTACATCATCAAATGATTGAATGAGGTCAACCTTGAATCACATTGATTGATTTCAATCATTAATCATCAATTGAGTTGAGATCGGTTGAAAGTGTTGACCGTTTGCCCACTTTGACTTTATAAGACCGCGAGCCTCCTTCTAACTTCAAGACCGCGAGCCTCCTTAGGCTTCAAGACCGCGAGCCTCTTCAAGTGGTTCAAGACCGCGAAGCCCTCTCATTGGTTCAAGTTGATGTTGAGACCGCGAAGAGACGTTGACCGTTTGCCCATCTTGACCTCAGGACCGCGAGGCCCTTCGCGGTCTTGAGACCGCGAGCCTCCTCTCGGTCTTGAGACCATGAGCCCCCTCACGGTCTTGAGACCGCGAGCCCTCTCACGGTCTTGAGACCGCGAGGCTCTCAAGGTCTCAACCGTTTGGTCCATCAACAAAATCAATAAAGCAATCGATGGTGTCAAATGATGTTGAAGCCCTCAAAAGGTCAAAGCTATGTTGACCAACTATGGATTGGGTCAATTAAGGTTATGCTTAACCAATTGTTCATTCAATTGACCCTCAATTGTTGACCAATTAGGATTGAAATCGATTCAATTAGGGTCTATCAATGTTCACCCATCAATACTCAACAATGTGCATCAACACAAGGTTGAACCCTTCAATTGCTCCAATTGGGCTCAAACTTGGCCCAAACGGTCTTGAGGTCATGTGGGTGGACCCCACATGGTCTTGAGACCATTTTCCCAAGATTTCATTAAAATCTAAGGTGATTTGATAGGGGTTGAACCATGATTGAGCCACATAACAGAATTTTGATTAAATTGATAACTTATTTGCAATTGGGTCCTCAATTGGTCAACTTACTCAACCCTAGACCTTCAAACGGTCTTGGGTGATTGTCCTCTCGGTCTTGAGACCGTTTGGATGAGTTCCAAATGGTCTTAAGACCGTTTGCCCATCCAATTTTGGATTCTAGTGCAAAATCATCAAGGTTTGACCCATTGAGTTGATGATCATGTCAATATTTAATTGCAATGTAATTTGGTGTAATTGTACCTTCAATTGGTCAACTATCCTTGACCCCAGACCTCCAAACGGTCTTGGTTGATTTCCCTCGCGGTCTTGAGACCGTTTGGTGACCCCCCAAACGGTCTTGAGACCGTTTAGGTCAATCAACCCTAAAGACCCTCATTAGGTCACCATAATTTCAGTACTAATTTTACCTAGGGTTAGCCCTAGTATTCACCCTTTAACTCTTAGCCCGTTTGGAATTATACCATCAAACTTGGTGAGTTGTTAATTAACATAATTTTGAACAGTAATCTCATACGGTCAATGCCTGGTCAACGACCTTACACGGTCTTGAGACCGTTTGCCCAAAAAGGCAATTTCAGACCGTTTGAAAATCAGGAATAAATTCAAATAACGTTATTACTTAAAAAGGTCATATCTCCCGATTCCCTTGGAGTTAGCCTCCCAAATTTTGAGGGTAATTAGCCTATATAATTAGGAACAGATTTCTTATACGATCCACGCCCGGTCAACGGGGCCAAATGGTCTTGGAGACCGTTTTTCCTGTCGCGGTCTCGAGACCGTTTGCTCACCTCGCGGTCTTGAGACCGAGAGAGTAAACTTTTGAGACCGTTTAAGGAAGTGAAAAGCGGTGGGTTTTTCTTGGAAATCACGCCTTCATCTCCTAGCTCAAGAACAGTACAAATATCCCATGGATTTGCTCGCAAAATAGCAGGGAAAAGTAGTGAAACACTAAGAGCTATCATTAAACCGCATATAGAGATGTACATAATAAAGCATGGGTTTAGAGTTATAAAACCCGCCTAAAACTTGCTCCTTGAGCTCCAAGCTTTCAAGATCCAAGCTCTAATGGCGTCCTTGAGTTCTTACAGGTTGGCCAAGGTGAAAACTCCAAGGAAGGATGAAAAGAGACGGCTAGAAAGATAGGGTTTCGAGAATTAGCCATGAAGATGACCTTGAATTCGAGTTCTAACCATGGAATTAGGCAAGAAGAGGGGTTTAAACCTACCTTGCACCCCTTGGTCGTCCTCCTTAGCTCCAAGGCAGTCCTTGGTCGTCTTTGGTGAAATGAAATAGTAAGAGAACGAAAAGTAAGTTCCCTTGCAACTAAGGGAAGGAGAGCTTATATACATGGGATAGGATTTTCAATATTAGTACATAAGTTGTCCATAATTCTAACTAGGTCCCTCCTTCTTTACTTTCTCATCCCTTCCTCTTTATTCTAAGGACAAACCTTCTCTTAAGGCTTTAGGAAAAGAAAGTAAAGGAGAGCAAGCTAATAATGAGGTACATACATAAAGAAATATTACACATATACCCTGATTATTCAATCATAAGGCATGTCTCATAACTTGATAATTCAATTGAGGTGACTTCCTCATCATTTCTTCTCTAAATGATGGCAAGAGTCTAAGAAGATACTTTAGATGACATATTTTACAATTTGCATCCCTTAATTTGGGTAAATTGCATTTTACCCCAATTTAAGGTTTCCAGCACCGGGATTGCTTCCACAGCTGCACCTTGGTGCCCTAGCTTGGGAAATCCCTCAAACTTTACCAAAAAGATTCTCATGATGTCTCAAAATTAGAGGAACATCTCAACATGTGCTAATTGCAAGCTAACCCTTTTAACTGGGTAATTTTCACATAGGTCCCTGTTTATCAAAACAATGCTACAACTTTAAATAAAAAGGAGCAAATACTGAAATATATGTTTCTGAGAAACTTAATTACATGCTCAGAGTTAATCACAAAGATTTATTCACATTTTTAGGCAAAACACCTAGGTTTAACTCATAACCCAGGTCAGGGATGTTACACCAATGACCTAGCACGACCGTGCTACCCACCATGGCCGTGCTACCCAAGCATCCAACTATTATTTCTATTTTTCTATGCCTAACTCTATCATTCCTTCCCAAATGAGCTTATTTGTTGAAAACCCTAATTCAACCGGCTAGAGTTTATATATCTCAAACCCTAATTATACAAAGAGATAGCATGCTTGGGTTTCTCATTAGGTTTAACATATTATAATTGAGATATCATCATTAATTAGATTTAAGCAATGATCAATCCAATTAAATATGTAATCATCCAGGTAAACCCTAGTTTACCAATTAAGATCAGATGCGGTCATAACAACTCTTCCCCCCTTAGAATGTTTCGTCCTCGAAACATAAACCTACAAGAAAGATACGTTCAAGGTTATTCTAAGCTTCTAAAGCCTTCCATGTCATTATATTCTTGTATTTCATACCTGAATGTAGTTTTCAACATTAGATCTTTTAATTATTTACTAAATCACAACATATTTCAAATAGTTCTCAATGATATCAAGCAAATTCTTTATGCCACACTCAAACATAGAATGCAAAGATAAACCACCACGCTTTCGCTGTGCAACTCTGATACTCTGATACAACTATCTCAACTTATGCGGCTCAGAAAGTTCTATTGTTCTGTATCACCTTTAAGTGACAAAAGTGAGTTCACCATGTTGTTTTAAACTTTAATAAAGTGCTATTCAAATAGCAAAATAGTCTTGAATTAAAAGGCTAGATTCAACAATAAATTGCACAATACTACTCTTGGCATCCCCATTGGGTCATGGATGCATGAGGTGAAGCATTACCACCTCATTCCATACTATCTTGTTTCGATCCTGGGACCTGTGGGTTATGGGCCCACACACAATTCAAAGTGTAACCATTGTATTATATCATTTTAGGGTTTCAACAATAGTAATAAAGTAATCCACAATTGTATCAGTCATTCAAGTATTAGTCATACTCAATTACCATCACTCAGTTATATTAGAGCTAGGTATAACAAGCTGCATCTCATTAGGGTTACTTGTCCAGACAATCTGATTATCATCCCTTTCTATTAATATGAGTGAATAGGTATAACTACATTATTCAGGATATCCCTCCATGTTTTCCGTCATCATCCAAACTGTATCACCATATTACAAATACACAATACTAGGATGCATATCTGGTATGAATTACTACAACTATCATACACCTTTAATTAACATATATCTTGCACAAATATACTGAAATCATACATAGAACCAACTTACATACCTTAGTATGCCTTCAACAAAGCATACCTCTAAAAACGAGTTCACATATTACACAAAGCTAGTGTTTTCCTTTATCTCTCTCCTCATTCTTTACTACTTATGTTTTGCTACCTCTCCTTCTCATTTTGATCATATACAAAAAACATCCCTAACATTAAAACATTCAAGGTAAGAATAGATTATTCATCATTCTTGCTATCACACAAGAATTTATTTCTTATCGCACTTCATCGTAATGTATGTCACTATTACATTCACTAGATGACCCTACCAAGGTAGTTATGCATCATATATGATTCATTTTCTTATCATTTCATTCCCACCTTGCTATTGTTAAGGAATATATGAGAGAGAAGATGATTTTGAGACTTAGAATTCTTGTATTCAAACATTCCCTTAATACCTTAAATATTCTTCATTTTTAAATCAAAGGGATCATGCATGGATCAAACACAGTTTCTCTTTCAATCAAGTTTTCCCTCCTGAATATAGTCTACCCTTGTATGACTTATTCATTCGTTAAACTACACCTATGTTCTTCACTTAAGAACTAGTTTGTTGTTCTAGTCTTATGAATTATATGATCATATGATTCTCTTCACTTTTACTCTTTTGAAGACTCTTCACTTCTATGGACCTATTGAATGCTCAACTCTATTCTTCTACTTAGCCTTTGTTTTAGAGTTCATAATTGCATTATACTCAATTATATGATCCATTCTTCGTGATCGATTCTTGCTATCTAGAACCATACATACATTTCACATATCTTTTTTTTATATTTCATATGTATAGCTCATATAATATTAATCAATAAACTGATTATGAACCTTATATCATGTTCCTTTATTCCCAATTAAGAGTTTCTCATATGAGGCCCCAAAAATTGAACCTCAGATACCAAATTCAACTGATTCTTAATTGTTCTGATCTTGCCCATCTGTTTCAACATCTTACCGTATGTACATTCTCACTCTAATGTGGGTCTAATTATCCAGAGTCTATTCTTATTATACTATTAATAGGAGTCATTAGATCCCAGTAATGCATCCTGCCAGCCGGACCAGGCCAAACCTGAAGTCCTAAAGCTAAGAACTACAAAGGATTACTCAACTCCTATTCATCTCATAAGTGTGGAAGAAAACTTATCCACTAACAAAAGCTCATTCAAAGGTCAATTCTAGTCTACTTGTTACAAAGGATGAAATCAATAAATGCTACAACTGCATAGTGTACAACAGATATTAAAGACCCATATTTCAAAGTATTGAATATTTCAATTCAAACATATAAGAGCATTTCTATACATTTCCAACAAAAACAACATTATGAAATGTAAGTTCTATCTCCTTTTACATTTATGCTCTTAATTCTTGTTTCTTTTCTCGTTTTCTAACCCTAACATTTCTAGGGTTCCTCTCTAGCCCATTCTTCCACTGTATACCTGGCCAGGGTATACGTGAAAGAATAGACAGAGTAGCTTGTACTGGTTGATCCAAGTACTCAGATATCGGGCCAGGATATCCAAATACTCAAATCCCCAAAGCTAACATCAAAACATCTCCTATCTGCCACACTTATGACGCTAACTTACTAACTTAATGGTCCTTGACAACTCACCCTAAGCTCTGATACCAAGCTGTTACACCCCGATCTCACAATTTCCTCAAATCATGAGATTAGGGCATAAGAAAGGATTTATATGTAATACAAAGAACATCCTTAACCTTTTTTTTTCTTTTTCTTTTCTTTCTTTAAAACTCTTGTTTGTTCGCATTGAACCACATAAATCATTTTAACAAGGGAATCTGAACATTTCTTTTACTAATCAGACTTTAATAGTAAAGATACATGTATAAACATTCATGATGTCTCTCACACCTTATGCACATAAGACCTACTAATAGCATACATTTTCAAAAGAGGAATAATATTACACATCATAATTACAACTTTCTCTCTTATCTCTTACTGAGGACCTAGAGTGACAAGGACCGACTGACTCAACTAATCTCGTACTTGACTCCTGTGGCAGATTTACTCTGACGCTCTGACCATCTTCAAGTCCACGCGGTTAATCCTAAAATGTTTGAGTAGAGGGGTGAGCCTACTCGCTCAGTGAATGAGTACTTCAAAGAAACAGTCTAAGGCACTAATGTGATTACAGATATAACTTTGAATAAATGTTATGAAATTTAACAACAATAAATACTACACTGAGCAGTTCTAAAACAATATAATTGAAATAACAAAGAATGTAAATATTGCATCCAATGAATAACTACTAGAAGACTATGCTCTAGTCTTCCTTAACTCTTTCATTTATAAGAAACTCTGTGAACCTATATGATCATATTTTAACTTATGCCCTGATCTATGCAGTGTACTCTGCATAGAGACTCGCAGTGCACTACGGTCACACCGTACAAGACTTAGCGATACACCCGGGAAATGCTGAGTCTGACTTCTCGTCCTGGTCTGCACAGGACTCTCAGGCGCTCAAGGGCCTCAGGCTCACAAGGGCCTCACTGTACTCTCAAAAGAGTGTACTCTAGACTCCTCCTCTAACCTGAGTACACAGGCGCAGGGAGTCAACACTGGGTTACCACCAGAATTACTCAACCGGTTGGTGTTGGATAACCCTTCTGTCCTCGTGCCACCAGAATTACTCAACCGGCTGATGTTGGACACGAGTTTCACCCCTAAGGTGCAGACCTCTCAAAGGGGTTCTACGGTGTTCAGGGCACCTAAGTCTAACATTAACATTATAGGTACATTTTAAACATAAATCATAACTCATTTAACATTTCTCACAAGGCTCACACGGCCTGCCATATCATATCATAAGAAACATCATAACTCATGTATTCAACATATATCATGTCTCAGTAACATCCCTTTCTAGGGCATGTCATATCTCATCACCTGCAATTTACGAGATATGTACTGAAAATAAGAAGCCCTGCAGTATGTAGATATCAACTCAAAGAGAACAAGCATATAAAGTTAAATGCACTAGAAACATACAATTCAACAGTTAAGTATCACCACATCTCATATCGAGACCTTTCATATCACCATAACATGATTCATTGAACACCCTATCCTTAGGGTTTCATTTGCCTTATTCATTCATCACATGCCAACACCCTACTCTTAGGGTTTCATTCGCCTCATTCACCTTTTCGTTTACCTCATTCACTTGTCACATGGCTCTCATAAGGATTTCATAGGATATAAGCATTCACTACATAAAGATTGTTTTCAACAAATCATATACAATCAATATAGATATGAAACCATAGAAATTTAACTAAATTTAAGTTTTCCATACCATTCACTGAGATATCATGTAACAAGAATAAAATTCAATTAAGATATCCCATGAGTTACATCCTAACCACTTATAGGATTACTAGTCCTCTTCATTTAACTTTGACCTTTAAGTATTCATTTAGGGTTTGCTTCATCACGGTCGTGGTGTCACCCCACGGTCGTGGCACATTCACCTTACCACGGTCGTGGCTCTTCCCCACGGGCGTGGTGTATAGAGATCAGAGTTTCAAAAGCATTCAGTACGGCCGTGCTACCTCGCACGCCCGTGGCACAGACCCTTCACCACGGTCGTGGTCACCCACCACGGTCGTGCCACAGCTCGATTGAGGTTCAACTTAGCGAAATCAAAAGTCATAGACTTAATGGTGAATCCAAATGGGCTTGGATATTGAAATATGTTAGACATGTGCTTTATTAGGAGCATTAAGATCTATACTTAGTTCAAGACTAAATGTCTCTTCAATAAGGTTGAAACTCTAGTGATATCTCAATTAGGTTAAACCCTAATTACATCATATGGTATAAATCCGAAAAGCATTCTTACTAGGATGTGTTGTATACATTTCTGATGTGAATCTACCATCAAAAAGTCATTCAAACAGAGAAGGAAACCATATCATATCAATTTGCAGCAACTTAAATCAAACGGACATTTAAGGGTTTAGAATCACATACTAAGCAATTAGGGGTTTGGATGCTATAATCAAATTTCGTGCATTACACTGTTTGAATGAATAACCCACTCACCCTAAGGTGTGAAAACACCTCAAAACTACAGCTCCACTCAGGGGATCTCGAACTCATATCAAATCCCTAGCAAATCTCCCAATTCTTCTTCCCTTCAACTAGGAAACCTTGAAAATGAGGGATTATGAAGAAAGGGTGAGAAAAGAGGGAATTTCGACATCATCTTGGATCAAATCAGAGCATGGACGGAATCTTGACATGAGAGAGAATATTCACCATAAAAGTCTATGTAAAGAATCCAAACTTACTTGATTTCACCATTCCTCGGACCGCAAAACCCTAGGTCAGCAATTCCACCACTTCCTCCTCTCAAACCCTAACTCTCCCTCTCTCTCTAGGAGCTCGTTTCTCTGGAATGAATTGTGAATTATGAGAGCTTCTAGTGTGTGTGTTCGAACATATAGAGCAATTGAGCTGCTTGGGTCAATTGCATATTGACCCTTCACTCAACTTTTATAATATTGGCTGAATATTCAGTTATACAAAAGTTACTGTAATTCGTTTATTTCAGAGATCAAACCTTCTCCAAAAATTATGGGAATTTATAACTTTGTTTATAATTGATCTATAAAGCTTCAGTTAAAATTTGAGATCATTTGGAGTTACCAATAAATAATTAAAAATAGAACAGTGCACTGCTATCCAGAAATCTGCAGAAATGTCATTTGAAGCAAAAATGCCTCAGAACGACCGTGCTAGATGCCACGGCCGTGCAAGATGGACCCAGCACGGCCGTTCTACCTACCACGGCCGTGGTGCATTGTTTTCAGCAGATTTGAGTATAAAAGTTGGTTAATAGTTCAATTCTTTCAAAATGACCGTGTGGCCTTGCATGCCCGTGCCACCAATGACCTAGCACGACCGTGCTACCCACCATGGCCGTGCTACCCAAGCATCCAACTATCATTTCTATTTTTCTATGCCTAACTCTATCATTCCTTCCCAAATGAGCTTATTTGTTGAAAACCCTAATTCAATCGGCTAGAGTTTATATATCTCAAACCCTAATTATACAAAGAGATAGCATGCTTGGGGTTCTCATTAGGTTTAACATATTATAATTGAGATATCATCATTAATTAGATTTAAGCAATGATCAATCCAATTAAATATGTAATCATCCAGGTAAACCCTAGTTTACCAATTAAGCTCAGATGCGGTCATAACACACCTTCTACCTGACCGGGAGCCCGGCTCACCCCGACAACCCAGCTTGTCGGGCGACACAGCCACCCACCGGCAGGCGTGCCGCCCGTCACGTGACCGATAGCAGACACCTCCGTGCTGAGCTATACCTGTATCGGTCGTCCATCGACCGGCGCTTAAGGGGGCCACGTGGCGCTTCGAGCACCATAACTCCTCTCAGCCAACTGACTATAAATAGCAGCTACAGGGAGCCGAAAAGTCAGTTCGGAGTTTTAGAATTCAGACAGTTGGGAGTTGAGCTATCTTCTGAGGAGACTGCGAGAGCATACGTGTCGTGCCCCAGTGCTTGTTTCGGGCGACACTAGGTGAGCTTCTCCTCATCCCGAGAGGGAGGGGACAATTCACTTAGGACCGTCCCGAGTGACACTGCGGGCCGATATCGGCCGACGTAGATGAGCGACACAAGTGCCCGACAACAACAATGTGTAGCTCTTATCCCGACACGATATCAAACCGATACGCTTAGCTTGTCGAGCGTTCCGCCCGACATGAGCGTATCGGCCAGGGTCCTTGAGCGATACAGTCGACAGTCGGTGCGTGCCGCCCGAGAGGGTGTGCTGCCTGACACCTCTGTATCGGGCCAGGCCTCTGACCGATATCGGGCAGGAGGGCTACAACACCCTATCGTCCTTCTACATCAAGGAGGTGACACCTATCTTTACTTTCTGTCATTTAATTCCTTACTTATGCATTGTAATTAAGACCCTTTATTTGTCTATGGAAATAGAAGATGCTTAATTACTTGTTGCTCTATGCTTGGTGCACAACGTTGGATGACTGCTATGTTTGATATCTGAACTCTAGCTTGCATGTTTGGATCGCGTTTCGCTTAGCTAACGAATCGTGTTTTCCCGTCGCAACAACTTCGAGAGTTGTGTTGTGGCTCTAGTGTTTGGTCCGATTCTGGAGTACGAGATTGTCTGGAATGGAGATGCTTTAGTGACCTTTCCACTCTAATTTTAGTCCAGTGACCTCGAGAGGGGCGTTGATTCCTTGTTAGAGGTACCCGCTTCGAGAGGAGGGGTACCGGACTGGTTCTACCACCGCTTGTCTTACCGGAGTTTTATTCTTCGTACCTCGCTTTAGCTCGAGCAATATTTTTCTATTTCTGTTGCATGAAAACCCCTAAAAACTGCTAAATGACTAAAACCTTAAATCTTTCTAGTAGCTCCACTTAGAGATAGTTTTCTTTGTTTTATTTGTGACATCTTACTGCTTCCCTTTTTGGGAATTTATCTCTCTTTATACCTACTGGAGTGTAGCGTGTCGATTTTGTGTTCTCAACACTACCCCCCTTGTCCCTGTGTTCGACCCCGTATATCTACTTCGACCCCGTAAACAAAGTTGTGGGGGCCTAGAAGGATTCGGTTTTATAAATGTAAAAGCTCGACTACCTCAAATCCGCCTCCAATTTTAGGACACGCGATTTAGGCCGGTCAAGCATGGTGATCATGCTCGTGGCTCAGTTTCACTAGCGTTGATACCTGTACCAAGGCGGGCTAGGCAGAGGGTAGCCAGACCCTATGGCTGAGGCCACTTAAGCATGAGACTGTGGTCCTGCTTGTTTTGCACTCGTGCACTGACCACGAGGTGGGAGGTCGTGGAGTCTGACTCTTCCATTGACCTTGTATGGCACCGGCTTGGGTTTCGCAACCAAAGGTTGGATTTGAGTGGTACGGCTCACTTCCTCAGGGCATAATAATATGTAATCCAACCGAATAGTATTTATTGCTTAAGGCAAAACATGGAACATTGATTGAGGCCTTGCTTGTGTAGTTGATCTTGTTATATGTTGTAGTTACTTATACGTTCCTTATGTTATGTGATAAGATCTTATAAATCTTATCTTGTCAATCATGTTCCATAAAGAAATACTTAGTTATATGCCTTCCGTACATCTCGGTAAGCTCGATGGTAATAACAACCTTGCTCTATAGACTGCTCTTATTGTATGTTTTATCAGTTATCTGTTGTTATTTCTTTTACCTTTCTGAGGTTTTATGGTTTCAGCGGGGAGTTATGTTTCTCGATGAGACTGTGTGTCTCACCCTGTTGGTTTACAACCTTTTTAGGTATTCACGCTAGACGTGGTGGTGGTCACGGGGTTGCGGTCGAGCAGTAAGATGAGCAGTAGAAGGCAAGAGATGGATATGCTGCAGTTTTGGTTGTTTTATAGTAGAGTCTTAGAATCATCCATATACTCTCAGGTCCTTGGAGGCGTTTTGATGTTGTTTTACGATGTATAACTTTTGAAGCTTTGTATATTCTGCTGTTGGCCGGATGTGGCCCGTTATGTATGTATAAACAGGTGATGAACTTATGTGGTGACAAGACAGCTGATCTTCTAAGCTGTGAACACGTATCAAGACTTGTAAATGTTTATATAACTTGTTTTCTTATATGATGAGGATCTGAATGTAATAGTTTCTTAGTTTATCTGTTTCTCAAAATCGGTTTTAATTACCCTGTGTTTTTGGTACCTTAGTGGTTTATGGTGTTTTCCGCACGTTTTTGCGTGGCACCTAGTTGTTTGTGTGATAGAGGGATGTGTCGCCACACCGTCGAAGACTAGGTGGTTGAAGGTTGCACTAGTTGTGAGGTATTGTCACTGAGCAAGCCTTAGGACTAGGTATATCTCGCTAAACCATCTTTCCTATTACATATTTGTTGATGTGATCTACTGGTTATGGGTTTGTGGTTAGATAATTTTTTTGTTTTAGGGTTTTGTTCTGTCCCACAAAACCCAACAATTTCCACCATCTTCTGGAAACAAATACATTTTGGTCGCTATTGATTATGTTTTCAAATGGGTAGAATCTATACCTTCATTAACATGTGACTCCAAAACAGTCATTTGTCTTTTCACAAAAATAGAATTTCCCGAGTTTGGAGTCCCCAAAACAGTCATTAGTGATGAAAGTTCACACTTCATAGAGAAACAGTTTGAGGCTCTTTTGAAGAGGTTTGGTGTCAAACATAAAATCTCTACTCCATATCATCCTCAAACTATAGGCCAAGTGGAAGTTTCTATTAGGCAGATTAAGCTGATTCTTGATAAAATAGTAGGGAGATCCCAAAAGGATTGGTCATCAAAACTCAATGATGCCTTGTGGGCATATCACACTACTTACAGGACACCTATCAGAACAACACCTTATCACTTCGTCTATGGCAAGTCATGTGACCTTCCTATCAAACTAGAACACAAGGCTTATTGGGAAATCAAGACTCTAAGTATGGATGTTGATCGGAACTAGATAAGCAAGTTAGCAAGCTTAGTAACATCCCTCTCCACATGGCAACTCTTCAACACCAACTTGATGAAATCCTAATTGTTCAACATCATATACCACTACATATCATAGGACACGAAACTGCATGAAAGTGTAAAAAAGAACAATGCACTCTCTGACGTGAACAATGTCGTGAATTTCATGCTCATTCTATTGAGGCATCATCTTCCCTGTCTTCTCATTCTTCTCAAGGTAACTCATACATCCCAAACACTATGAGGAATGATGCTCGATAATGCTCACTAGACCAACTAGACAGATCAGTTCGAGAATCTGTCTCCCATGTGTTTGAATCAGTTTTAGGTACAACTAGACCATTGTCCTCAGAAGAAAAAAATCCATCTATTCCACAGCTACAACTAGGTGGACTTCCTCCTTTTGACACTACACCTATTATCAATCCTTCTAACGATATCCATGCTCACCCATCAGAGAAAGTTCCACCTCCATCCCCACCCTCCACCCTTGATTCTTTCAAAAAGGCCATGATGCATAAGTGGGATGAGGCAATGCTCAATCTAAGCCCAATCCATTCTCTCCTCAGTCACCACACATCAGAGGAGGATATTTTTATTGGAAAGTATACCACCAACCTAGATTTCAAGGTGGATGCTAATAGTACTTCAGACAATGAGAATGCTTCTTCTAATGAAGATACAAGTGATTTATCTGCCATTTTATCAACCACACCTCCCCATTTTCTTGATGCAATATTTCCAGAACCACCTCTACCACTTCCACCAAAAATTCATGTGAAGATGAGTGAACTTGATCATGATTATTTGAAAGGATTATTGGTATGTGATATTTTTGTGTTACAAGACATTCATGATGATCAATGTGATGGGAGCCATGTCATTTACAATAACGGCTTGATAAGTCTTTCCTGTGGCAATTTTCATAAAGGCTCGATTCTATTAGCTTGAGGACAAGCTAAATTCTAAACTGGGGGAGTTGATAACATCAATTTTGATGCACTTTTCATAGCCTTTCTCATCATAAAAATGCTTAAAATTAATGCTTAGATGTTTGGTTGTACTCATTTTAACTTCAATTAAATCATTGTTAGGTTCTAATTTAGTTTTGTTGATGATTGAAAAAAATTGGTACAAGTCGTATCTACTATAATTAAGTTCAAAACTACTACACATTGTATTATACTGAGACATAGCAGCAATCAGCTTGCCCCTAAGTAATTGATGAAGAATAGCTTTATTTGGATGACCCGCACTCTTGTGCCATACTTCTCATGTTGCTTTATTGAACTTGGTTGTAAAGAAATTTTTTGATGTAGTGGTTGATTACTGATTCATTCCATGATCACATCTCCCCTTCTCCATAATTTGATGGATCTTAGAGTCCTTAATCACCATCATGTCATAAGTGAAAATCACATAGCAATGAACAAGAGAGGTGAAACAACATATTCTCTTACATAAGGCAGTACAAGAACTTGTTCAAGAGAAGCCACATTATGTGTCAATATATATCAATCTTGAGAAATTGGAAAAGAAAGTTGCTATTACCAACCATAATAGAATCAACACATTTATATTTGCATATTACATAATTTAGATGAGCTTCAATGATTCGTAATACCGGTAGAGATTTACTTGTATTCTCAACCATGGCCTTTGGTGCATTTCAATTTTCATAAGTGCTGTCATATATGCCAAAATTTCATAAGTGCATGTCCTCTCTTAACACAAATTTGACAAAGCAATGACCCTTTTTTCATATAACCTTGAGAATAATGAGAATTGCACTTTCTTGTTCGGTGGACTGAGTGAATCCAAGACCCTATTAGCTTTTGAGTAGTCTTTTGAGCAGGCCCACTTCCTAGAAACCCTTGAATGCAATTGTTGCTCTAATGCCTACCTCTTCCTCTATCAAGAGATCTTCCTTGTCCATTCAAATTATGACGAGTATAAAATTGTTGTATATTATCAATATCCCAATCTTAAGAACCAAACTTATTTGTATATAAGATAAAATGTTGATTAATATGAGGTCATCTTTCCTTCTTCTCTCAAACTCTTACAGCAAAAAAATTAGATCAAAATAGGAACGAATAGGAGGTTTAAGCATATAGACAACAAATCCTTCATAACTAGTATTGTCTAATCAATTCAACTAAGTAATGATTTTCTCTTGATGACTAATAACATAGACAAAGACATTTAACCAATTGCATATGGATTTGAAATTTCTTAAGAATCCAATCAGAGAATACATGTGTTTCACAAAAGTTCTTAGTTGTGACTCAATTCAAACTCACGCGGTTGCAATGACTCTGCAAGCTTCTTATTAGGAACAACTCATACCTCATGAGAAGTCTTGCAACCAATTATATCCCCTATAACTTCTTTTATTAGGAACCTTGAGATTCATCCCTTGAGTTATGTATCAGTCCTCATCATGTCTTGTATTGACATCATGTATGCCAGTAGAATCCATAATTAGAAGAGGTTGTGGAGACTGAAATCCATCAAATAAAGCTTGTAGAAAACATGCTTCTCCCAGAATCGTCACTCGAGACTCCCATAGACGGAAGTTGTCCAGATTCAACTTTAAGGAGAAGAAGTTAGAGATTTTTTTGTCCCACTAGAAAGGGATAGATCAGAGTTGCTTGTGCCACGGATGATTTCTTGAATCTCACATTTCATCACCGCAATCGATTTAAAAGGGGGGCAAAGATGAGTCTTAAGATAGGGGCAGTCGATGAAGTTTGAAGACATGGAAGGAGCTTGTGCAAAATTTTATTCTCAATACACTAACTTTCAAAATTGTCGATACGCCATTGTCGCCTTGAAGATGTCAAGGAGGCTCTATTCACTGGCTCTAAAGGAGGCTTCTGAATCACTTGGCCAGATCATAAGTAGACTTATTCTTGAATGAAGGGGTGTGTGGATGAAAAGATGGACAAGCAAGTAGCAATATTACTTTGTTAGTGTTACAATCAGGGGTGGACCGGGGGTGTTGGGGGGGGGCCACGGCCCCCCACAAACAAATTATATATATATATATATATATATATATATATATATATATATATATATGTTTGTAATATTATATTGATAATGTATACTATTTATACTAAATACTAGTCATAGATGTGAACTTAGTGGAGTGGTTTGTAGCTGCAACCATATGAAAGAGGTCTCAAGTTCAAATCCTTGTGCATGCATTACTCATTTTTGATAACACATGCAGAATACATTTGCTATATATATTGGCTTTGACACAATAAAACACAAAACTTGACTTGGTATAGTGGTTAACATGCTTGTTGTTGTACATTAAGTCTTGAATTCCAATCCTATATTGTGCATTTAAAGTCCCCCCCCCCCCCCCCCCCCCCCCATTTTCGGTGGCTTCTGGTCTTCCACCTGGATTTACTGCTTAGTATAGATGCTCGCCTCCTTCTATCTTTCAGCCCCGTGCCAAGTTATAGTATGGTTGTCAATGCTGAAGAAGGGCAGAAACTGAAGAGCCATATTGAATTGCGTCTAACTTCACTATGTACGTAGTGGAGGCCGGTTATAAGGTGTAGAAGGGCAGAAACTGAAGAGCCATATTGAATTGCGTCTAACTTCACTATGTACGTAGTGGAGGCCGGTTATAAGGTGATTTTTGTGGTTGTGAGTAACTAATTATGCTTTCCAAGAACAGATTGTTCACTTAGTTTGAGAAAATACAGATCAAGAAAACACCATACACGTACCGTCAGCATGGCCCGATGTGTTTTGTTTTTTCCAATTGAATCTGAAGCTACGAACGAAACTACAGTATATTAATTTATGATATTTCTACTGGCACCAGTTTCCTTCCTAAGTAATATTCTTGTACAATTATTACTGGTACGGTGGTGCTAGTCGGTGTGGATTTGGTGATCAAATTCATATATATTACTGCCGGACTGACTGTAGGCGTGTAGGCGCTGGCCCATGTGGCTTGGGCTTTGGCAGATGAGTATTAAATTGAGTTGTGTAACTGTGCAGAGCTAGACCTGTCAAATCGGGTCAAAATCTGCGGGCACCCACGGGTCGACCCGTTTAAGTTGAGTTTGGGTGGCAAAATTTACCACCCGTTAAAAATCACCCAAACTCATACTTACCCGTTTATTTAGTTGGTTTCAAAGGTGATCTGTGGGCACCCGCGGGTGTCCATTTAATTAAATAATATATTAATATAAATATATTATCTATATGACTCTTAAGACATACAACACTTGTACATTTATCAATCAACTAAATTGATGACGTGTAATGTATACAATATAAAGAGTTAAAGTCTAACTTGATATCTTTTGTTAATTGTTTACACTAGTGGAAACAAATTCGTTAACTTCTATATTATTTTTATATTAATGAATATATAGTGTAATGCATGTTTTATATTCAATCATAACAATTATATTCTCTTTCTATTCAATTTATGTATTGGACAATCATAACATGAAACATCAAGAACTTATAACGACAAAATATAATGTTGTTATGGTAATATGTTATGCTATTTGTAACATCTATATCATTTTGTTTTTTATTGTACATTGCAGAAATGGTTGTTTTTTATTTTGTCTCTTGCATTTTATTTCAAAACATCAAATATTACATTGTGTTTGACACAAAAAGTAGTGGAAGGTTGCCCTCATTTTGTTATGTTTACACCGAAAATTATTAATGAATTATTCGACTCTTTGTTGTAGTGCAGAATCTAGCAACATCTTTTCACTGTGCACATATTAAATGGGCACCCGCGGGCGACCCGCAACCCGCTGGGTTGGGTATGGGTGTGCTACTTCTCCACCCGTTTAATATTGAGTCTTTTTGACCCGCACCCGCGAGACCCAAATCCGTAATGACCCTACTCAAACCCAACTCACCCACCCGTTTGACAGGTCTATGCAGAGCTGACGAATTGGTGAATATGGTCACGAGTTAATTTTTGTCCATAAAAAATAAATGTAAAACACACCAGATTGTTTAGTTTTTCTTCTACCGGTAAGTTTTTGTTTCTTTTGCACCATTGTTTTATTTCATAGAATATACCATTTGAAGGGTAGAAAAATTATATTATTTAAAGATGAACGACCAAAGTGTTTGAACCGTGATTGCGCTCACACCAGGAACTGGAATTGTCTTAAAAGCAATATAATTTCTTGAAAAACCCGCTTTTAAGGTTGTGTTTGGATTTGAGCATTTGAATTCCCAACTGATTGCCGTATGTATGACAGTGGTGTTAGATATATGGTTGTTGTAGTAACCATTTATTTAGCATGTGTCAAGCCCAATGTAGTGCAGTAAGTACATGTGAGAAAAGTAGTTTTGTCTCTAGTGCAAATGACAAAAACATTTTATCCCATATTGCTCACTTCTAGAACTTTTGTGGTCCTTATATGTAGGATCACATGGGGCACTAGTGTCCAAGGGTCCTAGGAGGGAGGTATGATCACCTCCTTGGTGGGTGGGGTTACATCATCACAACACATGCATGCACTAGCGCGCCACGCCACGCCTTGCCTGGCCTGGCCGGCTCGGGCTCGGGCTCGGGGATACAACCAAGTAATTAATTAGTCGTGTAATTAATTAGTTCTTTCCTATTCATATTTCTTAATCCTAACTGGAAAGTGTTTCTCTTTTGCGGTTTTTTTCCGTAATGTGTACAAGAGCAACCGAGTATTTGCATCTTACTGGGAATAGGAATAAGGGATGTGCGTGGCTATAAATACTCCCCGGTCGTTAGGGTTAAACACACAGCAAATAATTTTCTGTCGTCGTTTCACGTGTATTTTGAGAGCCCTAATCCAGAGTGTGATTGCCTTCGTTCCCGAGCCGCTTCATGGAGTTGTTCTCCTGTGCGAAGCGCAGCTTCTCCTTCCCGTTACCAAGATGTGACTGTCAGGCAGAGGTTCCTGTGGTTGCTGTGATGCGCCGGTGGTGGTGCAACGAGACAACGTCAAGCACAAGCGAGACGTGTCTGTTCCAGGTTCATGCCAGATCAAGTCTGAGAGAACGGTGCCTATCTGCGAGGATTGTTGAGCACTGATTTCTTTAAGTATCACGTTCGTTTCTCAACGAATGATCTGGTTTCCGAATCTAACTCGTTTATTTCTGTTCTCCTTCTCTATTTGATCTTCGTTTTCTTATTGGATCTTCCTGAACTTGTTAATTATTTTGCACCTGCTGCTGTTACATGTAACGCCATAATAAATATTAACAACAGTCTTAAAGAAATTCACTTTCTGTCATTAATTAACAATGACCAGTCAGGGTGGTTCGGGAAATAAAATTGATACCAACAATATGTTTGAAAAATTTACTAGTACCAACTTTGCCCGTTGGCAGAGTCGGATGGAAATTTGACTAAATATTGCGGGTTTTGATCAGTACTTAGTAGAGACTGAACCTAAATCTGATGAAACGATTCCTGATAATGCAAATATAATTGCTAATTGGAAGAAGGGTGACAAAACGTGTCGCGGTTTGATTCTATTTGGTTTAAATAACAAACTATATGTTTCTTACTCCAAGGTTTTGTGGGAATTGTTGATTAAGAATTTTAGTACTGAAAATCAAGGTGTTGAAAAATAATACATTTCTAAATTTCTTAAGTTTCAGATGGTTGAGGGTAAGTCAGTTTCTGATCAAACACATGATCTACAACTCCTAGTTCAAGAACTCTCCGATGCCAAGATGGTATTTCCTGAGAAGTTTGTTGTTATGTCTATCATAGAAAAAATTCCCTAAGTCATGGGAATCGTTTGGTATGTCTTTGAAGCATCGCAAAGGGACACACACAATGGAAGAACTAAAGATAGATATTAATATACAAGAAGAACGGTTAAAGGAGAAAATGGTCAATGTGCCTACTGATGCAAATCCAATAGTCGATTTTACTTCTGCGAAAAATACCAAAGATAAGAAATCTAAGAATGCACATAATCCTAAGAGAAAGATCCAAAGGAAATCGAAGAACAAACCTTGTTGGACTTGTGGATAGGTTGACCACTGGAACAAGGATTGTCCTTCTAAGAAGGCAAAGAAAGCTTCCGCATCTGTAACTGAGGAGGTTGTGGTCAACATAATGACTACATCCTTGAACCTCAATGATGGGTATGTGTCTATTAAACCTAAAATCCTTTCTATTTTTGAACCACTTTATTGGATAATTGACTTTGGGGCTAATGTACATGTGTGTGCTGATAAATCCCTATTTGTGTCTTATGAGGACTCTTGAGGTCGGTCTGTGACTTTGGACGATTTCAACTCTACAGAAGTCAAAGGCGAAGGACGGGTGGACTTGATGTTCCCTTCGGGGAAGGGTTTGACTCTTAACAGGGTCAGACATGTTCCAACCATTCGACGCAATATCCTTAGTGGCATCATTTTATTTAGGGAAGGTTATAGAGTAGACTGTAAATGTAATAAGGCTATTATTACACGCCTTCATGATTCTTTGTTTTTTTGGCAAGGGGTACTTATGTGATGTGGAGAACTTATTTAAGATTCATGTTGAACCTATTTCAAATTCCATTTTAAATTTGAATGATTATAGTTCTGTTTGCATGAATTTTGTTTCATCCGATGTATGGCATTCACATTTGGGACATGTTAATGTTACCTCAATGAAGCGTATGATGAATCTAAATTTGATCCCTAAATCTGAAATTAGCAACAATAAATGTGAAATTTGTGTACAAGTTACATTGCCTAAGAAGCCCTTTCATTCTGTGAATCAGAATTCGGAAATTTTGGATTTAGTGCATAAAGATATCTATGAATTTAATGGTGTTTCTACGAGGGATCAAAAGCATTATTTTATAACTTTTATTGATGATGTGAGTAGATACTGTTATGCATTTTTACTTAGAAGTAAAGATGAGGCATTGGATAAATTTAAAATTTATAAAAAAGAAGCTGAAACTCAAACTAGTAAAGTACTTAAGCGATTAAGGTCTGATAGGGGAGGAGAGTACACCTCCAACTTGTTTTTGTAATTTCGCCAATTACATGGTATAGTTCATGAGGTAACTGCTCCTTATTCACCACAATCAAATGGGACAGCTGAACATAAAAACCGAACCTTAATAGATATGGTAAATACCTTACTCCAAACATCTGGATTACCCAACTTTATGTGGGGGGAGGCTTTGAATACGGCTTGCCATATTCTGAACAGAGTTCCCCATAAACATTCAGAGAGTAGTCCATTTGAGTTGTGGAGAGGAAGGAAACCAAGTCTTAAATATCTTTGAGTGTGGGGGGTGCCTTGCTAAGGTACTTGTCCCTGAACACAAAAGGAAGAAATTGGGACCGAAAACGGTGATGTCATATTCTTAGGTTATGTAGAGACAAGCTATGCTTATATATTCCTGATTGTAAAATCAGATATCTCTGGCATTGAGGTCAATACAATTGTGGAATTATGTGATGCAACATTCTTTGAGGATGTATTTCCTATGAAAACTAGTGTGCCCAATGAAGTATCTCAAGAAGATTCATTTATCATAGGTTCCATTCCCGAGCGTGTAGAAAGGATGACAAATGTGGGGGGCGACTCAGAACAAGCTATTTATGAATCTGATGTTTCTAAAGAAATACTTGAACCAAGGAGAAGTAAACAACCTAGGACATCTAAGGACTTTGGAAGTGAGTTTCTCACTTACAATGTTGAGGATGATCCTGTCACTTTCAAACAAGCTATGGAATCTCCAGAATCTAAGTTTTGGAAAGAATCCGTTAATGATGAAATCCAATCAATTCTCTGGAATGGAACTTGGGAATTGGTGTATTTGCCCCCTAGTTGTTCTACAGTTGGTTGTAAATAATTTTTTAAGAAGAAACTTAATGCAGACGGAACAATCAATAAGTATAAGGGTTAGTTGCTAAGGGTTACACACAAAGGGAAGGAATAGATTATTTTGATACCTATTCACCTATTTCCTGTATGACCACAATTCCAGTACTTATAGCATTGGCTTCTATTTATAATCTCTATATCCATCAGATGGATGTAAAGACTGTGTTCTTACACGGTGATCTCCAGGAAGAGATATATATGGAACAACCTGAGGGATTTGTGGGTCGTGGGAATGTGTCCAAAGTGTGTAAACTTATTAAGTCATTATATGGATCGAAACAAGCCCCTAAGCAATGGCATGAGAAGTTTGATTTTGTGATATTACCGTTTGGCTTTGTTTCTAATGAATTTGATAAGTGTCTCTACTGCAAGATTGTCAATAATGGATTCATTTTGTTATGCTTATACATCGATGATATCCTGCTTTTTGGTTCCGATATGAAAGTAGTAAATGAGACAAAGTCATTCTTGTGTAGCAAGTTTGAGATGAAGGATATGTGTGTCGCTGATGTGATTTTAGGGCTTAAAATCATAAGGTATACGGATGGTATAACTCTCTCTCAGTCTCACTATGTTGAGAAGATACTGGAGAGGTTTGAGTACACATCACGTAAACCTGTTAAGACTCCATATGATTCATCCAAGCCCTTGTTCAAGAATGAGACTGGGGTTCCAGTGTCTCAATTATGATACTCTTAGATTATCGGAAGTTTGATGTATCTTATGAACTATACACGTCCAGACATTGTATTTGCCGTGAATAAGTTAAGTAGATACACCAGTTGTCCCGACAAGACCCATTGGAAAGCTCTTGACAGAGTTCTGAGGTATATCAAGGGAACTTGTTCCCTTGGGCTGCATTATGGTAAACATCCTTCTGTAGTCGAAGGGTATAGTGATGAAAGCTAGATTACCGTGAATTCTGGGAGTAATGGTGTCTCAGGATTTGTATTCCTGTTGGGAGGAGGAGTTGTTTCCTGAAGGTCTAAGAAACAGACAATATTGTCTCGGTCCACTTTTGAAGCAGAGTTGTGTGCTTTAGATGAAACTGGATTGAAAGCTGAATGGCTACATAAACTTGTGTCCAGTTTACCTATGGTAATGAAACCGCTTCCTATAATTTCCATTCACTGTGACGACACTACAACTATTGCTAAGATAAAGAGTTCCAAGTATAATAAAAAATAGCGTAGACACATCCAAGTCAGACTCAAGTCTGTAAGGAAGTTAGTGTCTAATGGGGTCGTGGTTGTGGACTACGTCGGTACCAAAGATAATACAACTGATCCTTTCACTAAAGGTCTTACCTTAACTTTCGTGGAAAAATCCAGGTTGGGGATGAGACTGAAACCCCTATAGATTTGCAGGCAGTAGCAACCCAACCCAAAAGAGTGAAGATCCCATAAATTGGGTTCAATGTGGTAATAACAAGCTGTCAGGTAAATCGGATGACACTATATATTCTTATTTGATGCTTCTTGCATCTGTGTGTTTATTCCCTGAGAAACCTGTTAGTGTCATGACTGCAAGTTAGTAAGAGAGTAGTCTCTAAATAGTGTCAAGTCTTAGGACAGGATGTTAGCAGTACATCCTTGGAGACTCCAACTAAGTGATTGATGTTGTGTAGGCCGCAACAGGAGAATTGAGTTGTTCTCTCTTATCAATCATTATATAAAATTTTGTATGCATGGCCTTAATGCATTGCTTTCTTTACTATTATGTCTTTATTGTGTTGTTACCAACCTATACTCTTGTACCCAAGGTTCAGGTTCAAGACTTTTGTTCACCTAGTTACTACGGGGGTCAAAGTTAAATAACTCAGGTAGATTCAAATCGAAAGGTATCTGCTGAAAGTACAATATGGAAGATTGAATGGTAGAGCACACTATACATTTGACTTTGTGGGGGATTGTTAGATATATGGTTGTTGTAGCAACTATTTATTTAGTATGTGTTAAGCCCAATATAGTGCAGTAAGTACATGTGAGAAAAGTAGTTTTGTCTCTAGTGCAAATAACAAAGAAGTTTTATCTCATATTGCTCACTCCTAGAACTTTTTTGGTCCTTATATGTAAGGATCACATGGGGCACTAGTGTCCAAGGGGTCCTAGGAGGGAGGTATGATCACCTCCTTGGTGGGTGGGGTTATCATATCACAACGTACGTACGTACGCGTGCCCACACGCCACACCACGCCTCGCCTCACCTCGCCTGGCCTGGCCGGGCCGGGCTCGGGCTTGTGGATTGTGGATTGTGGAGAATATCTTCTGTCTATTCGGATTTCTTAATCCTAACTGAAAAGTGTTTCTCTTTTGCGGTTTTTTTCCCGTAATGTGTACAAGAGCGACTGAGTATTTGCGTCATACTAGGAATAGGAATAAGGGACATGCGTGGCTAAAAATACTCCCCGGTCATTAGGGTTAAACACACAACAAAAAGTTTTCTGTCGTCGTTTCACGTGTGTTTTGAGAGCCCTAATCCAGAGTGTGATTGCTTCGTTCCTGAGCCGCTTCGTGGAGTTATTCTCCTGTGTGAAGCGCAGCTTCTCCTTCCCGTTATCAAGACGCGACTGTCAGACGGAGGTTCATGCGGTTGTTGTGTTGCGCCGGTGGTGGTGCAACGAGACGACATCAAGCGCGAGCGAGACGTGTCTGTTCCAGGTTCGTGTCAGATCGAGTCTGGTAGAACGGTGCCTATCTGCGAGGATTTCCGGACACTAATTTCTTTAAGTATCACGTTCGTTTCTCAACGAACGATCTGGTTTGCAAATCTAACTCGTTTATTCCTGTTCTTCTGCTCTGTTTGATCTTCGTTTTCTTATTGGATCTGTCTGAACTTGTTAATTATTTTACACCTACTGTTGTTGCATGTAACGACATAATAAATATTAACAACAAGTGGCATTACTAAGTTTTGGAATTATGTTGAGCTTAGCCGTCAATTTTCTAAAGCTGAGATAAGAGTATAGTGTCAAAGCACACTGACGATGGTAGGACTTGGAACCCAAAAAAAATTTGCTCACTACCTGCAAACTCCTTCCATGAAGGTCGGTACCTTACTAACATGCCACCTTGGCATTACTAGAATCAAAATATCATTCACATATACTGTTATAAGATACCAAACGACGGCATCCAGATTCCAGATGGGACCTTAACCATTTCAGTGCCGCTTGCCCAGGATGCGAAAGCAGAAACTAAAAGTGGCATGTGTTACGAGGCAGCAGAACCTTAGATAATGGATACGAGGCAGCAGAACCTTGGATAATGGATACGAGACGGCAGGCCCATCGAATCACATGGCGTGGTTCCCTTGTTTGGGAACATATTCGATTTCCTGGTTGTGAGAAGACTAATTCGTTCCTTGCTGATTGAATTGCGTCGGACTTCACCATGTACGGAGTGGATCAAGGAACTAAAAAAAATTCCGTTGCCGGGACTTGAACCCGGGTCTCTCGGGTGAGAGCCGAGTATCCTAACCAACTAGACTACAACGGATGTTTATGAGTTTTAAGAAACCATTGATCATATTTATCTCAAAGCTAAAAGACGAGCAACAACACCTATGCGGGTGTAAAACGGGCACCCAGTTAGACACGACCAACAACACCTATGCGGGTGTACGTTGATCGATCCTCAACCAGCACAGCGGTGGTCTTCTCCTCAACTGTTTTCTTTACCGATATTCAAATCAAATGCCGTCGAATTTTCAGATATTTTATGGTTGCCGGCTAGTTATCGGCTCACAACCATATGACCCCTAGGTTTATGCTCATGGGCCCATGGCTGATTCCAGTCAACTGCAATCTTATAGCTCCGCTTGGGAGCGTGCAATCTTGAAAGTTCCTCCCTTCTATTTAAAGATGGGAAATTGTACTCATATATACATGTGGGGATGTTTTGTCGCAAATCATTGCGTCTATACTATGTATACGAGTGTTGTAGAGAATGATGAGATTTACCAACGGGTCGAAGATCGGCATTCACCCCCCTAAAGTGATCGGCCTCTGCTTCACCTTCTCTCTAAAATGACTAATCTAGTGATTGAAAGGAGAGAACTAGGGTAAGATGATCGTGATGACTCATATGCTCATCATAAACTCGGATTCATAGTTAAAACATTGGTAAGCTCCCATATTCACTCCCCACCTTTGCCATGCGCGTCTTTTTAGGTCATGTACTAAAACCGACACATATCTTCTTCCTCCATTACGATTCCTACATGTATCATGTTTAGGGGGATACAAAAGTTTTGACACATTTAGATCAGCTAAATATCATTTTTCATCCTCCATAGATCCTTTGTAGTGTTCACATTCTAGAATCATCTGAAAAACATAAAATTGTTGAATTCCATAACGGATTAATGACATATGAATCACATGATCACATTCAAATATTTTAAGACTCGAGCCATTTCCCTATCTCATTAACATCCACGGTTGTTATTATCTCATTTTCCATGATGCGATCAGGAGGAATCCTCTCTCACCACCTCTCATTCTTCTCAAAATGACTATCAATTGATTAAGAGATGAAGATAATCACTCATAACAATATAAAACAATCATCCACAACAACATCCTGGACAGCCAAGAGGAATGATAGATAATTTATCTCTAATTTTTTAGACTTTTCACAACAAGAAGGCACATAAAATCTATCTCCATCCATAATATAAAATCCATGACTTTCCTCGTATCTTCCTTAAGGTGGATGTAGATATCACCTGCCAACTTACCTTACCATGTCTTGGAGATATTTACACTACGATCTCTCACCTAGTTGGATCACCTTCACTCTAGGCAATGGACACTTTAGAGTCTTATTCCATAACAACAAGAAACACTGCCTCTTTACTTCTTTGGTTGGACATCTTTTATTAATGAATCAGACTCATCAAGGGGTGGATCCTGGAATGACATCCTATCAGACATAATAACATCTATCTCAGTGTCCTCCATGCACATTGACACCCTCTTCCTCTTCCTCTTATCACCTTTTAGACTCCTGACTTCACTATATTCAACCCAATAGACTTGCACCACATTCTTCCCTCTCCTTGGATGATTTAGGGATGACGGTTAACACTTCCTTGCAACTACTTGAAGGAACACCCATTTTTCCTGGGAGTACTCCCTCAATGATAGATTGGAGAATGGATGCAACTCTCACTGTGTCAATGAAACCTCCATTCTAACCAAACCTATGACTGATGATATCAACATGAAACTTTGGCTCAAAACAACCCGAGAGTTGAAGAAGTGCACCTTTCTGGCTCTCAGTGACAACTACATGTACGAATCTAAGCTAGGCTTTTTAGCAGAGGCAACCAAAATTTTGCTATGCTTATAAGGTTTGTGGACACTATTCTAAACAATGTCCTAATCCTTAATTCTCACTTAGAAAATCACATAGTAATAGTATAATTGATCATCACAAGACCACACACTCTAATTGCATATTTCCAAGTTTTCAAAAGGCAAAATATGATCATGCAAAAGGTAATCATTTGATACATGCAAACAATATACTACTTTTACTCGTATTATTATTTAGCTACTACTTTGCATTTTGAAGCTTTGAGGCTGTTAAGGGATGCCTTCATCATATGAACATTTTACTCTTAATTTTCTTTTGTCTCATTCTATATTTTGAGTTTATGGTACTTATTTTACCTAAACACAAATATATATGATGCTATGTTCCCTACTATGTAATCCAATCTCACAGTTGTGATATCAAAATTTCCTTTATTAACGATATATATCTTATAAAAATGTGTATCAATACTATACATAATGTTATACATATATCGTCCATTTCCAAGAGATAGATAAATTTTATAGTAGACATATATTATGTTTAAATCCAACATAAATTCTTGATAGAAATATACATAAATTAAGAAAATAACACTTTTTAGTGAGCCAAATTGGTAAGTTTTCCAATTTGTAAGCCGTTGGTTACAGTTTTGAAACCTTGTTGGATCACTAGGAAGAATAGAAGAAACAATAGTTGTTGAGGATAAAGCAGGAATCCTTCTTGTTTCAAGAAAAGAGATTAACAAAAAACAAACCTGGAAAGAAAGATATCTCTCTAGTGAGGGTATTATGGACGCATCATAGAGTTCAGGGGGCCACATGGGAGCTCAAAGATAAATGATTCACACCATACCGACCTCTTATTGAACATGGCCTATATTCTTGAATGATGAAAGGTTTTGATACCCCCATTCATGTTGGAGGTAAGCCCTAGATCAATTATCTCTAAACATATGACTATTAACATGATCAACATAAACTACTTTCTTAAGCCTCAAACTAGATGATAGTTAAAGTTAGTGTCTTATTGATATTTGTAATGATTATTGCACATTTGTCCAATTAGGGTTTAATTATATAAGGGAATCCTATTATATGTAATTATAGTAGCTCACAACAAAATGAATGGAAATAAATAAAAAAATTCCAAGAGGGATTTGAATACAAAAGATTGGTATTATAGTTGAGTTGGGTAACGACTTAACCTAATTTAGGCTTTAGTTTGATTGAAATAAGATCAAATGGATATGATTAGAATTCTTTATATTTGTATTTGCAAGTGTTATATAAAAGGAACGTATATGAAGTTGATTAAATTTTCAGACCAACATGCTTACATGTAAATCAAACTTTTTAACTAAATTTGATTCTATTATCTCTTGAATCCAAGTGTACAAACTATGGCAAAACATTATTGTATAATGCGACAAACCAACATTTGGATATATTGTAAGCTTTGGGGAATTTACCAACTTTATAAAGGGCTTATATGCCACAAAAGTGCACCCATATTATCAAATTTTGGCTGACATATTCTTGTAATACAATTTTTTTTTTGAAAACCAATTCTTTTTCTTTGACTAACTATTATGTTGTATTCCATGATATTTCAACCTAGATAAATATACCACTACAATTGTTGGATGAGCTCTAGGGAAAATGGAAAGGGGACTAAGTCTTGATCTAAAGTAGGGTCGAATATAAATAGGATACAATAAGCATTTACCCATACTCGTATCCTATTAATATATTAAGATGTGGATAGGGTAATTATTCACTCACTTAGAACCTCTAACATACTCAAACTTGCACATATTTTCCCATATGGTAAATTGGTAAGGTAGAAGTGGACAAAATGAAGTAATATACCAATAATATGTGTGGTTTTAAACACTAATTTCACATGTTATGCCATACCTCAAACACAAAAAATACATAAATATATTTTAAACCATTAATAAATATATTTTGAATGGTATACACCCATAAAACTAAAAACTACAAAGGATATTTTGTACATGAGTTCCATCGCCATTAGTATATGATATATGGTATTTCAAGGAACTCTTTGTTCTTCCTAAAAATGTCTCTAATGTGGTATAAATTATCTATTGAAGTTCATAGAATCATATAATGATCAAATTAAAACCATCTGATGGTTTTAAGATCATACTAGTAAAATTTAGTATTTGTATGATAAACCCAAATTCGTAATATATCTTATATTAATGGGAAAATAGGTGAATCATGCATGATACATCTTCTATCATGAAGATACCATATTTTGATGTAAGTAAGTCATAATTGGGTAAATGGGAAGGGCAAGAGTACAATTTACTCATACCAAGTCCTACACGATATGATTGGCGGGTGACCAAGTTACACATTAAGTATTATAACCCTCAACTTGAAGAAATTGAAATGTGGAGGATAGAACATGAACTATCAATAGAAAGTGAGGTAGGATTAGCGGATAGAACATGAACTCTCAATTGAAATTGTGGTAGGATTAGCTAATTTTTATGTCCTCTGCATTTTTTATATTTTCCATTACAAACCCATGGAAGGCCCTATATGTTGTTGTTTGATCCCAAACCTAATTATTAGGCTACTTATTCCTATTCATTAGATAAGAAAGAAATTAGAGATATAATGATGATGGGATTATCGTATCTAATTATGGTAGGGGTGGCTTGTACTAGGGCAACACTCATTAGTTTGACCAATAGTGTTCCTTCTTGCATACATAGAGGAAATTGTTGGCATGATGAAAGATATAGCAAAGTGGTATAGAGTTGGTAGGAGAGAGAATCTTAACAACAACAATGTAGATCAATATGGATACTACTTTAGGTACTTATAGTGTCAAGGAACTTTCTCTTATAGGGACCTCATTGTTTACTTTCTTCCACCTCTTCTTACTGTAGGTCATCATCTTTTAACTTTCACCTTCTTCAATCACAATGTAGAATATTGTGATTGTAAACATTAACTATCACATGATGATCTCTATTTATAAGGAAGTGTGATCCAACAAATATAACCAAACCACTTTCAACCATACCTATTTATTAGAGAAGAAAATCCCCATTGAGAAATTTAAAGCTAGAAGTACAAAGGTTCAATAGGAATGCTAAAAATCCCAAAGGATTTTGTGCATACCTAAGTATCCATATTTCATGTGTATCAAACTATTTATGAATTTTGGTACACTAATTACTTTAAGGCTAGTAGGTTATCACAACTACCATATGATATGGTGTTGAGTGTTCTATAAAACATGCTTCAATAATGAAAAAACCTTATCTTGGGTGACTTCTAAGAAAAACAACAACTAATATCTAACTATACACTCCTCATCATACTACTGTAAACCTCATGCATATTTCCTATGATCTCAAATATACCTAGATCAAGAGATTTACTTTTAAAAGGCTCATATCACTAATTATGTGGAGAATTTATAGTCAATACATACACCTTTAATGGGTCCACATACATACATATATTGGTAGAGCCTTCAACATTTTCATGTGGGATGAGGGCATCTCACCTCCTCATGGGGTTGGTTGAGATCCTCACAATCTACAAGTACTTCTCAAGTGGACCTTAGTTATCTTCCCCATCAACACCACTGAAATGGGACTTCAAAACTTCTTCACCAATAAAAATTTCATCTTTCCTTCATATATATATATATATATATATATACCTAATTTGGGTAACTATGTCTAGTTACCTGTGGATCCAGTTTTGTAATAGGAAGCCATCATATTATAATGATATGACTGAATTTGTAATGCAAGGACTCATTTTGTAGAACACTACATCAATTCTATATTTCAGTTTGCAAAAATAGTAAAAGTGACATTTTGTTTTGCATATCTAATTAGACACCACATACGATCCCAAATAACATATACATATATATATATACATATATACATATATACATATATACATATATATATATATGCAATTTATACACATCGTCCTAAATGTTTATTTTTATGGTGGATGTAACCATGGTTATGGCCAATAACCCCCTAAATCTATGCTTAGTTGGTTGGTTATTTTTCATGTTTATATATCGGTTTGCATACCATGTCTCTGTCTTCTCTTTCATATGTAGAAGTATCAAATTCTCTCCTTTGCATGCTCCCCTCAAATGTAACTCGAGGTTTTCCTATTATCATGTAATATGTTAAATAGGAGTAGGATAGTTTTAATTCTTGTTATGGAAAAGAAGACGTTCTACTCCAAACCAACTGACCATTTCAGAAGACGAACTTATTGGTCGGAGGACTGAGGAGTCCAAACAATAGGAGGAGATGAAAGATAGGTGGTGTCCTAACTAATCAACTGGAGGTGTCCACAAGTCACTTGGACAAGAGACCAACTGACTGATCAAGAGGTGAATCGATTAATTCAAGAGTGGATTTGATCGACCCAGACCAGATCAAGTACAAATATTCATTAACAACAAGTTTCTACATATGATGTAGACCTTAGGTGGTAGCAATTCCTTGGTTCTCCAACGAATTACAATAGTATGGCCATAGCCATGTTGGTATGTATGCCCAGAGTGCCAATCATGTGAAGATTGTAATGGAATTATTTTTAAATGATTTAACTAATAAATAAAGACAAGATTCCAATTTATTCCATTTAATTCAGTTATGAGATAATGATGTAATATTAAAAATGTCTAGAGAATAAAATTACTCAATGATGTATGTCTTCAAGTATGTGACTCAAAAGAATGAGATCATACAAATGTTAAAAGTACGTACATATTCTCATCATGTCCATGATCAATTGTGTTATGGAAGGTTTATAGACAACAATGACACATAAGATCAGAGTGTGAGTTGGTTGATGGGAAAGTCTCATTGGTCAGGATATGGCAATATCAAACCAATCACATAGATACATATTAGAGAACAGTGTATTAGAGAGACCCACCATGAGACTGACACATGGAAACCATTACCATGGTAGGTCATAGTTAGCTCTCATGGTGATGGTGGTGGTTGCATTTCTTAGACCTAAAATTATTGAACTCATAACATGTCATTCGGTATACTTTGACATCATCAAACACAATCCTGAAACATGGGTTGTTATGACGATGATGATTGGGTGACTATGACACATGGGGATTGACTGTGAGTGATAGAGATGGGATTTGTCCCTCCTAAGGGAGTATGGTATCTGAGGCCTCATTATTAGTGAGACTTAGAAAAGCATGGCCATGCACATGTGAGTTAATATGTGATATTGAGCTTACATATATCTCAGATAGTCTGTTCTTGGTTCAAGAAACAAGATTGAATGTTGAAGAGGGTGACTACTCCATGCCTTGAGTTCAATCTGGATGTCAGTGACAAAGGAACTATACAAGCACTATAACACCATATAGGGATTATAGGTTGAAGTTGTTCCCCAACTTTCCATTTACTTGGTAGCATTGATGACTGATTCAACCCTATTTTAGGGCTTCATCTTGTGTCTTATTGTACTTCAATCACATTTATACCTATTAGATTACATGTTATTCCCCTCAATATGCATATTTGCATAAAATTCACTTATGTACATTATTTGCATGTTTTTCAGGCTTTTGGACCACATTTGATGGAAGAAAGAGAGGAGTGATCCTAGGGTTTCTCTACCCTTGGGGAGACCTAAAGTGAAGTCTGATGCTCCTTCAACCTACCCTTAGTGGCCAAAGATCCATTGAAGCAATGATGTCTAAGAAAATCCAAGGAAACAAGTCAAAGTGCAGATCCAGAGGCCAACACGGTCGTGGTACCACAAAACGGCCATGCTAGCACACTTGCAATTCAATAGAGCCATCTCCAAGCAAAGTTAGAATCACCACGGATGTGCCACTCAGAAAGACCTTGATGAACTGACCCAAAATGGTCATGTCACCTTACACAACTGTGTGGCAATAGAGGCAGAACGGTCGTGGAGCCAAGAACAAGCTGTGCATTTCAAGCCACCACGGCCGTGCTACCCTAGCCCCACCACGGTCGTGGTGACCACCACGGCTCTACCACCTTCAGTACAAAATCAACCTTTTCCCTATGATTTTTCATCATTTCTCACCATGGTCGTCCCATCCACTATGACTATTATCACCCCTCCCCACCATGGTCGTGGTGACCACCATGGTCGTGCTACCCACAAAAACCTAACTACTTTTGCAGTACATTTCCCATACTACCCCTACTTGACCTAGTGCTTCCCCCACACCTATATATACCTAGGTGGCGGCTCCAACACGAGGTTATATACCTTCTACCACCTCGTAGCTCCCCATTTTCACCCCTTAGACATTCCAATCCATTTCCATTTCCATTTCCATTTCCATTCCACTCCATTTCACCATTTCCACCACCAAAACCCTAGTTTCCTTTTGTTTCCACCCATTCCCACCATCACCCCATGCCATTGCACCATGGAGGATAGTGGAGGACGCCTCACAGTAGTTGGAGTGGAGGAATTCCTCATCTACACCGAGCTCCATGGCTTCTTCTACCTCTTTCTTCCTTCTTTTTGTATTTTGCATTGCTATGACTATCTAGGCCCCTTGGGTGGTCTTTTTGGGGTGTAAAATGTTACTTTGATACCATGTTGGGGGAAAATTATATGTAAACATTGTAATTTCATTTACTAATGGTTATTTTCTATTTCTATCTTATTCTTCATGAATTGCTTGTTGGTTTATGCTTGAAATCACCGAGGAATTTAGGGCAATTGGTTATATGTATGAATTTTGGGATTTGCTCCTAGGTCCAATCCTTGGATCCCTAGCTATCTACCCATCCTCCTAAATCCTAATCAATTCTCCTAACCCTAGTTGAGAGATCTAAGTAGCTAGTTTAGATGAATTTGGTATGCTTAGCATGGAGCTTTCTCAAGGCTAGAATGTGAGTGATGGGTGGCCAAAAACCTCACTTCCACTCCTATTACTAATCTCAACCCCTAATCATCCTAAGATCATATAACTTAGAAACCTAGACTTGTTTAGACTCTAATTGAATTACACCCAAGCCCTAACCCAAATTGATCCTCACAAGGGTAGTAGGGAGTGTTAGGGACTTGTTCCCCTATACACAATGTAGCATATCCATGGCCAGTTAGTAGCTTAGGCTAATTCATTAGACTCTAGCTCATTTTTTGGTTTATATTATCTAAATGGAGTCATAATGTTCACATGTCAACCCCCAACTCAATTGATAAGTGCATCCCCTGAACATCCCACATTTCCCTGAATTGCTTTAAAACCCTAATTTCCATCTTGCTTAGCTAGTGTTATCTTAGTTAGCTCTTTTCTTACTTAGATAGCTCCTTGCCCTGTTCTTGCTTTGTTCTTGCTACTTTAGGTCTTTAATTTCCCTTTTTTCCTTGTTTGCTAGCTTAGTGTAGTGTAAACCTTTCCTTGCTTGCCTTAGTGTAGATTGTTATTTTCTTACCTTGCCTTGTCTTTTCTTGCTTATTAGAATTCATTGTCTAGGTTTAACTTAGGTTTTGTTCTTACTTATCTTTCTTTCTTGATCAACTTAGTTTAACAATCAAATCAACCTTAAAACCATTAACCCTAGTATCCGCAGTAGGAACCTAGCAGCAAAAACTAACCTAGCTCTAGTGCCCCCTTTTCTCCCTATGGATCGACCCTATACTTTCCACCCTCCTATACTACGAAAAGACCCCGTGCGCTTGCGGGTTAGCATTTTTGTTTTTGAGAGTGTGTTAAGTTAGGTCCTCAAAATTTTGAAAGTAAATCCACTGTATGCTTCTGTCCGCGGAGTTGCATCTATTCAAATCTTGATTGAGTAGTGTGTAACGCCATTGGCAGGAGAGCACCAAGCTTTTTGATGCTGTTGTCGGGGAGAGAGGCACTCCGCCTAGCTAGTTAGTTTTTCTTTGACTTTTCCTACTTACCTTGTCATTAATATTATTTATTCTTTATCCTTTGCATTCTTTGTGTATATTGGTTTGCTAGGTTGCCCTCTTTTGTTTGGTTGTGTTTTGTGCATGTGACAAGCCACTCGGGAGAAGACAAGATGGAAGGCCAAAATGCACCCCACAAGCCACTTAAAGACTACCTAATGCCTAGCAACTATAAATTGCCAATTGCTAGCAAGGTTGACTAAATGCTAGGGGATCACTTCTCCATCCCTCTAGGTCTTCTTGGGCTCCTTCCCATCTTCTACGGCTTGGAGAATGAGAACCCCTACAAGCAGTTGGACTCCTTTCTTGAAGTATGCTCCACCTTTAGGACACTAAAGACTAGAAATGACACGATTCGTTTGACCTTGTTCTCTTTCTCCCTCAAATATTGAGCCAAATATTGGTATGACTCAAGAAGGGCATCATAAGTTGGGAAGCAATGAAGAATGCCTTCCTAAGGCAATTCTAATCTATAGAAAGGCTAACCCAAATGCGGTGTGCCGTGACAAGTTTTAGTCAAATGGGCAATGAGCAGTTTCACAATGCATGGGAGAGATTTAAGAAGATTTTGAGGGAGTGCCCACACCATGAGATCCCTTTGTGGCTCCTAGTTCAATCATTCTACTCCAATCTATCTCTAAAGGACCAAGATATAGTAGACTCTTCTTGTGGGGGAGGTTTCATGGCTAGGCCACCTAAGGAGATATGGCCTTTTTTTTAGCAGCTAGTTGAAGGATCAAGAATTCAAGCTTATAGAATGATGAATGACAGGGGCTATGTCTTTGGAGTGACACCTCCTACTCATAATGACTCAAGCCCACAAGTGATGAAGATTCTTGGTGACATGGCGAGCTTCATGAAGAACCAGGTGACAAATGTTCCTTACCACCCAGTCAATTCTATTGAGTTCTATGGTGAAGAAAAGAAGACACCTCACTCCTATAGCTACCAAGAGCCACAAAGTCCCAGATACAACTCAAGGTTTGAGGAAGAGGTCCTCTCTAGGTTGAAGAGCTTTGATGACATACAAATGAATGTGACAAGACTAGAGGAAAGGATAGAGCAGCTATATTCCATAATTGCTCTCCAAGAATAAAAATGATCTTCAAAACCCATCTTGAGTTTCAATGTAGCAAGTGTACCAATGTTCTCTTCACAAGTTTTCTATAGTCCTCCTACCATACAAGTGCAACCAATCTACCATTTCTAATGAGATCCCAAGTCTTATACACCACCTCCCCCTCCATCACCACCATTTTCTCAAAAATTCACCTTCCATC
The DNA here is from genome assembly GCA_963693085.1 of Alisma plantago-aquatica. Taxonomy (NCBI): domain Eukaryota; kingdom Viridiplantae; phylum Streptophyta; class Magnoliopsida; order Alismatales; family Alismataceae; genus Alisma; species Alisma plantago-aquatica. The sequence continues at coordinate 929,244,737 of OY856409.1, forward strand.
CTCAATTCTCTCCTCCACCTCAAACTTAACACCAAGTGTCACCTCCAAATCCTCCACAACCACAACTAGCTCTCCCTCTCCACCATGAGCAAGGAAGTTCTGTGATAGTCCTAAGGAGTAGAAAATCTCTTGAGCAGCCCGCTAGTCAAAGAAAGGTTGATAGAGAAAAGTAAAGGCAGCCAAGTGGTGATACTATGATTAAGATTTCCAAAGATGATTTTGTGATACATCCTATTGATCTTAGGGTACCATGTCCTCCACCTCATACACCATTTGCAAGTCCCACCATCCCTAGTGATCCACCTCATGTTGATGTAAGCAAGGCCAAAGCAAGTAAGCCACCATTCATTAAAGAATTAGATGAGCCACCAGAAGTAAGGAGGAGACAAAAGCACAATGTTGACATTCTTGAGGTATTTCACCAAGTGAAGGTTAATATTCTCTTGTTGGATGCTATCAAGAAAATCCCATCATATGCCAAGTTTTTGAAAAATTTATGCACTATGAAGAGAAGGTCAACGGGGAGGATACCAAAGAAAGTGAAGTTTACTGAACAAGTGAGCTCTATCCTCCAACACTCACTCCGCATGAAGAGGAAAGACCTAGGATCCCCAATCATACCTAGATAAATTGGGGGACATCACTTAGGAAAATCCCTACTTAATTTGGGATCCAGTGTGAATTTGATGCCATATAGTGTATATGTTGAGATGGGTTTAGGCAACTTGAAACCGGCACATTGCACTCTCCAATTGGTGGATCACTCCATAAAAGTGCCTAGAGGACAAGTAGATGATGTCTTGGTGATGATTGATAAAGAAAGAGGAGTAGTGTTCTCAGATGATTTCATTATTATTGACATGGAGTCAGAAGATAGGAAGATCCCCATCATCTTGGGGAGACCATTCTTATCTACAGCTAATGCCGAGATACATGTTCATTGTGACATAATGATAGTCTCTTTCATGGACATGAAGATAAAGATCAACATATAGAAGTCCTCAAACCGGCGAGTCTAAAATGAGGATATTGGATATGGTCACTTCAAGAGTCTGATTGATCATTCAAGAGAAGAAGGTCAAGATGAAGGATTTGAAGATATATTTGGTGATCAAAGGGATGAGGAACATTGTTTGAATGCAAATAAGAGATGTATATATTGCAAAAATGGGAACATGAGCATGCCAAATGGATGAATGATTGAAGAATCTCTAAGAAGCCTAGATGAAGGCATGAAACTCAACGCTTGTGGGAGGCAACCCACCTAGATTTGGGGATTTTTCACCCAACCTTCCATTTTTGATACTTTTACTTTGTTTTTACACTTTCCAAGAAAAACACACATACACACACTTATTTTTAATAGTTTTTGTTTAGTTTTAAGATGTGCAAGTGAAAATAGCGTGAAATGAGGGAAATTTGATGAAATTTTGACAAGCAATCCATGGAAAATAATTTTGGACCAAATATTTGATGTTTGATGAGATTCAAGTTGAAATCAGTTGTCATTGTACTCACCATGGCCTTGATGACATGGAATGATCACAGTGGTGCATTCAAAATCAATAGGGGAATCAAGAAAAATCAAAGAAGTTGAAATCAAGGAACGGACCTACCACAGCTGTGCAAGGCAACACAGACGTGTAGCCATCCACTCAGAACATCCATGTGGGCCACCATGGCCGTGCAATAGGAAATCCACCACAGCCATGCTGTGCAGCACGACCGTGCTGTAGCCCGACTCTAGCACTTAAGTCAGTGTTTTGCAAAAATCACAAATCATTTCTATTTCCAACTCCGTAAACACCATGACCGTTCCTTGCAAACGACGGCCATGCATCACCTCCCAACCACTCCACCATCCTTGAATATCCACCAAATCACCCCCAATCCCTCTCCAATCAATCCCCCATCATTTTCAGTACCATAATCTCCAGATTCCTCTCATTTTTCATCCGCAAAACACCCCATTTCTCTCCAATCCGCCCCAACATCCCTATTCTCCAGAGAAAACATAAAATCCCATTTTCTCCACCAATTTCGATCCAAAATGAAGCAAATGGATAACAAGTTTGTGTCTAAGACCAAGGAGGTCATTTCCTACAGACGCCGACCCAAGAACATGTCTTCCTCAACTCCATTACACCTCTTTCACTTCTGACACCATCAGCAGCCTCCAGTTCACAAGGGGAATCATCCCATGCGGCTGTGGCGGTGGATCCTATGATGGAGGAGTCATCCAGAATACCCAGTGGAGGTAGGAAAGCAGCCCAACCATCAGTCTTAGAAGTCCACCCTTTAGCTTTGGCAGCTCGGGTGTCATTTATAGCTGCACGACCTTCGATGTCTACGACACAACAGCCGCAACCGAGAGCACGATGACGGATATTGATAGATGATGTAGAAGAGGCAATGCTAGATGCATAGTAGGAGGATGCACCTAAAGCGCATCATGAGGAAACACCTGACAGTCAGAGTAAGAGAGGGAAGAAGCCAAAGCACCCAGAGTGCTTGACATGCCGAGTGATTTCCACTCGCTACGCGTGCTAGGAGATAATGAAAACTTTGGGCATCTTCAATTTTTTTCAAGATATCATGGAGCCCGTTGGGCTAGTTGAGGTGTTGACCACAATGTAGGAGACATATGTGGAGCTTAAACAACAATTCTTTACAATACTAGAGAAGGTCTCGTAGGACACCATCAATGTCACCTTGGGGAGTAGCACCTACTTCATCACTACATCCTTTCTAAATGGCATCTTTATTCCAACTCTCGAGGCAGTAGTGTCACTTGATCAAGGAAGCACTGATAGGGAAACCAATGCAAACTACACTGCAATTTGGAAGAAATTCACATGGCAAAACAATTTTGTGGTGTGTAAATCCAAGACTAGTCTGACTCATAATCCCATCTTAAGATACATTTAGAAGGTCTTGGTGAACACCAACTTCGCCCGATATGAACACTTATTATTTATCATATGAAGACAATCCCATCCAAGAGCAATAATCCTTTTATTATGGGAGGGATTGTAACTTCCATTGCTTTTTCCCTAGGACATGATGTATTTGTCTACACAAAGGTGGAAGGAGGAAAGCTAGTTGACCTGCATTACTTGACTTGCTCATCAATGATATTAGTGGTTGATCAGAAGATTTTCTACCAGGTCAACCCTCTTTATGTATGGGTTTCACTAGAGATTCCCTACCATGCTACACCTCTCCTAGAGGGATGTGGTCCATCTCCGAATTTTATGGACATCTTGAGGAGGTGGGAAGAGGAGCATCCTAGAGATACTCGGCAACAATAGCCCAAAGATCTTCCTAAGGGGCTTGGAGAGTCATAGGCAGCTACCGAGAGGAGGAAGACAACTAAGGAGTGAGAGAATCATAGGGTGAGGTGACAAGAGGTAGAGATATCACAACAGCAGCAACCCACAACGAATGCGTATGACATGTCTACCATACATGTACAGTTGGAGGGCATCCATAGCACTCAAGATCACATATTGAGCACTTAGGAGGGTATTTTGAGGATACATGAGGGCTTCCATTGCACCCAGGATACCATGTGGTTAGACCATCAACAAATGCATTATCAGGTCAACCACTTATATCAATTCGAACATGCTCAGTCCCAATGGAACCCCCAGTGGGGGGAAGATTGGTGGAGTTCACTATCACCATTTCAGGACAACTACCCACCTCCACAGTCAGACTATTGGGGATCCTACTACCAACACCCTCCACCACAAGGAGGAACACCACCACCGCAGTGATCATCTACCCTATCACTCCTAGACTTTAGTGTCATGCTGCGAACAACATGATTTAAAAGTTTGGGGTGGTAGGGCGGTATGCACTTTTCTCATTTTTCACTCTCATCTTGCATTTCACTTGCCATTTACTTTTTTTGTTTGATTTTGTTAGTTTTAGCTTAGAGTTTACCTGCTTTGCATACCTGCATGCCATGTACTTACTTTCTTACATTTTTGTGTAATTTTCAAAAGTTTTGCTCTTTTTGCCATGCATTGCATATCATGTAGATTTTTGGTATTTTTTGCACGTTCTAGATAGGATTTTCTTGTTTCCTGCTTTAAGTTCAATAATATAGGCTTAGATGTGATTGAAGGCAACTTGGCACCGTTTTGGCCAATTTTGCCCAAATTTGAGATTTCTTGCATAAAAATGTGTTTCGACCCAATCTCTACTTTTTGGATTAAAAATGATGACCTTTTACAAATGCAAGTGAATTATCATTATTTATTACTAAATGGTATCAATTCTTGACTTTTTACATGCACACCACCTCTCTTGTGTTTGTAAATGTTTTGGTTGAATTGTGACTTGAGCAAGCTATGAGCGCTTAGTGCCTATGAAATCACTTCATAGAAGTATTAATTTTAGGTTGTTTACTCATGTGGTGTGAAATTGTTGGATTAATTTTCATGCAAGAGACCTTATGTTGAGAATCATGCCAGTAACCCCTCTTTGACCCAACTATTCTCTCACCATCTTCTTACCCCTCTGCCTCATGAAAGGATTCCAAAGTGCACACATCAGCCGTGGCCACCTCCAAAAGTTTGGGGTGGCCACATCTACATCTCACCGCTTCAGTCTCATCACCATGTGCCCTATATGCTCTAAGGGCAAAGAAAAATAAAAAGTAAATGCAAAAAAGAAACTAATAGATGCTCCTATTTAAGAACATCTAAAAACATGAGTGTGTTAGAGCACTCCAAAAGCTTACCACAATCCTTTCTTCCATTTTCATACCCGTTGAGCCAGGAAACATCAAACCTAGCTCATTTTTCCCTTTCTGTAGACACGTGGGTCATTTGGTGTGAATTGAAACATAAGGTTGAGTGAATGAAGGTGAAACAACACTGCTAGTCATCCTTGATTAATGCCATCATGAAACAGTCTACCCAGAACTACATGAAAGAAATATGGATAACTTGTGTGTTTTATGCACCATATTCGAAGTTCATATGATTTTTGCTCTTTTCATGATTGGTTTGTGAAAGTAGGAGAGGAGAGAGGTAGAATGCATGCACTTAGTCATTATTGATCCCATTCAGCAATAATCATCTTTTGCATTACATTTGACATTTCTTGATTGTGGAAAAATTGCAGAGAGATTGAGTTGGAGCATACTTGAGGACAAGTATGTTTTAAGTTTGGGGTGGTGATTCAACCCAATTTTAGGGCTTCATCTTGTGTCTTATTGCACTTCAATCATATTTATACCTATTAGATTACATGTTATTCCCCTCAGTATGCGTATTTGTATAAAATGCACTTAATGCCATTATTTGCATGTTTTTCAGGCTTTTGAACCATGCTTGATAGAAGAGAGAGAGAGACAAGGAGTGATCCTAGGGTTTCTCTACCCTTGGGGAGACCTAAAGTGAAGTCTGATGCTCCCTCAACCTACTCCTAGTGGCCAAAGATCCATTCAAGCAATGATGTCCAAGAAAATCCAAGGAAATAAGTCAAAGTGTTGATCCAGAGGTCGATAGACCATGGTACCACAGAACGGCAGTGCTAGCACACTTGCAAATCAAAAGGGCCATCTCCAAGAAAAGTTAGAATCACCACATTTGTGTCACTCAGAATAGCCATGATGAACCGATCCAGAACGGCCGTGCCACCTTGCACGGCCATGTGGCATCAAAGGCAGAACAGCCGTGGAGCCAAGAACGAGTTGTGCATTTCGAACCACCACGGCCATGCTACCCTAGAGGTCACTGTAACATCCCTGACCTGGGTTATGAGTTAACCCTAGATGTTTTGCCTAAATATGTAATTAAATCTTTGTGATTAACTCTGAGCATGTAATTAAGTTTCTCAGAAACATATATTTCAGTATTTGCTTCTTTTTATTTAAAGTTGTAGCATTGTTTTGATATACAGGGACCTATGTGCAATTTACCTAGTTAAAAGGGTTAGCCTGCAATTTGCACATGATGAGATGTTCCTCTGATGTTGAGACATCATGAGAAATCTTTTTGGCAAAGTTTGAGGGATTTCCCAAGCTTGGGCACCAAGGTGCAGCTGTGGAAGCAATCCCGGTGCTTGAAACCCTAATTTAGGATAAAATGCAATTTACCCAAATTAAGGGATTCAATTTGTAAAACATATCATCTAATGTATCTTTTAGAACTCTTACCATCATTAGAGAAGAAATGATGAGGAAGTCACCTCAATTGATTTATCAAGTTATGAAATATGCCTTGTGATTGAATAATCAGAGTATATGTGCAATATCTCTTTATGTATGTACCTTATTATTATATTGTTCTTCTTTTCCTTCTTTTTCTAGACCTTAAGATAAGGTTTGTCCTTATAATAAATAGGAAGGGACGAGCAAGTAATGAAGGAAGGACTTAATTGGAATTATGGGGAAACTTATGAGCCTTTAATGAAACATCACCCAAGTATATGTATACTTCACCTCTCAAGCAAAGGAAATTTTCCTTCGTGCATATCACTGTTTCCTCTTTGCTTGGACGACTAAGGACTGTCTTGGAGCTCAAGGGGAACGACCAAGGGTGCAAGGTAGGTTTGAACCCCTCTTCTTGCCTAATTCCATGGTTAGAACTCGAATTCAAGGTCAACTTCATGGCTAACTCTTGAAACCCTACCTTTCTAGCCATCTCTTTTCATCCTTCCTTGGAGTTTTCATTTTGGCCAACCTGTGGGAACTCAAGGATGCCATTAGAGCTTGGAGCTTGAAAGCTTGGAGCTCAAGAAGCAAGCTTTAGGCGGGTTTTATAACTCTAAACCCATGCTTTACTATGTACATCTTTTATATGCGGTTTGATGATAGCTCTTAATGTTTCCCTACTTTCCCTGCTATTTTTGCAAGCAAATCCATGGGATATCCGTACTGTTATTGAGCTAGGAGATGAAGGCGTGATTTCCAAGAAAAACCCACCGCTTTTCACTTTCTTAAACGGTCTCACCAGTTTGCTCTCTCGGTCTCAAGACCGCGAGGTGAGCAAACGGTCTCGAGACCGCGACAGGGCAAACGGTCTTCAAGACCGTTTGGCCCCATTTACCGAGCATGGACCTTATAAGAAATCTGTTCCTAATTATATAGGATAATTACCCTCAAAATTTGGGAGGCTAACTCCGAAGGAATCGGGAGATATGACCTTTTTAAGTAACAACTTTAAATGAATTTATTCCTGATTCTCAAACGGTCTGAAATTGCCTTTTTGGGCAAACGGTCTTAAGACCGTGTAAGGTCATTGACCAGGCATTGACCGTATGAGGTTACTGTTCAAAATAATGTTACTTAACAACTCACCAAGTTTGATGGTCTAATTCCAAACGGTCTAAGAGTTGAAGGGTGAATACTAGGGCTAACCCTAGGTGAAATCAGTACTGAAATTATGGTAACCTAATTAGGGTTTTTAGGGTTGATTGACCTAAACGGTCTCAAGACCATTTAGGGGTCACCCAAACGGTCTCAAGACCGCGAGGGCAATCAACCATGACCGTTTGGAGGTCTGGGGTCAAGAATAATTGACCAATTGAGGACCCAATTTCAATAAGTTATCAAATTAATCAAAATTCTGATTTTGTGACTCAATCATGGTTCAACTCCTATCAAATCACATTAGATCTTGATGAAATCTTGGTAAAACGGTCTCAAGACCATGTGGGGTCCACCCTCATGATCGCAAGACCGTTTGGGCCAAGTTTGGGCCCAATTAGAGCTCAATTGAAGGGTTCAACCTTGTGTTGATGCACATTGATGAGTGTTGAAGGGTGAACATTGATAGACCCTAATTGAATCGATTTCAACCCTAATTGGTCAACAATTGAGGGTCAATTGAATGACCAATTGATTAAGCATAATCTTAATTGACCCAATCCATAAGTGGTCAACATGGCTCTGACCTTTCGAGGGCTTCAACATTGGTTGACATTATCGGTTGTATCATTGAATCTTGTTGATGGTCCAAGTGGTTGAGACCATGTGAGCTCGCGGTCTCAAGGTCGTGAGGAGGCTCGCAGTCTCAAGGTCGTGAGAGGGCTCACGGTCTCAAGACCGCGAGGGGCCTCGCGGTCTTGAGGTCAAAGAAGGGCAAACGGTCTTCATGATCCTCGCGGTCTTAACCTCAATTTGAGTCTTTGCGGTCTTGAATCAATGGAGGGCTCGCGGTCTTGGAGGAGGAAGAGGCCTCACGGTCCTGAGGTCAAAGGTGACCAAACGGTCTACACATCCTCGCGGTCCTGATGTCAATTGGTCAAAAGGTCAACTCAACCAATGGGTCTCAAATCGATTGAGGGTCGATGGTTGAGATCGATCAAGATAATTCAAGGTTGACTTCTTTCAATCAATTGATGATATAAATGGTTCAATGTTGCCCTAATCAAACCCTAATGATAACCTAGGATATTAAGGGGTTAATGGACTAAGGTTTTGACCATGATGATGATCAATGGGGTGAATTACCAAAATACCCCTAAAGGGTAAATTACGTAATATCTTGATCAAATCAAACCCTAATCACATGATGGTGATGTTTTGGGCTATGTTAGCCTATGATGACTTAATCCGACCGTAGAGTGATGTTGACATCACCTAACTTTATGATGAGAGAGAAAGTACTTCTAGAGAGAGAAAGTACCCTTTTCAGGTGAAAACTCAATTTAAGCATCTCCAATGCACATGAATGAGCATAATTATGGTATGATCCACCTGTGTGAGATCATAGAAACCCTAATTATGATAAATGATGAACCTTTAACTAATCTAAGAGCATCAATGAAGATGTTACTCATACATGATGATGTTATGAGTTCAATTCACCTTAATGTGAATAGTAAACCCTAATTCAAGGGTGATGACATGTACTGTGAATAGTAAACCCTAATTCAAGGGTAATGGCATGATTTTGAGTATTAAACTCTATTTGGTGTGAATTAGAGATTTAACTCTTATGACAAGAATAGGAAGTATATTCCTTATTTTTTTGTATTACCTTTATCAGTTGTATTAACCATGTAGGTTCTGATATGAAGGTAATCATATCCAGGTATTGATGTTGATGTTATATTCATTAAAGGCATGTTGTTAGCCTTATGAATAAGTAAAGTAATCTGATGCCTTGTCAGTGGCATCCTATGCTGATAATGGGCTATGAGAGCCATGAATACCATCAAGGGCATGCCTTAGAGATGACTTGTGATGAGGATAATGAGACATAATGATTGATATGAGTTAGGCCTGTTACATTTAGTATTTATAGCTGCTATGCTACTGTTATTGTTTGGAGAACAATGTATGCTGTTAAAGAATACTGAATGTACCTAACTAATCAAGTATAATGTAGAGCCCTGATCATAGATCCATCATTGTCAGAGATTAAGTGATGGTGAAACAGGTTTTCCTCAGGGAACTCCTGGAGCACATACTTTTGAGTATGTGGGGTACATGGATGTGTAGAACCTTACATCCTAGTGTAGGAAAGTGATGTAGATGTGTAATCCATCCATCCTTCACTATAATTCCATACCGTATCAGTGGTAGGTAAACATGAAACCTCCTGATGACGAAGAAAGCACAGAAATCCGTATCAGTGGTAGGTAAATATGAAACCTCCTGATGACGAAGAGAGTACAGAACGCCACTGTGACTCTAGCATAGCGAAGGACCAGTTTACCCTAGTGAGCTATAGTAGTAGAGACACGAGATGTCCTACAAGTGATCCTCTTACTGACTGAGGAAGGTGAAGGTCATGAGAATCCGACTCTCTTAATGACCTATGTATGATACTGATGTGACTTCTCAGCGATCAGTTGGAGTATGAGTGGTATGCCTCATCTCCACAGGGCATAATGTTGTTTGTAAAACATAATCAACCATGTAGTATAACTTGTTAGAGATAACTCCAAGTTAGTTGATTGATGTTACATTGCAATAGTGTTTATATTCTCCATATCTCCTAAATTGTAGAGATCTTGTTATACCTGCAACTGTTATAGAATACTTTAAAGGCTTTACTGCTTAAGATATTCTTTGATGTTATAATAAAGCTTATGGCGAAGAGTTATAACTCTCGCTGGGACAATTATGTATAATTGTCTCATCCCGTAGACTTCAACTTTTAGGTGGACGTCGGAGACGAAGGAACCAGCCTACAGGTGACCAGTCTCAGCAGCAGCAGCACCAGGAGCAGCAGTAATCTCAGGTGGAGATTTAGTCTGCCATGTGGTGTAGTTAGAGTCAGTCCTATGTGTCCTCTGTACTCTCAGGTCTTGGAGCCTTTTATTTAGTGATCTTGAGATTTTGTATCTTGATGTATATAATTACTCAAGAAGTAATTATCCTGAGATGTAAACAGTTTATATCTCTTTATGAAAGAAGTTTTTATGGATCCAAGTTCTTATCTCGAAAAGTTTTAATTTCCCGTGATTTTTGTCTTCCGCTGATTACCGATTCGCTTCCGCTAAGTTTTAATCGTGTTTATGTCATGGTTTGGAGATCAGAGCCCACAGTCACCACGACCGTACCATATTCAGTAAAAAATCAACCTATTCCCTGTTATTTTTCACCATTTCTAACCACGATTGTTCCCATCCACCACAACCATTCTCACTCTTCCCCACCACGACCGTGGTGACCACCACGGTCATGCTACCCACAAAAACCTAGCTACTTTTGCACTGTATTTCCCATACTACCCCTACTTGACCTAGTGCTTCCACCACACCTATATATACCTAGGAGACAACTCTAACATGAGGTTAGCTACCTTCTACCACCTCCTAGCTCCCCATTTTTGTACCTTATCCATTCCACTCCGTTTCCACTTCCATTTCACCACCAAAACCCTAGTTTCTTCTTGTTTCCACCCATTTCCACCATCACCCCATACCATTGCACCTTAGAGAAAAGTGGAGGACGCCATGGAATAGCTAAAGTGGAGGAAATCTTCATCTACACCAAGTTCCATGGCTTCTTCTACCTCTTTATCCCTTTGTTTTGTACTTTGCATTGCTATGAGTAGCTAGGCCCCTTGGGTGGGCTATTTGGGGTGTAAAATGTTACTTTGATACCATGTTGGGGAAGATGATATGTAAACATTGTAATTTCATTTGCTAATGATTAGTTATATTTCTATCTCATTCTCCATGGATTACTTGTTGGCTTGTGCTTGAAATCACCTAGGAATTTAGGGCAATTGCTTATATGTATGAATTTTGGGATTTACTCCTAGGTCCAATCCTTAGATCCCTAGCTAGCTACCCATCCTCCTACATCCTAATCAATTCTCATAACCCTAATTGAGAGATCTAAGTATCTAGTTTTGATGAATTTGGTATGCTTTGCATGGAGCTTTCTCAAGGCTAGAATGTGAGTGATGGGAGGCCTAAAACCTCACTTCCACTCCCATTACTAACCTCAATCCCTAATCATCCTAAGATCACCTAACCTAGAAACCTAGAATTATTTAGACTATAATTGAATTCACTAGTACATAACCGACCTTTAGTGTCAGTTATTTAAGGCCTTTAGTGTCAGTTTTTAAGCGACACCTATGTGGGCGCCGCTAAAAGCCCAACCGTTACGCGTCGGTTCTCAAACCTATGCCACAACCCTTCACGCGCCACCAAAAACGTGCCAGTAGGGGGGTATAGGTGTCGGTTATTAGCTTTGAAATCGATGCCATATACCTTCGCACCACAGAAAGGGTGCCATCTTGGGCACTATCAATGTCAGTTTATTACTGATAACCGACACCATCTCACCCGCGGTCACGACCGTGCTGGCCAACACAGCTGTGGTGTCTGATCCGCTGCCATGGCCATGTTGGCCAGAACGACTGTGGTGTCTGGCCCGCTGCCACGACCATGCTGGACAGTACGACCGTGGTGTTTGGCCTCATTAGGAAAATCAACGTCAGTTACTAGTAGGGCAACCGACGCCAGAACTGTAAGGACCCTGACCTGCGTTTAGGGTTTACCCTGTTTGTTTTGCTTGATCTTGGTGCTTTGGTGCTTGCTAATCACCTTTGAGTGGTGATTAGGGTTTTGTTGTGCTTTGTTGAGAGTTCGAGGGCTACTTGCAAATAACCCAAGTTTAGGGTTTTGTGGGCAAGTTTGCCATCTTGTGAGATGTTTTCCCTCTTTGCTTCCTCTAGGGTTGAGAGGAAGGCTTGGGCTTGTTGTTTGAGTCCTTTGGGCCTGAGTTGAGCTTGTTTGGGACTTGGAGTTCCTTGTTTGGGCTTGCTTGAGCCTTGTGTCACCCAGGGCAGGTGGTGTGTCGCCCAGTTGCTTGGTGTGTCGCCCAGTAGCTCTTGTTGTGTCGCCCAGATGGCTTGGCTTGGTTGATGGACACTCACCTAAAAAGGGTGTAAACCAGCGGAGTGAGACAATTGAACAATTGTCCTAGTGGGAAACATAGCTCCCCACCGCAACCATAGAACCTCAGCAAGAGAAACTATAACAGCAATTATAACATGAGCAGATATATCAGAAGCAGTTATATGTATATATAGCAAGATCATTCTTACCGGCAAGCATACCAGCTATACTAAAGCGTAAAACCAGATGTCTTTCAAAGGAACATGACTATCAAGATGAGATATGTCAACATGTAACAGGATTATTAGAACAGGGTATAATGCCATATAACCTGATTATCAAGATAAGGTAGATTACCACATGACCTGCAAGGTATAACGGAATATTACACAAACAAGGCCTCAACCAATGTTTCGTATTTGATGTGACTAGTAAATACTAAACGGGTGTACTACATTTTATTATGCCCTGAGGATTTGAACCGTACCGTTCAAATCCAACCTTCGGTTACGAAACCCAAGACGGTGCCATACAAGGTCAATGGAAGAGCCGGACTCCACGACCTCCCACCTCATGGTCAGTACATGAGCTGGACCGCAGTCACATGCTGAAGTGGTCTAAGCCACAGGGTTAGCTCCATAGGCTACCCATTCTCTAGCCCGCCTTGGTACAGGTCTCGGCGCTAGTAAAACTGAGCCATGGGCCTGTTCACCGTGCTCTATACCATGAACGCATTCATGCTCCATACATCACATATCCTGAGCCATGGGCCTGTTCACCATGCTCTACACACATATCTGAGTCTGCAACCGAAGTTACACTCTTACCTCCTCATATTTAGGCTAGGAGCAACCTACACATATTCAACAATATGTGCTTCCAGGTTAACCCGTAGGAAAACCTGTTTCACCATCACCAAGTCCTGACGATGATGGATCTATGGCCAGGGCAAACTACATGATGTATTTCACTGTGCTTAATTAGTATCTTTTAGATGGATTGCAAGATTCAACCAAGTTGTATGACATGCAAGGTATAACAGAAAGTAAAGAGCATTATATTATGATCTATTCATATCAACCTGATCCATCTTAAGGATCCAACATCACATGTTATCACTTGGCCTCTTGCCAACCATCCAGATCCATCTCAAGGATCACCACATACCGCAGGGTCTCAACCCCTCATCATGTACTGCCACTGCCTCTTAAGGCTCACATCATCATCATGGGACCAACACATCACATACATAATCTTATAGAGCAATTATCAAAGTAATGTTACTCATTACATATGTCACATAGCCCTTTCATGGCTAAGTCATCACCTGCAAGGTTAAGGTATGCAATAATTGTAGATTCAACATAAGGAATATGCTCACTATCATGAAATATCATTCAAGATAATCTACTTATCAATATGACAGTTATTGGGTGATCAAGTATGTTAAGTACATCATTAAACAACCATATTGATACTTACCCTTATATCGAGATTGTACAAACAATCAGGGTATATAGAGATCATGTTGTGTTTGCAGAACCAACACTATTATTAACAAGGTCATTACTATGTCATCAACTATTGTCATCTTTATCATGAAGCAACCTTTAACATAACTGTCACTTAGCATCATTATTACCAACATTATTATCATTAAACAAACTACTAGAGTAGTTATCATCATCTTCATTATCATTAACAATTAAGCATAACGGGTCACATCATGCATCTATTACATGAGGGCTATCATCATATACATTACTACCATTAGCATCCTTATTATTTGCAAGGCAACATATTACATATTGATGATATCACAAACACCACCATCATTTTATTGGTTAATGTATAAACATCCACTTCTATCACATAAGGGATCGTCACCAAAGAAACTCATACCCTCACTATAGCCTCACAACCCTCATCTAAAACCTATCACCCAACATGGGTATCGGCCACCACACTAACCCTATCGGCCATCATGGCCCAAGGCATGTCGCCCAACATGGTATCGGCCATCATGGTATCAGCCATCAGGGCACATAGCCTATCGTCCAACATGGCACTACTTGGCCCTATCGTCCACCACATGGAAAAGGAGATAACTCAACACAAGAGCACCCATTCTATCGTCCAACTCAAGGACATCCATGTCGCCCAACACCATCAGACCATATCGCCCAACAAGAGAGAGAGAGAGAGAGTATCGCCCATCTCCAAGGGTACTCACCATATCAGCCAACAAACCCTAGCTCACCCTATCGCCCAACTCAAGGGCAAGGGTATCGGCCAACCTAAAGGACTCATCATGTCGCCCAACACCAGCTACCATATCGTCCACCAAGGGGAACACCATGCCGTCCAACTCAAAAACAAAGGTGTTGCTCAACCCAAGGAACCATATCGCCCAACATGGTCACCATGTCGGCCAACATCCATACTAGGTCAACCTATCGTCCAACCCAAGAGGAAGGGTGTTGCCCAACACCAAGAACACTGATATCGTTCAACTCAAGGATAAGGGTGTTGCTCAACACACCCACAAGGAAGGGGTATCACCCAACCCTAGGTCACCTTCAACCTCCAACACAAGGGAGCACAAACCCTAAAAAGCAAGGTATACAAGGAACCCTAAACCCAAGAGAGGGATATCAACCACTAAGGTATATAAGAAAGGTGCACAAGAAAGGAACTAAGCTAGTCTACTAACATGTAACAAGGTTAAAGCTAAAGGTAAGAGAATTAGGGTTAGAAACTATGCAACCCGCCTTAAGCTCCAAGGAAGAAGATGCACTTTGAGCTCCAAGGTTGTCGGCCACCAAAGCTCCAAAGCACTCCAAGGTCCAAAGCTATCGTCCACCAAGCTGCTCCAGGAAGGTGTATCGGCCACCACTTCAGCTCCAAGGAAGTGTATCGGCCAGCACAAACAAGATGGAGAGGGATATCGTGCACCAAGGGTGGATAGGAGACCAAAAGAGCAAAGGAGACTAAGGCAAGGAGAAGAGCTACCTATATAGGAAGAAGGGGAGGAGAAACCAAGGTACAACCATGCTATGTGTCGCCCACCCAAGGGACACATGTCCACCAACTCAAGCCACCTCTCATGCAAGCCATAAGGCACTTGTCCAAGATGTGCACCATGTGTCCATCAACCAAGCCAAGCCATCTGGGCAACACAACAAGAGCTACTGGGCGACACACCAAGCAATTGGGCGACACACCACCTGCCCTGGGCGACACAAGGCTCAAGCAAGCCCAAACAAGGAACTCCAAGGCCCAAACAAGCTCAACTCAGGCCCAAAGGACTTAAACAACAAGCCCAAGCCTTCCTCTCAACCCTAGAGGAAGCAAAGAGGGAAAACATCTCACAAGATGGCAAACTTGCCCACAAAACCCTAAACTTGGGTTATTTGCAAGTAGCCCCTCGAACTCTCAACAAATCACAACAAAACCCTAATCACCACTCAAAGGTGATTAGCAAGCACCAAAGCACCAAGATCAAGCAAAACAAATAGGGTAAACCCTAAACGCAGGTCAGGGTCCTTACAGCCATAAACCTCTACAAAAGGATTTCGTCCCCGAAATCCAAAGAGAAAAGCGAGGGATACTTCCTCCTCATCTCTTCCTCAAGCTCCCACGTGGCTTCCTCAACGCCACGGTGATGCCAAAGGACCTTCACAAGAACCAGATCCTTTCTCTTCAGCTTCTTGACTCTTCTGTCAAGGATCATCATAGGACCCTCTTCATAAGTCACATCTTTGTCAAGCTCAACTTCAACAGGTTGTATCACTGTTCCTGTATCCGGATGACTTTTCTTCAGCATACTGACATGGAACACTGGATGTAACATGTGCAACTCTGGAGGCAACTCTAACTCATAAGCCACCTTGCCAACACGTTCCAAGACTGGGTAAGGCCCCATATATCTGGGAGCTCACTTACCTTTCCGGCCAAACCTCAGCACACCTTTCCACGGAGAGACTTTAAGATACACCTTGTCTCCCACCTGGAACTCCAAGGGTCGTCGGCGATTGTCTGCATAAGACTTCTGCCTGTCTTGTGCTGCTTTCAACTGTTGTTGTATCACCTTGATCTTTTCTGTCATTTGCTGTACTAACTCAGGGCCCAAAAGCTGATATTCACCTGATTCATACCAACACAAAGGAGATCTGCACTTCCTCCCATACAAAGCCTCATAGGGAGCCATGTCAATGCTCCGCTGATAGCTATTGTTGTAGGCAAACTCTATCAAACTGAGATGTACATCCCAACTGCCTAGGAACTGCAAAACACAAGCACAAAGAAGATCCTCCAAAGTCTGAATAGTCCTCTCAGATTGTCCATCTGTCTACGGGTGGAAAGCGGTACTGAACTTCAACTGCGTTCCCATCGCCCTGTGCAACTGCTCCCAAAAACGACTTGTAAACTGAGGACCTCTATCAGAAACTATCGTTGCTGGCACACCATGCAAACGAACTATCTCATCCACATATACTCGAGCGAGCTTTTCATCTGTATACGTGGTCTTCACAGGTATGAAATGGGCAGAATTCGTTAATCTGTCCACTATCACCCAAATGGAATCATGATTCCTAGTTGTCCTGGGTAGACCAACTACGAAATCCATGGTTATGTGATCCCATTTCCACTGTGGTATAGGCAAAGGTTGCAACGTACCTGCCGGCTTTTGATGCTCAACCTTGACTTGCTGACACACCGCACACCTAGCCACAAACTCAGCTACATCTTTCTTCAAGCCGGGCCACCAATACAAGTCCTTCAGACTATGATACATTTTGGTGACGCCTGGATGCATAGCATACATCGACGTGTGTGCTTCCTCGAGCACCAACTTCCTCAGATTATCAGCATCTGGAACCACCATCCTATTATGATAGCAAACCACTCCATCCTCGGACTCATGGAACCCATCACGCTTTTCGCTGCCAAACTCTGATCTGATTAGCTGTACTGTATCATCCGTTTGCTGTGCATCCTTGATCTGCTGTCTCAATGTGGGCTTGATTTGCATCTGTGCTAAAAGTCCAGCTAACGAGGAAACCTCCATCTGTACGTTCATCTGCCGTAAGGAGACTAACATGTCCCGCCTATGGCATACCAAAGAACTCATCTGTGCCTTCTTGGGAGTAGAAGACTTTCTGCTAAGCGCGTATGCTACCACATTCGCCTTACCAGGATGATACTCGATAGTGCAATCATAATCATTGATCAACTCCATCCACCGACGCTGTCGCATGTTCAACTCTTGCTGTGAGAAGATGTACTTCAGATTCTTGTGATCTGTAAAGATCCGACACACTTCTCCATAAAGATAGTGTCTCCAAATCTTTAACGCATGAACCACTGCTGCCAGCTCCAAGTCATGGGTCGGATAGTTCTCCTCGTGTTTCTTAAGCTGTCGCGAAGCAAAAGAAACCACATGATCTTCCTGCATCAGCACACAACCCAAACCTTTCTTGGACGCATCACAGAAAACAACATAGCCTTTTCCAGATTCTGGCAAGATCAACACTGGAGCACTGGTTAGCTTTTCCTTCAAACTTTGGAAAGCTTGCTGACATCGATCATTCCAAACCAAAGGTACATCCTTCCTGGTCAACTTCGTCATCGGTAGAGCTATCGAACTGAAGTCCTTGATAAACCTCCGGTAGTATCCTGCTAGGCCAAGGAAACTACGAACTTCCGTCGGCGTCTTCGGCTGTTCCCAATCCGCAATGGATTCCACTTTCTTCGGATCTACTTTGACTCCTTCAGCAGATATCACATGACCTAAGAAAGTCACTTCATCCAACCAGAACTCACACTTACTAAACTTAGCATACAACTGATGTTGACGAAGGAGAGTCAACGCTTGACGAAGATGTTGCTCATGCTCTAGCCGATTCCGACTATAGATCAAGATGTCGTCTATAAAAACTACAACAAACTGATCTAAGAACGGACGAAACACTCTGTTCATCAGGTCCATGAAAGCAGTAGGTGCATTGGTTAATCCAAACGGCATAACCACAAACTCAAAATGACCATACCTCGTCCTAAAAGCTGACTTTGGTATGTCATCCACCTTTATCCTCAACTGATGATATCCAGACCGTAGATTGATCTTCGAAAACACTGTAGCACAACGCAACTGATCGAACATGTCATCTATCCTCGGCAACGGGTACTTATTCTTGATCGTGACCTTGTTCAACTGTCGGTAGTCTATACACAACCGCATCGAACCATCCTTCTTCTTAACGAACAACACGGGAGCACCCCAAGGTGACGTGCTCGGTCTGATGAAACCTTTCTCCAACAACTCTTGTAACTGCTTCTTCAACTCTACCATCTGATCTGCTGGAGCCATCCTATAAGGTGTCTGTGCAATCGGCTGCGTTCCCGGAACCAGATTGATCTCAAAATCGATCTCTCCGGGTGGAGGAACACCAGGAAACTCCTCGGGAAACACATCTGCAAACTCTCGGACCACTGACACTTCTTCAAGGTTAAGGCCTTTCGCCTTGGTATCCACAACGGTATCCACAACGTGAGCTAAGAACGCCTCACATCCTTGTCGCAACAACCTATCTGCCACCATAACTGACACCAGACACGTCGGAAGAATCTTCCTATCTCCTTGGAAGATCCACTTTTCTCCAGCAACATCAAACACCGCCTGCTTGGAACCACAATCCAAGACAACCTTATACTTCTCTAAGGTATCCATCCCAAGGATAACATCGAAACTATGCATATCAAGTGGTATGAGATCCACCGGAATGCTGTGTCCCGAAAAAGACAAAACACAAGATGGACACTCTTCTCGAAGCAAAGAGGAACCATCAAGAGGGGTATCTAGCAACAAGCTATCCTTCTTACAACTAACAGGTAGATGACAGTTTTCAAGCATACTATAGGCGATAAAAGAGTGTATAGCACCCGGGTCAACCAGAACAGATATAAAGCAAGAAGAAGACATATCAGAATGAAATAACTCCATCTGACCTGTCACCACTCGCGGGTTGACTATCGCCTCCGGCTGATTCATGGCATAGAATCGAGCCGTAGCTTGCTGTCCACGACCTCTGCTCCCTTGAGCAGACGATCCAGCTTGAGACGCTTGACCGCGTCCTCGTCCTCTGCTACCATTGGGCTGTGGTCTCTCAAACTTCTGGAAACTCTGCCTCGGTTGCTGCGTCACTTCAACATCTCTATTCGGGCAATTGAACTTCCAATGCCCGACTTGTCCACAGAGATGACATGCTCTATTGTCAACTCGTGGCCTAGATGGCCCTGTCACTGCCACCGAAACTGAACTGTGTGCCTTAGACGGTGAAGAAACATAACCTTTTCCCTTACTCGGAGACCACTGAGATGGTACACCAACACTTCTCATCACTGACGGTGCTGAAAACCTGGGTTTCTTGAAGCCACCAAACCTTCGTCCTTGAAACTGAGCAGGTATTTTAAGAGACACCGACTCTCTTTTCTCCCTTACTGTCCTCTCGATCCATCGAACTGATTCCACAAACGTAGCAAACCGCTCTCGGTTTTCCAGCGCAGACACAGGGGTTGTCAACTCAGCACTCAAACCCTTCTCGAAACGTCTGATCCGTTCATCATCTGTCGCCGCCATGTGAGGACAGAACCTCAACAGATCCATAAACTTAGCTTCATACTCGGTGATGTTCATCGTTCCTTGCCGCAACTTCTCAAACTGACTGATCTTCTCATCCAGGTACGTCTTCGGAAAGTATCTGGTGAAGAACTCGCGCCGAAACACTTCCCAATAGATCACCTCACCAGGCCGCTTCTCTTCCTCGATGGTCCACCAGTGACCAGCACTACCCTTCAAAAGGTAGACAACATGCTTTACTTTGTCTGCTTCGGGGATGTCGAGGATTCGGAAAGCCTTTTCAAGACTCGTCAGCCACAAATCTGCATCCGCTGGATCAGCCGTTCTAGCATAATCCAAAGCCCCGACTCGGCGAAGCCACTCAAAGGTCTTCCCGATACCCGATGCTTCTCCATGGGGAACCTGTGCTCACGGAGGAGGCACTGGTAATCGCTCAACCATGAGATTCATCGTAGCCATTAACTGCCCCATAAGCTGTTGGTAGGCAGGGTGTTCAAGTATGGCTGGGTCTGGTTGGGGGACCTCAGGCACCCGATCTTCAAGTGCCCGTCCATCTGCTCCATCAACCGATGCAACATCACTATGCTCAGGAGCATGTTCTTCGTGGTTTCCAGACATCTTGGCTTTTCTTCTGCTTAGGGCAGAAGATTTTTGTAAGATAACCTGGAAAACTCATAAGAACAGACTCAACCTAGTCCTAGATCCCTGTAGACTCAGCGAACCTAAAGCTCTGATACCAAGCTTTGTGTCAACACATCCCATTATCACACAGATAACGAGGTGTTACGCGAAAACGTGCGGAAAACACCATAACCACAGATTATAAAAAACACGGGTTAATTAAAACTGATTGCGGAAAACTGATAAACTGTGAAACTATTACTTTCCAGTCCTCATCCTGCACAGAAACATGTCATATAAACATGTTCATACACAGGATCTGACACATGTCCACAGCTCAGGAACAGCTGTCCATCCATCACATGAGTTCACCACCTGTTCATATATACATAAAGGCCCACATCCGGCCAACAGCAGGATATACAGATATCATCGAACGATCTTCATGAAACATCGTCAAAACACTGCCAAGGACCTGAGAGTACAGTGATGACTCTAGAATCTACTACAAAACATCCAAAACAGCAACATGTCCATCACTTGCCTTCTACTGCTCCTCAAGCTGCTCGTCCGCAACACCACACCCACGACCACGTCTACCTCGACCACCTAAAAAGGGTGTAAACCAGTGGAGTGAGATAATTGAACAATTGTCCCAGCGGGAAACATAGCTCCCCACCGCAACCATAGAACCTCAGCAAGAGAAACTATAACAACAATTATAACATGAGCAGATATATCAGAAGCAGTTATATGTATATATAGCAAGATCATTCTTACCGGAAAGCATACCAGCTGTACTAAAGCGTAAAACTAGATGTCTTTCAAAGGAACATGACTATCAAGATGAGATATGTCAACATGTAACAGGATTATTAGAATAGGGTATAATGCCATATAACCTGATTATCAAGATAAGGTAGATTACCACATGACCTGCAAGGTATAACGGAATATTACACAAACAAGGCCTCAACCAATGTTCCGTATTTGATGTGACTAGTAAATACTAAACGGCTGTATTACATTTTATTATGCCCTGAGGATTTGAACCGTACCATTCAAATCCAACCTTCAGTTACGAAACCCAAGACGATGCCATACAAGGTCAATGGAAGAGTCGGACTCCACGACCTCCCACCTCATGGTCAGTACATGAGTACAACACAAGCAGGACCGCAGTCACATGCTGAAGTGGTCTAAGCCACAGGGTTAGCTCCATAGGCTACCCATTCTCTAGCCCGCCTTGGTACAGGTCTCAGCGCTAGTAAAACTGAGCCATGGGCCTGTTCACCGTGCTCTGAGCCATGAACGCATTCATGCTCCATACATCACATATCCTGAGCCACGGGCCTGTTCACCATGCTCTACACACATATCTGAGTCTGCAACCGAAGTTACACTCTTACCTCCTCATTTTCAGGCTAGGAGCAACCTACACATATTCAACAATATGCACTTCCAGGTTAACCCGTAGGAAAACATGTTTCACCATCACCAAGTCCTGACGATGATGGATCTATGGCCAAGGCAAACTACATGATGTATTTCACTGTGCTTAATTAGTATCTTTTAGATGGATTGCAAGATTCAACCAAGTTGTATGACATGCAAGGTATAACAGAAAGTAAAGAACATTATATTATGATCTATTCATATCAACCTAATCCATCTTAAGGATCCAACATCACATGTTATCACTTGGCCTCTTGCCAACCATCCAGATCCATCTCAAGGATCACCACATACCACAGGGTCTCAACCCCTCATCATGTACTGTCACTGCCTCTTAAGGCTCACATCATCATCATGGGACCAACACATCACATACATAATCTTATAGAGCAATTATCAAAGTAATGTTACTCATTACATATGTGACATAGCCCTTTCACGGCTAAGTCATCACCTAAAAGGTTAAGGTATGCAATAATTGTAGATTCAACATAAGGAATATGCTCACTATCATGAAATATCATTCAAGATAATCTACTTATCAATATGACAATTATTGGGTGATCAAGTATGTTAAGTACATCATTAAACAACCATACTGATACTTACCCTTATATCGAGATTGTACAAACAATCAGGGTATATAGAGATCATGTTGTGTTTGCAGAACCAACACTATTATTAACAAGGTCATTACTATGTCATCAACTATTGTCATCTTTATCATGAAGCAACCTTTAACATAACTGTCACTTAGCATCATTATTACCAACATTATTATCATTAAACAAACTACTAGAGTAGTTATCATCATCTTCATTATCATTAACAATTAAGCATAACGGGTCACATCATGCATCTATTACATGAGGGCTATCATCATATACATTACTACCATTAGCATCCTTATTATTTGCAAGGCAACATATTACATATTGATGATATCACAAACACCACCATCGTTTTATTGGTTAATGTATAAACATCCACTTCTATCACATAAGGGACCGTCACCAAAGAAACTCATACCCTCACTATAGCCTCACAACCCTCATCTGAAACCTATCACCCAACATGGGTATCGGCCACCACACTAACCCTATCGGCCATCATGGCCCAAGGCATGTCGCCCAACATGGTATCGGCCATCATGGTATCGGCCATCATGGTATCGGCCATCAGTGCACATAGCCTATCGTCCAACATGGCACTACTTGGCCCTATCGTCCACAACATGGACAAGGAGATAACTCAACACAAGAGCACCCATTCTATCGTCCAACTCAAGGACATCCATGTCGCCCAACACCATCAGACCATATCGCCCAACAAGAGAGAGAGAGAGAGAGAGAGAGAGAGAGAGAGAGAGAGATTATCACCCATCTCCAAGGGTACTCACCATATCGGCCAACAAACCCTAGCTCACCCTATCGCCCAACTCAAGGGCAAGGGTATCGGCCAACCTAAAGGACTCATCATGTCGCCCAACACCAGCTACCATATCGTCCACCAAGGGGAACACCATGCCGTCCAACTCAAAAACAAAGGTGTTGCTCAACCCAAGGAACCATATCGCCCAACATGGTCACCATGTCGGCCAACATCCATACTAGGTCAACCTATCGTCCAACCCAAGAGGAAGGGTGTTGCCCAACACCAAGAACACTGATATCGTTCAACTCAAGGACAAGGGTGTCGCTCAACACACCCACAAGGAAGGGGTATTGGTAGACGTGGTCGTGGGTGTGGTGTTGCGGACGAGCAGCTTGAGGAGCAGTAGAAGGCAAGCGATGGACATGTTGCTGTTTTGGATGTTTTGTAGTAGAGTCTAGAGTCATCCCTGTACTCTCAGGTCCTTGGCAGTGTTTTGACGATGTTTCACGAAGATCGTTCGATGATATCTGTATATCCTGCTGTTGGCTGGATGTGGGCCTTTATGTATATATGAACAGGTGGTGAACTCATGTGATGGATGGACAGCTGTTCCTGAGCTGTGGACACGTGTCAGATCTTGTGTATGAACATGTTTATATGACATGTTTCTGTACAGGATGAGGACTGGAAAGTAATAGTTTCACAGTTTATCAGTTTTCCACAATCGGTTTTAATTAACCCGTGTTTTTGATAATCTGTGGTTATGGTGTTTTCCGCACGTTTTCGCGTAACACCTCGTTATCTGTGTGATAATGGGATGTGTTGCCACAAGAACCATCAGTGTCAATTTATTATTGATAACTGACGCCACATAACATGCATTAGGCTTCGATATAATTATTTATCCAACGTTGTAATCATTTGTCGTCAGTTTTAAACAAATAACCGATGCCTATTGTAAGTTTTTTTTTTCTATCAGTCTGCAGACCTGATGTGGCTGGTCGCAGGATGAGAAACCTGCAGTTTTGTTATGAACTGCAGGTTTTATGACATCCATTGATATCAGCCAACAACATGCCACAAACCTGTAAAATTAACAACATTAATTTTCACACATTTAGCAACCTGCAGTTCCATAAGATTTTCACACATGTAGAAACATTCATGTAGAAATTAATAGTTCCATTCATTTTCACATTCACACATGTAGAAACATTCATATAGCAACCAGCAGTTTCATTCACACATGTAGAAACATTCACACATGTATAAACATTTAGACACATGTAGAAACATTCAGACATGTAGAAACATTCACACATATTATAATTCAGAAATTCATTTATAAAATATCATTTTTTAGTCATTATTCACTATTAACATCCCAATTATATGTTAAAACCCCCACTACTTGTATGACTATTGCCCATTCTTCTCTTACATCATTTAATTCTTCCGTCATATAGGGAACATGTACATCTGGTAAGGCCTTTCGTGTAGAGTGGTCAGTTTTAAACACCTTCAAAGAGAATGATATATATATAATTAATAATATATAAATAAGATTGATATATTTCATATTATCTAATGAGACTATATATAATACCTCATGAATGGTATCGATGTCCACTGCGGCATATTTGATAATCATGTGCATAAATCGCATCACATAGTATGCACATGTCCATCCGTTGTCTTGTGTAGCACACTATAAATTGAAACATACACAATATTAAAAAATACAACTAATTAAGCATTGTTCACATAAATAATATATACATTACAGTCGACAACTTACTTCCATGTTTTTCCAAATTATTTGCTGGTTCTTTTTCCTGGGGACCTTTCCTCCAGTCTTTTTGAAATCATCTAAACCCCTACATGTTAATGTAATACAATACATTGCATAATTAAATAGTAATGTAATAACATATGTTAACGGATATGAAAATGAAATATTTCTCACCAGAATAATGCCATTTTCATTTTGTGTCCATATTTTGAATTCAATTTAGTCCCCTTAGGATCTAGATAATAGACAGTGAACGTCTCGGGGACAATAACTAGTAACTCCCAATCCATACCACTAGAGGTAAGAAAGTTAAAAATTAATAACTCAAAATCCACAATAAAAATGTAATTTTCTTAAGTCCAAATTATAAGCAAAGTAAACTTACTCCACATTGAATGGAGCTATTATCACCGTCTTCTTATTTTGACCAAAATTTGTAAAAGCATCACAGCAGTATTGTTGAACTGACGGAGGGTCTTTAGCTACTAGACTAATCAAAGATGGAATAAAAAATCCTACATGTTCGAATGAAAAATCTGCACATATCTTGTCTAAGTAGCTGCAAAATATGTATTACGTATGCATTAATAAATAAGAAACCAGATCACCAGATCCTACACAAGGTATATGGATGTATAAAGAAGATCTCACCTTATCCATAGCTCTATCACAGATGTATTTAACCAATCATATCGAAACAACTCCAAAATATCTTATATAAATAGGTTGCTTTCGTATGATTGACCTGCAACATCCGCATCTATAGAAACAGTTATAGGGCAATTTATATCATGTTCGCCTAACCATATTGCCATATCCCTATAGTTAGGACCTAACGGGACAGGTAGGTCCTGTGGACCCCAACTTGGTAATGTAGGAGGTGGAGGTGGAGGCCTAGATGCTCTGGGTGTCTTCTTTTTAACCTATATATATATATATATATATATATATATATATAAAATTTATGAACAACTGACATCATATACACACACTAACAATTTAACTTAATGTAAATTTACCATACAGTTTCAGTATAGAGGACATCCTCTTTTGGCCACAATATCACTCCGCCTTCTGCCTCACCAAGTGTTTCACAATCTGGGTGGGCATATGGTAATGGAAGATCCATCTAGTTGGGGAATATACGTAGCTGGCTCACACAAACCCAACCAACTGGTAATGGAGACCCATGAAACATTTCCCCTGGTAGGGATGGGTAAGTCGACGCCTCTGCAATGACAAATTCTTTACTTTTTAGACGACATGGCTTCAACCCCTACAAATTTTTGTGTAAAGAATGTTATATACATATATACATATTATCTTGAAAACATATCATCTTGAAAACATATCATCTTGAAAAGACTAGTTATTATGTCATAAAAATACTTACATTGGATGTGTTAGGTGGTGGGTCTATAAGATTACTCCCAACCTCTACAGTAGGAGTAGAGAGGGATGCCATAGGTACTGTCTGCTGAGTGGAAGTCTAAGATGCCTACCACTTGCTCAGTGCTTCTTCAAGTTTCCTATCAACTAACTTATCTACCTATACATGGATAAAAGAAACGTTAGCTTCTAATTATTGAATTCTCTTTTATAGTAACATTATAAAGAAAGAATAGGTTACCTCTTCTTATGAAAGTCCCTCTTTTGGGACATGTTTTCTCTAGGATGGCCCAAAGAATGCTTTCATGCCCACACCAGCGCCTGCAGCCCTAACACATCTAGGATGCTCTGGGTTACCCATAGCAACTGTCAATTCATCCCTTGTGCCCTCAGGGATGAACTTGCCTTGTTTCCTCATCTCATGCATCTCCCCCTAATCGCCAAAACAAAAATTTGTAATTAAGTAAACACCACAAATAATCAATATTCGAACGATTGCTGTAAGAGTTGTATTTTACCATTTTTGCAGCCGCCTCAGCAGTTGCGGGCTTCCTTATTTCTCCCTTCTTATTTTGCCTCCGAGCTATCCAGACATCATGGTGAGGCAGAGGTGTGCTACCTATAGTAGAGGACTCCTGAGTAGCAGCAGACTGAGCAGTAGCCTCAGACTGTAGTCTTTGGCGAAAGCCTGCATACCCCTTTGGACCCATTGTGTGGTCATGCACATTCAGTGCACGCCTTGTTTTTTGTGCCTCACTGAGGGCCTAGTTAGTATGCACATTAATGATTTGGTTAGTAACACTAAATGTTAATCTTGAATAGGTGAATACAACATATATTAATTAAATTAGGGGTGACGCATAATACCTTGAATTCATTAGTTTGTCTTGAAGCAACAAATGTATCCCATTCTTCTTGGTCCAGGAAGTTCCACTATTCTGTGGCTGTCTTCTTCCTCTTGTCACCTTCTTTTATGTATTCTCAGGTGAGATTTGTCCTATAGTTCCTTAGGACTCTCCCACAATGTTAAATCACACATTTACGATGCAGCTTTTCATCCAATTCAAATATACTCTGCAAAATAGAATTTCTATTAACTAGTATCCAAAAAAATAATAATCTAACAAATAGAATTGCAAATTAATAATAACTCACGCATAAATCCTTCCATATTATGTCTTTCTTCTCCTTAGGAACTTTATGCCAAGAATCTATCTTACAACCACAATGGCTACGAGTAACATACCCAAGATATGAAACAAACGAATTGCGATTCACTCCAATTGCATTTCCTGTATTATCAAAATCCACAACAAGTTTGGGTCCAATGCCCCTTTGCGCTATTAACTTCTTCATCATAGTGATGCCCCTTCTCTTGTCAACTTTTTGGTGTTGCTCATCAAGTGCCTCAAGTGCTTCAGAGGGTATATTTACATCATCAACCTAAAATTTGACAAAATAAACACACTTACAAGATATAACTAGAAATGGACATATAGATATAAATATATGATATATATTTTTAAAACTTACATTGTGAGGCGGCACATTGACGTCCTCACCCTCATGGTAATCATCAGCACGATCATCAGGAGAATGCTCAGCCATCTGAAAGTTCACATTCACATTGTAAAGTTCACATTGTAAAGTAATTCATATTGTAAAGCTCACATTGTAAAGTTCACATTCACATTGTAAAGTAATTCACATTGTAAAATTCACATTATAAAGTTCATATTCACATTGTAAAGTTCACATTGTAAAGTAATTCACATTGTAAAGCTCACATTGTAAAGTTCACATTCACATTGTAAAGTAATTCACATTGTAAAATTCACATTGTAAAGTTCACATTCACATTGTAAAGTAATTCACATTGTAAAGTTCACATTCAAAAAAATAAAACATATAAAAAATATAAACATGCCTCTAATATTGTGATTTTTTATCAATTAACAATCCTTCATTGTGATCTCCGTGCACATACAAGTCATCGTTAGCTTCAATATTTGCTGGTGTTGGCAACCCAACTGAGAATGGACTGGAATCATCATACTTATCATAGTACTCTTCTTTATCTATAAGATCTTCAATGAACTGCCTTTTACCATGAAGAACAACTGACCATTTATCATTTGTAGGATCATCGATATAAAATACGTGTTTCGCCTGTGATGCCAATATGAATGGTTCACCATTCTCGCCAATCTTTTCAAAGTTCACTAAAGTGAAACCCAATTCATCCACTATAACTCTTTGGTGTTATCAACCCAATTACATTTGAAGAGTGAAATTCTGAAATCTATGTAGTCAAACTCCCATATGTCTTCAATGACACCGTAATATGACATTTTAGCTTCACACAGACTCTTATCCTTTGCACTTACAAAAAACATAGTCGACGCTTGAAGGGTGACCCCACTGTTTTGGATGACACTCTTATCATCTTGGCACTTTGTGTAATATGTGAATCCATTAATGTCATACCCTTCATAATACATAACATTCAATTTTGGTTTAAAGGCGAGGCATTTGATAGTTTTAGTAATATCATCTGGTGTTTGAGATAGTTGATGTAAGACTTTATCTTCAAACCACTTAATAAATGTCTTGTTATGCTCTCTAGCAAGCCACATTGTATTGGCTTGAGGATATTGTCTCTTGATGCAATTGATATGTTCCTCGATATAAACACTCACTTCATCCATGTTGTGTAAAATATACAAGTGACCTTGTTCCAACTGCTCACGGCTGATTACTTTCACCTGTGATCCCAAAATTCCTTTGCCAAATTTCTCCTCAATATTCTTGTCATTACCAGGAGTGTCATTACTGCTGAAAAGTCATTGCAAAAATCCATAACCTCTCTCACCACATAACCCTCAATAATACTCCCTTCAGGCCGATAACGGTTTCGAACATCACTTTTAAAAATGCTCATGTATCGTTCAAAGGGATACATCCAATGCAAGAAAACTGGTCCCAACATTTTCACTTCCCTAGTCAAGTGGACAACAAGATGTACCATGATATCAAAGAACGACGGAGGAAAATACATTTCAAGCTGACATAGGGTAACAACCACTTCTCTTTGCAAATTATAGAGAGTATCAGGGTCAATAACTTTGCTGCACAGAATGTTGAAAAAGAAACAAAGTCTGGTTATTGCAAACCTTACATGCTTCGATAATATAGTTCGAATTGCCACAGGCAATATTTGTTGCATTAGAGTGCGACAATCATGAGATTTAAGACCTATAAACTTCAGATCTTTCATTGATACCAATCTACGGATGTTGGATGAGTAACCCTGTGGCACCTTAACATTTACCAAAAATTCACAAAAAGCTTTCTTCTCCTTTCTAGACAATGTGTAACAAGTGGGAGGTAAGTATGTTCTCTGATTTCACATTTCATGAAATTCTGTTATTCTGACCTTATTCCCATTTCACGTAGGTCCAGTCTGGATTTTATCCCATCTTTAGTCTTACCTGATATATTCAATAAAGTACCAATGACACTATCACAGACATTTTTCTCAACGTGCATGACATCGATACAATGTCTGACTGTCAAAGAACTCCAATAAGGAAGATCCCAAACTATTGACTTCTTCTTGAATAAAGATTTGTCACTCCGTGTGGCCATAGTACATTGTGATCTCTTACCAAATTCATTGAAAAAGTCTTTTACTCTTTCATAAACAACCTCCCCTGGTATAGGTTTAGGTGCACTCCGTTCCTCATTCAATCCATTGAATGCTCTGCGCTTCCTATGATACAGATGGAATTTTGTAAGAAACCTTCAATGAACGAGATATACAGTCTTACCGCCATGTTTTAGTCTTGTTGAATCAGTGTTCTCTTCACATATAGGACACACTTTAGCTCCTTTGACACTATATCCAGACAAATTCCCATATGTTGGAAAGTCATTAATAGTGCAAAACAACATAGCATGCAAACAGAATGTCTCTCTTCATGAAGCATCATAGGTCATCACACCTTCACCCCAGAGTTTCTTTAATTCATCAATCAGAGGTTCAAGATAAACATCGATATCATTTCCAGGTTGTTTAGGGCCCGATATCAACAACGACAGCATTACGTACTTATTTTTCATACACAGCCAGGGAGGAAGATTGTATATAACAAGCATGACTGGCCAAGTGCTATGTTGGCTGCTCAATGTCCCGTACAGATTCATCCCATCTATACAAAGCCCAAGTCTTAGATTCTTGACTTCTTCACCAAATGCAGGGTACAATAGATCAATCTTCTTCCACTGTGGGGAATCAGAAGCATGTCGTAGGATTCCATCATTATTTTTCTTAACATCTGCATGCCACCTCAAATTATTCACATCTATCAGATTGGCAAACAAGTGTTGAAACCGTGATATTATAGGTAGATACCACATCACCTTGGCAGGAGAACCAATTTTGGACTCCCCCAAAAGTCGTCAATTTATACTGCGACGCACCACATTTTGGACAATCATTCAAATCCACATAGTCCTTTTGAAATAATACACAACAATTGGGCACAACAATTTCTTTACTTGGTATGTTGAGATTGGCAGCTCGTTTCCTTCAGGAAGCATTTCTTTCAACAAAGACAACAATGACGTGAAGCTTTTGTCGTTCCATCTATTGTTAGCTTTTAGCTTATACAATCTCAACACAGCGCTAAGCTTTGTAAACTTAGTACAACTTGTGTATAACGATATCTCAGCATCATGAACAATGTTTCTAAAAATGGGAGGTGGATCGGTGTGCTCTACCCCACAACTATCCAACATCACATCAACGATGTCTACTGGAACTGGTTCATTCACATCTACGTCATCGGAGGCAATTTCTTCTTCCACACAAGCACTGCTATCGATATCCACTTGTTTCGGGTTTGAAATCTCTCCATGCCAGTGCCATTCTGTATAGCCTTGTATAATCCCATTACACATGACATGACTTTTGATTTCGTCACTAGTGTTGACTTTCAAGTTGTTACCGCAATGCCTACATGGATAGTAGAACCTATCTCCAGGTTGTTTCCTATGTTCCTCGGCAAATCTAATAAATGGGTCAAGACCAGAAATAAACTCTGGGGTGCAACGATTGTGAATGGACATCCATAATCTATCCATTCTATGATCAAAGAGAAAACAAGTATATATTACAACAAGATTAGGGTCTAGGGTTAAAAAATACATGTGATGTCATTCTTATATATAATAAATGTGTACCACCTATCCCATCCTTGAATACCTAATCTCACTAGTAAGTGTATAATGTGTATTGGGTTTTCAAGAAAATTTCGACAACATTTCCCCGCTATTCTCTAAGTACATATATACTTAGAGAACAAATGGGGAAATGCTACTGAAATTTTCTCAAAAATCCAATACACATTATTCACTTACATCCTAAGTGAGATTATGTGTTCAAGAACAGTCCCACACCGGGGACTATCCAAGATTTACTCCTAATGAGTAAATCTTGGATGGGTTTCTAGGCCAACAAATACATGTGATGTCATTCTATAACATTGATTTCAACATTTCGAGTGTCCATGCATGTTCATCATCAAGATAAAGATTACACATAAATTAGTATGACCTAGGGATGGAGAGATTCATAATTGATTTCAAAATTTCAAACTAGCTCATGCATTATCATCAATCTACATCATACAATAGGGATTAATGTAGATGTTAGGGTGACACATCACTACAAAATCAGAGATTTAACGATAGGGTTTTAATATCTTACATAGATTGATCACAAAATTTCAGCAATATACTTAATTTAAGATGATGGTGAAATGTGTATTAGGGTTTTAATATCTTAATTCAACATGCATTAAAATTTACAGAATTAGGTCAAGCATTAGTATTCAATTGCAAATGTATCTTCTTCTTCCTGCTCCCTCCTTACCAAATGGATAAAAGCAAGGCCACTACCATGTGGGCTGGCCACACGATCGTGGCCTTTCTTTAATCCATTTGGTAAGGAGAGGGAGCAGGAAGAAGAAGAGGTGGAGGAAGAAGAAGAGGTGGAGGCCCACACGGTCGTGACCACCTCATGTTGCTTCCAGGCAGAGGATCGGGCAGTAGAACGGTGGGGCGAGAAGGTGTTGAGCAAGCAAAAGAGAGGGAGAAAGCAAAGAGGGTACCTCCTCTGTTGAGCGGCGACAACAGTGAGTAGGTGTTGAGTGGCGGCGAGAAGTGAGGGCGATCGGCGTGTATCGTGTGGTGACGGTGAGCAACAGGTGTCCAGTAGAGGCGGCGGCATGGTGGCAGCGGAGGTGGTAGCCTGAGCGGTGACGATGGTAGGCATGGAGGCAGTGGAAGCGAGCAGCGACAGAGGAGAAATCGCCGGACCAAACCATGGAGTAGCGTGAGAATGAATGAAATAGAGAAAGGGGAAGAGTCAGGCTCGCGCGGGTGCTGTTAAGTTAACAATAGGTGTCGGTTCTTTAATAAAACTGACACATAAAACTAAAGGTTCGGTTCTACAAACACACCGACACCTATTCTCAATGATAGTCGTCGGTTTTTACTAGAAAAAAACTGACGTCTATCTACATATGCCGATTAAAAAAATTGTTCTCGATTAATGACCATAGTCGTCGGTTTCTTTCAAAAACTGATGCGTAAAGGGTGTGAAAAATTTCCCGGGAACAACGCGAGAAAACCCATAAGCATCGGTCATTGTAGCAAAACCGACGACCAAAATGTGCCCAATTTCTATTTTACGAATAACCTTTCATCGTCAGTTTAATAGTTAATAACCGACGCCATATGTTAAATTTTGGAGTTAATTTTTTTTCACTGGAAATTTTGGATTTGGCGGTTAATTTTAGGCGTCAGTTTATTATTAGGGAACTGACACTGAATAAAAGCGATACCCGTGTCTGGTCGCCCTTCATAGATAGATGTCGATTTTTTTATTAAACTGACACTTTAGGGTTTAGGTGTCGGTGTATTTATACAACCGATGCCTTTAAAAGTGACGTTATAAGCCATTTTTG
This sequence comes from Alisma plantago-aquatica, assembly GCA_963693085.1. Classification (NCBI taxonomy): domain Eukaryota; kingdom Viridiplantae; phylum Streptophyta; class Magnoliopsida; order Alismatales; family Alismataceae; genus Alisma; species Alisma plantago-aquatica. The sequence continues at coordinate 929,278,365 of OY856409.1, forward strand.
CAGTAGTGATTACACCCAAGCCCCAATCCAATTGAGCCTCACAAGGGTAGTAGGGAGTGTTAGGGACTAGTTCCCTTATACACTACCTAGCATATCCATGACCAGTTAGTAGCTTAGGATAATTCATTAGACTCTAGCTCATTTTCTGGTTTGGGTAATCTCAATGTATTAGAAAGCGGGAAGCGGGAGGCGTGCAGACGACACCCTGTAACCGATTAAGCAGTAGGCGGGCGATTAAGCGGGCGATTTTTGAAAAAGCGGGTGTCTAAATTTTATATATTTTTATACAAAATTACATGTATGTGTATATAAAAAATATATTTATAATGAACTTCTATACATATCTAATCAGCAAATCAGTAATTAACTAAGTATTCATCAATACTTACTATTAATCAGCATCTCTAATCACTAAAATCAGCAAGCAGATCAGTAATTGTATATAACAAACTATGAATTATTGAATTAAAGTAATCACTAAAGTAATACTAACCAGCAGTACCAATCATTAATCACTAAAAGCAGCAAGGAAATCAGTAAAACTAATCATGCATTACTAGTATAATAGAGCAATAGGATATTTACTTAGATGCATTACAGCAGTACCCAATTATTACCGCTTACACACAAAGTATGCATTCTAAATTAGGACTAGCTATATCATAGAACATTTAATGTATACAAGTTTCGTATATTATAGTCAATACTACTTGGCTATGTAATTAATTAATGTTAGATGCTTACATTAGGATTTTTAAACAAAAGCGGGAAAAAGCGGGCAAAAAAGCGGGACAAAAGCGGGTGAGGCGGGCAAAAAGCGGGCGATTTTGTTCAAAATGATTAAGCGGGTGATTAATGGCAAAATTAAGCGGCTGAGGGTCATGGGCGCTTAAGCGGCCCGCCTGGCCATTTTTAATTTCACTGGGTAATATAAATGGAATCATAATGTTCACATGTCACCCCAACTCAATTGATAAGTGCATCCCCTAAACATCCCACATTTCCCTTAATTGCTTTAAAACCCTAATTTCAATCTTGCTTAGCTAGTGTTAGCTTAGTTACCTCTTTTCTTGCTTAGATATCTCCTTGCCCTGTTCTTGCTTTGTTCTTGCTAGTTTAGGTACTTAATTGTCCTTTTTGCCTTGTTTGCTAGCTTAGTGTGGTGTAAACCTTTGCTTGCTTGCCTTAGTGTAGATTGTTCTTTTCTTACCTTTCCTCGTCTTTTCTTGCTTAGTAGAATTAATTGTATAGGTTTAACTTAGGTTTTGTTCTTACTTGTCTTTCTTTCTTGCTCAACTTTGTTTAATAATAAATCAACCTTCAAACCCTTAACCCTAGTCTCCACAATAGGAACCTAGCACCAAAAACTAACTTAAGATCTAGTGCCCCCTTTTCTCCCTGTGGATCGATCCTATACTTTTCGCCATCCTATACTATGATACGACCCCGTACGCTTGCGAGTTAGCATTTTTGTTTTTAAGAGTGTATTAAGTTAGGTCCTTATAAATTTTGAAAGTGAATCCACCGCACGCTTCTATCCGCGGAGATGCATCTATTCAAATCTCAATTAATTAGTGTGTAATTCCATTAGAAGGAGCATACCAATGTCTGACTAGGAACCACTCTTTGCTTGTGATGTCATAAGTTAGTTATGGACATTCACTACCAACATGATATGGGACCTTTAGGGTCACACACATAGGTCTCGAACTAGAAGAGGAGTTTAATCTTGAAGTATGATTGGATTAATTACTAAAGCATTTAGGTAATTGATTCATGCAACATATCAGTTGGTTACACTGCTAGATGCCCATCTCACACGGTGAGACTGTCGTCTGGAGTGCCAAATGGTTGTTTCAAGGGTTGAGATGGGCGTTTGGAGAGCCAGGTTGATTCAAATTGAAATTGGCTATGGGTTGAACAGAATGCCTTGAATTGGCTCACCAGACGACCGTCTGGGTGAGTGAGACGGTCGTCTTACATGGTCGAGACTACCCAATTTTTCTGGGGGAAGGTTCTAGATACTTTCCTGGATTCGTTTGGATAGCACATTACTTGTTGTGTAAGGAATTAATGTTAGCATTAATGGAAAATGAATTACCAATTTCATATGTGATTGGGAAACTGTAAAATGGTCATCTCATAATGTGAGATGACCATCTCGCATGCTAGACGACCGTATGGGTCCCCAACGGCCATTTGGGTGGTCATAAGTTATAAAAATTCAAGATCTTCTGGTCCCTTCCACTCCCGTACTGACTGGGAGCCATGACACAAACCCCGCCTATAAATAGAGGGATACTGGGGCTTCCCAAAGCACAACATAAACAATTGAGAATCGGTTTCTCTGAAAATTGTTATCATCTCTGGTTGTAGTAACTATGAGAGCCCAAGAAAGTCCTACCCAACTAGGGATGTATAACAAGGGAGATAACAACTGAGATCATTGTTGTGGGAGAGCAAGTTGGTGACTAGTATGCCAACGGAAGGGATGACTCCTTCCTATCCATTCTAAAAGGATGATAGGAGTTCTAGGCGGTCCGTGTGGACTTCTCTAGAGGTGGGAGGATGTTATTTTCCTCTAACAGAACAACATCTCCCAGCAATCCATTGAGAGAGGAGATTTTGTAGATGACAACATTTGAGGCTGCAGTAAGTGGTGCAGACTAGGATGAGTAACAGTCAAACGAGCCCTAGTGCAACTAGAAGACAATTTCTCATCTACGGCGTTGAGGATATGTCGTTGGATTTGCTCCAGGACCAGGTATATCCTCAAATCCATCCTTCCTATCTTATAGTAATTGACGTGATCTGTTGATTATGGGGATTATGATAGATAAAATTTTTGTTTATGTTTTCTACTTTGTAGCCATATTTCCCTATAAATCGTTGCTTGTGTTTTATTATTCCATATGTCGTTTGTGGTTGTATCATGTACATGATATGTACTATAAGTATATGGTGATTGGATATGTATATGTATTTATTAAATATAAAATCTCTCCATCAAACATATTAAGTCACATGATTTCAATAAGCAACTCACATGAAAAACTTGATCAACTAAGTGTGGGCATGCCAAGCGTGGTGCATTGTCCATCTAGTAGAAGTGTGATGGTAGTTATGTGGGACTACTAAACAGGGTGCATAACTATCATGTTGGTTTTGGGTCAAACTTAAATAGGTGACTTTAATGAGATTAAGTGCCTAGAAGCATGCAAATGATTATGGCAAAGAGTTGGACATACCATCTATCCAAGAATTGCATGATATGCAACTAGAAAAAGTTACCTACCTTAATAATTAATTATGGATGTTGGCATTTTTCAGATAATAAGTTAATTATTTTGGGTCTTGGCTCACTAGAAGGTTGTACGATGCAACCTTGTGAATTGATATGTGAGAGCTATCAATTTAAATAAATTAGTGGGAGCGACAATTAATTAAAAGCCTAATTAATTTTGTCAATATTATCAAACACATTAAAAATGTTTTAACATAAATGGCAAATTTATTTTTTAGAATCTAATGGCAAAGACAAATATATTTTATTTACAATAGGTCCTTGAGAAGCACAAACTAAATGAGAATAACTTACATGACTGATTCAAGATATTGAGAACTGTTCTCACTCAAGAGCCAAGCTTTACATCCTTGAAACACCATAGCTAGCTAAACCTACTCCAACTATACCTAAAGTTGACAAAGATGCTTACATGAAGCATTCTAAAGATGTCATAGATGTCAAGTGCCTGATGTTGTGCTCAATTAACTATGAGTTGCGGAGACAATATGAAAATATGGATGTTATTGAGATGGTTACACATCTTAAGAACATGCACTAAGACCAGGCAAGATAAGAGAGATATGATGTCTCTAAGGAATTGTTCTAGTACAACGTGACAAAAGGAGATCCAGTATGTTCTCGTGTGCTAAATATTATTAGGTATGCGGAGAACCTTGCTAGACTGGGAATTCCCTTGGGCCAAGAGTTGGCCACAAATGTGATTCTGCAGTCACTGCCAGAGTCATATAGCCAGTTTGTCAAGAACTAAAACATGAATGATTTTGACAAGCCATTATCTGAATTAATTGGGATGTTGAGAACAGCTGAAGCTCATAACAAGAAAGACAAACCCAAATCTATAATGATGACCAGTAGAGGCAAAGGGAAGTCCAAGGGAAAAGTCAAATCTACGAAGATTTCTAAAGCTAGCCTGAAGCCCAAGTCTTCTACACTCAATCAAAGGGAGGGGTGACCAAGGGAGGCAATTGTCACTATTGTCACCATCCAGGATACTAGAAGAGAAATGGACCTCTCTACTTGGAGGAATTGGGGAAGAAGAAGGAGAAGATAGAGATATCCACTTCAGGACCCGAGAAGAAGTAAGCTAGAACTATACAAAGCAAGAGTTTTTGCTTATAATTCATCTAATCTTAAAGGGCATGTAATAGAGTTCATGGATTTCTATTATGTACCTGTGAATTATCAAAAACATCATGAATCTTGTATGGACAAGAATATTATAAATATATTTGATTTCAAAGAAAAGATCTTTTATGGAAATGGTTGTAATGTCTCATAGTTTATATTTGATATCTGTAGAGACAATTATACATATCGAATGACTTGATGACTCAAACAATGGATGCCTATAGCATTATCATCTAATGCACATAAATGAGAAATGCATTTCCAGAATCCATAATGACAGTTGTCTAGACTCTTTTGGTTAATGAACTAATAAGACATGCAAGTCTTATTTATTGAGAAATATGACCAAAGAACCTTTCACCAGATGTATTGGGAGAGTGAGTATTTCATTAGGTCTCATACATATTGATGTATATAGATCTTTTAGAATAAATGCTAAAGGTGGTTAATAGTACATCATTTTGTTTAATGATGATCTCAGTAGGTATGGTAGGTTGTATTTAATGAAATACAAGCTTTTAAATCTCTTGAAGTGTTCAAGGAGATGATGAATGAAGTACATAGCCCACTTGGTAAAAGTATTAATACATTTCGTTATGATCGATGTTGAAATATTTTAAACCAAGAGTTTGATGACCTTCTAGGAGATTGTGATAGTATATCACACTGAACTTCACTTGAAACATGACGATATATTAGAAACACAAAATCACACCCTATTACTCATGGTGAAATCATAAATAAATCTAGTTGATCCTTCAATTTCCTTTTGGCACATGCTATACACTAAAACATTTACCATCTAAAATGATTAAAAGAAGTCATATGAGATATGGCATGAGAGGTGTCCCCACATGTATTTTATAAGGATTAGGATTGAAAGCTTGTGTAAGAAAATAGTTTCTTGAAAAACTTTATCCACAAATCATATAAATGTTGTTTTGTTGAATAATACTTTTATATTCAAATCCAACAACAAAAGTGTTTGTTGCTAGGATGGATTTACTCCTACAGGGAATTCAAAGTGGGAGAAAAATAGAACTCAAAAATTTTGAGACCAACAAGAAAGCATTAACCTATAGAGATACAATAGGAACAAAGAGAATAACAAACTGTTGTTGGAATCTCAAGTTCCTTATGTAACACAAAGCCTCATAAATCTAGTAAGGCATGCCTTGAGCTTGAAATATTATGATATGTAATAACTAAGAAAGGCGGTGAGTTGGTCATAAGATGATGAGAAAATAACCTATCTAGAATCTATTGAGGGACCAAAATCTGAGACATGGCTTAAGGAGATGAGTTCCAAGATGGACTCTATGTAAACCAAGAAGATATGACCTTGGTGGAACCACATGAGGGGATAAAACCCAAATGGTGTAGTTGGGTCTTCAAGAAGATGACCAACATGGATGGTAATCTACAAACCTATAATGACAGTATGGTTGCAAATTATTTCAAACAAGTTCAAATTGTAGAACATGACAAAATCTTTTCACCTGTTCCCATGGTTAAATCCATCAGGATCATGCATTCTAATGCAACTTAAGATGACTATGAGATTTGGCATATGAATGTTAAAATTGCATTCCTTAATAGGAATAATTATGAAGATGTGTGTGTGACGTAACCTAAAGTTTTTATAAAACCGTTAATGAAAATAAAGTTTATAAGCTATAGAAGTCAATCTATGGATTGAAGCAAGCATCTCAAGATGGAATCTTTGATTTGATAAGATAGTTAAAAAGTTTGACTTTATTAAAATCAAGATCAAACTAGTAATTGCAAAAGTTGAGTGGGAGCATATTTATATTCTGCAAAATGTTGGGGAATAACGTCCTTATCCTGCATATATTAAAACATGGCAAGGAAAGTACCTTCTCTATAAGGGTTTAAGCAAAGCATCCTATATGATAGGAATTGAGATCTATAGAGATAGATCTAGAAAGCTTCTTGACCTAAGAAAGAGCACATACATTGGAAAGATGATGAAGGAGTTCATCATGCATGAATTAATTAGACAAAATATGTCCATGCCATGGGATTAGTTTCTCAAGATCCCAATATCCCAGTTCTTGTGAAGAATGGGAAAACATCAATGAGATTCCCTATGCATTCATCTATCATGCATGCAATGCAATGTACTCATCCTATTGTCCCGTTTGTATTGGACATAATGAATGGATACCTTTCAAATCCCAATGAAAGTCACTAGACTTCCATACAGAACTCCTTAAGTACTTTAAAGGAACTAAAATGATCAATTCCTTGGTTACAATTATAAGGAAGATTCATCGTAAATGGTTACACTAATGCAAGCTTCCAAAATTGATAATGAAATTAATGATTGTAATCTAAATTTGTGTTTGGCCTTAAACGAGAGCTGTAAGCTAGAAAAGAACCCGAGCAAGAGATAGTTGTTTAATCTACAATAAGAAGGTGAGTATGTTGGTGTTATGAACACAATAGAGGATATTGTATGGATCAATAACTTCATTTCAATGAACTTAAGGGAGGCCCCAACCATTGATGACACAATAGAAATATTGTGACAATGATGGGGCTACTAGATAGGAAAGGAATCTCAAATAGCATACTACACCACTTCTATCTCATATAATAAATTGTAAAACACGGAGATATGGAACTTGAAAGATACCGATTAGAATTGAACGTTTCTAACCCACTATAAAAGAGTTTGTGTAGCAAAAACATGATGGACATGTTAAGATCACTTGGAGTAAGATTTGTCGGTGATTGCTCTAAATGCAAGTGGGAGTGTGTTGGTATGTATGCCCATAGAGTCAATCATATGATAATTGTTATGGGGAATCATATACTTGATTTTATAATAATAGAGGTAATTCCATCTATTACGTTTGTCTCAATCATGAGATGATGAAACAAACATAGTAGATGTATAGAGAATTATGTTACTGGATGACTTATGTCTTCAGGTTGAGGACATGAATAATGAGATCATATGTATGATAGGAGTACATACATTCTTGTTATGTCCCTAGTTATACATTACTATGGAAGAAAAATAGACAACAATAATACACAAGACTAACGTGTATGCTGACTCATGACAAAGTCTCATTAGTCATGATATGCGACATCAAGTCAAACACATAGGTACATGTTAGAACAAAATGTGTCAAACAGACCCACCTTTAGAGTGATACATGGTTACCATGGAATGGTAGCTAGAATCATCCCTCATAGTGATGGTGGTGATTCTAGTTCTTAGACCTAAAATCACTACACACATCACATTTCGTTCAATGTATACTAACATCATCCAACATGGCCTTGAATAAGGGTTGCCATAAAGGTGACACTTAGTTGCATTATGACACATGAGGATTGTGTGTGAGTGATGTAGATGGGATTGGTCCCTCCTACATGAGATTTATTTCCTGGCCACTTGATAAGAGAGATTGAGAAATGCATGGCCATACTCATATACTCAATATGTGATATGTGAGTTCACATGCATCTCAAACAATCTCCTCTAGTTCAAGGAACACGGATTGAATGTTGAGAGGATGACGTTTCCATGACTTGAGTTCAATCAGGGTATGAGTGAAAAAGGAACTATACGATCACAGTAACATTGATCATAGATTGTAGGTTGAACTTGCACTACTACAGAAATGGCTTATGAAGTCACTTTCCATGCATCAGTTATTAAATAAGAACCGATGCCTAAAACCTACATTGTCGGTTTACAACACAAACCGACATATATCGTATACGAGTGGCCAGACACGGGTATCACTTTCTATTTAGCGTCGGTTCTAGAATAAACAACTGACGCCTAAAGTAGCCCGCGAAATCCAATTTTTTTGAGCAAAAAAAATTGCGCCAAAGTATCAGATACAATGTCGGTGTTTTACCTAATAACCGACGTTGAATGAAGATACAATTTGTGCCAAAAGCTACACTATGGGCGTCGGTTTTCTTAGAATAACTGACACTGATAAGGTGCGCGCGCCGTCCCCGCCAAGAAAATTAGGGTAAAGCAATGTCCAATTGATGTCGGTTGTCTTTTTATAACCGACACCTAATAGTAAAGGTGTTAGTTGTTATGGATAACCGGCATTGTTTAGTAACTTAACATCCCCCCACGCACAACGAATTCTTCCCCCTTTCTCTTCTATTTCATTGAGATCGATTTTGCTCCGACGATTCCCGACCCCTGCTGCGTCGCCGCCGCCTGCTGCTGCGTCACCTGCCGCCTGCCTCCACGCCACCGCCTACTACTGCTGCAGCTGCTCGCCACCGCCTACCTCTCCTTCTCTGCTCGCCACCGACGCCCTCTCCTTCTCTGCTCGATGCCGGCACCTCTCCTTCTCTGCTTGCCTACCTCCGTGCCGTCTCCTGCCGCTGGTGTGCTCACCGCCGCCTCCGTCTCCACACTTCTACCAACAGTAGGCCCTCCTTTCTTCATCACTGGTTCTCCTGCTCTTCTTCCTTCCCCCTCTCCTTACCAACAGCAGCCACAACCATGTGGGCTGGTACAGCCGTGGCTGTGTTGGCTGACCACACGGCCGTGCTACCCAACACGGCCGTGTGGTTGGCCAACACAGCCACTACCCAACACGGCCGTGTGGTTGGCCAACACAGCCACGGCCGTGCCAGCCCACACGAACGTGGTTGCTGTTGGTTATTACTCTTCTAAAATTATTCTTATATTGTTGAATCGGGTGAATGACCACACCTGCTATTGTGCCTGAATTATGCCATGTATGTTCATACAAAGTGAATCTTATCGCTCTAATTTTGAATTATTGCATGTTTGAAACTATTGAATTCTTGATTTATTATTTATTAATGCTCTAATTGTGAGTGATGCAATGTAAGTGAGCAAATACATGTAGTGGATATGTACTCATTAGCCTAGAAACCCGTCCAAGATTTACTCATTAGGGGTAAATCTTAGATAGTCCCCAGTTTGGGACTGTTCTTGAACACCTAATCTCACTTAGGATGTAAGTGTATAATGTGTATTGGGTTTTCAAGAAAATTTCAGTAGCATTTCCCCGTTTGTTCTCTAAGTACATATGTACTTGGAGAACAGTGGGGAAATGCTACCGAAATTTTCTTGAAAACCCAATACACATTATACACTTACTAGTGAGATTAGGTGTTCAAGAATGGGATAGGTGGTACACATTTATTGTATATAAGAATGACAACACATGTATTTGTTTGCCTAGAAACCCATCCAAGATTTACTCATTAGGAGTAAATCTTGGATAGTCCCCAGTTTGGGACTGTTCTTGAACACCCAATCTCACTTAGGATATAAGTGTATAATGTGTATTGGGTTTTCGAGAAAATTTTGGTAGCATTTCCCCGTTTGTTCTCTAAGTACATATGTACTTAGAGAACAACAGGGAAATGCTGCCGAAATTTTCTCAAAAACCCAATACACATTATATACTTACTAGTGAGATTAGGTGTTTAAGAATGGGATAGGTGGTACACATTTATTATATATAAGAATGACAACACATGTATTTGTTGGCCTAAAGTTTTAACCATGCAAAAACTCTAGTATGTTAACCCTAGACCCTAATCTTGTTGTAATATATACTTGTTTTCTATTTGATCATAGAATGGATAGATCATGGATGTCCATTCGCAATCGCTGCACCCCAGAGTTTATTTCTGGACTTGACCAGTTTATTAGATTTGCCGAGGAACATAGGAAACAACCTGGAGATAGGTTCTACTGTCCATGTAGGCATTGCGGTAACAACTTGAAGATCCTATAGATGAAGAATAGTACTATGATAAGTATGATGACTCCAATCCATTCTCAGTTGGGTTGCCAACACCAGCAAATATTGAAGCTAATGATGACTTGTATGTGCGCGGAGATCACAATGAAGGATTGTTAATTGATAAACAATCGCAATATTAGAGGCATGTTTATATTTTTTTATATGTTTTATTTTTCTGAATGTGAACTTTACAATGTGAATGTGAACTTTACAATGTGAATTTTACAATGTGAATTACTTTATAATGTGAACTTTACAATGTGAATTACTTTACAATGTGAATGTGAACTTTACAATGTGAGCTTTACAATGTGAACTTTACAATGTGAATGTGAACTTTACAATGTGAATTTTACAATGTGAATTACTATATAATGTGAACTTTAAAATGTGAATTACTTTACAATGTGAATGTGAACTTTACAATGTGAACTTTACAATTTGAATTACTTTACAATGTGAACTTTACAATGTGAATGTGAATTTTCAGATGGCTGAGCATTCTCCTGATGACCGTGCTGATGATTACCGTGAGGGTGAGGACATCAATGCGCCGCCTCACAATGTATGTTTTAAAAATATATCATATATTTGTATATATATGTCCATTTATAGTTATATCTTGTAAATGTGTTTATTTTGTCAAATTTTAGGTTGATGATGCACATGTACCATCTGAAGCACTTGAGGCACTTGATCAACAACACCAAAAAGTTGACAAGAGAAGGGGCATCACTATGATGAAGAAGTTAATAGCACAAAAGGGCAATGGACCCAAACTTGTTGTGGATTTTGATAATGTAGGAAATGCATCTGGTGTGAATCACAATTCATTTGTTTCATATCTTGGGTATGTTACTCGTAGCCATTGTGGTTGTAAGATAGATTCTTGGCATAAAGTTTCTAAGGAGAAGAAAGACGTAATATGGAAGGATTTATGTGTGAATTATTATTAATTTGCAATTCTATTTTGTAGATTACTAATTTTTTGGATACTAGTTAATAGCAATTCTATTTTGCAGAGTATATTTGAATTGGATGAAAAGTTGCATCGTAAATGCGTGATGCAACACTGTGGGAGAGTCCTAAGGAACTATAGGACAAATCTCACCCAAGAATACATTAAAGAAGATGACAAGAGGAATAAGACAACCACTGAATAGTGGAACTTACTGGACAAAGAAGAATGGGACGCATTTGTTGCTTCAAGACAAACTGATGAATTCAAGGTATTAGGCGTCAGTCCCAATCTCATTAATATATGTTGTATTCACCTATTCAAGATTAACATTTACTGTTACCAACCAAATCATTAATGTGCATACTAACTAGGCCATCAGTGAGGCACAAAGATCAACGCGTGCACTGAATGTGCATGACCAGACAATGGGTCCAAAGGGGTATGCAGGCATTTGCCAAAGACTACAGTCTGAGGCTACTGCTCAGTCTGCTGCTACTCAGGAGTCCTCCACTATAGGTAGTACACCTCTGCCTCGCCATGATGTCTGGATAGCTGTGAGGCAAAATAAGAAGGGAGAAATAAGGAAGCCCGCAACTGCTGAGGCGGCTGCAAAAATGGTAAAATACAACTCTTACAACAATCGTTCGAATATTGATTATTTGTGGTGTTTACTTAATTACAAATTTTTTTTTTGGCGATTAGTGGGAGCTGCACGAGCTGAGGAAACAAGGCAAGTTCATCCCTGAGGGAACAAGGGATGAATTGACAGTTGCTCTGGGTAACCCAGAGCATCCTGGATGTGTTAAGGCTGCAGGCGCTGGTGTGGGCACCAAAGCTTTTTTTGGGCCATCCTAGCGCAAACATGTCCCAAAAGTGGGACTTTCACAAGAAGAGGTAACATATTTTTTCCTTGTAGATGTTACTATAAAAGAGAATTCAATAATTAGAATTTGGTGTTTCTTTTATCCATGTATAGGTAGATAAGCTATTTGATAGGAAACTCGAAGAAGCAATGAAAAAGTGTCAGACATCTCAGACTGCCACTTACCAGACAGTACCTATGGTGTCTCCTACTATAGGATCTACTCCTACTGCAGAGGTTGGGAGTAATCCTGTAGACCCACCACCTAGCAAATCCGCTGTAAGTATTTTTATGACATAGTAACTAGTTTTTTAATTCAAGATGATATGTTTTCAAGATGATATGTATATATGAAATTGTAGTCATTTCAAAAAAAGATGATATGTATATATGTATATAACATTCTTTACACAAAAATTTGTAGGGGTTGAAGCCATGCCGTCTAAAAGTTAATGAATATGTCATTGCAAAGACGTCGGCTTACCCATCCCTACCAGGGGAAATGTTTCACGAGTCTCCATTACCAGTTGGTTGGATTCGTGTGAGCCCAGTACATATATTCCCCAAGTGGATGGATCTTCCATTGCGATATGCCCACCCAGATTGTGAAATGCTTGGTGAGGCAGAAGGCGGAGTGATATTGTGGCTAAAAGCGGATGTCATCTTTACTGAAACTGTATGGTAAATTTATATTACGTTAAATTGTTAATGTGTGTATATGATGTCAGTTGTGTTGGCTAAATGGACATCTATAAATCCCTTTGTTTTGATTATGACAAACATTTCATTCTTATTGATCTAACGAGCTACTTGAGTGTGCAGGATTAAGGTGGATGACAAAGCAACTAGGGAAATCCATATGCTTACATGTTTATGTTTTCATGCAATGTAATCGCTTTGTAAAAACTTGTACAAATATATAATGTACAAGTACTTAGATTGCATGTAAATCAAGCGTTAGATTCTCCCTAGCTAAATACCACATTTAGATAAGTCATTCCCTTCAAATAGGATCACATTTGCACACTCATACATATAATTAGTGCCTAAATTGAAACATTGAAACATGATCAATCTCGGTCGACAAACTCCTCGACCGAGACACTCTCGGTCGACAATCTTCTCGACCGAGAAAGATCCAAAGTAGCCGTTAGACACAACTGACAAGGTAGTTGGCAGATGGAGATAGACGTTGCAAATCACTTTTTCCAGAGAGCCTGTCGGTCGACAAAAGTTCGACCGAGTAGGTGTCTCGGTCGACCATTCCTCGACCGAGATGGTCTCTGACAGCAACTGCAGAATTAATTAATTAGCCGTTGTTAAAGCAACAAACTTGTACCTAACGGCTAGTTAAGCACTTAGAAACCCCTAGAAGTTGTCTAGAACGTCCTTAAGCATCCTTAGACCATTCCTATAAATAGGACAAGCCATAGGACACTCAAGTACACTTGTTACACTTGAGAAATCCTTGAGCATACTTTGAGCAATCTGTTTGTGAGCAAATTGAGCATTGTGACAATTGGCTACTTCCTTCCTTAGCTCAAAATTCATGTCCTATAGGCTAGTATCTCCTACCCACTGCAATCACAAGTCCATACACTTGGTTAGGAGATCTATACGCTTGATCTAGGCAAATCAAGCCTTGGGCTACAAAGGATAAGTTGTAATTTCCTTTTTCCTTTCTTGTTCTCTATTACCGTTTGTACTCTCCTTGCTACTCCTAGGTTGGAGGCTGCTGATTGGAGAGGGTGGAGATCTTCTTGGTGAAGAAGGTGATTTTGAGCTACTTCAGAAGGCTGGTGCAACGGGAGGTTACTTCTAGAGAGGAAGGCTACTTCAAGGGGGAGCTTGGAGTTACTTCAAGAAGGCTACCTCAAAGTTGGTGCACCTACTTCAAGTGAAGGCTGTTCAAAGGGTGTAAAGGAAAGTATTGTATTTTGTATAAATCCTTGAGAAGGTAATAAAATAAATACTTTCAAAATCCCGGTTGGGTAAGCAACCGGGTAGTGGACTGACAACTTTAGTATTTGCTAAAGTTGGAACCACTCTAAACACCTGTCTCCTTCTTCCAATTTTCAATTGTGGTTGTTTGAGTTCAATAAATTGTTAAAATTAATTTAAAACTCTATTCACCCCCCCTCTAGTGTTTTTTCAATTGGTATCAGAGCAGGCTTCAAGGAACCCTAACAAGGTCTTGAAGAAATGGGTGATGGAGTGCTCAACAACCTTAACCTCGAAGGGACACTTGTTGCTAGGCCTCCAGCGTTCGATGGAACAAACTACCAATATTGGAAGAGAAGGATGCAGTTCTACTTCCAAGGCATCAATTGGGACTTATGGAGAATGGTGTCAACCCCATATGAGCTCCCTCAAACTCAATTTGCAGAATGGGATGCAAATACGGTAAAGCTAGCTCAAATGAATGCAAAAGCTGTAAGCATTTTATATTGTTCTATATCGGTAGGAGAATTTAATAGAATATCTAATTGTGACACAGCCTATGATATTTGGCATAGACTATCCATAACCTATGAAGGAACAGTCCAAGTCAAAAATTCCAAAATTAGCATGTTTAAACAAAAGTTTGAACACTTTCGTATGGATCCTGATGAATCTATTAGTGAAATGTTTGCAAAATTTTCTACTATTGTTAATGGTTTAAGTGCCCTAGGAAAACCTATCCTTGAAGAAGATTAGGTATCAAAAATCCTTCGATCACTCCCTCTAAAATATAAGCCAAAGGTGACAGCCATTGAAGAAGCAAACGACCTCACTCGACTGAAAATGGAGCAACTTATTGGCAACCTAGAAGCTCATGAAGCAACCCTAGAAGAGGAGGAAAGAAGAGCATGTGAACTTCAGTAAGGAAAGAAGAAGGATGTGGCTCTAAAAGCTTCAAAAGTCGTCACACAAGAAAGTGAGGAGTCAAGTGAAGAAGAAGGAGAAGAAGCCTTGATCGTCAACGGTAAGAAATACAAAAGATTTAAATCTAACAAAATTTCCAGCTCTTCTTCTACCACTCCTAGGTGCTTTGAATGTGGGAAGAAAGGGCATTTCAAAAATGAATGTCCTAAAGCAAAGAAAGGAAAGAAAAGCTCACACAAGAAGAAGGGAGAAAAAGCCTATAAAGCTGCATGGGACGAGTCAAGTGACAGTGAAAGCGGAGAAGAAACGGTGGATTGTCTAATGGCAAGAGAAAATGATGAAGACTCTCAAGAGGAATGGGTGGTTGACAGTGGATGTTCCAAACATATGACCGGGAACAAGAATGCATTTCAAACCTTTGAAGAAAAGAAAAGTGGAACAGTCACCTTTGGAGACAATGGTAAGGGCAAAATCGTTGGAATAGGTAATGTTGGTACAAACCTCGAAATAAAGAATGTTCTACTCGTTGATGGTTTGCACCATAATTTGATAAGTGTTAGTCAATTATGTGATAGTGGTTATGATGTGTTATTTAACAAAACTTGCTGCAAGTTATTGATAGAAAACACTACAAATGTTGTTTATGAAGGAAATAGAGTTGGAAATCTTTATCCTTAAACCTAACTCTATGAAATCAGTAGTGGGAAAATGCTTGCTTGCAAATGAAAATACCTTACAACTATGGCATAAAAAGCTCAGACATGCTAGTTCACATGTTATTAAAAAGTTAGTGAAATATGATCTTGTTCATGGATTGCCTACTTTATCTTTTGATCAAGTTGAAAACTGTGAACCATGCACAATGGGAAAGCAAACCAAAATCTCTTTTAAACCAAAACATGTACTTAGCACCAGTAGGTCCTTAGAATTAATTCATATGGATTTATTTGGACCCATGAGGACACAATCTATTGGTGGTAAAAGATACTATTTTGTTATTGTTGATGATTATAGTAGATACACATGGGTACATTTTATTGCAACTAAAGATGATACTATTCATGTTTTTATACAATTTTGTTCCAAGATAGAAAATCTATTACAAAGCAAAATATGTACCATTATAAGTGATCATGGTGGAGAATTTGAAAATCATACATTTGAGGAATTTTGTACATCTCAAGGGTACACTCATAATTTTTCTGCTCCACGCACCCCACAACAAAATGGTATAGTCGAAAGGAAAAATCGATCACTACAAGAAATGGCTAGAACTATGATGCTCGAACACAACACACCCAAAACCTTTTGGGCTGAAGCTGTAAATACTGCATGCTATGTGTTAAATAGAGTAACTATTCACTCTCACTTGAAGAAAACTCCATATGAAATAATACATTCTAAGAAGCCTAGAGTTGACTATTTTCATACTTTTGGCTCCACATGCTATATTTTAAATACCAAAGATGATAGAGATAAGTTTGACTCTAAATCACACAAAGCATTCTTTTTGGGATATTCCACTTCTAGCAAAGCTTTTAGAGTATATAACACTATCTCTAGAAAAGTTGAGGAATCTATTCATGTTTCTTTTCATGAAGAGACCAAATCTGAAAATCTAGAAATCATAGATCTCACTAATCAATTCGAAAATTTAAACATACCAAATGATAGTGAGAGAGTTACTACAAATAATCACCAAGCTGAACCACAACCTACACCTAGGCTTATTAAGGATCATACTCAAGAACTTATTATTGGAAATCCTAATGATAAAGTCAAAACTCGGTCTTCCTTCAAAGATGTTGCAAACATGGCTTTTGTTTCTATCATTGAACCTAAAAAGATATCTGAAGCTCTTAAAGATGATTATTGGATAATAGCCATGCAAGAAGAATTGAATCAATTCACTAAAAATGATGTATGGGATTTAGTTCCTAAACCACAAGATAAAACCATCATAGGAACTGAATGGGTTTTTAGGAATAAGCTAAATGAGGCAGGAGAAGTAATAAGGAATAAATCTCGGTTAGTAGCACAAGGATATAATCAACAAGAAGGAATAGATTTTGATGAAACATATGCACCGGTAGCTAGACTTGAAGCTATTAGAATGTTACTAGCTATTGCTGCACATAAAAACATCAAACTCTACCAAATGGATGTAAAAAGTGCATTTCTAAATGGCATTATTCAAGAAGAAGTATATGTTGCCCAACCACCTGGTTTTGAAATACCGTAAAAAGGTGACTATGTTTATAAACTTAAGAAAGCACTTTATGGTTTAAAACAAGCACCTAGGAATTGGTATGAAAGGCTCAAGACATATCTCTTTGATAATAATTTTTCTATTGGAAATTCAGATTCTACTTTATTTTTCAAAACATATACATCTGATTTCCTAGTTGTGCAAATATATGTTGATGACATTATTTTTGGAGCTTCTAATGATTCATTGTGCACACAATTCAGTGACATTATGCAAAAAGAATTTGAAATGAGCCTGATGGGTGAACTAACTTTCTTTCTTGGTTTTCAAATTAAGCAAACACCTGCCGGAATATTCATAAGCCAAGAAAAATATACTAAGGAACTCTTAAAGCGTTTCGAGATGGATCAGTGCAAACATGCTACTACTCCTATGACTACATCTATTTAAATTTATAAGGATGAAAATGGGGAACCTATTGATGATTCCTTATATAGAGCCATGATTGGTAGTTTGCTTTACTTAACTGCTTCTAGACCGGACATTATGTTTTCCGTTGGTCTTTGTGATCGATTTCAATCACAACCTATGCACTCTCATTTTCTAGCAGTCAAACGAATTCTTCGTTACCTAGCCGGCACTACTTGTTTTGGTTTATGGTATCCAAAAGGACAATCCTTGGATTTTAAAGCTTATACTGATGCAGATTATGCTGGTTGTCGCCTTGATCGCAAGAGTACTAGTGGTGGCTGTTTCTTGTTAGGAAGAGCTTTAGTATCTTGGTTTAGCAAGAAACAAAATACGGTTGCCCTATCTACAACTGAAGCTGAATATATGGCAGCCGGGTCTTGTTGTGCTCAAGTGCTTTATATGCAACAAGTATTAAACGATTATGGTTTTACTCTTTCATCTATGCCTATTTTTTATGACAACACGAGCGCTATAAACTTAGCACACAATCCTATTTTACACAGCCGAGCTAAACATATTGAAATCCATCATCACTTTTTAAGGGATCATATCTCCAAGAATCATGTTTCCCTTCATCATGTTGATACGGAAGATCAATTGGCTGATATTTTTACAAAACCGCTTCCACTAGATCAATTTAACAAAATTAGGAAGCAACTGCTTATCACTCCTTTGGAAGATGTTTTCTTTGATATTTGTGCTACTTAAACAAAAACTCTTACTTGCATCATGATATTTTGGCTTTTAAATGGACATCTTTTTCATTAGATTTGATGGGACATCTAATTAAGGGGGAGTTTTTATTTCTAACAGATATCTTTTTGAAATGACAAAGGGGGAGAAATAAATATAAAACTAAAACTTAGTAATTATGAAACACTCAATAAATGAGTTTCATAAATAAACTCTTGGCTTTACATTGAAAGTTGCTATATTCCCTAGTGAATTGGATTTCATGTTCCATAATTCAAGGGGAATAATAAGCACACATTTTATAACCAAGAGGGAAAGCTACACAAGGTAATCTAAAGGTATGAAACTCATATGGTTTATATTTCCTTTATTTATATTTTTGGAAATGTTTGTCATCTTCAAAAAGGGGGAGATTGCTGGCTAAATGGACATCTATAAATCCCTTTGTTTTGATTATGACAAACATTTCATTCTTATTGATCTAACAAGCTACTTGAGTGTGCAGGATTAAGGTGGATGACAAAGCAACTAGGGAAATCCATATGCTTACATGTTTATGTTTTCATGCAATGTAATCGCTTTGTAAAAACTTGTACAAATATATAATGTACAAGTACTTAGATTGCATGTAAATCAAGCGTTAGATTCTCCCTAGCTAAACACCACATTTAGATAAGTCATTCCCTTCAAATAGGATCACATTTGCACACTCATACATATAATTAGTGCCTAAATTGAAACATTGAAACAGGATCAATCTCGGTCGACAAACTCCTCGACTGAGACACTCTCGGTCGACAATCTTCTCGACCGAGAAAGATCCAAAGTAGCCGTTAGACACAACTGACAAGGTAGTTGGTAGTTGGAGATAGACGTTGCAAATCACTTGTTCCGGAGAGCCTGTCGGTCGACAAAAGTTCGACCGAGTAGGTGTCTCGGTCGACCATTCCTCGACCGAGATGGTCTCTGACAGCAACTGCAGAATTAATTAATTAGCCGTTGTTAAAGCAACAAACTTGTACCTAACGACTAGTTAAGCACTTAGAAACCCCTAGAAGTTGTCTAGAACGTCCTTAAGCATCCTTAGACCATTCCTATAAATATGACAAGCCATAGGACACTCAAGTACACTTGTTACACTTGAGAAATCCTTGATCATACTTTGAGCAATCTGTTTGTGAGAAAATTGAGCATTGTGACAATTGGCTACTTCCTTCCTTAGCTCAAAATTCGTGTCCTATAGGCTAGTATCTCCTACCCACTACAATCACAAGTCCATACACTTGGTTAGGAGATCTATACGCTTGATCTAGGCAAATCAAGCCTTGGGCTACAAAGGATAAGTTGTAATTTCCTTTTTCCTTTCTTGTTCTCTATTACCGTTTGTACTCTCCTTGCTACTCCTAGGTTGGAGGCTGCTGATTGGAGAGGGTGGAGATCTTCTTGGTGAATAAGGTGACTTTGAGCTACTTCAGAAGGCTGGTGCGACGGGAGGTTACTTCTAGAGAGGAAGGCTACTTCAAGGGGGAGCTTGGAGTTACTTCAAGAAGGCTACCTCAAAGTTGGTGCACCTACTTCAAGTGAAGGCTGTTCAAAGGGTGTAAAGGAAAGTATTGTATTTTGTATAAATCCTTGAGAAGATAAAAAAATAAATACTTTCAAAATCCCGGTTGGGTAAGCAACCGGGTAGTGGATTGACAACTTTAGTATTTGCTAAAGTTGGAACCACTCTAAACACCTGTCTCCTTCTTCCAATTTTCAATTGTGGTTGTTTGAGTTCAACAAATTGTTAAAACTAATTTAAAACTCTATTCACCCCCCCCCTCTAGTGTTTTTTCAAGTTGATCTGAAATTATTATATATATACATGTTAAAAAGAAGACACCCACATCATCTAGGCCTCCACTTCCACCTCCTACATTACCCAGTTGGGTTCCATAGGACCTACCTGTCCCGTTAGGTCCTAACTGTAGGGGTATGGCTATATGGTTAGGCGAACATGATATAAATTGTCTTATAACTGTTTCTATAGATTCAGATATTGTAGGTCAATCATACGAAAGCAAACTATTTATACAAGATATTTTGGAGTTGTTTCGATATGATTGGCTAAATACATATGTGATAGAGCTATGGATAAGGTGAGATCTTCTTTATACATCTATATACCTTGTGTAGGATCTGGTAATCTGGTTTCTTATTTATTAATGCACGCGTAATTAATACATATTTTGCAACTACTTAGACAAGATATGTGCAGATTTTGCATTCGAACATGTAGGATTTTTTTATTCCATCTTTGATTAGTCTAGTAGCTAAAGACCATCCGTCAGTTCAACAATACTACTGTGAGGCTTTTCAATTTTTTTCTCAAAATAAGAAGACGGTGATAATGTCTCTATTCAATGTAGAGTAAGTTTACTTTGCTTATTATAATTTGGACTTAAGAAAATTACAATTTTATTGTGGATTTTGAGTTATTAATTTTTAACTTTTTTACCTCTAGTGGTATGCATTGGGAGTTACTGGTTATTGTCCCCGAGACATTCACTGTCTATTATCTAGATCCTAAGGGGAGTAAATTGAATACAAAATATGGATACATAATGAAAATGGCATTATTCCGGTGAGAAATATTTCATTTTCATATCCGTTAACATATGTTATTATATTACTATTTAATTATGTAATGTACTGTGTTACATTAACATGTAGGGGTTTTGATGAGTTCAAAAAGGTTGGAGGAAAGGTCCCCACGAAAAAGAACCAGCCAATAATTTGGAAGAACATGAAAGTAAGTTCCCGACTGCAATATATGTATATATTATTTATGTGAACAGTGCTTAATTAGTTGTATTTTTTAATATTTTGTATGTTTGAATTTATAGTGTGCTACACAAGACAACGGATGGGCATGTGGATACTATGTGATGCGATTTATGCACATGATTATCAAATATGCCACAATGGACATAGATTGTATTGCTGAGGTATTATATAGTCTCATTAGATAATATGAAATATATCAATCTTATTTGTAGCTCGTTAATTATATATATACATCATTCTCTTTACAGGTGTTTAAAACTGACCACACTACAGGAACGACCTTACCAGATGTACATGCTCCCTATACGACGGGAGAATTAAATGAAGTCAGAGAAGAATGGGCAACATTCATATAAATAGTGGGGGTTTTAAGATATAATTGGGATGTTGATAGCGAATAATGACTAAAGAATGATATTTTGTAAATGAATTTCTGAATTATAATATATGTGTGAATGTTTCTACATGTCTGGATGTTTCTACATGTGTCTGAGTGAAAATGAATGAAACTGTTGGTTGCTATATGAATGTTTCTACATGTGTGAATGTGAAAATGAATGGAACTACAAATTGCTAGCTACATGAATGTTTCTAAATGTGTGAAAATCAAATGGAACTGCAGGTTGCATTGCTAAATGTGTGAATATTTTTGTTGTTAATTTTGCAGGTTTGTGGCCTCTTTGTGGATGATATCAATGGATGTCGTAAAACCTACAGTTCATAACTGAACTATAGGTTTCTCATCCTGCGACCAGCCATACAGCAGGTCTGCAGACTGAAAGAAAAAAAAACAAAAAATAGGCGTCGGTTATTTGTATAAAACCGACGCCACATCGTTACAGTGTCGGTTTCTAATAGTAACTGACGTCTATTTCCTTAACACCACGGCCGTGCTGGCCAGCACGGCCGTGGCAGCGGACCAGACACCACGACCATGCTGGCCAGCACGGCCGTGTTGGGAGTTATATGGCGTCAGTTTCTTATCTAATAACCGACACTGATAGAGCCCAAGATGGCACCATTCTGTGGCGCGAAGGTATATGACGTCAGTTTCTTATCTAATAACCGACGCTTATAGTGCCCTGCTGGTGCGTTTTCGGTTGCGCGCGAAGGGTTTTGGCATCGGTTTTTGAACCGACGCGTAACAGCGGGGCTTTTAGCGTCGCCCACATAGGTGTCGCTTAGAAACCGACACTAAAGGCCTTAAATAACCGACACTAAAGGTCGGTTATGTACTAGTGTTGTTATTCAACATTCCAGTTACTTGAATAGCAATTAGATACTGCTCATTGCTTGTGATGTCGTAAATTAGTTATGGACATTCACTGCCAATTTAACTTGGGACCTATAGGGTCACACACATAGGATGCACTTGAAATAGGAGTTTATTCATGAATGATGTTTAACATGATTACTAAAGTATTTAAGTATTCAACTTAAACAACAATGGCTAAAAATTGGCTGACTGGACTGTGAACTGACAGATTCAAGTGTTGAACTGATTAATTCAAGTGTCAGATCAATTGGAAACAACATTGGCTGAACAATACCTGAACCAGGGTATGAACTGACAAGTTCAAGGTCTCAAACAACCAGTTCAAGTTGTGAGCCGCCCGGGTCAATGATCAATATAATTGGATCAAGGATTGATTCTGACTTTATGTTGTGCATTAATCGAATATTGAATGTGCTTTGAAAAGGGAAAGTAACTGACTCGACCGGTTCAAGGGTTAAACTGACCGATTCACCATTTGTGGCTTGTAGAAAATTAATGAAATTCCTCTCTTCGACTCCTAGATGAACTGCAAACCCTGAACCGGGCCATCCTATATAAAGGGGGGTAGTCTAGGCTTTAAGAAACAACAATAATAATCTCTGACAATTATTGTCTTCACACAGTTATGGTAACATGAAAACTCGAGCAAGTCCCGCCCATGAAACGAGAGTGATAGAAAGGGAGAGACAATTGGGAGAGCAAGTCGATGCTAGCACACTGACTAGAAGGAAGAACTCCTTCTTATGAGTTCATCACGAATGACAAGAGTTCCTAGTGGTCTAGGTAGACTACTATAGAGGTGAGGAGGTCTTTGCCACCTACTTAGAGGACACAGTCAACCGCCGTCTGTGGTGATCAACCAGGAGACCACTGTTGGTAGCCATCTAGGTGAGACTTGAGAAAGAATCACACTGCAACAAGCATAGTTGTTGGACTTGCTCCAGGACCCGGTATATGCCTTGCAACCCTCTTTCCCATTATAAAATTATTGACATGATATACTGTCTAAGGAGAATATGGTAGTTAAATTTTTATTTCTTCTACCTTACTGATGCCATATTTCCCAACACAATATATATATATATATATATATATATATATATATATATATATATATATATATATATATATATATATGTATTCCATGCGAAACAAAGAAACCATACTACTCTGATGTCACACACTAAATTATCTAATGAGCATTAGGAAGTCGTCTCTTGGTCTACCATAGCTAAGAAAGCTTTGGTTGAGTGCTTTCAGTTCTACGCCCCTTTTCGCGTATCATATATCTCAACGATCACCTCTTTTAGATGATTGCGCAAACAGAATGAAGATAATAGTGAAGTCATTGTCACAAGGGAACCTTTTCAATATTTTCTCCCAAAAGCAATTCAATAGGACCTGACTTGATAGTAAGAACATACTTCCTGAATATTTTTGTAAGTAAAATGTTCAGATAATCTTAAGCAAAAAAATGTCCCAAAAGAGGGCATGCACGGACATTGATAACAATGAATGCATGATATATTATCCCACGACTTAATTTACAGTAGTACTCCTAGATAAAATGTCATTTTGTATAGGAGGTTAAAACAAGCTGATCCTTCTGATTTTGATAAAAGAAATAACACCTTTTAGGGAAAACATTAACAAAGATTATGTTTAAACTTAATATTAGAGTCCTTAACAGTTTAATGGTGTAAGCTCACACACAGTAGAGCCGTCTTGAGTTGAGGATAACATCCTTACAATGAAGGCATTACTTTGAATTAAAAGTCAACAAGTTGCAACTACTTCTGTTATTTCTAAGATTGTACGACAACGTATGATCAAATTTACTTGTCTTTCAAATTGGAATGTTCTATTTTAATGAAAATTGCAGCTACAATGAATGTTTTATATTGAATGAAAAGCCCAATCTATCATCTATTATTTGTAAGTAGAATCACTTTTTTTTTACATTAAAGCCAGGAGATCTTCTATTCTAATGAAGATTGCAATGAATTTTTGCATGTTATTTCTCAAACTGAATATGATGATTTTTTTTGCGTAGAATATGTGGAAGAAGGAAATTGTGTAAGTACAGATTTGTTACTGGGTAACGTTATAATTAAACAACCTCCTCACACCAATAGATGGAATAGTAGAGACACTTCTAAGTTGGTCTTGAAGGTGGCCCATGTACATGGACTTGGCTTTTTTGATATCTTAATGGTGGAAACTTGCTTCATCGGAAAGCTAGATTTTATTGAAAGGCTTACTGAACAATCTGCCGTTGCTACTGCTACTACACTATGATAACTCGTACCCTCACATACTCTGTTACGTCAGTCATATGTTGGAGTGGTAAAATCATTGTTAAACCTGGCAATGAGAAATTACACCTAAGAACCCGCAATATATCTGAACGCATAAAATAACATAAAAAAATTATTATACATTACATATTCTGGACACTGTAAAATGTAAACACTGCATTTTTCTTTGTATGCAGTTATCTTCACAGGGGATCTGCAAAAGTTGCATTGGTAGGTAAGTAGACAAAAGTGGATAAAGTTTAAGATTAAAAAGAAAAGTAATTGAATAATGAAAAACTATAGAGCTAGAATAATGATGATGGAGATTAAATTACCAACTATAGAAGACAACTGTATGCACCCACGCTTACCTAGTCTTCAGTACTCCTCATTCTTATACATGTTGGAATGAATAGGATATGGAAATCCATGCCACCGTCCCTCATCATCATATCTAGAACACGCCGGAGAGGAGTGGTTCGACACGGTGTCCCCTCATTAAGGGACCCGTGTTCGAACCCAGCGACCGCTTCTGAAATGGTACTCGTCGTACAGATCGGCTAACTCTGTGCTTTAACCGGTTCCCAGATGGGTGGGACGTTCGGCGATCTGAGAGTTTACGCTGTCTGGGGGGTCACAAAAGTGACGCTTCTACAAGAGCGGTTCTCTCGTACTCCTATATATATATATATATATATATATATATATATAACACGATCTAAAACAATCTGCTAATTTACCAATAGTTATTAATATACATAGTTTCTTACAGAACCTTATATACAAAAACTGACCACTAAAGACTGAATATAAGTACTCTATATACATATCGGAAAAATATAAGAAACAAAAAAAAGAGAAAATGATGTCGGTGATCATACTATCCCATGGGAAGTCAGATCATCGTTCAACATATTACATAACTCTGAAAGATGAGTAGATAACGTTAATAAAAGGAAATGATGACTTGAAATGCAGTCGGCGGCAATGACCATCACCTTCATCACAATTGGCCTCACCCCTCGTCTTCTTGGTACCGTTGATCAGTTGTTTCAACGAATAATTCTACTACAGTGACCAAAGAAGACGGGTCCAATGAGGGATGAAAGAGATCGAAGACAAGGATGAATGAAAGTAGCCGGGAGAGGCTTGGTCCATCGGAAGTCGACATCAAATGCGGTGTGCGGCGTATGGCTGTGCAAGAAGCAAGATAAATGCAGCTATCAAAATCGTGGTAGGTTTATGGGAGCAGTTAAGGATATGGAAAGAAAGTGGTGGGAGCATGGTGGAGTAAAACATGCAGGATTTAGCTGGGATAATTGGATGGTTGGAAATCAGGGTGAGAAATTATAGGAACGGACGAAACAAAGTAGAATGATTGTGTAAAGAAATCCTAATGTACCGGCAATCCTATCATTACTGTGGGTGAGGCATGGCGGTTTCTAGTAAAAGATGGTGGGTGAACATGGATCACGATGGTTGTGGGAAACTGTAGAGGTAGTTTTTTTTTGTAAGAAAAGAAGAAATACGGGTGAAAAAACTTGGGAAGTCAAGGAGAGATTCTATTATTTTGAAAATACTGCAATGTCATTGGTTAATACATTTTATAAGAAAAAAATAGCACAATTGCAAACTGTTGAAAAGATTCACCCATCTTATAATCATAGTAATACACATATAGATACATATTTTTTTATGGCACAAAATGCAAGATATGGATGGTTTCCATTTTTATTTGACTGAAAGCCATCCATTATGGTAGAGAGAATATGGAAGAGCTACGAAAAGTGTGGGAGAGAAATAAGGAACCATTTTTACTCAGATGAGAGGAAAGAAAAAAAGGAGAGAACTAACGATTATGGGAGTCAATGGGGAATGTGGGCGTGAAGGGGGAACATGGTTCCGTTATTGTTTGAGGAAGGAAGAACAAATATTAATAAAATAAAAGAAATATTCAGAAAAAGGAGGGAAGAGCGTGAGTTAAGAAGAAAGCAAAATTCCAAAAAATATTGCAATATGATTGGATAATGGTGTTGCTGTAAATAGATACATTTATTTACTCTTTTTACAGTATATATATATATATATATATATATATATATATATATATATATATATATATATATATATATATATATATCTGTGTGTGTATCGGAATCAGGTAAATATATTCCGACGCTCTCCTAAAAATATAGGAGGTCAAGAGTACATGTAGGCCCACTGCCATACATCCATAATAGAAATACAACTCACTCTTCTATCTAATGTGTAGTTTACGTCTAACACATTTACATATTTTTATAGCGAGACATTTACATATTTTTATAGCAATTCTTATGTCATTTGTAACAGCTCCTTGATGTCTTTTGGCATTCATCTC
The DNA here is from genome assembly GCA_963693085.1 of Alisma plantago-aquatica. Taxonomy (NCBI): domain Eukaryota; kingdom Viridiplantae; phylum Streptophyta; class Magnoliopsida; order Alismatales; family Alismataceae; genus Alisma; species Alisma plantago-aquatica. The sequence continues at coordinate 929,305,438 of OY856409.1, forward strand.
TTCCTATATATGATCGCATAGTCCAACATATAAAAGTTTCTTCTTTTCATCATTGCCACATTTAGATAACATTCTTTTTGGGTCCCCGGATAGATGAATTTGTAATCTGAATTCCTTGCATATGAACTCTCATATCTCTTTAGTAATGTTGCATTCCCCCACCATATGCCTATGGGATTCTTCCAGCTCCTGACATAGCAAGCATAGAGTCAAAACCTCATAGTTCCAACTCTTTATCCTGTCCAGAGTAGCAAGAACATTGTGTAGAATTTTATATACACACATGCTCCACTTCAGCATATACCTACCACTCCAAATCTGTTCCTCAAGTAGGTCCTTTGTAACTTTTGAATGAGTCACCTCCCAAATGCACATCTTTGATCACTAAGCCTCCATCCACTGGGAGCGTTTGCAGTAAACATGTGTTTGACTGGTTGCCAAGTCTCCGTCATGACATTAATGGAGCGTGAATAACCTTGTCTTGTCTTTGACGTAAAATCCATCCCACTTAGATATATTTCTCTCATCCATTTTCCCCATGTAGAAATGCCTTCTTGGAATGTGATGATTCTTTACATAGTCCCCCATTTTGCAATGTCCCTAGGGGTTTTCAAATTCAGCCCTCCTTCACAATTAGAAAATGCTAGTCTGGAATATTTCATGGGATGGTGTTCGCTTCCCCATAAAAAAATTGCCATTTTCATTTCTATTCTATCTAAGACAGAGTTCGGAATCTCACCTTGTTACACTTAGAAAATAAGAAGTCCTTCTATGGTAGCCTTTATCAAAATATTTCATCCCGCCATGGATGTCTTTTGCGTCGACCATCTATTAATCATTTCCTCCACCTTATCAATGCAATTAGCAAAATCCTTGACGTGCAAATTATCTCCAACTAAGGGAAAGCCTAGATATTTTGTTGGGAAAATGCCCCTCTCCACCTCCATATCATGTACAAGCCTGTCCTCCATCTAGTAGCAATTCTTAGATAAGAAGATATATGCCTTATCCCGTTTGTTTTCTGAACTCACCAAGCAGACTTTTAAGATTTTCTAGGTAGTGTTGTTTGGCTTCTACAAACACCAGAACGTCATCTGCAAAAATCAAGTGTGTCATTACCTTCATCCCATAAACTGTATAAGGCTTAATTTCCTTCTTTTCCTCTGCTTGTTGCATCTTCTATGTAAAGTACTCCACGACGATCACAAAAAGAAGAGGTGACAAGGGGTCACCTTGGCACAGCCCATTGCCCCCTCTGAAAAGACATGCAAATGTGCCATTTACTAGAATATAGAAGCTTGTGGTACCCACACACTATTTCATCCAGCCAATCCACTGTTCATTGAACCCCATCTGTTGCATAATCCACCATAGTTTTTCCCATCTGACACTATCACATGCATTGGAAACATCCAGTTATAAGCATGCTTTCCTGTTGCCTCTCATGACATTATAATCCAGTAAGAATTTCCTGGTTAGAAGAGCACAATAAATAATGGTTTTGCCTACCACAAAAGCCCCTTGATTTGTAGAAATGAGGTAGGGAAGGACCATCTTCATTCTAGTTGCCAATATTTTTGTATTTATTTTATATTGTACCGAACAACATGCTATCGGTCTAAAATCAACACGAGAGGAGGTAACCTTCTTTTTCGAGATGAGAAAAAGGAAAGAGTGATTAACCTATCTTACCATATTTCTCCCTTCTAGGAACCAACTCACATAAGCAATCAAGTCATCTTTAATGATATCCCAAGCTATCTTGTAAAAGAAAGCATTGAAGCCATCATACCTGGGTGATTTATTACTACCTATGCTCCAAAGCACTTTCTTAACCTCCTTTTCATTGGTACTTCTTATGAGGATATTGTTGTGTGTGCTTGTAAGCTTGAACTTCCATTTTACTTCCTCTCCATCTTCTACGTCATTGCTGAAATTTTTGTTGTATAATGACGTGTAGAAATTTATGGCTTGTTCTTCTAAATCCTCTTGTTTGTTGACCACCCTCCCCTTAGCATCAATCAATTAAAAAATAATATTACCTGCTTCTCTTCTTTTCACTACAGTGTGATAGAGTTTTGTGTTTCAGTCCCCATCATCCATCCACTTCTCCTTGCTTCTTTGCCAGTAGAATTTTTCCTCTGCCTTTTTCAACTTCTCAAGACTCTTTTTCAGTTCCCCATCTTTCTCAATTGAGGTTAGGTTCAACGGATCATCTAGCAATCTTTCTCAAACTTCTTTACATTCATCCTTTATCTACTTTACCAGATTTGGAATGTTCACCTCTTCCTTGGCCCACTTTTTAAGTGCAGTTTTAGTGTGGGCCAACTTCTTAGCAAAGACAAACATTGGGTTACCTGTCACCTGTGCACCCCAATTATCCTTTAAGACATCATTAAATCCTCTCCATTCAGCCCAATAGTTTACAAATCTGAACGACTTCCTCTTCTATTTCTGTTCTATGATCTGAACTGAGATTGGTGCATGATCACTTAATTCCGAACCTCCTACTTTCACCTGCACATTAGGGAGAATTTTCAGCCACTCATCATTCACCAGAGCTCTATCAAGTTTACTTTCTATTATGTATTCCAGTCCTCTTTTATTATTCCACATGAACAAATCACCCCTACCATAGGTAGTTCATAGAGACCTATTTTCTCAATAGCCTGGTTAAAAGCATCAACCTCTGTAGTTTTTGCAAGTCTTTTTCTTTTTTTTCTCATCTTGTATATGAACCATGTTGAAGTCCCCCATCACCAATCGTGGAACATTAACCTACTTGGATAAGGAAACCAAATCTCTCCAGACATCTAGTCTATCTCTACCATCATTATGGCCATACACAACCGACAATAATATCTATAAACCTCTATTATTCCTGCATTCCACCGTAACAAGATGATCAGACATCTGTATCACTATCACCTGCCAAGCATTGGGCTTCCACGCCACATAGACTCTAGCAACCTCATTACATTCAACATTAGACACATGGTTCCAGCCATGTAGAAATAAGTATTTCATACTATTGCTGTTATGTACCTCTATTTTTGTCTCTACCAAGGCAACTAAAAAATGCCCACTAGTAGCAATCCACTCACAGATTTCCTTCTTCTTGTTCATGTCACACCCTCCCTTGATATTCCAAAGAAGAATGGACATATCAAGAGTTTTTGGTTGACCTGGTTTGCTGATGGAGCTAGAACTTATACCGAAAGATTTCTCTTCCAATGGAAATCCTAATATGCACCAAAAACCCTAGGGAGTTGATGTTCTCTCTAGGTTTACCTATAACTAGTGCTAGATAAATGATCCAACCCCACAAGAGTATGGAAGCCTTATCATAGTACAAATTTAGGATCGAACCCAAAGGACAACGTTAAGAATCTGAGTGTCTTTTTCTTGTTTTGTACCGATCTAAGTCAATCATCTAAGACCAAAACTTTGATTTGAGTTATTTAACCTAAAACATGCAAAAGTAAAGGCAAGAATAAAAACTAGTTTAAGGATTAAAATCTAAGATTTAGCAAATGATGATGGATCACTGGGGTGATGCGGGTATTCGCCACCACTACACATGTATTGTACATGTACCAAACACAGCAAGACTTGTAAGCAAACTACATGGATGTTATATAATACTGATGTCTTATAGGACAAGAGTAATGCACACATCCTTCATGGGTTGAGTAACCCTCATCCGGTACATATCTATGTGTCAATGAATATATGTAGTCTTCTAAGAGAGAAACTTACTCAACCTCGTGAAATGTGTATTGAAAAACTAACAAGCCAGCGATAATTACCAAATCGATTAGTATCTTTATAGACTATCCCTCTTTCGAGGATATAGCTATGAGAAACGTGGGAGTGTTGCAACGTCAGCCATTCCCGAACGAATGGTCAAGTACTTTACACCACTCTCTCCTTAGAGTGTGTTCCTCGACCTGTCAAGGTTGCACTTTTATACTTCAACTGATTCCATTTCATAGTACAAAAGCACAACGATGGAGGTGAGTTTACTCCACTCCTTAGAAAGCATTCCTAGATATTGAAACGGATGCGTGGTGGATACACACGCCAGAAACCAACATGAAATCGGTATTCAAGTCTCAAGAGCGGTCATAGACAAACCACAACGAAAGACAATAGATGCATACAAGAACGTAGCCAACATTCAAGCATGTATGAAACGATTTAGTATTGAATCGGAATGATAACATCTTTTTAGTACATATTACAAAACACGGGCATCGGGGCTAGTCCCCGCACCCCAGTGGATGAAACTACTCGCTCCTCATGCGAGAAACAAGAAGAATGAGAAAGAGGGAGAAATCCACCATGGACTCGGTGCAGAAGGTAGTCGCAACTCGGTGAAGATGAAGCAGTCTTCTATGTCATGTCAGAGTAAATCTGGACACAGGATGGGAGATGCCAAGACAGTCCGGACAGTCTCTCTCACTCTGTCTTCCTTCTCTTCTCAGTCTCCTTGATTGCAATACGGGCAGTCGGTGGAATGGAACTGGCGTAGACGGGACTAGATTTGGATCGGAACTGTGTACTGGCAGCCTGTCGGTGTCTGGGAACCGATGCCAAACTGGGGACCCTGCTGGTCCTATTTATAGGCACATGTCTAGTCCCAAATGATCTTGTGGCTTTTTTTTGCATCAAACAGTTTCACCAAATGTTCTTGAAATATCCCCTCCAAACGGTTTAGAGACCGTTTGCTACCAAATGGTCTGGAGACCGTTTGCTACCAAACGATTTCCAGCCTTGCGGTCTTAGGCAAACGGTCTTCTGTGCGGTCTTGAGCAAACGGTCTTTCCCTTGCGGTCCTACACTTGCGGTCTTGAGACCGTGCTAGAGCAAACGGTCGTTGCTCCTACCCAAACGGTCAACAGGTCCATACGGTCTGCGCTCCACACGGTTTGGAGCAATCGATCCGTGACAGCCAATCGGTCTTTGCTAGCATCAGTAGCCACCTAGCGGCCTTGGATGATCGATTGTGGTGGAGGCAGGTTGTTGCAGGTTGTTTCTTAGGCGAAATAGGTGGAGAGAAGGTTGTTGTGGAGTAATGGTAGATGTGCACTGGAGTACGAGATGATTGCAGGTCTCGACAGAAGCAGGTGCTGCCGGAGAAGGTGACGAGATCGGTGGTGTTGTGGAACGACAACTATGGCAAAAGTCTGGAAGTAGTAGGTCTGAAATCAGAGAGGTGCCAGGTAGGGGACGGCGCACCATGACCGTCTTGAGGCACCATGGTCGTGGTGATGCTGCTATCCCACGACCGTGCTGCCTTACACGGGCGTGGCAGATGAAAACTTCGGACCTGGTGACGTTGTGCCACGGCCGTGGCATGCCACCACGGTCGTGGTGAGGCTATAGCTCCACGACTGTGCCACCTTGCACGGGCGTGGTGGGTGAGACTTAGCACTGTGGGCGATGCACCACGGTCGTGGCGTGACCAGCACGGTCGTGGCGGATATGCGCCACGGTCGTGGCGTGACCAACACGGTCGTGGTGGATGGAGGCTTGGCACTATTGGCGATACGCCACGAGCGTAGCGTGACCAGCACAGTCGTGGCGATTGTTCTGCTTCATGATCATGATCATTTGTTGCACATGCTTGGGGCTTTGAGGACAGAACGCACGGTTGTGAGTTGTTGATGTTTGATTGGATGATTGAGAGTGATCTGTAGAGAGAAAGGAGAGTGTGTAAGGGATAATTGAAAAACACTAGAGGGGGGTGAATAGAGTTTTTAAATATTTTAACAATTATTTAACTCAAAACAACCACAATTGAAAATGGAAGAAGGAGACAGGTGTTTAGAGTGGTTCCAACTTTAGCAAATACTAAAGTTGTCAATCCACTACCCGGTTGCTTACCCAACCGGGATTTTGAAAGTATTAATTTTATTACCTTCACAAGGATTTACACAAAATACAATACTTTCTTTACACCCCTTGAACAACCTTCACTTGAAGTAGATGCACCAACTTGAGGTAGCCTTCTTGAAGTAACTCCAAGCTCCCCCTTGAAGTAGCCTTCCTCTCTAGAAGTAACCTCCCGTTGCACCAGCCTTCTTGAAGTAGCTCAAGGTCCCCTTCTTCACCAAGAAGATCTCCAACCTCTCCAATCCGCAGCCTCCAACCTAGGAGTAGCCAGGAGAGTACAAACAATAATAGAGAACAAGAAAGGAAAAAGAAATTACAACTTATCCTTTTTTAGCACAAGGCTTGATTTGCCTAGATCAAGCGTATAGATCTCCTAACCAAAGTGTATGGAAATGTAATTGCAGTGGATAGGAGATGCTAGCCTATAGGACACGAATTTTGAGCTAAGAGAAGAAGTAGCCAATTGTCACTATGCTCAATTTGCTCACAAATAGGTTGCTCAAAGTATGCTCAAAGATTTCTCAAGTGTAACAAATGTGTTTAGATGTCCTAAGACATGTCCTATTTATAGGAATGTCCTACAAGTGCTTAAGGACGTTCTATACACCTTCTAGGGGTTTCTAAGTGCTTAACTAGCCGTTAGTTACAAGTTTGTTGCTTTAGTACGGCTAATTAATTAATTCTGCAGTTGCTGTCAGAGACCATCTCGGTCGAGAAATGGTCGACCGAGACACCTACTCGGTCGACGTTTTGTCGACCGATAGGCTCTCTGGATCAAGTGTATGCAACGTTTATCTCCAACTGCCAACCACCTTGTCAGCTGTGTCTAACGGCTACTTGGATCTTTCTCAGTCGAGAAGATTGTCGACCGAGAGTGTCTCGGTCGAGGAGTTAGTCGACCGAGATTGACCCTGTTTCAATTTTTCAAATAAAGCACTAAGTGTGCGTATGAGTGTGCATATGTGACACTTATTTGAAGGGGATGACCTATCTAAATGTGATGTTTAGCTAGGGAGAATCTAACGCTTAATTTATATGAAATCTAAGTACTTGTACATTATATATTTGTACAAGTTTTTACAAAGTGATTACATTTCATGAAAATATAAATATGTAAGCATATGGATTTCCCTAATTGCTTTGTCATCCACCTTATTCCTGCAACACTCAAGTAGCACGTTAGATTAACAAGAATGAAATGTTTGTCATTATCAAAACAAAGGGATTTACAAATGTCCATTTAGCCAACAATAATAGCATCGTATAATCTAGTAATTAGAACTATTTAAGCATTATTTATGTGAGAATGAAGAAATAATCAGAGTAAAGGAAAGCACAGGTAATTTAGTCATAATGATGTATAAAAACCCAAGAATTGGCGACTGTAATGATGAATATGGAGGATTCATCATTTGCCTACTCAGCTCCTTGTTGTCTTTATTTTTTGTCCCTTTCTCCTTCACAACCTCTCCTTCTTCTCTGTCTAAATTTGTAAGTGCTTCAAAGCTATTTGCAGTGTTAAGGATGGTGCCTACGCCCACCTTCACTGGAATTCTTGTCGCTCTTGCACCTTTCTTCTTTGTAGCTGAAACAAAAGTATCTTCATCCCCCTTGTTTCCCTGTGCCATGCTTCTTTCTTCTCCCAAGACCTACTGTTCATTTATTGTTGTTTTGGTTGGCATCGTCTCCAGTATATTTTCCTTTTTGCTGGTTTCAGATTTCTTTGTTTGAGCTTTCTTTCTCCACACCTTTTCTGATTCCTCCTTAGAAGTCTCCTTCACAATTTGTTTGTCTTCCTTGCACTCTCCCTCACCATGACCAAAGGCATGGCACTGGCTGCATCTAGGAGGTACATGATCATAGGCCACCTTGACTGGTATGGGCTCGTGCCCTCTCACGTTCAGCCAAAACTTCTCAGGTTCCTTCTTTTTAGCTTGGAGTTCAACTATTATCCTTGCGTCATCACTTTCCAGAGACCTGTCGTCAACATGGAGAACACGTCCAACACCGAAAGCCACAGTTCCAGCTGCCTTCCTTGTCCACAACCTTCCAATAGACCTCAACGTAGTCCATGTTGGGATAGTGCTGAACATAATCCTTCATTATTTCGTCTCCATACTTATATTCCTTGGCAACAACCAGTTGACCATCAAACCATCTAGGTCCCAGTCCAAAGGTTTCCTCCTTATGAGTCATCGTCGAGAACTGAATCAAGAAGATGATGTGCTCGCGAGACAGTAGCTCAAAGGAGCCCTTTGACTTCCAGGTTCTATTAATCCATGCTAAAAGATGGGGATAATATGGCCTTTTTCCCAGGACATACATCAGAACTTTATGTTCCCAGACATTTTTCATCCGCTTGAATTCATCCTCCTCCAGTTCAATGTGAACTTTTCCTTCTACCTCTTTTGGTTTTGAGAATTTGAGGTCCTCTTTGTTGCTCGATGCAGACTGTTTCAAGATCCTTGTCTAGTCCATCCCTCCTTTGATAGTGTCGGCCAACGTTGGTTCCTCCCACCTAGGGTTATGATCTTTACTGGGACTCCAAGCCATGTTGCTTGACGCCACTTTACCCTGGGAAACATTACCTTGCTCACCGCTCTATGCACCGTCTTCCTCCTTGCATCCAATCGAGTCATCTCTCCACGACCTCTGTGCGTGCCAACCGCTACAACAGTTACATCCTTGTCCTTGGTCGTCGAGGCAGCAACCGTCGTAGAGCCATCAACATTCTTTTCAATCGATCCTTCCATAGAGTGGGTGTGATCGGGAGGTGGGTTGTGGTCTTCGGAAGTAGTGGGTGTGGGGTGGATGAAGGGAGAGGGGGTCTCTCCCACCGTGGCTGTCTCCCTAGATGGAATCGCCTGGCCGATCGCCAGAGCACAAGGTCTAGAGGGAGACGGGTGTTATGTATGTATATATATGTATGTATGTATGTATGTCTGTCTGTATGTATGTATGTATGTATGTATGTATGTATATGAGGATGTATGCATAACCCAACTGGGTCGCACAACACTACAACAAACATACACATAAGTGACATTTGACAAATGCCACTAAAAAGATATAAATGTCACTAAAAGTATTTAGTGAAATTTTTTGACACTTAAAAAATGCATCTAGTACCAATGTCACCAAAGAGATAGTGGCATAAGTTGTAAATGTCACTAAAAATGTCATTTAATTAGCTTTTAATAAATACCATATAAGTGCCACTATAACATTAACTGGCTTTTATACAAATGCCATTATAACATCAATTGTCTTTTATACAAATGTCATTATTGTGTATTAGGCTATTGTATGAAACTATTCTTTTTGTCTATAGTGGCGCATGAAATTGCCGCTATAGTAATAAATATTTGTTTATGATGACGTTTTGATGGCTTTAAACTATTTAATTTTAATTGTATTACCTAGATTGCATAATGGCATGCAATTTGAACTCACATCTTAAAAATATAGTTTCTAAATATCAATTGTTTTATATATAATAACATGCAAATTACACGGGGAGGATATTTTACCTTGCCCCTTTATTTGAATACAGCACACATGAGATACTCTTTCATAATTTTTTTTGCTAAGTACAATATTTTTACATCCTTTGAACATATACTTAAAAGGTATGCATGTATCTTCTTAGATTTGTATGTTGTTGAATGTGGACTGCACATGAAGACTTGGGCTTGGTGGAAATTATCTTCACTAATCTGCATCACATTCTTCAAGAACATTATATTTATTATCAAGCTCATCATCAGAACGCCTGTCAATCTTGATGATGATCTCAGCAAAATTCACAAAAATGTGAGTAGACATGAAAACTTGTGTCAATGGCAGTTCTAACCACACAATTTTTCTTTCTAGGGATCAAATTTATCCAACATATCAACATAAACACCCACCCCTTTTGGAAATATGGTCCCTCCACTTGAGACAAGGAACTTCTCCCATACTTGCTCAACAAATTATTATTCAACTTTCATTCTTAATCCAATCATATGTCCTGTTTTTGCATTTGAATGATCATGAAATAAATGTAAACAATAAGCATTGTAGAAAGATTAACTAGCAGATGATCCCAAACTTTAGCAAGGACTATGATTTCTAACCTATACACATATAATATAGTATGAAAAAGGAAATTAACTCCCTTGTATCCAACTCACTCTTGACAATTGATATGTTACTAATTATCAAAGTTCTAGCCTACAAACAAAGGGTATTCCATGACTCAACTTGATATTCAAAACCATTAGAAATAATTTGTAAATAAATCTATTCAAATGATAGAAATAACTATTAAAATTACCTTGATGTAGTATATTGGATGCATTACACTAAATATACAGTCCTCAACAATCCTTCTACCATGTTTAAGGCTGTTTAATGAACCCATTGCACCAATTGTATTTCCCTACATGCAAGCTCACAGTCAATTGATGAATACACACTAAAACCATCTACTTTTTTTTTGTAGTTACAATTAGTTTTGTAAGATATCCATTTGATACCCAGTTGTGTTATTCTTCTTAGTTTATATGTACATAACTTATACAAGTGGGAAGGGGATTTAGCATAAACTTGAATGAGAATATAAAATCCACTCAGTATTTCATGATCTTGCAAAAAAAGGAAAAGTGAATTGCTTGATAAATGCTACAAAGATCAGAGAGTAATACAACTATGTGAAGTTAGTATACCATCATCATTCTTAGAGCCAAATAGAGGAGAAGATATGGACACTATAAGTAGCATTGCACTTAAAATAAACACATACACATTTTATTATAAATATTCTAGAACATGTGTTTGAGTTGTGATCAACGATGACAATGTAAATTGTTGGCGTGACAACAAAAAAATGCTCGTATAAGATTCCTAACTAATTTTTAAGACAAGAGAGAAGATTACTTACCATGTTCATCCCATTATTAAGGAAGTAGTGCCCATCATGATACCCTCTATTTTTAATTGAACCATGTGTATACACTATACAAGTTCTTGTTATAAATCTCCTAAGAAGATGCTTATTAATTAAACAACCCCTAAAGAGTCATAGGTGAAAACAAATTCAACCCATGTAGAGTGGAAAAGCTCCCAAACATCCATATAGGTTCAAGAAAGATATTCAACTTAATAAACACTAGAACCCACATTGCCACAAAGCTAGGAATTATTAAAATTTAATTAGGAGATATATTGCAAGACATAGATTCTTGGTTTATTAAACATAGATAGGTTTAAGATACATGGAGATAGATCATTCTAGATTGGGATTCATTTGGCTTGGAATTTAAACTTTTTAGGAAAGAATGTATTTCTCAAGGCTGCTGTAAGGGGGTTTTGGTTGGCACTTCTCCAAATTCTTGATTGACTTTCTCTATGACAAGATAGGTGTCTAAAAACCACACTCCTACAACGTTGCATTAGTCATGAAAGCGACTCCTCATATCTGGAAGAGGCATGTATTCCAAGGGAAGTACATAGGAAGTATGAGGCTTGCAACCATGTTGATGATATTTGAAGCTCCTCGTGCTTAGTTAGGTTGGGAAGCAAAGAAGAAACTCTATAGGAAATATGGTAGGAATGTAATTCTATGACTAGAAACTACATCAGACCCAAGCTTAAATCAAAATATAAACATAAGTAGGAATTGCACTAGAATTGCATGAATGGTAATAAAAGAAATGTAAACCTTAGTACACAAATGATTCCAGACCATATAAAGAATTGCCATGCACTTTACTTGCAAAACACTCTTGGAATTCCTACAAAATTTGAGAAGATGCGGACAAAAACACCATCACCTGCACTTAAACTAAACACATAGACATCTTAGAATAAGATTTGTAGAACATGTGTGGGAGATATGATCAACGATCACATTGAAATGTTTCTAGCCTAACAAAAACAAACACTCATAAGAGGTTGATGAGTACTTTTGAAAAGAATAGAGATAATTTCTAACCAAGAACATCCCCATTATTGACGAAGTAGTGCCCACCATCATACCCTCTATTTCCACTTGGACCATGTGTAAACACTTGCACAAGTTCCTATTGTAAGTTCTCCCAGGATGACATCCCATGGATTTCTTTTAGGATTGACAGGTTTTGGCCTTGCAGAGCAAAATTGAAGACAACTTCTACTAAAAATCTTGAAATATTAGCAATATAAGGGATTCACGATTGAAGTCATTAATATGTGCAAAAATTGAAATTCAATCATATCTGACATTGTATGTGTTGTAAATGGCTAATATTATTAACAACATGACCAAAGGAGTGAATATTCAATATTAAAGGTGCAATGAGACTTCCTTTTCTTCCATTTGTGCTGCAGCAGATAAATTTGAATGGCTAACTTGTCCTTGAAACCACCAAGCAAGAAAAGTTACATGCTAGAAAAACAATTATGATGGAATTTTAAGACAGTATAGCAACAAACCTAATGCGTGAACAAAAAGGAATATAGGATAGTAAATAACTTTTCCACATGCTACTAAAACCTAAAATTTTGTGAATTAAACTATGAAATCATCATGGTCAGGAGTAAGAAATTAAAATCCAAAGACACTCATAAAACAAATTATCTTCTCATTAAGAAATAATGATTAACTATATACTTAATTATTTAGCCTCATCGAGCAAGTTAAGCTGAATTTGAGCATGAGGGTGGCTATAATGTCATCCAGTTTGTTCCGCGAGGCCCTCAATCTTTATGATGAACTCAGGGGTATTTGCAACACACTGATATGACCAAAGAAGGTTGAACTCATCTATTGGTATGCCCAAACTTATTGAATGGTCTTTTACTTCCAAGCACCACATGAAAATTACAAAACAAAAGTAGTTACTTTTATGTGAGAAAATATACAATGTATAACACATTTAAACATGACAAAAAAATATAAGACTAGGTTTCATTGACTATTAAGAAATGTGGCATGCATATTCAATATGAGTATCACAAAGTCATAATTAAGAAACTTTAGAGTAAGTCATGTTAACAATTTATGAAGGACATCTTAAATGTATTCTTGCAAAAACAAAATTAACAAACAACATTAGCATATAAACTAATATCTAATCATTGAAGAATATTATAAGTGAAATAAATACCAATATAAAAGGTCAAGAAAGTTTACTTGCCAAAGTATCAACATAGCATTACAATTGGGAAGGAAATGTGTCATATTTATAAAATGGTGGAGGGTTTATCATTATTTGGGACATTTGGAAGGTATATGCCAAGATGTTTGTATATAAAAGTATTATGATTTGAAATAAGAACAAATGTTAATGTAGTCATCCAGCTAATGGTCTAGTATAATATGCCTCAAACAAAAGTAATTAATATAAATTTTTGAAAAACTTGGGACTTTGTATACATATATTTAGTAGAAAATTTTACCTTAGCTAGGTTTCTTCCCACTCGAGCTTCTTTATGATGTCTTCTAAGACCTATTTAATCCATTTTTGTCTTCCCTTTTCTTCAATCTGGTAGTCACCTTTGTAGCAATGCTGCCGTCACAACAACTCAAAGTGGTATTTTTCAAGGTCATAAATAATTAAAATAAGAAAAAATATTTTGATGTTTGGAAAGAAATACTATATATAGTAGAGTCCTACTAAAAATGAAAGTCAAAGTATTGTAGTAACCAAAACTAAAAGGAGACGAGACAAGTTAGTAGTGCCCCAACTTCAGTTTTAAACAAACCTAACAAGCGGCAATTCATAAATCTTGATGTAGCAATTCATATGTTTCATGAGACACATGGATAACAAGGAAGATGAAACTTCTAAGGCTGTCAAATTCTGGATGAACCCATTAAACCTGATTTGATTCGACCCAAAAATGTTTCCATTCTAATTTTATCGATCTGAGTCGTTTTCAGGTTTAGATGTTCATGTTGAAAATGGGTTAGTTCTGGGTGGTGAGCTTTTTAGACCAGTCGAATATGAGTTGAACAATTTAGACCATCCATGTTATAATCAGGTATAATTTTGATATATCTTGAATAATTAACAAATTTATACAGTTACGGTTCAAATTGGAATTAATATTATAAATCCAAATCTCATTTTAGGGATATTATCACGTAAAAGAATATGCTTCTGGGTCAGAGTTGTGTTACTTTACATCAATCTAGTTGTTGTCCGACCGACCACTAATCCAAAACCCCTAAACACAACTGTCAAAAAAGCCACACTAATAGATATCAACATATTAATATAGGAATAGACTTACAGTAAGTCATTGTCATGATCAATGTTAAGCATGACAGAATATGATGCTACTGAGATTACTAGGTCATGTGCAAATGCATTTCATTTGAGTGTTCAATGGGGCGAAATAATATTACTAATTTTAATACTAGAAAACATATGCAGCGTTAGATTGCAAATAATAAAGGGGTCACACATTAGTGGAAGTGTTTTCTGCAACAACAAAGTCAGGCTGCCTATGAACTTGCCAGCTAGCTCAGTTGGTTAAGCGTGCTGCTTGTGAAACGCAGGTTGCGGGTTCGAATCTCAGCGAACTCGTTGGGGCACTACAGGAAGGGATTATAGCCCTCGGTGTAGCTGATGATGTTCTCTCTCTCTTGCTACCTTAGACATGGGTGAAATTTCTCACTTCCAAAAAAAAAAAGACTGCCTATTGATACCGTGATCCAAGAATGCATCCATCAATGTCAAGTGTAGAATACTGTGTGAGTTTCTTAAGCTTGGTGAAGGGCATTCGAAAACCTTAATTTTTTGGGTTCACGGTGTTTAAATAAGCTGAAAGAAAAATAGCTTCATGTACTAATATATGTTTGTAGGCGCCCATTACACTTTCCAGGACAAAAACATCACGAGAGGATGTATACACGTTCATGTAACAAACGCGGAAAGGAGATAACATTTAGTTAATTGTTAAAGGCATGACCCAAAGACCGAAATGCGACATATGAATATCATAAAGGATCAACTCAAAATCGGATTCAAGGGGGGAAAATCGATATAAATGGAACCACTAGTATGAGAAAAGCGTTAGTACGTTTCTGAATCTCAAGATCAAACATGGAGCCAAATATATAAATGAAAGGGATTTGACTTAAAATAAAGGGGACATGCATATGTGCAGAATGAAAAAAAAACGAGGACTAATGCCTAGAATGTGAAGGAGGGCTAATACTTAGAACACAATAAAATACTAGTAGGTGACATTAGGAACCATCGATTAAGACACAAACTGAAACACACTTTTGTAACTAATAAATACAGGAGAAAGGCATAAATGTAGATAAACAATTGTTTTAATCAACACAGGTTAGAGACAAAGGAAGCGAAGGTAAGAGCAGGAGAGTCCACTTGCACAAATAAGATATACTTACTGATGAATATATATTAACCCAATGAAATTACAGAGGTAAATGGACACTAGCCGCAAACCTTCGTTGTTGAACCTCTGAATACTGAGAGGAACTTGACAGAGTAAGGCATGTAGAATCTTCCAAAGAAATATATCCCCATCCTTCACGACTTCCCTCTCCGCACATTCTTCATCAATAGGCATTCATCAATAGGCATCTGCGTGAGGCAGTAAAGATTAGGGTCAATGGTTAGCAGGAAGGAAAATGTGAGACCTAGGGCTGCACACAAGTTAAATAGGAGAGATCTAGCGCGCGCAAAGAGAATACACGTTTTCTTGATTGGATGTGACAATATAGAAAAATAATTAGAAATCTGAAGGAAATACCTTTGACATTTATAAAATGCCTGACTAAAATATATAAATGCATGTATTATTGGGCTTTGTATGCAACACTTGTGGTGGATAATTTAGTGGAATTAAAGGAAGAAAATGCCACTAATCTAAAATATTAATGACATTTTTCACAAGTGCCTATATATAAAATGCCACTAATAGATATTTTTGTTGTAGTGCAAATTAGTTATCCAACCATTCTGGTTACAAGCTAAGTGTTTTAGTTACAATTTTTTCATTATGTTTATAAATGTTCACTCCAGTTTAGGGTGGAGATTTTATTCTTCTAGAAATGTTATTTTTTCTATTTCTACAAAACACAATACAAAATTGATATTGTTTTACAAAATGAGTCTTTCTATTACAGATTCGGTCATCTCATTACAGTTTCTTGCCTTCCTTCTACAGAAGTTGATCCACATGTAACTAACCTTAGTTACCCGACTCAAGTAATAAATATATACCACGTATATACATATATAGCGCGCGCCCACACACACACACACATAAATTGGTCTATGTGAAGAGTTATTCAAATGCCTCTCATGCTCTCACCAAGATATGTTTCTCACTGGGTCATTGTCATATATATATACACACACACACACACACACACACATATATATATATATATATATATATATATATATATATATATATATATATATATATATATATATATATAAAGGTAAATGATCGAAACACCTTCTCCTCATCTTATTTATTTAAAAATAACTTCATTATGTTTGTGAGAGAGACTACCAAATAATAAGAAAGCTCAACTTCAAAAAGGAAGTTGCTTTGAAGATTGATGAAACCAATGGCTGTGATGCACTAGTCCGTATTCAGAACTCTTATCTAGGAAGAATATTGTTTACTTTGTGTATATGTATAGATCACATTATTAGACGTTTTATAAGACCTATTGTGTGTATACATACTACAAGCTTAGAAACTTGTCTAATGTATGATCCTTTGAACCAAATATTTCACAGAAAACTACCTTACATGACCCTAAGACACCACAATAGTGAGTTCATACCAAAACCAAAAGATACTAAATGACCAGTAAAGTAAGTCTGTCACCCATAAGATTCAAATGGATTGCTATGGGAACTTGTCAAACAAAATCAAAAGAAATGACAATTACATGTGCTTCATGAATCTTAATTATGTGATAAACAAATCACATGCTAGAGAACTTAATCCTCTTTCCACCACCAAAAAGAAAAATCATTATCACCCTCATCCCAATCACGTTTTGTACCATATCACATAAATAACTAAAAGCAAATACCAATCAACATGAGCATTTAATGACCCAACCTAGTATGGTGCGCTCCTATATGACATGCAAGGACTATATGAAGAACCTAACACCACTATTTTAACCACAATCTACACTCTAATATTTTTTTGGAAACATCCAACTTGTATTTACACATACCACCCCTACAACTCCTCACAACCATCCATCATCAATAACTAAACTTGCCAAACTGGTTCAAAATCCACAGACTCCCATGAGTCGAACTATTTAAGTTGGTTTTGTGTAATGAAACTTCTCTCCCACTCAATATCTTCCAAACTCGTATCTATTTATTTACATACTCCTATTGGTGATCCATGGGTACCAATGGATGACCCAATTAACTGAAGTAAATATACTAATATAAACATAATACATGTATGACTATTAAAACTATTGAAAAATCAGCCAAAGCTAATATTTGCATTCAATTATAACAATTTGAATGTTGTCTTTTGTGGTATTTTATGCTAGTTACAAAATCATAGTATTTCACCCCACTTTACATCAACATGGGGTGTATAAACGTGGTTGTTTTCCTTGTTTATGTACAAACAAATCAATAGATAAGACAATGTACAACACCAAACAAATTACTTGCCTGTTTTGTTTTGTACATATTTGACATCAAAATACTAGCAGAAAATTGTTTTCATTTTGTTTTTAGCAATGAAGAAGCAACTCTTAATTTTTTTTTCACTAGACACATTATATAAGTCGGCCCACAACCTATAGGGTAGGGATATAGAGATATCTTTCTTCTAGTGAATTAAAACTCGATATTTTTTACTCACACCCACAATGACCCAGCCCACCCATCCATTTGATAGGTCTATCAGTCACCAATAGCTACATTGGAGACATTCTTGAAAATTCTAATTAACATGAGATAACCAATGAGGTTCAGACCATGCTATGAGGCTAGCCAGAGTGTAAATAGGGAAAAGACTCATCACATCATTCTTACATCTATTGAGATTGATAAATGCCTCATAAATTTAAATAAAGCTTATTTTTTTTTGTTTTAGGCATCAAACACCCAATAAAAAAAATTATATAGACACCAACACTTGTTTGTTCCACTATAAATTTACCATACTTTATCATTGGTATTTATCTTACCATTACCTCATAAAAGAATCCATTAAATCATATGTAGTGTTGGCATATGAAAAAAGGATCCATAAGAACATGTGATGAAAAATTATGTTGGTGGTCAGCTCACGTCTTCCTACTCACGCATGGAATGTTGACAATATTAAGATCATAGAAACAACACATAGAGAAAACATACATTGTGTCCCTTGAAACCCTGAAAAACTAAAATGCTACAAATATTTTTTGTGAATAGCGATGAAGAATTCACACCAACATGCATATTAAACTCCCCCTTATGGTGGATCAAAGAATATTTTGCTCACCAATATTTAATAAGGAATCATGCCAAATTCCATCATGTTTTTGTGGCATACATAATCAACCATATGCTCAGGTATCCCCTTGTGATCCAGTAGAACTAAATAACAACACTTATACCGGTAGAATTGAGACGCATGACAAAAACACAAACTCTAAATTTAGGCCCGTAAAGAAATCCCAATAAAAAAGAAATCCTCTTGGGAAAACACATAGTAGAACAACATGCTCCAATAAATCAAAACAACGCAATACATATTAATAACACCTTTAGCTATTTCCACTAAAGATAATGATCAACCAAAAATGTCAATATCATGAATAGAAATGTATGAAAAGTTATCCTATGGCATTTTGCAATAATAGAGGGTAATTTTATAAGACTAATCTCAACCTCTCTACCCCATCAATGCAGATAAAGAGAACTTACCAATTGATTAAAACAAAACATCTTCATAAAAAGAGAAATGCAGGTGATAACATCCAATTTTTTGAATATTTTATGCCTCTTTTACCCCTACTTCTCACTTAATTAAGGCTCACAACATGCATATTTGGATTTATTGCTTCCACGTTTTTGGTAATCATCCCCCTTAACAAAAATATGTTACACTGAATATGATCACACACTTTCTTGGATTTGTGCACCAAGCACAATTATTGAGGAAGAGACCATCACTAATCACCAACTTGACGTTTGATGGTTTTGCAAAGGTTCCCATCAGGACACTCCAGTAGTCCTGCCATCAAGGCTACTCGAGAAAATCAACGATGGACACCCTCACCAGGCCATCGAGGGCTAGCCATAGATTAGAACAATGGGTACCCTCACTAGGTGAATGATATCACCTTCAACACCAAGAGCAAAAGACGATGAATGGCAAGGACCATCAAGGCAATTAGTTTTTCAAACCACCGATTAATACTCCAAGCCGTCAAGACCACCCCTCTAAACTAGTCAAAAAGTGGTTGATTGACATTTATCAAATAGACCACCAAAGCCACTTGAAAAAATATCGGCTCTATACGATGTACGTTTTAAAGAACAAACTATGAGGCTTTTTGGCACCTCAGATCCACCACTATTGATCCCATAAGTAATGCCCCTAGGTCTTACTTAGAGGGGTATCTTGGATTTGGGCAACAATCATAAGCATTGACACTCCTGTCCATGATAAGTAACTAATTATCATCACCCTTTACCATCAACACCCACATAGAGTCATTTAGGCTGATCTGTAACAAATGGGAAGGTATGAAGATGTTGCACCTTGACTTTGATTGTTCATCAAACTTCATATTTACTCAATTGACGCCCACCTTATGGCCAGGGAAAACAAACCCAACATCAAGATAGAAAGTCCTAGGACAAGGTGGGTGTAACTGATAGGATCTACCATGTACTCAACCTTCTTCTTCCTCCTTTATCTATTTTGTTCTACTTCTTCTTACTCTATTTTCGATCAATGAAAATATCCATTCATTATTGTAGCTTCATAATTATTTGCAACATGATATGATAATTCCATAATGTAACATACATGCCTAACACCCAATGATGTAATATAGTTTTTGAAATAATGACTAGCTCCACATACCGACATTGGCTTGGGCTGCTTACTTTTTCCTCACTCATGAAAAATTGGGGTCCAATTTACTAACAAGTCACCCATCCTAGTACTACTCTAGGAAAGCATGCTTAACCATAGAGTACTCCATGATTAGCTCCCCAAAAAGGATGTACACCTTGGAGATATGGATAATCATTCCTTATAAGATCATCTTGTCTGAGGCCTCAAATCTTGGGATGTTACAATCTCCCCTACACAGACTAACACTGTCATCAAGGATAAAATATATCACATCATAATCTCTTCCCAATTTTAGTCCATACCTACAATGGACCATCCCCACCAAAATCCCATCCACAACTACCAGCTAAAGGGTGGCTCCATCTCATCTAAGTGAACAGTCCTTTAAAAATTCTTGAACTACATGGATAAAGACTATATGCCACATGTCCATGAGGGACCCACCTAATAGAGTAGAACTAGCTTTGATACCTATTTGTAAGGAGTGGGAATTGTGAGGGGATACACTCCTTACTTAATTGAGAAACAAACCCACCCGACCCAAGTACACTAGAAAGTATGATGGATCATGTGTATTTTTGTTATCTCAAAAGAAAAGTATTTGAGCACCATGAATATATAGAAGTAGAAAAATCACCATTATCTCAAAAATAATATGTTTACATTGTTCCTCACCTATTAAAGGTGGCATGACATACATGAGAAGTAAAAACCTTAAATTATACGAAAGGACTAGTTGTAGAAGCCATTCTGGCCATCTCAAGCTATCCTCAAAGTCCAACTATCTAGTACATGTCCCAACTTGAGCCATACTCCTATATCACACCTATATCTGGGTGGTTAGGAACATCACTTAGAAAGAGGAAAAACAAAAGTGAAAGAGAATCAACGTAAATTGAGTATATGTGTTCATTCACTTTATTTGGGAATTATTACAAGTGAAACCATGAATTTCCATATGAGGTATCAACCTAATATATGATACTATATTTAACTCAATAATACTCTTAATAATTATTTTAATTTGAGATAATTCCCTAATTATTTACTGCAACTATATGAATAAATTTTGATGGTCATTTGAACCAAATCCATTTTACATGTATGTTCTCATCTTGCCCTATATGCTTTAAACTAAACTTCACTGAACTTACATCTTACCTCTATATTTGTGGTTGTACAATAGATAAAAGTTATATATAATAGTGGAGCCTATGTACCACCATAATATTATTGGGTGCACATTTTCACCCAAACTGTGTCTTTCCAATCATTTATATACAGGGGCATGCCTTTCCTCCCAATGTGCGCCTTTCCACCTGCCACTTAGACTTGAGATTTTATGGGTCTCAATCCTACTTAAATATTATGAAGACTTTATATGATCTAGATGGATACAGTGGGTTAATTACATTTAACTCCCTCCTAAAAGGCATATGTTAATGTTGGACAGGTTCTAACAATTAGCTCAATGAAATGTTGATGATACCTTGATATAATTGGTTAACGTGGCTAACTTCTTTAGAAAATGTTAATATGATGTGGGAACCCTAATGCATCAGTAAAGATAAGGATGCAACCCTAACATATGAAAAATGTCGATGAAGACCCTTGGTTTTTCCTTGGAGTATATGAATGGCTTAATTTTGAGGACGAAATTTCTTTTAAGATTATATGATGTGAAAGACCGGTTTTCAACTTAATTTTGAGGACAAAATTTCTTTTAAGGTGTGTAGTATGTGATAGAGTGAACTTTGGATGTTCTTGAATACCCCTTTTTGATTAAAGCTGAAGAGTCGTATGATGTTAAGATTATGACTAATGGCCCTAATCATGTACCATTTTGGATTAATTTGTTATTGGTCAAATAGTAGTAAACCGGAGCTAAAATTTAATAGTAGTAGTTAAGATGATGATTAAGCCATGGTTCAATTTACATGACTAAATGAGGTTCCTAGAACAATCTATTTAAGTTGGAATATTTGAAATAATGTGATAAATGACTAGACCTAAGTTTAACATATATAGCGTAAGCTTTGCTTAATGGAGGAATTACACATAGTTTAGCTATATGGATGTGATCAGTGACATATATGAGCCACGGATCGACTAGCTGAGACAAGATCCAGCGGACTAAGGAAAGGATCTGACGGCGCTGAACTATTCCCTACCCCCAAACCGTTCCAGGTCAAGGAGAAAGGAACCCATCGCCCGTCCGCACTACCACGATCTCCGATCATGGGACAAATGGAGCGGGAGACCGAGCGGTTGGCCTCACCTTTTTGAGCACTTTTGTCCTGGCCTAGATAGCATAGCTTTTGGTGAAGTATAGAGGTGGGGTATCTAATTTTTTGACACACATTGATTTTGTTTGAGGATACATGTCATAGAAAGAGTGACAATTTTTTTATGGATGGCTGGCTGTCAACCTACCACCAACCCTCCTCCTTAAGTCGATCTTGGGATTAGCTCGAGACTAGAATAACACAATCTCCTGTATAACAAAAATCACAAAAGAGGTTTTGTGCGAGTCCAAAGGTTGTGGGCCTTCACAGAAAGAGAGTGGAATGATGAAGTACATAGGGCTATTAAACTGAAAAGGGATATCTATAAGAGCTTGCCCAAATCTTGAGATGATGCAACATTCCATAGATACAAATAAGCAAAGATAGAAGCTAAAAAGGTTATTCAAGAGGCAATATCTAGATACTTTGACGATATTTATAAGAAGCTAGACACAAGAGAAGGGGAAAAAGATATATATAAAATGGCTCGTATAAGAGAAAGAAAAGGAATAGACTTGATTCAAGTAAAATGCATCAATAATAAAGATGGTAGAGTGTTGGTGATAGACGATGATATCAAGAACCAATGGAAAAATTACTTCCATAAGATTTTCTATGAAGATAGAGACTCATGTGACATGAATACAAGAGATATCATTTACACACAACAATTTTCACTATTTAAGGTCAAGAATTCTTTTAAAAATATGAAAATGAGGAATTCATGTAGACCAAATGGTACTCCCATTGATGTATGGAAGAGTATGGGGGATGAAGGAGTTATGCGATTAATAAATTTCTTTAACAAGATCATGATGACTAAGAAGATGTCGGATGAGTGGAGAAATAGTATATAGTCCCCATATACAATAACAATGGTGATGTTCATAGATACACAAACTACAAAGTTATCAAGTTGACAAGTCACACAATGAATCTTTGGGAGAGGATTATTGAGGAGATGCTAAGATCTATAACGCAGATAAAACAACCAATTTGGTTTCATGCTTGGAAGATTAACAACATATGCTATTTTTGTAATATGGAGGCTTATGGAGAAGTATAGATTTTCATATGGTTTTTATTGATTTGGAAAAGACTTATGATCGAGTACCAAGGGAAGTGATGTGGATGATTTTGAAGAAAAAGGGTGTGCTAATCCAATACATGACTTGACTAAAGATGTTATGACCGTAACTGAGCTTAATGGGTAAGTTAGGGTTTATGTAGATGACTAAAAGCTTAGTTATATGGGTCATTGATTAAACATGATTAATGATGATGTCTCAATCATGATATGTTAAACCTCATGAGAACCCCATATATTCTATCTCTTTGTATAATTAGGGTTCTGATGGTACATGAGTATAGAATTTAATCAAGATAATAGTACGGTAAATAATTTATCATATTTTCTATGTAATTTTGATTTAATTGAAATTTGGATATAATATGTATAACTCAATCATGCATTTCAGTGAAAAATTTCTGAATTTTTGGATGTTCTTTGAAGGTCATTCTTGGTCAAGATATACTTCAACCGACCATGCTGACAGAATGTTGTTCATCAGTATAATTTTTTATTTTTAATTATTTATTTGAAACTAAAAATAATCTTAATTTTTAAATGGGGATCTAAAACTAAATCACAAACAACATGTAAAATTTTTATAATTTTTGGATGCATTTAGACCTTATCAGTAGACGAATTACAGTACTGACATTTCTGTAGAATTCTGGATAGTAGTTCACTATTCAATTTTTATTTATTTAAGGGGAGATTCGAATGATCTCAAATTTTAAATGAAGCTTATTAACTAAATTATACACAACATGATAAATTATTATAATTTTTGGAGAAGGTTTGATCTCTAAAATATATGAATTACAGAAACCCTTTTATGATAGAAAAATCTGCTGAAATAAGAAAAAGTTTAGTGAGGGGCCAAAGTGCAATTGACCCAAGCTGTTAAATTGATCTATATGGTCAACCTAATACACTAGCATATCTCATAATTCGTGATTCATTCCAGAGAAATGAAATCCTAGAGAGAGAGGGAGAGTTAGGGTTTGAGAGGAGAAAGTGATGGAGATGCTGACCTAGGATTTTGTGGTCTGAGGAATGATGAAATCATGTAAGTTTAGCTTCTTTGGATATGGTTTCATGGTCAATCTTCTCTCAGATGTCATGATTTCCTCACTCTCCTATTTATATTTGAAATCATATCAAATCAAGTCCTTTTCTCACTCTTTTTTCATAATCCCTCATTTTTCGGGTTTCCGAGTTGAAAGGAAGAATAATTGGGTGAATTGCTAGGGATTTGATATGAGATCGAGATTTTCAGGGATGAGCTACGTTTTTAAGGTGTTTTCACACCTTAGGGTGAGTGGGAACTTCCTTTAAATAGTATATTTCACGAAAATTGGTTAAATCATCCATAATCTTTAATTGCTTAGTATGCGACTGACCGACCTAAATAGCGCGTCTAAAAGTGGAGGCGGATTTGAGGTAGTCGAGCTTTTACATTTATAAACCCGAATCCTTCTAGGCCCCCACAACTTTGCTTACGGGGTCGAAGTAGATATACGGGGTTGAACACAGGGACAAGGGGGGTAGTGTTGAGAACCTAGAATCGACACGCTACACTCCGGCAGGTATAAAGAGATAATAAATTCCGCAAAAGGGAAACAACAAGATGTCACAAACAAAACAAGAAAACTATCTCCAACTGGAGCTACTAGAGAGATTTAAGGTTTTTAGTCATTTAGCAGTTTTTAGGGGGTTTCATGCAACATAAACAGAAATATAAAACTAGAGCTAGAGCAAGGTACGAAGGATAAGACTTCTATAAAACAAGTGGCACTAGTAACATCCTACATCCCTCCTCTCAGAGTGGGTACCTCTAACCAAGCACCAACACCCCTCTCGAGGCTGCTGGTCTTAAGTTAGAGTGGAATGTTACTGAAACAACTCCGTTCCAGGCACTCTCGTACTCCGGAATTGGACCAAACACTAGAGCCACAACACAACTCTCGAAGTTGTTGCGACGGGAAAACACGGTTCGGTAGCTAAGCAAAACGCGATCCAAACATGCAAGTTAGAGTTCGGATATCAAACATAGCAGTCATCCAACACATGCACCAAGCATAGAGCAATAAGTAATTAAGATATTCTATTTCCATAAACATTAAAGGTCTTAATTACAATGCATAAATAAAGAATGAAATAACAGAATTAAAGATAGATGTCGCCTTCTTGATGTAGAAGGTCGGCAGGCTACTGCGGCTCTCCAGCCTGATATCGGTCAGGATCCTAGCCCGATACAGTAGTGTCAGGCGGCACACCCTCTCGGGCAGTACGCATGATGGCCGGCTGTATCTCTCAAGGACCCTGGCCGATACACTCATGTCGGGCGGCGAACCCTCTCGGGCGGCACGCATGACGGGCGAAGCGTATCGGGTTTGATATCTTGTCAGGCATGGAGCGACACGTTCTACTGTCGGGCACTTGTGTCTCTTATCAACGTTGGTCGATATCGGCCCGCAGTGTCGCCCGAGACGGTCCTAAGTGAACCATCCCCTCCCTCTCGGGATGAGAAAGAGCTCACCTAGAGTTGCCCGGCACGAGCACTGGGGCACGATACTCTCGCAGTTCTCCCTCGATGATCGCTCAAAGTTCCCAACTGTCCGAACCTGTCTTTTTCGACTTCCAGTAGCTGCTATTTATAGGCAGCGGTTGGGGGAAGTTAAGGTGCTCGAAGCGCCACGTGTCATCCTTATTCGCGGGTCGGGGGGGTCGATACGGGTATCGCTCGGCGCAGGGGTGTCGGCTATCAGTCACGTGACGGGCGGCGTGCCTGCCGGTGGGTGGCTGTGTCGCCCGACAAGCTGGGTTGTCGTGGCGAGCTTGGCTCCCTGTCGGGTAGAAGGCGTGTCGTCCGTCGGCTTCTTATTGCACGACATCCCTTTGTCGTGCGTCATTGTGTCCCTCCACCCTCTCGGGCAGAGGTTGTATTGGGCGTCAGGTCCGGAAGGCCGAAACAGACTTGGACTTATTTGTGGGCCGGGACAGGACGACCTTATTGCACCAAAATGAGGAAAAACTCTGCAAAATATGGAAAAATTGGATTAAGAGCATTGCTTGGCCAATTATTGCGAAAGTGCTAATAAAAGAGAGGAAAATAGCAGAAAAGGGCAGTTTCGATAACAGAATAAAGGGTAAAAACATCACAAAAATAGGTGTTATCAGCGACTACAAGCCCTGAATTGTGTGTTTGATCTAAGTTGTTGCAAAATGATATGAAATAGATTATTCCTCTATTTGGATGAATTTTAGATTATAAAATCATATTAGAAATGTATACAATACATCCTAATGAGAATTCCCTAAGTATTTGCAGAGGTTATAAGAGTAAACTGAAATATAATGAATTTGTCTATGACTGAAATTGATGTATAATTAAAGAGAGAAATTTGTTTATCTGGATCCCCTTGGTTATGAATGATTGTTTCTCTGAATACATAGTACATATATGTCAGATACTATCTTGGATTTCATTTAAGGTGAATAGTGTTTTTTTGATATCTCAGTAAAGAGGGTGAAACCCTAGATGTGAGGAAAGTTGGATATTTGCGAATAGATATCGTGAAATCCATTTGAACGTATTTTCTTGACATGATAGACTTTATTTATTCAATTTTATTATTGATGCATGCTATCTCCATGAATGGCATGAAAATCCAAATTCAACTCAGTTCTAAGGTTTCATACATATATTGATTTTATATGTTTTGTTGATAGTAGTCTTTATTCAGTGAATGTTAATGTCGCATGAATTCCTAATGAGAGCCATGTGATAAGTGAATGAGGTAAATGAAACCCTAAGGATAGGGTGTTCAATGAATCAAGTATTTTGATATCAGTGTTCTCAGTATGAGATGTGGTGATGCACAACTTAAGATTTGGGTTGAGGTGCACATTTTCCAAGAAAGTACAATTAATTTACATGTGCAAATGGTGATTACTCGTATGTCAAGTAATTAACTCTTATCCGTGTATTAGTTCAATTGCATGATTCTAGTGTGTAAAGTATCAAGTGAACATGTATTCTGTTATTTAAGAATTTTAATCTACCTGTAGATATAAAATGTTGATTTCTCAGTATATTACAGTGTTTTGAGTATATTGCTCTGCCATGTTTATAATGATATACATGTTGTGTTATAAACTTCAAATAAATAGACACGGTACCATAGAGATACTAGAGTCAAGTATAAGTAAGGGAAAAGATACAATACAGTAAGAGCTTTCCAAGAATAATAAAATAATAGACTTAAGAGCCCTGAACACCTTAGATTCCCTAAGGATGTCTACACTATAGGGAGGAAATGATCTATCCTGGTAGTGACCCATATACGGGGATCAGATCGCACCCACAGAGCGTGTGGGGAGACGAAGCCCTTGAGGAAGTCTCCTAAGAGAAGATAGGTTGCCCACCATGAACCAGAGATCCCAGTGGTAACCCAAAGGTATCCATAGAGCATACCAAGATGAGGCCCACAGAGCATCTCAGACCCTCTGCCTGTGTACTCTGCCTAGAAGGAGAGGTCCAGTTAAAGGCCAGCTGTTTAGCTATCTTAGTCAGATGGGATGGTTCAAGTCAAGCCGACCCAAATTCAGTTCTAGGCTTAGCTTCCTTGGTTTTAAGCTAAGTCTTGTACTATGAGATCGTAGTTCTCTATGAGTCTTCATATGTAGAGTACACTGCATATGACCAGGGCATAATAAAATGAGTGAGATGTCAAACAAGTGTGTACATTTATTTAATTATTCTTTGTATGTTTCTGAATTATTAGTTCTCTTCATGATCAATCAAGCATTTCATATATTGATTCACTCTTATAGATATCTAGAGTATCCTGCCATATTTATGATTGTCAATTATTAGACTCTTTAAAGCTTACTGCTGTTATAATTGATATCAGTTGCTCAAAAGTATATCTATAATTATATCAGTGGTTTAGACTGTTTCTTTGAAGTACTCATTCACTGAGCGAGTAGGCTCACCCCTCTACTCAAAATTTTTAGGGAAATCACATGGACTTGAAGAGGATATCATTGCATCAGAGTAGATATGCCACAAGAGTTAAATCTAAGTATAGTTAAGTTCAGTCGGTCCCTATCACTCTAGGTCCTTGTATAGATTTGAGAGAGTTGTAAATGATGTTTTGTATGTTTGTTTCCTTAATAAGAGAGAAAATAAATGATTGTCATGTCGTATGTACATGAAAGTATGAGAAACATAATGAATGTATGGATGAGTATCATTAATATTGAGATTACATTAGAGAAATAAAAGTTCAATTCTCTTGTAAAGTTAGTTTATGTGGTTCAATGTGAGAAAACAAAGAGTTTGAAAAAGAAGAAAAAGTTAAGGGTGATTTTTGTATTACGTTAAATCCTTAATTTATATCCTAATTTCATGATTAGTGGTAATTGTGAGATCGGGGTATAACAACTTTGGTATCGGAGCTTAGGCTGAGTTGTTAGGGACCATTAAGTTAGTAAGTTAGAGTCACAAGTGTGGCAGATAGGAGTTGTTATGATGTTAGCTCTGGGGATTTGAGTATTTGGATATTCTGGCCCGGTATATGAGTATGTGGATCAACCGATATCAAGCTACTCTATCTATTCTTTCATGTATACCCTGGCTAGGTATATAGTGGAAGGATGGTCTAGAGAGGAACCCTCGAAATATTAGGGTCAGAAACAAGATAAGTAACATGAATTAAGGGCATAAATATAAAATGAGATAGAACTTTCATTTCATATTGGTGTTTTATTGGAGAGGAATTGAAAAGCTCGTATATGTTTGAATTCAGATATTCAGTATTTTGAAATATACATGGGTCTTTAAGATTTGTTGTACACTATGCAGTTGTAACATTTATTGATTACATTCTTTGTATCAAGTAGACTAGAAATGATCTATGAATGAACTTTCCTAAGTGGATATTCGTTCCACATGTTTGAGATTAATAGGAGTTGGTTAATCTTAAGTAGCTCTTGGCTTCAGCACTGCAAGTTCGGCCTGGTCCAGCTGGCAGGATGGATTACAAGGATTTAATGACTCCTATTAACAATATGATAAGAGTAGACTCTGGATAAATTAGACCCACACCATAGTGAGAATGTACATACACTAAGATGTTGAAACATATGGGAAAGATTAGAATAGCTAAGAATCAGTTGGAACTGATATCTGAGATCCAACTTTGGGGCCTCATATGAGAAACCCTTAATTGGGAATAAAGGAACACAACATAAGGTTCAGATTAAGTTTAATTATTAGTATTATATGAACTCTAAATATGAAATATGGAAAAGATATGAGAAAAGTATGTAAGGGGCCAAGATAGTAAGAATCAATCATGAGGAATGTAGTATATAACCGAGTACAATGTTTTTATGTACTCCAAAGCAAAGGAAAAATAGAAGAAAAGAGTTAAGTATACAATAAGTAAATATAAGTGAAGAGTCTTCAGAAGAGTTAAAGTGAAGAGAACTAGATGAGCACGTAAATCATAAAACTAGGATAAGAAACTTGTTGAAACAAAGAGAAATGTTGGAAATAATGAGCTTGATTAAGGAATGAGGGTTATGTTATAATTGAGATCATGGAATATATACCTTTATTAATAAGTTTAATACATTATCCTTACTACCTTTGGATTCTAAGTCTCTATAGAATAACAAACTAGTTTCTAAAAGAAGAACAAAAGTGTAGCTAAATAAATGAATAAGTCATACAAAGGTAGACTATATTCAAGTAGGAAAAAAACTTGATTGAAAGAGAAACTATGTTCCATACATGCATGAGCTGTTTGATTTAAAATGAAGGATATGTAATGTATTAAACATGAGGTGATACTAGTAGACAGATTATTGATTTAGAATTTCAACTTCACATTAGTAGAAGGATAAAAGGAAATATATGCAATATGGTATACATGATCATACACATAAAATAAGAAACATGATCATAAGAGAAAACTAGAAGTTAAAGATGACATGTGGAATAGTAGTATATGGTAAGGGGATTATGGAAAATAAAGAAGGGTTTGAAACATAATGGAGTAATATAGATTATAAAAGAAAGAGGTTATGAGATTCAATAAAGTGCTAATTGGTCAAGTATCCCTGTTGATAATTAATTAAACGTACATAGGAGAAATGTATTATTGAATGTTTGAAGATAAGAATTCTAAGTCTCAAAATCATCTTGTCTTCCATATCTTCCTTAATGAGAGTAATGTGGGAATGAAGTGATAAGAAAATGAATCATATATGATACATAAACACCGTGGTAGAGACATCTAGTGAATGTAATAATGACATATAATATGATAATAAAAACCTGACAGGGTAATTGAGAATGTAATCTATCTAAATGACCAAGTAATAGAAAGGAAATTGAATTGATAAGATAAATAAGACTTTAGTAAAACTTGTGAGATCCAAAGTTTGAATTACAAATTAAGGGAGCAAAGTCACATCATAATAGCATCATGCTACTAATAACGACCAAACCCTAGAATGTTTAAAATTGTAGTATTTCAAGGGATGTTACTAGTGATTTGACCTTGAATACTAGAATCTCTACAAAACAAGATCATGTGATTTGCACTATGAGAAGTAAACTAGCACTGATAGTAATCTAGGGTTTAAAGATAGCTAACCTGAAAGGTAGATAAACAATATGGAAATGATTCAGAGTAAAGAGTAAGATATAAATTTGAAATGTAACAAGTATGTTTTGAATAAAAGGAGAAATACAATATGAGTGAAGTGTGATATGATATAAATTCTTGCAGTGATAGCAAGAATAATGAAAAATCTATTCATACCTTGTATGTTTCAATTTTAGGGATGTTTAATCTACATGATTAAAATGAGGAGGATAAGTAGAAAAAAATAAGTAGTAATGAATGAGAAGAGAGATAAGAGAAAACAATGGCTTTTAGTAATATGTGAATTTGTTTTTAGAAGTATAATTTGTTGAAGGTATATTAAGGGATGTAAATTGGTTCTACGTATGATTTTAGTGTACATGTGCAAGCAATATGTTAATTAAAGGTGTCTGATAGTTGTAGTCATTCATACCAGTAATCCATCTTAGTATTGTACAATTATGGTATGGTGATATGGGTTGAATAATGATGAAACAAATGAAGGGTTACCCTGAATAAGGTAGTCTTACCTATTCACTCTAATGAATAGAAGGGATGATAACCATATTTTATTGATATGTAACCCTAATGAGGTATAGCTTGTTATACCTAGCTTTATTATAACTAAGTGATGGAAATTGGGTATGAATAGTCCTTGAATGACTAATACAATCATGGAGTACTTTGTTACTGTTGTTGAAACCCTAGTATGTTATAACTCGATGGTTACACCTTGAATTATGTGTGGGTTCATACTTGAGAATAATATGGAATGTGATGGTAATGCTTCACCTTATTCATCCATGATGCAATGGGGATGTCATGAATAGTATTGTACAATTGTTGTTGAATCTTGTCTTCCAACTTTAGATTGTTTTGCTATTTGAGTAGCACAATAGTAAAATTCAAAAGAACATGGTGAACTCTCTTTTGTAACTTAGAGGTAACACATAACAATAGTACATATTGAGCCGAATGAATTGAGATAGTTGGATCAGATTATCAATGTTGAGGTAACACCTAAAGAGTATGAAATATTTGAAATGATTGTTTCCGTTTCTCTTTCCTATGATTGATTATGGCATAGAGAATTTGTTTGTTGTCATTGAGAACTATTTCAAACATGTTGTGATTAGAAAATAAATAAATGACTTAATGTTAAAAACTATATTCAAGTATGAAATACAAGAATGTAATGACATGTAAGATTTCAAAAGCTTAAAATAAACTTTGAATATACTTTGCTTGCATATTTATGTTTCGAGGGTGAAATCTTTTTAAGGGGGGAAGAATTGTTATGACCGTAACTGAGCTTAATGGGTAAGTTAGGGTTTATGTGGATGACTACAAGCTTAGTTATATTGGTCATTGATTAAACATGATTAATGATGATATCTCAATCATAATATGTTAAACCTAATGAGAACTCCAAGTATGCTATCTCTTTGTATAATTAGGATTTTGACGGTACATGAGTATGAAACTTGATCAAGATAGTAGTACGGTTAATAATTTATCATATTTTTATGTAATTTGTATTTAATTGAAATTTTGATATAATATGTATAACTCAATCTTGCATTTCAGTGAAAAATTTCAGAATTTTTGGATGTTCTTTGAAAGTCATTCTCAGTCGAGATATACTTCAACCGATCATGCTGGCAAAATGTTGTTCAGTAGTACATTGTTGGATTTTTAGTTATTTATTGGTAATATAAAATGATTAGAATTTTTAACTAGAGATCTAAAATTCAATCATAAACAACATTTAAAATTTTCATAATTTTTGGATTCATTTATACCTTATCAGTAGACGAATTATAGAAACTGACATTTCTACAGAATTCTGGATAGCAGTGCATGATTCGATTTTTATTTATTTAATGGGAGCTTTTAATGATCTCAAATTTTGATCGTTTCTTAGAAATTAAATTGTACATAACATGATAAATTATTATAAATTTTGGAGAAGGTTTGACCTCTGAAATACAAGAATTACAGAAACCTTTTTATGATAGAAAAATCTGCTAAAATAAGAAAAAGTTTAGTGAGGGGTCAAAGTGCAATTGACCCAAGCAGCTCAATTGCTCTATATGGTTAACCAAACATACTAGCAGCTCTCATAATTCGTGATTCATTCTAAAGAAATGAAATCCTAGAGAGAGAGAGAGGGAGAGTTAGGGTTTGAGAGGAGAAAGTG
Source organism: Alisma plantago-aquatica (assembly GCA_963693085.1). Taxonomy (NCBI): domain Eukaryota; kingdom Viridiplantae; phylum Streptophyta; class Magnoliopsida; order Alismatales; family Alismataceae; genus Alisma; species Alisma plantago-aquatica. The sequence goes on from OY856409.1 coordinate 929,338,630, forward strand.
ATGGAGATGCTGACCTAGGGTTTTGCGGTCCGAGGAATGATGAAATCATGTAAGTTTAGCTTCTTTGGATATAGTTTCATGATGAATCTTTTATCAGATGTAGAGATTTTGTCCCTCCCCTGTCTGGATTCAAAATCATATAAAATCAAATCCTTTTCTCACTCTTTCTTCATAATCCCTCATTTTTAGGGTTTCTGAGTTGAAAGGAAGAAGAAATGGGAGAATTGCTAGGGATTTGATATGAGATTGAGATTTTTAGGGATGAGCTACATTTTAAAGGTGTTTTCACACCTTAGGGTGAGTGAGAACTTCCTTTAAATAGTATATTGTACGAAAATTAGTTAAATCATCCATAATCTTTAATTGCTTAGTATGAGACTACATACCCTAAATTGTGTGTTTGATCTAAGTTGTTGCAAAATGATATGAAATAGATTCTTCATCTGTTTGGATGAATTTCAGATGATAAAATCATATTAGAAATGTATACAATACATCCTAATGAGAATTACCTAAGTATTCACAGAGGTTATAAGAGTAAACTAAAATATAGGGAATTTTTCTATGACTGAAATTGCTGTATAATTAAATAGAGAAATTTGTTTATCTGGATCCCCTTGGTTATGAATGATTGTTTATCTAAATTCATAGTACATATATATCCAATACTATCTTGGATTTCATTTAATGTGAATAATGTTTGTTTGATATCTTAGTAAAGAGGGTGAAACCCTAGATGTGAGGAAAGTTGGATATTTGCGAATGGATATCGTGAAATCCATTTGAACTGATTTTCTTGACATGATAGACTTTATTTATTCAATTTTGTTGTTGATGCATGTTATCTCAGTGAATGGCATGAAAATACAAATTCAGCTCCGTTCCAAGGTTTCATACATATATTGATTTTATATGATTTGTTGATAGTAGTCTTTATTCAGTGAATGTTTATCTCACATGAAATCCTTTTGAGAGCCATGTGATAAGTGAATGAGGTAAATGAAACCCTAAGGATAGGGGGTTCAATGAATCAAGTATTTTGATATCAATATTCTCAGTATGAGATGTGGTGATGCACAACTCAAGATTTGGGTTAAGGTGCACGTTTTCCAAGAAAGTACAATGAATTTACAGGTGCAAATGACGATTACTCGTATGTCAAGTAATTAACTCTTATCAATGTATTAAGAAGTTCAATTGCATGATTTTAGTGTATAAAGTATCAAGTGAACATGTATTCTGTTATTTAAGAATTTTAGTCTGCCTGCAGATATATAATGTTGATTTCTCAGTATATTATAGTGTTTCGAGTATATTGCTCTTCTAAGTTTAGAATGGCATACAAGTTGTGTTATAAACTTCAAATAAATAGACACGATACCACAGAGATACCAGAGTCAAGTATAAGTAAGGGAAAAGATACAATATAGTAAGAGCTTTCCAAGAATAATAAAATAATAGACTTAAGATCCCTGAACACTGTAGATTCCCTATGGATGTCGACACTGTAGGGAGAAAATGATCTACCCTGGCAGCGACCAGTATATGGGGATCAGATCGCACCCACCGAGCGTGCGGGGAGACGTAGTCCTTGAGGAAGTTTCCTAAGAGAAGACAAATTACCCAACATGAACCGGAGATCCCGGTGGTAACCCAGAGGTACCCCCAGAGCATACCAAGATGAGGCCCACAGAGCGTCTCAGAGCCTCTGCCTGTCTACTCAGCCTAGAAAGAGAGGCCCAGTTAAAGGCCAACTGTTTAGCCACCTAAGTCAGATGTGATGGTTCGAGTCAAGCAGACCTAGATTCAGTTCTAGGCTTAGCTTCCTGGGTATAAAGCTAAGTCTTGTACGGTGAGATCGTAGTTCGCTATGAGTCTTCATATGTAGAGTACACTACATATGATCATGGCATAATTAAATGTATGAGAGGTCAAACAAGTGTGTACAATTATTCAATTATTCTTTATATATTTCTGAATTATTAGTTCTCTTTATAATCAATCAAGCATTTCATATATTGATTCACTCTTATAGATATCTAGAGTATCTTGCCATATTTATGATTGTCAATTATTAGACTCTTCAAAGCTTACTGCTATTATAATTGATATCAATTGCTCAAAAGTATATCTATAATTATATCAGTTCTTTAGACTATTTCTTTGAAGTACTCATTCACTGAGCGAGTAGGATCACCGCTCTACTCAAAATTTTTAGGGAAATCACATGGACTTGAAGAAGATATCATTACATCAGAGTAGATCTGCCACAAGAGTTAAGTTTGAGTATAGTTAAGTTCAGTCGGTCCCTGTCACTCTAGGTCCTTGTATAGATTTGAGAGAGTTGTAAATGATGTTTTTTATGTTTGTTTCCTTAATAAGAGAGAATGCAAATGATTGTCATGTTGTATGTACATGAAAGTGTGAGAAACATAATGAATGTATGGATGTGTATCATTAATGCTGAGATTACATTAGAGAAATAAAAGTTTAATTCTCTTGTAAAGTTAGTTTATGTGGTTCAATGTGAGAAAACAAAGAGTTTGAAAAAGAAGAAAAAGTTAAGGGTGATCTTGGTATTACGTTAAATCCTCAATTTATACGCTAATCTCATGATTAGTGGTAATTGTGAGATTGGGGTGTAACAAAAGACATGTATGATATCTCTACTATAAGTGTGAAGACTCCTGGAGGAGAGACACCAACTTTTCACTATAATAGTTGGGTTACACCAAGGATCCACATTCACTCCATATTTTTTAATTCTGGTTATGGATGAGTTGAACAAGAATGTTCAGGATGATATTCCTTGGTGTAAGTTATTTGCTGATGATATTGTACTCATTGATGAAACTAAAGATCAATTGAATGATAAAGTTGAACTTTGGAGAAAGGCATTGGAATCAAATGGATTGATGATTCATAGGAGCAAAACTGAGTATATCCATTGCAATTTCAGTCAATCTCATAGTGTGAATAGTTGAGCCAAGTTGGACGGAGTAGATATACCAAAATATGATAAAAAAATTTTAGTTGGATTCCATTATTCAAATAGATGGGGATGTCCAAAATGACATTTGTCATAGGTGTTGCGAAATATGGCATAGAGCAGATAGAGAAATATAAAATGTATCTACCATATTCCCATAACCAGTAGATCATGTCAATAACTATAATGCAGGAAGGATGGTTTATGGGATATACCTGGTCCTGGAGAAAGTCTAGAGACAATCCTCATCGTTGTAGATGCACAAATCTGAATTCTAGTTGCACTGGGATAGGTCTGACTATTGTGCCTCCTGGTATACACCACAGACTGTAGCCACAAACGTCATCTTCTTTAACAACTCCTCTTGTCACAAACTGCTGGTTGATGTTGTCCTCTGAGCGGCAAAAATAGCTTCCCTCCTCTATAGTAGTCCACACGAACCACTTAGAACTCCTATCATCCTTCTAGAATGATAAAGAAGGATTCATCCCTCCCATTTGTGTACTAGTTACTAAATTACTCTCCCACGATGACAACTCTCAGTTGTTCTCTCCTGTGGCTATCCCTCCCTTGTCAGGTAGCACTTGCCTGGGCTCTCTTGGTTACCACAACCAGAGAGGACAATAGTTGTCAGAGGAACTAATTCTCAATTTTCTGTGTTGTTCTGTGGGAATCCCCCAATACCCATCTATTTATAATAGAGGCCAGGGTCGGCTCCCAGTTGCTATCTGGTATGGGATTAATGTGCGGGAGTGGAAAGAACTAGAAGAAATTAAAATTTTAGCAACAATTCTAGAAACTTTACAACTTGCGACAGCTAAAATGGCCATTTGGAAAACCCAAATGGCCATCTCACACTTGTCTCATATTTTTTTATTTGTAGACGAATTTAGCAAATCAATTCTTGTCTATGTTAGACATTGATTTCCTTGTGGAACAAATATTACTCAAGAGAAACAAATATGTAAACATCTGGAACCTTCCCCGACTGAACTGGACCATCTCGCCCATGCAAGACGGCCATCTCAGTCACCCAAACGCTCATCCGGTGACACGACTCGAGTTAGTTTGGTTGGGACAGTTTGTTCCTTAGCCAAATTCAACTCTCAATAGGCCTGGCATCCATATTCTTGTCTCAACACTTTCCATACAACCATCTTAACATTTGATATGGGCATTGGGTAGTGCTTTCGACCTATTTGTTGCGTGAATAAAATGCCTAAACACTTTAGCAATTAATTCAAATGTCATTTGAGATCTGAACTCCTCTTCTAGGTCGAGAACTAAGTGTGTGACCCTATAGGTCCCATATTACGTTGGCAGTGAATGTCCATAACAACTTATGACATCACAAGCAAAGAGTGGTGCCTAGTCACACATCATTACTATCCAAGTATATGGATAAGTTGGGGAACAGTTTTAACCTACAATCTATGTATGGTGTTGTAGTGTTTTTATAGTTCCTTTATCATTGATGTTCAAATTGAACTAGAGGCATGTAGTAGTCACCCTCATTATTATTCAAACTTGTTTCTTGAACCAAGAGCAGACTATCTGAGATATGTAAGCTCAATATCATATATTGACTCACATGCGCATGGCCATACTTTTTTTAGTCCTTCTAATCAATAGGCTTAGGACACCACACTCCAGTAGGAGGGACAAATCCCATATCTATCACTCACAGTCAATCCCCATGTGTCAAAGTCACACTGTGAGACCTGACTATGGCTTCCATGAAGATGGCTTCCATGTGTCAGTCTCACTGTGTGTAGGTCTGATACACTATTCTCTAGCATGTATCTATGTGCTTGGTTTGATATTTCCATATCATGACCAATGAGACTCAGTCATCAACCAACTCACACTCTGATCTTATGTGTTATTGATGTATATCAACCTTCCACAATAACATCCAATGAGGGACATAATGAGAGTATGTATATGTACTCTTAACATTCCGTATGATCTCATTTCTCAGGTCCTCAACCTGAAGACATACTTCATTGATTAATATTACTCTCTAGACATCTATTATATTATTTCATTATATCATAACTGAACAAACATAATAAATTGGAAGATTGCCTTCTATTAATAATCAAATCTTTACATTTATGCCATCACAATCATCACATGATTGGCTCTCTGGGTATACATACCAACAATAGGATCATTGCAGGATGGTTGAAATGGAGAAGTGTAACTGGTGTATTATGTGATTGTAAGATCCCTTTCAGTTTAAAATGCATGTTTTATAGAACAACTATGCGGCTAGCCATGCTGTATGGGAGTGAATGTTGGGAAATGAAGAAATAAGATATCAACAAGATGAACATGGCTGGAATGCATAGGAATTGATGGATGTGGGAAGATAATAAAATATTGCTTGAGAAAAGACTATATCAGGAATAAAGCGGGGGTGGCGAGTATTGAGGACAAGCTGTGTAAGGTCCGACTCAAATCTTATGGACATGTGTAGCATAGAAAGACTAATGTGCCTATATGAAGCATGCTATTGAGTCAAGGTCAATTAATAGAAGAAGAGGAAGGCCTAAATTAACATGAGAAGAAATTATAAAGAGAGATTTTGAATCTCTACATCTTGACCTGAATATGACCCATGATAGAGCTGAATGGAAATGAAGGATCCATTAGCTGACCCCAACATAGTTAGGACTAGGGTTAAATGATGAAGACGATTATGATGATTGTTTTTTTTAAATATTGTTAATGTGAAGTTATTATGGAAATATCATCTCTTCTGTTAATCAGCTTCTATGAATTAAATGCCTCATATGCATGACCTGATAAGTATCTTGAATATACTTCCTTTTGACAATCTTGATTATTGAATCTCTCCTATTTAGAATATTCTTATTTGCTCATCTTTGTCCTAAATAATGCCCAATGGTTTATACTATACATATTCAATTTATTGATTCCCTTACTCATTTATTTTTCTCATTTCAGGCTAGATATGTGTGTGATAGAGGAAGATGGATCTAGTGGGGAAAAGTAAATATTATGACTTTATGGATATTGTGAAATGACCAGGTTTCCCTCTACAACTGGACCTTATAAGTTAAGTTATTAGTTTCCCATGTATGTCATTCCATAGTAAATGGATGAGGAGCAATGTAAATGAATTATTTTTGAGATAATATAATAGTTATTTTTCTGCTACTATATATTCATGTTGCTTGAATACCATTCTTCAAGAATTTAGAAGTATAAATAATGCAATATTCATACTATTTTGTTAGTATTGGTTGTGTTTATTCCTCAATTTAGTAATGACTAGATCTATCACACTTCCTATTATTTACACATAACCTTATGTTGGGTTTAGCCACCAGTTTCTAACTATGTAGATACTTTTAATCCATTTCATTATATCTTTGGCATGTTGTTCTCACATACTCTCATTTTTCTTGCATTGCTTGTATGATTAGATACCTTCTTGTGATGTTTGATTCACAACAACCTCTAAAGGGTGTTGTTTGGTCAGATCTAGAGTATATAAAAGTGCAAAACAATGAGAGGGACATATCACTAAGTGATAGTCAAATGGTTATGTTTGTTTGCTTACTTATTTATCATCTTGCGAGGAAGACACACTTGTAACTTATAGATCTAGGCCAATCTCTAGAAAAAGAAGGAATAGATACTAATGAGAAAATTTTATGAATAGTTCTAAGGGTATGAAATGGGGTTGAGTGTTTACATGATTGGTGAGCATGCTTAATAGGCAAAACTTCCTATAATAAATATCATAATGAAAGGAAATACTAACCTTTTATTCACTTTATTACCTATATTTTCTTTCTTTCTTTAATAAATTTTATACTTGTTTCCATTGGGGAACACCCCATTCTACCCTTCATATAGACTTCACTAAGCTAAGGGCTAAGGTTGTAATGCTTCACCACCATTATCCTTGTGTCTGACCACATTTCATACAATAAACCCTACATATAATTGTAGGTATTTGTTGGAGTTGGGTATAAATATAAAGTCTAATCCATTTGAGACAGTCATTGTACTTGTACTTTGGACCCTCATTTTGGGACGATATACTTTTGGTGTAGTTGTTTGGGATAAGGAAAAATAAACTGCTATGCATCTAAAGTATACTAAGAATTTGTCGCCAATTTTATTATAATATAGATTTGGTTGCATTTTTACCTTTCTCATACTCGCACTTTGCCTTGAGTAACTAGTTACATGTCTGATTGTCACCTTGATGTTTCTAAATTTTAGGTACTTTGTGCTAGTCTTTGTTGACCTTCACAAAGAAGGGAATCATGTCTAATGTTGTTTCCCCACTTTGCTCCTTTAGTCAATCTAGAGTGAGTGATGCTTGTCACCTAGAGGGAAATATGGGCATAAATGTTGCATCATTCAAGATCAGAAGAGGACACAATTCCATAGTGTAATAAAAGACTTTTGGAAAGAATTCAACTTACAACAACCCCTATGACCACATAGACACTTTAAAAACTATTTTTCATGCACAAAAAGTTAGGAGGTGGGTTTTCCAAGAAACAATTTACCATAAAACCTTTGTATATTTGTAAGGTACAAGACACTCTCTTGGTTAATATCTTTAACACAAAAATGCCTCACTGATTGGAATGCTCTTCTTGGTGCCTTATTGAGGAAGTTCTTTCTTTCTCAAATAACTAAATACCGAAAGAAAATGATATGTGGCTTTGTGAAAAAGCCTACTAAGAACTTGTATGAGACATGGGACAAAATTCTAGGATATCAAAGGGAATGTCCGTTATGGGTTTGCTGACAGTTACTTTATCACAACATTTTACAGTGGTATAGCTCAATTTGTAAATTTCTCGATTAATGCATTTAAAAACAATAATTTCATGGTTCCTAATACCAAACAATCTTTAGTGGTAATTGAGGATATGGTGTTCAAACAATGTGGATGGGACTAAAAAAGATGATCTATTAGTACCAACATTACCTAATAGATATTCTGGAAGATAATTTAATCGATACTCTGGACCCAAAAATGACAAAATAGAACTAATGTTAGGACTTTTAAGGATCACAATTTAAAAGAAAAATATTAGCTGGAGGAAGTTACTAACTATAATATGTGTCGAAATTAGGGACAATCTATCCCAATATTGTGTATGCTTTCAGATATTGAAGGCTGTTAAGAGAAAAATGGTATAAAATGTTTACTTTATTGATTATAAGAAACCAAATTACCTTATATTCCCTTTTGTGAAGTATTCAACTTCAAAAAACTCCGACCTCTTGAACTAGCCTAAACCATCTAGTTTTGGTAGAGGCAAAAGGGAAACTAGTATTGATAGAAGGGAACCTCCACCTAGTATTCAAATACCAAACAATTTCCAACAAAATAAAAACTTTCACCAACAAGGCAACCCTCAAGGTCAAGTGATCCCTAAAGGCAAACCAAAGGGAAAGTTTCAAAGTCAACAATCTGCCATAATGGCTCCACTCATAGATTTTTTGTAGAAAACAATTCACACTAAAAGGGTATCTTGGGCTTGTTGTGTTGTGTAACAAAATCATGAAGAACATGGTGCAATTATAACAGTGGGAAGTTGCAACATGGATCACTAACATGTATCAACATAAACAGATGATAGATCAATAGCTGGATTCACTAGATAACTTGATCAAGAATCCAATAGGTCAGTTTCCATATATTATTGAACAACACCCCTGGGGGCATGAATCTAGAAAGATGACAACTCTAAGTATGATACAATCCTTAACCCTCAAATTTCTACCTAAAAACCCAATCCTCTAAAGTTGTACCCAAAGCTTTAATTGATCTTGAGAGGGAGACAAACAATTTCCACAAAAGAAGTGTCTAAAGAAAAGAGCCACAAGAATAACTACAAGGGTGTATGTCTGACTTGAGAGATGTTGATTAACATAAATCCTTATGCACCACATTTACCTTTACCTTATAGTCTAGTCAAGTATCGTCTTGAGAATAGGTAAAATAAGTACATAGAGGCAATATAAATATATTCCTAGATATACCACTTTTAGATGCTATAATGGAAACTTACACCAAGTTCTTTAGAGACCTTCTTAAAAAATTACAAAAGGGATATGAAGTTGAAATATTAGAATTGGCTAGAATGTTAAGTGAGTATAGAAAAACATGCCTACTATGTAAAAGGGCCTCAGAGCATGGTCAGTTTCATTCCACATTGGAGGTTTGGTTGAAAGACATGGTCTTGAAGATATGGGGGCCAAATTTGTCTAGTGCTTTTAACCTTGACCGAGTGGCTTGGTATGACAGATATGGTAGATTCAAATATGATCATTCAATTGACTAAAAATTCTTTGGAAAGGCCAATAGGTGTAGTTGAAGATATACCAATATGAGTCTGAAGGTTTTTCATAGCATGTGATATAGTCATCATTTGAACCATGGAATATCTATGCTTCCCAATGACTTTTGGAAGGCCCTTGCTTTCAATAGAGAGATTTATGATTGATCTCATAGAAGGTTTGATAACCATAAAGGTAGGTGATGACCATATTCATTTTAAGGTACTTGACCACAAAAAGGGTCCTTGTCAAGTAGAACCTATCTACTTCATAAACTGCTGCATCCAGTTGACTACATGAATTATAGATCAAAACACCATCATTGATTAACTGATGTGAGCTCTTACAAACTAATATATGGATATTTATATCCCATAAGTTTAAGAACTAATTATGTATGTAGATGTTGATGAATATGAAGAGGACAAGGATGTTATCCTTGGTGACTTGGAAGATCTTAACCTTTAAGTACATCATCGTGAATAGGACCTTAGTTGATGAAACCACCCCTAAGCCCATCCCTGAGTTGAACAAATTTCTCAAAGGTCCTACATATGAGTTTATAGACGATGAAGGATGAAACAGAGTGATCATAAGACATTCTTTCATACTATAAACCAGATAATTTGGTTTTGAAGCTCAAGTAGAGGAGAAAGCCTTGAGATACTTTATGGATGAAAAAAATAGTTTAGTCCAACTATATGCATTCATAGGATTCACCAGAATGAAGGTTCCAAGTCCAAGATTTAGGGACAAAGATGTGAGAACTATAAGTTACAAGAGGTCATGAAGAAATAAGTAATTTAGTTTTATGGTTCTTACATTATATATGACATCAACGACAACAAATGGGTAAGTGAAATTCACATTGTACCTATTAAATGAGGCATTTGTTTGGAAGGAGATGATGGAAAGTAATTTGCTACATGAACAATGATAGGGTGATAGTCCATATCTAAAATTCACCTTCCATCTTTAGTGAGATGTGTCTAAAGATTTCTCAAACACACTGGGTATTACTGCATGTTTATCAATGATTTTTCAAAGATATCTAAACTTATGTCTAGTTTATTAGTGAAAATAACTCCTTCTGTATTTGAAGAAAACCTTTTAAAGGTAATCCATTGTTTGAAGCATTCTCTAACTTCAACCCCTATCATCCAAGATCTAGGCTAGGAGCTACCATTTCAACTAATGCATGATGTGACATAGTGGGTATTCTTAGGGAAAAAGAAGGATATAAAGCTCCTTGTAATATATTATATGAGAAATACCTTGGATGAAACCTACATGAGCTACACTACCACTAAAAAAGAAATGTTGGAAATATTATATGTTTTTGATAAATTGTTGTCCTACTTGATGGGATCTAAGCTGACCATTTATAGGGACACACTGTTACTAAGTATTTGATGATTAAGAAAGATATCATGCCCAAATTGCTAAGATGGGAAACTTTATTACAAGAATTTAACCAAAGGATTGTAGATAAAGAGGGGTTGGAGATGTAGTTGGTGACCATTTATCCATAATTTGTTGGGAAGAATATCGTTCTATACCCATGAATGATTACTATGCTTATGAGTCATTGATTTCAATTCAAGCAATAATTGCAATCACATCATAGTATAAGGATATATGCAACTATCTTGAATGTCAGCAAAATCCACTCTATATAACCTATAATCAAAAAAGAAATTTCATTTTGACCTCAAAAACTATTATCAGAATGACTCACTTTTGTTCAAAAAATGTGTCAATAACCTTTGTCGAAGTTGCATCTGCAAGGTGGTATTCTCACTCATCCTTGAATACAATAATTTATGGAGGAAATTTGAGGGTCTACCATATTACTGCAAAACTTTTATATTCAGTATTCTGCTGGACTACCCTATTCAAAGACTCCCAAGAATATGTAATGGTATGGGTGCTTTCTAGAGGAATGACACTACTTCAAGTTGGAAAGAGATGGCTTGGAGGTAGATATTTTGTTCGAAAAATGTGTCAATAACCTTTGTAAAAGTTGCATTTACAAGGTGGTAACCTCACTCATCCTTGAAAAATACAATAATTTATGGAGGAAATTTGAAGGTCCACCATATTGATGTAATACTTTTGTAGTCAGTATTCCTATGGACTACCCTATTCAAAGACTCCCAAGAATATGTAATATAATGGCTGATTTATAGAGGAATGACACTATTTCAATTTGAAAAGAGATGGCTTGGAGATGGATATTTTTGATGTTTGGCGGATAGACTATATGAGGACGTTTCCATCCTTATATGGGAATAGATTTATCGTATTAGTTGTTGACTATGTTTCCAAATGGGTTGATCCACATATATGCCTATATGTGACTCAAAAGATGTCTTAAAGATATTCAATGAAGTTACTTTTCTAAGTTCATAATCCCCATAACTTTCATTAGTGATTATATGTCTCACTTTGTGGAAAAAATTGAATCACTTTAAAGAAACACTAGAAAATTTCTGACCTCTAATGTCATTTTTCCTAACATTCTTTCCAAAGAAAAATGATACTATAGACCAAACAATGTCAGTTCATTAGCATAAACATCATCATTGATCAAGTCATGCCGATTTATAAAAGACACATGTACCACTTTTTCTATGATGTCTGTTACATTTCAAAAAAACTGACGTCTAAAATAAACCAAAAATGTAATTTTTTAGGAAAAAGTATTTGCCTCCAAAATTTTTAATATGAGCGTCAGTTTACCCAAAACCAACGATAAACTCCTTGGCATAAAATAAAATTTGACTCTAAAATACTTCTGGCGTCGGTTGCCTACAAGAAAAATTGACATTGATTCTAAAAAAAACTACAAAAAATTCTTGAACTATATGGCTAAAGACTATATGCCACATGTCCATGAGGGACCCACCTAATAGAGTAGAACTAGCTTTGATACCTATTTGTAAGGAGTGGAAATTGTGAGGGGATACACTCCTTACTTAATTGAGAAACAAACCCACCTGACCCAAGTACACTAGCAAGTATGATGGATCATGTGTATTTTTGTTTCCTCAAAAGAAAAGTATTTGAGCACCATGAATATATAGAAGTAGAAAAATCACCATTATCTCAAAAATAATATGTTTACATTGTTCCTCACCTATTAAAGGTGGCATGACATACATGAGAAGTAAAAACCTTAAATTATAACAAAGGACTAGTTGTAGAGGCCATTCTGGCCATCTCAAGCTATCCTCGAAGTCCAACTGTCTAGTACATGTCCCAACTTGAGCCATACTCCTATATATCACATATATCTGGGTGGTTAGAAACATCACTCAGAAAGAGGGAAAACAAAAGTGAAAGAGAATCTATGTAAATTGAGTATATGTGTTCATTCATTTTATTTGGGAATTATTACAAGTGAAACCATGAATTTCCATATGAGGTATCGACCTTATATATGATCCAATATTTAACTCAAAAATACTCTTAATAATTATTTTAATTTGAGATAATTCCCTGATTATTAACTGCAACTATATGAATAAATTTTGATGGTCATTTGAACCAAATCAATTTTACATGTATGTTCTCATCTTGCCCTATATGCTTTAAACTAAACTTCACTGAACTTACATCTTACCTCTATATTTGTGCTTGTACAATAAATAAAAGTTATATATAATAGTGGAGCCTATGTACCACCATAATATTATTGGGTGCACATTTTCACCCAAACTGTGTCTTTCCAATCATTTATATACAAGGGCATGCCTTTCCTCCCAAGGTGTGCCTTTCCACCTGCCACTTAGACTTGAGATTTTATGGGTCTCAGTCCTACTTAAATAGTTATTGTCTAATTTTTTGACACACATTGATTTTGTTTGAGGATACATGTCATAGACAGAGTGACAAATTTTTTATGGATGGCTGGCTATCAACCTACCACCAACCCTCCTCCTTAAGTCGATCTTGGGATTAGATCGGGACTAGCATAACACAATCTCCTATATAACAAAAATCGCCAAAGAGTATATATATATATATATATATATATATATATATATATATATATATATATATAATGACTCGTATAAGAAAAAGAAAAGGAATAGACTTGATTCCATGCATCAATAATGAAGATGGTAGAGTATTGGTGACAGACAGTGATATCAAGAACCAATGGAGAAATTACTTCCATAAGATGTTCTATGAAGATACTATAAATAATGTTAGAGACTCATGTGGCATGAATACAAGAGATATCATTTACACACGACAATTTTCACTATTTAAGGTCAAGAATGCTTTTAGAAAGATGAAAATGAGGAAGTCATGTGGACTAGACGGTACTCCCATTGATGTATGGAAGAGTATGGGGGATGAAGGAGTTATGTGGTTAATAAATTTCTTTAACAAGATCATGATGACCAAGAAGATGTCAGATGAGTGGAGAATTAGTATATAGTCCCCATATACAATAACAATGGTGATGTTCATAGATACACAAACTACAAAGATATCAAGTTGACAAGTCACACAATGAATCTTTGGGAGAGGATTATTGAGCAGAGGCTAAAATCTATAACGCAGATAAAACAACCAATTTGGTTTCATGCTTGGAAGATCAACAACATATGCTATTTTTATAATAAGGAGGCTTATGGAGAAGTATATATTTTCATATGATTTTTATTGATTTGGAAAAGACTTATGATCGAGTACCCATGGAAGTGATGTGGATGATTTTGAAGAAAAAGGGTGTGCTCATCCAATCCATGACTTGACTAAAGATGTTATGACCATAACTCAGCTTAATGGGTAAGTTAGGTTTTATGTGGATGATTACAAGCTTAGTTATATTGGTCATTGATTAAACATGATTAATAATGATATCTCAATCATGATATGTTAAACCTAATGAGAACCCCAAGTATGCTATCTCTTTGTATAATTAGGGTTTTGATGGTACATGAGTATGGAATTTGATCAAGATACTAGTACGGTAAATAATTTATCATATTTTCTATGTAATTTGGATTTAATTGAAATTAGTATATAATATGTATAACTCATTCATGCATTTCAGTGAAAAATTTCAGAATTTTTGTATGTTCTTTGAAAGTCATTCTCGATCGAGATATACTTCAACTGACCATGCCGACAGAATGTTGTTCAACAATATATTGTTTGATTTTTATTTATTTATTAGTAAAACCAAATGATTTAATATTTTAATTGGAGATCTTAAACTCAATAATAAATAATATGTAAAAATTTCATAATTTTTGGATGCGGTTAGAACTTGCCAGTAGACGAATTATAGTAACTAACATTTCTACAGAATTCTGGATAGCTGTGCACTATTAGATTCTTAATTATTTAATGGGACCTTGGAATTATCTCAAATTTCAACTGAAGCTTAGTACTCAATTATACACAACATTATAAATTATTATAATTTTTAGAGAAGGTTTGATCTCTGAAATACACAAATTACAAAAACCTTTTTATGACAGAAAAATCTACTAAAATAAGAAAAAGTTTAGTGAGGGGTCCAAGTACAATTGACCCAAGCAGCTCAATTGCTCTATATGGTCAACCTAACACACTAGCAGCTCTCATAATTTGTGATTCATTCCATATAAATGAAATCCTAGAGAGAGGGAGAGTTAGGGTTTGAGAGGAGAAAGTGATGGAGATGCTGACCTAGGGTTTTGCAGTCCGAGGAATGATGAAATCATGTAAGTTTAGCTTCTTTGGATATAGTTTCATGGTGAATCTTCTCTCAGATGTCAAGATTTCGTCCCTCCCCTATTTGGATTCGATATCATATCAAATCAAGTCCTTTTCTCACTCTTTCTTCACAATCCCTCATTTTTTTGGTTTTTTGAGTTGAAAGGAGGAAGAATTGGGTGAATTGCTAGGGATTTGATATGAGATCAAGATTTTCAGGGATGAGCTACGTTTTTAAGGTGTTTTCACACCTTAGGGTGAGTGGGAACTTCTTTTTAACAGTTTCTTGCATGAAAATTGGTTAAATCATCCATAATCTTTAATTGCTTAGTATGTGACTACAAACCCTGAATTGTGTGTTTGATCTAATTTGTTGCAAAATGATATGAAATGGATTCTTCCTCTGTTTGGGTGAATTTAAGATGAAAAAATCATATTAGAAATGTATACAATACATCCTAATGAGAATTCCCTAAGTATTCAAAGAGGGTATAAGAGTAAACTGAATTATAGAGAATTTGTCTATGACTGAAATTGCTGTATAATTAAATAGAGAAATTTGTTCATCTGGATCCCCTTGGTTATGAATGATTGTTTATCTGAATTCATAGTACATATATGTCAGATACTATCTTGGATTTCATTTAAGGTGAATAATGTTTGTTTGATATCTTAGTAAAGAGGGTGAAACCCTAGATGTGAGGAAAGTTGGATATTTGCCAATAGATATCGTAAAATCCATTTGAACATATTTTCTTGACATGATAAACTTTATTTATTCAATTTTATTATTGATGCATGTTATCTCAGTGAATGTCATGAAAACCCAAATTCAGCTCAGTTCCAACGTTTCATACATATATTGATTTTATATGATTTGTTGATAGTAGTCTTTATTCAGTGAATGTTTCTATTGCATGAAATCTTAATGAGAGACATGTGATAAGTGAATGAGGTAAATGAAACCCCAAGGATAGGGTGTTTAATGAATCAAGTATTTTGATATCAATGTTCTCAATATGAGATGTGGTGATGCACAACGCAAGATTTGGGTTGAGGTGCACATTTTCCAAGAAAGTACAATTAATTTACAAGTGCAAATGATGATTACTCGTATGTCAAATAATTAACTCTTATCAGTGTATTAAGAAGTTCAATTGCATGATTCTAGTGTATAAAGTATCAAGTGAACATATATTCTATTATTTAAGAATTTTATTTTCCTGTAGATATAAAATGTTTATTTCTCAGTATATTACAGTGTTTTGAGTATATTGCTCTGCCAAGTTTAGAATGATATACATGTTGTGTTATAAACTTCAAATAAATAGACACGGTACCATAGAGATACCAGAGTCAAGTATAAGTAAGGGAAAATATACAATATAGTAAGAGCTTTCTAAGAATAAAAAAATAATAGACTTAAGAGCCCTGAACACTGTAGATTCCCTATGGATGTCTACACTGTAGGGAGGAAACAATTTACCCTGGTAGTGACCAGTATATGGGGATTGGATCACACCCATAGAGCATGCGGGGAGACGAAGACCTTGAGGAAGTCTCCTAAGAGAAGATAGGTTACCCAACATGAACTGGAGATCCCGGTGGTAACCCAGAGGTACCCATAGAGTGTAACAAGATGATGCCCACAAAGCATCTCAGAACCTCCTCCTGTGTACTCAGCCTAGAAGGAGAGGTCCAGTTAAAGGCCAACTATTTAGCCGCCTTAGTCATACATGACGGTTCAAGTCAAGCAGACCTAGATTTAGTTCTAGGCTTAGCTTCCTGGGTTTTAAGCTAAGTCTTGTATGGTGAGATCGTAGTTTGCTATGCATCTTCATATGTAGATTACACTGCATATGATCAGGGCATAATAAAATGAATGAGAGGTCAAACAAGTGTGTATAGTTATTCAATTATTCTTTGTATGTTTCTGAATTATTAGTTCTCTTTATGATCAATCAAGCATTTCATATATTGATTCACTCTTATAGATATCTAGAGTATCCTGCCATATTTATGATTGTCAATTATTAGACTCTTTAAAGCTTACTACTGTTATAATTAATATCAGTTGCTCAAAAGTATATCTATAATTATATCAGTGCTTTAGACTATTTCTTTGAAGTACTCATTCACTGAGCGAGTAGGCTCACCCCTCTACTCAAAGTATTTAGGGAAATCACATGGACTTAAAGAAGATATCATTGCATCAGAGTAGATCTACCACAAGAGTTAAGTCTGAGTATAGTTAAGTTTAGTCAGTCCCTATCACTCTAGGTCCTTGTATAGACGTGAGAGAGTTGTAAATGATGTTTTGTATGTTTGTTTCCTTAATAAGAGAGAATGCAAATGATTGTCATGTCATATGTACATGAAAGTGTGAGAAACACAATGAATGTATGGATGTGTATCATTAATGCTGAGATTACATTAGAGAAATAAAAGTTTAATTCTCTTGTAAAGTTAGTTTATGTGGTTCAATGCGAGAGAAAAAAGAGTTTGAAAAAGAATAAAAAGTTAAGGGTGATCTTGGTATTACGTTAAATCCTCAATTTATATCCTAATCTCATGATTAGTGGTAATTGTGAGATCGGGGTGTAACAACTTTGGTATCAGAGCTTAGGATGAGTTGTCAGGGATAATTAAGTTAGTAAGTTAGAGTCATAAGTGTGGCAGATAGGAGATGTTATGATGTTAGCTCTGGGGATTTGAGTATTTGGATATCCTGGCCCAGTATCTGAGTACATGGATCAACCAATATTAAGCTACTCTGTCTTTTCTTTCATGTATACCCTGGCTAGATATACAGTGGAAGGATGGTATGGAGAGGAACCCTAGAAATATTAGGGTTAGAAACAAGATAAGTAACATGAATTAAGAGCATAATTATAAAATGAGATAGAACTTTCATTTCATATTGTTGTTTTATTGGATAGGAATAGAAAAGCTCTTATATGTTTGAATTCAGATATTCAGTATTTCGAAATATATATGGTTCTTTAAGATTTGTTGTACACTATGCAGTTGTAGCATTTATTGATTACATTCTTTGTATCAAGTAGACTAGAAATGATCTTTGAATGAACTTTCCTAAGTGGATATTCTTTCCACATGTTTGAGATTAATACGAGTTGGTTAATCTTAAGTAGCTCTTGGCTTCTGGACTGTAGGTTCGGCCTGGTTCGGCTGGCATGATGCATTACTGGGATCTAATGACTCCTATTAACAATATGATAAGAGTAGACTCTAGATAAATTTGACCCACATCATAGTGAGAATGCACATACACTAAGATTTTGAAACATATAGGAAAGATTAGAATAGCTAAGAATCAGTTGGAACTGATATCTGAGATCCAACTTTGGGGCCTCATATGAGAAACCCTTAATTGGGAATAAAGGAACTCAACATAAAGTTAAGATTAAGTTTAATTATTAGTATTATATGAACTCTAAATATGAAATATGGAAAATATATGAGAAAAGTATGTAAGGGGCCAAGATAGTAAGAATCAATCATGAGGAATGGATTATATAACCGAGTACAATGTTTTTATGTACTCCAAAGCAAAGGAAAAATAGAAGAAATTAGTTAAGTATACGATAAGTAAATATAAGTGAAGAGTCTTCACAAGAGTTAAAGTGAAGATAATTGGATGAGCATGTAAATCATAAAACTAGGATAAGAAACTTATTTGAAACAAAGAGAAATGTTGGAAATAATGAGCTTGATTAAGGAATGAGGGTTATGATATAATTGAGAGCATGGAATGTATACCTTTATTAATAAGTTTAATACATTCATCCTTACTGCCTTTGGATTCTAAGTCTCTATAGAACAACAAACTGGTTTCTAAAAGAAGAACAAAAGTGTAGCTAAATAAATGAATAAGTAATACAAAGATAGACTATATTCAGGAAGGAAAAAAACTTGATTGAAAGAGAAACTATGTTCCACCCATGTATGAGCCGTTTGAATTAAAATGAAGGATGTAATGTATTAAACACGAGGTGATACTAGTAGAGAGATTATTGATTTAGAATTTCAACTTCACATTAGTAGCAGGATAAAAGGAAATATATGCAA
Source organism: Alisma plantago-aquatica (assembly GCA_963693085.1). NCBI lineage: Eukaryota > Viridiplantae > Streptophyta > Magnoliopsida > Alismatales > Alismataceae > Alisma > Alisma plantago-aquatica. The sequence continues at coordinate 929,357,768 of OY856409.1, forward strand.
CATGGTATACATGATCATACACATAAAAGAAGAAACACAATCATAAGAAAAAACTAGAAGTTAAAGATGACATGTGGAATAGTAGTATATGGTAAGGGGATTATGGAAAGTAAAGAAGGGTTTGAAACACAATGGAATAATATAGATTATAAAAGAAAGAGGTTGCGAGATTCAAGAAAGTGCTAATTAGTCAAGTATCCCTGTTGATAATTAATTTAACCTACATATGAGAAATGTATTATTGAATGTTTGAAGATAAGAATTCTAAGTCTCAAAATCATCTTATCTTCCATATCTTCCTTAATGAGAGCAATGTGGGAATGAAGTGATAATAAAATGAATCATATAGGATGCATAACCACCGTGGTAGAGACATCTAGTGAATGTAATAATGACACACAATAGGATAATGAAACCCTAGTAGGGTAATTGAGAATGTAATCTATCTGAATGGCCAAGTAAGAGAAAGGAAATTCAATCCATAAGATAAAGAAGACTTTAGTAAAACTTGTGAGATTCAAAGTTTGAATTTCAAATTAAGGGAGCAAAGTCACATCACAATAACGTCATGCTACTGATAAGGACCAAACCCTAGAATGTTTAGAGTTGTAGTATTTCAAGGGATGTCACTAGTGATTTGACCTTAAATACTAGAATATCTATAAAACAAGATCATGAGATTTGCACTATGAGAAGTAAACTAGCACTGATAGTAATATAGGGTTTAAAGATAGCTAATCTGAAAGGTATATAAACAATATGGAAATGATTCAAAGTAAAGAGTAATATATAAATTTGAAATGTAACAAGTATATTTTGAACAAAAGGAGAAATACAATATGAATGAAGTGTGATATGAAATAAATTCTTGTAGTGATAGCAAGAATAATGAATAATCTATTCATACCGTGTATGTTTCAATTTTAGGGATGTTTAATCTACATGATTAAAATGAGAAGGATAAGTAGAAAAAAGTAAGTAATAATGAATGAGAAGAGAGATAAGAGAAAACAATGGCTTTTAGTAATATGTGAATTTATTTTTATAAGTATAATTTGTTGAAGGTATATTAAGGGATGTAAATTGGTTGTACGTATGATTTCAGTGTACAGGTGCAAGAAATATGTTAATTAAAGGTGTCTGATAGTTATAGTCATTCATACCAGTAATCCATCTTAGTATTGTAAAATTGTGGTATGGTGATATGGGTTGAATAATGATGGAACAAATGAAGGGTTACCATAAATAAGGTAGTCTTACCTATTCTCTCATATGAATAGAAGGGATGATAACCATATTGTATTGATATGTAACCCTAATGAGGTATAGCTTGTTATACCTAGCTTTAATATAACTAAGTGATGGTAATTGGGTATGAATAGTCCTTGAATGACTAATACAATCATGGAGTACTTTGTTACTATTGTTGAAACCCTAGTATGTTATAACCTGATGGTTACACCTTGAATTATGTGTGGGTTCATACTTGAGAATAATATGAATGTGATGGTAATGCTTCACCTTATGGATCAATGATGCAATGGTGATGACATGAGTAGTATTGTACAATTGCTGTTGAATCTAGTCTTCCAACTTAAAAATCTTTTGCTATTTGAGTAGCACAATAGTAAAATTTAAAAGAACATGGTGAACTCACTTTTGTAACTTAGAGGTAACACAAAACAATAGTACCATAGAGATACCAGAGTCAAGTATAAGTAAGGGAAAAGATACAATATAGTTAGAGCTTTCCAAGAATAATAAAATAATAGACTTAAGAGCCCTGAACACTGTAGATTCCCTATGGATGTCTGCACTGTACGGAGGAAATTATCTACCCTAGAAGTGACCAGTATATGGGGATCAGATCGCACGCACCGAGTGTGTGGGGAAACGAAGCCCTTGAGGAAGTCTCCTAAGAGAAGATAGGTTACCCAACATGAACCGCAGATCCCGGTGGTAACCCAGAGGTACCCACAGAGCATACCAAGATGAGGCCCACAGAGCGTCTCAGACCTTCTGCCTGTGTATTCAGCCTAGAAGGAGAGGTCCAATTTAAAGGCCAGTTGTTTAGCTGCCTTAGTTAGATGTGACGGTTCAAGTCAAGCAGACCCAGATTCAGTTCTAGGCTTAGCTTCTCGGGTTTTAAGCTAAGCTGTGAGATCATAGTTTGCTATGAGTCTTCATATGTAGAGTATACTGCATATGATCAGGGCATAATAAAAGGAATGAGAGGTCAAACAAGTGTGTACAATTATTCAATTATTATTTGTATGTTTCTGAATTATTAGTTCTCCTTATGATCAATCAAGCATTTCATATATTGATTCACTGTTATAGATATCTAGAGTATCCTGCCATATTTATGATTGTCAATTATTAGACTCTTTAAAGCTTACTACTGTTATAGTTGATATCAGTTGCTCAAAAGTATATCTATAATTATATCAGTGCTTTAGTCTGTTTCCCTAATCCTCAATTTGTATTACGTTAAAGTTAAGGGTGATCTTTGTATTACGTTAAGGGTGATCTTTGTATGACGTTAAGGGTGAAAAAGAAGAAAAAGTTAAGGGTGATCTTTGTATTACATTAAATCCTCAATTTATACCCTAATCTCATGATTAGTGGTAATTGTGAGATCAGGGTGTAACAAAAGACATGTATGATATCTCTACTATAAGTGTGAAGACTCCTGGAGGAGAGACACCAACTTTTCACTGTCATAGTTGGGTTACACCAAGGATTCACATTCACCCCATAGTTTTTAGTTCTTGTTATGGATGAGTTGACAAAGAATGTTTAGGATGATATTCCTTGGTGTAAGTTATTTGCTGATGATATTGTACTAATTGATGAAACTAAAGATCAATTGAATGATAAAGTTGAACTTTGGAGAAAGGCATTTGAATCAAATGGATTGATGATTCATAGGAGCAAAACTGAGTATATCCATTGCAATTTTAGTCAATCTCATAGTGTGAATGGTGGAGCCAAGTTGGACGGAGTAGATATACCAAAATATGATAAAATTTTGTTAGTTGGATTTTGTTATTCGAATAGATGGGGATGTCCAAAATGACATTTGTAATAGGTGTTGGGAAATATGGCATAGAGAAGGTAGATAAATATAAAATGTATCTACCATATTCCCATAACCAGTAGATCATGTCAATAACTATAATGCAGGAAGGATGGTTTATGGGATATACCTGGTCCTGGAGCAAGTCTAGAGACAATCCTCATCATTATAAATGCACAAATCTGAATTCTAGTTGCACTGGGATAGGTCTGACTATTGTGCCTCCTGGTCTGCACCACAGACTACAGCCACAAACGTCATCTTCTTTAACAGCTCCTCTTGTCATGAACTGCTGGTTGATGTTGTCCTCTGAGCAGCAAAAATAGCTTCCCACATATATATTAGTCCACACGAACCGCTTAGAACTCCTATCATCCTTCTAGAATGATTAGGAAGGATTCATCCCTCCCATTTGTGTACTAGTTACTAAATTACTCTCCCACGATGACAACTCTCAGTTGTTCTCTCCAGTGGCTATCCCTCCCTTGTCAGGTAGCACTTGCTTGGGCTCTCTTGGTTACCACAACTAGAGAGGACAACAATTGTCAGAGGAATTGATTTTCAATTTTTTGTATTGTTCTATGGAAAGCCCCCAATACCCCTCTATTTATAATAGAGGCCAGGGTGGGCTGCCAATTGCTATCCAGTATGGGATTAATGTGTGAGAGTGGAAAGAACTAGAAGAAATCAAAATTTCACAACAATTCTGGAAACTTTACAACTTGCGGTAGCTAAAATGGTCATTTTCCAAACCCAAATGGCCGTCTCACACTCGTCTCGTAGTTTTTCAGTTGTAGATGAATTTAGCAAATTAATTCTCATCTATGTTAGACATTGGTTTCCTGGTGGAACAAATATTACTCAAGCAAAACAAATAGGGAAACATGTGGAACCTTCCCCGAGCGAACTGGACCATCTCGCCCATGTAAGATAGCCATCTCGGTCACCCAGACGGTCATCTGGTGACACGACTCAAGTCAGTTTGGTTGGGACAGTTTGTTCCTTAGACAAATTCAACTCTAACAGGCCTAACATCTAGATTCTTGTCTCAACACTTGAGATAGATGTTTGGAACTTCCATACGACCATCTTAACATTTGATATGGGCATTTGGCAGTACTTTCAGCATGTTTGTTGTGTGAATAAAATGCCTAAACACTTTACCACTTAATTCAAATGTCATTTGAGATCTGAACTCCTCTTCTAGGTCGAGAACTAAGTGTGTGACTCTATAGGTCCCATATTAATTTGGTAGTGAATGTCCATAGCAACTTATGACATCACAAGCAAAGAGTGGTGCCAAGTCACACATCATTGCTATCCAAGTATATGGATAAGTTGGGGAACAATTTTAACCTACAATCTATGTATGGTGTTGTAGTGTTTGTATAGTTCCTTTGTCACTGATGTCCAAGTTGAACTAGAGGAATGGAGCAGTCACCCTCATTATTATTCAAACTTGTTTCTTGAACCAAGAGCAGACTATCTGCGATATATGTAAGCTCAATATCATATATTGACTCACATGCACATGGCCATACTTTTCTCAGTCTTGCTAATCAAGAGGCCTAGGACACCACACTCCAGTAGGAGAGACAAATCCTATATCTATCACTCACAGAAAATCCCCATATGCCAAAGTCACAATGTGAGACCTAACTATGGCTTCTATGAAGATGGCTTCCATGTGTCAGTCTCACTGTGGGTATGTCTGATACACTATTCTCTAGCATGTATCTATGTGCTTGGTTTGATATTGCCATATCATGACCAATGAGACTCAGTCATCAACCAACTCACACTCTGATCTTATGTGTTATTGATGTCTATCAACCTTCCACAATAACATCCAATCATGGACATAATGAGAGTATGTATATGTACTCTTAACATCCGTATGATCTCATTTCTCAAGTCCTCAACCTGAAGACATACTTCATTGATTAATATTACTCTCTAGATATCTATTATATTATTTCATTATATCATAACTGAACAAACATAATAAATTGGAAGCTTGCCTTCTATTAATAATCAAATCTTTACATTTATGCCATTACAATCATCACGTGATTGTCTCTCTGGGTATACACACCAACAATAGGATCATTGCAGGATGGTTGAAATGGAGGAGTGAAACTGGAGTATTATGTGATTGTAAGACCCCTTTCAGTTTAAAATGCATGTTTTATAGAACAACTATGCGGCCAACCATGTTGTATGGGAGTGAATGTTGGGCAATGAAGCAATAAGATATCAATAAGATGAACATGGATGGAATGCATAGGAAGTGACAGATGTGTGGGAATATAATAAAAGATTGCTTGAGAAAAGACTATATCAGGAATAAAGCGGGGGTGGTGAGAATTGAGGACAAGCTGTGTAAGGGCCGAGTCAAATCATATGGACATGTGTAACATATACAAACTAATGTGCCTATATGAAGCATGCTATTGAGTCAAGATCAATTAATAGAAGAAGAGGAGGGCCTAAATTAACATGAGAAGAGATTATAAAGAGAAATTTTGAATCTCTACATCTCAACCTGAATATGACCCATGATAGAGCTGAATGGAAATGAAGGATCCACTAGCTGACCCCAACATAGTTGGGACTGAGGCTTAGATGATGACGATGATTATGATGATTGCTTTTTTTTAAATATTATTAATGTGAAGTTATTATGGAAATATCATCTCTTCTGTTAATCAACTTCTATGAATTAAATGCCTCATATACATGACCTGATAAGTATCTTGAATATACTTCCTTTTGACAATCTTGATTATTGGAACTCTCCTATTTGGAACCTTCTTATTTGTTCATCTTTGTCCTAAACAATGCCCAATGGTTTATACTATACATATTTGGTTTATTGATTCCCTTTCTCTTTTATTTTCCTCATTTCAGGCTAGATATAGGTGTGATAGAGGAAGATGGATCTAGTGGGGAAAAGTAAAAAGTACAACTTTATGGATATCATGAAATGACTAGGTTTCCCTCTACAACTGGACCTTATAAGCTAATTTTTTAGATTCTCATGTATGTCATTCCATAGTAAATGGATGAGGAGCAATGTAAATGAATTATTTTTGAGATAATATAATAGTTATTTTTCTGCTACTATGTACTCATGTTGCTTGAATACTATTTTCAAGAAATTAGAAGTATACATAATACGATATTCATACTATTGTGTTAGTATTGGTTGTGTTTATTCCTCAATTTAGTAATGACTAGATCCTATCACACTTCCTATTATTTACACATAACCTTAGGTTGGGTTTAGCCACCATTTTCTAACTATGTAGATACTTTTGATCCATTTCATTATATCTTTGGCATGTTGTTCTCACATACTCTCATTTTTCTTGCATTGCTTGTATGATTAGATACCTTCTTGTGATGTTTGATTCACAAAAACCTCTAATGGGTGTTGTTTGGTCATATCTACAGTACATAAAAGTGCAAAACCAGGACAGGGACATATCACTAAGTGATAGTCATATGGTTATGTTTGTTTGCTTACTTATTTATCATCTTGCGAGGAAGACACACTTGTAACTTATAGATCAAGGCCAATCTATAGAAAAAGAAGGAATAGATACTAATGAGAAATTTTTATGAATAGTTCTAAGGGTATGAAATGGGGTTGAGTGTTTACATGATTGGTGAGCATGATTAATAAGCAAAACTTCCTATAATCAATATCATAATGAAAGGAAATACTAACCTTTTTTTCACTTTATTACCTACATTTTCTTTCTTTCTTTAATTAGTTTTATACTTGTTTCCATAGGGAACACCCGATTCTACCCTTCATATAGACTTCACTAAGCTAAGGGCTAAGGTTGTAATGCTTCACCACCATTATCCTTGTGTTTGACCTCATTTCCTACAATAAACCCTACATATCATTGTAGGTATTTGTTGGAGTTGGGTATACATATAAAGTCTGATCCATTTGAGATAGTCATTGTACTTGTACTTTGGACCCTCATTTTGGGATGATAAACTTTTGGTGTAGTTGTCTGGGATAAGGAAAAATAAATTGCTATCCACCTAAAGTATACTAAGAATTTGTCGTCAATTTTATTATAATATAGATTTGGTTGCATTTTTACCTTTCTCATACTCACACTTTGCCTTGAGTAACTAGTTACATATCTGATTGTCACCTGGACGTTTCTAAATTTTAGGTACTTTGTGCTAGTCTTTGTTGACCTTCACAAAGAAGGGAATCATGTCTAATGTTGGTTCCCCACTTTGCTCCTTTAGTCAATCTAGAGTGAATGATGCTTGTCACCTAGAGGAAAATATGGGCATAAATATTGCATCATTCAAGATTAGAATAGGACTAAATTCCATAGTGTAATAGAAGACTTTTGGGAAAAATTCAGCTGATAACAACCCCTATGACCACATAGACACTTTTAAAACTATCTGTGATGCACAAAAAGTTAGGGGGTGGGTTTTCCAAGAAACAATTTACCATAAAACCTTTTTATATTTCTAAGGTACAAGACACTCTCTTGGTTAATATATTTAACACAAAAATGCCTCACTGATTGGAATGATCTTCTTGGTGCCTTATTGAGGAAGTTCTTTCTTTCTCAAATAACTAAATACCAAAAGAAAATGATATGTGGCTTTGTGAAAAAGCCTACTAAGAACTTGTATGAGACATGGGAAAAAATTATAAGATATCAAAGGGAATGTCCGTTATGGGTTTGCTGACAGTTACTTTATCACAACATTTTATAGTGGTATAACTCAATTTGGAAAGTGGTCGATTAATGCATTTACAAATAATAATTTAACAGTTCCTAATTACAAACAATCTTCAGTGGTGATTAAGGATATGGTGTTCAAATAATGTGGATGGGACTAACAAAGACGATCTATTAGTACCAACATTACCTAATAGATATTCTGGAAGCTAATTTAATGGATACTCTGGCCCCAAAAATGACAAAATAGAACTAATGTTAGGACTTTTAAGGATCACAATTTTAAAAAAATATTAGGTGGAGGAAGTTACTAACTATAATATGTGTGGAAATTAGGGACAATCTATCCCAATATTGTGTATGCTCTCAGATATTGAAGATTGTTAAGAGAAAAATGGTATAAAATGTTTACTTTATTGGTTATAATAAACCAAATTACCTTAGATTCCCTTATGTGAAATATTCAACTTCAAAAAACTCTAACCTCTTGAACTAGACTAAACCATCTAGTTTTGGTAGAGGCCAAATGGAAACTAGTATTGATAGAAGGGAACCTCCACTTAGTATTCAAATACCAAACAATTTCCAACAAAATAAAAAGTTTCACCAACAAGGCAACCCTCAAGGTCAAGCGATCCCTCAAGGCCAACCAAAGGGAAAGTTTCAAAGTCAACAATCTGACATAATGGTTCAACTGATAGATTTTTTGTAGAAAACAATTCACAGTAAAAGGGTATCTTGGGCTTGTTGCATTGTGTAACAAAATCATGAAGAACATGGTGCAATTCCAAATGTGGGAAGTTGCAACATGGATCACTAACATGTATCAACATAAAAAAATGATAGATCAATAGCTGGATTCACTAGCTGACCTGATCAAGAATCCAATAGGTCAATTTCCATATATTATTGAACAGACCCCTGGGGGCATGAATCTAGAAAGATGACAACGCTAAGTATGATACAATACTTAACCCTCAAATTTCTACCTAAAAACCCAACCCTCTAAAGTTGTACCCAAAGCTTGAATTGATCTTGAGAGGGAGAAAAATAATTTCCACAAGAGAAGTGTCTAAAGAAAAGAGCCACAAGAATAACTACAAGGGTGTATGTCTTACTAGAGAGATGTTGATTAATATAAATCCTTATGCACCACATGTACCTTTACCTTATAGGCTAGTCAAGTATCATCTTGAGACTAGGTAAATTAAGTACATAGAGGCAATATAAATATATTCCTAGATATACCACTTTTGGATGCTATAATGGCAACTTACACCAAGTTCTTTAGAGACCTTCTTACCAATTTACAAAGGTGATATGAAGTTGAAATATTATAATTGGCTAGAATGTTAAGTGAGTATAGACAACATTCCTACTATGCAAAAGGGCCCCAAAGCATGGTCAGTTTCATTCCACATTGGAGGTTTTATTGAAAGACATGGTCTTGAAGATATGGGGGCCAAATTTGTCTAGTACCTTTAACCCTGACCAAGAGGCTTGGTATGACAAATATGGTAGAGTCAAATATGATGATTCAATTGACTAACAATTCTTTCAAAAGGCCAATAGGTGTAGTTGAAGATATACCAATATGAGTCTGAAGGTTTTTCATAGCATGTGATATAGTCATCATTTGAACCATGGAATATCTATGCTTCCCAATGACTTTTAGAAGGCCCTTGCTTTCAATAGAGAGATTTATGATTGATCTGATATAAGTTTTGATAAAAATCAAGGTAGGTGATGACTATATTCATTTTAAGGTCCTTGACCACAAAAATGGTCCTTGTGAAGTAGAACCTATCTACTTCATAAACTACTACATCTAGTTGACTATATGAATTATAGATCAAAACACCATCATTGATTAACTAATGTGAGCACTTACAAACTAATATATGGATATTTATATCCCATAAGTTTAAGAACTGATTATGTATGTAGATGGTGATGAATATGAAGAGGACAAGGATGTTATCCTTGGTGACTTGGAAGATCTTAACCTTTAAGTACATCATCGTGAATAGGACCGTAGTTGATGAAACCACCCCTAAGCCCATCCCTGAGTTGAAAAAATATCTCAAAGGTCCTACATATGAGTTTATAGACTATGAAGGGTGAAACAGAGTGACCATAAGACATTCTTTCATACTATAAAAAAGATAATTTGGTTTTGAAGCTCAAGTAGAGGAGAAAAGCCATGAGATACTTTATGGATGACAAAAAATAGTTCAGTCCAACTATATGCATGCATAGGATTCACCAGGAGGAACGTTCCATGTCCATGACTTAGGGACAAAGATGTGAGAACTATAAGTTACTAGAGGTCATGAAGAAATAAGTAATTTAGTTTTATGGTTCTAACATTATATATGACATCAACGACAACAAATGGGTAGTGAAAATCACATTGTACCTATTAAATGAGGCATTTGTTTGGAAGGAGATGATTGAAAGTAATTTGCTACATGAACAATGATAGGGTGGTAGATGTGCATTGACTAAAGGATGTTGAATTCCATCACAAAGAAAGATCATCTCCCTCTGCCATTTATTTATCAAGTGTTGGAGAGCCTATATCATCAATCGTATTTCTACATTGTAGACACATATTCACGATTCTACCAATTTCCTATCGATCTTGATGACCAAGAGAAGACTATGTTTACATTTAATTTGGGAACTATGCTTTATGGAGAATGCCATTTTGCCTATGCAATTCTCTAGAAATTTTAGCAGTGTTTTTCTTCAATATTTTCCATTTCATTGAATACATAATGGAAGTGATCATATACAATTAGTTTGTCTACCGATAGTCCTTCAACAATTTCTTGAATAATTGTTTGCTAGTCCTATTGAGATGTCAAGAAAAGCATGTTGTTTGAAATTGAGAGAAGTACCATTTCATAGTACAAGAATGAATTCTACTAGTCCATATCTAAACTACACCTTCCATCTTTAGTGAGATATATCAAAATATTTCTCAAACACACTGGGTATTACTGCATGTTTATCAATGATTTTTCAAAGATATCTAAACTTATGTCTAGTTTATTAGTGAAAATAACTCCTTCTGTATTTGATGAAAACTTTTTAAAGGTAATCCATTGTTTGAAGCATTCTCTAACTTCAACCCCTATCATCCCGAATCTAGGCTAGGAGCTACCATTTCAACTAATTCATGATGTGACATAGTAGGTATTCCTAGGGAAAAAGAAGGATATAAAACTCCTTGTCATATATTATATGAGAAATACCTTGTATGAAGCCTGCATGAGCTACACTACCACTAAAAAAGAAATGTTGGAAATATTATATGTTTTTGATAAATTTTTGTCCTACTTGATGGGATCTAAGGTGACCATTTATAGGGACACACTGTTACTAAGTATTTGATGATTAAGAAAGATATCATGCCCAAATTGCTAAGATGGGAAACTTTATTAAAAGAATTTAACCAAAGGATTGTAGATAAAAAGGGGTTGGAGATGTAGTTGGTGACCATTTATCCAGAATTTTTTGGGAAGAATATCGTTCTATACCCATGAATGATTACTATGCTTATGAGTCATTGATTTTAGTTCAAGCAATAATTGCAATCACATCATAGTATAAGGATATCTGCAACTATCTTGCATGTCAGCAAAATCCACTCTATATAACCTATAATCAAAAAATAAATTTCATTTTGACCTCAAAAAATATTATAAGAATGACTCACTTTTGTTCGAAAAATGTGTCAATAACCTTTGTCAAAGTTGTGTCTGCAAGGTGGTATCCTCACTCATCCTTGAATACAATAATTTATGGATGGAATTTGAGGGTCTACCATATTGCTGCAAAATTTTTATATTCAATATTCTGCTGGACTACCCTATTCAAAGACTCCCAAGAATATGTAATGGTATGGATGCTTTCTAGAGGAATGGCACTACTTCAAGTTGGAAAGAGATGGCTTGGAGGTAGATATTTTGTTCGAAAAATGTGTCAATAACCTTTGTAAAAGTTGCATCTATAAGGTGGTAACCTCACTCATCCTTGAAAAATATAATCATTTATGGAGGAAATTTGAGGGTCTACCATATTGCTGCAATAATTTTGTAGTAAGTATTCCTATGGACTACCCTATTCAAAGACTCCCAAGAATATGTAATATAATGGATGATTTCTATAGGAATGACACTATTTCAATTTGAAAAGAGATGGCTTGGAGGTGGATCTTTTTGATGTTTGGTGCATAGACTATATGAGGACGTTTCCATACTTATATGGCAATAGATTTATCATATTAGTTGTTGACTATGTTTCCAAATGGGTTGATCCACAGATATGCCTATCCGTGACTCAAAAGATGTCTCAAAGATATTCAATGAAGTGACTTTTCTAAGTTCATAATCCCCATAACTTTCATTAGTGATTATATGTCTCACTTTGTGGAAAAAATTGAATCACTTTAAAGAAACACTAGAACATTTCTGACCCCTAATGTCATTTTTCCTGACTTCCTTTCCAAAGAAAAATGATACTATAGACCAAACAATGTTGGTTCATTAGCATAAACATCATCATTGATCAAGTCATGCCGATTTAGAAAAGACACATGTACCACTTTTTCTATGATGTCTGTTACATTTTAGAAAAACTGGCGTCTAAAATAACCTAAAAATGTAATTTTTTAGGAAAAAATATTTGCCTCCAAAAATTTTAAAATGAGCGTCAGTTTACCCAGAACCAATGACAAAAACCTTGGCACAAAATAAAATTTGACTCTAAAATACTTTTGGCATCAGTTGCCTACAAAAAAAATTAACATTGATTCTAAAAAAAAACTGCAAAAAAATTATATAGTCAGTATTGGTTTTTTGTTGCAAAATTGATGTGGGAGGATTCGTACCATGTTCCCACAAAAAATGTATTTCTCCCAGATTTCTCTCTAGTTTCTATTCTCCCAAACAAAACTGACGACTAAGTCCCTACTCAGACTAATTTTTTTTGTTTGGATAATGGCCTCTTGTATCATTTTTCACAAATAATTGACGTCTATGTCATTATGTTAGATGTTGGTTTAAAGAATAATATTAACGACTAAGGTCCTACTTAGTCCAATTTTTTCGTTTAGATAATGGCCTCTTGCATCGATTTTTTTATAGAAAAATGATGTCTAAATCACTCAATTAGGTGTGGGTCTATGTTAACCTAATGACAAATATTTGTTAGGTGTTCGTTTTTACAAAAAAATTGACAAATTTGTAAAACTTAATTGCACCTGCACAAAATAGACTTCCCCCAATCTCAGTTTCATTATTTCCCCAACATTTCCCTACCTCCCTCTGGAGATTCTTGACACCGCCACTGCCAGAGCTCTCTGCTTGGATGCCGCCACTTGGACCCGCCTCTCTCTACCCCCACTTCTCTGCATGTGGTCTATCTACTGCTCTGTAGGAGAAACTCTTTGCTTGGATGCCATCGTCAGAGCACTCTTCTTGGGGAGCTGCCACTTAAATGCCTAATCTTAGAGTCGTCGTCATCATCACCTCCGTTGGTTTTCACCACTGCCATCGTCATCACTGCTTGGAAGGTGAGCCTATACCCCGTTCCAGTGGCGTGGCCTGAGATGGGGGCAATGCATTGTTTAGCTATGAAATAGTAGGTTTAATGCCAAATCAGGGGAGGCACACAAGCTATCTACATTCTAGTTTCATTATTGTTCTCTTTCTAGTAATTGCCTTTGTTTACTTAGCTTGCTTGCGTTCTTCATGATAATTAGTTCTTATTAGAGTAAGTAGCTCTTTCTTTGTTACTTAAGTTAGGTTTGTATAGTTAATTCCTTACTTTATTTCTTACTTGATTCTTTTGTTTAATTACTAATTTATCTTAATTAATAAATATTGTTTTCTTTCTCTCTTGTTAATGATTGATTTAACTTAGTTCAATAATTGCTCTTTAAGATTATAAAGTTGATCAACATTGATTAAGTAGTCTTAATTTTAGTTTGATTTTATTTGCCTTCTTTGGTATAGAATTGACAAGATACATGTATTGTGTTGGCCTAGAAACCCGTCTGAAATGTATCATTAGGAGTAAATCATGGATAGTCCTTGATTTGGTACTGTTCTTAAACACTTAATCTTATCTAGGATGTAAGTGTATAATGTATATTTAATTTTAAGAAGTTTCATGAGCACTTCCCCCTTTTAAAGATGGTAGGAACTATGAGTGAGATAGTATCATTTACAATTCTATTTTTAAAGCTATTTATAATTCTATTTTTAAGAATATTCTATTAAGTATATGAACTTTTATAGAGAACAATTTACCTAGATGAAAAACTACATCGTAAAAAGGTGATGCAATGTTGTGGCAGGGTACTAAGGAATTATAGGACAAATATGATAAGAGAATTAATATAGATGAAACATTGAGAAGAAGAAGAAGTCAACCATTGAATAGTGGAACTATCTTGACCTGAAGGTGTGGGAGGTGTTTGTTTCTAAGAGACAAACCAACAAATTCAAGAAATTAAGCCTTTCTCCTCATTTTAAATAAATTCTTATGAATTCATCGTATTACATATTTAACATATGTTTTGGACTAACCAGGCTATAAGAAATGCTCAAAGAGATGCATGCAAAGAATGTGCACAACCACACAATGGGTCCAGGTGGTTATGAAAATCTTTGCCAAAAACTACTACACTTCTTCTCAGTAGCCTACTCCTGGGACCATTGAGTCCCCTACTACTCTTGCACCTCTACCTCTACTTTATTTCTTACTCAATTCTTTAGTTTAATTACTAGTTTATATATATTAATTAATATTGCTTGCTCTCTCCCTTGTTAGTGATTGATTTAACATAGTTCAATAACTGCTCTTTAAGATTATGTAGTTGATTAACATTGATTAAGTGGTGTTAATTTTAGTTTGATTGTTATTTGCCTTCTGGGTATAGAATTGACAATATACATGTATTACATTGGCCTAGAGACTTGTCTAAAATGTACTCATTAGGAGTAAATCTTGGATAGCTCCTGGTTTGGGAATGTTTTTGAACACTTAATATCACTTAGGATTTACGTGTATACTGTGTATTTAATTTTCAAGATGTTTCATCAATACTTCCCATTTTCAAGATGGAAGGAACCATGTCTTATCATTTACAGTTCTATTTTTAAAGCTATTTAGAATTCTATTTTAAGAATATTCTATCAAGTATATAGACTTTTGTAGAGAATATTTGACCTAGATGAAAAAGTGCATCGTAAAAAGATGATGCACCATTGTGCAGGGTACTAAGGAATTATAGGACAAATATGACAAAAGAATACATATGGAACATTGAGAAGAAGAAGAAGTCAACCATTTTGCAATGGAACTATCTTACCTAAAGGTGTTGGAGGTGTCTGTTACTAAGAGACAAACCAACAAATTTAAGGTATTAAGCCTTGGTCCTCATTTTGAATATATTCTTATGAATTTATTGTATTACATATTTAACATATGTTTTGGACTAACCGGGCTAAAAGAAATGCTCAATGAGAAATGTAAGCAAAGAATGTGCATAACCATACAATGGGTCCAGGTGGCTACGTAAATCTTCACCAAAAGCTACTGCATGCATCTTCTATTGACTTGAGAGTTATACATTGTTCATATTTTGATAATGACTTAACCATTCCATTCATATGTATCTAATATATTTGTTTAAGATTGATTTCAGGCTTTAGGTACATGGAAAAGATCAAATTACCCTAAAATTGTAAGGAGTGGCTAGCGACGTCTTGCTGAGAGGGAGAGGCGGAAGAGGGCGAGGGCGAGGGCGTCTTCCTAGCATGAGAGGGGGAAGGGAGAATTCTGCTGCTGAGCACTCATCTGCTCCTCCACACCGCCAACCAAAGGCTGATGGAGAAGGAGGTAGGAAGATACCAGACCCTCCTCAATCTCCGCAATCGCCTAGGGATGAAAGCACCGATGCCAGTTCCTCGAAGCCGTCTTCGGGTAAATCTAGGGAGACTTCGGCTCCTCTCCGATTTGGATACTGGCTTGCTGCTAGTAGACAGGAAAGGGCAGAAATCAAAGTGGAAGTAGACTATGTCGAGCCAAGCATACGAGATGGGGAGAAATGTGCCACAATCTCTAGCCAAGATTGCCCGATTCCTAACTGGAACGAATATCTTTCTCTGCGATTTGTGGGTAGGAAACCGTTTAGCGGTCAGCTGAGTGGCTGGATGCGGTGACTTTGGCGGCCCAGTGGTCCTGTCAAAGTCATAGCTCAGGAGCGGGATGGCTTCATCATGAAGATGCCGACTGAAAGCGAGAGGAACCGTGTGCTAGATGAGGTGTCGTGGTTCATGGATGGAGCGTTGATCGTCGTCCACGTGTGGAAGCCAGGGTCAACTCTCCAGCCTCTATCCTTTCAGCATGTCCTGATTTGGTTCAAGATCGAGAACCCTGGTCTGCCGTGGACCAGGCGACATGTCATCTGTGTCGCGAGTGCCATGGGCATCCCAGTCAACGTCGATGAGCGATCCCTTACTGTTGGCTGTCTTGGAGATGCAATCGCCTGCATCAAAGTCAGCTGTGAGCATAAGCTCCCTAGAGCCGTGAAGGTGGAGGTTGATTCGTCGCTGAAAACCTTGAAGGTGGAGCCGATTGCTCATCCAGTGATTTGCCCCAGCTGCAAGAATTTCGGGCATAAGGGGATGTCGTGTCCCCTGCAGGCAAGGAAACTGCCACCTGAGAAAGACGTTTAAATCAGATTGGGCAAATCAGTTGTTCGACGTAATGCCAAGGAGGCTATCAAGCATGCAAAGCAACCATCGAGAAATGCTTGTGAGGTCCTCTTAGATGAGGATGATAATCTACATGAACTGATCTTTCAATAGGTCAAAGACACTGTCATTGACAGTGAACCAGAGATCCACCTATCCCACTGTTCTTCTTCCAACATTCAATTGGAGGAACCTGACTTGGTTGAGGGCACACCTAGTTGTAATGTTGGTAGTAGGAATGTTGACCGGGAATTGGAGATTGC
Organism: Alisma plantago-aquatica; assembly: GCA_963693085.1. Taxonomy (NCBI): domain Eukaryota; kingdom Viridiplantae; phylum Streptophyta; class Magnoliopsida; order Alismatales; family Alismataceae; genus Alisma; species Alisma plantago-aquatica. The sequence continues at coordinate 929,374,611 of OY856409.1, forward strand.
CAAGAAGGGTGAAAAATCATCTAGATCTGGTTCTTTTCAGCTGAATAAAATCTAGAACAACTACAGCTTCTCGAGCCACTCCAAAGAGGACCTGCTCGGAGAAGATGAGGTATCCAATGCCTCTGACCGTGAATCAGAGCACTGGGATGAATTCTCTATGGACTACGATCAAGTCTGGTCAAAGAGAAAGAAGAAGTCAGGCAGAAAGAAGCTGGTTGGGTACTAATGTGCTCATCGGCCTTGCAAAAGCTTGAGCTGCTTGTTTCCTTTATGGCTGCAGTTTGTTATCATTGGGTTCCTAATGAAGGGAATGTTGATAGCTGATGAAGATGGGTGGTATGCCCCTGAAATCCATTCTTTCAGAGGTGAGCAGACTGCATATGGAGGTCAGGGGGGTCTCCCCTCCATGGACATAAGCTGTTTATCATAATCTTTGTATGGGCTATATTGGTTCATTCTCTGCTGTTTCAGTTGCAGGCCTGCAAGTAGTTTGGATCTGTTGATGGCTAGCCTTTGATGTTTCTATCTTCTCATGTAGTTTAAGGCTACCTCGGGCGGCTTGATGTCACTCTTTGAAGGTGGTCATACTGTCAGTGATTATTGAGTCGTCTGTAAGCATCACTTAAACTGCATTGTAGATGCTAGCATTGGTTAGGGGTTGATTTCATCTCTCTCTCCTTCTACTTTTTAGGAGGTCTTGGAGTAGGACCTATGTGTTTTTTCTGGATTTTTTCTATCCTGGTTGTATGGGGTGCTCCTATGTGCCCAAAGTTTTGGATTTCATTTAATAGTAACACACTATTTGGACCGACCAAAAAAAAGATCAAATTACACAAGCCCTAGCTTGTCCAAGTTCAAGTCAAAAGCAATGTAAGTGTGCAACTTGGGAAATCACCCCAAACCACCTTAGAATATTTTTGTAATCACTTGTATTGATGATACAACTAGTAACTAAGATGAGAGAAAACTTGGGACACTTAATTCCAATTTTTGGTCACTCTAAAACCATTTTGAAAAAAAATTTCAAAACAACTTTGTGAGCCAAGTTTGAATATCGAGCGATCAATGATGGATTTTTGGAAATGGATCAACTGGTCGAGTTGTACACTCATAGAACTCGACTGACCGACTCAGTGACCAAAACTGATTTTAACTCATCGATCGAGTTTCCCAGGACAAACTCAACCGATAGTTTGAAAATTAGCTTTGTAGGTTAGTGGATCAGTTGAGTTATCTTTATTGAAACTTGACCGAATGTACTGTACAGAAAATGTAGAAAAAGTGATTCCACTCATTGGAGAGTTGTTAGAAATGAAAATAGATCCGTTGCAAGTTGTAAAATGGCTATTTTTCATTATTAAGTGATCCCACACTCAAAGGAACACCCTCAGATATAAATAGGACCTCTTGGAGTTCATTCTAAGGCTACTCATTCATGCTATCCTTGGTCCTTGCTATAGTTGAGTGTGTTGCAACTCTTTGAGTCCCTTTCTCTCTCATTTACAAAGCATTTCATTATTATGAGTGTGTTAGGCATGTTGTAAGAGAGCTACCTCCATGTTATCTTGTAAATCTCTCAATACTTCCATCTTTCCAATCCCCTTTCTCAAAGAGAAAAAGTTGAAGTGATCTTCTCTGAGTGAAGGAGGAGTTGTTCTTCTTCTTCAAGGTTGAAGAACGTGTGAAGATATTTTTCATGTAAAGGAGAAGGATAAGGTAGAAGATTCAAGAAGAGTGGGTAATTCCTTCAAGGCCAAAGAATTGACACAAGTGTGGGTAAGTCCTTGGTGAAGGCTAAAGACATCTTGATCAAGTGGGTAAGTCCTTGTGTAGGTGAAAGACTCTTGTTTTGAATAGGTAAGTCATTGGATGTATTGTGGTATCCTTGTATCTCTTATGATGGAATATAAGTATACATGGGTTGCAAAGTCCTAGAGTTTGACCTCTCTAGGTAGTGGATTGACAATCTCCTAGTTTGGAGATTGGAACCACTCTAACCACCTTGTCCAATTGTATGTTTCAATCTCTCTCATCCTTGCTATGCTTGTTTAGATAGGACTTCAAATTTTTCTTAAGCATTTGGTTTCAATTGATATAATTTGAAGGTATAACTATTCTTGTGAGAATTTTGAATCTCTATTCACCCCCACCCCCTGCTAGAGCCCTAGATCCAACAAGTTGTATTAGAGCAAGGATCTTCTTCAACAAATATCCCACGAGAAGAGAATATGGGTGAGAACCTACTTGGTTCACTCAACCTAGAGAGAGGCTTCTCCATACGCCCCATAGTCTTCGATGACACCAACTTCCTCTATTGGAAGAGGCAGATGTAGTTCTACATTCAAGGGATGAACTTTGATATGTGGAAGGTGATTATTAACCCTAAACCGAGCCAACTAGAGATGTGTCAACATGGGATGAAGCTGCCTTAAAGAAATCCCAGCTCAATGCCAAATCAATTAGCATGATGTATGCAACCCTCACTCCATCTGAGTTCAACCACATCTCCTCATGGGATACAACCTATGAGATATGGACAGATTGTGCATCACTTATGAAGGCACAAAGCAAGTGAAGGAGGCAAATATCTACACATTGAACAACCTCCTAGAGAACTTTAAGATGGGGAAGAAAGAGGCAGTTGTCAAGATGTACTCAAGTCTCAATATCATCATCAATGGCCTAGATGCTTTGGGACACACTTTGGATAGAGGAAAAATCAACTCAAAGATCTTGAGGTCTCTACCACAGAGATGGGAGTCAAAGGTGACCTCTATTGAAGAAGTGAGAAGTCTTGGTGACATTCCTACCGAGGAGCTTATTGGGAATCTACAAGCTCATGAGCCAAGACTTGACAAGCAAGAAGAGAAGGAAGCAAGGAAAGTCAAAGATAGTGCCTTCAAAGCTCAAATGGAGGTTGTCATCCTTCAACAACAGCTTACTTTATGGACCTCTCTATCCTCCTCTAGTGAAGATGATGGCCCTAGTGAGCATGAAGCTAACAACTCTAAGGGAAATAACTTCAAAGGAAAGCAATCTTCTACTTCTACTCCAAGGTGCTACAAGTGTGGTAAAAAAGGACACTACAAAAGTGAATATCCTAAGGCAATAAAGTCACACCACAAGAGCAACACCAAGAAGGAAGAAGAGTACAAGAAAGATAGCAAATACAAGAGGAAGGATAAGAAGGAGAGGAGACACAAAGACGCAACACATGCAGCTTGGGAAGCATCATCCTCTCAAATGAAGATGGAGAGTGCCACCTTGCACTCATGACCTCTACAAGTGAAGATATTGGTTAGGTAAGTGAGGTAAGCTTGAATGAGTTAGCTAAAGAAACTCTTATTGATATGTTTGTTACTACCTATTCTTCTTATTCTAAATGTAAATATAAAAAGAAGAGGTTAGGTAAAATCATTGATGACTTGTATACTAAACTTGAGATTCTTGAGCAAAATGAGAAAATTTATTTTCAGAGCATTGATAACTTCCAAGGCCAATTTCTTGATCTTGAGCTCCAATACAATGGAGTTGAGTTAGAGAATGGTGTCTATCTTAAGAACATTGAATCTATTAAGGAAGACAACCAAAAGTCGCTAAAATAGTTTGAAATACTTAAAACTAAAAATGTTAAATTCAAGCTTATTTTTGATGCTCGAAGAGATGCGAGGGATGTTTATCTCAAAGAAATTCAATTGCTTAAATATAAAATTGGTAGGTTGATTGGTCAAGTGAATGATATATCTTCTAGACCTATTTTGCCTAGTAATGATGTTGCTTCTATTTCTCTTGAAAAAGATTCTTATTTTACTAAAGCCCTCTGTTTAGAGGCCGACCTTGTTCATTCTAGAGATGATCTTGCTAATTTGTCTTCTACTATTATATCTCTTACTAATGACAATAATAGACTTAGAGCCTCTCTACAGAAATTCCTCAAAGGGAAAAACTCCCTAAATGAAATCCGTGACCATTCTACCAAACAAAGTGGTATTACTAGATTGGGATTTGTAGGGGGAGCACCTAAGAGCAAGAATAAGGCCAAAGGTAAGAAAAAGAGTAAGTAAAACTCCTTTTCATTGGAGAGTCTTCTGGCACTAAGAACCCTATGATTTTTTCTCATTGTAAAAGTGAAGATCATTATTCTACTTATTGTCCTTACAAGCTTAAGGGGACCAACCCAAAGATGAAATGGATCCCTGAGCTAACTTTAGATCCCAAAGTTTGAGTTGGGAACCGACACTTTCCTTTCTTGTAGGAAAAAGGAAAATAGATTGTTGATAGTGGCTGCACTAAGAACATTCCAAGTGATATAATCCATTTCAACACATTCACAAAGAAGAAAGGAGGTTCAGTTACTTTCGGGGATAATAAGAAAGATAAGGTAACATGTGAGGGTGATATAGGTGAATCCTTGTGTATGTAGAATGTTCTCTTTGTGGTTGTCCTACATCACAATTTAATAAGTGTAAATCAATTATGTGATAATGGTTACCTTGTGCTTTTTACTTCTTTTGAATGCTTGATTCAAAATTCCCTCACTTATCATGTCATATATAAGGAAACTAGAAATGGTAATCTTTATGTAATTATTCTTGACTCTATTAAGAATATAGTTGGTAGATACCTAGTAGTCAATTTGAATGATATTTCTCTTTGGCATCGTCGGCTTTGTCATGTAAATATGCATCAATTGAAGAAGTTGAGCAAAAAGGACTTGGTCAAGGGACTTCCCAAATTGGATTTTGAAAATGATGATGAATGCCAACCTTGTATCCAAGGAAAGCAAACCACGTCCTCCTTTAAATCCAAAGCAGTCCTCAGTACCAAGATAGCTCTTGAACTTCTCCATATTGATCTATTTTGACCTATGAGAACTCAATCGCTTTGTTGTTCCAAGTATTGTCGTGTTATTGTCAATGATTTCTCTTGATTTACTTGGACCTTCTTTCTCATTTCTAACAGTGATACACTTGATGTTTTCTCTAGTTTTTGTAAATGAGTTGAGAATGAAGTTTCTTGCCGGATTGATTCCACCCGTAGTGATCATGGAAGAGAATTTGAAAATGATCTTTTTGAATGCTTTTTGTGAAGAATTTGGATATGCACATAACTTCTCTTCACCTCAAACAACTCAACAAAATGGGGTTGTAGAGAGGAAGAACATGTCACTGCATGAAATGGTTGGGACCATGCTTTTAGAGTATGATACTCCAAAGACGTTTTGGGCCGAAGCCGTTAGTACCTCATGTTTTGTGAAAAATCGGGTTTTCACACATCCTTCTTTGAAGAAAACCCCCTATGAGCTATGGCGTGGTAGGAAGCCTTCTATCGACTAATTTCATGTTTTTAGATGTCCTTATTTTATTTTGAACATGAAAGACTCGCTTGACAAGTTTGATCTGAAATCATACAAGGCTTTCTTTCTTGGCTATAGCACTACTGGCATGGCTTATAGAGTGTTTAATGTTGATCTTTCTAAAGTAGAAGAGTCTATTAATGTAAAATTTATTGAGACTAACCCCACTATTCCTAAAGATAGTGTTTAAAATTATGTTGTTGCATGTGAGGTGATTCCTATCTTAAAAGAACTCAACATCACCCGAAAGGGAAAAAAGGTGGCCACTCAAGAAGAAGAGAAAGATGAAGAGAAGAAGGATCCAACTATCTGCTTTGCAAGGAATCATCCTAAAGAGCTTATGTAAGGTGACCCATTTGAAAGAGTGAAGACATGGACTGCCTTCAACAAAGAACAAGCCAATGTCACCTTCTTCTCACAACTCAAGCCAAAGAGCTGTTGGGGATGATGAGTGGATCCTAGCCATGCAAGAAGAATTGGAGCAATTCAAGAAGAAAAAAGTGTGCACTCTAGTGCCAAAACCATGTGATAGAAAGATCATTGACACCAAGTGGGTCTACCGCAACAAGTTAGATGAAAAAGGCAAGGTGGCAAGAAACAAAGCAAGGTTAGTGGCTCAAGGCTATAATCAACACGAAGGTATAGATTTTGAAGAAACATAGGCACATGTAGCTATACTTGATTCCATTTTTATGTTGCTTTCTTTTGCTAGTTATAAGAACTTTCTTCTGTATCAAATGGAAGTTAAAAGTGCATTTTTGAATGGTACAATTGAAGAGTAAGTGTATGATGCACAACCACCGAGCTTTGGACATGATAGTTTACCAAACCATGTTTATCTATTGTACAAATCTCTCTATTGACTCAAAGAAGCACCTTGTGCTTGGTATGAGAAATTAAAGAACTTTTTGTTAGATGGGAAAAGTAGATTCTACCTTATTTCTCAAACACACTTCTAACAATTTTCTTATCATTCAAATTTATGTTGATGATATCATTTTTGGCAGAATTAATCTTGATCTTTTCAAGGAGTTTAATGATCTTATGCAGAGTGAGTTCGAGATGAGCATGATGGGTGAGCTTACTTTCTTCCTCAACTTTCAAATCAAGCAAACTAAATATGGGAACTTCATCAACCAAGGCAAGTAAACAAGTGAGCTACTTAAGTGATTTGGGATGGAGAACACCAAGACGATGGACACCTCATGCCAAACACTGCCAAACTTGATAAAGATGAAGAAGGTTAGAAAGTGGATGAGAAATGCTATAGAGGTATGATTGGAAGTTTACTTTATTTAACTGCCTCTAGACCTGACATAATGTTTAGTGTTGGCTTGTGTTCTCACTTTCAATAAAATCCTAAGAAATCACATCTTATAGCTATTAAGAGGATTTTAAGGTACTTAGCCAAAACTCCAAATTTTGGACTATGGTATCCCAAGTCAAGGGACTTTACTCTTATGGCTTATAGTGATGCAGATTATGCAGGATGCTTAATTGATGGAAAGTGCACATGTGGCACTTTCTTCCTCCTAGGACCATGCTTGGTGTCTTAGTTTTGCAAGAAAGAGAGCACAGTGGCTTTATCAACTACTAAGGCTGAATACATTATAGTCGGGAGTTGTTGTGCCCATGTCCTATGGATGAAGCAAATCTTTCAAGACTTTAACATTTATTTTGATGCTTCTCCTATCTATTGTGATAATACTAGTGCAATCAATTTATCTTACAATCCTATATTGCATAGTAGAGACAAGCATATAGAGGTTCATCATCACTTTCTTCATGATCAAATTGCCAAAAAGGATATTTAATTCACGCATGTGGACACAGAAAATCAGTTGGCAGACATTTTCACTAAACCTCTAGCTAGAGAGCAATTTAATTTTATTAGATTTAAACTACTCATAACTACTTTGAATGAATCTAATATGCCCTCTAGTTAATTTCTATCTATCCTATATACTTTTCTCATGTCTTGATCACCCTTTCTTTCTAATGTGCTAAAATTTTCATGTTCTTATGCCTTGTTTTTTTCTTGTATTTGGTATTTTTTGTAAATGTTGTTTTTATCACTAAATAGTACCCAATGGTAAGTGATATGTGCATAAGTATGTTTAAAATGCAAAGTGGACTAGTTAAATAAATTTAATTAGCACTCAAATGGATAGAAATTAAAACTTCTAATGATGGTTCAAGTTGACCATCGGTCGAGTTGCCAACTCGACCAATCCATGGGTAAGGGCTTTTGAAAAAGCCATTCAGTCGAGTTTCCATCTCACCGAACTCGATCAATGGCTGGGTTGGAGCAACATAAATCTAGTTGGGATGACTTTTCTCCCTCTCAGCTAGAGAAAAATTGATTGATTCCCTCTCTAATTTCCTCTAGCTCTGAACCCTAGCCCCGACCATCCCCTTCCTAGCCCTAGCGTGACCTTGCTTGACCTTCCTAGACCTCTTGCACATCATCCCTAGGTGTTTGGTTATATTTTGGTGGTGTTCCCTACGTTTTTGGCCTCTCTTTTCTTCTTATCTCACCTCCATGGCTTCCAATAGGATAAAGAGAGTCGCCCCCTCTTGAGCACCATCCTCCTCCAACTTTTGCCTCATCCTGTTCCATGATACCTTTTTTGTCTCCAATGAAGGTCAAAATAGGTACAAGGATCTCCTTCCTAGGAAACCCTTCCCTTTCCGTGTCTTGCTTGAGCCTCGTCTGTGTAGACAAAAGGTTATAGATCAGGTTGCCAAGTTGTTGTACGACCACCACCTGTCTGCTATAACAACTCCATCACAAGCACTAACGCAATTCACAAATTATATGAAAATTTGTCATGGAATTATAACACTCCTGTACCACCACCAAATTCTCAAGGAATTCTTACTTCCATGATTTCCGATGAGAAATTCCAAGTCTCATAGGATACCTTGAATATCTTTTTCTCTGGTACTGAGGTCACTATCACATGGAGTAAGGATTACCCTGAGTATTTTGACCTCATTGACCCTGAGGCCTTGTACAAGCAACATGATATCACTCTCCCTGACATACATAAATTCTTGAAGAAGCCTCAGTTTCCCTATAGGAATAAGTCTACCCTTCCATCCAATGCCTTAGACCTGAAAAACCGCATTCTCACCCTGGTAGTCAACTGCAATAATCATCCAAAGAAAATTGAAATTGAAATTGCAAGGAATAACAGGGTGATTGTGCTTTTTATCCTGAAGAACATTCGAGTTAAGCGGTCTCCATCACATGACCTTCTTCGACTCTTGTAAGAACACCCATGGAACCCATCCACCCTACCCAACCCTAATTTGTGGTCGTTTTCAATTTTCCACTGTAAAGTCTCTTTTTCATGACCTTCATTACAAACCTGCTAGAAAGGAGTCTGTATCAATAAGACCAAAATTTAGAAAAGTGTGCCTACCCCTTCTTCTACCACACTTGGAGCCTCCACCTCCACCTCCTCACCCTTCCCAACCTCACCGCACCTTGTTTAATGTATCAAAGAAACCTTGATGGGTTACATGATGCATCAGCAGGTGTATAACCTTCAAGTTCAGGAGCATATGCATCAAGATCTTTGTGCTATCATGTATACAATGAACCTATCATGTACCCATCTTTATTTGCTTACCAGCCCTACCTAAGTGGTGATTATGCATCCTATGCATATAATCACTTTTGCCTAGCCCCTCCACCTGTTACTTCCACTGCTACATCCTCTGTTGTTGGTGGATCTACCCCTGGAGTGCTTCGTCTCCCTGCTGGTCCTATCACTACCTTTCTTGAAAGACTTGGCACCTCTACTCCTACTTTTCCTCAAGCCCAAGAGTTACATGACCTTGGTATGCCTTGGGTGAGCAGAATGGCATGTGGCCTGGTTGTGGTTTTGGTCCTTCTGTCGATGAGGAGATGCTAGACCAAGTTGATGAGGAAGTTGTTGTTGCTATTGATGAGGAGGCATCTGATGATGATGGTGAGGATGGTTCAAATGGTTCTGATGATAGTTTTTCTCATGCATCTGGTGATGAAGGTGAACCTGTTATCTCTATTGCACCTTCAAATGGAGATGATGACTACGAGCCTGAAGCTTTTGATGATTATGATGTTGTGGACATAGATAGCCTAGACATTTATATGTTTTAGTCTCTAGTATGTAGATGTTGATCATATATATCTTTCTAGACTTTTTTGTACAAAAAACATCTGGGCACATTATCAAAGATGTACTATTTCTATCATCATGTTGTTTTCATCATTTTGTCTAGTAGTTTTTTGGAGGGCATGCTTTCAATGTTGTAATCTTTATCATATGCACACATACTCTTTTATTGACTATATCTCATGAGTTGGTGCTATGTTACCCATATTTTGATTATGACATAGATTGCTTGTCTGTCTCTCATCTCTATTTGATGTGTGTTATGAGGTTTCATGTTTTATCTTGTGGATTGAATGTTTGGTTGTTCTTGGAGAAGACCTCTTTTTGTGGTCTTCTACTCCCCTCCCTTTTTGCTAAAAAGGGGAGAGAAATTCGATGTTTTGAAGATCAACCGTATTATTTTTTATTGCCTATGTGATCCTTTTCTTGTCTAATATATGCTTTATCATGTGACTTGCTAAAGGACCATATAGTATATATATGTTATATTGCTTTGTGTAGAAAGACTAAATATGCAAGTAAGAGTCAGCATAGATTGAGGGGGAGCAATTCACATTTTTAAAATTATAAATCCCCTTGCAATTCACAAGGCTAAGGTATATCCTTTTCAATATGATTGAGGAATGGTTTGTCATTGTTAAAAAGGGGGAGAATGTTGACTCAAGAGTTATACAATTTCCATATTTTGATAATGACTTAACCGATCCATTTATATATATAGAATATGTTTGTTTAAGATTGATTTCAGGCTTTAGATACATGAAAAGAATTAAATTACACAAGCCCTTGCTTTTACGAGTTGAAGTCAAAAGCATTGCAAGTGTGCAATTTGGGAAATAACGCCAAACCACCTTAGTATATTTTTGCAATCACTTGTATTGATGATATGACTTGTAACTAAGATGAGAAAAAATCAGGGACATTTAATTACAACATTTGGTCACTCTAAAACCATTTTGAAAAAATTCAATAATTTGTCACAACAACTTTTTTGATCGAGTTTGAATCTCGATCGATCAGTGATGGATTTTTGGAAATAGATCAATCAGTTGAGTTGTACACTCACATAACTCAACTGACCGACTCACTAATCAAAATTGATTTTGACTCATCGGTCATGTTTCTGAGGACAAACTCGACTGTTAGTTTGAAAATTAGCTTTATCGGTTAGTGGATTGGTCGAGTTATCTTTATTGAAACTTGACTGAATGTACTATACAGAAAATGCTGAAAAAGTGATTCCAACCGTTGGAGAGTTGTTAGAAATGAAAAAATATCTGTTGCAAGTTGTAAAATGGCTATTTTTCATTCTTATGTGATCCCACACTCAGAGGAACACCCCCAAATATAAATAGTACCTCTTGGAGTTCATTCCAAGGCTGCTCATTCATTCTATCATTGGTCCTTGCTATAGTTGAGTGTGTTTCAACCCTTTGCGACCCTTTCTCTCTCTTGCATTTACAAATAATTTCATGATTATGTGTGACTTAGGCTTTTTTTAAGAGAGGTACCTTCATGTTATCTTGTAAATCTCGCATTCCTTCCATTTTTCCAATCCTGTTTCTCAAAGAGCAAAGGTTGAAACAATCTTCTCCAATTGAAGGAGGAGTTGTTGTTTTTCTTCAAGGTTGAAGAAAGTGTGAAGATCTTCTCCAGGTGAAGGAGTAAGACAAGGCAAAAGATTCAAGAAGAGTGGGTAATTCCTTCAAGGCCAAAGACTTGATGCAAGTGTGGGTAAGTCCTTAGTGAAGGATGAAGACATCTTGATCAAGTGGGTAAGTCCTTGTGTAGGTGAAATACTCTTGTCTTGAATATGCAAGTTCTTGGATGTATGGTGGTCTCCTTGTATCTCTTATGATGGAATATAAGTATACATGGGTTTCAAAGTCCTAGAGGTTGACCTCTCTAGGTAGTGGATTGACAGTCTCCTAGTTTGGAGATTGGAACCACTCTAACCACCTTGTCCAAGTGGATATTTCAATCTCTCTCATCCTTGTTATTCTTGTTTAGATATGACTTTAAATTGTTCTTAAGCATTTGGTTTCAATTGATATAATTTGAAGGTCTAACTATTCTTCTGACAATTTGGAATCTCTAGTCACCCCCCTAGAGCCCTAGATCCAACATATTCTTCTCAGTAGCCTACTAGAACTGTTGAGTCCTCTACTACTCCTACACCTCTACCTCTCGGCATGATCCAAAGATAGCTAGGAGGCAAACCAAATCAGGAGAAATACTCAACCTCACAACTGTTAAGGCGACTGTAGAAATGGTAAAATTCAACTCTGATAGCAATTACTATTGATTATTGTTATGTTTTACATACCAATTACAATTGATTATGATTAGTGGGAGCTCCACGAGCAAAGGAAACAAGGCAAGTTCACCCTAAAGGGACAAGGGATGAATTGAAAATTACTAGAGGTAACCCAAAGCATCCTGGGCTTGTGAGGTCTGTTGGCACTGGTGTCGGTATAACAACCTTCTTTGGGCCATCAGAGCATAAGCGTAAATCTATCTAGAAAGGAGGATTCTCAGAAGAGTGGGTACAAGAGATGATTGCAAAGGGAATAGAGGAAGCAATGAGATAGTATTATGCTTCTCATTCAGCTCATCAGACAATACTTTTAGCACCCCACTCTTTATATGAGGTGGACCTCTTATGACAGAGGTGGTTGGGAGCAATCCCATTGACCCACCACCTTGAAAACTACTAGAGGGGGGGTGAATAGAGTTTTATAGAAAATTTAACAATTTTGAACTCAAACAACCATAATGAAAAATATTGGACAAGGAGACACAAGGTTTAGAGTGGTTCCAACTATAGCAAATACTATAGCCGTCAGTCCACTACCCGGTTGCTTACCCAACCGGGATTTGAAAAGAAATTTATTTTATTACCTCTTCAAGGAATTTACATAAAATACAATCTCTTTTCCTAAACCCTTCAAGCAGCCTTCACCTAGAAGTAATCGCCAACCTTGAAGCAGCCTTCCCTTGAAGTAGATGCACCAACTCCCGTTGCACCAGCCTTCTGAAGTAGCTTCCCTTGCGATAGCCTTCTTGAAGTAGCTTGAAGTCCCCTTCTCCACCTGAGAAGTCAACCCTCTCCAATCCGCAGCCTCCAACCCTAGGAGTAGCAAGGAGAGTACAAAAGATAAACAGGAACAAGAAAGAAAAAGGAAATTACAACTTATCCTTTAAGCCCGAGGCTTGATATGCCTAGATCAAGCGTAAGATCTCCTAGCCAAGTATGTGAACTTGTAATTGCAGTGGGTAGGAGAATCTAGCCTATAGGACACGAGATTGAGCTAAGGAGAATGTAGACAAATGATCACAGTGCTCAAATTGCTTGCAAAAGATTGCTCAAGTATGCTCAAGTGTATTCTCAAGTGTAACAAGTGAATTCTAGTGTCCTATGGCTTGTCCTATTTATAGGAATGGCCTAAGTATGCTTAAGGACGTTCTAGACAACTTCTAGGGGTTTCTAAGTGCTTAACTAGCCGTTAGGTACAAAGTTGTTGCTTTAACAACGGCTAATTAATTTATTCTGTAGTTGCTGTCAGAGACCATCTCAGTCGACAATTGGTCGACCGAGACACCTACTCGGTCGAAGTTTGGTCGACCGACAGGCTCTCTGGATCAACGTTCATTTGCAACTGACAACTACTTTGTCAGCTGTGTCTAACGGCTACTTTGGATCTTTCTCGGTCGAGCAGTTTGTCGACCGAGAGTGTCTCGGTCGAGGAGTTCGTCGACCGACAATGATCCTGTTTTAAGATTTCATTTTAGGCACTAATTATATGTGTGAGTGTGCAAAGGTGATTCTATTCAAATGGGATGACATGTTTAACTATGGTGTTTGGCTAGGGAAAATCTTAACGCTTGATTTACATACAAATCTAAGTACTTGTACATTATATATTTGTACAAGTTTTACAACATTGATTACATTGCATGAAAATATAACTGAGTAAGCTCTTGGATTTTTCCCTAGTTGCTTTGCCATCCATCTTAGTCCTGCACACTCAAGTAGCTCGTTAGATTGATAAGAATGAAATGTTTGTCATCATCAAAACAAAGGGATTTATCATAATATCCAATTTATCCAACAATCTCCCCCTTTTTGAAGATGACAAACATTTCTTAAATATGAAATAAGGAAATATAAAGCATGTGAGTTTCATACCTGAAAATTACCTTTTGGAGCCATTTATATTTTGCAAGTGAGTGCTGGCCAAGATGTGATGAAACTCATTTATATGAAACTCATTTATATTTTTGATTTTTATATTCTTTCTCCCCCTTTGTCATTTCAAAAAGATATCCAAGTTGAATATTTTATTTTTCTTCTCCCCCTTAATATAATGCTCCCCCTTAACTAGATATCCTATTAGAAGCATGGATTTTTATCTAATTTATCCACAATTCGTTTCTCAATCATTTGCAAAGGATGTTAAGCCTTGAAATGATATGAGATTCCCTTAAGCGTATGATGAATGTATATTGATTTCTCATTTATTAAAGGATGTTAAGCCCTCAATTAAATGAGAATCCTCTAATCTTAGAGTACATAAAAATGTCTCCATCCAAATGCAAGGGATGTTAAGCCCTGTTTTGGGTAGAGAGTTTCTTCAAGTACAAGATACCATTTTCAATAAATTCATAAATTTCTTGAAAATTTTCAGCTATTACAATGTTTTTGTAATCTTCTTTAATCAAATGGTCAAAGTTTTTATGATCTCCCTCTTAGTCTTATGCTTTGCTCCCCCTTAGATAGATATCTCAAATGAAAGTTTGAGTACTAAGCAAAAACTATAAAATGTTGGAGATGATCTCCATGATTAACAAAGATGTATGCAATTTATGTCAGTCTGGAAAACAGAAACCCAGTCGGTCGAGCAATTAGTCTGGAAAACAGAAACCCAGTCGGTCGACAATTGCTCGACCGACAGTGTTCTCAGTCGACTAGTTGCTCGACCGAGAATGTTTCTGGAGAACTGTTTTGTCATTTGTCAATTTAGCTACAATTTTAATAGTTGCCTGTTTTAATTATTACTCCCCTTATTTGTTATGCTCTACAATAATGAACTTATAATCCATATTTTTTGAAGATGTCTCATATGCCAAAAAAAATATAACCATTAGAATTAAGCAAAGATGGCAAACTTCATTCAATAGCATGGAAAATATTACAATTATATAGAAATGACCAATTTATTACAATCATTGTCATTACAACTAGTACAACTTCAACACTTCACTGGAAAGATTTAAGAATTACATCGATGTCCGGATCTTTTCCAAGGAATGGCTCGGCTCCATAATATTTGACCAAAGTTTGCCAATTCAAAGCACCTGTCGCAGTTAATGCATATGCTTCCAGAAATGTGGGAACTCGGTCAAATCGGAAGTGAGCAGCTATATCTTGCAATTGTATGGAGGAAAATTGAGTATGTGCAAGATCCATTGATGGTGGAGGTGGAGGTTGATAGTAGTTGTATGACGGGTTAAATGGGTTGAGCATGCCAGGATTTAAGGAATGCGGATATTCATCGGTTTGGCTCGGAGAAAGATTTTGCATTCTTTGATTCAAGTATGTCATGGCATGGTGGGTATAGTTGAGTTGGTTACTAAGATGATATTGGGAGCCGACAAGATAAGTGAGAGTATTTTGAATGGGATCAACAGAAAGATTAGTAGGAGGAGGGGGTGGTGGTATATCTTGATGTGATGATTCTCCTTCTACTCTTGCCATTTTATGACCAAAGTCAATCCCCATCTTCTCTACGGTATTTTTACTTATCTTTGGTGGTATACGCTCCCATGTATACCCCATATCTTCAATTTGTAACTTAAGACAATGTTGAGTGATCTGGCATACAAAATCGGCATACGGTGGATTGCCAGAAAACTCAAGCATGTTTTTAAGTATTATGCGAATGAAGTTTATAGGTATTTCTTTTATCATAGCATAAATTAGACACATGCGGAAAATAGGGGCCTCAGATTTATTGGCTCTTGGATGTATGTTGGTGGAAACAATGAGGTTTACTATCCTACATGCAGGTTTCAGGTTTATTGCATAATAGGTTCCCCTATCTTCATGACAAGTGGTATTGGTTTGAAAGATGGCTCTTTTTATATCACTAAGGCTAGTGGAGTGGTCATCATGGGAAAATAAATTTAGTGGATTGCCGGTGGTAAGGTCAAGGAAATATTGGTATTCATCTATATCAATTTCTAGCATATCAAGAATATCCCCTTCGGAAAATTTAAAACTACGCCCATTGACCATGGTGTAGAAGAATGTGGTTTCATTTTCGGTGTGGGATAAGAGATTGGCATAGAATTCGTTGACTACCTTAGTGGAATAGGAAGGAAAAGAAGGATAGATGAAGTCCTTCAGCTTCTGCACTCCGAAGAGATTCTCCAGATCGACTATGTTGATGAAGTCCATAGCTTCGACCGGGCGTCGGGGAAGAGGAGCTTTAGAGGAAAGCCGTAGATATCGATCTCCAGCATCTCCGTCGACGAAGGCGATGTCGTTGATGATCGTCAGTGGCGGAGTGGCTTCCCGAGCTTCTCTTCTTTTTCTTTCGGCGACTTTCTTCTTCCCACGGGCAGCTGAGGATGAGGCCATTTGTGTTTCTTGAGTGTGGAGAAGAAGCAAGGAAGATTGGAGGATAAGAATGCTGAAGGGTTGCACGAAAATGCACTAGAAATGGACTATGGAGGCAAGGAAATGTAAGTGTGAGTAAGTGACTCGTTTTTGCTCTTATTTATAGCATTCCAGCGACCTAGTCGGTCGACGACTCGTCGACCGAGCGTCCGCAACGGTCGAGTTGCAGACGCGCCACTTGGTTCCCCAACGGTCAAAAAAACGGTCATAACGGTCCGTCCGCAACGGTCGTATCCAACGGCTATTTCTCGGTCGAGCACTTGTCGACCGACGTTGTCTCAGTCGAGCATTTGTCGACCGACAGATCGTCCGATATTGAGTCTGTTTAGTATTTGTCGGTCGAGATAGATGGACTGACCGAGAGGTTCTCGGTCGACGAATTCGTCGACCGACAGACTTACTGAGTACAATTTTTTTTTAAAGCTTTTAAATGCAAATGATAGATCATTTTTGTAGAGCATATATATGGATATTCTAAGGGAGTAATATTGGGATAATTTAAGACTTTAAATGATAACAAATGATTTAATTTTCAAGAAAAATTTATATTAAGATTAGGTCCAAAGAGAGAATTTTCAAAATAAGCAATTTTTGTCGAAGCTTATTTTAGGTCGCCCTTGACTACGACCATGGCGCCCCTTAGTCAAGTTTTATTTTGACCAAGAGGCAAATTTTGCAGATTTTTCAGATTGAATATATTGAGTCTAATATCTGCATAAGAATTTAAATATCAAGTTGAAACATACTACTTAATTGGAGACACAATTTAATTATTTCAAAGATACTAAGTTAGAGATTTTGTTGCAAGCAATAACATATGACTAATAAGTTATTTTGCTTGTTTGCATACAATTTTCTATGCGCACCCAATGATGAAAGCATGGTATAAAGCATACAATGATAATTCCATTATCATTAGAAAATACTTTTTACGATAAATCATATGAAAATAAGAATTTTCTTTTCATTTGACTTAGACTTTAAATCATCTAGGGAACAAACTAAAATTAATTTCATTATGTAGAGTTGAGATAGACGTAGAAATATGCAATTAATGTCTTTGGTCATATCTCAACTTGATTTTGTTCATTTAGTTTGGAGGTTTTGGAACCCAAACTAACTCTACATCTTTTCTCTTATAAGGACATGAAAATGAATAGTGACCAAGGCGCAAGCAGTAATGACAACAAATTGAGTCAACTTCATATCTTTTTCTATGGTTATGTCCTATATTGTCATTGGATGAGGATGTCCTTTTAGGTACATATATAGATTGGGTATGTGACTTTCTCTGACTAGGTTGTTGATGAGATTTTCCTTTAGGCTTGTAACCTAGTCCCCTTCTCCCAATTTGTTGATAGGGATTATCCAATATTCTATCAAGGATTCCATTGTTGCTTAACCTACTAACTTCTTGTTGCAACTTTACGATCTCATCCATTCTTTTCTTAATATCTAGTTTTGCTTGATCTAGATTAGATGATAAAGAATTCCTTTCTTTCACTATACTATCATAATCTAGATGTGTACACAAAATAGGTTGTTTTTGAAAGTCATTTAACTTTGCAAGTAATTCAACCTTTTCTTGATATAGAAGATCATAATTTGTTTCTAGAGTAAAAATCTTCACTTCACTATTACTTAGAGATGATTTCAAAGTACGGTTTTCAGAAACAATGTCATCTTTTTCAAAACCAAGAGTATTCAATTTAGCATATAAATTGTCATTTTCAGATGTAAGAGCAAGAAGTCTAGCATTTAACTCATCGTTTGTTTTACAAGATTTCTTTAATTTCTTCTTGCACTCAATATACTTATTGTGAGTTTCTTCAAGACTAGAAATTAGCTCTTCTTTTGATAAATCAAGAAGGCTTACCTCTTCTTCTTCTTCCTCATTGGTTGTAGCAATGAAACAATTCTTATGGACCTCTTTCTTCTTTTCTTTCCATGGACAGCCGATTGTTGTATGGTTTGTTCCTAAACACCAATTGCAGCTTGTTGAAAGTTGGTCCAAGTTGCTCCTTTGTCTGTGGTCGTAGTCACCTCCACCCTTCATTCTTCAAGACCTGGTTAGGGTTCCTTGAAGCCCGCTCTGATACCAATTGAAAACTACTAGAGGGGGGGTGAATAGAGTTTTATAGAAAATTTAACAATTTTGAACTCAAACAACCACAATGAAAAATATTGGACAAGGAGACACAAGGTTTAGAGTGGTTCCAACTATAGCAAATACTATAGCCGTCAGTCCACTACCCGGTTGCTTACCCAACCGGGATTTGAAAAGAAATTTATTTTATTACCTCTTCAAGGAATTTACATAAAATACAATCTCTTTTCCTAAACCCTTCAAGCAGCCTTCACCTAGAAGTAATCGCCAACCTTGAAGCAGCCTTCCCTTGAAGTAGATGCACCAACTCCCGTTGCACCAGCCTTCTGAAGTAGCTTCCCTTGCGATAGCCTTCTTGAAGTAGCTTGAAGTCCCCTTCTCCACCTGAGAAGTCAACCCTCTCCAATCCGCAGCCTCCAACCCTAGGAGTAGCAAGGAGAGTACAAAAGATAAACAGGAACAAGAAAGAAAAAGGAAATTACAACTTATCCTTTAAGCCCGAGGCTTGATATGCCTAGATCAAGCGTAAGATCTCCTAGCCAAGTATGTGAACTTGTAATTGCAGTGGGTAGGAGAATCTAGCCTATAGGACACGAGATTGAGCTAAGGAGAATGTAGACAAATGATCACAGTGCTCAAATTGCTTGCAAAAGATTGCTCAAGTATGCTCAAGTGTATTCTCAAGTGTAACAAGTGAATTCTAGTGTCCTATGGCTTGTCCTATTTATAGGAATGGCCTAAGTATGCTTAAGGACGTTCTAGACAACTTCTAGGGGTTTCTAAGTGCTTAACTAGCCGTTAGGTACAAAGTTGTTGCTTTAACAACGACTAATTAATTTATTCTGTAGTTGCTGTCAGAGACCATCTCGGTCGACAATTGGTCGACCGAGACACCTACTCGGTCGAAGTTTGGTCGACCGACAGGCTCTCTGGATCAACGTTCATTTGCAACTGCCAACTACTTTGTCAGCTGTGTCTAACGGCTACTTTGGATCTTTCTCGGTCGAGCAATTTGTCGACCGAGAGTGTCTCGGTCGAGGAGTTCGTCGACCGAGAATGATCCTGTTTCAAGATTTCATTTTAGGCACTAATTATATGTGTGAGTGTGCAAAGGTGATTCTATTCAAATGGGATGACATGTCTAACTATGGTGTTTGGCTAGGGAAAATCTTAACGCTTGATTTACATGCAAATCTAAGTACTTGTACATTATATATTTGTACAAGTTTTACAACATTGATTACATTGCATGAAAATATAACTGAGTAAGCTCTTGGATTTTTCCCTAGTTGCTTTGCCATCCATCTTAGTCCTTCACACTCAAGTAGCTCGTTAGATTGATAAGAATGAAATGTTTGTCATCATCGAAACAAAGGGATTTATCATAATATCCAATTTATCCAACACACCTAGCATGCTCTTTGTAAGTATTTTTATGACATAGTAGTCTTTTAGAATGATTTTTATATTATGTTTGATTTTAGGTATATATATAACACTCTATGAAAATTTTTAGGGGTTGAGGTCATGCCATCTTTTATTATAAGGATATGTTGTTGCACTGGGTGTAGCTTACCCACGCCTTAAAGATGACATGATTCATGGTACTACATTGTCCGCCAATGCGGTGCGCATGATGTAGAGCTTGTCTACGACCTTCAAAAGTAGGCTGCACTACCATATGAGCACCCCGAGCATTAGAAGATAGCTGATGTAGAAGGTGGTATTGTTGCGTGGCCCAAAGTGGGTGTTGTCTATACTGATGTATTCTCAATTTATATTGTGTTTGTATTTGTATATACATGACAATTGATATGAGAATATATATATTCAAGACATAATGCCTAAGGAACCCCCTACAACTCATCCTATACCTTCACCTCGTCCTCAATTATTTGGTTGGCTTGCAAAGGACCTATTCGATTCACTAGGTCCCAACTATAGGGGGTAGGTAGTATGGATAGGCATCTATGAAGAAAGGTCACCTATGATGGTTCATATTAAGGAGGACGTTGTAAGACAACCTCATTATACTACTATATTTTTGCATAATGTTATGGAAATGTTTACTTATGCTTGGTTCAATACATCTATGATATAACTTTGGCTATAGTGAGATCTGATATAGCTAAATACCTCATTTTATATATGTTGATCTATTTTCTTATATATTAATACGTACATGATATACATTTTGTAGCTACTTACATAGGGTCCGTACAGAGTTCAAACTGCCCCATGTGGTATTTCTAGTTCCATCGTTGATTAGTCATATATTTAGATACCCTACATCTGTTACCGGATACTTCTCTACCGCATTTTATTTTTTTGGTAAAGCAAAAAAGAGTGTGATTATAGTTGCACTCAATTTTGAGTAAGTTTACTTACTTTGTTTATAATTTTGACTTATGAATTGCATTTCATTATGGATTTTGTGTTTTATTTTGTGTGGCTTCTCTTCACTAAGGAATAACCATTAGGTATTGTTGGTTTTTGTCCCCATGACACTAACTGTGTGTTATCTAGATCCTTAGGGTGACGAAGTAGACATTGGGGGCACATAATGAAAAAAAACATTATTCATGGGAGCAAACTTTGATATCTATATCCATTAACATATATTATTACATGAATATTTACTAATGCAATTCAATGTGTTATATTAACATATACGGCTATAAAAGATTTCAAAAAGAATGGAGGAAAGGTGGACAAGAAAAAGAAAGTGATAATTTGGAAGAATGTTGATGTAGTTTTCTAACTCCAATGCATATGATTCCAACTATGGATACTTTTATTTGTTAACATTTTGTATGTTAAAGTTTATAGTGACCTATACAAGACAATGGTTTGGCATGCAGATACTACGTGATGTGGTATATGAACATGATTGTCAGACATGCGGAACTAGACATCAATTGCATACAAAAATGTATTATATATATATAGTCTTGATCATCATAAGTAAATAGTTCATTTGATTGTATGAAAATATGAAACTTTTTAATTATATCTGTCATTCTCTTTGCAGGTGTTTATAATAAAAAGGCTCTATACAATAGAACAACTAGATGAGATACGAGAACAATGGGAAAAATCATTCGTTAAGGATGTGTACTTCAAATTTGAATGGGATAAAGATTGAGTTTTCTAAACTTGATATCATTATTTCACTAGTATAGAAATGTCCTTTAGTGTCGGTTATATAAGCCTTTTGGCATCGGTTTCCAAGTGACACCCAAGTGGGTGCCGCTAAAAGTATACACTTTCAGCGTCAGTTTCATATCCGACGCCATAACCCTTCCCACCACCAATAAAACACGCCAGTAAGGATACCATAGGCATCAGTTTATATCAATAACTGAAACTATATCCCTGCTAAAGACGTCAGCTATATACTAATAACCGACGCCATACCCCATCCTGAATAAAAAAAACCAGCCCCCAGAAAGGGATAAAGACATCAGTGTTATACTAATAACTGACGCAGTAAGGTTTTATAGTCGGTTTTATACTAATAACTGACGCCTATGTTCTGATTTTTTTCTTATCAGTTTGCATGCCTACTGTTTGGCTCGTCAGCAGGATGCAGAACCCACAGTTCAGTTCTGAACTGTAGGTTTACAACACCCTTTGATTTCAGCCAACAACAGGCCACAAACCTACAAAATTAACACAGATAGACAACAATTTATGATCATGTGATTCACACACATGCATAAGCACATTTAATTTATATTATTTTTAATCACACACATGTAGAAACTAGTAGTTGCATTTCAAATTTCCTCCATTTTCACACACATTTAGCAACCTGTAGTTCCATTCATTTCATTTCTTTTCACATTCAGACATATGTAGAAGCATTCATGTATTCATCTTCACATTCACACATATGACAATTCAAAAAAATTCATTCAGATATGTATATATAAAAGTTTCACATGTCATCAAAAACAAAAATAATTATGAGAACAAAGTTTAGAAATATCATTCTTTATTACTATCATCATCAGTATTCCAATCATAATAAAAAATTCCCATTATTTATAAGGCTTTTGCCCATTGTTCTCTTACACCATCTAATTCTTCCATCAAATAGGGAGTATGTACATCTAATAACTTTTCACCTATAGTGAAGTCACTGGTTTTAAACACCTACAAAGAGAATGACGTATATATATAATTAATAATATATAATAAGATTGATATATTTCATATTATCTAATGAGACTACATATAATACATGTTGTATGGTATCCATTTCCATTGCAGTATGTTTGATAATTAGGTCCATATATCACATCACATAGTATGCACATGCCTAGCCATTGTCTTGTTTAGCACACTATAAATTGAAACATACAAAATGTTCAAAAATACAAACAAGCACAATTCACATAAATAATATATACATTGAAGTCGGAAAATTACTTTCACATTCTCACAAATTAGTAACTGTTTCTTTTTCTTGGAGATGTTTCCTCCAGCTTTTTTGAACTCTCTTAAAGCCCTACATGTTAATGTAACACATTAAATTTCAAAATTAAATAGTAATATAATAACAGATGTTAACAGATATAAAAATATGAAATATTTCTCACGTGAATAATGACCTTTTCATTGGGTGTCCATATAATGTGTCAAATTCCTTCCCCATAGGATCTAGATAATAAACAGTGAACATCTTGGGGACAATAACCAGTAACTCCCAATGCCTACCACTAGAGGTAAGAAAGTTAAAAATTAATAATTCAAAATCCACAATAAAAATGTAATTTTCTTAAGTCCAAATTATAAGCAAAGTAAACTTACTAAATATTGAATGGAGCTATTATCACTGACAACTTTTTTGTACCAAAATAATTAAAAGTGACAGAGCAGTATGAGGTAACTAATGAAGGATCTTTAACTATGAGACTAATAAAAAATGGAACTAGAAATCCCACACGGGAAAATAAAAAATCTTTACAGATCGTGTGTAAGTGGCTGCAAAACATGTATTATGTATGCATTAATATATAAGAAACCAGATCACCGTATATAAAACAAGGTATATGGATGTATAAACAAGATCTCACCATATCCATAGCACTATCATAGATGTATTAAGCCAATCATAACAAATCAACTCCAAGATATCTTGTATAAATAGATTGTTATCGTATGATTCACCTACAACATCCACTAGAATAGAAACTTTTATAGGACAATTTGGGTTATGTTCGCCTATACATACTACCATACCCTTACAATTAGGACCTAACGAGGTGTATAGGTCTCTTGGAAGCCAACTAGGTACTTCAGGAGGTGGAGGTAGAGGCCGAGATGTAGTGGGTTTCTTCCTTTTAACCTATATATATAATTTCATATCAATTGACTCATATATACACACTAATAAATTAATGTAATGTAAATTTACCATACAATATCAGTATAGACGACATCTGTATTGGGCCACAATATCACTCTTCCTTCTGCTTCACCAAGCATTTTACAATCTGGGTGGGCATATGGTAATGGATGATCCCTCCAATTGGGGAGTACATGTATCAGGCTCACACAAACCGCATCATTTAGTACTGGAGTCCCATGAAACATGTCCCCTAGAAGGGGTGGGTAAGCCTCGACCTCTGCAATGAAAAATTCTTTGCTTTTTAGATGACATGGCTTCAACCTTTACAAATTTACATAAAGAATGTTATATACATATATTCATAAACATATCATCTTCAAATGACTAGATACTATGTCATAAAAATACTTACAGCGGAAGTGTTAGGTGGTGGGTCTATAGGATTACTCCCAACCTCTATAGTAGGAGAAGAGCTGTAGGCCACATGTACTGTCTGAGTGGCAGTCTGAGATGCCTGCCACTTGCTAATTGCTTCATGGAGTCTCTTATCAAGTGCTTCCTCAACTCTCCTATTAATTAACTCATCTACCTATACATGGATAAAGGAAACACTAGCTTCTGATTATTGAATTCCCTTTCGTAATAACATTCTAAAAAAAAGAATAGGTTACCTCATCTTGTGAAAATCCCACTTTTGGGACATGTTTGTGTTGTGATGGCCCAAAGAACGCTTTTATGCCCACACCAGCACCTGCATCCCTAACACGTCCAGGATGCTCTGGGTTACCAAGAGAAACTGTCAATTCATCCCTTGTGCCCTCAGGGATGAACTTGCCTTCCTTCCTCTACTCGTGAAGGTCCCACTAATTTCCATCAATAGAAATTGGTAAGTAAACATAACAATAATCAATACTGATTGCTCTAAGAGTTGAATTTTACCATTTTTGAAGCCGCCTCAGTAGTTGCGGGCTTGGTTATATCTCCTTTCTTATTTTTCCTCCCAGCTATCTTAATAGCATGGAGAGGCAGAGGTGTGGGAGCAATAGTAGAGGACTCTGCAGTCTCCTGAGTAGCAGCAGACTGAGCAGTAGACTCAACCTGTAGTCTTTGGCGAACGCCTGCATAGCCTTTTGGACCCATTGTGTGGTCATGCACATTCAGTGCACGCCTTGCTCTTTGAGCATCGCTGAAAGCCTTGTTAGTAAGTACATTGATTTGTTTAGTAACACTAAAGGTTAATCTTGAATAGGTGAATACATAAGAATGTGTATTAATTAAATTGGGAGTGGCGATTAATACCTTGAATTCATCAGTTTTTCATTTGGTAACAAACTCCTCCCATTCATTGGGGTCTAGGTAATTCCATTGCTCAGTGGCTGACTTCTTCCTCTTCTCATCATCTCGTATGTAATCTCGGGTGAGATTTGTCCTATAGTTCCTTAGGACCCTCCCACAACATTGCATCACACATTTACGATGCAACTTTTTCATCCAGTTCAAATATACTCTACAAAATAGAATTGTTATTAACTAGTATCCTAAAAATTAGTAATCTACAAAATAGAATTTCAAATAATAATAACTCATGCATAGTTCCTTCCATACTAAGTCTTTCTTCTCCTTAGGAACTTTATGACAAGATTCTACATTAGGACTACAATGGCTATGAGTAAGAACCCCAAGATATGAAATAAACGAGTTGCGGTTTACTCCAACTGGATTTCCTACATGATCAAAATCCACAGCCAGTTTGGGTCCAGTGCCCCTTTGTTGTAGTAACTTGTTCATCATAGTGATGCCCCTCACTTTTTCAAAAAAAAATTGTTGCTCATCAAGTGCCCCAAGTTCTTCAGGGGGTACATCATCAACCTAAAATTTGACAAAATAAACACACTAACAAGATATAACTATAAATGGACACATAGATAGAAATATAGGATATATTTTTAAAACTTACATTGTGAGGTGGTGCATTGATATCCTCACCCTCACGGTAATCATCATCACAGTCATCATGCTCAACCATCTAGAATCAAACATTTAGCATTTGACATAACTAGAAGTTAATAAAACATATAAAAAAATATAAACATGCATGCCTCTAATATTGCGATCTTTTATCAATTAACATTCCTTCATTGTGATCTCCGCGCACATACAAATCATCATTAGCTTCAATATTTTGTGGTGTTGGCAACCCAACTGAGAATGAAATGGAGTCATCATACTTATCATAATACTCTTCTTCATCTATAGGATCTTCAATGAACTGTCTTTTACCATGAAGAACAACCAACCATTTATCATTTGCAGGATCATCGATATAAAATACTTGTTTCGCTTGTGATGCCAATATGAATGGTTCACCCTTCTCACCAATCTTTTCAAAGTTCACTAATGTGAAACCCAATTCATCCACTATAATTCCTTTGGTGTTATCAACCCAGTTACATTTAAAGAGCGGAATTTTGAAATCTACGTAGTCAAACTCCCATGTCTTCAATGACACTGTAATATGACATTTTAGCTTCATGTGGACTCTAATCCTTTGCACTTGCAAAAAACAATGAAGACGCTTGAAGGGTGACCCCACTATTTTGGATGACACTCTTATCATCTTGATGTTTTGTGTAATATGAGAATCCATTTATGTCAAACCCTCCATAAGACATAACATTAAATTTTTGTTTAAAGGCGAGGCATTTGATAGTTTCAGTAAGATTATTTGGTGTTTCAGATAGTTGATGTAAGGCTTTATTTTCAAACCACTTAATAAATGTCTTGTTATGCTCTCTAGCAAAGCACATTGAATTGGCTCGAGGATATTGTCTCTTGATGAAATTTGTATGTTCCTCGATATAAACACTCACTTTTTCGATGTTGTGTAAAATATACAAGTGACCTTATTCCAACTGCTCACGACTGATTACTTTCATCCGTGATCTAAAAAATCCTTTGTCGGAATACTCCTCAATATTCTTTTCATTAACAGGAGCGTCATTACCACTCAGAAAGTCATTGCAAAAATCTATAACCTCTCTCACCACATAACCCTTAATAATACTCTCTTCAGGATGATAACGGTTTTGAACATCACCTGTAAAAATGCTCATGTATCATTCAAAGGGATACATCCAATGCAAGAAAACTGGTCTCAACATTTTCACTTCCCTAGTCAAGTGGACAACAAGATGTACCATGATATGAAAGAACGAAGGAGGAAAATACATCTCAATCTGACATAGGGTAACAACCACTTCTCTTTGCAATTTATTGAGAGTATCAGGGTCAATAACTTTGATGCACAAACTTTTGAAAAGGAAACAAAGTCTGGTGATTGAAAACCTTACATGCTTTGGTAATATAGATCAAATTGCCACAGGAAATATTTGTTGCATTAGAGTGTGACAATCATGAAATTTAAGACCTATCAACTTCAGATCTTTCATTGATACCAATATACGAATGTTGGATGAGTAAACCTATGACACCTTAACATTTACCAAGCATTCACAAAAAGCTTTCTTCTCCTTTCTAGACAACATGTGACAAGCAGAAGGTAAGTATGTTCTCCGATCGCTACTAACTACTTCTGTTAATTTTGTCCTTATTATCATTTCACTTAGGTCCATTATGGATTTTATCCCATCTTTAGTCTTACTTGGTATATTCAATAGAGTACCAATGATGCTATCACAGACATTTTTCTCAACGTGCATGACATTTATACAATACCTGACTGCCAAAGAACTCCAATAAGGAAGATCCCAAAATATTTACTTCTTCTTGAATAAAGATTTGTTACTCCGTGAGGCCATGGTACATTGTGATCTCTTACCAAATTCATTGGCAAAGTATTTTACTCTTTCATAAACAACCTCCCCAAGTATAGGTTTAGGTGCACTCCGTTCCTCATTCCGTCCATTGAATGCTTTACGCAACCTATAATACAGATGGAATTTTGGAAGAAACCTTCGATGAACAAGATATACAGTCTTGCCGCCATGTTTTAGTCATATTGAATCAGTGTTATCTTCACATATAGGACACACTTTAGATCCTTTGACACTATATCTAGAGAAATTCCCATATGTTGGAAAGTCATTAACAATGCAAAACAACATAGTGTGAAAACAAAATGTCTCTCTTCATGAAGCATCATAGGTCATCACATCTTCATCCCAGAGTTTCTTTAAGTCATCAATTAGAGGTTCAAGATAAATGCCAATATCATTTCCAGGTTGTTTAGGGCCCGATATCAACAATGACAGCATAACGTACTTATTTTTCATATACAACCAGGGAGGAAGATTGTATATAACAAGCATAACTGGCCAAGTGTTATGTTGGCTTATCAATGTCCCGTACAGATTCATACCATCTGTACAAAGCCCAAGTCTTAGATTCCTGATTTCTTCACCAAATTTAGGGTACAATAAATCAATCTTTTTCCACTGTGGGAAATCCGACGCATGTCATAGGATCCCATCATTATTTTTCTTAACATTTACATGCCACCTCAAATTCTTTGCATCTATCAGATTGGCAAACAAGCATTGAAACAGTGATATTATAGGTAGATACCACATCACCTTGGTAGGAGAACTAGTTTTGGACTCCCCCAAAGTCATCAATTTATACCTTGATGCACCACATTTTGGACAATCTTTCAAATCCACAGTCCTTTTGAAATAATACACAATCATTCATGCATGCTTGTATCTTCTTGGCCTCCATTCCCATTGGGTACAACAATTTCTTTAACTGGTATGTTGAGATTGGCAGCTTGTTTCCTTCAGGAAGAATTCTTTTCAACAAAGACAACAATGACGTGTTTTTATCACTCCATCTATTGTTAGCTTTGAGCTTATACAATCTCAACACAGCACTAAGCTTCGTAAACTTAGTACAACCTATGTATAATGGTATCTCAGCATCATGCACAATGTTTCTAAACATGGGAGGTGGATCGGTGTGCTCTACCCCTCAACTATCTAGCATCGCATCAACGATGTCTATTGGAACTGGTTTGTTTACATCTCATCATCGGAGGCAATTCCTTCTTCCACACAAGCACTACTATCGACATCCACTGATTTTAGGTTTGAAATCTCTCCATGCCAGTGCAATTCTGTATAGCCTTGTACAATCCTATTGCACATGACATGACTTTTGATTTTGTCACCAGTGCTGACTTTCAAGTTGTTACCGCAATGCTTACATGGATAGTATAACCTATCCATTCTTTTAGGTTGTTTCCTATGTTCCTCGGCAAATCTAATAAATTGATCAAGACTAGAAATAAACTCCGGGGTGTTGTGATTTGGAATGGACATCCATGATCTATCCATTCTATGATCAAAGAGAAAACAAGTATATATTAGGGTTTAGGGTTAAAAGATTACGGTCTAGGTTAAAAGATTAGATCCAATAGTGGCCGATCACATGAGGGGTTCCTCATTATAAAAAAGATTTGGGTCTAGGGTTAAAAGATTAGGGTTTATGGTTAAAATTTAGGGTTTAGGGTCTTATATATAATAAAAGTGTACCACCTATCCCATTCTTGAACACCTAATCTCACTAGTAAGTGTATAATGTGTATTGGGTTTTCAAGAAAATTTTGGCAGCATTTCCTCGTTGTTCTCCAAGTACATATGTACTTAGAGAACAAACGGGGAAATACTACTGAAATTTTCTTGAAAACTCAATACACATTATACACTTACATCCTAAGTGAGATTAAGTGTTCAAGAATAGTCCCAAACTGGGGACTATCCGAGATTTACTCCTAATGAGTAAATATTGGACGGGTTTCTGGGCCAACAAATACATGTATGTTGTCATTCTTATACCTGCAATCCTAGTTTCATCAATCATATCTTAAGTTTTGTGTAACATCATTTAATCATGCTCGTCAGTAAATACTAAATAGTAAATCCTAGAATGATCTATCCATTCTATGATCAAAGAGAAAATAAGTATATGTTAGGGTCTAGGGTTAAAAGATTAGGGTCTATGGTTACAAGATTAGGGTTTAACGTCTTATATATATAATAAATGTGTACGACCTATCCCAATCTTGACAATATAATTACAATACATCACAATATAATTTTAGGGTTTACAATTCATCACAATCTCAATACAATTCATCACATTCTCATTAAAATTTATCACAACATATTATGGTTTACAAATAATTTTCAATTCCAATAAAATACATAGTTACATATATACATTTTCATACAATCATCACAATATAATTAGATTTAGGACAAAAACATATTAGAATTTATACATAATTCCAACTGTAATCAAATGCATTACATGCATTTTTATCACAATAATATAATCAATGCAAAAAACAGTAGAGAAGGACCAACCTTGTCGGAGGGAAGAAGGCAGAGGCAATAAGGGCTCCTTCTGGAGGAGCAGCTCATAGCAACAGAGGCTAAGTGACGGTGGTTCGAGGATCAGGTAGCAGCGATGGTGGTGGCTGGGGGAGCAGCTAGCAGCAAGGACGGTGGTGGAGGAGCAGCTAGCAGCAGGGACGACTAGTGACTGGAGGAGAAGCTAGCAGCAGGGGACAGAGGATCAACTAGCAGCAGGGATGACAACTAGAGGAGAAGCTAGTAGCAGGGATGAAAGTGGAGGACCAACAAGGACGATGATGATGGAGGACCAACAGGGACGAAGGTAGTGGACGGGGTCACTGGAATCACCAGAATCACCAGACCTAGTGAAATTGCAATGAAACAGAGAATGGGGAAGAGTTTGTTTTGCACTGGTGCTATTAAGTTTTCCATAGTCTTCAGTTGTTTCGAAAGCCGACACCTAAGTTTGTTTTAGTCATCAGTTTCAACATACAATAAGTGGCGTCTATTCAAATATGCCAACAAAAAAAAATTGTTCGAGTTACAACCATAGTTTTCAGTTGGGAACCTAAAACGGACGCCTAATATGCGAAACATTTTTCACGGGGTAGCGCACGAACACACATCCTCGTCGGTTCGTCTTCTTGAACTGATGACAAATAAGAGGATGAATTTTGTCTCGCGGAGGATCTTTCGTCATCGGTTCCTTACAAAACAACCGACGTCGATTTGAAAATTTTTATAGGCAAATATTTTTCCTGAAAAATTGTATTTTGCGGGTGATTATGGACATCGATTTTTTGTCAAACGACCGACGTTATAGAAAAAGCGATACCCGTGTCTTTTGTAAATTGGCCGGCCTTCACATATAGGTGTCAGTTGTCGTTTTTAGCCGACGTCGTATCATTTGGCGTCAATTTTGTATGTGATGTTATAGGTCATTTCTGTAGTAGTGCTTTCTATATACATGTAGTGATTATGTCTTCTTGCAACTTTAAGTTTGATGTGATAAATTATTGGCGCATATGTGAATAATAAATATATACATGTGGGTGATTGTGAAGATGAATAAATACAACGAGAATTGTGTTTCTACATGTCACGAGAATGGCATTGGTGCATGTGATGAGAATGGAATTGGTGCATGTGAATGAAGTATCATGTGTGTGAATGAATGTGAAGACGAATGAATAGAATTATGTTTGTACATGTGATGAGAATGGAATCAGAGAATGGATCTTATATGTGGGTGAATTGTGTTTGTTATTACAAGTTTTTTAGGTTTGTTGGTCTATTTTTATGTTGAACACGAGATGGAACCTATAGTTTAGAACTGTAGGTTTTACATCCTACTGAATAGTCATACAACAGGTCTGCAGACCAACTATTAAAAAAATAAAACTTTATTGTTGGTTGTTACAAAAAACTCAACATTGTAGGTCTGTGTCGTTGGTTTTAGGCCTAATATTGACATTATAGGACTAAACTAAAATGACCTTGTTGGGTAGCACGGTTGTGCTTGACAACACGGTCATAGTCGCCAATTTTTTTTGAAGATATCGTGATTGTATCTCTTAATGGTCAGTTGTATGTGATGTAACCGTCGACTTAGATGCTAAATCAGAGTCGGTTTGGTCTGTAAACTGACAAGTTAGGCACCTTTACCAGTTACAAATGTGACTTGGTATGGCTTTACGACGTCAATTTTAGTTCCCAAACCGACGAATCAGACTCCTATTTGTGTCAGTTTCTTTTATCATAACAACTGAGGCTGGATCTTCATCATTGGTTCATGCGTCCTCAAATAATCGATGCATTAGACCTATGACTGTAGTGTCTCCCACTTAGATAGTAAGAAACAGACGTTATAGAGTTATTTTAACCAACACTAGAGGTAGTTTCTATACTAGTGAAAGTATGGGGTTCGACACAAGTGGATACTCCATATCACTTGCAGACATTGGGATAAACTGAACTATACAACATATAGATAAAGTATATTTAGAAAATATTATTGGGAAGTTGAGAAGGATTGGACAAACAATCTTGATGATACTATTTTTGTATATATCATTGCTTACAAGAGACCAATAGTGACCACATTATACAACTTGATACATCAAAATATTCCACTTTACACTAAAATTGGAGCACACATGATTTTGGGCTATCAAGTCCGTCAACATGAACCCAGAGGTTACCTGGTGAAAGGAGGTTCCTACAATTCCAACAACTTAAGGAACTTGGGTTTCATTCTTACAAGAATGCCAGGGTCTATATAAGAAAGAACCAAAAATTAGCACAATTCTCATATGAAGATGAAAGATATCAAAGTAGGAGATAAGGTCCTACAGTTTAATTCATCTATTAGATTTTTTCTAGGAAACCAAAGATCCACTTGGTCTGTACCATTCAAAGTCATGAAGATATACTCATCTAGATTAATGGAAATTAACAATGATAAGTTTGAGACATTTCACATAAATGGGAAAAGGGTAAAAAGATATTACAAAGACAAAGTGTTCACCAAGAGAGCTGAATTGGAACTTTTTGAACCATGAGTTATCAACAAATATAAAAAATATATCAAGCTATTGATGGTAAATTAGGTTTTCTTAGGAGGCAACCCTAGTATCCTTTACAATGTCCTTTATCTTAATTTTTTTTTTCATTTTTTCTTACAAAAACTACCATACATTCTAGTTCCCTTTGCTCTCAAAATCTTGTACTTATAATAACTTGTATAGATGATAAGTATTAAATTTTGAAATTTTCCTTTGATGATCTGAGATAATCTATCAAGGTACCACCCATTGAGGTATGGTCATACTACACATGGAGGCTCCAACAACACATTGACATAAATGGGATCTTATAGATTTATTTGAGGCCTACTGACCAAAGCCATCAAGGTGCATCTATCAATGGGCTTGACTCATAATGTAATTAGAATCATAACCTATGATCCATCAAGAGGAAAGGAGGCAGACATCAATATAATTTGATCTAAAGATGGGCTTCATCATGCCATAGATGTCTAGCAATCAAGGTTGAACCATTCAACATCTTCATCAAGGGGCAAGCATCAAATCTCACCCATGAAGTCACCTCATAAAAATACAACCACCTATGTTATACATCAAAGAATAACCTCAATTGTTAGATGATACACATTAAGGTGGGTGGCCCCCATGCCTCTAATCCGGTGACTATTTTTGGTGCTCAACATCATCAGGGCCTAAGACCTCAATCATTGAACCCTAAACCTAAGATCCTCAACACCTCCAAGAAACTACCCCTTTTTGTTGCTTGATCGTGCCTACCTTTGCGCTATCAATATACAACTATAAAATCATTTACCAAAGTGATGTCGCACAACATTTCCCTCCTCTCCTCTTAATCACCAATATTAACTTGGCTAGACACCCTGTTTGGCCATCTTCTTCACAAGGCAATGGCATGAAACACCCTTTGTTTGCAATTCCGCATTGATGAAGGAGACGATCAACATTCATTGACCTTCCATAAGTTGATTCAGACCATAAACCCAAGATAAGAAGCCATCAAGCCCTACTTGGAAATAATTAGTCATCAAGATCTAACCAGCAAGGGGAATGGCATTGAGAAACCGACCACTACCCACTAAGGTCTACTTTTGACACCACGTTTAAGAAATCAAACGACATCCATCAAGGTCTATGACCCAAATCTGTTGGCACTCATTCATTAAGACATACCCATCAAGAGTTAGTGTCGACGGTGAACTATCGAAGTATATTGCCTATAAAAGGCCCATACATTGATTACCAATGAAGTACCAATCAAGGTACATTAATAGGGGACCCCCCATTGAAGGTCTATCCACGATATTGAGATCCATCAAAGGTCACCCATCAACATACCTGTATAGAATCATCAATCCAAAGGCATTATCAAAGTGGAAACCAAAACTCTATACATCGATTAGTAATGACAATTGAGGGTTACCTATCGAGGTCAAGTTAGACAAGGCAACCATCAATGCATCCTTTGAATTATCACCCATCAATCTGCAACACCAATTTGTTGTGCTAAAAGGAGACAACATTGATCCTAGTTCTAAATGAGGACAAGATGGATAAAACAAAGGAATGAAAGGAAGAAATAAAAATATAAATGGTAGAACATGTTTATTTCTATTGTTGAAAGCATATATGCAATCATATATCAATATAGGTCCCCTACGACTTCTAAGGAATATGAATCTTTTGTCATATTTGAATACACACCTTCCTATTAGGGTTTCACAATGATGAAAAAGAGGCATTTTGAGGACACACCGTCTATCCCAACTAATATGCCTGTTGGTGTATCATATAACATATGAGGGCTTCATTTGACACACGGAATGAGGAACGGCTAGGTCAGGTAGGCTAAGGATGTGGAGGAGCTTGGGTTGAGGTAGTGGCAGGTGTAGCTGAGGCAGAGGCAAAGGGTAAAGCATCGGGTGTGGTGGAGGAAAGGATAGGCACAGATTTCTAAATAGTAGTCTCATTGATACACACTCCCTTGCTGACAGGTATGTAGTGGAAGTCAGAGAAGAGTGATTTCTCAGTGGTGAACTGGAAAAGACCACATATCAGGGAAGGATATGGAGGATGGGTGCCACGAGGGTTCTTGCCAGAGTCAAAGAAGGTCATGTGGTGGAGGATGTATCTAGACCACTTGACTCTAACATTCTCTAAGATGTAGTACATTATCACCGCAGTGTTCTCTACAATATCTGTTTGGTTTTTCTTTGGGTGGATGTTGCAGTTGACCACTAGGGCTAATATACACTTCTTGAGATCTAAGGAGGAGGATGGTAGGGTGCTGTTCTTCTTAAAGGAAACCTTAGGTTTCTTCAAGTAACGATGGATGTTAGGAAGTGTGATATCATATTTCTTATAGAAACCTTTGGGGTCAAGCAGGTCAAAGTACTACCATAATCCTTATGCCATGCATCATTCTCATTGGCTCCTAAAAACAAGATATTAAGGATATTCTCTGAGATTTGGAATTTCTTCCCGGCTATCATAGAAGTAAGGATAACTTGAGTATTGGGAGGAGCCACAAGAGTTTCATAATTCCAACATAAATTTGCATAGAATTTGTGAACGATTTTCATGCTAGACATGGAATTGTGAAAGCACTCACGCTCGACACCCAAGGAAGATAGGTGATGAACAGAAAGCAACTTAGCCATTTGATCGATGATAGCTTGATGCCTAGGTCTAGGATAAAAAAGGGCTTTAAAAGGAAAAGGACTCCATGGAAGAAGATCCTTATGCTGATTTACAGCCTCATTTGAGACAAAGAGGGTCTCATCAAAAGGAATCAATCATGAAGACGAGGAGGAGGATGGTGCATTGCTAGGGGCGGCTCTCTTTCTTATATTTGAAGCCATGGAGGTGAAATGGAGAAGAAGAAGAGATCAAAAACACAAAACACACAACCAAAATGTTCACACACCTGGGTTAAGCTAGGGGGAAGGTCAAGGAAGGTCTCCCTAGGTTGGATTATGGCTAAGTGAGGTAAGGGAGGGTTGAGGGTGGAGAGATTAGGGCTAGAGGGAGTGGAATTGCTCAACTTTTCTCTAGTTGAGAGGGAGAATAGTTAGACGAACCCAACTTAGGTTAGCTTCTACCCGACGATCTGTTGAGTTCTGTAAAGTGGAAACTCTACCGATTGGTCTATTTTTAAAAAAGCTCTCAGTCATGGATCGATCGAGTTTGTCCTGGGGAAACTCCACCGATGGTTAACCTAACCTAAAACCATCAAACTTAATTTCTAGCCATTTGATTGCTAATGAAATTTATTTTTCAAGTCTATTATGTATATTGAACATACTTAGGAACATATCACTCATTATTGGGTACTATTTTGTGATAAATCATGAATTTGTGAGAAATACCCAAAAACAAAAGAAAAATAAGGGAAAATGAACATGAAAAACCGATTTTAAGCATATTAGCATGCAATGATGATCAAGATAGAATAGATGACTACTAGCTAAAAGGCATATCAGATTCATTCAAAATATTTATAAGAAATTTTGATCTAATAAAGTTAAATTTCTCTCTAGCTAGAGGTTTAGTAAAAATGTCCGCCAACTGATTTTCCATGTCCAGATGCATGATACAAATATCCTTCTTGGCAATGCGACAATGAAGAAAATGATGCCAAACCTCTATATGTTTAGCTCTACTTTACAATATAGGATTGTAAGACAAGTTAATTACACTGGTATTATCACAATAGATAGGAGAAACATCAAAATGAATGTTAAAGTCTTGGAGCATTTGCTTCATCCATAGGACCTAGGCACAACAACTCCCGACTGTAATGTACTCAGCCTCGGTGGTTGTTAATGCCACAGTGCTATGTTTCTTGGAGAACCAAGACACCAAGCATGGTCCTAGGAGGAAACAAGTGCCACTTGTGCACTTTCTATCAAACAAGTAGCCTACATAATTGACATCACTATAGGCAATAAGAGTAAAGTCCCTTGACTTGGGATAACATAGTCCAAAATTTTGGGTTTTGGCTAAGTACCTTAGAATCCTCTTAACAACTATAAGATGATATTTCTTAGGATTTGATTGAAATCTAGCACACAAGACAACACTAAACATTATGTCAGGTTTAGAGGCAGTTAAGTAAAGTAAACTTTCAATCATACCTTTATATATCTTCTCATCTACCTTCTCACATTCTTTATCTTTATCAAGTTTGGTAGTGTTTGACATGGGTGTGTCCATCGGCTTAGTGTTCTCCAACCCAAAACACTTAAGTAGTTCATTTGTGTAGTTGCTTTGGTTGATGAAGTTCCCATTCTTTGTTTGCTTGATTTTAAAGCCAAGGAAGAATGTGAGTTCACCCATCATACTCATTTTGAATTCACTCCGCATAATATCACTAAATTCTTTGCAAAGATCAAGGTTAGTTCTTCCAAAAATGATATCATCAACATATATTTGAATGATAAGAAAAATATTAGAAGTGTGTTTTAGAAACAATGTAGAATCCACTTTGCCCATGATATAACCATGATCTAATAAAAAGTTCTTTAATTTCTCATACCAAGCCCTTGGTGCTTGTTTGAGTCCATAGAGAGCTTTTTGCAACAAATAAACATGGTTAGGTAGACTATCATGTTCAATGCCCGGAGATTGTGCAACATACACTTCCTCCTCAATTGTACCATTCAAAAACACACTTTTAACATCCATTTGATACAAAAGAAAGTTTTTATGGCTAGAAAAAGCAAGCAACATACGAATGGACTCAAGTCTTGCTATAGGTGCATATGTTTCATCAAAGTCAATACCTTCTTGTTGATTGTAGCCTTGAGCCACTAACCTTGCTTTGTTCCTTACAACTTTGCCGCTTTCATCTAGCTTGTTGTGGTAGACCCATTTGGCGCCCATGATCTTTCTATCACTTGGTTTTGGCATAAGGGTCCAAACTTTGTTCTTCTCGAATTGTTCCAATTCCTCTTGCATAGCTAGGATCCATACTTCATCCCCAAGAGCTTCCTTGAAATATTTAGGCTCTAGTTGTTAGATGAAGTCATTGTTGGCTTGTTCTTTATTGAATGCAGCC
Source organism: Alisma plantago-aquatica (assembly GCA_963693085.1). Classification (NCBI taxonomy): domain Eukaryota; kingdom Viridiplantae; phylum Streptophyta; class Magnoliopsida; order Alismatales; family Alismataceae; genus Alisma; species Alisma plantago-aquatica. Next base: position 929,412,275 of record OY856409.1, read on the forward strand.
CGCATCTTTACTCTCTCAAATGGATCACCTAAAATCAACTCCTTAGGATGATTCTTTTCAAACAAGGGAGTTGGATCCTTCTTTTCATCATCTTTGTCTTCTTCTTGAGTAGCCACCTCTTTTCCCTTTTGGGTGATGTTGAGTTCTTTAAGGATAGGAATCACTTTATCTCCAACATCATTATTTGAAACAATATCTTCAGGAATAGAGGGGTTAGTCTCAATAAACTTTACATTAATAGATTCTTCTACCTTAGAAAGATCAACATTATAAACTCTATATGCCTGGCTAATAGTGTTATATCCAAGAAAGAAAGCCTTGTACGATTTCAGATCAAATTTGTCAAGAGAATCTTTTGTATTCAAGACAAAACAAGGGCATCTAAAAATGTGCAAATGATCAATAGAAGTATTCCTACTACACCATAGCTCATAGAGGGTTTTCTTAAAAGAAGGATGAGTGAAAACATGATTTTCCACAAAACAAGAGGTTCTAACATCTTCAGCCCAAAACTTCTTGGGAGTGTCATACTCAAGAAGCATGGTCCTATCCAATTCCTACAGAGACCTATTCTTCCTCTCTATGACCCCATTTTGTTGAGGTGTATGAGGTGAAGAAAAGTTGTGTGCATAACCTGATTCTTGACAAAAATGCTCAAAAGGCTAATTTTCAAATTCTCCCCCATGGACACTAGGGATGGAAACAATATGTCAAGAAGATTCATTCTCAACTCGTTTGCAAAAAATTGAGAAAACATCAAGTGTATCACTCTTTGAAATGAGAAAGATGGTCCAAGTATATCTAGAGAAATCATCGACGATAACAAGGCAATACTTGGAACCACGAAGTGATTATGTTCTCATTGGTCCAAATAGATAAATATGAAGAAGATTAAGAGCTCTCTTAGTGATAAGGACTCCTTTGGATTTGAAGGAGGACTTGGTTTGCTTTCCTTTTGTACAAGGTTGGCATTGTTCATCCTTTTCAAAATCAAATTTAGGATGTCCCTTGACAAAGTCCTTTTTGCTCAACTTCTTTAATTGATGCATATTTACATGACTAAGCCGACGGAGCTAAAGAGAAATATCATTCAAGTTGGCTACAAGGCATCTACTAACCACAAGCTTAATAGAGTTAAGAAAAATAACATAAAGATTACCACTTCTAGTTCCCTTATATATTAATTTGTAGGTGAGGGAATCTAGAATCAAGTATTCAAAGGAAGTTAATAGCACAAGGTAACCATCATCACAAAGTTGACTAACATTTATTACCTGTGATGTAGGCCATCCACAAAAAGAACATTCTCGATGCATAAGGATTCACCTACATCACCTTCACCTTTGACTCTACCTTTCTTGTTTTCCCCAAAGGTGACAAATCCTCCTTTCTTATTTGTGAAATTGTTGAAATGGCTTATGTCACTGATCATTTTCTTTGTGTAGCCACTATCAACAATACATCTATCTTTTTCCTACAAGAAAGGAGAATGTCGGTTCCCAACTCAAACTTTGGGATTTGGAGTTAGCTTGGGGACCCATTTCATCTTTGGCTTGGTCCCCTTAGGCTAGTAAGGACAATAAGTGGAATAATGATCATCACATTTACAATGAGAACAAACCATAGGATTCTAGGTTCCAAAAGATTCTCCTACAAAAAAAGAGATCTCCTTGCTCTTTTTCTTACCTTTGGCCTTACCCTTGCCCTTTGAGGCTCCCCCTATAAATCCCAAACCACTAGTACCACTTTTTTTTAGTATAATGGTTAAGGTTTTCATTAGGGAGTTCTTCCCTTTGAGGAATTTCTATTGGGATGCTCTCAATCTATGGTTATCATCATTCAAAGAAACAATAGTAGAAGATAAACTAGATATGTCATCCCTAGCATGCACAAGATCAGCCTCAAGACATAAAGCTTTAGTAAGAAATGAATCCTTTTCTAGAGAGATAGAAGCAACATTAACACTAGGCAATAAGGGTCTCAAGGATAGATCATTTACTTGACTAAACAACCTAGAATTTTCATATTTTAGCATTTGAATCTCTTTGAGATAGACATATCTGTCTTCTCTTCAAGCATCAATAAGCAACTTAAATTCAACATTTTCAGTTTTAAGCAATTCAAGTTCTTTTAGGCAATTTTGGTTTTATTCCTTAAGATTCCCAATGTTCTTAAGGTAGATACCATTCTCAACTTCAACCCCAATGTAGTGGAGTTCAAGATCGAGGTATTTCCCTTGCAAATTATCAATACTCTCAAGGTTGGTTTTCTCATTCAATTCCAAAATCTCAAGCTTAGCATAAATATCATCAATCATTTTTCCTAACCATTTTCATTTAGCAAAAGAAGAACGGGTAGTAATAAGCATGTCAATAATAGCTTCTTTAGGAAATATATGCAAACTTACCTTACGTAACTCACTTATCTCACCAATGTCTTCACTTATAGAGGCCATGAGAGCAAGGTGGCACTCTCCATCATCTTCAGATCTAGAGCTTCTTGAAGATGAAGCTTCCCAAGCCACATGAGCTTCATTCTTGTGTCTCTTTTCCTTCTTGTCCTTCCTCTTATGCTTGCTCTCCTTCTCGTAATCCTCTTCTTTCCTTGAGAAAAAAACTCAAGTTGATGTATATCATCTATAAAACTTCCCACCCAGACCTGAGATTACATGGATGATTCTAGGACTCTATACAAATATACCAACCTCTCTGACTCTATTGATATTCAAATACACCTCCTTACTATCAAGGTTCTAAAAATGCTGAAGATCAACTAAAAAGGGTGTGGAAACCCACGAGGTTAAACCCATGTCCTAGAAAGAGATATAACTAGAAACATATCTTTCTTACTACGGTTATGTATTTTAGGCAGTTAAAGTAGATAATATTTCAGAGGCTAAAGACAATATGATGTACACAAAAGATCAGGTATATCTAGATTCATAAGTACATTTGATTTCTCTTACCATATATTAAATAATCTAAAAATCAAAAGAAATAAAGTATGGATCATCATCCAACGTGATTCTCCAAATAACCTTACAATTATTTTACATAGATGAATTATATATTTTGTTAAGCCCTAAGTAGTTTGAGGTGTAACACTCAAATTACTAGCTGACCATTGCAAAGTCAAAATCAGCCCCGTAGATCTATGATGATACAAATCCTAAGATCTCTTCTCCTCAATGAGTACGAGTAACAACCGTAATGGCACATTTTCCCAACTACTAAAACAACCTACTCCACCCTAGGTACACATGACACGACACTAGAAACTAGGGTATAAAACATAAAATCTGAGTTATAACTAGAATCACTCTAATTACTTGCACACCTGAGAGAAGGCCTATACTATTCTCAAAACCTTGGATTTAAGATGATTGTCTTATACCCTCTCCAAACCTGCATATATGCAATAATATACAACTCTGAACTTTTTTCAGATTACACATTTCTCTATCTAGCAAGTTCTAACACTGGAATAATTCTATGGTGACATGGCACTACTTGTTTAGGGTTACACTTGATTACTTAAGTCAATATTGACATTTGAATGAAACAATCAAGTTACATATGATCACCAAAAAGGTTCTTACATAAATCATTGAGGTTTGATGCCTCCAAAGATATAAAACATATTAAACTATTTCATGTCACTCTAGACATAAATAGACATGCACTCAATCTACTAATAAGGAGTTGTTTTCAAATTCTAGGGCATCGTACAACCATTATTACAACATCATAATAGTAACTTTAAATCCCACCATTGCATAAGAGGTCAAATTGCTTTGCCCCTTGGTTACCAAAATCACATTCATTGTATTTTGGAAGTTCACACACTTACATTATGAGAATTCAGACCTTTCTTACTCAAGGAGGGTTCATTATACCACACAAAAATGTTCATGAAGACTAAGCAAAGCTTAAAATGCCACATATTCATTATTTGTAATGTAAAATAGTACTAAAAATATTATACCTTAGTATTTAAAGAGTTCTAAAGTAATATTTAAGACATGCATTTAGAAGGTAGGCAAGAAATGCATTTAAAGTCATATAACTCACTTGTTAGAGAGATGGAAATCAAAACCAAGATGAAAACTTCTAAAATCAGTAGTATAACATCAAGCTCGGCCCACCAAAACTCCAAAAGTGCCTCCTATCTTCATGAACAAGGTGTTTCTAGAGCAAGGAAGGAATAAGGAGAGTCTTTAACACTTGTGCATAGGTTTCTAACAAGAAAACACCAAGAAAATCCATAGAACTCAACCACGAGAGAAAGGAAAGTGAAAAACAACAAGAAATCGAGTAGAAGGGCAAGAATCTTACATAATTGGATCAAGCAAAATGCAAAATGGATCTATATCAGCTCAAGGAACCTCGTTTGAAGAACATCCCTCCACGAAAAGCCTGTGATTGCCGACCTTAATGGATTCTCATCAATCTTTGGTCTCTAGAAAATCTCAGTGGGATCCTTTGATCACAAATGAAGCACCGCCAAAAAAAATGAGAGGAGTGTAGGAGAGGGGTATGTTTATAAGGTTGGAACTGATCTCTTATCAACAAGAATGTTTGTCGGTCAAAGCCTACAAAACTTGTCGAGCAAGGTCTCATCAGTCATCAGGAATGAATCTATAAAAATATTCGATCATAACATTGTCATTCACTAAGACTCTTTTGATCATCATTGGATACACACCACACCAACCTCATCCATCGATGAAAACCTACTTGGGTAGCCAATAGCTCCATTGGGAACCAAAAACTTGCCAACCACTGGGGCTTCATCGGTCACCGAAGGGCAAGTGGTCACCGAGAAACCATTGACCAATGAAGGAGCCACCCCACTACCTTGCTAAGTTTATATAAAACTCCAACAAAGAAAGGTTCAAAAGCACCCAAAAGAGACATGAAATTGTAAGATTCTTAAAAAAATCATGAATCAGCACAAGCAAGTATTAGGATTATTTTCATGCCACTAGAAAAGGGTAATTTACTCATAGGTCCACAAGTCACATAAATTTGTATGATCAGAGCTAATTGAGTCTGAATTGATTTAAATTTTAAATATAGTTTCATCATTTAGTGTGAAATCACAAATTAGAGTTAATTTCAAAATTATGCATTGAATTTATCCAATCAGGCAAAACAATCAGGTTAATGAATTCAGAAGGGTTATGTTCCTTACATAAGGCATATGATGTTCATTTTGTGATCTAGTGTGTCATCCATAAGCTCATATCCAATGACATATTGACTAAGTAACACTCTAACATTGTTTATCATGAGGACCTCTACAATCTTTGGTGTGTTCTAAAAGGAAAAGCTAATAACATTAGACAACCTCTGCACTACAAGTGGGTTTTGGGAAAGGATCACTTCACATACTTCTTTACAATTGGCCTTATACATATAATAGGGCAAGAAATGTGATACTATCAATCTAAAAAGTTACCACTAGTGGAAGGAGGGGCGTATTCGACGGGTACGATACATTTATCTTTGACGATGGGTCACCCTTGACGGGCCTACTGGTTAATCCAAATTGATCCGATTCATGATCTCCGTGGATATCCGCTTAAGGTGCTAGATGAGAAAATTCTCCTTATATCGCCCTCTCTATATCCCATTCCCCGATACTTACCCTAGCTGCTCTTCCGCAGAGCACTATGCCTACATGGCTCCCTGCAACAATTGTCCTAGATCTCCTCCACAACATTGTAGCTCCTGATCTCAACTAGTCACCAGGTGTCCTCCTTCCTCATATTTCATCGTGGAGTCATCCATCCCTCACTCTGGTGATTTTCTTTGCTCCGCGGCCATTCCTACAACATCGCCTACCAGAGCACAGCGCCCTATACTCATCGTCGCTGCCAACAAAATGATGAGGATGCACCGATAATCAGATAGAGGTGGTAGATCTGGACTCTGCTGACGAGAATCAAACCCCCACATCTCTTGTCGCTCGTCTGCTCCTAATCAGTGAGTAGTATTTGCATCTTCCCCCATCTCATATCTCTATTTTTTGCCCCCTCCTCAGCATCTAACATACTTGATTTTGTGGATGCATGTGTCTCTATTCCCCTTTCCCCCTCCCCCTACTTTTTCCTATACTTCCGTTAACAGGAAAATGCCGAATAGAATGGGCTTGACCGCAAGAACAACTAGCTACTTCACCTAGTAAACATGAAGAGCACAAGTGCAGAAAAGAACATCAGTCACTACTATATCCGTCAGCCTTATCCAGGTAAGCTTTTTCACTCTCTAACATCAACAATGTGGTATTGATTTTCCCCATTCACGCATTAGACAACAACCGATTCATGGACAATAGATTCCTCAGGTGTCTTAACAACAAAAATTAGGGTAATGTTGTGTTGAGCTTCAATGAATCCTATCATATTAGCACTAAAGATCATCATGGTCGCCCTTCTTTGCCTTTATCTAAAAGGTGTACTTTTTTTGACACAAATTTGTTTCCATTGTTACTTGCAGTTAGATCATGGAAACATTGACTTGTAAGTGTGCTCTATTCCAGGAACATTGTTAATTGCAGTTCAATCATCATGCTTGAACTTGTATGTGTGTTTGATTTTGTGAACATTGTTAATTGCATCATGGGTATCACAAAATTGACATGTAAGCGTGCTCAGTTTATCTATATTACACTCTAAAACCAATTTTTTTCTAAAACAATCAGACATTTAAAGTTCACAAAGTTAAAGAATTCAAAATGTCTTTTTTTCCTACTCTTGCCATCAATTGAACTGTCCCTTCTAGTAAGTAGTGTTTTTGTTTGATTATGACAAATTGTTTACTTATCTTTTTCATATCATTGTTTTAGACAAGTTCACAGATATTGAAACCACGATGCAAAAGAACAATAGTTTTGATGATAAGGATGGTGGTGGAAGGAAGAGCGTCACATAGACTAGTGCATGTGTGTGGGAAGATGAAGATATAAGGAAGAGCTGTATAAGGTGATTGATGTCTGCAAACCCAATTCTAGCATTTGAGGATTGTAGAATGATTGGGTTTGTGTTATGTGGTTGATCTTCGTGGTTAAGTCGAATCTTTAAGGAAAAATGTTGTTTTCAATATGCTCTTTGTGTGTCCATGAATATTTAGCAGAGCTAGGCCAAGCTTGGGTGGTCTTGTAGAGTGCTAAAGCATTAGGCCCAATCTAGGAAACTTGAGGTAAATACTTTATTAGTTGTAGACATTATTTAGTAAAATATTTGTATTTGAGTGAATTTACTAAACTTCACACAACTCATATATGTATTCTTCCAAAGAGTATAAGAAAACATATACAAAATTTCAATTTAGTTTGTTGATTGGATCAAGGAAATGCAATAGAACCCAAACTATATATGAGCTAAAATAACTTGACCAATTGTGTAGTTTAGTAGTTATTTTACATTTCAAGATTTGACTCTAGTTGAGGAAATAATTGTCCTGTTTTTATAATTGTGCATTTACAATCCATCCACTGAAACTTGACTACAACTTATATAATATATGTATGAACATGTCATTCAATGATATTACTTTGATAATATATTTCCGTACCTCAAACAAGCGATATATTTGCTACCCTACATAATGATCAAGGTTGAAAAAAGCATGAGGTGTAACGAGGCGTAAGCCTCAAGGCGGTCGAGGCGTAAGCCTCAGAATGTACCGAGGCATATGAATAAATAAATATATATATATATATATACCTTAAAAATATAGGTATATATTATTATATATATACATACATACTATATATATATATATATATATACAAACACATATATATATATATATATATATATATATATACAAACACATATATATATATATTATATATATGCACATGTATATACAATGTATATACATATATATATATATATTGTGACATATATACATATATATATATAATTATATATGCATATGTATGTATATATATGTATCATATATGTATATCTAATATGTTATATGTCTATATATACAAGTTATATATATATAAGTATATAACTAAATAATCAAATCACAAAACAGTATAGCACTGACGTGTAGCAGCAGCAACTTGGCTAGCAGCAGCTGGATTAGCCACCATGACCACCAGCAAGGGCTGGAGCAGCCTAAAGACTGATGTTTCCTGGTTGCCTGGAGGTGGAGATCTTTTATTTGAATAAATACCAGTTGGGTTGAGCCCAATAGTAATCCAAATAGTACAACAAACCATCAGTTTTAGGTGGAAGACAGAGGCTTACACCTCAGTTACGCCTCAACACCTCAGCACCTTTTTATGCCTCTTGAAAAATGAGGTGTCTGCCTCTGCAAAAGTGACTGAGGCATAAGCCTCGGGGTGTCCCTGAGTGCGCCTCGCCTCGAGGCGTACGCCTCTAGCGCCTCAGGGCGCACTTTTTTCTCTCCATGATAATGATGTTCGGAGAATGACTGACATGATCAACTTATCTGTTGCCCAGTTTGGAAATGATATAAGGCCAATATGTGTGCACTTTAGGATCTCCCTGTTGTCTTGCTCTATCTTCTCAAATTTGCCATTTCATTCGGGCTATTGTTTCACGCTGAAATCAAAATGTGAGTTTATTTGTATCTAGACACCATGGCCACTTCTAGTATGTGCTTGAGTGAGGTCTTGCAATAATGTTGGCATTCAACATGGGGCATATTATTTATAAATTATTGTCTGATACTAATAAGTGAACATAAGAGATCTAAATGACTCTAGAGTATATTATTATGTTCAATATCATGTAGAGGAATAAAAAAGACAATGTTCTTGTTGCATTCACTATTTATGTTTTCAACCATAGATACTAGGAAACATGAACATTTCTCAGAGATGTCATGGAAGTCCTTAGTCCTTAGTTCACCGGTCCATCTGGTTATGATAGCATGCTAAAATAGCAATAAGAACGAAGATGAGCACATAGATAAGTAGTATCATTATCATAGAAATAGGTAGTAGACTAACAACAATAGGAGGGATGCTAGTGACTATTGACTGAAATTAGCATATTAAGTAATCAAAATTTGAGTAGTACTATGAAGAAAGAAACACAATTTAGGAAGGAGCCTTACACAACGAGGGAGCCCTGAATTCTTTCATTTTCTTCATCCACCACCCACACTTGACACTCTGGGTGGCACACGGCTCGTAGTGGGCCTGAAACAGAACCCCAAGACAAGTTCTTTACCTACATCACTTTACGACCGTGTGCCACTTCTGCCGCCTTAATGAGGGTGGTCAGAAGAATAAGCAAAAGTGTACAGAAGAGGCTCTGTCATTCAATGTATCCCACTGGTGATGATGTTTTTAGAGTCCATGGATTGTGACACAGTGGCATCCCTTCCTCTTCCCAGGAAGTGCGTGGTGATCTTGTCTGAGGATGATCTAGATAAGTCGATGGCCATACGACGGTAGGATCGTGGGTTGAATCTCGGGTTGCAAGTGAAGCAACACCAACCACGCATGTCGTCGACATAGGTGATATGGATGGGTTTGACACCTCGACACATACGGGGAAGATACGATGATGAGAAGAATAATGTCATCCCTTATTAATTTTTTCAAAACAAGAACCATCTAGATTGAAGGCAAGTAGAAGAGGGAAAGTCCATAGTGGGGATTGGGAGGGTAGAAGAGGTCAAGTCCAACATCTAGAAGGGGATTAGAAGAGGGAAAGTCAACTTTCTTGCTGGTAATGCATTTACACTCTTCAAAACTATACATAGATAATAGAGTTTCTTTCTTTTAAAAAGCTCCAACATCTATTTCAAAGTCATTTAGTCCATAGAAGTAAGCCATATTTCTTAATAATTACATGTTTGTGTACTTTTTCCCCCATGAAATTTGGGTCTAAGTATCTTCTTCTTAAATAAAACCAATCTTTGGCCAAATAAATATTGATTTTTCAATTCGTTACTGTGTTGTATGTTAGAAGAAATTATCATATTATTTGAGTCTCTTTTTTTATGCCTGAGATAAGTAATACCACCAATGTGATGACTTACATGCTAAAATAATTACAAAAAAATCATTCATCATGAAAACACTTATCCCAAGACTGGAGATAAATTTCATGTTCACTGGTTTAGCCGGTTATGTTAGCATGCTAACATAGCAATAAGAACTATCATGAGCACATAGAAAAATAGTACCATTATCATAGGAATAGGTAGTAGACTAACGATAATAGGAGGGAAGCTAAGACTATTGATTGAAAAGTAGTACCATTATCAATGACTGGTGTGTGGACTCAGACGCTACTGATCACCTAGCACATAACTCACGTATGATACATAATCTACATATCTACAAGAGATTTGATTCTATCATGATCGGTAATGGTAATTTCCTTCCCATCTCATATACAGGTGACTCATCAATCTCTCAAATACTTTTACGTGATGTTATGATTGTCCCCGAGATCAAACGTAATCTCTATCAATTTCTAAATTAACATCACTATTTCCTTGTTACATTGTATTTACCAAGGAGCATGTCATGGTGAAGGATCTCAAGACCCACAACACACTAGCACTGGACATATGTGATCATGGTATCTACATGCTGCCTACTCCGCCCGTCAAGCCTTCTCAGTCCTTTTTTTGCTCCAGGTTTGTCAAAGCTTCGGGTGAAGTATGGAACAGACGACTAGGTCATCCCAATAAGTTGATCCTGCAGACCCCATTCGAGCTCCTATACCACTACAAACCAACCTACAACCACCTCAGAACCTTTGGTAGCCTCTACTTCCCCTACCTATGAGATTACTCTATAGACAAGCTAGACACCTGCTCACTTCCCTGCCTATTCTTGGGTTACAGTTCACAACACAAGGGCTATAAGTGTGTATAATACCGGATCCAAACACCTCTACGTTTCAAAACATGTAGTCTTCAATGAAGCAGTCTTCCCCTTCAAACCAAACCCCTCATCTCTATCTATCCAACCAACCTCTCCCTTCTCATACTCATAACTCACAAACACTGTCAACAGCCCCACTTCCCCCACCCTACCCCCCAACAACGTCTCCTCCCATACCTCGACAATGCTCGATGGCTCAACACCACCCATAAATGATGTCTCAACCTCCACAGTTGAACCCCCATCACCACCTATGCCTGAACTCATACCCCCATCTCTCGCCTCCTCACCCAACTCAGTAGCCACAACTCAACCTCCCACTACACTTCATCCCATGACCACTCGCAACAAGTCCGACTATCACAAACCTAACCCCCGTTACACCCTTCATTCATCACTGCACACTGATATACCCCAGACCGTCTGTAGTGCTCTCAACCATCCCAGGTGGAATTCAACCATGACCCAAGAACTCTATGCTCTGCACAACAACCACACCTCGACCCTGGTCGAGCGCACTCCTCATATGAACGTCATCAGTTGTAAATGGGTCTTCAAGACCAAACTCAAAGTTGATGGATTCCTTGATAGGTGAAAAGCTTGTAGCCAAAGTATTTCTTCAAGAAGTAGGTATCAACTATGTAGAGACCTTCAGCGTGGTGGTAAAATCAGCTACCATCAAAACTATACTCACCAATGCCACTTCAAAAAATTAGCGAGTTCAACAGTTTGACGTCTGCAATGCATTCCTCCATGGCACGCTTGACACCGTGGTATATATGCACCAACCACCAAGTTTTGCAGATCCAAAAAATCCTAATCATGTATGCAATCTCCAGAAATCCTTATATGGTCTCAAACAGGCACCTCATGCCTGGTACAATCGCATCAACGCTTTCCTCCACGAACTCAGTTTCACTCCCTGTATTAGTGATTCCTCCCTATTTGTCTTCTCATCACCGTCATGTACTGCCTATCTACTTCTATATGTAGATGATATACTGATCATTGGTGATTCTCCTATCTTCATCGAGCGTATGATCAAGTGCCTAGAAGTTGAATTCTCTCTTCAGAACCTCGGTGCTCTCCACTACTTTCTTGGAATACAAGTAGAGCCCAACTCACACAGTTTACTCATACACCAAGCTAGGTATGCACTTGAGGTACTTGAACATGAGCACATGACACATTGCAAGCTTGCCTCTACTCTCATCAGCATAAACTTTCTCCGGGAGTCACTTATTCACCCCCACACTGCAATCTCCAATACAAGTGACTACCATCACATTGTTGGGTCCTTACCGTACCTTACCCTCACTAGACCCGACATCACCTATGCAGTGAACCTGGCGTGTCAGTTCCTCCATCAACCGACAAAGTCGCACATGACCTTGGTTAAACGCATCCTCAGATACATCAAAGGCACCATTCATCTCAGACTTCAGATTTATAAAGACAAAGACTTATCACTAGTTTCTTCAATGCAGACTAGGTAGGATGCCCTCTCACCTGCCGAAGCATGAGTGGGTTCTTTGTATTCCTTGGTAGGACATGTGTGTCGTGGTCATCAAAAAAATAGTCCATTGTCTCTAAGTCCAGTACTGAATCAAAATACAGGCCTGTCTCACAAATTGCTATTGAACTAACTTGGTTCTCTCATCTCCTCCACGAGCTTCATCTACCACAACCATGTCCTACCACTCTTTACTGTGACAATCTTAGTGCCCTCTACCTCAGTGTCAACCCCATTCTTCATGCAAGAACCAAACACATTGAACTTGACTACCATTTCATCTGGGAAAAGGTGCTACTGGGTCACATTGTCACTTAGTTTGTCTCTACAAATGACCAACTAGCTGATCTATTCACAAAAACACTCAGTAAGCAGTCCTTTCATAGCCTCATAATCTAGTTTGACCTTTGATCATCTCAGTCTCAACTTGCGGGAGGGTGCAAAGAGAATCATTCAAGATAAGAGAATCATTCAAGACAACAACCCAATATCACATACGAAGAGTCCTAAACACTTATGAAAATGAATTCAATGTATCTCGATTCAATGTATGTCTCTTGATGCTCCATGTTCTTGACTCTTAGTGTAATAGTTTTGCCAATCCTTCTATATAATTGTAAGCCATATCAATAATGTTGAGTGGGGGAAGCTTATCAAGTGATACTATTATCTTGGCATCCAATCCTTAATAGGATCATGGGCCATCTCTTGGGTAAGAACTAGTTATAGTGTTGAATCCAAGGTTGTAGAGTGCATAAGGAGTGACAAGGCATTTTTGTTATAATAAGTTGAGGCAGAAACCTCTATGTACAAGACGTTCATACTTAGATAATATATACATTCTTTGGGATGTAATATACATGATTTCTAGTCACCCTTACATTAGTGTGGTTAGAATGAATTCAAGGAAGTACCTTGACCATGGCTACTATGTATATGTCTATCCACTAAGGGTTAGTTATTTCTTTCTCAAACTGTTCTTGTAAAATCTTTATCTTGAAGTGTGGCATTTTGGTGATCTGGTTGAAAGACCACTTTTTTTCTTGTTAAAGTGATTGGATCGTTTGTCTCAAATAATCAAGGTGTGCCATAAAGATGTAAGGGTAGAGGGAATCTCTCTGTCTTGCACTTATAGTGGCTTGAAAGTGTTCTAGCTCCTTGATGTTCCACATAATAGATACTATTGGAGAAGTGATCATGGGTTGGGTACCTTGATTGGGTAAATATTTTTTAGTGTGGCCAGAATCTCCAAGATGATGAACAAGAATGGTGATAGCAAGCTCCCCTGTTTCTACATAGAAAAGAAACCTTCATTTAATCATGATTTCAAATAAAAACATGTCTATTCATTTTGCGGAAACCCGTGTTTTTTGGCAGCAAGTCCATTGCGTTAATGGCCATTCGGACAAGTTCGTGTTTTTGCGGGATTTTTGATTGTTTCAGATTTCTCTTCCATTCCATTTCCAGATGGAATTCGGCCTTTGTGTTTTCTTGAGAATTTTTGTTACCCTTTCAAAACCACCAACATCAAGGCTCCAAAAAAAATAGGCATTATCATGTCAATCACATTCTACATGAAGCCAAATCGCTTCAGGGTTGCTTCCAAAAAATCCCGCACACTCTTGGTTTGTCAGCTGGGTTTTAGGGGGTGTTTATAGGTGGTGGTAGTGGAATAATCTAGCCTCGTCAGATTTTTGTGGAGCAAAATGCGTAGGGTGATTCGTCCAATAGATCCTAGGTTCTAGATTACAATTCACCTAGGTATAGAACACGAGGGTCCGGTTAAAACATGGGAATTTTCACTTATCGAAATTTTACTTGGTTGTTCATTTCCCCACCTACTTCCAACAGCTTAATAGGGTCCCCTTTACTTTCTTAGAAACATGATAATAAGTAAATAATGGGTACTATTGTTTACCTAGATCAAAATAGTGCTTGAGAGTATGAATTACTACAATAATTAAATTGTTCCTTGTTAGGTGTCTTTCATTATCTGCTAGTCAATCATTTTCATGTTCCCGTTTGGTAAAGATACAACATGTGTATGCTGGTACGAACTATCTATTAGCCTCCTAATTTATTCTTACTCTATGTTCAGCATCACAATCCACTTACTGAATTTATACTTTGATTGTTCACTTCCAACAGCTTCCAACAACTTAATAGGGTCCCTTTACATGCTTAGAAACACGATATACAACAGGAAGTGGGTACTCATCATGCATGAGAAGAAAGGTATGTGGTTGCAGTAATTCTTATTATAGTGAAGCATCTGTCTAGTTTAATGTGGATTATTAATAGTTCTTTGAGTGGTTTATATGGATCCAATTGTTTCTTGCTACTTGCTAGAAGGTTTACTTAGTTATCCACCAATCATTCGATGTCATTGTCAAGTTCACTTAAGATTGCAAGCATGTATGTATTAGTACTAAAAGTTTTGTTGAGCTCTTGAGTAATCCTTGTAACAACTTATTGACTATGATTTTCTACTTTGATTTTGTCAGTATTCAATGACCCTTTATCTATGTATTAGTCGGTGTTATTATTAGTAAATTGTAATATGGGACAAATATGTGATTCTGTTAGGGCAGCTAAAGTGAGAGGATGACCTATTGAAGAGCCTCTAGTACTGGTGGAGCTAGGATGTGCATGCAAAATTACCATACTGAAATAAAATCATGTTTTACTTTGTGGTTCCATGAAGTATTCGGTTGTATGAATTTTCATAGTAATGTGGTATTGTGGTGTCATACAATAATGTCAGGCAAGCTATATGTTAGTTGTGTTGTCTGTTGTGTACACTTGATCCACATGTGTGGTGAGCAGCTTTACCATATTTTTAAAGATGTTTACCAGCTGTATGAGGTGCTTCTACTGGATTCTCAATGTGATTATAATAATGTTGACATTCAAGTATAACTGAAATGGTGCATTCTATTAAAAATAGTGGTATCTATTCCAATTTATGTGATCGATGATGGAATAGAATTAGTTCACGTGATACGTGATTGGTGGTGTTTAATTTTTTTAATAAACTTCATACCAGAATGGACGGTTGCTACCTTCAAGCCTGTTCTTAAATAACATATATTTTTATTGGTAGAAATATGCCAGAATAGACGGTGGCTCTTGTACAAGGTGATGGGACCGTTTATTTTAATTTCAACCTTGACAGAGACACGACTGACGGCTCTGAATAGTCAGTTGAATTAGACTCAACGGACATGTGTGTTTATTGTGCTCCAGAATCAACAACACCAACTTTTGAAGCTGGCCTACTTTCCAGCAGTTTACACAAAGACAATAAGGGACCATCTCATTAACAACATGTATCTTATCCATAGTGGTACATTGTAAAAGTGGGGAGATGTGGATACCTGAAGTTTGATCTTCTCCTTCTTCTTCCAAATATGAAAAATTACAATGAGCATAGCATTGTATTCAACATTTAAGAGTTGATGGCAATGGTACAACAAACTACAAACAAGACTCCTACTACAACTAGGGGTGATGAAGACTACCTTGCCACAACCATGGAGACCTACATGGGAATACCAATGAACATTTCTCCAAAGGTTCCATATGACTCAATTACAAAAGCATCACTATTTGAGGTACAAAGAGACCACATTTTATGGTAGATACCATTGCGACAAAGCATATTCAAGGGTCATCCTGAACTAAGAAATTCACAATGAATTAACAATAGTCAACC
This sequence comes from Alisma plantago-aquatica, assembly GCA_963693085.1. Lineage (NCBI taxonomy): Eukaryota > Viridiplantae > Streptophyta > Magnoliopsida > Alismatales > Alismataceae > Alisma > Alisma plantago-aquatica. The sequence continues at coordinate 929,428,393 of OY856409.1, forward strand.
TCCCTTAGTAGAGAAACCTTGAAAATCAGGTCAAGCACCATTGATATCAAACCAACATCCTATGGAGGCATGAAGACCAAAGAAGGACAAAAATGTGAAATAGTAGCAACAACTCATGAAAAGTCTGTTCCTGAGGTGACAACACAACAACCACCTTTACCAACTCCAAAAGCTAATTGGGAGGAAACAATAACATAAACCCACTCCTGAGAAGATGAAGTAACCTCAACAACAAGAAAAGCCATAGAATCCCCCACATCCCAAACAACAACAATCACATAATGCGGGGATAGAATTTGGATGTGAGTTTGATCTTATTAAGTAGGTAGAATTTAAGACTTCATCTTCTATGCTCAATACTTATTCACAATTGTAGAAGTTGAACATAGAGGTACAAGTTTTGACCAAAAACATAAAATCACCAATGCAAATGCCTTGTCGTATGTATCAAATGACATTGCTCTAATGTCAAACATATGACTTCTTGATCAAGGTCAAAACTGAGTTTTGGGAACTCAAGTCAATACATGCATAAAATAAACAATGATGCAAGCAAAGAATGGCTAGACAAAAATAAAGAGCGGACACACATTCTTCCTAATTTTCATTAGGTCCCTACACAATTCTAGAAATGTTTGATGAGGGAAGAAAGAACAAGCATTAGATGTGCATGCATTGGAGATACTGATACCATATGAAGACTTAGACTCAGGAAAGGATTTAACATCCTCATTAGAATTCAATCAACATTTGATGGATTGAAAAAAGAAAGAGGCATGGTTGTGAAAATAAGTCGACGATGTCCATATGTTTAGAGATATTCATGAAATAATGGGGGAAACTGATATATCCATCACAACATGGATTAACAAAGATAAATAACCATATTTAGAAGTGAGTTTGAACCCACTATTCCATAACTACACACATCCCATTGATCCCTATCTAAGAGCATTATAGAGGTTATGTAAATACATTTTGAGTTCTCCTACCCAATCACTTCTAAACAAGCATTGAAACAATAAACAACAATGGTGGATCCTATGACTCCTAACTCCAACTTCCTAGACCTCAATGTATCTCTTCAACATTTAAAGGAGGGGGAATGACACTTACATACTCATACGACAACCAATAAGAAATTCATGACACAACATGACCATTTTAGACAAAGCATCCCATTAATGGTGATAAGAAGAATCTACTATGAGTTTTCATACAACACACCAATAAGATTTTTAAACCCAATCTTCCCTGAACCAACATTATTGCACCCTCATTCCCTTTCCCATAGAATGAAAGGAATGTATATGGACTCAATAGAGTGGATGCTTCTTTGAGATATGTTTGTTTTGGTTGATATCCTCAACAATTATAATTATGGAAGAAAGGAGTTCTATGCATATTAAATATGTTCTTCCATGAGATGATTACTGAGGGTACTCCAAAAGAGAAGCTAATACAGAAACAAGTTTTTCAAGGTTCTCTCTACCACAATTATAGAAAACATCTTGCTTATAACAAAAAAAGGCCTATCTTCAACGCAACATCTTATTTAGATAAGGTCATTTTCAAGAGAAGTCCTAATTCCTCATACATCAAAAAAATAATCAAAGGTGTCAACAAGAGGGAAGCCTATCTCGTCACCCTCCTCTTTTAGTTTCTACAAAATTGACTACTGGTATTTTGAATATGCCACACTATAATTTTGATGATTCAAATATTTCCCATTTGTGTTACTAACCATGTGAATTTAGTATTTCAGGTGATCATGGAACTTGTATAAGATTCTACATCAAGTTGTATCATGAATATTCATTTTACTAATACTTTGGGTACAAATTGTTACAAATGATGTAAGAATAAGTGACAATCATACATATTCTATCCTAAACCCTTTTTTCCACTTATATCAAGTCTTTAGGATAGATATGTGTCATTGGACAAATCCTTTTATATGTTTTTCAACAATATAATAGTGATTTTATATGGAATATTTTATTCGAACTCTTCTTTGACCGGGATCAGTCTGTAGTCAAAATCTGCATTTATTTATCTAGTTGTTGTAAAATCAATTTTGACCTCCTAATCGCTAGTTTATCATCTATCTTGGTGTAAACACTCCCAATAACTATATTGACAATTCCTAAGTGTTTCCTATATATAGGAGTGCCTTATGAACACTTAGGATAAACAATTCACATAAATACACTTGGGCAAACCATAAACATGCTATCTTTCTTACACTACCAACATAATAAAAAATCAACATGTAGTTGTTGAGATACAAGGTCGGTTTTATCAAAACATGCTATCTTTCTTCACTTTTATGGTATATCAACTTGGGAAAACCATAAACAATTCAAATAAATACACTTGGGCAAACCATAAACATGCTATCTTTCTTCACTTTTATGGTAGCTCAACTTGTAGAAAAACCGACATAATAAACAATCTCGGTACCAGTTGAGATACAAGGTCAGTTTTATCAAAAAACTAACCTAACAAGTTTCCTGCGGTGAAAATTGGCTCCATTTTGCCTTTGCGCCTCCATAACATGTTGAGATATAGGGTCGGTTTTTTCAAAATAACCGACCTAGCAATCTACAAAAAAAATTTGGGCACCGCTTACCTCTGTTGGGTCAATTTTTTTTAAAACAACCGACCTAGTAGGGTTGACTTCTTGGGTTGGTTTTTTATATATAATCATCTTTGTAGTGTTCGTGCCGACACCGACCTCTATTGGGTCGGTTTTTTTCCTTTAAACTGAACTTGTAGGGTTTTACTTGTAGAGTCAATTTTTATAACAAAACCGTCCTTGTAGATTTGTGGGGGCACCAGTGGTCCCTTTTGGGTCAGTTTTTCCTAATAACTGGCCGTAGAGGTTGAGCTCCATTATTAGCAGCGTTCTTTGTCGGGTGAGAAAAAAAGTTAGAACCAAAGCAAAGATGCTCGTTCGTATCTTCCTATCTGAGGAAACCCACTGCCATTCTCATTCTCTGTCATCATGTCCGACAAGCCATCACTGCCACACCCGTATTCCAATCGTCGACTCTGAGACGCCCCTGCTGCCGCACTGTGGCCGCCGCCGCCACTGCCACACCAAAGGTCACAAGGTACTACCTCTATTTTTCCCTTAAATAATTGTGTGGCCACCGCCAGGATGGACTCCCTATATGGATCCTCTGGCCTCTTCCTCCACGAAGACCTGGGCCAGAATACACCTCTTACTACCTGTACGAACGTCGCGGTGATGGGGAGGTCAAGCGATGCCCTGAGCCTCGTACCTCCGTCACGCCAGTCTGGGAACCCTAGTCCAGAAGGGATGCCGAGGGCGAGGTCGGCTCTGAGGTCAGGAGGGAAGTGGAAGCCAAACCGTGCCTCGACGAGTGCGTACTCTACGGGAATGATATCTGGGAGGACCTCGATGTCGGATGCCTTTAGGCGGGTTAGGATTGAGGTTGTGAGTCGGACGAAGCTACGATAGTAATTGTTGTTGTTGTTGGTATTCTGAGTTGGTTAACGAAGCACATTATGTGATCGAATGATTATAGCAGGAAGATATCTAGGAATTAGGATAAAAAAAACTTCACTGCTCCATCTCACCTAGTTCTCACAAGCTCTACTTTTTGTGATAAGATTATTTCTCTGTTCATGACAACTCTTTGGCACACCCTTTAGTTTATATTTGCCAAGAGCACCTAATTGATTTTCAATTAAGTACATATAATGAATGTTTATTTATGAAAGCACTCTTGGTTTGCCCATATTGTTCAAGACAGTCATCCTCTTGCTCACAGTAGCTTTGACACTCAGTGGTCATCCTCTTGCTCTTTGCCACCTGTGCGGCTTCCATTGCCCACAATCTACTCTCATTTTCATCTCGGCGGCTCAAGTCAGTTACATTGTTTTTCCATTTTATTTGACTAGTAACCCAACCAATAATAAACATGTATTCTTTCATATCTACATTTTATTAGCAATCACATATGTAATCATTGTATAAATTCTAGAAATATGAGGGTAGACATTGTGTAGTGCTAGATTGACACTTTAGGGTTTATAGATGAGATTTTCGACGCATGATGTTTAACTTAATATATAAATATGACAATAATACATTTATATATTAACTTAGAAACCCGTTCAAAATTCACTCATTAGGAGTAAATTTTGGATAGTCCCCGGTCTGGGACTATTTTTAGATATTTAATCTCACTTAGGATGTAAGTGTATTTTTATGTTTAGTTTTGAAGAAAATTTTAGTAGTATTTCCTCATTTTTCCCTATGTACATATGTGGGTGGTTATTTTCCATTTACATCGATGTACTTTAGTATATAACAAATTAACTGGAAAATGCGACTGAAATTTTCTTGAAAAGTAAACATACATTATACAGTTACCAGTGAGATTAAATATTCAAAAATGAGATAGGTGGTACACTTTAGTATATAAAAAATTAACTTCCTATCAATAAAAACTAATAACTTATAGTATCAATATTAAATGCTCAATTTTATAATTAATTTTAATGTGTTCTAGAAAATGGATCGAAGTTGGATGTCTATCAAGAACTATTGCAGTCCAGAGTTTGCCAAAGGTCTTGATGAATTTATCAGATTTGTTGAGGAATATAGGAAACTACCTACAAATAGGTTCTATTGCCCATGTCGAAAATGTGGTAACAATTTGAAAGTTGATATTGTTGAGGAAATTAAGAATCATGTCATATGCAATGGGATCATACACGGTTATAATGAATGGTATTTGCATGAAGAGAAATTTAATTATGGATCAAAAAATGTCGATACTAATAGTTGTGGCATAGAAGATATAGATAATGATGATAATGTCAATGATGAATCGATTGAAGATGAACCGACTCAAGATGATATGGTTGATGAGATGCTATGTAGTTGTCGGGACAATGTCATTGATCCATCTTCTTTATTTGCAAACATTGTCCACGATGCTGAAAGACCATTATATAAAGGTTGTACTAAGTTCACGAGGTTGAGTGTTGTGATGCTATTATATACTCTTAAAGCTCACAATAGGTGGAGCGCTAAGAGTTTCAATTCACTGTTATCTTTGTTAAAGGAAATTCTTCCTGAAGGCAACAAGCTCCCAATTTAAACATATCAAGAAAAGAAAATAATGTGCCCAATGGGAATGGAGGCTAAGAAGATTAATGCATGTCCAAACGATTATGTGTTATTTCAGAAGGACTATAGTAATTTGATAAATTGTCCAAAATGTGGTGCGTCAAGGTATAAGACCACAATAGATATACGCGAAGTGAAACATACTGGTCTAGGGTTCACATCTTTCCTTTGGTGACTGCAGGGACGTTGACACTGACCTCATCAGAGAGGGGAGTCCCTCCCCTCTCTACGATAGCTATGGTTGCGACGGAGATGCCTGATGCCTCCCAAGCTCGGCCCATCATCAAGAAAGCCTGGAACCTGGTCCTTGGCGACAATGGTACCTTGAGGAACAACAATATGATCCACCAGTGAAGATTGATGGGAAGCGGTTCATCACAGTCAATGATCCTACGTACGAGGCCATGGAGAAGTGGTGGGAGCACACAACAAACCTTACTATCATCTTCTAGCTTGGCTCCGCAGGGTCTAGAAACCTAAAGAAGGATTTGATCTATTCTTTAAACCTAATTGGTTCTTTCTTTTGAGGTTTAACTCTGTCAATGACAAACAGAGCATCATCAACTGTAGCCCACACTGGTTCGACAATAGACTCGTCGTCGTCAAGGATTACAAGATTGGCGATGATCTCCGTAAACATTTCTTTAGCTCCATTCCTCTATGGATTAGCATGACTAGCTTGGGAAGGAATTGGTCGCCTAGGGAAGTGGGTATCATGGCCAGCGGAGTGGGTAAACTTCTGAGAATCAATTACAAGCCCATTGGCCTTGAGTCCCTTGGCGAGGCATGGGCACTGGTGGAGGTGGAGGCTGACGAGGAACCTCTGGAGGAGGTCTGGGTTAACTTGCCATGAAGAGATCCGACTGTAATCAAAATCCACTATGAACATATCCCTAAGAGATGTCCAGAGTGCAGAGTATTTGAGCATGATGCAAGTGACTGCCCATTAAAACCTAAGGTTGTTGATGACACTCCTCCTCCTAAACCTTCTCAGATATGGCTGGTTGTGGTTCGGAAGGGCAAAGTTGTTGCTGGTGATAAGCAGGTTGACGATCAAGTTGAGGTCGTGCGCTCAAGTAACATCTTTGCTATGCTTGCTGACGGTGGTGCATCCTCCTCATGGAATGGTAATGTTTCTAGCGACGGTGGTGCTGATGTTCCTTGCATTTCATTTCTAGAGGGTGGTGGTGATGTTCTTGGCAGAAGAGCTCCTACTGTGGATGTCTCTGGCAGGAGTGTCAGAGCTTCCTCCTTAGCCGGAGGTGATGCATCCAGGGTGGTTAGTGTTGATGATGTTCGTTCATCTGATGGTGGTGTCGGAGGAAGTGATGGTGTTTGTACATCTGATGGTGTTCGTGCTATAGATGGTGGTGTTGATGTTGTGATTGGTTGGGATGGTGGTGTCAGGGTTCATGCATCTTTTGCTGATGGTGATGGCACTCTTGAAACATTTGTTGGAATTTCTGGTGGGGAGACATGTGGTGGTTTTGGGACTTCTGATGATGGGGCTCCAGTTTCCGGTTCAGATGACTTGGCTCCAGTTGTGCTATGTAAATCACGTTCCTCTGGTGCAGCTTCTTCTTTGTCATCCAAGACTCCAAAGTTGTCCAAAGGTGATGGGTCTCGTAAGACCCGATCTACCTCTAGAGGTCATTAATGACCTTTCTTATGACCAATGTTTGTGGCTCAGGGAAGCCACGTAAAAAGAAAGAAGTTAGGAGAACCATTCTTGATAACAAAGCTACCATGTCTATTCTTATTGAATCCAAAATAAGTCCCATATGATTCACACGTATGATCATATGTTCCCTAAAGGTTGTCTATGGGTTTCTAATCATCCATATGATCCTAATGGTTGTATCTATATTGGGTGGAATCCTAACTGCTGGACTACTATTGTGACTGAGATGGATGACCAATAGGTCACTATGAAATGTATTAACAAAGGTGGCCTCATTATCTATACTACGACTATCTACGCAAGGAACTCTGCAGCTGATCGTTCTGTTTTGTGGAAGACCTTGGAGAGGATTGCTACTAACATAGATGATGCTTGGCTTATCTTTGGTGATTTTAACAACATCAGGAAGAAAGAGGAGGTTTACACTTGGCATAATAAACAAGGTGTTGCTAAAAGGATTGCATGCAAACTTGATAGAGCCTTTGTCAATGATGCATGGCTGTCTAAATTTCCTTGTTCCAAAACTAAGTTCATCACTTGCAATTATTTGGATCATTATGCTTTAAACATCAATATGAGACCTATTTCTTTCAAGAAGAAGCCCTTCAGATTTCTTAATTTCTGTCTAGAATGGGAAGGTTGTCGGGACATTATTAAAGATGCTTGGGCTACTGAATTTAAAGGCAACCCGCTCTTTCAATTCTACCACAAACTCAAGTTAGTCAAGGATAAGTTGAAGACTTGGTCTAAACACTCTGTCACTCTCTAGAACCTTATTTCAAGAGAAAGAATGGAACTCGATGACATCTCAGCAGTGGTTCATAAATGCCCTCTAGATCCCGATCTTATCCATGCTGAAAAACAAACCCTTGAGAGATTGGATGTGCTCCATAAGGCAGAAGAGGTTTATTTCTAACCGCACAGTAGGATGGAGTGGCTTTCCAATGGAGATAGGAACACTAAAGTCTATCATACCATTGTTAAGAGAAGGGATGCTATTAACTCTATAACTGAGCTTTTTGACTCACATAGTGATCTTTTGTAGGATAATGATGCCATAGCGGATGACACTATACAGTTTTTGAGTAGCTTTATAATCAGCCTCACATTGCATCTAGCTCTTGTATCCCAGATTGGACCCCCATAGTCTCTGAGATTGATAATTCCATGATGCATTCTTCACTGTGTTTGAATGAGATCCGTGATGCTGTGTGGAGCATAGGGCCTCATAGAAGTCTGGGTCTGGATGGCTTCAATGGTTTTTTCTATAGGGAAAATTGGAGCATATGATCTTCTTAAAGCTGTCCAGTGGATATTCAAAGGGGGTAGCATGGTTAGACAAGCCAATCAACTTTTCCTTGCTCTTATTCATAAGAAGGACATTGTCTCATCTCCAGCTGATTTTTGGCCTATTTCTTGCTACTCGATGCTCTATAAAATTATTGCCAAAGTTATCTCTAGGAGGTTAGCCACTCTTTTACCTAATATTATCTCTCCTTACCAAGATGCTTTTGTTAAAGGTAGGTGTATTGAGGATTGTTCTCTTCTCGCGGCCGAGTTTACTCTTATATTCAACTGGAAGTCTAGTCCCCATGTTGCTTGCATCAAGCTGGATATCACCAAGGCCTTTGATTCTATTCATTGGTCATACTTATGGGATTGTCTTATGGGCCTTGGGTTCAATGTGCAGTTTATCTCCATGCTAAAGCAATGTATGGAGACTCCATCCTTTTCTCTTCTTCTGAATGGCTCTTCGGTTGGCTTCTTCAAAAGTTCCAATGTACTTAGGCAAGGAGATCCTCTATCTCCCTTATTATTCATCCTAGCTATGGAAGATTTCAGCAGATGTCTTGAGGCAACATATGATAGCAAACTCATTAGAAGATACCCTATCAACAAGAACAAGGCTCTTAGCCACCTTCTCTTTGTGGATGATGTCCTTATTTTCTCTAAGGGACGCTTGCGTAGTCTTGCAAATCTTAAGCATATTTTGTTCGAGTTTGGTTCCGTCTCTGGCATGAAGTGCAATCCTAATAAAACACATATATATTTGTCTTCTTCTTGCCGCAACAAAGATGCCTTGATCAATTGCTTGGGTATTCAGCAAGGCACATGTCCCATGAAGTATCTCGGTTTTCCTATGGCTGGTGGCAACCTCAGGAGGCACCACTTCCATGAATGCTTGGATAAGCTAAGAGACATGATACAGAGATGGTCGAGTTCTAAAATATCTATGGTTGGTCGTCTTGTTCTTATTAAGCACTGTGCCATGGGCTTGGTAAGCTACTGGTTATGTATGGGTGACATTCCTCCAACTGTTCTATGTAGGATGGAGTTGCTACTTTTTGATTTCTTATGGGGAGGTTATGTTCATCCCTCTTGCTGGGCACGACTTGCCTACCCGCTTTGTGAAGGTGGTCTTGGTCTTTAGAGACTTGATGAACTTGCAGATTACCATACTTGTGTCACATTAAGAGGCTTACTCAATTTCAAAGAATATGGAGCTCATTGCCTTCTTGTAGGTATGGTGATTCCTTGGTTACTTCTTCCAGGAGTGGCTCTACTTGTCATAGACGTATGGTAGCTCTTTGGCCTTCCTTATCTATGTGGGCGGATAGGGATCTTTAGGAAAACACCAGGAAAAAGTGTTCTTCTGATAAGGCTTATGAAAGTCTTTGGCTATCTAATAACTATCCTAGGTGGAGTCTCACTACCTTTTGAGCTCTCACTAATGTACTTCCTTCTTTGGAAAAGATTAGCTCCTGGTCGGGGGCTCCTGTCCCAGTTTTCTTATTGTGTGGCCAACATAATGACTCGATAGCCCACTTGTTTGAGGGCTGCAAATACTGGAAATATATTTGGGGTCGTGCTCATCTTAAGCTCAATATCAGGTCCTCTTATTCTCTATATGGCTGCCTTACTTCCCTTGGTAAGAGGTCTCAATAGTAAAAAATCATTGAACTTTGGGCCATTACTGGTGTTGTCCACTTTATTTGGGAGGAACACAATAAATGACTACACAATGGTGGCATTTCAGACTTTGTTGTCATCTTCAACCATCTAGCTCTGGAGATCAAGAGATTGTATTTTACTTTTAAATCGTGTCTTGTTATTCCTCCTATGATTGTTAGGAATTGGGATCTACTGTAACCAATTCTTAGAAGCATTTAGTCACATGTGTGGGTGTGAGTTGTAACTTTGTCCCCTCCCTGGGGTTTTTGGAATATACTTACCCAATTTTCCAAAAAAAAGGTATAAGATCACAAATTTAGGTAAATCTAAGAATGACTCTCCTGCCAAGGTCATGTGGTATCTACCAATAATACCACAATTTCAATGCTTATTTGCTAATACTGAAGATGCATGAAATTTGTCTTGGCATGGGGAGTTAAAGAACAATGATGATGGCGTCCTACGACACGCATCTGATTCACCACAATGGAAGAAAATTGATTTATTATACCCTCAATTTGGTAAAGAAACAAGGAACTTAAGACTTGGACTTTGTATAGATGGAATGAATCCTTATGGTACATTAAGAAGCCAACATATCACTTGGCCTGTTATGATTGTTATATACAATCTTCCTCCTTGGTTGTATATGAAAAATAAGTATGTCATGTTATCAATATTGATATCAGGGCCCAAGCAACTTGGAAATGACATTGATGTTTACCTTCAACCTCTAATTGATGACCTAATGAAACTATGGGAAGAAGGTGTTATGACATATGATGCTTCACGTTAACAGATCTTTAGTTTGCATGCTATGTTGTTTTGCATGATTAATGACTTTCCAACATATGGAAATTTGTCTGGATATGGCATAAAAGGATACAAAGCATGTCCTATTTGTGAGGAAAATATTGATTCAATCCAACTGAAACATGGTGGTAAAATCATATATCTTGGTCATCAGAGATTTCTCCCATAAGTGCATCCTTATTGAAGGCAATGAAAAACCTTTAATAGATCAACTGAGGAACGAAGTGCTTCTAAACCTATACCAGGAAATGTTGTATATGAAAGGGTCAAAGATATAGTTAATGAATTTGGAAAGAGTTCAAGTAGTCGTACTCTCGCATGTGACAAATCTCTATACAAGAAGAGGTCAATATTTTGGGATCTTCCTTATTGGAGATTCATGTCAATCAGACACTGCATTGATGTCATGTATGTTGAAAAAAATATTTGTGATATCATCATTGGTACGCTATTGCATATACCAGAAAAGACTAAAGACGACATCAAATATGGAAAACATTTATAATTAATGGGTATAAGAAAAGAATTATCAGTGGAGATCATGGGTCGCCGCACGTATTTTCCACCATCTTGTTACACTTTGTCAAAGCAGGAGAAAAAGACTTTTTGTGAGTGCTTGTATAATATTAAGGTTCCATAAAGATACTCTTCTAATATTCATAGATTGGTATCAAAGAAGGATCTGAAGTTGATAGGTCTCAAATCTCATGATTGTCACACCTTAATGTGACAAATTTTACATGTGGCTATTCGATCTATATTGCCAACGCATGTAAGGTTTGCAATTAGAAGACTCTATTTCTTCTTCAATGAAATATGCAACAAAGTGATACATCCTGATACTCTCGATAAATTACTAAAAGATGTAATTGTTACCTTGTGTAAGTTTGAAATGTACTTTCCTCCTTCATTTTTTGATATCATGGTTCATCTTGTAGTACATATAACAAGGGAGGTGAAGATGTTGGGTCCAATTTTCTTACATTGAATGTATCCATTTGAACGCTACATGAGTTTTATTAAAGGTGATGTTCAAAATTGTTATCGTCTTGAAGGAAGTAGTATTGAGGGTTATGTGGCTAGGGAGGTAATGGACTTTTACAATGATTTTTATAATTGCAATGAAACTTCTAGCGATCTAAAAAATTCCCATCACACTAAATCTTATTGTGGCAAAGGAACTTTGGGATCACGAGTGAAAGGAATTAGTCGTGAGTTGTGGGAACAAGCACATTTGTATATTTTACACAACATTGATGAAGTTAGTAGCTACATCACATAACACAATGATCTTATCAAGAGAAATCATCCGCGATCCAATTCAATGTGGCTTGCAAGAGAGCATAATTGAACATTTATTAGGTGGTTTGAAGATAAAGTCTTTAATCAACTATCTGAATCACCAAATAATGTTGCTGAGAACATAAAATGGCTCGCCTTTAAGCCAAAAATAGATGTCATGTCATATGAAGGATAAGACATAAATGGATTTTCATACTACACAAAGAGTCAAGATGAAAGTTGTATAGTCTAAAATAGTGGGGTCACTGTTCAAGCTTGTTCGTTGTATTTTGCTAGTACCAAAGAAAAAAGACCACATGAAGTTGAGATGTCGTATTACGATGTCATTGAGGACATATAGGAATTGGACTATACAAATTTTAGAGTTCCTATCTTGAGGTGTAATTGGGTTGATAACAACAAAGGAGTTTTAGTGGATGAGTTGGGTTTCACATTGGTGAATTTTGAAAAGATTGGTGAGAAAGATGAGCCATTCATCATGGCAGACCAAGAAAAAAAAGTATTCTATATGGATGACCCAGCAAATAAAAATTGGTCTGTCATTCTTCATTGAAAAAGACAGTTTATTGTAGATCCTATAAATGAAGAAGAATACTACAAAAAGTATGATGATTCCAACCCATTCTCAGTTGGTTTGCCAAGTGTAAATGTTGAAGTTAACACCGATGAATACTATAAACGTCAAGACCATGGTGAAGGAATTTACTTGACTAACAGCTCAACAAATACTAGAGGCATGCATTCTTTTAATTATTTATTTTATTATCATTCAAGCACATAATCTTTTAAATATACATCATATCACCACTTGTGCTTTTATTATCACTTATGTTTCTTTTATCATGTATACTTGCAGTTGTTCTAAAATGGCAAGTGAAGATGAACATTCTGAGCATTAGCACCATGAGGATGGTAGTGGTGATGCTAATAAATGTAGATGTCCCACACTAATTCATAGGCTATAGAAGATCAAGGCCAATGGGGAGAAATTGCCAATCCAGTTTGATGTCATAGGAGCACCTATTGGGGAACATGCTAGTGCTTTCAAGCATTATGTAGGGGTGACTGTGTGTAGTAAGGTGGCAATAGATATAGAAAATTTGCATGATGTTTCTAATGCCTTAAAAGACCTTCTATAGAAAGATATATTTGTGAGTTGAAGTGATATTATTTTAATATATTTTTTGTTTATTGATTCTAATTTAGTTTGCTTGGAAAGATATATCCTTTTTAAAATAACATTATTGCTTCTTTTGTATGTATAGGGTGTTTTTCATCTAACTGAAAAAGATCACAAGAAAAAAGTGCTACAACATTGTGGTATATGATGGAGGGCTTCTAAGACCTATCACAAAAGGGATTATATCGATAATCCTAATCACAAGAAGAAAGCAACAGATTAATATATTTTTATAGATCCTGAGGTGTGGGAAAGATTTGTTGCATCTAGGAAATCTAAAGAGTTTTAGGTAATATAGATTGTGATGTATTGTATGAATCTTTTTATACAATTAAGGAGGTGAATCTTTTTATATATGTTTGCCAAGTCTAAATTGCAATATCCTTATTTTAAATGATCAGGCTATTCATGAGGCCCAAAAGGAAAGATGGGGGAAAATGTACATGACCATCTCTTGGGGCCCGATGGTTATACCTTCTGCCTCCAACTATAAGAGAAGCAACTCCCTTCTGGAGAAGAGTCTAGTACAACTCAAGTTGAGCATCCATCCCAACACTTGTAGTGGATTGATGCTAGAAAAAAATTGAGCAGGTGAAATTCCCAACCCTGCAACTAAGGAGGTGACACAAAAGATGGTAAGTTCATCCCAACTAAGTAAAGAGTAACTCCCACAAACTTTGATTTATTTATATATAATTGATTGTTATTTAATATTATTATTAACTATGAATAGATTGATCTCCATGAGTAAAGGAATGAATGAATCATCCCAACTGACCGCATGGATGAACTATTTGTTGTTGTTGGTATGAAGGAGCATCCTGGACGTGTTAGGGGATTAGGAGCTGGCATAGGATCCAAGTCTTATTTTGGCCCTTTGCCATCTAGAAGAGGTTGTACAAGAGGTCTTACACAAGAGGAAGTTGAAGCATTAGTAGCACAGAAAGTAAAAGAAATAATGTCTTCATTTCAGCATAGTCAACCTTCTCAACCTATTCAAACTGTACGTCTCTCAGATGATGAGGTACAAGACCATGCTCCAGTTGTAGAAGGTCGTGGGAGAACTCCCAATGACCCACCACAACAATCTGCAGTAAGTTTGTTCTATATGTTGTGCTATTAGTATGATATATATATATATATATATATATATATATATATATATATATAGTTGTAGTAGATATCTGGTTTACCGCTTCGTATATAACTTATATTATTTTAATTCTAGATTGGTATGAACTATAAACTTGCAGTGGAGGTTCCAGAATATAATGTTGTGGCAGCGCACAAGGTATACAACCTCGATGGTACATTACATTGCCAACCAATTACTGATGACATTTGTCGTTTGTCCATCCATATTGTGTATGATGGAATGGGGGACAAACCACTACTCATATATAATCCTGAATATAGTAAAGTTGAAGAAGTAGAGGGTGCTATGGTGGGTTGGCCTAGACACTTGGTTATCAATGACTAGGTATACCTGAATTCTACCATGTTTTTCATATTTGACTACATACATGAACTCATGTAATATAAGTATGTAATTTAATTAACTTGTTTCTAAACCAAAAAGTAAAAATTCTACTAGTTGTCCTCCTATTCCCAAGCCATCTTTTATTCCAGAATCCACATTCGACGAGTTGGGAAGTAAATGTAAATGTTTATGTCGATACTTAGCCAACCAAAGTTCGAGATTACAAATGTTGGTCAATTTAATAGAAGATGCAACTGGGAGGGACTTTGACAATTATATTTTTCTTGATGATATTATAGAGTTGTTCCGATATGATTGGCTAAATACTCCTATATTATAAGTATGGATAAGGTAAGGATCTATCAATATAGAAAATTCCAATACACATTTTTAACTTATTTCTATATGTGAAACGATTACAAATGTTTTACAGCCACTTATATACCAAGGCCATAAACTTTGATATAAAGAATGTTGGATTCTTAGTTCCTTCAGTCACTAGTCAGGTGGAGATACATATTGAGGATGTGAATGGGTACTTCTCTATTGCATTCAAATATTTGGCTAGTGTGGGAAAGGAAATTATTCTAATTCCTTTTAATGTCATGTAAGTATATATTATTCAATATAATTTTAATAATGAATAAATTTCTTTATTTTAATGTTTGTTTTATTCTTATTCAGATCTATACATTAGGAATTATCGGTGGTTGTCCTAATATTGATGATTGTTTATTATCTCGACCCAATGGGAAAAATAACAAGGGGCCACAAACTGAAATTGCCAAATACGGAGTAAGCATAAATTTAGTCATTTGTTATTCTTCTACATGATATTTCTATTTAGAATTTCTATTTTACCAACTATCATAATCAATTAATTGAAAGGGGGGTATAAAGGCTTTTAGTGAAGGTGGAGGACAAATACCCACAAAAATAAAGACATTGACTTTGACGACTACTTAGTCTTATATGTATTAATGTCAACTCTTATATGTCAACTCTTATAGTCTAATCTCAACTCTATTTATAGTAGTTTACTAACATTAAGTATAATTCGTTATTTGTAGTGTCCTATATAAAATAATGACTGGGCTTGTGGATACTATGTAATGAAATATATGCAAACCATTGTCAAAGAAGCATCACATGACATTCAGACTATAGATCAGTTAATAAAGAGTAACATCATAAATATACAAGTGAGTTGTACTCATTTTATAAAATATTAGCATGTGCATTTTCTATTGTAGATCTTTACAACTCAGCCTTACACACTTAAGGATTTAAATGAATTCTGTGAAGAGTGGTAAGATGCTTTTCTAAATGAAGTCAATATAGCATTAGATTGAATGCATATGTCAGCTCCATTTATTTATGTGGTTTTAGAACTCTTTCAAATTTACTTTTGTATCTGACATGAATTTTAATATCATCTCAGACTTGCAATCTATCATTTTGTGAATGTTATGATGTGCTACGTGTATGAATATGTCTCAACTGAATATATGAATTATTTTTGTTATGAATGTTTGTGGTTTGAAAATTGATAATCAATTCGAATAGGATTGGACATAAAATCTAGCAAATGTGGCTTTGGAATGTATTTTTGGCTTGCATCATTGCATTTTCTAGTCTACTTTCTATTATAGGTTTTGATCTTTGTAAAGTAGATTTCTGTTTTGCAAAATTTTTCTTTAATTTTTTTTTTGTAAATTCTATGGTCAATTATTTTAAATAACCAAACTTAAAGACCTCTAGGGTCATTTTTTTAATGAATAACCGACCTTATAGGTTCTGGGATCAGGCGGCTCATTTTTTGTACTCTCTTCGGTTGGTTTTTTTCTTATAACAGACCTTACAGTACCTCTCGTGAGTCAATTTTTTCTTATAACTGACCTTATAGACCTCTTGGGTCAGTTGTTTTCTTATAACTGACCTTATAGTACCTCTCTTGAGTCAGTTTTTTGCTTATAACCAACCTTATAGACCTCTAGGGTCAATGTTTTAGGAATAACTGACCTTATAGGCTCTAGGATCAACAACTCATTTTTTGTACTCTCTTGGGTCGGTGTTTTGCTTATAATTGACCTTAAAATACCTCTCTTGGGTTGGTTTTTTGCTTATAACTGACCTTATAGACCTCTAGGGTCGGTTTTTAGTAATAACCAACCTTACAGCCTCAGGGTCAATTTCTATCTCGCTTGGGTCAGTTGTTTACAACCTATAGGGTCAGTTTTTGATATATAACCGACCTTACAACCTCTAGGTTCAGTAGGTTAGTATAAATATTGCCTTGGGTTTTTGTTTGTGGCAACTCGACACTACTATATAAGGTCAGTTTTCTTTGGTTAAAAAAACCGACCCTATAGAGGATTTTCTATAGCGACGACCACTTAGGCGTCAATTAAAATGTGATGCTACAGGCTTAAAAAAATCGACCCTATAGACCATTACTGTAGTATTGTTAAAGCTTAGAATTCTATATTGCTATATTCAGATCTAATCCATAGTTCAAAATAGTTGCATACTTCTCCATATATAGTCTTGTCTATCCTTGTGGAGAGATTGACTATCACTTGTGCATAGAGCGATTCATATTGTATATCTTGAAGAATTGTAAAATCCTTCTTCCTCTCTTATTCACTATTGTTATTCCTGGTGCTTCTTACTACTTCTTGAGAGAGGACTGTTAAAAAGCTTCTTGGTGCTATGACTTGCAAGAATGCTGCATCCAAGGATGAGGTTGATCAAATATACCTTGTTGTGTTGCTTCCAACTACTTCTTGGGAAGAAGGTTGTTGGGAAGTGTATTGGAGCTACTTCTAGTGAGAAGGTTGCATCCACAGAGGTGGCTGATTGTGGTCTACTCCATAGTGTTTCTTCCAACTACTTCGTGGGAAGAATGTTGTTGGGAAGCATTATTGGAGCTATTTCTTGTGAGAAAGATATGACCAATATGGGAGGATGATTGTGATCTACTCCCCCATTCGAGTTCTCCTTGATCTTTAAAAGTAGGGTTGTCTTGAGCCAGAAAAGACATCAATTGATTTTATGTATTTTGTATTGGTTAAACAAAAAAATAAAATGTAGGTTGAAAAACCTTGATTGGGAATAACCAGGTAGTGGACTGATGTCTTTTTACAGAACCACTCCACACCGAGTGTCTCTTGTGGGTTTCCTCCTTTATCTATATAACTTTCTTTACATTTTCACTGCATTATATTTTTAAGCAAGTTGCAATCTAACCTCCTTGAGTTTTAAATTGAATACTTTTTTATATCTAGATCTATTCACCCCCACTCTCAATATATCATTGACCAGTTTGTACAGTTGACCTTATTAATAGGAGAGTAGTACTATATAACTACAATGCCTCAGAGATAAAGAGACCTTGTATACTTTTTTCTTCTATTGGGGTAAATTTTTGGAACTTTTGATCTAATTTCTAGAATTTTTCAAAATTGCATGGAACTAGGTCTAATCGATCTCCAAGCTATGTGTTGATGTTTTTATATTTATGTGGAAATGATTTAGGTAATTTTACCTCTATTGCAAATGATAATGCCTTTATGCTAACCTCCTTTCAAGACACTACATGCTAGGATAAGATGATATGAGCCTTTAGATGATGCTATTTTTGAGGAAGATCTTATCACTGGCTATGACCTTGTCATTATGATATGTAATTCAAATAATTTCCAAATGGGCACAATCCTTGACAAGGAAAGAGCTACCATGTACCACTTGCTCCATGAAAACTTGAATAATATTAAATCCTTGGAAAATTCAAAAAAGAAAGAGAATAAAACCCTAAGCATGTACAAAAGCATTTGAGTAATTCCATGTTTAGGGTGCAAAGGTGATGCTTGATGGGTGTATTTCTATGCCAGAAAACACAATTATGTCATGATTGGTAGTAGTGCTCACAAGCTTAATATGTTAGACCCTTTCCCTTAAATAGTGGTAACCGAGTCTACAACAATCTAGGCCAATGGTATGTAGGATGTGCAATAAATTCTCTAAAGTCAAGTTTCTTGGATGGCATGGACCCCTTCCTACTAAAAGGACCTATGGTCAAGTGACACGAAGAAGTGCAACTCATCCACATAAGCCTTGGCCTAACCATACCTCTTCTTTATCTAAAAATTGAAAATAAGAAATTATAATTACATCCTATTTAGAAATAGTGCCACACAATGAAATTAAAATTATAAACATCAAAGTCGATATGTCTATAACCATCATCATTACCTAACGATACCTTGAACAATGTTCCACTTATATACACATCCTTTGACATTCATACCTCCCTCAATATTTTTGGCTCTAGCATAGGATTATAGTAATACCATATAATTATGTTGCAATAATTAACATCCACATTCAATATGTTTTTATAAATAATAGAATTGCATATGTTGTATCTTTTCATTTACTTTTAGTAATAAAAAATCATACAAACTCATAAATTTCACCACTAATTGAAATAATAAAATAAATTGATATAAATCAAATTCATTTCAATAGAGTATAACGTAAGAATATTTATAAAGAAAAATAACAACTAATATGTTCTAGGATACGTCATTATCTTACTTAACTATAATCCTAAAATTGCTTATTTGGATATTATTAACTTTATGTTGGCATGAACCAACACATTGCATGGATAAATCTTATAAAATAGCACTTCACCACTCACATGTGATTTACTTCATCCTTATGAGACTTTTCTTGTTTGGAATTATGTATTTACAATTGATCACATACATTCATTGGTTCCTATAACAGAACACTTTGCATTGCCATACATGAGCATATGCATTAGTTTCCTAATTAGGATTGTAATTTTAATCTTAATATATGTTTCATTACATTTATGTTCTCGAATTCAATTTTAGTTTTAAATATTATTGTCTCACAATTCTTATTGAAGAAAAAAACTCACCAACATTATATTTCATCACTAATATATCTTATCCATTTTGGTTTATACCATGCCATCACAACACATTGCTTTGTCTAATTTTGGTTGGTATAAACTAAGTTGACGCTAAATACATGTTGATATTTGTATTTCTTAGGTAACATCTATTCTAACCTTCCATTCACTTCATCTAATACCAAATGATCTTAGCTTCATTTATATGCCTTAATTACCAAACTAGTTCTTTCACTTACTTTGCTCTTATCTTTTGGTAGGAATATATGTTATTATTTATTATTTGTATACTAAAATAATAACTTATAATAAATGACATCTTTATAACTTATTGCTAATACTAATATGATAAACTACAAAAAAATAAAAAGTCACTCATAAATGGAAATCATCTCTATATAAACTAGCATGACTAATAATTCTAACTTATGTAATGTGTTTGCATTTTCTTTATATGCTTTACATGTTTATCCTAAATGTAAGTTGATTATTTATCATTTATTCATATAGGGATTTCAAGTTGAGTTTCATAATCTATAATCACAAAAGTACAAGACTACCCATGTAGTTTTAATTTATAGAACAACATATAGTTGAGTAAAATAGTATATTCATGGAAATAAAATATTAACAAAAATGTTATGAACCCATTACTGCTCATCAAAAGAACTCAACATTCATCATGTTGGAATCCAATAAATGTTTAGCAAACAATGAACTATTTACATCTACAACAATTGAGTTTGATGAGAAAGTCATATGTATATCCTGTATCATCTAAATGTTCAAGTACTCATTGCATTGATGTACAAGTTTGCACATGCTTTTGTAACAAAATGGTTTCCCCATAATATAATAAAGTTCACAAACAAATTTGTGTTGATTTATTCTTAAACATTGATCTTCCAAAGTTAGTATAATCATCTATGCGTCAATTTTACTTATAGTCTACAATCTAAAGGTAGAACCAAGCCACTTAACTCTTGATCTAAGAAGGTAAAAAATGATCTTCACTAAAATCTCTCAAATTTCCATGAAATTTCCTATATTTAGGTTCTACCACATTTATATTGTCAATATTACTTCTAAAATAGAAAGTAAAGAATAAGAGGAGCAACTGGATTCATAGAATCATGACCCAAAAGTTATTATCTATTAAATGTACTAGAAAAGCATGCAAAAAAATGAATCTTACCTTCCAAGCTATCACAAACCAAAACTAAAATTCCAATCTAGATTCATTATCTAAAGATACTACAACCATCAAAGTTTTATTGGGTCAGTTCTAGCTAAGAAAATGTTGATTAAATTTTCTAATAGACAGACTCAAAACATAGTTGTGCCCAAAATGTGGTCACTCAATCCAATCCCAAATTAATCTAAATTGTTATATTTATAAAACATAACTGAATCCTACATAGTTTTGGTTAGCATGTTAAACTCATAACTAAACTAGATTTGTAAAAACTAGAACCTATAAGCAAGGACTTTTAAAATTTTAGTTTTAAATAACAAAGATTTTATAGTACTCCAACCCATAACTAGGTGACCCAAATTTCTCTAATCTCTAAGTGTAAGGAGTAAGAATTGAAAGAGCATCCATGTTTTACTCAATTGAATAATTTGAATAATCACATACGTCAAACACTGGTAATTTTTTTCAACTAGATATTATTCCAAAAAGTTATATTTTTTTTGAAGGTACACATTTTTTAGAAGTGGAAGATAATATATTATGAACACTACAATTTGACATGCATGGTAACATGATCGAATACCCACATGGGTGAATACATGAGATGCATGATATTTCACTAATCCTGGATGTAGAGGGCAATATGGATACTCCAACTCTATCTCTCAAAGAATATTAGCTACACATATGTACATGCATCTTATTCATCATTATCATCCTTACCAAGTTGTATTTGCCTAAGGGGTTAGAAGAAAACCCCCACAAAAGAAGAAATAATGGAAAGATTTCAGCTGAAGTAGGTATGCGCATATAATGGAAAATAATAAGACAAAGGACATAAAATTAATATGTCAAGGATCCCAATCAAACAA
Source organism: Alisma plantago-aquatica (assembly GCA_963693085.1). Classification (NCBI taxonomy): domain Eukaryota; kingdom Viridiplantae; phylum Streptophyta; class Magnoliopsida; order Alismatales; family Alismataceae; genus Alisma; species Alisma plantago-aquatica. The sequence goes on from OY856409.1 coordinate 929,449,980, forward strand.
AGGTATGAAATCATACAAATGGATGTCATAGAAAATACCACAAGAAAGTGAATAATAAAAAAAGATTCATCATTAAGAATTCACAATGAAGTTTCCCAATTACTTACATAACAAACATTAGCAAAGCATCCATGCATTTACATGTGACAATACTAGAATAATATAAAATATGTAGGTATGACATAATACATCTATCATAGATATGGGTGAGAAGGAAAAGTACACATTTTCTCTAAAAATTTGGGAGAGTAGGGAAAATGTGCATATATGAGCAGGATGGGATACACATATTCTCTAATAAATTTATTTGTAGGATTTAATATATCTACATAATTATAATGTGTCAGAATTTACACATCCACATAAAATCTCACATATAAATTATACTAGTATGTCAACACATGATGCTTAATAGAAGGACGTGCACATTTAATTCACATGTAAGGGATGAGAACATCCATATAACAAGTGAGTTCAAATGATCCACAATAAGGCTCCAATAATACAAATTTTCAAGGAAAAAAACTAAATAATAAATGGACCTTTCAATAAGATCAATTCAAGGAAATATATTCATCAATAAGATTAGGGTTTTAAGTCTCAAATAGATTAAGAAATAGGAAATTAGGTGATTGCCCAATCATGAAAGAGAGAATGAAACATACATAATAATCAACTTTAATAGTGTTCAACCCTTGGTCCACAATATCGCATTGGTTCACCTATTAACATGTTGATGATATTATTACTGAACTCTTACTAATTACATAAATCTTAAAAGTCACCTTTTTAGGTGAATAAATTATGTCGTGAAACTTACATATTCTATAGTGTATAGATTTCAATCTTCAAATATATTTAATTTTTTTGACTTATAGATAATTCAATATGAAACATACACACATATGGTCAATTAGAAAACCCCATAAAATATGTCATATTTAATATATTGCATTTAGGTCATCAAAAGAGTGCTATTAAATGGAGACTATCTTTTTATTCCAAAACATACTTTTTTTCTTTTGGATTTTCAATAAATTTCTACAAAATCTTGAAGCCTCATCAAGTAAATTATTTGGGAAAAGCAACATAGGAAATAACACCAGCTAGGATGGTTCTACATAGTCCTGTGTGGGCCCATTAACAAGTAACCATGAAGCCCACAACTAACAACATAAGTTTCTCATGCTAGAAAAAAAAGGCGCACAAGGATTAATATTCACATTGCTCTCATGAGAAATATAAACTGAGATAGGGACAAGAATTGAAAAATAACCTCTTGATTTTTCACCTCCTGGTTCATGAGGAATTGAGGCGAAGAGGAACACAATCTCAGACCAATGCATGAATTTCCTTATTGAAAGTCCAAGTTAATATGTTTGATTGATTGCTCAAGACATTCCAGTTATGATGAACCCTGACTCAGGTCAAATTATTATAGGAGATATGAATAGCTCCTTCTACCGCAACCACAACAAGGGAGATAGTTTCAAACTACATCGAGACCATGACGTAGAGAAAACCCAGTATCAGTGTCGATTTTCCATCAAACCAAAAAGATTTTGGTAGAGAAACTAAATAAAACAATGAAGAGGTGGTTGGGATTCATCAGTAGGATTTAGGTGATAGTAAAAAGAAAGAAAAGAGCTCGCTTGTGTTACTATCAAATTCAGAAATTCATAAACGTATCTAGTGATCAAGGAGGAATTACCAGCTATCACTGCAAAGTGCTATGTCTAGAAATTCCCAATTAAACTCTGGACAACCATAGGAAGGAGGTGGAGTTTTGATAGGTCATAGAAACAAAATAAGGGTATTGTTTCCAATGAGTTTATAGTGACACATAGGTCACTTACAAAGGGTAAAAGTGGGTAGTCGACCATGGATTTATAGGGAAAGACTACCATGCTGCCGTAGAGAATTTGGTTGGATATAGAGGTTTAGACAACACGATGATATATATATATATATATATATATATATATATATATATATATAGAGAGAGAGAGAGAGAGAGAGAGAGAGAGAGTGTGTGTTCTCGAGATTTTGGGTGATCTTACATCGGCAAAAGAAAGAAGAAGTGAGTGAGTAAGAGAGGAAGTCTGGATCGGGGGAGGTTTTCACATAGGAAAAGGAGGAGATTTTTGTGGATTTCCTTTTCCAACCCAAGGTGAACAACAACACATGTAGAATTTGATTTAAATCCAATAGTGGGGAGAGATGGCATGCATGTGTGAAATTTTGAAACCACTTAACCATACAGTGATAACTCGATAAATCTAGAAATAAAATCTATACATTAAATCATTGTTTTCTTTTTGTATCTCTGACTTTATATAGTAATTTAAGGAAACAAATATATGAAAACCATATAAAACTAGTTACTAGACAAATTAGGACCCATAAGAAACCATTAATCTTATCAGTTTCTAGTTTTAGGAACATTAAATGTTTCATCTGATGAATTGTACTCCTTTTAGAATTATGTTGTTATTTTCTTATATAACACATTTAGGGAAACTAACATCATTCACTAAAGTAAAATTTGACATGTAGCCTATTTGAGGGGTGAGGAATTTCGTTTTAGAGTTAATTTCCATTTGTGATATTATAAATATATAAATCCATGACTTGTAAGTAAACTAACCTTTTATTATATTTATTTCTTCCTACAGTCAACAAATTCCCAATTTATATTTTTGACTCTTACCTTATCTCATATAGTCATATCAGAATTCTATAGAACTAATTATAAACTAGACTATATGAATTAAATACCTTTATATAAAAATATTAGTCAAATGAATTATTCTTAAACCTCAAGCTAAGACTCTTCTAATATATGTTATTTATCTTTCTAAATACTATCACAATTTAGAATGGTTAAACCCATTATAAGAATTATTTGTATTCTGGGGGGGGGTAGTGGCATATTAATAAATTTATTTTCATGTGCTATCCATTATATGAAATTTGTGGGTATATGCCATGACTTGTATTAATTAATGTATTACTAAATCATGTGTCACAATTTATTACCACATTTATAAACTTACTTTTAACAAAGGTCTGCATTAAACGAGTTATGGTTTAATCTACAAATTATCAAATTATTTTGAACTTTGATATTCGTATTCTATACACTAAATATCAACATCCTATTAAGGTCCCTTTATTTCTAACTTAACTATATTTTGTATTTTCTCCTGAACTAAGCACAAAGGTATTCAAACCATGAAATAGGATTTCTAGGGTTAGGAAGTTACATTTATGTATGTTACAACAATCCACCTTTTAAATGGGAATTTATTCTCAAAATCTAACCATCCATACACAATCAACCAACTACACTCCATGCCTAAAAAAGGTTTAACCTAATAAGTAATGCTAAATAACTCTAAAGGTACTATATTATGTACATACAATTTTTAGTCATGTTTATGAGGTGTGTTTAAGATTTACATAGGTAATGCCTCCAAATTGGTGATCTCAACTAACTAGGTGTAGGTCATTATGCCTAATAACAACCCAAGTGCTCAAATTAGCATCTAGTGAGTCATTGGATACATCTCTCGACAACCTAATGGAGTAAAAGAGGGTTTATCCACAAAACCTTTAGTATAAGACATATGTTGCTATGCATAACTCCACTTTCGAATATGGGGTTAGAAATTTCTATTGTACTAAATCTAGGGTTTCTCTCCCCAACTTCATACAGTTCTTTATTGTGACATAGTTCAAGAAAATAATGATAAAATTCAATTATCTTTATTTTTCTACATGTAGTAATATGATAGAAAACAATTTTTGACTTAAGAAATACATGATTTAAAATAAGGTGGATTTTAAATCAATTAAAGATCCAAGTCAAAAGTATTCCATATTAACATATCCTTATACTTCTACTACTACTTAATCATCCTCATCATTTTATTCCACCCTAGATCTATATCGATTATCAATACAAGGATACATGGATTTCTAATCTAAGATTAATGTTTATAGACACATCAGGTCCAAATATCCTAGATTAACTCCTCAAAATCCTTATGGCAACTTTATTGGATTATTTATCTCCTTACATCCTCACATAAATAGATTCTAGGGTAAACATTCCATCTAGAGTTTTCAAATAGGGTAGGGGTCCTATGGTTGTACAACTTATGGGAGATAAAATTAAAATAGTAAAAGAACTTACCACCTTAGATTTGACACCATACTATAAGGAGTGAGACCCAAGAGGGGATCCAATCCTTACTCAATCCCATATGCTAAACACTAATATAAAATTTTGTAAGGGTATATGATCTAATAGGTTTAATCACTATGTTCAAAGCATAAATTGTTTAGTAGTGGATGATAATATATTTTGAATATTATAGTTTTACATGGTAACATGATTGATCACTCACATGGGTGAATACATGAAATACAAGATATTTCACTAATCTTAGTTGTTGAGGGTAATCCAGATACTCCAAATCTATCTCCCAATGAACATCAACTACACACATGTACATCTTAGTCATCTTTGCCATCCTTCCTACGTCATATTTACCTAAGGGGTTATAAGCAAACCCCACAACAGAAGATACAATGAAAAATCTCATCTAAATATGGTATGTGAATGTATTAGGGAAATGGGAAGTAATGAGTAAAATGACATTAAATAATATATCAAAGATCACAATAAGTTAGAGATATAAAATCATAGAATTAGATTTTGAGGAGAGATAGCATGCATGCATGAAACTTGGAAACCACTGGCCTATAGCGTGACAACTCGATAACTCTAGTTATCAAGTATATACATTAATAATCATTTCCTATTTTTCTCTCATACATTAAAATCATCTTCTATATTTAATTTAAAGAAATAAAAGTTATCCAAATAGTATAAATTGGCCCCTAGACTAACTAGGATCTATATAAACTAAAAATCCTATCATTTTATAGTTTTAGGAATGAATGGGTCAGTTGATGTATTTTAGTCCTTAAAATATTATCTTGTTATTTTAATTTATAACTCATTTAGGGGAACTAATGCCATTCAATAAAAGTAAAATTTGACATGTAGGTGGTGAAGCCATTAATTGGGTCTTCATCTTGTGTCATTCTTTTGTATATTTCCATCAAGATGCCTAGAATGCACGTCTTTTCTAAAAAAATACATTTCAAATGCACTTATGGATGCTTTTTGTTTTTTCTTTTTTAAGATGCTTTGGCTGCTACTTGATGGAAGGGATAAATTCAGGTTGATCCTTGGACTTTCCCGAGCTTGTAAGAGTCTAAACATAGGCTAAGATCGCCCCTAACCTACCCCTAGGATTAGAGAACACATTGAAGCAAAAATATCCATGGATGATCAAGTTAAAAAATCAAAAGCATAAGAAATCCCCCTGAAATGGACATGGTACTTCATTACGGTCATGCTTCGAAAGATCAAATTATAGAGCAACCATGATCAGAATCAAGGAGAATGAATTTCCAACAGCACGACTATCTTCAGCAGAAAGACCATGATGAGTTAAGGCCACCACAACTGTTTTTCTCACCACGACCATGCCAGTCAGCTAAGTCCATGGGCATTCTCATAGACAAGAGATCCCTTAATCCTCCTCACCATGACACTGGTACCCACCATGGTTGTTACAACCCCAATTTTTTGGGTTCCTTTGGTGAGAAATGTAATTTCTCATATTAAAGATATTGGAACAGATAAATATATAAATTGTTTTGAATAAATGGATTTCGTTTACAATAGTCTTGATGATTGTATTGTGGGCTTTATTGGCTAATGGGCCCAATAACAAGGAAATTCAATTAATTAAGAAATCGAGAAAAGAAAGATGTGGAAACCTATACCAGGTAAAATAACTTAATCCAAAGATGGATTTCGTGCCACATGGGTTCCTTGGGTGCCAAGGGGTCCAAAGTTGCAAAGAAAAGCAATAAGAAAAGAAAAGATTAATTAAGTATTTCTTTATTAAGAAAGAAATTGAAAACAATGGTAAAAGGTGAAAAACAAGTGAAAAGAGATATAATTGAGTTATCCTTAGTGGAATTTCGTATTCCAAGGATTCCTAATGATAAAAGGCATACTAATGAGGAAAATAAAAGAGAAATACTAAAAAAGGAAATATTTTAATAAGAACTACACATGATAATGAAGAATAATGCATTTAGATGCATCTACAAGGATAATGAGTATCCAATAAAAAGGATTTCGAAATAATAGAGGTTCGTGGGGTCCAAGGAGTCCCAGATAGCAAGATAATGGTCTGAGGAAAGACAAAAATAATCATTAAATGAATTTTATTAATGGGTAACTTGCCATTGAAGAAATAGTCATTTTCTTTTAGAGTTTAGGACTCAAACTTGACATGCAAGTAGATAAAGGCAAGAAAGAGAAACCCTTCAAATTTGGTTGGAAAATATTGCACGGTTTCCGAGTTATGCAATTTACAAAATTACCTAAAGTTAGGTTGTTAATTGCCTAAGGTTTTGATGTCACAATGAAATTGTTTTTTTTTTTTGGAAATTCGGATTGATTGAGGACCATTGATGAGGAATCAGAGGGATGGGACTAAGTCCCAGTCACAACAGGCTATGGAACCGGGGAAGGAAATTCCATTTCCCACTTTGGTTGAGTTTGAGAGGATGTGCGCCGATGGAAAGTATCCCATTAAGATCGGGAGGTCTTTCCGAGTCTGATCATCCTGGGTTTCCATAGGTTTCGTAGTGAAACCAGAGAAACCCCAAATCACAGGTAGCCATGGACGGGCCCTATATATATATATATAGGGGAGGGTGATCCATGATACCAGCATCCCCACCAATTATTATCGCACGATCGGACCTCTGAGACAATTTCTTCGGCGCATCTGATTTGGCCAGAACCATCGACCTTCCCCATCGTCGAGCTGCTGTTGCTGCCGGAGGGACCAAGGGCCCTTGGCAGAGAAGGAACAGTGCAGGAGGGAGTTTGAGGGTTCCCCTGAGTTCACGTGGGGTTGGGTAAGATGTCGGGCCCCTCAATTCGTGTGCAGGTGGTCGGGAGCATGGAGTCAACAGACGAGTTGACTCGTGAGTTGCTGCTGGTCGAGACTCAAGGTTGAAGACGACTTCCCGAAGAAAGTTACCAATTTTCCCTCCCTCCTCTAGTGTTCAGGTATAGGCATATTTGTCTTTTTGGTTGCTTTTGATCGCAAGTAGGAGCGCACATCTGGGGCGTTGGATCCTAAGTGGACCAGCGGTCCATGAATCAGACGATCCGTGATTTTTCTGAAATAGCCAATAAATCAATAAAAAGGGGATTTCTTGATAAAATCATATCTTGAGCTAGGAAGCTCAGATGGGAAAATTTAATACATGATTTTTGCTCAGAAAAATAAGAGGAATCCATTAAAAATATAATTGAAGCCTGATTCCTTTTGCAATTCGAAAAGTAAAGGAATATATCAATTTTAATGTTTAAAGAACCCTATTTTGAGATGAATAATATATTTATAAGGGTTTAATAGATGATTAATGTTGATATTAGCCTGTTAATGATAAAAAGGAACATTAGGAACAAAAAGGATAAATTTTGCACATAATTGATTTAACTTAGAGTTTCATGTGCATGAAAAAGCTTTAAAGGGCCTTGAAACCCTAATATTAGTGAATGAGATTATTAATGGCTTTAATTGATTAATTTCATGTTTAAAGTTGGAATATGCTGAATCTAAGTTGTTTCAAGTGTTAAAGTTCCTAATTGTGGTTAAATACTCTTAATGTAGAAATTAGGGTTTTCGAATGGATAAAAGTGGTAGCTTTAATGGAAAAGAGGCTTAATGAACTTAATTGACGGTTAACTGTGCTTTAATCTGAAATTAAGATTAAATGTGTTAAAGGATAACCTTAATCATCTTTTGTGAAGGATAGATGAGAAAATTAGGGTAAGATGAAATAAAACCCTAATTGCCAAGTAAACCCTAAAAAGAGGAAGAAATCCTATAAAGGAATAGAAACCCTAAAAGTGAAACCCTAGGAAGCAAGCTAGGTTTAATGGATCTTGATGACATGAATAATAAAAAAGGGAATTACGTGATTATTTCAGGATCTTATTGAAAATGCTTGCTTGCTTGAATTCTTATTTGCATGGATATTTCTATTCAAATCGTTAGATCAGGTATGTGGTTAATTATGGATAACCGCCTTAGTTTCCCGAGGATTTTCCGGATGGTTAATCGCATTGAATGAAAATTATCTGTTGGATGTTCATATTTGCAAATCATAAAGTCACTATGATTATCACATTAAAAATAGAAGTATGTATTCTCGCACCTACATGACACCCTGATGGATGATGCCAAAGGTCAGGCCCAGATGGGTAAACCAATGGACACCTTGAGTGGTGACCCCAGGCACCAAGCTCGGGAATGATAAGGTGGCCTATGATATTGCATGACTAGTGGGCACCATGAGTGGTGACCCCCAGGCACCAAGCTCGGGATTGAGAAGGTGGCCTTAAGTCATTCGCAAAGGGAACCCTAAGGTGGGTATGCCAGGGTTAGGGCAAAAGCGGTGGAGAATGTCATACTGAAAAGTATAAATTGGCTTGTTAATTAATTTGATTGTGATTATTAAATTGTTAGCCATATTTGCAAGATTTTGGTTGTTCCCACATACCAGTATATTTCGATATACTGACTGACGTTTTGTTTGTCGGCATTTTAGGAACAACAATTGAAGAACAAACAGTAAAGTGACACATTGTGGAAATAAGAAATAAAGTGCAAGGAGGATTAGATAGAATAATTCAAGCTCTGGATAGATAGATTCCCAAAGTTTTCAAAGGTAAGTAAATTTTAATTTTATACCAAATTCTAGTTAGTTAGTAGAATTTCATAATTATTATTGATTATTTGTCTAACCTTTGATCCTGTTAATTGAATAATGACTCTGACCTTCATGTCTCCCTTAATTGGGGGTTACCGGGAGGCGGGGTCGTTACAATTGGTATCATAGCATAGGTTCCTCAATTAATCTTTAATAATTATTAAATTTTACAAATTCTATAGAACCCAAGGGAGTTATTAGAGGATTGTCCGAAAGACTGAGGTGTCTAGAAAAGGATCACGTCCAGGGGCTGGCAATATTTTCCTCTGCACCGCTAGTCGGAATACGGGGACTCCCAGATTGTGTGACTTCCTAGACGATGTCTTAGGATATGACATGAAATAAGATACCTTTAGGACTCTCTCATCTTGTTCATCCCTTCTCAACTCAAATTCTATTAAGGACCTTAAGGATTAGGGTTTTGTCTCTTCTCCTCACCCTCTTGAGGTATGGGTAAAGTTAATAAGGTCTAAGGAATCCTCCACAAAATTAATGAAAAGCATGTAAATAAGATGTCATGGACATAAGCTTAATAGATTAAGTGCAAACTAAAGAATAGATACATGCTTAGGTCGTATGACACGAGTTGTCATTGCCCTTAGGAGAGACCTCCTTGTCAGGAGGATGAGTAGAGAGAGTTAGTCTTGGAGGTAGAGACCTCCATTGAAGGTAGAGACCTAGCACATCCTTTGAGTATGATGTTAACCCTAACCCTAAGTGAAGGTTAGAGAGAGATGACATGATGAGTTAGATGTCATGGTAGACTGGGTGTTTGGATAGATCTTTGGATTTCCATACGAGCCATGAGAGGTTGGATGACCTAGCACCTTTGGCAACCCGGGAAAGGGTCGTGCATGTTAGAGGAAAGGGTAGCTCCTTCATGGATGAAGTTAGTGAAGGACCTATAGAAACCCTATGGCTTATGCAAGTAGGGGATAACATGCCCCATAGTACGTCAGTAGTACGGTAGTAGGTTGAAACCCTGGCCAGAAGGGCATGATGGATGGCCTATGAGATAAGCATAAAGAGATATGGATAATCTTGAGCCAAACATGAGTTGAGAATAGGCTTCAACCACATAGGGGTATGCTTGTGAGCATGAGCCTTCATGGAGAAGGGACCTCTAGTAAGTATGGTTGGAGGTGGAATTAGCTCTAGAGAGAGGAAGCAGAACCCCAACAAGGAGGTTGGAAGCCTAAAACCCCAAAACTTGAGGAATAGTGGGGAGTTGAGGATGATGCGACCTACGTGGATGATAGTGGTTGCCTTATGCTTGATTCCTGGAGGTTGATGATATCCTAGTTGCCTTTAGAGGAACCAAACCCTAGAGAGAGGATGATGCTTCTAGTACCCATGGTATAAGTGGTTACCTGCTGGATGAGATAAAGAGTGCTTTAGACCCTAAGGAGGTTTAAGTAACCAGTTGTAAGGCTTTATACCTAGTTGGTTGTCCTGGAAGAGGACTCAACTCCGAAGCAATGCTCGAGTAGAAGGATCATGGGAGTACATGACATAACTTGGACATGCTTATTTCGTGGTTAAGAGGTTGAGCATGTTGTTGGATATCCAAAAGTGTACCTAGGGTTCCTGGCCGAATAGGGGAAGTGGTGTACCTAATGCTCATGATGAGAATTGAGTCTCTATAGTTTCGAGCGGGGTATAGAGGAAAAGGAAACCCCTTAAGTTCAAGGTAGGTTTGATGAACCCCTCACAACTAATTTGGTGTAATGTTGAGGATGAGAACAAGTGCGACCTAGCATGGTTTAGTAGGTACGCTTGTGCCTTAGTAGTTGCGGGTTTAAGCATGCTCATATGGATGTAAACCCTAAGGATGCTTGTGACCTTTGTTATAAAGGTGTAGTTTCCTCCTATCCTAGGAGAGGGACCCTTTGGTAGGGAGTTTACCAATTTGGTTGGTTTTGAGGTAACCTAAGGAGGTTTCATAGGATCTTGAGAAGCTAAGTGAAGAGTACATGGCATAAGAATGAACCTATAGACCCATAGATAACCATCTCTAAGTGCATGTGGATGTGTTACCATGGAGGTAACCAGTATGGGGCTCGACCAAGGTAGGCAGGTTGCCATGATCCCTATGAAAGGATGAAAGTCAGCCCATGAATGCAGGAAGAGAGATGATGAATGCTTGGGTAAGGTTCTAAGCTAGACATGTACCCTAATGGAATCCTAAGTCTATCCTAGGGTCAGGTAGGGATAAGACCGATGGAAGAAGGAGTTGCCTAATTCCCTAGTTGCACATGACCATAGGGTCGGGAGGTAACATCTATCATTGTTTGAGGGCTATGGGTTAGGAGATTTATCACCTTCATGAACTCATGGGACCCAAAGGGCAGATGAGTAGGGCACTCTCTTGATGCATGAGGGAAGAGGGATGACCCCAAAAGTGCCGACACCCTATGGACCTAGAGGAGATGACCAAGGGATGTGTGTAAACCTCAATAGGTTCAAGACCAGTTTTCCATGGAAGTAACCTTGACATCGAGATGATTGTGATGTAGAGGCATAGGTGGTACGTCTCAACTTGGATTTAAAGGTGTACTGACAAGGTGGGATGTACCATCTCTACTCCTGGAATGGAAAGAACTCTGTATTTGGACAGCCGCCAAATGCTTATTTCTTCTTGTTATGGGAGTGAGAGATGGGACAGTACGCATGTCATACACCAATGATAAAAGATGATGCGAGTTGGAACGTTGCTACAAGGTATGAGGACAGAGATGATAATGTGCCCTGGTGGAGTGAATGATGCATTGACAGGTACAACGATAAAAGTATTAAGATGATCACCTTGTAAGGATGTTCCTAGTAGAAGCTTTTTGGAATTTGCAAGTTATACAAGGTTGAGTTTGATCACCAGGTGGATGAGCTCAGAGTTTCTTGATAAAGATAAACTTAGAGTTTGAGATGAGATGATAAGAATAATACATGGAGGTGTATGTTACCTAACACCTAAGGATGAGAAGTGGTAATGAATGCTCTAGTTGAGCTATAGTGCCTAGTTTAGCTGGAAGCAAGAAGAAGTCGAGGTTGATAGGCTAACCTTAAGTTGAGAAAAGGAGATAAATTTGGATAACACTCAGATATAACGAGATATGTTGAACAAGATTAGTGGTTGTTTGGATAGCCAGCCTAGTCCTTGATGTGATAGAAGGATGATTGTAGAACTCTGGATACACTTCTTTGGATAGGAAGGTAATAAAACCCTGATGAGAGTGGTTTAGTTTTTCTGAGGAATCGATCTTGAGGAATCATGATATATAGGAAATCATGATTTTAAGATCACCACACACCGTTAAACTACAAAGATAGTAAGTGATAGTAGTAGATTCTTAAGACGAAGTTGCATGTGGTGTGTGGCCATGCAAGCTAGGGGTGAAGAACGAATACTAGTAACCTAGTGCATGGATATAAAGTATAAAGAGTCCCCAAGAGGGAATGGGAATTCATCACTACATATGTGGTGGTAAGTCTTCCCTAGACCAAAGAATGTCAAGATGCAATATGGGTTATGGTAGATCGCCTTACCTAGATGACATGAGAAAGGAAGAGTACTGTCATGAGACAGATTTGGTTGAACTACTTAAGAGAGAAGATGGATCAACCACACCGTGATGTGAGTTCAAAAGTTCTTGGGTATGACCAAGGTTCACTTCCATAAGGTGGAAGTAGATACATGAAGAACTCAAAAATAGTATAGTTTATCACCCCTAACTAATGGTTAGTATGATCCAGACTAGAGGGTCTGATGAGAGCATGTGTGCTCATTCAGGGTGATACAAAGAGACAATTCTTTAGATGTGATGTTAACCACCATGGCTTTATCGGGATGCAAGAAGTTCTATAAGGAGGTTGTGTCAGTCACCACTTCATTATGATGATGTTGGTGAAAGAGGCATCACGAAGGTCAGTAAAGAACCATAGTGTGTGCATATGAAGTCGCTTGAAGGTACAATGGTTGAGAGAGAGCCCAAGGGTGACATGAGTCATGAGCTGATGCAAAGCAGACTGACATGCAGTTCACTGTGGGAGAATATGTGCTGTGAAAGTACGACCCCTCTAAGCTACAACTGAGAAAGTTGAGTCCCCGATATATAGGTCCATTAGAAATGGATTGGTGGAGATGGTTGTGTTTAGCCTTATCCCTCAGGATAACATGATGTGTGAGTCCGATCTAGAGCACTATGTGAGGTACCCAAGCCATGTGCTGAGCCCTGAACCTATTCAACTTTTTGAGAGGCTGAAATGTCCTGAGTCACCTATGAGGGTACGATATACCAAGGTAAGAAAGAACTCAGATGGAAGAATTTAAGGCCACATGGGAGCCATGATGGATATATGAAAGGCTTATCCTGAATTGTTTGCTTGTTTGCTTGGTGGAATTTTGAGGACAAAATTCTTGTAAGAGGGGAAGGATGTTACAACCCCAATTTTTTGGGTTCCTTTGGTGAGAAATGCAATTTCTCATATTAAAGATATTGGAACAGATAAAGATATAAATTGTTTTGAATAAATGGATTTCGTTTACAATAGCCTTGATGATTTTATTGTGGGCTTTATTTGCTATTGGGCCCAATAACAAGGAAATTCAATTAATTAAGAAATCGAGAAAAGAAAGATGTGGAAACCTATAGAAGGAAAAGAACTTAATCCAAAGATGGATTTCGTGCCACATGGGTTCCTTGGGTGCCAAGGGGTCCAAAGTTGCAAAGAAAAGAAAAGATTAATTAAGTATTTCTTTATTAAGAAATAAATTGAAAACAATGGTAAAAGGTGGAAAACAAGTGAAAAGAAGTATAATTGAGTTATCCTTAGTGGAATTTCGTATTCCAAGGATTCCTAATGATAAAAGGCATACTAATGAGGAAAATAAAAGAGAAATAAAGAGAAATCCTCAAAAAGGAAATATTTTAATAAGAAATACACATGATAATGAAGAATAATGCATTTAGATGCATCTACAAGGATAATGAGTATCCAATAAAAAGGATTTCGAAATAATAGAGGTTCTTGGTGTCCAAGGAGTCCCAAATAGAAAGATATTGGTTTGAGGAAAGAGAAAAATAATCGTTAAATGAATTTTATTAATGAGTAACTTGCCTTTGAAGAAACAGTCCTTTTCTTTTGGAGTTTCGGACTCAAACTTGACATGCAAGTAGATAAAGGCAAGAAAGAGAAACCCTAAAATTTGGTTGGAAAATATTGCACGGTTTCTGAGTTATGCAATTTACAAAATTACCTAAAGTTAGGTTGTTAATTGCCTAAGGTTTTGATGTCACAATGAAATTGTTTTTTTTTTTGGAAATTCGGATTGATTGAGGACCGTTGATCAGGAATCAGAGGGATGGGACTAAGTACCAGTGACAACAGGCTATGGAACCGGGGAAGGAAATTCCGTTTCCCACTTTGGTTGAGTTTGAGAAGATGTGCGCCGATGGAAAGTATCCCATTGAGATCGGGAGGTCTTTCCAAGTCTGATCATCCTGGGTTTCCATAGGTTTCGTAGCAAAACCAGAGAAACCCCAAATCACAGGTAGCCATGGACGGGCCCTATATATATATAGGGGAGGGTGCTCCACGATACTAGCATCCCCACCAATTGTTCTCGCATGATTGGACCTCTGAGACAAGTTCTTTGGCGCATCCGATTTGGCTAGAACCATCGACCTTCCCCATCGTCGAGCTGCTGTTGCCGCCGGAGGGACCAAGGGCCCTAGGCGGAGAAGGAACGGTGCAGGAGGGAGTTTGAGGGTTCCCCTGAGTTCGCGTGGGGTTGGCGAAGATGTCGGGCCCCTCAATTCGTGTGCGGGTGGTCAGGAGCATGGAGTCAACAAACGAGTTGACTCGCGAGTTGCTGTTGGTCGAGACTCAAGGTTGAAGACAACTTCCCGAAGAAAGTTACCAATTTGCCCTCCCTCCTCTAGTGTTCAGGTATGGGCATATTTGTCTTTTTGGTTGCTTTTGATCTCAAGTAGGCGTGCACATCTGGGGCGTTGGATCCTATGTGGACCAGCGGTCCATGAATCAGACGATCCGTGATTTTTCTGAAATAGCCAATAAATCAATAAAAAGGGGATTTCTTGATAAAATCATATCTTGAGCTAGGAAACTCAGAAGGGAAAAGTTAATACATGAGTTTTGCTCAGAAAAATGAGAGGAATCCATTAAAAATATAATTGAAGCCTGATTCCTTTTGCAATTCGAAAAGTAAAGGAAGATATCAATTTTAATGTTTAAAGAACCCTATTTTGACATGAATAATATATTTATAAGGGTTTAATAGATGATTAAAGTTGATATTAGTCTGTTAATGATAAAAGGGAACGTTAGGAACAAAAAGGATAAATTTTGCACGTCATTGATTTAACTTAGAGTTTCATGTGCATGAAAAAGCTTTAAAGGGCCTTGAAACCCTAATATTAGTGAATGAGATTATTAATGGCTTTAATTGATTAATTTCATGTTTAAAGATAGAATATGCTGAATCTAAGCTGTTTCAAGCGTTAAAGTTCCTAATTGTGGTTAAATACTCTTAATGTAGAAATTAGGGTTTTCAAATGGATAAAAGCGGTAGCTTTAATGGAAAGAGGCTTAATGAACTTAATTGACGGTTAATTGTGCTTTAATCCAAAATTAAGATTGAATGTGTTATAGGATAACCTTAATCATCTTTTGTGAAGGATAGATGAGAAAATTAGGGTAAGATGAAATAAAACCCTAATTGCCAAGTAAACCCTAAAAAGAGGAAGAAACCCTAAAAAGGAATAGAAACCCTAAAAGTGAAACCCTAGGAAGCGAGTTAGGTTTAATGGATCTTCATGACATGAATAATAAAAAAGGGAATTACGTGATTATTTCATGATCTTGTTGAAAATGCTTTCTTGCTTGGATTCTTATTTGCATAGATATTTCTATTCAAATCGTCAGATCAGGTATGTAGTTAATTATGGATAACCGCCTTAGTTTCCCGAGGATTTTCCAGATGGTTAATCGCATTGAATGCAAATTATCTGTTGGATGTTCATATTTGCAAATCATAAAGTCACTATGATTATCACATTAAAAATAGAGGTATGTATTCTGCACCTACATGCCACCCTGATGGATGATGCCAAAGGTCAGGTCCATATGGGTAAACCAATGGACACCTTGAGTGGTGACCCCAGACACCAAGCTCAGGAATGAGAAGGTGGCCTATGATATTGCATGACTAGTGGATACCATGAATGGTGACCCCCAGGCACCAAGCTCGAAATTGAGAAGGTGGCCTTAAGTCATTAGAAAAGGGAACCCTAAGGTGGGTATGCCAGGGTTAGGGGAAAAGCGGTGGAAAAAATCATACTTAAAAGTGTAAATTGGCTTCTTAATTAATTTGATTGTGATTATTAAATTGTTATCCATATTTGCAAGATTTTGGTTGTTCCCACATACGAGTATATTTTGATATACTGACCGACATTTTGTTTGCCGGCGTTTTAGGAACAACAATTGAAAGAACAAACAGTAAAGTGACACATTGTGGAAATAAGAAATAAAGTGCAAGGAGGATTAGATAGAATAATTCAAGCTCCAGATAGATAGATTCCCAAAGTTTTCAAAGGTAAGTAAAGTTTTAATTTTATACCAAATTCCATTTAGTTAGTAGAATTTCAAAATTATTATTGATTATTTGTCGAACCTTTGATCCTGTTAATTGAATAACGACTCTGACCTTTTGGTCTCGCTTAATTGGGGGTTACCGGGAGGCGGGGTTGTTACAATGGTCATTGTACCTTCCTACTACCACTTTCATGGTACCCACCGTGACTATGCTACACACATCCCTTTTCCCATTTTCCTATATTCATCACCATGTTCCCAAGGCCATTTTCATCTAACATGAAAATTCCACATCATATGGACTGTGGTCATGGAGGGAATAATGATTCTTCTTCTTTCAAACCTAATCTACATTTTCCAATTCTTTTACCACTTTGCCCCACCTAACTCTAGACACCCTATACCCCTATAGAAGCCTTAGTGGAGGATGGGGTTTTGAGGATTAGATTCTAGTTAGAATTCATTGCACCCCTTGGTCATTACCTATCTACTTCACTCACCATCCCATACTCCATCCCAAAATCCTAGTTTTATAGGGTTTTGTCCACTTGCCACAACCATTCAATGATTTTCACCCTAGAAGGGAGGATCCTTACTTACTGCAACTGGAAGTGAAGAAGAAGAAATCTTCATAAACTTTCATGGATTTTTCTATTCTTCTACCATTTATTTTGTTCTTTGTTGTACTATGAGAAGCTAAACCCCTTTTGGTGGACCATTTTGTGGGAAATATGTAAGTGTGATACCATGTTGGGGAAATATTCATGCCAACCACTTTAATTTTTTTTAGAAGGTGATATGTTCTAACATGTTCTCATTTCCTATCTCGTTCTATGGTGATTGATGTATGAAAACACCAAAGGAATAGAGAAAAGAAGAAATATGATGCTCAAAGAGGAAAAAACCCTAAGTCCAACTAGTGGATCCTTAGCTCATAGCCTCTCTTCCCACCTATCCATCTATTGTACTATCTGTAGGTGTGATATATAAGCATTAAACATGATTCTCTCTTTGCACTTAGAAAAGATAATACTAAATGGTTGGATGGGGGTAATAGGAGGTGAAACATCCTTCTCCTACACCCACACTATTGGGAAATACAACATCAGATAGGTAGTGGAAGCAAAAAATATATTAATATAATTCCCATCAACCAGAAGATTATGTCAATAACTATGCAATGTAAAGGATGGTTTAACGAAGATATACCTGATCCTGGAGTAAGTACAACAACAATTCTCATTGATGTGGTTGTGTACTCTTGGATGGTGTCTATGTAGCTCATGGTCTTTACCACAGATGACAGACTCAAACGACGTCTGCAACAGCTCCTCCATACTGTAGGCTGAAGGTGTCCTCCTAGCCACGGGAAAAGGCCACTTCACCTCTAGAGAAGCTCACATGGACCAACTAGAACTCATATCACCCTACTACTATGGACAGTTGGGAGTTGTCCCTCTTGTTGGTGTACTAATCACCAACTCTCCCACAATAATGATCCTCAATTGTTCTCTCCCTAGCTATCCCTCCCTAGTCAGGTATGACTTTCTTGGACTCTCTTGGTTACCACAACTAGAGAGGACAACAATTGTTAGAGCAACTAATTCTCAATTATCTCTATTGTGCTTTAGGTAGCCCCCAATACCCCTCTATTTATAAGAGGGGTTTGGGTCAGGATTCCCAGTCTGTGCGGGAGTGGAAGGGGCTGGAAGATCATGAATTTTTTGCAACCTACAAAACTCAAAATGGTCATCTCACAACCAAGACGATCGTTTCTCATGCGAGATCATCATTTTACTAAGAGAGGTGGTCGTTACACCATGTTTCCCATCACATATGAATTGTCAATTTGGATACAATTAATGCTCCACATGACATCAACACTAATCCTTGATGCAATCAAATTTCTCCACGAGTCAATCGTCTCTCTCTCATGAGCTGGTTATCTCATGACCATGAGATAGTCATCTTACTTATGTGAAATGATCGTCTCGCTTCCCAATTTAGGAAGAACATAACCAATTCAATTATAATCAATCTGAAACTCTAAAAGGTCATCTCAACACTTGAGTCGATCGTGTGGCAGTCTAGTCAGGTGATTTGTTGTGTGAATAAAGTACCTAAACACTTAAGTAATTAATCCAATCATCATTCATGATTAAACTCCTATTCTAGATGTGTTCCTATATGTACGACCCTATAGGTCCCATATTATGTTGGTAGTGAATGTCCATAACAACTTATGACATCACAAGTAATGAGCGATGCCTAGTCACACATCATTTCTTCCCAAGTAAATGGAAAGTTGGAGAACAACTTCAACCTACATTATGTGTATGGTGTTATAGTTTTAGTGCAGTTCCTTTGTCACTGATATCCAATTTGAACTTGAGGCATTGAAAACACATCCTTTTCAACATTCAATCTTGTTCCTTGAACCAGAGTAGACTGTCTCAGATATATGTAAGCTCAATATCACATATTGACTCACATGAGAATGGCCATGCATTTATCAGTCTTGCTAATCAAGAGACCTAGGATATCATACTCCTATCAGAGGGAAAAATCCCATCTCTATCACACACAGTCAGTCCCCATGTGTCACAGTCACCCAATCATCACCTTTATGACAATCCATATTTCATGATTGCATTTGATGATGTCAAAGTGTATCGAATGACATGTGATGAGTGCAGTGATTTCACGTCTATGAACCACAAACTCAACCATCACTATAAGACGTGGCTCTATCTTACCTAGTTAAGGTTTCCATGTATCACTCTTATGGTGGGTCTGTTTGATACATTGTTCTCTAACATGTATATGTGTGCTTGGTTTGATGTCATCATATCATGACTAATGAGATTATATAATCAACCAACTCACACTCTGACCTTATGTGTTATTTCTATCTATCTACCTTCCACAATAACAATCGATCAGGGACATAACAAGAATGCATATATTCTTATCATCAGTATGTTCTCATTGTTCAGATCCTCAAGCTAAAGACATATGTCATTGAGTTATATTATTCTCTAGACATTTATTTTGTTATTTCATTATCTCATAACTAAACAAATAGAATAAATTGGAGTCTTGCCTTTATTATTGATCAAATAATTTACAAGTTATGCCATTACAATCATCATATGATTGGCTCTCTGGGCATATACACCAACACATACCACCCCATGACACTAAGTATATTAGGAGGATCTCTATAAGAAACCTAGAATAGGGTGATGTTAATTAGATTTTACCTATCCTCCAGTCAATTAAGCATCATAAGTTTGGATAGGAGGTGGAGGAAATAGTTCCCCTACACACACCTTATGCCACCAATGACGATCTAGTAGGATAGGATTGTCAATCCTCATTAACCTTACTTGTTTGATTGGGTAGTATTTCTTGTTGGATGTGTTTGCATGGATATCACCCCTTGGCATAGTTGATAGTTACATACCCCAAATAGTCATCTATACCTGATTTTGTTGTTCACCTAGTTAATTGCTTGATGGTTCTAGTAAGTTTTTGATATACATTTAGTTCTTATTCTTAGTTGCTTGAGTTAGGATTTTCTAGTTAGTTTCTTAGTGTAGTCCTTTCTTTTATTAATAGTGTAATTGCTAGTCTAGTATAGCTAAATTTTCTTTCTTGCTATTTCTAGTATAGTTTAGTGTAATTTCCTTCTTTCTTAGTGTATTGTTGCTCTCTTAGCTAGTGTGTTGAACTTAATTTTAATGGTCAATTAAGATTTTAATATATCTCTTTTCTCTTGCATGATTCTTAGCATAATCACCTAAACCATCTTCAAACCCTGAAAACTGTAACTCTCCTCTATAGAAACTTAAACAAACAACATATCATAGTACCTTACCACTCCCTGTGGATTAACACCAACTATCCACATTCCTATACTACACCCCAAGCATGTGTTCTTGCTGATCAGTTTATATAGAGTGTGTCGACTAGGGTTTTTTTGTGATGCAAAGTGTGATGACACGTCGATAGGATATTTGAGAGGTGATGAATTAACATTTATAGTTACTTTTGATTTGTGACATATTTAAATATATAAATCCATGACTTGTAGGTAATGTAATCTTGTAATGTATTTATATCTTCCTTTGGTCAACTAATTCCCAATTTTCATTATGACTATTTACTTCCCTCATATAGTTATAGAAAAATTTTGGAGAACCAATTTCAACTAGAATATATTATGATGGTAAAATATAGATCTAAATCCTACGTAAACCATTATGTATATTAATTACACTTAAACCTCAAAATAGGTCTCTTATAATAAATATATATAATTTGTTTTTCTAATGACTAATACATTTAGATTGTTGGTACCAATATGCACACAATCAAAATCCTTTTAGTGTGGTAAGCCCTTGAATTAGTTATATTATTGGGGGGTAGTGGCATATTAGTAGATTTAAATACATGTGATATCCATTATACAGAATTGGTGGGTTTATGACATGTCATGTAATAATCCATGTATTTCTAATTATGTGTTAAACTTTATTATCTCATTTATAATGTTAGGTGTAAAATTTGTTTATATTAGGTAAGTTATGGTTTAATATGCGTGTTACTCGATTATTACTTAGTCTTCTAAACATTTACTATCATCATCCTATTAAGGTAAATCATATAACTTGACCATGTTTGGTTTTTCTCCTGAACTAAGCCCAAAGGCATCCAAACCATGGAATATGGTATCCAAGGTTAGGAAGTCATATTTCAACATATTACACCAAGTTGGAAAGAATATTGAATTTTAGAACCTAGAAGCGGTATCAATCCAAATTTTTTTCTATTTTTCTCAACTCAAAACTATCTTGGATTGTCAAAACTAGAACTCAAAACTACTATTTTCCAAGTTAAATAGAATCAGGTTCACGTGTTTAGACGTATCACTAGTGACATAGAGTTCCCTGCAAATCATATTTCTCCTTCACTAATGGTGGATCTTAATTCTACAACAAAGACTAAATAATAAAGACAAAGTTTGTGTTTTGGTATTACATTCATATATTAAGGTACTTGCACAATCTTTAGTCAACCAACTTGTACATATCTAAATCAACTTGCAAGTGATTGAATGCTTGCTTTACAAGGACAAGTGTCTTGTTAATGCCCCAACACAAAAGTCAACTAACTTTCCAAGTATGTACACTTCTTATACCCATTGTATGAGAAAGGTATACCAACTAGTAAAAACTCAACCATGTAGACATTCCATATGTTAATTAACTTGTGGGCAAGTCAATATAATATATCAATAATATGCAACAAGTGGTTCAACTTTATGTTGACTAACCCTAGATGATAAGAATGAGAATTTATTTGACCTCTTGGACAAGTCAAGTGACTTATGTCCATGATATGCTAAAAATCCATTTCTTACATGAACTAGCACGTACAACGTATCTTCTTGCCCATTTCTAAAACAATATACACTTCAAATATGTCTTAAGGGCTAGTCAAGATTCTATAGAAGTCAAACACCACACAATAAAATAAATAAAATATAAAACCAATTACCTTACATTGATGTATTAGATTAGACAAAGAACCATAAATTCATAACAAAGCAAGGTTTTACAACCCTAAATCATACCTAAGCATATAAAAACATATCATCTATAACAATTTATTAAACAACCTATTAACAAATACTAGAAACATTTACACTAGGACTAGAAGGAACTCATTAGCTAAACCTAAGGAACATTACCAAACATAAAACATGTCATCCTTGATTTTGAATATGTATATATATTTAACTAAAGAATCATCCAATTGAATTAATTAACTAGTTTTTCCCTATTTTGGGAAATTGACATGGAGTTGAAGGCTTTAGAATCTTATTAATTGTCAATATATCAAAATGATAATAATTATTATAGCCTCATTATGTAATATTTTTAACCGATTTTAACAATTTGATGAAATTGATCAATTATACTCAACTAGTGTAAATTCAGGGTTTTTACTAAAACTGATATGATTTTATTTTGTAGATATTGTATGTTGAGTTTTTTGAATGAATTCAAGTAGTGTTTAATGATTATATATCAACTATACCTCATACTTGTCGTTAAGTTTAAAAGAACATTTTTTTATTAGAAGTCATGGAACTTGGTGATAAAGTACTAAACTATAATTTGTTCATTATTAAACAACATGCAAGGTAGCATGATATGTGAAGTACTTCATGATTTTGATGTAAAATTAAATTTATACTGGAAACTGTGATGTCTCAGGGTTTGAGTCCTCAGATAAAATGATCTTAAAAGGAATGATTGTCCACTACCCATATCACCAAGGTGCACCTCCTTTTTAGGGAGCCCATCACTAAAGAACTTTGTGGTTAAGCGTGCTCGACCGAGGGTAGCACTAAGATAGGTGACCAGTCAGGAAGTTGATCCCATCTTACATATGAGTGAGGATAAAGCCCGCATTTAAGTCTAGTAGTGGTTTGGGGGGATAGTCGTCATTCTTGAAACTCTATTAAAGACTTGGATAGGTGGCCTGGGTGTGACAAATGGTATTAGAGCCAATTCCCCTCTGATAGGTGAGACCCACTTGGGCTTGTGGCATGCCAGTCTTTCAAACGTGCAGTCCAAGCATGTTGGAAAGGGCTATCCTAGTTGATAGAACCACCCTTGCACTAGTAGTTATGGTTGGGAGTTGGGTATACATGGGATGCTTGGGTCTACACTGAAATGGAGATAGATTATGAGGCCATATAATCAAGCCTTGATGAAGACGTCAAGAATCTAAGTGAGGGAGATTGCAACGTCGCATGATTTGAGGCCTTGGATAAAATGATCTTAAAAGGAATGATTGGACTACCCATATCACCAATCTGCACCTCCTTTTCAGGGAACCCATCATTAAAGAACTTTGTGGTTATGAATGTTGAACCCAAACTAGTACTAGGATGGGTGACCAGTCGGGAATTTGATTTCGGCTTATGTGTGAGTGAGGACAAAGAACACAGTTAAGACTAGTGGTGGTATGTGGAGCCGATCATCATTCCAGAAAGTCTACTAGAGCCTTGGGCAGTGGGACCTGGTGTTATAGAAAGTTTCTCATATTGGAGTTGGTGTCCTAATGCGAAAATGTATATAAAGAACTTCATAAATCAATACATTTTATGAAGAATTTTAAATGTATGTCACATGCTTCAATGTATAATGGCACGGGTGGGATGAACCAATTGTAATAAGAAAACAATGGGTATCACTAGGAACCCTAAGAATCATATGTATGTCACTCTGAACTCCTCCCAAGTTTTGATGTAGGGGATAAATATGTTTGATGCTTAGTGACATAGTATGTGACACGAGATAGATCATGATATATGTTTTGTTATTGTCTGGTGTAGAGGAAAGAATAACACAAACCTCTCTTGGATGATTATATACCTTTATATTTATACATTGTTTCTATTTAGATTTTTGTGTTCTCAACTATTGGATGAATTATCTAGCTTGTGACTAATGTGTTTAAGTATTTCACCTTACCAATAGGTTACTAAACAAGTGTGTCATACTTATTAGTATTT
This sequence comes from Alisma plantago-aquatica, assembly GCA_963693085.1. Taxonomy (NCBI): domain Eukaryota; kingdom Viridiplantae; phylum Streptophyta; class Magnoliopsida; order Alismatales; family Alismataceae; genus Alisma; species Alisma plantago-aquatica. Next base: position 929,474,068 of record OY856409.1, read on the forward strand.
GGGAAATCCTCTCGAGTATACTGACCACTCTTGAAATTCTCTTGATATCAAGCTCCTCTTTGTCCTTAATTCTTAGTCCTCCTTAACCTAACCACTATTCACACCCATGAAGAGTTCATGAACATGTGTAAGTGACATTGGATAATTGATTAAAACAAAATATACATTTAAAAAATACTTTCAATAATGATAAAACATAATTAAACTAATCATATTATTTATATGTATCATTATCTTATTATTTAAAGTTTTCATCTAGCTGGTATAATTAGAGTTGATCTTTGTTTGTTAACTTGTACAATGCGCATTTCTTCCAAGAGCTCATTATGATAATTGATTCCAATAGATAATTGGTTGTCCAAAGGGCCACAACAAACTTAGATGTTCACTTGATGAATATAGATTTTACATAATAATTGAAACTAAAAGAAATTAGTTTAATCTTGAATATTAATTCATGAACCATGTGACATGTCGTATCCTTGTACATATAATGAAACAAACAAGCACAATTTACTTCACATAGTAATATTGCATTATCATGTGAAAACTAGTTACTTGATAAAAATAACATGATCCATACATAAATATATATTAAATGAATGAAGATACATATTACTTAGTGTGCATATCCACTTCCTTGATCTTTAAGGAGGGAAATATATTTGGCCTCTTGAACTTGATAAATTCCTAAAATTCTAGGTCTACATCGTAACTATACATCAATCCATTATAGTCAACATAATTTAGTGTTTATACTAAACCATGGGATTAGGTGTCAAAATTGGGTTTCAAACTTATTTTGGAAGATTTTTAGTTCTTTCATCATTCCAATGAGTATTTATATAAAATTTTTGATGTACTGTTTGGTATCCACAATTTAAATACAATGAAACTATTTGTAAAAAAAAAACTGAAAGACCATAATGACCCCACTTACAATGACATATATATATATATGTTTTCGAAAAGGAGTGGCTCAACTGGTCAAGCATGATGTCCCCTAAGAAAGGGACCCAAGTTCAAATCTCAATAGCTGTCTTGGTTTACCACCCTCTCGAGCATTCATTTTCTGCCACAGGAATGGCTGAAGGGGAGAGAATGTGTCTATTTATCCCATATATACATGTTATAGAGTGTATAAGTCAAAAGACAATGCCCAAAACACATGTGGCTGGTAACCAAAAAAGTGAGAAGAATGACCGCTTCAAATTCCTTAGATTTTTTTTACTCTGAAGTGAGTATTTACCAAAAGATTTATATTTTTGATAAATTTTCATGATTTAAATATAAATAGATCTATATATTAAAAATCCACATATTAGAAACATGTATGTGATTGTAGAATTCTTCGTGTGACACCACATGTTATATGTGGTACACGACATATAAGTAAAACCACAACAATCAAAGACCACATTGATATTAACTAACATAATATAAAGAATGAAGTTAAAACCCACTAATTGTACTACACATGCAAATGAGTATGAGGTTAAATATGAAAAACATACTCTCAAATGTTCTGAGCAAAGAACACTCAAATAACAAGCCCAAAGTTAGATTATTAGGATTGAATGTTGATCTACAGAGGGTTGATTGTTGAACCAGTTTCCTTCTTCATGTCTTAGAGACCCCTTATGGATGCCTTATGGTGATAAAGAGGCTGAGAAAGGTCCTCCACCATGTAAGAAATTGTAACAAGAATAGTACCTATTATAGGAAAAGGCAAAATCCTATTTTTCTAAATGTGTTATTAGAAAATCAAAATTGTGAGATAAAGGTAAAATGGAAAAAACCTAATGATATATGGTATGATGGTAAATAATTGCAAGGTTTGAATATTACACAAAAATAGGGGAAATCTAGTTCTTTTGTTTCAACATTAAATTGGTGACTAGAAAAGATTCTTACATGCTTTCCAAAGAGTTCTCTAGCATCTAAAGTGTTTCTAACGTTGGACATGACTTGTCAGACTCTCATTTGTAGGCAATGGTTTAGAGAATATATTAAAATATGAACTCAAGAAAGGTTCAAAATTCATGTTAGTTTTATGGGAGTCAACTTATCATTTTGGGATGGTCAGTTTTATATTTTTGAACATGAGAAGGGCCAGGACACCCCTTAATATGGAAAGTCAAGCATATAGGAAGTTGGAGTTTGTTAGAAGTCAACACTACACTATAATATATAATTATGGGATCAAAGGACTAGTGATAACATGAGGAATTTGAGGGAGAAGGAAATTAGAAATAGGATGCACTAGACAGGGAGAGAGAGCAAAAAAGTTTTTGCCACTATAGCTTCATTTTAAAATTATACTAGGGTGAAGGAGAAAGGTCTTGATTTTTTATCATTCCCAATTTCAGAGTCCTATATAGATTTGAGAACCACAATCATTTGACTAGTAAAACATAAGTAGGTAAACAACAAGTAATATGGTAATGTATATAATTCGATTGTCATGTTAAATGTAGTTATTTTCTTTCTATATTGACTTGAGTTGGTTAGAATTACCCAATAATGTTAAATTAGGAAGTTTAGATAATTCGAGGTTCATGGTTGGAATATCCAATTATTTTTAGGCTAAAATTTATTTATTTATTTGGATTTAGATTCCTAGGATCATTGATAATTTATATGACTGCATTCCACCGAGTATTGGGGCAAGTTGCATATTCTTGAAAATTTTCCAAATAAAAATAATGGTGATTTATGATAAGTGATATGAATGTCATTTATTATTTAAAACCCTAATTAATGCCTAGTTCAAGTTACTATTTTATTAACATTCAAGGATTATAATAATGCTATTCAATAATCATGCAAGAGGCTTGATCCTGCGTATACTAATATAAGTGAAGCATCCAATATCATTTATTTTACTGAACCAAGCATGCCTCTTCATCTTTATCATCCAATATTCAAGAACATTTTTATTACATAAAAAAACTTCTGTGCGGTTTAATTTGCATGTAAAGGTCAATTTTTGTCGAATGTGAGTTCAAATTATTTATGTATTAAACAAATAGAACTTAGGAGTTTAAGCTAGGAATTTTTTATCTTGGGTGAAATGAAGGGCAGTGACAACATATATCCTTAAAGTTTATGTTATGAGCATTAACAAAAGGCGACTAATGCTTTTCTTTAAATATCTACTATGTAAGTACAAATCTGTACTACTTATTTATTTTTTCATATAGTCTCTCTTGTGTGGAAGTTTACCACTTATTGATGATGTTAACTACAAATATTTTAAGGTATAAACCTTTTAGGTTCCAAGATTTAGGTGAACCACTAAGTAGACTCGTTTAATCTATGAAACCTTTTAGATTTCAAAAATGAAAAATAGGAATACGTCAATGAGAGGAGTGATAAAGGCTTTAGTTAATCATTTTGCCTACTCATATCGATTTCTTATAAGTTTTTCATATACACTATTTATATTCCTACACACTCTTAGGTTTTTAGGTGTGTTTTTCAGGAAGGCCTTATTTACATTTTCACTTGATATTTTGTATGTAGTAGACAACTTTATTAGTTATGTATTTATTGAATTATGAATGTATATGGCTTATCTTTTTTTGAATTTAGTGCATGCAGGACATGATTATTGCTAAAAGAAATTGGAATTTGTTATCCTCATATAATATATGACTTGAATTTTTATATTAATTACCTCCTAGTTATTTCTTGTAAATCACTAATTCTTATCATGAGGTTTAGGTTGAGCCACACCACTATGGTTGTTGTTCCTTCATTTTTCATTATTGGCACTCTAGGGAGCAATGCACCATACATGACATTTTATGTAGCATATACATTAGGTAAAGTCATGCTTAATTTTTTCAAGAGGCCTTAGGTTCCCAAAGAAAAGGGCATATGGTATCTCTTAACACACTATACATGAACAAATAAGGAAGTTTTGGAATAAATAATCTACACCTTTGTGCAATATGTCACCCACTTAACATCCTAGATTGGTTATGAAAAAAATGAAAATCTTTTAATTCAACATAATCATCTCTAAATATTACAAAAAAGGCAATTAATGGAAACTCCAAATTGCATTTATATGTTCTTCTATATATCGAAAATTAGAAAGCGCATATCTTTAGAAAACAATGCTCACCTATAGTTCAAACAAGAACTATATTTGTGATTTTTTAAATACCATTAATTCCAATTAAACAACTACAAGAACCTTTGCCCATATGTATTATTACAAACCTTGTAGAGAAAATTCATGCTCATGTCAAATATTAGGCTTCTCAACATCCTCTACTTGAATCATGTATCTTGCTATTAGACTCATTAGCTTAACCCATAAACACTCTTGACAACATTAATATATTCTCTCTCACCCAACTACCTCTTGTTATTGTCTCACAACAGGAGGGTACCATAAGACACAAAATCATCATCATCTTTTAGCAACACCTTTCAAGAAAAAGAAAATGGTCATGAAAATCACCAAAAAGTAAGATATATCTACTGGTTTTTGTTTTTATAAACTCCTCATAAAAAAATCTTCACAAAATATACATTCATGCACCTTTCTATTTGATGCTCTACTGGGACTAAAAGTAGTTAATACAGCATATAATTGATTTTCCTTTTCTTCTTTAAAATATTTTGGAGTTTTCCTTAGACCACATCCCCAAAACTTTCTTAACCTTCCCCATTTCTGCCAATTTAACCATAACATGTCATTCTATTGGGCCTTATGGCAGTCAAATCTCTATAGTGCGTTAGTAAAACATTTAGATAGAAAGAAATAATATGTTTTAGACAAATATCTATCTTCATATGAATACTATTTTGGAATAAATTTATATGAAGGTGATGTCTCTCAATATAAGCTCTCCATGTATCTTCTTAAAACCTACAAATGTCAATTTGATAATGTTTCCTATCATCATCTATAGATGCTACAAGAGTAGTGATACCCACACCCAGTCTTGGCACCCAAATTGGGACTCAGACATCAAGAAGGTGAAGTGGTGCAAAAAACAAGGAGACTATCCCTAGTGTATCAACAAAAGATATTTTATAGGAGAGAGAAAATGAAAGAAAATGGTATAAACAAGGGGAAGGAGGGAGAGAAAATAACCATAATTAGTTGTGATTGTCTCCTATTAATAGGAATGAGAAAATTGATGTTTACAATTCTTGACGAAACTCGATGTTTAGGTACCCAAAAGAAAGAGAAGTAGCCAGATTTGAAGGTACCTGTGATTTGAAATCAGAGATGAAGCGAGGAGAGTAGGAGAGCCACCACATGACCAGCAACTTCGGCCACACGATGGGGGTCAAACCACGATGAAACTCACAATTGAAAGATGTGTTCAGTTGAAAAGACTCACATGAAATAAATAGTAGGGATATATATGTGAGGGGAAGAGATGTGGTGAGGAGGGTGGTGGCCAAAAAGCTTGGGGAGCAAGCAATTGGGCATTTCCTCAAATCACGATGAAATCTCACAAATAATGGTTTAAAAGATGCAAATTTTGATTTGGAAACCAATGAAAGTTATTTCACAAAATTTTTTTGAGAAACAGAGAGATATGCCCAAAATATCAGAGCACTTTGGTCCACATTTATTGTTCATACGGGTTTGAGGTAGAAGATGACCAGATCATTTAATACAACTTTCTAATTTTGTTCTTTTGATGCATTTAATGTATAAAATTTCTTTAATTATTTGAGAGTGTAAAATTTTTTCAAATAAACTCAAATTTGGTACGTTAAATGATTTTTTGGTGAAGAACTATAAATATAAAATTATATTTACCTTTGAAGACTTTTACTATTTTATTTAAGTAAATCTTATTTTCTCTTTCCTCATGCATTAATGACTCTAGAATTTTACAATAATAATAAAAATTTACCATTAACATACATTAACTGTTTGGGATATGAATTTTCTATTATTTCCATTTTTTGGTGTTGCTTATTATTTTAATTAACGATTTGATGATTTTGCACACTTTCTCCTAAATTTACCTTGTTATCAAATATTTTCCAAATTGAGTCAAAATTCATTAAAATGTATATTTTAACATATAGAACATTAATTTGCCATTATTTATTTTTTTGAAGACTTTATTATTTTATTTAATACATTTAAATATTATCACTTATTTTATCCTTTTAATTCATTAGACGCATCTAGAAACTTTCTAAAAATATAAAACTTGTCTTATAAGCAATACTAAATGTGAGGAACATGATTTTGACATTAATTAATTTTTGTAACATATATTTAATATTTTTGGTCTTTAAATCATTTTCTCTCTCATGAATAAAATAAAATATTTAACATTGACCGAATTAGATGCAAATTCACATATAGACTCATTCTGATATGTAGATTACGAATTTGAGGTTTATTTTCACTTTTGAAGTTGTTTAATAATTTTTTAATGATTTGGAGAAAAACTCATATTTTCCAATTCTGATTAATGCAAAGATAATTATTCGTTTTCTAAATTTGTGAAACTTGTCATTCAAGCAAACTTGAACTCAAGAAAAATGAATTTGGGCTTAGAATTATCTTTTAAGTTTCTCTTGTAAGAATTTTATCCCATTATCTAATATTACCAATATTCCTCATATTAATTAATTCCATATCACATTAACATGTTTAAAGTAACATTATTCATTCCTTTTTCTCTTTCTTGCTCCATAAGGCTAAGGAATGATCTAAAATGAATATATTTTATTAATATTTCACATGAGTGGTAAATTTGCATATTAGACCCTTATTAAAATATATACTGATGTATTTGTGCATAAAACCCTTTATTGGCATAAAAGGTGAACAAATTTTCACTAAACCATCATAGTCTCCAAAAATTAAGTACAAAGGCCAAGAAGGATAGAAATGAAAGGAAAATATTGGAAAGAGGGTCAAAAGACAAAATGTCCAGAATTTGGTATGTTACAACACTCCACCCCTTAAAGAAGATTTCATCCCCAAAATCACAAGCAATTAGGGAAGGGTGAGTGTGCAACCTCTCATCTCGACATATCAGATCGTTCCTCCAACAAAACACTTCCACCAACTACTCATCACCGATCAGGTTCTTAAGGATCACCTAGGGTTCTACTATTCAGATATTCTTTTATGAGATTTTCCATTATTAATATTTTTGGCTTATTAGTATTCTATTTGTGAGGATATCACATTATCATTATTATCCTTATAATTGTGTCATGTCATATTCACTTTTTTTCCAAAATAGTTATATTTCATTATCCTCATATTATCATTATATTAATTATAACAAATTATCTTGCATGTAATAGGGCATTTTATTCAATTTGTTATTAAGTCTACAATTATTCCAGATTATTTCACATTGATTACTTGTATGTATATTAAACATTGTCACATTACCTTTCTTATTCACATTAATGCCATCATTATTCATTTTTCTCATATTTATTCACTTCTTATTATTGATTATGCACATTTTTGTGAATCCAATCTCTCTTTATCCATATTTGAGTTATCCTTTGCATTTTAGTGAACATAGTGGAACATATTGCACATTAATGAATTGATTCACATTAGGTGATTAGTTAGGTGTATATTAGAGAACAAGATGATATGTATCTATCATTGATGACTTGATTAAACCATGATTAGGTGTTTATACATCATTTATGTGTATCAAGGTATATTATCTAATTATGACACCTAATTCCACTAATGTATCATCACTGACATTAAGGATGCATAGGTTAAGGTTAGATGATTACACCTTAGAGTCATGATCATTATATTTCACTTACAAATTGTTAGCATATATTAAGTCCCATATTAGGTTACATTTATCTTTTTCATCATATCATTAAGGTTTGTCAGTTCATGACATTATTAGCATCATGTGTACCCATAATTAATTTTAATATGTGAGTTACTCTTATTATGTGCATAGGATATTCATTAGGGTTTAAACATATGAATTATTCATTAAAAGACCATTATATGTTCATTAATATATGAACAAGCATGTTAGGGGTACCACTATTACTTGTTTGGTTAAAACTGAGGATCCAAGTATACTAACCTCCTTTTTAGGGAGTTAGGGTTTCTAAAGTTTGGTAGATAGATTTCAAGATATCACAGGGTTCCATCCCCCTAAAGAGGATTTCGTCCTCGAAATCTAACCACCCAACATCAAACTAACTATACTCCACCCCTTAAAGAGTTCGACCTATCAATCCAAACAAAACTAGGATTAAAGGATGATCTACTACACCATGTACAAGATCCATCACACTTCCACTGCGCACGCTGATAGCTCACTTAACCCCAAACTTCAAAGTCTAGGTTCTAGGGATAAACTTATCCAAACATGTGCTCTTAAGGGACATAAGGAAACTATCTTGGTATCCACTCTCAACAAGTCATCATACACCTGAAGCTTAGGGTTCCCAAAGTTATACAACATAGAAGTCTAAGATTACTATTGCCTAATAGGTCGAACCATCCATATTAGCTCAGGCTAGGCCGGTATCATATGGATCTTGGAGTCCTCGTAAACCAAGCTAGTGGCAAAGAGGAAAATATTTCCAGCCCCCAAAACCTGATCCTTTCTAGACATCTTTGCTTCAAATTCATTCCCTAGTAGTTGCCTAAAGGCAAACCTAAAAAACATTAAATTATTATGATTACTTAAGCATCTTTCAATTATAAATATTTTAGGGTTTTACTCAACATGATTCTAATGTGTAACTATAAGATCCAAAATCAACCTTTCATCAACATATATCAAACCTACGGTAATTATGTAACTTAAAGGGAACTATGCAAGGTAGGGTTTTAACTAGGGAGACAAAATTGAAATAGTCAGATTTCAACTACCATGGGCTCTGATACCATGTTGTAAAAGAATGAAATCACCCCTTTACTAAAAATTTGAAGAATCAAACCTCCATTCCCAACAAACTCAAAAGGTATGTTGAAATGGGTCTAAAATTTTTAAAACTTTATTTATATGGTATATAAAAGTCCTTTAGAAAGAAACGAAATAAAAATTACTAACTATTTTCAATTTTTAAAAAGGATTTAAAAAAATACATCAAATTCTCCAATTAGGGTTTACATAAAGATACATAACACAATCTAGATAGAGGGAAGTCTAGACTACTACAATCTTTTCTCCAAGGCAACATCTCCATCAACCAAGTCCAAGCCAAAAGCCAAGTTCTTCTTGTCTTATCCATCACCTTGCTCAACACCTGGGTAGTTGGGAAGGCACCCAACAAAAGGGAAAGGAAAAATAAGTGTGTGTCACAAAACTAGTCTAGGATAACAAGAAAAGAAAAGTAATAAAAATGGGCTATGGTTCATCATAAGATGAAGATATCAAGAGTATGAGGTCATATCAAAAGAAACTTTCCATTAATAATTATATTAAAAGGGGATTGCATGTAAGATAATTATGTCTACCTAACTAAGTAGGGTTGAGGCACCTACTGGACCTCTAACCTTAGGTGAGGGGAGAATAAGACATTCCCAGTCACCTACAATATTATGGGAAGAATAAGACATTCTTCAGGGCGATTATTTACATGCCCTTTGTGGGTGGTTGTACATAAGTACCGCTACTTTAAATTAAATAGAACATAAATATACATGATAGGAAAGGTAGTTATGGTAATACTAATTTATGAATCAATAAGAATGTGATCGGACCAAATCACGCATCCGGAAAGGGAGGCGGGCTTAGAAGGAATCGAACTTTTAAATTTATAACCTAAAACCTTCAAGGACCCCCACAACTTTATTACGGGGTCAAAGTAGATATAAGGGGTCAAACACAGGGATATGGTGACATGTAGGATGCTTGACATTTCATTCTTGTGTCAGATAAGCCAAGACAATAGTCGGGAAAGTAAGGGGTTAGAACTAATCTAGCAGGTTGTCAATTATTAAAACAAAACAAAGAAAAGAAAATAGAATAGAGTTTGTAGGATTCTACTAAACTAGAGAGAAGGAGTTCTTGGCTATGTAACCACAAGTTGGGCAGTCTATGCACCCATTCTCACACTTAGACAACCCTCAAACACCCTAGCAAGCAATCTACATCCATACCTAGTACGCACTGTGGTATCTGTTCCTGTGGGGTCATCCCACTCGCTCTCGCATAGCGTGACTAAAACTCATCGATGATATGAAACCTCTCTCAAGGATGACAAACCAACATCCTAGAATATCCTAGATACCTTCTCAGGTCTAGATTACTCTGGGATGTTAGGAACAGACAAACTTGAACCGTCCTCCTTTTAGATTCTGATCCAAACTATCTTATCTTGTCTATTTTTACAACGAATCTCTCGATGTAGGAAGAAATAGCAGTTCAAGCAAGAAAGAGATCAACCAAACTAGCAATCATAACCAGAAAGAGGAGATAGAACATAAAACATGCTAGATCTGAATTAAATCTATGTGCTTAAGGTAAAAGTACATAAACATGTCCAAAATGGGCTACATAGCCAAGAAGGAGCTCAACTAGCCATGGACAAGCATAGTTGGCACCGAACAAAGATGAAAGAACATTATTTGTACAGAAACAAAGGAGAACAATAGAAGAAAGGAGAAGAAGAATAGATTTAGCCCATAGAGGAGAGGTGGCTCTCGCTCCCTAGCCTCCTTATAGGCTGGATCTTGTCTTTTGGGTTGTCCTTCTTGATCTTCTGGGCTCCTTGGCCTCCTTACTCTCCAGATCCACCCCGAACAATAGCTTGGTTGGTGGATGGGGGTGGAAGATGATGGTGTGGATGTTCTCCTTCTCTTGAAGAAGATGGATCCTCAATCTTCTCTCTCCTCAGCTTCCACCTTTGGAGATCTAAGATTGGAGGTGGAAGATGGTGGGGAATGAAAGCACATTTAAGAGACGGGCGTAGAATGAGCACTTCGGCCTTCTCAGACCTCCAGACATTCCCACAGGGCTCTAGGAACCTCACCAGGTCAGAACCATAAGGTGGATAAACTCCCCAGATTGAAACCTTCCCAAGGTTCCCAAGTTCTCTTCAGGTTGTAGGGGGGGTGTATTTATAGGTAGGACCGTCGCAATTCTGATCCAGGCCGCCACCTTAATCACCACGGCTGTGGTGGTGACCATGGGTCATGGTCCTCACTAGGTCATGGTCTATGGTTGAGGTACCTTCCATTGTCATGGTTGAGATTGTGGATTGATCCCTGGTTGAGGCTCGATCCACGGTCGAGGTGTAGGCCTCAGTCGTAGTTAGCTCAGAAGTTGCAGTAGTGGCTTGCATCGCGGTCGAGGTGGTTTCCTAAACTGCAGTCTTGGTGGAGGTGGATACTGCGGTCACAGTTGAGGTGAGGGTGGATACCACGATCGCGGTCGCAGTGTATCCTGTTGGTCGCGGTCGCGGTGTAGGCCCATCTGCTGCAAAAACCCATGCGTTGGGGAAGATTCTTTGAAGTGTAGATGTCTTCTCCAGTTCGGTGCCTACAAGTCCAAAAAATTGACTAGTTCGAGCGTCTTTATCTATGAAAAGATAGAAATTACTAAAAGATCAGGAACATGGGATATTTTGGGCAACTTAAGGCTATAGTGACACAAAACCATAGGTAAATGCTTAGTATAAATGCATAAATATAGGTGTTATCAACCACCCCAAGCTTAGATCTTTGCTTGTCCTCAAGCAAGACTATGCTCAAAGAACAAAAAGATGACATCCAAATTAAACTTGGCGATGAATGCTAAGGTTAAGAAAAATAGTTTAAAACATCATTTCTCTTGATCCATGTTGTTTTAGAACAAACCCCCACTGATCGAGCACAATCCTGCCAAAGTAAGATCAAAGAGAAACCATGAAATATTAAGCTAGTCCACTGTAACCTGTCGATACTCGTGAGGGTTTGAATCATAATTATACAACATAAAAGCATTTTCACATAGATGATCACACATGTGATGAGCAATCATCATGTATCCATGTAGACCAATCAGGGACAACATGCCTCTCACTTATTCAGGTCCTAAGAAGAAAAGTAAAAAGACTCTAACGACTTCTGAGGATCTTGATCTGTGTCAGGCTGGTCCATGTAACAAGCAACAGTCTATGCAGTATGAGCCAGTTGGCCTAGAGCAGTGAGATGAACTCCTCGTACTGTGCTCAAACCAACCCTGCTACTAGGATGATCTCATAGGTCTCCTAGGGGTTCCTAATGACTTTCTTATGAGCTTTTGGAGTGATACTACCATGCACGACATACCTCTGTTCATGAGCGCAGTCGTACATCGGCTGGGCATCATCCTCAACTCTCCTAAAGGAGGAAACAAGTACTCATTTATTCATACTCATGCTTTTATTCTCTGCATTCTATTTTATAGGCCTGGGTGAGAACTCTTTTGATATTTTTGGGATTTTGTGGGTGGCCAAGGCTCTTTTGCAAATTTTTAATTTTTCATCTTTTTGACTTAATCTAAGGTGAGAGGGTGAATAGTCCATCAAGGAAAACACTTCAACTTGATTTATGGCTCAAAACTCATCATGGTCTGTTTGACCCATGTGTGAAAAGTAGCAATTATGATTCAAGGATCCTTACATTAGTGGCAAGCTTGTGAAATCGCGGCTAGGAGTCTTTGATCAAACTATAGATCCTTCCAACGGTCCTATATCCTGGATTTGTCATTCACAACATAGATCAAGGAAATAATGTTTTAAGCTATAAAAAAGGTGCAAAGCCTTAGATTTATTACCAAATTTAAGGAAAGAGTCAATGAGCAAGTCAAGCATAAGATCAAGCAGTTTAAGATTAAAAAAAGGTGCATTCATGCATAAAGATAATCATTTAGATCTAAGATTTGTATTGCACTGCCTTAATTGCAAATCTACAAATTACGAAAGTGATTTACACCTAAATGAAGTAAGTAAACATGCATGTGTGAAGAATGAAGAGGTAGAAGGATGAATAGCCCTACCACCCCAAGCTCAAAACTTTGCTTGTTCCCAAGCAATACCTAAGCTTAGGATAGTAGGGTGGGAATGCATGAAAGTTAGGGTGGGCGATCTTATTAAAGTCCTAAAATGATGCTTGTATGCAAGGAAATATTTAAGCAGCTACATAAGAAAAAACAAGAATTTATTTTGACAAGACAAAAGGAAAAGAAAGGGGTAAGAGAAAGGGGGTGGTTGCCCCACGATACTGACACTAGGATCCCAAATCCTAAGTTTTGGGACCAGTGTCACCTGTGTCTTGCCGATGGAGTCTACCATGTAGGAGAACAATGGGCGGAGATCTGGGCCCTTCGGAGTTTGGAGTAGAGGAATAGAATATGATGATCCAGTGAACTCATCCTTGTGCTGGAATTGTCTTGAACTGTACTGAGATGAATTCTTCGACAAATCATCCTCAAGGAACCTTTCAATGTATGAATATGAATGGGAAGTCCCTAAGATGTTGTCACAAGGTGAGATGGAGAGGAGAGGCTGGAAGTTTTCTAGAGGACTCCTCTCTTCTTTCTCCACCTCTGAATATGAGGTTGGATGCTTGGACAAATTTTTATATACAGTCTGAGTCATCCAATCATTTTCTAAACAAGAAGTATCCCCAGTTGAATCTGTTTGTAGTTCTACCACCCCAAGCTTGTCACCTTCTATGGGGTATAGGGTATCTTCATGCTCATCAGCCATGTTGTGATGGATTGTCCATCCTGCTCCTTCGATGTCCACCAAGCCTTGTAAAGGAATGGTGGTGAATGACGACTCATGTTGCTTCAACTCATCTTCATCAGTACACTCACTGATCCAATTCAAACAACTGTTGTCATCCTCCTCCTTGAACAAGTTATTCCAGACCATAGTAGGTGTGTGGGTGGTGGCTAAGAGACAAGTCTCAATGTGAGAGTCATCACCTTGGTCTGGATCAATTTCTTATTCAGGTTCTTCAAACTGACCCCCCAGTTATGAGGTTGTCTGACATTCCTAGTGAGGATAGGATTCATCATCATCATCATCATTTAACCATTCACTAGTATTATCCATTGGTTGATCAACTGAATCATTTGGATAAAATGAAGAGTTCCCCCAGATTGGCGGTTCTTCACAGAAAAATCCTGATGAACCTAATTGATGGTCTAAATAGGATGGTAGGACAAGATCCACTTCAGGCCCAACGGAATGGTTTTGATGACTGTAATCTTCATGATCTTGTGATGGCATTTGTAACTGAATTGTAACCAAATAGATGAGCTCTTGGAGCCTCCTACCTTGTTCAACATCTTTATCATGAAGTTGTGGTACTTGAGTAGCAATGCTTTCAAGACCCATGAATTCTGCCATACACATCTGATGGGAATCCGCTGTATCAAACTGATGTTTCCAGATGAATCCTTGTTCAACAGTTTGAAGTATACTTCTATTGTAGTCTCCAATCTCCGTTGCTATTTGGAGTTGATGCTCCTGCTTTTCTAATAGTTGCTAAAGAGGATCGACGTGTTCTTGGAGATGAGGAGCTAAGAAGGAGATTAGTGCATTGGCACTTTCTCTAGCTAGCTCCACTACTCTGATCAATTCTTGATCTCATGATAATATGGAAGTCGATGGCTGATCAATCATCTCCTTTGTTGGAATTTCAACATATGACGATGGTGGAGGTGAGTACAACTCGACTAGTTGTAGACTGTGACCTTTAATTATTCGCCAGCAGAGGGCATGTGGATAGGATGACTTGTCTTGCAGAAGCAAAATCTATGGATTGAAAAGTATAAGAAAAAGGAAAGCTATTCAGTATATATAAACAAGTATGTTTAAAACAAAGTAAGAATGATGCATATATATACAGGCTTAAGAGTGATAGAAAAAAATCTTTTAGGCATGTAAATATGGAAAAACACGTCCCCGGCAATGACACCAAAAAGTTGATCGGCCTGAATCACGCGTCCGGAAAGGGAGGTGGACTTAGAAGGAATCGAACTTTTAAATTTATAACTTGAAACATTCAAGGACCCCCGCAACTTTATGACAAGGACGAAGTAGATATACGAGGTCAAACACAGGGATGTAGTGACGTGTAGGATGCTTGAGATTTCATTCTTGAGTCAGATAAGCCAAGACAATAGTTGGGAAATTAAGGTGCTAGAACTAATCTAGTAGGTTGTCACGAATTAAAACAAAACAAAGAAAAGAAAATAGAACAAAGTCCATAGGATTCTACTAAACCAGAGAGAAGGAGTTCCTAGCTATGTAAGCACAAGTTGGGCAGTCAATGCACCCATTCTCACGCTTAGGCAACCCTCAAACACCCTAGCAAGCAATCTACATCCAAACTTGGTACACACTGTGGTATCTGTTCCTGTGGGGCCATCCCACTTGCTCTCGCGTAGCGTGACTAAAACCCATCGATGATATGAAACCTCTCTTGAGGATGACAAACCAACATCCTACAATATCCTAGATACCTTCTTAGGTCTAGATTACTCTGAGATGTTAGGAATAGACGACCTTGAATTGTCCTCCTTTCAGATCACGATCCAAACTATCTTCTCTTGTCTATTTCTACAACGAATCTCTCGATGTAGGCAAAAATAGCAGTTCAAGCAAGAAAGAGATCAACCAAACTAGCAATCATAACTAGAAAGAGGAGATAGAACATAAAATGTTCTAGATCTGAATTAAATCTACTTGCTTAAGGTAAAAGTACATAAACATGTCCAGAACGGGCTACATAGCTAATAAGGAGCTCAACTAGCCATGGACAAGCATAGTTGGCACTAAACAAAGATGAAAGAACATCATTTGTCCAGAAACAAAGGAGAAAAGTAGAAGAAAGGAGAAGAAGAAGAGATTTAGCCCATAAAGGAGAGGTGGATCTCACTCCCTAACCTCCGTATAGGCCGGATCTCGTCTTTTGGGTCATCCTCCTTGATCTTATGGGCTCCTTGGCCTCCTTACTCTCCAGATCCGGCCCGATCAATAGCTTGGTTGGTGGAAGGGGTGGAAGATGATGGTGTGGAAGTTCTCCTTCTTTCAAAGAAGATGGATCCTTAGTCTTCTCTCTCCTCAACTTCTGCCTTTGGAGATCTAAGACTGGAGGTGGAAGATGGTGGGGAATGGAAGCACGCTGAAGAGACGGGTGTAGAATGAGTACTTCAGCCTTCTTAGACCTCCAGACTCTCCCACAGGGCTCTAGGAACCTCACCAGGTTGGAACCACAAGGTGGAAAAACTCCCCAAATCGGAACCTCCCCAAGGTGTCGAACCCCTCTTCATGTTGCAGGGGGTTTGTATTTATAGGCGGGACCATCACAGTTCTGATCTAGGCCGTAGCCTTAATCACCACGGTCACGGTCCTCACTAGGTCGCGGTCTGTGGTTGAGGTACCTTCTACGGTCACAGTTGAGGTTGTGGATTGACCCTGGTCGAGGCTCGATCCACAGTTGAGGTGTAGGCCTCGGTTGTGATTACCTCAGAAGTTGTGATTGTGGCTTGGATCACAGTCGAGGTGGTTTCCTAGGCCACGGTCTTGGTGGAGGTGGATATCGCGATCGCGGTTGAGGTGAGGGTGGATACCACGATCGTGGTCGTGGTGTATCCCCTTGGCCGCGACCGCAGTGTAGGCCCATCTACTGCAAAAACCCATGTGTTGGGGAGGATTCTTTGGAGAGTAGATGTCTTCTCCAGTTTGGTACCTGCAAGTCAAAAAATTGGCTAGTTCGAGCATCTTTATCTATGAAAAGATATAAATTACTAAAAGATCAGGAACATGAGATATTTTGGGTATCTTAAGGCTATAGTGACACAAAACCATAGGTAAATACTTAGTATAAATGCATAAATTTGGGTGTTATCAGCATGGCAGTGGGGCTTAAAACCCAAATAATAAGAATCTATGATCAAATTTGAGGCACAAGAAATTAGGATTTCAAGAATAGAAGATTAGGTCAAATTAAGCCTCATTAGGAAAGAATAGGTTAAGGCATAAAATTCCCAACTAAGGTGTTAGATGCACATACCTCATCCTTAGAGTCCTAGAAACCACTTTTCAAAATCTTTAAATGAGATCAGGGTCCACTTGTTCTATTTTTAATTTTATATTCATGTATTAGAATCATATTCATTCATTAAAGGTTCAAAACCTCAAATATACCAACTTTTTCTATGGACCATCAATTTAGGTCCTAAAACCATCACGAATGTCTTAGTTAGGATTTTCTAATCAAAATGACATATAATATTATGTATTTTGAAGATATGGACTTTTAGATGCATTTTTTGTGATTTTTAACTAATTAATTCCTTTTATAAAAAATTACCTTCCAAAAAACTCAAAATCAACCTTTGGAAATATTTTTATTAGAAAGATATATTTTTCCGAGTTCAGAACATATTTTATTTTTATTTTTGGACAATCGAATCACAAGTTATGATTTTTGCAACCTCAACCAATCATAAAATGCCACATAGGAAATTTGTTTCAAACAGAGAGAGTGAGAGAGAGGAGGGGTCGGGCCCGCCTACTGACTTGGCCCAATAAGGGGCAGCCAAGTCATGTGATCAAAGTTGGGTCAAACCAAGTCAAAACAAAATGAAAAGGCATAAATTCCCTCACCCGAACATAGAGAGAGAAGAGAGAGACGGGCTGGGGTAGAAGTGTAAAAATGCACGGGGTTATCTCCCCCAACACCCCCGCGTGCCATGGCCGGCGAGTGCAAGCTTCAGGATTTTGGGCAAAACTTGAATTCTCGACAAAACTCGATGTTTAGGTACCCAAAAGAAAGAGGAGAAGCAGCCGGATTCGAATGTACATGTGATTTGATAGGAGATGAAGCGAGGAGAGGAGGAGAGCCGCCGTAAGACCAAGAACTTCAGCCGCGCAACGGGGGGTCAAACAACGACAAAACTCGCAATTGAAAGATGTGTTGAGTTAAAAAGACTTCCAAGAAACCAATGGTAGGTATATATATAGGTGAGGGGAAGAGATGTTGCAAGGAGGGTGGTGGCCGAAAAGCTTGGGGAGCAAGCAATTGAGCGTTTCCTCAAATCACGATGAAATCTCACAGATAATAGTTTAAAAGATGTCGATTTTGATTTGAAAATCAATCCAAGTTATTTCACAAAGTTTTATTCAGAAATGAGAGAGAGATGTCTAAAATACCAGAGCACTTTGGTCTACATTTACTGTTCATATGGGTTTGAGGTAGAAGATGACTGCATCATTTAAACAACTTTCTAACTTTGTTCTTTTGATGCATTTATTATATTAAACTTTATATAACTATTTAAGAGTGTAAAAAAAGTCTAAATAAACTCAAATTAGGTACTTTAAATGATTTTGGGGTGAGGAATCTAAATATAAAATTAGATTTACCTTTTGAAGACTTTTACTATTTTATTTAAGCAAATCTTGTTTTTTCTTTTCTCATGCATTAATGACTTTAGGATTCTCCAAAAATAATAAAATTTCACCTTTAAGACATATTAGGTTTGTAGGATACGAATTTTCCATTATTTCCATTTTTTGGGGTTGTTTTTTATTTTAATTAATGATTTGATTTTGCACACTTTCTCTCTCCTAAATTTACCTTGTTATCAAATATTTTCCAAACTGAGTGAAAATTCATTCAAAAGTATATTTTAACCTATAGAACATGAATTTGGAATTATTTATTTTTTGAAGACTTTATTATTTTATTTAATACATTTAAATTTTATCACTTATTCTATCCTTTTGATTTATTAGAGGCATCTAGAAACTTTCTAAAAATACAAAACATGTCCTATAAGTAATAATAAACATGAAGAACATGATTTTGACATTAATTAATTTTTGTCAACATATATTTAATATTTTTGGTCTTGAAATCATTTTCTCTCTCCTGAATAAAGTAAATTATTTAACATTGACCAAATTAGATGAAAATTCACACAGACTCAGATTGACATGTATATTATGAATTTGAGGTTTATTTCCACTTTTGAAGTCATTTAATAATTTATTTTATGATTTGGAAAAAAACTCATATTTTCCGATTCCGATTAAAGCAAAGATAATTATTCATTTTCTAAAATCATGAAACTTGTTATTCATGCAAACTTTAACTCAAGGAAAATGTATTTGGGCTTAGAATTATCTTTTAAGTTTTCCTTGTAAGAATTTTATCCCATTATCCAATATTACCAATATTCCCCATATTAATTCATTCCATATCACATTAATATATTTAAAGTAACATTATTCATTCCTTTTTCTCTTAATTGCTCCATAAGGCTAAGGAATGATCTAGAATGAATATATTTTATTAGCGTGTCACATGAGTGGTAAATATGTATATTAGACCCTTATTAAAATATCTACTGAGGTATTTGTTCATAAAACCCTTTATTGGCATAAAAGGTGAACAAATGTTCACTAAACCATCATATTCTCCACAAATTATGTAGAAAGGCCAAGAAGGATAGAAATGAAAGGAAAATATTAGAAAGAGGTTCAAAAGATAAAATGTCCAGAATTCGGTATGTTACACCTTCATTACTGCTTACTTTTATTCTAGATGGTGCCTTGATGCTCTAGAGCCAGTATGCCCATTTGATTTCTTCATGTTTCTCTTTGTAAATCTACCATGCCCCTTTCATAGTAATGTGATTGAGATCTTTGAAATAGCAGAGGTCATCCGCTACCCCTAGTGGGTTTTTTGCACATATGGCTTTTAGTTCAGCAATCCCCCTTATTCGTGAGAGATTACTTGACTTATCGGTAATAATGGCACTCAACATAGCTTTTTTTGTTGAGACTTGTTCTTAGTAGCATGGAGTTTGGGTCCTCAACACATCGTGCAAGGAATTTTCCTTGGATCTGTGGATCCTTCCATAGAGTTATGGACTGACCATCCCCTATATTGTATCTCACCGATGACAAGAGTTCATCTCTAACTCTCATAATGGACTTCCACATCCAATTGTGAGTTTGTTTAACAGAGCACGGCCGTTATATCATTTTATGCATATTATTCTTTTTATTATGAGTGGTATTTTTTATGAGTGTTATGTATATGTGTATTATATCATTCATTAGGAATACCATATTTTCTTTGTTCTTCTCTCCTTCTATTTTTGTTTTCTTCATCCCTCCCCCTTCTTTTTATCTCTTATAGTTGCAACTATCATTTTATACTCATCTTCCCTATTTCCCTTATTTTCCTTCCAACCATTTTTTAGGCGTAAAATACTTTCTCCTGTAAAAAGTTATGTCGTGGTGATTTGTTTGAGATTTTCAGGTGTGGATCTAGTGATTGATGGGGGATGCCCATCGATACAAAGAACATATTCCAAACAACAAACTAAATCATCCAGTGCTATTTCCCAATCTTTAAACGAACCTTCAAAACGTTAGGGGTCATGGAATGAAGAAAATCATTGTTCTTTTGTTACTTTTTCAGTTATAGGGGAGTTTCTCTTCTCATGAGCTGAATACTTCTACCATTTAGCTTAACCTATTTCATGGTGACATCATGTTCGCAAACTTCACTTGGACATATTTTGCTAGCTCTGCTTTTTTTTTTATAGAAAATTGAATTGTATTATCACCAAGCTTGTTTCGGGAACACAAAAAGCCATAAGGGCATAAGGTTTAAGCATTTCAGAATATAAAGACATACGAAAGGTGTTTAAACACCCAACGTATATTGAAATAGAAAGGTGTTGGAGCACCGTAAGATAAGTCTTGGAGCACCGTAAGATAAGTCTCATATAATACGAAGGAGGAACTCTACAAGTAACATACTATGATTATTTTAAGGAAACTGACATATTCAAGGACTAGGAATCTTCTTTGGATTGGATTAGATGATGAAGCATCTTTTGGCATATCCTTTGTCAAGAGGGAGGATGGACATGGGGTGGTGCTGCATGATCAGGACAAAGGTCAAGAGTCAGGTTTCTTTTCGAGGTGAACTTTCCAACTGGGCCTGTAATAATCAAGGTAATTGTGGACACAAGGATTACGAAAGTTTAAATTCAAGTTTACAAATCATAATATGTGAAGTACTGTAACTATTATGAAAATATTATTTAATTATTTCCTGTCTAAATACATCATAAGCACAGGCAGGTGATTTTTATATATGCTAAGAGAAACTAAAAAAGAAAGCTAAGTAAGTAGTGTTAGGTGGGCCTCGTCTAAAAAATCATGTATGTGAAAAGTGATATTGAAGAAGTCTATGAAAGAATGTGATGGTTTTTTTTATATTGCGCCAACATATCATATAAAGAAAGGGACCGTGAAAGGATCTTTTGTGTGGGTTATGCCCAAAAAGAAATCTACTTGATCAAATATGTCATACAAATATGAAGAATTAGTTCTAGTGTTTAGACGCTAGAAGGCTTTTGTGAAAGGATACATAGAGCCATGGAAGGATAAAAGATTATTTACATTATGTATTGAGAGTGAATAATCCATAAACAAGTGATATGTGGCTTATTTCTGGGGCACTAGTGAAGTTAACTAGATTATTGAAGATGCTAACTGCAAGATATTCATGAAAATGTATGTTAAAGGTATTTGATATTTGACTAAGGATAAGACTTGTGGCTGTCCCGTCTGTGTGCTCTGCTACAAACATTTGGAGTCTCATAGACACCTCTTCTTCGAGTGTGAGTTTCCTACTTACATCTGGAGAAAGGGGTGTCTCAAATGTGGGTGGGTTGGGGGGTTGGGGTGGGGGGGGTGTTGCACCCCTCAACTTGTTGAACGCCATACAGTGGATCCTTTAGGCTACTCTGAGGAATACCAAGAATCGGTCAATGGGTGGCATCTTCCTCTCTTCCCTCATCTTCCATGTATGGGGAGAGAGGAATGCTAGGGTTCATGGGAGAAGTCCGAGAGATACTCTTTCCCTTTTTGATATAATTAATCATAGCTTGTTTTGGTTTTTTTTTAAACCTTACCCAAGACCATGGTTGGTGTCGACAACATGGTGCTGAGAATGTGGGGCCTCGAGTAGGCTTTGTATAGTATACGAGGTTTTTGTTGTTTCCCCTATACTTTTTGGTTTCTAGTAATATTTTACCTTATAAAAAAAAGACTTGTGGCTGTCTTTAAGGTCATATTAAGTTTTAGTATAGGTTTGGTATAGAGGTTAGAAGCTAAAAAATATTTAACAAACCACGAATCAAACTAATAATATAAAGGAAAACAATCATGTATTGGATAAAACATAAGGAATTTAATGATATTCTCTTTTTAGTAAATGTAGTGTCATGTAGGGGAACATTTATATTTTAGGATGTATTGCCATGAAGGACAATTTTTATTAGTTTAGAGAGAATGATTTTATAGTAGGGGACATCTGGTTTTTGAGGGGGAGAATTTTTTTTGGCAAAGTAGGAATTCCTGGTCTTTTGGTTAAGGATACCCCATCTTCCTTCCGATTTAGGGAGGCATAGGGTGTTCCAAGAGATGGGATGCATTTTTTCTAGTTCCACAAAAAGTCACTATGTAATTTGTAAATTATGTTGATGATTTTCATGTGATGTGGATACAACTATTTAAGTAAGTAGGTATATGTGAAAGAAAATAATTAATCAAGGTAGACAGACATCAAGGGATAAAGATGAGCTATACCAACTAGAGCTTAAATATATTTTTATCGACAACTGGGTTTGAGGTACATTATTTTTAGGGTTATTTATGTGATATAGGTCAACGTATTTTATGGGGAAAGGATTGATTTACATTTTAGGATGTTTGAATAGGATATTAGGTCATGGTGAGGTGTGTGGAAGATGAGGATGGAAAATTTGTTATAATGAATCTTCAGTCCTGAGATATGTTGGAAAATCATAAAATCCTTTTTATATTTATAATAATTTTTTTGGATTTTCCTGATTAAAAGAAGTGTGTCATAAAAAAGGATAGAGTTATTTAATGTTATATTGTTGATGTTTATGGAATCTAAGAGAGAAGGTTAGGAGTCCAGGAACACCATTTGGTTAATACACTGGGTGACTAGGATAAATAGGTGATAAGGGATCACCTTGTCTCAAGTAAATTGAACTTTAGAGTACCCAAAAAGGAAACAATAAACAAGGATATAGAAGGATGCAGATGTAAAATAAGCTTTAATCTAGTTGATCTGAATTGTGTTAAATATATGAACTTCCAATGTTTTCCAAAAAAGGCTCATTTGATGTGGTAAAAAACTTTCTCAAAATATAAATTTAGGATGTTCAACCAGATGTCATTTTATTGGTTGTGGTCGATAGATTTATTTGATATGAGGTAAGCATCTTGTATATGTGTTCCTTTAAAAAAATGGTTTCCAAATATTATGTGATTTAGTGTGGGGAGAGTCTGATCTAAAAACTTTTTCTATAATTTTATATCTGAAGTTGAGGAGGTCAGTGGTTGATATTCATAGATTAAGTTAGGGTTGTTTATTTTTGGTATAAGGGATATGCGTGTAGAATTAATCCTTTCAAGGAGGGATTTAGGGTCATGGTATGAGTAAAGGGCATTAAAAATGTCCAATACAATGTGCTAGAAAATGTACCACTTGGTGGTATAAAAGAATGTAAAGAAACTATTTGTTTTTCTAGGTTTGCATTTTAGGGAAATTTGGATTACCTCATGGGTGAAAGGATTTATGAGAGGAGGGATGCATTACAATAAAGGGTGTAAATTAAATTTATGTAGAGTAAAGAGAATGAGATTGTTGTTACATTAGTATTCATTGTCAAGAACAAATGTCTTTCTATATATCAGAAGAGGGAAAACCTTCTTTGATATATAGGAGGAGGCAATGAAGGGAAGTGAACAAAAACCCTAATGTACCTATTATACTTAGGCCCATATTACATGACACTTACGTAAATGGAGAAATGGCAAACAAGAATAAAGAGAATACAACAACTAAATATAAGTATATCTCAATACTCCCCCTCAAGCTTGAGCATAGATATCAATCATGCCTAGCTTGATGCACAACTCCTCAAATCTCTTGCCAAAGAGAGGCTTTGTAAATATATATGTAGTTTTCTCATGTGTAGGTAGAAAAGTGGTAGCAATCTTCTTCGTCAACACGATATCCTGATGAAAATGTCAGTCCACCTCAATTTGCTTGGTCCTTTTATGAAAGACATGGTTAGTAGCAATGTAGGTAGCAACACAGTTGTCGTAGTATAATGGAATAGAGTAAGTGATAAGAAGCCCAAAGTCATAAACAATAGATTTTATCCATAATAACTCATAGGTAGTATGTTCCATTGCATGATACTCACATTTTACACTAGATATGACAACAACAGTTTGTTTCTTACTTTAGTAAGTAACCAATTTCGTCATACTAAGGTACAATAACTAGTGGTAGATCTCCTATAAGATTTATTCCCTGCATAATCAAAATCAGAATATCCAATAACATTGAGGTGTCCATTTCTTTTATAAAACAGTCCATCTCCAAGTGCGTTCTTCAAATATCTCATTACTCATCATGCTATCTCCCATTGACACTGCCTAGGGCAATCCATAAATTGGCTAAGGACTCCAACAATAGAGCATATATCTGGCATGGTGATAGTTGGATATAAAAAATTTCCAACTAAATGTTTATAGCTTAATTTATCATATAAGGTTGAGTAGATTCTACCCATAGATCACATTCTTGATCCATAGGAGAGACTACATGCCGACAACCAAGCATTCCACTTTCTATCAGTAAGACTAGAGTGTACATTTTTTGAGATAAGGATTCTCTATCCTTGTTATGTGAAACCTCTATGCCAAGAAAATATTGTATATACCCAAGGTCTTTGGTCACAAAATACTTTATAAGATATTTCATTGTTGTCGGATCAGAGGGCTCTAGAGGGGGGTGAATAGAGCATCAAAACTTGCAAAAGAATAGTTAGACCTTCAATTTACTTCAACTAGGAATAATTGCAAATAGACAATTTGATGGTAATCTAAACATGCATCACAAGGATGGCAGAAATTGAAGCAACCAATTGAATAAGCTATTTTAGAGTGGTTTCACTCTCCAAACTAGGAGAGAGTCAGTCCACTACCTAGAGAGGACAAGCTCTAGGATTTCTTAAGCTTGTCTACTCCTTATATTCACTTATAAGAGTCCCAAAAAATGATGTTCATTTTATAAGACAAGGATACCCAGATTCCCTTTGAGGTTATGGGAGCCAACAACCTTATAAACAAGGTCTTACCTATCTAAGAGCTAGTCTTCTACCACACCAAGGTCTTACCCACTCTTGCAAGAAGCTGGATGCCTTCACCAAGGAAATCCCCTTCTTACACCGAGTCTTTTGCCTTGAAGGATTTACCCACTAAGCTCCTTGGATCTTCCGCCTTGTCCTCCTCCTTCACTCATAGAATCTTGAAGTACCTTCTTCTATAGCTCGAAGAAGCATGCACCTCCTCCTTCACTTTGAGAAGCCTTCATCAACATGATCTTGAAGAAAGGGACTGGGAATGAGAATCTTTGAGAGCTTTACAAGAATATAATGAGGTAGCTCCCTCACACAAATTCTATCTCACTCATATGAAAGAAATGAAGTGTAATCAAGAGAGAGAAAGGGGCTCAAGTGGACTAAAAACACTCAACTATGACAAGGACCCTGAATAGAATAAATGAGAAAACTTGGAATGAACTCCAAGATGTCCTATTTATAGATGAGGGTGTCCACTATAGTGTGTGAACACTTGTGAATGTTTTCTAGTCATTTGGAGGGTTGCAATAGATATTTTTTCAAGTTTTGCAACACTCTAACGGATGGAATCACTTTTTCTACGTTTTCCATATAGTACATTCAGTCGAGTTTCAATAAAGATAACTCGACCGATCACACTATGCGACAAAGCCAATTTAAACCAACGGTGTAGTTTGTCCTGATGGAAACTCGATCGATACACTTAAATTGGTTTTGGTTTGTGGAGGTATCGATTGTGTTCTGTGTATGTGAAACTCGACTGATCAAGATCATTCTCAAAATCCATTAAGGAACGATCGAGTTTGTAAACTGATGAAGTACCTATAATGAATTTCACAAAATAGTTTTTAAGTGATCAAACATTCGAATTAAGTGTCCCTATTTTTTTCTCATCTTAGTGACAAGTCATATCATCAAAACAAATGATTTCAAAAATGATCTAAGGTGATTTGGAGTGTTTTGTGCATTTGCATTGCTTTTGACTTGAACTAAAACAAGCTAGGGCTCGACCAATTTTATCCTTTTCATGTACCTAATGATTGAAATTAATCTTAAACAAACATATTAGATACATAACAATATAATGATTAAGTCATTATCAAAATATTGATAATGTGTAACACTTAGGTCAACATTCTCCCCCTTTTTGACAATGACAAATCGTTCCTCAACATATTGAAAAGGATATGAAAATTAAATCTTTACATTTGAGAAAGGATGTGAGAGTTAAACCTTTTACCTTGTGAATTGCAAAGGCATACATGAATGAACAATGTAAATTTCTCCCCTCAGTTCATGCTTACCTAAAGCTTGCATGGTTAGTCTTTCCACAAATAACCATAACACATACACATACTATATGCTCCTTTAGCAAGTCACATGATATGTAGATATTTGACAAGAAAAGGATCATATAAGCGTCAAACCAATATGGTTGAGACAGAGCATAGGAAAAAATCAATCTAATGTCATAATAAAAATATGGGATAACATACTACAAAATCATAAGATAAAGTCAACCAAAGAGTTAGGGTACATAGGATTAAGATTACAACACTAGGCATTTTCTCACAGAACAAGCTACAAAACAATGATAAAACAACCAGATGATAAAAATAGTAAGCCTCAGATACAATGCCCAAATGTCTTAGTACATAAAAGTCTACAAAGATAGATATGATAAACACCTAAATACTAATGAACTAAAATATATAAGGTACCTCTATGCTATCTATGTCAACAAGGTCATCATCAACATCATCATCGTCGGCCTCAGGCTCATAGTCCTCGTCACCATCTGAAGGTGCAGTAGAGATAATAGCATCACCTGCATCTCCAGAAGAATCGGTGAAGCCGTCATCAGAACCATCCTCAAAGCCATCATCCTCAGTGGCCTCAGCATCATCAACCTCATCCTCATCAGCAAGATGACCAAAACCACAACCAGGCCATCTGGCATTCTACTTATCCCAAGACATGCCAAGACCATGTAACTCTTGTGATTGCAAGAATGTGGGAGAAGAAGTCCTAAGACTAGCAAGAAGGGTTGTAGTAGGGTCATCATGTAGGTCCAGTAGAGGAAACACACTAGGGGCAGGGGTAGGTCCACGATCAGCAACAAAGGTGGAACTAGAAGCAGTAGGTGGTGGGGCAAGGTATAAGTGACTATAAGCATAAGAATCATAGTCACTTCCTGGGTATGGCTGGTAGGAAAGGTAGGGATGGCTGGAGGACATGTTCATGGTAGACATGAGATCAAATAGGTCCTAGTGAAGGTGGTCTAGAACCTAAAGGTTGGATGCATGTTGGTGCATCATATCACCTAGAAGGGCTTCAATTGACACCAAGAAAGAGGCATGGTTAGGTCAAGGAGGTGTAGCGGCCTGGGTGGAGGTGGATGCTCATGTCTGGTAGAAGAGGTAGGTAGGAAGGTATTCTTTATGGTGGTTTCAATGCAGACTCCTTTCCCACTAGATTTTTAGTAGAGATCATGGAAAAGAGATTTCTGGGTAGCAAAAGAGAAAATTTCACAAATAAAGGCAGGGTAGGGGGTGGGTACCAAAGGTGTTCTTCCTTGAGTCAAATAAGGTCATGTGGTGTAGAATGTTTTGTGACCACTTGACTCCAACATTCTTCAAGACACAGTACATGATCACAATAATGTTTTCTGCAATTTTCATTTGGTTTTTCTTGGGGTGTACATTGTAGTTAACAACTATTGTAATTAGACAGTTCTTGAGATCTAGGGAAGAGGATAGCAAGGGTACCTGAGGCTTATTTAAAAACTTGTAAATATCAGGGAGAGTAAGCTCAAAGTACTTGTAGAAAGCCTCGGTGTCAAGCATGTCAAAATGGTTAGGGTAGTCCTTCCTCCATGTGTCAGTGATCTCAGTTCCATAAAAATAGATGTTCAAGGAATCTTCAATGATGGTAAATTTTATCTCAGCATTCATGGAAGTGAGAATTACCTAGCTATTGGGTGGTGGCACAATTGTGTCATAGTTCCCTACAAGATTCACTTAAAATTCATGGACTGCCATAGTGCTTGTGATGGAATTTTGAAAGCACCGACATTCTACGCACAATGCACCTAGGTGATGGGAAGAAAACAACTCTTCTACCTCCGTTTAAACCTTCTTCATGGTGAGACAAGGCTCAAATAAATCATGAAAGGGGAAAGGGTTCATAGGGAGGATCTCCTTATAGCATTTTAGGATTTCAGAGGAAACAAAAGAGGTAGCATCATAGGTTAGGAGGCAAGGGTTAGATGCAGAGGAAGGTGCTCCACCTTTGACAACTCTTTTCCTACATCTGGATTCCATGGAAAAGAAATGGAAAAGAAACTACAACTGACAGAGAGAGATATCCTCACCAACATGTCTTCTAACCACCTAGATGGGTGTGGTAAGAGGAAAGGAAGGCTAAGCTAGGCATAAGAGAGGATGTGCAAACCTAGGGTTGGAGGTTAAGATGGCTAGGAGTCGGGATCAGTTGACTTTTCTCTAGTTAATAGGGACAAATGTCAACTGAAATCCGTTTTATGTTTGGTCCAACCTGACCATTGGACGGCTTCTGAGTTTTGAAAACTCGACCGATCGATACATTTACATGACCTCAGCCAAGGGATAGGTCAAGTTGGCAAATCGACTAATAGGTAGCCTATCCAAAAATATGAAATTTTAATTCCTAGCCTCTAGGGTGCTAATTAAATTTATTTCTTTAGTCTATTATTCATTTTAGACATATTGAGGCACATTTAACTCATCATAGGGTACTATTTTGCAATAAAATAGTCATTTGTGAAAAATACCCAAAACAAGCAAAATAAGGCAAGAAACAAGACAGTTATAGCACTAGGCAAGCAAGAGATGATCAATTTTATACAAGAAATATATAGGTAAAAGAACAACTAGCTAGACGGCATGTCAATATCATCAAGAGCATTTATGAGAAGTTTTGATCTAATAAAAGCAAATTTCTCTCTAGCTAAAGGTTTAGTTAAAATGTGTGCGAGTTGATTCTCTGTATCCACGTGTGTGATATAAATATCATTTTTGGCAATGTGATCACGAAGAAAGTGATGAAAACCTCTATATTTTTAGCTCTACTATGCAATATAGGATTGTAAAACATGTTAATTGCACTAGTAATATCACAATAGATAGGAGAAGCATCAAAATGAATGTTAAAGTCTTGGAGCATTTGCTTCATCCACATGACTTGTCCACAACAACTTCTAGTTGCAATGTATTCAACCTTGGTAGTTGAAAGAGACACAATGCTTTGTTTCTTAGAGAACCAAGAAACTAGACAAGGTCCTAGGAAGAAGGAAGTGCCACTTGTGCACTTTCTATCAATCAAAAAGCATGTGTAGTCAGCATCACTATAAGCAGTAAGAGAAAAGTCCCTTGACTTGGGATACCATAATCCAAAATTTTGGGTTTTGGTGAGATACCTCAAAATCCAATTAACCACTATAAGATGTGATTTCCTAGGATTTGATTGAAAGAAAGCACACAGTCCAACGCCAAACATAATATCAAGTCTAGAGGAAGTTAAATAAAGTGAACTTCCAATCATACCTTTATTGAACTTATCATCTACCTTTTCTCCTTCTTCATCTCTATCAAGTTTGGTAGTGGTTGACATGAGGGTGTCCATTGGCTTTCCGTTCTCCATCCTAAAGTGCTTAAGTAATTCATTGGTGTACTTTCCTTAGTTGATGAAGTTTCCATTTTCTGTTTTCTTGATTTAAAAACCAAGGAAGAAAGTAGCATCCCCCATCATGGTCATCTCAAAATCACTTTTCATAAGAGAACTAAAATACTTATAAAGATCAAGAGCAGTCCTGCCAAAGATAATATCATCAACATAAATTTCAATGATTAAGAAATTGCTAGAAGTGTGTTTTAGAAACAAGTCAGAATCAACTTTTCTCATGATATAGCCATTGTCTAGTAAAAAGTTCTTTAGTTTCTCATACCAAGCTCGAGGTTCTTGTTTGAGACCATAGAGATCTTTATATAACAAGTAAGCATGGTTAGGAAAATTATCATGTTCAAATCCTATAGGTTGAACAACATATACCTCCTCCTCAATTGTACCATTTAAAAATCACACTTTTAACATCCATTTGATAAAGTAGAAAATTCTTGTGACTAGAAAAAGAAAGAAACATTCTAATTGACTTAAGTCTATCTATAGGTGCATATGTTTCATCAAAATTTATACCTTCTGGTTGATTGTAGCCTTGAGAAACTAACCTTGCTTTGTTTCTCACCACTTTTCCACTTTCATCAAGCTTGTTATGGTAGATCCATTTGGTGCCAATGATCTTTCTATAACTTGGTCTTGGCACAAGAGTCAACACTCAGTTCTTCTCAAATTGTTCCAACTCTTCTGGCATGGAGAGGATCCATTCATCATCCTTGAGGGATTCTTTGACATCTTTAGGCTCAAGCTGAGAGATGAAGGATTTGTCTACTTGTTCTTTGTTGTAGGCAGCCCGCATCTTCACCCTTTCAATAGCATTGTCTATGATGAGCTCTTTCGGATGATTCTTTAAAAAGCAATGGGTGGGGGTGGGGGTGGATCCTTCTTTTTGTCTTCTTTCTCTTCTTCATTACCTAACACCTCCTTTCCTTTTTCACCAATGTTGAGTTCTCTCAAGTGAGGGATCACCTCATCTGCAATATCATCATCAACACCATTCTTGGAAATAGAGGGGTTAGTCTCAACAAATCTAACATTGATAGATTCTTCTACTTTACACAATTCAATGTTAAACACTCTATAAGCATTGCTCGTAATGATATAGCAAAGAAAGAAAGTCGTGTAAGACTTGATGAAGGAATCCTTCGTGCTCAAAACAAAATAAGGACAACAAAAACATGAAAGAAATCAATGGAATACTTTCTACTACACCACAACTCATAAGGGGTTTTCTTTAAAGATGGATGAGTGAAAACCTGATTTTGCACAAAACATAAATTACTAATGGCTTCAGCCCAAAACTTCTTTGGAGTGTCATACTCTAGAAGCATGGTCCCAGCCATTTCTTGTAGTGACCTATTCTTTCTATCTTCAACCCCATTTTCTTGAGGCGTTTTAGGTGAAGAAAAGTTATGTGCCTACCCAAATTCTTCACAAAAAGGTTCAAACAAATCATTTTCAAATTCTCCCCCATGATCACTACAGATAGAAACAATCTAGCAAGAAGCTCCATTTTCAACTCGCTTGAAAAAGTTGGAGAATATATCGAGAGTATCTCTTTTTGAAACAAGAAAGAAGGTCCAAGTATATCTAAAAAAATCATCAATAATCACAAGACAATATTTTCTACCACGAAGTGATTGTGTACACATTAGTCCAAATATATCAACGTGAAGAAGCTCAAGAATTCTTATGGTTCTAAGGACTCCATTGTATTTGAAGGAGGACTTGGTTTGCTTTTTGGGGTATAAGGTTTGCATTTCTCATCCTTTTCAAATCCAATTTAGAAAGTCCCTTCACCAAATCCTTTTTGCTCAACTTCTTCAACTAGTGCATGCTTACATGACCAAGCCTATGATGCCATAAGGAAATTTCATTCGAATTGGCAACAAGACATCTACCAACAATAGGATTAATAGATTCAAGAACAATAGTGTAAAGATTACCATTTATAGCTCTCTTATATATGAAATGTAGGAGAGGGAGTCTAGAAGCAAGCATTCTAGAGAAGTAAATAGAACAAGATAACCATTATCACAAAGTTGACTAACACTTATTACATTGTGATGTAGGCCATCCACAAGAAGTATATTCTTGATACAAAGTGGATCACCTACATCACCCTCACCTATTACCATACCCTTGTTGTTGTCCCCAAATGTCACCGATCCTCCTTTCTTCTTCGTGAATTGATTGAAATGTTTGATATCACTGGTCATGTGTTTTGAGCAGTTACTATCAACAATCTATTTACCTTTAACCTACAAGAAAGGAAGATAATCAGTACCCAATTGAAACTTTGGAATTCAAGGTTAGATTGGGGACCCACTTCATCTTTGGGTTGGTCTACTTCTCCCAATAACGACAATAAGTAGAATAGTTGTCATCACTCATACAATGAGCACACACCATATGGTTCTTAGAGCTAGAAGACTCTCCATGGAAGATAGGAGGTCCCATGCTCTTCTTCTTACCTTTGCCTTTTGAAGTACCCTCATATCCTAAAGCACTCATACTACTATGTTTGGTGGAGTGATCCAAGACTTCACTAAGGGACTTCTTCCCTTTGAGAAAAGTTTGCAAAGTGGCTCTCAATTTGGGATTATCATTGGTAAGAGTGACAACGGTAGAAGACAAACACGCAATATCATCATTAGTATGCATCATGTTGACCTCTAAGTGGGGGGATTTAGTCAAATAAGAATATCTATCCAAATAAATAGAATCAACTTCATTTCTCGACAAAATAGGTCCAGAAGATGGATCATTAATTTGAACAAGAAACCTAGCATTTTCAGTTCTTAAGAAAATAAGCTCACCAAGATAAATTCTATTTTCATCCTTAGTAGTATTACAAACAATATTAAGATTATTATTTTTAGTTTCAAGCAAACCAAGCTTATCTATTAGGGCTTGGTTTTCTTCCTTATGACTATTGATGTTCTTAAGGTAGACACCATTCTCAACTTCAAATCCATTGTATTGGAGCTCAAAATCAAGAAACTGCCCTTGCAAGGAATCAATGCTATTAAGATGCACTTTTCATTTTGACCAAGAATCTCAATTTTAGCATATAAATCATCAATGATCTTACCCAAACTCTTCTTCTTTGACTTATATTCAAAATAAGAAGAGTGGGTAGCATTAAGCATATCAATAAGCCTTTGATTGGATAATTTATGCAGGCTTACCTCACTTACCTCACCAATGTCTTCACTTGTGAAGCCCATGAGTGCAATATGACATTCTCCTTCATTGGACCTTGAGCTACTAGAGGCGTATTCCTCCCAAGCTTCATGGTTTGTATCCTTGCTCATTTTCTCCTTCTTATCCATCCTCATACTTTCCTTCCTTCTTATAGTCATCCTTATTCTTGTGGTTGCTCTTATGGTGGCTCTTCTTGGACTTTGGGCATTCATTCTCATAGTGCCCCCTTTGACCACATTCATAGTACCTAGTAGTTGATGATGAGGAAGAATTTCCCTTGAAGTGCTTGCCCTTGGAGTAGTTTGCTTCATGATCACTAGGGCCATCATCTTCACTTGAGGAGGGTAGAGAGGACTGGTAAGTAATATGTTGTTGGAGAATCATTGCCTGCACTTGAGATTTGAAGGCACTGTCTTTCATCTTCTTTGATTCCTTCTCCTTTTACTTGTCATCTTCTTCTTCGTTGTTAAGCCTTGGCTTATGGGCTTGAAGTTTGCCAATGAGCTCCTCAGTGGCTAAGCCTCCAAGGATTCTAACTTCTTCAATTGCAGTCACCTTGGGTTCCCATCTCTTGGGAAGGGACCTAAGTATCATGGAGTTGAGTGTCTCCCTGTCCAAGGTGTGAGACAAAGTTACAAGTCTATTGATGATTATGTTAAGCCTTGAGTACACATCAACCACTCTTTCCTTCTTACCCATCTTGAAGTTTTTAAGAATTCCATTGTGCATGTAGATCTTGGATTCCTTGACTTGTTGTGTGCCTTCGTAAGTGATGAACAACTTGTTCCAAACCTCAGGCTTGTCCCAAGATGAGATTTGGTTGAACTCAGAGGGAGTGAGGGCAGCATAGATGATGATTATCACCTTGTCCTTGAGTTGTGTCTTCTTGACTATAGCTTCATCCCAAGTAGATACATCACCGATTGGCTCCTTGTATGGAAGAATCATCACCTTTCACATGTGATAGTTGGTCCCTTCAAAGAAGAACTACATCAGCCTTTTCCATTTGAGGAAATTGGTGCCATCAAAGATGGGAGGTCTCATGGAGAAGCCTCCCTCTTGGTTGAGAGACCTAAGTAAGTTGCCCATCTTCTCATCTCGTAGGAGATGTGTCAAAGAAGACTATGGCTCTGATACCACTTGTGAGATCAGAGGGCTCTAGGGGGGGTGAATAGAGCTTTAAAACTTGCTCAAGAATAGTTAGACCTTCAATTTACTTCAACTACACATAATTGCAAATAGTCAATTTGATGGAAGTCTAAACATGCATAACAAGAATGAGAGAAATTGAAGAACCCTATTGAACAAATTGTTTTAGAGTGATTCCATTCTCCAAACTAGGAGAGAGTCAGTCCACTACCTAGAGAGGTCATGCTTTAGGATTTCTTAAGGTTGTCTACTAAAAATGTGTATTTATCCTTTTTATATACATCTTTTAGATATCTTTTTAGGATTTTTTTGTTATTTATCTTCTTAGTTATGTAATTAATTATATTAGTTTATATTTTTCTATTTATTTGATGTTTAAATTATATTTGGTTGATTTTTTATAGGAAAGTGGCTCAATGACTAATTTTCCTTGGAAGATATTTTGCACAAATTCCTGTAGTGCCTGATTTAAATATATACCTCGCACCAAAATTATCATAACTCTCATATCCGAAGACATAATTTAATGGGAAAGTATGATTTGGAAAGGGAAATGAATATTATACATGAAAAATATATTTGTGGACCACTTTCAAACTTATAATTAGCCCAAAAATATGCTTGAAACTACTATTGTGGGAATCTATAGCATAAAGAATGTGAACGGTCAACATATTTAAAAGTAATTAACCATTTTCTCTATTGACCAGATCCAAAAAGTTTTCACCCAGCCACCAAGTGTTTTCTAGAGAGTCTTGTATCTACAGTTTCCACCCCTACTTCTCCAATAAAAGGAGGGGGGACTTGACAAGAAAATACATCCAATTTTTAGTTGTAGATCACATCGTGTATAATGTTGGATCTCATTTTAGTTTGTATTTCTTCCAGTCTCGTTATGCCTGAGTGAATTCTTCTGGGATATGGGGAGTAGCCCCTTATCCTGATTCTATTTAATATAATTAGTTTTATTACTCCATCGAAAAAATGTCTTCTATCTGTTTATGCGTGGTTATTTGGATGATTTGATATATTCTTATGGATTGATATGACTGTTATCTCTATAAGAATGAGATAATAGTCCCTTAATGGCGATTATCATCCATTTGTCTTTTTAATCTTATTCTTGTTATACTCCTTGGTGACGCGATCACCTTAGCCTTGGTTTTGAAAGCTAGTTTGAATTCACATGCTTCTTGATATGACCGTGGATAGTGGCATGTCTGACGGTTGGGGAATGATCTATGAACACTGGGACCAATGGGTTCACGTGAAGTCTGACCCTTGTGAGTTTTTCAGTAAGGACATGCAACTACAAGTCCTGATTTGATCCTTGGAGTTTTGAAATTGATTTGTTGAATAGGAATGTAGTTTTGGTTGTGATCCTACGGACCCCCCGATCTTTATTTCTTAATTAGTTAAAATTTATTTCAATACTTTTATTTTTTTTCTTAATTTTAACAACCCTCTCAAATTGTAATTTAATTCTTGTTCTTGTGATCAAATTTGGATCTCAATCTTTCTTTTCTGCCATCCCTTGGATTGATACCTATCTATACTAAATTGACTTGTTGTTTGCAACAAGTTGACAACTGGGTTAGAACGTTAAACTCTAGGACTTTTCCTAGTGATTGTTGTGTGTACAACGATGCACATCAATTTGGTTCCATTACCGAGGATGACATAGTTGTTTTTCATATCTAGTTTCTTGTATATCTTGTATAATCTTGTTTTATATTTTCTAACTTTTATAACTTTAGTATTTTTGATAATTTCTTTCAAATTTTATGTAATTTTATTTCACCTTCTGACCAAAATTCTGGAAGTATATCTCCTCTTTTTGCTGAGTTTCCATTCCATCTGTACTATTTTCTATTTTTTTGTAATTTTAATTTATTCCATAATTTTTTAGCTTTATAATTTTTAGTTCTCTTTTAATTTTTACTAAACCCTTATCTCGTAATATCTCTAATGGCATGTGTTAATTGACATATCTTTCAGTTTTTGTTTTTTCAAATGGAGTGGCCATCCCAATATCCACGCAATGTTATTATTATGGTCTTTACCACCATGCATCTCTTTCCTGTCTCACTTTACCCCATACTTATGGCACCACCCCTTTTAATTATGATCCCTTTCATCCTGGTGGGTACTATGTGAATCCATATTTTTCTGAGAACCATTATGGGGAACCTTGTGATCCATATTCAGAGGGGGGTATGATCCACAAAATTTTAGGAGGTATGACCAACAAAACATTGGGGGAAATTGACTTGTTTATGATACGCATTATAATCCTCAACAAAAAGAGAAACTTAGGGCCCTAGAGAAGATTACAGTAAAATTAGTAACCAACCAAGCCTTACTAGCCACTCTTCTGGAAGCCCGATCCAAAACCTAGATGTTCCAAATATGTTCTCCCATGATTTGGTGACACCTTGTAATACTGAATCTTCCCACCAAGATGGATGCAATGGAAAATTACAATCCACCATCTTCTAAAGATTGTTATGAGGAGAATTTCCATAATAAATATGAGGAGCACAAGGCCCTAGACTACCATGAGTGGTATGGTAAGCATGGCCAAAATTTTGAGGTGTATAAATCCTATGTTGAAACTCAATTTAACATTAAACTAGAAGAGAGACTTAAGGCCCTAGAGAAGATGTCAATAGAAGGACAATCAAAACTTGAATCCAGTCAAGCCCTATTAGCTACCTTACTAGAGGTCCAATCACAGACTCCCCCTATAGAGCTTAAACAACCTAAGATAGTTCTTCCTGACGATGACGATGATGATCCCAATTGTGTGTCATATATGTCGGATCCTGAAGAAATAGCACAAACTATGGAGCCATATTTTGTGTGTGATGAGGACGTTAATATCCATACCTTTCCTTTAGAGGCTTCATTACTTGAATATGAAATGTCAAAGAAGGAGAGTCATTCTGAAGATCCAACAACTCCTCCCATCCTTAACATAAACCCAACTGATATTAGAGACCAAAAACCTTTTTTTGAGTCTATTTTGGATAATGAGCATCCAACCCCCTTTGATAAAACAATTCCTCCCATTTTGACACAGCCAGTTCTCATTCTACATAAGACTCATGTAGAAGGGAAGACACCCTTTGAAGAAACCCATACATCCCCTTATGTTGTATGCAAGGA
Organism: Alisma plantago-aquatica; assembly: GCA_963693085.1. NCBI lineage: Eukaryota > Viridiplantae > Streptophyta > Magnoliopsida > Alismatales > Alismataceae > Alisma > Alisma plantago-aquatica. The sequence continues at coordinate 929,511,507 of OY856409.1, forward strand.
AGATGTCATCATCCCTCCTGAATCCTTGGGGACCCCTTCTATAAAAGAATTAGAGCCATATGTTATATCTACTGACTTAAGGGTTATACAGTTCCCATATTTTGATAATGACTTAACCATTCCATTCCTATGTAACTAATTTGTTTGTTCAAGATTTATTTCAAGCTTTAGGTATATGAAAAGGATCAAATTACACAAGCCCTAGCTTGTCTAAGTTCAAGTCAAATGCAATGCAAGTGTGCAATTTGGGAAATCACTCCAAACAACCTTAGATGAATTTCATAATCACTTGTATTGATGACATGACTTGTAACTAAGATGAGAAAAATATGAGGGACACTTAATACCAAGGTTTAATCACTCAAAAGTCAAATTCAAGAATTTTTCATAGGTTGTTCATCGGTCGAGTTGGAAACTCGACCGATCCTATAATGGATTTTTTGAAGATGACCCATCAATCAAGTTGCACACTCACATAACTCGACCGACCGGCTCACTGAGCAAATCTAATTTTAGCTCATCGGTCGAGTTTACCAGAACAAACTGGATTGATAGTTTGAAAATTGGCTTTGTCTTTTAGTTGATCGATTGAGTTACCTTTATTGAAACTCGACTGAATGTACTATACAGAAAACACAAAAAAAGTGATTATAACCATTAGTGACTTGTTTTGGATGAAAATAGATCCATTGCATTGAGTAAAATGGCTATATTTTGACCCTTAGTGATCCCCAACTCAAGAAAACACCCTCAACTATAAATAGGACCCCTTTGAGTTCATTCCAAGTTTTCTCATTCAAACTATTCTAAGTCCTTGATGTAGTTGAGTGTTCTACAACTCCTTGAGCCCCTTTCTCTCTCTAGTTTACACTTCATTTTGTGATTATGAGTGAGTTAGGACTTTTTTAAGAGAGCTCCACCGTTGTGCATGTAAATCTCTCATCTTCTCCTACTTCCCTATCCCCTTCCTACATGAAGAAAAGGTGAAGCAAGATTCCTCGAGTGAAGAAGGAGCTGTAGCTAGTCCTCTTCAAGGTTGATGAAGAGGTGGTGATCTTCTCTATGTGAAGGAGAAGGCAAAGGTTGAAGATCCAAGAGGAGTGGCAAAGTCCTTGAAGGTGGAAGACTTGTGCTGGAGTGGGTAAGACCTTGGTGAAGGATGAAGACTCTTGAAAAGTGGGTAAGTCCTCGGTAAGGTGGATACTCCTTGTGCTTCGATGGGTAAGTCCCTTGATGGTCTTGTGTTGTAACTCTAATTGGTGATAATATAGAGAAAAACACTTGCAAAGTCCTAGAGGTTGACCTCTCTAGGTAGTGGACTGACTCACTTCTAGTTTGAAGTATGGAACCACTCTACATCACCTTGTCAAGTACTTGCTATCAATTATTGTCATCCTTGCTATGTTTGTTAGTTAGGACTTCAAATTGCACTTAAGCTTTGATTTCAATTTGATATAATTTGAAGGTATAATTTATCTTGTGAAAATTTTTGTAGCTCTATTCACCTCCCTCTAGAGCCCTTAGATCCAACAAGTGGTATCAGATCCAAGGATCTTCTCCAACAATATCCCACGAGACATGAAGATGGGTGACAACCTACTTCGTTCTCTCAACCTAGAGGGAAGCTTCTCCATGCGTCCTCTGGTCTTTTATGGCACCAACTTCCTCTATTGGAAGAGGCATATGAAGTTCTACATTCAAGGGATGAACTTTGACATGTGGAAGGTGATGGTCACACCTTACAAGGAGCCAAACAGAGCTATATCAACATGGAGTGAAGTTGCACTCAAATAAGCCCAATTCAATGCCAAAGCCATAAGCATCCTCTATACAGCCCTCACCCCAACAGAGTTCAACCGGATCTCATATTGGGACATCGTCTATGAGATTTGGGACAAATTGTGAATCACCTATGAAGGCACAAAGCAAGTCAAGGAGGCAAAGATCTACATGTTGAATAGCCTTCTAGAGAACTTTAAGATAGGTAAGAAAGAAGGGATTGCAGAGATATACTCAAGACTCAATGTCATCATAAATGGGTTGGCTGCATTGGGAAACACATTGGATAGAGGTGTAATCAACTCTAAGATCTTGAGGACTCTACCAAAGAGATGGGAGTAAAAGGTTACCTCCATTGAATAAGTGAGGAGCCTTGGTGACATTCCAACTGAAGAGCTCATTGGCAACCTTCAGGCCCATGAGCCTAGGCTTGACAAGTAAGAAGAAGAAGCCAAGCAAGAAGAGAAGGAAGCCAAGAAGATCAAAGATAGTGCTTTCAAAGCACACGTGGAGGTTGTCATCCTTCAACAACAACTTGCTTGGAAAACTTCTCCCTCCTCCTCTAATGAAGATGAAGGCCCTAGTGAGTATGAAGCAAACTACATCAAGGGCAAACACTTTAAGGGAAAGCAAGTCTCCTCCTCTTCTACTCTAAGACGCTACAAGTGTGGGAAAAAGGGGCACTACAAGAGTGAATGCCCCAAGTCAAGAAAGTCACACCACAAGGGTAGCTCAAAAAAGGAAGAGGAATAAAAGAAGGAGAGAAAATACAGGAAGAAGGATAAGAAGGAGAAGAGACACAAGAATGCGGCTCATGCAGCTTGGGAAGCTTCATCTTCAAGCAGCTCAAGTTTAGAAGAAGATGGAGAGTGCCACCTTGAACTCATGGCCTCTACTAGTGAAGATATTGGTGAGGTAAGTGATCTAAGTGAGGTAAGCTTGCATGAGTTATCTAAGGAAGCTATTATTGACATGCTTATCATTAGACATTCATCTTTTGCTAAATGTAAATCTAAAAGAAAAGGATTAGGAAAAATCATTGATGATCTCTATGCTGAACTTGAAATTATTGAATTGAATGAGAAAACTAATCTTGAGAGTATTGATAATTTGTAAGGGAAATACCTTGATCTTGACCTCCAATACAATGGGGTTGAAGTTGAGAATGGCATCTACCTTAATAACATTGAGAATCTTAAGGAAGAAAACCAAAATTCCCTTAAAGAGCTTGAAATAGTTAAAACTGAAAATGTTGAATTTAAGATCCTTATTGATGCTTGAAAAGAAGAGAGAGATGTCTATCTTAAAGAAATCCAAATGCTTAAATCTGAAAATGCTAGGTTACTTGGTCAAGTAAATGATTTATCTTCTAGACCTTTATTACCTAGTGTTAATGTTGCTTCAATCTCTCTTGAAAAAGATTCATATTTAACAAAAGCTTTATGTCTTGAGGCTGATCTTGTGCATACTAGGGATGACATATCTAGTTTATCTTCTACCATTGTTTCCTTAAATGATGATAAACATAGATTGAGAGCATCCCTATAGAATTACTCAAAGAGAAGAACTCCCTAAATGAAATCATTGACCATTCTACCAAACAAAATGGTACTAGTAGTTTGTGATTTGTAGGGGGGGCATCAAAGGGCAACAACAAAGCTTAAGGTAAAAAAAAAAGAGCAAGGAGACCTCCTTATTTATAGGAGAGTCTTCTGAAACTAAGAATCCTATGGTTTGTTCTTATTACAAATGTGATGATCATTACTCTACTTATTGTCCTTACAAGACTAGGAGGACCAATCGAAAAATGAAATGGGTCCCCAAGTTAACTCTGGATCCCAATGTTTAAGTTGGGAACTGACATTCTCCTTTCTTGTAGGAAAAAGGAAGATGGATTGTTGATAGTGGTTGCACTAAGCACATGACGGGTGATATAAGACATTTCAACAATTTCACCAAAAAGAAAGGAGGACCGGTCACCTTTGGGTATAACAAGAAAAGTAAAGGCAAAGGTGAGGGTGATGTAGGTGAATCCTTGTGTATTAAGAATGTTCTCTTTGTGGATGGCCTACATCACAATTTAATTAGTGTTAGTTAACTATGTGATAATGGTTACCTTGTGCTATTTACTTCCTTTAAATGCTTAATTCTAGATTCCCTCACCTACGAAGTTATATATAAGAGAACTAGAAGTAGTAATCTTTATGTTATTGTTGTTGATTCTAAATCTTATTGTTGGTAGATGCCTTGTAGTCAACTCGAATGATATTTCTCTTTGGAACTGTCGGCTTGGTCAGTAAATATGCATTAGTTGAAGAAGTTGAGAAAAAAGGACTTGGTCAAGGGACTTCCTAAATTGGATTTTAAAAAGGATGAGGAATGTCAACCTTGTACCCAAGGAAAGAAAACTAAATCCTACTTCAAATCCACAGGAGTCCTTAGTACCAAGAGAGCTCTTGAGCTTCTTCACATTGATCTATTTAGACCGAGAACTCAATCGCTTTGTGGTTCTAAGTATTGCCTTGTTATTGCCGATAATTTCTGTAGATAAACTTAGACCTACTTTCTCATTTCTAAAAGTGATACACTTGATGTTTTCTCAATCTTTTGAGTTGAAAATGAAGCCTCTTGCCGCATTGTTTCCATCTGCAGTGATCATGGGGGATGAAAATGAGCTTTTTGTGAGGTTTTGTCAAGAATATGGTTATGCACATAACTTCTCTTCACCTCGGACACCTCAACAAAATGGGGTTGTAGAGAGGAAGAATAGGTCCCTATAGGAGATGGCTAGGACCATGTTTCTATAGTATGATACTCCTAAGAAGTTTTGGGCTGAAGCTTCAGTACCTCATGTTTTTTGCAAAATTGGGTTTTCACTCATCCTTCTTGAAGTAAACCTCCTATGAGCTATGGTGTGGTAAGAATCCTTCTATCAAGTATTTCCATGTTTTTGGATGTCCCTATTTTGTTTTGAATATGAAAGGTTCTCTCGACAAGTTTGATCTAAAATCTTACAAGGCTTTCTTTCTTGGCTATAGCACTACTAGCAATGCTTATAGAGTTTTTAATGTTGATCTTGCTAAAGTAGAAGAATATATAAATGTAAAGTTTATTGATACAAACCCCTCTATTCCCAAATATATTGTTCCAAATGTTGATGTCGCAGGTGAAGAAATTCCTATTCTAAAAGAGATCAACATCACCCAAAAGGGAAAAGAGGTGGCCACTCAAAAAGAAGACAAAAATTATGAAAAGAAGGATCCAACCCCCCAGTTTACAAAGAATCATCCAAAGGAGATGATTTTAGGTGATCCATTTGAAAGAGTTAAGATGTGGGCTGCATTCAACAAAAAATAAGCCAACATCACCTTCATCTCACAACTCGAGCCTAAGAATGTCAAGGAAGATCTTGGGGATGAAGAATGGATCCTAGCTATGTAAGAGGTGTTAGAACAATTCGAGAAGAACAAAGTTTGGACCCTTGTGCCAAGACCAAGTGATAGAAAGATCATTGGCATCAAATGGGTCTACCACAACAAGCTTGATGAAAGCGGCAAAATGGTAAGGAACAAATCAAGGTTAGTGGCTCAAGGCTATAATCAACAAGAACGTATAGACTTTGATGAGACATATGCACCTATAGCTAGACTTGAGTCCATTCGTATGTTGCTTACCTTTTCTAGTTATAAAGATTTTCTTCTATATCAAATGGATGTTAAAAGTGTGTTTTTGAATGGTGTAATTGAGGAGGAAGTTTATGTTGCACAACCTCCTGGCTTTGAACATGATAGTCTACATAACCATGTTTATTTGTAGAAAAAATCTCTCTATGGGCTCAAACAAGAACCAAGGGCTTGCTATGATAAATTAAATATCTTTTTATTAGATCATGGGTATATCACGGGCAAAGTGGATTCTACCTTATTTTTAAAGCACACTTCTAACAATTTTCTTATCATACAAATATATGTTGATGATATCATTTTTGGCAGAACGAACTTTGTATCTTTACAAAGAATTTAGTGATCTTATGCAGAGTGAATTCAAGATGAGTATGATGGGTGAGCTTACGTTCTTCCTCGGCTTTCAAATCAAGCAAACAAAAGATGGGAACATCACCAACCAAGACAAGTACATAGGTGAACTACTTAAGCACTTTGGGATGGAAAACACCAAGCTGATGGACACACCCATGTCAAACACCGTCAAACTTGATAAAGATGAAGTAGGTGAGAAGGTAGATGAAAATCTCTATAGAGGTATGATTGGAAGTTTACTTTACTTAAATGCCTCTAGACCTGATATAATGTTTAGTGTTGTCTTGTGTTCTCACTTTCAATCAAATCCTAAGAAATCACATCTTATAGCTGTTAAGAAGATTTTAAGGTACTTAGCCAAAACCCAAAATTTTGGACTATGGTATCCCAAATCAAGGGACTTTACTCTTATTGCTTATAGTGATGTGGATTATGCATGATGCTTGATTGATAGAAAGTGCACAAGTGGAACTTGTTTCCTCCTAGGACCGTACATGGTGTCTTGGTTCTCTAAGAAAGAGAGCACAATGGCATTATCAACCACTGAGGCTGAGTACATTGTAGTTGGTAGTTGTTGTGCCCATGTCTTATGGATGAAGCAAATTCTCCAAGACTTAACATTCATTTTGATGCTTCTCCTATCTATTGTGATAATACTAGTGTAATTAACTTGTCATATAATCCTATCTTGCATAGTAGAGATAAACATATAGAGGTTCTCCATCATTTTCTCTGTGATCATATTGCCAAGAAGGATATCTATATCACAGACGTGGACATGGAAAATCAGTTGACGGACAAGAGCAATTTAATTTTATTAGATCAAAATTGCTTATAACTACTTTGAATGAATTTCATATGCCTTCTAGCTAGTTGTTATCTATCCTATATGTTTTACCTCTATTTTGATCATCTTTGCTTGCTAATATGCTAAAAATCCATTTTTAATGTTCATTTTTGCCTTGTTTTTCTCTTGTTTTTGGGTATTTTTCACAAACACGTGTTTTACCGCAAATTAGTACCCAATGATGAATGATATGTGCCTCAGTATGTTCAAAATACATAATGGACTTGAAAAATAAATTTAATTAGCACTCTAATGGCTAGAAACTAAGTTGGTTAGTTTTAGGTCAAGTTGACCATCGGTCGAGTTGCCAACTCGACCGATCGATGGCTGAGAGCTTTTCTAAAAAGCCAATTGGTCGAGTTTCTGAGTTTACAAAACTCGACCGATGGCCAGGCTAGAGCATTCTTAAGTTGGGTTTGGCCAACTATTCTCCCTCTCAACTAGAGAAAAGTAGATCGATTCCACCCGCATTAGCCCTAAGCTCTCTACCCTTACCCTTCCCTTCCTCAACCTAGCCCTAATCCTACCTAGCTATACCATCCTTAACCTTCCCCCTTGCTAAACCTAGGTGTGTGGACGTTCTTGGTGGTGCATTTTTTTCTTTTGCTCCCTCTTTCCTCTCTATTTTGTGTTCATGGCTTCCAATAGGAGAAAGAGAGCCGCCCCTACCAATCCACCATCATCTTCATCCTCTTCCCACTTGATCCCCTTTGATGAGACTCTATTTGTCTCAAATGAGGCTGTAAATAGGTATAAGGACCTCCTTCCACATAATCCTTTCCCTTTTCACCCCCTCTTTGAGCCTATCCCTAGATGCTAAGAGTTCATCGATCCAGTGGTGAAGTTATTACGTGATAACCTCCTATTTTGAATGATTATCGTAGTCCTTTTTCTTAGTTTTTCATACTCTTTCTAAGTTTAAACTATACATAATCCTAATTTTACCCTTTTTTGTAAATATACCATCAGACTAACTTTTCCTTTCTATACATGCAGAAAAAGCACAAAAAAAATCATAAAAGAATAACTCAACCCCGAGACCGCATGGAATCAAACGGTCCCGAGACCGCATGGAGTCACACGGTCTCAAGACCACATGAAGCCAACCGGTCTCGAGACCGCATGGAGATCACACGGTCTCAAGACCGCATGAAGCCAACCGGTCTCGAGACCGCATGGAGTTCAAACGGTCCCAAGACCGCATGAAGCCAACCGGTCCCGAGACCACGTGGAGTTCAAACGGTCCCAAGACCGCATGAAGCCAACCGGTCCTGAGACCGCATGGAGTTCAAACGGTCCGAAGACCGCATGAAGCCAACCGGTCCCGAGACCGCATGGAGTTCAAACGGTCTCAAGACCGCATGAAGCCAACCGGTCCCGAGACCACATGGAGTTCAAACGGTCTTAAGACCACATGAAGCCAAATGGTATTGAGGTCCAAACGGTCTCCAAACTGTTTGGACTTCACTTAAGGTCTATAAATAAGACCCCAAGGGTCCATCACAAGATATCAAGTTTTCAGATGTCCAAAGGCTGCCTCAATCATTCCATAGCTCTTGTTACTTCCATCCTCCACCCTGGGGCTGCCGGTCTGAGACCCACACTCCATCTTGAAGCTGCTTTCTCTCTCTCCGCCAAAGAAGGTGGGAAGAGGGAGATCTCATCATCAAGCAACCTGTGAAGCTGGTGGATCGTTTCTCTCTCTCCAAGGGGTTGACTTTCCTCCCTCCTTTGTGGGGATGATGCTCTCTCTCTCTCTTCTTGCCTCCTTCTTTGTCCTAGTTATGAGCGAGTAGACTCTCTCACTAGGGTGCGGGGAGTAGCCCCGTTACCCATGATTTCATATCATGTAAATGTAATCCTTAGGTTGTAATATAGAGCTCTTATCTCTATCAGTTCGACATCAAATGATTAATGAATGCATGTTGTTTGATCTCCAACTTGTGTTATCTTTTATCTTTTAGTATGAATTGTCTACGTTTGTACTATTAGATTCGAAACTCGTTTGCATGTTGGTTCTTGGTACATGTAATCACCATGCATCTGTTTCGGTATCTAGAAGTGTATCTCAAGAAGTGGAGTAGACTCACGATCATCTGTTGCACTTTCATACTATGAAATGGAATCAGTTGACGTATGGAAGTGCAACCTTGATAAGTCGAGGAACACACTTTGCGAGGAGAATGATGTAAAGTAATGTGACCATTTGTTCGGGAATGGCTGGCGTTGCAACATTCCCGCACTTCTCATGGTTAGATTCTCCGAAAGGAGGCTAAGTCTACAAGGATACTAACTGACTAGACTCTTTTTGCAGGTTAAGTTTTGCTTTGCATGTGTTGATCGATGTGTAGTGGCGGTGAAAAATCGATCACACCCTAGTGATCTTTTATCATAGTTTAACTCATTAGATTTATTACTTTTCATGTTCTTAGTTTAAAAACATCAAAATCCAACTTTCGATATAAGTGCCTTCTAGTAAGTGACCAAGTGAAATTCCATACGTTTTCCATCTTGTTGCTTGCAACAAGACCGTTGTCCCGTGGATTCGACCCTTAACTATACTGCGATAAGACTTCCACGTATCTTAGCATATGTGGGTGGAGTTTTCTGTCTAGTATAAGCAAGGCTAAACTTAAAGACGTACCCTCTTTAAGATTTTTAGTGGTGCACGCAATTCCATGTAAGTGGAAGCTCCATCAAAAATTGGCGCCGTTGCCGGGGACAACGGAACGTTGTAATTTCACTTAGTACCTTTCTAGTTGGTTAGGATTTTACACTTCTTTTTAATCATACCTCTATATCTTATTGAAACTATTATATCTTTGTCATTATCTAAAGGTGTTTCTCTCTACTCAGGTAGAAATCGTGTATGCAACCTGCGCATAACCTCAGATTCTCCCCTGATCCAGAGTTTGACTCTGAGGTAGAGAGAAGCTTCCACTGCAACATTCGACTCAATCGCCAAAGGGCCAGGCAAATGGCTGAAGATCAATGCCATGCTGCTTTGGTGATGGAGAGGGTCAACGCCACCATCGCCGCTCAAAGGGCACAACTCATCGCTGAAACTCGTGCCCAAATCCAAGCGAAGATTCATGCGGAAGAGCAAGCTCGCATCAGAGCTGAAATTGAGGCAGCAACCCAAGCTGCTCAGTTGGAGTTAAGAAACAAACAACTGAGGGACTACACTGTCCCAAAGAACTATGAGGATAACCACCCAGTCTGACCTCCGATTATTAATATCCCCAACTTCGAGATTCGGACCTAGTGGATCCAGATCATGCAAGGCATCTCTTTCTCCGGAGGTTCTGGAGATGATTGCATGGATCATCTAAAAAGGTTTAAGGCGCTATGCCGCCTAGTTCCACAAGTTGGTTTCGCTTATGATGCGATAATGCTTCATCTATTCCCTTTCACCCTGTCTGGGAGGGCCTTGGGTTGGTATAACTCACTTGACAGAGAACCAATAATAACCACCTGGGCTCCTCTTGAGGAAAAGTTCTTAGAGAAGTTCTTTCCACCCTCACTAAACTATGAAATCAGAGGGCAGATCAATCACTTCTCTCAGCTGCCTGGAGAAACCCTTGCTGAGGCATGGGAGAGATTTAAAGAACTTCTGCGTAAATGCCTCCATCATGGAATCTCCCAGAATCAACTGATACAAACCTTCTACCGGGGAGTAAGTGATGATATTAAACAGTTCTTAGATTCCTCTTCTGGAGGAAACTTCATGAGGAAGAATTATGAGGACACATGGAAGATTGTTACTCTCGGAGCTGAAAACCAGTCCAACTGGGGACGGTCAGCCAGTAAAGGTGTCCTCAAAGTTTTCAAAGCTAAAGAATCAATAGAGATGGAAGAAATAGCTGAATTCCTTAAAACCATAGTTCATAAACAGCAAGCCCTCGAGACTTCTCTCGGAGAGATCGATAAGAAGAAAACTCCGCTAGTTCAACAAGTCAAAGCCGTCACGGGATCCTGTAAGGCTTGTCATGCTTCTGACCATCCGACCCTTTCCGCGGTATGCTATATAATGTGATGATGGATCTGCATCCACCACCACAACCATATGAACCTATCATTGATCAGTCGGAAGAGCAACTACCGGAACAAGTTAACTCTATCCACTCTATCCCTGAGCAAGTCTACTACAACCCTAATCAGCCAAGGAATCATCCAGGGTTTCAGTATGGAAACCCTGTTGGGACTGCCAATCCTCAGCATCAAACACAGGGGGGATCTACTGGTAGGCTAACACCTGGATTCCCAAACAACTTCAACCAAAATCAAGGGAATTCTAGGAGTAACTTTCCTAGGGCTAACTACCCCAGGAACCAATCAGCCTACTACCAGTACACTCATCCTCCGCTCCATCCACAGTTGCATACTCAGCAACCTCAACTGGCGTTACCACCCCAACAATCTCAACAAACCCAACAACCAATTCCTCCGAAAAATGCTCCTGCCCAACCGGAAGATGAAATATCCTTGATCAGACAGATGTTACAATTGCAGAAAACTATGCTTGCTAACCAGCAGGCTCAGCAAAAAGTAGTTGAAGCTCAGCTTGCTCAGATCGCTGCACAATTGAAGCCCCCAGCATGTACGTTTGCTGGGCAGCCTGAATCAAATCCTAAGCACAGACAAAACAGACCTGATCAGTTGAATGTTGTCACCACCAGATCTGGATGCATTCTTCATGAGACTACCAAGATCACCCTGGATAATGATGATACCCCTACTTTCATGACGAATGAAAGCCCGAAACAAGGAATGGAGAAGCCCTCAGAGGGCACAAAGGGCAAAGATAAAGTGTCCACAGAACCTGAAGTTTTGTAGTATAAACCAAGAATCCCGTACCTAGGAAGATTACGAGAAACAAAGATGGACACCAGATTTTAAAAGTTCAAATAGGCAATGCAGAAACTATACATTGATATCCCGCTCCTTGATGCTCTTTCAGAGGTGCCAGCCTGGGCGAAATACCTCAAGACCTTACTATTAAGAAAATACATCACCGAGGAGCAGGAAACTGTTAAGCTTGCTCAGACCACTTCAGACATCATCTTAAACAAGATGCCCAAAAAGAAGAAGGACCCAGGTTCCTTCGGAATCAAATGTTGCATTGGCAACACATCTTCTAAAAAGGGATTAGCTGACCTTGGGGCCAGCATATCTATTATGCCTTACTCAATGTGCAAACGTCTGGGTTTCACTGAATTGCTGCCTACAGCAATGACTATCCAATTAGATGATTCCACTATAACCGCACCTTTGGGGATCATTGAAGATATCCTGGTAAGGATAGGCAAGGATGCTTACGTACCGTGCGACTTCGTTGTCATGGATATTAAAGAAGACCTGAGGTATCCAATCATTTTTGGCAGACCATTCCTCGCTACTGCTAGAGCGCTGATTGACGTTGAAGCTGGTACCATCATTCTTAGGCTCGGAAAAGAAGCAATTCAATCCCGAGTCCTTAATAGTATGAAAGGGATCAACATCCAAGAGGAGGTTTTCCTCCTTGATGCTATTCAACAAATGTCACAGTTGGAAATCTCCGAGCCAGTTGACGAACTTGAAAATGTTCTAATCAATCCAGAGGTTGAATTATCAGCGAATGAATTAGTTCAACAGTGCCTCCAACATCTAGAAAAGGCTGAAGAAGCTCCAAAGGCCACTTTTGAAGAACTTAAAGCCGTTACTGTTATAGAAGCAGCTGAGCCACCGAAAGCCCCTGAATTGAAGACTTTACCTACAGGGCTCAAACATGTTTTCTTAGATGAAGAAAACTATGCCCAGTCATCATCAGCTCCACCCTTACAATAGATCAAGAGGAAAAGCTTCTGAACGAGCCGAGGAAGCATAAAAAGGTCATAGGATATAAGATAACTGACCTAACAGGCATAAATCCAGCCCTGTGTATGCATAGACTTCCTATGGTTGACGAATTCAAGCCCTCTCGAGAACATCAAAGAAAACTAAATCCTAATCTAAAGGAGGTAGTGCGTCTGGAGGTCCTTAAATTACTCAAAGCCGACATGATCTATCCTATTTCTGACTCCCAGTGGGTCAGCCCCGTTCAGGTTGTTCCAAAAAAGGGGGGCACTACTGTAGTGCTAAATGACAAAAATGAGCTAGTGCCTACCATGACTGTAATTGGATGGCGAATGTGTATTGATTATAGAAAGTTGAACAAAGCCACAAGGAAAGACCACTACCCTCTACCTTTCCTTGATGAAGTCCTGGAACGCCTAGCTCACCAAAAATATTTTTGTTACCTCGACGGTTACTCCGGGTTTTACCAAATACCCATACACCCGGAGGACCAGGAAAAAACCACCTTCACATGTCCTTTTGGGACATATGCCTTTAGAAGAATGCCATTCGGGTTATGTAACGCACCCGCCACTTTCCAACGATGTATGTCTGCTATCTTCTCCGGTTTAATAGAATCTGTCATGGAAGTGTTTATGGATGATTTCTCAGTGTACGGAGATTCTTTCGACAACTGTTTAATAAATCTTGGACAAGTTCCGCAACGCTGTGAGGAAATGAACCTTATCTTGAATTGGGAGAAATGCCATTTCATGGTAACAGAAGGTGTCATCCTCGGACACAAGGTAAGTGATAGGGGAATAGAGATTGATAAAGCAAAAATCGATGTTATCTCAAAGTTGTCACCTCCAAAGGACATAAGAGGAGTTCGAGCTTTCCTGGATCATGTAGGATTCTATAGGAGATTCATCAAGGATTTCTCAAAGATTGCCAAACCCATGACCCAACTCCTGACCAAAGATGCTGAGTTAACATTCAATCAGGAGTGTATGAAAAGTTTCTCTACCCTTAAGGATGCGTTAATCTCCGCACCTATTCTAAGAGCTCCAGATTGGTCGCAGCCCTTCGAAATCATGTGCGACGCAAGTGATTATGCCATAGGGGCCGTTCTAGGACAGCGGATTGATAAGAAACCCTATGTTATCTACTACGCATCTAAAACGCTAGATGAAGCGCAAAAAAACTACACCACTACGGAGAAAGAGTTTCTGGCTATCATCTACACGTTTGAAAAATTCCGCTCTTATCTGATTGGCTCTAAAGTTATCGTCTATACCGACCATTCTGCCATCTGATACCTAATTCAAAAACAGGATGCCAAACTCAGGCTTATCCACTGGGTGTTAATGCTTCAGGAATTTGACCTGGAAATCAAAGATAAAAGTGGCGTGGAGAATGTTGTGGCCGATCACCTCAGTAGGATCGAGGTTGAAGAAAAAGATAAAATCCCTATCCGAGATTCTCTTCCTGATGATCAGCTTATGAAGGCCACTCATGGTTTTCCTTGGTATGCTGATATCGTTAATTATCTAGCCACAGGGATTATCCACCCATCCGCTTCTTAACAGGATAAAAGGAAGTTTCTTCACGACATAAAACGCTATTACTGGGACGAACCTTGCTTGTTTCACCTTTGCACCGACAGACTTTTTCGTCGTTGCCTGCCAGAAGAAGAAATAACCCCGGTCCTAGAACATTGCCATTCCGGACCCACGGGGGGCATATGAGTGCCAAGAAAACTGCCATAAAGGTTTTACAATCTGGGTTCTTCTGCCCCACCATATCAAAGGATTCTTACAATTTCGTGAAAGCCTATAACAAATGCCAATTATCTGACAATAGATCAAAAAGAGACGAAATGCCAATCACCATGTGGCAGGAAATTGAGCTTTTTGATGTATGGGGGGGTAGATTACATGGGCCCTTTCCCCTCATCCTATGGCTTCTCTTACATTTTGGTCACGGTGGACTACGTCTCTAAGTGGGTCAAAGCTGTTCCCACAATGTCCAGCGATTCCAAGCCTGTCATCAAATTGTTCAAAGATATTATTTTCCCAAGATTTGGAGTTCCGAGAACTATCACATCGGATGGTGGGACCCATTTTTTGGAACGAAGTTTTGAGGCCTTACTAAAAAGATATGGAGTCAATCACAAAGTCGCCACGCCTTACCATCCACAAACTAGTGGTGAGGTGGAGGTATCTAATTGACAATTAAAGGTGATCCATGAAAAAAAGGTGAACAAAAACCGTACTGACTGGTCCACCAAACTTCCTGATGCCCTTTGGGCATACCGAACTGCTTATAAAACACCAATCGGGACAACCCCATTCCGTTTGGTGTACGGGAAGTCTTGTCATCTTCCAGTGGAGCTGGAACACAAAGCCTGGTGGGCCATCAAACAGCTAAACTTTGATCTTAAAAGTGCGGGAGAAAACAGACAACTTCAACTACAGGAACTAGAAGAGCTCTGCATGACGGCCTATCAGAGCGCCAGAATATATAAGGAGCAGACAAAAATGTGGCACGATGGCCACCTTAAGAGAAAAGATATTGCCGTTGGTGACAAAGTTCTCCTCTTTAATTCCAAGCTCAAGTTGTTTCCCGGAAAACTTAGGAAAAAATGGTCCGGGCCTTACACTATAAAACATATCCACCCAACTGGAGCAGCCATTATTATTGACAACAACAGAGGAGAAAGAACGGTCAACGGTCACCGTTTAAAAAGATACTATGCTCCAGAAGACAAAATACCAAGACAAACCATCGAAATCAAAGATGCTATGCAAGCAGCATGACATTACTACAGCTTCGTCGAGCCAGCGACGTTAAACCAAGACGCTACTTGGGAGGCAACCCAAGATTTCAACCTTTCTCTTTATTTTCCATTCCTTTATTTTCCTGGTTTTTATCTTATGTAAATACACAAAAAAAATAAACAACATAAAAATATATAAATAAAAAACAAACATAAAAATATAATATATTTTCTACCTTTGCCCTTCCAAACGGTCTTCAAACCGTTTGGAGCCAAACGGTCTCGAAACCGTGTGGACTCCAAACGGTCCTGAAACTGTTTGGAGCCAAACGGTCTTGAAACCGTTTGACTTAGGGTTTTTATCCGGTCAACCCCCCGTTTCCTATAAATACAAACCCCCTCATCTTTCTTTCCTTCGACTCCCGAGCCTTCTGAAATTCTCGCGCAGTGTTGTTCCATTGCTTTCGCCTCCCAGTTCCCACGCGACTCGCCGACGAACTCTGCGTCCCCTGTTCCGCGCGACCTCCGTCTCCAACACTCTCTTCACCGTCGACGCTACCCGCTGCTGCAAGGTAGTCCAGCAATGCTACCATCCTTCGGTTCCGCAGCCCCCTCTGCACCGCCATTTTCGTTATCGACGCCACCACGGCATTCCCTCTTCTCCAACACTGACGCCACCTTCGTTTCCATCACTGCTGGTTTCGCCGCTATCATTTTCATCTTCGTTTTTATAACCGGCAGCTCCACTTTCATGATCGGAGTCTTCGCCATTTTCACCAACAGCCCTACCCACCGTCGTCGTCTTCCCCGCCGTCTCCATCACAAAGAGCCACTGCCATTTTCATCGCTGCCTTCATCGCCATTTTTACCACCAGATTCACCGTCATTTTTATCGTTTTCACCATCACCCTTCTCGCCGATGATCACCGCCGCTTTCTCCATCGTCGCCAATGCATCCGCCGTCGCTATGCCGTTTTACCTTCATCGTCGCCTTCGCCGATGGCCACGCGACGCTTCGTTCTCCAAACAGTCTTGAAACCGTTTGGGACCAAACGGTCTTGAAACTGTTTGGGACCAACCGGTCTTGAAACCGTTTGAGATCAAACGGTCCTGAAACCATTTGACCTTGCACATTCATCTAATTTCCATAAATATACAAAAATACATAAATATTAATAAAATCAAATCTTTCTAAAAATGTTATTCTAACTCTTGATTTCTCATTCTACAACTATGGCATCACCAGCAAAGAACGTCATCAAGTTCGAAGACCTTGAAATCTGGAACAGAAAGGAGCTGCTGGAAAAACAAGCTCGACTCCAGAAGATAAGAGTTGACTTCAACAGGACCGGGAAGGCACCTCCAAATATCAAAATAATGGACGTCCTGTGCGAGCTTGATCGCCTCGAGAAGTGCCTGGCTGAGGCACCTGAAGAAGAAGTCGAGACCTCATCTTCTGATGATGAAGGCTCGGAGTACAATCCTAACTCCGAGGAGGAATCCCCTGCTAAAGAACAAAAGGGGAAACGCAAGGTCCTGGAGACTGCATTTGGGCAGCCCTCCAAGAAACGGGCAAGGAAACAAGTTTGACCTGCCTCTTCCATGGATCAACCCTTTGTAAAACCTACCACCACCATCCCTGTTACCACCCCTACTTTCATTCCCATCACCACCACAACACCACCACCAGAAAACTTCTTCATCCAAATCAACCTCCCCGCTGACAAATCCCTAAAACCCACCAAGTATGTGTGCTCCAGCATACTGCGTAGGATGGGAATATACGACCGCACTTTCGACGTGCTAGACAAAGCCAACCTTGCCAGGTTGTGTCTAGTACCTGAAGTATCCTACTCCGAACCCACTACAGAATTCTTCACTTTTCTGACTAAAGAGCCCGTCGACATCATGGATAGGTCACGGGACGGGGGTGACAGAAGGCTCGTCACCCAACTCTTCGGCAGCAAGGTTGTCATAACGGAAAATATGTTGAACACAATATTCATTGACAACCAGGACCAGCTGCGGAAAGCTATGGAGGTGGGGACCAAACACTCAGAGTTCAACAGACACAAATTCTGGAAATCTCTAACATGGATCCCCACCTATGACGCAAAGACATGCAAAGCGTCGAATATACACTATGGCTTTGTGCGCACCCTGCACAAAATTCTCACTGGCGCACTCTTCCCCAGGACAGAGGGGGGAAACGTTATAATTTCAGATCTTTTCGTTCTCCGGTCTATTCTTAACAAAAGGTCGATCAATATCGGACGACAACTGATCCAGAAACTATCAACCTCCAGCCTGGGGAAAGAAATCTGCATGGGGGGCATGTCACATCTATTATCAAATACCTCAAGATGGACAAACCCCTACCCCGTTGCACGCAACTAAAGGGTGACATCCTTACCAATGAACAAACTCTGAAGAACTCCTTCATCATCAAGGAAAAGGATGGAAAACTACACTATGTCTTCTGCCCTATGGTTAAGTCATCCAGAACACTCATCATGCTTCCGGAGCTAGCACAATACGACACCAAACAGCTCCTCTTCTCTAATGAGGAGCTTTCACAACTACTAGCTTCGGTTAAAACAACCGAAAAGAAAGATACAGCGGGACAAACGGAGCTGAGCATCACAGCCCCGGCAGCTCGACCAACAAAAATACCCGTCAAACAACCTTCTAGAAAGCAGTCGCTGGCCCAACAGCTGTCGGGGACACCAACATCTAAGCCAAATTCTGAGGTCGAGAAGCTCCATGAAGAAATCTTAACCTCCTCCTCAATCGACTCTTTCATTCAGAGTCTACACGAGCAGCTAACCGCTGCCACAACTCCACCTTCCACCATTCCAACATCTACCACTCCTTTCTTCCCCATCACATCCACGCAACCATTCACATCATCTTCATCACCCCTTTTCCCTTCGGGCTTTCCCTTCTCCATCCCTATGCCCGACTTCACCACTTTCCCTTTCACCTCCGCAGTTTCCACCCCATCACTATCGCTACCACCGCTTTCACCACTTTTCACATCTGCCACCACCCCGACACCACTGGTGACTACATCCACAGTCACTACGCAGCTCGGGGCATCATCATTGTCTCTTCCGCAAGACACTAACACCATCCCACGCAGACCCCAACCATCCCACCCTTCCGCTCCTGGGGTCCCTTTTGCCAATATCGGTGAGGAATTCGGCCGTCAATTCGACGCTGTCCGAAACCTCCTCATCGATCCTTCTAATATATTAAATTCTATTTTTTTCTTGTGTGCAGGGTTTATCACGACAGGTGGCCATGATCAACGAACAACACCGAGCCTTGCCTACCATCCTCCAAGGCTTCCAGCAATGACAAGATGAGGTGGCTAAGCAAGTTGAGCACATCAACAGTCAGTACAACACCTTGCCAGACCTGGTCCTTGGAGCGCGGCGTCAGCAAGAAGCAACGGCAGAGCAAGTTGATGAGATCTCCACGCAGACTCAGCCTCTGCCAGAGACTCTCCGTGCACTCCAGCAACAACAAGCATATCTGAGCACGCGCTTGGACACCATCAGTAGCACACTCACACAGCTACAACATCGCCAAGAGGAGTCCAATAAGGATGAAATCCAGCAGCTACGTGCTCAAGTTACAACTCTTACAGCACGTCTCCTCTCCGCCGAAGGCAGATATACCGACCTCAAAGAATCCCATGATGCACTGCTCGAAACACACGAGCATCTGCAAGTGGCTTTCGATGAGTTACAAGCTACCCATCGGCGGTGCAAAACGTCCGCAAGAAAAAAACAAGCAGACAAGGCAGCAGACAACACGGGTGGCGATGATGATGAAGAAGATGACTCCGACTCATCTGCTGATTCAAACAAAGATAACACCTCTTCTGGTGATAAACATGATGATGGAGAGGACCCTGGAAATGCAGCAGAACCTTCCCACAGAGGCTCCGACAAAGGTCACCACGACAGTGACAATCACCCCAAGTCCCCACACAACGATAATGTCAACATGTCATACGGGGACCAATTCTTTGATTATTCCGCGCTGGGGTCCATCGGGGAAGCTACTAAAGACACGGCTTACACTGAGTTCCACCAGTCTATACTAGAAACTAGTGCCAGCCCACCACAAACAACTGCCCCATCTCTCTCCACACCTCCTCCCTATGACGAGGGCGAGGCAGAACGAGTAAGTTTAGACACCGATGAAGACCTCGATTCTGCCTCCGACTCGGACAATGATCTACCAGGCCATGAACAGGCCTTAGAACAACCTACTTCTCCCCCTCCACAAGAACTTCCCCCGCCACCACCTCTGCCGCACAAAATGCATGACCTGGATATGGCGGCCATCTCCACTTTAGATGCTCAGAATATTTTTATACTGAACACTATAGTGGATGATGCAAAGGCAGGGGAAGACATAATTTATCATAATACAAAAACTAGGCGTAAGTTGGCACGTGAAGACTTCCGCAGCATCCTCCGACCTCGGTCCACGATGCCTATGGCAATCTTCCGTGTCCTCCTCACCAATAGTATAGAAATGTACAGAAGTTCTAAGCGGAAACAGCCGGTATTTAACGCCTCACCCGCTCTGTCTATTGGCCTTTTATACAAAGACAAAAGAGCAAAGTCGATCGAGCGGCTACGTGTTGGTCTAGCACGTCGGGCACGTTATCTGACCGTGCCTTTCCAAGTTTCGGACCACTGGCTTTTTATGATCGTGGATACAGAGGCTCGGGATGCCAAGGTGTATAATTTCTGTGGCGCCGAGCTACCAGCCGGCACAATAAACTTCGTCGATGAAGCAGCAGGAGAAGCAAGGTGTATACCCTTCCGGCTGCTTAAATTAATTTGGGCTGCCCACCCATCTCTTCGCCAAGATTGGAGCCAACCTTGGTTCAATAAAATAAACCCTCAAGTCCAAGCCACCGAGGGATCTGGGGATTGTGCTTTTTGCACCATACGTCACATCCAAGCGCTGAACCAGGAAATCCCATTTCACGATCTGGTTGCTGAAGATTTTCATTCCTTACACGGACGTTATGCCATGGAGCTCATCTGTGATAGGCGGTTCTTCAAGGACCCAACTATGGCACCAGATGACGTTGCTCGCTAACTCTTCTCAGCTATCCAGCGACCGCAGCGGTGACCCTTCTGACAAACTCTGAAGGAGTCAGAAAAGACCAATATGACAGTCGCCGATACCAAGCAAGCTACAAGCACTATCGATCCTCTGTCTGCCATCGAACCAACCTTTCCTGACTTTGATCGCGATGCTTGCAAAGGTCTCTCCGACCTCGAGTTGCGTCTCATTATGGCGCGGCTCTCAGCCGACAAATATGGGCTCGTATTCATGTCTCGAGACATTCTTGTAATGACAGACACACTACGAGAGACTTTACAAATAAAAGGATCGCTCTCTGTAAGTTTAATGGCCGCCTATCAGTTTCTACTTGGCCAAAACAACCCAACAACATACATGGCGTCCCCATATATGAAAGATGATCTTCTAAAGCTCAAGAACTTCAGCACAACTGACGCGCTGATATCCTATCTATAGCACACAACGCCGACGTTCATCATGTTACCTTTCCTCTATCATGAACTCAGGATGCTCCTGGTAACAAATCTCCCAGAAGGAACAACCACAATATATAATAGTTCCGATAGCCAGTACAATGCACGACAGAGAAACTACGTCATGACACCAAAAACGCCAACTGAAGTAGTGGCAAAGGAGTGCGCCAGCAAGTTAATAGATTTTCTGAGTCAGCATACAAGGGCGTACGACAATGAGCATTTCCACCACCCTTCCTTCTGCCACAAATGCCCCCAGCAAATCCGACAATCGAACGACTGCGGCTTCCACGTCCTCTACTGGATGTACACCATCATCGTTCTCCAAAGACCAGTAGAGGAGATGACTGATGTGGATTACCACGCTCTACGAGGACAGTTCGCATCCAACCTACTTCATTTCCCAGGGGCAAATGCAGATTTACCTTAGCCTGCAGCCCTTATCCTAATTACTCCTCAACCTATCACTTTGACACTCTGAGGACAGAGTGAGTGATAAGTTAGGGGGGGAGGTACATTAGACAAGGACGAGGTATCATTTTTACGTCCCTCTTCCTTCTTTTCCTTTCTCTATTTATACACTTTCCCTTTTTAACTTTCTTTTTAATTAACCCTTTTAGAGTAGACTCACCCTCATTTAACTCTAGAATCATGTTAGTCCCCAAAAGTAAATAGCACTTAGACATTTAATGGTGATTTAATAAATGTCACTCCACTATTGATTTGCATGCTTTTGCTTCAATTCTTTATCTGACTCTCCACAGGTCAAAATCAAGGCAGAAATAAGCCAAGCTCTCAAGGATGAGAGGGGAATCAGGCAACTTCCAAATCAAGAAGTTCTGCAAGTGGACCACAAACCAAATAAGTGCATGCTGAAAAACTCTAAGAACAGCTTTCCTCTCTTCAAAATAAAAGAGGCTTGGCCGCCCAAAATAAATTCCCAAACAAAACCCCAAAACCCAAGCCTGCGAGTTATCGAATAAAAGCCAGAGAGACGAATAAAATTATGAGAGTTGTGCCATGAATAAGGGTCTATATAAAGAACAGATGAAGGTTTCACCCGGCCGGCACATTCCGCTGCCCTCACAAAGGCAGATGTGTCGTGCCCGGTAGTGAAACCCTAAGGTATCTAAATATATGAAAGGCTCATAAAGGACTCACCCGGCCGGTACATTCAGCTTCCCTCACAAAGGCAGATGTGTCGTGCCCGGTAGTGAGATCCTAAAAGCATAGACAAACCCTCCCCCACTTGAAGGGGGAGCTACACCTCAAAGCCTTTAGCCAACCATCATACCCTCTCTAGCTTCCAGTAGGTCTTTTTGAGAGGTATAAAGCTGATTAGAGTCAACAACATGCACAAAATAAAGGTGGTCCCAATGCGAACTACGAGATACGGAAAGAACCTGAGACCCAAGCAACTCTCGAAATCTGAAAGAGTCAAGGCAAGAAATAAGACTCGATATGACCTTAAGGGAACTCAGGTTAAGAATTGAAGTAAGAGTATGGAAATCCTAATTAAATAAGTTCGCCTCGCCATTGCATGTCTCATCTCTATCTAACTTGAGGACAAGCTAGACTCTAAGTT
Source organism: Alisma plantago-aquatica (assembly GCA_963693085.1). Classification (NCBI taxonomy): domain Eukaryota; kingdom Viridiplantae; phylum Streptophyta; class Magnoliopsida; order Alismatales; family Alismataceae; genus Alisma; species Alisma plantago-aquatica. The sequence continues at coordinate 929,533,936 of OY856409.1, forward strand.
AGGGGGGTGATAACCTCCTATTTTGAACGATTATCTTAGTCCTTTTTCTTAGTTTTTCATACTCTTTCTAAGTTTAAACTATACATAATCCTAATTTTACCCTTTTTTGTAAATATACCATCAGACTAACTTTTCCTTTCTATACATGCAGAAAAAGCACAAAAAAGTCATAAAAGAATAACTCAACCCCGAGACCGCATGGAATCAAACAGTCCCGAGACCGCATGGAGTCACACGGTCTCAAGACCGCATGAAGCCAACCGGTCTCGAGACCACATGGAGTTCACACGATCTCAAGACAGCATGAAGCCAACCGGTCTCGAGACCGCATGGAGTTCAAACGGTCCCAAGACCGCATGAAGCCAGCCGGTCCCGAGACCGCGTGGAGTTCAAACGGTCCCAAGACCGCATGAAGCCAACCGGTCTCGAGACCACATGGAGTTCAAATGGTCCCAAGACCGCATGAAGCCAACCGGTCCCGAGACCGCATGGAGTTCAAACGGTCTCAAGACCGCATGAAGCCAACCGGTCCCGAGACCGCATGGAGTTCAAACGGTCTCAAGACCGCATGAAGCCAAACGGTCTTGAGGACCAAATGGTCTTGAGGTCCAAACGGTATCCAAACTGTTTGGACTTCACTTAAGGTCTATAAATAAGACCCCAAGGGTCCATCACAAGATATCAAGTTTTCAGACGTCCAAAGGCTGCCTCAATCATTCCAGAGCTCTTGTTACTTCCATCCTCCGCCCTGGGGCTGCCGGTCTAAGACCCACACTCCATCTTGAAGCTGCTTTCTCTCTCTCCACCAAAGAAGGTGGGAAGAGGGAGATCTCATCATCAAGCAACCTGTGAAGCTGGTGGATCATTTCTCTCTCTCCAAGGGGTTGACTTTCCTCCCTCCTTTGTGGGGATGACGCTCTCTCTCTCTTCTTGCCTCCTTCTTTGTCCTAGTTATGAGCGAGTAGACTCTCTCACTAGGGTGCGGGGAGTAGCCCCGCTACCCATGCTTTCATATCATGTAAATGTAATCCTTAGGTTGTAATATAGAGTTCTTATCTCTGTCAGATCGACATCAAATGATTAATGAATGCATGTTGCTTGATCTCCAACTTGTGTTATCTTTTATCTTTTAGTATGAATTTTCTACGTTTGTACTATTAGATTCGAAACTCGTTAGCATGTTGGTTCTTGGTGCATGTACTCACCATGCATCTGTTTCGGTATCTAGAAGTGTATCTCAAGAAGTGGAGTAGACTCATTATCATCTGTTGCACTTTCATACTATGAAATGGAATCAATTGACGTATGGAAGTGCAACCTTGATAAGTCGAGGAACACACTTTGCGAGGGGAATGATGTAAATTAATGTGACCATTTGTTCGGGAATAGCTGGCGTTGCAACATTCCTGCACTTCTCATGGTTAGATTCTCCGAAAGGAGGCTAAGTCTACAAGGATACTAACTGACTGGACTCTTTTTGCAGGTTAAGTTTTGCTTTTCATGTGTTGATCGATGTGTAGTGGCGGTGAAAAACCGATCACACCCTAGTGATCTTTTATCATAGTTTAACTCATTAGATTTACCTACTTTCTTTACTTTTCATGTTCTTAGTTTAAAAACATCAAAATCCAACTTTCGATATAAGTGTCTGCTAGTAAGTGACCAAGTGAAATTTCATACGTTTTCCATCTTGTTTCTTGCAACGAGACCGTTGTCCCGTGGATTCGACCCTTAACTATACTGTGATAAGACTTCCACGTATCTTAGCATACGTGGGTGGAGTTTTCTGTCTAGTATAAGCAAGGCTAAACTTAAAGACTTACCATCTTTAAGATTTTTAGTGGTGCACGCAATTCCACGTAAGTGGAAGCTCCATCATTACACGTTCACCATCTCTCAGCCCTGGGTGTTAAACGCGCTATAACAATTCCATAACTAGCACGAAAGTGGTTCATGAATTCTATGCCAACTTGCATTGGAATTATAACACCCTTGTACCCCCTCCGAATACTCAAGTGTTGCTAACGTCAATGATAGTCTGGAAGAAATTCCAAGTCTCAGAGGATGATCCTAAACATCTTTTTCTCAGGTACCGATGAGACTGACACCTAGCGTAAGGATTACCCTGAGTATTTCAACTTTGTTGAGCCTGAGGCATTCTACAAGAAATATGATCTCACTCGTCCTGACATTCATCGTTACTTGAAGAAACCTCAATTCCCCTATAAGAAGAAGAGCACTCTTCCCTCCTCTGCCTTGGATCTGAAGAGGTGCATCCTCACCGTAGTCGTCAACTACAATGTCGATCCGAAGAAAAATCAAATGGAGATTGCAGAGAACACTGCTGTGATCATCTGTTGTCTCTTAGAGAATGTCGAAGTCAAGTGGTCTAGATAAATCCTACACCAAATGACTTGCTTCGACTCAGGAAAGAATACATGTGGCACCCACCCTCCCTACCCTACCCTGATATGTGGTATATTTTAGTTTGCCACTAAAAATTCTCTTTTCCATGACTTTCATTATAGAACTGCCCAGAAAGGAGTTTGTATCAGTGAGACCACCATTTAGAAGTATGTGCCTATCCTCTCCTCCACCACACCTGGTACCTTTGCCTCTACTTCTGCTTTTACCTCTACCTCTAGCCGAGCTCCTCCACCACCTCAGCCTACTCGACCTGCATGTGCCTAATTTCATGTGTCAAATGAAACCCTTCTGGGCTACATGATGCATCAATAGGAATACAACCTCTAGGTCCAGAAGCACATGTATCAGGACTTATGCTCAATCATGTCCAACATGAACATGTCTTGTGCTCATCCCTACCCAGCCTACCAACCCTACCCAGGAAGTGATTATGCATCCTATGCATACAATCACTTTTATCCTATCCCACCACCTACACCTTCTGCTACTGTTACACCCTTTGTTGCTGGTGGACCTGATCCCATTATCCTAACTCTTCCTGCTGGCCCCTTGGCCACTCTGCTTGCCAGCCTTGGCAATTCTGCTCCTTCCTTCCCACAAGCCAATGAGCTTCATGCTCTTGGTATGTCTTGGAATGAGCAGAATGCTCATTGGCCCAGTCATGGTTTCAGTCCCTCTATAGATGAAGAGATGCTGGACCAGGATGATGAGGAGGTTATTGATGCTGACGAGGCTACTGTTGATGATGAGGATGATGGTGCTGCATCTGACAATGCTAATGGCTCTGATGGCTTTGTTGGTGACTCTGGTGATGAAGGTAATATTGTTGCACCTTCAGATGGAGATGATGACTATGAGCCTGATGATGATGATGTCAATATAGATGACCTAGATATCTAGTTGATTTTAGTTTTTAGTCTAGTTGCTGATCATATATATATTTGTAGGCTACTTTGTATTAGCAACATCTGGGTACATGATCTGGGATGTACTATTTTATCTTTTTTATCTTTCATCACTTTGTTTTAAAGCTACTTTATGAGAACTTGCATTCTAGGATGTAATATATCATGTGCACACTTACTCCTTACTCTATTATATCTCATGAGTTGGTGCCATGTTTTACCATATTTTGATTATGACTTAGTTTGGTTGTTCCTCTCATCTCTGTTTGGGGTATGTTTTGGAGATTACATGTTATGGATATATGCTTGGTTGTTCTTGGAGAAGGCGTATTGTTATGCTCTTCTACCCCCCTTCCTTTTTGATAATGTCAAAAGGGGAGAGAAATTCAATGTTTTGAATCTCAACCATATTGCTTTTATTGTCTATGTGATCCTTTTCTTGTTCATTATGTGCTTTATCATGTGACTTGCTAAAGGATCATATAGTATGTATGTAGTACATTGATTTATGTAGATAAACTAACTATGCAGGTTAAAGTAAGCATAGATTGAGGGGGAGAAATTCACATTGTTCAAATCTTGAATCCCTTTACTATTCACAAGGCAAAGGCATAATTTCAATATCCTTTTCAATATGATTGAGGAATGGTTTGTCATTGTCAAAAAGGGGGAGAATGTTGACCTAAGGGTTATAAATTTCCCATATTTTGGTAATGACTTAACCATTCCATTCCTAGTTGTTCAAGATTGATTTCAGGCTTTAGGTACATGAAAAGGATCAAATTACACAAGCCCTAGCCTGTCCAAGTTCAATCCAATTGCAATGCAAGTGTGCAATTTGGGAAATCACTCCAAATGACCTTAGAAGAATTTTGTAATCACTTGTATTGATGATATGACATGTAATAAGATGAGAAAAATATGAGGGATACTTAATACCAAGGTTTAATCACTCAAAATTCAACTTCAAAAATTTGTCAAAGGCTGTTCATCGGTCGAGTTAGAAACTTGACCGATCCTATTATGGTTTTTTTGAAGATGACCCGTCGATCAAGTTGGAAACTCGACCAATCCTATGATGGATTTTCTGAAGATGACCCATCAGTCAAGTTGCACACTCACAGAACTCAATCGACCGACACACTGATAAAATCTAATTTTAGCTCATTGGTCGAGTTTATCAGAACAAACTTGACCTATAGTTTAAAAATTGGCTTTGTCTTTTAGTTGATCGGTCGAGTTACCTTTATTGAAATTCGACCGAATGTACTAGATGAAAAATGTAGAAAAAGTGATTATAACCGTTGGTGACTTGTTTTGGGTGAAAATAGATCTATTACATTGAGGAAAATGGCTATATTTTGACCCTTAGTGATCCCCAACTCAAGGGAACACCCTTAGCTATAAATAGGACCCCTTGGAGTTCATTCCAAGTTTGCTCATTCAAGCTATTCTAAGTCCTTGCTATAGTTGAGCATTCTAAAACTCCTTGAGCCCCTTTATCTCTCTAGTTTACACTTCATTTTGGGATTATGAGTGAGTTAGGCCTTTTGTAAGAGAGTTCCACCATTGTGCATGTAAAGCTCTCATCTTCTCCTACTTCCCTATCCCCTTCCTACATGAAGGAAAAGTGAAGCAAGCTTCCTCGAGTGAAGAAGGAGTTGTAGATGGTCCTCTTCAAGGTTGATGAAGAGGTGGTGATCTTCTCCAGGTGAAGGAGAAGGCATAGGTTGAATATCCAAGAGGAGTGGCAAAGTCCTTGAAGGCAGAAGACTTATTCTTGAGTAGGTAAGACCTTGGTGAAGGCTAAAGACTCTTGCAAAGTGGGTAAATCCTTGGTAAGGTGGATACTCCTTGTTCTTGGATGGGTAAGTCCTTTGCTGGTCTTGTGTTGTAACTCTAATTTGTGATAATATAGAGAAAAGCACTTGCAAAGTCCTATAGGTTGACCTCTCTAGGTAGTGGATTGACTCACTTCTAGTTTGAAGTGTGGAACCACTCTACATAACCTTGTCAAGTGCTTGCTATCAATTCCTCTCATCCTTGCTATTCTTGTTGGTTAGGACTTCAAATTACACTTAAGCATTGGTTTCAATTTGATATAATTTTAAGGTCTAATTTATCTTGTGAGAATTTTTTTAGCTCTATTCACCCCCCTTTAGAGCCTTTAGATCCGACAATATCAACAATGAAACTTACCAAACCCAATGTTGATGGCCTTATTTTTAAGGAGAAACAAAATACTTTTTTTAATTGATTTGAAATCTTTTGTATCAACATCAATTCCCTCATACGTAGGTCATTATGATGGTGGAAAACCTAATCCAGATCCTCCACCCGACTCTGTTCATCCTGCTATACTAGCATTACTTGTCGAGTAGCTGCCAACTTCCCCCAATCCACATCCATCTTCAACACTTCCCTCGCTATCGAAGGAAGATATGTGGACTTCTTGGAGGGTATGTGAGGTGAAAGAAAATATGAACACCCCACTCAGCTTCTATGATTACCCTACCATAGGGTACACTATGAAGCTCCTCTGATAAAGGTCCCAACCCTCATACACATCCCCTCCAGATGGACATTTTTTGAGCTACCAGGGCCACCTAGATGCCCACTTCTTCTCTCCATCTTGGATTTAAGTTTTGCTCGGGCAAGAAAAATTTTAAGTCTGGGGTGGAGGTAGGTGGCACGTACTCTTTCCACCCACTCTATATAAATTTTATAAAAAAATTCATTATGTTATATAGTTTAGTTTTAATTTTTCAAAATTTTCAAATATTTTCCTTTTTTTACTTTGGCCCTTGTCTAGTCGGTCAGTTGAACATACATTATCATTATACCCCTTTAAATTTAGTAAATCTTTTGTAATTTTTTACAAATTGCCATGTATGAAATGACCATGTCACCTAAGACCCCTAATAACATCATTCCTTGGAATAGTTGACAAGTCACAAGGAATCGATCAGAACCAAGCATTATTTTTCCCTATATTTAAACAAATGGATTATCTTGTTATAAAACTTGTATGATGTGAATTATAGGATTATTTTAACTAGATCAATGACACTCTCTGAAATAAAAGAAAAAAAACAATGTTGAAAGTTATAAGCACAAGAACATATCTTCCTTCCCTCTATTTTACTTCTAAAAAAGAGAAGCAAAGAATCACCACTGGACAAAAATGAAGTCGGGGTGGCATGCTTCCCAAAATAAAAATTCCATCCCATACAAAGGGGCGTACCATCAAAAGATGCCAAAAGTGTACATGAAAAAATTGAGACCAATGTAGCCACAACTCTACAAATTCAAATCCCGAGTCGAATAGAGGAGGGATAAAAAAAATCATCACTTTCTTCTTTATTTTCACACTCCCCCTTCATCTTGTTCTTGTGTAACAACTTATAAAATAAAAATAAAAATTGAGAGTGTCAAAATGAAAGTAAGATGAAGCATATTCTTCTACAAAATCTTGATTTAGAAGCAAGATATGATAATTATTTTGATAGGGAATATACAACTTTGTGCTTTGTGGTTTTAGGAGATTGGGTCACTTGGCCAGAATTTGGAGGTAAGAATTATAGTGATGTTCCATGGGTGAGGAAGGACATGTTGCGAGTATAAATTGGAATTTATTTGTGATTTTATTTTCTTGAGGAGAAGCAAAGATTCAAGTCTGGGGTATTTTGATAAATGTGTATTTATCCTTTTTATTTACATCTTTTGGATATCTTTTTAGGATAGTTTTGTTACTTATCTTATTAGTTTTGTAATTAATTGTATTAGTTTAGATTTTTCTGTTTATTTGAAGTTTTAATTGTATTTCGTTGGTTTTTTTGTAGGAAAATGGCTAAATTACTAATTTCCCTTAGAAGATATTTTGCACAATTCCCATAGTGCCTAATTTAAATATATACCTTGCACCAAAATTGTCATAAATCTCACATCCCAAGGTAGAATTTAATGGGCAAGCATGTATTGGAAAGGAAATTTAAATATCTAGAGGAAAAACAATTTCAGACCACTTTTGAACTTATGGCTGGCCCAAAAATATGCTAGAAATCTCTATTGTGGGAATCTGCAGCAAAAAGAATGTGAATGACCAACATAATTAAAGGCAATCAACTATTTTCTATTGACCAGATCCAGAAAGTTTTCAACTTCTGGCCAGGAGTTTTCTAGAGAGTCTTGCATTTAGGATTTTCACCCCTCCTTCCCCTATAAAATGAGGAGGGAATCGACAAGAAAAGACACCCAATTTTTAGTTGTAGACCACATCTTTTATAATATTGGATCTCATTTTAGTTTTCTTTTCTTCCAGTCTTGTTATGTCTGGTAAATTCTTCTGGGGCATGGGGAGTAGCCCCTTAGCCTGGTTCTATTCAATTGAATCAATTATATTGCTCCATTTAAAAAATGTCTTCTCTCTATTTTTGTGTGGTAATTTGGATGATCTGATATATTCTTTTGGAGTGATATGACCATGAATCTCTGTAAGAATGAAACAATAGTCGATTAATTGCCATTATCATATTTTCATATTTTTAATCTTATTCCCATTATAATCCTAGTGATGCAACCATGTGGGCCTTGGGTTTGAATGCCAGCTTGAATTTATATGCTTCTTGTTATGACCGTAGATAGGGGGATGTTGGACGGTTGGGTAATGATCTATGAACGTCAGAACCAATGGGTTCACAGCAAGTCCGACCCTTGTGAGTTTGTTCGTAAGGACATGCAACCACAAGGTCCTGATTTGATCCTTAGAGTTTAGAGTTTGATTAGTTGAATAGGAACATGGTTTTGGTGGTGATCCTCCGGACCCCCAGATCTTTATTTCTTGATTACTTAAACTTTATTTCAACACTTTTATATGTGTTCTTAGTTTTAACAATCATCTCAAATCAGAATTTAATTCTTATTCTTATGATCAGATTTGGATCTCAACTTTTCTTTTCTGTCGTCCCTTGGATCGATACCTATCTATACCAAGTTGACTTGTTGTTCGCAACAAGTTGACAATCAAGTTAGAAGGCTAAACTCTAGGACTTTTCCTAGTAATTTTTACGTGTACAACGATGTGCATCATCTACTCCTTACTTCACTAATAGGAGTTACAACAATTGACCTTCCTTTTCTTGGAAAAGGATTCTCAGCTTCCCTTTGAGGTCAAGGGAGCCAACAACCATACAAATAAGGTCTTACCTATCCACGAGCTAGTCTTCTACCTCACCAAGGTCTTACCCAATCTTGCAAGCAGTTGGATGCCTTCACCAAAGAGATCCCCTTCTTGCACTGAGTCTTTTGCCTTGAAGGATTTACCCACTAAGATCCTTGGATCTTCCGCCTTGTCCTCCTCATTCACTCAGAGAAGATTGAAGCACCTTCTTCTATAGCTCGAAGAAGCATACACCTCTTCCTTTACTTGTAGAAGCCTTCATCAACATGATCATGAAGAAAGGGATTGGGAAGGGGAAGCTTTAAGAGATTTACAACAATACAATGAGGTACCTCTCTCACACAAATCATATCTCTCTCATATAGAAGAAAGGAAGTGTAATCAAGAGAGAGAAAGGAGTTCAAGTGGACTAAAAACACTCAACAATGGCAAGGACCTTGTATATCATGAATGAGCAAACTTTGAATGAAATATGACGGGTCATATTTATAGCTGGGGGTGTCCACTAGAGTGTGGGAACACTTGTGAACATTTTCTAGCCATTTGGAGGGTTGCAAAAAATATTTTCTCGAGTTTTACAATACTCCAACAGTTGAAATTACTTTTTTTGCATCTTCTGTACAGTGCATTCAGTCAGTTTAAATAAAGATAACTTGACTAATCACACTATGTGACAAAGCCAAATTTAAACCATCGGTCAAGTTTGTCCTGATGGAAACTTGACCGATCCATTTAAATCTATTTTGGTCTCAAGAGGAATCGATTGAGTTTTGTGAATGTGAAACTCGACCGATAAAGATCATTCTCAAAATCCATTGAGGATCGACTGAGTTTGTAACTCAAACGATGAAGTACATGTAATGAATTTTATAAAATGATTTTTAAGTGATCAAACATTTGAATTAAGTGTCCCTGATTTTTCCTCATCTTAGTTATAAGTAATATCACCAATACAAATGATTACAAAAAATGAACTAAGGTAATTTGGAGTGTTTCTAAAAATGTGCATTTGCATTGCTTTTGACTTGAACTAGAAACAAGCTAGGGCCTGATCGATTTGATCCTTTTCATGTACATAATGCCTGAATCAATATCAAATTAAAATATTAGATCATAAGAATGGAATGGTTAAGTCATAATCAAAATATGGACAATGTGTAGCACTTAGGTCAACAATTCTATCAACAATCCCTATGCCATCACTATTAGACAATATGATGTCATCCACGTTAATAATGATAATAATTATACCAAAAATGGTGGTCTTGATAAATGTAGAATTGTCACACAAAGACTATGTGAAATCAACTATGTGCAGTATAAGGGATAGCTTATCAAACCATACTAGATGGATCTACTTGAGGCCATAATTAGATCTCTTAAGAAGACATACTTCCCCAAAATACTCCCCCTTCTGCAACATACTAGGAGGTTGTGACATAGACAATATCTTACAACTCTACATACAGAAAGGTGTTCTTGACATGATGTGTCTTAGATCAACAGATGTGTTGAATGAAGCAACAACTGGCACATCAAGTCTGCAACACGTTGTGTCATGTTTTTGACACCTTGTGTCAAGTTTTTGACATGCGTGTTGAGTTTTTGACACACCATGTGAAATGGTGCAATTTTAAATCAACAAGTTAGTGACATGCCATGTCAGGATCTGACAAACTATGTTAGGTATTGCAGTAGAGGACTCAACATAAAAATGATGAAGACACACCATGTCAAACCAGTGACACACCATGTGAGGTGGCATAACAACAAAGTATGGTAAAAAGTTGACCTAGATCAGGAGGTTCGTATGGATCACGAGAGAAATAGAGATATGTTGAAAGATCCAATAATATCAAATAAGAAGTAGGCAAGGCCTATAATAGGTGGTTATATATGACCACAAAAGAATTTCATAAAACTTTCACAAAAGTAGCCTTCAAGGCATAAGACCATCAGAAAGACCGCATGTCATATCCCTATATCCTCTTGTTGGAGAAGAAGATAGCAATGGTGGAGAAAAAAGGAGGTGATGAAGAATGAAGGGAGGAGAGACGATGGAAATGTCCATGAGTGGAAAAACTCTATATATGGCCTATACATACTTCTTAGATACCATGTTGAGAAAAATCATTTTTCTAGATCTCAGAAGGAGAAAACCCTCTCCTATATTTAGGAGGAGGTAACATAGGAAAATAAGAAAAACCCTAATAAGACTACTATACTTAAGACATATTAAATGAGACTTAAGTAAATAGAGAAATGGTAAATAGGAATGAATAGAATACAACAACTAAATATAAATATATCGAAATGTTCATCAAAGTTTGTTTTAAAGGGTTACATAATGTGGTTTATAGTAGAACTTTTTCTTTTTGGTGTATTAGTATTATAAACGCGGAGAGAATGGATCGCGTTGTATCTTTTCTTCATAGAGAATACTCAAGAAGGTTGTGTTTTTGTCATTTGAGCCAATTAAATTTTGAATGTTGTTTCCAGTATCATTCTTGATTTTCCTAGAGAGAATCTTCATATATCTTTGATTGGTTAAGGAATTTAGGTGTTAGGGGGTTAGAACAAAGAGGACCCTCAAGTTCAATATCATTGATAGTTTTGGATAGGTGAAAAATGTTTTTATTGATAGAGATGAAGGTGTTTGAACCCCATAACTTGAGAGTAGGGAGACATTATGTAATAACCTCAAATTTTGGTGAGTTTGAAATATACAAATTTAATACTCAAGTTGATAAATAAATTCTCTCATTATGTCTGAGAGAATTTACATTGTGGAATGGGTGTAACCCATGGTCCAAATGAGTCCCATGAGACTATTTTATTTGCAAATAGGTCCTTTGGGCACAAAATAAATAAATAAGAGATTTCATGCATAAATAATGGATAGTGACTTTGTGAAATATTAGATGACTGAAATATGGAAAAGAAAATATGATACGGGATGTATAGTTTTTTAAAGGAGTAATTATGCAACCATGAATGACACCACAAGTTTTGAGGCATACAATAAGAATAAATCGGTTTGACGTTTTGTATACTTGGAGATAATAACAAAAAGAAGACATTTCTAAAATTTGAGAGAAAATTGACTTTCCTTTTGGTGTGATTAATTAATTTAAGGATATGCTAATAAGTAAGTTTTTGATATAAAAGGGATCCCAATAAATCCAAAAAAAATATGATTAATTTGGGGAAGGTTTTTATTGAGTTTCCCTCCAAGTTTCATAGTAAACATATGTTCCTAGAGGCCTAGGGAAAATTGTAAAGGATGAGGGACCTACTTGAAATAAGAAAATGTTGTTTTGTTATTTGAAGAGAGAGAAATGGGGTATATAGAATGATTATTTTGACACCAAATTTTTCTATATGTGAGAGTATGGAATTATCAAGAACATATTCAAATTTTAGACCTATTGGAGAAAGGATGAGAAAGTTATGGATTTCTAAGTTTCTATAAAGTGTGTGGGGTTAATTCTTTGATAATGATTTGTCACATTTAATGAGATAGGAAAACTTAGTTCTGAGTCTTCTTTTTGTCACATTGATTGGAAGACATCAGATGGGGGATCGATGATATTCCATTTATCTCCTACCTCCAGCCCACATAGAAAACTGGAGTGTTAGTTTTATTAGCAACTTTCTCACATCTCCCTCTCTTTGGTCCACAATATTAATCAAAGAGACTCCCATTGGATTTGGGAGATAAAACCAAGCCTTTCTATCTCTGGGTTGTGTTGCTTTCATGTAGAATCGGGATTTTCCCCAATCTCTATGTTGGAGTCAATATTCCATTGACATACCCACAAAAACCATTGTGTGACCAGTGGTTATCAATAGTTTTAGGATTTCTTCATGTGATGGACACACATGCCATGGAACACTGAAGCACTAGAAGAGCCTCTAACAACCTTATTTCCCTTGTCCTTGTTCCCCTGAAAATGGAGGGATCCAACAAGACTTTAGGCCGATCCTGACGAAGGTTAGCAGTCCTGAGTTATACGACTATTATGGAGAATCATCAGAAGGTCTTTGACTCACAATTTTCCTTCCAAGCATGCCCAACTACGAATTGTAGTTTTTCCCCTACCATCCCTAACGTCGTGTATGCCGCAGGCAACCCAACTCCTCTCTTCTTGGTTCCTGCCCTCTTCAGCCACTCCAAGAGTTCCTACAAGTTTAGGTGGGGCCTGTGGAGGCACCATGACCTTCGACTGATTCTATGGTACCTCAGAGCTCATAGTCAACACCCTACTTGACTCACCCAAGTGCAAGGTTATGCCTCATCGTGGGGAAGGCCAAGTCCAGGGTAAGTTTTCCAAACCTATCCCGAGCGCTTGGACTTCCTATCTACAATTCCAATGGTAATAAGGTCTTTCCTACCTTCATGGAGCCCTAGCCCATGCATGTGGCACATTGAACCAAGGTGGTGAGCATCCATTGGCTAGACTGGCCCATGTAAATAATGTAATCAATACACTATTTACTGATGTGGCGTCTTCTCATTGGTCTTATAATATTTATCTAGCAAGATCATAGTACTTGCTAGGATGACTAGATCAATACAAGTTATATATGAAAACTGATTGAGAAAATGAGAGGAACACAAATAAAATATAATTGAGATCTAATTCTTATCCCAATTCTGAAAGTAACTAGCATACATGTTTAGTAAGTGGCTAGTACATGAAAACCCTAGATTTGTGTATTTAATATGTTGAATACATTAGATTCTCTTAGTTCATATTATTATCTTATCTTCTTGAGTATAATGATAATACAAGATGATTATGCTAATAATATTGATAATTAGGATTTCTAAAGTGAATAACAATATACGTGATGAAATAGGGTTTTAAGCTAAAGATTATAACATGTGAAAAATGTTAATGAGCTTAATATGATCTTAGTGTTCATAATGAACTGATATGATGGATATAATAATTATTTTTCCCCTAATGTGTAAAATGTGACAGAACTAGGATTTGTACCATTATTCCTTATCCAAACCCAAGACAACCCTAAACCCTAGATTAGGACCTTAGTAGGGTTGAATTTGAATAATATGGTGGTGACACTTTGGGATTTACATACATGCATATTAAGTGTGGAATTGATTGGGTTCCTCTTTGCTTGCTTGATTGGATGATATGGTTAAAGTACTTGAAGTATGATTTCATGGTTTGCATGGTTCTACAAAAGGTATTTGGTTATGATTATGACTACTCACAATATTGATTGATAGTGTTTTCTAAGGATTTCTCAAAGATCAATGAAATATGTTTTTGGATGTTTATTTACATTCTACTCAATTATAATGCCACTATGAGTATCACATAAAGATGAGACTATGTGAATAAAATGTCAGTTCTGATTTGTAAGTAATTGATTGATTCTATGTTGTTATATTACTTGCACACTTTTTCATGCACCCCATGTACACAATATATTTTGATATACTAATCCATGTTTTGTCTCATGCTGATTTAGGTAGATGCAATAGATGAAGATGTTGATACTTGATGAATCAGATGAAATCTACCTGAAGGAATTAAAGCTAAGTAAAGGAGTATTAGTTAGATACTTCTTCTCAATGTGTATTAGTTCATATTGGAATTCATGTAATTCCTTAGAGGAGCATCGTTAAATAACTTGTTGACAATCTTATTGAATTAATGGATATTATTTTATATTATTTGTTATTTGGTTAATTCCAGATCTTAGGAATTTTAGGCAATGGCTTTCAACTTTAAGATATTTCCTTGATTGGGGGATGTTGAAAAGTAAGGTTGTTAAGCATGATTTGAGGTGAAGGATAAGGATTCTGGTGGAATGCAAAGAGTTAGTAGTTGAGTTGGACCAAGCTTGTACAATGGTTATTTTGTATGAGGGATGTTTAAGACAAAAATGTTCAAATGTAAATGGTTTAGGACACCAAAAGATTTTTTTATATGGGATGATAGGGTTTGAAGTTGAATGAAGGTAAAAGGTAAGACACATTGGTTTACTTAGGAATCTATCTAATTTTACAGAGGAGGGTGGATTCATATTGACAACCCATGTAAAATTCATATCTAGGGGTGCTATGATTTGTGAGGTTATGCGAAACATTATAGAAGGTCACATTTGGAGAGATATTGTTATGTATCTTGGAGTCCTCATCATAGAAATGTGTGATATTGAAATCTCCACGAAGGAGCCAAGGGGAAGAAGAAAAATTGCTCCCTTGGCATGTGAATTCATTCTAAATGGGAACTTTGTTTCAGTATAGTTCACTATATAAGCTCGTTAACAACCATATGTTGTCAATAAAGTTATCTAGGAATGTGGAAATGATAGAGTTTTTTAGAATGGTGTGATCAGGAAGGGTAAGGAGATGACTATTCTAACAAAGAATTATTCCATCACCAATTCTATCAGTTGAGAGTTGGATCCATGTTTGAAGTCTCTGACCCCATTACATTCTAAGTTGTCTAGGTGTGAGGTTGGTATTTGTTTCTTGGTCTATGATGATGTCAATTTTATTAAAGTTTTTGTGATTGTTTCCTATTACAAGAAACTAAGCAGTTAATGTTCTAGGATAAAACAAACATACAAACATAAATTAAAAAGGCTAGGGAGGGAAATTGATCACTAAATACAAAGGGAACCTAAAAGCATGCTGAAATTCTTATTGTCTACTTGAGCTATGACCGAAATGACCACTTTACACGAACACCATGAATTCATTATTTTCATACTCATTTGTTAAACCAAACAAAAAAACACAACACTCTTCCATGTTAATATAGAGAAGTCATTAGATTTTGGTATAATGTTGTGTGGTGTGGGGAAAGTTTCAGCTATGTTTTAGAGGATAAAAGAATTTGTAGATATACAATTAGGGTGGATCTTTTGGACAATATTGACTAGGTTATAGAGCTATAAAGTGGTTAAAATATATATAAGGGGATGATATAATCAAACCTTATATCGAGGAGCATGGAATCAAAAGATGGAATATCTAGGGAGTCCACAATAATGTCATCTAAGGTCTCCAATAATGGAGCAAAAAAGGTCTTTTCATGTGATATAGCTATAGCTATAAATTCAAGAAAATTGCTAGCGCAAGCAACATGCTCTTTTATAACATGTTGTATGCTGAGGATAGGGTTGTCCAATGAATGAGGAGAAGTGAAGGTGGAGGTATCAGACAAGTTTGAAGCATTTTTATGGCACAATTAGGTTTTAAGGGGCTATAGATCATGGATCATCATTCTTATAGGTCCAAACACATGAGTTTTAATGCCTCGAGGGAATGGGGTTCAGATTTAGTCCTTTTTGGTATATTGGTGGGGTAGCTTTATCTTTTGGAATGCATAAGATGTCAAAAGGATTTTGCTTTTCTTGGGGACAATAGGGAGGATATGGTGGTTTAGTTGTAAGAGAAGACTTGTAAGGGTCCAATACGAGCTTCCAAAAATGAGAATGAAGGGTTTTATCAAAACAAAAGAGAGTTCCATTATAAAGTTTATCGAGGTTGAGAACAGTGTGAGGATAAGATGAGACCCCATGGTGATGTTGTAAGAGTGTGAGAAGGTAAATCTTGGAGAGGCAAGTAAGGTTATCTTATCATGGAAAATTTTTGATGGACATGTCATATCTCCAGGGACATCAATAAGGAGGGTATCGTAGTTCGGCACTATTTTTTAAAAAAATCCATAGGTCCAAAGGTGGACAAGGAGCTTAGATATGATAATGTCATGTATGGGATAAATAAGAACAATGGAGGGTCTAATAGTAGTAACCCAATAGAAAATGTGAGCCTCCTTTCTCTTAGAGTTATAATCCATGAAGAAAGATCAGCCCACGACTTCCTCCACATTATTATTGGAGTTGATTTAATATGAGAGCTTATTGTTTGAAATGGGTTTCGTTTTGGCTAACTTAATGTGCAGAGGGAGAGATGATAAGTCTTAGGTTATGTAGATGATGGAGATGACATTATCAAGTCCAAAATTAATGTTTAGATAGACATTAATAGCTCTTAATCCAAAGAAATGTGCTTTCTAGATGCCCACAAGGGGAAAAGCAACATGCAAGTCATGACCCTGGCTTGGTTCAAGGTAGGTTTTAGCTGATGGGGGGGGCATTTTAGTACCAAGAGTTAGGGTGAGAGATAGGGTTTCTATTGAGGTAGTGTGGGGGTTGGGAAGGAAGGGGATAAGAGGATTGAGTATCTAATGGGAAAGTAATAGTTGGATGATAAAAGGTTTTGACAGTTGGTGAGTGGTAGTTGTGTCTTTTTTGAGGATTTGTAATGAAGGGTATGGCAATGGTGTTATGAGGAAGGAAAGTGTGATAACCCTAAATTTTAGGGTTTGAATACTCAATATAGTACTTTAAGACCATGGATGTTTTGAAATCAAACTGAGGATTTGGTTATCCAATTACGAACTATTTCCACCTAAAAGGTATGACTTGAGATATTATTGATGATGATGGACACATCAATGAGTTCAACCATGATGACTAGCTTCTATTGGCTGACTTCGATTCTTATGAGGTCAAGATATCCTTTTAGCACTCACATTGAACTCGAGTGGCCAATTGATGAGCCTATATGTGAGTTTGTATCATTAGAAGTATTTTTAGAATTGTAGGATCAAGAATTGATGATGATTGGAAATAAATTTAAGATTTATACATTTATTTATAGGGTTGCGTGAGGAATTTATTTGCAAGATCAAGTAATGGATTTTGAGAATAAAAATTTAATTTAGCTTGTGTCATTGTGAGCCTATGTCTAAAATTTCATGATTTCTAGGAGATGCTATGAAAAGATATGCAAGTTCAAAGTTTGAGAAAATAATGAGGGCATACTTGATGATTTCAAATACTAGAATATTGTCCGACTTAGGTCACGTGTTTACTATCCTACCACACAACCTTTTCTATTTTTTATGTGCCACGAAGCATATGAAGTTGACTGTCTACGAGGTTGTCCCTCACCTCCGAAGATGGAGGAACAAAATGTGTCATCTTAGATCCGATTAAGTTGGGGAGATCATTGAAATTTGTTGGCAGAGGTAATATCTACGCAACAACCTGAACAAGCTAACCACACGCTTCCCCCTTTCTATAACTTGGCGAGGAGAACAGTTCCCTCTCTCTTCCAGTAGCTCCTAGCTTTTAGAAAAGGAGGTCTATGGCAGGAGGAGGTGGAGCTTGGCACTGTAGAGGTTTCCCTATAGACATGAACCCAACACTCACAGAGACAGGTCGAGGAGGAAGGGTGGAGATGAAATTCTAGAGGTTGAAGAAGGAGCCGCCATGGTTGGGCAGCATGGAAGGGATCACATATATCAGATTGAATTAGCAGTGACTGCAATAAGAATAGGTCCCAGAACCTAGATACTTTCCTTCTACGATCCTAGGGTGGTTGGAGATCCACCAAGTTCCAGTCGCGACAACATGGTGAGTGAACCTCTATTTTACAGAGAAAATAGAGTACTTCACAATTGGAGGAGCCGGTCATGCTACAGATCTAGCACCATCACCGCCTTGATGGGTGACCAATGGGCCCTCTACCTCAGGACAGTGATGTGCAACTTTATGAGCAAGGTTTGATTTTGATGCCATTGTGATTCCTCGTCGTCTACCACACTCGTGGCGGCACCCAACCACAACACTCACCTAAGGATTCATGGTGCCGACCAGGTTTTGAAGTGAGGTTGAGGCACCCCCTGTCTTTGAGGACAGTGACCAGATTGCCGATTTGCTACCCTGATCCGGGCCACTGATGGAAACAAAGATGAGGCAGATTGGAGATGAGGACTGGAGTCACCCTTGCTCTCTGGGGATCCAGTCGTGCGGCGGCTTAAGAACATAGAGTTCGTGCGCGATGGTCTGAAGAGAAGAGAAAAAAGAACGGTCTGGTCCAACAAGCATAACCCTTACAGAGCCGGACCGGTTCAAGCTAGGCCAGTAGAGCAAACTAGATATTCTTGGAGTTACGTGGCACGCATCTGGAGCCTTCTAAGGCTGATCCAACGGTCCTGCTTAACCCCAAAGAGGTAATTCTCAGTAAAATCCACGTTAATACCCTTTATCTTACAAAAATCATAGAAAATAGCTCTAATGCCCAATAAATTCCTAAAAAATACCCCTAGATTTAGAAAAATACCCTCTTCATTATAAAACCTATAGATTTGGCTTCTAATGATTAGTTTGTCAAGGTTTTTTGACTTAGATGCAATGCTTCCTTTTAGAATAATATTAAATGGAACAAATTATATATGAGCAACATGAGATCTCAAGAAATTACTTTCAAACCCCAAAATCATTTAGAAACCTCATGCATACCCTGATTTAAAATATTTACCTAATATTAGATTTTTTTCTATTAAAATCAAATTATGTGTTTCTAGCCCCTTGTTAATTCTAGAAATTAGAAAAAATATCAGAAAAAAATGAAATCTGGACCAGACCCTGAGAATGACCTCCTGACCATTATAAAAAT
Source organism: Alisma plantago-aquatica (assembly GCA_963693085.1). Classification (NCBI taxonomy): domain Eukaryota; kingdom Viridiplantae; phylum Streptophyta; class Magnoliopsida; order Alismatales; family Alismataceae; genus Alisma; species Alisma plantago-aquatica. The sequence continues at coordinate 929,552,960 of OY856409.1, forward strand.
ATTAAACAAAAGTTCTAGGTTGTTTGAACCTAAATTTGACCTAAACACTAATTTGTACCTAAAATACCTAGAATATGATGAATATTTATTAATGATGATTAATTATTATTAATCAGGTGATGACGGGATATCTAGATGAGAAAGAATGATTAGAAATCTCTGAACTCAGATATGTGGATTTTATTAAGTATAAGATTAGTTTTCATGAATGTATAATGATATGGTGCACTTTGGATGTTTTTGTTTGCATATAAATTCTTGGATGTGTATTAGTAGTATATGCTCTGCAAAACATTAAAGAACATAAAAAATAATATAGATGGTTTGTAGCAACTAAGTGGATATATGCTCTCTCTCTCCCTCAATCCTCTCTCTTCCTCTAAATATAAGGTCGGCACTCGGTCCCCATAGCCCAAGGGGCGGGGGAAAATAAAGTGTGACATCTCTCTCTCCCCTCTAAATATAAGGTTGGCACTCAGTTCCCATAGCCCAAGGGGCGGGGAAAAATGAAGTGCAACACCACTTAGTAGTACAAACTCATCAAAAGAATCTAAAAATATGTGTTTACCTGATTATTTCTTTAAACAATGTTTTCTTTTGCTCTTTCTTTCTCAAGTTATTTCAATTATGCAAGCATATTAGTATGTATCTTTCTACCCACGTGTACAACACCTTGTGTGTTGATTCATTATTTCACGTATGTTTTAGGTTCAGAGCTAGCTTGGGATAAAAGACAGGAAGTGAGCAGTTGTCCAGGTTGTACCTATTGTGTTAAGATCCTGTTAGCATACATGTTCATAGACTTGTAAAATTTTCTTCAAATTATGAAAATGTAAGTTGCAAATTTAATTCATGTTGTAATATAAATATGTTGAATGTTGAGGAATTTTATGGTGTATGTTATGTGGAAAGTTCATCTATGCATATTATGTTTCCGCATCGCTCTCTGATATAATTGCTAATGTTTTTAGATTTTGGCTTCTCATCTCCATGGGGTTTTGAGAAGGTGAAAATATGTGGACGTTACAGTTGGTATCAGAGCATGAACAATAGCTACACCTAAAAATTGCTCACCATGAAACATATAAACTAAGCCTCACCTTTCACCTTAAATCCTAGAAATTTAGTAATTTGTTCTATAGGAATAAGGTTTGACTTAGCCTCTAGAACCTAGATGTTCGAGAACTAGGTTTAGACAAGTGTGTGAAACCCTATTCATATAGAGCTCATATGCATTGGGTAGCTATACTAGTCTACACCTTGTTCTCACCATTTCACTAGGTGACATGACACTAGAGTATATCCTGTGTGTGGGACACTCAATTTTACAGATTTGGTTTTGTTTTCCAATCGGCTCGAGCCTCGATAGTTTTCTCTGACGTCTGTCTTCTCAGAGTAAAACTATATATCATTTTATAATGTATATGTAAATATGAAAATGTGTCCCTCACACTGGAGAGTAGTTAATGTTCATGCAACCTAAGTGAAAGGGGGTGACATCAGTTTAGAAGAGAGAGTATATCTAGAATAGATGTCTAGAACCTTATCAAGATATGTGATACATATAATAGAAGATAAAATGATAGTTGACACAAGCATGGTTGATCTTATCTAAGTTCTACCTTTAGTGATATAAGTTGCTTTTATATGATATGAATCCAACTTTGAAGATTCTAAGTTGTGACTTGATGATGAAAGTACATTCCCTTTTCTTATTTAAGATGAGCTAAGTTAAGATAAGGTTGAATATGCATGAGCCTTAAGCTCTTTTACAAAGGAGGACCTCCAGTGTTAGGACACGATACGTGGTGAACTCCAGAGAGAGTGAGACCCACAAGTAGAGGGTCATAGGACCTATCCTACAATATATGAAATATGAGATATATGTGAAATGATGTGTCCTAAGCTGGGTTACTCCTGAGCAGATGAGTTGAGTCCTTTTACATGAGTCAATCCTATATGTGAGAGTTGGGTAAAAAAATGTGCTGGGTAGAAAATTCATGATGAGAAAGTCAATCCTTTAACTGAGTTAGGTCCTAGCTTGAGTGACTTAAGTCGATGATGCTCATCATTAGCTGCAAGTGAGGTGATATATGAAATGCAAGTTCTTGGAGTAAAATGCATTGTGCATAAGATACTCACACATGTTATCCCATCTTTTTCTTCTTCCTCCTCTTCTCTTTCTTAATATATGATGCTATAAACCTCACTTGAGCTATTATGATGATTATGTATGACAAGTCACTTGTATAAGCTTGACCTAATCTATATTCCCTTCCTATATCATGCAAGTAATATCCAATTTTGAAATCATGAAAAACTTGATCTAATATCTTCTCTTTCCCTTCATATCATGCATGAAAGGTACAAATTTGATCTTGAAATGAAGGTATCTGTTGATCATGATTAAATGATCACAAATTATAATTCTTAAACCTCAATACTTCTTAATAAATACTTCTAATTTTGAGTATAACTCTCACATAATAGAATGAAAACCCTACTATGTAAATATGAAGATCAATCCCCTCTAATGATGAAATCCTCTAGTATGATGTTAATCATAAACCTTGACATTAAGATGTTAAGTCTGATAATTTTGATAAAAAAAAGTCATGGCATGAAACCTTGACATCACCATATGGTTAATAGGGTGAAATATGAAAACTTGAATAATACCTTCTCAACTTGTATGTGTTAATAAACCCTATTTCTTAGGGAGATAGGTATGTAAATGTTAACTTAGAAGGAATTTCATGTAATGACTAGGTTGATAAATGATGATGTTGCAACCTATATAAGGTGGGGTGGGTACACCCTAGATACTCGCATATCTTAAGATGACAAAATAGGGCAAATCCAAATTTACGATAGGTTTGGCACCTAGAAGTGGCAACCTACACACATCATGAACTCCTTGATATCACCTAATGGTTGGGATTAGTTGAATTTTGAGGACGAAATTCCATATAAGATGGGGTGAATGTGATAACCCTGAATTTTAGGGTTTTAATACTCAATATAGTACTTTAAGACCATGGATGTTTTGAAATCAAACTAAGGATTTGGTTATTCAATTATGAACTATTTCCACCTAAAAGGTATGACTTGAGATATTATTGATGAGGATGACACATAAATGAGTTCAACCATGATGACTAGCTTCTATCGTCGGACTTAGATTCTTATGAGGTCAAGATATCTTTTTAGCAGTCACAGTGAACTAGAGTTGCCAATTGATGAGCCTATATGCGAGTTAGTATCATTAGAAGTATTTTCAAAATTGTATGATCAAGAATTGATGATGATTGGAAATAAATTTAAGATTTATACATTTATTTATAGGTTTGCATGAGGAATTTATTTGCAAGATCAAGTAATAGATTTTGAGACTAAAAATTTAATTTAGCTTGTGTCATTGTGAGCCTATGTCTAAAATTTCATGATTTCGGGAGGATACTATCAAAAGATATGCAAGTTCAAAGTTTAAGAAAAAATTGAGGGAATACTTGATGATTTCAAATACTAGAATATAGTCTTACTTAGGTCACATGTTTACTATCCTACCACACAACCTTTTCTATTTTGTATGTGCCGCGAAGCCTATGAAGTTGACTGTCTTCGAGGTTGTCCCTTACCTCTGAAGATGGAGGAACATAATGTGTCATCTTAGATCTGATTAAGTTGGGGATATCATTAAAATTTGTTGGCAGAGGTAATATCTACGCAACAACCTGAACAAGCTAACCACACGCTTCCCCTTTCTGTGACTTGGCGAGGCGAACAGTGCCCACTCTCTTACAGCAGCTCCTAGCTTTTATAAAAGGAGGTCTATGGCAGGAGGAGGTGGAGCTTGGCACTGTAGAGGTTTCCCTATAGCCCTCAACCCAACACTCACAAAGACAGGTCGAGGAGGAAGGGTGGAGAGGAAATTCTGGAGGTTGAAGAAGGAGCCACCATGGTTGGGCAGCATGGAAGGGATCACAGATATCAGATCGAATCAGCGATGACTGCAATAAGGAGAGGTCTCAAACACTAGATACTTTCCTTCCACGATCCTAGGGTTGTTGGAGAGCCACCAAGTTCTAGTCACGACAACATGGTGAGCGAAGCTCTATTTTACAGAGCAAACAGAGTACTTCACAATCGAAGGAGCCGACCGTTCTACAGAATTAGTGCCATCACCACCTTTATGGGTGACCAATGGCCCCTCTACCTCAGGCCGGTGATGCGCAACTTTATGAGCAAGGTTTGATCTTTACGCCATTGTGATTCCTCGCCGTCTACCACACTCGTGGCAGTGCCCAACCACAACACTCACCTAAGGATTCATGATGCCGATGAGGTTTTGAAGTGAAGCTGAGGCACCCCCCCCCCCCGTCTTCGAGGATGGTGCCTAGATCACTAATTTGATACCCTGATCCGGGCCACTACTGGAAACAAAGATGAGGCAGATTGAAGACGAGGATAGGAGTCATCCTTGCTCTCCAGGGATCCAATCGTGCAACGAATTATGAACACAAAGTTCGTGCGCGATGGTCTAAAGAGAAGAGAAAGAAGAATGGTCCGGTCCAACAAGCAGAACCCTTACAGAGCCGGACTAGTTCAAGCTGGGCCAGTAGAGTAAACTAGATATTTTTGGAGTTACATGGCACGCATCTGCAGCCTTCTAAGGCTAGTCCAACGGCCCTGCTTAACCCCAAAGAGGTAATTCTCAGTAAAATCCATGTTAATACCCTTCATCTTACCAAAATCATAGAAAATAGCTCCAGTGCCCAATAAATTCCCAAAATATACCCCCAAATTTAGAAAAAATACCCTCTTCATTATAAAACCTATAGATCATGCTTCTAATGATTAGTTTTTCAAGGTTTTTTACTTAGATGTAATGCTTCTTTTTAGAATAATATTAATTGGAACAAATTATATATGAGCAATATGAGATCTCAAGAAATTACTTTCAAACCCCAAAATCATTTAGAAACCTCATGCATACCCTGATTTGAACTATTTACCTAATATTAGATCTTTTGCTATTATTAGGTAAATAGTTCATGAGGTTTCTATATATGGTTTGTAGCTAATATTAGGTATGCTCAAGAAATTACTTTCAAACCCCAAAATCATTTAGAAACCTCATTCATACCCTGGTTTGAACTATTTACCTAATACCCCAGTTGTTACCCTGATTTGAACATTACAGAAAGTGTGTGAGGGTGGAGTCTTGTTGGGGTGACAAGGGGTATGGAAGGGGTTATCAAGTGTCATATAGTCTTGTCTATTACGAGAAATAATGTTTGTAGAGGGTATAGAGGGGTGGAAGGAAGGGTAAGTGTCAGGGTTGGTAGCACATTTGTCATGCATGGAACATGTATGTCTAGAGGGTGGAAGAAAATGTAGGTATTGGAGTGGTGTATAAGGATATTGGTGTAGAGGATAAGAAATATTTGTTAAGTAATTAGATATGGGGAGATGATTTTTTGATGTTTTGACGGAAGGGGTTGTATTAAGGTGAGTTGTATCAGAAAAGATGCCTTTTTCAATTTAGCCAGGCGTAGAAAGGGTTTTATTGATAAATAGAGGGTAGGGTTTGATTATTTAACCTTTTCCTTTTAGGGCATTTGAGACATGGGTTATAATGTGAATGACATTTCACAAAAAAATTAAGGTTGGACAAGGATGTTGAGGGTCAAGTTGGGTAATGTTTGAAGTTTTAAGCTTCGATAGTGAGTTAGAGTTTCTAGACATGTATGAGAGTTGATTTTGAGAGAGAGAGAGAGTCCTTTTTAGGTGTTGGGTGGGTCCTTTAGGTAATGATATTGATGTTTGGTAGGAAATATTTATGGACAATAAGTTTATAGAATGAAAATGGAGCCTTAATGTGTTAGGAATTGTGGTGGGCAAGTGACGATACGCTGCAAAACTAAAGGCACAAGATTTAATCTGGAAAAATTTCCCCAAGACAAGGAGAGAAAAATGACGGGACAATACCGGCCAACAAGCACTATGTAACCAAGATTACATGTCATACTATGCATATTTAATCACTTCTAAATATGAGAAGCTCCCCCTGCCCAAAAACAAAGCTAAAGGAGAACAAAATTACACCCAATGTGTACAAACCCTATTTTTTTTACTGTTTCTCATCACGACACTACTGTCACTGCTAGGGATTGGTTATTGCCACTGTGACCGATGACCAGGTCGTCTCTTCTCCTAGTGAGGTTGCCTACCTCGTTTCCTTCGGTGGTACTCATTCTAGGTGGTGCCTCCAATGAGAACTCCGATGTGCCGCCAGAACTCTCTCCGTATGAGAGAGTCAATATGTGTCCTCGGCTGACCGGACATGCTGTAGTCATTGCCATGACACCAACTATGTGCCACCAACCATATGCGTCTTCTACTACTTGGATCCATCATCGTGGTTGATGCACCACCTCTGTGTTGTCGGATGATGCACCTCCTCCACTGATCGGATAGAGCATTGTCGACATCGAAGAAGCAACAAAGTGCCACCAACTGATGTGTGTCTTCTATTGTTCAGACTCACCTCCATTGTCGATACACTACTATTGTGTTTCTGACCGTCAACCACTACTTTGCCTCAAGAAAAGTCGTTGGCCCTCTCTCATCCACAAGAGAGCTGTATTGTCAGTTCACCCAATGTGCCACCGACTGTTAGTCACTATTTCACTTCAAGACCCTCTCTTACCAAAAGATAGCACTACCAGTTGTTATTGTTCTCTGACTCTTCTACCACAGAAGGTACCAACAACTAATAACTGGTGGGATCACACATCAACATGTGAGATGATTCAATGGCTCCCCTAGAGTCACTATGTATATGCATCTATACCATGTGGTTGCAACTAGGAATGTTATTTCGATTCCTAATCTAATTATAAGCATTAATTAATTTCACAGATAGGGAGCCATCTTCTTTCCTTTTTTAATTCAACTCCTATTATGATTGACAACATAAACCAACTTAGTCTATGTGATATATAGAATAGAAGATAGAATGATAGTTGACATAAGCATGGATGATCTTATCTAAGTTCTACCTTTAGTGATATAAGTTTCTTGTATATGATATGAATCCAACTTTGAAGATTCTAAGTTATGACTTGATGATGAAAGTACATTCCCTTTTCTTATTTAAGATGAGCTAAGTTAAGATAAGGTTGAATATTCATGAGCCTTAAGCTCTTTTACAAAGGAGGACCTCCAGTGTTAGGACAATATATGTGGTGAACTCTAGAGAGAGTGATACCCACAAGGAGAGGGTCATAGGACCTATCCTACAATATATGAAATATGATATATATGTGAAATGATGTTTCCTAATCTGGGTTACTCCTGAGTAGATGAGCTGAGTCCTTTTACATGAGTCAATCCTATATGTGAGAGTTGGGTAAAAAAAATGTGATGGGTAGAAAATTCATGATGAGAAAGTCAATCCTTTGACTGAGTTAGGTCCTAGCTTGAGTGACTTAAGTTGATGATGCTCATCATTAGCTTCAAGTGAGGTGATATATGAAATGCAAGTTCTTGGAGTAAAATGCATTGTGCATAAGATACTCACACATGTTATCTCTTCTTCTTCTTCTTCTCTTTCTTAATATATGATGCTAGAAACCTCACTTGAGCTATTATGATGATTATGTATGAAAAGTCACTTGTATAAGCTTGACCTATTCTATATTCCCTTCCTATATCATGCAAGTAATATCCAATTTTGAAATCATGATAACCTTGATCTAATATCTTCTCTTTCCCTTCATATCATGCATGAAAGATACAAATTTGATCTTGAAATGAAGGTATATGTGGATCTTGATTAAATTATCACAAATGATAGTTCTTAAACCTCAATCCTTCTTAATAAATGCTTCTAACTTTGAGTATAACTCTCACATAATAGAATGAAAACCCTACTATGTAAATATGAAGATCAATCCCCTCTAATGATGAAATCCTCTAGTATGATGTTAATCATAAACCTTGACATTAAGATGTTAAGTCTGATAATTTTGATAAAAAAAAGTCATGGCATGAAACCTTGACACCACCATATGGTTAATAGGGTGAAATATGAAAACTTGAATAATACCTTCTCAATTTCTATGCGTTAATAAACCCTATTTCTTAGGGAGATAGGTATGTAAATGTTACCTTAGAAGGAATTTCACTTAATGAGTAGGTTGCAAAATGATGATGTTGCAAACTATATAAGGTGGGGTGGGTACACCCTAGATACTCGAATATCTTAAGATGACAACATAGGGCAAATCCAAATTTACGATAGGTTTGGCACCTAGAAGTGGTAGCCTACACACATCATGAACTCCTTGATATCACCTAATGGTTGGGATTAGTTGAATTTTGAGGATGAAATTCCATATAAGATGGGGTGAATGTGATAACCCTGAATTTTAGGGTTTTAATACTCAATATAGTATTTTAAGACCATGGATGTTTTGAAATCAAACTGAGGATTTGGTTATTCAATTACAAACTATTTCCACCTAAAAGGTATGACTTGCGATATTATTGATGGTGATGACACAGAAATGAGTTCAACCATGATGACTAGCTTCTATCGACTGACTTAGATTCTTATGAGGTCAAGATATCCTTTTAGCAGTGATAGTGAACTCGAGTTGCCAATTGATGATCCTATATGTGAGTTAGTATCATTAGAAGTATTTTTAGAATTGTAGGATCAAGAATTGATGATGATTGGAAATAAATTTAAGATTTATACATTTATTTATAGGGTTACGTGAAGAATTTATTTTCAAGATCAAGTAATGGATTTTGAGACTAAAAATTTAATTTAGCTTGTATCATTGTGAGCCTATGTCTACAATTTCATGATCTCTGGGGGATACTATCAAAAGATATGCAAGTTCAAAGTTTGAGAAAATAATGAGGGCATACTTGATGATTTCAAATACTAGAATATAGCTTGACTTAGGTCACATGTTTACTATCCTACCACACAACCTTTTCTATTTTGTATGCACCGTGAAGCCTATGAAGTTGAATGTCTGTGAGGTTGTCCCTCACCTCCGAAGATGGAGGAACAGAATGTGTCATCTTAGATCTGATTAAGTTGGGGAGATCATTGAAATTTGTTGGCAGAGGTAATATCTACACAACAACCTAAACAAGCTAACCACACACTTCCCCCTTTCTATGACTTGGCAAGGAGAACAGTGCCCTCTCTCTTCCAGTAGCTCCTAGCTTTTAGAAAAGGAGGTCTATGGCAAGAGGGGGGTGGAGCTTGGTACTTTAGGGGTTTCCCTATAGCCCTGAACCCAACGCTCACAGAGACAGGTCGAGGAGGAAGGGTGGAGAGGAAATTTTGGAGGTTGAAGAAGGAGTTGTCATGGTTGGGCAACATGGAAGGGATCATAGATATCGAATCGAATCAGCGGCGACTATTATAAGGAGAGGTCCTGGAACCTAGATACTTTCCTTCCATGATCCTAGGGTGGTTAGAGAGCCACCAAGTTCCAGCCGTGACAACATGGTGAGCGAAGCTCTGTTTTACAGAGCAAACAAAGTACTTCACAATCGGAGGAGCTGGCCGTGCTACAGATCTGGCACTATCACCACCTTGATGGGTGACTAATGACCCCTCTACCTCAGGTCAGTGATGCACAACTTTATGAGCAAGGTTTGATCTTGACACCATTGTGATTCCTCATCGTCTACCACACTCGTGGCGGAGCCCAACCACAACACTCACCTGAGGATTCATGGTGCTGACGAGGTTTTGAAGTGAAGTTGAGGCACCCCCTGTCTTCGAGGATGGTGCCTAGATCGTCGATTTGATACCCTGATCTGAGCCACTGCTGGAAACAAAGATGAGGTAGATTGAAGATGAGGATAGGAGTCACCCTTGCTCTCTGAGGATCTAGTCGTATAGCGGCTTACAAACACAGAGTTCATGCGCGATGGTTTGAAGAGAAGAGAAAGAAGAACAGTCTGATCCAACAAGCAGAACCCTTACAGAGCTAGACTAGTTCAAGCTAGGCCAACAGAGCAAACTAGATATTCTTGGAGTTACATGGAATGCATCTAGAGCCTTCTAAGGTTGATCCAACGGCCCTGCTTAACCCCAAAGAGGTAATTCTCAGTAAAATCCATGTCAATACCCTTTATCTTACAAAAATCATAGAAAATAGCTCCAGTGCCCAATAAATTCCCAAAAAATACCCTCTTCATTATAAAACCTATAGATCGGGCTTCTAATGATTAGTTTCTCAAGGTTTTTGACTTAGATGCAATGCTTCCTTTTAGAATATTATTAAATGGAACAAGTTATATTTGAGCAATATGATATCTCAAGAAATTACTTTCAAACCCCAAAATCATTTAGAAACCTCATGCATGCCCTAATTTGAACTATTTACCTAATATTAGATCTTTTTCTATTATTAGGTAAATAGTTCATGAGGTTTCTATAGATGGTTTGTAGCTAATATTAGGTATGCTAGAGAAATTAATTTCAAACCCCAAAATCATTTAGAAACCTCATGCATACCCTGATTTGAACTATTTACCTAATACCCCAGTTGTTACTCTAATTTGAACGTTACAGAAAGTGTGTGAGGGTGGAGTCTTGTTGGGGTGACAAGGGGGATGGAAGGGGTTATTTTGACGGAAGGGGTTGTATTGGAAGGTGAGCTGTATCAGAAAAGATGCCTTTTCAATTTAGCCAGACGTAGAAAGGGTTTTATTGATAAATAGAGGGTAGGGTTTGATTATTTAACCTTTTCTTTTTAGGGCATTTGAGACATGGGTTATTATGTGAATGACATTTCAAAAAAAATTAAGGTTGGACAAGGATGTTGAGGGTCAGGTTGGCTAATGTTTGAAGTTTTAAGCTTCGATAGTGAGTTAGAGTTTCTAGACATGTACGAGAGTTGATTTTGAGAGAGAGAGAGAGAGTCTTTTTTAGGTGTTGGGTGGGTCCTTTAGGTAATGATATTCATGTTTGGTAGGAAATATTTATGGACAATAAGTTTATAGAATGAAAATGGAGCCCTAATGTGTTAGGAATTGTGGTGGGCAAGTGACGATACTCTGCAAAACTGAAGGCACAAGATTTAATCTGGAAAAATCTCACCAAGACAAGGAGAGAAAAATTACGGGACAATACCGGCCAACAAGCACTATGTAACTAAGATTACATGTCACACTACCCATATTTAATCACTTCTAAATATGAGAAGCTCCCCCTGCCCAAAAACAAAGCTAAAGGAGAACAAAATTACACCCAATGTGTACAAACCCTCTTTTTTTTACTGTTTCTCATCATGACACTACTGTCTCTTCTCCTAGTGAGGTCGCCTACCTTGTTTCCTTCGGTGGTACTCGTTCTAAGTGGTGCCTCCAACGAGAACTTCGATGTGCCGTCAGAACTCTCTCCGTATGAGAGAGTCAATACGTGTCCTCTGCTGACCGGACAGACTGTAGTCATTGCCACGACACCAACTGTGTACCACCAACCATGTGCATCAACTACTTGGATCCGCCGTCGTGGTTGATGCACCACCTCTGTGTTGTCGGATGATGCGCCTCCTCCGCTGATCGGACAGAGCGTTGTCGACGTCGAAGTAGCAACAAAGTACCACCAACTGATGTGTGTCTTCTGTTGTTCGGACTCACCTCCGTTGTCGATACACTACTGTTGTGTTTCTGACCGTCAACCGCTACTTTGCCTCAAGAAAAGTCGTTGACCCTCTCTCATCCACAAGAGAGCTGCATTGTCGGTGCACCCAATGTGCCACCGACTGTCAGTCACTACTTCACTTCAAGGCAAAGTCGCTGACCCTCTCTTACCAAAAGATAGCACTACCAGTTGTTATTGTTCTCTGACTCTTCTACCACAGAAGGTACCAACAACTAATAACTGGTGGGATCACACATCAACATGTGAGATGATTCAATGGCTCTCCTAGAGTCACTATGTATATGCATCTATATCATGTGGTTGCAACTAGGACTGTTATTCCGATTCCTAATCTAATTCTAAGCATTAATTAATTTCAAAGATAGGGAGCCATCTTCTTCCCTTTTTTAATTCAACACCTATTAGGATTGACAACACAAACCAACTTAGTCCAAATTCAACTAGGGCATGAGTCAGACCATCTGCATCCCAAACATAAAGAACCCAGATGAGGTGGTGAGAGAGGGAGAAGTCCGAAGAAAATTGTATGAATGATGATGAGGGTTTGAGTAAGAGGAGGAATACATGTGTGAAGACGAAAGGGGCTACGAGGGAACCAAGCGTAGTCAAAGTGAATGACTCACATGCGACGAGAAGGGAGGAATGTTGAGCATAGCAAAGGAGGGCGGAAAGAAACACAGGCAAGGTCGAGGGAGAGGGCAAGGGTGAGGGAGAGGCGAACCGTATTGATTGTGCCGAAGATAGTGGAGAGATGGCCTTGTGTTTGTGACCCCACCCACCTGCTCCACCGACATGTATGTGCGGAAACCGTTGGAAATAATGAGGGGAATATTGCTAGCTTTGCTAGTCTCGTCCCTTGTACTGACTTACTTCAAAAAATAATATATCAGCTTCACGCACGACCAACCAACTTTTTTATATCTCGAAGTCCATATATTACTTCACGCCGTGGTGAGGTCTTACCCAAACTTTACCTTGGAAATATAATCCGGTGTAACAAGTTAAGGCTCCTATTGGTTTGGTGTAAGTCTTAAGTCACGCGGAACTCATTTTCTGGGAACTCAAGTTCAGTTTTTGGAACTTAAGTTCCACTCAGTTATATGTGATTGATTTGTCGTAAGTGTTAACATCAATATTAAAAAAGATATTGTTAATTTTTAGTAGTAATGTAGCATGTTGTCTGCTTGTCTTCTACTTCGATGCAAATATTTTTTATAAAAATATTTTTTACTATGTGATATATAATAAGTAAAAATGTATACATAAAAAAATCATATTCGTGAATAACTATAATAATTTTTATCATAATAATGTGGTTATGATACAAATGTTGTTCCTTTAAAAATTATTTTAATATTGTATAATTATAATTTGAATAAAAATATTATAGTGAAAATCACATCACAATAATTTTATTTTACTTTGTATGTACAAAATATTATATTAATATCTACATATTACGTGTTTGTAGATATAAGTTTTGGTTCATCATTGTTTAACAATATATAGTATTAATTTTCAGTGTATTTTGTACTCAAGATTATAATTAATTGTCATTTCTCACATCATATTTTTTAAACATTGAATTTTTTTTAGATTAATCATATTTTTTTTACATGGTGAAGTTTGATTATTTTATAGTGAATATATATTTTTTACTTTATACACCACATTAGTAATGATGGTTATAGTGTAAATTATTTTACATAGTGCGGTTATAGTATATTGTCATATTATAATATGGTTTTGGCAGTAAACCATTTGACATCGCTAACATTTCTAGTCAAAAATATTTTACATATGCCATTTATGAGGAATGAAAAATATTTTGAATAAGAAATATTGTTAGTTGTTCCAGAACTCATTTTCCGCTCTTTTTAAGAGGGAACTCAGGAACTGTGTTTTGTATGTAAGTCTGTAACTCTCCGGAAGTCACGGAACTCAAGTTCCATCACTTAATTCAAACCAATCATGAAAAACTGCTTATGGAACTCCACTTCATAAGTTTTCTAGACCAGTTACGATAAACCAATCAGAGCCTTAGCGTAATCCGCATCTCCAAGAAAGAACATGAACCGTTGATTGCATGGTACCATGTGGATTGCATGGTACCACTGTTCTGAGCGGAATCTGAAGTCGCTTTCTGCCGGTAAACATCCAAACGGGAACAGCAGACCGATCTGTCAAGCTCAACTTCGCATTTGGTCGACAGTTTGGCTATATATATCCTACCTGGCTTTGCTTTTGGTTTGGAAAAGTTTGGCTATGCTATCTGGACTAGGTTTTGTTTGTTAGGGGTGGAAAAGTTATCCTACCTGGACTTGCTTTTGTTTGGACAGTAAGGCAATAGCTATGCTACCTGGACTTGCTTTTGTTTGGACGATTTGTCTACAGATATTCGTCAAAAATGACATGCGGACTACCGGAATCGGAATTGTTGAAACTTGGTGGAGCGAATTATCAGAAGCTAGTTTAGCTCCTCATACATCGCCGAGGTATGTTGACTCTTGGATGCGGCACGAAAGTATTGATTCGGAGGTAGACTTTTCTACATTAGAAGAGGGTCAAGTCAGGGGCGGATTTGAGGGAGGAGGAGGAGGAGGGGGTGCTGGGGTGGGGGGAGGGAGGGGTGTGGAACTGGGGCTGAAGCCCCCCTCTCAAATCGATAGTCATGTATCTATATATATGCGTCATGGTCGAATATTGTATATATACAACGTTTTCTGATGTGATTTCAACTAAAATGACTAACTAGGTTGGTATTAGGTGACATTTCTAGGCAAGTTTCCTAAAGTTTGAATCTCACCTAAATCAAATATTTTAAGACTTATTTATCTTAGTCCTCCTGTTATTATTAAAACAAACTCCTCTCAGCCCTCGCTATGGATATTTTTTGGATGCACCCTTGGGTCTAGTTGAGTAATGAGTGATGACCTACGATACAACATCGAAGAAGCACAACAGAAGAATATAGCGTTGATAATATTAAATCGTGTTCAATTTTGTAGTTCATTAAATGGGCTTGTCTTTCCTCTCGCAATGCTAACTTGTGTCTATGTAAAAAAATTGTGCGGAAGAATAAACGTTTGTGAGTTCACAATCGTCTTAACTTCGGCTAATCTGTCTTTCATCAAAATCATATTTAGACTCACGGGAAATAGAGGGACGCCTTCACAATTAGACAACCATACAAATCTATGTCCTTCCGTGGCTCCATGACTCCTTTTCATATTATTTTCTAAAAACACAAAAACGTTGCCTAAGATAAACGCTTTTGTTTGCTACTATTCACAACATGTGGATTATCTAACTATGAAGGAAACTCAAGCTTGAAATCCATTGACTTATTACTTTAAATGAATGGATGGGCTCCACATATCTAGAGGTTAGCTTGCCTCACTTTTTAAACTCATAATACATTTTCATGATGACAATCTTAAGTAAACCTCTCTACAACCTTATACTCAAGCATTCTTTGTATTTTCTCTACATATTTTTATGTTTGTCTTGTGTTGCTCTCAATTGCTTTCTAATCAATAATATCTTCTCTAGTGTCTCTTCAACCAGCTATGAGCCTAGAACCTGTCTCTTTTCAAGTTCATACCAACATATGAGAGATATACACTTTCTCCCATACAATGCTTCATATTGAGAATTAACTAGAATGATGGCTATTATTGTATGCAAACTCTATGGCAATCCCAGTTCCACTAAATTGTAGTATGAAAGCTCTAAAGATCTCCTCTAATCTGAATTGTTTTCTCTGGTTGTCCATTTGTATGATGATGGAATGTTGTGTTGAACTTTAAGCCTATTCCTAAGGCATGGTTGAATTTATTCTAGAATCTATATGTGAACATAGCATCTCTATCTAATGTGATGGTAGCTCAAACTTCATGCAGTCTGACATATATATAATGACTTTGCCTAGCTTGGTTGTATTACATATTCAATTGATGGAATCAAATGGGAATATTTTTGTGAGTATGTACATAATCACCCACGTTGACTCAAAACCTTGTGATGGCCTAGGTATACCTAACACAAAGTACATTTTGATGTTCTCCCATTTCCATAGAGGAATAGGATGTGGTTGCAAGTACCGGCTGAATTCCTATTCTCAACTTTAACTTGTTGGAACACACCACATTTAGCCACATGTTTTGACACAATCCTTTTCATTTCAGACCACTAATATAGTTCCTAAAGTTTTTATTCCTTTTACAAATTTTTGGGCAATTTTCATATATGGAGAGTGTGATTCCTTAAGAATCTACATGTTCAACTCATTATCATATGGCACACATATTCTATCTTAATTGTATAGAACCCCATTTTTTGAATACCTAATCTATGCTCTCTAACCTTTTGTCATCTCATGCATGTTTTTTTCTCAAATCATTGTCACTCTATAGAAGTTCCTTAATCTGATAATAAAATGGTGGTTTGTTCTACATTTGTAGAATTAGTCCACCACATAGGGATATATGTAACCCCAAATTTGTATCTCTATCTTCATGAGATATCTATCTTTGCATGCCATAAAGAACATTTATGCTAATTATGAAGACTTCCACTCAACATCTATCATTATAATGGCTATACCAGAATGATAATCAATGGTCACATCATAATATTGGATACAATCTATACAAATATGTTGTCTTACATTTATCTTTACCTGAGTAAAGATACACTTCAGACTCTTATGATATGTAAATATCTGACATGACTCACCATAAAGATAATTATATCATGTCCTCTAGGCATGTACTGTTTCTTCTAGCTTAAGAACATGTGTAGCATACTTCTCTTCATTCTTCTTAAATTGTATAGATGTATATATCACCATTTTTTCATGTTTTGTAAAAACACATCCTAAGACTCTTCTGAAAGCAACATAAAATTACACATCCCTTGTGACTTTCAAATAGAATCTAGAATAATGTTGTTGTCAAACTCTCCTTTAAAGTTTAACAACTTCTTTCAGAAGCTCCTGACAAACAAAGGACATATCCCTTCTTCTTCGGCCTGTAAGGGGCGATAGTAATATATTGATGTTTCTTATGAATCTTCAATAGTGTCCAGCTAACTCTTCTAGTCAAAGTAGGAATTTAAGTTTCTCCCCACTTAAGAAAAAGGTTTACTTTCTTAGGTTCCACTGTTACACCTATATGTCACATTTACTAGAAATCATGAGATTAGAGAATTAATTAAGTACAAAACAAAAGCCAAACATCACTCTTAAATTTTATAGATTAATAAGGTTCTCATATATGATACATTCAATCTCATGAACTGACATTGCATAGGTATATAACATGATTCATATAAACGAATATCAATCTTAAAGATATTTTTTCAAAGAATTCATATTAGTTCTTGTTATTTACAAGTTCACAAGTCTTAGTAACTGAATACTTATTCTGACAGTAAAGATGCAATATTCTACAATATAATTTACAACTCTCTTTATTCTAAAATGGAACTAGAATAGATAGGGACCAAGACAGACTAATTCTAACTTAAAACACTACTAGCATCCTTTTGTGGAATGACTCTTCTAAAATATGTTGTTATCTTCATATCAACAGTGCTACCTAAATATTTGTTTATGAGTATGTGAGATATTGGCTTAGTGAATGGAAATTCACCCAAGTAGATTAGATTTTACAAATATATTAATTAAGTAAATTACAACATAAGTATAATAAGTAAATGATTTGATACTAAAGTAATGAGAAATATTGTAAATACATCATATAATATCACCAGGAATAAGTAAATAATACACTTTTAATCTAATTACCTAATTTGAATAAGGGGGGTTAAGGGGAGGGAGTCAATTGAACATCTCAGCCATTAGCGGGAATTTTACTCGTATCCAGTCCCCATTTCTTATTCACCCCAAATGATCGTGTTGGGTGAACTATAACCTCATAGATAAATTTAGGTGAGCAACAGCCGCTTTGTTACAATGTTGACTTGGGGCTATGGGTCACACTTTGTCCAAGTATCCTACAAAGAGACTCCCGAGAGACAAATGTATTGAAGGAATGGGCATAGGAATAGGCACATGATGACATTGTAAGATGTCTCACCCAAATGAATTAGTTGGTAGTAGAATTGTCCAAAAAAGTAAACCAAAAAAATAATAAGAAGTTGAAGGGATAGAGACTGTTCCCAACTAGAAAGCAAGATGGAACAATAAATTCTTGGGCTTGATTTATTAGACTCTTAGTTGTCTTATTAATTCCCTAGACCCACATGAAGTTTACCACAATATATAAAAGAAATGAAGCAAGCTACAATCTCATCGTACAAGAATTAGAGTAGTTTTGACACTCTAATTCTGATAACTAGATTCTGGTCTGCAACATGGCTTGTTATGTTTTGTTTCGATAGCTACATCATCTCTCCAGATAATCTAGACTCTTCCTATAGACATGGGTACTCAGACGGAGAGTCAAAATACTCTGGCTAAAATTATCTACATCAATGGTTCTACAAGGACTGACTCACTAAGTAGTAACTGAACTAGGTACCACCATAATATTCAATTAATGTTGAGTATCACTGAGTATCAATGAAATTTATAGTTAATGTTGGATACTTCTACTACTATTCAAAAAGTCGTCCATTTTGGGCTTAACCGCTCATGTCCTACCTGCATGCTTGGGCTTCCTTTCCTAGACACTACCACTAGGAAAGTCATTTCCTCCATTATCTTACAGACCTCCTTAAGAAATTTATAATATCTAGGGCATCAATAGTCTAATGGATTCTTTAGTTTCACTAAACAATGATGTACTATGTTTTTTTTCTTAACTTTATCCTATAATTAAATCATTCTTTTTCTTTCTTTATTCTACACTATATTTCACTACTAAAAATAATATCAAACAATTCTATCTTTTTGGCACTCTAAAAAAGAGTACAACTAAACTATATATGTTCAATAGTTTAGTTCACTTGAACTTAATAGTTTGAACCCATATGAATATATTGAGGTGATCTATGCTATAATGAATCTATTGAGATATCATAATAAATATTGTTGATCTAGCCTAACTGTATTGAAATGAATTGCTAGTAACAACTTGAACTAACTAAATGGATCATTGGATAAATAACATTGGAAGGGCTATGCATTTTATTATCTCATATTCATAACTAAAAGGAGTCAAGCTATGAAATAGAACACTCTATCATGCGTTAGACTACTAAAGATTTAGGGGAAATTAATACACTGACTACGATACAATACAATGTGTTCAAAACTCATACTAATCATGTGCACATGTTATAGAATTGAAATCATTCACCTTCAAATAATATTTCTAGCTATAGGTCATAGATACCTTATAATCAGAATTGAGGCTCGCTGAGCCAGAAATAGATAAATTAAAAGAGGATACAAGCATGTTTTTCATGTATCAGATAAGATCTATGAAAATCATGGCTAAAGGATATTTTCCACTCTTTTTGAGTTCATTCCACCAAAAACATGGTAAAAACAACCTACAACAATTGATTTTTAACAAAGAAAGTGATTTCATATTTATATATCTAAATTGGAATACAAATAACCATTTCCTAATCATATAAGTCATTTTAGACAAGTGTATCAAATTTCATCATAAATATGAAGTTTTGAGACATTTTCACCCTAAATGACAAAATCTGTCATATAATAGCAAAAACTGACAAAAGCATTATATTTCATCAAAAATGGTCCACTAACACAAAATTTATGTTAATAAAGATTTCATATTAGTATATTTATACAGAATAAGAATTAATCCAAATTACACAGATGAAAGCATGAGATAAGAGAGAGAGAAGCTAGATATATTGGGGATTTTGCTCCTCTTTCATAAAGATTTTAGGAACAATAAGATAACTGAGTAAACTTGGAAGAAATAATAAGAGAAGAAAAGAGCTAACTAGATTCAACTTGAACTTGAGGAAGAACTTGATCTAGGTCAATCCTAGGTCAACATCCACCTAAATCCACTTAAAATAACATCTCTACCTTCAACCACGAAATTTCAAAGAATAATTGTGGGTTTTCAGTTGTTTGAGGTCGAATTTGGCTGATAAGTTGATTTGAGGTGCTTCGATGTTTTGAAAAGAGGTCTATATATGAACTTTTTTTTTTAAATTCGTTTTTTCAGAAAAATAATTTGGCATATCTTGAGCACTTGACCTCCAAATCAAAATTTAGAAATTATATATTGCAATTCCATTCTAGAGTCCAATAGTAACATAATGTCACTTTTACTTAGTAAAAATTAATTTATGAAATTTATTTACTATAGTTCGATCATTTTAACCAATTTCTGTTCAAATTCAAGACATCAACCCAAATTTCAGTATCTCTAGGGGTTTGTCTACCCAAATCCTATATAGGAAACCAAATTTGGTATATGACATGTTAATTAATCAATGAACAAGATAAATGTAATTTCTACACTAGTTTGTCAAAAACACACTATTAAGAAGAAAAATGTGGATTAAAGGTTAAGGGTTTAGGATTTGACAAATCACCCCTTGTTTAAGGATTTTGCCTCAAAATTCAAGATGATAATGCAAGATAACATCACATCTAGTCAAATGACTATGAAGCTATTCTTTTTTTAATATTTTGAGTTATCCTTCTTTCAGCAACACTCTTCATTTATTGGGTTTGTGGTATTTAATGAGTATAATACTTAATTTATCAATATATGAAGGATTTCAAAATTCTCACCATTATTCAATTCCTTTTATAACCTAGGGTATAATTTATCATAATCATTCTTATGTGATTTCTTACAATTTTGTTAAATGTAATGTTCTACATATCTGGGCGATACAACAATTTTGATCAATATCTATATCTAGCTTAATTTTCATTATAATAATCGTTTTTCTTGGTTTTCTCTTCTGAATTATGAAATTTTCTTAAATATTCATTTTTTCATATTCATCACTTAGGATTAGTTAGTGCTTTTGGGTATTATCACATCAACTTAATTTTCAAATTTCTATTTGCATCTTAAATTCTTAATTCTAAATATTTGCACTCTATTTATAGCTTTAATATACACATACTTTGATGTCAGTCTCTAATAAGTAACATCTTGGGAAGATTAGACACTTAATTATTTTTGCTACTATAGTATTGATAGATAAACATGTAGTTATTAGTATTAAATCTTACCATGGGTAGAGGAGAGATAGAAGAACAACTAAAGATGGAATAGATGAAGTATCAATTGGGTGTGCCAATAATACTAGTACTAACCTATTTTATACAAAAATAATTTCTAGATCTTGTTTAATATTCGTTAAGAAGGACAAAAAAATTTATCACATTGGGATATAAGATTTTTTTTAATTATTTACATGTTCTAGAGTTTTCAAAAATACATGAATTCTAAGAATCAACAAAAAACAAGGATGTTGTTCTTATCTACATATCTAATCTTTTGTTTATCCTTAGTGCTATTAGTAACTTAACTGCTTGTACCTTAACTTCTCATTTGAATCTTCCTCTTAAACTTTCCCTAATTAGGGTTGCATCCAATTTACTTATCCTTATCTCATACCCCACCCATTCTTTACTTTTACCTCTATATTCAATTATTCCCCTTATACACATATCTTATTGTATCATTTGTTCATTTTCATGGTATATTTATTTTTCTTTATTCTAAAGTAGGAAATACACACTAAAGGAGAATATGTATAAAACCAAGATTATATCTCTTGTAACCAATGGACCAGTCCATTGATACTTTTCTTTCATCCAAATCTAGTTTATATTTGCCACAAAAAAATATTTAATTATTTGTTAGTCTTATATTTTCTTCGACATTCAAATTTATTTTGACCTCAACATCCATATATAACTTTTGTTATGTCAGATTTCATATACTTTTAGTCATCTTCATGTCATATTCTACACTATCCATCAGCATTATCAAATTTCTATTGAGTTCTCAAATATTATTATGATTATTTAGTTCCATAACAATGTTTTTAGTACCTCTCATCTATTTTCAGTATAAGATTTCTAAGTTAACATTCTCCTTAGAGGATTCATATTTAATCTCCAAACATACAATATATTTTATCCAAGTCATATAACTTATATTAGGGTCAAACTTTTGTTTTTACATTAAACTCTTATGCTACTCCTAATTTTCATATTCATGAAGCTTACTCTTTTGGTTTGCACTATATTTTCCTTCCTAACCACATACATCGTGAAGGAATCTACTGAAATGCATGAAAGAGGAATAAAACAAATACTATACAATGCTATAAATTTTAATGAAGAGAAAAGAATTATTGTAGCGCATTCCCTCATATCCCTTTCTTATAAAATAACCTTTCACTGCAAGGTTTTGACTTCCCTTGTAAATATTTCTTTTCATCTTAATTCCTTTTTATAATCTCATCATTCATATGTTTCAAGCAATACTCTTTAATCTAATCCTTCTAGAAATACGTCTTAATATATCCTTCAATTTTTTCATCTATTTTCTCATTGACCTTAATTGATTTAAAATTTGAATAGAATGTCTAATTAATTATATAATTAATTTCTATAAGCTTGTTCTTTCTTCATTATTTCTTTATATGTACCTTCTTCATATAATCAAACTCTTCATATTACATCATAAATTGATTGTCAAACTTTTAGCTACTACTCAAATTTAATTCTTGTTTTTTGCTTTTCTTAGCTTAGCTTAATTGTTTAGATCTGAATTATCATAGTTCACTAG
This sequence comes from Alisma plantago-aquatica, assembly GCA_963693085.1. NCBI lineage: Eukaryota > Viridiplantae > Streptophyta > Magnoliopsida > Alismatales > Alismataceae > Alisma > Alisma plantago-aquatica. The sequence continues at coordinate 929,575,442 of OY856409.1, forward strand.
CCCGATTATCATTCTTTCTAAACTATTTTTTCTTAATTTTTCCTCATTTTTGAAACCAGCAAACTCCTTTACATAAGTTTTTATAAGGATTTCCATTTATTATGAACAATATTTCTTCCTTGACACTAATTCTGAAATTTCTACACTCCTGCATTCTCCAATTTCCTTCTCTTTCATATCCGACATTAGGGTCAATTGACTCAATTTTCCAAGCCATGTGTGCCTGGGGTTCTTATCATCCCTTTTCAAATATTGTTCATCATTTAATATGCTCCAATTGAATTGGAGTTTCTTGTTTTATGTTCAAACTTTGTACATAGTTATTTATTCCAACCGAGTTTTGTTTATTCTACCCATTTCCTTAGATCTCAATATCTTAGGGTATATACATTCCTATTGCATTTAATGTTTACTTTATCCATAATTCACTCTAAAAAAATTGTAATAACAGTCATTAAATATTAGGGGTCAAACCTCTAGTCCTTAAGCCAAGAGATACTTTGGGTTAACCAACTCCTATTTATGTTAAACATACAAAAAGTATATTCACTTAGGAGAGCTCATACAAGAATAATTTCAATCCTACTTTATGCCAAAAATAACAAACAATATACAAAGTAATTTGTAAACGTACTGCAACTTCCATAGTCTTCTAAAAATTGAAAATCTAGGATAGAGAGAAGAGCATTTACATTAATTTAAAATCAAATTAATAGTACCCAAAAAATGTCATATCATATTCTATATTTGTGATCTTATAATTTTGTTTCATTTGGTCTTATAAACTAAATACTTATAGGATTACTCTAGCTCATCCTCCCTTTGGATACCCATCTAGATTATATAGAAGTATAAGTAGAGTAGCTTGATAATGGTGAACCTAAGTATAGGATATCTAAAATCGCAGACATCACATAGCTATAATCATATTACCTCCTAACTCCCGCACTTGTGACTTTAAGTATCTAACTTAATGGTCCCCGATGACTCAGACTAATCTATGATACCCAGTTGTTACACATAAATCACTCATGAGATTGGAGCATTATTTGAGGTCTAAAAAAAATCGAAACATCACTTTTAACTTTTTCTGCTAAAAATATTTTCATAAATATGTCATGTTCAATCACATGAACTGACATAGCATGGGTATACAACTGAGTTCTAATCTAATTTCAATCTTAATGATATACTATACATAATTTGTATTAATTCTAGTTATTTATAAGTACACAAGTCTAGTAAATAAATGCATTTTTGTTAGTAAATACACGTTATATTGTAACATCATTTACAACTCTCATCTTTCTATATGAGGAACTAATTCAACCTTGAAACACTAATAAGATTCTTCTTTGGTAGGACCCTTCTGAAATCTATTTCTATCTCCATCTTTCTATATGAGGATCTATACTAGACTAGGATGGAGACTCACTATTTCAACCTTAAAACACTAATGACATTCTTCTTCTGCAGGACTCTTCTGAATTCTATTGCTATCTTCATATCAACAATTGTTACCTAAAATTTGTTCAGTAGAGTGTGTAAGCTATTGGCTTAGTGAATGGAAATTCACCCAAGTAGACTACATAATACATTTTTTTTATTAAGTGTATATAAACATAATTAGAATAATCAAATTAACAAATACCCAACGACATGGGAAATAGTGTAAATTCATCATCATAGTAAGAAATTGAGAATAACTAATCATTAGATTTCTAAATTTGATTTCTCAATCTAAATAATTGAAGAATAAGTATTGATTCTGACTACTTAATCTCTTATTTGTCTTGTAAATGCCTTGTACCCACTTGAAGTGCATCACAACATGTTCAAGAATCACATCAAGATATGATGTCACCGTACAAGACTTAGAGTAGACTTGGGACTGTAAATCTACTAATTAGATCTCATTTCATGATGGGGTTCACCATGACTAGCCTCGATAACTATATTAGTAGACTATGTAACATGAAATCTTCCTCTAACCTTTTGTACTCAAGAAGAGAGTCAAAACACCATGGAGAAAAAATTCTACATAAATGATTCCATTAGAACTGACTCACTAGGTAGTAACTAAACTAGGCAGCACCAGGATCTTTGGTTAATGTTGGGTACTGTACGGTATCGTTAAAGTCTCTGAATTTTTGATACCCCTATTATTATCCTAGAGGTTTCCCCCCTCGTGCCATACTAGCACACTTCACATTCCTCTCTTGGACACTTGGAGTGGGTATGTTGTTCCCTCCATTTTGGTGTAGACCTCTACAAGGAATGTACTATGGTTAGGGCATGTAAAAGTCTATTTGATTCCTGAGTTTCAAAAAACAATGGTCTACTATGATTTTTCATAACTTCACCTATATTCCTTTTATTTCTATATTTTGCACTATATTTCACTATTGAAAACAATACTAAACAATTTTGTGTATTTGTAGTACTCTAAATAATAATACAACTAAATTATGGAGTCCCAAACTATATTTCACTTGAACCTCATAATATGAACATATATGAATATGTTTCTATGATCTATTCTATAGTGAAAATATTGAGTTTTCATAATGAATATTGTTGATCTAGCCTAATGAAACTACATGGAACTGCTAGCATCAGAAATTGTGAATAGCTTGAACTAAATGAATTGATCAGCAAATAAATAACATTGGAAGGGCTCTACATTTTATCATACCAGATTAATAAATGAAAGGAATCAAACTATCTAATAGTATACTCTAGTGTGTGTTTCACTACTGAAGATTTAGGGAAAATCCAGATACACTATTGCCTCTATAATACACTATGTTTGAAACTCATACAAATCATGTGCGCACATTACAAAATTGAAACCACTCACCTTCAATCAATTTTTTTTAGATATTATGTCATTGGAATTGGGGCTCACTGAGCCAAAAATAGATAAAATACAAGAATTTAAAAGAATATTCTTTTTGTTTTAAATGATAATTTTCACCCACTTTGAGTTCAATATACCAAAATCTTGATAAAATAACCAAAAACCATTGATTTCTAATAGAGAAAGTGATTTCAGATTGATAGACCAAAATAGAATAAATAACAATCATTTCCTATCATATAAGTCATTTTAAACTAGAGTATCAAATTTCCTCTCAAAATACAAAGTTTTGATACATTTTCTACGTAAATGACCAAATCCTCTAAATTATAGCATAAACTGACAAAAACATGAGATTTCATAAAAAATCATTCCATAACTCAAATATTAGTTCGAATAGGTTTCATATTAGTATACTTATATGGAATAAGAATGAACCCTAATTTTCATAATATAATTCCCATATAACTACAAAATCAACCAGAATCTCTAAAATAGGGCTAATTTAGCATCAAATAGCTCAAACTGAGTTTATTATATACTTCAATATCTAAATGGTTGTAAATTAACTCACTCTTATTGGTAATAATAAGGTGAAATAACTCCTCCCCTATGTCAAAAAAGTGAGTTCCAAACTTCTACGAACAGTTCAACCAAACTACTCTAGAGTTGAAAATTGCTAAAAAAATCCCTATCTTGGAATCCTTCCTAGATGAAAGCATGAGAAAAGAGAGAGAAGATGGATAGATTAAGGTTTTTGTTCCACTTTTATAAATATTATGGAAACACCAAGAGAACATAGTAAACTTGGAAGAGATAATATGATAAGAAAATAACTAACTATATTGAATTTAAATTTGGGAAAAACTTGAGCTAGATCAACCCTAGGACAACATCCTCCCAAATCCACTCAAAATCACATGTCTACCTTCAAACATGAAATTTCAGAGAAGAGTGAAGGTTTGTGAGTTATTTCAGTTCAAATTAGGCTGATAAGGCCATTTGAGATTCTTGTGTATTTTGCAAAGAGGTCCATATATGAAGCTTTCCTTTAAATTTTGTTTTCTAGTATAATAATCTAGCATATCTTAAGCATTTGACCTAAATATCAATATCTATAATATTTAATAATTCCCAATTTCATTCTAGAGTATGTTAGCAATCTAAAATCACTTATAATCAATAATTTATGAAATTTATTGACTGTTATTCCATCATTTAACATAATTAGTGCAAATTCAAGACAGAGACCCTGATTTTGGTATGTCTGTCTAGGGTGTTGTCTAGCCAAATCCTATATAGTGAACCTAAATTGGTTAATGACATGTTAATAAATCAATAAACAAGATCAATTTGATTTTTACATGAATTTGGAGAACACACACTATGAAGCAAAAAAATGTTGAATATATAAAAGTAAATACAAGTTTAAGGTTTGACATTCACACTAACTCATTCTCTTGATAAAAAAAATGTTCAATGAAAGAAATTTTAGAAAAATAGAACTCACATTTACAAAATTGGAATGTATTATGTTTTCTTAAAAACTTAAAGATGTACTCAAATGCTATTCATGTCAGTCTACATGTCTAGAGTAAATTATATATCATCTATGGAAACTAATTTGAATTGAATAAGATATGATCTAAAGACTTTATTCATCATATCTATTAATGATAAAAGCGAGTTTGTCAATCGAAAGGTCATAAAAAAAATTATAATGCCCACATTGTTTCTCAAATGATGATTTGGGTACATATGATGACTTTATCCTTATTTTATGGTAAGATAACTTGAGATCCATATATTACTACATTTTGTACCCACACAACTGATAATCCAAATCATCAATCCTAGGAAAATGATACATGGTATTGAATGTGATCTTATTTAGTTTTCTATATTGTATACCTAATTAGATTGTACCAACCTTCTTGCTAATTAAAAAGTGGTAACTTTCCAAGGTGATGAAGTAGGTTGGAAGAAACCCTTATCCAACATCTCTTGCAACTAAGTTTTCAACTCGCTCAACTTTTCTAGTTCCATCTTATGCACTGGTAATTCTATGGGGTGAGTACTATACAAAATGTGTATCTAAAACTCAACTTCCTATATTAGAGGTATACCTAAAAAGCCATTTGTAAGTACATTCATTAACTCATAAACAATGTCAAAATTTTAACAATGATCACCCATTTCTCTACCTTCACATCTATGTCATGTATATACGAACCGTTGATTGCATGGTACCATGTGGATTGTATGGTAAACATCCAAACGGGAACAGCAGACCGATCTGTCAAGCTCAACTTCGCATTTGGTCGACAGTTTGGCTATATATATCCTACCTGGCTTTGCTTTTGGTTTGGAAAAGTTTGGCTATGCTATCTGGACTAGGTTTTGTTTGTTAGGGGTGGAAAAGTTATCCTACCTCGACTTGCTTTTGTTTGGACAGTAAGGCAATAGCTATGCCACATGGACTTGCTTTTGTTTGGACGATTTGTCTACAGATATTCGTCAAAAATGACATGCGGACTACCGGGGAATCGGAATTGTTGAAACTTGGTGGAGCGAATTATCAGAAGCTAGTTTAGCTCCTCATACATCGCTGAGGTATGTTGACTCTTGGATGCGGAACGAAAGTATTGATTCGGAGGTAGACTTGTCTACATTAGAAGAGGGTCAAGTCAGGGGCGGATTTGAGGGAGGAGGAGGAGGAAGGGGTGCAGGGGTGGGGGGAGAGAGGGGGTGTGGAACTGGGGCTGAAGCCCCCCTCTCAAATCGATAGTCATGCATCTATATATATGTGTCATGGTCGAATATTGTATATATACAACGCTTTCTGATGTGATTTCAAATAAAAGGACTAACTAGGTTGGTATTAGGTGACATTTCTAAGCAAGTTTCCTAAAGTTTGAATCTCACCTAAATCAAATATTTTAAAACTTAATTATCTTAGTCCTCATGTTATCATTAAAACGAACTCCTCTCAGCCCTTGCTATGGATATTTTCTGGATGCACCCTTGGGTCAAGTTGAGTAATGAGTGATGACCTACGATACAACATCGAAGAAGCACAACAAAAGAATATAACGTTGATAATATTAAATCATGTTCAATTTTATAGTTCATTAAATGGGCATGACTTTTCTCTCACAATGCTAACTTGTGTTTATGTAAAAAAATTGTGCGGAAGACCACTAGACAATAAAAGAATAAAAAAAAGCGTGCTTCACATATCCACACTTATAAACGTTTGTGAGTTCACAATCGTCTTAACTTCGGCTAATCTGTCTTTCATCACAATCATATTTAGACTCACTGGAAACGGAGAGACGCCTTCACAATTAGACAACCATACAAATCTCTGTCCTTTCGTGGCTGCATGACTCGTTTTCATATTATTTTCTAAAAACACATAAACGTTGCCTAAGATAAACCCTTTTGTTTTCTACTATTCACAACATGTGGATTATCTAAATATGAAGGAAACTCAAGCTTGAAATCCATTGACTCATTCCTTTAAATGAATGGATGGGCTCCACATATCTAGAGGTTAGCTTCCCTCACTTTTTAAACTCATAATACATTTTCATGATGATAATCTTAAGTAAACCTCTCTACAACCTTAAACTCAAGCATTCTATGTATTTTCTCTACATAATTTTTATGTTTGTCTTGTGTTGCTCTCAATTTCTTTCTAATCACTAATATCTTCTCTAGTGTCTCTTCAACCAGCTATGAGCCTAGAACCTGTCTCTGTTCAAGTTCATACCAACATATGAGAGATATACACTTTCTCCCATACAATGCTTCATATTGAGGCATGCATTAACTAGAATGATGGCTATTATTGTATGCAAACTCTATGGCAATCGCAGTTCCACTAAATTGTAGTATGAAAGCTCTAAATATCTCCTCTAATCTGAATTGTTTTCTCTGGTTGTCCATTTGTATGATGATGGAATGTTGTGTTGAACTTTAAGCCTATTCCTAAGCCATGGTTGAATTTATTCTAGAATCTATATGTGAACTTAGCATCTTTATCTAATGTGATGGTAGCTCAAACTTCATGTAGTCTGACATATATATAATGACTTTGCCTAGCTTGGTTGTATTACATATTCAATTGATGGAATCAAATGGGAATATTTTTGTGAGTATGTACATAATCACCCACGTTGACTCAAAACCTTGTGATGGCCTAGGTATACCTAACACAAAGTACATTTTGATGTGCTCCCATTTCCATAGAGGAATAGGATGAGGTTGCAAGTATTGGCTGAATTCCTATTCTCAACTTTAACTTGTTGGAACACATCACAGTTGGCCACATGTTTTGACACAATCCTTTTCATTTCAAACCACTAATATAGTTCCTAAAGTTTTTATTCCTTTTACAATTTTTTGGGCAATTTTCATATATGGAGAGTGTGATTCCTCAAGAATCTACCTGTTCAACTCATTATCATATAGCACACATATTCTATCTTAATTGTATAGAACCCCATTTTTTAATATCTAAACTATGCTCTCTGACCTTTTGTCATCTCATGCATGTTTTTTTCTCAAATCATTGTCACTCTATTGAAGCTGCTTAATCTAATAATAAAATGGCAGTATGTTCTACATTTGTAGAATTAGTCCATCACATAGGGATATATGTAACCCCAAATTTGTATCTATATTTTCATGATATATCTATCTTTCCATGCCATAAAGAACATTTATGCTAATTATGAAGACTTCCACTCAACATCTATCATTATAATGGCTATACCAGAATGATCATCAATGGTCACATCATAATATTGGATAAATCTATCCAAATATGTTGTCTTACATTTATCTTTACCTGAGTAAAGATACACTCCAGACTCTTATGATATGTAAATATCTGACATGACTCACCATAAAGATAATGATATCATGTGCTCTAGGCATTTATCATTTCTTCTAGCTTAAGATCATGTGTAGCATAATTCTCTTCATTCTTCTTAAATTGTATAGATGTATATATCACCATTTTTTCAGATTTTGTAAAAACACATCCTAAGACTCTTCTGAAAGAAACATAGAAAAACATATCCCTTGTCACTTTCAAATAGAATCTAGAATAATGTTGTTGTTAAAGTCTCCTTTAAAGTTTAACAACTTCTTTTAGAAGCTCCTGACAAACAAAGGACATATCCTTTCTTCTTCGGCCTATAAGGGGTGATAGTAATATACTGATGTTTCTTATGAATCTCCAATAGTTTCCAACTAACTCTTCTAGTCAAAGTAGGAATTTTAGTTTCTCCCCACTTAAGAAAAAGGTTTACTTTCTTAGTCTCCATTGTTACACCTAGATGTCACATTTACTACAAATCATGAGATTAGAGAATTAATTAAGTACAAAACAAAAGCCAAACATCACTCTTAACTTTTCTAGATTAAAAAGCTTCTCATATATGATACATTCAATCTCATGAACTGACATTGCATAGGTATATAACATGATTCATATAAACTAATATCAATCTTAAAGATATTTTTTCAAAGAATTCATATTAGTTCTTGTTATTTACAAGTTCACAAGTCTTAGTAACTGAATACTTATTTTGACAGTAAAGATACAATATTCTACAATATAATTTACAACTCTCTTTATTCTAAAACGGAACTAGAGTAGATAGGGACCATGCAGACTAATTCTAACTTAAAACACTACTAGCATCCTTTTGTGGAATGACTCTTCTAAAATATGTTGTTATCTCCATATCAACAGTGCTACCTAAATATTTGTTTATGAGTATGTGAGATATTGGCTTAGTGAATGGAAATTCACCCAAGTAGATCAGATTTTACAAATATATTAATTAAGTAAATTACAACATAAGTATAATAAGTAAATGATTCGATACTAAAGTAATGAGAAATACTGTAAATACATCATATAATATCACCTGGAATAAGTAAACAATACACTTTTAATCTAATTACCTAATTTGAATAGGGGGGTTAAGGGGAGGGAGTCAATTGAACATCTCTGCCATTGGCGAGAATTTTACCTGTATCCAATCCCCATTTCTTGTTCACCCAAAATGATCATGTTGGGTGAACTATAACCTTATAGATAAATTTAGGTGAGCAACAACCGCTTTGTCACATTGCTGACTTATGGGCTATGGGTCACACTTTGTCCAAGTATCCTACAAAGAGACTCCCGAGAGCCAAATGTATTGAAGAAATGGCCATAGGAATAGGCACATTATGACATTGTAAGATGTCTCACCCAAATGAATTAGTTGGTAGTAGAATTGTCCAAAAAAGTAAATAGAAAAAATAATAAGAAGTTGAAAGGATAGAGACAGTTCCCAACCAGAAAGCAAGATGGAACAATAAATTCTTGGGCTTGATTTATTAAACTCTTAGTTGTCTTATTAATGCCCTAAACCCACATGAAGTTTACCACAATATATAAAAGAAATGAAGCAAGATAAAATCTCATCATATAAGAATTAGAGTAGTTTTGACACTATGACATATTAGAAGGTAAAGAGACAATATAGATTTGAATTCATCGGTATGTCGGCTGCGCTAGGGTTCACGAGCTGCGGAGACGGCCGTGGAGGCCATGGCAGCCGTGGTTCTGGACGGGGAGTTCCCCGCATTTCTACTGTCGAAAGCAACCCCGAGGCGCCTGTTCATCCATCTCGTATTGGCCCTGCTCCTGAAGAAGGCGACGTTGATATGGACGTTGCCGTCCCACACCCGCAGCAACAAAGCAAATCGTACAAGGACGCCATGGTGGGGTGGACGTTCAAACCCCCTGCAACCCTGACCCCGGTGTCGCCAGACTTCCTGACGTCTGCAGATATCCGCGTCGACCATGCAGGGGTGCTCCCGGCCATCTCCATCAACCCGACTATGTTTCCGCCCCTTCTTGAACCTTGGAAATACGCAGTTGTTATCAAGGTCATTGGCACCTCCGTGAATTTCAATGCCCTAATGAACTAGATACCAATCCTCTGGCAACTGACCGACGAGTTCCGTGCAATAGACCTCAAAAAAGGATATTACGTCATTCAGCTAGCCAATAACGAAGACTTCATCTGCGCCCTTACTGGAGGTCCGTGGATGATCTTCAACCATTACATATCGATGCAGTCTTGGTCGAAAGATTTCCGGCCTTCTGACCCGATCCCCAAGAAGTTGGTGGTTTGGTCGCGGATCCCCGACCTCCCAATTCATCTTTTCCAGAACCAGCTCCTCTACTGCGTGGGTGATTTGATCGGCAAGACGATCAAGATTGACACCACAACCCAGTCTGGGAACTGGGGTAAGTTCGCCCGTATAGCGGTTGAAGTCGACACGATCACGCCGCTACTACCGGCGATCATGCTCAATGGAGAACGTTACTTCCTGGAGTACGAGAATCTCCCCACTTTCTGTATGAAGTGCGGCTGGCTCGGACATGCCGAGGGGGACTGCAAGTTCATCCCAACATTCCAGAGCACCCCCCGAACCCGTCAAGTACAACGGCGTTAGCAGTAGCTACACAATACACAACGGAGATTCATGCAAAGATGCCTGACAGAAGACCCAATAACAACAAAAAACATCTTACCGCTACCGATACTAACATGGCTAGAAATGCGAAGGGGCCGCAAGCCGAAAAGGATAAACCTGCTCCGGACCTCCCGGTGGTCGACACTGATAATGGAGGTCCATGGGAGACGACCTCGTCCCGCAAACAAAAGAAGAAGGCAGGCAGACCTCCTCCCGTGGCTGAGACACCGGGGGGAAGCCGCCCGCCACCTGCCCCGAAGTCGGCCCAGGCCGTAACCACCACGGGCAGTGACAACTCAGTGGTCACGCTGGTGGACGACGAGATCAGCGAAGGAAGGAACACAGCCTTTGCCAATTCTTTCCGGTTCCAAGCAGCCAACCAAAGCAATGTCCCCTCTCTTCAATCCGGGTTCTCTTTGGGAGTCCATGAAGTCGGCGGTAGGGTCATCCTCCGCAATAGACGCGTTGTGTACCAAACAGTGAGTCCAGGATGCGAGCGGAAGAAAGCCAAACTCGCTATGATTGTGGGTAATGTCGACAATGCAGCTAATGCAAAGAAGTGTCTTGATTTCGAGATCGCCGATACAGGGACTGATGAGTCTATGGACGCCTCCTCTGAGGCATCCGGGCTCCTCACCGCCATCAACTAAGCACCTTTTGGTGTTGCCACTTCTACCTATTGTTGTTTAATGACCAACATTATCTGTTGGAATATCCAAGGAGCATGCTCTAAGGATAAACTATTTCTTCTCAAAGAATATAAAAGGAGGTACAAACTCCACATCCTTGTAATTATTGAGCCTCGTTGTAGAGGCAACAAAGACGATGACATCATCACCAAGCTGGGTCACTCTTCTTCTCATAGAGTTGAAGCGTTAGGCTTCTCGGGAGGTATCTGGGTCCTTTGGGACAATTATAGGTGCACTGTTGACATCCTGCAAAGCCACTGTCAATATGTGCACTGCCGTATTAATAGCTCTTGGTTGCTTACATTCGTTTATGGTAGCCCAAACCCACATAAGCGTAACCACCTGTGGCACCGCCTCTCGGGCCTCTCCTCCCTCATTACTGGTCCTTGGGCACTGGTTGGCAACTTCAACACTATGCTTGATGCCTCAGAGAAATAAGGTGGGAGCGGTTTTGACAGGCACTCTAGCCTAAAATTCAACTCCCTCCTTGCAAACACAGGTCTTAAAGACATGGCCTCCTCGGGACATCGGTTCACATTCAGGAAAGGTAGGCTGCTGGAAAAGCTAGATAGAGTTATTGCTAACATTGGATGGACAACTGTGGAAGGTGGCATGAATATCCAAGTTCTACCACGCCTTCGCAGTGACCATAACCCCATCCTTCTGACTGGGCAACATCACCGACAAGGAGGCCACAACTTTAAAACCAAGATGAGTTGGAAGCTTACACCTTCTTTTAAAGCAGACCTTCTAAATGCATGGGATAGCTCACGACCTTACTTGGATGCTCTCCCTCCCTTCAAAGCAGTTGCTACCACTTGGGAAGCCAATAGACTCAAGCAACAACATAAGAAAAAATATATCCTCCTACGCAAAATTGACAAGTGCCAGGTAGCTTCCACTTTACCTTCTCCTCCGGTTTTAATACAACTTAAATGTCTAACCTTGCAAGAAGAACTCAACATCATTCTCCTGAGGGAGGATGCCGATCTAAAACAGCGCTCTAATATCAATTGGTTACAGTACGATGATGGAAACAATAAGTTCTTTCATGCCTTTGTCAAGTCACGCAGGCAACATAGCAAAATCACACGGCTACGTGACACCAATGGTGTTTGGATCACGGAACCGGACAACATCAAGCTCCACGTACGGGCCTTCTTCATGCAGCTATTGTGCACCTCATCGTCACCGCCTCCAAACCATGAAGCTATCCAGAACTACATAGGCGTGTTCCAACCTGCCCTCAACGGCCACCTGCTCGGGTGGGTTCCTGACGCGGAAGAGATCAGACACACCATGTTTCTCATGGCTCCCGCCAAGGCGCCGGGCCCAGACGGCATCCACAACGGGTTTGTCCAGCTTCATTGGTCCCACGTGGGAAACTCCTTCATCACTACTGTTCAACATGCCTTCACCACCAGTCAGGTTGACTCACGCATTGCAGACTCACTCCTTGTGCTCATCCCCAAGGTCGCCAACCCGCAACGTTGCTCAGAGCTTCGCTTCATCTCTCTAAACAATTGCTGCTTTAAACTTATCTCAAAGATCATTGTGGAACGTCTGAAACCTTACCTGAATGACTGGATTTCCATGACCCAGTATAGCTTCATTCTGGGCCGTCGTATCAGTGACAACATTCTTCTTTTCCAAGAGGTAGTACACTCTATGAAACGGAAAGTTGGAAATAAAAAATGGGTGGCAATCAAGACAGACCTCTCCAAAGCTTTCGATCGTATTAACCAACTGTTTGTCGAGGACACTTTGGAGAACGTTGGGGTCCCTGACAATCTTTCTAAGTTGATTATGCAAATCTTCTCTCAAGGCAGCACCTCAATTTTGTGGGAAGGCACTCCTATGGAGCCCATCAAGTCCATTCAGGGTGTGCGACAAGGGGACCCTATCAGTCTGTACCTATTTGTCTTGTGTATGGAACGTCTAATTCAAGCCATTTCTAATGTCGTAACTCTTGGACATTGGAAGTCGATGAGGCTTACTAGAACTGGCGCGCCGCTCTCACACGTTATGTTTGCTGATGACATCCTCCTCATGGCTGAGGTCTCCTTAGCCCAAGCCTCTAGCATCAACAAGATCCTTAAGGAGTTTGCCACCGTCTCTGGTCAGGTCGTCTCCAAAGAGAAGTTGTGTTGTTATTTCTCATCTAATACCTCCATTGCTGAGCAGAGAGCTTTCAACCACCGCATGGTCATACGAGAACTGCTGATTTGGGTGTCCCCGTGCTTCATCACCGAATTAACAAGCAGACGCACTCACACATCCTTCACTCTATCAGAGGCCGCATGGACAGTTGGGCAGCTCACACTCTATCCCTTGCAGGTTGCATCACATTGGCTAAATCTTCCCTACAATCCGTCCCTTCCTACACCATGCAATCGGTGCAACTTCTCCAACTCTCTGTGATGACATCAACAAGCACATCCGTGACTTCATTTGTTCGGGTGGCCGAGCACAAAAGAAAATGTCCCTTGTATCTTGGGAGAAAATCACGAGGAGCAAGTCCCTTGGCGGGCTAGGCATCAAGGATGCAAGGACTCAAAATGCAGCCCTGATGATGAAGAACGTTTGGCAGTTCATTAACAACTCCCCATCTCTTTGGGTTGAATTGATGAAGAATAAATACATTCAAAATGGTGTCATCTCAAAGAAACCCAGTTCATCTGCTTGGGCCTTCATCAAGTGCAATATTCCCAAGATGGAAGGCATGTGTCACAGGATTGTCAACTCCGGTGAGAGCACAAACGTCTGGCGAGATAAGTGGTTGCTTGGTAAATCTATCTCTGACCTTGTCCCTAGCATACAACCCCCTGAGGATCTCAAAGACCTCACTGTACAATCCCTTTCCCCTTCTCGAGGCACGTGGGACTGGGACTTTATCTACACCTATATCCCCCAAGCCGCCTGGGATATTATCCGCAATATCAATCCCCCATCGGCAGATGTCGGTGCCGACACTTGGGCTTGGCCCTTTGAATCTCATAGGGAACTCACTGCAAAGAGTGCTTATGCATGGATCAAGATTGAACAACATCACCCTCATTCCTCAAACTGGAAAGCTCTCTGGTCCCTGCCTCTGCCTCCGAGGCTTAAATCGTTCCTTTGGCTGCTTAAACACCGGGCCATCTTAACCCATTCGGAGAAGGTGCACCGACACATTATTACAGACGACACCTGCTTGGTTTGCACCTGCGAGCCAGACACCCTAGTTCACTGCCTCCGCGATTGCCCCGACAGTCGTAACGTGTGGCAGCTGCTGAATGTGGAGTCTCCTTTCTTCACCACTCTGGGGGATGAATGGACGAATGACATCATACATGGCACAGCCTCCACTAAAGATAGAATCCTACGCTGCTTCGGTTGCTGGACCATCTGGCAAGCTCGTAATGATCTGCTCCACAGAGGTAAAAGAACCCCACCGCAGGTGCTTACGACCCACAAATGTGATGCGTCTGCTGTTGTATCTTCTTGGCGCAGCAGGATCTCCCGACCACCACCGCCCTGCATTGCTCACCCAGCTCGGCCATCTGTTCACAATCAAATTGTTTTTGTCGATGTTGCCTTTCAATGCCACACTCTCAAGATGGGTATTGGCATCCACATCATAGGTAGCTCGGGAACCTACCTGCTGGGCCATGGCTCTTTCGGCTATGCTACCTCAGCCCTAGAAGCTAAAATGCAAGGTCTCATCCTTGCCCTTAACATCTGTCTTCTGAGGAATTGGAAAGCCCCTGTGCTTCTTTCTGATTCCTCCTCGGCCATTGATGTTTTCCAACATGCAAACACACCAGCCTGCAAGCTCGCGCCTTTGAGGAGAGCATATTACCATGCCCTATCCTCTCTTCCAGATGCCCAGCTCTATTTTATTAGCCGGAGACACAATCTTGTGGCAGATATCATTGCCAAACATTCCATGTATACCACTTCTACGAGTAGCTTCACCACTTGTAAGCCTCCTTGGCTAACAAAAGACATTAATTTACAGCTTTCTGTGATTTGGCCCGAACTAGAGATCGGGATGAATAATAACTAATCTCTATGTTGTTTCAAAAAAAAAGAGTAGTTTTGACACTCTAATTCTGATAACTAGATCCCAGTCTGCAACATGGCTTGTGATGTTTTTTTTCGACAGCTACATCATCTCTCTAGATAATCTAGACTTTTCCTATAGACATGGGTACTCAGACAGAGAGTCAAAATACTCTGGCCAAAACTATCTACATCACTGGTTCTACAAGGACTGACTCACTAAGTAGTAACTAAACTAGGTACCACCATAATATTTGATTAATGTTGATTATCACTGAGTATCAATGAAATCTCTAGTTAATGTTGGATACTTCTACTACTATTCAAAAGGTCGTCCATTTTGGGCTTAACCGCTTATGTCCTACCTACATGCTTGGGCTTCCTTTCCTAGACACTACCACTAGGTAAGTCATTTCCTCCATTATCTTGCAGACCTCCTTAAGGAATTTATAACGTCTAGGGCATCGATAGTCTAATGGATTCTTTAGTTTTACTAAACAATGATGTACTATGTTTTTTTCTTAACTTTATCCTATAATTAAATTATTCTTTTTCTTTATTTATTCTACACTATATTTCATTACTAAAAATAATATTGAATGATTCTGTCTTTTTGGCACTCTAAAAAAGAGTACAACTAAACTATATATGTTCAACAGTTTATTTCACTTGAACTTAATAGTTTGAACCCATATGAATATATTGAGGTGATCTATGCTATAATGAATCTATTAAGATATCATAATAAATATTGTTGATCTAACCTAACTGTATTGAAATGAATTGTTGGTAACAACTTGAACTAACTAAATGGATCATTGGATAAATAACATTGGAAGGGCTCTGCATTTTATTATCACACTTTTCATAACTAAAAGGAGTCAAGCTATGGAATAGAACACTCTAGCATGTGTTAGACTACTAAAGATTTAGGGAAAATTAATACACCAACTACTATACAATACAATGTGTTCAAAACTCATACTAGTCATGTGCACACGTTATAGAATTGAAATCATTCACCTTCAAATAATATTTCTAGCTATAGGTCATATATGCCTTATAATCAGAATTGAGGCTCGTTGAGCTAGAAATAGATAAATTAAAAGAAGATAAAAGCATGTTTTTCATGTATCGGATAAGATCTATGAAAATCATGGCTAAAGGATATTTTCCACTCACTTTGAGTTCATTCCACCAAAACATGGTAAAAACAACCTACAACAATTGATTTCTAACAAAGAAAGTGATTTCATATTTATATATCTAATCCTAATCATATAAGTCATTTTAGACAAGTGTATCAAATTTCATCATAAATATGAAGTTTTGAGACATTTTCACCCTAAATGACAAAATCAGTCATATAATAGCAAAAACTAAAAAAAAACATTATATTTCATCAAAAATGGTCCACTAACACAAAATTTATGTTAATAAGATTTCATATCAATATATTTATATAGAATAAGAATTAATCCAAATTACAAAATGAAGTTTCTATTTTACTATAAAATCAACTAGAATATCTAAAATACACTAGTTTAGCATTAAATAACTCAAATAGACTTTAATACATACTTAAATATCTAAATGAGTGGAAATATACTCATCGTTGTTGTTGTCATAAGTAGGTAAAATATCTATGGAATTCTTTAAAAATTTCCACCAAACTTTGATAGAGTTGGAAATCACCACAAAATCCCTACCTTGGAATCTATCCTAGATGAAAGCATGAGATAAGAGAGAGAGAGAAGATGTATATATTAGGCGTTTTTCTCCTCTTTCATAAAGATTTTAGGAACAATAAGATAACTGAGTAAACTTGGAAGAAATAGTAAGAGAAGCAAAGAGCTAACTAGATTCAACTTGAACTTGAGGAAGAACTTGATCTAGGTCAATCCTAGGTCAACATCCACCCAAATCCACTTAAAATCACATCTATACCTTCAACCCCGAAATTTCAAAGAATAATTGTGGGTTTTGAGTTGTTTCAAGTCGAATTGGGCTGATAAGTTGATTTGAGGTGCTTCAATGATTTGAAAAGAGGTATATATATGAACTTTTCTTGTAAATTTGTTTTTTCAGAACAATAATTTGGCATATCTTGAGCACTTGACCTTCAAATCAAAATTCAGAAATTATATATTCCAATTTCATTCTAGAGTTCAATAGTAACCTAATGTCACTGTTACTTGGTAAAAATTAATTTATGAAATTTATTTACTATAGTTTGATCATTTTAACCTATTTCAGTTCAAATTCAAGACATCAACCCAGATTTCAGTATCTCTAGGGGTTTGTCTACCCAAATCATATATAGGAAACCAAATTTGGTATATGACATGTTAATTAATCAGTGAATAAGATAAATGTAATTTCTACACTAGTTTGTCAAAAAACACACTATTAAGAAGAAAAATGCAGATTAAAGGTTAAGGGTTTAGGATTTGACAAATCACCCCTTGTTTAAGGATTTCACCTCAAAATTCAAGATGATAATGCAAGATAACATCACATCTAGTCAAATGACTATCACGATATTCTTTTTTTAATATTTTGAGTTATCCTTCTTTCATCAAAACTCTTCATTTATTGGATTTGTGGTATTTAATGAGTATAATACTTAATTTATCAATATATGAAGGATTTCAAATATCTCACCATTATTCAATTACTCTTATAACCTAGGGTAAAATTTATCATAATCATCCTTATGTGATTTCTTACAATTTTGTTAAATGTAATGTTCTACATATATGGGTGATTCAACAATTTTCATCAATATCTATATCTAGCTTAATTTTCATCATAATCATCATTTTGCTTGGTTTTCTCTTCTGAATTATGAAATTTTCTTAAATATTCATTTTTTCATATTCATCACTTAGGATTAGTTAGTGCTTTTGGGTATTATTACATCAACTTAATGTTCAAATTTCTATTTGCATCTTAAATTCTTAATTCTAAATATTTTCTCTCTATTTATATCTTTAATATCCATCTTACATTTGATTATACTCCCATACTATCTCCATCTAAATTCTTGATTAGATCAACCATGAGAAGTAAGTCAGGTAGCTCTATAGAACACAATCAGACTTAATCTGACACATGCTTTGATGTCAGTCTCTAATAAGTAACATCTTGGGAAGATTAGACA
The DNA here is from genome assembly GCA_963693085.1 of Alisma plantago-aquatica. Classification (NCBI taxonomy): domain Eukaryota; kingdom Viridiplantae; phylum Streptophyta; class Magnoliopsida; order Alismatales; family Alismataceae; genus Alisma; species Alisma plantago-aquatica. Next base: position 929,593,749 of record OY856409.1, read on the forward strand.
CTTAATTATTTTTGTTACTATATTATCGATAGATAAACATGTAGTTCTTAGTATTAAAGCTTACCATGGGTAAAGGAGAGATAGAAGAACAACTAAAGATGGCATAGATGAAGGATCAATTGGGTGTGCCAATAATACTCGTACCAACCTATATCATGCAGAAATAATTTATAGATCTTGTATAATATTGAATAAGAAGGACAACAAAATTTATCACATGGGGATATAATATTTTTTTTAATTATTCACATGTTCTAGAGTTTTCAAAAATACATGAATTCTAAGAATCAACAAAAAACAAGGAAGTTGTTCTTATCTAGATATCTAATTTTTTGTTTATCCTTAGTGCTATTAGTAACTTAACTCCTTGTACCTTAACTTCTCATTTGAATCTTCCTCTTAAACTTTCCCTAATTAGGGTTGCATCCAATTTACTTATCCTTATATCATACCCCACACATTCATTACTTTTACCTCTATATTCAATTATTCCCCTTATACACATATCTTATTGTATCATTTGTTCATTTTCATGGTATATCTCTTTTTCTTTATTCTCAAGTAGGAAATACACACAAAAGGAGAATATGTATAAAACCAAGATTATATCTCTTGTAACCAATGGACCAGTCCATTGATACTTTTCTTTCATCCAAATCTAGTTTATCTTTGCCTCAAAAAATTATTTAATTATTTGTTAGTCTTATATTTTCTTCGACATCCAAATTTATTTTGACCTCAACATACATATATAACTTTTGTTATGTCAGCTTTCATATACTTTTATTCATCTTCATGTCATATTCTAAACTATCCATCTAGCATTATCAAATTAATTTCTATTGAGTTCTCAAATATTAGTATGATTATTTAGTTCCATAACAAATGTTTTTAGTACCTCTCAACTATTTTCAATACTAAGATTTCTAAGTTAACATTCTCCTTAGAGGATTCGTATTTAATCTCCAAACATACCATATATTTTATCCAAGTCATATAACTCATATTAGGGTCAAACGTTTGTTTTTACATTAAACTCTTATGCTACTCCTAATTTTCATATTCATGAAGCTTACTCTTTTGGTTTGCACTATATTTACCCTTCCTAACCACATACATTGACAAGGAATCTACTGTAATGCATGAAAGAGGAATAAAACAAATACCCTACAATGGCATACATTTTAATGAAGAAAAAAGAATTATTGTAGCACATTCCCTCATATCCCTTTCTTATAAAATAACCTTTCACTGCAAGGTTTTGACTTTCCTTGTATTGATGATATGACTTGTAATAAGATGAAAAAAATATGAGGGATACTTAATACCAAGGTTTAATCACTCAAAATTTAACTTCAAAAATTTGTCACAGGCTGTTCATCGGTCGAGTTAGAAACTCAAGCGATCCTATTATGTATTTTTTGAAGATGACATGTCGATCGAGTTGGAAACTCGACCAATCCTATGATGGATTTTGTGAAGATGACCCATCGGTCAAGTTGCACACTCACATAACTTGATCGACCGACACATTAATAAAATCTAATTTTAGCTCATTGGTCGAGTTTACCATAACAAACTTGACCGATAGTTTAAAAATTATCTTTGTCTTTTAGTTGATCGGTCGAGTTACCTTAATTGAAATTTGACCGAATGTACTGTATGAAAAATGTAGAAAAGGTTATTATAACCATTGGTGACTTGTTTTGGGTGAAAATATATCTATTGCATTGAGGAAAATGCCTGCATTTCGACCCTTAGTGATCCCCAACTCAAGGTAACACCCTCAGCTATAAATAGGACCCCTTGGAGTTCATTCTAAGTTTGCTCATTCAAGCTATTCTATGTCCTTACTATAGTTGAGTGATCTACAAATCCTTGAGCTCCTTTCTCTCTCTAGTTTACACTTCATTTTGTGATTATGAGTGAGTTAGGCCTTTTGTAAGAGAGTTCCACCGTTGTGCATGTAAAGCTCTCATCTTCTCCTACTTTGTTGTCCCCTTCCTACATGAAGGAAAAGTGAAGCAAGCTTCCTTGAGTAAAGAAGGAGTTGTAGCTGGTCCTCTTCAAGGTTAATGAATAGGTGGTGATCTTCTCCAGGTGAAGGAGAAGGCATAGGTTGAATATTCAAGAGGAGTGGCAAAGTCCTTGAATGCAGAAGACTTATTCTTGAGTGGGTAAGACCTTGGCAAAGGATGAAGACTCTTGCAAAGTGGGTAAGTCCTTGGTAAGGTGGATACTCCTTGTGCTTGGATGGGTAAGTCCTTTGGTGGTCTTGTGTTGTAACTCTAATTGGTGATATATAGAGAAAAGTACTTGCAAAGTCCTAGAGGTTGACCTCTCTAGGTAGTGGACTGACTCACTTCTAGTTTGAAGTGTGGAACCACTCTACATAACTTTATCAAGTGCTTGCTATCAATTCCTCTCATCCTTGCTATTCTTATTAGTTAGGACTTCAAATTGAACTTAAGCTTTGATTTCAATTTGATATAATTTAAAAGTCTAATTTATCTTGTGAGAATTTTTTTAGCTCTATTCACCCCCCTCTAGAGCCTTTAGATCCAACAATATCAACAATGAAACTTACCAAACCCAATGTTGATGGCCTTGTTTTTAAGGACAAACAAAATACTTTTTTAAATTATTTGAAATATTTTGTATCAAAATCAATTCCCCCATACATAGTTCATTATGATGGTAGAAAACCTGAGCCAGATCCTCCACCTAACTCTGTTCATCCTACTATACTAGCATTACTTGTCGAGTAGCTGCCAACTTCCCCCAATCGACATCCATCTTCAACACTTCCCTTGATATCGAAGGAAGATATTTGGACTTATTGGAGGGTATGTGAGGTGAAAGAAAATATGAACACCCCACTGAGCTTCTATGATTACCCTACCATAGGGTACACTATTAATCTCCTCTGATAAAGGTCCCAACCCTCATACACATCCCCTCTAGATGGACATTTTTTTTAGCTACCACGGCCACCTGGACACCCTCTTCTTCCTTCCATCTTAGATTTAAATTTTTCTTGGGCAAGAAAAATTTTAAGTCTGGGGTGGAGGTGGGTGGCACGTACTCTTTCCACCCACTCTATATTAATTTTATAAAAAAATCATTATGTTATATAGTTTAGTTTTAATTTTTTAAAATTTTCAAACATTTTCCTTTTTTTTAGTTTGACCCTTGTCTAGTCAGTTGGGTTGAACATACATTATCATTGTACCCCTTTAAATTTAGTAAATCTTTTGTATTTTTTTTTACAAATTGCCATTTCTGAAATGACCATGTCACCTAGGACCCCTAATAACATCATTCCTTGGAATAGTTGACAAGTCACAAGGAATCGATCAGAACCAAGCATTATTTTTCCCTATATTTAAACAAATGGATTATCTTGTTATAAAACTTGTATGATGTGAATTATAGGAGTATTTTAACTAGATCAATGACACTCTCTGAAATAAAAGAAAAAAAAACAATGTTGAAAGTTATAAGCACAAGAACATATCTTCCTTCCCTCTATTTTACTTCTAAAAAAGAGAAGCAAAGAATCACCACTGGACAAAAATGAAGTCGGGGTGGCATGCTTCCCAAAATAAAAATTCCATCCCATACAAAGGGGTGTACCATCAAAAGATGCCAAAAGTGAACATGAAAAAATTGAGACCAATGTAGCCACAACTCCACAAATTCAAATCCTGAATCGAATAGAAGAGGGATAAAAAAATAATCACTTTCTTCTTTATTTTCACACTCCCCCTTCGTCTTGTTTTTGTGTAATAACTTAAAAAATAAAAATAAAAATTGAGAGTGTCAAAATGAAAGTAAGATGACGCCTATTCTTCTACAAAATCTTGATTGAGAAGCAAGATATGATAATTGTTTTGATAGGGAATATACAACTTTGTGCTTTGTGGTTTTAGGAGATTGGGTCACTTGGTCAGAATTTGGAGGTAAGAATTATAGTGATGTTACAATGGTGAGGAATGACATGTTGCGAGTATAAATTGGAATTTATTTGTGATTTTATTTTCTTGAGGAGAAGCAAAGATTCAAGTCTGGGGTATTTTGATAAATGTGTATTTATCCTTTTTATTTACATCTTTTGGATATCTTTTTAGGATAGTTTTTTTATTTATCTTCTTCGTTTTGTAATTAATTGTACTAGTTTAGATTTTTCTCTTTATTTGAAGTGTTAATTGTATTCGGTTGGTTTTTTGTAGGAAAATGGCTCAATTACTAATTTCCCTTAGAAGATATTTTGCACAAATTCCTACAGTGCCTAATTTAAATATATACCTCACACCAAAATTATCATAAATCTCACATCCCAAGGTAGAATTTAATGGGCAAGCATGTGTTGGAAAGGGAATTTAAATATCTAGAGGAAAAACAATTTCAGATCATTTTTGAACTTATGGCTGGCACAAAAATATGCTTGAAATGTCTGTCGTGGGAATTTGCAGTAAAAAGAATGTGAACGACCAACATAATTAAAGGCAATCAACTATTTTCTATTGACAAGATCCAGAAAGTATTCAACTGCTGGCCAGGAGTTTTCTAGAGAGTCTTACATCTAGGATTTTCACCCCTCCTTCCCCTATAAAATGAGGGGGGAATCGACAAGAAAAGACATCTAATTTTTAGTTGTAGACCACATCTTTTATAATATTGAATCTCATTTTAGTTTGGATTTCTTCCAATCTTGTTATGTCTGGTAAATTCTTCTGGGGCATGGGGAGTAGCCCCTTAGCCTGGTTCTATTCAATTTAATCAATTCTATTGCTCCATTGAAAAAATGTCTTCTCTCTATTTTTGTGTGGTAATTTGGATGACCTAATATATTCTTATGGAGTGATATGACCATGAATCTCTATAAGAATGGCACAATACTTGATTAATTGACATTATCATCTTTTCATCTTTTTAATCTTATTCCCGTTATAATCCTAGTGACACAACCACCTGAGCCTTGGGTTTGAATACCAGTTTGAATTCATATGCTTCTTGATATGACCGTAGATAGTGGGATGTTGGACGGTTCACTAATGATCTGTGATCGTTGGAACCAATGGGTTTATAGGAAATCAGACCCTTGTGAGTTTGTCCGTAAGGACATGCAACCACAAGGTCCTGATTTGATCCTTGGATTTTGGAATTTGATTAGTTAAATAGGAACATGGTTTTGGTGGTGATCCTTCGGACCCCCATATCTTTATTTCTTGATTAGTTAAACTTTATTTTAGCACTTTTATATGTGTTCTTAGTTTTAACAACCCTCTCAAATCGGAATTTAATTCTTGCTCTTATGATCGGATTTGGATCTCAACTTTTCTTTTTTCCATCCCTTGGATCGATACCTATCTATACCAAGTTGACTTGTTATGTGCAACAAGTTGACAATCGAGTTAGAAGGATAAATTCTAGGACTTTTCCTAGTAATTATTGCGTATACAACGATGCACATCATCTACTCCTTACATTCACTTATAGGAGTTACAACAAGTGACCTTCCCTTTCTTAGACAAGGATTCTCAACTTCCCTTTGAGGTCAAGGGAGCCAACAACCATACAAATAAGGTCTTACCTATCCACGAGCTAATCTTCTACCTCACCAAGGTCTTACCCACTCTTGCAAGCAGCTGAATGCCTTCACCAAAGAGATCCCCTTCTTGCACTGAGTCTTTTGCCTTGAAGGATTTAACCACTAAGATCCTTGGATCTTCCTCCTTGTCCTCCTCATTCACTCAGAGAAGATTGAGGCACCTTCTTCTATATCTTGAAGAAGCATACACCTCCTCCTTCACTTGGATAAGTCTTCATCAACATGATCTTGAAGAAAGGGATTGGGAAGGGGAAACTTTAAGAGCTTTACAACAATACAATGAGGTACCTCTCTTACACAAATCCTATCTCACTCATATGGAAGAAAGGAAGTGTAATCAAGAGAGAGAAAGGAGTTCAAGTGGACTAAAAACACTCAACTATGGCAAGGACCTTGTATATCATGAATGAGCAAACTTTGAATGAAATCTGACAGGTCATATTTATAGTTGGGGGTGTCCACTAGAGTGTGGGAATACTTGTTAACATTTTCTAGCCATTTGGATGGTTTCAACAAATAATTTCTCAAGTTTTACAACACTCCAACAGTTGAAATAACTTTTTTTGCATCTTCTGTACAGTGCATTCAGTCAGTTTCAATATAGATAACTTGACCGATCACACTATGTGACAAAGCTAAATTCAAACCATCGGTCAAGTTTGTCCTGATGGAAACTCGACTGATCCATTTAAATCAATTTTGGTCGACAAAGGGATCAGTTGAGTTCTGTGAATGTGAAACTCGACCGATAAAGATTATTCTCAAAATCCATTGAGGATCGACTGAGTTTGTAACTCAAACAATGAAGTACCTGTAATTAATTTTATAAAATGATTTTTAAGTGATCAAACATTTGAATTAAGTGTCCCTAATTTTTCTTCATCTTATTTATAATTAATATCACTAATACAAATGAATACAAAAAATGATCTAAGGTAATTTGGAGTGTTTCTCAAAATGTGCATTTGCATTGCTTTTGACTTGAACTAGAAGCAAGCTAGGGCTTGATCGATTTGATCCTTTTCATGTACATAATGCCTGAATCAATCTTAAATGAAAATATTAAATACATAAGAACGGAATGGTTAATTCATAATCAAAATATGGACAATGTGTAGCACTTAGGTCAACAATCCCTATGCCATCACTATTAGACAATATGATGTCATCCACGTTAATAATGATAACAATTATACCAGAAATGGTGGTCTTGAAATCAACTATGTTGCATATAAGGGATAACTTATCAAACCATACTCGAGGGCTCTACTTGAGGCCATAATTAGATCTCTTAAGAAGACATACTTCCCTAAAATACTCCCCCTTCTGCAACATAAGTCGGAGGTTGTGACATAGACAATATCTTGCAACTCTACATATATAAAGGTGTTCTTAACATGATGTGTCTTAGATCAACACATGTGTTGAATGAAGCAACAATTGGCACATCAAGTCTGCAACACGTCGTGTCAAGTTTTTGACATGCGTGTTGAGTTTTTGACACACCATGTCAAATGGTGCAAATTCAAATCAACAAGTCAGTGACATGCCATGTCAGGATCTAACACACTATGTTAGTTATTACAGTAGAGGATTCAACATTAAAATGATGAAGACACACCATGTCAAACCAGTGACACACCATGTGAGGTGGCATAACAACAAAGTATGGTAAAAAATTGACCTAGATCAGGAGGTTCGTACGGATCACAAGAGAAATAGAGATATGTTGAAAGATCCAATCATATTAAATAAGAAGTAGGGAAGACCTATAATAGGTGGTTATATATGACCACAAAAGAATGTCGTAAAACTTTCACAAAAGTAGTCTTCAAGGCATAAGACCATCATAAAGACCGCATGTCGTATCCCTATATCCTCTTGTTGGAGAAGAAGATAACAATGGTCGAGAAAAAAAGGAGGTGATGAAGAATGAAGGGAGGAGAGATGATGGAAATGTCTAGGAGTGGACAAACTCTCTAGATGGCCTATACGTCCTTCTTAGATACCGTGTTGAGATAAACCATTTTTCTATATCTTAGAAGGAGAAAACCCTCTCCTATATTTAGGAGGTAACATAGGAAAATAAGAAAAACCCTAATAAGACTATTATACTTAAGACATATTAAATGAGACTTAAGGAAATAGAGAAATGGTAAATAGGAATGAATAGAATACAACAACTAAATATAAATATATCTCAATGTTCATCAAAGATTGTTTTAAAGGGTTACATAATGTGGTTTATAGTAGTACTTTTTCTTTTTGGTGTATTTGTATTATAAACGAGGAGAGAATGGATCGTGTTGTATCTTTTCTTCATAGAGCATACTCAAGAAGGTTGTGTTTTTGTCATTTGAGCCACTTAAATTTTGAATGTTGTTTCCAATATCGTTCTTGATTTTCCTAGAGAGAATCTTGATATTCCTTTGATTGGTTAAGGAATTTAGGTGTTAGGGTGTTAGAACAAAGAGGACCCTCAAGTTCAATATCATTGATAGTTTTGGATAGGTCACAAATGTTTTTATTTATAGAAATGAAGTTGTTTGAACCCCATAACTTGAGAGTAGGGAGACATGATGTAATAACCTCAAATTTTGGTGAATTTGAAATATACAAATTTAATACTCAAGTTGATAAATAAATTCTCTAATTATGTCCGATAGAATTTACATTGTGGAATGGGTGTAACCCATTGCCCAAGTGAGTCCCATGAGACTATTTTATTTGCAAATAGGTCATTGGGGCACAAAATAAAGAAATAAGAGATTTCATGCATAAATAAGGGATAGTGACTTTGTGAAATATTAGATGACTGAAATATGGAAAAGAAAATAAGATTTGGGATGTATAGATTTTTAAAGGAGTAATTATCCAACCATGAATGAAACCACAAGTTTTGAGGCATATAACAAGAATAAACCGGTTTGACATTTTGTATACTTGGAGATAATAACAAAAAAAGACATTTCTAAAATTTGAGAGAAAATTCATTTTCCTTTTGGTGTGATTAATTAATTTAAGGATATGCTAATAAGTAAGTTTCTGATATAAAAGTGATTCCAATAAATAAAAAAAGGATTAATTTGGCGAAGGTTGTTAATGAGTTTCCCTCTAAGTTTCATAGTAAAAAGATGTTCTTAGAGGCCCAGGGAAAATTGTAAAGGATGAGGAACCTACTTGTAATAAGTAAATGTTGTTTTGTTATTTGAAGAGAGATAAATGGGGTATCTAGAATGATTATTTTGACACCAAACTTTTCTAGATGTGAGAGTATGGAATTATAAAGAACATATTCAAATTTTAAACCTATTGGAGAAAGGATGAGAAAGTTATGGATTTCTAAGTTTCTATAAAGTGTGTGGGGTTAATTCTTTGATAATGATTTGTCACATTTAATGAGATAGGGAAACTTAGTTCTGAGTCTTCTTTTTGTCTCATTGATTGGAAGACATCAGATGGGGGATCGGTGATATCCCATTTATCTCCTACCTCCAGCCCACATTGAAAACTGGAGTGGTAGTTTTATTAGCAACTTTCTCGCATCTCCCTCTCTTTGGTCCACAATATTAATCGAAGAGATTCCCATTGGATTTGGGAAATAAAACCAAGCCTTTCTATCTCTGGGTTGTGTTTTTTTCATGTTGAGTCGAGATTTTCCCCAATCTCTATGTTGGAGTTAATATTCCATTGACATACCCACTCACACCATTGTGTGACCAGTGGTTATCTATAGCTTTAGGATTTCTTCATGAGATGGACACACATGCCATGGAACACTGAATCACTAGAAGAGCCTCTAACACCCTTGTCTCCCTTGTCCTTGTTCCCCTGGGCATGGAGGGATCCAACAAGACTTTAGACCGATCCTGACCAAGGTTAGCAGTCTTGAGATCTACGACTGTTATGGAGAATCATCAGATGGTCTTTGACTCACAATTTTCCTTCCAAGCATGACCAACTACGAATTGTAGTTTTTACCCTACCATCCCTAATGTCGTGTATGCCGTAGGCAACCCAGCTCCTCTCTTCTTGGTTCCTGCCCTCTTCAGCCACTCTAAGAGCTCCTACAAGTTTAGGTGGGGCCTACGGAGGCGTCGGGACCTTCGGCCGATTTTCTGGTACTTAGGAGCTCATAGTCAACACCCTGCTTGACTCACCCAAGTGCAAGGCTATGCCCCATCATGGGGAAGGCCAAGGCCAGGGTAAGTTTGCCCATCCTATCCCGAGCGCATGGACTTCCTATCTACAATGCCAATGGTAATAAGGTCTTTCCTGCCTTCTTGGAGCCCTAGCCCATGTGGCACATTGAGCCAAGGTGGTGAGCATCCATTGGCTAGACTGGCCCATGTAAATAAGGTAATCAATACACTATTTACTGATGTGGCGTCTTCTCATTGGCCTTGTAATATTTATCCAGCAAGATCATAGTACTTGCTAGGATGATCAGATCAATACAAGTTATATATGAAAACTGATTGAGAAAATGAGAGGAATACAAATAAAATATAATTGAAATCTAATTTTTATCCCAATTCTAAAAGTAACTAGCATATATGTTTAGTAAGTGACTAGTACATGAAAACCCAAGATTTGTGTATTTAACATGTGGAATACATTAGATTCTCTTAGTTCATATTATTATCTCATCTTCTTGAGTATAATGATAGTACATGATGATTATGCTAACAATGTTGATAATTAGGATTTCTAAAGTGAATAACAATATACATGATGAAATAGGGTTTTAAGCTAAAGATTATAACATGTGAAAAATCTTAATGAGCTTAATATGATCTTAGAGTTCATAATGAACAGATATGTTGGATATAATAATTATTTTTCCCCTAATGTGTAAAATGTGACAGAACTAGGATTTGTACCATTATTCCTTATCCAAACCCAAGACAACCCTAAACCCTAGATTAGGACTTGAGTAGGGTTTAATTTGAATAATATGGTGATGACACTTTAGGATTTACATACATGCATATTAAATGTTGAATTGCTTGGGTTCCTCTTTGCTTGCTTGATTGGTTGATATGATTAAAGTACTTGAAGTATGATTTCATGATTTGCATGGTTCTACAAAAGGTATTTGGTTATGATTATGACTATTCACAATATTGATTGATAGTGTTTTCTAAGGATTTCTCAAAGATCAATGAAATATGTTTTTGGATGTTTATTTAGATTCTGCTCAATTATAATGCCACTATGAGTATCACATAAAGATGAGACTATGTGAATAAAATGTCAGTTCTTATTTGCAAGTAATTGATTGATTCTATGTTGTTATATTACTTGCACACTTTTTCATGCACCCCATGTACACAATATATTTTGATATACTAATCCATGTTTTGTTCCATGCCATTTTACGTAGATGCAATATATGAAGATGTTGATACTTGATGAATCAGATGAAATCCACCTGAAGGAATTAAAGCTAAGTAAAGGCGTATTAGGTAGATACTTCTTTTCAATGTGTATTAGTTCATATTGGAATTCATGTAATTCCTTAGAGGAGCATCGTTAAATAACTTGTTGACAGTCTTAGTGAATTAATGGATATTATTTTATATTATTTGTTATTTGGTTAATTCCAGATGTTAGGAATTTTAGGTAATGGCTTTCAACTTTAAGATATTTCCTTGATTGGGGGATGCTGAAAAGTAAGGCTGTTAAACATGATTTGAGGTGAAGGATAAGGATTCTGGTGGAATTCAAAGAGTTAGTAGTTGAGTTGGACCAAGCGTGTACAATTGTTATTTTGTATGAGGGATGTTTAATCCAAAAATGTTCAAATGTAAAAGGTTTAGGACCCCAAAAGATTTTTTTTATCAGGGATGATAGGGTTGGAAGTTGAATGAAGGTAAAATGTAAAACACACTGGTTTACTTAGGAATCTATCTAAGTTTACAATGGAGGGTGGATTCATATTGACAACCCATGTAAAAGTCATATCTAGGGGTGCTATGATTTGCGAGGTTATGAGAAACATTATAGAAGGTCACATTTGGAGAGATATTGTTATGTATCTTGGAGTCCTCATCAGAGAAATGTGTGATATTGAAATTTCCATGAAGGAGCAAAGGGGAAGAAGAAAAATTGCTCCCTTGGCATGTGAATTCATTCTAAATGGGCACTTTGTTTGAGTATAGTTCACTATATAAGCTCACTAACAACTATATGTTGTCAATAAAGTTATCTAGGAATGTGGAAATGATAGAGTTTTTTAGGATGGTGTGATCAGGAAGGGTAAGGAGATGACTATTCCAACAAAGAATTATTCCATCACCAATTCTATCAGTCGAGAGTTGGATTCATGTATGAACTCTGTGACCCCATTACATTCTAAGTTGTCTAGGTGTGAGGTTGGTATTTGTTTCTTGGTCTATGATGATGTCAATTTTGTTAAAGTTTTTGTGATTGTTTCCTATTACAAGAAACTAAGCAGTTAATGTTCTAGGATAAAATAAACATACAAACATAAATTAAAAGGGCTAGGGAGGGAAATTGATCACTAAATACAAAGGGAACCTAAAAGAATGCTAAAATTCTTGTTGTCTACTTGAGCTTTGACCAAAATGACCACTTTACACAAACACCATGAATTCATTATTTTCATACTCATTTGTTAAACCATACAAAAAACCACAACACTCTTCCATGTTAATATAGAGAAGTCATTAGATTTTGGTATAATGTTGTGTGGTGTGGGGAAAGTTTTGCCTATGTTTTAGATGATAAAAGAATTTGTATATATACAATTAGGGTGGATCTTTTGGACAATATTGATTGGGTTATAGAGCTATAAAGTGGTTAAAATATATATAAGGGGATGGTATAGTCAAACCTTCTATCGGGGAGCATGGAATCAACAGATGGAATATCTAGGGAGACCACAATAATGTCATCTAAGGTCTTCAATAATGGAGCATCAAAGGTGTTTTCATGTGATATATCTATAGCTATAAATTCAAGAAAATTGCTAGTGCAAGCAACATGCTCTTTTATAACATGTTGTATGTTGAGGATAGGGTTGTCCAATGAATGAGGAGAAGTGAAGGTGGAGGTATCAGACAAGTTTGAAGCATTTTGTATGGTACAACTAGGTTCTAAGGGGCTATAGATCATGGGTCCTCATTCTTATAGGTTCAAACACATGAGTTTTAATGCCTTGAGGGAATGGGGTTCAGATTTAGTCCTTTTTGGTATATTGGTGGGGTAGCTTTATCTTTTGGAATGCATAAGATGTCAAAAGGCTTTTGCTTTTCTTGGGGATGGTAGGGAAGATATGGTGGTTTAATTGTAAGAGAAGACTTTAAGGGTCCAATACGAACTTCCAAAAATGAGAATGAATGGTTTTATCAAAACAAAAGAGAGCTTCATTATAAAGTTTATCGAGGTTGTGAATAGTGTGAGGATAAGATGAGACCCATTGGTGATATTGTAAGAGTGTGAGAAGGTAAATCTTGGAGAGGAAAGTAAGGTTATCTTTTCATGGAAAAATTTTGATGGACATGTCATATCTCCAAGGACATCAATAAGGAGGGTATCGTAGTTCGGCACTATTTTTTAAAAAATTCCATAGGTCCAAAGGTGGACAAGGAGCTTAGATATGATGTTGTCGTGTATGGGATAAACAATAACAATGGAAGCTCTAATAGTAGTCACCCAATAGAAAATATGAGCCTCCATTCTCATAGAGTTATAATCCATGAAGAAAGATCAGCCCACGACTTCCTCCACATTATTATTGGAGTTGATTAAATATGAGAGCTTATTGTTTGAAATGGGTTTCGTTTTGGCTAACTTAGGGTGCAAAGGGAGGGTTGATAAGTCTTAGGTTATGTAGAGGACGGAGATGACATATTCAGGTCCAAAATAAATGTTTAGACAGACATGAATAGCTCTTAAGCCAAAGAAATGTGCTTTCTAGATGCCCACAAGGGGAAAAGCAACATGCAAGTCATGACCCTGGCTTGGTTCAAGGTAGGTTTTAGCTGATGGGGGGCCATTTTAGTACCAAGAGTTAGGGAGAGATAGGGTCTCTATTGAGGCAGTGTGGGGTTGGGAAGGAAGGGGATAAGAGGATTGAGTATCTAATGGGAAAGTATTAGTTCGATGATAAAATGTTTTGACAGTTGGTGAGTGGTAGTTGTGTCTTTTTTGAGGATTTGTAATGAAGGGTATGGCAATGGTGTTATGATGAAGGACAGTGTGATAACCCTGAATTTTAGGGTTTTAATACTCAATATAGTACTTTAAGACCATGGTTGTTTTGAAATCAAATTGAGGATTTGGTTATTCAATTACGAACTATTTCCACCTAAAAGGTATGACTTGAGATATTATTGATGATGATGACACATAAATGAGTTCAACCATTATGACTAGCTTCTATCCACCAACTTAGATTCTTATGAGGTCAAGATATCCTTTTAGCAATCACAGTGAACTCGAGTTGCTAATTGATGTGCCTATACTTGAGTTAGTATCATTAGAAGTATTTTTAGAATTATAGGATCAAGAATTGATGATGATTGGAAATAAATTTAAGATTTATACATTTATTTATAGGGTTGTATGAGGAATTTATTTGCAAGATCAAATAATGGATTTTGAGACTAAAAATTTAATTTAGTTTGTGTCATTGTGAAATTATGTCTAAAATTTCATGATTTCTGGGGGATGCTATCAAAAGATATGCAAGTTCAAAGTTTGAGAAAATAATGAGGGCATACTTGATGATTTCAAATACTAGAATATAGTCTAACTTAGGTCACGTGTTTACTATCCTACCACCCAACCTTTTCTATTATGTATGTGTCGTGAAGCCTATGAAATTGACTGTCTGTGAGGTTGTCCCTCACCTCCGAAGATGGAGGAATAGAAAGTGTCATCTTAGATCCAATTAAGTTGGGGAGATCATTGAAATTTGTTAGCAGAGGTAATATCTATGCAACAACCTGAACAAGCTAACCATGCGCTTCCCCCTTTTTGTTACTTAGTGAGGAGAGCGGTGCCCTCTCTCTTCCAGTAGCTCCTAGCTTTCAAAAACGGAGGTCTATGGCAGGAGAAGGTGGAGCTTGGCACTGTAGAGGTTTCCCTATAGCCCTAAACCCAACGCTCACAGAGACATGTCGAGGAGGAAGGGTGGAGAGGAAATTCTGGAAGTTGAAGAAGGAGCCGCCATGGTTGGGTAGCATGGAAGGGATCACAGATATTGGATCAAATCAATGGTGACTGCAATAAGGAGAGGTCTCGGAACCTAGATACTTTCCTTCCATGATCCTAGGGTGGTTGGAGAGCCACCAAGTTCCAGCCACGACAACATGGTGAGCGAAGCTCTATTTTACAGAGCAAACAGAGTACTTCACAATCGGAGGAGCCGGTCGTGCTACATATCTTGCATTGTCACCACCTTGATGGGTGACTAATGCCTCCTGTACCTCAGGTCGGTGATGTGCAACTTTATGAGCAAGGTTTGATCTTGACACCATTGTGATTCCTCACTGTCTACCACACTCTTGGTGGCACCCAACCACAACACCCACCTGAGGATTCATGGTTCCAACGAGGTTTTGAAGTGAAGTTGAGGCACCCCCTGTCTTCAAGGATGGTGCCCAGATCACCGATTTGATACCCTGATCCATGCCACTGCTGGAAACAAAGATGAGGCAGATCAAAGAGGAGTACATGAGTCACCCTTTCTCTCTGAGGATCCAGTCGTGTGGAGGCTTACGAACATAGACTTCGTGCGTGATGGTCTGAAGAGAAGAGAAAGAAGAACCCTTACAGAGCCGGACTAGTTGAATTTGGGCCAGCAGAGCGAACTAGATATTCTTGGAGTTATGTGGCACACATATGGAGCCTTCTAAGGCTGATCCAACGGCCCTGCTTAACCCCAAAGAGGTAATTCTCAGTAAAATCCATGTTAATACCCTTTATCTTACAAAAATCATAGAAAATAGCTCCAGTGTCCAATAAATTCCTGAAAAATACCCCCAGATTTAGAAAAATACCCTCTTCATTATAAAACCTATAGACCAGGCTTCTAATTATTAGTTTTTCAAGGTTTTTGACTTAGATGCAATGCTTCCTTTTAGAATAATATTAAATGGAACAAATTATATATGAGCAATATGAGATCTCAAGAAATTAATTTCAAACCCAAAACCATTTAGAAACCTTATGCATACCCTGATTTGAACTATTTACCTAATATTGTATCTTTTTCTATTAAAATCAAATGATGTGTTTTTAGCCCTTTTTTAATTCTAGAAATTAGAACAAATATCAGAAAATTATGAAATCTGGACCAGACCCTTAGAATGACCACTCGGCCATTATAAAAATATTAAACATAAGTTCTAGGTTGTTTGAACCTAAATTTGACCTAAACCCTAATTTGTACCTAAAATACCTAGACTATGATGAATATTTATTAATGATGATTAATTATTATTAATCAGGTGATGACCGGATATCTAGATGAGAAAGAATGATTCGAAATCTCCGAACTTAGGTATGTGGGTTTTATTAAGTATAAGACTAGTTTTCATGAATGCATAATGATATGATGTACTTTGGATGTTTGTGTTTGCATATAAATTCTTGGATGTGTATTAGTAGTATATGCTCCGAAAAACATTAAAGAACATAAAAAAAGAATATTTGTAGCTACTAAGTGGATATATGCTCTCTCTCTCCCTCAATCCTCTCTCGTCCTCTAAATATAAGGTTGGAACTAGGTCCCCATAGCCCAAGGGGCGGGGAAAAATGAAGTGTGACATCTCTCTCTCTCCTCACTAAATATAAGGTTGGCACTCAGTTCCCATAGCCCAAGGGGTGGGGAAAAATGAAGTGTAACACCACTTAGTAGTACAAATACATCAAAACACATCTAAAAATATGTGTTTACTTGATTATCACTTTAAATAATGTTTTCTCTTACTCTTTCTTTCTCAAGTTATTTCAATTATTCAAGCATATTAATATGTATCTTTCTACCCATGTGCACAATACCTTGTGTGTTGATTCGTTGTTTCATGTATGTTTTAGGTTCAGAGCTAGCTTGGGATAAAAGACGGGAAGTGAGTAGTTGTCCAGGTTGTACCTATTGTATTAAGATCCTGTTAGAATACATGTTCATAGACTTATAAAATTTTCTTCAAATTATGTAAATGTAAGTTGCAAATTTAATTCATGTTGTAATATAAATATGTTGAATGTTGAGGAATTTTATGGTGTATGTTATGTTGAAAGTTCATGGATGCGTATTATGCTTCCGCATCGCTCTCTAATATAATTGCTAACATTTTCAGATTTTGTCTTCTCATCTCCATGGGGTTTTGAGAAGGTGAAAATCTGGGGACGTTACAGTTGGTATCAGAGCATGAACAATAGTTACACCTAACAATTGCTCACCATGAAACATATAAACTAAGCCTCACCTTACACCTTAAATCCTAGAAATTTAGTAAGTTGTTCTATAGGAATAAGGTTTGACTTAGCCTCTAGAACCTAGATGTTCGAGAACTAGGTTTAGATAAGTGTGTGAAACCCTATTAATATAGAGCTCATATGCATTGGGTAGCTACACTAGTCTACACCTTGTTCTCACCATTTCACTAGGTGACATGACACTAGACTATCTACTGTGTGTGGGACCCCCAATTTTGTTAATTTGGTTTTGTTTTCCAATCGACTTGAGCCTCGACAGTTTTCTCTGACATCTATCTTCTCAGAGAAAAACTATATAATATTTTATTATATATATGTAAATATGAAAATGTGTCCCTCACACTAGAGAGTAGTTAGTGTTCATGCAACCTAAGTGAAAGGGGGTGACATCAATCTAGAAGAGAGAGTATATCTAGAATAGATGTCTAGAGCCTTATCAAGATATGTGATATATAGAATACAAGATAGAATGATAGTTGACATAAGCATGGATGATCTTATCTAAGTTCTACCTTTAGTGATATAAGTTTCTTGTATATGATATGAATCCAACTTTGAAGATTCTAAGTTATGACTTGATGATGAAAGTACATTCCCTTTTCTTATTTAAGATGAGCTAAGTTAAGATAAGGTTGAATATTCATGAGCCTTAAGCTCTTTTACAAAGGAGGACCTCCAGTGTTAGGAAAAGATACGTGGTGAACTCCAGAGAGAGTGAGACCCACAAGGAGAGGGTCATAGGACATATCCTACAGTATATGAAATATGAGATATATGTGAAATGATGTGTCCTAAGCTGGGTTACTCCTGAGTAGATGAGCTGAGTCCTTTTACATGAGTCAATCCTATATGTGAGAGTTGGGTAAAAAAAATGTGATGGGTAGAAAATTCATGATGAGAAAGTCAATCCTTTGACTGAGTTAGGTCCTAGCTTGAGTGACTTTAGTTGATGATGCTCATCATTAGCTGCAAGTGAGGTGATATATGAAATGCAAGTTCTTGGAGTAAAATGCATTGTGCATAAGATACTCACACATGTTATCTCTTCTTCTTCTTCTTCTTCTTCTTCTTCTTCTCTTTCTTAATATATGATGCTAGAAACCTCACTTGAGCTATTATGATGATTTGGTATGAAAAGTCACTTGTATAAGATTGACCTATTCTATATTCCCTTCCTATATCATGCAAGTAATATCCAATTTTGAAATCATGATAACCTTGATCTAATATCTTCTCTTTCCCTTCATATCATGCATGAAAGATACAAATTTGATCTTGAAATGAAGGTATATGTGGATCATGATTAAATTATGACAAATTATAGTTCTTAAACCTCAATTCTTCTTAATAAATGCTTCTAAGTTTGAGTATAACTCTCACATAATAGAATGAAAACCCTACTATGTAAATATGAAGATCAATCCCCTCTAATGATGAAATCCTCTAGTATGATGTTAATCATAAACCTTGACATTAACATGTTAAGTCTGATAATTTTGATAGAAAAAAGTCATGGCATGAAACATTGACACCACCATATGGTTAATAGGGTGAAATACGAAAACTTGAATAATACCTTATCAATTTCTATGCGTTAATAAACCCTATTTCTTAGGGAGATAGGTATGTAAATGTTACCTTAGAAGGAATTTCACTTAATGAGTAGGTTGATAAATGATGATGTTGCAAACTATATAAGGTGTGGTGGGTACACCCTAGATACTCGAATATCTTAAGATGACAACATAGGGAAAATCCAAATTTACGATAGGTTTGGCACCTAGAAGTGGTAGCCTACACACATCATGAACTCCTTGATATCACCTAATGGTTGGGATTAGTTGAATTTTGAGGATGAAATTCCATATAAGATGGGGTGAATGTGATAACCCTGAATTTTAGGGTTTTAATACTCAATATAGTACTTTAAGACCATGGATGTTTTGAAATCAAACTGAGGATTTGGTTATTCAATTACAAACTTTTTCCACCTAAAAGGTATGACTTGCAATATTATTGATGATGATGACACAGAAATGAGTTCAACCATGATGACTAGCTTCTATCGACTGACTTAGATTCTTATGAGGTCAAGATATCCTTTTAGCAGTGATAGTGAACTCGAGTTGCCAATTGATGATCCGATATGTGAGTTAGTATCATTAGAAGTATTTTCAAAATTGTAGGATCAGGAATTGATGATAATTGGAAATAAATTTAAGATTTATACATTTATTTATAGGGTTACGTGAGGAATTTATTTTCAAGATCAAGTAATGGATTTTGAGACTAAAAATTTAATTTAGCTTGTATCATTGTGAGTCTATGTCTAAAATGTCATGATTTCTGGGGGATGCTATCAAAAGATATGCAAGTTCAAAGTTTGAGAAAATAATAAGGGCATACTTGATGATTTCAAATACTAGAATATAGCCTGACTTAGGTCATGTGTTTACTATCCTACCACACAACCTTTTCTATTTTGTATGCACCATGAAGCCTATGAAGTTGACTGTCTGTGAGGTTGTCCCTCACCTCCGAAGATGGAGGAACAGAATGTGTCATCTTAGATCCGATTAAGTTGGGGAGATCATTGAAATTTGTTGGCAGAGGTAATATCTACGCAACAACCTAAACAAGCTAACCACACACTTCCCCCTTTCTATGACTTGGCAAGGAGAACAATGCCCTCTCTCTTCCAGCAGCTCCTAGCTTTTAGATAAGGAGGTCTATGGCAAGAGGGGGTGAAGCTTGGCACTTTAGGGGTTTCCCTATAGCCCTAAACCCAACGCTCACAGAGACAGGTCGAGGAGGAAGGGTGGAGAGGAAATTATGGAGGTTGAAGAAGGAGTTGTCATGGTTGGGCAACATGGAAGGGATCATAGATATCGAATCGAATCAGCGGCGACTACTATAAGGAGAGGTCCTGGAACCTAGATACTTTCCTTCCACGATCCTAGGGTGGTTAGAGAGCCACCAAGTTCCAACCGTGACAACATGGTGAGCGAAGCTCTGTTTTACAGAGCAAACAAAGTACTTCACAATCGGAGGAGCTGGCCATGCTACAGATCTGACACTGTGACCACCTTGATGGGTGACCAATGGCCCCTCTACCTCAGGTCGGTGATGCACAACTTTATGAGCAAGGTTTGATCTTGACACCATTGTGATTCCTCACCGTCTACCACACTCGTGGCGGAGCCCAACCACAACACTCACCTGAGGATTCATGGTGCCGACGAGGTTTTGAAGTGAAGTTGAGGCACCCCCTGTCTTCGAGGATGGTGCCCAGATCGTCAATTTGATACCCTAATCTGAGCCACTACTGGAAACAAAGATGAGGCAGAAGATGAGGACAGGAGTCACCCTTGCTCTCCGAGGATCCAGTCGTACAACGGCTTACGAACACAGAGTTCGTGCGCGATGGTCTGAAGAGAAGAGAAAGAATAACAGTCTGGTCCAACAAGCAGAACCCTTACAGAGCTAGACTAGTTCAAGCTAGGCCAACAGAGCAAACTAGATATTCTTGGAGTTACATGGAATGCATCTAGAGCCTTCTAAGGTTGATCCAACGGCCCTGCTTAACCCCAAAGAGGTAATTCTCAGTAAAATCCATGTTAATACCCTTTATCTTACAAAAATCATAGAAAATAGCTCCAGTGCCCAATAAATTCCCAAAAAATACCCTCTTCATTATAAAACCTATAGATCGGGCTTCTAATGATTAGTTTCTCAAGGTTTTTGACTTAGATGCAATGCTTCCTTTTAGAATAATATTAAATGGAACAAGTTATATATGAGCAATATGATATCTCAAGAAATTACTTTCAAACCCCAAAATCATTTAGAAACCTCATGCATGCCCTAATTTGAACTATTTACCTAATATTAGATCTTTTGCTATTATTAGGTAAATAGTTCATGAGGTTTCTATAGATGGTTTGTAGCTAATATTAGGTATGCTAGAGAAATTAATTTCAAACCCCAAAATCATTTAGAAACCTCATGCATACCCTGATTTGAACTATTTACCTAATACCCCAGTTGTTACTCTAATTTGAACGTTACAGAAAGTGTGTGAGGGTGGAGTCTTGTTGGGCTGACAAGGGGGATGGAAGGGGTTATCAAGTGTCATCTAGTCTTTTCTATTACGAGAAATAATGTTTGTAGAGGGTATAGAGTGGTGGAAGGAAGGGTAAGTGTCAGGTTTGGTAGCACATTTGTCATGCATGGAACATGTATGTCTAGAGGGTGGAAGAAAATGTAGCTATTGGAGTGGTGTATAAGGAAATTGGTGTAGAGGATAAGAAATATTAGTTAAGTAATTAGATATGGGGAGATGATTTTTTGATGTTTTGACGGAAGGGGTTGTATTGGAAGGTGAGCTGTATCAGAAAAGATGCCTTTTCAATTTAGCCAGACGTAGAAAGGGTTTTATTGATAAATAGAGGGTAGGGTTTGATTATTTAACCTTTTCTTTTTAGGGCATTTGAGACATGGGTTATTATGTGAATGACATTTCAAAAAAAATTAAGGTTGGACAAGGATGTTGAGGGTCAGGTTGGCTAATGTTTGAAGTTTTAAGCTTCGATAGTGAGTTAGAGTTTCTAGACATGTACGAGAGTTGATTTTGAGAGAGAGAGAGTCTTTTTTAGGTGTTGGGTGGGTCCTTTAGGTAATGATATTCATGTTTGGTAGGAAATATTTATGGACAATAAGTTTATAGAATGAAAATGGAGCCCTAATGTGTTAGGAATTGTGGTGGGCAAGTGACGATACTCTGCAAAACTGAAGGCACAAGATTTAATCTGGAAAAATCTCACCAAGACATAGAGAGAAAAATTACGGGACAATACCGGCCAACAAGCACTATGTAACTAAGATTACATGTCACACTACCCATATTTAATCACTTCTAAATATGAGAAGCTCCCCCTGCCCAAAAACAAAGCTAAAGGAGAACAAAATTACACCCAATGTGTACAAACCCTCTTTTTTTTACTGTTTCTCATCATGACACTACTGTCTCTTCTCCTAGTGAGGTCGCCTACCTTGTTTCCTTCGGTGGTACTCATTCTAAGTGGTGCCTCCAACGAGAACTCCGATGTGCCGTCAGAACTCTCTCCGTATGAGAGAGTCAATACGTGTCCTCCGCTGACCGGACAGACTGTAGTCATTGCCACGACACCAACTGTGTACCACCAACCATGTGCATCAACTACTTGGATCCGCCGTCGTGGTTGATGCACCACCTCTGTGTTGTCGGATGATGCGCCTCCTCCGCTGATCGGACAGAGCGTTGTCGACGTCGAAGCAGCAACAAAGTACCACCAACTGATGTGTGTCTTCTGTTGTTCGGACTCACCTCCGTTGTCGATACACTACTGTTGTGTTTCTGACCGTCAACCGCTACTTTGCCTCAAGAAAAGTCGTTGACCCTCTCTCATCCACAAGAGAGCTGCATTGTCGGTGCA
The DNA here is from genome assembly GCA_963693085.1 of Alisma plantago-aquatica. Taxonomy (NCBI): domain Eukaryota; kingdom Viridiplantae; phylum Streptophyta; class Magnoliopsida; order Alismatales; family Alismataceae; genus Alisma; species Alisma plantago-aquatica. The sequence goes on from OY856409.1 coordinate 929,616,309, forward strand.
CCCAATGTGCCACCGACTGTCAATCACTACTTCACTTCAAGGCAAAGTCGTTGACCCTCTCTTACCAAAAGATAGCACTACCAGTTGTTATTGTTCTCTGACTCTTCTACCACAGAAGGTACCAACAACTAATAACTGGTGGGATCACACATCAACATGTGAGATGATTCAATGGCTCCCCTAGAGTCACTATGTATATGCATCTATATCATGTGGTTGCAACTAGGACTGTTATTCCGATTCCTAATCTAATTCTAAGCATTAATTAATTTCAAAGATAGGGAGCCATCTTCTTCCCTTTTTTAATTCAACACCTATTAGGATTGACAACACAAACCAACTTAGTCCAAATTCAACTAGGGCATGAGTCAGACCATCTGCATCCCAAACATAAAGAACCCAGATGAGGTGGTGAGAGAGGGAGAAGTCCGAAGAAAATTGTATGAATGATGATGAGGGTTTGAGTAAGAGGAGGAATACATGTGTGAAGACGAAAGGGGCTACGAGGGAACCAAGCGTAGTCAAAGTGAATGACTCACATGCGACGAGAAGGGAGGAATGTTGAGCATAGCAAAGGAGGGCGGAAAGAAACACAGGCAAGGTCGAGGGAGAGGGCAAGGGTGAGGGAGAGGCGAACCGTATTGATTGTGCCGAAGATAGTGGAGAGATGGCCTTGTGTTTGTGACCCCACCCACCTGCTCCACCGACATGTATGTGCGGAAACCGTTGAAAATAATGAGGGGAATATTGCTAGCTTTGCTAGTCTCGTCCCTTGTACTGACTTACTTCAAAAAATAATATATCAGCTTCACGCACGACCAACCAACTTTTTTATATCTCGAAGTCCATATATTACTTCACGCCGTGGTGAGGTCTTACCCAAACTTTACCTTGGAAATATAATCCGGTGTAACAAGTTCTTTAGCGTAATCCGCATCTCCAAGAAAGAACACGAACCGTTGATTGCATGGTACCACTGTTCTGAGCGGAATCTGAAGTCGCTTTCTGCCGGTAAACATCCAAACGGGAACAGCAGACCGATCTGTCAAGCTCAACTTCGCATTTGGTCGACAGTTTGGCTATATATATCCTACCTGGCTTTGCTTTTGGTTTGGAAAAGTTTGGCTATGCTATCTGGACTAGGTTTTGTTTGTTAGGGGTGGAAAAGTTATCCTACCTGGACTTGCTTTTGTTTGGACAGTAAGGCAATAGCTATGCTACCTGGACTTGCTTTTGTTTGGACGATTTGTCTACAGATATTCGTCAAAAATGACATGCGGACTACCGGAATCGGAATTGTTGAAACTTGGTGGAGCGAATTATCAGAAGCTAGTTTAGCTCCTCATACATCGCCGAGGTATGTTGACTCTTGGATGCGGCACGAAAGTATTGATTCGGAGGTAGACTTTTCTACATTAGAAGAGGGTCAAGTCAGGGGCGGATTTGAGGGAGGAGGAGGAGGAGGGGGTGCTGGGGTGGGGGGAGGGAGGGGTGTGGAACTGGGGCTGAAGCCCCCCTCTCAAATCGATAGTCATGTATCTATATATATGCGTCATGGTCGAATATTGTATATATACAACGTTTTCTGATGTGATTTCAACTAAAATGACTAACTAGGTTGGTATTAGGTGACATTTCTAGGCAAGTTTCCTAAAGTTTGAATCTCACCTAAATCAAATATTTTAAGACTTATTTATCTTAGTCCTCCTGTTATTATTAAAACAAACTCCTCTCAGCCCTCGCTATGGATATTTTTTGGATGCACCCTTGGGTCAAGTTGAGTAGTGAGTGATGACCTACGATACAACATCGAAGAAGCACAACAGAAGAATATAGCGTTGATAATATTAAATCGTGTTCAATTTTGTAGTTCATTAAATGGGCTTGTCTTTCCTCTCGCAATGCTAACTTGTGTCTATGTAAAAAAATTGTGCGGAAGAATAAACGTTTGTGAGTTCACAATCGTCTTAACTTCGGCTAATCTGTCTTTCATCAAAATCATATTTAGACTCACGGGAAATAGAGGGACGCCTTCACAATTAGGCAACCATACAAATCTATGTCCTTCCGTGGCTCCATGACTCCTTTTCATATTATTTTCTAAAAACACAAAAACGTTGCCTAAGATAAACGCTTTTGTTTGCTACTATTCACAACATGTGGATTATCTAACTATGAAGGAAACTCAAGCTTGAAATCCATTGACTTATTACTTTAAATGAATGGATGGGCTCCACATATCTAGAGGTTAGCTTGCCTCACTTTTTAAACTCATAATACATTTTCATGATGACAATCTTAAGTAAACCTCTCTACAACCTTATACTCAAGCATTCTTTGTATTTTCTCTACATATTTTTATGTTTGTCTTGTGTTGCTCTCAATTGCTTTCTAATCACTAATATCTTCTCTAGTGTCTCTTCAACCAGCTATGAGCCTAGAACCTGTCTCTTTTCAAGTTCATACCAACATATGAGAGATATACACTTTCTCCCATACAATGCTTCATATTGAGAATTAACTAGAATGATGGCTATTATTGTATGCAAACTCTATGGCAATCCCAGTTCCACTAAATTGTAGTATGAAAGCTCTAAAGATCTCCTCTAATCTGAATTGTTTTCTCTGGTTGTCCATTTGTATGATGATGGAATGTTGTGTTGAACTTTAAGCCTATTCCTAAGGCATGGTTGAATTTATTCTAGAATCTATACGTGAACATAGCATCTCTATCTAATGTGATGGTAGCTCAAACTTCATGCAGTCTGACATATATATAATGACTTTGCCTAGATTGGTTGTATTACATATTCAATTGATGGAATCAAATGGGAATATTTTTGTGAGTATGTACATAATCACCCACGTTGACTCAAAACCTTGTGATGGCCTAGGTATACCTAACACAAAGTACATTTTGATGTTCTCCCATTTCCATAGAGGAATAGGATGTGGTTGCAAGTACCGGCTGAATTCCTATTCTCAACTTTAACTTGTTGGAACACACCACATTTAGCCACATGTTTTGACACAATCCTTTTCATTTCAGACCACTAATATAGTTCCTAAAGTTTTTATTCCTTTTACAAATTTTTGGGCAATTTTCATATATGGAGAGTGTGATTCCTTAAGAATCTACATGTTCAACTCATTATCATATGGCACACATATTCTATCTTAATTGTATAGAACCCCATTTTTTGAATACCTAAACTATGCTCTCTAACCTTTTGTCATCTCATGCATGTTTTTTTCTCAAATCATTGTCACTCTATAGAAGCTCCTTAATCTGATAATAAAATGGTGGTTTGTTCTACATTTGTAGAATTAGTCCACCACATAGGGATATATGTAACCCCAAATTTGTATCTCTATCTTCATGAGATATCTATCTTTGCATGCCATAAAGAACATTTATGCTAATTATGAAGACTTCCACTCAACATCTATCATTATAATGGCTATACCAGAATGATAATCAATGGTCACATCATAATACTGGATACAATCTATACAAATATGTTGTCTTACATTTATCTTTACGTGAGTAAAGATACACTTCAGACTCTTATGATATGTAAATATCTGACATGACTCACCATAAAGATAATTATATCATGTCCTCTAGGCATGTACCGTTTCTTCTAGCTTAAGAACATGTGTAGCATACTTCTCTTCATTCTTCTTAAATTGTATAGATGTATATATCACCATTTTTTCATGTTTTGTAAAAACACATCCTAAGACTCTTCTGAAAGCAACATAAAATTACACATCCCTTGTCACTTTCAAATAGAATCTAGAATAATGTTGTTGTCAAACTCTCCTTTAAAGTTTAACAACTTCTTTCAGAAGCTCCTGACAAACAAAGGACATATCCCTTCTTCTTCAGCCTGTAAGGGGTGATAGTAATATATTGATGTTTCTTATGAATCTTCAATAGTGTCCAGCTAACTCTTCTAGTCAAAGTAGGAATTTTAGTTTCTCCCCACTTAAGAAAAAGGTTTACTTTCTTAGGCTCCACTGTTACACCTAGATGTCACATTTACTAGAAATCATGAGATTAGAGAATTAATTAAGTACAAAACAAAAGCCAAACATCACTCTTAAATTTTATAGATTAAAAAGGTTCTCATATATGATACATTCAATCTCATGAACTGACATTGCATAGGTATATAACATGATTCATATAAACGAATATCAATCTTAAAGATATTTTTTCAAAGAATTCATATTAGTTCTTGTTATTTACAAGTTCACAAGTCTTAGTAACTGAATACTTATTCTGACAGTAAAGATACAATATTCTACAATATAATTTACAACTCTCTTTATTCTAAAATGGAACTAGAGTAGATAGGGACCAAGACAGACTAATTCTAACTTAAAACACTACTAGCATCCTTTTGTGGAATGACTCTTCTAAAATATGTTGTTATCTTCATCTCAACAGTGCTACCTAAATATTTGTTGATGAGTATGTGAGATATTGGCTTAGTGAATGGAAATTCACCCAAGTAGATTAGATTTTACAAATATATTAATTAAGTAAATTACAACATAAGTATAATAAGTAAATGATTTGATACTAAAGTAATGAGAAATATTGTAAATACATCATATAATATCACCAGGAATAAGTAAATAATACACTTTTAATCTAATTACCTAATTTGAATAAGGGGGGTTAAGGGGAGGGAGTCAATTGAACATCTCAGCCATTAGCGGGAATTTTACCCGTATCCAGTCCCCATTTCTTATTCACCCCAAATGATCGTGTTGGGTGAACTATAACCTCATAGATAAATTTAGGTGAGCAACAGCCGCTTTGTTACAATGTTGACTTGGGGCTATGGGTCACACTTTGTCCAAGTATCCTACAAAGAGACTCCCGAGAGACAAATGTATTGAAGGAATGGGCATAGGAATAGGCACATGATGACATTGTAAGATGTCTCACCCAAATGAATTAGTTGGTAGTAGAATTGTCCAAAAAAGTAAACAAAAAAAATAATAAGAAGTTGAAGGGATAGAGACTGTTCCCAACTAGAAAGCAAGATGGAACAATAAATTCTTGGGCTTGATTTATTAGACTCTTAGTTGTCTTATTAATTCCCTAGACCCACATGAAGTTTACCACAATATATAAAAGAAATGAAGCAAGCTACAATCTCATCGTACAAGAATTAGAGTAGTTTTGACACTCTAATTCTGATAACTAGATTCTGGTCTGCAACATGGCTTGTTATGTTTTGTTTCGATAGCTACATCATCTCTCCAGATAATCTAGACTCTTCCTATAGACATGGGTACTCAGACGGAGAGTCAAAATACTCTGGCTAAAATTATCTACATCAATGGTTCTACAAGGACTGACTCACTAATTAGTAACTGAACTAGGTACCACCTTAATATTCAATTAATGTTGAGTATCACTGAGTATCAATGAAATTTCTAGTTAATGTTGGATACTTCTACTACTATTCAAAAATTCATCCATTTTGGGCTTAACCACTGATGTCCTACCTGCATGCTTGGGCTTCCTTTCCTAGACACTACCACTAGGAAAGTCATTTCCTCCATTATTTTACAGACCTCCTTAAGAAATTTATAATATCTAGGGCATCGATAGTCTAATGGATTCTTTAGTTTCACTAAACAATGATGTACTATGTTTTTTTTCTTAACTTTATCCTATAATTAAATCATTCTTTTTCTTTCTTTATTGTACACTATATTTCACTACTAAAAATAATATCAAACGATTCTATCTTTTTGGCACTCTAAAAAAGAGTACAACTAAACTATATATGTTCAATAGTTTAGTTCACTTGAACTTAATAGTTTGAACCCATATGAATATATTGAGGTGATCTATGCTATAATGAATCTATTGAGATATCATAATAAATATTGTTGATCTAGCCTAATTGTATTGAAATGAATTGCTAGTAACAACTTGAACTAACTAAATGGATCATTGGATAAATAACATTGGAAGGGCTCTGCATTTTATTATCTCATATTCATAACTAAAAGGAGTCAAGCTATGAAATAGAACATTCTAGCATGCGTTAGACTACTAAAGATTTAGGGGAAATTAATACACTGACTACGATACAATACAATGTGTTCAAAACTCATACTAATCATGTGCACATGTTATAGAATTGAAATCATTCACCTTCAAATAATATTTCTAGCTATAGGTCATATATACCTTATAATCATAATTGAGGCTCGCTGAGCCAGAAATAGATAAATTAAAAGAGGATACAAGCATGTTTTTCATGTATCAGATAAGATCTACGAAAATCATGGCTAAAGGATATTTTCCACTCATTTTGAGTTCATTCTACCAAAAACATGGTAAAAACAACCTACAACAATTGATTTTTAACAAAGAAAGTGATTTCATATTTATATATTTAAATTGGAATAAAAATAACCATTTCCTAATCATATAAGTCATTTTAGACAAGTGTATCAAATTTCATCATAAATATGAAGTTTTGAGACATTTTCACCCTAAATGACAAAATCTGTCATATAATAGAAAAAACTGACAAAAGCATTATATTTCATCAAAAATGGTCCACTAACACAAAATTTATGTTAATAAAGATTTCATATTAGTATATTTATACAGAATAAGAATTAATCCAAATTACACAGATGAAAGCATGAGATAAGAGAGAGAGAAGCTGGATATATTGGGGATTTTGCTCCTCTTTCATAAAGATTTTAGGAACAATAAGATAACTGAGTAAACTTGGAAGAAATAATAAGAGAAGAAAAGAGCTAACTAGATTCAACTTGAACTTGAGGAAGAACTTGATCTAGGTCAATCCTAGGTCAACATCCACCTAAATCCACTTAAAATAACATCTCTACCTTCAACCACGAAATTTCAAAGAATAATTGTGGGATTTCAGTTGTTTGAGGTCGAATTTGGCTGATAAGTTGATTTGAGGTGCTTCGATGTTTTGAAAAGAGGTCTATATATGAACTTTTTTTTTTAAATTCGTTTTTTCAGAAAAATAATTTGGCTTATCTTGAGCACTTGACCTCCAAATCAAAATTTAGAAATTATATATTGCAATTCCATTCTAGAGTCCAATAGTAACATAATGTCACTTTTACTTAGTAAAAATTAATTTATGAAATTTATTTACTATAGTTCGATCATTTTAACCAATTTCTGTTCAAATTCAAGACATCAACCCAAATTTCAGTATCTCTAGGGGTTTGTCTACCCAAATCCTATATAGGAAACCAAATTTGGTATATGACATGTTAATTAATCAATGAACAAGATAAATGTAATTTCTACACTAGTTTGTCAAAAACACACTATTAAGAAGAAAAATGTGGATTAAAGGTTAAGGGTTTAGGATTTGACAAATCACCCCTTGTTTAAGGATTTTGCCTCAAAATTCAAGATGATAATGCAAGATAACATCACATCTAGTCAAATGACTATGAAGCTATTCTTTTTTTAATATTTTGAGTTATCCTTCTTTCAGCAACACTCTTCATTTATTGGGTTTGTGGTATTTAATGAGTATAATACTTAATTTATCAATATATGAAGGATTTCAAAATTCTCACCATTATTCAATTCCTTTTATAACCTAGGGTATAATTTATCATAATCATTCTTATGTGATTTCTTACAATTTTGTTAAATGTAATGTTCTACATATCTGGGTGATACAACAATTTTGATCAATATCTATATCTAGCTTAATTTTCATTATAATAATCGTTTTTCTTGGTTTTCTCTTCTGAATTATGAAATTTTCTTAAATATTCATTTTTTCATATTCATCACTTAGGATTAGTTAGTGCTTTTGGGTATTATCACATCAACTTAATTTTCAAATTTCTATTTGCATCTTAAATTCTTAATTCTAAATATTTGCTCTCTATTTATAGCTTTAATATACACATGCTTTGATGTCAGTCTCTAATAAGTAACATCTTGGGAAGATTAGACACTTAATTATTTTTGCTACTATAGTATTGATAGATAAACATGTAGTTCTTAGTATTAAATCTTACCATGGGTAGAGGAGAGATAGAAGAACAACTAAAGATGGCATAGATGAAGTATCAATTGGGTGTGCCAATAATACTAGTACCAACCTATTTTATACAAAAATAATTTCTAGATCTTGTTTAATATTCGTTAAGAAAGACAACAAAATTTATCACATTGGGATGTAAGATTTTTTTTAATTATTCACATGTTCTAGAGTTTTCAAAAATACATGAATTCTAAGAATCAACAAAAAACAAGGATGTTGTTCTTATCTACATATCTAATCTTTTGTTTATCCTTAGTGCTATTAGTAACTTAACTGCTTGTACCTTAACTTCTCATTTGAATCTTCCTCTTAAACTTTCCCTAATTAGGGTTGCATCCAATTTACTTATCCTTATCTCATACCCCACCCATTCTTTACTTTTACCTCTATATTCAATTATTCCCCTTATACACATATCTTATTGTATCATTTGTTCATTTTCATGGTATATTTATTTTTCTTTATTCTAAAGTAGGAAATACACACTAAAGGAGAATATGTATAAAACCAAGATTATATCTCTTGTAACCAATGGACCAGTCCATTGATACTTTTCTTTCATCCAAATCTAGTTTATCTTTGCCACAAAAAAATATTTAATTATTTCTTAGTCTTATATTTTCTTCGACATTCAAATTTATTTTGACCTCAACATCCATATATAACTTTTGTTATGTCAGATTTCATATACTTTTAGTCATCTTCATGTCATATTCTACACTATCCATCTAGCATTATCAAATTTCTATTGAGTTCTCAAATATTATTATGATTATTTAGTTCCATAACAATGTTTTTAGTACCTCTCATCTATTTTCAGTACTAAGATTTCTAAGTTAACATTCTCCTTAGAGGATTCATATTTAATCTCCAAACATACCATATATTTTATCCATGTCATATAACTTATATTAGGGTCAAACTTTTGTTTTTACATTAAACTCTTATGCTACTCCTAATTTTCATATTCATGAAGCTTACTCTTTTGGTTTGCACTATATTTTCCTTCCTAACCACATACATCGTGAAGGAATCTACTGAAATGCATGAAAGAGGAATAAAACAAATACTATACAATGCTGTAAATTTTAATGAAGAGAAAAGAATTATTGTAGCGCATTCCCTCATATCCCTTTCTTATAAAATAACCTTTCACTGCAAGGTTTTGACTTCCCTTGTAAATATTTCTTTTCATCTTAATTCCTTTTTATAATCTCATCATTCATATGTTTCAAGCAATACTCTTTAATTTAATCCTTCTAGAAATACGTCTTAATATATCCTTCAATTTTTTCATCTATTTTCTCATTGACCTTAATTGATTTAAAATTTGAATAGAATGTCTAATTAATTATAAAATTAATTTCTATAAGCTTGTTCTTTCTTCATTATTTCTTTATATGTACCTTCTTCATATAATCAAAATCTTCATATTACATCATAAATTGATTGTCAAACTTTTAGCTACTACTCAAATTTAATTCTTTTTTTTTGCTTTTCTTAGCTTAGCTTAATTGTTTAGATCTGAATTATCATAGTTCACTAACCCGATTATCATTCTTTATAAACTATTTTTTCTTAATTTTTCCTCATTTTTGAAACCACCAAACTCCTTTACATAAGTTTTTATAAGGATTTCCATTTATTATGAACAATATTTCTTCCTTGACACTAATTCTGAAACTTCTACACTCCTGCATTCTCCAATTTCCTTCTCTTTCATATCCGACATTAGGGTCAATTGACTCAATTTTCCAAGCCATGTGTGCCTGGGGTTCTTATCATCCCTTTTCAAATATTGTTCATCATTTAATATGCTCCAATTGAATTGGAGTTTCTTGTTTTATGTTCAAACTTTGTACATAGTTATTTATTCCAACTGAGTTTTGTTTATTCTACCCATTTCCTTAGATCTCAATATCTTAGGGTATGTACATTCCTGTTGCATTTAATGTTTACTTTATCCATAATTCACTCTAAAAAAATTGTAATAACAGTCATTAAATATTAGGGGTCAAACCTCTAGTCCTTAAGCCAAGAGATACTTTGGGTTAACCAACTCCTATTTATGTTAAACATACAAAAAGTATATTCACTTAGGAGAGCTCATACAAGAATAATTTCAATCCTACTTTATGCCAAAAATAACAAACAATATACAAAGTAATTTGTAAACGTACTGCAACTTCCATAGTCTTCTAAAAATTGAAAATCTAGGATAGAGAGAAGAGCATTTACATTAATTTAAAATCAAATTAATAGTACCCAAAAAATGTCATATCATATTCTATATTTGTGATCTTATAATTTTGTTTCATTTGGTCTTATAAACTAAATACTTATAGGATTACTCTAGCTCATCCTCCCTTTGGATACCCATCTAGATTATATAGAAGTATAAGTAGAGTAGCTTGATAATGGTGAACCTAAGTATAGGATATCTAAAATCGCAGACATCACATAGCTATAATCATATTACCTCCTAACTCCCGCACTTGTGACTTTAAGTATCTAACTTAATGGTCCCCGATGACTCAATCTATGATACGCAGTTGTTACACATAAATCACTCATGAGATTGGAGCATTAATTGAGGTCTAAAAAAATCGAAACATCACTTTTAACTTTTTCTGCTAAAAATATTTTCATAAATATGTCATGTTCAATCACATGAACTGACATAGCATGGGTATACAACTGAGTTCTAATCTAATTTCAATCTTAATGATATACTATAAATAATGTGTATTAATTCTAGTTATTTATAAGTACACAAGTCTAGTAAATAAATGCATTTTTGTTAGTAAAGACACGTTATATTGTAACATCATTTACAACTCTCATCTTTCTATATGAGGAACTAATTCAACCTTGAAACACTAATAAAATTCTTCTTTGGTAGGACCCTTCTGAAATCTATTTCTATCTCCATCTTTCTATATGAGGATCTATACTAGACAAGGATGGAGACTCACTAATTCAACCTTAAAACACTAATGACATTCTTCTTCTGCAGGACTCTTCTGAATTCTATTGTTGTCTTCATATCAACAATTGTTACCTAAAATTTGTTCAGTAGAGTGTGTAAGCTATTGGACATACATAATACATTTTTTTTATTAAGTGTATATAAACATAATTAGAATAATCAAATTAAAAAATACCCAATGACATGGGAAATAGTGTAAAGTCATCATCATAGTAAGAAATTGAGAATAACTAATCATTAGATTTCTGAATTTGATTTCTCAATCTAAATAATTGAAGAATAAGTATTGATTCTGACTACTTAATCTCTTATTTGTCTTGTAAATGCCTTGTACCCACTTGAAGTGCATCACAACATGTTCAAGAATCACATCAAGATATGATGTCACCGTACAAGACTTACAGTAGACTTGGGACTGTAAATCTACTAATTAGATCTCATTTCATGATGGGGTTCACCATGGCTAGCCTCGATAACTATATTAGTAGACTATGTAACATGAAATCTTCCTCTAACCTTTTGTACTCAAGAAGAGAGTCAAAACACCATGGAGAAAAAATTCTACATAAATGATTCCATTAGAACTGACTCACTCGGTAGTAACTAAACTAGGCAGCACCAAGATCTTTGGTTAATGTTGGGTACTGTACGGTATCGTTAAAGTCTCTGAATGTTTGATACTCCTATTATTATCCTAGAGGTTTCCCCCCTCGTGCCATACTAGCACACTTCACATTCCTCTCTTGGACACTTGGAGTGGGTATGTTGTTCCCCCCATTTTGGTGTAGACCTCTACAAGGAATGTACTATGGTTAGGACATGTAAAAGTCTATTTGATTCCTGAGTTTCAAAAAACAATGGTCTACTATGATTTTTCATAACTTCACCTATATTCCTTTTATTTCTATATTTTGCACTATATTTCACTATTGAAAACAATACTAAACAATTTTGTGTATTTGTAGTACTCTAAATAATAATACAACTAAATTATGGAGTCCCAAACTATATTTCACTTGAACCTCATAATATGAACATATATGAATATGTTTCTATGATCTATTCTATAGTGAAAATATTGAGTTTTCATAATGAATATTGTTGATCTAGCCTAATGAAACTACATGGAACTGCTAGCATCAGAAATTGTGAATAGCTTGAACTAAATGAATTGATCAGCAAATAAATAACATTGGAAGGGCTCTACATTTTATCATACCAGATTAATAAATGAAAGGAATCAAACTATCTAATAGTATACTCTAGCGTGTGTTTCACTACTGAAGATTTAGGGAAAATTCAGATACACTATTGCCTCTATAATACACTATGTTTGAAACTCATACAAATCATGTGCGCACATTACAAAATTGAAACCACTCACCTTCAATCAATTTTTTTTTAGATATTATTTCATTGGAATTGGGGATCACTGAGCCAAAAATAGATAAAATACAAGAATTTACAAGCATATTCTTTTTGTTTTAAATGATAATTTTCACCCACTTTGAGTTCAATATACCAAAATCTTGATAAAATAACCAAAAACCATTGATTTCTAATAGAGAAAGTGATTTCAGATTGATAGACCAAAATAGAATAAACAACAATCATTTCCTATCATATAAGTCATTTTAAACTAGAGTATCAAATTTCCTCTCAAAATACAAAGTTTTGATACATTTTCTACGTAAATGACCAAATCCTCTAAATTATAGCATAAACTGACAAAAACATGAGATTTCATAAAAAATCATTCCATAACTCAAATATTAGTTCGAATAGGTTTCATATCAGTATACTTATATGGAATAAGAATGAACACTAAGTTTCATAATATAATTCCCATATAACTACAAAATCAACCAGAATCTCTAACATAGGGCTAATTTAGCATCAAATAGCTCAAACTGAGTTTATTATATACTTCAATATCTAAATGGTTGTAAATTAACTCACTCTTATTGGTAATAATAAGGTGAAATAACTCCTCCCCTATGTCAAAAAAGTGAGTTCCAAACTTCTACGAACAGTTCAACCAAACTACTCTAGAGTTGAAAATTGCTAAAAAAATCCCTATCTTGGAATCCTTCCTAGATGAAAGCATGAGAAAAGAGAGAGAAGATGGATAGATTAAGGTTTTTGTTCCACTTTTATAAATATTATGGAAACACCAAGAGAACATAGTAAACTTGGAAGAGATAATATGATAAGAAAATAACTAACTATATTGAATTTAAATTTGGGAAAAACTTGAGCTAGATCAACCCTAGGCCAACATCCTCCCAAATCCACTCAAAATCACATGTCTACCTTCAAATATGAAATTTCAGAGAAGAGTGAAGGTTTGTGAGTTATTTCAGTTCAAATTAGGCTGATAAGGCCATTTGAGATTCTTGTGTATTTTGCAAAGAGGTCCATATATGAAGCTTTCCTTTAAATTTTGTTTTCTAGTATAATAATCTAGCATATCTTAAGCATTTGACCTAAATATCAATATCTATAATATTTATTAATTCCCAATTTCATTCTAGAGTATGTTAGCAATCTAAAATCACTTATAATCAATAATTTATGAAATTTATTGACTGTTATTCCATCATTTAACATAATTAGTGCAAATTCAAGACAGAGACCCTGATTTTGGTATGTCTGTCTAGGGTGTTGTCTAGCCAAATCCTATATAGTGAACCTAAATTGGTTAATGACATGTTAATAAATCATTAAACATAATCAATTTGATTTTTACACGAATTTGGAGAACACACACTATGAAGAAAAAAAATGTTCAATATATAAAAGTAAATACGAGTTCAAGGTTTGACATTCACACTAACTCATTCTCTTGATAAAAAAAATGTACAATGAAAGAAATTTTAGAAAAATAGAACTCACATTTACAAAATTGGAATGTATTATGTTTTCTTAAAAACTTAAAGATGTACTCAAATGCTATTCATGTCAGTCTACATATCTAGAGTAAATTATATATCATCTATGGAAACTAATTTGAATTGAATAAGATATGATCTAAAGACTTTATTCATCATATCTATTAATGATAAAAGCGAGTTTGTCAATCGAAAGGTCATAAAAAAAATTATAATGCCCACATTGTTTCTCAAATGATGATTTGGGTACATATGATGACTTTATCCTTATTTTATGGTAAGATAACTTGAGATCCATATATTACTACATTTTGTACCCACACAACTGATAATCCAAATAATCAATCCTAGGAAAATGATAGATGGTATTGAATGTGATCTTATTTAGTTTTCTACATTGTATACCTAATTAGATTGTACCAACCTTCTTGCTAATTAAAAAGTGGTAAATTTCCAAGGTGATGAAGTAGGTTGGAAGAAACCCTTATCCAACATCTCTTGCAACTAAGTTTTCAGCTCGCTCAACTTTTCTAGTTCCATCTTATGCACTGGTAATTCTATGGGGTGAGTACTATACAAAATGTGTATCTAAAACTCAACTTCCTATATTAGAGGTATACCTAAAAAGCCATTTGTAAGTACATTCATTAACTCATAAACAATGTCAAAATTTTAACAATGATCACCCATTTCTCTACCTTCACATCTATGTCATGTGCTAGAAAGGCCTTATACCAATTTTCTCAACATGTATCGATTTTGGCAAGACTTTCATGTCTCTAATGAAGACACAAGAAATTCCACCTTTCTGAAAGATAACCTCATTCTTCTACAAGTCCATGTGAACTCAATACGCATCAAGGAAATTCATATCCAAAATCATATATAGGGATTTTATATCTAAAGGGTATGACATTAACCTCTATAGTATACCTATCAAAATGTAAAAGACAACGGGACATACTTTCATCAAAAATATTAGTTTTCCTAACACCAATCTTAACAATAAGTCATAAGATAAGTCATGCATTGATAGGTTTAATGTACTAACTAGAAAGTGATGTATAGATAATATGTCTTACCATGATGTATAAGAAGTGTAATAGTATGGTGAGAAATAGAAACATTTAATCTATGAGGACTCTAAAAAGTACAACTCCTTTAGATGGCGTGAAGTGAAAGAAGAATCATGTAGCACTCCCCTGCCATGTTGTGCTTGATGCCCACTAGTCATGCTATGTTCTCCTCATCTACAACCTAAATCCATGAAATAACTTTCTCCTCTAGCTAGACCCTACCTCTGTTATGCGTTGAAATGTAACTATGAACTTATGTTGATTTATTCTAAGTTCACATAACCCCTCTCAGAATGTCCCATATGTCCATAGTAATGGCATACTTGGAATTCTATTCCTCAAAACTATTTTGAGTGTTCTATACCATATGTATTATATATTGTCATACACTGTCTTTTTCTACCAATCAGTGATGTTGTTGATCTAGAAGGCCTTGTTGATTAGTCCATATGGATGATGAAGTCCACCCTCTAGAACCATACTTTCCCGTATTATAAGAGGAAACTACATCACATGATCCTTGTCCTCATAGACAAAAATCTAAGTCATATATGTATCTTAGAAATGAAGCTAGCTCCTCTGTTGGGTCCACCACTACCCCTATCTCCTCTTCTGCTATAGTATTCAGATCTCTTCCTTTCCTTAGATTGTTTGCATTTGCTACCTCTTCCTTTACCTTGGTACCTCAAAAGAATCTACAAATTTCTCTCTCTATATTATTCTAATAACTTACATAAGTTGTATTCTCAATGTTCATATCTATCTCCAATATGTTGCACTTGCATCATGATCTTGATGTGGGAAGAAGTTGACCAAATAGTTGAAGTGTGCCTCATATTCAACAACAATCATGTTGTATTTTCATATACTCTAGTTGATTGATCTTACTACTCAAGAAGGTAGAAGAATAACATCATATGAAACTCAACCACATATCCTTCCTCTTCATCACAAAATATATTCTTTTGTATTCCACTCCATGACACCACAATTCATTGTCTTGCTCTAATAATAATATGGCATGATTAATCTACTTAGGTTGAGACAACTCAATTAGGCAAAAAATATTCTCTAGCTATTAGATTGCCACAACTAGATATGTAGTCCCTGAGAAGTATATTCCACAAAGATTCTTTACCAACCCATATGACCTCATATATTACTCACTATATGAATAAGACTTCATTTGCATCGTGTACTTCTTCTTAGAGTACTGAAAGATAATATAATTCTTTGTGCTTCATCTGTAACTTCTCCAAGCCCTTGATCTCTCATATGCAGATCAGGACCATATTAGCTCTAAACATGTTCTTCACCCTATCCATGTTATGTTCCTGCCACCCATAATAAAACATACATGTTAGGTAATTATTGTATAAAGAGAAAAATTGTGATGTCCTACCATGACAAGGTCGTGATTTCTCAAAAAAAGTCTCAATTGAAATTGACAATTGCCATCAACAATCAATTATACTAGTGCAACATGAGACCAAAATTTCCAAACTGAATAGAGTTTGAAATCATTAAGCATTTTTCACTGTATATAAATTTCCACATTTATATTTACATTCAACAATTACAGTGATCTATGTCATGATAATAACAAAAACTAGTTAGATATAGGACATAAAAATGCTTCTCACAACTTGTTACATCTATAAGGCACGCATGTCAAAATTGTAAGCTGGGTATGAAACTGCTTTTATAAAACTCCTCACCAGGACTCAAGTATATGGACAAACCTAAAAATGCAACTAATTTTATAAAACTCCTCAATAGGACCCAAGTATATGACAAAACTAGAATACCATAACTTGAATGTGCAAACATCCCCTATCTCCAAGTGACATCAAACAAAATAGGACACCAGGTGACACACACACATATCACCTACCTCTAGGTTATTGGTGTCCACTACTAGACTTATCCTCATCATATCTCTCTGGGAAGCTTGGACAATCACCGAAAAAACATGGAAAACCTCAAGGTGCAACCCCCAAGTCCCAAAAATAGGATTTAAAAACTAATTTTTTTTATCACTTATAATTGTTTTATGATAAACTTGAACAAGGCATTATTATTAGAATTTTGAACAAGTAGTATAGTAAAAGGCATATTCGTACCATGTTTATATGCTTACCATCATGAATACCTAAGAAGTTCAATAAATCTACATATATTTCTTGTAGTAAGTAAACCACAAACCCGGTGTAGATCCATTTTCTTCATTAAACAAACCTAACTAGATATGCTACATAACTATATTACACATTTTGTTAAGCTCTGGGAAGTTCGCGTCTTGCAACTCAAACCACTAGCTATATTTTATGAAGACATGCTAGCAATCCATATAAGATCTAAGGATGTTCGAACACCATTTGATATCTCCATGCAACCTTAGGTAGAAGGAAGGTGACAAGAAGGTATAATTCTTGAAGGCCATGTGTACATCGAAATCGCTTTATAGTAGATCCACATACTAGGAGTCTTTCTTGGGTACACATGTCACATAACTAAATGTAAGGTATCAGCCATCAAGATCTGAGATACAACTCATCCGTTTTACATCATATATGACATTACTTTCATCACCCAACCGTAGATCACTGAGTCTAAACAAGGTTTAATGTAATCAAGGTATACCAACCCCAATTGTTCCTATACATGGCTCTAAGCATCTCCTTGCAATTTTACAGTTTCCATAAGATTAATCTATTTCATGATTTCCCCTTGTGACCCAGGGGAATAGGTCTATGGACACATTGATCTACATCATTCAGGTTTCACTTCGACAACCAAATCAATTACTCCATTTGTGATGCATCAATGAATTCACATACAATCAACACCAGAAATATTACAAAATTAATCAAGTCAATGTAACTTTAGAAGATTTCATACATATTATTACTAATTAAAGATTTCAGAATGAGGTGCAGTATAATATCTATCACTCTAATCCCTATATCCATTCTATACCATACCAGGGTCCAATTCTCTCAGGGATGTAATACCAAACCAACATACTAATAGTATACATAATAGTTCTAATTCCATATAATTTTGGTAGCATACCAACTAATATAAATCTTTACATTTTTCAAGAAAGTTCCTAACAAGAAGGATAACATGTAGTTCATATTTAGTATTATTAGGTATCAATAACCTATAAATATTCTACTGTCAATTTCATTTCTCAATACAGACTGCATCTATGTACATGCAGAATAAATTATCATGTCTCTAGAGTCAAGAAGGTATTTGAAAAGTCTATGTAGAACATGGAATTTAACATTCTATCTCTACTAATTTAGGATGATAAAAGATTACACCTTTAAACTTATAATAAAGATCATTAACATGATAATGATTTGCATGTATAGAGTACGTACTATATGCATCATAGATTATATCACTTTCCCTATAAAATTGAAACCAGTCTGCTTAAAGAAGACGTATGGATAACCTTGAGCTTCATTCTTCATGCTCTTAGATGATACCATCTCAAGAAAGATAAGATATTTCTAAATATTCAAGATTTTTCCTCTTAACACTTGCCACACTACATGCTCCATGACCTAAGGTGACTAAGGCACGGAATAAAATGGATAACAAGGTGTAAGACAATTCTAGTCAAAACCCTAAAAGAGGAATAATAAAGTATGCAACTCAAGGCGGAAAAATATGATGGACAACCAAGATCATCAAGAAGTGGGACCCCTCTTACATGGATTGAGGTCCTACAAGGTGTAAGTTATTTGACAAACTCCATATAAGAAGAAGAGAGGAATGAACATTAACTTTGACAAAGGTCAATGACGACATACTTTATATCATTTGGAATTAGGAAATGCATTATCGTTGTTTCTCCAGATAAGGAAGATGACTTGCACAATTGATGAAAATTGGGAGGACAAATGAGGGGCATTGATAGTACCATAGAAGAGAGAAATGCAGTCAAAGCTTACAAGCCTTTAATCTTCACACCCCTAGCTTCATCAATTAGTATCTTCATTGGAGGATGACTCTGATCTCCAATCAATAGGTAATGTTAGGATCCCAACCTATTCTCAAACACTTTAGATCCATCAGTTGATATGATTGATCAATGACATTGTTTTAGTCACACTATGACCTCATTTGTTTCTACGTCCAATATTTCCATCAGTCGGGATGTTCACTAGTTCACTAGCACTTTAGATTCATCAATCATACTCTTCATCAGTTATTGTCAGTGGAACCAGCTTGGTTCTCAACCAGTGAGACACCAATGAGTAGTTTGTTAGTCTCCCGACAGTTCCCAATTAATGAAGAGTCAACCATCCGCAAGATACCTCCCATCAATTTTCAACCAACAAAGAGTCAGTGGCCATCTACCACTACTAGTCATCAATGGATAGGCTATCCAAGGGTCATTAATTGATGACAAGTAGGATTGTCATTCTCAACTGAGAAGCTTTGATATCTAATAATAATATAGAAGACAACAAAGAAAGATGCCTCCATTGGTTCTCAACTGGCATAATTATATGGTACTTGATTAGTTGATCTTATTCACCAAACCAATTCCAAGATAAAGGGAGAGAAAAAAAAACTAGTTGTTTGCAAATTATAAGAAACTCTAAACATAGAGAATATACACATAGACCCATTTGAGCATATCATCAGGTAACTATAAGAAGAATTTAATTAAATAAACCAAACACATATATAAGTTAAATATGTGGTTTATATGGGACTATCTAGGTTAGAGGTCTTACAACTGAAATCCCCAACATTGATGTCACCCTTCAAATTATATGAAAAAATCTGAGGACTTTCGATGCATCTCTTCCCCAAACTCCCATGTGGCCTCTTATACACCATGGTGATGTCGTAACACCTTGACTAACACTATGTCCTTCTTCCTCTACTTCTACACATCTTTTTCCAAGATAAACACTAGACCCTTGACATAGGATATGTCATCGTCAAGCTAAACTTTTACTGGCTGGATAGTCTACTCTATTTCTAGGTGACACTTTCTCAACATAGAGAAGTGAAACACATTGTGTAGCATATGAAACTCTGGTGGTAACTACTATTGTAAGAGAAATAGATCAAACTGAGGTGAATGCCATAATTCCCAAGAAATTGGAGTGCACAAGATCTTAACAAATCTTCTTGGGTCGGTATACTCCTTTATGATTGGCAGTGTATCTACAGATGAAATGATGTATTGAACTTGGCTGAAATGAAATACTGAATTTTATCTATGTGCCCAAAGTTGTATGCATATGATCCCAAAATATACATGCCCATTGTGGTCCGATATCAGACACTATTGTTACATGTACACCATGCAAATTTACCATCTCGTTGATGTATATATGTTCTATATTTTTAGCAACATAGTTGGTCTTAACTACAAAAAATTGAGATATATTTGTCAAGTAATCAACTACTAACTAAATCTTATCATGTCCCTTAGACACCGCATACCAACTGTGAAATCCAAGGCCATATGATCTCACTTCCTTTTTGGGGCCAGTAATCATTGTAGCATCCTTGCAAGCTTCTAATATTCTATATTGACATATTCATAGATAGGAAACTTGGTTACAAACCATACGACATCATGTTTCGATCATGACCACCAATACATATATTTGAGGTTATGATACATTCTTGTACTTCCACGGTGCATCACATACATTGAAGTATGTCCCTACTAAGGTACCATTTTTCTCAAATCATCAATGTCATGAAATACCATCCTAATGTGACAACACATTGTTCCATTTTTAGATGAATGGAACCCTTCATACTTTCCACTACAAATCTTGATCTAATATTATATATTACAATATCAACCCATTATGCATCTTTGATCTGTTGCATTAAAGCCAATTTGAATGGAATGGATCCAACAATCCACCAAGAATGGATACTTCAATCTACAAATTCATATGATGTAACAAAAGTAACATGCCCCTATTTTCACAAGACAAAGAATAAAATTGTGTTGGTTCTAGTGAAGATGATGGTGGTCTTCGACTCAATGCATCTCCCACCACAATATTGTCCCCGAGCGATACTCTTTCATGCATCCATAATCTTTTATCATCTCAATTCATCTCCTTTATCTCATATTTGATTCCTACTTTGAGAAGAGACAAAAGAATGTTGTGATTTTTGAAGCTCTAGAACTTCTCCCCTTAAAGATAATGATGCCTCTAAATCTTTAAAGTCGTGATCACTACTACTATATCAAGAGCATGAGTCAAGAAATTCTCCTCATAATTCTTAAGATGAAGGGAAGCAAAAGAAATTACATGTTTATCTTCCAGTAGAACACATTCAATCCCATCCTTTGATGAGTTGAAATAGACTATGCAACCCTTCCTCAGCTCTAGAAACACTAACATTGGACACAATGTCAACTTATTCTTCAATTTTTAGACACTTAGTTGACATTCTTTTGTTCACCCAATGGGTACATCTTTCTTGGTTAGTTTGGTAAATGATAAGGCTATAACACTAAAGTCTTTAATATATTGTAGATTGTATCTATATAACCCAAGAAAATTTCACACCTCATGTGGGTTTGTTGAGTTCTTCCCATATTAGCATTGATTGAACATTCTTGTGATCTATACAAATTCTCTTGTTGGACATGACATAACAATATAGAAACTTTAGCCATCCAAAACTCACACATATTGAACTTTGCATATAATTGATGTTGTGTCAGTGGTTCTAATGTCAAATGAATATGCTTCTCATGATGTTACTGTTACGACCCCACCTTTCGGTAACCCCCAATTAAGGAAGACCGAGAGGTCGAAGCCGCACCCATAATTTCCGGATCAAAGGTTCAACAATTAACCAAGAACAATTATTAAATTTTAACAGACTAAACTAAAAAGTTGTAAGAAAATAAACTTTTGCATACCTTTTTGAATCTTGGATCTCTAAACTTCTATCCACATATGAATTCTACTCTAACTAATCCTCCTTGCATTTAACTTCATGTATTTCACAATGTGACAATTTATTGTTTGTCCCTTTGGCTTTGTACCTAAAACGCTGACAAATAAAACATCGGTCAGCCGAAGCTGGTATGTGGTGAAAACAATAATTGTGCAATTATTTATAACAATGTATTGCAGCCAATTATAGTTTAACAAACAATTTTATAGTTTAAATATAACTGTGCGATCCATGTTTATCCTATCCCCATTATACCCCTCATGATCCCACCTAACAGGTGAATCCGTTTCTAGGGTTGAGTCACATGGCACTACCCGTAGGTAGCCCACTCCTTAACTCATGGCATGCTAAGAGTCTCATGGCACTACACATGTGTAGCCCAGTTTCTAACTCATGATAGCCTAGACCTTGCTCTAGGTTACCCTTTTCAGCCTTTGCATAGCCACAGGGGTGGTCCCGGATCTAAGCCAGTTATATGTATACATTTATAATGATAGTCATAGTCACTCTATAGTTGCATGAAATAAAAGCATCCAATAGTTAATTTCAAACAACCGATAAAACCTCGACAAATCCTTGGAAAACTAACTCAGAATATTCATAAGCGTAACCACATACCTGATTTGATGATTTCACAAGCATTAAGCAATTCCAACCAAGAAAGCAATCCAAGCAAGCAATTCAACAATCACATAATTCCTGAAAAGAATATGTACTCTATTTACTACATACTTTATCAAGAATCTACATTATTGACTTGGATTCACTTTCTAGGGTTTCCAATCTGAATTAAGGTTTCATTAATATTCATTAGGGTTTTGTAGATCATTTTCTCAAACTTTATTCCTTTTAGGTCAACAACCCCAAAATACTCTTTCTACTCATATAAACCCTAATTGCTCAAATTATCCATTTTAATGGTCTTTTATACTCAATTTGACTTAGGATCATCATATCCCTTATTTATTCATGGATTTGAACAATTAAAATAATTAAAAGACATATTCACCTAAATTAGGGGTTTTAAAGCTCATTAATGCATATTCATGCGCGAAACCCTAAATTAAGCCAATTATATAAAAAGATCATCTTTTCAGATCCTATTTTCACTTTTATTAACAACGGGTTAATATTGGCTTGAATTATCCAAAGAACATCATTAAATCCATCTATCATCAAATCTAAGGGTTTTTCATTAATTAAATCATTAAAGATGATTACTTTATGTACTTTTCAAATTTCAAGCATATTTATGCACATAATCTCTAAATTAAACTAATTACATGCAAAGTTCATCCTTTTCGATCTTAATGTACCTTTTTACAATTAACAGGTTAATATCAACTTTAATCACCCATTAAACTCTACTAATTACATTAATCATCTCAAAGTAGAGTTTCTTAATCTTTAATTCACTAAAGTTGATAACTTACACTACCTTTTGAATTGTAAAAGGAATTAGCTTCTTAACATATTTTTATTGAATTCCTCTCATTTTTCTGAGCAAAATGCATATATTACTTGTCCTGATCGGAGTTACCAATATTTAATTATGAATTTAGTAAGATTTCACTTACTTGGGCCAATCGAAAGATGCCACGTCATCTCCGTCCATGCAACGTTGAATTGCAAACATAATTAAATGAAACATCTACCCCCGCGTAAGTAATTAGCACTTCAGCCCACGGAGGGGCATTTCTGTCCAATGTGTCTCCTCCCTTCTTCTACCTCCTTCAGCCCGATGTTGCCGCCCTAGCCGCCGAGCGTAGACCTAGGGGTGGCTCTTGCTACCAGTTCCAGACCCGAAACTCACCAGATACCGTTGCCCTATCTCCGCCACCCTTGGCCGCACTTGAGGCGCCACCTATCTCGCGACCAACACAGTTGGTTTGGGCGGCACAGATACACAACTGGCGGCTGGTTTTGCAGTCGTGCGGCCGCTGCTATACCTGGGTAAGTGCACGGTCACGATGGCAAAGCCTCTTCCTGATACCACAGATCATCAAGCTACCAACGCAACTCTCTCTTGCCGCCTTGTGGGTTCATGATCACACAACCCCTCTTAGTTAGGGTTTATGGACGAAAACATGGAAGAAGAGTAGAGAAGGATGTGTGGGATCCTATGGACTCGGCCCAGGGCTCTTCCCCTTAAATAGGGGAGGGTAAAGAATCCCTAGGTTGGCTATCCATGAATCAAAGAGCCCCTTTCCAAGTAGGAAATCAATTCCTTTAATAAGAAGTAATATTCTCTCTCTTCTTTATCCTTTGGATTTTCTATATTATTTGGATATTAGGAATTCAAAATTCCTCTTTCATATTCTTTGCACTTGCCCCTTTTTGAATTCATTGGCCACAAATTTTATATTTCCTTAGGTAGAAAATACCACTTCTTTAACAAAACCATGAAATTCATTAATCATGCATCATATTACCCTCTTATGTTCTATTATTGGTATTTTCTCTTTCCTCTTTCTTCATTGGGACTCATTGGATCCCAAGAAACTCTATTATTTCGAAATCCTTTTTATTAGATACTCATTATCCTTCTAGATGCATCTAAATACATTATCTCACATTATCTTGTTTATTTCTCATTAAAATATCTCTTTTCACTTATTTCCAATATTTTATCATTATTTTCAATTTCTTTCTTAAAAAAGAAATATTTAATTGATCTCTTCTTTTCTTATTGCACTCTCTATGCAACTTTGGACTCCTTGGAACCCAAGGAACCCAAGAGGCACGAAATCCCTCTTTGGATTTTCCTTCTAGAGGTTTCCATCTCATTCTTTTATCAAAACTCAATTATTCATTTATTAATTGAATTTCCTCGTTATTGGGCCCAATAGCCAATAAAGCCCACGACACAATCATCAAGGTATTGTAATCAAAAATCCATTTATTTGAAACCAATTATATCATTATTTGTTCAAATATCTTTAATATGAGAAATTACATTTCTCACCAATTGAACCCAAAAATTGGGGTTGTAACATCCTTCCCCTCTTATAGGAATTTTGTCCTCAAAATTCTATCAAGCAAACAAACAATTCAAGATAAGACTTTTCCATGTCCATCATTGGCCCCTATGTGGCTTTACCTTATCCATGGCGCTTCCAAAGAACCTTAGTCCTCACATATTATTTTCTCTGAGTTCTTTCATCCTGACGTCTATAAACTGCACATGTGACTCGGGCCATTTCAGCCTCCCTTGGGGCTCACTAGGTTCTTTGCTCAGCACATGGTCTGGGTACCTCACATAGTGCTCTAAATTGGACGCCTGGAACTTATCACACATTTCTTTATCCTGAGGGGTAAGATCAAAATTAACCCTCTCCACCAAACCATGACAAAAGAACCCATGCATCAAGGACTCAACTATCTTAGCTATAACTTGGAGGGGTCAGATTTTCATGTCACATATTCTCCCACAATGAACTGCATGTCAGTCTACTTTGCATCCTCTCACGACTCTCATCGTCTCTAGGCTCCTTTCAGCCATTGCACGATCAAAGCGACTTCATCTACACACATTGTGGCCCTTTTCTAACCATCACGGGGTCCTTTCACCAACATCACCTTACTAAAGTGGTGACCGACACAACCTCCCTTACAGAGCTTCCTTAAATCCCGATATTGGCTATGGTGGTCAGCATCACATCTTTCATAGGACTAGAATTGTCTCTAGATATCACCTTGAATGAGCACACATGCTCTCATCATACCATTTAGTCTGGATTATACTAATCATTTATTAGGGGTGATAAATTGTACTAACCTTGAGTTCTTCATGTACCTACTTCCACTTTTTGGAAGGGAACCTTTAGGTCAAACTCAAGAACCTTTGAACTCACATCATGGTGTAGTTGAACCATCTCTCTCATGGGTAGTTCAACTAGATTTGTCCCTCGATAGAACTCTTTCTTTCTCATATCATCTAGGTAAGGCGATCTACCATAACCCATATTGCATCTCGACCTTCCTTGGTCCAGGGGAGACTTACAACATCCATAGTGATGAACTCCCTTTCTCTTTTAGGGACTCTTTATCCTTTATATCCATACACTGGGTTACTGGTGTTCGTCCTTCACCCTCGGCTTGCATGGCCATATACCACATACAACTTTATCTTAGGTATCTAAAGTACTACTGTCACTTATTATCTTCATAGTACGGTGTATGGTGATCTTAAAATCATGATCTCCTGTATGTCATTATTCCTCAAGATCAATACCTCAAAAACCCTAAACCATTCTAGTCGGGGTTTCATCACCTTCTTTTCGAAATAAGTGCATCTGAGGTTCTACCACCATCCTTTCATTGCATCAAGGACTAGGCTGGCTAACCAAACAACCATTAATTGATCTCGTTATATTAGTGTTAGCCAAACATATCTTCTTTTCCCAACTTAAGGTTAGTCTAACAACCTCTTCTAGCCAAACTAGGCAGATATATCTCAACCAGGGCATCCATTACCACTTCACATCCTTAGGTATTAGGTAACATTGAGACATACACTTCCATGTATTTCATTTATCATCTCAAACTCAAACTCTAGGTCTGTCTTCATTAAGAACACTCTCTGATTTCATCAACATGGTAATCAAAACTCAACCTAGTATAACTTGTAAGTTCCACATAGCTCATGATAAAATATTCTCAAAAGATGACTACTTCATTTCTCTTAGTGTTGGTAAACCATCCATGTATCATTCACTACACCAGGGTATGTTATCTTCTCTTTCCCCATATCTCGTGGCAACGTTCCAACCCACATCATCTTTATCCTTGGTGTATGGCATGCATACTATCCTATCTCTCTCTCCCATAACAAGAGGAAATAAGCATTTGGCTACAGTCCAAATACAGAGTTCTTCCTGTTCCAAGAGTAGAGATGGTACATCCCACCTTGCCAATACACCTTTAAATCTAAGTTGAAACGTGCCTCATATGTCACCAAGGTTATCGAAGTTACTTCCATGGAGAACTGGTCTCAAACCTATTTGGGTCCACACACATTCCTTGGTCATCTCCTCTAGGTCTATAGGGTGCCGACTCTTTTGGGGTCATCCCTCTTCCCTTATGCATTCCAGAGAGTTCCCTACTCATCTTCCCTTTGGGTCCCATGAGTTCATGAAGGTGATCAATCTCCTAACCCATGGCCCTCAGACAATGATAGCTATTACCTCTCAACCCTATGGTCATGTGCAACTAGGGAATTAGACAACTTCCACTTTCATCAGTCTTATCCCCACCTGACCCTAGGATAGACTTAGGATTCCATTTATAGTACATTGTCTAACTTACCTTACCCAAGCCTTCATCGTCTCTCTTTCTGCATTCAAGGGCTGACTTTCATCCTTTCATAGGGGTCATGGTGACCTTCCTACCTTGGTCAGGACCCATACCAGTTACCTCCATGGTAACACATCCACATGCACTTAGAGATGGTTATCTATGGGTCTACAGGTTCATCCTCATACCATGTACTTTTCACTTAGCTTCTCAAGATCCTATGAGACCTCTTTAGGTTAAATTAAACAAAAAAAACTGGTATAGACCCTACCAAAGGGTCCCTCTCCCAGGATGGGAGGAAACTACAACTCTTAACAATAAGGTCACAAACATCCTTAGGGTTTACATCCATATGAGCATGTTTAACCCAGCAGCTACTAAGGCACAAGCGTGTAACATCCCTGACCCGGGTTATGCTTTCCCTAGGTGTTTTGATTAAAATAGATGATTATATGATTAATCTTATCTTGTGAAAAGTAATTAGGGATCAAGAGGAACTTATATTTCAATTTTAGTCCTTTTTGAATAATGTTGAAACAATGTTTTACTTGATTTGGACTAAAGTGAAAATTACCCAAGTTGAGGGGTTAAATTGCAAATTGTGCATGATAAGATGTTCCTCATGTATTGAAGCATCATGAGAATGAATATGATGCAGAGGTATGGCTTGTGGTAGCCTAAGTACCAAGAAAGAGCTGATAAAGCAATGTTTATGCATTAAAACCTAGTTTTGGTGTAATGTGCAATTTACCCAATACCTAGGGTTCAATATGCAAATTACCACTTCAATAAGGTCCCTAATGTTTCTTGGCATCATATAGAACAAAGAAAATGAGAGGAGCGCCTCATTTGAATTAAGTTGGAGGATAGAGAATCTTGATATTAAAATAATCAAGATTTAAACCTAATTTAAAACCCTAATTCAATTTAGTGCAAAAATATATATATATTAATTGAAGTGCATGTTGGTATGTATGCCCATAGATAAAGTCATATGATGATTGTAATGGGATACTTTGTAAATGATTTGAATAATAATAAAGGCAATTTCCGATCTATATGTTTAAACTGTTTCTGAGATGATGGTGTAACATGATAGATGTCTAAAGAATGATTTTACTCAATGACGTATGCTTTTGGGTTGAGGACCTAAACGATGAGATCATATGGATGTTAAAAGTATACATTCTTGTTTAGTCCCTAGTCGGTTGTTATTGTGGAAATAACCATAGACATCAATAACACTAAAGACTAGATTGTGTATTGGTTGATGACAGAATCTCATTAGTCATGATATAGTGATATCAAACCAAGCACATAGGTACTTGTTAGAGAACAAGGTACCGGACAGACCCACCGTGAGAGTGACACATGGAACCATGACTTGGTAGTCACAGTCAGCTCTCACAGTGATGGTGGTGAGTGTGATTCTTAGACCTGAAATCAATACACTCAACTCATGTTGTTGGGTACACTTTGACATCATCAAACGCAGTCCTGAAACATGGGTTGTTATAAAGGTGATGATTGGGTGGCTTTGACACATGGGGCTTTTGAGGGGTGAGTGATAGATATGGGATTTGTCCCTCCTGAGGGAGTTTGATATCCTTGGCCACTTGATGAGTAGGATTGAGAAAGGCATGCACATGCACGTGTGAATCAATATGTGATATTGATGTCAGACACATCTCACTCGGTCTGCTCTGAGATTAAGGAAATGAATGAATGTTGACAGGATGACTGTTCCATGCCTCGAGTTCATTCAGAATATCAATGATAAAGGAATTATACATTCACTGTAACACCATTCACGGATTGTAGGATTGAAAGTTGTTCTCCAACTTTCTATTTCACTTGGGTAGCACTGATGTGTGACTAGGCACCACTCTTTGCTTGTGAAGTCATAAATGTTATGGACTTTCATTGCCAACGTGAAATGGACCTGCAGGGTCACACACATAGGATTTAACCTGGAAGAGGAGTTTTGTCCACAAACAATGTTTAGATTGATTACTAAAGGAGTTTAGTAGTTCAATTAAACACTCAATTAATCGATAGCTCAATATCATAATGTTCAAGGTGTTGGACGCATTGATTGAGTATCGGATTGATTGAAATCACAATTGACTGATTCTGCAAAATCTGCACTCCCAACCGATCAGCTCATGTGATGAACCAATCGGCTGAGCTTGTTGAACCGATCGGCTCAAGTGTTGAGTCAATCGGCTCATGGATAGGGTGAACGATAGCTTCAAGTGTTGAAACGATCGGTTCAACTGTTGCAACCGGGCAAGTTGGGAAAGTAAGATTGGTGAGAATTTTCCTTGTGTTTCACTTGTCCAATTTGATTGGAACAAGGATTGGTATTCGATACCAATTAGAAACAAAAGAAGGAAAGTCAATCGAGAACTGATCAGGACCACGAACCGACCTGTTCAGAAGTGAACTGACCGGTTCATGGTTCCTAGCCGATCAGTTAAGGTGTCAACTCACTGGCTCAGCTCCCCAACCTACCATTTTAGTTGTGAAACGATCGGTTCAGGTTGCGAGTTGGTTGTTTTTGTGGAAAATCTCGAACCCTTCTACTCCTGCTTTTAGTCCCATATTGTCGGGGACAGAGAACCCTGTCCCAT
This sequence comes from Alisma plantago-aquatica, assembly GCA_963693085.1. Lineage (NCBI taxonomy): Eukaryota > Viridiplantae > Streptophyta > Magnoliopsida > Alismatales > Alismataceae > Alisma > Alisma plantago-aquatica. The sequence continues at coordinate 929,646,258 of OY856409.1, forward strand.
GACCCGCCTATATATATAGGGGTATTGGGGGCTACAACTCAGTGCAAGTCGGTTGCTCTGTAAAGTTGTCATTCTCTCTGGTTTTGGTAACCGAGAGAGCCCGAGCAAGTAATACCCGAAAAGGGAGGTACATCAAGGGAAAGACAACTGCAGTTGCAACTGGTAGTAGGAGAGTGTGTTGGCGACTAGTATGCCAACAGGAGGGTGTGACTCCTTCTGATTCCTTGTGCCACAAGGAGATCGGAGTTCCAGGCAGTCTGTGTGGATGACTGTAGAGGCGGGAGACCTCTGCCGCTCGGAGGACAACTGTCAATCCTGACAGTCCCGGTGAGACCAGGAGTCTTCAGTCCCGGTGCAACCAGGAGCTGTACAGACACCGTCCAAGACCGGAGGTGAAGACCGTGCAAGGCGTGAGGTATTGTCGCCGAGTAAGCCTCGGGACAAGGTATGAATTCACAAACCATCTTTCCTATTATATAGACGTTGACGCGATTCCTTTTGTTCTGGGTTTGGGGAGAAATTTTTTTTGTTTCCGCTTCTTCTCTACCTCCCCTAAAACCCAACAGTGGTATCAGAGCCACGTCAACTGTTCTATATTTTAGGATTATCGATATGATCGATTTGGGTTTGTCACCTTTATTTATTGCATACGATGCGAATAATATCGGCTTTATGCATGTCCAATCCACAAATCCCAAATATACATATATGATATGTAATATTAATGCACTTGATACGTGTCACCCTTAAACGAGTTTTGTGGTGGATGTGTTGCATAATTATGGCCTATAAACCCCTATATCTGTGTATGGTTATATGTGGTTGCTTGCATCTGGGTCAGCGCATCGATTCCCCTTCTCCTATTCCTGATGTAACTCGAAATAATTCAATAATTCTTTTCCTACCTTTGCTCCCCCCAAATGTAACTCGGGGTTTGACAATTCAATTGTAAACAAGATAGATTTTATTTCCTGTTATGTCAAAGAACGGAAGATGACCTGATACGATCGGTTCAAGGTGTGAACCGATCGGTTGGTGATCTAGACGACCGGTTCGATGAACGAGACAAGCGGGTGGCGACCTGAGGAGATGCATGACGACTGGTGAACTGATCGGCTGGAGGCGCTAGTCGATCGGCTGGTGGCACCCGAACAACCAACCTGATGGCGAGTCGATCGGTCATGGAGATGAGCTGATCAAACCCAGAAAGGCAGGCACAGATTTCATCTTGTACAGGTTGCATGTGATGTAGACCTAGATGACCGTGATTCCTCTTGACTCGAGGAATCGCAATAGGATGGCCATAATAATTGCTTTTTATCGTTTTGCATGTTTTCTATGGGATGTAGCATGTATATGATACTTACTATATATTGTGGTGATTGGATATGTATATGTATATAAAAAAATCCCTCATTAAATATTAAGTTTTAGATGCCTTCCAAATGCGACACACGTGAAAAGCTTGGTCGACGAAGTGTGGGCATGCCCAAGCGTGGTGCACCGTCTATCTCGTGGAAGCGTGAAGGATGAATGTGTGGGTCTGCCCAAGCAGGGTGCATGTTCATCATGTTGGCTTTGGGTCAGACTTAACAAGGTGACCTAGATAGGATCTAGCACCTTGAGGCATGGAGATGATCATGGCAAGGAGTTGCATATGACATCTTTCAAGAGTTGCATATGATGCAATTGGCAAAAGTTTCCTACCTGGAAGATCTGAGTTGTGGGTGACAGCCCAAGCTGGTCCATGGCTCAGAGGATTTCAGGATCTTGACCCACTAGAAGATTGTACGCTACAATCTTCCGAATTGATGGTGAGGGTTGTCAATTTGAGTCAAAATAGTGGGAGCGGTAATTAATTAAAGGCCTAATTAACTATCATCAAATTTAGTCAAATCAAATCAAAAAGGTTTTGACAAATGCAAATTTTCTCTTATAGAATGGCAAAAGAATCATCTTTTAAAATGGGCAAATTAATTGAGAATAAATTCCATAACCGGTTGAGGACTGTGAGAAGTGTTCTGCACAATCCAGATATACCAGGAGCCTTAGAATCCACTCTATGTATGCTTAATGCGTTAGTGAAGAAGAAAGTAGGTAAGGGAGAGAAGTGTTCTCTCGCCAAACCAATTTCTTCTACATGGAGAGGATGGAAGGAACAATGGAAGAAGAAGTCAGAGATAGAGATCTCTACTTTTGGTGTATACGTGATAGAGATTAACTTTACTACTTCTTCGTCATGGGTACTTGATACCGGATGTGGATCTCACATTTGTTCAAATGTGAAGGATCTTAAGAGAAGTAGGCCTTTAGGGAAAGGTGAGGTTGAACTACGTGTTGCCAATGGGGCAAGAGTTGCCGCCAGTGCCGTAGGAACCTATGAGTTAACTCTACCAAGTGGGCTAATAATAGAGTTGAAGAACTGCTATTATGTACCTACCATAAATAGGAATATCATTTCTGTCTCTTGTTTGGACAAAGATGGATTTGAATTTCTTATTAAGAATGGAAAATGTTCCATTTCTAAAGATGGGATCTTTTATGGCAGTGCCCCAATGTCTTATGGTCTATACTTGATAGATTTGGAGACAAGTGTATACAACGTAAACACCAAAAAGCAAAAACTCAACAACTCAAATGAAACATATCTTTGGCATTGTCGTCTAGGGAACATAAATGAGAAGCGCATTTCTAGACTCCATAAAGATGGTTATCTAGACTCTTTTGATTGTGAATCAATAGAGACATGTGAATATTGTTTGTTGGGCAAGATGACCAAGACTCCCTTTTCAGGTAAAGGTGAGACAGCTAGTGATCTATTAGGACTCATACATACTGATGTATGTGGGACTTTTAGAACTAATGCCAGAGTTGGGTATCAGTACTTCATTACCTTTACTGATGACTTCAGTAGGTATGGCTATGTGTACATGATGAAACATAAGTCAGAAACCCTTGAAAGGTTCAAGGATTTCATGAATGAAGTACATAACCAACTTGGTAAAAGTATTAAGGCATTTCATTCCGATCGAGGTGGAGAATACTTAAGCCAGGAGTTTGAGGACCTTCTGCGAGCCCGTGGTATTGTATCACAATGGACTCCTCCTGGAACACCACAACATAATGGTGTGTCTGAAAGAAGGAATCACACATTGTTGGATATGGTGCGATCAATGATGAGTTTTGCTGATCTTCCAATTTCCTTCTGGGGTTATGCTCTTGAAACTACTGCGTTTACACTTAACCGAGTACCATCTAAATCGGTTCAAAAGACACCATATGAGATATGGACTGGGAAGCGTCCCGATTTGTCTTTTCTGAAGATTTGGGGTTGTGAGGCTTACGTTAGGAAAATGTTTCCTGATAAGCTTGGACCCAAATCCGATAAATGTTATTTTGTTGGATACCCCAAGGAAACGAGGGGATATTATCTATACCACCCTACTGACAACAAAGTGTTTGTTGCCAGGACAGCTTTGTTCCTAGAAAAGGAATTTATTTCCAAAGGAAACAGTGGGAGGAAAATAGAGCTTGAAGAGGTTCAAGCCCAACAAGAAAACATTGAACCGGTAGATGTACAAGAGGAAAATGGAGATTCACAAGGTGTTGTGAGATCTCATTCTCCTCTAGTAACACAAGGACCTCGTAGATCTAGTAGGACCCGCCTTGAACCTGAGAGGTTTGGATACCTTGTGACTCAGGAAGGTGGTGATTGATCATAGATGATGATCCAAATACCTACGTAGAGGCTATGGAGGGACCAGATTCTGAGAAATGGCTTGAGGCCATGAGATCTGAGATGGAATCCATGTACTCCAACGAAGTATGGACTTTGGTGGAACCACCCGAAGGAGTAAAACCCATAGGATGCAAGTGGGTCTTTAAGAAAAAGACTGACATGGATGGCAATGTGCAAACTTATAAAGGAAGATTGGTTGCAAAGGGATTTCGACAAGTTCAAGTTGTTGACTATGATGAAACCTTTTCTCCAGTTGCCATGATTAAGTCCATCAGGATCATGCTTGCTATTACAGCTTATTATGACTATGAGATTTGGCAGATGGATGTTAAAACTTCATTCCTTAATGGGAATATAAATGAGGATGTGTACATGACACAACCTGAAGGTTTTGTAGATCCAAAGAATGCCAATAAAGTCTGTAAGCTGCAAAGGTCAATCTATGGATTGAAGCAAGCATCTTGGAGTTGGAATCTTCGATTTGATGAGGAAGTAAAAGTGTTTAGCTATATTCAAAATAAAGATGAACCTTGTGTGTACAAGAAGGTTAGTGGGAGCTCGACCACATTCCTCATATTATATGTGGATGACATACTTTTGATGGGGAATGATGTCTTAGCCTTAGAGAAGGTAAAGACTTGGCTTGGGAATACTTTCTCAATGAAGGACTTAGGAGAAGCATCCTACATTCTAGGAATTAAGATCTATAGAGATAGATCTAGAAGGCTTCTCGGACTAAGTCAGAGCACGTACATTGACAAAGTGTTGAAGCGGTTCAGCGTGGAGAACTCAAAGAGAGGAAACATCCCCATGCTACATGGAGTCACCATCTCTAGAGCTCAATGTCCCCAATCTTGTGAAGTGAGGGAGTGTATGAGTGGGATCCCATATGCATCAGCCATCGGATCCATCATGTACGCTATGTTGTGCACACACCCATATGTCTCGTATGCTCTCAGCATGACGAGCAGGTACCAGTCAGATCCCGGGGATGCTCACTGGACAGCCGTGAAGAACATCCTCAAGTACTTGCAAATGACTAAGGATCAATTTCTTGTGTACGGCAGCGAGGAAGAGCTGGTTGTAAAGGGTTACACCGATGCAAGCTTCTAAACCGATAAAGATGATTACAGATCGCAATCAGGATTTGTGTTTTGCCTTAATAATGGAGCTGTGAGCTGGAAGAGTTCCAAGAAAGAAACAGTTGCTGATTCTACTACAGAGGCCGAGTATATTGCTACTTCACATGCATCAAAGGAGGTTGTGTGGATAAGGAAGTTCATTTTTGAACTTGGTGTAGTTCCCAGTAGTTGTGATGCAATTGAGCTTTATTGTGACAATAATGGAGCTATTGCACAAGCTAAGGAGCCTAGATCACATCAGCGGTCCAAGCACATACTGCGGCACTTCCATCTCATACGAGAGATCGTACAATGAGGAGATGTGAAGATTTGCACAGTACCAACTGAAAACAACATAGCTGATCCACTGACTAAGGCCCTTTCTCAGCAGAAGCATGATGGTCATGCTAGGTCACAAGGACTACAATTCCTTGGTGACTGGCTCTAAGTGCAAGTGGGAGTCTATTGGTATGTATGCCCATAGAGCAAGTCATATGATGATTGTAATGGGATACCTTGTAAATGATTTGAATAATAATAAAGGCAATTTCCGATCTATATGTTTAAACTGTTTCTGAGATGATGGTGTCACATGATAGATGTCTAAAGAATGATTTTACTCAATGACGTATGCTTTTGGGTTGAGGACCTAAATGATGAGATCATACAAATGTTAAGAGTATACATTCTTGTTTAGTCCCTAGTCGGTTGTTATTGTGGAAATAACCATAGACATCAATAATACTAAAGACTAGATTGTGTGTTGGTTGATGACAGAATCTCATTAGTCATGATATGGTGATATCAAACCAAGCACATAGGTACTTGTTAGAGAACAAGGTACCGGACAGACCCACCGTGAGAGTGACACATGGAACCATGACTTGGTAGTCACAGTTATCTCTCACAGTGATGGTGGTGAGTGTGATTCTTAGACCTGAAATCACTACACTCAATACATGTCGTTGGGTACACTTTGACATCATCAAACGCAGTCCTGAAACATGGGTTGTTAAAAAGGTGATGATTGGGTGGCTTTGACACATGGGGCTTTTGAGGGGTGAGTGATAGATATGGGATTTGTCCCTCCTGAGGGAGTTTGATATCCTTGGCCACTTAATGAGTAGGATTGAGAAAGGCATGCACATGCACGTGTGAATCAATATGTGATATTGATGTCACACACATCTCACTTGGTCTGCTCTGAGATCAAGGAAATGAATGAATGTTGACAGGATGACTGTTCCATGCCTCAAGTTCATTCAGGATATCAGTGACAAAGGAATTATACATTCAATGTAACACCATTCACGGATTGTAGGATTGAAAGTTGCTCTCCAACTTTCTATTTTACTTGGGTAGCACTGATGTGTGACTAGGCACCGCTCTTTTCTTGTGAAGTCATAAATTTTATGGACTTTCACTGCCAACGTGAAATGGACCTGCAGGGTCACACACATAGGATTTAACCTGGAAGAGGAGTTTTGTCCACAAACAATGTTTAGATTGATTACTAAAGGAGTTTAGTAGTTCAATTAAACACTCAATTAATCGATAGCTCAATATCAGAATGTTCAAGGTGTTGGACGCATTGATTGGAGTATCAGATTGATTGAAATCACAATTGACTAATTCTGCACAATCTGCACTCCCAACCGATCGGCTCATGTGATGAACCGATCGGCTGAGCTTGGTGAACCGATCGACTCAAGTGTTGAGTCGATCGCCTCATGGACAGGGTGAACAATTGCTTCAAGTGTTGAAACGATCGGTTCAACTGTTGCAACCGGGAAAGTTGGGAAAGTAAGATTGGTGAGAATTTTCCTTGCATTTCACTTGTCCAATTTGATTGGAACAAAGATTGGTATTCGATACCAATTAGAAACAAAAGAAGGAAAGTCAATCGGGAACTGATCAGGACCATGAACCGACTGGTTCAGAAGTGGACCGACCGGTTCATGGTTCCCAACTGATCGGTTGAGGTGTCAACCGACCGTCTCAGCTCCCCAACCGACCGTTTCAGTTGTGAAATGATCGGTTCAGGTTGCGAGTTGGTTGTTTTTGTGGAAAATCTTGAACCCTTCTACTTCTGCTTTTAGTCCCATATTGCCGGGGACAGAGAACCATGTCCCATGACCCGCCTATATATAGGGGTATTGGGGGCTTCTCAGAGTACAACTCAGTGCAAGCTGGTTGCTCTGCAAAGTTGTCGTTCTCTCTGGTTTTGGTAACCGAGAGAGCCCGAGCAAGTGCTACCCGAAAAGGGAGGCAGATCAAGGGAAAGACAACTGTAGTTGCAACTGGTAGCAGGAGAGTGTGTTGGCGACTAGTACACCAACAGGAGGGTGTGACTCCTTCTGGTTCCTTGTGCAACTAGGAGATCGGAGTTCCAGGAAGTCCGTGTCGATGACTGTAGAGGCGGGAGACCTCTTCCGCTCGGAGGACAACTGTCAATCCTGACAGTCCCGGTGAGACCAGGAGTCTTCAGTCCCGGTGCGACCAGGAGCTGCACAGACACCGTCCAAGACCGGAGGTGAATACCATGCAAGGCGCGAGGTACTGTCACCGAGCAAGCCTCGGGACAAGGTATGAATTCACAAACCATCTTTCCTATTATATAGATGTTGACGCGATTCCTTTTGTTCTGGGTTTGGGGAGAAATTTTTTTGTTTCCACTACTTCTCTGCCTCGCCTAAAACCCAACAATGCCCTTTAACCAAAAAGGTGAGGGATTAATTTGCAAAGGATTGGACGAGCTTTGCCTTGAAAAGGCACGAAAATATCCAAGGGAGTGGATAACTCACTCACAATTTTATAAGAAAAAGAAATATCCACTCACAAATGGATATTAGTATAATATGATTTGAGGTGCTTAATTTGCTTTTCTTTAAATCATGGATAATTGAGAGGAATTAGAGGAAAACAAGATAGCCTAAGATCCAAGGAGTTTAGGGGGAAGAGGCGACTCCATTTTTGGGATTAAATGAATTTTTATAAAGCATTTTCTCTCTCATTGAATTTTTATAAAAAGACCTTTTACAAGCCAAAACAAAGGCTTTTCCGATCCCACTTCTTCTCCTTGCTTGGAAAATGACCAAGGGAGCTTGGTAGGATCAGTAGGATGACCCCCAACCTATTGGTAAGCTTCTTGACCGTTGTTCACCTTGAATCCATGGTGGAAATCACAAATCAATGCATGAATTTTTCTTATTTTGATCCCCTCTGCAATTCTATCCATTCATTTTCACTCAAAGCTTGAGGACGAGCCTTGGGATAGTGAAAGTAGTTGCATCTACCATTTTTGATGTGAGCTTGAAGCTTTGGAGCTCAATTGGAGGCAAGTTTTATAACTTGAACCCTTAATCTTGTTATTGCATTCAATTCTTATCAAATAATGATCCTTTCTTCATTCACGATAATTGATTTGGTTGATTGATGCAATCACCATGAAAATCATAGCATGTTTCATAAGTTTAGAGCTTTATGATGATGACCTCATCATAATCACACACCTCCCCAAATATCAAGTGCAAACGGTTTCAACTTGTTGGTCCAAACGGTTTGACCAAATCGTTTGGAGACCAAACGGTTTCAAAATAGTTTGGTGATTTAAGACCCAAACCCTTTAAGGGAGTTGACCATTTAGGAGGGTTGTGTTGGGTTTTATGGGAGGCAGAGAAGGTAGTGGAAACAAAAATTTTCTCCTCCCCAAACCCATAACAAGGAAACGCATCAACGTCTATAAAATAGGAAATGATGGTTTGTGGAATCATACCTTATCCCGAGGCTTGCTCAGCGACAATACCTCGCGGCTTACGCGGTCTTCACCTCGGTCTTGGACGGTGTCTGTGCATCTCCTGGTCGCACCAGGACTGACGACTCCTGGTCTCACTGGGACTTTCAGGATTGACAGTTGTCCTCCGAGCGGCAGAAATCTCCCGCCTCTAAAGTAGTCCACACGGACCACCTGGAACTTCAATATCCTTGTCTCACAAGGAATTGGAAGGAGTCGCACCCTCCTGTTAGTGTACTAGTCAATGATACACTCTCCTGCCTCCAGTCACTTACTTTAGTTGTATTTCCCTTGTTGTGCCTCCCTTATCGGGTAGCACTTGCTCGGGCTCTCTCGGTTGCCAAAACCAGAGAGAACAACAACTTTACAGAGCAACTGGTTGCACTGTGTTGTACTTTGAGAATCCCCCAATACCCCTATATATAGGAGGGTCATGGGACAGGGTTCTCTATCCCGGGCAATGCGGGACTAAAGAAGGAGTAGAAGGGTTTGAGATTTTCCACAAAAACAACCAACTGCACAACCTGAACTGATCGTTTCACAACTAAAACGGTCGGTTGGGGACCTGAGCCTATCGGTTGACACCTCAACCGATCAGTTGGGACCCATGAAATAGTTGGTTCACTTCTGAACCAGTCCGTTCGTGGTCCTGGTCAGTTCCTGATTGACTTTTCCTCTTTTGTTTCTAATTGGTATCAAATACCAATCCTTGTTCCAATCAAATTGGGCAAGTGAAACGAAAGGAAAATTTCTCACCAATCCTACTTTCCCAACTTGCTCTATTGCATCAGTTGAACTGATCATTTCAACACTTGAAGCAATCGTTTCACCCTGTCCATGAGCCGATCGACTCACCACCCGAGCCGATCGTCTCACCAAGCTGAGTCGATCGGTTCATCACATGAGCCAATCGGTTGGGAGTGCAGATTGTGCAGAATCAGTCAATTGTAGTTTAAATCAATCTGATACTCCAATCAATGTGTCCAACACCTTGAACATTATGACATTGAGCTATCAATTAATTGAGTGTTTAATTGAACTACTTTAGTAATCAATCTAAACATTGTTTGTGGACAAAACTCCTCTTCGAGGTTAAATCCTATGTGTGTGACCCTACAGGTCCATTTCACGTTGGCAGTGAAATTTCATAACACTTATGACTTCATAAGCAAAGAGAGGTACCTAGTCACACATCAGTGCTACCCAAGTGAAATAGAAAGTTGGAGAACAACTTTCAATCCTACAATCCGTGAATGGTGTTACAGTGAATGTATAATTCCTTTGTCACTGATATCCCGAATGAACTTGAGGCATGGAATAGTCATCCTGTCAACATTCATTCACTTTCTTGATCTTAGAGTAGATTTGAAGAGATATGTATGACATCAATATCACATATTGATTCACACATGCGTGCATGCCTTTCTCAATCCAACTCATCAAGTGGCCATGGATATCAAACTCCCTCAAGAGGGACAAATCCCATATCTATCACTCACACCTCAAAAGCCCCATGTGTCAAAGCCACCCAATCATCACCTTTATAACAACCCATGTTTCAGGATTGCGTTTGATGATGTCAAAGTGTGCCCAACGACATGTGTTGAGTGTAGTGATTTTAGGTCAAAGAATCACACTCACCACCATCACTGTGAGTACTGACTGTGACTACCATGTTATGGTTCCATGTGTCAAACTCACGGTGGGTCTGTCCGGTACACTTGTTCTCTAACAAGTACCTATGTGTTTGGTTTGATATCTCTATATCATGACTAATGAGATTCTGTCATCAACCAACACCACAATCTAGTCTTGTGTGTCATTGCTGTCTATCTCCCTTCCACAATGACATCCGACTAGGGACATAACAAGAATGTACAAACTCTTAGCATCCGTATGATCTCATCGTTCAGGTCCTTAACCTGAAGGCATACATCATTGAGTACTATCATTCTCTAGACATTCAATCTGTTCTATCATTATCTCATATGACTGAACCAGAAAGAATTGGAAGCTTGCCTTTGATGTTTATCAAATCAATCTTAATGTATCCCACCAATCATCCCATGATTGGCTCTCAGGGCATACATACCAACAGGTTGACCATTTGAGGTCAGAACCCTAATACATGTTGGATGATAATCTAATGGATCCAATTGATTAATTCAATACATAGATAATTATCAAATAGCAAACCCTAATCGGGTTAAGTGCTGATTTTGTAATTGATTGTGGTGAATCTTTGGGTTGATCAACCCAAACGGTTTCAAAACTGTTTGAGGGTCACCCAAACGGTTTCAAAACCGTTTGGAGGTCAACCAAGACTGTTTGTAGGTATAGGGTTGAGTGTGTATGGGTATTTGAAGATCCAAAGATACCAAATTGAAATACAATCAATTGTTGATTTGATAATCAATCCAATGATCCAAACCCTAATTGGATGTCATGGATTTTGATGATGAGATGGGCAAATGGTTGCAAAACTGTTTAGAGGTCAAGCACCTCAAAACCGTATGGATGGTCAAAGGTGGTGATTTGAAGGATTAAGATCCAAGGGTCAATAATTGTTGAACCTCAATAACTTAATTGATTGAAGGTTTCAATATTGCTAATCATGATTAATTGATTGATGAATGTATCTCATGAACCCTTGCGGTTTTGGGACTGAGTTGGCCCAAATGGTTTTGAGACCGTTTGAGTCCAAACGGTCTTGAAACCGTTTGGAGTCAAACAGTTTCAAAACTGTTTGGTGGTCAAACGGTTTCAAAACCGTTTGGTGATGAAACCTCAAAACTGATTGAAGGTTTTGGTGATTCAATCACTTGGAAATGGAAGGTAATGATTGTTACAATGATCTAATGATTGATAGTGATGGTAATCAAAGATGGTACAAAGGTTGAAGACCTAAAAGTACCTAAATGACTAGTACTATTAATGGGGTAAACCCTAATCACTATAAGAACAATAATTGGGTACAATATGTCAATCATAGTTGTATGTACTTGATTGAAGGGTTGATATGACCTAATCAAGTTGAGAGGATGAAAGAATGGAATTCATACATGAGTATAATTCATGTGGTGATTAAGGGCATGATCCTTAGTAAAGAGATCATGAAACCCTAATCATGAGTATAAACCCTAATTGATAAGGTTATTGAACTCTAACCCTAATTGAGGGCAAATCTAAATGAAATCCTAATCTAGGGTGAGGATGTAACCCTAATCTAGGGTAATGATATGTATAACTCTAATTTATGGTAATGAGATGCAAAACTCTAAATTGGGATGAATAGTGAATATCTAATTATGGATAATTGAATGAGACCCAAATTGTGGGTAACTATAGTGGAAATCCTAGTTGAGGATGATTCCATGTAAAATCAAATCTAGGGTAATGCCATGAGAAACCCTAAGTTAGAATGATGTATATGGAACCCTGATGTAATGGATGTAAGAATCAAATCCAGGGTGATGCCATGTAATGATTCCATGAGAAACCCTAGTGGAGGGTGATTCCATGAGAAGCCCTAGTTGAGGGTGATTCCATGAGAAACCCTGATTGAGAATAACACCACATGATGCTCTAATACTATGTTGTGATGTGAGGCCCTAAGAAGGGTGAAGGTATGTGAGACTCTAATTTGGAGTCATACTACATAAAGCCCTAATCCTGGGCAATATGACAATAAACCATAATCCTAATTTTTAGGTATGGATATAAGAAAAACCCTAATGATGAGATAGAAGGAATTACCTTATAAAGATGAAATATTTCATGTGGTTGATTATAAGCATCCTTATAGTAAGCAATGTCTTTATCATTAGACAAGTCCACATCATTAAAGATAGTTGGACAATTCTAATGTCTAGCCTATGCATTACACGCTAAAGGTGATAGGTTAGTGATGGAAAGTATTAAGAGGGAAATACCTTCATACAAGATAAGTTGGTTAATTCAAGAGAGTTTGAAATGAAAAGAAAAGTGATACATCAAGATATGATAGTTATCACATTCAACACTTCAGGGTTTATATACCTTGATGCACTTCAAATCCAATATATTTGGGTAAGAACCATATGAAGTGTGTTATGCAACTATTACAATGAAATGTAATGAGTTGATACACTTTGATAAGTGTTGACTAATGTACCTTGAGAATGGGGTTAAACCAAATTAATGAGTATGATATAATCATACCATGATGAGGATGAGAAATGAACTCATACCTTGAATTGATGATCATTAATGCTATATGATGAAGGTAATGATCTTGAGTAATTATTTATGATCTCTTTGAATGCCCCAGAGGTATGGAATAATGAATTAAGGGTTGGACAGATAATATAATCATGATACCCTAATTAATGAGAAATGGGAAACCCTAACCCTAATTTTGGGTAAAGGGAATGAAAAGCCCTATTTGATAGTAAACCCTAATTCCTGGTAAAGGAATAATGGTGTTACTATTGTATCACATGATGTGATGAATGATTTGTATGACTGTTATTATGTATAATAACCATGTAGGCAATATGAGATGATGAACATAGCCAGATTTGAGCTGTAACATTTATATAATAAATGTTGATTGGCCTTATGTACCTTAATGTTGTTGTTGCTTAGTAAAAATAACAAATGTGAATGGATTTTATAAGTCATATGAGTTAGTTGTTTCCTAGAAAAAGGTGACAAGACACTTTGTGGCCTTGTGAGCTAAGTGTGATGCTTGTGTAACAAGTATCATGAATGCCTTGGTCAGATGACCAGAAGGTGATAGTTACCTAATAGATGGTAATGATGTTCAATGATGAGATAAGGGTTTGAATACCCATAACCATATGATATGGTGATGAGATTGCGATGGGATGATAATTTCCAGTATTGAAATGAGGGATTGAGTTCCCAAGGTCTTTTAAAGACTGATAAGAATTTGATGAAAATAGTACATGTCTCTTTATAGCATTGTTATAATAAATCATGTTTGAGAACTTGGCTGGTGCTAAAAGAAGGTGAAAATGTACTTAATTAATCAAGTGAAATCATATCATGTAGAGCCCTGACCATAGATCCATCATCGTCAGTAATAAGGTGATGGTGAAATGGGTGCTCCACGGCAAAATCCGGAACACATATTTTGAATATGTGGGGGTAAATGGGAGAAAATATCCTTACATCTGGTAATGAAATTGAGGGAAGGTAAACATTAAACCTCTCAATTCTTCATGTGTCGGGATGGATGTATCATAAATATCCCGATGGTTGGGATGGATGTATCATTAATCTCCCAATGATATTTAATGTTGGGTCGAAGGAGATAAACATTAAATCTCTCGATGGTCGATGAGAGTACAGTTGACGCTGTAACTCTATAGCAAAGTTGCCAGTATACCCTGGAAATCTATTTTGAGCAGTAGACATAGTCCTGCTTGTGGTCCCGCACTGACCGGGATGTGGGAGGTCATGGGAATCTGACTCTTTCATTGACCTATGTATGGTACCAATTTCGACTTCACAGTGGTCGATTGGAGTATGAGCGGTATACCTCATCTCCTCAGGGCATAAGTGTGATTGTAAAATGAAATCATCCGTATAGCATGTTTGCCTAAGGATTAAATATGGAAATTTATTGGCTGATGTTATTCATATCTATTTGTATTCATGGAAGTAAATGGATGAACTATGATTCTACCATGAGTAGATGCAATGTTCTCCTTAGGAAAGGAGTTTACTTCACTTTGTTCATATAGTGATTTAACTACTGTTATATATATAAATCCTTCTGCTCAGTTTATTTTAATAAACTGCTATAATAATGTTTCGGCGGAGAGTTATATCTCTCGTTGGGGTAATTTACAATTATCACACCCTCATGGGATCCAACATTTTTTAGGTGGACGCGGACAAAGAAGTAGAAATCCTTTTGTAGGGAAAGGACAACAGCAGTAACATTAGGGACAACAGTGAGATCTCAGGTGGAGATACTGTCTGTCAAGTGATGTAACTAGAAAGTCCTATGTGTCGTCTTTGTACTCTCAGGTCCTCGAAGTTTTTAGTCAGTGTTTTTAATAAATTGATCTGAGGTTTTGGCATGATGACTCGAGATTATTATGCTGTCTGTACATAATGTTAATAGGACAACTGATGTTGTAATCCTCGAGAAGAGATGGTACAAGTTATGTACGTTTGAACCAGAATGTAAATGTTATATGATGGTTCTTGATGGAAGATACTTCCTATGTTTAGATCTCTTGTGAAAAGTTTTAATTTTTTAGTGATTTTCAGTAATCCGTTGCAAATGATTCGCTTCCGCTTAAGTAAATCTTGTTTTGTGAGTTGGATGCCACAAAGCAGATCACCTACTAAACCATGCCAGGCCATACTTGTTCTTATCCTCAACATTGGATCAAGATCATACTTTCCCGTGTCATCAACTTAATTGTGAGGGATTCATCAAACATACATTTAACTTAAGGCGGTTTCCCTTTCCTTTATACATGAGGGGTTCCATGTCCACATCTATATAAAATTAACTCTCATCATGAGCATTAGGTACACCACTTCCCCTCTTAGGCCTAGGAACCCTAGGTTCACTTTTGATGACCACTTCCTGCTCAACTTTTAAACCACAAGTCCAACATATACAGGGTATGACATGCACTTCCTGTCATCCTTCTCCTCGATCAACACTTTAAAGTTGAGTCCTCCTCAAGGACAATCAACAAGGTGCAATGCCTCATAACATGTTACTATACCTCTCCAGGTCTAAGGAACTCTTCTTCTCATTTATACCATAGGTACAAAGGTACCAAAAGACTCATCCTCTCCCTAGGGTTTGGTTCCTTTCATGGCAACCAAGAAATCATCCACCTCTAGGGATCAAGCATGTGGAGACCACTATCATCCACTTAGGTCACATCATCCTCAACTCCCTACTTTTCCTCCTATCTCAGAGTCTAGGATTCCAACCTTCTTGCATGGTTTCCTGCTCTCTCTCTAGAGCTAACCCTACCACCAACCTCACCATTAGAGGTCCTCTCTTCATGAAGGATCAACCGCGAAAGCATGCCCCTACCTGGATGAAGCCTATGTTCAGCTTATGTTTGCTCAAGGTTATCTATAGTTCTTTATGCTTATTTCATAATCCATCCTTCATACTCTCCTGGTCAGGGTTTCAACCTATTGCTCACACTACTAACATACCCTGGGTGTGTGTTATGCCCTATTCGCATAAGCCCATAGGGTTTCTACAGGTCCTTCACTAACATCATCATCGAAGGAGTTATCCTTTACTCTAACATGCACGAACCTTCCCAGGGTTGGGTTGCCAAAGGTGCTAGGTCACCCATGGATCATATGGCATCCTAAAGGCATGTCCTTTCAAACACCTGGTCTATCATGATATCTATTCACCACTTCATATCTCTCTAACCAACACCTAGGGTTAGGGTTATCATCATCCTCAGAGGATGTTCCAGGTCTCTACTTGCAATGGAGATCTCTATCTTCAAGAATAACTTTCTTTCCTTATCCTCCTCACAAGAAGATCTAGCCTCAGGTCTCTCCTGAGGGCATGACAACTTATGTCATACGACCTAAGCATGTATCTATTCCTTTACGCTTAATCTATTAAGCTTATGTCCATGCCATCTTATTTACATACTTTTTCATTAATTTGGTGGAGGATTCCTTAGACCCTGTTAACCTTACCCATACCTCAAGAGGGTGAGGAGAAGAGAGAAAACCCTAATCCTTAAGGTCCTTAACAGAATTTGAGTTGAGAAGGGATGAATAAGATGAGAAAGTCCTAAAGGTATCTTATTTCAATTCATACCCTAAGACTTTGGACATGCATTCACACAGATTCGGCAGTCCTTGTATTCCGACTAGCGGTGTAGAGGAAGATATTGCCAGCCCCTGGTCGTGATCCTTTTCTAGACACCTCTGTCTTTCATATAATCCTCTAATAACTCCCTGGGGTTCTATGGAGTTTGTAAAATTTAATAATTATTAATAGTTAAGTGAGGAACCTATGATCTGATACCAAATGTTACGACCCCACCTTCCGGTAACCCCCAATTAAGGGAGACCTAGAGGTCAAAGCCGCACCCATAATTTCCGGATCAAAGGTTCAACAATTAACCAAGAACAATTATTAAATTTTAATAGACTAAACTGAAAAGTTGTAAGAAAATAAACTTTTGCATACCTTTTTGAAACTTGGATCTCTAAACTTCTATCCACATATGAATTCTACTTTAACTAATCCTCCTTGCATTTTACTTCATGTATTTCACAATATGACAATTTACTGTTTGTCCCTTCGGCTTTGCACCTAAAACGCCAACAAACAAAACGTCGGTCAGCCGAAGCTGGTATGTGGGGGAAACAATAATCGTGCAATTATTTATAATAATGTATTGCAGCCAATTACAATTTAACAAACAATTTTACAGTTTAAATATAACTACGTGATCCATGTATATCCTATACCCATTATACCCCTCATGATCCCACCTAACATGTGAATCAGTTTCTAGGGTTGAGTCACATGGCACTACCCGTAGGTAGCCCACTCCTTAACTAATGGCATGCTAAGAGTCTCATGGCACTACACATGTGTAGCCCAGTATCTAACTCATGATAGCCTAGACCTTGCTCTAGGTTACCCTTTTTATCCTTTGCATAGCCACAGGGGTGGTCCCGGATCTAATCCAGTTATATGTATACATTTATACTGATAATCATAGTCACTCTATAGTTGCATGAAATAAAAGCATCCAACAGTTAATTTCAAGCAACTGATAAAACCTCGACAAACCCTCGGAAAACTAACTCGGAATATTCATAAGTGTAACCACCTACCTGATTTGATGATTTCACAAGCATTAAGCAATTCCAACCAAGAAAGCAATCCACGCAAGTAATTCAACAATCACATAATTCCTAAAAGGAATATGTACTCTATTTACTACACACTTTATCAAGAATCTACTTTATTGACTTGGATTCATTTTCTAGGGTTTCCAATCCGAAATAAGGTTTCATTAATATTCATTAGGGTTTCTTAGATCAATTTCTCAAACTTTATTCCTTTTAGGTCAACAACCCCAAAATACTCTTTCTACTCATATAAACCTTAATTTCTCAAATTATCCATTTTAATGGTCTTTTATACTCAAATTGACTTAGGATCATCATATCCCTTATTTATTCATGGATTTGAACAATTAAAACAATTAAAAGACATGTTCTCCTAAATTAGGGTTTTTCAAGCTCATTAATGCATATTCATTCACGAAACCCTAAATTAAGCCAATTATATAAAAAGATCATATTTTTAGATCCTATTTTCACTTTTATTAACAATATGTTAATATTGGCTTGAATTATCCAAAGAACATCATTAAATCCATCTATCATCAAATCTAAGGGTTTTTCATTAATTAAATCATTAAAGATGATGACTTTATGTACTTTTCAAATTTCAAGCATATTTATGCACATAATCTCTAAATTAAATTAATTACGTGCAACGTTCATCCTTTTTTATCTTAATGTACCTTTTTACAATTAATACGTTGATATCAACTTTTATCACCCATTAAACTCTACTAATTACATTAATCATCTCAAAGTACATTTTCTTAATCTTTAATTCACTAAAGTTGATAACTTACACTACTTTTTGAATTGTAAAAGGAATTAGCTTCTAAACATATTTTTATTGAATTCCTCTCATTTTTCTGAGCAAAACACATATATTACTTGTCCTGATCGGAGTTACCAATATTTAATTATGAATTTAGCAAGATTTCACTTACTTGGGCCAATCGGAAGATGCCACGTCATCTCAATCCATGCAACGTTGAATTGGAAACATAATTAAATGGCGCATCTGCCCCCGTGTAAGTAATTGGCACTTCAGCCCAGAGAGGGGCATTTCTATCCAGTGCGCCTCCTCCCTTCTTCTACCTCCTGCAACCCGATGTTGCCGCCCTAGCCGCCGAGCGCAGACCTAGGGGTGGCTCTTGCTACCAGTTCCAGACCCAAAACTCACCGGAGATTGTTGCCCTACCTTCCCCGCCCTTGGCCGCACTTGAGGTGCCACCTATCTCGCGACCAGCACAGTTGGTTTAGGCTACACAAATCTGCAACTCGTGGCTGGTTCTGCAGCCATGCGGCCACTGTTGTGCCTGGGTGAGTGCACGGTCATGATGGCAAAGCCTCTTCTTGATATCACGAATCATCAAGCTACCAACGCAACTCTCTCTTTCCGCCTTGTGGGCTCATGATCACGCAGCCCCTCTTAGTTAGGGTTTATGGATGAAAACATGGAAGAAGAGTAGAGAAGGATGTGTGGGATCCTATGGACTCGGCCCATCGCTCTTCACCTTAAATAGGGGAGGGTAAATAAGCCCTAGGTCGGCTATCCACGAATCAAAGAGCCCCTTTCCAAGTAGGAAATCAATTCCTTCAATAAGAAGTAATATTATCTCTCTTCTTTATCCTTTGGATTTTCTCTATTATTTGGATATTAGGAATTCGAAATTCCTCTTTCATTTTCTTTGCACTTGCCCCTTTTTAATTCATTGGCCACAGATTTTATATTTCCTTAGGTAGAAAATACCACTTCTTTAACAAAACCATGAAATTCATTAATCATGCATCATATCACTACAGCAAAATTGCCCATTAGCGGCATGTATTCTAGTTGCATTTATAAAAAAATCCATTATCTTTCTAATATATAGGCATTTTTAATTTAAATTCCTCTAAACCATCTATTATAGAGTTTCTAAAAAGGACTTAACATTAATGGCATTTGTACTTTTAATTAGTGGCAATCCTAAATTGCCATACCCAAATTAGAAAGTAATTTGCTAACACAATATTGACTTTTCCGCTCCAAATTTTACGACTCGTGCTCCAAATCTCTATGATATCCCGCTCTCTCCCTAATTCAGCCTGACGATATCCATCTGCCGCTGTCTCCTTGTGTGACTTCCTCCCTCTCCAGCTAGCGCGTGGAGGAGATCGTGCCCTAGTTGTTGGTGGATAGCGTCTTGCGTCTGTGTGCCAGTTGCCGGCTCCAGAGTGCCAAGCTGCCCGCCGTAGAATGTCAAGTTGCCGGCCGCAGTTTGCCAAGTTGTCGGCGCCCGCCGGTGAGTCCCAACTGATCGAAGCATACTCATTCGTTCTTCCTCCTCTGCCATTTGGACCAAGCCCAGTCAAAGCAAGACTCAATCTGCCCCTCCGACGTCGGTGAGCTTGATTGATGGAGTACTCCGATCAATCTCTTTAGGTAACCATCGCCGCACCCTATTCTACAACTCCCTTATCTCATTAGGGTGTTCGATCCACCCCATATATTTACACAAACCAGGTTCATGCCACGAATCTAGACTTTCAACTAGGCTTCTCGGCCACAATAAAAATGATATCTGTATTTTCAAGTTGCCAGCCAGGCTTCCAGCTAGACTTCCAGCCAAGTTGTCAATAATGGTTCGACATCACCAATAGGAAGTTTCACTAGATAAACATATGATATCTGTATTTTCAAAGTTTTTTGGTAGGTTGGGTTGCTGAGAAATCAGTGGGATTTGTAAATAGTTGTTTCTGACGCCTATGTAAGGCTAAGATCAAATATTCCCATGTTAGTATCAACCATGAAGACTTGACCTACAACAGATGCATTTAGGGAGAGCAACACATACATATTAGTTAGATTTTCTCTCTCTAAGTGTTGAACATCCAATGTCATGCTAATTGAAACATGAAAAAATGGAATAGTATGTCATTTTGTATTAGAGTTCTTATATGTAAAGTTGCATCCAGTAGATGCTGCTAGTAGAAACTGGAATTAGATAATAAGCTAGGCGATAGCAAAGCACAGACTCAGAAAAACCCATTATATTTATAGTAAAAATAGAAATGTTGCTTCAGATATTTTTTTGTAGTTTGCAAGCAAATACTTGACTCAAAAATGAACAAAATCAGTATTAATACCAGGTGCATTACATGTGATCATTCACGTTCAAGCAGAATTTTGATGAAAAGATGCTCAACATACATCACTTTTGGAAGGACCACAGACTTAAAACCATCAAGCTGAATTTTTTCATGGCTGAAACATAAAAAATTCAGTAGAAATTGATTTCTTAAGGCTATGCTAAGCTTTAGTTGTGAAACATATATAAGGCACACATTAGATAATGCATTATTGATTGATAAGTAAGACAAATGTTCAAGAATATGATATTTAATGACACAAATATGTACCATATATGTTATAAGTTCAGCCAGACTTTTCATTGTGAGGAGGAGGCACTATGATCTTTTGTGGGATACTTTGGCTCATTCTTTAGATGAGGTAGGCAAAGTGAACTTTGTGGGTTCATGGAAATCTCTTCGTACAACATTATATTTTGGATTTGATGGCTCAAGTTGAGATAAGTACATTTTAGACTAATGGAGTGCAACATTAGCCAAATCATAAATATGTTTATTTTAGGGTAATAACACTTGTAACCTATATAGAAGAATAAATAACTTAAAGAGATGATATTTGCTACTATTAGATGTATTTTGGTAGCTATTTGGTCTAAGTTGTGCACAAAGTTGTAGTGTACAACCAATTTATCTGTGCACAAAGTTGTAGGGCACAAAGTCGTACTAGGCATTGATGGACTTCTCTCCTTTGCCAAATAGTGCTTGTGAGTCAGATTTAGACCTATCCCTAATAGGGTTTGCTTTCCACTTGGGCCAATACAACTGAACATGTCTCTCTTTAATGTGCCAAGCAAGCTGCATGATAGACTTTGCAGTCATTGATACATGCAATCATTGATACTTTCTGGCTGTATATGTTCTAAAGTTTTCTAGTAGGTGAGCTTGTAGAAGCTGAGGTTGTAGGTTTGGAAACCATGTTGGTGGTTTTTAGGTTTACGAATTCTCCTTTAATACTGGCTGATAGGACCCAGGCTCCTATTCATTTTCTGATTCAGTTCAAAATGATTAGAATGTGCCTGGGTCCTTATTATAAGTATGTTCTTTTATCATTTTAAAAAGTATTTCAAACATTGTGTCATGTACTCATAAAACTAATGTGGAAGGAATCTATCCCATTTACATATAGGTCAGAGAATAATAACCTCACATAACTCATTTAGAAAATTTACAATTTTTAGATGAATCCTTCTTGTAATTCATTTAGAAAATTTACAATTTTTAGATGAATCCTTCTTGTCATAAAATTTGTGGTACTATCAAAATAATAAGATGATAAGATATATTGTAGTAGTGTTTTGATAAACACAGAAGTACCAGACTATTGTAAAATTTTGGAAAGACACCAGTAACCTCTTTAAATAGGTATCACACCTTCTATAGTAGTGCATCGATACTCCAAATTAAATAGGTCTCACACCTGTACAAAATAAGCCAGACACCATTAACCTCTTTGATAATATAAAATATGAGTGTTGATTCAACAAATAGATAATAAGTGTCACCTCATTGTATGAAATACCAAGATACATCAAATTATAGAAAATACTAGTTACTTCATTGAAAATCTCAAAGAAGGATTAGTGAGCATTGGACCAATTGCAAAGATATAGCCTCTATATAGGACATGATCTCCTCTATTAGATTTCTTTTCAAGCTATCATGTCTACCACAACAAAGTTGGTTATGACAAGCAATAAAAGGTTAACTGATGTTATACAACTTTTTCTGAAAATATATAACATCGTTATATGTACTTACACTTTGTTAATACTAATATTATGCAGTCTCTATCCACCCACAACAGTCACTATGAACTGGGCCTCTATGCCAATGTTAACATTCCCTATTGAAGAACAATTGGACATCATCCTAGATGATCGTTCCTTAAACCAACTATCCATACCCAAACAATGGCGTTTTCTAAAAGGAAGACACTACACGCCTGGTGAAGTGACCCTAAATTTTGGCAATTATTCACATGTTATCGAAGTTGAGTATGATTTGGCGGGAAATCTTGTATCAAAATCCGGTTTGCATGATTGGATTAGAAAGATGCTAGTGGGCCGTAGCGATAGGCTTTTTCTCGGTCCAGTTGGCCATAATACCATCAAAGTTTGGATGACCAACATCAACTGCGAGACCCCTGATCATCTACGGCTGTATGAGCGCACAGTGGAGGATATCAACTCAGACGAATCTGATTATGAGGCCCTTGTCAGTTCAGATTTTTTTAAATACAATAAGGAGCTCCGCGACACAGCACAATCATCAAAAAGGCCACGGTAGGTCTAATTAACAAATATAATTGTCAAGACAAAAAAAATTGTGTTTACACTTTTTGTCTGAAAGCAATCAATCCTCATAGTTGCTTTCTTTTCTGAACTTCAGGAGAAGATCGCCACAATGATAAGTCCTTGAAGTTACTGATGCGGGACCATGTTGGTGTAGTATTTAGTTGTCTATCTATCTAGACTTGATTGTATTAATAGTTATTTTAATTATGCGCATGTTTAGGGGTACACCGACCCCTTTGTTTAGTTATTGTTTAGGGTACACCCCTGTGTGTGGATGTAAAAAGAGATTAATGAATGGAACTGAAAGTTGCTACATGAATGCTTATAATTGAAGTGTGTGTTCCCATGAATGTTCCAAATTAAAAAATCCATCCTATCTAACGACACATTCAAAACCAAACAACAAAAAGAAATATGCATATCCTATTATGTTACAAGTTACTGATAAATTTCATTATAAATGTTCTTTATAGAATGGATAAGTCTTGGATAGAAGAGGATGACCGAACCAGCAGTAAATACTTATGTGGAGTATCAAAATTTTTGGATTTTGCTTTTGAACATTCATCGATTGGAGACAATATTGTATGCCCATGTAGAAAGTGTGCTAATGTATACCAGGTCACCAGAAAGATTGCATTGAGCCATCTAATGTGGCATGGCTTCTTACCAAGCTATATTTCTTTTTCTTTGTCATTAATATTTGACTTAAATAAGCCTTTTTTGGCTCAATGTATCTCTTTAATTTTCTGTCTCACATTGTTCTCTAGCTAGGTGTATCAATTTTCATGTATGACATTATTCTTATTCATATTTATCCTTGTCTCTACTGTTGTTTATAATTATATTTGATTAAATATTATGTTCAATATTTTTCTAAATGTGACTATTTTTATGTGACTTGATATACTCAGGATGAGAGAATAGTACAGTGACAACTGCCATAACATGACAGCTGCAAGCAATGATAAGAACAACAACAATGACTTCTGTACGGCTACTCATTTACCTAGCATTACTCGACATGGTTGTTGGCAATCTTTGAACATGTCATCCTCAAATCACTCCAAAAAAAATTTAACTTCCCTTCCAACTCAAATTCGTAATGATAGAGCAAACAAATTCAATAAAATTGTTGCTAGCTCTGCAAAAAATGCCCAATCAGCCACGTCTCCCCAAGACTCTAATATGGTTGATGGTTCGAAATCCTCTCAAACATGCACAACTGATAAGGAGATGGGAACAAGGTTCCAAAATCAGCAAAACAAAGAAAGTGGCGATAAAGTTACAAGATCAAGAATTTCGCAACTACCCCGTGTGCCAAATGTCAATGCTTCCATGTCTTTTCATTCAAGAATTGTAGAGAATAGAGCTGCCAGTAACCAAAATAGCAATGTATTTCCTGATAACATGGACCAAAATGACATCTATGATCACCATGTTGAGTCATTGAATGTTACAACAACACCTTCTAATGGGCTAGGTAATCATTTCATTCATATCATTGTATTTATAGTGATGTATTTAATCATATATAATTTTGCATATATATTTTTTATCCTTTATGAATGAATGCTTAGGTCAAAAACATCGAGCACGTGGCTGAACACAATGTTTGAAAGTTTGGAAAAGAAAGCCCGACGATCCAATTCCCATTGAGAAAAATCAATTTGGGCAACTGGTAGGTGAAAACCAATGTCACTTATCAAGTTTTCTGACAACCATTGCAAGAGATCCTAATCTTTGTCCACTAAACTATGAGGACTGGAGACAATTTCCAACAAATAAAAAAAATTCAATATGGAACTTTGTGAAGGTATATTATTAAATTTTATTTTTAAATGGTTAAATGAAGCATCTAATTCATATCCTTTATGTCAGTAGAGTAAATTCACAATGGATTCAGATCTGAAGGAGTGGACAATGAAGAGACTAGGAAAGAAATGGAAGGACCACAAGTGTGAGTTAAGGAGAATATACTTCATAGAAGATAGTCCATACGAACAACAGCTTGAACAAGTTGTTCCCCGCGTGGACAAGTCGCATTGGAAATTTCTTGTCGATTATTGGAGGAGTAATAAAGGAAAGGTAATATAATTTTTTCTATTTGTTGATACTTACAGTACCACACAAATAATTACTATGCACAATACTGCAATGTTTTCCACAGAGGAAGTCTATAACTAACAAGACAAGCAGAAAATTTCAAAAGATTTGCCACACAACAGGAATCAAGTCGTTTGCATGTCTGAAATATGATGTAAGTTAGTAATTTTTGTGATCCATTTAGATAATTTGATGGCATCCGTTAATTTGATGTTTACAATAACCTTGTTTGAATGATAAAGATGGAGAAGGAAATAGGCGGAGAAGTGGATCCCATAATGTTTTTTGAGAAAACTCATCGTAAAAAAGATGGGAACATAGTTGATGTTGAATCCGCCAAAATTTTGGTACAACACATAATATCCTATATATTATGTTACATATACTAATTTCATAGAGGTATATATTTGGTATAAATTGCATCTCATATGATTTGTTGTATGTAGGAAAAAATTTCTGAGGTAGGAGAAGAGCTGCGAAGAAAACAACCTGATGTTACTTCAGATGAAATTTATAGGCATGTTATGGGAGAAGAGAGACTAGGATATGTTCATGGTTATGGACTTGGACCATCACCTTCTGATATTTGGGGCAAGAACCATAAATCTATAGAAGCTGAAGAAGCACAAAGGAAGCATTTCCAGGATAAGCTTGAAGAACAACGGTTGGAATTTGATGCAAAACTTCAAGAACAAAAGGATGAATTCAACCAAAAATTAGAGGAGTTACTTGCCTTAACTAGAGTAGGAAATAGTCAAGCACAGCATGTTGGCACTGGCCAAGTATGAATACATTTTATACAAGATGTGTGGTATCAATTATTTTCCATGTTGACTTTTATGGACTTATGACAAAAATAAAATAATTGTGCAGACAAACTTATCAATGCAAACTCCACTCCACATAAGACATTCATCATTTAAGAAGGGACAAGGATGTTTGTATTACTGTGAATTTCACTTCATTTTACGTTTATATAAATTTTTTTATGTAAACTATATTTTTTGTAGGATGTGTATCTACTGAGTTTTACAGATCCAGATGCTAGAATTGCATTCGGTCGAGTCTCTAAGGTTGACCCCATGAAAAGGGTGGGAGGTGCAATTTTAGGCTCATCATTTGTTGCTATTTTTGTAGAGGTTGCTTTGTTGGGCAATGATCCTCTAGTTAGACCTTATGATCAATATCAATCTGTTGATGATGTTGTTGGTGACATCATAGCATGCCTGAAAACGCATACGTTGCCAAGGTGAGCATAAAGTATTGCTTATATTGTTACATAATTGAAAACAAAAATAGTATCTAAAGTCATTTCCATTTGTTGTAGGACATGAAGTTTAAATTTAATTGCATTCTTGGATACTATCTAAAGAGAGGAGATCTATAGTTGTTTTTATTTAATCCAATTTGTTATTTGTACATGCTGATCCAAAGTAATGGTGTTTCATGTTCATTGTCGTAGACAATGTTGCCAAATAACAATCCTATTTTGTTTTGTCTTCTTTTAATTTTGTTATGGAGAATCTTAGTATTATGGATGATACACGCATTATGATTGGTTTGTGGTTTTTAGCTATGAGTAGTGTTTTAGCTTCTTGTTTGTGGGTACAGATGAAAAATTTAGTTGAAAATGAGTTATGATTATTTGATCCATTTCTTTCCAATTTGTAATTACTCATCTAGTAAATGGATTATTATGGTTTGGATTTTTAAAATTTACAACTAATGTGGATGGGTGATGTGGACTGAATAATTCTTTTTTAATGTAAAAACTACTGCAGTAAAAGGGTAATTATCGCTTTTGTATGGCAGCCACACATCGTATACCATGATTTTCTGTTTCCCAACCTATGCAGGTTTGATTCTGTTTGATAATATCTTCGAATGCAATTGCTTATATAAGCAGGAATGCATATTGTGGGTGCTTCATATTTGTGGGCTTCATATCTAACTTGCATCATGTCAGATCATGATATATTTCTTATGGCATATTAAATTTTCTTCTATTACTTGATCACATGTACCTATTGAGGTGCGTTACTTCTACGAGTGATGTTCTGTTTTCTCACTGCGTTGTTTTTAAATGTTTTATTTTTGGTACTAAGTATAATATAGCCTAGTGTTTTTGCATTTTACAGAGGCACACTAAGTCATTGTCAACATTTCAGAGGTCTTCTCTGGTTGAGAAGTCTAGGCAGAAGCCTCAAGAAAGAATGGGTGTTCTTAGTAATGTGGGTTCCTCCTTGTTCCCTTAATTGTTAAAACCTATGTATTGATGTGGAAAAGAAGTAATTGTTCCTCCTTGTTCTTAGGAAAAGAAGTCTTTTGTCCTTTACCCTCTCCATATAAAATAATACCCTTTCTGTAACATGTGGTTGTGATGCAGGACCTAAAAGCCAATAACTATGGTAATGATCCTCTGCTAACTGTAGCTCTGTACTTGGAGATTAAAGACCAATCTCGAGAGCTGACAACCTCTGTATTGATGGCTGGTCCGACTGCCCAGGGCTCCCATGGGACACATCTATTCCTAGTATAATAGTTGGCACTTGGGAGATCTTTGGCATGGATGGAGGATGCTCATGGTTGTGGTGAACTTCTCTGTGCAATGTGACACCCTTAGGCATATTCAGGATCTCATTCGCTGTGGAAACATGAAGGGTGTTGTAAGTAAAATCTTTTAATGTATTTCGTTTAAATTAGTTAAACGAAATACATAAAATGATTTTATTGACAATGCACTTCATGTTTCCACAATGAATGGGATCCTGAATAAGCCTACAGTTGTCACAGCATGCAGAGAAGTTCACCACAGCTGAGCATCCTCCATCCATGCCAAAGATCTCCCAAGAGCCAACTAATATACTAGGAATGGATGTGTCCCATGGGAGCGCTGGGCAGTTGGACAAGCCATCAATAGCTACTGTAAGTTTTGAATTTTGACTCCTTAGCATATGTATGGGTTTTTCGTCCCATTATTTTTGTTGGGCTCAAATCTATATGTTGTTGTGTTCATTTTTCTTATCTGTGGTGTTCTATGTTGCTCTGCTTGTGTCTTAGGTGTGGTTGTACAAGGTGTGGAGAGTGGTTGTACAAATGCATAAAAACTATAGTTCACCAGTTATTGGACTGTGGTTGTATAAGGTGTGGTTGTACAAATGCAGAGGATTGAAATATGGATATGGATCAAATGAAGCACAAACTTCCAGTGTTCATTTTACTGTATACATGACATATATTCTACCTTGAAGAAAATAATGAAGGTGAATGAGATTCTCCATCAAGATCAATTATTTTTCTCCTACATGCTTGCAAAGGTGAAAGTCTTGGAACATGCACATCATTCAATGGAATTCGATCAGGTATGTTCTTTCATTCTTTCTCAACACCTTAAAGTCCTACATAACATGATTTACTAGTTACTTACATCTTGGAAGACATATCAAACAACATATGCACATGCCCCATATTTATTGCCTAATTCACTAATGTCAGTACATATTTTACAAACTAATTGTTGTATATTACAGGAACTACAATAATATACTTAGACATTTCAGTTAAGGTGTCTATTTCACACATGTTTTTCTTTAAACTTTGGGGAGGCTACATCTATTTATCCTACCCTCTAGTTTAAGGTTTTTAAACCTATTTGCTTATTGTGAGTAGAGTCTATTCAGAGTTGTGATGGTGTTTCTAAACATGGTAGTTCCTCACCTCAGATCTGCCATGGGCCAATTGCAAAACTGAAGGGAAATTCGACAATCGGACTCTTGAGAACCACTAGGATTGGGAAAAATAATATAGAAAAATGATGTGATTGGCTGTCAAATTCCTTATACCTTCATATATAGGTTGTTGTTTTAATTCCTATTCTAATCTAGTTGTTTGATTGGTAATGCAGTGTATATAAATCTGAATGGTGTGCTTATTATCGACCTTGTTATATTGTTCACTTATACATTGGATAATGAACCAATGACAAAAGAATTATGTTCTACAAGCTAGGAACATGCCAACCAACCATCCACTCTACTCATCTGAGTTGTATAGATAGGTAAATCTCTGTTCTGCTTTGTCTAGCTTTGATGGTTCATATACTAGAGCTGGAATGTAACATGAACATTGCTTTGATAGAGATGGAAAGTAAATTTCTTTTTGATTTGATGAACCAATGTACTTTTATGCTAACTGTAATCATGTACTAGTGAGATTTTTTGATGAACATCGCACTTCTATTGCTGCAACTTGCAAGAGGAATTAACAATTCCTGACAGTTCGTTTTGGTAATGGTTTTTTCGAATTTTAGAGCTAAAACATGAGAAGAGCATGAAATTGCATTAGGTCCTTGGAGGAAGATATCAAAGGAAAATGAAATTGCAAAGCAAGAAAGAAAGGTTTGCTTGGCCATTTGTCAGTTAGTCTGTTGGTGGATTCAACATGGATGTTGCAGCTGCTCTGTATTAGGCCACTTGTTGCACCATAGGTTTAGAATCTATAGCTCTTCTAGTTCTGGAGATCAGTGTATCTATCATCTCTGCCTAATAGATGAAATTGGAAATCCCACATGTGGTCTTTTTGGGACTGCTGTTGCAACCATGGGGATGTTGAGTACTGCTGCATATGTATTGACTATGGATATGTTTGGACCTATTGTTGATAATGCAGGTGGCATTGTTGAGATGAGTCAACAAGTAAATTATTTGCCCTTATTATTTGTTGCTTTACACTAAACAAGCCCTTATTATTTGCTGCTTTACACTAAGCAAGCACCTTCAACATGGTTTTTTTTTGTTTAACCATCTAGAACAAGGATACATGTATTTTTTATTTAACTTTTTGCTTTGGACTTAGGTTGAGGCTTTGGACTTAGCTATCACCTTGTTGCTATGATTCCTGAACACAACAACCAACTGCACCTTGCTACATGTATTTTCAGAGGCCACTTTCAAGCCTTTCAATTGTCGCACCCACCCTGCTTCCTGCATCACTCACCAGAATCAGACGCCAATGGAACTACACTCCGCTCAGCTGCCTTCTCTACAAGTTTCAGATGGGCCCATCCGAGTGGAAAGCAAAAGGCAGCTCTAAGTGCAGAACCAAGGAGCATATTCCGCACTCACCATCTCAAGAAACCAGGCAATATGAGACCAGATACAGTAGCAGTTGCTGAGCTAGCTCCATCAATTTTGAGGACATCATGTATGCCACGTTGTTCAGCAAGAAGATTTTGCAAACCATAAAATGCAGAAGTAAACATTGGTGTTGTATTCAATATAAGGGGCAAGGTAAAGCGTCCTCCCCATGTAATTCAATATAAGGGGCAAGGTAAAATGTTGAATGAAAGTATATCATTGGTGTTGTATTCAATATAAGGGGCAAGGTAAAATGTCCTCCCCTTGTAATTCTCAATTGATAAATAAAAATTATTCATACTTTTAGATAAGTGAGTTCATCTACAATTGAAATTCATTTAGAAATAATGATAATGAATTGAAAACTGAATGACTAAAAGCCATGAAAATGTAGTAATATAGAACTAGTAGTCATTAGTGGCTTTTTTATACATCATTAAACTCAATAAGAACATTTTCATACACCAACATAATGTAAAATAGTGGAATTTATTTAAAAGCCAATTGATGGATAGTGGCTTTTTTATAAATGCCAAATGATGGTTTAGTGACCTTTATGTGACATTTATTCGAAGCCACTAAAGACAAACCTTTAGTGGCTTTTATAACTTAAGCCACTATCTTCCTAGTGGCATTGACGCAAGAGGCATTTTTTTAAATGTCAACAAATGCCGCTAAACCTGTTTACTGGCTTTTTTTAGTGGCATTTCTGAAAGGCCACTAATGAGTATGTTTGTTGTAGTATATTATCCTCTTATGTTCTATTATTGGTATTTTCTCTTTCCTCTTTCTTCATTGGGACTCCTTGGATCCCAAGAAACTCTACTATTTCGAAATCCTTTTTATTGGATACTCATTATCCTTCTAGATGCATCTAAATGCATTATCTCACATTATCTTGTTTGTTTCTCATTAAAATATTTATTTTCACTTATTTCCAATATTTTATCATTATTTTCAATTTCTTCCTTAATAAAGAAATATTTAATTGATCTTTTCTTTTCTTATTACACTCTCTATGCAACTTTGGACTCCTTGGAACCCAAGGAACCCAAGAGGCATGAAATCCCTCTTTGGACTTGCCTTCTAGAGGTTTCCATCTCATTCTTTTCTCAAAACTCAATTATTCATTTATTAATTGAATTTCCTCGTTATTGGGCCCAATAGCCAATAAAGCCCACGACACAATCATCAAGGCTATTGAAATAAAAAATCCATTTATTCGAAAGCAATTATATCATTATTTGTTCAAATATATTTAATATGAGAAATTACATTTCTCACCAATTGAACCCAAAAATTGGGGTTGTAACAGTTACAAATCCTTATAGTATACCAAGATGTCATCTATGAAGAATTCAAAAATTGATGGAGATATTGTATGAACATCTTGTTAGTCAGGTCCATAATAGTTGTACGTGTATTGGTTAGTCCAAATGACATAACCACAAATTGATAATGATTTTGCATAGTTTTGGATGCTATTATAGGCATTCTCTCTATTTGGGTCTTCAATTGAAGATATCATGACCTCATATCTATCTTTGAAAACATTGTTGTAACTATTAATTGATAAAAAAATCATCAATCATGGGTAAGGGATAATTTCTCTTCACTATAACCTTATACAAATACCAGTAGTTTATGCACAAACTCATGTAACCATCCTTCTTCTTGATGAAAAAAATTAGATCTCCCCAAAAGGACATGCTTGGCTAAATAAAAACCTTCCCAAAAGCTTACTGAAGCCATTTATTCAAGTCCTTCATCTCTCATAATGGCATTCTATATGGTGCTTGCACAATGGGTTGTGTGCCAGGGACTACATTGATCACAAAAGTAATCTCTAGAGGATGTAGATTACTAGGAAACTCATAAGGAAAGACATCCTAAAATTCATGCATTAGTGGTACATCTCAAATACTATGACTCATCAATGTAGTATCAACAATGTGCACCAAGAAAGATTTAAAACCTTATCTTATCCACTTCTCACCTATTTTTACTAACACCACACACATAGAAAGAATGTTCCGGTCTCCTTGGAAAGTCCAAGAGGCATTCCCTTTCCTAAACTCTTCAACCTTAGAGGCACAATCAAACATCACCTTATACTTCTCTAGGGTATCCATTCCAAGGATCACATCAAATTTGTGCATGTCAAGTGGAAAGAGGTTCAATTAAATGTTGCATCTATAGAAAATAGGAACATACGATGAACACACTTCTTACAAAATTGCAAAATGGACTAAAAGGGTTTCGAACAAAAAATGTCTAGGTCAGCTACTAACAAGAAAATTACATCGCATAATCATCTCTCCATTTTTAAATGAGTGTTTCACAACAAGTTCAAGCAAAACAAATATATATGTAGATGATGCTAAGCCATAATGAAAAAGTTCCATCTGAATCATAGACCGACAACTCCTTCAAATTGACTCATAATATAGAATTGGGATGTTGCATATGATTTTACTCACACTTGGTTTATTCATATAGATCCTATTGATCCTACATGTGAGGCTTGATCATGTCCTCTTCTCTCACTACCACTATACTGTTATTAGACCTATTAAATTTGTCCTTGTTGTTGGGATGCCTCTTGGTTCAACTAAGAATAAAAGATCTTTACGTGTTTGGGCTGGTTATAGTGGAAGAACTTCTTGTATCGGGATGTATGCAACCTAGAAGGCCCTAAAACTAACGTTGATATGAAACTATAGGCCCAATATGGAAGTAGTCATCAGTCTTTGCCCCTACTTGGGGACCATCATGACCATGCATTTTTCCCTCAACTTAGATTTAGTAGTACTTTGTTGTCACTATCAAAACTATTGTCTCGATGGCACATACATTCTTTGTTTCTTTAGGTTCTTAGGAAAATATATTTATGTCTCTAGAGGCTTCCTATTGGCATCATTCTTATGAAAGCCAACCCTTTTCCTTTCTATCCTCCTCAGTGACTCCATGAAGGTTTAAAACTTCTCGTGATACTCCAAGGTCAACATTAGCTTGGCCAACTCAACACCTAACCTCTTCTCAAACTATCTTATTTTCTCCTTCTCCATCGACACCATGTGAGGAAAAACCTCAATAGTTCTATAAACCATGCCCCATACTCATTCACTGAGATCATCCTCTGCCTCAATTGTTCAAACTACATTATCTTCTCATCCAAATAGGATTAAGGGAAGTATTGATTCTCTAATTCCCTTCTAAACTATGCTCAAGTTATCACCTCACCTTACTATATTTCCTCATCAATGGCCCACTCATGGCCGGTGTTACCCTTCAATAGGTAAGTCATATGCTTCACCTTGTCCTCAACTAGTATGTTCAACAACTTAAAAGCCTTCTCTATCTCCATTAACTTAAAATTTACATCTTAAGAATTTGTTGTACCCAAGTACTCCATGGATCCCACACACATCAACAGTTCAAGCATCTTTCTTGAACCCATAGACTTGACATTTGAAGAGTGTACCTTTGCAATAGGAGTTGGTATCTTCTTAACAAACTGAGAGAATGTGGACATCGTCTGTCCAAATGGGTGTACATGCATTATCGGGTCCAAAGTTGTGGGCTATTTTGGCCCCATTTTAGGTACTCTTTCCTCAGGTACTTGTGACCTCTTCTCACCTCCTAGTACAAAAAAAAACTCTCTGTGCCCTCTTTACAATGTCCAATCATATACACATAGACATTATTACTGGTTAGATATGGTAGACTTAGGAAGAATCTACAAAACAACCTAATCCTATGTACCTACAACTTCAACAAATCTAGGCTCTTAAATTAAAAAACATGTTTTGTACAATTAAAAGGTTGAGATTAATCACAGAAAACTTGGACTAGAATCAAAGATTACCATCAATAATTAGTTATATTATTATAACATATGATCAAAATTTCCACATTCAAAAGAGTTATATCAACAAGGCCTTTGCACTTTATATAGTATTTCCACTTTATGTATACATTCCTTAAATTATGATAACATCTATCACACTTTAAATAAAAGAGGTGAGATACGTGAAATATATAGGTAGCTTACAACTTGTATGACTAGTGCTACATATACATGGCACACATGTTAAAATTGTAAGCATGTTATACAACCAATTTTACAAAAGCTCCCAACTAGGACCTAAGAATAGGGATAAATCTACAATATCCTGAATGTAACATGCTAACATCCCCTATGTTTATTAGATGTTAGGAAGAGCAAGGGACTAGGTAGCACACACATCACCTATCTCCAGGTTATTGACATCCATGACTAGACTGATCCTCACCACAATTGCCTAGAAAGCTCAACCAATCACTCAAATGATGTGTAAAACCATAAATTCAGACCCCAAGTTCCAACCATATCATGTAATAGATGAAAGTATATATCACTTAAAATGTGTTTATGAGTACTTTAAACAAGGGAATAATTATTAGACTATTGAACAAATAGTATACTAAAAGACATACTTACACTAACATTTTCCATGTACCGTCATGAATAGCCAAGCATGATACAAATCTGCTTATATTTATTGCAATAAGTAAACCACACACCATGTGCACATCCATGTTCTTCATTAAAATAAACCTAAGAAGATATGTTTCATGGTTGGATCACACGTTCTAATAAGCATTGGTAAGTTTGAGTCGTACTAATCAAACCACTAGATATATGCTATGAGGATATTCCAGCAATCCATATAAGATATACGGATATTTTGACTCCATTAGATCTCTCCATACAAACCGAGATTATAGACAGGTGACAAAAAGGTATAGTTCTTGAAGGTAGTCTACCATGGAAATTACTTAGTAGTAGATCCACATATTACATGTACATCCTGGGCACATAGGTCATAGTACCAAACTTAAGATGTGAACAATCTTGATCTAAGATACAAACTCACCCACCTACATCGTATATCACATCCATTTCATCACCAAAATATTAGTCTTAACCAATTCCCAAAAAGAGTTTAAATACATCATGGTATACTAACACCACTTGTCGCCATTTGTTCACTAATACATGGCTCCAAGCATCTCCATGTAATTCACTGATTGACATTAAATAAATCCATTTCATCGATTCCCTAGACACCTAGGTAAATGAATACATAAAAATCATGGCTCTATAAGGTGATGTTTTAACTCAATTAATTAAATAAGTTACTCATTTTATGACTGCATCAGCTAAGTTACATACAATCACTAACAGAGAGAATACAAAATTAATCAAGAAATTGCAACTTCAAAAGATATAAAATATATTATTCCTAAATTTAGACATTTAAAATAAGGTACACTATAACATATCTTGGCTACATCAAGGCTCTTCATTAAGAATCTGGCACCTCAATGTCCTATGTGAATCAAAGACCATACCAAGGTCCGATCCTCTCATGGATGTCACACCAAACCAATATATATATACCATTCCTACGAGTAGTTCTATTTCCACATAATTTTGGTAGCATAACAACTAGTATAAAGCCTTAACATAGTTTAGGAAGTTACCAATTAAAAGGGATAATGTGCAATTCATATTTGGTATCATGTTTATCAATAACCCATGATGATGCTACCTTCATGCAAGATAAACTGTCATGTATCTAGGGTAAATAGGGTATTTGAATGGTCTATGTAGAACTTCCAAGTTTGCATTCATTTTATACTGATTGAGGATGATACAAGATTCCACCTATTTCTCATATAAGAGACATCAACAAAAAAATCATGTATAAAGTAGGTATAAAATGCATCATTTCTTATATCACTCTTCTTACATATAGTAGAAATGGCGCCATTTGAAGAATATGTTGGGAAGACATCAAGATTAACCCTCAAGTAGATGTGATCTTTTTGATGATTTGAGCTTGATTCTCTTAATTTATTGCCACAACAATTGCTCCAAAACCTAAGAGTAACTACGTAAAGGAACAAAAGGGAATATAGGGTGTAAGAGTACTATGGTTGAAACCCTAAAAGAGGAACCATAAAGAATGCAACTCATGGTGGAAGAAGACAAAGGATCACCAAAATCATGTAGAAGAGGGACCTACATACATGTATCTAGGTCCTATAATAAATAAGGGATTCATCAGATTTCACTTAAGAAGAGAATAAGAACAAACTGCTATTTTAATGAATGTTGAGAATATATAATTTTGATCAATTGACACCAAGAGATGTCATATTTCTATGGTTGTGGATCAGAAAGATGCTTCACAAAATCATATCAAAGAGGGATGAGCACAAAGGGGTATCTATAGATCTAGAGGAGAGATAAAGGTGGCCAAAGCTACACATACATTGGTCTTCACACGTGTTGCTTTACCAGTCACAAGCTTCATTAGAGGATTAATACCGTATCCAATTGTTAGGTGATGAAAGGAGATTCATTGATCCTAAATACCTTAGACTCATCGATTGATTACATCAATCTCTACCATCGATTTGGGCACTTTAGGGCCTCACCAGTTTCAAGATCCATTCTCTCCATTGGTCATGATCTTCATAGCTTCACAGACACTTCACATCGATCAATTAGGATCTTCATCAATTGTTATCAATGAAACCAACTTTTGGTTCTCAACCAATAAGACATCAACAAACAATTTACTAGTCTCCCCATCGGTTCCCAACTGATGAAGAGTTAGTAGTCCACCAAATGGTTCCCATCAGTCTTCAATTGATGAAGAGTCAATAGTCGATTACTGCATGACTCATAGATGGATAGTCTAGCTAAGGGTCATTAATTGATGACAACCACTCTCCATCCGTCCCCACACACCAACTCTGAGAGATAATGAAAACCCAGAAAACAACAAGGCAGTTTGTCGATCAGTTTTCAGCCGATGGAAAGGCATAGTGTTTTCTTAGGTGATCTTAGTTCACCAAACCAAGTCCAAGATAAAGGGAGAGAGAGAACACACTTATGTGAATATTAAAAAAATAACCTCCAAATATTGATATTCTACACATATACCTACAAGAGAATAACATCAACCATCAAACTACAAACACATATTTAAGTTCACAAAGAACATTTAAGGTATTAATCTAGGTCGTAGGTCTTAAAAAACATCCTAATATAATAAGAATGCTACCACCTCTACTTAAAACCTAAGCTCTTATACCAAAGTCGAAGAAAATACACTAATTATGGTTGAACCCATCATGGGTGAGATTGAACTAACCGTTATCTTTTGATTACTAATTAAAAATAAATGTTTGAATTTCCTCTTATTAGACATATATGACTACTAAAAATATATTGCATTATTACTATGAAACGTACATTTATTATAGAAGTGAATTATTTAAAACTAATTAGTTTAACTTCTACACCTTAACTAAGCACAAAACATAATCCATTCTAACATTTAATATGCATAGTGTACATACTTTCACAATTATTCTCTCAACCTATCTCTCTGATTCCTAGGAATAGGGGAAGAATCATATACCATATTACTATCTAACTAATCCTATATGTAGACCTCTACAACTCTAGTCTTGATGATATTTGGTTTGTGTATCTTCTTGATGGGATGTAAATGTAACTACAAAGTTGTTTGAATAGACCAAGAGCTATTAGATCAATGCATGAAAAATAACCAATCTACTAGTACATGTGTTTGAATTACTCTATTACATGCACATAAATATTTGCATGAAAAATTGGAACTTTGAATCATATAATATGTAAGGTGTGCAAATAATAACTATAAGTTCTAAATAATTGAATCACATGACTTGATATATTATTTATTTTATTTCGGCATGGACCCAGAGAAAGTGTACAACAACATGTAAAAGTATCCCATCATGCCACAATATCACTCACTTTACAAGACTTAAAAGTAGATACAAGACACTAAATATGCTAAATCAGCTTATATGCCTACAACATGGCTCACCACCTCTTGCTTCATTATATCAACTACTTGAATAATTGGACTCTTCCTCTAAACTTGGATACTCATAAGAAGTGTCAAAGAAATCCATATTAACTACCTCCAATAATTTTTTTATGAGGATTGGCTTACTAATTAGTAACTAAAATAGAATGTATATAGGACAG
This sequence comes from Alisma plantago-aquatica, assembly GCA_963693085.1. NCBI lineage: Eukaryota > Viridiplantae > Streptophyta > Magnoliopsida > Alismatales > Alismataceae > Alisma > Alisma plantago-aquatica. Next base: position 929,684,556 of record OY856409.1, read on the forward strand.
TATCAAGGAAAATGTCTTCATTGGTTTTAGTCCCTTAGACCATGCTGGTATGCTCTAGCAACCTCATCCTACATTTTTTTAGTATGCACGTAGTAATATTGTGTAGTGAAGACATACATGATACATAATCTTGTGTATAGGCCATATCAAGTCTAATGTATCCTTTATTTTCATTATTCATTCATTTTAGGTTCATTTCTTAGCTTAAATATGTATTTAAAATTATCTATTCTCATTAGTTAGTGCACTAAGATAAAACTGAGCTATTAAGTTTTCTAACTACATTTTTTTTGGAAAAGTGGTGAATAACTTAAAATATTTAATGTATATGCACATGTAAAAAAGTGACTTCATAACTATAAGAAAAAAAGCAAACTAGTCAATTTCCTAGCATTCAACCTATATGTAAGGACCCACCCCACGAATCAAAACCAAACTGATTTTTAGAACCAATCCTTAGACAAATCCTAGTAAACAAACATCAAAAACTGACTCAAAAAATTCCAAGTAAAATTAAAACCTTGCAAATGTTACAGGAAGGTGTCATTAAAACCTTGCAAATGTTATGCAAAAAGTATGTCACTGCACTTTTGAATCATTCCACATGTAGACATGATAGAAAATCAACTAAAACCTATCTATACATATTTCATCAAAAGGATTACAAGATTACATATGAATACAAAACTATAGGAACACAATGTGGTCAATTAAGTTTACAACTGATAATCATAAGGAAACATCAAGAGAAACAACTTAACATATACATCACTAACTACCCACCCAACTCAAGAAGTTGAGAGTACATGGACACTCTAGACTTAACAATGTTATTTCTTGTTAAACCTTTATCATCATGTCCTTTTTGATACATCATCATACCTAAAAGATGTGGAAAACCACATGGGCGAGACCCCAAGTTAGAATGATGTTATATACCAAAAGCTAGCATACTTATTTCTTAAAAGAATATGATAATCAAATGACTAAAGGTAGATTAATCAACAACTAAATATCTCTACACATGATATGTGCATTGTCTACTTATTCTCCCTATAATAAATATCACAGGTTGTATATTCAACAAGAAGAAAAGGGTTATACTATAAATATACTTGAGCCATATGCTTACTTGTAGGGAGTAGGAAATATATGATTATTGTAATAAATAAATAAATACAATTACATATCCATGTGATTGGTCAATTATACCTAAATAGATATGCTACATGGATGGGTTACACATTCTTCTATACCATCAGTAGTTTAAGGCATACCACTTAGACTACTAGCTGAACACTACAAGGTTAAAATCACCTTGTATAAGTCTAAAGATTACTGGAACCTATTAATCTCCTTACACACCTTAGATCAAACATAGGGTACTAAAGGTAGAGTGCTCACATAACATGTCTAACGTGAAATTTCTCAAAGACTAATCCACTTAACTCAGCCCTAACTTAGGTATAGAGGTCATAAAACCAAAAAATAGGTCTAAAACCCAACAATTGAGACATGACTATATCCTCTCTCAATCACATATCATTGGGTTATCTATCACAACTGAATGCCAACAAAGCTTTTGAATTATAGGGAATACCAAACCCACACACCCCAACATATTCAAAAAAGTATATGCTTCTTGAACCTTCTCACAACATACTGATTAATACAAGATCAACTTGTTTCACTATTTCCCGTAATGTCCTGGGGAAATAGATCTACAAACTTAAGGAATGACATGATTAAGGTTGCATTTTATTAGTGAATCTAATTACTTGTATTTTAATTAACACAAACATTCAAAGGAAATGAAAAAAATATATAGTTGATATATTAATTAAGTGTATCAGTGCCAGAAGATATAAGGAACATTGAAATGTACCAAACCATAGATTAGGGTACAAGTAATCATATTTGAACACAAAAAGGCCCAATATATTATTCTTGTCCACAATAAGGCCAAATATATCAACTAATAGAATATTAGGCTCAAACAAGGCATAATAAGGGATGTTTTTCCTCTGCTATTTCATTTGTGGTGTGTAATAGAATCACAAAAGACAGGTCATTATCCACTACATAGAAATTCACATAATCATAATATAGGACAAAACATGATCATTGAATATGATTAATCATCACAATTCAAGTGCAAGGGTATCATAAGGAACTATCATATTTTATTACCTTTAGAAACAATTTTTCAAGTCAACCAATCCTCTTTACATATATACTCTAAGATCCTACTTGGTTACAACAAAGTGTACAATATCATTTTTCTCATTTTAGTTGTTTCACCATCTTCTCCATCGTATTATATTTCATCCATGTTCAATCTTAAATTCAATTTGACCATTGTGCCCTAGCATCATCCATATGATGACATTGATGGCATTGCACTTAAGGTATTAAACTCAAGTGATCAAGCCTACATGCATATATCTCACATCTAAGATACATCTTGCAATATCATATTCTATCACATTCTTATTAATTCCTTAATTTTATTGAGAAAGGAGAGATGAAAGATAGATGTAATCATATAAGGTAGAGAATTACTCCATTAGGATCCTTTTATCAAAAAATATGGTCATCCTTTGTGAAATATCACTGGGATTAAGAAACATCTAAGTCACATCATATTTGCTTATTAATTATCCCTATGATGTACATTCATATAATAATGTTTCTCGATTCATAATTAATTTTTAGTTGTTTTGTGTATCTATTAATTGTTCTCAACTTCAGGGGATTTTATACAACTTACCATGTATCCTAAGCTACACATTAGAGCAAAAACCACCACTACTGGACATGAGAGGAAAAATTATCCACATTTGGATATAATAAGCACAAGACCTTATAGAATACTAAAACCATCTAAAACTTTGGAGTCCGCCTCATATTATTGCGACACACAGCCACATAAAATTTCAATGTAAAATTTAGAAGTATGTCAGAGTTGCATCTAATACAAAATTACACATAAAAAGGACCATTGTTATGCATAGATGGGCTATCCTGACGTTTACAATTCTAGCTTCAAATGGAATTTTAGTAGCATAACCATTATATAATGGAACTAAGATCGTTATAACTACTCATAGTAAGTACAAATGGCATGTTTATTAATTTCCACATCATATGGCACCAAGATACCATAAAGATAGCATTTTTTGTAACATTTCACATGTATCTCTGGTTTCACATAAACATGTTTAGGTGGAAATGAGATTAAAAATAGGGATCACTTTTAGGATGCTAGAAAATAACATTAAATTAGTATTTTCCTTTCACTTATCTCGAAGAGATATGAAGAAATCACCATTTAGCATGTTAGGTGATCATATAGTAAGATTAGTACATATTATAGCAAGTTTAGATATTTGCATGTGCAAGTTGGAAAAAGAATGCTAAAAAATCCTATAGAACTCACCTCTTATGATGATCATGAGTTTCATATGATACAATCACTAAATAGCTTACATAGATGATATCAAACCTTAGAAACCCCCAAAACCAACACTCCAACCAAGATATAGCTTCCTTTAGAATAAAGAGAGAAAAAAAACAAAGGTTCTTTAGCTAGATGGGTAAGTTCCACCATCTAAGTTGTTGGGGCTCGGCCTGTGGAAGAAGATAAGGTGAGGAACAACAATAATACCTGAAAAGAACCTCCTTTCCACGTCCAAGATCAGTTTTCCAGCTCCAAGATGAATCCTCCATGGTGGATCCAAATCAAACAAGCGAAAAAGAGGAGACAAGGAGGTACTTTAGTTAGATGAGAAAGTTACCACCATGGAAGACCATGGAATTCATCCAAGCAGGAAGAAGGTGAGAAGAAAAAAAGGACAGAGGAATCAAGATAGATGATCTTACATTTTTTATGTAAGAAAATAAGTTTGGAAAGCTTTGAAACACTAAGGAGTTCTTGATCTTTAACATGCATACACATGCATCAACATGCCTGCTCTCATCTATGCTCATCCCCTTCCTTGGGGTTTCCATATACTGTATAAGATCCCTCAATGTTTCTAGTAGAGATTGGGGTGTCTAATCGGTCCCAATCCCAAAGGGGAGGGTTTTAAATAGGGTTATGGTCAAAAGTCCAAGGATCCTTCAACTAGAAAAGTTAGCGATCAACATAACCAAATCCAACAAAATATACTAAGACTGGTCCTTCATTAACTTCTAAGATCCAGAAAATCCATGGGTAGCAAACCTAGTGATTTGATAGTTCCACTCATAGGACTTCTCATCAGGAGGTAATATCCAAGTCTTATCAGAATACATGTCCTAAATTTCCACCCATAGTCAAACACCATGAAAACTAGCGGTAAAGGGTACTATTCAATTGATGAGTCTACGAACCCCATCAGTTGAGATCTCCAGGACTCATCGTTTGACCAGTTCCATTGGTCCTCCTCAACCACCAAACTAGTTAGGTTAGGGTTATAAACCCTAACATGAAAACCCATTGGTAAAAGTTAAAAGTTCATAAAATTAATGTTTGAAGGAATTAATTTATCTAGATAAATTACTCAAATTGAAAATCAGGTCCCTATTAGGGAATAATTAGATATTAGTTCATAATTGTACGTGAAAATGCAAATCAAGGCATACTAGGTTCCATTAAAGTCAGATTAGAGTCTTATCTTAACCAATTATTTACAAGGGTAGAAAAAGTATACGTATGAAGAAAATATATGATTAGATGTTTTTCACATAATTTTCATTAAGTTCCTCATACTTTTATGAATTTACTATTACATCCATAATTTTCAAGGAAACCAAGAATTAGGACAACCAAAGTACAATTTGAACCCAATTACAGATATCTTTTAATAAATTGGTATAAAAACATAAAAAAGCACGCAATCATGAATATAAAGCAATATTATAGTAAGACTAGGTCTAAGCTAAGAACACGTTCTCACACTATTATTGTAGAATTAGGGAAAACTCAGATACTAGTGCCTCTAGATACTATCTCAGAACCTCATAAAATTTACATACAAGTGAATGAAATTCTGAAGCTAACTATAACCTATCATAATTTAGCTAATTCATTCAACCATACACATATAAATCCTAATATGTCATTAATAGTTCAAGAACAGTAAACAAACAACATGACATAAGTATTTTCTTCATGGTTTTTCTTGAATTCTATAAAACAATAGTAGATTATTTTTTTGACTCAACTATGCTTTTATTCTCACTACCATTCTACAATTCAATATTGAGGGGAATGTAGTCACTCTGTGTCTTCTGGATAGTCAAATTGGAGGACTTGATGTGGTGAATATGATGGTTATTTATAGTTGTGTTTTAGGGTTTGGGAATTTAGTGTATCAGAGAGAAGTTACACAGATAATGTCATAAAGTTAAGAGGAAAAGTAAATAAATCGAGATTTTATGTATTGGGGAACAAGCCCAATGGAACACTTCATTTTGTAGGACTCTCCACTAGAGGTAAGCTTCATTCCTCCATGTGGAACCCAAGAGAAAAGTTGGATTCTATTGGGTTACCCAAGAAAGTAACAAAATTGTTTTCATATTCAAGTTTTTAGGCTTTCATAAGATTGTGGAGAAAAAATATTTTATCATGGGATTGTATACTTTGAGGATTGAAAATTGATTAAAAAAAGAGGGAGAATATGAGGCATAAAACTTGGGGGGAAATCTTCCCCTATTTCCTCTTTCTTGGTAAAATATATATGTATTTGAAAATATCATGTTTACCAATAAAACTTGATATCTAATGTGATTCTTTTAGGGTAACCATCAATCGAATCACTTTTTTCATAAATACGAGACATTTAAGTCGTAAAAGTAAAGAGATCTATTCATTGATAAGAAAAAGAAAAAACATGAACGGTGATTGGATTCAACTGGTAAATTGTTGAAAGGCTTATAAAAATCTCATCGAAAGAGAAAATTTCAGTTCAATCAAGAGAAAGGGTATACTGTTTTTTTAATTATAGAAGTGGCAAATGGATGGAATGAGTGGTTTAAAAGGGTCAAGAAATATGGGAGAATGTGGAAATATATCATAAATGAGATGTTTCCATCATATATGATATTTTCATAAGTTTTTATTGAGTGAATAAAAAATGGAGTGTCATCAGCTACTATGAAAAAACTTCTCATGTTTGATTACTTTAACTCTATTTGGTACAACTCTTTTCAATTTTCTTAGTGGTTAATATTACTTATTTATGAGAACTCCTTTTTCATACTTTTATACACTATTTTTCGTAAGAATTCTCAATTGAATGCTTGAGGCCTCACCCAATGTAAATTATGGATTCTTTTATAGAATATAGACAACATTTTGCATATGAATATTGCAACACCCCACCTTTTCAGAAATGCATATCATTAAGAGGAAGCACCTCATTCCGTTAATTCTTAAAAGGGATGCCACAAAAATGATAGTAATTACATAAAAATAAATTAAATTCAATTAACACATGATAAAACATCAATTCTCATGTCTCAGGTCCACAATAAAGCTTAAACTTCAAACTACACTAAGACATGAACCTCATATACTGAAAGAAAATCTAAACTATTTGACATATGATAGTTGGCACCCTACCATGTTGAGTAATTGTAATCATTGAGTTGGATTTCAGATGTTTCTATCCTTGTTGTTGGTCATTGACTATGGAGATTAGGTCGCCAACCATGCTTAAACCAGTCAGTATATGATTTGAACATTTAATAACATCAAAAATATATACTTTGAAATAAAACATTCAATTTACAACTACTGAAAGTTAATTTTGTTTGTCGTCTTTTATATGGCTTATATAAGAATCCTCATGTGTTTACCAAAGTGCCTCTTCTCTTTGCACGAAATTACCTCCTAATTGGCCTAGAAGATCGCCTTGGGTTGCACCACAATGCCTTTTATATTGAACCAAAGTGCCCCTTACTGAGGAGCTTATATAAGGTTCATTATATTATTTGATTCTTGAAAATCTATTAAATTTTGTTCTTAACATGCATGAGACATGATATAATAACTCTTGGAAAACAATAACATGTAAAGGTTACATTGATCTTATAAGTTCTATATTTACTAGGAAAGTGAAGGATGACTAATACACTCATTTCATATCATAAGACATTGTAAATAATAATACCATATACACATCCATTAAATATGTTCAAAGTGCACGGAACACTTATCATTCTTGAAGCAACTCCTAATAAATCTTTTGAGGCCAATGAAACCCTAATCACCATGTTTAACAATAATCATTGATTAAGAATTAACAACCAACCTAATTTCTAGGGGTTCTATGGTTCTTTGATTTATTAGGGGAACTCATGGCCAAAATAGTCTTAGAAACTACGAGAAGATTATTCATTGCATTTTTATCTTTCCATGGATTATTGAAATGTTTTAATGGAACTCTATGAAATCGCTTTCATTTTAAAAGATATAACCAATGGAAGTAAATAGAATCTGATAAACAAATCTTTTCAAATACATTGGGTGAAGAGAGTGTAACACCCATTTATGATGACCTAAACATTGTGCACATCACATGCAATGTTAGTCATAATGCGAACAAAATCATGGGCGTCCATATCATAAAAATGCACTACAAGGATCAAATTACCCATAGTAGCGTGTTAAACATCAAAGTAGAGCTATGTGGATAGGATAAAATCCACCCTTGTGATTGATCGATCAAAAGGTGATGTCAACGGTTGATACATGAGTGGTTATCTCCAAACTCAACATTTTATTCCATCCAAGACTATTGAAAACTGAGGTGTTAGCTATCTTTCTCGCGGTCTGTTGACTGTAAGCCCAAACACATGCTTCAAGCTAGCTGAGAGAACCCAAAATTTCATACACCATGGACTGTTAGGAGGTGAAGTATAAAGGTCATGCTATGTTGAAAAGCAGAAGAAACCAAAACTTTGGATGAATTTTCTACACCAAATGAAGGTGATTATAGAAATAAAAAAATGGCCAAGAATAAAAAATCTTTCCTTGATTGGTGCATAGAAGAATACAGCTGCATGATGCATGTCATTTACACACCAAATCACTAGGCGGGAAAATCCTAGAGTTTAACCTTTAAATGGTTAACAACTTGTAGGTGAATTATTATGAGTATAAAAAGGCACCGGTCCCTAGAGATGACATTTTTAGGCATTGATCCAAACCAACATTGAAAAAATGAAAAGTAAAGTCCAGTTTGAGAGCGGTTTGATCAAAACATAAGAAAAAATGAAAAGTGTGGAATTAAACACTAGTTGATCAAATAATAAAAGGAACTAGGGATCTAGGGAATCACCACCAAAAACCATGCTCTTACTTAACTGATTCAACTCCAAACTTTTAATGGTATAAATGAGGATCGTGTACATTGTTGTCTACTTTAGAGCATCAATCTCACAAGAGTTGAACTTCTCTCAATCCAAAGGTCTCAATAATTGAGGATCCCTATCTAATTGTCCAAACAATTCCATCAGGTAATTGATCTGGCATTCCAACCCATGGATAGTCAGATCACTACATGCTACAAGAAATGGGATAGTATGGATAAAATATCATAATCACCATCCTTGGTCTCATCAGGGGGTCATGGGTTCATTCTCGTTGAGATCTATGGTCTCATCACCCAACAAGGAATATATTTTTATTAACCATAGATCAAGTAAATCATCTAATGCTCTCATAAAGAAAATATGATTTCCATCCTGACATTGAATCTCAAGGGTCAGATGGTCACGTCACCATAAGATAATAACCAAGATTAATTGAATAGAAGATCATAATCATGATTGTGGTCTCATAAAATGATTATGGAGTACATTCTTGTTAAGATCTGTGGTTTCATCCCCCAATAAGAGCATAATCAAACTAAACAAAAACAAGTGCAAGGTCTAAGGATAAAAAGATAATAGTCACAATTAAGGGATTATGGGTTCATTCTTGTAGAGAACTGTGGTTTCTATACCCCACAAGAGTATATATATCTACCAATACATAAAGTAAAAATGGTTGGAAAATATTCATACACTAAAATATTGGAGTCAGATACAATCGAGCAAGGGACAAACTATTGGGCTACTACCTATGCCCCAGTTAAGGGAACTACTCAGGCATAATGTAAAAGGTGCAGTACAAAATATGGTCATAAATTTGAGATCAAAGAGATACAATAGATGAGTTTTCTTTGGAGTCCCCCCTCCTTTTATAGAGAGAAAGGAGGGGGAAAACACAATAGGAATGGCTATTGGTGGCGGCTAGATCATCTAATCCATGGTGTCGATCGGTCGACTGACATTAATCACCTGCTTCAGCCCAAAGAGACATTGGTCAAGGTTTGAATGCATTGATGACTTTCTCATTTTGGCATTTTACTAAGTCTTAAATGAGAGTCAGTTTGTTAAAATGGTGATTCAACTGACTTGTCTTTAAATGTTTGCTTTAACTCAACCATTTTGTCTGAAGTAATAAGCTTTCCCAAATCTAAGTTTCACTGGGTCTTTACTTGCATTCTTTCTTCTACACAAAAGCATATGGAATTTATCAACTTTCCTTTGTCCCTTATCAAAGGAGTATCTTTGGCAACATTAATTGTTTCCCCAAAAAGAGATTGGAGAAATTTATGGGAATGCCTTCCTTTAATTATTTTTCCTGCTCATTAACTTCTCTTACTCCCTTTGCTATATATTCATAGTTAAAAGGTTGAAAGAAGTGCAAAAATATGAATTTCTTGTTGGAAATTAAATTCTCTTTTCAAAACATATTTTCAAATTAAATTTGGATTTCATATGCGAATGATATAGCAATTTTGATGCCCGGTATATATATATATATATATATATATATATATATATATATATATATATATATATATATATAATATCAGGCACTGTTGGAATTTGTGCAAACATCTTCCAAGAGTAATTTTGGAAATGTTTAAGATTTGAATAAATTGTCTATATTCTACAAAAGGCACAATGAATTAAGTACACAAAAAAATAAAACTAAGAATATTAACCTTAAAACTAGAGATTACTAATGAAATGCTCATGAAGAGAGATCTAAAAAATGCAAATAAAATGGATAAAATGCATTTATCAAATATACGAAACTTGACCATTGCTCGTCCTCAAGAAACATTAAATCACATACCCAAAAATACTCTCATCTTGTCTTCCTTACTTTGCTAGAACTACATGAATCCTTACCACCTTTCATGTCCAAGAAACCTCAATATCATGGAGTCATTGAACAATATTTTTTAATTTCCAATTTGAAACTGCTCACAACTTACTTCCATTTCAAGTACCACAGAGAAATAGATTTCCTAGCATTTTTACCTTTTGTACTCCATCCAATTCTCATGTACTCTGCACAATAACAAGGTTCATGGATATGATGGTTTTGGGGTTATGTAGATTCCCCTAGGTATACAAATAGAGTAAAGGGATGGGTTATGGAAGGAAGTGGTCTCTCCTCTATTCAAATTGAAACTTATTTATTTCTTTATTTATAATTACATTGATTGCAAGTTTTGATGTGCACTTTGGCATTTTTTTCTTGGTGGTACTCCCCTATTGAATTTACAAGGGTATGGAAGAGTAATTAGAGAAGGAAAGGTGTCCCAAACCAAACTTGGAACTTGGCACATTTTTGGATTTTTTTTTATGAAATGAAAGGTTCAGAAGGTGGTGGAAGAAGTGTAGAAAAAGGTTGGATTTGTGCAGCTTCTATTTTAGAATTCAACACATTGGGAGTAGCATGATGTCAATATAACTTGTAGAAATAAAGAAACTTTGCAAGTTATTTACAATTTTTAAATAGGGACACATCATGTTTGATTCCTACCTATCCATAATGGCTTCGCAAGGGTAGCGCTAATATAGGTCATAGGGGATCATATGACTTCTAGAAAGGGTAATTTTTTAAAAATGTTGCAAGAATATGCATTTATTCAAGGGGTTTCTTGATTAACATGCATAAATGCAGACCAGATAAATACCAAAACTATAGGAAGAAAGAGAATTTTTTTAAAATTTAAAGATAAAAATCAAAACTAAATAACATAATGAAAAAAGTTGGAAAAAGAGGATAGAGAGGGTGGAATGTCAGGGTACCACCCACCTCCACCCTGAACTTAAAATTTTACTTATCCTCAGTAGGATTTAAATTCAAAATGGAGGGAATAAACACGTTGGGTTTCCTTCTAACAAGCACCTAGTTTAACGTAGAAGGATCGACGACTATGTGGTCCTCCATGGAGGAGCAACGACTAGAGCTTCTACATGATGATTGTATTGTTCTTGTGGATTCCCTCTCAGCCACTCCCCTATTCTTATTTCCTAGAGATTATTAAAAAGTGTATGATACATGTCAAAATACCAAGGAAAATGGTTAAAGTCATACCCGATTGGTTCCCATTTCTTAGTATATGATGGTGAATGGGGGTTGAGATGGTCAACAAGATAAGGTAGAGGGGGTAGAAGAGTGAGGCTTATTGGATGCATGGTCATCCCATCAACATGGTAATTAGGATCTATGGGATTTGGATTAGGAGGTTGGTACATGGGTTTTTGACAACCATGGCCAGATATGATTCTTTCGGATAAACATATGGTATTATAAACTCATGAGGTAGGTAGGACTATTCATAGATTGGAACCTGTTAGCGGAAGGGGGTAGGTGAGAGTGGACTACTTGGGGTTCAATAGGGAATTGTAGATAAGATGGTGCTTTGGGGAAAATTCTCTCTTGCATACTCTGGATGGACTGTGTAAGAGCAACCTCAAGGGAGAAGGATGCCTTTTCAATGGTCGATGGTGGTTCTTCTAGAAGGGAGGAAGTAGGTGCACTCTCAATCTTCTTTGCATTGTGATCTTCTTCCAAGGAAATCTAACATTCTAGAGTGGTCAAGGTTTCTTGAAAGAAAAGTTGTTGTTGTAGAAAAATGAATTGATCAATGTAGTCAAGGAAGTAGGCTTCTTCTTCTCTGGTATATTTCTAGAAGTCTCTGAGTTATTGGAAATTGAAGGATTGATTCCCCACCTGTAGGGCCAAAAGATCGGCTTTGATGCCTATTAAAGCTCTAGCCGTGGCAAGAAATGGCATGCTGAAGATGAGAGAGTAGTGATAGTCATCCTTGATGTCGAGGGTGTTTCTTATAGTAGGGAGGAAGTAGGTGAACTCTGAATTTTCTTTTCATCATGATCTTCTTCTAAGGAAATCTAACATTTCAGATTGGTTGAGGTTTCTTTAGGGAAGAGTTGTTGTTGCAGCAAGATGAATTGATCAATGTAGTTAAGGAAGTAGGCTTCTTCTTCTCTGGTATAATTTTGTGAAGCCTCAAAGTGATTGGAGATCAAAGTACTGATTCCCCACCCATAGGGTCAAGAGATCGATTTTCATGCCTGTTAAAGATCTTACTGTAGAGAGAAATGGCATGCCTAAGATGAGAAGGTAGAGACAGTCTTCCTTGATGTCCAATACTACAAAATCCCAAGGGATATAAAACTTCCCAAGTTTTACTGGAACGTATTAAATGATACCAAGTGACTTAGTCATGGAGGAGTCAACAAGTTGGATGGTCATGTGGGTAGGTGGAATTTCGGTGAGACAAGTTTCCTTCATAGACTAAGTGGTTTGATTGAAATATTGTCCCCAAGGTCGGCTAGCCCTATCTAGTAGGTGGAGTCACTTATGAAGCATGAAATTCCAAAAGATCGGGGGTCTTTACACTTACAAGGCATATTGCTCAGGATAATGTCCAATGTCTCCCTTGCCTATTTAATAGTTTTGCATTCCTCAGTTAAGTATTTGTGATTGATTAGATGTTTAAAGAATTTTGTCTAATATGGAATTTTAGTCATGGCCTTGAGTAATGGAATACTCACATAATTTTTTCTAGAATATCTTTAAATTTATTGAACTTGGTATCAAATTTAGTTTGGTTCAACCTGGCAGGTACGACACCTGAGGCTTGTAGACATGAATGTCTAGAATAGGTGTAAGGGACCCTGACTGAGATGTTTCCTGATCTTAGGTAATGGTTGCCTGATCTTGATCCTCCTAGCATGCTACTGAAGGGCTCACCTTCTCTAGAGGTGTGGAGCCAGATTGGGTCACCACAACCTTGATTTTTTCCACATGCTTGGGGTTTTCTTCTTCTTTCCCATCAAAAGATCTTGTAAGAGGGTGTAGGAATGTGACCAACTGGGCTAACCGAGTATCAATAAGTTTTTGTTGAGCCTACTGGCTATCTATCATAGTTTGGAGGGTTTTCTCTATGGTAGAGAGATTTTTGTCAGAAGAGGGAAGGGAACATGTTGTTGCACTTGGGGGCTTGATAAGTGCATATTTATCCATCATAATTACATATTTTAGATCTCTTTTTAAGAACATTTCATTATTTTTTTGTTAATTTGTCTAATTTATCATTTCTCCCTTTAATTAGGAGTTGTTACTTGTTTTAGGCTGACTTTTGTGGTGAGTTGAGTAAATCTCTCCAAATCCAGTCTCATGAATCGACCATTTTAGATATTAGCCCACTATTTTAGATATGAGTCGACTAGTTCAGATCACGAATCGTCTATTTCATGCCCAGATTCAGCCAAATCACCACCGCCAACAACCATTCTAGGGTTTCATCAAACTGACACCAACATTAAATCCAATCGACTGACTCAGATCCCGAGTTGATCAATTCACACCATAGTCAAATTGTCAACAAAAGAAATTCAAACAATGTCTCTATTTTGGGCAAGCAATTAAGGCCCACAAAGGATAAGATCAGGAGCTTCAGATTTTCATCCCTAGCCTCATGAATCAACTATTTTAGATCATGAGTGGACCATTTTAGATCGTGAGTCAATAGTTTTAGATCATGAATTGACCATTTTGCACCTAGATCCATTCAAAAGTTGAATAAAGAAGGGACATTATTGCAGTCAAACATTGGTCAAAGTGGATTCAAGGGCCGCCGCCACCACGAAGCCTCGTTTTAGGGTTGTTTGCCCCTCCTTTCTCCCTATAAAAGGAGGAAGAGATCCAATTCAAAGGGTGTCTCTTTTTCCTTCATATCTTGTATCATTTCTTGTAGGATTTCTTATAATCTTGTTCTTATGTTTGAGTAATTTTCTTTTGGGGCATGGGGAATAACCTCATAGCCCATTTTTATATTAGTAGTACTATCTCCATTTTCTTAATGAAAGGATATTTCCTAATCAGTTTTCTCTTAGATCAGAAGAGTGGATATGTTCTTGTGAGGGTACTAAGATCTAGACCCCAACTAAGATGAATTGCATAAATTTTTGTCAAGCTTTTAAGATCTTCTACTTTCTGGTCCGTACTCATTTTCAAGTTTAATATGATTATATTATTTTAGGCATACCGAGATATTGGATTTCATAAAATAAAGAGTGTATAACCTTTTGACGCAATAAACTGATTTAGTTTGTGATTCTTTTTAATAGTTTCCTAGTCTATTATAACATGTGGTGACATGATCACCTGATTCATGGGTTTTAAAATCGGAATACAATTTACATGTTCTTGACGTGATCACTAGAAAGAACTTTGTTCGATGGTCAGATGAGGATTTTCAAGCACCATGACCTCAGGTTTGAGAGAAGTGTGGATTTTATGTGATCTGTGATCCTAAGGGACTCAGATCCACATAATCATGATTTAGTCATTAAGACCATGTTTGGTTCACAACCCAGTCTGGGTTTTAGCATTTCATTTCATGTCATGTCAGTGAATTTTGGTGTAGGTTGATCAAGATAGTTGTTTGGTTTGCAATCCCAAAACAACTCTATTTTAAGATTTTGTCATCCCCAAATCCATACCAAGTCGATTCCCATGAAGATAGGATTATGAACCATGGTATGGGTTAGGTTTATAAATAGCAACTCCCTCTCCCTTTCCCTCGACCCCTCACCTATCATCCACTACCTATCCATCTCCCTCAACTGCTCAACTCTCGCCCCTTTCCCTATGTCATCTTCTCCTCATGCATAGGTCACCACAATGCCTCTGTGAAATAAATTCATGCTTCTTACCAAAGGCTACTACAATGGAAACTATCTCTTATAGGTCACGGTCAAGAGAATCAATTTAGTCTACCATTGTCGGGAAACAAGCCCCAACCATTTTTCAAAAATCAAGGTTTATCTTCTCTACACTTATCCTGATCTTTCCTTTAGCATGTCCAAAGTTGTCGTTGACCCCCTCTTCCCCTCCTCCCATCTAGAAAGGAATTGTTCTATCTTGTCCATGAATAGGGCCAACAGAAACCCTAGGTAGGGAAAGGGCTGACCAACAACCTTTATGTTGGTGCATTTGTTGCTTGAGCTGTCCCCCTCCAACTGTGCATCATCCACCAAGTTTTTGCACAAGTTGCTACTGCATATCCCTATTATTTTGAGATGTGTTTTTTTGTGAAGAGGTGATCTGCATTCTTGGTTTAATGTTTTGTTTCTTTCTTGGTTTCATTCTTTGTTTCATTCGGGTGTTATACTAATTAGTTCCTTTTTTCTCCCTTATTTGCTTCTCAGATCATTCGTGGTGGTGGAATCGTTGGCGTGTTTTGGATGCTATTTGTTTCCCTCAATTAATATTTCTAGTACCTTCTCCACTATCATGTATTTGCAATCTATCTAGTTCTAATTTGAAATAAATGCAGTCTGAATATCATTATTGTATGAGTAACAAATATGTTCTGGGTACTTTTATGGCTAGATTAGATGGTTGTTTTGTTGTGATTAAATTATCAAACCTAATGTGGTGATTACAATCCATATCCCTTTGATTTTTTATAGAAATGAAGACCTTTATTGAACATGATAAGATATCAGATGAAATTAAAAAAGTTGTTGATAGTCATAATAATTACAACATAGCTTATACAGAGCCAAACACATCTATGATTTCAAAAATGTTAGATATTTCTATCCATATATCTCATGAATGATTGTGTAGAATAAAGAATGACTATGCTGATATATGAACACACCATTGAGTCTATTCAAATAGAAATTCATTCCTTTTTAAATCCAAAAATGCAAAAGAAAAAAAAGTATGCTAGCCATTTCTATCAATAGCTCTATATATGACCTCCATTTTGGACACGATAAAAAATAATGCATAGATTCATTTTCAAAAAGTACCAAATCTTCTTGGCTAATAAACATTATAAATAATGTAAAATGGTCTCTGGATGAACAGTTATATAGTACGTTGAGCTGAAGGAGCACAATGACACTTATAAGTCAATGTGAATTCGTAATTAGTGCTTCATGACTAACCAACCTTAAGAATACCTCATACTTTAGTGGTGTTATTCACATTTATTTTAACAAGCCCTACTTATTGATCAAGCTTAATTTCGACAAACTCTAACCTTGATTCACCCTATTTTTGACAACACTCATATTGACCAACCCTAATTTTGATCAACCCTAATTTTGACAATCCTTTATTATTGATCAACCCTAATTATTGATCAACCCTAATTGTGATGAACCTTAACCATTTGTCAACACTAAATATTGATCAATCATAATTTTTAATCAACCCTAATTTGGACAAACCCTAATTTTCATCAACCTTAGTTCTGACAAGCCCTAATATTGATCAATCCTAATTATTGATCAACCCTAAGTGTGATCAACGCTAATTATTAATCAACCCTAATTCCAATCAAAACTATTTATTAATTATCCCCTAATTATTTGTCAAACCTAATTATTGATCAACGCTAATCATCGATCAACCTAAATATAGATCAACCCTAATTTCAAAAAACCCTAATTTTGATTAGGTTAGTAATAATTTGGTGATATTATGTTGGTTTGATGTAATGTTGTAATATAATGAAGTAGGGATCGACAGTCATATGAAAAATAGCTCCCCCAATTGTACATATGTGTAATACTAACACTGTCATGAATTATACTATATAATTAGCATGACATATGATTAATAGTACATATAATTAACATGACATATTATTAACAGGACACATGGCTTAGGATCCTCAATAATTTTTATAATATCAATATGACTAACAAGAGATATAATTAATAGGATACATGTCTTTTGAGCCTCAATTATTTTATATCTATATAACTAAGAGGACATATAATGGGACACATGGCTTAGGACACATCACTTTTGACACATATCTTATTTTGTTAATGCATCTGAATATGCATCAAAATGTTACTACCATATGCAATAATAGAATTATATATATATATATATATATATATATATATATTCAATATTAGTATGTTTGTGCATATTATTCAATTCATCATTACTTTATATGAATTTACCTACACATGTATATGAAATGTAACATATATGAAGGGAAAGTTTTTCAAAAGTATCAAGCATCAGTTCCCCTTCACACCTTCATTCCTTCTTTGCTCCAATCCTATGCCCAATCCTATTCCGTCTAGCATGGACTCCTCTCTATCACCCCATAGGAACCTTGTGCAAAGTTTTTCATGTCTATATATAGTTAAGAAATAATCTAGTTTTCCATTTATAGATCTTAGATTTAATCTTGCTCTGATTTGAAATAATAGTAGCCAATTTGTTCAAGCTTCCTACTCTTCTACTTTTCCTCTTTGTCATATGCTACACAACCAACTTGCCTAGTAATGTATGATTTGAGCAGGTCTAGTTTGGTGAGGGTCTAAAATAGGAAATATTTGTATATGCATCCACATATCTTATAATATCTATATAATTATCAGGGCACGTGTCTTAGGTGCCTCATTATGAGGGGGCATGTATGTGAGTTAATAGTCAAGTATCCATCTATCTTTCAACTAAATTGTGTTGATTGTTTTGGATATTTTGGTCATTGGGGATGATTTGAGTTGTCTGTATTATGTGTATTATACAGTTGTGCATATTTGTGTGTGGATTGCAAAGGTGATGTATATTTTTGCTGTGTTAATTATCCTGGGCATGGTCAACATTTTCTGCCCCATTGTATGCAACATGGTTTGAATTTTTTGCCCCATTGTCTATATATGAATCATATGATTTAGTTGTTCCAAGTTTTGGTTGTTGACATTTCACTTATTTGTAACCAAATTCCCCTATATTTAGCATACACACCTAGGTTTAACATGGTTAGATTGATAAATTTAATTTACATTAACATGTACTTCCCAACCACTCCGTATGGCTAGTATGCCTCTTGCAGACCCCAACTTTAATTTTCATTAACGTGAATTGAAACTTAATTTGCATTAACACCTAGGTTGACAAAGATTTCATTTAAACACCCTCACTATCATGTTCTATTGCAATATCTAGTGCTAGTATGTCTTTTATAGACCCCAACCTCTGTATTGTATGGTTGAGGGAGTCTGATGAGGCTCTAGTTGTATCATTGGGGAGGCTATATGAAAAAGGTAGGAGTATAGATGGGAAGTTTACTGGGGACGCTTGGAGGGAGACACTCGGTGATTGTAAAAATAGAATGGGGAGGATAGAGTCTACATTAGAACATGTCAAAACTCAGTGGAAGAACCTCATGAAGGAATTTGTATAGTTCAAGTTTGTGACCAACAAGAGTGGTGTTGGATAGGATGAGATAGGGAATAAGCCCATACTTCCTGACATCCCAGATTGGAGGGAAACACATATGGTATGTAGAACAATTCATCAACATAACAATCATGTGTTTCATTCAAATTTGACCTCCTAATTGAAAGTGTTTGACAATAGGGAAACAAGGATCTAGAAAGATTGATTAGTCGGCCCTTATACCATTACCAAAACATCAAGTTGATTAGGGGAGGAACATTTCTAGAGGCCACCACACAATGTCTTCAGTGGATAGACAACTTCCGTTTTATGTCGCCTACGAGGATGATGTTGTTGTCAATTTAGACACATCTGATACTCCTTTCAATGTAGATAGGACCGGAGTTGTAGCAGACATGGGCTATTTTGGCACCCAATGTGAGGGAGACAACAGTGGAACAAATAACCAAGGTGTTGGAGAAAGGACTCCTCATAGCCATAGGCACAGGAAGTGAGTGTCAATGACACCTGAGTGATATATGCTAATTAGTGATGTGGTATCTAAATTACAAAGGTGTATTAAAAGGTGCATGAGTTAGGCATCAGGGTGACCACCCGAGCCATTGAAAAGGAAGAGTTTGCAAGAATTTTGCATCATTTCCATGAAACTTTCCCAAATTCCCTTGGTCCTATTTTTACAACTCTTGTTAACTCCATTACGGAGTTAACCAACCACAACATCTAGCTCATCCTCCAACACACCCCATAGAAAGTTATGATATGGTTGCAAGACCTTTGGGAAAGGTCCTTGGAGCTAATGCGATGCCACCACATTCCATGCCCCCTCTTTTGTTCCATCTCAATAGGGATTTGCTTCGCAATCACCCCCTTGTCCTTTCAACAACACATCAAGTATGCCATCCATGTGAAATACTGGAAGTGATGATGTTGGCACAAGAGGGACTAGCAGAGGTCGCACACCATAGTCAAACTCTTGCATGCTGTAATTCCATAAGCTCTTACTGGTTTTGAAATAATTTTCAATATCCTAGTCAGATGTTTGTTGTATTATTTGCTAAGTTTGGGAAAATTGAGTAAATTTGATTATTGTTGTAATATTTACTTCCAAGGTGAACACTTCAATTTGATTTTACTATCTACTTTTGAATTAGTTTCATTTATGAACCCTCTTTCATGGTATCTTAGGATTCTCATCACTTTAATTATATGCATAAGACTACCAATAACCATACACGTACACCAGATCTAGTTACACAAATTTTGGACATCGTATCTGGGATAGAAAATCGCATTGCTAATGAAATAGATGACTCAATAGTGACTTCCATCCTGGACAATCCCAATGATGATGACATATGACATTCCATACTTAGTTAAGTTAGTATTAGGAGTGGCACTAATTTTTTTAGAAATCATAACTAGGCATGAATAGAGGGCATATTACTTGTATTAAATGCATCTGTAGATTATTTTAACCCTCATGGAAAATCTTGAGAGTCGTGGGTTATTACACTGTAGTAGAGGTGTCTCATTACTTGAGACCATATGCTACTTCCTACAAATGGTTGATCATGGCCATACCAATCATGTTTTAGTTGAGGACTACATTCACTTTGGTGAAACCATAAACAAAATGTTCAATGAAGTATTGGACGGTGTGTGTGCCTTGTTTCAATAATATGTCGTGATGCAAATCACAACTATGCCACACCATCACTTCTTGAATAACCCAAGGTTCTACCCTTACTTCAAGGTATAGTTATCACCAAAAATTGCAATGTATGCCAACATTTATTTTGTAAGTTGAACCATATGTTGCCTTCTTTTATGATGGCATTGGGGAAATTGACATGAGACATGTCCCAATTTTGGTGAAACGTGATAAGAAAAATAATTATCAAAATAAAAAAGAGTTTGTCTCACTAAGTGTTATGGCCGCAATAGAATTTTCCATGGAGTTTCTGTATGTCCTGATGGGGCGAGAGGGCTCTGCAGTAGTCCAGAGGATCCTATAATCAACCACAACCAAAAGTGGTTTCAAAGTTACCACCAAAAAGTATTACTTGGTTGATGCAGCCAACACCAACACCCGCCAGTTCCTTGTACCATATCGCAACACAACTTACCATATAGTTGAGTATCAGGGAAACAGACACACATATAATAGTAAGAAGGAGATGTTCAACCATTGACACACACAATTATGTAATATTGTTCAAAGAGATTCAGTATGATGAAGAGGATGTTTGGTTACCTAAAAGAGGTGTGATGTATCCCATGCATTCACAACATCACCTAATATAGGCGTGTTGTATTCTAAAAAAAATATATGACACAAAAATAATGGTGACGTTATGATAGATAAATTTGCATAAAACAGTTCACCAACTGGCCTCTTGGACAATGGGGTCGACTTGAGCTCCCTCCAGCAAAAAACTCAGGCTGATGCTCAGGAGGGTGACATATTGCGTGAAAGCATTTATAGTTTAATTTGGAAAACTCAATGACCTTACCTTGTACTTGGCATCAATTGTATACTATTTTTAAACTCATCCCTCACTTGGAATCTGACATAATATTCTTCCCATACCAATATTAGGTTTTTTTGGTACAACTTTTTATGCCTCCTAATTATAAGTGCCACATTATGCCTCTTTAGGTTTTCTTACAATGGAGAATGGAGTGCCCTCGTCTCCATGTGGCCTCTAATGCATTGTACTAGTTTACATGGATGCCACAAATGTGGCTAATGGACGATTCAAAGACAACAACCCCCATAGGTCATATTTTACATGTGGTAGGGGTCTTGTTCAAAACAGTTGTCGTATGATGTTGCCCGCACAATGAGTACAACATACTGTGACCACCCTTACTACAATTAGGGATGCAGTGGTAACACAACTTAGTTATGCACAGAATGAATGCAAGCACTGGTCTAGACATTGTGAATTTTTATGTTCCATAAGAGCAGACATCGGTAGGCTAGTAACTAAAATTATGACTCTCAGGATGAGACACCAATATCTTTGTGAATGACTTAACCTACTGATAGATAGTGGCTCTTCAATAGACGATGAGGAATACAATACATCATAGTTTTAATATACTTTGTCCTATCAAAATAGAATTAAGTTGTAAGTTAGAACAATCATTTGTCATTCCTATGTTTTTATTTGAAATCTATGGTATGAACCCCACATTATGTTCCTAATGCTCATAAAATTTTAGATGTGAATGGATGCACCTGAAGTTTGAGGGGTCTTTGTGGGCTAGTCGTCTCATTGAGGATTAACACAAAAGATGTGGGGTATGTGACTTTGGCATTCTCATTGAAAGGTTGGGAAAAATGTATTACATATGTTCTACTAGATAGGTGCAAAAATAAAACCATAAACAATAGGTTTCATTACTAAGTATATTGCACATTTGTTATCATTTACCAAAACTTGTGAATACATTTTAGGGAAAGATATGTTTAGATACTTCCATTGGGCAGTCAGTCTCCCCCAACAATCAGTTCTCCATAGGCTGAGATTAAGTTGTTGACTGATGAGTGCATGTCGATGTGGGGCCAGACAATGAGCATGAAGGACTTTGTTGAAATCCATCACAACACTGAAGATGTTTACACCTCTAAAAAGTATGAGTTTTAAATTCTAAAAATTTTTGTTAACAAGTTGGAGGAAACTTTTAGTCTTCTTTTGGACATTCCTTCACCTCTGATGACTCCATAATCTTGAAAGACATAGTTATATATAAATGGATGATATTTAATTCCTACACTCGGACCCTTGAGTGTGGTTGTTGTTAAAGTTACACTATAAGCTTACTGATTTTTTCTATTTTAATGTCTGAGCTATCATTATCATAGTGCTGATGAATGATAATGGTTGCACTAGATAAGAGTCTATATGTTGTTTGCACATTATGAATTCATATTTGAATTATCATATTATATTCACATATTTGTAAAATGTAACCTTACGATTGCAATATATTACATATAGAATTTGTAATATGGTTGGGCAAGTCATGAGGCCGTGTGGTATATGGTGTAGGGCGAATGATCAAATCCAACTTGATGTGATGAGAAACCAATATGACAATGGGAGATGTGTCGATGGATTATATACAAGAGAGTCTTAGAGGGAGAAATTGTGTTACTTTCAAAACATAAGGGTGGTGACTTACATATCTTCGAGCGAGGTGAATCCCTGATGGTAGAATCTCAGGATAGAGTTTATTAGACAAAATTGTTTTGTTTTGGGAGATTTCTTGGCTACACAGCCCTAAGGTATGCAACAGGTGATTCAACACAACTTTTTGATGACTCATCATACTTACACCCCCAAGAGTTGCAGTACAAATGAACAATGTTGAAAACATCAATGATTAGTTGTAGGAGTAGGTGGTGAGGCAATGAATGAAGTTGCAAGAATCCCTAGTAAAACATTGGTCACCAATTTTAAGGCGTACTTTTGATGTTTCTTATGCATTTCAAACTATACTTGTTACAATGATTATGAACTATTCCTTGTTGAAGTTGATGACAAATACACTACCTATGTATATAACTTTTCTTTTAACTATTTGCATGGTTTGTATTAACTATTTTCATTGTTAGTTTGTTATTATCATTATGAGCTCAAACTTATATTTATCTAATATGTTAAACACTGTATTGTCTATATGTCAATGCCGCTCTCCAAGATTGAAAAATAAGTAATGGAAAAACTTTTTGCAAGTGTTTTGAGTCTTCAGACTCTCACTCTCCATCTTCACCTGAAGAGCCCACAAATGCGTTCCCTAGACAAAGAAATGAAGGGTTACTCAACATGTTTGTGATTTTCATGTGTTGTTTGATTGGCCAAAATATGACATCTAGCAAGAGGACAAGGCAACAGTGCAAGAAGACTTTATGGTCTCACGGGACGAGTACGATGAGGCCTTAAAGTGGGCCAACTGGGATGGTCCTACTTGGAATCAGTGTAAACCTTCCCCCTCATTGAAGAATGGGCAATACAATGGTTGGTCGCCATCTTAGAGTGTTTGTGGGTGTCTAGATTTAGGAATCCACCATGACCTTTTGTATTAGTTAAAAGGGGGCAAAGGATACTTCTGGTATAGAGAAGTTTGGCTTTCTTCAATGACAAAGTTGAGGCAGGCTTCATCTGATAGGATTTGTATGGTTTTCCATGGGCTGACGAGGAAGAACTTTTACTACTTACTGAGTTTAGCTGGGATGGTTACATGATGTAGTTTGGTTTTGTTTGGAAAACAAACCACAATTTATTTTTCCAAACAAGATCAAATTGTATCCTGTTACAGTCTTTGTTGAATTCAGCAATTGGTAGTGATTCTTCATTGTCAGACCACACTGAATCGTAAAAATTCTATCTCACAAAGCCTACCTTAGTTTTTTTTGTGAATGAAAAGATCTATTTCTATATACTAGGTGGATCTGGTACCTTCTTTGGGACTATGCAACAACTTATAAAGGATGCCCAGGTCACTGTGGTCCTTTTTTTCTGCTTTCCCTTGGACCATGTTACATTTACCCAATATCTACTCAGGCTTTTATCAATTTTTTTTACACTTTAATTTTTTGAGATAAACTATGTAATATCTATTTCATGAAACAATTACTTCTATGCTTAATTTGAATAAAATTTTGAATCAGATAATGTCAGTTTATGTTTGGTGCCATTGTTGGTTGAATAAATACTTCTACATCACTGTGAATGAAAAACAAATATTATGTAACTCTACTGAATTATTGTTACCATTTTTGATTGGACATATAGTAAAATATATGTTAGATTCCTTATTAAGATGATTAATTACATGAAACAATGTCTCAATCATATACTCCTTAGCATATATATATACATTTCTAATTTTTGTATTTATTAAACTATTCTACAACTATTTTTGTAAACAATTCACACAATCAACATCTTTTAGTGAGATGAAAAATCGAATGTAGCTCTAAGAATAGTGTTAGGCCATCAATACTATTTACGTAGACTATGTGTTCCTTCTGTATGCCAGGTTTGGCATGAAGCCCTTACTGAATTCCACACAATAACCAAGAGGACTGACATCAAAATAAAGATGTTTAAGGCAAGATGGAAAGTGCAAAAGCTTGTGAATGTCATTCCAGAGAAATCGTGAAAAAGTCCTCATACTTACCCACCAGAAACACAACAATAACTCGACCAACAGGGAACCTCTCTACCATGTGTAACAATGGCAAATGAGGGAGGAAAAATACAAAATGTTGTTGTTGGAGACGATGATGTTGTAGAAAATGAGCAAAATTAATGCATATTATTGAGTGTCTCAAAATATTTATTGAATTTTCAATATTTAATCAAGAAATGGTATTTTATTTATGTAGTATTGAGTACTTGTATGCATACTTTCATACTAGTATCTCGTAACACCTATTTCATTTAACTTATATTGCTTGGTTGTTATCATAGTTTGCATAGATCAACACCTTTGTTTGATGTTAACTTAACTCTTTCATATTGTTATATGTTGGAAGTAGTTCAGAATGAAAATAGATCCTGACTTGGTTGGAAAATAAAATCAGACAACAGTCTAATCATGACTGCCTAATCTTGACTAATTTTCCAAACAGAATCAAACTGACCTGACTGGTTTGGCAAATAAAATCAGACTGGATCCCAACTGAATCCTGATAGGTTTTCCAAACAGAATCAGACTAAATCTTGACCAAATGACTAAAATACAATTGCATAGCCACACATAATCAGACTGGGTCCAAACTAACCCAATCAATATCTACAAACTAACCCCAACTAACCCAGTCCCAACTACATAATCCCAGTCCCAAACCAAGCAGAGGATAAGAAATGGAGTTGGATCTGATAATGTAATAATATAGTTATTGGTGGTGATCCTATAGAACACTATTCCCTTAATTATTTGATTAGTTAAATTTATTTTAACAATTTACTTCTTTTCTTAGTTTTTAACCAAACTCTCAGTAGTTTTTTTACTTTCTTGTTCTCATGATTGGATTTTAATCTCAACCATCCTTTTTTCCATTTATTAGGATTGATACCTTGCTATACTAAGGTCCATTTGGTACTTGTATCAAGTTGACAATCTTTTTAGAAGGCTAAACTCTAGGAATTTTCTTGGTGATTTGCTGTGTGTGCAACAACACACATCAAATTTGGCATCATTGTTGGGGACAACACATGTTGTTTTTTGAATCCAATCACTTGTATATAAATGATTTTTTTATTCATAGTTTTAGTTTGATTTATATTTTTTAGTTTGTTCCATAATTTCTTTATTGTTCATAATTACTTAGCTTATTTATAATTTTTAGACTTCATTCTATAATTGTATTCCTTCCTTCTTTTTGCCTATTGAGTCCCATTCTGGTAGTTTATCTCCTCCTTATACCTAGTTTCTATTCCTTTAGTACTTCTTTCTAGTTTATTTTGACAATTTTTAGTCTTGTTCTATAATTTGCATTCTTATATTTTTGTAATTTATTTCCCTAATGGGAATCATTCCAGTGGTATATCTCCTCCTTCTATCGTGTTTCCATTTTGAAAGTATTACTTTCTAGTTTTTTTGTAATATTATCTTGTTTACAATTTTTCTAGATTATCCTTGTAATTTTTAGTTTTTTTTGTGAAGTCTAGCTAAGCTGTTAACTTGTTTTAGTTTATTTTCTACATAAATATTAGTTTCTTCTACTTTATATCTTTTTCCTTTCTTCCTATCTTAGGTTTATTTTATTATTTTGTTTCTTTAAAAGAAAAAAATCATTCAAATGGAGTAGTCAACACATTATGGTTTACAATGTCAATTGTGTGGTTATTACAATCATACATCACTAGATTGTCCTAATGTGTCTCCTCATGTTATGGAAACACCTTATAATATCGATTCTTCCTACCAAGGTGGAAATAGTGAAAATTGCAATCCACAACCCTTTGAAGATTGTTATGAGGAACAATGCCACACATATAAATATGAGGGGTGATATGACTAAGAATATTATGGGGGTATGATGAGGATAACTAAGAAATTTTTGTGGGGTAAGAACCTTATTGTGAAAATCATTATACACCTCAACATGAACAATGGATCAGAGCCCTAAAAAATAGTAATGGAGCAATAGGAAATGTTAGAAAAGTGACAAGCCATGTTAGCTACCTTACTAGAGGCACAATCACAGAGGGCCCCAGATAAATTAGAACAACCTATGATGTTTTTCCCGATGGCGATGATGAAGATCCCATATTTATGTCATATATTTGGATTCTACCAAGGAGTCACATTCTTCGTGCGATGAGAATGCTGGTATTTCGAGCCTTATGCCATAGGCTTTATTACTTGAGTATGAAAAGTTGAAGCAGGAGATTCGTCCTTATTCAGAAGCTCCAACAACTCTTCTTGTAAATCTAGGTGCTATCAATCACCAATTTGCTTTGGTTGTATCTATCATGGACAATGATGCACCATCCTCTAATGATGAAACAATTCCTCACACTATGTCAGAACCAATTCCTATTTCACATATGGCTGGTCCAGATGGGAACACACCACCTTTTGAAAAAGTTCACATGCGCCAATTAATTTATTACAAAGATGATGACCCCACTTTAATTCCTCCTGAAAACTTGGGAACTTCTTGCATAGAGGAATTTGAGTTATATGCTATATCAACAATGAAACTTACAAGTCCCAATGTTGATTGCATGAATTTCAAGGAGAGAAATTTTTTTATGATGTTGATTTTAATCTAATTAATCCTATCACATCAACACCACTTCTCCTATTTGCAAATCTAGGTGATTATAAGATACCCGAGCTAGATCTTCTACCTGATCTTACACATCTGGCACCACATGTGTTACATGTAGATCACCCACCAATATCCCCTAATCCTCATTCATCACCAACACTTCCTTCACTACTGAAGGAAGATATATGGATCCTATTGGAGGGACTGTGAGGAGAAAGGAAAAATGAAAGCCCCTTTGAGATTCCACTACTACCCACCATTAGGTGCACTATGAAGGTCCAATAATCAAGGTTCCAACCCTCCTACACATTCCATTCAGCTAGACATTCTTTGATTTACCAAACCCCCTACTTATTTCCATAGTTTTCTTTCCTCCATTCCAAATTTAAGTTTTACTCTGAATGAGAATAATTTTAGTTTTGGGGTGGAGGTGGGTGGTACATACTCATTTCAACAACTCTATCTTAAATTTCTTACAATTTTCATTATGTTAGTAGTTTAGCTTAATTTTTCAAAACTTTCCCTTAGTTTTGGCCATTATATGTCCGACCATGCCTTTATCTTGTTAGCCATGATGATATGCATGTTTGTCAATACACCCCCTTGAATGATGTAATTTCTTGTATAACATAAATTATACAATCTTCCATTGATAGAAATTATCCTGTCACCTAGGATCTTTTTTTTTTAAAGGAAAGGTCAATATCATTAAAGGCAAGCCATACGGCATCTACAAGACAGCAATCTCACACCAGAGATCCAAACATAACTCCGTTTAGGAACCGACATAGCACACAAGCTCAGATTGGGAGGCGGTAGGTAAATTACTTGCACGACCCCTCTTGGTTGAAGCTGTCCAAAGCAGCTGTCGACGAGAGAATCCTTCAATCTACACGAGCCCATGAGAAAGTCGTAAATGGAGTAAGTAGCACCAGAGGCACAGAAAACCATCACGTACACACCAACGATCCACCAAACAGACAGAAGCTCGACCACAGCTGACCAAGAGAGATAAACAAAACTAAGCTACAAACAACCAAGCTAAGGAAAATAAGACAAGGAGGGACGAAGGGAAACAACCTACAGACAGACAAAACTCACACAGGAAAAGAGACAAACAGATAAGGGGCACAAACAAGGAAGATGAAGGACAAGCGGCCAAACCCCAACATGTTCAAAATCAAGGAAAAGGAGGTCCCAAGCTGGTGAAACAGGTGGGGGTTGAAGCTCAGGGAACCCCACCACCACTCCATCCACTGCGGCGCCACCCGCCCAACTCAAGCAGAAGCTTGAGGAGGCAAAAGCGGGTCGCAGGATGGCAGCACCAACCCAAGACGACCCCCCGATTGACTCTTATCCCTGTAACACGCACCCAGGGACCCCAAGCCCGACAGTCGTCCACGGTAGAAGCCCCAACAAAACGAAACAGAACAGGAAAACGAAACACAAGAAAGCGAGAAAAGGGGAACACACATGGAGTTGTCAACTGGAGAACGGAACACCCACGAACGCCGATCACGCACAGCACCACCGGGAAGAGGATGAGCGCAGACAACTCTCCAAGCGCCGCCACCACCAGCACCAAAAGCCAAAATCGCAGCACCGCATAGAAGACCAGGCGAGGGAGGAAGCGAGGTGGAGCCACCAGCCGACGAGGCACACCAGGAAGATAGAGGACGGAGAGAGCCCAGGGGGAGAAGGAAAAGAAGCGCTGTGCTCCGAGGCAGCCTCCTCCCCCCCAGCAGGGTCGGCGTCGTGCGAGCCCTAGGTGGCCTTTGCGATCGCGGGAGCTCCGAAGACCAAAAGCCTACTATATCTTATGTCACCTAGGATCTTAATTAACACCAATCCTTGGAAACGATGGCCAGTTGTAGAGGACTGATAGGATAAAAAATAATGCTTCCTTATCTAGAGTTCTATCAACTTGAAAAATTTCTTGATTTTGCATAACTCAAAATTAATTGATCCAATGTATGATAAATGCACTTAAATTAAAAAATGAGTTGCATAAAGAAAATCTATTTTCTGCACTTCTTCCATCGCCTTCTTATATCTCCATCCGTAAACAAAAATGAAAATCCAAAATGTCAAAACTCTAACTTCGGGGTGGTACCATTCCCCTTTTCCTCCCTCTTTCACTTCTTTGATACCCCTCTTAAATTTTATAGGGGAGTACCACAAGACAGATGCTAAAAGATCACATCAAAACATGTGGTTAATGTAACTACAAAGAAATAAAAAGGTTTCAAATCAAATAGAAGAGAGACTACTTCCTTCCCACCAACCTTCACTTTATTTTATACCCAAGTGAAAATACATAAAACCAACCAATCAAAATAAGTCATATTCTTGTGAAATGACTCATAAGAAAATGCAAGAGTCTAAATACAAAGGGAATATGAAATATGTTTTAGTGTAGGTTTTGAAATGGAACCAATTTAAGAAATAGTGTTGTAGGGAATATAAAAATGGTTTTCAGTGAATCCTAGAATTCAAGGTTTCTTGGTCATATAAGGTGGAAGGACTCAAGAGGTGTTATGCGAGTGAGGATGATAGGTCAAAAGTATTATGTGGAAGTATTTTAAATTCAATATTGCTTGATGACAAGAAAATATTAAGTTCAGGGTATATTGATAAGTTCATATTTATCCATCATAATTGAATATTTTTTATCTCTTTTTAATAACATTTCATTATTATTATTTAGTTTTAAACTTAATATGTCTAGTTTAGCTTTTCATACTTTTATTTGGAGTTTTTACTAGTTTTGGGTTGAATTTTGTAGGGAAATGACCAAATTTGTGTAAAGATAATCTCACAAATCGACCGATTCAGATACAAGTCAATCATTTTGGATATGAATCGACTAATTCAAATCATGAATTCACTGTTTCACGCCAAGACTCATCCAAATTTGCAGTCGTCAACAACCATTCTAGGATTTCATCAAACCAACATCAACATTAAATCCAATCGACCAACTCAAATCCATAGTCGATTGATTCATGCCAAAGTCAAATGGTCAAAGAATGCAATTTGATAAACTCTCTAATTTGGGAAAGCAATTAAAGCCCAAAATACCAGGTGTCGGGGGCTTCAAATTCTCATCCCTAGTCCCACGAATTGACCTTTCAGATATGATTCACCTATTTCAGATCCTGAGTCAAACTTTTAGATCATGAATTGACTATTTCATTCCTACATCTAGTCAAAAGTCAAACAAAGAAGGTTGTCCTTGTAGTCAAGCTTTGGTCAAAGAGGATCCAATGGCCGTCGCCACCACAAAGCCTCATCTTAGGGTTCCCCCCCTTTCTCCCTATAAAAGGAGGGGGGACTCCAAATCAAAGGGCATTTCTTTTTCCATCATATCTTTTATCACTTCTTGTAGGATGTATTGTAATATTGTTCTTATGTTCAAGTAATTTTATTTTAGGTCATGGAAATAACCTCATGGCCCATTTCTACATTAGTTGTACTATCTCCATTTTCTTAATGAAAGTATATTTCTGAGTATGCTTCTACTTAGATTAGAAGAATAGATATGTTCTAGTGTGGGTATCAAGATTCGAAACCCAAACTAGGATGAATTGCATAAATTATTGACAAGATATTATTCTCTTCTATGTTTCGGTCCACACTCATTTTCTAGTTTAAAAAGATTATGTTGTTGTAGGGATACTGAGATCTTGGATTTCAACAAACCAAGAGCACAACCTTTTGACACTATCAACTAATTTAGGTTGTGATCCTTTTGTCTAGTTTCCTTATCTGTTATAACCTATGGTGACACAATCATATGATCCATGGGTCTGAACATCAGAATGGATTTGCCTATTCTTGACGTGATCACCTGAAACTTTATTGGATGGTCATATGAGGATCCTCAAATGTCGTGACCTCAGGTTTGAGAGAAGTCTGGATTTTGTGAAATTTGTGATCCTAAGGGACTCAAATCCACATAATCTTGATTTGGTCATTAAGAAATGGAGTAGGATTAGTTAATGTAGGAACATGGTTTTTGGTCGTGATCCTCCATACTCCCCAATTTTCTTCTATCAATTTGTCTTAGTTAAATTTACTTATGCACTTTTATTTTTATTCCTAGCATAATCAACTCTCAAATCATGACTTCTATTTCTTATTCTCACAATTGGATTTTAAACTTCAACCATCCTTTTTTCTTTCTCGTGGTCTTGATACCTTACTATACTAAGAGTTAGTTTGTTGCTTGCATCAAGTTAACAACATTTTAAAAGGTTAAACTCTAGGAATTTTCCTAGTTATTTATTGTGTGTGCAATGACATGCATCAATACTAAGGATTCTTGATTTATTGTTCCCACTAATATCATTGGTTCCTATTGTACTAGAATCATGAAGAACCCTAATTGTGGTTATGAAATTGAGAGGGTCTCTCTTGAGATGCATTTTCTGCACCAGTTGGGTTTCCATACTGGAAACAAGGATGACTTCTAGCTTGATTTGGATTGTAGTAGGCCTAACCTGGTATGCTATAGATGGAGTTGACATATCCTATCTGCTGACCATAGTAGAAAATTTGGACTACTACGTTGAATGGTCATGCCCCTGGAAGATCCTAGAAGACTAATATATATATATATATTATTTGGTGTTGCAGATACTACGAATTCCTCCATAGGCATTCAAACAAGACTCTAGGAGATCTTTTTTCAAGGTGAGCATGTTGGGGATCTCGATAATTAATTTTAGCCTGGAGCTATCTTTGGCCTTGGCAACCTTGAGGAACCCCCCTTTGACCTCTAAAAGATTGAATTTGGGTCTCGGTGATTCTTTTGACCACTTCCCAAGCGTTGTCAAATTTTTTAAACATGCAATTTCCCCCTAACAAAGTGTCAAGGAAGACTTTGGTATATAGTCAATGCCTCTATAAAATGTCTTGATTAAGTACGTCGGGGGAATGTTGTGGTGTAGGAAATGATAGAGTAGTTCTTTGAATCATTCCCAAACATCTCCCAATATTTCTTCATGAGTCATTTTAAATTGTGTAATCTACCACCAAATTTGATAAACAAGAGATGGGGGGGTAATATTTTTCAATAAATTTATATCAAATGGGCTCCCTAATGGTGATGTGGTCACCTTATATGTCATTGTACCATGAACTAGAATTTTTTTTAGTGAGTATTTGAAAATTCCTAGTTTGAGGGCATCATCAAAAATTCTTGGGATCTTAGATAAAGCAAATAGATCAAAAAAATATTGAAGGTGGTCTTGACAATTTTTGTCAATCCTCGCAAAAGATGTGCTTGCTTGAATCATAGTAATTCAATGTGTGTGGATTTCAAACTGAGGAGCAGTAATGATGGAGAGACGAAAAGATGCAATGCCTCAACAAAGAGGAATAAAAAAATCTTTGAGTTGTTCCTAACACTCTGCTTCTTGTTGGGTGGTGGCCTTGACTTCCAAAGCAACAACCATGGCCACTTTGTTGGCGAATAGGGCCTCTCCTATTCTCTTTGAATATCCATCCATCAACCATCCTAAAACAATTGCTATGGTTCAGATAGTAAAAGGTTATATGGATCAAATGATATATTATTAATGCATTGGGAGTGTCACATGTACAATGAATAGCTTGGGAAAGGAATAGAAAATTGGATGATTTAGGAGGATAAGATAAAATATCACGAATAAAAAATTATGTGAAAATTTGCTGAAAAATAGTACTACCAAAATAGAAACTAGGTTGAAGGAGAGTTACACTACCAGAAGTTGAAAAGTGTTATCCATTGATATGAGATGGAGCCACCCTTACACTGGTAGTCGTCGATGGGATCTTAGTGTCCATGGACCATTCATGACTTGCAATGAAATGGGAAGATATTATGATGTTGTATAGTTGAGCCTTGATGAAGACATTGAGTCTAAGTAGGGGAGATTGTAACGCTACATGATTTGAAACCTTAGATAAAATGATCTTAAAAGGAATGAATGCACTACCCATATCTCCAATGTGCACTTCTTTTTCTGGATTCCTTCACTAACAAACTCTATGGTTAAGTGTGCTTGGTCAAAAGTAGTACTGGGATGGATGTCTAGTTGGGAAGTTGATCTCCGCTTGCATGTGAGTGAGGACAAAGTGCGGTCTAGGCTAGTGGTGGTCTGTGGGGCCAACCACCATTCCTAAAACTCTATTGTAACATCCGAAAGTAGATCTAGGCATACCAATAAAACTAAAAAGTATAAATCAATAAAAATTACAAAACAAACTAGAACGATGAAAAAATTAAGAAAATGCAAATTTGTTTACAAACAACACCTTTGTCCCAAGACATGGATCCATATATGATAGTTGTCATTTAGACACCTAATCACCAGGAGGGAAAATCCCAAACTTGAACCTTGAAATGATTAACAACTCGCAAGCGAGTGGTAATGAATATAGAAAGGTATCAGTCCCTAGAGATGACGTTTGTAAGCATTGATCCAAGGCAATTGCGATGAAATAGAAAGTAAATTCTAGCTTGATAGTGGTTGAATAAAACTAATATATAAATGAAAAGTGTGAATTTAAGCACTACTTGATCAAAATATAAAAGGAACTGGGGGTCTGGGGGATCACCACCAAAAATCATGCTCTTACTTAATTGATTCAACACTAAGCTTTTAATGATATAAGTTAGGACAATGTGGATTGATGTCCTCTTTGAAGCATCAATCTCGCAACAAGGGTTGGACTACTCTCAATCATGAGGTCTTGGTAATTTAGGATCCTTATCCAACCGTCCAAGCAATTCTATCGGGTGATCAATCTGACATTCAAAAACATTGCTAGTCACATTACCCTAACCTATAAAAAATAGGATGGATTGGATAAAAATATCATAACCACCATCCTTGGTCTCGACATGGGGTTATGGGTTCATTAACATTGAGATCCATGGTCTGCTCACCCAATAAGGAATGTGTTTTGATCATCAGAGTTTAAGTAAATAATCAGATGATCTCATCAAGAAAATGTGATTTCCATTCTGACATTCAATCTCATGGGTCAGATGGTCATGTCACCATAAGATGATAAACAAGATAAATTAAATAGAAGATCATAATCTCAATATGTGGTCTCGTCACAGGATTATGCGTTCATTCTTGTTAAAATCTGTGGTCTCATCACCAACAAGAACATAATCAAACTAAATAAAAACATGTGCAAGATCTAAGGATAAAAAGATAATAATCACAATTAAGGGATTAGGGGTTCATTCTTGTGGAGTTCTGTTTTTCATCCCCTAAAAGAGTATATCTATCTACCCATTGATCTAGGAAAAAAGTTGGAAAACATTCATACAGAACAGTATTGGAGTCAAATACAATGGAGTAAAGGATAAACTATGGGGCTACTCCCCATGTCCTGAATAAGGGAACTACTCAGACATAATATAAAACGTGCAACATAAAATATGATCAAAGATCAGTTAGAAGAGATGCTTTTCTTTAGAGTCCCTCTTTCTTTTATAGGGGGAAATGATGGGGAAAACCCAAGAGGAATGGATACTAGTGGCAGTTAGATTTCTTGATCTAGGGCTTCGGTCAGTCGACTGGCATTAATCACTTACTTCAACCTGAAGTCACATCGGACAAACTTTGATTGTATTAATGTCTTTCTAAATTTGGCATTTGACTAAGTCTTGAATGTGATTCCGTTGATTGGGATATTGATTCGATTGAGTAGTCTATAAATGTTTTCTTTTAAACGGTCATTTCAACTGAAGTAATGGGAAAATACCTTATCTAAGTTTGATTGGGTCCTTTTTTGTATTCTTTTTTCCATACAAAAACATATAGAATTTACCAACTTTCCTTTGTACCTGGTCAAATGAATATCTTTGACAATATTAATTGTTTTCTCAAATAGATAATGGATTTTTTTTATTTAATTGCCTTCCTTTAATTACTTTGACACTCATTAACTTCTACAACTCTCTTTGTTTTAGATTTCCATTATAGGAATTTCAAGAAGATTTCAATCCCATCAAAGTTCCAAAGTAGTCTAAAAATATAATTTTCATTTAGGAAATTAAATTACCTTTCTAAGACATATTTGCACATTAAATGTGGAGTTCATATGCAAAATAAATATCAATTTTGGTGCGGGATATATATATATATATATATATATATATATATATATATATATATATATATATATGCCAAGAGTTATTTTCAGCTTTGAAATAAATCGTCTCCTTTACTACAAAAGGAACAATAAATCAAATACAAACTCCAAATGTCTAGAGAAAAGTAAAACTAAGATAATTAGCTATGAAATTAGAGAATAATCACAAAATGCTCCTAAAGAGAGTTCCAAAACATTCAAATAAAATAGATAAATATGACTTATCAATAAAACAAAGGTGAAACTAAGAATGGTACCTTTTTTGGGAAAGTAGACGTATATAAACCTTTGAATGTGATCTTGATGATGATGTGGAGCCTTTATAAAGTTTTAATTGTTGATAGGATTGCCGCAAACCACTGGAGGTCGTTTAGTGATGGTGAACTTTATGAACTCATTTGTAAGGACCATGAGGGTGGAGTAGCAATGGATAAGGAATTCCCAAGTTCCAAGTTGGATTTTTGATGTTTGTCTTATGGTTTAAGGATTGAGGAAGCATGGGATATATACATAGGTTGTGACACGGGGAACAAGAAGATCATGATTACTGCACTAAAATATAAAATGAGTGGGACAAGAGTGGTAACTCTGCATTTGCAGAGATTCCCTAAGTATGGTTCTAAATCATGTTAGACTCCTCTCTCTCACCTCACTTACCAAATAAAGAGACACACATCTATATGTTATTTGATTTCTATTTAGGTTTTAGAAGGGTCTTTTTTCTAATTTTAATTGAGGGGTCAAGGACTATTTGATCATTACTGAACAATTAACACTAGTTATCTCGAGTGTAAGGAACCATATTTTCCAACTAGTCTTAGTATTTAAAATGAGTGTTGAACTAGTTTTTGTCTTAGAGTCATAAGGATATAATCACCCTTAATAATTATCCAAAGGGATTATACTACCAACTTTAGGGAAACTTTGACATTCTCATATGTCAAGCATATAATTTTTTGGGAAAATATTATAGATGATATTAAGGTCATTTTATTATCTAAAACTCAATATTGTCATTAGTACTTAATTATGACCAAATAATTAAAATCAAATTGTAGTGTGACCCAAAAATATTTAGGAATATGTTAATCAAGATGAATCATTATCATTAGGTCAACAAGAATCATTACAACCCTCTATCTTGTCCATGCCCTAAATTTTTAAAACTAAGTCACGCTATAAGAAATTCATGTACTATGAGATCAAATAGAATTTAACGGATTCACACAATTTTTATATTTGATAATTATGGTTTTAGATTAGGTATTATTCCTAAGGTAAACTGTTCAAATTGTGACAAACTACCCGTCTTATACAAATTTTGTCCTCAAGATTTTCATGTCACTACCCACCTTAGGGTTGGCCAAAATCTGACATGAATATCATTTACACCTTTGACACATTCACATTATCATCAATTCATCTTTATATCAATAACCTAATGAAATATTTAAATTGACATTTCTCAATCACTTCTTGGATCCATTATCACAAAATTCAAATATTTCCAAATAAATTTAAATTCAAAAACCTCCACTGCAACTCCTCTTTCTGCCATATCTCAATCATCAAGGAGTAGGGAATATAACCTTGGAATCACTAATGAACTCATTTTCCCATATTGCATTGGATTCAGGGTATTATTTTATTCAGATCTATTGAATCAAGTCTTATGATGACACCTATTTATCTTGTTAGCCAAACACAAATCTAAAAGTGTGATATCTCATCAAGAAACTATCCAAAAGCTGTAACATCCCTGACCTGGGTTATGCCATAACCCTAGAATTTTTGCTTAAGTAAGTCATTTATATTATTTTATTTATCTTTTGAAAAGTAATTAAGGCTCAAGAGGAACTTATGTTTCAATTTTAGTCCTTTATGAATAATATTGAAACAATGTTTTACTTGTTGTGGACTAAAGTACAAATTACCCAAGTTGAGGGGTTAACTTGCAAATTTCACATCATAAAATGTTCCTCAAGTGTTGAAGCATCATAAGAATGAGAATTATGCTGAGGTATGGCTTCTACAAGCCTGAGCACCAAGAAAGAGATTATTAAGCAATGTTTGTGCATTAAAACCTAGTTTTGGTGTAATGTGCAATTTACCTCAAACCTAGGGTTCAATATGTAAAATACCACTTCTAGAGAGTCTCTAATGTTTATTGGTATCAATTAGAGACAAGAAAATCAGAGGGGCGTCTCATTTGAATCTCTTTGGGGGAGAGAGAATCTTGATATTAAAATAATCAAGATTTAAGCATAATTGAAACCCTAATTCAATTTAATGCAAAAATAAATATAT
Organism: Alisma plantago-aquatica; assembly: GCA_963693085.1. NCBI lineage: Eukaryota > Viridiplantae > Streptophyta > Magnoliopsida > Alismatales > Alismataceae > Alisma > Alisma plantago-aquatica. The sequence continues at coordinate 929,722,406 of OY856409.1, forward strand.
TAATGGAAGTGCCCTTCAACCAAAAACTTTATGGTTGAATTTATAAAAGTATGGACGTCCTTGTTCCATGCAATGGCACCGAAATATCTAAAGTGAGTGGAGAGCCCACTCACATTAGTTAAAGAAAAAGTAATATCCACTCATTTTTTGATATTATTATTATATTGATTAATGTGCTTAAATTGTTTTCTTTGATTCTTGTATAAAGAAGAGGATTTTTAAGGGGAGGATGATGTATTCGTATGCAAGGAAGTGAGGAGGAGAAGTGGAACCTATATTGGGAAATAAAAGATTTTTGTAACACTTTCTCTCACTTGAAATTCCCTTACATATATCCCATTTTCCACCCACATGAAAGACTCTTTTCGAATCTACTTTCTTTCCTTGCTTTAACCGAGCACAAGGGATCTTAGGAGAAATAGGAGTACGTGACCCAACCTTTAGGTGAGCTCCTTAATCATCTTCAACCTTGATTTCATGGTAGAAATCGAAATTCAATGCTTAATTTCTTCTTTTCTCCATTCAATGCTCAACCTTGATCATTCGTTGCATCCAAAGACTTGAGAACGGACCTTGGACAGTTGAGAAATCTTCATTCACCATTGAGGGCGTGAATCTTGAAGCTTGGATTCAACTTTGAAGGCGGGTTATATAACTTGAACCCTTAAACGTTATTATTGATTTCATTTCTTCATCATATGTTGAATCTTTCTTCTTTCCCAAAATTCCTTTTGATTAGTTGATGAAATCATTATAAGAATCACAAAAAATTTCGAAGGTTTGTAGCTTGAAGATGATGATGTCATCTTATCACACACCTTAAGAAAAATCATGTTCAAACGGTTTCATCTTGATGACCAAACGGTCTCAAAATCGTTTAGTGATCAATCGGTCTCAAGACTATTTGAGGTTAAATGGTCTCAAGACCGTTTGGGGTCAATTGATGATATAGTTGGATGAGGATCCAATGGTTCCAATTGATTTAATTAAAATATTTTCAATAATGGATGATCCATTGATTACAAACCTTAATCGGATTGAATGGTTGAAACCCTAAATTGATTGAGTTGATTTCTAAGTTGAATGGCCCAAATGGTCTCAAGACCATTTCAGGGCAAACTGTTTCAAGACCATTTGAGGTCAAGTGGAGTCATGTATGGATAGGGATATAAGGGTTGTAGTTTTATGAACTTTCAATGGTCTCAATGTTGGATGGTTCAATGAGTGCAAACCCTAAAATCAATTGATTGATTGAAGGAAACCCTAGATGACCCTTTCGGTTTCAAGGTGGTTTGGACCAAACGGTCTTGAGACTGTTTGAGTCCAAATGGTCTTGAGACCATTTGAGTCCAAACGGTCTTGAGACTGTTTGGGATCAAACGGTCTTCAGACCATTTGGAGAGCAAACGGTCTCAAACCGTTTGATGTTCAATCAGTTTCAATGACAGGTTGTTCATTCGGTTTCAAGGTTATTTTAATCAAACGGTTTCAAGGGTTAAAGGCACTAAATGGTTTCAAAACCATTTAAGAGCAAACGGTCTCAACCCTAGATGCACAAATGGTCTGAAGACCGTTTGGAGGGTAAACGGTCTCAAAAACCATTTGAAGGTCAATGAGGTCAAAACTGTTTGAAGGTTCAAAAGTATCAAAACCATTTAGAGACCTAATAGTCTCAAAACATTGAAAGATCAATTAACCCTATGATTGTTAATGATGTTTATCAAAGATAATTACCATGGTTTTACCTTTAAGGTACTAGGGTGATTAGTACCCTTTGAGGGGTTAACCTTTGATGCTTATGGAAGAAATATCTCAACACACTATGCTAACCCTAAATGTATGTTCTTGAATGAATGGTTGACCTAATCTAATCAAGTTTGAAGTAATCAACATCCTAGAGAGGATGAGAGGGAGAAGAATTCATACATAAATAATAATCATGTAGTGGTTAAACCTTAACACTTTCAACATGAATAAAATATGTAATTAGGGTACGATCCTTGATAAAGAGATCACGAAACCCTAATCGAAAAGGTTGATGAGCCCTAACCCTAATTTAGGGCAATGCAAGGTGTAACCCTAACCTAGGGTAATGGTATAACCCTAATCAAGAGTGATGATATAAGAAATCCCAATTTAGGGTAATATAATGAAAAACCCTAATTTAAGAGGATGCTTCATGAAACCCTAATTTTGGGTAAGGCTACATGAAACCCTAATTTGGGGAAAAGTTATAAGGAACCTTAATTCAAGATAATGATGTTTGAAACTCTAATGTAGGGTGATGCCATGTGAAACCCTAATGTAGTGATGTGATGTGAAACCCTAATCTAGGGTGATGTCATGAGAAACCCTAATGTAGTGATGTGATGTGAAACCCTAATCTAGGGTGATGTCATGAGAAACCCTAATGTAGTGATGTGATGTGAAACCCTAATGTAGTGATGTGATGTGAAACCCTAATCTAGGGTGATGTCATGTGAAACCCTAATGCAATGATGTGATGTGAAACTCTAATCCAGGGTGATGTTATGTAATGCTATATGAAACCCTACCCTAATATAGGGTGAAGATATGTAAAACCCTAATTTTGGTTTATAGTGCATGAAACCCTAATCTTGGGCAATATGATGATAAACCATAACCCTAACTTTGGGCAATGAGTTGAGAAACTCTAATTTCAGGAAATGCTATGTGAAACCCTGATCTAGGATGATGTTATGTGAAATTCTAATACAGGGTGATGTTATGTGAAACCCTAATATAGGGTGATGTTATGTAAACCCTAATTGATAAAGATGGGAAACCCTATCCCTAATAATGGAATAGTGACTAATATATTGATAAGTGAAACACCTAAGGTGGTTGTTAATGTATGACCTTATATCAATAATGCCTTAACTCGAGATCAGTCCATATCATTGATAATGGTTGAATAATTCAAATAAGTGACTTAGGTCCAATACATTACATGATAAATGTGATGAAATGGTGCATAAAGTATTAAGATGGGAAATACCCTAGTACAAGATAATTTGATGAACTTAAGTAAGATAAAGGTGATGAGGGAAGTGATACATCAAGACATGATAGATATCACATCCAACACCTCAAGATTGATACACCTTGATGTATTCTAAATCCAATATACTTGGATGAGTAATACATAAAGTGTGTCATGTCAATTTTTACATTGAGATGTAATGCACTTTGATAAGTGCATGTTAACATACCTTATGAAAAGGTTAAGCCAAATTAATAAAGTATGATGTAATCATATTCTGGCAAAGTTGAGAGAGGAACTCATATCTTGTGTTGATAATTCATTTAATGATAAATGATGTGAATAAATAAGCATGATTGAATACTTATGTTATCAATGTTGGCTCCTAGCTATGTGGAGCAATGAATTAGGTCTTGATCATTAATAATATGATCTTGAGAACCTAAATGGTTAATAATGGAAAACCCTAAACCTAATGAAGGGTGATAATATGTAAGAGAAACCCTAATTGATAAGGAAGGGAAACCCTAACCCTAATGATGGGAAGGTTGTAATTCTCTTGTTGCATAAACCCTGTAAGGTATGTTAAATACTTGAATAAAAGTATAATGTGCAATGTCCTTGTGAGCCTTGTGAATAAGTTGTTACCTAGTGAGAGGTGACAAGATGTAACAACCTTGTGGGCCATGTGATAAGTTGTTACCTAGTGAGAGGTGACAAGATGTAATGGCCTTGTGAGCCATGTGATAATTTGTTACCTAGTGAGAGGTGACAAGATGTAATGGCCTTGTGAGCCATGTGATAATTTGTTGCTTAATGAGAGGTGGCAAGATACTTAATGGGTCTTGTGAGCCATGTGAGATGATTGTGTAGCAAGTATCATGTTTACCTTGATCAGATGACTTGAAGGTATTGGTTACCTGATAAGTGGTAACAAGTGTTCTAAGATGAACTAAGGGTTTAAATAACCATATTCTATAATCTTGATGATGAGATGTTAAGGGATGAGAATGCCCATGATGTGACAAGGGATTGAGATCCCAATGTTTTATAAAGTTTTGAAAAGTACTTAATGATGTATTATACTTTTCTTTATAGCATTTGTCATAATAATTCTTGTTTGAAGCTTGACTGATGCTAAAAGAATATGGTAATGTACTTAATTAACCAAGTGAAATCTCATCATGTAGTGCCCTGGCCATAGATCCATCAACGTCGGAATTTGCTGAATGGTGAAACGGGTTGCTCTATGGCATAACCCGGAATGCATATTTTTGAATATGCAGGGGTGATGGGCGAAAATATCTGTACGCCCTAATGGAGGAATTGATGTGAGATAAACATTAAATCTCTCAATCCTTCATTATATATGTCGGGATGGATGTATCACTAGTCCCCCGAAGCCGAGATGGATGTATCACGAATCTCCCAATAATATAAATGTCGGATCGATGTGAGACAAGTATTAAATATCTCGATGCCAAAGGAGTATGATTGACGCTGTAACTCTATAGCGAAGTTGCCAGTATACCTTGGAAAGCTATTTAATAGAGACACAAGATGTCCTGCATTTTGTACCCACACTGACTGGGGAGGATGAGGTCATGGAAATCCGACTCTTCCTTGACCTATGTATGGCACTGATTTCGACTTAGCAATGGTCGGTAGGAGTATGAGCGGTATACCTCATCTCCTCATGGCATAAGTGTGATTGTAAAATGTAATCAGCTGTATAGCATGATTGCTTAAGGATTGAATACGAAAATCATTGGCTGATGTTACATTTTTTTATGAATCTTTAGTTGATAGATGATATATTTATGATTCCTTACACTCCTTGTAAAGTAGAAAGATGATGTACAATTCTACCATGGGTAGATACAATGTTCTCATTAAGAAAGGAGATTATCCTACTCTATTCATACAATGACTAATACTGCTGTTAATATAAAAGAACTTCTGCTCAGTTTATTATTGTAACATCCTAACATCATTTATTCAATCTAGGATGCATATAAAGAACATGTTTATTCAAGTGAATCTAGAGGGATATCAAACTATATGAGAATTAATGAGAGTGTTTGGTGCTCAACAATCTTATTTCTCTGATACCATATTATAACATCTCACTTTTTCAAACATACATATAGTTGAGAGGAAGCATACATTTAATTTATTCTCTAGAGGAATTTCAAAAACATGACAATCATCGTGTAAAAAAATTGCATTCAACGAACACAAGATAATAATATGATTCTCATTTCTCAGGTCCACAAAATAAACTTGAAATTGAAACTAAGGTAATACATGACCCTCATATATTGAAAAAAGAACTAAAATAATATTATTTGATAGTTGGTATTCCATAAAGTTGAGAATAATATTGTTAGAAATATGTTGAGAAGTGGACACAATATCATAATATATGGTTTTGATATTGTCAAAAGTATGTTGATAAGTTGTGCTTTAATTTTAGAAGAGTCTTTTGTTTCTTTTTTCTCATATAGTCCAAAATATAGTACAAGCAAGTATATTTGGTTGTGTGAATATGTTTTGGATATGTTAATATTTATTACGCGATGTATTGTTTCAAGATTAACTAATTTGATATATCATTGTGTATAAAAATTAAACATTCTAGATGTTATGCACAATGTCACAGGTGAAAAAGAGATGTATGTTGATTCTTGAGATGTTATATACATGAGACATATGGTTGGTCATTTCTATTAACTGTGGACTCTGTGTTGTACAACCCTACTTATGTTGTTTTGTTGTATGCTTTTTTGTTGCCCATTGGAAATTGGGATAAATAGAATTGTCAAAATTAATCCTACTGGTAGATATTCAAGTTTAATTTTATTTTCTCTAGTGAGTATTTAGTTGTCCTATAAACTAAATGAGAATATGAATTGTAGTAGGACATTTAATCTTTTATGATTTGTGATTATAAACTGTTTCGATATTTGGATGAATGTAAAAGTAATACACTCTTTTGGATGTATGTGTGTTTCCTCATAGTCATGATTTGATGTTTATATGATGGGTGGCCAAAATGAAACTAATATACCCAATGTGGCCTTATCATGGTTAAGAATGTAATTTTAGCTGCCCCACCCGCCTCCATGCCCTCCTCCGCTGGAGCCCTGCTACATGTCGTTGTTAGCATGCGGCACGACATCAGGCCGCGGGATAATCTTTCTCAAGACATAACAGTAATAAATTTATGTCACCGATCATGAAACCGTGGCTCCTCCATGACGATAAGCCCCTATTTGGTTCAAGATTCAGATTATGAAATCTAGATTGGGTTTAGTGATTACTTTATTTGGATTCGGTTTGGTTTGTGTTTTATAGCCAGTGGCGGACCCACATTGGGGCCACATGAGGCCTTGGCCTCACCCAACGTAGTTCAAACTTCAAGCATATACATCTGTTATTATTGCACACAGCCGTATTGGCCTCACCCATCGTCATTCAAGAGTGATTAACACAGACATTAGTTTATTAGGAGTAATTAACAATAACACTTTTTATATTATCATACAAGAAAAGTTGGATATGCAGTATATGGACAAGCACGTAATGGTTGGCCTCCCCCTTTTATCGTGTAGTCATCACATAGAATTGATACATAGAAGTTAATACATACGAGTAATTAATGCGGCCGTTTTGAATCATCGCCATGAGAAATCAGTCAAGCATGGAATAGTTAATACACAAGAATTAATCGACTTTCTCTCTCACTAAAAATATAATTATTTGAACTACTGTGATATTATGTTACAGAAAAGATAAGAGACCCCTCATGACATAAAGAGAGAAGAAGAGCATATTTTATAACGGAAAAAACAACTATGTGAAAAAAAAAATTGACTAATACAAGTGTATTAAATTATGCTTCAACTTATAAAGATGATATAATTAAAGAATAAGAAAGGGGTTTGTAGACCTCATAAATTGATATAAAATTAAAGAAATCAAATTTGAATACAGTTATAGAAAATAGGTTTCACCATTGAGGTTTAAATAGAAAATTAGGAATCTGCATCTTCTAAGTTTAATACTATATTCTTACTATTATGACATAATCATATCTAAACTCAAATATGTATAACCTTGTAAATAAATTACTATAATATCATTTATTATGGATTGACTCATTTCATTTCATTGCAATATTGGAACGATGCCCTTCGAGAAACAATCAATATACAATGTGAGATACTTGTTTAATTTTATATCGGTAAATTTTACTTGCAATATACTTTATAATTTTATGGTTTTAATAAATTAAGTGTTAGAATTAAATTTGATTTTTTCTTGGAAAAGTTGGACTTCATTTAAATGATATGAACAAGTACTTAATCTACAGAAATCATCAAAAATTTTGATGTAGAAGAAATTATCAAAATTTTCAAACAATGAAAACTCGGTATCGTGTAGTTGGTGAACTTTTACTTTATTGAAATTGTAGAACTTTTAATGATTTTTTGTTTTTGTTCTCTGACTTTTACATATTGACATTATTATGGATATAATTATTTTTGTTAGTTATAATTTGGCCTCACCCATATGTAACTTCTGGATCCACCACTATTGATAGCTTATCTCGTTGCAATCACTCATTAAATTAGACTGACCTCGTAACTTGTGTTTTTTAGTCAGGCATATAAAACAAAATAACACATAAGTCAGAATCAAATCCAGACCGGATTTTGAAATCTTACTAAGAGCATGACTGACTTGGTCTGGATTTGAGGATTACGAAACCCGAAATAGACTCCGTCAGTCCGATTTCTGCCAAACAAAACAAATCAGGTATCAGAATGGATTAGTCGGGATTAGCGCCAACGAGATACAAAGGGCCTGTTTGGAAACGGAATGGGATGAGATTGGGGCTTGTCTTATTAGGCCACGTCTGCGCCACATCAACAAATCCAGTCCGGTTTTGCACTTGTGCGTTTGGCTAGAATCCACGTTTCGAGATTCTATAATCCCAAAAGCTGGACTATCTCAGTCCTGCCATCAGCAGGATTAGGAATCCCAGTCTGGATTAGGCTCTGTCTTTTGTGTATTTTGTTTTATATAGCAGACTGAAAAACACAAGTTACGAGGTCAGCTAGATTGGTTTGCCAAACATGGCCAAGTGGGAAACCACAATCCCAATCCGGATGATGACTGGATTAATCTCAGTCGGGATTTCATAATCTCAATAATCTCAATCCATTCCCAAATAGGGCCAAAAAAATAACACCTAATCCGGATTGGGTCACGAACCAAATAGAAGCGGACTGAATTAGTCGGAATTTGCACCTCTACATCCTTGTTAGCATGCGGTACGGCATCAGGCTGCAGGGTACTCTTGCTCAAGACGTAAGAGAAATAAATTTACGTCACGTGATCCTGAAAGAAGCGTGGCTCCTCCCTGACGATAACGTACTTGTGTCGGATGTAATACCAGTCACCTGTTTGCCAAGCCTACTAATCAAATCCGCATATTCTGTTCTGAGATCAGCATGAGCGTGATTTTTTGATCCGGGGTATTCAAAGCAGTATTTATATATAGCTATTTTTTCAAAGAAAAAGTAAAAAATCTGTATAAGGTTGGACCTTTCTTTCTTTGGAAGGATATTAATGTCCGTCATTTTCATGGTTTCCTTATCAGAGCATCAGTTTATTTAATCCGTTTGTTTGTTATTATTTGTTTCATTGGATCGCGTGACATACTGACATGGCGTTGGCATGCAGCCACTCCTTTTCTATAGTAAAAAAAGCATGTTCGAAATAGGCAACAATTTATGTTGGATCTCTCTCCATTGCTCTCATGAGCACACATTTTCGTGGCTGTTGACCAAACTCTCACCAAAGAATTGAGAGAGAGAGAGAGAGAGAGAGAGGCTATTGTATTATATTCGTCCATAATCCCATGAGAGAGCGGGGGACTGCTATTGTTCGTCTACAATCCCAACTCCTTGTCTTATACTCTAGTTCACGCAACCCTCAAGAAGCACTGGTTTAGAGAGAAATTATTCTTCTAAACAAAATTGTTATCGCATTTCTTTGTTAAAAATACTTGATATATTAAATTTTAGAAAAATAAAATTTCTGATGCAATACGCTTTAGTTAAAACTACCATTCTATTTGACATGTTTGTTCAGTTTCGAACTGAATCTGCCATTTGAGTTGTGCTTTCAGTAGCTCATTTTTCTCAAAAACAGTGACGTCACCATTTGACATGGCGGTTTTGATGCTTTTATATTGGACATATACCACAACACACATGAAGTTGTCGTACAAAATGGGGAAAAAGTTGAAACAGTTAAATTAAGTTCCGCATTCATTTCATATTTAATTATGAAATAAAAATTCCAAATTAGGGGACGGACCTGGCTAAAAGTATGCTATTGTAGGACTTGCTACATTGAGAATGTTACAACCCCAATTTTAGATTCATTTGCTGAGAAATGTACACTACTGTAAATCTTGTCAAAGTCGAAGGCCAATTCCTTGACCATTACATGTGAATCCTTGACCAATAGGTCTTGGTCAGGGCCAATCCCTGACCAACGTACCCTCGCCAAAAGCTTGGTGACCAATAGTGGTTGGCTAGGACCTATCCCTGACCAATAGGGGCGGAATCCCTGGGCAACCATTACAGGAATTAAAATGAATCTCTTGGGACAATACATTGTATCCAAAGCACATCCTTGACCAATAGGAAGGTATGTTATTTTATTATATATCCATATATGAACACACATAACATCCAAAATATTACACATTAGAAGTAGATTATTACACATCAGATGACAACACTTTGAATATAACAAAACAGATCATTGCATTGAATTTGTAATTGTGATGTCTACATCCAAAAAGTATGATTGAAGCATCATGTTTTTCCCAAAAAGATAACTCATATCCTCTAATAAATCACATCGTTATAGAATTCATATGCATTGCACTACATATCACATTCTTTCAAACAAAAATAAACTTGCATATCGCCATCCGAATCTAACTACTTCATTCATTCTCCCTAGCATCACTTCCACAACTTCCACCATGAGGGCTTTCTCCAAGATTTGCTTCGGTCCTTCTACTTTGTGGAGTGTTTCCAATATCCTGCATTTTACAAATATGATCTCAACAAGATTTCATATAAGTCAATGATTATAATTGCATGAACATGTGTACAAAAGTAAACAAAAAGTGTAAGCTACTTGTTTCTCAACCAACTTTAGCAATTCTGAACTCAAACTCATGTAGGGTTAAACTACTAATAATGACATGAGAACAGCCTGAAGTAAATGGTTTCTAGTAGCAAAGCTGCAACCAGTGTAAAAGGGCAAAGAAGCTCCATTCTGTAGTTGATGGCCCTGTCACAAAGAAGCTCCATTCTTGACATTGTGTGGATTGAGCGTTGATCCTATTAATAACATGATAACGTGAACATGAAGGAGACTCCCACCCCGAATGGGCAATGGCCTCGATGTCTTCCCGCCGACCAAGGAGCTGCACAATCTACCACCCTCCTTAATCATAAACTAAACAATCAAGATGGATGCTTGAATATTTTATTGAACAAAAATGTCAGATAGTAATTTATCAATGCTTCCTACTTATCAAACACTCCTCTTCAAATTTCTGATAAAAGACGAAAGAAAAAAAAATTACCGAGTGCCAAGTACATTACCTCCACGCACTGTGTATACTACTGCGAAAGATTTGCTTGCAAACGGACTTGAAAAATGAGATCGAAGGAAAAAGAAATATAATCAGGTTTCGAAATGGTATTCTGAATACTGACATTAATAATGACGTTGTTCGGGAGAGAAAGATGGTAGTCCGCGATCACCTGTAGTTACAATACGGTATTCTAAATGCTGTGAACAAGGCCTTTTGAATCTCACCATTATCGGCATTATTGTGAAATTCCACGACGGTTCCGCGAGACCACAACCCCCTCCGCCTCTTTCACACCGGTCTCCTGTTGTGCCGCTCGATCCTCCTTCTCACAGTTCCGACGCCTATGCATCTATGCCCGCCGCCGAATCGAATTGGACATTAGGGATGCTACAGTTCTGGCCCCTCTAATTTCGCCTTCGATCCACCACACCGCCATGAAGATGGACATCGGCGAGCTCGATTTGAAAGGATTGTCGAAGGCTTGTGGGATAACAAGTAGGAGGCATGCAGGGGAAAGGGGAGGAGGCGGAGTGGTGAAGATAGGTGGAGAGGAGGACGGGGTCGTAGGTAGGCATGCAAATCATCTTGAAGTCCAGCAAACGGGGGAAGAGGATAGCGGCCGCGCCTAGGAGCCGAACAGACGGGAGGATGGTATCGGGGTGGGGGATATCAAAAATGACGGCTAGGGTACGGCGTAGGAATATAAAGAGTCTGGGTGAGAAAATAAATTATAGTCAAGGATTGAACAGTCTGTCCTCAAGGATAAGCCTTGAGGAGTCCCACTAAATTGGCCAGGGTATTTATCCCTGACAACCTGGCCTTGGCCTATGTTAACTTTTGTTGTAGTGGTAATTTCTCATATTAAAGATAAATGAACAGATAATGATTGAATGCATTAATTTCGTTACAATATCCTTGATGATTGCTTTGTAGGCTTTATTGGCTATTGGGTCCAATAACAAGGAAATTCAATTAGTAAATGAATAATTAAGATTTTGAGAAAAGAAACGTGTGGAAACCTCCAGAAGGAAAAATAATACAATCCAAAGTTGGATTTCGTGCCTCTTAGGTTCTTTGGGTCCCAAGGAGTCTAAAATTACATAGAGAATGCAATAAAAAAAGAAAAGACCAATTAAGTATTTCCTTAATTAAGAAAGAAATTGAAAATAATGATAAAATGTGGAAAAGATGTGAAAATAGGTATAATTGAGTTATCCTTGGTGGATTTTCGTATCCCAAGGATTCCTAATATTAAAAGGAATTTCAATAGGAAAATAGAAGAGAAATAAAGAGAAATCCTTAAAAAGAGAATTAAAAAGGAAAAGAAATTGATTAATAAAAGGGAAATATGAGAAATTGACTTTCAAAAGAAGATAAAGGCAAATAGATTTTCCCCAATATGGGAATCTGTGCCTTTGGGATTTCTTGAGGTCCAAGGGAACCAAAATAATAAGATAATAATTTAATAGCAAAGGAAAGAGAAAATATGTGAGAAATATACTTAATTGAGTAATATTTTGCACCTAAATAAAAGACATGTTTTCTTTTAGATAATGAGCCCAAATTTGGCGCAGAGCTATATTAAGTCTTCATTAAGTTTCCCTCAAAATTTGGGATTAATTTGACATGTGGTTTGGGAGATATGATTTTTGGAAGTTTTCATATAGTGAAGAGGACAATGGATAATGTCACGATTTATTATTCAAATAGGATTGGTGGTTTATTAGATGCGCGTGATGAGGACTGTTGATATTTGGATCCGACGGTACTAAACTCATCACCTTCCTCACGCCTAGTTAGGAAAGATGGGAACAATACCTTAGGATTTCCAAATTTGTTTGCTTTTACCACAAGGATCGGGAAACCATGGGAAGTTTCCCATTGTGTTTGTGAGACCAAATCGGACCTGACAAGCCTGACTTTTACCCCCCTTTGGATGGGTATCATAGGTTTCCCCAATTTGTAGGACTCCCGTCAGATCCATTGGGGAAAACGTGTATATAAGGGAGATAATTCATCCCTTCCAAGTTACACAGACGTTCACAAGTCATCCCTTGACTTCTGGTCCTTTTCCATACTTCCAAGTCCGCACCGCGGCTCGTCCATGGCTTCGGTTTCGTCCTGAGTGCCGCTGGAACTACCCCTTTCATCAACATCCATCGTCGGGCGCATGGCGGAGCATTTGGAGATTTCCATCCTGATCAGTAGTACCTGACGGAGGTGTGCCGACCTTCATCGACGGCTGGGGAGGTGAGGTGCTCGGATTCAACGCTGGGGTTGACCGCGGGCAGCTGCTGGTTCGTGAGTAGAAACACTGAAGGAAGGATTTGAAGTTTGGGGTCTTGCGGTCATCAACCAAGGTGGAGGCTCTGAGCCTTGGTACCCCACACAGGAGGAGGTGACGATGCCGCTCGAGCAGTGCAAGGTGGCGCCGCAGGTGGGCGAGGAGGCCGCCACCCAGCCGGATCTGCCGTCCCCTGTTTTACTGAGTAAACATAGGACGAGCCTCCCCGTTCCGTGAAGACGAAGAAGGGGCACATGGGTCCGGGTTATCAGGTAACCAGATCAACGTGCAGATCCGTGAGCTGAGGGACAAATTTGCTAGAAAAAGGAACAAAAGGGACACGTGGCACTCTGCCATTGGTCAAGAGGTACTTTAATTTGCAAAATTCGTAACTAATTACCAGTAGCTCGGATGGATACACATAAAATATGAAAATTGCTCAGAAAAAATAGAGGAATCTAATAAAAATATAATTGGAGCATGATTATTCTTGCAATTCAAAAAGTATATAGGGATGCTATCTTTAATAGTTTAATCAATGAAAAACTCTAACCTTTGATGATTAATGAATTAGAAAGGCTTAGATGAGTGTTTAAAGTTGATATTAACCTATTAATGATGAAAAAGAACATTAAGATCGAAAAAGATGAACTTTGCATATAATTAGTTTAATTTAGAGTTGATATGCATAAATGGGCTTTAATGGGCCTTGAAACCCTAATGTTGGCAAATTTGACTCTTAATGACTTTACTTATTCGATTTCATGTATCAAACTGAGTTTTCATGGTTATAAGATATTTCGAGCATTAAAGTTCCTAATTTGTGGATAAATGCCCTAAATGTAGTAATTAGGGTTTTCTCATGAATAAAAGGTGGAATTAATGGCAAATCGAGTTCATATGTGAATTGGACCATAATGAACTATGAATTGATGATAAATGTGTATAATGATCTTGTCATTGATTAAAGGGATAAAAATAATAGCTTTAATGTAAAAGAGGCTTAATGAACTTAATTAATGATTAATTATGCTTTTAATCTGAAATTGAGGATTAGATGTGGAAATAATTAGTGTTGGTGATCAATTGCATTAAATTAGGGTTTAAAATAGTAAAAGATGAAGGGAAACCCTAATTGCAATAGGAACCCTAAAAGTGAATTAGAAACCCTAGGAAGCGAGCTAGGTTTAATGGATCTTGATGACATGAATAATAAAAAGGGAATTACGTGATTATTTCAGGATCTTGTTGAAAATGCTTGCTTGCTTGGATTCTTATTTGCATGGATATTTCTGTTCAAATCATCAGATCAGGTATGTGGTTAATTATGAATAACCGCCTTAGTTTCCCGAGGATTTTCTGGATGGTTAATCACATTGAATGCAAATTATCAGTTTTGATGTTCATATTTGCAAACTATAAAGTCACTATGATTATCACATTAATAATAGAAGTATGGAACTCGCACTTACATGCCACCCTGATGGATGATGCCAAAGGTCAGGCCCAGATGGGTAGACCAATGGACACCTTGAGTGGTGACCCCAGGCACCAAGCTCGGGAATGAGAAGGTGGCCTATGTTATTGCATGACTAGTGGGAACCATGAGTGGTGACCCCCAAGCCCCAAGCTCGAGATTGAGAAGGTGGCCTTAAGTCATTGGCAAAGGAAACCCTAAGGTGGGTATGCTAGGGATAGGGCAAAAGCGATGGAGAATGTCATACTGAAACATGTAAATTGGCTTGTTAATTAACTTGATTGTGATAATTAGATTGTTATCCTTATGTGCAAACTTTTGGTTGTTCCCACATACCATTATATTTCGATATACTAACCGATGTTTTGTTTGTCGGCGTTTTAGGAACAACAATTGAAAGAACAAACGGTAAAGTGACACATTGTGGAAATAAGAAATAAAGTGCAAGGAGGATTAGATAGAATAATTCAAGCTCTGGATAGATAGATTTCCAAAGTTTTCAAAGGTAAGTAAAGTTTTAATTTTATACCAAATTCCAGTTAGTTAGTAGAATTTCATAATTACTATTGATTATTTGTTGAACCTTTGATCCTGTTAATTGAATAACGGCTTTAACCTTTGGGTCTCTCTTAATTGGGGGTTACCGGGAGGTGGGGTCATTACAATTGGTATCAGAGCATATGTTCCTCGATTAATCTTTAATAATTATTAAATTTTAAAAATTTTGTAGAACCCAAGGGAGTTATTAGAGGATTGTCCGAAAGATTGAGGTGTCTAGAAAAGGATCACGTCTGGGGGCTGGCAATATTTTCCTCCACACCGCTAATCGAAATACGAGGACTCCAGGATTGTATGACTGCCTGGCCGATGTCTTAGGATATGACTCGAAATAAGATACCTTTAGGACTCTCTCATCTTGTTCATCCCTTCTCAACTCAAATTCTATTTAGGGCCTTAAGGATTAGGATTTCCTCTCTATTCTCCTGACCCTCTTGAGGTATGGGTAAGGTTGATAAGGATTAAGGAATCCTCCACCAAATTAATAAAAAGCATGTAATGAGATGTCATGGACATAAGCTTAATAGAGTAAGCGTAAAGGAATAGATACGTGATTAGGTCGTATGACACGAGTTGTCATTGCCCTCAGGAGAGGCCTGAGGATAGACCTCCATGGCAGGAGGACGAGTAGAGAGAGTTAGTCTTGGAGGTAGAGACCTCCATTAAAAGTAGAGACCTAGCACATCCTTTGGGGATGATGTTAACCCTAACCCTAAGTGAAGGTTAGAGAGAGAGATGGCATGATGAGATTAGACTAGGTGTTTGGATAAACATGCCTTGGATGCCATATGAGCCATGAGAAGTTGATGACCTAGCACCTTTGGCAACCCAACCTTGGGAAGGGCCGTGCATGTTTGAGCGAAGGATAGCTCCTTCATGGATGAAGTTAGAGAAGAACCTATAGAACCCTATGGGCTTGTGCAAGTAGGGTGTAGCTTGCACCCATAGGACGTCAGTAGTACTGACAGTAGGATGAAACCTTGGATAAGGAATCATGATGGATGTCTTATGAGATAAACATAAAGAGCTAAGGATAATCTTGAGCCAAACATGAGTTGAGAAAAGGATTCACCCAGGTAGGGATATGCTGGTAAGCTTGATCCAACTTCATGAAGTGAGGTTGGATGTGGAGTTATATCTAGAGAGAGAAAGCAGGACCCAAGAAAGAAGGTTGAAATCTTAGATTCCGAGACATGAGGAATAGTGGAGAGTCGAGGATGATGTGACCTAAGTGGATGATAGTGGATGATAGTGGATGCTTCTAGTACCTATGGTGTAAGTGATTACCTACTGGATGAGATAAAGAGTGCTTTAGACCCTGAGGAGGTTAAATAGCCAGTTGTGAGGCTTTATACCTAGTTGGTTGTCCTGGAAGAGGACTCAACTCCGAAGTGTTGCTCGATAGAAGGATCATGGAAGTACATGACATACGTTGGACATGCTTGATTCATGGTTAAGAGATTGAGCATGCAGTTGGACACCCAAAGGTGAACCTAGGGTTCCTAGGCCTAAGAGGGGAAGCAGTGTATCTGATGCTCATGATGAGATTTGAGTCTCTATAGTCCCGAGCATGGCACTCCTCATGTGTAGAGGTAATGGAAATCCCTTAAGTTAAGGGTATGTTTGATGAACCCCTCACGACTAAATTGATCTAATGTTGATGATGAGAACAAGTGTGACCTAGCATGGTTTAGTAGGTACGCTTGTGCCTTAGTAGTTGCTGGATTAAGCATGCTCTCATGTGAATGTAAACCCTTAGGACGCTTGTGACCTTTTTTATCAAGGTGTAGTTTCCTCCCATCCTGGGAGAGGGACCCTTTGGTAGGGGGTTTACCAGTTTGGTTGGTTTTGAGGTAACCTAAAGAAGTTTCATAGGATCTTGAGAAGCTAAGTGAAAATTACATGGAATGAGAATGAACCTGTAGACCCATAGATAACCATATCTAAGTGCATGTGGATGTGTTACCATGGAGGTAACCGGTATGGGGCTTGACCAAGGTAGGCAGGTTGCCATGACCCCTATGAAGGGATGAAAGTCAATCATGAATGCAGGGAGAGATGATGAAGGATTGGGTAAGGTTCTAACTTGAACATGTACTATAATGGAATCCTAAGTCTATCCTAGGGTCAGGTAGGGATGAGACCGATGGAAGAAGGAGTTTCCTAATTCCCTAGTTGCACATGACCATAGGGTTGGGAGGTAACAACTATCATTGTCTGAGGGCCATGGGTCAGGAGATTGATCACCTTCATAAACGCATGGGACCCAAAGGGCAGATGAGTAGGGCACTCTCTAGATGCATGAGGGAAGAGGGATGACCCCAAAAGTGACGGCACCCTATGGACCTTGAGGAGATGACAAAGGATTGTGTGTGGATCCAAGTAGGTTCAAGACCAGTTTTCCATGGAGGAAATTTTGATATCATGATGTTTGGGATGTAAAGACATGAGTTGTACGTTTCAACTTAGATTTGAAGGTGTACTGGCAAGGTGAGATGTATCATCTCTACTCTTAGAATGGGAAGAACTCTGTATTTGGACGGCCGCCAAATGCTTATTTCTTCTTGTTATGGGAGTGAGAGATAGGACAATACGCATGCCATACACCAAGGGTAAGGATGACGTGAGTTGGAACGTTGCTATAAGGAATGAGGACAGAGATGACAATGTGCCTTGGTGGAGTGAATGATGCATGGACGGGTACAAATGATAAAAGTATTAAGATAATCACCTTGTAAGGATGTTCCTAGTAGAAGCTTTATGGAATTTGTAAGGTTGAGATTGATCACCAGGTGGATGAGCTCAGAGTTTCTTGATGAAGATAAAACTAGAGTTTGAGATGAGATGATACATGGAGGTGTATGTCCTCAACAATACTTAACACCTAAGGATAATAAGTGGTAATGAATGCTTCAGTTGAGATATAGCTGCCTAGTTTAGCTGGAAGCTAGAAGAAGTTGAGTTTGTTAGGCTAACCTTCAGTTGAGAAAAGAGATAAGTTTGGCTAACACCCAGATGTATCAATAGCAGTTAATCAAGTAAATGATTGCTTGGTTAGCCAGTCAAATCCGTGATATAATGAAAGGATGATTGTCAAACCTCAGATGTACTTCTTTGGAAAGGAAAGTGATGAAACCCTAATGAGAGTATTTTAGGGTTTCCGAGGTATCTATCTTGAGGAATCATGACATACTGGGAATCATGGTTTTAAGATCACCACACATCGTGAAACTACAAAGATAGTAAGTGATAGTAGCACTTTGGATGCTTAAAATAAAGTTGCATGTAGCATGTGGCCATGCAAGCTAGGAGGCAAAGGAAGAACACCAGTAACCCAGTACATGGATATAAAGTATAAAGAGTTCCCGAGAGAGAATGGGAGTTCATCACTATGGATGTTTTGAGTCTCCCCTGTACCAAGGAAGGTCGAGATCCAATATGGGTTATGGTAGATCGCCTTACCTAGATGACATGAAAAAGGAGGAGTATTGTCACGAGACAAATTCAGTTGAACTACTTAAGAGAGAAGATGGTTCAACCACACCATGATGTGAGTTTAAAAGTTCTTGGGTATGACCAAGGTTCACTTCCATGAGGTGGAAGTAGATACATGAAGAGCTTGATGATAGTATAGTTTATCACCCCTAACTAATGGTTAGTATAATCCAGACTAGAGGGTCTGATGAGAGCCAGTGTGCTTGTTCAGGGTGATACATAGAGACAATTCTTAAGATGTGATGTTAACCACCATAGCCTTTATCGGGATGCAAGAAGTCTTATAGAGAGGTTGTGTCGGTCACCACTCCATTAAGATGATGTTAGTGAAGGAGGCTTCACGAAGGTCAGAAAAGAACCATAGTGTGTGTAGATGAAGTCGCTTTGATCGTGCAATGGCCGAGAGAGAGACCAGTGGTGACATGAGTCACGAGTTGATGCAAAGCAGACTGACATGCAATTCACTATGGGAAAATATGTGATGTGAAAATATGACCCCTCTAAGCTACAACTGATAAAGCTGAATCCCCGATATATGAGTCCATTTGAGATGGATTGGTGGAAATGGTTGCGTTTTGCCTTGCCCCTCAGGATAACATGATGTGTAATGTATTCCAGGAGTCCGATCTAGAGCACTATGTGAGGTACCCAAGCCATGTGCTGAGCCCTGAACCTATTCGGCTTTTGAGAGGCTGAAATGTCCTGAGTCACCTATGAGGGTATGATATACCAAGGTAAGAAAGAACTCATATGGAAGAATATGAGATCATGAAGGTTCTTGGGAAGCACCATGGAAAGAGTGAAGCCACATGGGAGCCCTGATGGACATAAGAAAGGATTATCATGTTTGTTTGTTGGCTTGATGGAATTTTGAAGACAAAATTCTTGTAAGAGGGGAAGGATGTTACAACCCCAATTTTGGGTTCATTTTCTAAGAAATGTAATTCCTCATATTAAAGATAAATGAACAAATAATGATTGAATGCATGAATTTTGTTACAATAGCCTTGATGATTGCTTTGTGGGCTTTATTGGCTATTGGGCCCAATAATAGGGAAATTCAATTAGTAAATGAATAATTAAGTTTTTGAGAAAAGAAACGTGTGGAAACCTCAAAAAGGCAAAAGAATACAATTCAAAGTTGGATTTCGTGCCTCTTGGGTTCCTTGGGTCCCAAGGAGTCCAAAATTGCATAGAGAATGCAATAAGAAAAGAAAAGACCAATTAAGTATTTCCTTGTTAAGAAAGAAATTGAAAATAATGATAAAATGTGAAAAAGATGTGAAAAAGAGGTATAATTGAGTTATCCTTGGTGGATTTCTCATCCCAAGGATTCCTAATGTTAAAAGGAATTTCAATAAGAAAATAGAAGAGAAATAAAGAGAAATCCTTAAAAAGAGAATAAAAAAGGAAAAGAAATTGATTAATAAAAGGGAAATATGAGAAATTGACTTTCAAAAGAAGATAAAGGCAAATAGATTTTCCCCAATATGGAAATCTGTGCCTTTGGGATTTCTTGAGGTCCAAGGGACCCAAAATAACTAGATAATAATTTAATAGCAAAGGAAAGAGAAAATAGGTGAGAAATATACTTAATTGAGTAATATTTTGCACCTAAATAAAAGACACGTTTTTTTAGATAATGAGCCCAAATTTGGCATATAGCTAGATTGCGTCTTCATTAAGTTTCCCTCAAAATTTGGGATTAATTGGACATTTGGTTTGGGAGATATGATTTTTGGAAGTTTTCATATAGTGAAGAGGACAATGGATAATGTCACGATTTATTATTCAAATAGGATTGGTGGTTTATTAGATGCGCATGATGAGGACCGTTGATCTTTGGATCCGACGATACTGAACTCATCACCTTCCTCATGCCTGGTTAGGAAAGATGGGAAAATACCTTAGGATTTTCGAATTTGTTTGCTTTTCCCACAAGGATCGGGAAACCATGGGAAGTTTCCCATTGTGTTTGTGAAACCAAATCGAACCTGACAAGCCTGACTTTTACCCCCTTTGGATGGGTATCGTAGGTTTTCCCAATTTGTAGGACTCCCGTCAGATCTGTTGGGGCAAACGTGTATATAAGGGAGATAATTCATCCCTTCCAAGTTACACAGACGTTCACAAGTCATCCCTTGACTTCTGGTCCTTTTCCATACTTCCAAATCCGCACTGCGGCTTGTCCATGGCTCCAGTTTCATCCTGAGTGCCGCTGGAACTACCCCTTTCATCAACATCCATCGTCGGGAGCATGGCGGAGCATTTGGAGATTGCCATCCTGATCAGTAGTACCTGACGGAGGTGTACCGACCTTCATCGGCGGTTGGGGAGGTGAGGTGCTTGGATTCAACCCTGGGGTTGACCGCGGGCAGCTGCTGGTTCATGAGCGGAAGCGCTGAAGGAAGGATTTGAAGTCCGGGGTCTTGCAGTCATCAACCAAGGTGGAGGCTCCGAGCCTCGGTACCCCACACAGGAGGAGGCGATGATTCCGCTCGAGCAGCCCAAGGTGGCGTCGCGGGTGGGCGAGGAGGCCGCCACCCAGCCGGATCCGTCGTCCCCTATTTCACAGAGTAAACAGAGGACGAGCCTCCCCGTTCCGTGAAGACGAAGAAAGGGCACATGGGTCTGGGTTATCGGGTAACTGGATCAATGTACAGGTCCACGAGTTGAGGGACATATTTGTCAGAAAAAGGAACAAAAGGTACACGTCGTACTCTGCCATTGGTCAAGAGGTACTTTAATTTGCAAAATTCGTAACTAATTATCAGTAGCTCAGATGGATACACATAAAATATGAAAATTTATCAGAAAAATTAGAGGAATCCAATAAAAATATAATTGGAGCCTGATTATTATTGAAATTTAAAAAGTATATAGAGATGATATCTTTAATAGTTTAATCAATGAAAAACCCTAACCTTTGATGATTAATGAATTAGAAAGGGTTAGATGACTGTTTAAAGTTGATATTAACCTGTTAATGATGAAAAGGAACATTAAGATCGAAAAAGATGAACTTTGCATATAATTAGTTTAATTTAGAGTTTATATGCATAAATGGGCTTTAATGGGCCTTGAAACCCTAATGTTGGCAAATTCGACTCTTAATGGCTTTACTTATTCGATTTCATGTATCAAACTGAGTTTTCATAGTTATAAGATATTTCGAGCGTTAAAGTTCCTAATTTGTGGATAAATACCCTAAATGTAGTAATTAGGGTTTTCTCATGAATAAAAGGTGGAATTAATGGCAAATCGAGTTCATATGTGAATTGGACCATAATGAACTATGAATTGATGATAAATGCGTATAATGATCTTGTCATGGATTAAAGGGATAAAAATAATAGCTTTAATGTAAAAGAGGCTTAATGAACTTAATTAATGGTTAATTATGCCTTTAATCTGAAATTGAGGATTAGATGTGGAAATAATTAGGGTTGGTGATCAATTGCATTAAATTAGGGTTTAAAATAGTAAAAGATGAAGGGAAACCCTAATTGCAATAGGAACCCTAAAAGTGAATTAGAAACCCTAGGAAGCGAGCTAGGTTTAATGGATCTTGATGACATGAATAATAAAAAGGGAACTACGTGATTATTTCAGGATCTTATTGAAAATGCTTGCTTGCTTGGATTCTTATTTGCATGGATATTTCTATTCAAATCGTCAGATCAGGTATGCGGTTAATTATGAATAATCGTCTTAGTTTCTCGAGGATTTTCCGGATGATTAATCACATTGAATGCAAATTATCAGTTTTGATGTTCATATTTGCAAACAATAAAGTCACTATGATTATCACATTAATAATAGAAGTATGGATTCTCGCACTTACATGCCACCCTGATGGATGATGCCAAAGGTCAGGCCCAGATGGGTAGATCAATGGACACCTTGAGTGGTGACCCCAGGCACCAAGCTTGGGAATGAGAAGGTGGCCTATGATATTGCATGACTAGTGGGCACCATGAGTGGTGACCACCAGGCACCAAGCTCGGGATTGAGAAGGTGGCCTTAAGTCATTGGCAAAGGAAACCCTAAGGTGGGTATGCCAGGGTTAAGGCAAAAGCGGTGGAGAATGTCATACTGAAAAGTGTAATTGGCTTGTTAATTAACTTGATTGTGATAATTAGATTATTATCCTTATGTGCAAACTTTTAGTTGTTCCCACATACCAGTATATTTCGATATACTGACCGCCGTTTTGTTTGTCGGCATTTTAGGAACAACAATTGAAAGAACAAACAGTAAAGTGACACATTGTGGATATAAGAAAGAAAGTGCAAGGAGGATTAGATAGAATAATTCAAGCTCTGGATAGATAGATTTCCAAAGTTTTCAAATGTAAGTAAAGTTTTAATTTTATACCAAATTCCAGTTAATTAGTAGAATTTTATAATTATTATTGATTATTTGTTGAACCTTTGATCCTGTTAATTGAATAACGGCTTTGACCTTAGGGTCTCCCTTAATTGAGGGTTATCGGGAGGCGGGGTCATTACAGAGAATTAGTCTGAGCAAATTATACTACAAGTCTACAATGACTTTTCCTAACTTTTTTTATCTCCACTCAATTTTGAAATTGTTTAGGTAGCTCTTTAGTGCTCCTGGTCAAATGTCAAGTAGCCTACCTGCTTGCTTCCTACTTCCTACTTCAAATTATTTTAAGACAGGCCCCTCTCACGTAGGGTGTAAACGGTGCAGATACAATACGGGTCTGGCCACCCATACTCATATCTATACTCATCTAATTTCGCGGGTCAAGTTCCAGTTCTAGAGCCGCATAATACAAAATCTGAACCCGCACCATACCCGTACCCACAATAATAGCGGGTATGCGGTGCGAGTATGTGTGTAAGTGATTCTATAAACATAAAATATTATTTATGTAAGAGAAATGACTATGTTATATATATATTTAATAGAACAAAATATTGTTATTATATAGTATATTAACATGTTGCAGTTATACTAGACAATGTTATATTTTATACACTAACAATAATTGAGTAATTGTTTACATATATGTAGTCATGATCATAACGTTTAACTTATGTAGAAAGTAGACATTTTAATTTTAAGTTTACAAATGATGTTCATTATTGTAACTAGAATATTTAATTCTTAATTATATGACTAGTCTCAACCTTATTGTAGTTAGAATGGATATAATCTCAAGAATTATATTAGTTAGACTAGTAAAATATGATACATATAACATATTATTTAAGTAGCTACTAATGTATAGCGGGTACACGGGTCTAGTGGGTCTGGGTCCAAGCATACCCATGATTGGACCTGCTTATATGCGGATCTAAGGGTATACAGGTCCAAAGGTATGCAGATATAAAAAATTAGACCCGTGACGAGTTTTGTAAGGATCCGAATTTATGAGTCTATGAGTCTACCCGTATCCACTTACAGCCCTACTCTTGTGGTACTCTGGCCATGTTGTTCCCAAAGGTGTTATTATCCTCACTCCCCAACCTCTCACGGATCCTCCATCCGTAGTTGCTATCACAATCATTGTTCCGTTAGCGAGAGCAACCCACATTCATCTCCCGTGTTTCTATCATCGTGATAAACTTATGCATCCTGCATTATTAACGAAAGATTCCGTCACTAGATAACAAGAGTTTTCCTCGCAATCTGTCCCTCTCTCCCACATAAAGCGTAAGAAGTGGACAAAGATTGAAATCTGAGCTGGCCAAAGGGATCCACTAGAATACGCTCCAGACGAAAAGAAAACGAAGAAAGCATAACAACCACAAACTAAGAATGTGCAAAGCTCTTCCTTCCAATCAGCTCAACCTCCCGTCACGTTCCGCACAAAAACCACAGCCACGGCGGAATTACTGCATTGTCCAGCTCATCTCATAATTTGTTGAAAGAGGTAGTTCTTAAGGTATCTAATTAATAGCCATGTAGCAATACAAAGAACTTGCCATGAACATGATCCATTTCCGCTAAATGACAAAGGTGCCATAAAGAGCTATCAACCAAGTCAGCAACCCATTCATGATATGCAAATTTTGTTAGATATATTTCACAATTTTCAATTACTATTTTAGCAATCATTCACTAAATTAAGACAGCAGTTAATCCGATTAAAATTAAAGAACAGATATAGGAGTTTAGAGAGTCTCTAGGTGAAGGTGTGTCACAAGGATCACTATTGTGAAGACAACATTTACCGCTCCTATGTAGGAGCTTGTACAACGGCTTGCCTCTCAGATTTTGTTACTCCCAGCTCATGGTACTGCCTTCCAATGCTAACAAAAAAGTTGTGTTACACAGATCATTGGCCCTTGATGTCGCTGGAAAGTTACATCGTAGGAATTACACTCAAATGCTCAATAGTGGGTGCATAAGAAGAAAGAAGACGAGTTGTAACATCTGATGTAGTGGGCTAATGATAAAGTAGTGAAGGCCACTCACAACAGCTATACGCAACACACAACAAAGAGTAATTCACACACATCAACTTTCTACTTGTTCTCTGGTGGTTTCTGTAATTCTTGATGCATAAGTTGTGTTTAGAAATGACTGAAACATGACCTATATATTGTCCTATATATTGTCATGCATAGCAACCAAGATAGACCCTTACTATTCTTTTTTTTTTCCTCTAATAGTAATTGGTACATAAGTTACCGAAAGAATGATTCATTCGATACATCCAAATAGGAACAAAAGGTACTCGGACCAGTCAACGAAAAATTTAATAAACCTAGATGGGAAAATTGGTAGGATTTTGTTCGAAAGAAATTATAATTTGGTGGCTCAAGGTAATTGTCTTTCAGAGGAAATTAAAGAATGAGAAATTACACATCTTCTGATTTCCAATTGACAAAATTCAAAATATCATTTAAAAAAATTATTTTGTAAAAATATCAAATTGCACACATGCAAGACAACACACTGAACCAAACTAAACCAGGTGGGCATGGCGTGGCGAGGTGAGATGTGCATGCGTTTGTTTGTATTTTTATTCGTCAAATCCCAAAACACATACAAACCCAATAAACCTTAAATTCAAAAACTCCAAGAAAGACCCACAGACAGTTGGTCTCTACTTCAACTTAAGCAGATTCCTCTCACTTTAGAAGTGAGCAATGTGGGACTATAGATAGTTGGGAGGGATTGAAATATAGCACATATGTGGTTGAGAATACAACATTCTCCCACATATTTCATAAGCCTAAAAAAATTATAAAGACAACAAGAAAATAGACCAAACTATGTCTCTCAATATAGGTAGCTTGTGGACGAACCTTACCTAGCAATGACTCATTCACATACAAAGTGACATGGTAAACTAAACGTTGAACTAGATTCTCTAATTCAGATTTCAATAAACCGTGCAAACATAATAAGTGTACGAGGACATGTTCGTATCAGTGTGTGCATTACAACCTTTGTAGGAATCTATTTCATGAGCGCTCTAGTGAGTATGTCTAACTCATATGAACTCCATCCTAGGGTTAGACTCACATCGTAGGGATCTCCCAAGGGTGTACTGTCTAGATATTACACCCTATGAAACATACGGCCTCAACCCCATTCAAAGAACAATCTCTTTACCTACTAAGATAGTACCAAAGTACAAATGCCACAGGGAAGGGTCTGGAGTTTGAAGGTTTATGAAGGTTCTGATGTTTCAACATTTGAAGGACTTTCACCAACTTGCTTGGGAACGTTAGGATTGAAAGGGAAAAAAATTCATAGTAAACAACATATTTGTCTAGTTTCTAGTATGGAGTTTGTTCTAATGTCGAAAATGTCTGACTTTTATTACTAGAAATAAGATTTCATTGCTATTTTTTAACATGTCCTATAAAAATAGTAGCAAAGATTTTAGGACCATGAAGTGCTTCTTGTTTTTAGGAATTTAAACTCTGGCCAAGCACGCCAAACTTTAAGGTACTTTATAATAGGTTTTCCATTAAATCAAAGTTCATAAGGTGTTTTCTCTATGTGTTTGCAAGGGATATAGTTAAACACATAGTTAGTGGTTAAAAGATCCTCCACCCAAATTATTAAATGTAGATTAGACTCATCCAACATGGCATTAACTACATCAATCAATGTTTTGTTCTTTCTTTTAGATACACCATTATTGTAGATTGTATGGGGCAATAGTTTCATGAATAAGGCCATGATATTTACATAACTGTTTAAGTTCATTTGAATTATATTCAACTCCTCTATCCGATCTAATCCTTTTAAGGTTCTTCTCAGTTTGGTTTTCTAATTGTGATTTATAAAATATAAAACTTTCCATTTGTTCATCTTTAGATTTCAACAAGTACATGCAACAATATTAGGAAAAGTAATCAATAAATGTCACAAAGTAGTGCATGCCATCATGAGTAAGAATTCAATTTAGATC
Source organism: Alisma plantago-aquatica (assembly GCA_963693085.1). Lineage (NCBI taxonomy): Eukaryota > Viridiplantae > Streptophyta > Magnoliopsida > Alismatales > Alismataceae > Alisma > Alisma plantago-aquatica. The sequence goes on from OY856409.1 coordinate 929,749,318, forward strand.
ACATATATTGGTACGAATAAGCTCAAGAAGATACGTGTTCCTTTCAACTTATTGAAATGGTTTTTAGGTAATTTGTATTGGATAAATATTTAGCATCTAACATCATTAGAGATTGGAGTTTTGGGAATCAACCTCATGTGAACCATACATTTTACAGTGTTCTTGTTCACATGTCCTAAACGATTATGACAAATATCATAAGATATGAAAGTAGAAATGTTACTCAAACAAGTATCACTAATATGAGAAGTACCATTACGAGACGAGACGTTGAGCTTAATTAAATTCCAACAGGTGTAATGAACACCCATGTAAGAGACAAATCTAGAAATAGAACATTTCTCCCTAGACACAATAGAGTATGATTAGATGACATGATTAAGACTTCACTAACTAGATATTTATTAAAACTATAAACATGAAAAAAAATTGCAGTCTAAGGACATTCCTAGATGTGAGGTTCAGATCCACACATCCATAGCCTATAATCTGTTTCACAAACACATCATCACTCCAAGAGATCACACAACTGTTCCCTTCCAAATAGGTGGAAAAGTAGAACACTCATATCCAATGTGAGAAACAGCTTCAGAGTCCATCCACCAATTATCACTAGAAGAAAGGTTAACACTAAGAACAAGAGAATTTGTGGTATCCAACCTTTCAGAAGAGGATGCATCAACCCCACAGTGACCATGTTCACTTCTACATTCTTAGGGCCCTGATTAGTTTGCTTCCTTTGGCCCTTACAATCCCTGAAAATGTTAACAAAATAACCAAGCTTGACACATACGTAACAAATGCATTGGCCCCCAAATTTAGAGTTCTTATTATCATTGAGATGCTAACCGTTCTTAAAAAATTGCCCAGGCTTAGGATTGAACTTGTTTGGTTTCTTCTTCAGTTTAATATCATCTACTAGGTTGACACATGTATTGACCTTAACATCTTTTTTCCTATGATGGAATTCAATTTGAATGGATATCACTAAGGAGGACATGATTAACCTATCATGCCTATGATGAAGAGACTTGGCAAAGTCCTTCTAAGATTGAGGAAGAGTTTCAATTAGGGATTCCACTTGCATATTCTTGACAATCTTATAACCACTAGCAACACATATTGAGATGATCTTTTGGTAATCAAATATTTGATCTAGAATAGGTTTATTATCCACCATATTATATTTATACCATCTCACAAAAGTGTTCTGGTTTAGTCTAGCATTTCGCATTTCAAACTTGTCGTCTAAAGCTTGCCAAAGCTCAACTGTAGGGAGAAGTGGTGTGAATATGGTACACTTTATTCCAAGACCATAACCACACCACAGATAGAAATCAGATATCATATCCACACCATATCCATTGTGGTGTTTGATAAGAGAAACCATATCAACACTACTAAAAGATTGCGGTTAACTGCACCCACCACACCACACCAAAACACACTACACCACATCAAAAATCATTACTCTTAGTATAATTGTACACAAAATTTTAAGAAGTTGTACACAATAAATAAAAACACCATAGAAATAAGAAACAACAATGTCATGCCCATATTACATAATAAAGAAGATTAAACTTTTTGTTCATGTGAAGAATGTTCTAACTTTTTCTTCTTCTTTTCAAACAACATTATTCTTTTTAATTGCCTCCTCCAATCTCTCTCCCCTAGTAAGTTGTTCTCTTCATTTCAAGCATGCAATCTATATTTTTCCGACATTTATTTATAATGATAGAAAATAAGAATATTTTGAATTAAATGTAATGATATATTTTCTACAAGCTGAATGGAAATGAAGGATATATGACCCATAATAGAGATGAATGGAAACAAAGGACCCATGTTGTTGACTTCAACATAGTTGGGACTGAGGCTTAGATGATGATGATGGTGGTGGTGGTGGTGGTATATTTTACAAGAGAGATAGGGGAAAGTCAAAACTATTGGTATACTAGGGTGGTAAAAATATTTAAAAATATTATATAAAAAGATAACTAGTAATAGTGGTGTAGCTAGCTCTTCTTGATTATCTCTTTCTCTTTATTATGTATTTCCATAAGTAGTCAATGTATAATATTTCACTTATAGTAATAAACTATTGTCATATTAAATAAATGTCTCTCATTTTTTAATTCATTTCTATCTGATATCATCAAAAAGGAAGTCTATTAAATTTAAACATAACACATTAGATGATTATTTTAGTGATGACAAATATCTACCACCATCATATAAATGACTATATAATTATGTGAAAATACACATAAATATGAGTCCAAATTATATAAAATTATAATGAATGGTTATATTTTCATGTACTAGAGATACACTCATGTTTATCAATTGTACAAAGAAGGGCCATGTGTTTAATAACCATAAAAAATGAAGTCTCTATTTTTGTATAGATTAATTTCTATGTGAATATATAGATCTCATAATTTATTATGTGAACTTCAACATATAATGTGACTAGAATAATATTTTACATATTTATATATACTTAAATAACTTAATTTTGGTATGGTTTTATCTGTGTTATTTTTCTTATAACCATAACCACACCACATTATTGTGGTTTTAAAATTTTGAAACCATATCCGCACCATAACCATTTGGTGCAGTTATGCGACTTAAAATGTGGTGTGGTTATCCACAGATATGGTTTTTTCACAACATCATTTCCATCCCTACTCAAGAGCAGAAGGTTGTTTGTGGTAGATGTCATAAAGCTTATCAGAAGAGAAGACAAGATTTTACCATGACAAAGTTAACCTATTTTTTAGGATATCTTGACAGGAGAGATAGAGAAGATGGATCACTATAAGTTGTGATCAAGGGATCAACAATATTGGGAACAAAACTAAAAGATGGTTCACATTTCTCAGGTAGTGTGATGACCAAAACTAAACCTAAGAAAGTAAGTCAGAATCTTATCTTTTATTTCCAATGATGAAAATATAACCCCATGAATGTTTTGGGCCTAAGACTATCTATGTCTTCCATGGTCATCATGGTTCTAGGGTCCATATTATGTAAATTGTAAAGAACTAGATTTATAACTTCAATCAACAACTACAAAGGTGATCTTGTATTCACTAATGTTGGATATATTTTGCAATTTCTAGTTATTGTTTTAGAAATCTTTCACTACATTAAGGTAGTAGTAGGTAATTTGATCAAAATTTAACAAAAGAGATAAGAGTTTAGAAGAGCCTATGGGTGAAGGCATGTCACAAAGATCACTAACATGAAGACAAAATTTTACACTCCTATGTGCAATCTTGTACATCATCTTGCCTCCCAAATTTAATCACCCCTAGCTCTTAATACCGCCTCGCAATGATAGCAAGAGGGTATTGTCGAACAATCAATTGGTCCTTGATGTTGCTGGAAAATTACATCATATGAATCAAACTTATATGCATAACAGTGGGTGAAGAAAAAAAAAGATGAGCTGGAATAGGTGATGTAGTGAGCTAGTGGCAAGGTGGTAAAGGTTGCATGCAACAACTATAAGCAACACACAACAAAGAGTAATTCACACACAACAACTTTGTTACTGTTTTAGGTGGTTTCTATATTTCTAGATGTCTTGGTTGTGTTTAGAAATGGTTGACACATGTCCTATATATAGTCAAACATATCCACAAAGATAGGCATACAACTAGCCATTTTTCCCTCTAATAGTAATTGGTATATTAGTTCCCAAACAATAATTCACTAGACGCATCTAAAGAGGAACCAAAAAAATTCAGATCATCCAACCGCAAGGCTAATAAACTTTGATGGGTAAATGGATAAGATTTTATTAAAGAAGAATTATGGTTTGGCTGCTCAAGACAATTGCATTTATAAGGTAATTAAGGAATGAAAAAAATTAAAATGCCATAGAAACAAATAAAATAAAAAGAATTTTATTTTATAAAAATATCAAATTGCACACAATGCAAAGTAACGAATTGAGTCAGATCAGACGTGGTGTGGTGTGGTGGGGCAGGACATGCTGCATGCATGTGTATTTTTTTAGTTGTCAAAGCTCAAAGCACATACAAGCCCAAACAACCATAAATTCAAAATGCCCAAAAAGGTCCAAAAGTCTTTGGTTTCCACTCTCACTTAAGTGAATCCCACTAACTTTACAAGTTAACAATGTGGTATTAAAGATGGTTGAGAGATTGTGAAATACAACAAACATATGAATGAGAATACAAAATATTCACATAAAAAATTCAATTTATCCCAACTCTCCTTTAAGCTAGACGTCGCATTTATACCTGTAAAAAAAATCAAATTTCTAACTTTTTATAAATTTTGATTACAAGATGAAATAAAATGACAATCAATTTTGGAAATACACATGACAAATGTCATTTTAATCAGATTATATTCCTCATAAATTTGTAGAGATCAATGACATATTAAGTGGGAGGTATCCACTTAAGTGAGAATGGATTCAGTAAGATTAATAGATCTTGATGTCATGCATCGAATATGAGCATTCCTATCCCAACAAGACACAATAATCACTCTCTAAATTATAACATTTTACTTGTATCATAACTTAAACTTTAAAATTACATTGACATTATTGTTACACGACACAAACACACAAACACACAAACACACACACACACACAAACTATGGCATATCCATGCAAAGTCCTGCAGGGGGGATGTGCCCTACCCATGTTCTGCATTTTTACCTTATTTGATCAATATTATGTTCAAATTTTAATGGAAACTACATGTCGTGTCCTACCTAGTTTAGTTGATAGTATCTTTGTATTAATGGTGCCCCCAACTCATCATTTTTACTCCATCGTTGTGTGCGCACACACACACACACACAAATATATATATATATATATATATATATATATATATATATATATATGTATATATATATATATATTAATATATATATAGTGAGAGAGAGAGAGAGTCAGGCTAGTGTACACTCGAGTGTACCAGAGGCACCATACACCTCAGTAATTTTTGAAGATGCAATAATTTTTTTTAAAAATCTAAAGCGTTGATCTTCTTAATTATCATAAGAACATACTATATAATAAATATTAGCTCATTTGGACACTTATAGGTCATGCATCTAAAGGAGGCAAAAATTATGTATTTCAAATTAGTTTTGTGCGTCGATTTTGTTGTCCTTGGATGAGTGACTTACACTCATCCAAATGAGTTCAAATTTTGTATGTGACCTATTATTATTGTAACCATGAAGATCAATAGATTAGATTTTGGAAAAACATAGTATAGATAGGCAAACACCATTGGGGTGTACTGCGTGATCTATACACTCGAGTGTATTCTAGCCAGACTCTCTCTCTCTCTCTCTCTCTCTCTCTATATATATATATATATATATATATATATACTAGTTAGTACACACGTGCCCATGCATGTGTCTTCATAATGTACTTATTGTATGTATTCAACTAATGTTTGTTTTAATTATAGAAAAACGAAGAAAATTTTAAAATTTCACAAAAACGATCGTCAAGGGATCATGATCATGTTTTTAGATAACATATTTTTAACATTGTTGTGAAGCTTATTAAGAGAAACACATAAGTTTAGTATAAAATAGATTTGGTGTATTACCTTAAAATTTATGATAAAAAAATATTCTACTAAAAATACATCACAAATAATAAGATATTTAATACTTACAAATGAAGACTTTGAGGAATTTATGGCATATTATATGAACTATTATAAACGAAATTGCGTGATAATTTCTAGGTCAAATATGATTATACAGAGGATATGTATATATTTAGACCATTAAGATGTAGGAAGAGAAAAACAAGGATAACATTGTAGAGAATTCAAGATTGATCCAAGATAGGAAGACTTGTGGATATCCTTAATGAGCGGGACAATGATAATTGGTATGTTTTATATAAAACAAGCTTTTTGAACAGAATATGTGTTTATGGAGGGAGGTGCAGGAGTTCAAGTTATGATTTAAACTAAAAATATGGTCTTAGGAAAAGATAATGAAAGGGATAAAAAAAAATCAAGGAGAACGTAATTTAAAGGGGTTGTTGGTCGAGAGTTAATAAGATGGTTTAGCGGGATTATAGGAGAGACGACTGAGAAAATCAAAATCTTAATTGCTTGGGTAGAAAATAAATGATATAACCTTATGAAACTATAGTGAATATTTTAAAATATTATGTAAGATATAATTGAACACATTTTTAGGGGGGAGAAAATATGTAAAATCGAATTAAGAAAGAAGGCATGATTATCATTAAGTTACTAAATAGGCATGGAAATAAATTTGATAGGGACATATGATCAAATTACATATGTTTATTTCTGAAATACGTACCGTCAAAATGATAGAGGAGAGATCGATGAGGGTGCAAAAGGTTTTTTTGTTGGTTGGTAACTTACAGTAAGATCACAATAAACTCAAACAATAAGTTGGAGATACGTTACACTTTTAATATTCAGCAATTAGAAAATGGTCATTTTCAAAACAAAAGAAAACTTTTATTAAAAATGTAATCATCATATTATAGTCATTTTATTATAAAAATATGTTGTGAAATTCAATTTGTTACACATGTGATGGAAGTCTATATTCATAGCCAGTATGACAATATCAGTGGGAATCAAACTCCTGTACGTTATTAGAATGAAATGAATGTTAAATTTAGTTTACTTGAAAATCCGTATGTTACTAATATGTCAACATTCCTAATAAAGATGAAATCAAATCGCAAGATAGTAAATGTTTGCATTAATGTCTTGCTTTTTCAATACTTTATTTTTGCAAAAAATCCCTTCTTGTCTAACAAAATGCTCTGAGTGCATACAGGAAACTTCCCATCATGTGTGAAATCTGCTAAAAATAATATGGCATGTAAGATAAATAGAGGAGAAATGGAAAGAATAAACATGTCTATGGCCCTATCAAGCATAGTAACAAAAGTCTCCGAATTTTACAAAAAATCGGCGATTTTTCACGATGTTATAGGCTCCCGAATATTCATCATGATAAATACGCCAATCGCCAATTTTTCACGACTTTTCACGATTATTCCCGCTTTTACGCGATTTAATCAATTTTTTATGATTCTTCATGACTTTTCATGATTTTTCTCTTTTAAGTCACTTTCTCTTTTTTTACCAAACCATATACACAAAATTTCTAATTCACACTAAACCTCAAACCCCCCACTCCTCTGGACAATTCATGTTATTACTCAACTATTTTTACTTCTTTTCATAAATCTCCACTCACTAAGATTGTATGTCTTGTGGTCGTAACAATTCAAGTGATCCATTAAATGTGACATTCATATGTCTAAAACAAAACCATCCATAGCAATGGTATCACTTTGATAGTAAGCAAAGAGAGTTTGAGACATTCATATGTCTAAAACAAAACCATCCATAGCAAAGACATCACGTATCAAGTACAAGTGATCCATTAAAATATGCTCATGCGCATTGTCATTCAAGTGATCCATTAAATGTAGTTCCAAGATGATGCCTATTAGCATGTACTTAAATGACAAACAAACAGTGATATTTAATTACAAAAAAATAAGAGTGAAAAGATAGAGCAGCTTGCAGTTTTACGTCTATGGTAACCACTGCAAAATCAATAAATCAAGTAATATAGGTACTGCAAAAACCGCAAGGAAATGTATACAATCACCTTTAAAGTTTTCATATTCTTTCATTATGTAAATAAAAACCATCAGTTAATATATTGGGAAAAACAATATTGGATAGATCAATTGATGCTTGTAGAAATAGCCATAACACTTCAACCTAGGTCTATCTGTATAACATAGTTGCTAAGGAAAATTAAAACAAGTATCAAAATTTGAAAACGAATGTATTGATCATGAATGTGATTATCTGAAAAGGAAAATTAATCTAAGAAAAAAATGGCCAAATGATAGTAAGCAAAGAGAGTTTGAGACATTCATATGTCTAAAACAAAACCATCCATAGCAAAGACATCACGTATCAAGTACAAGTGATCCATTAAAATATGCTCATGCGCATTGTCATTCAAGTGATCCATTAAATGTAGTTCCAAGATGATGCCTATTAGCATGTACTTAAATGACAAACAAACAGTGATATTTAATTACAAAAAAATAAGAGTGAAAAGATAGAGCAGCTTGCAGTTTTACGTCTATGGTAACCACTGCAAAATCAATAAATCAAGTAATATAGGTACTGCAAAAACCGCAAGGAAATGTATACAATCACCTTTAAAGTTTTCATATTCTTTCATTATGTAAATAAAAACCATCAGTTAATATATTGGGAAAAACAATATTGGATAGATCAATTGATGCTTGTAGAAATAGCCATAACACTTCAACCTAGGTCTATCTGTATAACATAGTTGCTAAGGAAAATTAAAACAAGTATCAAAATTTGAAAACGAATGTATTGATCATGAATGTGATTATCTGAAAAGGAAAATTAATCTAAGAAAAAAATGGCCAAATGATAGTAAGCAAAGAGAGTTTGAGACATTCATATGTCTAAAACAAAACCATCCATAGCAAAGACATCACGTATCAAGTACAAGTGATCCATTAAAATATGCTCATGCGCATTGTCATTCAAGTGATCCATTAAATGTAGTTCCAAGATGATGCCTATTAGCATGTACTTAAATGACAAACAAACAGTGATATTTAATTACAAAAAAATAAGAGTGAAAAGATAGAGCAGCTTGCAGTTTTACGTCTATGGTAACCACTGCAAAATCAATAAATCAAGTAATATAGGTACTGCAAAAACCGCAAGGAAATGTATACAATCACCTTTAAAGTTTTCATATTCTTTCATTATGTAAATAAAAACCATCAGTTAATATATTGGGAAAAACAATATTGGATAGATCAATTGATGCTTGTAGAAATAGCCATAACACTTCAACCTAGGTCTATCTGTATAACATAGTTGCTAAGGAAAATTAAAACAAGTATCAAAATTTGAAAACGAATGTATTGATCATGAATGTGATTATCTGAAAAGGAAAATTAATCTAAGAAAAAAATGGCCAAATGATAGTAAGCAAAGAGAGTTTGAGACATTCATATGTCTAAAACAAAACCATCCATAGCAAAGACATCACGTATCAAGTACAAGTGATCCATTAAAATATGCTCATGCGCATTGTCATTCAAGTGATCCATTAAATGTAGTTCCAAGATGATGCCTATTAGCATGTACTTAAATGACAAACAAACAGTGATATTTAATTACAAAAAAATAAGAGTGAAAAGATAGAGCAGCTTGCAGTTTTACGTCTATGGTAACCACTGCAAAATCAATAAATCAAGTAATATAGGTACTGCAAAAACCGCAAGGAAATGTATACAATCACCTTTAAAGTTTTCATATTCTTTCATTATGTAAATAAAAACCATCAGTTAATATATTGGGAAAAACAATATTGGATAGATCAATTGATGCTTGTAGAAATAGCCATAACACTTCAACCTAGGTCTATCTGTATAACATAGTTGCTAAGGAAAATTAAAACAAGTATCAAAATTTGAAAACGAATGTATTGATCATGAATGTGATTATCTGAAAAGGAAAATTAATCTAAGAAAAAAATGGCCAAATGATAGTAAGCAAAGAGAGTTTGAGACATTCATATGTCTAAAACAAAACCATCCATAGCAAAGACATCACGTATCAAGTACAAGTGATCCATTAAAATATGCTCATGCGCATTGTCATTCAAGTGATCCATTAAATGTAGTTCCAAGATGATGCCTATTAGCATGTACTTAAATGACAAACAAACAGTGATATTTAATTACAAAAAAATAAGAGTGAAAAGATAGAGCAGCTTGCAGTTTTACGTCTATGGTAACCACTGCAAAATCAATAAATCAAGTAATATAGGTACTGCAAAAACCGCAAGGAAATGTATACAATCACCTTTAAAGTTTTCATATTCTTTCATTATGTAAATAAAAACCATCAGTTAATATATTGGGAAAAACAATATTGGATAGATCAATTGATGCTTGTAGAAATAGCCATAACACTTCAACCTAGGTCTATCTGTATAACATAGTTGCTAAGGAAAATTAAAACAAGTATCAAAATTTGAAAACGAATGTATTGATCATGAATGTGATTATCTGAAAAGGAAAATTAATCTAAGAAAAAAATGGCCAAATGATAGTAAGCAAAGAGAGTTTGAGACATTCATATGTCTAAAACAAAACCATCCATAGCAAAGACATCACGTATCAAGTACAAGTGATCCATTAAAATATGCTCATGCGCATTGTCATTCAAGTGATCCATTAAATGTAGTTCCAAGATGATGCCTATTAGCATGTACTTAAATGACAAACAAACAGTGATATTTAATTACAAAAAAATAAGAGTGAAAAGATAGAGCAGCTTGCAGTTTTACGTCTATGGTAACCACTGCAAAATCAATAAATCAAGTAATATAGGTACTGCAAAAACCGCAAGGAAATGTATACAATCACCTTTAAAGTTTTCATATTCTTTCATTATGTAAATAAAAACCATCAGTTAATATATTGGGAAAAACAATATTGGATAGATCAATTGATGCTTGTAGAAATAGCCATAACACTTCAACCTAGGTCTATCTGTATAACATAGTTGCTAAGGAAAATTAAAACAAGTATCAAAATTTGAAAACGAATGTATTGATCATGAATGTGATTATCTGAAAAGGAAAATTAATCTAAGAAAAAAATGGCCAAATGATAGTAAGCAAAGAGAGTTTGAGACATTCATATGTCTAAAACAAAACCATCCATAGCAAAGACATCACGTATCAAGTACAAGTGATCCATTAAAATATGCTCATGCGCATTGTCATTCAAGTGATCCATTAAATGTAGTTCCAAGATGATGCCTATTAGCATGTACTTAAATGACAAACAAACAGTGATATTTAATTACAAAAAAATAAGAGTGAAAAGATAGAGCAGCTTGCAGTTTTACGTCTATGGTAACCACTGCAAAATCAATAAATCAAGTAATATAGGTACTGCAAAAACCGCAAGGAAATGTATACAATCACCTTTAAAGTTTTCATATTCTTTCATTATGTAAATAAAAACCATCAGTTAATATATTGGGAAAAACAATATTGGATAGATCAATTGATGCTTGTAGAAATAGCCATAACACTTCAACCTAGGTCTATCTGTATAACATAGTTGCTAAGGAAAATTAAAACAAGTATCAAAATTTGAAAACGAATGTATTGATCATGAATGTGATTATCTGAAAAGGAAAATTAATCTAAGAAAAAAATGGCCAAATGATAGTAAGCAAAGAGAGTTTGAGACATTCATATGTCTAAAACAAAACCATCCATAGCAAAGACATCACGTATCAAGTACAAGTGATCCATTAAAATATGCTCATGCGCATTGTCATTCAAGTGATCCATTAAATGTAGTTCCAAGATGATGCCTATTAGCATGTACTTAAATGACAAACAAACAGTGATATTTAATTACAAAAAAATAAGAGTGAAAAGATAGAGCAGCTTGCAGTTTTACGTCTATGGTAACCACTGCAAAATCAATAAATCAAGTAATATAGGTACTGCAAAAACCGCAAGGAAATGTATACAATCACCTTTAAAGTTTTCATATTCTTTCATTATGTAAATAAAAACCATCAGTTAATATATTGGGAAAAACAATATTGGATAGATCAATTGATGCTTGTAGAAATAGCCATAACACTTCAACCTAGGTCTATCTGTATAACATAGTTGCTAAGGAAAATTAAAACAAGTATCAAAATTTGAAAACGAATGTATTGATCATGAATGTGATTATCTGAAAAGGAAAATTAATCTAAGAAAAAAATGGCCAAATGATAGTAAGCAAAGAGAGTTTGAGACATTCATATGTCTAAAACAAAACCATCCATAGCAAAGACATCACGTATCAAGTACAAGTGATCCATTAAAATATGCTCATGCGCATTGTCATTCAAGTGATCCATTAAATGTAGTTCCAAGATGATGCCTATTAGCATGTACTTAAATGACAAACAAACAGTGATATTTAATTACAAAAAAATAAGAGTGAAAAGATAGAGCAGCTTGCAGTTTTACGTCTATGGTAACCACTGCAAAATCAATAAATCAAGTAATATAGGTACTGCAAAAACCGCAAGGAAATGTATACAATCACCTTTAAAGTTTTCATATTCTTTCATTATGTAAATAAAAACCATCAGTTAATATATTGGGAAAAACAATATTGGATAGATCAATTGATGCTTGTAGAAATAGCCATAACACTTCAACCTAGGTCTATCTGTATAACATAGTTGCTAAGGAAAATTAAAACAAGTATCAAAATTTGAAAACGAATGTATTGATCATGAATGTGATTATCTGAAAAGGAAAATTAATCTAAGAAAAAAATGGCCAAATGATAGTAAGCAAAGAGAGTTTGAGACATTCATATGTCTAAAACAAAACCATCCATAGCAAAGACATCACGTATCAAGTACAAGTGATCCATTAAAATATGCTCATGCGCATTGTCATTCAAGTGATCCATTAAATGTAGTTCCAAGATGATGCCTATTAGCATGTACTTAAATGACAAACAAACAGTGATATTTAATTACAAAAAAATAAGAGTGAAAAGATAGAGCAGCTTGCAGTTTTACGTCTATGGTAACCACTGCAAAATCAATAAATCAAGTAATATAGGTACTGCAAAAACCGCAAGGAAATGTATACAATCACCTTTAAAGTTTTCATATTCTTTCATTATGTAAATAAAAACCATCAGTTAATATATTGGGAAAAACAATATTGGATAGATCAATTGATGCTTGTAGAAATAGCCATAACACTTCAACCTAGGTCTATCTGTATAACATAGTTGCTAAGGAAAATTAAAACAAGTATCAAAATTTGAAAACGAATGTATTGATCATGAATGTGATTATCTGAAAAGGAAAATTAATCTAAGAAAAAAATGGCCAAATGATAGTAAGCAAAGAGAGTTTGAGACATTCATATGTCTAAAACAAAACCATCCATAGCAAAGACATCACGTATCAAGTACAAGTGATCCATTAAAATATGCTCATGCGCATTGTCATTCAAGTGATCCATTAAATGTAGTTCCAAGATGATGCCTATTAGCATGTACTTAAATGACAAACAAACAGTGATATTTAATTACAAAAAAATAAGAGTGAAAAGATAGAGCAGCTTGCAGTTTTACGTCTATGGTAACCACTGCAAAATCAATAAATCAAGTAATATAGGTACTGCAAAAACCGCAAGGAAATGTATACAATCACCTTTAAAGTTTTCATATTCTTTCATTATGTAAATAAAAACCATCAGTTAATATATTGGGAAAAACAATATTGGATAGATCAATTGATGCTTGTAGAAATAGCCATAACACTTCAACCTAGGTCTATCTGTATAACATAGTTGCTAAGGAAAATTAAAACAAGTATCAAAATTTGAAAACGAATGTATTGATCATGAATGTGATTATCTGAAAAGGAAAATTAATCTAAGAAAAAAATGGCCAAATGATAGTAAGCAAAGAGAGTTTGAGACATTCATATGTCTAAAACAAAACCATCCATAGCAAAGACATCACGTATCAAGTACAAGTGATCCATTAAAATATGCTCATGCGCATTGTCATTCAAGTGATCCATTAAATGTAGTTCCAAGATGATGCCTATTAGCATGTACTTAAATGACAAACAAACAGTGATATTTAATTACAAAAAAATAAGAGTGAAAAGATAGAGCAGCTTGCAGTTTTACGTCTATGGTAACCACTGCAAAATCAATAAATCAAGTAATATAGGTACTGCAAAAACCGCAAGGAAATGTATACAATCACCTTTAAAGTTTTCATATTCTTTCATTATGTAAATAAAAACCATCAGTTAATATATTGGGAAAAACAATATTGGATAGATCAATTGATGCTTGTAGAAATAGCCATAACACTTCAACCTAGGTCTATCTGTATAACATAGTTGCTAAGGAAAATTAAAACAAGTATCAAAATTTGAAAACGAATGTATTGATCATGAATGTGATTATCTGAAAAGGAAAATTAATCTAAGAAAAAAATGGCCAAATGATAGTAAGCAAAGAGAGTTTGAGACATTCATATGTCTAAAACAAAACCATCCATAGCAAAGACATCACGTATCAAGTACAAGTGATCCATTAAAATATGCTCATGCGCATTGTCATTCAAGTGATCCATTAAATGTAGTTCCAAGATGATGCCTATTAGCATGTACTTAAATGACAAACAAACAGTGATATTTAATTACAAAAAAATAAGAGTGAAAAGATAGAGCAGCTTGCAGTTTTACGTCTATGGTAACCACTGCAAAATCAATAAATCAAGTAATATAGGTACTGCAAAAACCGCAAGGAAATGTATACAATCACCTTTAAAGTTTTCATATTCTTTCATTATGTAAATAAAAACCATCAGTTAATATATTGGGAAAAACAATATTGGATAGATCAATTGATGCTTGTAGAAATAGCCATAACACTTCAACCTAGGTCTATCTGTATAACATAGTTGCTAAGGAAAATTAAAACAAGTATCAAAATTTGAAAACGAATGTATTGATCATGAATGTGATTATCTGAAAAGGAAAATTAATCTAAGAAAAAAATGGCCAAATGATAGTAAGCAAAGAGAGTTTGAGACATTCATATGTCTAAAACAAAACCATCCATAGCAAAGACATCACGTATCAAGTACAAGTGATCCATTAAAATATGCTCATGCGCATTGTCATTCAAGTGATCCATTAAATGTAGTTCCAAGATGATGCCTATTAGCATGTACTTAAATGACAAACAAACAGTGATATTTAATTACAAAAAAATAAGAGTGAAAAGATAGAGCAGCTTGCAGTTTTACGTCTATGGTAACCACTGCAAAATCAATAAATCAAGTAATATAGGTACTGCAAAAACCGCAAGGAAATGTATACAATCACCTTTAAAGTTTTCATATTCTTTCATTATGTAAATAAAAACCATCAGTTAATATATTGGGAAAAACAATATTGGATAGATCAATTGATGCTTGTAGAAATAGCCATAACACTTCAACCTAGGTCTATCTGTATAACATAGTTGCTAAGGAAAATTAAAACAAGTATCAAAATTTGAAAACGAATGTATTGATCATGAATGTGATTATCTGAAAAGGAAAATTAATCTAAGAAAAAAATGGCCAAATGATAGTAAGCAAAGAGAGTTTGAGACATTCATATGTCTAAAACAAAACCATCCATAGCAAAGACATCACGTATCAAGTACAAGTGATCCATTAAAATATGCTCATGCGCATTGTCATTCAAGTGATCCATTAAATGTAGTTCCAAGATGATGCCTATTAGCATGTACTTAAATGACAAACAAACAGTGATATTTAATTACAAAAAAATAAGAGTGAAAAGATAGAGCAGCTTGCAGTTTTACGTCTATGGTAACCACTGCAAAATCAATAAATCAAGTAATATAGGTACTGCAAAAACCGCAAGGAAATGTATACAATCACCTTTAAAGTTTTCATATTCTTTCATTATGTAAATAAAAACCATCAGTTAATATATTGGGAAAAACAATATTGGATAGATCAATTGATGCTTGTAGAAATAGCCATAACACTTCAACCTAGGTCTATCTGTATAACATAGTTGCTAAGGAAAATTAAAACAAGTATCAAAATTTGAAAACGAATGTATTGATCATGAATGTGATTATCTGAAAAGGAAAATTAATCTAAGAAAAAAATGGCCAAATGATAGTAAGCAAAGAGAGTTTGAGACATTCATATGTCTAAAACAAAACCATCCATAGCAAAGACATCACGTATCAAGTACAAGTGATCCATTAAAATATGCTCATGCGCATTGTCATTCAAGTGATCCATTAAATGTAGTTCCAAGATGATGCCTATTAGCATGTACTTAAATGACAAACAAACAGTGATATTTAATTACAAAAAAATAAGAGTGAAAAGATAGAGCAGCTTGCAGTTTTACGTCTATGGTAACCACTGCAAAATCAATAAATCAAGTAATATAGGTACTGCAAAAACCGCAAGGAAATGTATACAATCACCTTTAAAGTTTTCATATTCTTTCATTATGTAAATAAAAACCATCAGTTAATATATTGGGAAAAACAATATTGGATAGATCAATTGATGCTTGTAGAAATAGCCATAACACTTCAACCTAGGTCTATCTGTATAACATAGTTGCTAAGGAAAATTAAAACAAGTATCAAAATTTGAAAACGAATGTATTGATCATGAATGTGATTATCTGAAAAGGAAAATTAATCTAAGAAAAAAATGGCCAAATGATAGTAAGCAAAGAGAGTTTGAGACATTCATATGTCTAAAACAAAACCATCCATAGCAAAGACATCACGTATCAAGTACAAGTGATCCATTAAAATATGCTCATGCGCATTGTCATTCAAGTGATCCATTAAATGTAGTTCCAAGATGATGCCTATTAGCATGTACTTAAATGACAAACAAACAGTGATATTTAATTACAAAAAAATAAGAGTGAAAAGATAGAGCAGCTTGCAGTTTTACGTCTATGGTAACCACTGCAAAATCAATAAATCAAGTAATATAGGTACTGCAAAAACCGCAAGGAAATGTATACAATCACCTTTAAAGTTTTCATATTCTTTCATTATGTAAATAAAAACCATCAGTTAATATATTGGGAAAAACAATATTGGATAGATCAATTGATGCTTGTAGAAATAGCCATAACACTTCAACCTAGGTCTATCTGTATAACATAGTTGCTAAGGAAAATTAAAACAAGTATCAAAATTTGAAAACGAATGTATTGATCATGAATGTGATTATCTGAAAAGGAAAATTAATCTAAGAAAAAAATGGCCAAATGATAGTAAGCAAAGAGAGTTTGAGACATTCATATGTCTAAAACAAAACCATCCATAGCAAAGACATCACGTATCAAGTACAAGTGATCCATTAAAATATGCTCATGCGCATTGTCATTCAAGTGATCCATTAAATGTAGTTCCAAGATGATGCCTATTAGCATGTACTTAAATGACAAACAAACAGTGATATTTAATTACAAAAAAATAAGAGTGAAAAGATAGAGCAGCTTGCAGTTTTACGTCTATGGTAACCACTGCAAAATCAATAAATCAAGTAATATAGGTACTGCAAAAACCGCAAGGAAATGTATACAATCACCTTTAAAGTTTTCATATTCTTTCATTATGTAAATAAAAACCATCAGTTAATATATTGGGAAAAACAATATTGGATAGATCAATTGATGCTTGTAGAAATAGCCATAACACTTCAACCTAGGTCTATCTGTATAACATAGTTGCTAAGGAAAATTAAAACAAGTATCAAAATTTGAAAACGAATGTATTGATCATGAATGTGATTATCTGAAAAGGAAAATTAATCTAAGAAAAAAATGGCCAAATGATAGTAAGCAAAGAGAGTTTGAGACATTCATATGTCTAAAACAAAACCATCCATAGCAAAGACATCACGTATCAAGTACAAGTGATCCATTAAAATATGCTCATGCGCATTGTCATTCAAGTGATCCATTAAATGTAGTTCCAAGATGATGCCTATTAGCATGTACTTAAATGACAAACAAACAGTGATATTTAATTACAAAAAAATAAGAGTGAAAAGATAGAGCAGCTTGCAGTTTTACGTCTATGGTAACCACTGCAAAATCAATAAATCAAGTAATATAGGTACTGCAAAAACCGCAAGGAAATGTATACAATCACCTTTAAAGTTTTCATATTCTTTCATTATGTAAATAAAAACCATCAGTTAATATATTGGGAAAAACAATATTGGATAGATCAATTGATGCTTGTAGAAATAGCCATAACACTTCAACCTAGGTCTATCTGTATAACATAGTTGCTAAGGAAAATTAAAACAAGTATCAAAATTTGAAAACGAATGTATTGATCATGAATGTGATTATCTGAAAAGGAAAATTAATCTAAGAAAAAAATGGCCAAATGATAGTAAGCAAAGAGAGTTTGAGACATTCATATGTCTAAAACAAAACCATCCATAGCAAAGACATCACGTATCAAGTACAAGTGATCCATTAAAATATGCTCATGCGCATTGTCATTCAAGTGATCCATTAAATGTAGTTCCAAGATGATGCCTATTAGCATGTACTTAAATGACAAACAAACAGTGATATTTAATTACAAAAAAATAAGAGTGAAAAGATAGAGCAGCTTGCAGTTTTACGTCTATGGTAACCACTGCAAAATCAATAAATCAAGTAATATAGGTACTGCAAAAACCGCAAGGAAATGTATACAATCACCTTTAAAGTTTTCATATTCTTTCATTATGTAAATAAAAACCATCAGTTAATATATTGGGAAAAACAATATTGGATAGATCAATTGATGCTTGTAGAAATAGCCATAACACTTCAACCTAGGTCTATCTGTATAACATAGTTGCTAAGGAAAATTAAAACAAGTATCAAAATTTGAAAACGAATGTATTGATCATGAATGTGATTATCTGAAAAGGAAAATTAATCTAAGAAAAAAATGGCCAAATGATAGTAAGCAAAGAGAGTTTGAGACATTCATATGTCTAAAACAAAACCATCCATAGCAAAGACATCACGTATCAAGTACAAGTGATCCATTAAAATATGCTCATGCGCATTGTCATTCAAGTGATCCATTAAATGTAGTTCCAAGATGATGCCTATTAGCATGTACTTAAATGACAAACAAACAGTGATATTTAATTACAAAAAAATAAGAGTGAAAAGATAGAGCAGCTTGCAGTTTTACGTCTATGGTAACCACTGCAAAATCAATAAATCAAGTAATATAGGTACTGCAAAAACCGCAAGGAAATGTATACAATCACCTTTAAAGTTTTCATATTCTTTCATTATGTAAATAAAAACCATCAGTTAATATATTGGGAAAAACAATATTGGATAGATCAATTGATGCTTGTAGAAATAGCCATAACACTTCAACCTAGGTCTATCTGTATAACATAGTTGCTAAGGAAAATTAAAACAAGTATCAAAATTTGAAAACGAATGTATTGATCATGAATGTGATTATCTGAAAAGGAAAATTAATCTAAGAAAAAAATGGCCAAATGATAGTAAGCAAAGAGAGTTTGAGACATTCATATGTCTAAAACAAAACCATCCATAGCAAAGACATCACGTATCAAGTACAAGTGATCCATTAAAATATGCTCATGCGCATTGTCATTCAAGTGATCCATTAAATGTAGTTCCAAGATGATGCCTATTAGCATGTACTTAAATGACAAACAAACAGTGATATTTAATTACAAAAAAATAAGAGTGAAAAGATAGAGCAGCTTGCAGTTTTACGTCTATGGTAACCACTGCAAAATCAATAAATCAAGTAATATAGGTACTGCAAAAACCGCAAGGAAATGTATACAATCACCTTTAAAGTTTTCATATTCTTTCATTATGTAAATAAAAACCATCAGTTAATATATTGGGAAAAACAATATTGGATAGATCAATTGATGCTTGTAGAAATAGCCATAACACTTCAACCTAGGTCTATCTGTATAACATAGTTGCTAAGGAAAATTAAAACAAGTATCAAAATTTGAAAACGAATGTATTGATCATGAATGTGATTATCTGAAAAGGAAAATTAATCTAAGAAAAAAATGGCCAAATGATAGTAAGCAAAGAGAGTTTGAGACATTCATATGTCTAAAACAAAACCATCCATAGCAAAGACATCACGTATCAAGTACAAGTGATCCATTAAAATATGCTCATGCGCATTGTCATTCAAGTGATCCATTAAATGTAGTTCCAAGATGATGCCTATTAGCATGTACTTAAATGACAAACAAACAGTGATATTTAATTACAAAAAAATAAGAGTGAAAAGATAGAGCAGCTTGCAGTTTTACGTCTATGGTAACCACTGCAAAATCAATAAATCAAGTAATATAGGTACTGCAAAAACCGCAAGGAAATGTATACAATCACCTTTAAAGTTTTCATATTCTTTCATTATGTAAATAAAAACCATCAGTTAATATATTGGGAAAAACAATATTGGATAGATCAATTGATGCTTGTAGAAATAGCCATAACACTTCAACCTAGGTCTATCTGTATAACATAGTTGCTAAGGAAAATTAAAACAAGTATCAAAATTTGAAAACGAATGTATTGATCATGAATGTGATTATCTGAAAAGGAAAATTAATCTAAGAAAAAAATGGCCAAATGATAGTAAGCAAAGAGAGTTTGAGACATTCATATGTCTAAAACAAAACCATCCATAGCAAAGACATCACGTATCAAGTACAAAGACTAATAAATACAAATAAAGAAATTAGAAAATGAACTTATTTATCATAAATTTTGGTCAGAAAAGAAAACAAAATATGGGAAAAGAATGGCCAATTAGTAGTATCGCCAAATTATAGAAAGCATAGAGGTGAGACATTCATATGTTCAAAACAAATATCATCGATAGCAAGGACATCTCGTATCAAGTGCTAAGACAAATAAAAACAAATAAAGAAATAAAAAACGAATGCATTGGTCATGAATGTGATGATAAAAAAGAAAACAAAATCTAAGAAAACAATGGCCAAAGAGTAGCAAGCAGAGAGGAGTGACATTCATATATTCAAAACAAAAACCATCGATAGTAATGAAATCTAGTGTTCTCACATATGGCAAGTTGCTTTCGTTGAGTAAATGCTTGATTGGACCAAAGAATCTGCCCCCTATCCCCTCTTCCTCCTTCATCGATATCTTGTTTGACTAATTTCGTTTGGTTTCTTGAATCTCCTGCATGGCAGTGTGCTCAGTTGACTTCCTACCACAATTAGTCTCTCCCCTTCCTTCTATGGCCATTTTTCCCTTTTATGAGAGATGTGTTTTGGATAGAACCAGAGGAGACGTCGGTTCCTCAATATCTGAGTACTATGACAACTCTTGCCTCCACGGCAACATCAATGTAGAGGATACTGAGGGTGAGGATGAGTAATACGGGCATGAGCCAGTAATCATCAAGGTGGAAATATATATTACCTGACCTGAGAGTCAACAAATCATTAATGTATACTTTCTGGATGAGGTTTAGGCAAAGAATCCAAAAAAATATATATTACCTAATGTGAGAGTCAACAAATCATTAATGTATACTTTTTGGATGAGGTTTAGGCAAAGAATCCAAACAACCGCGGAAATTCTGTTTCCATGTGTTCTCTCTGTTGTAATTTTGCTGTGTGTCTATGTTTTTAGGGATGTGCAGAAGTGGAGATATAGATGGAAGCAGTTGTTGAAATAGATGGAAAGTGGGAGAGAGGATGGAGGAAAATGTGGAGGTGGGTTAACTGGATGTGCAAAAAAAGAGTGTAAAACTGTGGTGGTTATGGTCGTATTGAGTTAGTGGGGGGAGAGGAAATCATGGTCAAACAAACTGCATGCATGTGGATGCTGATTATGGAGATGATCAGTTTTATAGGAGAGTAATGGTGCGAGAAAGTGGGGTGGGGTGGAGAAGTGAAAGGGATGAACGAACGCAACAGGAAGTTGTTTAGAATAAATGATAAGAAATCCTTGAAAAAAGGAGAGAAGAGAGAGAGTTAAGGAGAGTGCTCTATTTTGAAATAGAACAATTTGATTGGTCAGTGGTAATTTTTGTAATTTATTGGACAAACTCCCTCTTTTTATAGTAGTATATATATATATATATATATATATATATATATATACATATACATATATATTATCATATATACACACAAATATATACATGCATATCTACATATAAATATACATACATATTGGAAAATTTGGTAAAAAATGAACAAAGAGTGAGTTTTACATTTATCTAGAACTCTCACAAAGATTAAAGACTAAGCTCAAACAAGCTTACACAAGATCCCAAAATCTTAGGCTAAAACTCTCTACTGACCCCATGTGTACTTTATAACACTTGTACAATAGATGTACTTCATGTTCAATTTTTACAAAGGTAATCAGCTCATGAAATGCTTGTCCTCCATGCTTCCTTTTGTTTCTTTCAAACCAGACATAGTGTGCACAAGTTGTGACACACCAAAGAGTTAGGAGTTTATTTCCTTCTCTCAAACAAATAATGGATGTGAGGAATTGTTTAAGACTTCCATCCTTCTTCATCTTGAGCTTTAAAGCCACACGTCCCCATAGATATTTCCAAGTTTTGCAAGCACCAAACTGATGCTCGGTGTCCTCCTCATGTTCATTGCATAAGCAACACTTATTCAAAATGGACAAATTCCATCTAATAACACTATCAAGAGTTAGAAGAAAATCTTTATAAGCTCTATACACTATGAGGCTCCATCTCGGGTTGTGGTATTGAATCTAGAGGGTCATAACAACTTCATCCTTTAGTTGCTTTTGTCTGCACTGATCCCATACAGAACTCTCAGTATCAATATGGACATACATCTCCCATACATCCGTCATCCTTCTACATAGGGTCGAACAACCCCACCTATGTATAGGTTTAGTGTGGATATTCATGCCATACCTCTTCAACATCTAGACATACCATACAATATCACTATCAAGGAGCTTACTGATATGTTTGACTGTGAAATGATTGGCTACATCATTTAGTAGTTGTAGGCCTAGACCACCTTCTTCTAATGGATATCTCCATTCTCCTCATGGTAGATCGTGTGATTTCACCTTGAGATGTCTAAAAGCTGATGAGTCCCATGGAACAAAGTTTTCATCTGTAGGAGTCTTCCAACCATTGAAAGCTTTGTACATGGCAACTTACTAATCATGTCTTTCGATTTGTCTAAGCATTCATGGAAGTGTATTCTTCATAGATTGCCACTAGCCAAAGGATAACCTAGGTACTTTTTAGGGAAGTGCCCCAGGTTAATGCCAAGAAGATTAGCAATTTCATCTTTGTTCCTATAAGACTTTGATGAATAGACATTAGTTTTTGCATCATTCATCTACATACTGGAGCATTTGCCAAACTTATTCAGAAAATTCTTTAAGTTTAGGATTCTACAAGGTCTATCTTTAGAGTAGACCAATACGTCATCTGCAAATAGCAAATGTGACATAATTGGAGTTTTTCTGATTGAATTGGTCTTTATCAGTTTCTTGGTCTCAACCTTGAGTAGCATTTTACTCAATCCTTCCATTTCTATATTAAGAAGTAGCAGACACATGAAGTCGCCTTGCCTTAGGCCATTAGAATTCATGTATAGACCTTCAGATGAGCCATTTATCAGGAGTGAGAATGACAAAGTGGAAACACACTGTTGAATCATTATTTTCCACTTCTCGTAGAAGCGTAGACCTTTCAAGCAGCTCTGTAGATAGTTCTATTTATTAGAATCACATGCCTTTGTGATGTCTGATTTTAGACAAGAAGATGGAGTACTTCTTTTGAGATTTAATTTCAATGTGAATTCAGCTGCCAGTAGAGAGCAGTCTTCAATCCTTCTCCCTCATGTGAATGCATCTTGGTTAGGTGATATAATGTTGGGAAGAATATTAGCTAGCCGGTGTGTCATGATTTTAGTAATGATCTTATAGATCATTGAACAATAAGGGCTAGGGCGAAAGTCAGCAAGTGAAGAGACAATTTCTTTCTTTGGAACTAAAGCCATAATAACATGGTTTTCTTGATGTACCATGTTTCCTCCATTAAAGAACCACCTGATTGCATCACAAAAATTGTCCTTGATTATCTTCTAGTTCTATCTGTAGAAAAATCTATTGAACCATCCGGTCCCAAACTTTTGTTGGCTCCAATGTTGTTTACAGCTTTGAAGATTTCCTCCTCGCTAGGAATTTGGCATAGACTATCATTGTCACCATCTATGACCAGTTTGTCCCACTGGATTATCTCCTCAAACTTTGGATGAGCTTTTTTATATAGATTACCAAAGAAGTTTGTAGTTTCATTAGTAATCACATCTTCATTGTCAATGAAATTGCCATGCTCATCATAGAGTTCAGTTATTGTATTAATAGCATCTCTTCTTTTGGTTGTGGCATGGTATAGTTTTGTATTTAGATCCCCATTTTCCATCCACTACATCCTGCTCCTCTGCCAGTAAAACATCTCCTCAACTTTATCCAGAGATTTAATTCTGTCCAAAGTTGTTCTTTCAGCTTCAATAAGTTGCTCGTTCATTGGGTTTCTTCTCAGGACAGAAGTGATATCCACAAATTCTTATTGTTCTTTTTGTAACAAGTTGTTAATATTGACATATTTACTCGACCAACATTTAAGTTCCTTCCTCACATTCTTGAGTTTCTGAATGAAACATTATATATGTATACATACATATATACATATATATATGTATGTATATGTGTGTGTGCATTGTTAGCAAGCTGAACAACTACCACATGCTCGGTTTGGTTTTTGTGTTTTAATGACTATGTGGATAGTGTGTCCAAAATCATAATGTTCTTGGAACATCAAGACAAGTATTATGAGAGGGTGAATTATTAACTTGGCTACTATTTGATCTATCTTTCCTCCATTGAAGGGATTTGATCCGATCTTTGAACAAAATAATACATATAAAATATTAAATAAACAAAAATTATGGTTATAAATTTTCTATGGCTTTAGTGATTTCATGGATATTGCTCTTTTACCCTGGAATTGCACCTTATTATATTGCTAATATATCTCCATCTCAACCAATCAGTTCCTATTTAAGTACTACATTATGTTGTACCCCCTTAAATTTTTTATGAGACTGATGATTCTTTCGGCTATTTTATTCGGTGATTTATAGGGTCCCACAAGCAATTTGACCCTACTCTCTTGTCAAAATTGGGACTAGAGTTGCAAAGGGTGGTTTAGTGTAGAAGGTATAATGCCATCTAGTTCTTGTACATGAACATTGGAACTTGTCTTCACAAAAGTGATCCTTATGAAACTCTTTTGTTCATACTCTCATTCAAACTTAGTTTCATTGTCTTTTCTTGTATGATTGAGTTCATTTTTTCACATGTCTTTTTTATCTACTGCTAATCCGTGAAATAGTAAGTAAGAGGTTGAAATTACCAAATTTTTACTCCTAATATCAAGTACCCTACTAGTTTTCAAGGCCAATCATCTAACAAGATGAAAAACCACACAAGTTAGTAAGAGTTGGTCTTGGAGGATATGTAAGAATAAGAGAAATAGAAAGACTTGTTGCAAAGTCACTTTGGATGCAGATGAACTATGGGAATAGATGAATACCACATACAATTGTTGTGAATTAGAATATATACCTTTGATATAACATGGTTAAGCTCACATGCGATATGTCGACAAAGGTGCAAGGGTAGAAAATGGGTGTATTGTAAATATAATATGAAACATTGATGTCATAGAAAATACTACAATAAGAACTAATTTCTTACTCATAAAATATATTTAGATAAGAAAGGAGTGAGATCTCGTTCAAGATACCCACATGTCATCTTGGACAAATTGAATATGTACATACATAACTACTTCACTAAACTAGAATAATCCATTGAAAATCACATGCCAAATTATATTATTGTGGGTTCTAGAGACATGTACCGATGATGAGGTACATATAAGTCCCTCACTTGGAAGCTGTAAAGAGGCGAGATCACCTCCTTAATAAATTTTAAAGGAAATACAAAACATCCATCTTTTTAGAAAGACAAAAGATATTGAGGGATGCATGTATAATATATAAAGTAAATAAGCATGAACCAGATACATTATAAAATGTCAATAGCAGTGGAAATAAAAGTACTAAGCCTATTACATGGCTTTCATTGTTCATTACATGATTGTTTCCAAAAGAAAAGGATAAGCGAAAAGAATCTAGCTATAGCAACCTAGACATACTTTTAGATAGCTTGAGATCTACTCATGAGATGACTTCCTTCAAACTTGTCCTTCTCCTTACTCAGCACCAGCACCTAGGTGGTTGGAAAAGCACCCAACAAAAGGGGAAAGAAAACAAGATATGCGTCACAATACTAGTCTAGGATAATAAGATAAGTAAAGGAAATAAAAATAGTCTAGGGTTCATCATAAGAGAAGATAACAAGAGTATGAGGCTATATTCAAAAGAAACTTGCCATTAACAATTATATTAAAAAGGATTTGTAAGTAAGATAATTATGACTACCTAACTAAGTAGGGTTGAGGCACCTACTGGATCTCTAACCTATAGGTGAGGGGAGAATAAGACATTCCCAATCATCTACATAATTATATAGGGGAGAATAAAAACATTCCCCAGGGTGATTAAATACATGCTCTCTGTGGGTGGTTGTACATAAGTACCACTACTTTAAATTAAATAGAACATAAATCTACATCCTAGAAAAGTAGTCATGGCAAGAGTAGTCATAATATTAAATAAGCATGGCAGTGTGGTATAAGACCCAAACAAGAAGAAATTATAATATGATTTGAGGCATGAACAACATTAGGATTTAAGAGTATAAGATTTAAGGTTCATTTAAGCCTCATTAGGGAAATATAGGGTTTGGCTGCAATTATCCCAACATAGGGTGTAAGTAATGCACATACATCAACTAAATTAAAGCATGCTACAATGAAATAGAAGGGATACAAGCAACAAGTTGCACCGCCAGTTCCTTTTGAATAGAAAATCCAATCCTCTGAAAAACCACATTGATAGACCTCAAGGTCATGACATTACTATGCATAATTTTTTGGACCCTCTTAAGAAGATCTACAACATCTTGTTCCCAGAACCCAATGGTGTCAAATGTGAAAGGAATAAAAACATGTTGATTGTCGATACATGCTTTCTCATGTTTGGGCACTTTAGCTGAAGAAGCTTTTCGGGCAGCATCTCCTGCAATAAAATCACCACTTCTCAGGCCCACTGATGGAGAGACTCCTGTAAGATCCACACACGTGTGTTTTCTACCGGCCCACCCAAAAATTAAAACATATGCTGGTCTAAGCATCAATCTCTCCTCTTGTGGATCAGTCAAAAAATTAACTAGTGCTTCTTTCTTATAGGCAACTCCAGCATGTCTAAGTACATCATAAAGAACATCCCTAACAAGATCATGTCTATAATTAAGCCTGGAAGTTCCCTACAATGGACTGCATGCTCCCCAAAGGTGTCTAAGTAGGATTTATGATGAATTGGACATACCTCATCAGTTGGGAGTAGATGGATCATAAGACGGTACTTGAGAATCATACGATACTCCACTGGTGACATATGCAGTCCAAGTCCAACAATAGGAATAGCAAGAAGAAAATCCTGAGCATGATCAACTTGTAAACATCAAAAAACTACTTTCTGTCTAACAGTCATGTCAAGACCAACTTCCATGTCATTAACAATTTTGCTAAAAAGGGAGCTCACCAAAGCATTTTGGGCTTTAGGGGGGACGGTGTCCTTGTTAACAAAATAGCTAATATCGAAAGATGGAATTGTGACATGTAGACAAGCTAAAGCATAGTTAAAATCAAAGTCCATGCCATGTATGCCACTTCTCACAAAATATGATCTTGGAGAACCCAAGATTGGTCTCTGGAGGCCACAGATGCATATGAAGAAGCTTCCATTACTGAATATAGACCCAAGCCACTGAGTCTAATGGGTAAGGATGCTACTTGCCATTGGAGGTTGCCAAAGAAAGGACCTCCACAAACCACAATATGCTCAATAGACCCACATAGTCCTTTGTCAAACAATTTTGCAGATACATAAAGAGGGATTGCACATACCTCTCTTACTGATATCAATTACTAACTTTCACCACATTAATTGAGTCCAAGTTCCACTTTGCCTATTATCAATGTATTAACATGTATTAGAGTACATAGTGCACATTAATGTATAGAAACCCTAATTTCATAAATTTTTAGAAAAATTAGGATTTAACATTTAAAAATATGACCAATTAACTTATTAGGTTCTCTTATTCAAGAAAACATATTATTATGTTAATTTTGGAGTTATGAGGATTAAGATGTAACTTTTATGGTTTTTATGCATTAAATTCATTTTTACAAAAATCACCCTTCATAAAACCACAAAATCAGACCTTCAAAATATTTTTATTAGATATATATTAATTTTCCAATTCCAAAACATATTTATTTGTAAAATTTGGATAAGAAGATTAGAAGGTATGAAATTTTTAATACTGACCAATAGGAAATTGTCACATCATCAAACCGATCGAGATAATTGAAGAGAGAGGCAGAGGAAGAAAATACCATTTGACCCAAGATCAGGTTTGAAGTTGCATAGGTAACCAAACTAGAGCTTCTAGAGAAGGTAAAAAAGCAAAAACCAAAACCATAGAAGAACATGGTAAAAAGAGATGGAGATCATCAATTTTAAACATAGAAGCATGGGTTTTAAGCATGTAGTATGCAATATATGAGAAGGGGGTTATAAAACTCACCTCTAGGAAGCTAAGAAGGTCCAAACAACAAGAATACCACGATTAGAAGGTCTAGTTTCTCCAAGCCAAGCTCCTTTCTTGAGCAAATATCACCTTCTCCACTTTAGAGGTGCAAACCCTATTAAAAGAGCATGGAGATGATATGTTTTAGGGTTCTAGATGGAGTTTTACCATGGAAGGTCATGGTTCCGACCTGGAAGAAGGTGAGAGGAATACTAACATAATGAAAATAGGGAAGGAAAGGAGGATACTTACTATTTTTGGTCAAAATCACCAAGGAGGAGCTTAAGAAATCCTAAATAGAGAAATTTGGAACCCTAGGAGCCTTCTTCACCAAGGTTGGCACCCTCTTTTACCTTGGGATAGAAAATTCATGGCCAAACATAGGAGGGATGATGATATAGGCTAGGGAAAAGAGAAGGAGAGGATTTCTTCTTGGATTGGGAGCTGGGAAAGGGTAGGCATGGATTTATAAAGAAGGTGGCAAACATGAGGTGTCTATGGGACTTTCCATGTTTCCCTAGGCTAATGCTTCATGTCCATGCAAGAGGACAACTCATACAGACTTCTTGTATTTCCAAGGTCAGTCCTAAAATCCCATTGAGGCTTCTAGGACATCCCCACCGTCCTCCAATTAAAGAAATAACCCCATTGGTTGATAACTTTTAAAGATAAGCTCATTTATAAAGAGGGTAATCCCTATAATGCCCTTGGAGAGAAACACCTTCAAACCAAGGTGCAACCAGGTGCTCCATGGTTTAAAATATTGAGAATGGTAAGGGAATATATAAGGATTAAAATTAAGGTGATAATTTGCAAAGAAAACCTCCAATTTGGTTAAATTGCATAAAAGTCCAGATTATACCTAAAATTGCATAACTTGCACAAACAACATCCAAATTGAACCAAATTTGAAATTAAGGATCATTTTATATTTTCAAATCACATAAAAAAGTTAGATTGATGTTTAGAGCACTTAATTATGGTAATAAATCTTTCACTGAGGTATTTGTGCATAAACCCTTATATTGGTACAATTAGTGAATAAACGTTCACTAAACCACGATAAATTCCACTAATTAAACATGAACGACATAAAGGACAGAAATGAAAGGGAAACTTGGGAAAAAGGTTTACATGGCAACTACATCTAAGATTCATATGCTACAACACTCCACCCCTTTAAAAGGATTTCGTCCTTGAAATCTCAAGCAAAAAGAGAAGGGTGAGTACGTAACATTTTCATCTCTCAACTCCTAAGTGGTTTCTTCTACACCATGATATTTCCACAAATATTTTACTAGCTCAATCTCTTTGTTCTTTAGTTGCTTTACTAAGGAGTCAAGGATCTTCATAGGTATCTCTTCATAGGTTAGATTCTCATGTATCTCCAAAGGCTCAATAGTAAGCACATGAGAAGAGTCCTTCACATACTTCTTCAGCACAGAGACATGGAACACATTATGAATCTTATCATAAGAAGGAGGTAAATCTAAGTGGTATGCATAGTGTCCAACCTTATCTATGATTTCAAATGGTCCAACATAGTGGGGACTCAACTTGCCTTTAACTTTAGATCTAGAAATAGAACAAATAGGCTTGATCTTCAGAAATTCATAGTCTCCCACTAGGAAGTTAACATTGGACCTTTTTTTGTCAGCATACATCTTTTGTCAGTCTTGAGAAGCTTTCATGCATTTCTTTATCAACTGTACCTTTTCTGTCATCATTTGAATGTCATCAGTTTTCACTAAAGAACGTTCACCAACATCATCCCAATGTAAAGGTCAACGATATGGTCTACCATAGAGAGCTTTAAAAGGTGGCATACCAATACTAGCCTGGTAGCTATTGTTGTAAGCAAATTCAACTCATGGTAGATACCAATCCCATACACCACCCCAGTCCATCACACAAGCATGAAGAAAGTCCTCCAGAATCTGAACTATTCTCTCAAACTGACCATCATTCTGCGGGTGGTAAGCAGTACTGAAACACAAGTCAGTACCCATCTCCTCATGAATGTGACCCCATAAATGAGAAGAAAACTTTGGGTTATGATCATAAACTATTACCTCAGGTACTCCATGCAGGTGTATGATCCACTCAAATTGAGCCATATCCACAACTTTGTAATTGGTTTTGAAAAGAAAGAAATGAGCAGATTTTGTAAGCCAATCAATAACCACCCAAATAGCATCATAACCTTTCTTGGACTTTGGGAAACCAGTAACAAAGTCCATTGTGATCTTCTCCCACTTCCATTCTAGAATTTCAAGAGGATGAAGAAGACCACCAGGTCATTGACGTTTGATCTTGAGTTGCTGACATGTCAAGCACTTCACGACAAATAGAGCTATATCATTCTTCATGTTCTTCCACCACACGCTTCGCTATAAATCCTTGTACATTTTTGTTGTTCCAGGATGAATAGTGTACTTGGACCCATGAGCTTCACTTAGAATCTTCTATCTCAGATCACCTACATTGGGAATCCAAAAACTTTATCTGAAGCGGACAACACCATCCACTCCGATAGAGAAGTCATATTGCAATTTCTCAGTCAAGGCCTTCATCTCTTCCAGCTTAGAACTTTCCAATTGTGTATCAACGACTTTTGAGATCCAAGTCGGTGTAATAGTCAAACTAGCCACATGGGCACATAACTTGTCTTCATCCACTGAATCGATAGGTTGATGTCACCAACTAGTCACATATTTGAGATTTTCCCACACCGAACATCTTAGAGAAGCACGAATGACATCCTTATTGTTACTTAAAGCATCAGCTACAATGTTTGCTTTACCAGGATGATAGGTGATGGTGAAGTCATAATCTTTGAGATATTCCATCCACCTTCACTATCATATATTCAGATCCTTCTATGTCAATAGGTACCTCAAGCTTTTATGGTCAGAGAAAACTTCAAACTTCACACCATAGAGATAGTTTCGTCAGTTTTTCAGAGCATGAACGATGGCAGTGAGCTCTAAATCATGTGTAAGCCAATTATCTTCATTCGGTTTCAATTGGTGGGAAGCATAGGAGATAACCTTTTCATCTTGCATCAAAACACACCCTAAGCCTTGTTTAGAAGCTTCAATGTAGATGACATAGGGTATGCCTTCAATAGGCTAGGAAAGAACAGGAGCAGAAGCCAAACACTCATTTAGCTTTTGGAATCTGTTCTCACATTCTAGTGTCTAAGAGAACTTAACCTCCTTTCACATCATCTTGGTTAAAGGAAAGGTCAACTTAGAGAATCTCTTGATAAACCTTTGATAGTAACCTGCTAAGCTGAGGAAACTAGAGATCTATGAGGGATTCTTTGAAGCTTTCCACTTAGTCACAACTTCTACCTTTGTAGGATCAATAGCTATATGTTTGGTAGAAATCACATGACCCAGAAGCATCACATTCTTTATCCAGAACTCACACTTTGAGAATTTTGCATAGAGTTGATTTTCTCGTAGTGTGTTGAGTAGAATTCGCAGATGCACATGATGTCATTCTAACATCTCAGAATAAACCAAAACATCATTGCCCACCGTTCCCCTTTGGGAATATACAAAGGGGAGTATGACACTTCCTTCTTTTTTCTTTTTCACTTTTCACCACCATATTATTTTCCATTTTGATTTTTATGCTCCTAATGTTTTGGGGTATCCCAAAAATTATATACCTACTAATCCAATGTCTACCCCGCCTCATTGTGCTGGAATGGATTGGGCATGTGGATTTTGTGAATATTTTCCAACAAAATAGGGTGGACGGGAAGCATGACCATGAAAAAAAGTCACTCATTTTTCAGTACGGCAGGGCCCATGAATTTTGGTGTGCCTATCGATGCGGATGGGGTGGAACACTTGGTTCATCAATTCCACGAAGGAAGCAGGGACATTTGTCATGCGAAAAGGCACAACCATGAATTCATAATGCCCATAGCGAGTTTTGAACACCATCTTCGGGACATCATCATCCTTCATGTGCATCTGGTAGTAGCCACTTCACAGATCCATCTTGGAGAACACAGTGGCTGACTTCAGCTGGTTGAACAAGTCAGTGATGTGAGGCAAAGGATAACAGTTCTTCACTGTCACTTGGTTAAGCATGTGGTAGTCTATACACATCCGCATTGAACCATCCTTCTTCTTCACGAACAGGACAAGGGCTGCCTAAGGTGAAATACTGGGGCGGATGAAGCCCATGTCGAGAAGATCTTCTAGCTTCTTCTTCAATTCAACAATCTTGATAGGGGCAAAAGCGGTAAGGCATCTTTGATATTGGCGAAGTTTTGGGTACAAGCTTGATGGAGAACTCCACCTCCCATGTTGGTGGCAAACTGGGTAACTCCTTGGGAAATATGTCTGGGGAGTCCTTCACCACATCTATGTGGTTGAGAGAAGGAAGTGTACCCTTGAGGACTATAGAAGCTAAGAAATCTCTACACCCTTACGAGACTAGCTTTTCATCTTTGATGGCAAAGATAACAAATTTCCGATCCTCTCACTTCCTACCCTTGACACACAATCTTCCCTCAACATGATGTGACAAACTAACCTTTGATTCTTCACAAAATAAAAAAAAACATTGTACCTCTTCAACCAATCCATTCTAGGATGACATCAAAGGCGGTCATGTCAAACAAGATGAAATATGAGGGAAACATTATACCCGATATATAGAGGTCCATGGTCAGAGTTTGAAGATACAAAGAGTAGATCTTACCAATAGGGTTTTTTTACATCTAATATATGATCCATATACTCATATTCTATTTCTTACATAGAAGCAAGATGATAGGATATGAAGGTATTGGATGATCTAGAATCAAATAGTGCCTTTATAGGATGCATACTAAGATGCAAGGTACCTTCAATAACTTCATTATATTCACATGCTTCCTCAACATTGAGAGCAAATACTCTCCCATTCCTCCTCTCCACTGGCAGTTGCCTCATGTTCTGGTTGTTGTTGTTATTATTATTCCGCAGAGGTAGCTTCTGCCTTGGCTACTATGGTTGTTGGGCATTATTTTGTCCCTGCTGGAAACAGGAGAAGAGTGGTCGGGTATGCCCAACTTGGCCACAATCATGGCAGGTCATAGGAGGTTGGTTGTCTCTACGAGCAGGTGCATTATTGGAAGGATGTCTCCCTGGAGGATGGTGGCAAGATCACCTATTCCACAAACACGTCTGTGATTCTCATTCTGGGTAGGGTTCTTCCTCTTGTTGTTGTTGTAGCCATTACTATGTCCATAGGATTGGAATCCTGGGTAGGACTCAATGACCAAGGCCTTATCCACCATATATTGGAAGGTGAGTGGAAGTTGTGATACAAGACTTCGGTCCACCTGGTAGTTCATGCCTTCCAAGAACAACATTGCCCTTCTTTCGACTCTAAGGTTGGTGGCGTAGCATTCTAGAAGTAGAAACTATTAGATGTAGTTGGCCACACACATGCCTCCTTGCTTGAGGCTGTAGAACTTGGCTTCATTTTTCCTCAGGAAGGCGGGATAGATTTACTTCTCCCTAAAGAGGTGCAGGAACTGGTCCCACTCCATGGTAGAGGTGTCTTGAGTGTGGATGACACCATTCCACCAGACACATGTTGGTCTATCTAGAACATACGTCGTGAACCGAACCTTCTAGTGAGGAGGGCATGCCATACCCTAGAAGGTCTGATCCAAATCCAACACCCAGTCATCGGCTTTATCCACCATGTTGTGTTCACTTTCACCCTTGAAGTATGGTGGCTGCATCTTTATGAAGTCAGTGAGGGTGAGCTCCCATGACTTGTTGGCATTGGTGGCCACTGTTTGGAGCTTCCCCATCATAGTGGAGAGCAATTGACATAGCATTGCCAACTCTTTCTCCGATGTGAAGGCGAGAGTGCTCGGAGTAGTACGGTTGTCCACACTATGGCTAGAAGGAGTCACATGAGTGTTTCCCACATTGGAGTCATCAGGGTTTGACTCCTTTCCCTTATTCATGTTGTCAAACAAGTCACCTATCCTAAAAGGTAGGGTTAACATGTTAAGTTCCCATGAGTATTTGAATCATAGATGAGAAAAGAATAGAATCATAGACGAGAAAAGAATATCTAGAATGATATTGCCTAAAAGAATACTATTTTCGGAAATTCCTATCATCTCAGGCCAGGCTGGTTTCATATGGGCATGGGAGTCCTCGTAAACTAAGCTAGTGGTGCGGAGGAAAGTATTGCCAGCCCCTAAAACCCTGATCCATTCTAGAAACCTTTTCTACAACTTCATGTCCTGGTAGTTGCCTAAAGGCTCTAATACCATGTTGTAAAGAGGTGATATCACCTCCTTACTAAAATTTAAAGGAAGTAAAAAACATCCATCTTTTTAAAAAGAAAAAAGATATTGAGGATGCATGTATAATATTCCAAGTAAATAAGAACACACCAGATACATTATAAAATGTTAATAGCATCAGAAATAAAAGTACTAAGCCTATTACATGCCTTTCATTGTTCATTACATGATTGTTCCCAAAAGAAAAAGATAAGAGAAAAGGATCTAGCTATAGCAACCTAGACATCCTTTCAGATAGCTTGAGATCTACTCCTGGGACGACTTCCTTCAAACTTGTCCTTCTCCTTGCTCAACACCAGCACCTGGGTGGTTGGGAAAGCACCCATCAAAAGGGGAAGAAAACAAGGTATGTGTCACAAAACTAGTCTAGGGTAACAAGATAAGTAAAACAAATAAGAACATGCTAGGGTTCATCATAAGATGTAGATAACAATAGTAGGAGCCTATTTTCAAAAGAAACTTGCCATTAACAATTATATTAAAAAGGTTTTTCATGTAAGATAATTATGTCTACCTAATTAAGTAGGGTTGAGGAACCTAACAGACCTCTAACCTATAGGTGAGGGAAGAATAAGACATTCCCAGTCACCTACACAATTATATAGAGGAGAACAAAAACATTCCCCAGGATGATTAAATACATGCCCTCTGTGGCTGGTCATAAGTACCACTACTTTAATTTAAATAGAACATAAATCTACATTCTAGAAAAGTAGTCATGGCAAGAGTAGTCATAATATTCAATAAGCATGGTAGTGGGGTATAAGACCCAAACAAGAAGAAATTATAATCTGATTTGAGGCATGGACAACATTAGGATTCAAGAATAGAAGATTTAGGATTCATTTAAGCCTCATTAGGGAAATATAGGATTTGGGTATAATTATCCCAACATAGGGTGTAAGGAATGCACATACCTCTCTTACTAATATCAATTACTAACTTTTACAACTTTAATTGAGTCCAAGTTCCACTTTGCCTATTTTCAATGTATTAACATGTATTAGAGTACATAGTGCACATTAATGTATAGAAACCCTAACTTCAGAATTTTTTTGAGAAAAATTCAGATTTTGCTTTTGAAAATATCACAAATGAACTTAATAGGTTCTCCTAATCAAGAAAATATTTTTTTATGTTACTTTTTGGAGTTATGAGGATTAAGATGTATTTTTATGGTTTTTATGCATTAAATTCATTTCACAAAAATCACCCTTCTTCAAACCATGAAATAAGACCTTTAGAATATTTTTATTAGATAGAGATTGATTTTGTAATTCCAAATATATTTATTTGTTAGATTTGGATAAGCAGATTAAAAGATATGAATTTTTCAATATTGACCAATAGGAAATTGCCACATCATCAAACCGATCGAGATAATTGAAGAGAGAGGGAGAGGGAGAAAACACCATTTGACCCAAGATCAGGTTTGAAGTTTCATAGGTAACTAAACTAGAGCTTCTAGAGAAGATAAAACAACAAGAAACCAAGACCTTAGAAGAACATGGTAAAAAGAGATGGAGATCATCGATTTTAAACATAGAAGCATGAGTTTTAAGCATGTAGTATGCAATACATGAGAAGGGGGTTATAAAACTCACCTCTAGGAAGGTAAGAAGGTACAAACATCAAGGATACAAATATTATAAGGTCTGGTTGCTCCAATCAAGCTCCTTTCTTGAGCAAAGATTACCTTCTCCACTTTAGAGGTGCAAACCCTAGCAAAAGAGCATGGAGATGAGATGTTTTAGGGTTCTAGGTGGAGTTTTACCATGGAAGGTCATGGTTATGACCTATAAGAAGTTGGGAGGAATACTAACAGCATGAAAATAAGGAAGAAAAGGAGGATACTTACTAGTTTTGGTTAAAATCACCAAGGAGGAGCTTAAGAAATCCTAAATATAGAAATTTGGTACCCTAGGAGCCTTCTTCACCAAGGAAGACACCTATTTTACCTTGGGACATAAACTTTGTGCCCAAACATAAGATGGATGATGATCTAAGTTGGGGAAAAGAGAAGGAGAGGATTTCTTCCTAGATTGGGAGGTGGTAAGGGGTAGGCATGGCTTTATAAAGAAGGGGGCAAGCATGAGGTGTCTATGGGAGTTTCCATGTGTCCTTAGGCTCAGGCTTCATGGCCATGCAAGAGGATAGCTCATAGAGACTTCTTGTATATCCAAGGTCATTCCCAAAAGCCCATGGAGGCTTCTAGGCCATCCATACCATCCTCTAATTAAAAAAATAACCCCATTGGTTGATAGATTTTAAAGATAAGCTCATTTATAAAGAGGGTAATCCCTAGAATGCCCTTGGAGAGAAACACCTTCAAACCAAGGTGCAACCAAGTGCCCCATGGTTCAAAATATTGAGAATGGTAAGGGAATATATAAGGATTAAAATTGAGGTGATAAGTGCAAAGAAAACCTCCCAATTGGGTAAATTGCATAAAAGTCTAGAATGTACCTAAAATTGCATAACTTGCACAAACAACATCCAAATTGAACCAAATTTGAAACTTAGGCTCATTTTATGTTTTCAAAACACATCAAAAATTTATATTAAGGTTTGTAGCATTTAAAATATGGTAATTGAGCTTTCACTAAGGTATTTGTGCATAAACCCTTATATTGGTACAATTAGTGAATAAACGTTCACTAAACCACTATAAATTCGACTAACTAAACATGAACGAAATAAAGGACAAAAATGAAAGGGAAAATTGGGAAATTTTTTTACATGGAGATTACATCTAAGATTCATTATCTTATAGAACCTATGATCTATTGTGTTTATCTTGAATCGATTATTGCATAAGTTCTAGAACCTATAATATATTGTGTTTATCTTGAATCAGTTATTGCATAAGTTCTAGAACCTATAAATGTGAGATATCAATGGTTTTACTCACCACATTTTAGTTTTATGGAGGACAAATGAATAACCCATAAGCATACCTTAGAATCCTTGTTTGGACCTCTTCATATGATTATAATATTTTATTTGGCATAGAAGAAGGTATACCTTTTTAGATGCATTACTTATGACAAAACTCAATAAATCAACTTTGACATGAAAGCAATAACTCATTAATGACAACCCAAATAGGTAATAGGATCACAATCTCCTAGACAAAATATTGCTACAAGTTGTCATTTAGAATTTTTATGCCTAAAATCTGATTGATATCCCCTCAATCACCAGACTCATGCCATCATCATAAAAGTTTTCTATGTACTCATTGATACCTAAACATATTAGGACCATCACACCTCTCCCCTTACTTCAATATAGGAGACTAAAAAATATGGTTAATACACATCTCTAAACCAACTCTCTTTGTACCTTTTAGGTTCCTTGTAAAGGATATTCCTCTTTCCCTCTAGTCCTCTCTCTACTCAATTATTCACCCACACTTTTCACTAAATCTACCTTCATTTAATATGTTTGACCACCTAACTATAGGAATGAAGATTGAGGAAGAAAATCCAATACCTTTTCACTAGTACCGTTTACCCAGAATGTTCTATGTTAAAGGAGTCTGTGAGTGGTAGTGATGAACCAACCTGACCTAAAATTTTTATATGTTTCTCTTTGATCTTGGATAGTCACTTTCCTTCCAAAAATGTGTACATACTTTCTAGATTATATTGGAGTAAGTTTTGTCGATGATACTGTCAACATTGCAACCCAAGTCTCAACTTCACATCTCCTTGTCTTTAATCCTATGATTTGCAATTTTGGTTGATACTTGATAGTTTATTCATGATCCATAATCAATAATATTATTGAAACATGTTTTTATCAATAATGATTTAAAATATTTTGGATATAATCCTATTTATATGATGGATAAGTACCTACTGGAATAATAATGTAGAGATATAAATGTTCAATGTAGACATATCCTTTTATGATGTGGTGTAGAGTGTATGAGTCCTAGATCAAGGTAAAGTAAAAAATTTAGAATTTTGGTGTAATGATTTATGGTACTGATGTGCAAGTGATCATTTAGGGTTTTATTCACACTATGTGAGACATTTGAATCAACTTAAAGTTTAATTCTGCAAGCTATCAAAAATGTGGATCAACATAGTATAAATGTTTGTGATTGTAGTTTAGGCATTAAAACCGGACATTGAATCTATGATGTATACATGTGGGTCACATAGTTTCAAGATTTAAAATATTTTTGTAAGTTTCTTAACCAAAATGTGTGATACATGTTAACCATGAATTCAATGTTGAAATTAATAATTTTTTATGCTAAATTAACTAATATGTGTGATACATCATGACCATGAGTATGACATTGAAATTCATAAAGTGTAGTACATGAAATAGAATTGTAGCTTATATGTAGTGGATGTTGACCAATATATGGTCTCATCACGTATCTAGAGATACATGTGGGATTACACAAAAGTTGGATATAGGAATATCATGACAAAACTTATTGTGGTTCTAAATGGATTATGGGAATAGCGTGCCCATTTTCTTATAAAACTAGGAAATGATTAGCAACTATTTCTTCAAGATTCATTATCTTATTATTTTGTGAATAAATATTTTATTTTTATCAAAATTTATCCCAAAGGTGGTGTGGAAGAACCTTGTCATATGTCAATACATTCATAACACCATGCTATACTTTCCTTGTTGTAGTATCTTATAACAATCCTTAAGCACATCATGAGCCAAATGTGATAAAGGAACGCTTCAATTTCATGTATATATATAACATAATACGTCTATTGTATGCCAAGAATAAAAAAAATGGTCACCCAACTTCCAAAATAAGTTATATAAGTGATAGTATTTTTTGTATTCAAAATATGAATTATTTTGTATAGATGCCTCTTGTCGACAAATAAACAAGTTATGTTTAACTAAACTGTATTTCCCTAATTAAATATTATGGTCTAACTGGGGTCATTGAACTAAGTCCATCTATAATAATAAACATAGTTTATCCCAAGCTAGATACGAAGAAGAAATTTGGTTGGCTACAAATCAATCATGACATTATGCTTCTTTTTCTGACATGGATCATCAAAATTTGATTTAAACATCACTACATAGTGGATTTCTACTCCATTTACAAGTACAATATCAAACTAATAAGCAATTTCCATACATCATTTTCATATGTTCAAGAAATTAATTCCACATATAGGATGAGTTTGCATAAAGAAATAAGTCTTAGTGAATGATGCAAAAATGTACCAAAAATGACAAAGGACGTTCACATAAATTTTAGATACATGTGGATACTAATCCCAAAATTTTATGAAATTTTAGACAAGCTCATGAAATGTAGGATATATGAGAGGTAAGTCATTTGTGGATGTGAATTTTGTGAATATAAGAATGGAAAATGTATACTTTTAGTTAGAAACAAGGTGGGTGTGAAATATGTAGATATTTTTGAGACACTAGGTACAATATTGTGGTATAATAATGTTGATATATATATAGATATGATGTAGGAATTAATAACAAAATTATATGGTAAATTTATAAGAAGACAATATGAAAGATACTTTCTAAGAATTCAAGTTTATTATTAGGGAAGCAAATTTGAAGTAGTTAGTGCATATTTCCTACAATGTGGAATTCACAAATACACTAGGAGAAACCTCCTCAATAACATGGATAGAATAATTCAACGAGTACCAATTGAATATAGAAAAAAAATATTTGGAATTGTGAAAACATAGTACTAAACCATGTGTAACATAATATGACACCAAAGTGCATTAATGCCAAAAAAATGAAAACTTAATGTTTGTCTTCTTGGCATAAATGATAGACCAAAGGAAATGAGTTTTACCCACTTTAAGGGACTACATCAACATGCTAGATAAAAATAAAAATAATGAACCAAAGAAAGGGAACCTTTCCATGATTTGAGTTTTTTCCTTAGTAATCCACACAAGAGGAGTCAAGATGTGCATTCCACACTATGCATGACCTTAAAGAGGCAAAATGGCTTATGAAATAGTTTAAGTTTCACCACCAATTGAGATGCATAGAGTTCAAGAGCTTAAAGAAATAACTCAACAATGAAATTGAGAATCTAGTACCTTATATTCCAAGCAGGAAAACCAATATTTTCCAACTAGGGTCTAAGAAGCTCTAGAGTTTCAAATCATAACAAAACAGAATTATCCTATGCTATTATGTGATCCTTGGCTCTGTAACTCTCTCCTTAGGTATAAGTTTGTCCTTGCTATTTTTTACACATATTTTAGGTAATAATGTGATTCCATGATGGTAGACTAGATTATACAAATCTTATGTATGCATAATATATAATGATTCCATTTTATATTATGAAAAGAGACACATCCATAAATACATAATTTCTCTATTTCTATTGATTGCAATAACATAGTTAGAAATTCCAATTTATCTAGTTTATATCTAAGTATCCTTATCAGTATTCCTTTTCTTCTTCATATTACATGTCATAATTAAGAGTAGTCATTTTAAGTCCAACTATTAAAGGCATGATCTAAATCCCTGGGTTGGACAAATCTTGGGATTATCTTTTTTATATGCCTCAATAAGGATATCCATTCAATAAAATGTTGAGTATTTGAGAAATATAACTTTGGATAATAGGTAAAATTATTTGAGGGTTTTCCTAAGTTTTCATTCATGCTTTGGGACTTAATTATTTACTTTGTATTTTATATCTAGGGTCATTTTTAAACATCTATGTATAAACTT
Source organism: Alisma plantago-aquatica (assembly GCA_963693085.1). NCBI lineage: Eukaryota > Viridiplantae > Streptophyta > Magnoliopsida > Alismatales > Alismataceae > Alisma > Alisma plantago-aquatica. The sequence continues at coordinate 929,790,983 of OY856409.1, forward strand.
AGGTAAGCCTTTTTTTATTATCAAAGAGAAGGGTCATGATGCATATTACTTATGCATTGGATCAAATGAATAAGAAAAAGGCTAGTAGAACATAGTGAAACCAATCTATACTACTATGTTGATAATCATATTACAATTATTTTGAATGGTTGTCATGATGTAAGTATATAGTTGATTTCCTTGATTAAAATTGATTCCCTTAAGTTCTCATTCACTTACTCCATACAGTTACTCACAAACTACACATACCAAGGAATGGGGTTAGGTACCTCTTTGGCGCTCAGATGTCTAGACTGCTAGAATGAGATTTGGTCATATTCCTATGAGCAGCCTCAATTAATGGCTTCACAGTACTTTCTAATCTCCACTCTTCACTATGGTGGGTTGTTTTGGTGGGGTCGTAGTTGGTTGGGGGTTTTGTACATGCCAATCACACAGTAGGTCTAGAAAAGAGGAGACAGGAAGGGAGGTTGGAGATAAGGCCAATTAAAGGCCAAAGGTTAGAAGGTAGGAGTTCTAGGGATTTCAATGGAGTAAGAGAGGTGGTTGGGGATGAAGGTCCATAGGAAGAAGGAGAGGGTGTCATTGTATCTATTGTAGGGGTAATATGTTAATTAAGAGGTTAGAAAGTTATATAGAGGTAGAGGTATTAGGTTTCATGTTCAAGAGGTCTAGGAGAGGCTCATAATGCTTCTAATATGGTCTGAGGTGGCGTGAGGCCTTGATAGAAACTCGTTGGATGCTACCTCTCCAGGATGCCAACCATTACTGGATATTGAAGTTTTGGGTCTTTTTGCCATAGATTAAGGGACCACTCGTTTAGGAGGAGCGAATGTGAAGCTATGGGAGTTGAAATAGAATAACAAGGGGTAGTGAGTTGGGATGAACTTCCTATCCATTTCTCTGTTCGGTGAAATAATCACATGGGAGGGATGCACATGCGCATGCAGGGATAGGTACAATTCAAATCCCAGTTTGACCAGGGAATTAGACCCACTTTTAATTTATTTTATGTGTTTCTTTGTGAATTTATGTTATGACATCACTTTCAGTGCCCCCAATTTAGAAAAAAATTTCTAGTTGAGAAACTTTATATATATTCCCAATGGTCTAGATCTAAAAAATAACTAATAGTAGTATATAATTTACATTAATTCAAATATTATTTACATGATGCTCCTCTAAGGAGTTACATGATCTAGCAATTTACAGAACTGATAGACATGAGAAAAAATATCTAACTAATCCTCCTTTAATTAACTTTAATGTCTTCAGTTGTTTCAATCTGGTTCATCATGTATTGCTACCTTCACACGTGACATTTACCAAAAATGGCATAAAACAAAACATGGATCACTATATTTCTATACTGTGTACGTGGGGTGCAACCAAAATATGTGCATGTAGGTGTAACAACGTAAACAACCATAGAATAAATTAACATCACAAAATCAAATAGACTTTTTTCTTTTCTAACTTCTTGACTCTTATCCTTCCACTCTATGTGGTGTGTCATCTCTTTAGGGGAAACTTTTTATGGGAAACCCTCTCCTTGGGGTTTGGTCAATGTAGTGGACTTTCATAACCTTCCCTCACCCAGGCTTGGTTTTATACATAGGCCTGCCTTTTTGGGCTTGTCCTATGTTAATCTTCCTTTCCTGGCTTGATCACCAATCATTCCCATACTAACTTATTTCACCCCATGCTCTTTAGCTCACTAAAGATATTTATTTAGGGTTTTAGGAAGTTACTTTTATATAAGATAATACTCATAGGGGATTTATAGATTATAGGAAGTAAATAAACAATCAATCAATTTGATTGCAATCCATTCATGAAACTTTAGGAAATCACAGAAGTCATTTTAAGGCGAGTATTCATAGGAACAACCACGTACCTTTGCTTTCATGTAGAAACCATGTAACATGTACTTCTAGCATATATCCAAGCATCTAACATAATCAACCAACATTATTTGCATGTATTTATACTCTAGGGTGTCACAAATCATATTCAAAACATACAAATCTAGCATATGTCCAAAACTAGGCTATAGGATTGTCTTGGGTTTGGATGAGGAATAAGGGTACAAACTTTAATTCCCACACACAATACTTTAAGTTATTAATCCATATTAGACACTAGGTGAAACCCTAATTATCAAGTTAAGCCTTTTACACCATATTGAGCACTATGTCAGATTATGCAACTTAGTACAAGTAGGTTAGGCTCTAAACCCTAATTGTCATGTATGTAACTTAGAACCATTATCCATGATCATTATTATTCAAAGTGCATCAAAGACCTAGATTCTCATCAAATTAAACACATTTAGGCTATTTGAATTTTTAAATAAGATTATGAGCATTGAGATCATAGCAAATTACATCATTGGTGTTTCACATCCTAATTACACATTTTGATGATTATGGGTCTATAAATCCTCATTATTCATTATCCTTATCATCATCATCTTAGGTCTTATCATAGCCAACTACATCAAATTATAACACAAGAGAAAGGTATTTGAAGTATTCAACACTTTGATTACCAATTCTAGTATTAATTTACATTTAATCAAGTACTAGCCCTATTTTGGGGACTATGATGAGAATTCGGCATTGAGTCCATTTTATTTGTATTCCTCTAATTTTTCCAATCAAAATTCATGTGTAACTTATCTTGATCTGATCATCCTGTCAATTTCTACAATTAATTCAAGATGAAACTATTTTGGCCCAATCAATAGTTGACATGTCATCAAAAAACATATCTTTAACTTATAGACATATTAACTTGGGACTTGGGGAAATGACCCCAATACCCCCACGTTTCAATTTTATAGACTGGGGCGTCCAAGTCATTTGGCGTGTGGTTTTCCCTAACCTCAAAATATTGTTGAATTCCAACCCTACAAAATCTGAGCGAGCAAATTGTTCCTCAAACCTTGGGCCCAGAAGGCACCAAGGGGTCAGACAACCTCTCTAGCCCATGTCAGACCTTGCCAAGCCTTCAACATGGTTGGCGTAGAGCAAAGGTGGGTCAGGCGAGTGGACGGGGTTCGACATTCTACTGACTATGGATGGTGGAAAGAAAGTTGATGAAAGGAGCATAGGTCTCACCTAAGTTAACAAATGAAGAGGGACGACCTTTTGTGATCATGTTAGGATCTTGTAGTCCCACATTGCCTTGGGCATCCTTTCCATTCATGAAAACTCCCATCATGGCAGTTAGTGGTGCCTAGGTCATATGCTAGGCCCCATGGGTGTTGGCAATAGTTTATATGCCCTGGGTTGAAGATGGTGAGCGTTTATATAGGGTAGTAGGTGGAGATCTATGAATCTACAAAGAGTCTGCAAGTTGTGAGGAAATAGGATCCTCGGTGATCCTGGTTCGTAGGAAAGGAAAACTCCTTTATGAAAAAAGCAACATTCTTTTCAATAAAACCCCAATTTTGTATAGTAATTATCTCAAACTCACTATAACTCCTTTTAATACCAAACATTAGGAAAACTCCAACCATACTATTATTCTCTATTGGTAAAAGGATTACTCCTTAATTAATTCTTTACATACTTTAAACTTGATTTCTAAGATCAAACTAGTTAATTACCAAATAAATTATGCAGGCCACAAGATATCACAAAACCCTTTGGATTTTCTTCCAAAATCTTAGATTTGGATTATTTCTCATTTAAAATTATATTGGGTAACTATCATGGGTGTTAAGTACTCCGTTTCTATTTTGTGTCATAGGGACCTGCATGTGAACTTTTGATTATAGGAACTTAAATAATTTATACCTCTCTCTCTCATCTTCACTCCACAAAGTGTAAAGGAAATCTTTTGACAACTAAATTTTTGTTTGGGCGTGGTTTGGTGTCAAAATAAAAAAGTTAACAGTACTTTTCTTGCCTCTTAAGAATTTGCTTTATTTGATCCATTTAAGTCATACAATAACTCTTTTCTCATCTAGCCTTGGAAAGAACACTTATTTCAATATATTTTCTTAATGAGTGCAATATCTGGCCAAAAAGAACCCATTAGTTGCCTTCAACATACCTTTTTCTAGAAATTTCGATGCAATTCCTTATTTAATTACAAATTATCCATTACTTTTAGCAATTCCTTAATTATTGGATTTTCCACTCCTTTATCCAACATTTATCGATGGATTGTTGAGAATAGTGAAACACATGAAGTTCCTTTCATATGGATAATTTGCATTCTAAAGTCTCACTATTAAAACAAGACATGGAAAATACCAATCTTTCTAATATCTCCATATAATTTATTATTTGCATTCAAAAATACATATAAATACATACAACAATCCAAGTTATAACATCATTTCCCTCTTATAACAATTTTGTCCTCAAAATTCAACTAGTCATCCAAAAAGATTGGAATGATACTTGTTGATGTCCGTCTTTAGCTTCCATGTGGTTTCAACCTCACCATGGTGCTTCCAAAGGACTTTTACCATCTCAAATTATCCTATTTTTGTTAATATCTTAAACTATCCCAAAAGTCAAATTGAATTACCTTTATCTTTATGCCTTAAATTTCTATTGCATGCTAGGATTAGATAATTACTCATTTAATTATCTACATTACAAAATACTTTAAAAAGAATTTGGAAACTTGTGCATTATTCCATATTTTGAATTATCTAACAATTCTGATATCCAATACCATTTATTTGTGCATGAAATATTTTATTTCTTAAACTTGTATCACCATGATCTAATTTCAAAACAAATAGTTTCATGGGCCTTATTTGGGCCATGTGTTTAACCCATGCCTAAAGAAAACATGATTATTTCCATCAATTATTTAATTATTTTTTTTCTCAAACCTAGTCTTACAATCACTGAATTCAAATTTAACAAAATTTATGATCTAACATTAACCCCTACTTAAATGAAATTTTGTTTCCAATATTCAAGTCAAATTAGATTAAGGTGAAAGATAACTCTTCAGATTATTGGGTTACAACCCTTCTTTAACATCTTTCATATATATATATATATATATATATATATATATATATATATATATATATATATATATATATATAATTTATCGCATTGCTAATGTTCACACTCAATTTCAATCCTAGGGTATATACACAACCTTATCCATTGCATGATTTTATCACTTAGTGTTTACTTTGTGATTTCAATTACATTCAGTAATGATGCTTGCATTTGTAATTTCAATTTCACTTGGGAACCACCTTTTTACCAAGGTTTCCCCAACTATCATTCATAAGGGTGAGGTAACCCATCAAACCCTACAATATGCCATTAAATTTTAACTTAGGTACTTAATCATGTATCAATTTTTTGTAAAACATAACACACGTATAACAAATCTCTTACACTCATAACAACATGAAATAAGCATTTGGTTGCAGTCCAAATACAAAGATCATATGATTCCAAGAGTAGAGATGGAACATTCACACAACATCTCTTAATCCCAAGTTTTATTTATACCATCCTTAACAACGAATCCAACCATGAGTACCTTTGAATTCCACAATTTTCTTAATTTTCATGTCATCGCATAATGCTTGAATTCATGCATAACTCCCTTTGAAATTTTATCAACATTATTACATGAATTCTTGTATTCTTTTCATTTACATCTTATGACTCATTTACCTTAGTCATTCCCTTAAGATTTCTAGGAGTATAGGTAACTTTGGAGCGATCTCCTCTTGACCCAAGGATCTTTTGCACTTAGGACATTATTACTTGTTGACCTCACAAGTCTCATGTACCTTTAATCATCCTACTTGATCTTAGGGTTGACTTTAGGCTCTACTCTTCCCAAGAGCTCTATTGAGATGTCACAACTTTATTTCATTATACATTTTTCTTGAGGTTTCTCTAATAATATTGAAGAACATTATATCCTTTAAAATCCTTTCACCCGAATTTCCTTCATCTCTTAGGGTGCACATAGTTTACTTTATGTCCCATCGTTGGGCTCATGGCGACCTTATTGTCTGTGCTTGGTTCCACACTATTGGTCAATGCCATAGTGACTTTTCCTCATGTCCCTTAGAGATGGCATACCTGGTTTGAAAGAATTATACTGAATATATGTGCTTTCATGCTTCATGTACTTAATCTTTCAAGCCTTAAGTGACATTTAAGGTTAGCTCAATTCTTAATTTTTTGTGTGAATTCACCCTTCTAGGAAAGGTCCTATTCCAGGACAAGATAAAATTAACATTTGATTGTAACCAATGGAAACAAACTTGAATACGATTTATATTCCCACAAAGGAGCACTTATTTTAGGAATATTTTTCATTATATCATCCATGTATATACTACCTGAGAGTTACATATCATTATACCATGTGATCTACCACCCACGATTTGGATCATTATCCAGTACTTTACTGCCAAGAGTTTAGATGTGAAGGAATCCATACGTTACTTTTCATGTGTTCAAGATTATAGAATGATTATTTTATTTATTTTCCTAAGCCAAGTACTTTATACCCACACAATACAATCCATACTATATAATAGGACAATAAGAGGTAAAACATACTTTTTAAGAAGATAAATTTAATTACCACATATCCCTCATGTCAATTACAACCACATTCAATATTTATCATGATCATTATCTCATTTCACTTTCTCATATTAGGTTACAATGTTTATTAAAGGTTCATTTCAGGTTAGATAGTTATTTCTAATTGTCATATTTCATGCATGTGGCAAACCAATTGTAGATAGAGAACTTATAAAACAATTTCTAAGTCTTCCATTATTTTTGTATCCATACAACACCTCTCTAGGTTAGATAAGTTTTATATGTATATATGATATCATGGTGGTGCTAAACCAACATGTATGAGTGGCTCATCAAACATATACCAAAGTCCAAGTGGGGTTTCTCCTAACCCATTACCTAGGGGAGGTGCCATTCTCAATCTCTATGAGCTCACCCAACTCTATGAACACTATATGCACTAGATCCAATTTCCTATTTGGTCCTGGGATCTTAGGTTTATCAACTTCACAAGATCTAGCCCCTCAAACGCCACCCAAACATGATGACATGCCCTTCATAGGACACTACTCATGAAATGTTATTACCCAACTTTCTCTTTATAATCATCAACCACTAAAATCCAAAACAAGGAACCACCAACCCGAGCATGAGGCTTAGCAGCATACTATCATTCCATACCTCTCCAGGATCTTAGGGCTCTCTCTCCCTCACCTAGATGGTAGGCAATCATATTATACACACATATATGTGAGAAGCCTCTTTCTCTATTTTAAAATCAATTCCTCTTCTACCCTAATGTCACCCACTTTCACTTAGATGCATGAGCATCTTGTAATTGTACACACATTAGTTGTTAGGCTTCCTAACTAAAGGAGGTTTGGATTTCTAGATATAAACTAACCTCACAGGTTAGGCTTTATCTCCCTCATAAATCCTTTATCCACTCTTGGATTGATCCACCCCAGTTCGGAGCACCAATCCTAAAAGTTCCACTAAGGGTTTTCATGTTTTCCTTATGTAACCCTTGATTGACTAAGTTTCACAATTGTATTCAAACCCTTCACATATAACATGCATGCCTTACTCCATGTACTTGTATGAATGGGTATGCTAGGGTATCCTAACTCATTATATTTTCTCTCTTTTCTCTATCCATTGCTTAGGGTTTCTTATGGTAGGGTTGTCATTATTTTCATACTTCTCCTTTTACCCTGGATTAAGGTTTAGGGTTAGGGTTAGGGATAGGTTAGGGTTAGGGACTACACTCTGCACCTTAGGGATTTGTGATTCCCTTGACTTACTAAGGGTTTTCCTAAACCAACCCTAACTCCATCTATGGTTTACCCTTTCAAGGGAAAACCCATAAATCACTTAACACTATCATTATTTCCCCATTAATTGGTGGAGGATGCCTTAATCCTACATCTTCTCAAAAACCCTAACGTTAGATGAGGAGGGAAGTATCCTTTTGGGTTTGTTAAGTAAGAGGATGAGAAGTGGATGAAATCTGAGATATGAAGACTTATAGGAAACATTACTTTAGGCAAGCCCTAGGTTCTGGCCAGGTCGTTACCATAATGGTTAAGGAGTCCTTGTATATCGGGTTAATGGTGCAGAAGAAAGTATTGACGACCCCTAAAACTATAATTCATTGTAGAGAACATTACAATAGTTCATGCCTTAATAAGTTTCCTTATATTTCTACAAATTACTTGAAATTATAAACTATTAAATATTATTTGAAAAATATGGGGATCTGGTACAAAAGGTAATGACCTAACTTTCAGCGTCCCCCTATTAAAGAATGACTTTCAAGTTGAGTGTCATTACCTATATTCCCAAGGATCCAAACTTAGAAAATAACAAATTATAGTAAATTGTTTCCTTTAATTCATATATTGTTTATAAGATGATCCTCTAAGGAGTTACATGATCTACAAATTATGGAACTGATGCACATGAGAAGAAAATATCTAACTAATCCTCCTTTAATTAACTTCAGTGTCTTCAGTTGTTTCCATCTAGTTCATGATGTCCTTTGCTACCTTCACATGTGGCATTTTCCTAAAATAACATGAAACAAAGAACATATCAGTATATTGATATATTGTGTACATGTGTTGCAACCAAAATATGTGCATGTAGGTGTAACAACATAAACAATTATAACATCAATTATCATTACATAATCGAATAAGCATTTTTCTTTTCTAACTTCATAACTGTTATCCTTCCACTTGTTATAGTGTTCCCACTCGTTAGGGGAGCCTTTGTATGGGAACCCTCTCTTAATGTTTTGGTCCCTATAGTGGACTTTCATAACCTTCATTAATCCATGCTTGGTTTTATAGATAGGCCTTCCTTTCTAAGCTTACCATGTGGTGGTCTTCCTTTTCGGCCATGATCACCAGTCATTCCCATAATGACTTTTTTTGACTCCATGCTCTTTAACTCACCAGAGATATCTATTTAGGGTTTGAGAAAGTTACATTTATATAAGATGATACTCATAGGGGATTTATTGATTGTAGGAAGTAAATAAACAATCAAGAAGTTTAATTGCAATCCATTAAGGAAACTTTGGGAAACCATGGAAGTCATTTAAGGTGAGTATTCATAGGTCTAATGTAATGACCTTGAAATTCACAATTTGACTTCAACTTCTACTTTTGACTTTAAACTTACCCTCACCATCAATTTCATGTACATATGTAGTTTGATTCAAAATTGATCCATCTAGTATACATATACCACTAAGACAATACCCAATTTGAATGAAAATCAAATTTACCTTCATATGACACACCGTCTTCTCTCTCTCTTGAATTTTGATCATACCCTGGTGTAAATCTATGCTCTTTTCTTGTATCCCTATTGTAAAGGACAATCTCACATTTCCAAAGCACCAAGTTTCACTCAATTATGAGCTAGGATGAGAAAGATATACTCCTTTGAAACTCACATTGTCTTAACCATGTTTATAGCACTTAAATCAATTTTATTCCCTATTGGGCTGAATTTTGGGTGCACATGCGCGTGGCCCATCCCCTCCCCCATGGTGATACACTCATGTTTTCTCATCCAATCATAAGATTGAGTTGAAGTGATTTCTCTGGGGATCGTTGGATCCCATAGACTTGGATCAGAGCCCCCTTTTGAGGGCCACGATTGTATTTCCTCTGTACTTGGGCAGTACGCATGGTACTGGAGCCACGTTACCTCTCTTTTTGTCCACCAATAGCCCTCGTTCTTGTCTCCTTTTGGAAAATTGATGACACTTATCCATTCCTTGCTCTTCCCTCTTTCTTTCCACTCACATTTCAATTAGTTTTACATATCCCAACCTCCCCTTTTCTCGCCATCTTAGTCTCCCAGCCATGGCACTGCTGTGGAGGCTTGTTCTAGGGCTTCTTGCCCTCTTCCTCCATGACCTCCAGAATAGCTACCATTAGTTTTGTGGGAGCAGACCACAGATGACCGACTACTCTATGTGTTTGATAGGGGATCTTTCCTCATGTCTCTCGACCCCTCTGACAACACCCGCCACCATGGATGAATCATGCTCATGAAGCAGATGGGAAAACAAGTGTGCATTGTGGCCAATTGCAACCGACTGCCTATGAGCAGCTAGGCAAGATGAGAGGTGACCGACAAATTGAGATGATCATGGCCGGGCAGTGAGTAGAGATTGAGGGTTTCCCGCACAGCAAAACACATGCCAATCGTTGTGTGACACCTTTCAGGGATGGGATCTGACACAATGTGTAGGTGGGGAGGCTGGAGCGACCGCCGAATATTTAGATAACAAACCAGATTGAAGACATAATGATGGGTAACACTCCCCCCTTTTCTCCAACGTTTTCAATATAAATCTTCCAATATATATATATATTAGACATCGTTAAGCCAAATGAGGCATATGATATATGATTTTGATCCTCTCAATGAGATCTATTGAATGAACCTAATTTCAAGGCATAATTCTACTTGTAGCTCATATTATGATAAAAATGGCATCGGTTGACCTCTTCTCACATGATTAATAGTGCATCATGTAGCAACATAATGTTTTATGACCCAAAATGTGATAGTAGCTCTTGACCTATAACTCTAACCTACTTTGGACTTGTTTGATGTCTTAGATCATCTTGATTTTCTTATAATGTCTACCTTGACCCAAGAATGTCCCCTTTTATGTGTATTAACGTTGTAACTTGATCAACTTTGGAATTTAGCTCAAAATGTCACCATCTAACCTTCTTAATCTTGAAATCATTATACCTTATGATGTTTTGTTCCATGTACAACTAAGATCTTACACGTATTTTCCTCGAGTAGTCATAAAACCTAAAAGCACACTTGTGCACTTGCACCCTAAGATGTCTATATGCTTTCATGTTTAAATCATTCAAGGCTTATGCAAAGTTGTTCCTTAATTGTTCAAACCTATATTTTCTCCTACAAATCAGACCCTATAATGTCTTGTGACATGACATCCCATGTAACCCACTCATATGATTTTGTAACATACTTGTAACACCTAGCATGTTCTAAATGCACATGTCAATTGTTGGTCTCTAACCTTGCTAGATCACAAACTAATGATATACATGATATCTTAATGACTTCAAATTAGTAGCATTGTCATTCTATAACTCTAAATCCTACTTTATCTAATTAATGCTTCTATTACTTGGAAATGGGACCATAGTGTATGAAATTTATCTAATGTGACTAAATCATGATTTTGAATGTTGGAATGTGATAATAAACCAAATTTGATGCTTACCCTATCTCCAAATTAGAGTCTATCTACATGTAACATTACTCATAATGTGGATGGTTTGCCTAGACCTAGGCCTTAATATTGATATCTATGCAATGATGAATTGACACATGCATGTTTGGAACTTTAGAAATGATGTTTGATCTAATTGAAACCTAGGTCTAAGGGAACATCCAAATGAATCATATTATGTTTAGATTATCAAAACCCTAGTGATCTAAGACTCTATTATGTCTTTTATATCTTAGGTCCACTTCAGGTTGGGCCTTCTCTAGAATCTACTCATGGATCATATCTTGCTCTCTACTTGTATGGTACACTTCTCTTTTGTCCCTACTATCGTATTAGCTTGTTTTTATGTATGGTTGTACAAATGCTTGGCTAGATAATTACTTGTTTTAGCTACTTGTTCCCTACGATCATTACATTCGCCTTTCTTTAAATATGTTGAACAAACCTGAAACATAATTGAACTTGTCCATTATACAAACCTTGTGTACCTACTGTATTCTTGGGGTAAGGGCACCATACATGTTGAAAATAGGGTTAGCTCATTGACTTAGGTCTTGAGGCCCCTCATGTATAAAAGGGTTGGCTAATGTTGATCACCCTTACAGACCCTTCCTTTGAGGAAGCTGGTCAATGGCCATGATATGTTGTTAAGTATAATGCAAATTCACATAAAACATGTTTTGTATAAAATAACACTATTACTTGTTCTATCCTTGTTTCTTATTCTTGCTTAGTACCTTGTTTCTGGCCAAGTAACCTTTTATATAGTCTTAAATTATTTACTTGCTTTTCATAACGTACTTAATGCTTTAGCATTAACATCTTTTGTTTATCAAATTTTTAGTTTACAAATGATGATCTATGGTACTCAAGACTCTAAGATCAGAAATGAAACACCAATGGTTTACTTGAATATAGAAATGTGTACATGATTGTCTATCCCCATTTAATATCATCTTATATCTTGTTGTTACTCCTTTTACATATATATTTCCTGTGTGAAATATTTGTGCCATTCTATGTCTGGATGGCCAAGTCCACTTGCCTTTGGCTATGTATCCATTAGCATTGTGGACTTAGGGTAACAAACGGTTCCATGACAAATGGTACCAGACCTACATACATAGGCCTCTATATATGTTTAAGGATTAACCCATTTTAAGGACCTAAGGAGGACTAAAATCCTCCCTCAAAGTTTAGGGAGTCTTCTAGAATCTCATCTCTTCCTTAAGGACCACCTATGCCACCCAAGTATATGATAATTCGGTAGTCTTCTCATCTCCTCATGTGATTCTTCTCTCATGTCTATTAATCACATGAATTCTCTATTTTGGGTAGCTTATGCGTGGGGAAACTACTTTTTTTTAAATGAAGAAGTTCATAATTCCATGATTTGATCTTATATGAAAAACCCTATTTGATGAATGAAAGTGCTATTGAAGGTGTCATACTCAGGTTTAAAGTTTATGTAAAACTCAATATTACCAAACTAGAAATAAGTGCTTTCTATGTTTGAGGTAAAATTCTTGATATGGTGGAATATGGTGAAACTCATGTTTTACACCTCATGTTTGATGAGGTCCCTATTGATTAAACCTAGGTTTCTCTTTAGTCTAATAAACCTCAAACATAGTTACACACACTTTTCCCCCTATTTGATATGTACAATGATCATGCCATGAAATGACCATGTCCTTGGAACCCTAGATCATGATGTGAAGACTTGACACAAGATGAAGTTCCCTATTGAATTGTATACAATTCTGTGCTCAATTTTGAATAAACATGATGTACATGGTTATCACTCCTGCACTATTATGCTCAAACTCTTGAGTTCTCAATTTGACTTCTCGATTACTAAATATACCCTTACCTTGATCATGAAATGAAGGGAACATGATTGTGACATAGATCTTCTAAAACCTTGAAATATGGTTGCCCTATTATGATCTTGAAGTTTGACTCATGATCTTATAAAATATGACTTGATCATTGATGCTCTCCCTAGTTGGATATGCTTGATGGCTCATGATTGATGTAGATTAGCATGGTGGATTAGTATACTAGTTGACTCATGACTCCCCTAACCCTAGTCACACTCCTATTTGGACTACCTATAAATTTTCATCTTATTGATTATTTAGAGTTTGTTAAGGTAACCCCTTCGGTACAATTTTTATTTCTCGACCTAAGTCTTTGATAGATAAAATCATAGATGACATTGATACTCGATCTTGAATACCAATTTAATGCTGATCTTGAAATAGGATAAGGTTGACTACAGTTTGCTATTGAATTACTTGAAATACATATGGTTATATCATTTCTCCATGACAGATACCATGATAATGAATACAATGTTGATGCCAAGAAATGTTGAATAATGCTTGAAATATCACTCGATTGTTTCTCAATTGATGTATATGGATGAATGATTACCCCTAAGGTCTAAATGGGAACCTAAATCCTAGTTTAGAAATGTTTGGACCTATGACGTTGATGTTCAAACTCAAATCTCAATATTTATATATGAAATTTTGACTCATGATTATTGATCTTTGTATTGACTTAACTTCTATGTTCACATATTTCGATTTTGTGATCACCCTTGATATATGACTAATTACTTTCATGTTCCAAAATACAAAAAATTTGAAATTATGACATGCTTATGTGAACTCGCTTGATTTATGACTTAGGGGTGAGCTCCATGTGGACTATAGTGGGACCTTCCAATGATTTGGAGCATGGAATCACAATTGTCGAAATATGATTTTGGTCTTGAATTGTTGAAATATGATGTTGGTCTTAAATTGTTGAAATATAAAATCTCAATCATGGACCCCACCTAACCCAATATAGAAGTTAGAACCCTAATTTTTGGGAATTAACATCATACCTTACTCTCGAACTCTATTCAATTGACATTAAATGTGATCTCTCCAAATTAGAGATCTATATGATAATGTTTCCAAATTTTTGTTCTATGTGATGATCATACCAAGATTAATAAATAATGTGACTTTTCCTTGACCATGATGCCCAATTTCTCGATATGAAATATTTGATATTGAAATAATACCAAGTGGATTATGATATGGAATATGAAAACCCGATCTTGATTGATGACTTGATTTAATTTTGGGGACAATTTTTTTAAGGTGGGGAGGATGTGATGAGCTGTAAATTCACAATTTGATTTTGACTTCTACTTTTGATTGTTTCCTTGTCTTCACCATAAATTTCATGTACATATGTGGTTTGATTCACATTTGGTTCATCTAGTATACATGTACCACTAAGACAATTCCCATTTTTAATGAAAATCAAACTTACCATCATATGACATATCATCCTCTCTCTCTCTAATTTTGATCACACCCTATTATAAATCTACACTATTTTTGTCCATATTGTAGAGGACAGTCTCACATTTCCAACACACCAAGTTTCACTCAAATCTTATCTAGGATGAGAAAGATATACTCCTTTGAAATTCACATTGTCTTAACCATGTTTTATATCCATTAAATCGATTTTGTGCCCTATTGGGTCGAATTCTAGGTGTACACACAACCCATTTATCTTCTTATTTTCCCCTCCTCCCTGGAGATCCCCTCATTTTCTCACCCAATCACAAGCATTGATTTTATGTGATTTCTCTAGGGATTGTTGGAACCTATAGCTTTGGACCTGAGCCCCCCTTTTGGTGGCCATGATTGTATCCCCTTCCTCCATACTTGGGCCAGTGCACATGGTGCTCGAGCCACCTAACCTCTCCTTTTCTCCACCAATCGCCCTCGTTCTTGCCTTCTTTTGACAAATTGATGACACTTATCCCTTCCTTGCTCTTCACTCTTTTTTCCCCTCTCATTCCAATTAGTTTCACATCTCCCAACCTCCCCTTTTCTTGCCATCTTCCTCTCCCAACCATGGTGCCATCATGGAGGCTTGTTTTAGGGCTTCTTTCCCTATTCCTCCGTGGCCTCCAGAATAACCGCCATCCATTCCATGGGAGTAGGTCGGAGATGACCGACTACTCCATGTGTTTGATAGGTGCTTTTTACTCATGGCTCCTGACCCCTCTGATGACACCCACTTCCATGGATGAAGCATGCTCACAAAGTTGATGGGCAAGCAGGCATGCATTGCAGCTGACCGCCTATGAGCGACTAGGTAAGATGAGAGGTGACCGACAACCCAAGATGATTGTGATCGGGAGGTGAGTGGCAATTGAGGGTTGCTCGCATAGCAAAACTCACACCAAGCGTGGGTTGACACCTAAGGATGGGACCCAATACAATGTATTGGTGGGGAGGCTGGAGCAACGACTAGATCATCAACCAATGACCCAGATCAAAGGCATAATATTTGGTAACACTTCCCCCTTTTCTCCAAAGTTTCCAATACAAATTTTCTAAAATTGATATTTTGGATATCCTTCATCCAAACAAGGCATATAATATATGGTTATTGATCCTCTTGACAAGATCTATACAATGAACCTAATTTCAAGGACTAATTCTACTTGTAGCTCCTATTATGATAAAAATGGCATCATTTGACCTCTTCTCAGATGATTAATTTTGCATCATGTGCTAGCATAATGTTTCATGACCAAAAATGTAATAATACCTCTTGACCTATAACCTTAGCCTACTTTGGACTTGGTTGATACCTTGGATCATGTTGATTTACTTATAATGTCTACCTTGACCCAAGAATGGCCCCCTTTATGTGTATTAACGTTGTAACTTGATCAAGTTTGGAATTCTTAAAATGTCACCTTCTAAACTTTTTAATATCTAAGTTAGTAGACCTTATGGTCTTTTGTTCCTATAACTAAGATCTTAAACTTATTTCCCTTGAGTAGTCATACAACCTAAAAGCACACTTGTGCACTTGCACCCTAAAATATGTCTATATGCTTCTATGTTTGAATCATTAAAGACTTATGCATACTTGATCCTTAATTGTTCAAACCTATATGTTCACCTACAAATCAAACCCTATAATGTCTAGTGAAACAATATCCAATGTAACCCACTCGTATGCTTTTACAACATCCTTTGAACACCTGACATGTTCTAAATTCACATGTCAATTGTTGATCTCTAACATTTCTAGATCACAACCTAATGATATACAAGATATCTTGATGACTTAAAATCAGTAGATTTTTCATTGTATAACTCTGAATCTAGATCTAATTAATACATCCATGACTTAGAAATGGGACACTAGTATATGAAATGGATCTAACATGACTAAATCATGATCTTGAATGTCGCAATGTGTTAATAAACCAAATCTTATGCTTTTGCTATCTCTAAATCAGATTCTTTCTACATGTAACATTACTCTTAATGTGTATGATTTACCTAGACCTAGGCCTTAATGTTTATACCTATGCTATTATGAATCGACAGATGCATGCTTGGAACATTGGAAATAATGTTTGATCTAATTGAAATGTAGGTCTAATGGAACATCCAAATGAATCATATGATGTTTTTATTATCAAAATTTTGGTGATATAAGACTCTATTATGTCTTTTATATCTTAGGTCCACTTCAAGTTGGGACTTCTCTAGAATCTACTCATGGATTATATCTTTCTCTCTACTCGAAAGGTACACTTCTCTCTTGATACTACTATGGTATTGGCTTGTTTGTATGTATGCTTGTACGAATGCTTGGCTAGATAATTACTTATTTGATCTACTTGTAACCTATGATTAGTCTATTTGCATGCTTTAAATATGTTGAACAAACCTACAAAATAATTGAACTTGTCCATTATACAAACCTTGTGTACTTGCCTGTATTCTCGGGGTAAGGGCGCAAGGCATGTTGAAAATAGGTTTATCTCATTGACTTATGTCTTAAGGTCCCTCACATGTAAAAGGGTTGTCAAATAGTGAGCACCCTTATGGACCCTTCCTTGAGGAAGTTGGTCAATGACCATGATATGTTGTTAAGTATAATGGAAATGCACTTAAAACATGTTTTGTATAAAACAACATGGTTAGTTGTTCTAGCCTTATTTCTTGTTCTTGCTTAGCACCTTATTTCTAGCCAAGCAACCTTTTATATAGTATTAAACTCTTTACTTGCTTTTTCATAGTGTACTTAATGCTTTAGCATTAATATGTTTTGTATATGAAATTAGTAGTTACCCAATGAAGATCCACTGTACTCAAGACTCTAAGATCAAAAATGAAACACTAATGGGTTACTTGAATATAGAAATGGGTATTCACTTCTCTATCCCCTTTTAGTATCATGTTATATATTGTTGTTAATGATTTTACATATATATTTCCTATGTGAAATATTTTTTCCATTCTATAGACAGGCACCCAAGTCCACTCGCCTTTGACTATGTTGCCTTTAGGAGAGTGGACATAGTGTAACAAACAATTCTGTGACATCTGACCACGTACCTTTGCTTTCAATAAAAAACCTTACAACATGTACTTCAAGCATATATCCAAGCATTCAACGCATGTAACCAACATTATCTACATGAATCTATACTCGAGGGTGTCACCTAATCATATTCGAGACATACAAATCTAGCATATGTCCTAGGGTTGTGTTGGGTTTGGATAAGAAATAAGGGTACAAACTATAATTGCAGTCCCGTACTTTATTTAAGGTATTAATCCATATTAGACACTAGGAGAAACCCTAATTATCAAGTTAATCCTTTTAGACCATTTTCAGAAACAATGTCAAATTATGCAACTTAGGATCACTTAGGTAAGGCTGTACACCCTAATGATCATGTTTGTAATTCAGAAGCCTTAACCATGATCATTATTAGTGCATTAAGGACCAGGATTCTCATAAAATTAAGACCATTTATGCTATTATGCACTTTTAAATCATATTATGAGCATTCAGATCATAGTAAATTACATCATTGGTGTTCAAAATCCAAATTACACATGTTGATAATTATGGATCTATAAATTGTAATTGTTCATCATCCTTATCATCATCATATTTGATCTCATCATAGTCAACTATATCATATTATAACATAAGAAAAAGGTATATTATGTATTCAACACTTTTATTACCAATTCTAGTACTAATTGCCACTTAATCAAGTATTAGCCCTATTTTGGGGACTATGATGAGAATTATGCATTAATTCCAATTTATTTGTATTTCTCCCATTTGTCCAATAAAAATCTTGTATAATTCGTCCTGATACGATCATCTTATCAATTTCTATAATTAATTCAAGATAACACTATCTTGGACCAATCAGTAGTTGATAGGTTCACAAAAAAACATATCTAACTTATAGTTTGTGTGACTTGGGACTTGGGTACATGACCCCAATGCCCCCACATTTCACATATACAAACTAAGGTGTAAAATTTATTTGACCTAAGGATTTTCCTAACCTCATGATACTTTTAAAATTCAACCCTACCTAAAGTTGAGTTAGCAAGTTGTTCCTCAACACTTGGGCCCAAAAGGTGCAGAGGGGGTCAGACAAACTATCTAGCCCTCATTGGACCTAGTCAAGCCTTCAACATGGCTGGTTTAGGGAAGAGATGGGTTAGGTGGGTGAACAGGGTTCCACATTGCATTGACTATGGATGGTGTAATGAAAGATCAAGAAAGGAGCATAGGACTCACCCGAGTTAACATAGGAAGAGGGATGAACATTGTTGATCTTGTTGGTAGCTTGTAAGTCTTGTGTTGCCTTGGTCAACCCTCCTATTCATATCAACTCCCATCATGACAATAGGTGGTGCCTTGGTTATATGCTCGACCCCACGGGTCTTGGCAAGAATTTCTATGCCTTAGGCCTAATACGATGAGGGTTTATATAGGGTAATGGGTGGAGACCTATGGCTTTGCAAAGAGTCTACATGCTATGAGGAAATAGGTCCTCGGTGATCCTAGTTCATAGGAAAGGAAAATCCCTTCCTCAAAAAGGCAACTTTCTATTTTAATAAAACCCCAATTTTGTAAAGTAATTATATGTCTCTCACCATAACTCCTTTTAATACCAAACTTTATGAAAAATCTATCCACACTATTATCCTCTATTGGGATAAGGATTACCCCTTATTAATCCTTTACATACTTGAAGCTTGATTTCCAAGATAAAACTAGATAATTACCAAATCAAATATGTAGGCCATGAGATATCACAAAACCCTTTGGATTTTCTTCCACAATATTAGATATATATTATCTCTCACCAAAATTATATTGGGTAATTATCATGGGCACAAAATACACCTTTCTCTATTTTTTATCATAGGGACCTATTTGTGAAATTTTGATTATATGAACTTCAATAAATTATACCTCTCTCTCATCTTTACTCCACAAAGTTCAAAGGAAATCTTTTGATAACTAAATCTTGTTCTGGGAATGATTTGGTCTCAAAATATGAAAGTGAAAGGTACTTTTCTTTCCTCTTAAGAATTTTTTTTATTTGATCGATTTAAGTCATATAATAACTCTTTTCTCATCTAAACTTGTCAAGCAATATTATATGATTATTTTTTCTTATTGAGTTAAATATTGGAAGAAAAGAACTTATTAGTTTCCTTCAACATATCTTTTTCTAGAAATTTCCACACAGTTCCTTGTTTAATTACCAATTGTCAATTACTTATAGGAATTACTTTATTATTGGATTTTCCACTCCTTCTTTATCCAATATTTATCAATGGATTATTGAGAATAGAAAAAAACACATGAAATTCCTTTCATATGGAGAATTTGCATTTTAAATCCACAGTTTTAAAACAAAACATAGAAAATGCCAAGCTTTCTAATATGGTCATACAATTAATTTTTTGCATTAAAAATATATATATAAATACATGCAACAATATAGGGCATAACAATCAATTTATCTTATCCAAATTTTCAACACAATTTCAATGGCCCTCTAATTCAGAAAATATTAACTCTCTTATTTAATTGTGGGTCTCAAGTAGCGTAGTTTGATCAACGTGAGGCATTGTTTCAATTTAGGTACTCAAATTCAAGATATTTATGATGTGTAAAATAACCACAAGCATTTAGATAAAATATTTTCCAATCAAATGAATTATGCAAAGTAGCTTAAAATTAGATTTTATATAAAATTTTGTTATGTGATAACTCACCTCCCCTAAAGGGGATTTCATCCTAAAATCCATGACTAGATGGAAGGGTTGGGTATATCTTCATCATCTCGAATTGTAGTTCCCAGGTTGCTTCCTTAAAACCATGGTGCTTCCAAAGCACCTTCACTGATTGGATTTCCTTATTCTTTAATGTCTTGACCCGAGTATTAAGGGTCTATATTCGATACTTTTCATAAGTCATATCTTCACAAATTTCTAGAGGTTCAGAGGTTGTACAATCAGAGATTTTGTCAGTCTGAGGATTATTTGCACTACTAAAGGATAATCGTGTACCTTCTCATCATGAAATTGTTTCCAGAGCCTAGATGTGAATTTTGGGTCCCGATCAGATGTGATCGTCTTCAATATCCCTTTCAAGCTTGTTATCTCTTTGATATACAACTCAACCATGCCAGAAACATTCACTTTAGTCTTTAAAGGATGGATGTGAGATGAATTTGTGAGTTAATCAACAATGACCCAAATTTCTTCATAGACTTTCTTCATCTTTAGAAATCCCATGAAGAAGTCTATCATGGTCTTATCCCACTTCCACGCAGGGATCTTGGGAGGTTGCCAAAGATCTCTAGGTCTTTTTTGTTCAATACTAACTCATTGGCACGTCAAGAATCTAGACACAAACTCATAGATACTGTGTTTCATGTTCTTCCACAAGAATGTGCATTGAAGGTTTTTATACATTATTGTCGTTCGAAGGTGAATTGTATGTTTGAAACAATGAGTTTCTTTTAGAACTTTTTCTCTCAAATAAGAACCATTTAGGCACATAGAGTCATTGACGAAAATGGATAGCTCAATCTAGGCCTATCCGCATCTCTGTCTGAGGCTTCTCTACCAATTTCATGACTTCATCTAGCTTAGAATTAGTTGTTTGGCTTCAATGATCTCAAAAATACATTTAGGGGTAATAGTGAGAGTAGATCCTCTTAGATTTCCATTTTGTAAGTGTATTCATGTTCTTCCACTATTCAGCCTCATGGGAACACACTTTGTAGCTTTCTTTCTACTAAAAGAATCTATGACTACGTTGGCCTTACCATGATGGTAAGTGGTTGTGAAATTGTAGTCTATTAGGTACTCTATCTATAGATATTTTGGAAGATTAAAATCTTTTTTTAGTAGGTGCTTAAGGCTTTTATGGTTGGATAAAACTATGAGTATCTCCCCATAGAGATAATATCTCCAAAATTTTAAAGTATAAGTCATTTTTGCAAGTTCCAACTCATGGTTGGAGTAGTTGATTTCAATTGGTTTCAACTTTCACGATCAATAAGATATGACTTGCTTCTCTTGCATGAGGATACAACCTTGACCATGTCAATAGACGTTGTTGAATACTTCATAGTTCTTGCCTTATACAAGTAATGTGAAGACATGAGAAGAGGTGAGACACTCCTTTATCTTTTGAAAGCTAGATTCACAATGAGGTTTCCACAAAAATTGGTAGCCTTCGTGGTCAACTTGGTAAAAGGAAGTATTTAGACGAAAAGTTCAAGATGAACCATCAATAGTAGCTAGCCAATGCAAGTAAGCTTTAGATCTAAGAAGGATTTCAAGGTTCCCGCCATTTATGAACAACCTCAGTTGTTGCATGGTCTACAACTATGTGACTGGAAGAGATATCATGTCCTAAGAAAATCATTTCAGAGATCTAAAACTCACACTATGAGAATTTTGCGTATAATAAATGCTCCCTAGGGGTGTTTAGAATGATTCTCAGATGTTCCCAATGTTGATCCAATCTCTTAGAATAAATGAGAACATCATTTATGAAGACCATGATGAAAGAATCAAGGTAAGGCTTGAAGACTCTCTTCATAAGGTCCATGAAAGAATCAGGAGCATTTATCAACCCAAATGGCATGACAAGTATTCATAATGTTTTTATTGTGTGCGGAAAGTGGTGTTGGGTCACCGACTTGTTTTTATATGGTGTTAGTTGTTACAAAGATCAAATTACAAAAATATTGTAGCCAATTTGAGCCAATTCAATAGGTCATTAATCCTCAAAAGTGGATATAAATTCTTGAATGTGACCTAATTTGACATTTGATAGTTGATAACATTCTCATGGATCCATCTTTCTTCTTGAAATTTATGAGAGATGCACCCCATGGTGACACACTGTCCCAAATGAAGATTATGTCGATAAGCTCTTGTATTTACCTTTTTGTTCTTCTAATTAATTTGGGGTCATATGATAAGGGGCCTTTAAGATCAGGGTTGTCCCTAGTAGAAGCTCAATATTGAATTGTACTTACCATTATATAGGAATACTAGGGTATTCATTGTAGAAGACATCGAGGTATTCCTTACCTATTTCTATGTGTTTGGTTTTTAAGTATTCCTTCTCTTTCACCATGTGGCTAAGAATGCTCTACATCCATAGTCCATCAATTTATGGGCCTTTATTGTCAATATTAGGATCTTATCATACCTTATACGTCTTGTGACAACTATTTGTTCTCAGTCAAGGTGTGTAAGGGAAACTTGCTTCTTTCCACAGAGAAGATGAGCTTGATGAGTGGACAACCAGTACATTCCTAGAATGATGTTGAAATCGACCATATCAAGGAGGAGGTTAATAAGGAAATCATTCCCATCAAGAGATATATCTTGAGGAAGGATCCTACAACAACAGGTTTTATGCATACAGTAGGAATATTGACATTTAAGATGAAGCCCATATACATTTCTTCTAGTTGCAAGGTTTTTACTAGTGCTTTAGAAATAAAAAAAACTAGTGGAACAAGAATTGTAAAGGGACTTCAAAGGCCGACCATAGATTGAAATTGTACCTTCAATGACATCCTTGTTGTTTTAATATTCCTCGGTAGTCATAGAAAATAGTTTTCCAGAATGTTGCTCAATCAGCTTCAATTTGTTGTTGTAGTTATTCTTCTGTCTAGAGTTGTTCTGAGAGTTGTCAAGATGGGATTGAGATTTGTTAACACTTCAGGCTCAGGGCAGCCCATCTACCAATGTCTCGGCTTGGAATAGTTGGAGAAGAGGGGGCTAGAGTAATGACACTCCTGAGAGTGTTTCTTACCACACATGCGACAAAATGGGGCAGTCCTGTGAGATGGGAGAGAGGAAGATTGGGGTGTCCTATTACAGATTGTTGTTAGTATTGTTGTAAAAATGATGATTGTTGTTGTGATGCTTCTGGTGGCCTCCATGATTAGGGTTGTTGTTGTTTCTTGGAGGTGCAGATGAATAAAACCACATACTTTGGTGATGAATCTTAGTGAAATGTTTCATGGCCACCAACTATTCAAAAGTAAGTGGAGATTGTGGGGCCAAGCTGTTAGTCATGTGTTTATTGAGTCCTTGCATGAACATTTGTATGTTACTTTTCTTAGTAATACCAATTCCATATCTTTATAGTAGAGTGAAATGACACATGAACTAAGGTATCGAGTTGTTGCCTTGACTCATCAAGTTGAGTTCCATTTCTAGGGAATGTATTGTTGGTTGAGTAACATTAGAAACTCCTTCCAATTCATCAATAATATCTCCTTAGTTTGGGTATGAGTTAAGTTTTACCACCATTATTACACTGAACCTTTTCAAGACAACAGTTGCATACTTAACCCACAAATGTTAAGTACAATTCAT